>OY804258.1:131641530-136441530 GCA_963680825.1 Meiosimyza decipiens | reverse complement strand
ATAATTTATCATATTTTCATTGAGAAATTGCCAACAGATTATTTTCTATTTGCACAATCATGTTAATTTTAAGGAACTTCGAGAAGTTAAATTGATTGTAAATAATCCGCAAAAAATTTTATAATTAACACTGCTGTCATGGCACAAATTTTTTCTTAAAAATCATATCGTAGTTCCCAACAGTTGCGATCAGTTTTTGTTGCGTTAACATGACACATTGCCCTTCAAATAAAGTTCTAGAAAATGCGGTTACATAATTATGAAATGACAGATAGTACAATTTAGATCCAATTTTAAATAGCATTTTTACCAAATTTATTTTTATTTAACAAATCACTTCGTGCCATATCTGCAGGCAAAATAAAAGACAGAAGGAGAAAAAAGCAGTCAAAACGGTACGCCCTTTGGCTATTTTTGCGCTACTAGCCTTTTATTCCCTCATGACTTAATTTCACATTATATCATTGGATGTTGGGGCCTGTAGCGGTCGCTTTTAAAAACAAAGATAAAAGGAGACCTGCTTCATGCAGTTCCGAACTATTGTTGCATTTTTACAGACTTTTAACATGGGACAATATAGATGAATCCTGTACAACTGAAAACACTAACTGAGGGTGTAAATACGGGCCGATGTGTTTTGTTTATTAAGGCGAGCTTGAATTTTATTTATATGCAAAAGTTAGTCTAGCTATCGAGCAATTTCATAGTAAAAGGAACATGGGTTTCTTAAAATCTGCCATTTACATATCTATCTACTCGTATACTATTGTAAGTATAAATTTAATTTTTATAAAATTAAGGAGCGTGGCACCTTCGATACAAAAAAAAAACACTTAAAACGCTCCGCCTATTATTTTAGTCGAAATTCATGTAGTGACGTTGATAGTTTCAAATTATAGTGAATTATGGTGAATATTAGGGTGATTGAAATTTTTTTTCAAGCAAGTTTAATAATTGCAAGTAGCTGAATATTTATATTTACTGGTGGCTCAACCAAGATTTTTTTGTTTTTCATTGGATTTATATGGGAAAGAATGCTTTATTTGGTGGTTTAGTCCACAACTCGTGAAAGAAAAATCTTACAGAAACAGGACCAAGCCCATTAAAACGAACATAAAATTTTCCATAAAAAATATCCAGATATCGTGAAGATAATATTTCGTCAGTACATTAACATTATTGATGTCCGACCAATAGGAAGCGTGATTTAAAATTTAAAATAAAAATTGATTTTTTTCTGTCTAAATTTTGAAACTGAATCAATCTGGAATTCATTAATTTTCTATAATGATTTTTAAGATAAATCAAATCAAATCAAATCTATGATTTTGATTTGAGTTTAGGAATATTTCAAGGAATGAGAAAGAAATTTTTTTTATATTGTAAAAAATTTTTTACTCTTTCCGATGGTCTTGGTACCGTTCGTGTAAGAAAGCAGAGTCGGATTTAGCCTCGTTTCTAATTTTTCATATTAAATAAACCAAAAAAAAATTTGCTTTTGAGAAAAACTCTTTTTTTTTGGAGGCGTTATAAGGATAACGAATGGAGGGAATAGAACATATTTTAAAATATTTATTTTAACAAAATCAAGCAATTTTCGAATAATTTAAGTGCAAATTAGTTAAGCAGGATATCGAGAAAACTATCTTATTCCAAAAAGCGTTTTTGAGAAAAAATTTAAAAAAAATTTTATATAAACTTTAGCGTAATACCACTCAGACATGTGTTAACATTAGGATATAAGAGAAGAATTGAAGGGCTTATTGTAAAATCATGAGAAGCCACATTATTTAAAAAATCGATGTTTCGCTACTGCTACCTGATACCATAGCAACACCCACAGAAAAAATTTTAGCTAATTTCAAATAAATTAATGGCCTAGTCCCAAAGTTCAATATGTACAATTTCATTTTATTATGGAATTATTATGTACATATTTAAAACTTTAAATGCGATTTATTAAATTGTTTGATTTTGTGGCTGCTCATGTTTTTACAATAAGCCCTTCAATTGAAATTTAGATCTTCATTGACGAATTTGCGTTTCACACGATCACTGTCACTAATGTGAACAATTTGAAAAAACTTTAATTTTACGATTTGATTTTCATGGAAAAGGAAGATTTTGTTTTAGTTCTGTTCAATACGTTCACGGTATTTTTTTGACACTTCCGCCTTTTTCATTTTCTCAATTCGCTATTTATAGTAAGCGATCTTTGTTAAATCTGCTTCCGTATTAAAGTAAAAAGATGATTATAGCATTCGCTGAAGTGGTTTGGTTGACAATGACTTGGATAGCCTTATTTGATCAAAAAACCAAAATTGGAAAATACATCACACCAAAATGCCGCTACCGCTATTGCCGAAAATTGTCGATATCAATATTAATAATTATAAAAAAGCACAAACATAAAAAATAGAGTGTTACCAGAAAAACGAAGAAATATTGAAATTGTTAACATCCAGAAGAACACATTTAAGCTAAAATATCAGCAGCAGCTTGAACTTTTTCTAATGTTTTTTTTTGTGAACGTAACGAAATGGAATTGTCGCGTTATTTTTGTTGTTGTTGTAAAGACAACAGCCGGACAAAACAACAATAAAAAGTATACAATACAAATAAACACAAAAACTAAAACAGACACACACAGATGCAGTCACATGCAATCAGCGTTCCAGAAGATACACGCGACACTAAAATGCAGCACGTTTGTTATATATACATACACATATTTTGTTATTGTTGCATCCTCTTTTTTTTTTTGTTGTTTTTATTTCTGTATTTGTTGCTATAGCACACAATTTCGTTCGTACCTTTGTTGATTTTTTAATATTCAAAAGTATCTATATTCGTTTGCGTCCGCGCAAACATACGCGCGCATCGATAAGCTAAAAACAACTGAGCGTACCGCACGTTGACGGAAAAAACCACACGATCTGATAGTTTGGAAGTGCTGGCGTAAAGCTTCGTAGCGAAAGTTACACGCAACAGTAGCGCTGATCGTATAAGAGTAAAATTTCAGGTAGGTAAACAAAGAGCAATGCGCAAAATACACTAAAAAAAAAGTATTACAAAATTGAGAACAAATATATTGTAGACATATTGAAAGCAAATTATTTGTTTGCTTATTTTCTTTTTTTTTTTTATATCAAAAATTTCAAAATAAATTTTGACTGGATTGTACAGTGCTGAGAGAATAATGCAGACACCCTAAGTTAAATACTAGTAACTGCCTTGTTTGACTAAACGCTTTTGCATTGAATTTGCCAAGATTTACTTAAATAGTTCGCTGTGTAGCGTTTTGACGCTCATGCTTATAAGGGAGCTGCCACGCCCTCTTTAGAAATTTGCCAACTTTTGCCTAAAGCAAGACCGAAAAATTTCTTGCATGTGTGTGAAAACCGTTTCCATTTTATTAAATATTTCTCTCAGCATAGAGTTTTGGAGTTTTTGTTTGTATGGGTCGTGCCACGCCTTCTTTTCAAAACTCGCTTGCTTCTTTTCAGAGCTTGTTCAAGTTATTCTTTGTATTCATGGGAAGGTTGGTTTCACTACACCAATTAACTCTCTCAATATAGCATCTTTAATGTTTTATTAATATGAGTGGTAGGCGCGTCCATGAACTGATTTGTTAATTTTCAGTCCTAAAATAATTGTTTCAAGTTGAATCGAATTTTATTCAATTATTTCGTTTAGTTCTTCCGTTCTCATGATATGTGACAGTCAAACAGAAAGACAGACGCAGCAGTGACGCTGATCAGGAATATGTATGTATACTTTTGTATACCTGACACTCCCACTTTTATGTGTTACAAACGGAATGTCAAAGGGAATACAAAAATCCATTCATGCATACCTATGTATGTATGTTTCTTGTATGTATTTTGAAAAAGTTATTGTTTTTGCACTTTCAGATTTTTACACCTCGAGCACATGGGTCTGCGTTCAAAACTCTTAAAAACCCTGTCACTCGATTTGCAAGGTATATATGTACATTCTACACAAAATCGTGCAAGTTAAAACCTCTGAGATGAGTCATAGCATGCACATAAATTGAAGGATTGGATCTAATTTTTTAACAGTGTAAGCCAAATCGAAGAGCATACAAAATCCTAATGATCGTGTTAAATGAGTCAAGGATAATATGCAAAAATGTAGATTAGGTGCTTAAATAATTTTTTTTTTCGGAGCAAAATTGTTTGTTTCTATGTTGAAACTTTTTTTTATTTATTTTTATGTGCCATAAGACGTTTTCGATGCCCAATACTGCCTGTTATTTGCTTACGCCAAATCTTATGTCGATAAATGAGAACGCAAAAATTAATGAAACAAACAGCTCACCACTATCTTTCAGAAAAAATGTATCGAAAGAATTTCTTAAGTTAAAAACTTTGTCACAAAACGTAAGCAGATGATACAAAAAAACAACAAAAATTAATGAAAACTAAACAGAAAGAGTTTTGTGGAGGCTCTATGCTCTGTGAGAAGATAAGAAGAAGTTGAGAAACAAAAATCGTAAGCAATTTAATAAATTTTAAAATTAAATAAATAAATTAAAATAATGCTACGATAAGAAGAAATAAAAAAATCGTAAAACTTAGGAATTACTTAAGCGATTCATATAATATAGGCATAATGATCTATAAAGTTAATATGTAATATCAAATCGAGTTTCTAAAATTTTATATCCTAACTGAGAGTGATTTCACATATAATCTCTCAAATTATTTAACTTAAACTCTAACCATAAAAGCAAGCAAGCCCAACTATTACTGGGCATACATATATGCACACCATTTTAAGAATTTAACGATTTAGCTATATGTTAATCTTTTAATATATTCAACACACAATGTTTTAAGCACATTAAAATTTAATTCATCTTTGTTTAACTTTTGACATATAAAGTATAAATCCTCTATAAGAAAATGAGTTTTACGCGAAAGCTGTACTTTGATATTGTATTCTATCTTATCTCTCACGTTTCTTATGGGCAAGGCTGGGCTTCACTAAAAAATATAATAATATCCAGCAAATATAGCGACACGTTCCCTCTATTCATTTTATGAATAAACAACAATTTAACGCACTTAACATTAAGTTGATATGCACGAGTCGGTACCATCTCAATATGCTCCTCATTGCTTTATTTGGAAGTTTCCTCTTGGAACAATATTCAAAATGATATTTATTCATAGCATTATACACCTTAGCACTAGTCGAAACGCAACTTTTATTCCGGATTCGTCTAAATAACCAATTTTTTTTTAAATTTTTACCCTTTATCAGTAAAAATATAAAAGATTTTTTAGATTATAAGTACACCGTTAAGTTTTCTATTTTCCATTTTAGCTCTTTTTGTTTTTATTACCGATGTTTTAATCTCGACCATATTTGCTTTTGTGAACTATATCGCTGTTTTTTCATTAATACTATATTAATGTTCCCTTTGGATTTATAATCGTTCCAACTTTCATTAGTTCAAATTATTTGAGTAATTCGATATTCTCCAAGTTTTTTATGTATCGTTATTTTTAGATTTTCACTAAACCATCTACGAGTGTTATTATTTGTTTTAATGTTATAAATTGTTAAATTGTGTTTTGTAGTATATTTTCAAGTTTTGCCTCGTTATAATGAAGATTTTTCGTGGTTACATAAATTGTGTCCTCAGCGTTAATTTTGTTTGAGAAACTTACGTCTTTATATAGATAGGTTTTTATTTCACTTTTATCCAGTGTTCGTTTGTTATTACTAAGATATAACTCAATTTCAACCGATTCGTTGTCTGAAATTTTTATATCTCTCACTAATATTTACATCTAAGTTGTACATGTAGTGATGGCATATTTAATCAATTATCGTTTTTCAGAACAGTACTTTCTGTTTTTTTAAACTATTTTTGTGTCGTCACTCCTCATTTAAAAAAGTGCGAGTATGAACACCTAGTTTTTATTACTGTCACCTTGGTATTGATTTTTGATACTTTTCATTAATGTAAAAAGTGCTTTAACAAAACAAATTATTAATTTGTCCTTTATTTTGTTTTGGAAAATATGGTCACCGTAGCTACATATAATGTTATCAAATTAGTTTTTTTTTTACTGCATTTGACGTTAGCCTTTGATGTCTGTAAGCCGAGTGCTTACATAAATAATCGAAGTACTCAAAATATCATAGACAGTTTTTTGTTCTATAGAAATAGGAGCAATTACATTCATGCAATGAAATATTTCTTAATATGAAGCCTACGACAATGGGAACGAAATTTCATATAAAACTCAATACACCAATGCAGAACACGGTATACGAATTCATAAAACTCTTCAGACAAAAGAAGTCAATAGGCTTAAGTCATCTTAAAACTAAAAGAATTTTGACTTTTCTCAAACGTGAAGTTACGGAAGGAAATTCCAGTGACAAGCAATACTGTCGTAATCTGGAAGCATCAATGTAACCGTATTTTCAGAGTATGCCTATCGGTGTACAAAGGTTCCCAATTGATTTTTTATGGTTCAAAAATTGCTTGTCACCGCTTTAATGGAACACGCAGGAGAAAGATGCAGAAAAAGACGGTAAATGATAGGAAGAGATATAAAAAAATCGGAACGAATAGATACAGTATAAGGCAATGAGCCAGGAATAGAAGTATAAGCCGATCTATGTATGGTTCACTCATGCCGAGACTGAAGTAAATTGAGAGATCTGGGTGAATATAATATTCTACGACTGGTACGGGGGTGTATAAGCCCCTATAACTGCTCGTTTTTAATCCGTAGAGATATTGATTATGCTCTAAAAGTACAGTGTAAGAATACAGTTTTGTTGCAAAGGTTATTTAAAATTATAATAATTTATATTAGTTTTCGCCACAGAAAAAAAACATTTTATGATTAAAATTGCTATTCTAAGCCACCTGGAAGTAAACTTTTAAGTTGCACGAAATGAGAGCGTTTTTCAAATTATTTAGTATAAGAGAATAGCAAGTAAAGTGTAATGTAGATACGTTACAACAGAATGAGAAACTGTTTGATATCCGCATTTTCAATTGAAACTTGGTTGTTCAACTCCATTAAAAAAAAAAACAAAAAAATTATTTTTCTGTATTGAAAATAATTAGTGTTAGGTAGAATTTTGCCAATACAATAAACTCTCTCTTATATTACCTAATTAATGTTGAGCTTGTTCATAAATCGAAGTGTTATATATAACCAAAGTTCGGTTTATGTTCAGCTTAACTCAATTTTAAGGAGAAAGAAGACAATTTGATAATTTTTTTTAAATAAAAAATAATAATTATTCATACAAACTTTCAATTTGTGCTTGTAATCCAGGATCCATATGACCAAGTGTAAATATAATCGAGAATTGATTCAATTAATGAAAACTATAAGAGTTCCTACTAAAATGCATTCCATACACAGAAAACAATTTGATTATAAAAATCTTAATTTATTATTAATCACATATTGCCGAGCAAATAAAAGAAACGTGAGATAAAAAAATTGTAATCGTAAAAATTATCCTTTAATATTCGTTAATTCAATCAAAAGATCCTTACATTTTAAGAAAACCTACGCCAAACAGCACATTTGCAGCTGCGAACTCGGATGTTGGAAAATTTTTATCTCAAAATGAATTCAATGAAAAGACACTTCAGTTCTTTGACAGTAAAAATTTAAATTATTTTTCAATTTTTTGTTCTTACAATCTATATGACTAACCCGAATCAAGTCCGCACCTATCGATCTATCTCTTTTTTCCAGCTTCTCTTAAGGCTTTTAGCATTTGTGCAAACTTTTCCCTTTTAGCCTTCGCTTTTTCCTTTTTTTTAGCGGCAAATGATTCTGCTTTTTCCAATTTCTTTTTCTCTATCTAAAAATAAGAAAAATATAATTTGAAGATTTTGTTTTCTTAATATGACTTAATGATAAAACATGTGAATTATTTCCGAAGAATACTTAGATGTTTCACAGATTTATATCTATTATGATGAAAATGCACAAAATTTGGTTCAATATATGCTTAGCTCATAGCTCAGTTACTAACTTGGCTTGGTTAGACGATCGGGACAGACTTTCTGTGCTATTTTTCTTTAAATATCTCTTACCAGTCTCATACGTTCTAACTCTTAGTCCATTCGTCTATGTTTTTGTAATGCAACTAATTCTATTTCTTCTCTAAAGCGATCTTGTTGCTCTTCAAGAAATTGACGTTGAAGTTTAATATTTTTTATTTTCAACTTATTAGCTACAACGCTTTCCGATGCATCTATGAAGTCCTCATCATACTTATAATTCATTAAAGATATACGATAGTGTAAATTCTTGAAATTGAGAAGAAGGAAAAGGAACATGGTGTAATTTAGTATCATTTTGTTATCTGTGTGAAATATATAATAAATCCAATTCAAAAAAGTTTACATCATAACTTTCTTAACAAAAAATGTCCTATTCATTTTAATGTACGACAAATATAAAATTATCAATTTGAAACTTCATATCATGGGCTATGCTACATGGCTTAATATGCCATATATATAATCTAATACAGTGAATATTTTAATTTTTGAAAGTAATCTATGTTTATTAGAATTCTCAATGTTTAAGGCAAACTTAAATTCTGCTTGAAATGCTTTCATTTTTGCGAATTTTGTAGCAATCTTTCACTAATGGCAAGATTTCTTAAACTACCTTCACCGAACTCTACACTCTCAGGTAGCGTCAATAAAATTTTATTAGCTTTTATTAAATTTGAGTAAAGTTCAGGTACAAAATGTGAAACTGAATAGTTCTCAATAGTGAAATTGGCTCTTAATTTCTTTGAATATCATCTGCAATGATGTCTACCTGTATATCCTCAGAACTGTCAATTTTTCAACTCAACTGGTTTTGAAGTACAGCAAAGAAACCGAAAACTTCTTTCAAATACTTATACTGTTCAAGGCGACCATCAAAAGAGTTCAGTGAGATATCAGGTATGTATATAATAAAAGGTCGACTTAATATTTCGCTTTTTGAAAGAGTGTTGTATTGTAATTTCCTTCATATCGACGACCACTTGGACTTGATATACTAGAAACAGAAAAATTAATGATCAGCTTTTTCATGCAATAAATAATACACTGATTCATCTGTATGGCACTCTGGGATGTGTTGACGTGTAAAATTGCAATTAAGTTCAATTACTTAACGTAGAAATGTGAATTTATAGAAGTTTCATTATGTTACCATAGAAAAAATTTAAGTTAATAGAAGAGTTGGAAAATATTGCAAACGTAAATAAAAGTCTGGAACTTAACAGTAATGTTACGTAAGCGTCATAAGCTTTTCATTCCAAAATTTACTTTTTGCACACTCGTTCTTGCGTATCCGTTAGTAAAAATATTCAGTCTCCAGAAAAGTGCGCCCCATCTCCAAAAAGTATGTTCCGGCACCAAACTCATATTCTTTTCGAAATTTCTCAATGGATTGGTTTAATCATATGTTTTTAGATAATTGGCAACGAAATACCGCCTTAGAGGGTCATGGCACTCCACGACATCTCCAAATTTTTTGTCCTTTTCTATTCAATTGGCGTAATAAATGTTATAAATAGGGGCGGAGCGCTGCCTAAAGAAGGTCGGGGATTCTTTTTCATGTCCAACATTTTTCGTTGAACTGTACCAATTATCATCGGACCTAGACCTTTGATATGGGTAATTTTTCAACTGTTAGACCTCTCTTTTTTTTTTCTTAAATAGGTCAGTATTGTGGCTACCTATACTTTATTTTCCAAAAGCTTCAAATTTTGTTGTCACTGGAGTTGCACTTTGGGATTGCGTATACGAACTCTGTGTCCACTTTCTACCTTACCTCAATTTGTAGTTCATATGTGCTTGCCACTGTATTAAAAATTTGTTGCTCTCTTTCATGCTTTTTTGTCATATGACGTGTCTTTTGATTTAAGGCGCTCTCCTCATGCTTAGATTTCATCTCTGCTTGATATACTTGCGATCTATGAAAATTTAGTTCGTAGCGGAACTCAGCAGGTGCGATAACAAAAAATAAAATAAAATTTGAAAGGAATGTTCGAATCGCTATCTTAGAAAAACCAGTGCATGAAATATTTGCAATCCAAGCTGATTTATTGCAAGATATTTAACAATGTTCAGACTCCGACGCGCGGAACTTCGGAAATGGAAATACGTTAGTTTCAGATTGCATTATTTTTTGATTTTTTAAAAAATGTGTAAAATGGTCCAAAATTGAAAGTTCCAAATAAAAATGTTAATGTATAAAAAACTATAAAAAATAGGATACCAAAAAATCCCTAAAAAAATAAATATAAAATAGTAAAAAAACTCGTACAAAAAACTCGACTTCAAAAATACGACTGAAGTTTTATTGGCATATCATAGATAGATTTTATTTTCAAAGTACACTGGCGTATATCATGTAAATAATGGCGTGGCTGAAAAGTATTTTGTATTTTAAATGTTGTAAAGTAAGCTTTTTTGTTTGTATCCAGCGTCAGACTGAGTGAATTTCTTTGAAAGTTTTCATTCCAATTTACCTATTACAAAGTCTTAAGTTGTCTTCTTATCCAGGAGGGCCACCGTTGTTTGGTTTTGTGTTATAGTCGCATAAATGAGATTAGAATATATATTCTTTTACTTATATGTATGTGTGTACATATGTATATCTCTTAAGCAACATAATATATAAAATTGGAGTGTGGTTTCTTTTAACCCCTAAATGTAAGAAACAAGCCCTTTCATGTAATTTTTGTGCTTGCGGGATCAAGGTACATATTTACATAAAGTAAATATCAGGTAAATTTACATTCCTTGGACTAGAGAGGACATTTACATCCCTCGGAGGTGGGTTAAACTCCAGTGAGCTAAAATCATCTTCCTAAGTGGTGAAGTTTTCCCTCTTAAATTTAATTAAAATTAATCACTTCTTGGTTTGGTTTCCAACTTTTGATATAAACTGAATAACCCGCCGCAACGTAGTGGTGGACCCATAAAAAATTTTAAATACTCGAAAAATTTGCTTTCCTACAAAAAAATTAATAAATTTCGGCGAAAAATGCATTGATATTTAATTCTTTGGCACCCTATTTGGCTGGAAACTATAAAATATGGTTGAAGTCTTGACTTACTTCTTATAGCTGAAGTGTGTTCAATGAGAAAAGCTGTATTGTGCTATAAAACCATCTCAAAAATTTCCCATACTGTATTGTGAATTCAAGCACATTCGTCACAGTATATAACTCAAGCGCTTTAAGTTCAAAGCTTTCCACAAAAGCTTTTCGCGATGTTAACTCTACAAAAAGCTCATAGCCTTTCTGACGTTGACTTCTTTCTGGCTGTGTCTTTTGTTTGTTTGTGTCTTCTTCCCATCGCAGCACATGAAAAGTAAATCGGTCGGTATGTCGAATTTTTTTATACCTTGAGGAAGCGTCGTCTTAAAGCATCTTGTAGTCTCTGTTGATGTTGCAGCCTTGGGTTAGGTTAGTTATGAGGCATAGCCATCTTTACATTTAACGTTTGGCTTCTTCGGTTGCATTCTTTGGATCTACGCTGCCGTCATCTTAATCGTTAGCGGCGTCATAGTTATGGCACGAGTGACCTATATAATTTTTTATGTGTAAAATGCTGTTGTGCTTTCTTTGTTGGTAGCAAATCAATAACAGTTGGGTTAGTTCATTCAGCAGAGCCAGCAAGAAATTACAAAAAATCATTAAATACTAGCTGTTCCCGCGGCTTTGCCCGCTCACTTGACGTTGTACAAACTCGCTTACGTTTTACGCAGTCCTTTACTGCAGACAATTGGGTCCATACACCGAATTTCACTACTTGGTATAAGTACGAAGAATGGCAATGTAAGTGCTTTTGCCGTGCTTCGATTTTGCACAATTAATAGAGGATCTGACAAAATAATAGAAACAGAATTTAATTCATTTCACAAAATTAGTGCAACGCAGATAATTCACTATGCAAAAGCTTTTAAGTGATCAGATTAACTTGGTATCTATTCTTAATAGAATAAAAATTCCATATATTTCTTAAGTAGATTTTTAAAATAAATATACAATACGCTTAATGAATGCTACTTTACTTCTTATTATGCATATAATTTTTACGAAAACTCTCAAACTTCCCTGCTTAATCTGCTTTTTACGCATCGTTGCAATGAAGTCTTAAGTTTCTTTTTGTTTTTGAAAGGGTTCCTTTTGGCTTGTCAACAATTAAATTTGTTGAATTAGCATGGGGTTGTGTAATGCATTGAAATGTATTACCAATGTTAAACTCAAACTGGTTTCTGTTTCATTGCTTTTTTGCAAGAATTACTATATCCTTTTTATGGAGAAGTTTTAATATTCCAGTTAAGATCTATTAAAAGAGCTAAAATAAAAAAACAAAAAATTTTACTTCTCAGCTATGTCTTTGTTATGCGAGTTGTTTTTTTTTTAATTTTTTTTTTTAAATGCAGCAACTTAGAATATTTCATGAGAAAAGAATAAAGTAGTTGTTTTTAAGAATAATTTATTTTCAATAACCTACAACCACAGGTAGTGTTTCGATAATCGTATGTTCTGTATACAGTCAACTTTACGTGTTGAGTCCTTAATTTGATCAATTAGTTTTTTATTGAAAATTTAAAAAAATTTTGTTTTGCGAGGTTAAGGCACAACAAAACCTAAATTGCAAACCTCTACTTGTTCTGCTTAAGCCATACGCACTGCATACATTTTTCTTTTCATAAGCCAGTATGTTTTAAGTATTAAACTTGAGCAAAATAGTACAAATTCTTAATATTCTCGTTGGTGAGGTTTAAACACGTAATTTGTAGCAACGTACATAACACCAAAAGTCTCCAAGAAACCATTGCGGCATTAATGCTCAGTTCTTTCCAAAACTCGTTTTTATTTTGCAATACAACAGACACCGCTAAGCCAACAACAACATCTGTCTGGTCGTAAGGGTGAAAATGTTAAGGCGAAATAAAACATAAGAGTAGGCTATAAAAGCTACAACTTTTGCAAATTTAAGAGCTGCCAAAGTGTGTGCAAAAGTAAAACCTAACTTTTGGAGGTAAGTCGATTGATGTTCACTCGGGGTAATTTGAGGTCACTAAGTTTAAATCTGCCATCAGATTTTGTTAGTGTTTCGAGATAACGGTCAATTAACCGGTAATTGGCACGCTTACAAATGCTAGAATATGACTTTTTTGTATCAAGTCTAAGAGGCTTGGTGTCAGAGGCAAAGTATTTCCTCATGAAAGGCAAATATATTTTGCACTTACACTACCTTAGCTTGGCAACAGTGTTGTGAAATAGTTTCTAACAATAACTTCAAGCTAGAAAGTATACAAAAAATGCTTAGCAATTATGTTTAGCACCAACACACTATGGCAATGACAATTCTCACTATTTCAATTTTATTGATTTATTTTAAAAATATCACATGACAACCCTATACGCCAGTAAGATGCAATCAATTGAGCGACAAAAATATAAATGACATTAAGACCACAAAGTCTACACGCAGGCAGCAACAAAAAGTCTACATACTCTAAAGTTTAGTGAAGCAGCAGCAGTAACAGCAACAATGATTGCGCAGCTGAAGCAACAGCAGCAGCAGCAACAGCAGCTCCAACATCGCATGCGCAAATACTACGAAACCAGTTACGAATCAACTTTCATCTTAGCCTGACGTGTATTCATACCAACGCAGTATCGGACATAACGTGCCGGAAAGTGCTGTAGTTACAAAAGCGTGAGACTTTTGGGTAAAATAAAACGAAAAGAATTTCAAAAATTAAATAAAGATAAAAATCTACAATTTCCTCACCCTACAAGTGAGTGAAAAAGTGCCAATTTTGCTTAGCTTTGTGATTAGCGCAAGCAAATTCTAATAAAAGAGTCAATAAAAAGTAGCATGAAAAAATAAGAGCGCTAAAAAGTGAGGTCAGCTGCTTGAAAAATAAAAAAAAATTATAAATTTACATTAACAAAGAAAAAAAAAACACGAAAAAATTCATGCCATGCAGTTTTGCGTCAATTCATGACTTGCAACAACAAAGAGAAAGGATTTTAAAGCTTTTTGTTGTTGTTGTTGTTGTTTCAATTCTGCTAATACAGGTTTACGTTCGCTTTAAGGCAAACGATTTTTTTTCCTATTTATTTTTATTTTTAAAAAATAAATAAAATAATGTAATTTAACATTTCGCAACAAAAAAAAAAAGGAATAGTGAATTAATTTTGAATGCGTTGGCCAAGTCACCAAAGAAACACATCAGTTAAAAAGCAGGGGCGTAAATGGCGTTCATTTGACACCTGAGCGGAATTTTTTACTATCGTTGCTTATGCAGGCGTTGAACAGTTGAAATTAACGTTTATTAAAAGAATTTTGAAATTATTTATTGTATTTATTATGTTATTAATTTCATTAGTGCAAGCTGTCAAGCGAGTTTGGTGAGCAACGTTTAAAACAAAAGAGTTAAGCAACGAACTTGTTTGGCTCGACTTTAGCTTAACGATTTTATGAAAATTCATGATTTATTATGAGATTGTCACTTTTTAAAAAATTTGCAAAATTTATCTAAAAAAGCAGAAGGAACTATACGGAAAGTAAATACCAAATCCAAATTTTAGAAACTAACATATGCGGTAGGGATACTCTGCCGAGTATTATCCTAGACATTTGTTAGGCACGGAAATCGTTACCATCAGAGTTATAGCCATTGAAAGTTGTGGGTAGATATTTTTTAAAATTCGCTAAGGTCGAAAAATCCCTGCGTTAACTTCAACAGATAAATAGTTCAAATAGAAATAAAAATGTTATATTTATCTCAAAATCGGATTAGTAGTTTTTGAGCTATGATCAATAATATTTTACAAAACTATTATTATTTCGAACAAAATTATTAACTTACACTTTTATGAAAAATTGATGGTATATCATGTCTCGCCATGTGTTGAGAGATTTTTTTATATAAAATAAAGAGCTCCAAAAAAGTTTATTGTAAAAAATATATCAAATTTGAGGTAATTTGATAAAAGAAAATAACACCCAAAATCTGCTATCACACTTTTACAAAAGGCATTTTTTTACAAAATGATCATTTAAAAAAATGATTGAGATGAAATGTTGACCACAACCCAAAAATTCTTTTTACCTACAACATGACGTACATTATTCCAATTTGAACTAAAGTTCAAAATATACCCAACAGCTTTATTTTAAAAATAAATAACAGAAATTTCCGAGACATTTTCTACATTGCATTAAAACAAAGATCTTCAAAAGTGAAGTAGTTTTAGTGCTACATTAGAATTTTTGCTGCAACATTGCTTTTTTTCACTCTTAACTTCTCTGTTGTGAGTAATCTGGTTTACACATTTGGTTAGTTTTATATCATATATTTAATTTTATAGCATGTATGTGAGCATGCTGTTTCCAAACAAATTTTTAAAAATGAATCCTGAAATCGCTTACAGAAAGATATATGTTTTGTTTAATAAAAAATTTTGTAACTTACCTTTCGAAACTTTTTCCGTTATATACAAAATCACTGAAAGTGTTATAGAAAAACTAAAGCGATGTTTTGATCATAATTATGGGGGTAAGTGCTCCAAAATTACAAAAGGAAAAAGAAGCATACAAATACAGTCAAAAACAACTTTCTACTAAAGGGTTATCAGATTTTGTGCAATAAGTAGTTTAGGAAAATCATTTGATATATTCAATTGGATTTTTTTATTTGAAATTAAATGATTTTACTCTACTTGAAGAAGGGCCTCTTAATATATAAAATAAGAAATGGAGACAAATTTCTGCTTGCTTTGTGAATAGACTGCATTTTCCAACTTTCAGTATATGAAACCAAAGACTTAGACTCTAAATCCTTATAACATTTAGTTAACAGCCTATGCGTTTGTGTGTGCGTGTTTATAAAAATAAAATTCAGATAAAACCTTTGAATTATAAATCTTGTGAAAAATTTAGCGAGTTTGTAGATATTTATGTGTTTCATTTCAAAATATTTTATTAGATTGGATTGGTTTTTTTAGCGCGATTACATATGATTACAAAATAATCAATTGCTGAAAATGTTTACAACAGCCACTGTAGCAAAAAATATACCGCAAATTCAAGAAATAACTAATAATACCACATAGATAAGATTGAAAAACAAACCTACAAAAAAAAAAAAATCACAGTTCAACAACATCAAACTACAACGTAAAAAAAGACAGCCTAAAGCCGCAGAAACATTGCAACACATGCAACAAAATTTTCAGCTTTAATTAAAAAATTTGAATAATATTTTTGATGTTGGGAAAATACACGAATGTTGGTGAAATTTTTTCAAATTGACAGTAGCAACAGGAAAAGTACACAAAAGCAGCAACAACAAACTACAAAACGCATCTTTCAGTTTGAATATAACGCCACGTTGTGTTGCAATTGAAACAATTAAAAATGTTGCCAATATTACGGTTGCGGTTTTTACTCTGTTTGTTGTCAACGCTTGCAGCTGTCAATTGTCAAGGTAAGTCGAACTTAAAAATAATCACAAAATTAATAGTAAAAAAAGAATTGATATTTAAAAGTTACACTGAAAAAAAGTGCTAAAAATTTATCGTTAAAGTAGGGAGAAAGTTTGTTTGTTTGTTCAAAGAATTTTTCGCTAGCCACCGAACCACTTTACAAACGACATTTAGCAATTTGTTTGCTAGTATAACATGATCCATTTATGCTGCATTTGTGCAAAAGTCTCCAAGTTAATCGAATTTTATTGTATTTTCCTATTTTACTGATCATCTTTTATTTTTATACAATTCTTATTTCATATGTGGGTTAACATTATCAAAAATAGTACTTCAATGATAATATTATTTAAGTAGGTAAGCTGATTTGGATAAAGATATTTCTTAATGTGTATTTACCTTTTTGATGTCAAATAATTTGAACAGTTAAGACTGCTCAATTTAATTGCCGTTAAAGCTTCCTTGATTTTTTTTCTTCGAACATTTTTATTTTGAATTTTGCTTTGTATTTATCAGGTTTATGTTTCATTAATTTATTGAGTTTACGTTGTTTCTTTGCTGTTTTACTGTCGATGTGAACACATTTGATGTTGATTTATTTTTGCTTTAACGCAAATGTTGCTTTACTTTTAAAGTTTTTTATTTCTGTTACACTCAAAACTTTAAATTGCATGCAGTTTGTATTTATGCGGTGCGTGTTTGCTTAGACCTCAAGGTTCTGTCTTAATTTACTTTAACTGAGTCTGTCTAGATTTTAGATTTTGTTTTCAACAAATCGTTAACAAACTGGGTCTATTATTTTGCTCCAAGTTTTATGAATTATGCTAACAGTTCATTAAATTAAGGTCAACCTAAATTTCAATATCAAATTTATTACTAAAAAAGTTTGAGAGCAGACTCACAATGCTTGTGAGAGCTTGTAGATATCGTAGATTTTTCTTGATTTAAATTTGCAGTGATCTGCTGCTACAATTCTTCTTAAGTTAAAAACTAAAATAAAAAATAAAAATTGGTTTGTATATATGATTCTTCTTATCTACATAAATAGTGAACTGAAAAGTTTCTCACATTTTTTGTGAAAAAAATATGCGATGTAAAGTTTTGGTGGCTTTTACAATATTCTACTTTCATAGTGCTTTTATGCAACTCATCAAATTTTTAGATTATCAAATTGTAAAAAGTTCTAATAGATCTCATGACAGTCTCGAAAATCGTTTTGATTTCAAATAAGTATTAGCTAATCTTATCAGAAAACATTTCTGCTTTGCAAAATAATATCGAAACAGCTATTAAAAACATCATCATAGTTTGTTAAGAACCCACTGTAACCCAATAAGCAGAGCATCAATTTTCACTTTGCATGATTGGCAAAGTTTTATTTTTTAAATTTTGTATCATATTCTAGTAGGAGATTTCCTAGCTAAATAATGAATTTATATTTTGCATTTATTTCTTAAAAATTAAAAAAAGAATTGTAAAAACTGTCAATAACATATCATCATCATTATTTGTAATTTGTAATTTGTATCTTTGTATAATTTTATATTTCAATTTACAAATTTCTACACATTGTTTTACATGTCATAAAATTAATTTGCTTGAGCATAGGTTAAAAAGTCATGATGGGTTTAATGATAGTTTCGTTTTTCCATTTTTCGTTTTCTACCATGACCATCTAGGCAGTGTCGGTACCTTCTCTAAATTATTTTGTTAATTTTATGTCTGTGCACACATTTTCAAGTGCATGCCGCCACACTTGAATATTTTTGTGGCTACGACTCAATGGAAAGTGGTTACTGGTGATGGGTGATTAGTGACTGGTTGAGTAGTGAATGCTGTCTATTGGCAGTACTGGTGCGCTGCATGTTTGAGCGTGCGCTGGAGTTAATTTTTGTAGTTTTTTTTTTTGTAATTTTAATTTTTGTTTTATGATTTTATGTTGAAATGAAAGTTTTTTGAAAATAATTTGTTAGTTTCGTGTCAACATACATCATCATGCAATTTTCATTTGTTGTTTTATGTGATGGGGCAAACCTTTGTTATCAACAAAATTTGATTATAAGTTTTGATATTTTTCGTGCAATGCCATCTTTTTTGATTAATGCTTCGAAGAAATTTAATCATGGGGAACAGGTGAAGTTTATGTAAACCAGGGCAAGGCTTTTAAAATCTTTCATATGTTACCATATTGTAAGCCACTATGTGGTTTATATTGAAAGCAGTTTTAATGTAGTTTGGATAAACTCAGGATATCAATACTCATCAAGTGGGACTTTCATAAAATTTCATAAGATTTTCAAAAATGTTTTCTAAGTTTTCTTGTGTAGATTCTGGACTACAAGAGGGTCAGCGCATAATTCGGACTCCAAATAATTTCTGAAAATGTTAAAGTTCGAAAAAGTAGACAACTTTCATTAAATAGTCTGGGTATAAGTTTTTGTTGGGCTGTTAAACTTAAATGTTGAACTAAGTAATTACACTGAGAGGCTAGCAAAGTTTTTCCTCATGAAAGACAGAAATTTTTTCCCTGCAGCATTTTAGTTAACTTTTCTAAATGAATATCAATACGGGGCAAGCGACTGATTTTTATTCATACGACTCCGAAAATTTCACAAAATACTCTAAAGGAGAGTAAAGGATTGGTGCTAAAGGAATAGTGTAATTTGGTAAAAATTTTCATCTTGAAAAAAAACTGTTCCTTAGATACCTTACCTCACACGCTCAAATTTGGGTAAATTTATTTCGTAATCTCGCTTACTTGTAGGTCAGAAACTGATAGTAAATTCGAACTCAGTGAACATCAGTCGATGTTTCTCCAGCATTTAGATCTCATTTTTGCACACATTGTAATTACTTCAAAGTTTTTTGAAGAATGTCATAAATTAATTTATATAAAATTGTGAAAATTGAAATAGTGGAACTTTTGAAAAAAGTCAGGTTTTATCAAAGAAATCTGTCATGACACTTAAAAGATAACATGATATTTCGAAAACTAAAAAAAAAAGTTAATGTTAACTTCTAATTAAAAAAGTATATTGAAGAAAACAAAATATTAAAATTTAAGCACCAAACTGCCCTTTAGTGGAGCGTTTCGATATAATTGATGTTTTGTTTATGTCAATTTGTTGAATTGAGATAGAGGAAATTTGCTTAGGAGAGTTTTATAGGTTTGACCTAGGTAGTTTATTAGATGCAAAATATCTTAAGCTATTGATGCCATAAGAGTCACAAATATGCATTTTTTGAGATATGCCGTTTCCGCTTCTGAGGGCAGTATAGTGAAATTCACTAAGATCGATAAAAATATAAAATCAAAAACTAAATAAAGCATATTCTAATCTCATAATGGATTAACTTGAGTTTCTGGTAGTCGAAAATAAATTTAAAATCTCCAAAAAGCAACCAGGTTCACTCTGTTTTATATTATACTTAATTTCTTAATTAACGCAAGACTTTAATTAAATACTTAAGAGATAAATAAAAGAATCATTGAAGCAAATGATGTCTATCCGGAGTCCAAAAAATGTTCTAACAAATTTGCGCTTACACTTTTTTTTGCAAATTAAAATACAATGAACACAATACAAATTGAAGTAAGTAATTGAAATAAAAGAATAGACAGCAAAGCAACGAGCGAAAATAACTGAAGCAAAACAAAAAAAAAATGTTTTTTATTTGGCTATCATACGAAATCTTAAGTATCAAAAACTCATAAGTCGTGTTGTTGTGAGCCATGCTTAGAAGCGGCTTACAAAATTTAAAGAAGTTTTGTATATTTTTCTAAACGGAAGTACAAAATTAGCTCATAACTTTGCTTAACTTCTGACAAGCCAACAGACAGAGTGGTAGCATTTTAGACCAGTTTGTGTAATGGCGTTGTGGTTTTTTGAGTCACGCTTTTTCGCGCACATTTAATTTATGTTGCTCTATTACAACATTAAATTTATTATTGCCTAACTAAGTTGTGAGAAAAAACATGAAAAAGTCCATGTATAGCTTTCAATAAAGAAGGCGGAGCAGCTGCCAAAATTAGTTTTTTGTTTTATTTTGATAATTAATAAAAATCTTATGCAAATGAGCTGAAGCAAAGTTAAAGAAATTGAAAGAAAAAAAAAATAAATAAAACATTATACCTACGCCAGCCATTTCTTAATAATTTAAAAAATTTATTGGTCAACTTTTATTTTCGTTGGTCGCCTTTTCAAAACACGTTAATCAACTACAAAGATTTTTATTTCTGCTGTTATCTTTAATACCCCTCAAGCTACACTCTATCTTTCAGTTCATGCATTAATGAGCCTGTCGCCTCCAACGAGTTGTTGGCGATTTATTTTTTTGCTCTGCAAAAAAGCTGATTAACAGTTGGTCTTAAAGAAAAAATTGTCCAAACAATAGTATATGGTTAAGAACAACACTTAAGTTTAAGTGTTGTCTAGATTTATTGTTTTAATTGTTGTTTTTCTTGTTTTAAATTTCTAGTTAAAAAGTTAAAAAGTGTATGCTAAAATTACGAGTTTTTACTTTTAAAATTTTAAATGGTGTGTCGCTTCATCATAGACTCTTCTGTAGAAAAACTTCACACCTTAATTGAATTGAACAACTTTTTTAGTATAATAAGCCCCTTAAAATTTTGGAGTTATGTCCCATATCAATTTGCGTCTATTCTCTACCATCTCGATTGCAGAAGTCCAGAGCTCTGACCCCTACACTACGAATGGATCACAATTTTGAATCCTTGAATATAGATGAAATCAAAATGGAATATTTCTACAGCATTTCCATCACACTGAAATATTTCAAACAAGATTCCATCCAAACATTTCATTTTATAAATTTAAAAACTTTACCACTCATCGTAAAAAAAATTTGAATTTCAAGTATGTTACCCGATTCAATAAGTTATATTTTGATGAAAAATGTGTATTGCAAATGTTTCCCATTTAAATTTTGATTATTATGGTAAATTTTGAAAATTTGGGAAAGCAAGAAATTGGTTTAACATTTTGCTCCGAAAATTTTGAAAATTATCGTAGGTATGTTAAGTAAACCAGGGTATAGGTGCAAATTTTGATGTTATTTAAGAAGTTTTATTCGAAAAATTTATTTAAATTTTATGGGTTTTTTTTTCAAAATTTCCACCCTGGAATCTGCAGGTTGATATTTCCACTCAAAATTTCATGACCAACTCTTAAAATTGACGGCTTACATGAAAACATAAGCCAGAAACAACTTTCCTCAAAATAAACTACATGCAGCGCAGAGAAAAAATTACAAAATAAAAATAAATGAAAAATTAACTTAATAAGTAGCTATTTAGCTTTTACCTCCGCTTGTAAATGTGGAAAATTTTATATTTCTCCTCCACTTTTGCCAATCATGAGATCAACCAATAGCATAAGGTGATTGTTTAAAGCATTTTCCAATGCTAAACTTAACCCTGCTTAAGATAAAAATTTAAATTTCTGACTTGAAATTATTAGAAATTTCCATTTTTGAAACGTTGTCATGTCGTCTGCTTGGTGGTTATTAAAGCTGCTGTGCTGCGACACGCTTGTCATTGCCCTCAATTTCCGTCTATAAGTAGCTTCCATTACCAAATGCAGTCAGTCAATCAGAGACGAAGAAGCTGCCTCCGCTTTCTTTGACTCTATACCTTTCGCTGTTGTTTTTATTAAAGCGGTTGCCTTTATGATGGTAGGGTCGAAAGAGCATCGAACTGTTTGTTTAGTATTGGAATCTGCCAGAGTATTTGACTTTTTGTTGTGCTATCTACATTTAAGTTAACTGACTGACGGTGGCGGCATTTTATTACGATGGTGTGGCAATGTGGCACAGTAGCCGCATGATATCACGTTTTTAACTCAATTTTGTTTTCCGCTTGTTGTGCTCATCTTGTCATACTTGGCTTTTGTTTTAGTTGTTTTCATACTTTTATTATGAAAATATTTTTATTTGCCCGTATTTTGTTTTCTGCTTTCGTTACTATGCCCAGCGGCGGGCTAGTGTTTTGTGAAATTTTTCGTGCTTCAACTCTGTCAACAAGTTGCTTCTTCAGTCATGCAAATACTTTCGAGTAGTAAATCGGTTAAAAGTATGTCATGTTTGCAACAATATGACCAGTGCTAAATGGACATACAAGCTTAAGTTGTAAGCCTGTCTACTGTGTGTGTTAAAGGTGAAAAGTCAGCAAATGTGTTTGTGCCATGCAGCATTGTGACAGGTTTGTCACTTCAGTCTTTTGTTTGAGTCAGTTTATGTATCAGGAATTAAAGAAAATAAAAATGTTATTAAAACTGTGCTTGAAACATTAAATGAAATTTTCAACAAAAAAAATTCGAAAATACAGGTATTTTTTGTGTCAAAAGCGATAAAAAGATGCTATTTAAATATCTATGACATCAAAGTTGTTCTAAGTAACGAAAAACGCAACAGTACGAAGAGTATTTTTGTATGTAAAATATAGACGGTTTCGAAAAAATGGTAGCTATTATCAAGAAGCATCAAAAATAGCAACTTAATATTTAATATGCTGAATATCAGATTATACGAGTAATTGTAAGTTTCAAAAGTTTAAAAATATCTAAAATATCATTTGAATGATTGTATTCAATAGTGTCAATGGTAAGCTAGAATCGAAAGTATCAATGCTGTTTAATATATTCTTGATATAGAAAGAGCTGATGTTATCAGAAAAAAATATTGGTATTAAAAGTGTACGTGTAATCAAAATTATCAATGGTATCGAAAGAATTAACGCTTAAGAAGTTATAAAAAAAGCCATTAAATGGTGTCAATTGGCACCTTGTTTTTAAGAAAAATCAAGAAAACCACGTGCTTTCAGTTTCGGTTGTTGAAAAAAAAAATACATATTTTCGCCTACTTAAATATAATATTATATATTGGGTTAAGCGAATTATTTGTATCTATTCGCACATCTGACAGAGCTTTTTCATTCTAAAAAGATGGTTTTATTTCACATGACTTCAGTGTAAATGTTAGCAAATACATATGTGATAAGAAAAGAAAATTTAGATATTGAAACGCAATAAATTTAATTAATTAATATAATACATAATAAAGAAAATTTCCCTGAACTGCTTAAATTATCAAACAAAGCAAAACGAAAAACTTAAGTCACGAACTTGGTAAAATGTAGCACACTTTTAACTTTATATAATGCGATTTTATACGGAAATTTTCACACGGGCACAAGTTGTGTTTTATAATTTAAGCATAAAAAAACGCAATTTAAGGCTACTAAAAATTTCTCATTTTTTTATAAAAATTTAAATGAATTTGTATTCTTTTCAATGTAAAAAATTGTATAATTTTCTGCAAGAGTTGAAAGTTGCTGAAGTAACGCAATCTCCTATAAGTTAAAACCATTCCATTTTTACTAATTACAATGAAAGGCCTATGGTATTACATTACAAGAAAAACCTACTCTAAAATCGTAAAATAATTAGATTATTATTACATTTCGAGCTATTTCGATTACTGGAGTTGTCTGAACAACAAAAAACAACAATGTTATTTAATAACCAGCGTATAGCCCACGCAAACTTGAGTGCATTGAGGCGCTGGTTAACAATGGCCGCATTATTTTACCGAACAGTAGAATAGCAAAGAAGGCAAACTTTATTTAAACAAGAGCCACTACCACCATCAACCGGTGGAACAAGAGCAACTTGAAACTTAAGCGTTTGCAAGCAATGCATTTTTGCGTTTTAGGGAACAACGTTGATGCGGAGGACTGGAACATATACACAGAGAGTGCTGTGTTTGGAACTGTATATGTTCACTGATTATTAGCTTCAACGTTGGTCTGTCCGCGTGCACGTCTGTCGTATGCTTTGTTTTGCCACTGTGCGAAAAGTCTGTAATTCTTATCATTTGACTATAAACGTGTTTTCGCGCACAATCTACGTCATACATTAAATTTAGAAACCTAAGTATCAGTTCCCATAATGAACCGAACCATAGCGTACTTCACTGCATTATATGTAGCGTCACCAGCAACATCAACTACTAGTAGCAACTCTTAGCACCACTTCGTACTTGGCCAATAGCTTAGCAAACTTGTTGACCTTTAGATAGCAACTTGAATTACATTTCAATGGTATCGATTCGCTTGAGTTGCATGGGAGTTTTGCAGAAATATGAACTACTCGTACCATAAAGTATTTGTAGAATGCCTCAGGTCAGAAAAACTATTTATTCATACGAAAGATTTTAGGAAAATTACTGAAAGATTTAGTTTGATAATTTAGATGTGGGCAAAACTGTCTGAAGACTATAGAAGAAATGAAAAAAAAAAACAGATTTGGTTGTTCGACAATTTTAGTTAAGCAAATGTCGTTAAACGAATTAAAAACAAAAATTTGTAATATCGAACCGTAAGCTTGATAAAATAATAAAAAATTGTTTAACATTTTTTTTTTCAAGTTGTGCTCAGAAAATGTGCTTTTACTTAAATTAAGAATAATATTAATATTTTATAATCTGTATCACACTAATGAAAAGATTACGTGGGCAAGTGTAGGATTTCTAGGGGCTCAAAAAGGAATAAAAATGAGCCACTTCCAAATTACTCAGTTTTTTAACAGTAACTTCTGATTAGGATGACATAAGATACATCTAATTTTTGTCAGTTTGTCCGTAAAGATATTTTGATAAAGTCTGAGTTACGGACGATATGAAGTATCAAACATTGAATACGAGTGTACTATATAGCCTTGTATTTGCCACTCGATAACTCCTTTACTGAGGTAAAAAAAGTTTTTTGCCCATATAAGCCTTAAATAGGACGAGATAAGCTATATCATACTTGAGTTTTACCGAATTTAATCGAAAGCCTTTTTTCAAATAAAAAATTATGAGCAAATTTTTCGGAAGGGATGGTGCTTACACTTTGAGTATTATTTTCTTTCAACTTTTTGATTTTATTCGTTGGTTGATCGTTTCTGGACCTAGTTTTGGTATTATTTTTTTTTAAACTATGAGTAACTTTTACAAAAAGCTTGTGTAATGTATGCTTTTAGAGAATTAAAAGAAATTTTAACCTTTCAACTCATAACTATTTTAAGATAGATGAAACTAATGAAACAGTATTAAAAACAATATGAATTTCAAACTCCAAAACCTTTAACTCATTCCCATAGCAATTTATTAACATGTGTTGCAACACAGGTACAAAGTTTTTTGGCCAGAAAACAAGTAAGTAATTTTAAAATTAATTACATTAAAATGTTTGCCAACATTGCTTGAGCCAAAATACAATTGACATAAATACGTACCTACTGCAATTACGAAAAGAAAAAAACAAAAACAACGGCGTAACAACTCTCAGAATTGTGCCAATTTGAGTTTTCTCACAGCAACAGCTACTCAACTCTGCTCAATGGAAGCTTTACGTTTGATATAAAATTTGACCGCGCACTGCCAAAGGTAGCACGTTTTGTTGGTTACGAAAACGTTGTTCTTAGAAAATGTTGCCTGATTTTCATTGTATAGTAAGCATAGTGGCGCTAGTTTTGCCAGCAGCAACATTTTGGCCAAGTAAGTAATGTTGCACTTAATTCATTTTTGGTACAAGAAAAACAAGTTAAAGTGTTGTACTTGCAGCTTCAGAGTTTATTAACCTGATAGTTTGCAGTGAGAATTATTTTTTGGTCATTTTTTTTATTTACTGGTTTTAGATTAATATAAGCTTTAGCATTAGCATGGGTAAGATATAGTTAAATAATCAATTACGTTAATGGTCAAATTTTGGCTCACTACAGCTCCGTAACAAAATATTTCTAACATGGTCTAAAACTGACAATAATCAGGCCAAACATGAACTTACTCAAGAACTAACATCTTAGCCAAAATGCATTTTTGTGGGGTACTTTGAACTTTAGATATAAAATTTTTCAGTTTGCCTATGCTATCATTTAAAAAAATTGTGCATCTAAGAGTTTGAAATTTAATCAGTCAATAATCAGGGCTTATACCTCTTACTCTTTTAGTAGCGATTTCCAATTGACATTTCTAAAAATGTAATGTTATTTTAACGTTACAGAAATTAGCCCAATTTTTGATCAGAGTTGTTGAGCGGTAGTGGTTAGCTATGCTTTTCATATACATTTTTGTATCTGCTATGCCTTCAAATTAATATATCTTTTGTGTATAATATAACAGATCTTGCATCGTTAACATGCCACTAAAAACGAAAAACTTAAGAAGCAAACTTCATTGGAATATGATTTGTGCTAATTTTTTCCAGTTCTATCATCGTAAACTAAAAGGTTACAATAACGAAATTCGGTAGCTCTACTTGACGCGTGTGTTTGACTATATTGTAAAATTGAAACCAGTTTGATATTTTATTAGATTTTTTATATTATTTATCGAGTTAGTAATTAACAAAAAATTAAATTTAAAATCGATAGCGGAGGAGTTGTTGAATTACCTTATAGGTATCTTTTATAGTTTGATTTTTGCATTATCAATACAACTGAAATCACTTTCATGTGTCATTTCAGCTTTTAATACAACTTGCAACTTAAAACAATTTCATTATCCCATAGTTTGTCCTTCTAACAGATTTTTTGCATACATGAAATTTTTATTATAATTTATATCTATTACGAAATATAACTTTCATACAAAAAATTTTCAGTTGTTTTAAAAAGGCAAAAAAAAATATATCATGCTAATGATCTTCACAACAATATTTCGCGTGTTAAATTGAAGCGTGAAAATGATAGAGATACACGCACATTTTAACTACAGTTCGCAGCATGATGGATAATGGCTACATAACCATAAAATAGCTACATATACCATAACTTTGGCAAAATATTTAGATTAACGTAGTCATTTTACTCTTTTACTTAACAATAACATAGAAAATATACCAAGTGTGGAAACAATGAAAAGATTTTAAAATTGAAAGCATCCAAAATTCAGTGTGGCGTGAAGGTCAGCTAGGCGTATGTATGGTGACCAAATTTAGTTAATTTTGACACTCAAAAGTTCAAAACAGCAGCCACACATGTTAACGTGTGAAATTGTGTAATAAAGATTAAAATGGATCTTGTTAAAAATAATTCATAAACAGAAATATTTACAATGTGTGTAAATGTGTGAAAATTTAACACAAATAAAAGAATACTAATAATAAGATTATATAGCTCCAATAGTAGACGCTATCAAATTTTAGTTTTATTACCTGTAATTGAGGCATTCAGTGGAATTCTTCCACAAAATATAAATTAGAGACATTTTGGGTTTGACTTAACAGCCCTTCCAGTATATCCTGGATACTCAGTACTTCGATTCTCATTTAAAACTGTTGTCATTTTCTATTTTTTTAAGCTTAACGAGAAACCAGTAGAGAGTGCATTAAAACCAAATTGAGATCCCAATACTCATTATTTTTTCAAAATTTTTAAAAATATATTATTTCTTTTGAAAATTTACCAAAAGTTTGGAAAGAAAAGTGGAATATAATTATATCCTATTTTGATTTTGAAACATAAGTTCATATTTTTTTGTGTTGCTTTAATTAAAAAACTCATATTTCTGAAATTTTGTGTTTGGCCTCAACTCAAAATATTTCAAAAAGACTTTACAAGCAAAAATAACTGTGACAACTTCCCCTTGCCCATAGTTACACGGTTGCAACAACATATGAATATGTATTTCGGTTCCTTTTTCACTATTCATTTATTTTGCAACTTGTGAACAAGCAAAAAAATTGCCACAAAAGCAGTAAATCTAAATTAGATTTCTATTAAAATTTCTTGCTGATTGAAGATTGAATTGCTACCAAACAATAAACCATTCAACTTCAGCAGTTTGTAACTTTCTTTCCGCTGCCACTATAAACTTTTGTTTTGTACTTTAATTTCATCTTTGTTCATTTATGTATTCGGCTCTTTTTGTTTTCGTAGCTTTCTCAGTGGTTTATATTGTAAAAAATACATTTATTCAAAATCCCTACAAGCTACGAGTTTGTTGACATTTCTTCAGCAATTGTAGATCTTATCACTTTGAGAATTTGTTACCTTTGTAGGTTTGTTAGACTTCTTCGTTAGCATTGTAAGACTTTTGCTTCCGTTCGTGCGTTAAGCAGGAAATTGATCTTAAGATAATGAGTATTTGATTGATTTAAAGTAATTTTTTGTTTGCTTTGGCAATAAAGAAATTTTTCGGATGGAAATTAAATGCTTAAAAGTTGACTTCCAAATTTTTTAACTTTGATACAAATTGACATTTTTTTAAAAAAAATTAAACTATCTAAATATTGATCTCAACTAACGGTTGAGAGTGCATTTATTCTACTGAGTTTAACTTTAAATGAAAATTTTACTCACTGGACTGGTGTAAGCTGTTGGTGATTTAGAAAGTCTGTTTTAAGGGTGTCGAGGATAGAGCAGGATTGAAAGTGCTTCTACGTCCAGAAAACAGAGGAATCAGTAGTATAAGCCTGAGAGCACTGCATCACACAGATGATTGATTCTATGGAATTTATAATTAATTCTATTGTTCAGCCAAATTTACATCCTTGGTTAAAGTTCTCATAGCTTTCTGAAATTTTTTTCTTTCCTGCATTTTCGTTCTTTAAAAAGGATACTCGATTTCTTTCATGGAAAAATTTCGAAAATACCATTCCATTAATTTATTAAGAGATTATTTGGACAATATATCTGAGGCAAAAGGAAGTACTGCTAAGGTTCTATTGTAATATTTACATGTATAAGTATTTACTTCACATTTAAAAGGTAAATCATATATTTGGCCGCAAAACTCAGATGGTACATTGCTCTGAAACATTACCGTTTTTAAAACAAATTTGCTTTAGGGGCACTTACTTCAACCTTTTTGGAGAAATGCCAACCTCATTCATTTACAAATTTAATCGAAAATATTTTCGTTTATTAAACTTAAAATTTTTATCTCTTAAATATATGGTAGAGATGCGAAAACGCTTTGAATGTACTAAAAGTGATTGCGTTGTTAGAAAACAACTAATACAATACTGAAAATGTCTAACTATTGAATTTATCAGTGATAAAATTGCATTTCCACCAGATTTTCTTCCAAAGTGCCTTATTGACTAGACTTGAAGTAACTTATTGACTGGACTTTAAGTGCTTTATTATCAAACACAACACAACACAGCTGAAACTTTTCTATATAAATTTCATGCGAATATCTCATAAGTCATTTTATAAAATTAACATGTACAAAAACATTAGTGGGAAAAATTAATCATTGTTACTAAATGCAAATGATTTATGCATGAACCTTGTGCGATTTCCACCGGCTGCTGCTTAAAAATGAACAAAAGATTTTGAAAATAAAAGTTTTCATTAATAGGATGTTAATGTAGTTGCGCATAAGATAACAAAGAAGAGATAACGAAAAGAAAATAAAATTTATTTTAAAATTTCAAGTAGGCGCCTACAACATTAATTATTTGAATACAATTCACTTGATTGCAAAAATAAATTGAAGCAAAAGTCAATACGAACAACTAAGGTTACCCATATGAAACAAAAGACTTAAGCAAGAAACCTGTTTCATTATGTTCTATATTATTGTGTGCACTCAATTTCACTTTTATTACATTTTCCAAAATGTAAACATGTTAATAAGAAGCAACAATTTCAGCTATGACTAATCATTGGCCGGGCTTGCATTGCTAAAATTTTTTTTATTAACTTAGCGCTGACATGCAAAATTTGAAAGAAGTAGATAGCAAAAATATTGATAAAGTAAAAACCTGTTTCACTTTAAAGTCAATACGCTTAACCCACTATTGGTGCAATGCTATGTGGTGCTGTGTGATCATTATACATTTTTTGGTCAATTTCATTACCAACAACAGAAGCAAAAAAACAAATTTTGGTAGGCTCAATTTCAACTCCAAAATTTTGTCTTTTCTTCTTTGTCTACAATAATCCACTCTACATAACCTCATAGCATATTTGACAATACCAAATAAAAATTGTTATTAATTTTATGCGTCAGACCAGAATTAAAATGAAGAAACTTTCTCTAAATGGAAATTTAAGAAAAAAAAACGAAATTCAACAACATGGTAAATGCCAGTCATCAAAATAGAATCGACATTTTGATGTCCATTGTTTTTTTTGTCACTTTTTCTGTAGCAGTCACCTTTATTAGCTTTAATAATAAAACGAAATAACAATTTTTACTTTACCATTTTGGGAGTTGCTTGACGTCTTTTTAATTGTTCTTTTAACGTTGTTGCCTGCAGCTGCCGTTGTCAAATAGCTACATTGCAGGAAATGTGGAAAGTTGAAATTTTCTTTGTAATCAAAATGACAAGTTGAAAAAAGTTTTACTTTTTTCAAAAAAATATTTTATTTTTTAATTTTTTCATAACATCAAATTGCATGACATATTTTTTTTATTGACTACATTGCGTTGTCTACATCTATCATCAAGCGATCATACAGTCTATTGTTATTTTCCTATATATGGTCATTTATCCATCAGATAATACAATGCAGTTGATTAATCTAATTTGTTGGTAGCTTAACCAGGAAAAGATTCATTACTGTTAATTATAGTGCAAATAGATAAACAATGAGCTTGCGCAAATATGGAGTTTATTATGGTTTTATCAACTCTTGTGCAATTTTTATGGACTATATACAAATTTGTTGTCTGAGCGATGGGTTTTTAAAAATAAAATTGCTTCGTTTATTGGTAAATTGTCGGTGAAAACTAGTCAAGAGGAATGCTAACTGCTACAACTGTTGTATTAGCATTTAAAAAACTATTCTACTCAGTTGTGAAGAAATGTAATTCTTATATCTTCAATCCTCTCTTTCATCAGAAGAGATATCCTTGAAATTTTTTTTAAATGTTATTTTTTTTTGTTGATTCTTAAGGGAATAATAAAAGTTTTCATTGCGATCATAGAATTTTCCATGAATTTTTCATTTGTTTGGTTACTTTAAATTTAAACTCTGCTGACAAAGTAAATTAGTTTTTTTCAAAAAAAAAACACACCCATATAACAATCAGCCAGTTAATTATTCCGTCCACATATATATTCGTTTATAGACAATCAAAATAGCTCCAGTCATTCAACAGAACTTTCAGCGTGGCTAACATATCAGCTTTTCTTCTTATCCCTCATTTCTTCAAGGAGCACAGGGCCATAAGGTAGTGAAAATCTGCCTCATATTTATGGTGAATTTCATTTGCATTGGAAAGTTGTTAAAGTACAGCCAGTTACCAAAATAGTCTAGTTTATTAATCTTTACAGTTACTGAATTAATATACACTCTAGCCTCAGAGTTCTTTGTACTATCCACAAGCCTCTTCTTTATACTGCCATTGTTAATTCAAGGAATCCCCTGAACTTCTGAACATATATGTAAATATAGAAAAATCTAGTGTTAAATTGTGAGCAGGTATTCGATGTATTGAAGAAAAAGATTTAAAGACTAAGTTTTTGAAAACCGTGTTTATCTTTTAATATTTCATTTCATCTCTATTAGAGCTAAATTGGGGTATGAATTGCAGCTGTTCCAGGGTGCTAAAAACTATATTAGATTTACTAGTTCAACATCATAAAAATAAACAAGTAAGTAATATTTAACTATTTGCAAGTTAACGCTCATATGTTAATCCAAAGTATGATTACTCGAGCAGAAAATAAACAGAATTCGGTTCAATAGTCGCATTATTTTAATAACAAAAACATCAAAAAAAAGATGATAACACAAAAATTAAATGAAACTACACATGCACTTCGTCTACTTTAAATGCGCTACCACACCTTTTTTGCATAACAAAAAAAAAAAAAAATAAAAAAATGATGCCAACAGCACCAGTAGCAGCGTTCAATGACCGAACAAGCACCAACATAACAACCATTATTCCGAAAATAAAAAAGCGACACCACCCGTACGATTAAACTTGTTAAAATACAAATTATTCAATGGCCAAATGTAAAACAAAATCGAACCGAAACTGTTAGCGCAAAATATGTAAACTACAAGTGAAAAACAAAACGTGAGCGCATTTTTTCTTATGAAATTCAGCTAAGAGCTGTTATGTGGATACATAAACAAACGGCAAACATTTATGCAATTTAGCCCGAATTCACCTGAAACTTAAGCACAAATTGAACGTTATCTATTTTTCATTTGAACATAAGTGAGCTATGTTTAACCTAAAAATTATATAAAATAATGACAATTGCAAAATCGTTAAGTTTGAAAAACCATTAGTATTCACGCAAAGTGGTGCACTGCAACAACGTTTGAAATTTGAAAAATTTGGTGCCAAATCAGCGGTATTTATAATTTCAAACGAAATTGGAGTCAAAGAGAATGGAAGGCAGAACTGCACTTTACATAATTTATTTTGAGAAATACATACTAACCACAACGAAAGATTTAAGCCACAAACTTGTTACATTTTTATTTTAGCAACTAGTTTAATAAATTCAATTTTGATTGTACTTAATTTCATCACTTTTGATTCAATTATTTCAAAATTAAATTTTTATGTATAACGGAAGGCTTAACACCACAAATTTTATGATAAAAATTTAAGTTGTTGATTTGCTACAAATTTTTATATTAAGTGAAAGCCCAACGCCACACACTTCAATTAGTTGATAAACTTAAAAGATTAAATTGAATTGTATTAAGTTTCATAATTGCAAAAGATTCATGACGCTATCTCAACAAAATCAATTTTGATTGAACTCGTTTCAACAAACTGACTAAGAAAAATGGTTTTCAAAAAATTATAGTTTGGCTTACATACTTATTTCAGATCGAAAGAAAGATTAAAGTTTTAAGAAGTCAACTAGAAAAGATTTGATATAGAAATTTCAAAACAAAAGACTTAATATAGAAACTTCTGAGAAAAAGATTTCTTGAAGAGAAAATTATATTCATTTTCTAGTTTATTAAAAATATTTTTATGAATTTATATTCAGTAAAATTATTGTATTTAATTTTAGTTACATCTTCATCTCCTACCAAAGCCAATAAAACCTTAATGTTACTTTGCATACAGTTTGCGAAACGCGACAATTTTATTAGTGGCACACAAGCGAAATAAATTGTGTCACGCTTAAAAAGCAGATAGCGTACGATCAAACCATAAACCAACAAATGCAACAAAATTAACATTGAAACACTAAATGTTTAGATGACTGTACAGTTAATGTAGCAATGTTTTGGTCTTTATTTTGGAAATCTTTTCACAACCAAAACAAAAGCGTTTGTTTGACTCGACTATTAATATTCATAATTGTCGCATAACTTGTTCTACATTTTAGCCTACATATTATCACATATGGAAACGACACTTTCATTTCAACCACACAAGTCACGTTTGAGCCGGCAATTGTATGTTCGTCAAAGCTATGTGGGATTCTAATTAATGCATCGTCAATATGTAATTTACATTTTATGGTATGTCGATATGTTTGTTGATTTGTAAAAAAACAGTTACTCGCTGTGATGTACTTGCATGTGTGTATGTTAACATGGCATTAATTTTATTCGAAAATCCTTTGCTATTCGTATAGTAATATTTAGTCTCGCACTCCCATACTAAATCTACATAAATTGCAGCAACCTGCGCATATTGCAATAACATTTTGTACAATACATAATTTATTATCCTTCTGTGGGTTTCTATGGCGTGTTTTGCTTGCGACAACCAATGGTGAAGTCAATTGTTTTGAGTTTGAATCTATAATTTTTCAGTGCCTCAATTGACAAGTGGCGCAATTGTGAGACACTGCACTACATAAAACGCCAAGATTTTATCTTCTTGTACAGATAATATGTCTGTATGTGTTCTTCTATGTTTTGTTTAGGGAGAATTTACGTTTTCAATAGATTTTGAAGAGTACTGAAGCAACTATGTTGTTGTAATATGTTTTGATTTCGAGGCACATGGCTGTTATTTTATTTTGCAACGGTTATGGTGAAAACAGACATATTTAAGAAGATTTACACTTAAGAGTTGGAAATAAATTTTGAATATGTCTTAAAGGCATATATAAGTCTTGCGACAGCCCGAAGTCTAAAATATTGAAATATTACCAACATTTATTTAAATAAACATCTATGAATATACATAAATATGAATGCTTTATCAAAAAAATCTTAAAAAATTATGATGCTGTCGACATTTTTATACAGATTGTCACTCAGAGATTACGCTCAAAGTTTTCTTCGTAATATTTTTGTTTCTTGCAGTTCTTTGGTCCTCCATATATATATGTTCATTCCGCAATTTTTTATCAATTTCACTATTAATAGCTGACTACTAAGGTACTCTTGATTAAAAATTAACTAACACTAAGCAACAATTTTTGTGTAATATATCAGGATCCCCATTCTATATTTTAACGATAGTTTTTATGGATTTTTTGTAGGTAAACATTTAAATAGCCCTGTATGCCTGCTAGTCACCAACATTTTTGCAAGCATAGTTGTGAAAGTAAAAGGGCTCTATATGCAAAATACCTACCTTAAAATAAACAGATAATATTAAAACCGGCAATCAGTGACTCTCTTTTGATTGAAAATGCTAGCTCTTTTTATAGAATAAAAATCATTGATTAATTATAGTATTAAGAAACATAGGTAATCCTTAATAACTGATGTTAGACAACAATATAAAATTTTCAAATTTTGAATAAAAATGCTCTTTTGACTCAATACCGTTCTAAAGCATTACCATGTAAGTGCCATGAAACTGAATACTCATCGCGTTACATCGATGTCGCTACCATAACTTCTAAGCTGTAACTCTTAAGTTTTTTTTTTCCAAATATTCGATGTAAAATTCAGCATTATTGAAAAAAATCGCTTGCCACATTTTATTTGCATTTTTATAGGTCAAACAATTTTCATTTCAAAATTTTCTTTCAAAGGTTTTTCATCTAAACATCACCAAAGAGACATTAAAATTACTAAACTCACATAAAATCGCTGAGATTATATAAGAAAAGTAATAAAAATAACACAATAGCGTTACCAACAACAGCGACAACATAATTTTCAGCAATTAACATCAAACTTTGTGTCTAAGTCTTAGGTCTCTGAATTGAAAAAAATTTTAAAAATTGTGTCATAAATGTAATTTAATTTTGGCAGTTTGTGCAATAACTTACAACTCCCTACCTACCGCAACTGTAAGCAATGTTGCTAACTAATGTTAATTTAATTAAAAAAAGTCTCACCGTGAGTTTGTTTAGTATTTTTACTATTTCCACTTACAGTGCAAATACACGTGTGTATCTACAAATTAAGGCATCAACCATCAGTCAAAATTTAACTACATAACAACGCATTTTTGGGGTGTTACCAACATTTAAATGTGCGCATTATGCTATACTACATATACTACACATGATGTTTATGGCCGTTACGCGTGTCTGAAGAAATTTTTAGTGTTTGCCATAAAATCTGTTTTCCACTCAGTTGCACTTTCAGTTTTTTCTCTGAATATCATTGGTGTTTAGTTTGGTAACGCATTATTTTCTTAATTTTTAATTACATGACACTTAAATTGTTTCATACCTATGAATTTGTATAAAATTTTTTTTAATAAGTCTGGCATAGTTATTTTGTCTTGCTTTTATTATTTTGATGACCCAATTTTACACACAAGTGATCGACTTGTCTCTAAGAAAGGAAGGCCCAAGAATAGATTGTGCTTCTTCTTTAGTTTTATTTAATATTTGCTTTTTGATTTTAGAAAACTTGCACCATTTTCAGTCCTTGAGTTTTGAAAGTTTTTCTTTTGATTTGAATTTAAAAGAATACACATTGATTTAAAGTAATTTCATATATTTAAATATACAAAGAGTTTAGTGAATAATAAAGTAATTTCAATTAATTTGTAACTTCAAAAGCTTTTTACGATTGAAGTAAAATTAAAAATTGGTATTTTCAATGCTATGCAAAATTTTTAAAAAATTTAAAGTTGTTTGTGTTTAAAATCAATGGAAAAGACGTTATTTTTGCTATTTCCTTCCTTAAAATTTGGAGCTTTAAGTCAAAAATAAAATTTTTAAATTTGCAATGCTATTTTCCCTGAGTGTATGTGTATTGCTCGTTAGATTTTTCAACGCTATTGTTAATCTGTAATTTTTGCTAGTAATAACAATTAAAAACTATTTCTGAAATTAAAAAAATCCATACGTTTTCTGATAAAGTTTAAATGTGTTCACTCCTACTCCAATAATAATTTGAAAGCCATTAGGTCTTACTAACAGAATTTGATTTCAGCATGATTATACGTGAGCTAACCGTTAATTGAACTGAAGTTAAATAATTAATTGCTCATTATAATTGAAATCCATAACATTTGTTTTAATATTTTTAGCCAAGAGTATCTCATAAAAATATAATATTCTTAATTGTTTGAAGTTATGATAAAATTTCGGTAACGAAACTTTTTTATCTGACTACTAAATTCCTATGACCTGAAGCAAAGTTAAATCGAACTTAAATTATGCCTACTTCCCTAAGCGTTACAATGAATCATGGAAAATATATTAAAACACAGTGTCGTAGTTAGTGAGGTAAGCAAACAACTCCATTCTACCCTTTCTATATAGTACTTTTCATATTTTCTTTAAAATTTTGATATTTTTGTGTAAATTTATAATCTGGGAGAGGTGCTGCCTTTCAGTGGATGTATTAGTGTATCACAATGAACCCAATAGTATATTCTTGAACAATATTTAGTTCCAAGCTGAAATATGGCCGCTTGAAATTGAGTTTTGGAAAAATAATTGTGTTAAAATATGATTGATTTATGATACTCTAAGTTGCATTTTATCGATGAAAAGCTGCATAAAATCTTATGAAAAACAGTATAATTTTATGTTACTCATTCTGAATTATGTTTTTTTTTTATAGATATGAACCAATAACATACATTTTTTTAAAAATTGCTTACATCAATTTATGTTCGAATTTCTTGCGTGCATAGAAACTTCTCCCCCAGAAAATTATTTCAACTACGTCACTATCACAACTGAATTTACATATGTTTTTTTTTATGTTAATCATTAATCATCATTATGTTGTAGTGTGCCTTCGTATGAACCAATATAAAAAGCTATGCATATTTAATTGAGTTTAGTTTCCTCATTTTCACTTTTAAAATTTCTTTCTCAGATTCATTTTATCTTAACTGTAACTTAACCAGGTTGTTGGTTTTTCATATTTTTTTTTTTGCTTACCAACAACACCATGACAACAACTTCCTTGTAACTTGATGTTGCAAAAATTACTCGTATCTGATATCGTTCCCACTTCTATCTCCATCAGATGGAGCTTATCAAGACAACAACAATTGCAAGATGTCAACTGTTTGCAGGTAGTTTGAACTTTTTTTTTCTGCTTGATTGACTTGCTAACAGAGCTGTCAAAATGTTTGTATACTTTGAGTATCTGTGTGAGAACTGTGGCCCGATAATTTTCTTGTAAAAAATATCTTTAAGACATTGGGTATTTTATCTATATTATATTTGGTTCATTTTTCCTAAGGAAAATCGCACAAAAACCAACTATTAAGAAATTATTTTATGGGACTCTACTCAGATTTCTGATGAAAAGTTCAAAGTCTGATATATGCTTGTGATAATTATGGACATGATAATTTTTTCCCTCATGAATACCAGTTAATAAACTAAGAGTTGAAGGTCGATTTTTAAAGATTCTTAAGTTTTATGGATAAAACAATACCTAAAACTAGTTTGCAAGGGACTCACATGTAAGTCATATGAACTCCAAGTTAAGTCAGCAATGTTTTTGATCAATGAAAAGTATAACATCATTATACGTACATTATATTGTATACTATATTGCATTTAATACAAAAAGTTGTTTGTTTAATAAACAAAATTAGTGAAAATAAAATCCTAAGTTTGTGATTTTTTCATTTGTTTTCATTTTATAATTTCCTAAGAAATAACATAATCCATTCTTGTGCAGTTCTGAAAGCTGCATCAACTCAAATATTTTGCTGTTCCTGTTTAACTTGTTCAATTCGTTGCTGCTGCTGTTCACATTAATCTCATGCAATATTGCTGTTGATTGCGGCTGCGTGGCTACAATTGATCGAATTCGGTTTTTTTCACAACATTCACTGCTGCGAAAGTGAAACCGTTCGCTTATGCGATATCGGTGCACTTAAAGTGCGGTAGCTTTGCTATGTTACCTGTTGTTGTTGCAATATTGGCTGTTAAAAGTTTCCGTCAATGTTGTAAGCAATAAGCTGCTGCAATATCTGGTTGTCGTTTGGTCGATTTTATTATTAATTTTTTCTTTGTAATCTGCCCCATGTGTCTAAGTGCGCCAGACATGATTGGCTGCTTGTTAGACGTAGTAATTATAGTAATTTTCCCAAAGCTCAGCAATAATATAAATGAAAATTATAAACATTTTATTTCAGGAAGTTGACAAAACTTGTGTTGTTTAGTTTTGATTTTAAGTCTTTAAATATTTTATGTTAAAAAATTGTCGTTTCGATTTTACAAAAAGTTTTTTTTTTCAGTTTATTATGACTTAAAGTAAAAATACAAAGAATGCCTGTTACTTGTGCTTATTAATTTTTTCATACAAAATACACGAGCCAATGGCTTGTGTTTATAGAACTTGTGTGAAAAAAACCTGCTAAGTCTTATTCTTATGGTTTAAACAGAAAAATTGAGCTAACTGTTTACCACAGTGTGTCATAACACCGAAAAAAAAAAAATTACAGCTCCAAAACAACAAGAAATGGATTAAACTAGTCACCTTGACCATATTATTCCTAAAGCTTATGCTATGCTGGCTTTTGTGAAACGTAATGGTTCCTCCTTTAAGGATCCCTATACACTTAAGGTATTATACACTAGCCTTGTCCGATCTAGACTAGAATATGCATCTCAGATCTGGAACCCTTTTTATCAAACCCATGTAAATAGGATTGAAAGGGTACAAAAATCATTTACAAGATTTGCCTTACGGTCTATTAATTTTCAAGAAATTCTTCCTGTATATAGTGCTCGTTGCCAACTTATTGGCTTAAAAATACTGGAGAACAGAAGAATAATTTTATTACTTCTTTTTGTTTTTGATGTTATTTCAGGAATGGTTGACTGCCCTTCCTTACTGAGGCTAATTCATTTTAATGTCCCCCCTAGATCCCTTAGATTTTGTGCACCATTTCATTTGAATACCGTGCGCACTAATTACGCTTCTAATGCCCCTATCTTTTGTGCATTAAAAATATTTAATAGAATAAATTTTAGTTGTAACTTGGATTTTGCAATTTCTAAAAATGCCATGAAGGCTTTATTAAATAATTACTTTTAAGTTATTTTAAATGGTTTATAAATGTAGGCATTTCGTTTTTCTAGTCTGTAAGAATTTTTGTTCATAGACTGAAATAAATAAATAAATAAATAAATAAAAAAAATCCGAAATGAGCATCAACTTTGGTGGCGGACACTTGAACAATATTATCTTTGCGACTTAATGGAAAAAATAATAAACGTTTAAATAAACATAAGAGTCAATTCTTTTTATATAAAAGATTAAGTCCTTAGAAAATCGAGTAAGGACTATTGCGCTGACTTGTGTATATACACGAGTAACATGAGGTATGATGTTCATGTTAACTCACAATTTCACAAAACAGAAAATTGCTAACATCTTCGAATAAACTTAAGTCTTAATGTGTAGACTTATCTTATACGCTAGTATACCAAAAATCTTAAGTCTTACTTATTCTAGGATTTTAGACTTAATAAATTTTTTGGATTTTATGGCATATTTTTCGATTTAAAAACTGGAAAATCGCCAAAAAGAAAAGCTATAAGCTCCCTCAAAATTCCGTACTGGTATTTGTATCAATTCTTTGATAAGGTTTTGCTATATAACATAGAAAACGTTTTCTGCCATGCGTTAATAAATGTTATACGCCAACACACACGCTCATCAAAAATGCTAAATAGCGGTAATGTGTCATGTTATAAATTGTCGTCTTCAACAGTACCGCTGCTATAATCAACTGTAATAATTATATGTTTCAAGTATAACGCTAACGCCTATGTTGCGCTCTACTTTCATAAGCGACTACTAATTTGTTGTCTTCTTTTTTATTAATAAACAGTTTTGATATTTACTTCAATACAGTGAAATATAAAACGCTTCAAAATTATATATGATATATAAAGCATCTTATAGTTCATTACCCTTCTCAGCAAACAGCAAAATAAATATCAACAGTAATTGCGGAATTGACAGTAAAGTCAAGTGGAATCATATCGTATAAAAGAAAAAGAAGAGACTGTTGTTACCAAAAAGAAATTTAAGTTAAGCGTCTTTTAAGTGGCTTTAAGAGACGCAAGTCATCTTGACAAACATTATGTGTTCATAGGAATAGACGAAACGCAATTGACGCTAATTAAAATTGACGCACAGTTTGTGCCTGTATACCTTAATATCCAGTGCCTATGTAATGTGCAAATTTTATATGAAAACATCTTGTATGACATAATTTTTATTACCCATAATTTATACTGATGATTTGAGTTTTATAGATCGTATCTATTTTGTTTGGCATTTTTAGGTTTTGTATTGCAAATAAAGGTTATTGTATCGCTAGACTCTTTAGTCTTCTTCAGCATTTATCGACCTTTTTTGAATTTTTTAACATTTTTTCAATTTTCTTAAATTAATCGAAATTTATCAAAATTTTTCTAGACTGTCCGGCTATTTAAAATGTATGATTTATTCGATATTTTTCGATGTATGAAAATTTCCAAAACTTTTTAACATTCATAACTTCACATAGCACATCAGAAAATATTGGTTGGAACGCAGAGTTGACTTTGGTTTCTTTTTTTAGTGACGTTAATTAACTAAAAAACTAATTTAAAATTCAACGCTGAGAACATTGTTGGCAAAATTAATTATACCTTGATCCTACTTTTCATTTCAATTGATTTTTATTGGTGAATTCACAAACTTTGATGGTTCACATTGATTTTTTTGCTTAGACGATTTAAAAAGACTCTCAGGATAGCATTACGGAAGATTATATGCCATTTTACCAAAACATATTTAGCTGGATGGAGAATATTATTACGTACCATAATAATAGGTTAGGTTAGCATGGGAGATGACAATTTTGTCATCATACCTTTGGTCGCTGTTGAGCCTATTGTTTGCTCGGCTTATAATTTTGTTTTCGACTTATACAAACCAGAGAATCTTATTTCATTCCCAGACAACCGCCGACTTGAGACCGGCCAAAGCAAGTTTTTGTTCTTGCAGAGAACAGAACAGGACATAAAACCTAAGTAAGTTGTAGATGCCCAGTCAATGCTTTTAGTCAATTTTTGCAAAAGGTTTTTTAAATATTTCTATTCAAGTGTATCAAAGTCATTGTGAATAATAAAAGAATATTGTAGACTGTTTTGAAAATGATAATAACTTTAATATTTGCGCTTTCATCCGGCAAGATATCTAAATATGCCAGTTAATTTTCGTTTATCAATATTAGCTGCTCTGTTGATTCCTATACTACGATTATATAATTTATTTTCTTATACATATTTACAATTATATATATAATTATATAAAATGATGCAAAATTCAGTCAACATACTTTTTCCATTGTTAATTGTTAACTAAATTCTTACCCGTACAAAGATTACAGATACGTGCACTCATCTAAGTCTGAACAAATACGCCATAGTATTATTGTAGTAGTCATAAACATGTTATTTGGAACATAAAAATTGCATATACGTTTTTGCCGTCGATGTTCTTATACCATTTACCATATAATTGTGAGAACTTTTCTTAATGTAAATAAGTTTTTAATGCATAATTTGCAACTACAACAACTATAATTATGCGAATATGAAAAAACTGAAAACGAAAAGGGAAAAACTTTACAAAGTTACTATCGCCGTAGAAGATATCTAAGTATCATATGTTATTATAGAAGTAGGTAAGTTTTTATAGATATCTTAGAGCTACTCGTGTAGTGTCATAGCCTTCTGGCGATGTGACTAATATTTTATTAAGTTAGCTGAAATGTTCTTCTAAAAATAGTACTGGTTTATATATTGCATTGTTGTTTAGGTTATGTTCACTAAACAAAATTATTAGTATATTCGATTTAGCTTTGATTTTTTAAACAACTCTTTTTATATTTCATTACAGTTTGTGGTCCACCTGCAGTACCTTTAAATGCCAAAGTTTCAACAGTTGCTGGTGAAGCAGGACTTTATGAAGCCAAATACGAATGTGATTCAGGGTATGAACTTTTTGGTTCTCCCACAATAAAATGTGATTCACGGACCGGTTGGGAACGTGAATTACCTTTCTGTGGCACAAATGTTGCCTTTAGAAAACCTGTTAATCAAAGTTCATATACACGTGCGGGACCGGCACACTTAGCCAATGACGGTCAGCCGGGTAATAAGGTAAGCATTAAAATGATTTTTATCAAATATTGTACATAGTTAGATTATTTTTAAATCAATGCAAATGAAAATGATTGATATTTTCATAAGGATTTTATTATGAAACTATGGGAAACAATTGAGTAGCATAGGGGTGCTTTGAATAGTCCTTGAGGTTTGTTCTTTTGAATAAAGCCTTGAGATGATGAATGTATCTAAAAGTATTAGCATGCTTTTTTTAGCTTGGCAATATTTTGGAAAAATAATCGTGCCAGGTAATTTATAAATGCGTTTTAAAGTGAAAGACTAATAATATGCGAATACACAGCCAGAAAAAATTGCTTTCATAAAGATGGCCAAAAATTGTGATTATTGGAATATTTAAATTCATACATATTCCCAGCATTGTTCGCAATTTCCTAGATTTCAGAGCCTTTAATTAAATTCGTTGTGCACGCCTTCTTGAAATTTGTAGAAACGAAAGATTTAAGTTCGGTTAGGCCTTTTTAGCTGTAATGTTTGGGTGGGGTGGTCCACTTGACAAAAAATGCCACATATGTATATAAACAACAGTCAATAAAAATTCAAAATCATCTACAGAGAGAAGACGATAATAGGTGAAAAATATTGATAAACATTGAAAAAGTCGATAGATAGCAGAATGTTTCGAAAATATCGAAATTGTTGAAAAGTCGAAAAATTTGGGAAAAGTCGAACAATATTTAATAGAACCAAACAACAAGAAAAAATCGAATATGAAGCGTCGTATAGTAGCGACAAACATCATACAAAATTTAATTATTAATGGTGAAAATTAAAATTTAATTATTAATTACAGAAAAGCTATAAAAATATCATCAACACGATATAATTTTCAATAATATTTTTGATTTTGTACTTTTCCCCAGAATCCCGATGGTCAACAATGCTCGGAAACACAAAAAGAGCCCTCGCCCTGGTGGCGTGTCGATTTGCTAGCGCCACAGGCTGTGCGTGTGGTACGCATCACAACACGTGGCTGTTGTGGACATCAGCCGCTGCAGGATTTGGAAATTCGTGTAGGTAATAGCAGTGCTGACTTACAACGTAATCCACTCTGTGCCTGGTATCCGGGTACCTTGGATGAGGGTATCACCAAAACTTTTACTTGTGCACGTCCACTGGTGGGACAATATGTTGCCATTCAACTGGTGGGTGTGGAAGGAAGCCTTAGCCTTTGTGAGGTGGAAGTTTTTAGCAATGATGAATTTTCCGTAGATCGCTGTTTGAGTCCAAAATTAAATGTTGACACCGTATTAACGACATTTTCGAAAACCTGTTACGAATTTCATGTTACGAAAGGTGAAAATTTTGAGAAAGCACGACAATTGTGTAAGACTACAGGTAAATAAATGAAACTTTTTCTGTCATTTAGTCAGCTTCTAATTTTGATCTGTGTCTTTTTTCTACTGACGTCGATTAGGTGGTGATTTGGTACACGAATTTCGTGGTCCCGCTAGTGATTACATTTTGACAGAGTTAGAACGTCGCAAGACAGAGTTGAAAACGCAATTAGTTTGGATTGGTGCGCAAAAAGAACCGGGTCTTACGTCGCGCACTTGGAAGTGGGTAAACGGTAAGTGAAGTTTAAGTTTAAAAACAAAAATTAACAAAGGAAAATAAAGATACATTTACCTAATAACGCTAAAAATAGTAAATTAACACCTTTCAGTGGTTGGTGATTTTATTTATTTTGCAATTGTTAATTATTTGCACATATAAGCTGCGTGCGATTGACGTTAAGAAATATGAAATTAATAAAATTAGAGATATTGTACGCACACCATCCCGAATTTGTGTAGTCATTGACGTCAATTATTGAAACAGAGTAAAAGTCTTCGTTATTAACTTTGAAATTTCTTCTTCGATATTTGGATAGAGAAAGAGACCTAAGTATATAAAAATATATATATGCAAAAAATATCATTTTGGAAAGGTTGTCGTGGAGTCTGACTAAGAGTTGCTAGAAAATCGGAATGTCCAGATCTCAAGTCCGTTCTCGTATAGTTCGTTATAGTTTTGTTAGATGACAGAAGACACTGAGTTCTTGGTATCGACTTCTACCAAGCAAGTGATACAGTTTCATACTGGAAAAATAACTGAAACAACCCTCATGGGTTTTTGTTTCTCGAAATTTATAATGAATTTTTATGGAAACACAAATTTTAAAAACAAAATGTTCACCCTTGGAAGGTTGTTTTCAATTCAAGGACTCGCGGAATCATTATGGATAAATTAAACATGGGTGAAGCCAATATGGATGAATTGGGAGGTTTCAATCACCGAAGTAATTTTCTTTGTCATTGAAGCTTTCGTAATCAAGTTAAATATTTTTATTTTCCTAAATTTGATTCCAAGTAAATTCGCTATAGTAAAAAGTTTAGGAGCATGGCCTAAGTCCCCAGGTGTTGCTTCAACGCCACCCGGAGTTTTCCTCTAAGGCTTTAACTTTTTTTATTTTGTTAAGCTTAAGCTTTTCAGTAAATACACTATTAATTAGAACAAAAGTAATTTTTACGCTTTCGGAGGTTGGTTTTAGCCCCCGCATCGTGTTCACCACATCTGGAAGCGTAAGATATTTGGCAGTACATTCGCAATACTTTTGAGCTTCGTCTGCTTTTATTAAAAAACTATGAGCACGTAATTCAGAGAGTATATAACAATAAAAAACGCTTGCAAATTAAAATTTAATATGAAAGTGATGTTGATTACTCATTTTGGGCACAACATTGTCACCAACAAGCCATACAATTGATATAGATATTGTGTCTGAAGTCCATCAAATATGGACAGAGTGACCAAAAAAATGTCATACCTTACTAGTTTTTGGTTTGCAATAAAAGAGAAATATAAAAAACGAAACAAAATAAACGGAAATTCAAAGGTTCTTTAAAAATGAAAGTTACCACTAAAAGCGCTTGAATAGAAACAAATGTGGTATAATAACGTAGCCGTGCAAACAACTTAATTAACAATGCGATATGAGTAAAAAGTTGACCTTGATTTTAATCACATTCCCGCCGTAGGTGAAGTGGTGCAAAAACCAGCCTGGGGTAAAGATCAACCAAACAACTACAACGGTGAACAGAATTGCGTGGTATTGGATGGTGGACGTAATTGGCTCTGGAATGATGTGGGTTGTAATTTAGATTATTTGCATTTTGTGTGTCAACATGGTAAGCATTGATTTGCTGTTTTTTTCCAAACCAAATTCTTACATATTTTGCAAATTACAGCACCACTTTCTTGTGGTTCACCTGATTCACTACAAAATACAACTGTGGTTGGTAAAAATTTGACTGTGGGTAACCATATACAGTATAACTGTCCAAAAGGTCATTCACTAATTGGTGATAAGCAGCGTCAATGTCAGCCAGATGGCACCTGGAGTGGTCGTGCACCAACGTGTAAATGTGAGTATTTCTTTTGACACTTGAAATTCTTGAGAAATTTTCAAAATATTTTGTTAAATAGATGTTGATTGTGGCGCTTTGCCGGATTTGGAACATGGTGCCATACTTTTATCGGAGCAACGCACTAGTTATGGGGTACAGGTCACTTATAGTTGTCATGAGAATTACACACTGATTGGTAATGAGAATCGCACATGTGAATTAAATGGCTGGACTGGAAAACAACCAGAATGTTTAGTGGACTGGTGTCCGGAACCACCACGCATTGCTGGCGGTACCGTTACAGTGTCTGATAAACGCGCTGGCTCTACGGCGACTTATGTATGTGAGGCTGGTTATGTTCTTGTTGGCGAGCCGGTAAGTGGGAAACTATTTGGTTGCTTATAATATGTTAAGATATTAACCTTTGACGCTAGTATTTAAACTTTGAAGAGCAAACAGAAAGAAATACATTGGAGACTCTCCACAAATAATTCAATTAGCACTTTCTATGATTCCGTTGGATTTCGTGGGGCTTAACCCCAAAACAACCACGATATCTGATACCGAATGTCAAAATCTTGTCCTGAAATAAGCAAACGTTTTTTAAAACAGAGTACTCCATGCAAGAACTGAGAGTGTGTGACAAGCAAAGCTTGACCACAAGTTTGGGCAAAACTTATAAGGCTTCTAGCCGATCAAATATCAGTGATTTTACGTATGACCTTCAGACTAATTTTCAAGGTCAATTCGACGTCATGTCTGATTTTTCAAAAAACATTAATTTAATATTAACTTTAAATAGAAAAACAAGTCCATAACACAGTATTAGTTACAACATTATCGCTGATTTTTCGAAAATCATAGCAGGTATATTTTCTATTGTTTTTATTGTATTTCGAAATTAAACACTAGGCCGATTCAGAGTTTCATAGTAAAATTGCCATGCAGTATATTAAGATGAATAATTAGGAACACCCTTGTATTAGTTTGTGATTGACATTTGACGCTTGAGTATACCTTAATTTTTCGTAATTTTAATCAAATAATTGTAATCATTAAAAATTTTAAATAATTTTATTATTTAATTCACAGATAATATCCTGCGGCTTAGGCGGTGAATGGTCCAGTAAGCCACCATCATGTCGCTTTGTTGATTGTGGTGCACCAGCGCGTCCTGACCGTGGTTTGGCTGTATTATTAAATTCCACAACAACTGTTGGTTCCATGGTAAAATATGAATGTGAAGATGACTATTGGCTAGATGGCCCCTCAGAGCTGTACTGCACCAAAGACGGAAAATGGTCAGGAGATGCTCCTGTTTGTGAATTGGTCACTTGCGATACACCACATGTCCCAGCCGGCTCTTATGTTGTAGGATATGATTACAATGTACATTCCAAAATTACATATAATTGTGATCCTGGTCATGTGTTACGTGGCAATCCAACCTTAGAGTGTTTAGAATCAGGTGAATGGAATAATGATTCGCCATTCTGTGAATGTAAGTTCGAAATTATTTTGTTCAAGTTTTCATATTTGACAAGTTCACAATGTTTGTTTAGATATTGATTGTGGTCCCATTACACCAATACCATATGGTGTGCATAAATATACACAAAATACCACCTATGTGGGTTCAGAGGTCACTTTCAGCTGTACGCAATCACATAAATTGAATGGGGTTCCCAAACGTACATGTCTACAAACTGGCGTATGGAGTGATGCATCACCAAAATGTGAAGAGATACGCTGTACTGAGCCAGCTTTGGCGCCACATAGTTTGCTCTCTGTGACTGGTAATGATCGCATGTATGGACGCACCTTGATACGCACCGCGGAATCAAATCCTAATAGTGCGCAGACTTATAAGTAAGTGCAAGTCTTAATCGTAGTCCTTTTTGGGCTATTACCAATTAGCTTGTCTCTATAAATAATGTAATTTAATAGAATTGGCGCACTGGCAAAATATCGCTGCGAACGTGGCTATAAAATGGTTGGTGAAGCCTTGGTCACATGTGAGGATAACGGTCAATGGAGCGGTGTGGTCCCTGAATGTGTCTGTATGTTATTAAAATTAAATTTATGAATAGTAAACACATCTGCATTCAATTTATTCATTCTTTGTTTTTCTATTGTAGATGTTGAGTGCGGAATACCATCCAACATCACCATGGGTAAAGTAACTCTCGCAACCAATGCTACATACTATGGTGCTGCAGTGCTGTATGAATGTAATCTTAACTTTAAATTGGATGGTCTTTCACGTAGACTTTGCAGCGAAGATGGTACATGGAGTCATGAGAAGCCCACTTGTGTAGAGATCACCTGTGATGAGCCAGATATAAGCGAGAATCTTATAGTTGAGGCTAATGAACGCGCTGTTGGCGGTGTGGCGAAATTCAAATGTCAAAAAGGCAGAAATATGCTGGGCAATGATACGCGCGTTTGTCTGAAGAGTGGAAAATGGACGGGCAAAAGTCCAACCTGTAAACGTAAGTTGGATTTTTGTTAAAAAGAGATTACCTTTATAGTAAGTATGCATGTGTATCTAAGTGATGCAACGATGGCCAGTAAATTTCAAGTCGGAGCCAGACCATAACAAAAATTATTAATAGTAAAACACTTTTTATTATTATAATTGTTAGCTTGATGTTCTACGATTTCATGATGTGATTTAACAATATCAGTGACAAGTTAATAAAATATTCATATATTCTTTCAGCGGTTGATTGTGGACGTCCACTGCCTATTGAAAATGGACGTGTCATTGTTGTCAATGAATCAACGTTATATGGTGGATCTGCCGAATATCACTGCATACCCAGCTTTAATCGCATTGGCCAATATTTACGCAAGTGCACCGAAGATGGTACATGGAGTGGTGATGAACCACGTTGCGAGGTGGCTGCTACAGAGACACAAGAAAGTTCTGGCCTGGGTGCAGGTATTGCTATTGGTGCAACAGTAATCATAGTGTTACTCGTTGTGATTGGACTAATCGTGCTGCATCGAAATAAGGCACGCCCTGTAAAGAATACTGAGAATATACAAGCAGCTGAAACGAAAGATGAACGGAATGCTGCGGTAATGTCCTATTCAACACTAGAGGCTAACAATCGTGGAAATGGTACATTAGACAATGGACCACCGGCAACGTTCAATACATTTCATGGTGCAGGACGTGGTGCAGCGAACGCAAATGGGAGTACTGGCGGTAGAACAGCAGGTTTGTTTGTTTAATCGAATTTTTTTTTGGACTTTCTCACATCACCATTTTGTGGTATTTGTAGAAAATATATACGATCAAATTCCCAATGAACAATTCTATGATGCTCCATATGAAATGCGCACAAATGATGAGGTCTATGAACCAGAGCCAACAGCCGGAAATGTTATAACCATAAATGGCATATCGGTGCGATAGACAGTAAGAGTTCAACTGAGTCCAGCAAGTAACATGTGTTGAAAGTTGTAATTTTGTTTCTAAATACAAAAAACGATACATAGTCAACATACATTTATGTGCATGTATGTGTATCGAAAATACTTTAACTAATTTGGTCATTTGAGCGTGGGACACTCTTTAAGTTAAGGGGCTACATATATGTACTGTATAAAGAGAAAAAAGAAACAAAAATTTGTTTCCGATTTTCAGAAATCCTACACAAAAATTGTAAACCTTTTTTAAGACCTTATTTTAAACTAGATACTATTCAAAGACATCAATTTGCAATATTTTTATTCAATTATTTCATCATCATTTCAATAATTTTCGGCTTCAATTTAAGAACTTTTAGTTCATATTTTGGATAACATTATATGTTTCGGTAAATATGAAAAACGACTAAGTCACACTTTAAACTCAACATGAAAAATTTATCTTGGATATCTGATCTTGAAACATATTGACATGATAAAAATTTTCAAAATGTTTTCCGTTCAGATTAAAAACAACCAATTTGAACTATTTCCAAATCATAGATATTGCAGTTGTGATTCGTATAGTATATGATGACCTAAGTTGAAATAGATTTCAAATTATCTGACCATTTGAGCTCTTTGATGAACCCACTTATTCAAAAGAAAAAGTGAAAAATTAGCTTTTTAACAGAATTTTATTTTAATATTATATTTCGATGAAGAATATAAAGAAATTTATAAAAAAAATGATTTAAGATAAACTTATGATAAAAAATTTAGTAAGTTAAAAAGTATCTAACTTTTAAATGATAAATACAAAAGTATTACTTATAAAGAACATATTTTGAACAAACATAGAAAAATTCAATTCACATAAATTGTATATAGCCCCTAGAACTGTTAAAAATGAAAACAGAAAAATCTAACGTTCTATGTAACTGACTGATAGTGATGATTTTGATTCCATTCAATACCTTACATTTCATAATTTAAGAAATATCTTAAAATGTAAACAAAAAATTTTTCGGGTAATACAAAATAGCTCTATCTATTATGTTGTAGCCTTAACCACTTTTTAAAAACCACAAATATATCAGTTATTCTTTTACAAACCGCACACCATTTTGGACTTGATATTTTAGAATTGCCCGACATTTTTTTTTACAGCTTATATACATAGAATATATTTGGACCTAGCTGAAAAGATTTTTTTTCGATGATATCCACATTTGAAATTTTGATAATTTGTCAAAACTACTCATAATTGAAGTCTATTATCTCCAGTTGTACAGATCTGTTCAATGTCGGATTTTTTTATACGATACTTTATAACGTTAACGCTATTGAAGCAATTAAAAAAAAATATATCAAAAATAACCGAATTGATCGGATCAGTAGAATTGGAAATAATAGACTTCAAAAATGAGTAGTTGTTAGAAAGTCAAGCCAATTATCAAAACTATGTGGATACTTTCGAAAAAAAAAATGTTTTTAGCAAAGTCTTGATATATGTGTCTACTGAATTTGGCTTCTCCAAATCGGAAGCTTTTTCCTGAAATCCGTGCGTTTTGTATAAGAATGACCGATATATTTCTTTATAATCTAAACAAATATCAACTTTTATGTAAATTTTTTAATCAGGTTTACATATATTAACAATAAACACCCGTAGGTAGTTTTTTTTTTGTAAATAGTGTGTGATTGTAGCGTGATTTTCTTATAAGTTATTAGTAATACTAAGCTTTTATGAATATTTATTCCTTATAATTATAAGTAAAGTATTTGGCTTTAAACTAAGCGTACGTAAACATAAAAACAAAATAGAATGCTTAAATTTTGAATTTGTAAAAAAGTATATATTGTACTTAGTATGTTGCTTGATGTAATTTATTTTTAATGAATAAAGAGACATATCCTAATTACATTTGTTTATTTCAACTAACTTTTAGAATAAATTACATAATAATAAAATAAAATGAAAAAGATGATAATACCAACTTAGGCGTTAATGCAAATACAAAATTCCCCAACTCGTTAAGCAGTTTATTACTATTAATGAATTTAAAAGAAATAATACATTTATTATTTTAAGTTTTAGTAAAGAAAGCAAACTGATAGAAAACTCATTGAGACGATTTATTTAGTTCTTTTTTTAAGTTGAATTTTTTAATTTCGATTTTAACGACATTTTCAATCATCATCATTTCCTGCAATTTTTTTACTTCAAGGTTACTAAAATTTTAGTTTATTTTAAACTTTTTTAATAAAACGAAAAATGGTCAGCAAAGCTTACTCCAGGCATATTTCACGACGATTTTTCACGACGCAAATGTACTGAAATGCATTTAGGTTAACGTGATCATACGATCCGCGTTTCGCAGAGCAAGTCCGCGTTTTTGATATCTGCGCGGTCCGCGTTTTCATTGGAAAGAATAAATCTCATTTTGCTTGGGTTTTCGGTGAAAGTGAGGTTCTTTTTTTCTTTTAATAAATACAAATAATGGGAGATAGTAAATATCTGATTTTTCTTAAAAATAATTCGAAATCTCTGACTTTGCTGCGGTTTTCGGGATAGGATAATTTTTTTTGTGCATAAAATTTCTGGCAGTTAAAACTAACAAATCTTCAAAAAAAAGTTTCAACTATTTCCAGCTCCGCGTTTTGTTGAAAAATATCTAGTCACTTTTGTTTGGTCGAATAAGAACTCATGTCACGACAAGTGTGGGTATAAAATCTTGGCTTATCAATTTGTGCTTAGCAATGCTGCTTAGCTTGTACAAAAACCGTTTAAGACTTAAAGTGTTTGAGCTTAAAGCTTTATATTAAAGCTTTTTTATGCCAGTGGTTGAATGTTACTATGAAACAGCGATGCCAGGTTGAAAAAAATGCTTCAATTTTTATTGAAGAGGAAGATTTGTTGCCTGAAATATCTCTGATATTGCTATATTTAAAATAAACCAATGTATTTCAGAAAAATTAAAACAAAAGATACGAGTATTACTTTGTGAAGAATTGGGAGGATGCCCTTACTGTCAGCTCATTCAGCATGGTTACTTCAATTGTTTCAAAATTCAAATTCATTTAAAATTTTGCACAGAAAATAATTTCACTTGTTTTTGTCTTTAATAAATTTAGAATTAAGTGTTCTTGAAAAGTTTCATCAAAAATAGTAATTCATTAAGATTATGGTAGTCAAACTGCCCCAAAGTGCACCACTTCTTTATAAACATTTTTTTATACTCTTTACCTAAATTTTGTTAGTATGTATATCATAATTTTTAAAATTTTTGTTTCTTTTAACAGTTTTTTTTTATTTATAAAAATAATTTTTACTCAGACCTGTAAGAATAAATTTAATTATTCAATAACAAACAAAGTTTCGTTTAATTATGTCTTTTAGAAAAATGATTTTAGAAAAATTGTATTGTTATTGTTTCCCTTAAGTTTTTCTATTGTTATTTTTTAAATTTCTTAACTTATTTTATTAATTATTATTATATTTTCACTTACTTTCTTTCAATTAATTTTATGTTTTTTTCAATTCAATATTATGAACAATTATATTTTTTTTGCATATTATTTTTTAAATCTGAAATTTAAGATTATTTCTAAATGTATTTCTTATACTTTTTTGGTTCTTATGCCTTTTTTTATTTAATAGACTTAATTTTAGTTTTATGATTTCTTTTTTTCAATTTATTGAAAAAACTTATATAAATCGATTTTAAATAGTTTTGTGACTAGAGAATTTTTGATTTTTTAAAATATTTTTGTATATAACTTGTAGTTCAAAATAGTTGAAAAAGTCTATTGTTTCACGAAGTTTTTTGAATTTTAATCAGATATATTTTTTAATACATCTCTAATTTGCTATCCAAGTCTGTGTATTTATTTTTTTTTGTTATTCCGTATAGCCAAATACAGAGTCTTTGATTACATTCACTTAATAGCGGCTTTCAAAATTATTTCGTTTTAGTTAATTTTTTCTAATATTTGTGCTTCGTTTTGTAAAAATTAGTCATTTTGTGTCTGGTGCCAGCTTTTGTCCTCATGTAGCACCCTTAATTCGAAATTTTCTGCTCTTGTTTATACGAGACTTAACGTGTTCCAACCTGGCTCCTTTTTTTATTGTGTATGTATTAGGACACACAAAGCTCTGATCAAATTTATTTTGTAGCTTTTATGTTATTGACCATTACTGCATCTGCTATATAACATAAAAAAATGTTAGTTTTTTAAATAGTAGAATTATCCAGAAGAGTGACCAAAGATAAATCCCAAATTTCTTTTGTTAAGACAATAACCATGTTTTATATTGAAAACTTTATTGTGTATTTGATAAAGTAAAAATTACAATTGCAATTTATAGTAATAAAAGTTTTCTGTAGATAAAGGCGAGAAACATCCTTTACGCTCAAACTAATTTGGATTGAGCTTGAGTTCAGCGGCGGCCGCATTTAAGCAAGACTTAGATGGTCGATTACGTTGCTTCTCCTCGACGAAAATTTGAAAGTGTCCCTCGCCGTAGCCAAAGTTGCGCATCGTCTTACGTAGGCCGGTCGGTACAAGTCTGATACCACGAGCTGATGGCGGCGATGGTGGTGGTGTATCGGCAACCGGTGTAGCGCAGCGTTCATCATCACAACGATTCTGTGGAGTGCAATTAAGACATGCCTTCTTTTCGATAATACAAAAAATTCTCAAGACTTTCTGCAGGAAAAAGATGACGAAGAACAAAATAAAGTTGGTGGCGAACAAATGTTTGCGTGGTGCAAGAAGCATCTTGGTGAGCAGCAGTATAACTGGGAAACCTGATGTGTGTCTGGTATGAAACATGCGATCGAAGCGTGCACTCGTCGTTATGACTCAATGGTGCCTGTCTGTCTTCCTTTTGTTATTTTCTTTCCCTCTATGTTGTGTTTTTGATGGTGAGTTGCATTGAGTACTGAAGAACTAAAAGAATTTAAGCAAAGATTTATATGGTGAGAAGGTAAAGTGCAGGTAGTATGTTTAGTAGCGTCGCGAGATCAGCTGTAGCAACAACAGCAGGTCATTTTTGCTCTTGTAAGCACAAAAAGGTCAATTGGAAGAAACAGGCAAATCGATGAGCGTGGTAATATGCTAATTAGCATGTCTACTTGTTAATGACTGTACCAGTATTGACTTGGTATTGTGGTTATTTTCATCCTTAGAGTTGGATTTTATATTGCTACTTTATGTAGGTGACGTCTTGCCATTCCTTCAATAATTCAAGGATAACAAATTTTATTAAGGTGAAGTAATCCATTACTTGAGAAATTAGCAAATAATATAATTATCTTTAAAGCTGCATTCCTCGAATTACAAATAAAGTTTCCTTTTAATTCAAATGACAACAAAACTGCCGTTTAATTCCCTAAGAAAGTTGAAAGAAAAAATCAATAAAGTGAAAGTCCCTGGAGTTATCTTATCGATATGTTGTTTGTTTTATCGTTTGAAATCCATTTTCTTTATTTTACCTAGCAATGTTTGTTTTTCTGTCCATTTTTTTGCACACGCTTATCCTTGTGTGTCCCTACTATGTGGGGCAGTCTCTAACAAAACGAAAGAATACTTTCGATTTTACAGATTTTTTTTTTATGGATGCATTTTGTTAGTTGTGACTTACCATAATATACCTCAACATAATTCGAAACATTGTTGCGCTAACATTTTTGAAGATCTTAAGAATGAACTTTAAAAATTTTTCTTTTTTTAAATATTAGCTGTAAGAAAAAAAATTGTTCGAAAATAAAGTGTTGGAAATTGGTTGGTCTTGTTTTCAAAATTTGCAATTTTTTTTTCTTCGAATATATAATAAATCATGTTTTAAATTAAACTTGAAAATTTAATGCAAAACTCAAATTTCGGTGAATATAAAATGTTCAAAACCAGAATGATATCTCAATAGCTTTAATTTTTTCAGAATTTTTGAAAATTTTAAAAATAAAGATATTATTTTTCGAAAATTCTAACAAGAGATATAAGGAGCTCAATTTAATTTTGTACTCTACATGTTGTCCTTTGTGCAGTCTTACGCAATTTTCAAATTTAGCTTCAAATATCATTTACTTTGCAGAGAATGCAAATATAAAAAGAAAATGTTTCCTCAAAAGAACAGCTACTTCCAAAAATTATACTTATCAATAAATGAAGGGTTGATATCATAGATACAGTTACCTTAAAAAAAAAGAATGCAACTAATAACTAACCTCTTATGTTTCAAAAACTTTCTGCATGGAAAAATTGAATGGAAACCAAGAAATCACAAAAAACGAATCAACAAAATCGGAGATATCCAGATTCAACACCATTCGATTTGGCAAAGAATACCTCATACATACTCACTCACATGTCCTTACATGTGGCAGCTCATTGAGAAGTCACCACATAATCAGCTTCATTTGAAGTGCCGTCATAGGTTCCCAAGTGGTCGCTCGATTTCTACTTTTATTTGGCAAAATTTGTTTTTCTTTATTTTGCCCTATTTGTATTTGATTTTAATATGACTCATGCTACGGTGACTAACTTTGGACTGGCTGCCCTCGAGTTACTTCATTTGCGACAAGTGATTGACGTTTTTGTCTACTTCTGTGATAAGTGTCTGGAAAATAATTCTTATTTTTGTTTTGCTATGCGAATATATTTGGTTGTTGGTTGGTATGTCGCTAAGGACATGTAAAATCAATAAATTTGATTTGTTTAACTTGTTCATGTGTGTATAATATTTGAACTAATGATGAGCTAATAAGAATGGAATATTATAAATTAATGTTCTACTTTAATTGTATTCTAAGGATAAGAAATGCATGTGTGGCAAAAGTCAAATCGCATGTTTGCAGCGACCTTTGAAACATTAACCACATGTACTAAAAAACAACTTTAATAAACACAATTAACTTTCATAACTAAGTACTTTCATAAGTTTTTAGATTTTCAATATAAAGGTATGTGTAGTATTCATATATGCAAAATGAAGTAACGACGAAAGGTACTAATGCTGATCACTCTTACTTCCTCTAGAATATGGAATTAAATTTAGTGATAACCTGAATCTTATTATTTATACAAATTTTAGAGGCTACGGTAAATGCTTCTCATACTTTCTTAGCTAGCTATCAAATAATCTGCATAGAAATTCAAAGTACAGCGCGTTAATTCAAAAACTAAAACCAATCAGTATGTTCTACAAAATTAATATATTAATTTACCATTAACTTACTATCACTGGGGGTTTTTATTTATGTAATTTGAAATAAATATTCTACTTTTTTGTAAAGTTTTGTAACTTATTCAACTCTACAACTTTTCACATTCCTTCGTGCATTTTAATTGTAATTGATTTCTTCCTCTCCATAATCCCACATCATTGCATCATCACCCGCGCCATAATCCGCATCATCCATGCCAGCGAATTCTGATTCATTCTCCACATCGTCGTCGTCGTCTTCATCTTCTTCTGGGCAAGCAGCACAGCGACTCTCATTGATGCCATAGTTCAAGCAATCACCACCAACGCACTCACAGCAGCCATCATGGAACCAACGATAACTGTTCGCACCCATACTTTCGCAGTACTGTACACATTTCTTAGTTGTTGTGCACGAATTCAAATAGATGACCGTACAATTGATGCTTGGTGGCAGCTTGTGCAGTGTTGCCGTTCGGTCAATGGCATCTCCTCGAGCACCACCACCACCACCTCCGTTGAATTCATAACGACGCTTTAAACTGGCGCGCATTGGAAGACGTATTGTAGTCCATTGATCCTCATCGTCCTCGGCGGTTAACGTTTCAAATAATTCCGGCACACCATCAAAGTCACCAATTTGTGATTTGGGCGCCAGTGCACTTAACGTTTCGTTGTGCTTGGGACACATATCCAGACAGCCACAGCACTCCGTGTAGAGGTCACCCAAACAATTAAGACAATCCTTACAGCAATAGCAATCGCTGAGTTTGCACTGGCAGCTCTGTGTGAGCAGACACTTGGAGACGACTGAACCACAAACGAACTCGTTGCAACCATCGCCATGAATACTGGATAAAAAAATCAATTGAATATGGAGTAAAATCAGTAGAAGAAGTGATGGTGGCAGAGGTCGTGATACGCAAATGCTACATGACGATGACGGAATTTTATGCATTTCTGTTGTTGCTTTGTAATATGACAAACAATATAGCACTTTTTTGTGTATAAAAATACGTGAGCGTTTTGAGTTGTGTAGAAGTGTAGATTCTTTGTTAACTTTTTTGTTCTTTATACTTTAAGGGTTATACCAATACTGACCTAAGCACAGGTCATGTTCTTTATTCTTAAAAGAGTTTGAGGAAAAACCCAGGTTGTTGTTATGTGTTCCTGTCTTTTTCTGTTTCGTTTTGATCTTAGGTAGAAATTAGTGTCACTTTAATATATTATTATCGAAAATCCAACACGGATTCTTAGAATTTTTTCCTTTTGCCACACAAACAACTCTTTTGAAAAGTCTTCAAAAAAAGAAAAAAATATCATTTTCCAGGTATGATTTTTTAAGTTTTATCTGCTCTGAGAAACAATTTCTTAAAATGTCTAGCGATTTCAGATTTCAGTGAGTCTTCCCGATTAGTCTATAAACAAAGTGTTTGTTAAAAATTAGTTAAAAGAAAAATCTGTTTTTATAAAAATATGTAGAGTTTTGCCGGACTCGTGAATTTTTAAAATTTATATTTGAATTTTGTTTTTAATAATTTTTATGTATTTTTCGACCCTGAATTCGAAGCCACCACTTTCTTGATTTTTCTATAACGTCAAGCTTATGAGATAAGTGTGGTCAAATGTGTCAAAAACGCCATTTTCTGTTTGAACAATATTTTGGGTAATTTTTGAGTGTATAGAAATTAAAAAAAAGTCCACTGTTTACTCAAGAATGCTGTTGAAGTGTTAGGGTCTTTAGTACAAGTGTACGAAAATTGTCACAACCGGTGGAAAATCTGACTACACTTATCTTAAAATCAAAAATGATAAAAAAAATTACTACCAGATTGAAATTCTGCGTCAAAGGAAATAGAAGAAAAGTTACAAAAATAAAATTAAAAAATCACGTTTCCAAAATCAGATTTAAGGAAATGGTATTTGTTTGTTTCACAAGCGTTCTATGATTGATTTAAAGTAAGTTGAAGGGGGAGGTATCAAAGCAATGGTATAGTCATTTTTATACTCGATTCTTAAGTTGGAGAAAGTCCCAGACATATTTTGGACACAGCCAAAAAACTCGAATTTGTTAGTGAAAACTTAAGCATCTAAATATGGGTCCATGTATTTATTAACATGTTTATTGAATTGATTTTGCCATGGCCTTATCAAATTTTTAAAGTCAATGTGAACAGGTATTTTTCTGTAATTCATTTTAAACCTTCTTTCGTTGTGCTATTGCTGCTTTCTTTATCTACCAATGTCAGTTCGTTTTGCCTGCGATTGTTGGAAATTGGATTGGAAATCTAATGTTGACCCTTTTTAATCGCACCGTTCAGGTTGACAATCGTTAATTGTAAATTTTATGAGTATCTGCCACCCTTCATGGTATTATGTTGAATACCTGCTTTTCATGATTATAATGACAAAAATTTGAGTCTATTATAGTAATAACTTTGACGGTGATATTTCAATTTTATTTCAAATGTTTAGTTCAAATACATGAGTAAATCGCCAAAAATAGATAAATATTTCTATCACATCCTGTCACTATGTAGAGTCCGTTGTTTGTGACAAACCCAGGGTATAACCTTGACAATGATATATTGGCAAATACGCCGAAAGTTTGATTATCCCACTCGATTGGCTTTGTTGCAGTTTAAATATCATAACATGAAGGCAATTACTTCAGAAGAAATTTGACTCACAGTAAATTGTGTCGAAGAGAAATACATAGGTTAAAATATGTCCTGTAGTTCCTAAGATCTTTAACTGTAGTGAGAGGAAAATTAAGAACTCTAGTGATGTCAACGTTGTGCTTAACGTTAAAAAGGTATTCCTCAATATAATACACATGTACTTCATATATTCCGACTTCTGTCGATATTTTCGTCACTTTTCGAAATTTTCAAGTTGTTGGATAGTTAGAGATATTTTGCGACTTTTAACGACATTTTCGATACCATCCGATACATTCTATAAGATTTTTCTATATTATTCTATTATTCTACATTTGTTCTTACACTAGTTTTCTTAAAACTTTTTCTTTACTTTCAAAAATATATTAACTTTTCGATAACATTCGAAAACCTTCGTCAACTTTTTCGATGCCTTATGGTATTATTTAGTACTCTTCGGCCTTATCGATACTTTTCAGTTGAACTTGATATTTTTTGACACATATCTCTATACTGACATAATGAAACATAACGCATCACGCAACAAGTACTTGTACTCAATCTTCTATTTTTATTTAAAGAAAGGTTTTCAGCTACTTGTAAAATAATTTTTTTTTGGCACGAACAATTAGTACTAAAGTTAACTACCCTCAGAATAGTATATGATATGTCTCATATCATTGTCACAAAAGTTTTGAACGAATTGCATGGAAGTCAAATTGGCGATATCAAAGATTTCTACGTATCTTATTTTTAATGCATTTCCTGTTATATCAACTTTGCCGCCAGAAACTTAATCCATATAATCCATCCATCTTGTACGTTCTTATAGTTTTTTCATTCTAAGATTTCCGTTTTTCGAAGATTTTAAATCCTGCGCGTAAAGCCCACAACATTTCTTTGTGTTGAAGGTTAATTCTTATGACTTAGTAAGCTTAAAACACAGCACGTCAGCTCAACAATTACTTTTGGATTACAACAACAAATATTTTGATTAATTTTGCAATACTGACAGCTGTTTATCAAAATTCCATTGATTTTCTCTGTGTTAACCTTTAGCTAACGCTTTTACTAAGGGCAACGTGTTACCCCCAACGATAACTTAAGTGCGGTGTATTGTTTTTTATATCCTGAAGTGTAATTCATGAAATAAAGAGCTCGGATTATCCTTCGTGTTATGATTATTAAGTATTTTTGCAGAGACGTTCAGTATCGTTTTTACCAACAACAAATTCAATTTTCAAATTACTTGAAGAACACAAATTTTAAGACCTTCTCTTGAAGAGAAAAAATTATTTATTTATTTTCTTAATAGACACAGTTTTTAGCACACGCTTGCCAAATATTGGCAAAATGTGCAAAATTTTTCTATTTAATTAAAACAAAGGCAAATACTTTTGCAGGTGTAGTAAATATTTAACTAGCAGTTATATGAATAAATGAATAAATTCATATTAATTAACTGTACAATTTTTTTGTATAAATACTCCACATATTTTCAGTAATGAATAGTTTTAGTCTCACAGCCAGTCATAATCCTTACCTTTGGACTTTCCACTTGAATCATGAAACTTTCAATCTTTTTCTTCATTTTTGCTTTCATTTGTGTCTTAGCTTTACAAGCAAAGGCACAAGATATGCCACAACCTGAAGAAACACCAGATGAGCCTCCAGTACCTGTCGACACAGAAGGTCCTCCAGCACCTGTAGGCACAGACGGTCCTCCAGCACCTGTCGGCACAGACGGTCCTCCAGCACCTGTCGGCACAGACGATCCTGATATGCCTGATGGTACAGATGATACAGAAATACCTCCAGTAGATGCTCCAGAAGATTCAGGACCTACTGATGTTGGGGAGCCAAACGGTGATGGTGAAGGTGGAGATGATACAGCAGTAGAACCACCTAAGCCACCCCAAGGCAAGCCACAAAAGGGAGGAAAAGGACAAAAGGGAGGAAAAGGTCAAAAAGGTGGTAAGGGTAAAAAAGGAAAAGGTAAAAAGGCACAAAAAAATAAAAAAGGAGGAAAAAGTCAATCAAAGGGTAAAGGTAAGGGTGGAAAAGGAAGCAAAAAACAAAACAAAAAGGGCGGCGGTAAAGGTGGCAGCAGAGCTCCATCCAGTCGTGGCAGCAACAGAAGAGCACTTTGAAGACCATAAGCAGCCTAACAACATTTATATGTAAATATATGTTAGTTAAAAGCGAGTGTAGGGAAAATTGGTGCTGAATTAAAGTGGAAGAAACAATCATTCGTGAAAGAGATTCCCGATTTTGAACCTTTATGCCTACACCTGTTAATATTGGAAATAAAATTTCAAATTGTTTAAATTACAAGCATAGTAAAATAAAATTAATAAAGTTGAGCAATAAAAAAAAAGAAATTTTTAATCATGTGACATAATGGTTTACAGTATTAGTACAAATATCCAAATGAGCTATCTACTGTACATCAGTAAGTAGCTTGCAGCTGGACATCGATCATTGATCGGTACATAATCCATTTTATATAAAAAGTCAATAGTTTTTATTTACAGCTTCCATACCGCTCCTTGCGTGCAAGAACGAATAACTCAACAAATCTCAAGTTTGAGAAAATCGCATTTAAAGGTTTCAATAAATTACTTTTTATATGAGAATTCTAAAAAGTTTGTTTACATGAACTCTTCTTCACGACAAGTTCATTAGATAACATCCTGATTTTTTCACGCAAAATGAAATGCCGAATATTTCTACATAGCTAACTCGAACCATTTTTTTTTTTGGTTATGCTATTATTGTACGCAAGGAGCGATATGTATTGTGATTCGACTTGTTTGGTCTCGAGTTTTCAACCTCAAAAATATGCTAGTAACACCCAATACTTGGGCCTTATTCACTTTGTCATAGAAAAGTGTGTATATTTTTGCTCAGCGTCACCCTCTGTGTCGATATAACCATCTCTGTCTGCGTAAACCGTTATTGCGGGAAAACAAATCTATGTAATTGTATGAAATTTAGCCTTAGGTGGTACTATAAGACATAAGCGAATTATTTTCTATTTTCAGACAAATATAAATATGTATATGAATTCCTTTCAAAATGATCGCTTCAATAATATTTTCGAATATTTACAATTAAAAGCTTTTTTATGTTAATGAAGCCTTTTTATTTCAACCAAATTTTCATTTTACATAACGTGTACAATTTGCATCAACGACTACCCGCGAACCATTCACCAATTGACTTCTTATATAGCAAAGTGCATTGCGACCACCAACACCATCTCCTGCCACTTCAGCTTGATCCTGCGCTAGTATGGTATAAAATGCGCCAGTTACTAAAAAAATAGCCATGATCAAATTCAAATACTTCATGTTGTTTTTGTATAAATTAATAGCAACAGATTTTTTAAGAAACTAAAACGAACTATGTCTTCTAAGGTGAAACAACTTCTCTTTTATACCAAAAAAAAAATAAAGCAAAACATTTTCTAACATTAAGTCAATATGTGGACATGGAAAAATAATAAACTTTATATGTGCACATATATTTCCTGTAGATGTTTAACAAATATGTACCTACGTACGTTAAATGCGTAATATATTCTATTAATTTGTAGATTCTGACAAAGTCTGAGCATGTAACTATTGAACCAGATAACGCCAGCATTGAATGACTTCTTGTACAGAGCAGAGGATTATTGCTTCTCCTGGTTGATCAAAAGTATAAAACTTTTTCAATTTAATTTTTTTATAATTTATTATATGGTTTTACAAAGCTTACTACTTAGCGGTATACCTATGATTTGGAATAATAGAATAGATTTAGATATCCTACTGGCTGAACCACATTAAAAGTTTGACCATATACTGGACTCTGGGCCTCAATATTTGAATGATGTACTATTATTGAATTTATATATTGTTTTTTCTTTTTTATCAATTTAATGATCTTTTATATCGGAACACCCTGTACAAAAACAAGGTCAGTGATAGAAAAAATACTGCATACTTTCTGGCTGCATCTAAATATAGCATCCCAGCAAAAATAGTTAATTAAGAACTATGAATATATATGGATATGAAAAATCACAAGTGCTTAATGTAAGTCCAATTCATCCCCTTCAATATACCAAAGTTTCATTCAATTCGGCTTATTTGATCAAGAGCAGCATGCCTCTGTTTATTAAGCTACTTACATTATGTTTAATACCACAATATCTCTGTTAAAAATTAAAGCAGTGTGTCGGAATATATATTTCGGTCATATGGAACCGTTTCTTTAACATTTCAAAAAAAAATCATGATAGTGATTTAATATTTTCATATAAATACGTATTCTGACACACTTTAAGTTTTGTAGTGGAAATTAATTGCAAAAGCGTATTTTCAGCTTTGTAGCGTCAAAATGTTGCTTGTGGGGTTTTGATGTTGTAAAATGTGCGATCGAAACTACATACATGCGTTTGATATATGACTCTTCTGATATTGAAAATGTTTGCTGGGATGTTAAATTTAGATGCTGCCAGAAAGTATGCAGCTTTTTTTTGCATCATTGAGTTTCAGAGCAGGGTGCTCCCATGTTGATGATAAAGAAAAAAAAAAAACATATGCACGTATTCTATAATATTACATTATTCAAATATGAGGTCGCACAGTACAGTATATGGCCAAAATTTTTATTTTAATTTAAACTAATCCATTATTCCAAATCCTTGAAAGAGCATACTTTTAAAATATCAATGGAACAAGTTTATTACTTGTGATCCTACAGGAGAAGCAATAATACTCTACTCTGTACAAGAAGTGCCATTCAATGCTGACGTTATCTGGTCCAATAGTTACATGCTCAGACTTTTTCAGAATCTTCAAATTAATAGAATATATTACGCATATATCATATGCAGGTACATATTTGTTAAACATCTACAGGAAATATATGTACTCATATAATGTTTATTATTTTGTCATGTCCACATATTGACTTTATGTTAGAAAATGTTTTGCTTCATGTTTTTTTGGTATAAAAGAGAAGTTGTTTCACTTTTGAAGGCATAATACGTTTTAGTTTCTTAAAAAATCAACATGAAGTATTTAAATTTGATCATCGCTCTTTTTTTAGTAATAGGCGCATTTTATGCCATACAAGCGCAGGATCAATCTGAAGTGGCAGGAGAGGGCGTTGGAGGTCGCAATGCACTTTGTTATATAAGAAGTCGATTGGTGAATGGTGCGCGACAAGTCGTTGATGCAAATTGTACACGTTATGTGAAATGAAAATTTGATTGCAATAAAGACATTTTATTAACGTAAGAAAAGTGTTTAATTGGGAAATAATGTATGGGCCTGTCAAAATAGCCGGGATATGGAAAAGAGTACATATAAATTACAAGTTATATGTCGCGTTCGGGTGGTGATTGCAATTTAAAAATTCGGCTACCGATAAAAAATTATGTTTCAGATGGTGCTTAGCTCTTAGAAAATTTGAAAGGATTAAGATAGATTTGCAATGAGCATTGATCATATGATCAAAAAGTGAAATATTTTGCTAGATATATCTATTTAATATCTAACAAGACGAAAACTACTGCTAGAAAAAGTGAGATCATTCTCTAGAATCTTCTCTATGGCATTGGTCAACTTCATAAAAGAAACCTCTCCCTTCAATGCTTAAATTGGCATAAGTATCACGCTAGAAAGTATTGGTCACTGTAATCCTTGTGTTTAAATTTTGACAAGCTCTGCTAGCTACACCAAACGGCAGACTTATTAATCTTATCGAAACAGATCAATTTTGAAATCATTCGGAAAATTTTGAAGAAGTCGAAAAGTTCTGACAAAGTCGCAAAGTTCGACAGAGGAGTAAGAAATTTTAAAAAAATTTTAGAACGTAGCATTGTGCTGAAATATCAAAAATTTTGATAAGCTCGCTATAAAGGAAACAAAATATAGTTATTAAAAATCAATTTCTAGCCCCAACGTGTAATGTGTTTTTGCATTACATACATAAAAGTTCAATCTGATGTGCAAAAAATCAAAAAATGGTCATCAGTTTTTACATCACAAAAAAACCTAGCGAAATGATAATATTTGAGTTCAAAATAGTTCAATGCTATGAGCCAGCGTCGTATTGGGAACAGCTTTTACTCTCGGCATCTTCATCGGCTGATGCGAGTGGTACATGAGTTTGAATTAAAAGTTTTTTAATTTGCCAAAAATTCTCAGCTGCAAAAAATTTCGAACAAAACATTTTAAACAAAAAAAAGTCATCAAAAAATAATGTAAAACCAAAATATAAAATATTCCGCTAGCCTCAAAAATGTTTTTTAAAAGATATGTTTCCTCTTAAGCACTGCTTTGCGATTGAGAATTACATAAAAAAATGATTACTGTAGTATTTTAGATTCAATGAAATTAGTGAAAATGATGTTTATAAGTAAATCTTCCGACTTTTGTGAAAAGTTTTCACCTGCTGTGCTATTCTAAATCGTTTTTTTTTTGCATGCCAATTTGAAGGCAAGAAGAATACAATTTAGGGAAATTTGTTTAGCACCAAGCGCCAACAGATCTTAGCCCATTGCTAAACTGTAGTGTACAAACACAGTTGTTATGTTTTGTTTTTGAATAAATAATAACAATAAAAAAGTCATTACAACATTTTACTCGATATGCTTAAGAAATTTATATAATAGGGATACAGTATATTAGCAGCAGTAGTTATCTCAGGTAATAGTTTGACGTTAATTAAAATTGCTTGGGGAAATTGGATGTGGTATAAGCTTTATACCATCGTCTTTCGGGTCAGACAACATCAACACCAGACCCAATGACAGCAGCAACGCCACCAAAGCCAAGAACATCAACACTAACGCCAGCGACCACAACCAACAAAAAAGTATAGCACAGACAACCTAGCGGCTATCAGAGGACAACAAACTTCGCAATCTTATTGAATTCGGAGTTTGAGCTCTCCTTATAATTAGATAATAAAATTTTCAAGAGTAATTTCTTACTTTGAGAAATTTTTTACAAATCACATGATCTCTCTGTACTCAAATCTTATGACCTTCGCATATGTTGTGTAGGAAATGTACGGGCACGGAAAAAAAGAGTCCTGAATGTGTTTTTAAAACTATTAAATAAATATGAATGCATTTTTTTCAAATACACATACATATTCTATATTGTTTTGGATGACACAACTGAATTCAAAGATTGTAAGTCTTCCGCACAGTGCACATCCAAGAAGATCATTAAGACTTCAAAATAAAAAATTTACTTACTTTACTTTACTACGTGAAAAAGTTCTTTAAATATGTGATATGCTAAGGCATCATCAAATTTGATTTAAAAGACCCAAAAAAGTGGTTTATTTATACTAGTTGTTAGAACCTTCATTTTGCATGCTGGAAACATGCGTTGACTTGACTTGACTTTGTTAATAAAATTTATATGTTTAGTATATGATTTTTGGCATACATAATATAAGATGATATATGTAAAAGTCTTAAATTATACATAGGCATAACTTTCTCGTTTCATACTTTGAACACATTCGCAAAGTTGTGTAGGGAAAAATTTCCGATTTGTACGATATATATTTTATATAAAATTATTTTCTTTTGTTTTACTTAAACTAAGATATAAGCTGGTTTGCGTTTAGCTCGTTTTCGAATTAACAAAAAACACTTGTGCTAACGTATTTTTACTAAAAAATTAACAATATGTAATTTTGCACACGAAGAGAAAATTACAGTGGAAAATATCATAAAAGACTCTTGACAACATTTTGGGGGCGTATGTAAATATCTTGAACGTACTCTGGCAACTTCTATATATTATGTTAAATTTATACAGCAAAACTTTCTGTTTTTTTCCTTTTTTAACAATTTTTACATATTGCGATTGATCTGTATGTATACCTCGTGAAGATCATGTGATGCAAGCTAGTTGTTATTGTTAATAAACTGTTATGTTTCTCTTTCTTAAAACAAATATTTAATTGAATGTAATTGTTATTTAAACTTTTACATGTATGAGATGCTTTGCATAACTGTAATTTTGGGTATAAAATACCTTTGCCCATAAAATTTCAGCACTGTATCGTATCTGATTGTATCACATAACATGAAGAATATAAATTTACTCTTCGCTATCTTCATGGTAATTGGCGCCTTTTATACCATGAATGTTCAGGGTCAAACTGCTACTCATGCGAAGTGTAACATAAGAGGAACATGTGCGAATGGAAAGTTTACTGTCACAGATGCCAACTGTACACGTTATCTTCCAGGGCCCATATAAATGGATATATTTTGCATTCCTAAATGCCTATTGCGTTCGAATATGCTGAAATAGTTTTAAGAACCCAAAAATATCCAAATTTTGTACAATCCCAAATACTGAATAAAAATATGTGCTATTAAAAATGAGAAAAAATGTGTTTGTTTCAATTAAAAAAAAACAGCCAAATTATATCGAAACAGGATATACATATTAAAGGTATGCATGAGTGCACTTGAAACGACTATCAAGTCACTCGCCTGGTTACAAGTCCATCGAGTTTTTGTCCACAAAAACCATAAATTAAATACAAAAAAAAAAAAAGAAATAAAAATACTAAAACAAAAATTTTTTGGATGTGAAAACTAATGAAAATAATTTTTATACAAACACTGTGGACTACAAAGCCCAGAAAATAAAATAAAAATTTTAATTGTCTTATTGAAATTTTGTTTTTATTTTTTCGATCTTTTCCCATAAAAAAATATTGAAACATAACATATAATAATATAAAAGCATTTTTATTTTTTCGTTAAAAATATTAAAAATATTGGGCTTGAGTCGATATATCACACGACCATTAGAAAATATGAAGATATTGATTCCATTAAAAACAAACCACGTAGTGGCCGCCCAAAGGACCTATGTTGCTGAGATTGGTGAACAAATAGCTATAGTACCGAAGATAAGTGTATGCAAGCAAACAGAAGACAACATTGTAAATTTAAGTCTTTCAATACTAATTTTTTATTTCTATAAGGCTAGCAAAATCTTGTAGCAGTATATAATTTAAATTTTATGAGATTCTGTTTCTACATATTTCTATTTTATTTGAAATTAAATAAAATTTTAATTAAATCGTCTTCTTGTTCATATTTCAATACGACAAAAATGTGTTATCGTAAGAGTGAATTGTTCACTAAGTGAAGCACACGGAGAAGTGATGGGCTTCTGTCATCATGGCTAGAATGGAAGTATTCTAATGAATTTCAATAAAAGGTCTGAAGAAGAGACTACCGCTATGAGCGTGAATTCTCTGAGAAGAAATAAAGTGATGAGACAAAATTCGCCCCTGCGCTAACAACAATTGCTGTTCGGCGAAACTATCCGACTTGAAATCAAGCGGGAGTTACTTGGGTAAGCCGTTACCTTTTTTTTAAAATTGGTATAAAGATTGTTGCTTTATTGAGAGAATTAGTTTAGGAAAGTTATTTAATATAAATGGCTGCATAGGTTGGCTAAAGATTAGTTCATATGTTAACTTAATTTTACTTTTTGATGAATAGTCTGACCATATATTAAAATGATAAAATATTAATTGAAAAGGAGCTCCTAATGGCTCATCCTTTACAAAAGCAATGTCACGCAAATCAATCAAGAACTAGAACTTTCAGTCGTTCAAATAGATAAATTTCAAGGCTACGGCATTAAAAATAAAATTTTGAATTATCTACGAGTACGATCAGTCTTATCACGGAAAATAAATGAGATGTAAAAGGGATGTATAAAAGTTAAATCAGAAGTGCCGGTTAACTCGACCCGATAGAAGCTTTGCTATCGAAATTTTTGAAAAGTATTTTCTAATGTATTTAAGGTTTCCTCGTGGAAAAAATTAAGCTCAAAAAGTAAAATTTTCAAATCAGAAATGATCCGCTGGAATTTAAATTAACGCACAGCTCGGACGATGTGCTGCTCATTTGGAACTAATACACAATAGTTTGTTTAGGTTTTTGCACATAAAGTATTTAAATTAAATTTAATAGGGAAAAGAAACAAGGGCGGCATTGCAGTTTTTCTCAATAATTACCAGTTCATCCTAGTCTTGTTCAACTTTTGCTCCACATCTGTCACAACTAATTTATTTTATTGTAATTATCAGCATCCTACTTAACTAAAGGGTGTGCTGCTAATCGTTAATAGCTCATTTTTGGTAAATATAATCTTATTTATGTACTATAGGACATTTTATACACTCGACATAACGCATTATATTTATTCGTGAAAATCTAACTGGAAATATATTTATTGTTGAATATTTTTGTATGATGTATTGATTATTTAGAATAGCTAAATAACTTCCTTGATGCTTTGGTATAAAATGGAAGCTACTTTCTACTCATAGCTCTCAACACAATCTTTTCAAATAAATTTACATGAAATTCATCAATTTACTCTTTGATGGATAGATGGATTTGATGGTCGCAATGCACTTTGTTATATACAAAACACGTTATATAGCGGCAGTTTATTCTAAAGAAAGTGCCTATAACACAAAAAATTCTACCTTTACGTCAGCAAAAAGGCCGCTTTAATTGCCCCTAAATCGGATTATATACATCAAATCAAGAACAGTTTAACATTGCAAAATTATAGTAAATTGAAAAGCAGATCGTCTAGCAAAGTGAGATGCACAACTCTTGAAAGCCTCAGCACCCCTCCAAAACAAACAAACAACATCTGTAAAAAGATAGAGAACTACTCTCAATGGCGGAAAAAGAAGAGATTGCTCTTCCACAAGAAATATTATAAAACGTTTTTCGCCCTGTTTCTTTAAAATGGTTACAAAATATTTGTTATCCTAAACTCAATGTGAACGTCCGCTTTGGCAAGAAAAAGATTAAAAATCTTCGGACAAACTAACTAAAATAAGTTCACCTAAGTGAAACTAAAAGATTCCTTGTAACAACATGCACCTTCATATTGGTAACACTATGTACCTCATATGGTTTATGTGAGGCTGCCAAACCTAAGCTAGCCTTGATGGTACAAATTATCGATTGCAGTTTCTACTTAATTTTAGTGCTTAGTATTGAAACCCAACAATGTGAAGGCGTTTTTTTATTCTATAATAGCATTAAATTTGGTGACATACATACATGAGTTTTGCACATATAATTTGAGGTTTATGTATATAAATGTCTTAAAACCTAAGCATAACTTGCTCGCTTTATATTTTGAAGCAAATTCGTAAAGCTGTGTAGCGAAAAGTTTCCGATATGTACGATTTTTATTATTTATAAACATATAGTACAAATAATGTTCTATATAAAATGATTTTCTTTTGTTTTACCATACCTCAGATATTTGGTTGTTTGTATTGAGCTCGTTTTGGAATTGAACTAAAAACAGTTGTGCTAACGTGTTTTTTACTAAAAAATTAACAATATGTAACTTTGCACACTAAGAGAAAATTACAGTGGAAAAATATCATAAAAGACTCTTGACAACATTTTGGGGGCTTATGTAAATATCTTGAACGTACTCTGGTAACTTCTATATATTTTGTTAAATTTATACAGCAATACTTTCTGTTTTATTCCTTTTTAAACAATCTTTACATATTGCGATTGATCTATATGTATACCTCGTGAAGATCATGTGATGAAAAGCTAGTTGTTATTGTTAATAAACTGTTATGTTTCTCTTTCTTAAAACAAATATTTAATTGAATGTAATTGTTATTTAAACTTTTACATGTATTAGATGCTTTGCATAACTGTATTTTTGGGTATAAAATGACTTTGCCCATAAATTTTCTGCACTGTATCGTATCTGTTTGTATCACACAACATGAATAATTTAAATTTACTCTTCGTTATCTTCATGGTAATTGGCGTCTTTTATACCATGCATGTCCAGGGTCAAACTGAAAGTCATGCGAAGTGTAATATAAGAGGAGTATGTGTGAATGGAAAGTTTACTGTCAAAGATGCCAACTGTACACGTTATCTTCCAGGTCCTATATAAGTGGATAACTTTTGCATTCCTAAATGCCTATTGCGTTTTGAATTAAAATGAGTTTTTGTTTTTAATATCGAATATGCTGAAATAGTTTTAAGAATCAAAAATATATCCAAACTTGGTACAATCTCGAATAATGAATAAAAATATGTGCTATTAAAAAGGACATAAAATGTGTTTTATTTTATATAAAAAATAAATCATCTTATATCGGAACAGGATATACATATTAAAGATCTGCACGAGTGCACTTGAAATGATCATCAAGCCACTCGCCAGGTTGCGAGTCCACCAAATTTTTGGCCACAAAAACAACAAAGTGAAAAATAGTGAAAAATATTTTTTATATCCTTGCTAAAAAATGAGGAAGTCATCTTCATATGTTAATTCTCTGGAATTTAAATTAACACACAGCTCTGAGGATATGCTGCTGATTTGAAACTAATACACTTTAATTTGTTAAAGTTTCTGAACGTAAATTAAATTTGATAGGGGAACTCAAAAGCCATCACTGATCCTACTTAGCTAAAGGGTGTGTTGTAAACAGCTCATATGTGGGAAGCATAATTTTATTTATGTACTGTTACAATATTGAAACATATTTTTTAGATATTACGCATTTTATATATTTATTAAAATTAAACAGGAAATATTTTTTTTTTGTTGAATGTTTGTTTGATATATTGATTTAGTGTAACGAAAATATTTCCTTGATGTTTTGGTATAAAATGGAAGGTATTTTCTCTAAAAACTCATAGTTCTTAACACTATCTAATCAGATCAATTTATATAGAGCAACATGGAATTCTTCAATTTACTCTTTGCCATTTGCATGGTAATTGGTGCTTTTTATACTGTACAAGCTCAGGATCAAGCTGAAGTGGCAGAGGGATCTGGTGCTCGCAATGCACTTTGTTATATACAAAACAGAATTGTAAATGGTACACGTGAAATTATTAACGCTAATTGTACACGTTATGTTAGATGAAATTTAACATTTCAAGCCATAAATCAATATTATAATAAAAAAGAAAAAAATATAATAATATAATTTATTAAAATTACATCTAGACAAAGAAAACAACAATTGAACTTTGCACACAGAGGTTTGGCTATAGTTAACATATCACACATTAATTTTCAGACTGGCACAACTTAGGAACAATAGTTTTGTGTGTCAATCTTGCACATTGCTATTTTATTTTTTAAGCTATTACTGAGGCTTAGCTCAAGTTTGGCGTATGTTGGTTTTGTACTTTTATTTTTTTTTTTTAATTTACTGCAGCGTTATCTTAGGACTTCAAAAGAAAAATCAAATACACGTCAGAATTTATGCGGAGTGAATGTTCATGGTGATATATTTTTGAATTTGATTGAATTTTTTGAAAATTTTTGACAAAATTCAACATTATTAACACTTTTCGACTCTTCAACATTTTAAAATTTTTCGACTGTAACATATTTTGGGTTTAGTTCTTTTTAACTTTTCGATATTTTTTAGATATTTGACTAAATAAAACTGCTTCGATTTTGCCTTTCAATATTGCTCGACTTTTTCTACATTTTTCGTGTCTTTAAATTATGTATTGAGTTTTTCATAATTTTTCGAAATTTTCGATTCTGGATGGTGCCTTAGTGGATGGGTTTGTATATAATGGTGGACATAAATAGTAGCTATAGGGTTAAGCTCTTGAAATTTGGTGCATTTCGATTTTAGCCTCAAACAACAAAAACTAGTGAATATGAATAAAATCCGTTCTTGGACACGCCTACCTCCCATACGAAGATGAAATGTGGTTGACTGTCACTTTTGTCAATATGCTACATTAGCGTATTTTGTTTCAAAGAAGTTAACTAGACCGTTATATCTAACAGTTGCTAATGTTAAAAGTTCCATGGAACATTTTTGGTGTTCAAAGTGTAAGTTTCCGCTATGTCATTAAGCCCAATAAAAACTTAGAGCTTTAATAGGTTTTTAGTTATTTAATATATGTATACCAAACAAATATTTGATAAAAATGAATTTATTGAATTTTTGTATATTGTTGTGAATATTTCTAAGTTTTTTGGATATATACGATACTTCTCGTACCTTCAGAATATTTTCATACCATTCGATACTTTTCGAACATCGTCGACATTTTCTGAACTTTTACGGCTTGGTTTTAAATACCTTGTACTCAGTCACTATTTCATTCTACTCCTTTTCATGCAATTGCTCTTAAGATGGAACTTTTTTCATTCCCAGAAAATCTTCTAGGATTACAGGACATTGGAGAAAAATATCAAGTTTATTCAGGATATCCTGTCATTTGTTGCTATTAAAATCAAGTTTCACTTCTGGTGTGTCCTTCGTTGACGGTTTTCTTTTTTTTTTGACAATGTGACATGCAATCATACTAAGTATTAATGTTATGCATTGATTTCGCAGCATTCTAATGCTGTAGAAAGATACTGTGGGCTTGAGGCCAAGTTCGAAAACCTTAAAATTTAGTTTTCTTACTAAAAATTATGATGAATATTGTTAAAGTGGTAGTACTATGTAGTATCTTGAAATTATATCCTGAAAATGTATTCTTCAATATATATTCCGATATTTGGAGAACAAACTAAAAACTTCAACTACTTATGAAGAAATATGGTAACTTTAGTTTTGTATCCTTTTAAATATCCTGTGAGGATGTAATTACAGGTACTAGATTTTTTACTACTCGTGTTATATTTTTCTTAATGTCACAGCTTCTGTTTTTTTTTTTGTTTGGGTATCGTGAAGCTTTTCGTCGAAACCTTTTTGTATGTGGTTGGGAACTGTACATCACGTTGAAACATCATGTTGAATAATTATAAAAATTGTCACATGATGTTGTACAGCTAGTTTAATTTTTAACGGTAAACATGATTACATGCCTTAAGTTTCTCATTATCTCTATGGTGTATTTGCCTACATAAGCATGTGGCTGGTTGTTTGCTTAAATTTCTTTGTTTAATTTGCCACGCATAGTCGATAGTTTGTTGGGTTTTTGTTACCAAATGTTCTTTTTATAACTTAAAGATATATTGTTTATTCGTTAAATATTTCGAACACGTGTAATTCAAGTAGATTTGCTTTATAACATTGTATGTAAATATGCGCAATTCGTTAAAATCAAGGGCTTATTTTAAAACAAAATTGAAAAATTAAAAAACCAACGTTAAAAATGTAAATATGATTTTGACTTTCGAAAAAAAAATAACTTAAAATAATTGTCTCCTCTTGTCAATAAACTGATTATAATTTTTTGGACGATAAAAAAAATCATATATATTCTATAAAAAATTTACAATGATATATGTATATATTAAAAGAAACTATTGATTGTACATACAAGGTGGTCCGGTTCGGGACAGCCGTTCTGAAAAATACGATTCCAAGGTACATTGTAAGTAAAAAATTGTATAAGGGATGGGTCTTTCTTGAACATCCTCTGAGTTACAGGGAGTTTATCAAAGTTTCTTTAGAGTAGTACTTACAAACAAAGATTATCACGTTACTTTCTAAGGCCTAAATGAGTTGCGTTTGGCAAAAAATTTTTTTATTTATGTAGATAGGTACCGTAATCATAATTGCTTTGTCAACTATATACGAATCAAAGGACGACAGCGATGGAGTGGTCAATCGACAAAACTACTTAGAGAATATTGGAAAAAAATACTTTGTAGTGAAACCTTTTAAGCTCTGCTGTATTACCACCAGATTCGATATTGGTGCTTGTTTGCGTAATTTTAGAATTTATAGTCTTAATTGTCTGCAGAAAAAAATTTCTAAAAACTTTCATATTTTCGAATATTATTTTTAAGGTGATTAGCTTTCCCAAGCAATAAATATATAGTTCTGTCATAGCACAAGAATTTTTTAAATGCTCTCAAAGCCTTGGCAGTTTAAAATAGAGCATCCTGTATGATTGGGACATAAAAATGCACAAGTTCAGTAAATTTTTTTTCTCTTGAAATTACTTATGACAAAAGTGATATTTGGGGAGAGATCTCCCACTATATTTTTTCTGGTTAACACTATTCCTCGTTAATGATTTCTTTTTTTTTTTTCAAAATGTTGCTTGGGTCGTTTTATATATGAGGATGTTGGGACGTTTTTTGCCTTAGGAATTATATTTTGGGATTACTGTGTATTTTGAATGAATTTACATACATATATGTATATTAATTGGAGCTTTTGTTTTTGAAATTTGTACTTATAAATCTTTGCTTTTGAGAATTTTGTCTTTGGAGTTTAGTTCATTGAAGTACGCTACCAATGTCATTTTTTCCAGGTTAATGTGGTTCTAAAAGATTGAAAAAATCCAATGGTGTGGGTTTCTAAAGAATATTAATACGACAAATTTCCAATATTATCTCCGATCCGCTTTAGTATGCCTTATTCTTAGTTATCCACAATGAGTGCCAAGTTCAAAAATTTGGACTTGATAGCAGTTTTCAATATTAACAATAATTGATCAGAAACACAGAGATGTCTTTCAAAATATTTGCATGTGAGTATCTTATCTCTTCATCTTTTATTGTTTTTTTAATATGTTATTAATGACAAGTGAGATTATAATGTTATTGAATTAATATTTTTGTAAACTTATAAAACTTTCATTGCTTTTTGTCTGTCAAATATCAAAACAAAGCACCAATTTAGCCTGGCCATGGTAACAATGGTTTCATCAACAATCACGTGGTGATCATCCGAATGTATTAGTTAATTCATACCGTGATGGATTCGTCCCCTAAAATTTCAGTTTAAGCAAAATCCAAAAGAGTATAAATGAAAATGTTTATTAATAATTTCCGCTGCTATTTTACTGATCTTTTGTTTTACTATAACGAAGCCTGCTGTACATCCCTTTACTTTTATTTCGACATTTAATTTCAATAATGATAGATGCAACCTTCCAAAATGTATTGACTTCATCCAAGTTAACTCTCGAAATGAGGGTTAGACTTTGATAGGGTACGCTACGAAAAAATTTGCATGCCATACTTATACATACATAGCGCGCTATTGTATCAATTTTTATTTATCAATGTATGTAACTTGTGATAAAAAAAAAACAACTGTAAATTCAGCAAATATTGAAACACATTTTTTTAAGCAAATAAAAACTTTTGTTACAACCTTTTACCACTTAAAGTTTGAGAAAATTTTTGGTATAAAAGGAATAGTTTTCTGTTTCAAATTCACAGTTTAAGATTTAGTCTTTTCCTTCCCGTTGAGAAAAACAAAAATATCAATTAAAACCAAAATGAAGTTTTTTACTACATTGTTCGTTCTTTTGGGCCTGATCGCTGCAATGGCACTTGCTCAAACACCAGCAACACCACCAGCAACACCAACAGCAGCAACACCACCAACAGCAGCAACAACAACAACTACCACAACAACGACTTCAACAACTACTACAACAACTACAAGGAAACCAACAGTTGTAAAAGTTAAAGTTAACGGAAAAGTATATGGAGGCTAAGTCAAACTGTCAATACAAGAAGAAAATTATTATGGTCATATTTAATCCAAGAAAATATAATGAGACCAGAGTATTTAAGTAATTTTGAATAACTATGTATTGTTTCATTAAAAAAATAAAAAAAAATTTGTGGGATTTAATAAAAAGATGAAAGTTTTTTATTTCCATCAGTAAGCACAGCACTACACAGAATGAAATCAAATTGAATTTTTGGTCATTTAAATTCTTTCCACAATTTTCCCTCCTATGAAATGGATACAATTAAAAAACATGAAAATCTCCATTCTTTAGATAGAAGTTATATTTTTTTTCTATATAAATTTGAATATCTGTAAAGCTTGATCTGTAAGAGCATATTATGTCCGAATTAATAATCAATACATATATGAATTTATAATAGATGACAGTTCTTGTTAAGATAAACTGATTTTATTGTTTTGTGTTTTTAGAAGAGACTCGTATTACTGGAGCCAAAAGGGACGAACTCCCCTTTTGATAAATCAATAATTTTGTCACCACAAAGTATTCACGTAACATAAATATCTTTCAAAGTTCCATATCCTATGTTTACCTAAGCAACTATGTGCTACGAACCATGGACGTAATCCAATCTATTAGTGTATTCTTGCGATCTTCGACGAAAATGTATTTCATTATATTTTATTAGGTTTCTTGTAAAAAAACTTTAGGATTAAATCAACAATTTCTACAAAGACCGTATTGCATTGGTCTGTACTTGCCAATTAGATAAATTATTTAAGCGAAGTTCTACTTCTCTTTATAAGATCAAAGTGAAAAATTTACATTTGAATCAAAAGAAAATTTATATATTTCTTATTTATTTAATAATTGATAAAATTTGTCATATAATCGTTTTGTCCACACTAGGGTGAAAACGTTTCGTCCACTAACTTCTCTATGTTTCTCATATAACCAGGATTTTAGGTTAGGTTTTCTTGAATATAATGCAAAATCATAGAAGTGTGCACTTAGTATGTACATTAGAGCGGTTAAAAAAAAAAATTTTGTAGTCTTTTACGATATGTCAGTGGATTACAATTGCGTTATATGTTTCGACAAAGGTCCTCGGAAGAATTTTCATTAATATTTGAAAATTGGAAAATTAGTGGCTTAAATGGTGGTTAAAAATGGCTAAGGTGGGTATCAAATTTTCCAAAAAAGTGTGGGTGGTTTTCGGGCTATTATCGACCAAGGAATTCGAGTCCGTTATTTGTTTTCTCCACTTTGTTGTTATTTAAAAACCAAGATAACTGCATTTTCTGATTCCAAAAAAAACGTACGCAAAACAAAGTGCAAACAACAAAAAAGAACTTGACCTAGTCATAGCAGTTCTATCAATTGCTAAATGGAATCATCAGTGACCTTTGATCCAATTACTGAGAATTTCTAAGCCCGACATGTTTCCCTTTTTGCATAGATCCCTTATTTGATATTATACTTTTCTTGCTAGGCTTTTATAATTCTTCATATCTTAGAAATTAATTGAATACTTATAGTTTTGCCTTTTATATTTAGTCTTCTGAACGCTCTTTGTACTAAATAAGATTCTCGTTTTAGATCCCTTGAATTGTGATAGTGCAACAAAAACAAAATTTTATTGCGTTAAGATTTCCGATTGCGTTAGGTCCAATCCTTGCCAAATTCTTTATTGTATAATCAAATGTGGCCAAACCAATGACCCATTCATCTCATTAATAAAACACCGGCCACAAAATAAAAAAAAAATTAATAAAAAATATTTGCAAAAAATAATTTAGCGAAATTGTTCAATCCAGAACTGAGCAATAGCTTTCCATTCGAAAATTCGGATGTGGTCCACTGCTCCAGATTAAGCTGGGCAAGACACAAAATTTACAGATGAGAGCGTGAGAGGAGCTACAAGCTTAGATTTTTTATGAATATTTAGGCAAAGCAACGTAAGCTCTGTATTTTGTCTTCCCATCACAGATCAACTAACGCTGTTGTCCTTTGTTGCCATATATATCATGAATTAACAACTAATAATAACTACAACCTTTTGATAAAAATAATATTTTTTTAATTGTAACACCACCGTTTTTGGTATTGGCGTTGTTTTTTTTTTGTTAATTTGAAAAATACCTAGACGTCAATGATACACACGTGGAAAAAGATAATCTAGAGCGTATAAATTTTAACTATGTTTGCTTTACTAAGATAATAATGTGTGTTTCACTCAAACGTCGTATTAGCTTTATATAAAAAATAACTATAAAAAATATGTTTGCAAAGGTGCTTTTTTCTCACTTAATAGAATAATTACCTTAGTAACCATTTGTATAAAATGTCACAAAATTTCTAGCAAATAGAAATAGTAACATACGCGTAAGAGTTTTCAAAATTATGACTGAAGAATTAACTGCGTAATAGTTGTATTGGGGTGAGCAATAAAATCGAAAATGGTTTTTTTCACGAAGTTCGTAATTTTTAGAATTACAGTGATTTGAAGCTTAATAACACTTCACTAAAGATCTTAATACGTCTATTCAAAATAGAACTTCTTTAATGCAATAACCTACCTAATGAAGCGATCTATACGACCTGCTGACAATTTTTAGTATTTTTTTTTAAGACACAAGACTCTTGAATCTTTTGTGCCATTGAGTTTGTGACATCATTTTAAAAAGAGTTGAGCCAACATGAAGTGCGAAGCATAAAATTGTAAAAGAGGCTATGCCTTTTCTCTAGCTACGATAATTTGCTTGGAGGATGAATATAAATGGTATCTTCAATTAGCATCAACTCTTCAAAGTTCATAACCTTAATGATCGCTTAAGTGCGTCGTGCCAGAATGCCAGTACTGTGAGTCAATTAGCTTGAATTAATGCCAGTAGGCGAAATCTAGATTTCATATTCGGAAATGTGGTCGGTACATAATTTACTGTAATGAGAACGTTTTAGATAACGGCGCATGTTAATAACAATGAAAAGCACTTAACAAATATTTATATTCAAGTTCAAGAAACCAGACAAAATAAATCTAAAAAGTCAATTTTAATACAGGTGTGTTAAGTTACCATATGTACTTAAGTGTAACACTTTTTATTAGTTGACGTCTTTGGTAATACACAAATTCTTTTTCGATCATTAAGATCAGAGTATTTTAATCTATGTATATTTGTATCGTGGTAGTCCATCATTATCTTTTTTTCGTTGCGTATTACGTTTACACGTTTTAAACGAAAAATACTGAATTTTAGACGTCATTTATTCCATAAGGATAAATCGGAAAAAAAATCCTCTTCAAAACTTTTTTGGGAGGTTTTCCCTATTATTATAATACTTAATTTTTTTTTTAACAAAAATCAGCTCTGTTTCTGGGTGTTTTTTTAGAACTAAATTTCTTGTGAAAACCTAATACTTTTTTCGGCGATAATTTTATGGTCGATTTTGTCGACAGCCATATAATCACTCAACGCTATATGCCATTTTTTATATGAAATAAGGTCCACAGAGTTCTGATAATTTTTGTATTAATTGTGGTCTTCTTTTTTTTTAATAAGGCCACGAATACATTAAATATAGACCTAACAAAATTTTATGACAATATGTGGAAATTTCGCTTTAAATTTGCATCAGAACCGCCTAGAAAATTAAAGTTCGAAACACAATTTATTGAAAACTCTGCTATTAACCTGCTACGTATCTCGTTAAAGCTTGGTAAGGGTACGCTAGATTGGAAGAAATTATTCTGGAAAACATTTTTTTTACATTTTTTCAAAATATTCGAAAACTAAATAAATTTAGTTTTTCCTCACATTTGCTTAATTCCTTTTTATTGATGTGTTTTTTCTAAACGGTGCAATTTAAAAAAAAATGTAACCATTTTTAATTAAAAACTGTATTTTATTTATATCACAGGCTTTATATTATTAATGACAATAAAAAACAATTGCATTTTAAATAAGTCTAATATGTACACACAAAATACAAAGCATTTAGTACTTAGGTTTATTTTTAGACACGCACATCTATCACCATTCGTAAGCACCTCTCTTCGTCCTACTCACTCTCAATACCCAGAGACAAATCAATTAATTACCTAAGGCGTTAAATTATAAACGCAAATATCCAATCTAAAAATTTACCAACATCCGTATAGATGACGTATTGATTTACATTACAATTTGACTTTTGAGTTTCATTGCGACCTTCGAATGAGGTTTTTGAATTTTTTGATGTTGATGTTGCTATTGTTGCCATCGGCAATGATGCTGAGACTGTGCCGCGTAACATCCAGCGATTGTTTTTGTATATCATTAAACCGGCACCGGAATCTCCGGCACAGGGACCAAATTTCATATTACGTTGTTGCCTGTTGCCAACACCAACACCAGCACCAATAATTGGGGATGACGACGATGATGTGGTTCTGCTTGTTTTTGCATTGGGTGTTGTTCTTCTTAATTTTGTTGTTGTCTTTATAATGGTTGGCATAACAATACCGGCACAAAACGTACGATTCGATGAGAGGCTACGAAATTTATCATTTGCCTTGAAGCACACATCATTGGAGACGATGGGCGCATTAACAATTTTTGGTACTGCAGATGTGGAATATTCTGCTGTAGCCGTACCGCTATTACTGCTACTGCTGCCACCAGCCTGATTAACATCTAAGCCCCAACCAACGACAATACCATGTTCACCCTCAATGTATTCGGATTTTGTGGAACCAGACCACATGCAGGCAGGACGTATGAAAGTGTTGAATCTGAAAAATTAAATAGAAATTGATTTAAGTTTTGTGTAGGTAATAAGACAACATATTTGTGAGAATTGTGAATAAGAAATTTGAATTCGACACTTTCGGAGGAGGGAGGAAGGCGCCTTATGGTTATTTGCAATTAAAATTTGGAAAAATCTTGTTCTTTCTTTAGAAAAACTATGTTCTATTGAAGAAAGGAAAATACTTTTTTAACTTTTAATGGTAACTTAGAAATGCACTTATAGTATATAAAGCGCTTATGTGAAATAAAATTATAAATTCGGAGGCATTTGAAAAACATTGAAAAAGTGCAACAGTATTAATACTACGAAAATGTATCGAATAAGCTCAAAAAATCGAATATCTCTAAAAGTGAAGAAAAAAATTAAATGGGCTGCCGATTAGGCGCGAATTTTTTATCGCGAAAGCGTTTTTAGTAGCACATTCATTTTTAGTCGCATACTACATTTTACTCGCAGAGTAAATTTTAGTCGCACTTGAGTATCCAGCCACCTGCGGTTAGTCAATTACGAATTTATAGCCTCATTCATGACTTAGTCTTCTGCTACTATCTTATCGCATGCTACTTTTCAGAGCAAATTTTAAAAATTGTATAATTTGAAGCTAGCATCCTCTGATTTTTAATTAAATTTTAAGGAGATCTTGGAACTGCTTGGCATCCTTTTTGGCCACTGCGAGCCAAGCAACTTTTGCCTTGTGCTTAGAATGCATGTTCTTAATTGAACATAATATATATATATTTATATTTACTCAATCAAAAATATACAATTCCAATATCTACAAAAAATAATATCCTAACTTGATTTAAAACTTCAAAGCTCACCTCACTTTATATTTCAATACCAACACCGCAATATCAGCATCATAAGTGTTCAAATGTCTATCATAGTCTGGATGTATGAAAATATCATCTACTGGTGCTGCCAGTGAACCCTCCTCATTCCAATTTTTAAGATTATGTCGACCCAAAAAGACCAATACTTCATTAGCCCTAAAGCGTTGTTTGAATATCTGAAAGCAATGTGCTGCGCTAATGACAACGCGTGCCGATACCAACGTACCACCGCATTGATACGCCAACGATGTCAGATTATTCACGTAAATTGCTGCTAACCATGGCCAGGCACCACGTGTTATTGTTGGCAACTCATCAATGGCTGTTGAATCAACACCACCAGCACCTTCCGCCGACGCAGAAGGAGGTGCACTTGGATCATCTGCTGTCACTATGGGTATATGACTGGCGCCACCAACTCTTGGTAGCAGCTCACCCGCAGAGTTTATTTTGTCAGTGTTCTCTTCAGGTTTTAAACCAATTTTCATCGCATGCAAGGCCTGAAAACGAATGCGGTCATCTATTTTGCCACAAATATCCTTAGTGGTACGCATAGGATTTCTGTGAAAGAAATAGAAAGCAAAATTAAATATAATTAAATAAAATTTTAAATAACAAAATTAAATTAACTGACGTGAAGTGAGTGATCTCACATTTCTTTGTCAGAACAAAAAAGACTATTGAATTTTCAAAAGGAATTTCAAAAAATGCATCCATCCCATTGTTTTCATGTTTCAGTTAAAATTGAACACTGAATGCAATTCACATTCCAACTCTTACTTACTTATCAAAACCTGTAGCCAAGGGCAGATGCTTTGTATCAAATCCCATATTAGTTGGTAGCAATGTTAAGTCGCCACTACCGTCACCAATGTTGCCTGTAGTAGCAGCTGTTGAGTCTGATTGTGCCGATGTGTCGGAAAAATCAGATGGTAAGGATGACGATGATGATGCTGGTATTTGATAATTATGCTTCAGTGGTATTGGTATGTCGTCCGGTAAAAAAGTGAATTTTCGTGTGTGTTCTAATTGAATTTGTGTCACAAAAATGCTGTGATCTGTGTGAAAAATAGTTGGTTAATGCTGATTATAATGCGTACTTATGATGAGTTCAAAATTTTGAATGCAGTGATATTTTTTCACAAACCTGTAGTCCCTAGACAAACAATTTGATTGTTCGTTGTTATTTGCAGTAACTTTGGTGGAAAATGATGCTGAGGAAATTTTATGCGATATAACACAGGAGAATCACTTAAAAATTGGCCACGTGTAAGAAGTTCGATTTCACCCAGATAGTTCTATGCGAAAATAAAAATACTTAATGTGTTATTAATGGGAAATGAAAATAGTTTGGTATTAGGAAATTTCCAGAGTCAAAGTATTGGTAAACATATTGTAGTCGATTATTTCTATTATACCACGTAATAGTTTTTCAGCAATGTCTCATGAAGATGATGGAACGTATTATACAATGGCATTCGAAATAAATTGAAACAATATCTAAGAGTTGTAAAACCACTTCAATAAGAAATAAACACTTTTTTTAAATATATAGTTTTGTTTTCGTAAATACATTGTATATGAAAATCTTTCTTTGATACTTACAGTTGTTGGCTTACCACGCATTGACAGTGTTACGCGTAATTGTAGCGGCTGTCCAAAGTCTGGATTGCGCACCGATAGAATACCAAACCACTCTTGACCATCGAAACGATACTGAAACATTTTCGGGCACGGACTTATTGGGATGCCTTGTGTAAATATTTTATTAATGTGTTCAAGTATAATAAATAGAATTGTTGTTATGTGAAAATGCATCCTCATAGATATACAGCAAGCACACATTCCTTTAGCAAAAACAAAAATATGTTAGAAGCGCTATAACTTCTTTTTCTTTTAGCACAATAGGAGAGGAACGCGAGCAACTCAATTGCTTGACCGTTCGTTATCAACTGATTTGTTGTGTCACATGTCAGTGCACAATTAACATGAGTGAAGAAACAGGCAAACAAATGGACAAACTGACACTTGCCTTGGTGTTGCTAATCGCGAATTTCCTAATGAACCTCTCCGACCTGCAATGAATGAATTAGCACGCGGGATTTACCCAAATTCTTAAGTGGGTTCATTAAGAAAAGCAAAAGATGCGACATAAATTCAGGTATACAATTACTCGACATTGCTACCACCAGTTTTAATGATGTATCATAATCATCCTTAATGAGTTTTCTTGATGAACTTCATATACATAGTGCACTAACTATTTGTACAGCTTAAGTTTATGATCCGCCTTTCGCGGGAAATTTTGGACAAATCTTTATAACAAGTGCTCAACGGTAAAAGATTTTAAAGGGTAAATACTGAACAGGTAGATAAAATAAATCTTTTTTTCAAGTGTTTATGTGAAAGTAAAGGGTTATGTTTGAGCAACGTATTAAAAAATATTTATTTGTCTGAAAATTTATTATTCACGGGAATTTATTTTATTTTCCGATTTATTATTATTTCTTAAATGCTGGAAAGAAATCTTTAAAAAGTTTTTGGACTAAGTAAAAAGTTAAGATTTTCGGAAGCTACTTGCAAATACCTATTTTTTCCACTACTTTCGAGTCGAAAAAGAGTTTTCATATAGTATTTTTATACGGGATACTCAAGAAATTCTTTAATAGTATGAATGAATCAACGTATACAACATTTTTATGAAGACTCTCCAAAATAAATTTTTTTTCTCATTTAGTTTTTAGTGATATCTAGTGGCGTTGGCAGATTCAAATTTTAGTGTACTGAGGTGAACGCAGTGAAAAAAGAAACAGATTTGATATGAAACAAGAACAACAAGAGGTCTGCTTGAGTAGAGATCGTGAATTTTCTCCTCATTTATAGGATTATAAAATATCGGGAGAGCTTTTTTCGATACTTCTTTATGCGTAAAACACGAAAATTTAAAAATGTAATTTAAAATAAAAAATTCACTTTCCTTCAATTTTCGAAAAATTAAAATTTCGCAACTCTGGTGGCACTCTAGAACACTTTTTATATATTTTTTTTGAGGATATATTCGAAAATGAGTTATTTATTGAATTTAAAGAGTTCCCGAGAATTCTAGAACACCAAGTTATTTTGAACATGTCTAATGTACACTACACTGCTTTACTCTTCACCTCTTTATTCGTATCTGCTTTTTCCTATTTTAATCTAAGTTTTTTCCTCATTCCACTTAACTCTCATTTGATGCAAAATATATTACAGCTGAGCTATATAAATTTTGGCTTAAATTTTCATACACGCTAACGTGAACAATTTCGATACCGTGAACAAGCTTGGTTTTAATTAGTTCAGGTTACCTCGACTGCGCTATAAATACATATCTACATTTGGGTGGGTCGAAACTCCTTTTTTTCAATCGGCTGGGTCTTAAAATCGTAGATATAGACATTCTGAACATTATTGTGTAGCAAACATGTTCCCATAATTGCTAATTTTCGGTCCATTTTATATATATTCGATGCTGGCACACATCATATGAAATTTTCTCATGTTGTCTTAAGTTTTACAGATATCTTCCGTGAATATATTATGAAAAATATATTTAATAACCAAAAATACATAAAGTGTACACTATGTGTGATTTTTTTATTGAGTGTACTTGTTATTATGACAAAAAAAAAAATTTAAATATTTAAAAAAATATTTTCGAACAAATAAATGTTTGTTTTTGTTAATTTAAGTTTTAACCAAATATTTCCCATTTTGATTTAAATTTCCCTTTACCATAAAATTTCCCTTAGTGATAACAGTTGACATGCGCTGGAAATGCAAGCGGCTATGCTAACCACATTTTAAGGCGAATTTCTAAGAGAGTTTTTACAATTAGAACTTGTTTTGCCGTTGTTGCTGTTTTATTTCAAATGCTGTGCTTTTTGGTTTTGTTGTTTTTGGCTTTTGTTTTTTTACTGCATTTCTCTTTTATTGAAGCTTTAAGAAAAACTAACATTCGATTGAAACAAACAGATGCGTTCATCGAGCGCTGCCAAACAGTGAATAAATTTCCATCATTGTTGCTGTTGTTGAATTTTTTGTTGTTTCTATTGTATTCAACAAGTTGTTTGTTATTTCGTTTATGGGAAGCTTTTCAGCAGACGTGGATGCTGTGCCAATAATCATGCACAGTGGAAAAAAGTGAAATTGCGTCTCCTTAAATAAAAAACATACGCACGGAGCAAAGCACATACAAAACATACATGCATTCATATTGGCCATTCTATTACAAACCGTACAGATTTTAGGAAAAAAAAAATCGAGTTAGAAATATTAAAAATAGTTTTTACTTACATCACCCCTTACTGTAATTAATTTGAAAAAATTAGAATTTGCTCTTTGTTCTACTATCTACAAAACCCATTTTACCTAGAAGTGGAGTTTCTCTTAGATCGGAAATTTTTGAACTAAAAATTTTTTAAAAAATTTATGCGAAAATTTTGAAAACGTCTTTTTCGATTTCGAGTTTTCAGTTAAGTGGGTGCTTAACTTTCGAATTGAGTAAAAAGTGATATGTATATGTATAGAATTTTTATATAAAATCAGAAATACTTTTTTTTTAATATTTTCCTCATTCAAATGCTGCTTTTTAAGTTTCGAGAAAGGGAAATACTGTAGTTTACTCACCAAATCTGACATTTCCATCGTAAAGCTTACAGTTTTTAATGATACATGTGCTCAGAAGGAATTGTCGAAGAAGTAATATTTCTTTAGCGAAACATTAAAAGTTCATCTCGGCCGAAAAATGAAAATAAATCGAAAACATTTTCGTGAGATTTTTGATGACTTTTAAGGTGAATTTACTCAACAACAATGTGTTGATAGGCTCAATTCTACTTTTGGTGAAAAAGCAGCATTCCAAGCCACAGTCTTTCGATTATTTGGTAAATTCAAAAGTGGACTAGTTTCATGAAGGTCGTCAAAATTGGATGTTGTGCCAGAAAACATCGTTGCAGAAAGCGACCTGATAGTGCCAGATCATCATGTGAGTTATCGTAGAAAATAGAGGTATGCATCGACACTAGTTCCACTTCAATACACTTAACAAAAAACTTCCAAAAATTTGATCGTGTTACTCCCAAAGACGTCGGCACGAGTTATGGATACAAGCATATGAGCACGAAACTGAATAGCAGTCAACTGTTTGGGTTTTTCAAGACGTATAGCTGATTTTTTAAAAAAGTTGTTAGTGACATTAAATGTGTAGAATCTACCCACAGTACTTTTAAATACGCTTCTGCCATACCAAATTGCTGCTGATACCAACAAATGTAATTTTTCTATATCCCTTATTTTCGCCTTCTGCTAACGTTAAGCTCTGTTAGCTTCATATTATTCTTTTTTTCTACTTTCTTCAGTTTTTCTATTTTCTTTTTGGTAAAACAAAAGGAAAAAGGTGAAAATTGGCAACTTACAAGGTGTGATTATATTCGTCGGGGTGTGAAAATGTTCGCCCATTAACGCCCTATTTACATTGTTGTTTGTTATTATGATTATTATGTGTTTTAAATTTGATAAAGTGGGTGCAAGATTACGCTAAGATACGCCCCAAAGGAATGGAATGTTTTCAACACGAATTCTTACTTCAGAGTTCTTTTTAGTACAATAGATTTTTCATTTAAATGTACGCACAAGTATTGTTGCAAGTAAGATATAAAGAAAACTCGTGTCCTTAAAATGCAACAACAGCACTTTTTTTAACGAGGCGTTAAATTAAGTTTGAAAAAAAAGTATTGAGGTAGAATTTGTAACATGTGTTTTAATTAAAGTGTTTTTGTATTTTCATAAGATGAAATATTTCTTACGACTATATTTTGGTTGAAACGTGTAAGTTCTAAATTATACTTTTCTTTTTAAAATATTCTTTCATTATTTTGTTCATCAATTTTACTTATTCCCAATTCAAAGTCAATTTATTTTACATTGCAAATAATCATCTTAGTCGTCGCCGCACCAAACAAAACAAACCGACTTCTAAAATTTGTAGCCCATTTCATTTGGTTTGTTTTTGTCATTGTTTTCTACAGCTTCAGTCGCAGTCACTTAAAAAGTGTTCTTGTTGGTATTATTGAAAGACTTAGGCTTACAAGGATTCGCCACGCCAGGATATCATTAAAATTCTGTAGATGAATTGAAACAATTTATCAGCTGAAATGACATTTATTTGCGGATGAAATAAAATGTTTTTACTTTTCTGCTTGAGTTTGTAATGCGTAGTGCGAGTACATTACTCCTGGTATATAGTAAGCAAAAAAAAAAAAAAATAAAAATGTGTAGCATACGTTAAGGCGCGTAACCGGCTTAAAAAGCCTGTAGAGTCGTTTCCATGCTACTTTTCAGTTGTTTCTTTATTCCGCTTTGTCTTTCATTGTTTTTTGTCGTTTGCAGTTTATGTTAGCAACTTCTACGTAGTACTTCTTAAACGCTTGACTTGATACTTTTAAGTACAACTGCTATTTATGTGAGTGTTTCAAATGTCAGTTTTTGACATTTAATACTTGAAGTTTTTTTTTCTTCTTCTCTTTGCTTTATTTCCTGCAGTTCAAAGCCGGCTTACCTTTAGTTTTTGTTTATGACTTAACTTAGCCTTTTTACTTTATACTTTAATTTATGTTGTTTATAACTTTATTTGGTATTCCAGCAATGACTTCTGTCAAGTTGGTCTTTATATTTGAAGTTGACTTTTTTATTGCTGTAAACATTCATTTATTGTTGTGTTCGCAGTTGGAGATTACTGCGAAAGAGCTGAAAAACTTTAAAACTATCTATGTGGCAACATTGTTTACTTCTTTTCCTTTCTATGTCCTACCTCAAGGCGAAATGAGGTATACAAGTGGACATGTTTATGAAATATGAGACGTGTAAAGTAAGCAATATGGCATAATTTTATTTTAAAGTTTGAAGCTATTATTTTATATTTATAGTTTCAAAATAGCACCAACATATTTTTTCATCCATGAAATGTCTCACATACTTAACGTTATGTCTTCCCTTGCCTTTAGCTTGGACAACGCAATAGGTTTTTTTTAGAGCCCTTACGAACCAGTCACTATAGTAAAATTCAAATAGCGAAGTTAAGGCTTAGGTATTGTAAGAAACAACGCTAGTTAAAAACAAACATTCTCAAAACTACTTTTGCTTGTTTGTGCGACGCCTGAGTGTTACTTTGATATGTGTTGTCGTGTTTTCCATATACGTAATTTTCTCTTTGAAATCTGATATGAATTCTGCACTCAAATTAACATCGGAAATGACTAGTCCGATTTTTAACATCGAACAATGCAAGAAAACACGTTTAAATTTTATATACTCTGAAACTTTCCATCGAAGCAATGAAATTGATTTTGAAACTGAAGGTAAGCTCCTTTTGCTTAAAAAATAGTGTGAGTGCTGTTATCTGACAGGTAGTTTTGTCAATAATACCCACTGGAGTTTCACTCGATTACCCTTGGTGTATACGTTAAAATAGCCCTTGGACAACGTAACGATTGAAAATATTATGGAAATATAAATATTTTTATTTAAATTTATAAAATTAAGGTTTAGAAAATGCATTTCTTTACAGTATACAAAGCTGCGTCAGAATAAAGTATTTAGGTATTTAGGCCTTGTCATCATAATTCGACTTTTTCTCACAGTGTGCTTGGTTTAATAAAGTCATCTTTATGTTTTGCAAAAAATAAAAAGTAGCGAATGTGTTAGTCAGAACACCTAATGTATTTGTAGATGGCAAACGATTCAATCAATCAATCAAGCATTTCTATCAATGAAATATTCATAAGCATACAATGTCGACGCTGATAAAGATTGAAAATGCATAAGTACCAGAATATATGAAACTATTGAGTTGCCAGAAAAATTAAAAGAATTATTGCAAAAATAATGAATAGAATAAGAGAAATTTACAATTAAAGCTGTTCAAAAAAACCATTATAATTTTATGCAATATTTTAGCAAATTATTGTCATAGTATGAAATGAAGTAATTTTACCCATTGTATGAGTGTTAAGATAAAACAATTGAGCTTATGCCATTGCCCCACATACTGAAAAAAAATGTTATCAATTCTACGTTAAATTAATATCTATATACACATGTGCAATAAAACAGTTGAGCCGATTATCAGTTTTCAGACCTAGGCCCCACAAAGTTTTAACGTGGCGTTGAAGCCAGGGAGCTCGCTTCTCGCATATATGTCTCCTAAGCCAGACATCCCAATAAAAATTGACTTTAGAATAACTCAAAAGGCGGTATGGTTATGAGGTTTTAGAGATTTGCATATAAAAAATTTTAGTCTTTTGCTAACACCTAACTTAATACCTCATATATCTCCTTAACTACAAAGAAAAAAATTTTGCTTTAATCGGTTGCTGATTCCGAATCTGAGGTTTCGTCTTTCAAATTAACTTTTTTTTTATATATATAGTTATGTGCTTATCACACAGTTTTGTTATATCATTAGAAAACCAGACGTGAAGAAAGGCGGTTCTAGACCTTTGGAATGAATATTTAGAGGCTAACGATTCACCCCTGTTATAAACTTTGTTCATAATCACTTCGTAGCCTGATTGAAAGTTGTAAGATTTAGCTGCCGTATCAATAAAAAATGGCTAAGACTACGTAGAACAACTGAAACTTTGACTAACAAGTTAGTCACTATCTAGACTGCAATTTGTTTGTATTGTACTGTAAAATTTTATATATTTTAACATAGCACGCTCATCACTCTTTAAACAGCCTTCTGATATTTTCCTAATATTCGGGTGACAAGGCTAGTTAGTGATTATTGATTAAGCTTTTGATAATTCATTAGTTGAAACACTGATCATAGATAGCCGCTTGCTATTCATCGCTTATTACTATGGCGGTAAAGTATCAGTGACGTTTTTGCATATATATTGGTTTTTATCACCATTTAAAATCATTTTTCATGTAAACTTGTCAGCTCCGTTACTTTGTGATGCGCGTATTGGATATTAATTTTGTGTCAAACTGATTTGTACTTTTCAAAATTTTTTATTTTTAAATTGATTCAGTTAGTGTTTATTTTCCAGTAGCATCCCTTAAACAAGCGCGTGTTGACTGGGCTGAATTTACTTTTCAATCACTCTGAATTGAGTACAATATTGCGTATATGTGTGCGTATACATATGTTGCATATGGGCACATGGGTGTAGAAAGGAATGTGGAAGATTCTTCTTAATTGAATTGTGGGAAAACAATGTATGATCTTACCCAGCAAACATTTGGAAGGTCATTAAGTCTTCCGCATTAATGGCAATGAAGGGAAGGGCTTTACGCTTTCAAACTTAACAGCGATTAATAAGCGAGTTCTTAACACTCTTCAAGAAGATAAGTTACGGCATATATACAAACTATATTCCATCTTTCAGGCGATGATTTCATAGCTCTTTCACATAAGTCAAATGAGCTTTTTTTTAAATTTCACACATTTCAATGCAATCTGATGCAATATTACATTTATGTTGTATACGTTGTATATATTTATTCGATAGTGAATATAAATATATGGTTAGACGCAATGACCGGTGTCAATGTTGTTAGACTGGCCCTCTGATTTAATGCTGTTTTAAGTGTTGTTGAAGTTCGCTTTACTCATCATGCTAAGGTTTGATCGCAAAATATTCTTCTAATAAATAAATGTGGAATATATAAAAATCTTCCAAATGTTTGGTGGGCATTCAAGGAGACAATGGAATTGAATTAAATTTCATACCGTGGTATCTTGTAATAAAATTATGCTGTGCATCAAATTGCATTAAAATTATTGAATATTTTTAGAAAGCGTTCAATTTGATGAATTCAAGCGCAAAGGAAAGTTTGACGATAATACTTGCTTCGGAGTATTCAAGTCTGTGTGGTGTAAAAGATGTCACTCACTATAGGCTTTCGGTGCTCTGACTGTAGACTATGATAGAAACAATGATTCCAAAATAAACTCATCATATATTCATGCGAATCATATATAGAATCCGAAGTTATTGATATTCCATTTAACTAAGCCAAGACCATTTTAATTCCAATCAAATTTATCATCTCATTCAATAATCCATAGTCCCCAAAAATTTTTAGTTTTGTACTAAAATTTATTGTCAATGTTCATTTAAATCTTGTGTTTGAACAGAAACATTGTGTTTGTACCCGTATGTACATATATAAACAATACAAGCATTGTGTTTTTGGGGTTGGACTATCCAACGATATTTCTAACCAACAACGGTCAATGTTACTGTCTGACAACAGCATTAACTAGCTAATTTCGGCATAAACTGATTCCCAAAATCTGAATCATCCGTTGGATTTGTTGCGGCTCAACTTGAATTAATTACTCGAATTCATCAATTTTACGCTTGACACATTCGTGCGGTGAATTGTCAATATTTTGATATGACGTCTGAATTTGTTTGATGGTATGTGCGCCAATGTCAATACTCATACACAACCTTTAGTAACCCGAGAAACATAGGTACATTGACGTGATCAAAAAGGCCATTTCAGTTATAACTTTAAAATTATAGTACACATATCAATGTAATTAAGCTAACGAAGAATTATAACTGATAGTCAAATATGGGTAACATCGGCCAGACGCACTTACTATATGAGTTCCACATACAGAATAGCATAACTTTTCAATGTAACGGAATAGAATTTAATTTTAATTGGTCAAGGACAACGGCTATCTCCCATAAAAATATAAATTTGTCTGAACTTTTTATGTAACGAAAATGGTTTTGAATAAAATTATTCGATACTATTATGGTCATGATGCTGATTTTGTGGCATTTGTAGCGGTTATGACATTTCTGGACTTAACGCTTTTACCATGCGATATAGTTTTTTATTATGATAACATTTTTTTCCTGCATTCAATATATTTAAAAATTTTTGGACATCCTCTGTTTCTAAGCAGGTCACTATCTATTGTCGCCCTTTGAATGTGCCGCCCTATGTATCATACGCCTTGTACATCCGCTTGCGATGGCAGTGCTCATATACACACGCATACATACACAAGCAAAAGCACACCACTAGTCGCAATTCATTTACTGCTAACAATAGTAACAACAAAAATAGCATGAAAATCTCATGCGAATCCTATTATTCGATTTTTCATGCGAAATCTGTGCATTTATTAGCCCAAAGAGACAAAACAACAGAAACTCTGGTAGCACACATTTCATGATTTGTGGCATCAACGTTGACACACTCCCATACATTTATATGCACACTCAATCACACTCGTACGTATACAGTCAATCGTTGAGACATACACACATACAGACACTTACGCTTGACTTTGCCACTGAAAGTGAAGTGTGAAATAGCAGTAGATTCTTGGGTTAAGCACAAGTAGAGCTGTAGGAAATGTGTGCATTAGCAAAAGCCCAGAAGAACACCGATGAGGTGGATTAGAAGTTGAAATTAAAAATTTTACCAATTAATTTACAAAAAAAAACCTTATTTCCATCTATAAAAATAAGGCATTGTAGCAATGATTAAAATTGAATAGTTTGGTCTCAGATGTTTTTGGAATAATACCTTAAAAAGAATACACCAGTCAATCGCTTATCTGGCTTTTGGATGACTTCTGAATAATAAAATTTATTAACCTTCTATGTTGGATTCGCCTATCATGAAGCATTGCTGCCACTGGTTAGGTGGATAAACATGCTTATTATATTATTTATGTTGATTTTCAGACCTACTTTTTCCGAATAAGATCAGGCAGTGAGGAGGATAATGAGTTGAGTCAATACACGAACTGTTCGGGTTATAATATTTTTGCTAACTCTGGTAACGAAGATTCTCGTAAAGAGCTTTATTGGAATTGATACCTCTGTAGTTTTGCCATATCAATATGTCCCTTATTTTTTTAAGATTTTAACAATAGTTCCTATGAGCCAGGCATCAGATATTCGTTCTCTTTCCAAATTCTAATAATGACAGTTAATATTAGTTCAGCTACTCTTTTGCTCCTGAGAGATTCTATAGCCCTTGTTATCTCGGAAATTACAAATCGGATTTCGAAAAATCGAGTTTCAAGTTTGCAAACATTTCATCTAAGCTTAGTTAATACTGGGTAACTGGAAAACAAGCGTATGTTTCATCAACTGAGCGAGATTTTTACTCTCCTGAAACGTTGCTCTGTTGAAACTTAATTATAGCTTTTTGGCTATACTTTGATTCTGACTGGGTACTGCTTGTTATTCGGTTTTTGTAGGTGATGCGTTAATTTACATAATATGCGTCAATTATGTGGGTTCTACGACATCAACAGCACTAGATAAGAAAATAGTGAAATATTTTTACTGTTGCGTATTAAATGGGTGGGCGTTTAAAAGAAAACAAACGTGTTTCAAAGATTTATCAAGTCAATACTTATTGATAGAAATATTCTCTAAGGACAAAATTGTATAAGCAAGAAAAATAAAAACTTATAATCTCAAATTTTACACTTGACAGCGTGGAGGCTCTAAGAAACAACGACAAAACTACGCTGAAATTCATAGGCATGTCATAAGTTCTATCCCTAAGTCAGATTCAAGAACAATTTAGAAAATACCATTTTATGCAAAAAAAAAAGTGGGCAAGAAGTGTATGGGCAAAAATGTTAATTTGTTTTTTATATTGCTTTCAAAAATATGGTTACCATACCAAATTAAATTCTGTAACGGATATTATTTTCTTGAAGTGTTGGACAATCTGACGAGCTTAAAGTTCCTTATAAAGTTACATATGAATGTAAATACATATGAGCATAAACTTAAAATACTTTTGAACCAAATTTATGGCAAGGTCACAGAGAGTTGTTTTCTTATACAAGAATCCATTCAATGTAGTTAAAGTTGACGTCGAAGTTAAGCGCGCGGTAAGGCAATATCAGCCATTTGTTGTGGGAATCCAAGAAAGAAAAGTTGTCAAGGAGAGGAACGAGAAACATCGCCAATATTCATTTTGCTTCTTCGGAAGTTCTGTCACCCTATCCAGTAGCGTGTGCAAAGCATCGTCCAATAAATTTCAAAATTTATGCTAACCGCTGGCAGAGTAGAACCAAATACTCACACACACAGAAACTTTGTAATTTTTCATTTAGCTGGGGAAATTTACTTAGGTCGTATCTCTAATGCATTCAATGTAAAAACGATGCGTAATTAGAAAAAACTAGAAAATTAAATGAAACAAAATAGAAAATAAATATAAGAAATAAAAAACAAAATGTCATGCTTGGCTTGTTTTACTGCTGCAAATACCAATGAAATTCACTTTGCCACGCAACTCACTAAACTTGTTAGCAGGACTTAATTAATTGTGCGGACTCGAAGTTTAACCCCTTTTTCATTTTAATTCTCGGTTGCTGCGGCTTCTTCTTATTTCTTTCGTGTACTTTACTTCTGCAAGTTTGGTCTCTAGTGTTCGTCTGGCCGTGTTCTAGTTTCAACATGTCATGGCATGGTAAGAGCAGAGCTACAGCACCATAATACTACTTTGCAACATAAAGAAAAATTGTGTCCCCAAAATGACCCACAAAATCAGTTATTTTTACTGACCTTTCCCTGCTTTTCATTTATTGACAAGTGTTTCTTGGCGGTTGGTTTCGTTGTGCGTGTTTTCTTGTTAGAGTTGTGGCTTAAGGAAGTCCTTTATAGAAATTTACATAGATATTTTAGTTAATTCAGTTTAGTATTAATTGTTGGTTAATTTTTATTATAAAATCAAGCATTAATTACTGAAAAGCCAAATAAGAATGTTATGTTTTTTTAGGTTAATGAAGTAAGGCAACATATTTTGAGCCCACCAACAATGTCGAATTATATTCGGCTCTTCGCAACCAAAGAGTTCTTGTGACTTAAGTTCCTAATATGTACTTATATAGACATTGTTACGCCAACTTTTTTTTTGCTAGAAGAAGCAGTACGCTCAAAAAAAAAGAATATTTAATACTCTAAATTCAGTACATTAACAAAAAGGACCAATTTTCAATTTTGGTCAGTACGCAAGTTTAAATTTATTTTTTTTCTTTCACTTTAAAGACGATATTTCTTATATTCGCTTTTAACTATTTGATAACCATAAATATTTTACAACTGCACAAGCTTTATTATTGCAGCATTGCCTTGAACAATTCTTTTGTCATATTTCTACGGAAACTTCCCCAGAGAGTAACAGAAATGAAATGTAATGATATGATTGAGAAAGGACAGCATTAAATCGAATTTGCAACTCATGCCATTATATTGTCTCTTGCATTATAACGCGTTGCTTTGCCGACATGGCCTTAGATACATCACACTTGCTGAGACTTCATAACACACTTGCGAGTACACATATCACTATGTTAATGTGTATATTTGTATGAATATGAGCTATAAAAGCATGTGACTTGATATATCAAATGGTACTATCATAACAAAAACAGCATACCACCGCACAGAAAAAAAATCTAAATTGAAATGAAATATAAAAGCAGCCGTCATTACCGTAAATACTTTGAAGTACTTAATTTAATTGTGGCAGCAGTAATATTTTTTGCTTATTTATTTGCCATAAAAATTGAAAATCACAACTGCAAAGTTGCACAGGTATTGGAAAAAAATAATGTCATTGCTGACAATATATTGTAAGTACGAGTAGATCGATTCTGTAAAACAAGCGATATGAAACCATAGGTAATGAAAAAAAAGTTATTTGCGGCATTGGTGAAATGTCTGACTTAGTATTTTTAGTCGTTCGAGTTTAAACATATTTACAGAGACTTAAGAGATGACTTTATTTTGGTCATTTACGATTATATTACATCAAGAAAGAGGGTCAATGTCTTAATGACTCTTAATCTAAGACAAGGAGACAAATAAAGTGTCATTATCGGAAATTGTGGGTGCCTCTGATGGACATAGCTACATAGCCGTTTTTGACAAATAAAATTCTCGAGTTCTATCTACATAAGTATATGGACTTTTTTGATGAGTTCTAATAATTTTCAGCTTCTTCGACGCTTCCTGATACTATTATAAACTTTATGATATTTTTAAATACATCCCACCTTTCCCTATTTTTCTCGAAGTTCTTAAAAATGTTTTCGACTTTCATTTCCATACATTTCAGCTTTCACCGACTTTTTTGATGTTATTCAATTTATTTGAATAAATTTTGAATATATCCATGTTTTTCGATACTCTTTAACAAATTTAATTTTTTTTTTATGAGCTTCGATAATGTTTTGAAACTTTTGATTCCACTTTTTCTAACTTAATCATCGATATTCTATGAAGTTAAGGAATTTTTCGATAAATTTCACTTATTTTCGATATATTACGGATTTCATGTGATATGTCCTAAGCCAAAAATCGCACATAGCCTATTGACCTCAAGCCTGAGAAAAATGTTGTCCTATTAAATGGTTATTGTATTCCAAAATATTTTTCTGTTTCTGCAAAAACTGCCTGAAGTAGGGGAGATCATATTTTGAGATTTTTGGTTGGCATCTTCAGTTTCGTGTAGATAATTTGTTTCCTCAACTAAATGTAAAAATTTTAGCCCAAGTGATTTCAATAGATTTTGAAATGATCTTTCGAATGTTCGTAACTATTTTTCAAAAAATTTAAAGTTAGGCCATAATTTTTTTAAAATTAAAAATAAACATTTGTTTTTTTTGAAGATTTATTTTTGATATTCTAGAAAGAAAGCTGCGGTCACATTGATCATTATGGCATTTCTTTTTACAACGACGAAAGTCGTAAAAGTCTAGAATATCGAAAAACAAGAAATATGCCATGTTGTATCAAACGTATTGAACAATATCGTACGAGCTAAAGTAGGAAAGTATCGAGTATTAAATATTGAAAAACATTGTAAAGGTGAGTAATAACAAGAAAGTTTCATAAATCATCAACCAAGTCAAGTGGTATGAAAAAAAAACTATGAAGTCGAATAAACTCGAAATAATCTGATAATGTTAATAAAAAAGGACAGTATCGAATTACAAATACTGTTTATATAAAATGCCTTCTGTCGAAACTTAAGTATCCAGTATAAATCTTCTTAATAATGCAGATGAAATATTATTTATCTTTGAATCAAATAGTCAAAATATACATTTTCTTCAAGTACAAAACATATCTAATAAGTTGCTAACCGCTGTAAAGACTTGGGTGCGGTTGATATGACCCCAATGACATCAAAAATCAATTTTATTTCTTTCTTGTTCAAGAATTTCGTCAAAGTATTGCCAAAACTTATAATAATCCTGATTAGGATCATCATTTTTGTATTTTGTTTTTGAAAAACATAGCCAAATTACTAACATAACATAGTTTTCGACCTATTGTGACGCCAAAAACCGTTTTCTAATTTTCCCCATAAATTGGCATAAAAGATTATTTGCATTGTCCTTTCGGTAATATTTTCATTTAAATATGGGCTACATAATTTGTTGTAGTTTAAAATGTGATGAACCAAGGGTGGGCTTGCTCAGATATAGCATTTTTCTTTTAAATGTTGCAATAAATATGTTATACCATTCAGTTTTTTAACCATGAAAAATTAAGCCTTAGTGTGGACCTAAGAAAATAGTTGAATTCAAACGTTGGAATTAACCTTACATAGGCAAAAGGTATGAGGGCTTGGAAATGGGAATATTGTTGCTATGATTCAGAAGCGGCTACTATCCGACAAAATGATTTAGACGTGACTATTCGAATCTGGTTTTATCATATAATTTGAAAGTGGAAGGCTCACGTCAGCTAAGATTACTGAGAATAAATTTCGAAAGTGAGGTGTTTTTGTTATCACCTTACAAGTACTTGCTAGCAAATCGGAACGAAATGTTATAAAAGTCTAGCATTATTGGCCAGTTTCTATTACCAAGCGTTTAATTTTCTTCCATTGATTTTTATAATTTTTTTTAATTATTCGAAGGCCACCAGCTCTCCAGATATTGTTCACCAAACTCTAATATTTCATGCGTGTGACAACTGAAACCACAATTTAAGGATTATTTTACAAATTTCTTTGTTATCTTGCGTGACAATTTGAATCCCACAAACGTTCACACTTCGTATCAACATGTATTTCTGATCATATTCCAAAAATTAATTTGGTTTTGTGACACATTGTTTCTCAATTGTTCAGCTTAAAAACTTCATTTACTATTCCTGTATTTCGCAGAAGTAAAAAAATGTATTTATTTTCGAAGGATCCCAAAAAAAAAACACCTAATACTTTGGTATTCAAAATACTTCTGAGGATATTTTGCAGCAGGTACTCGCCTTTTATCAACTTTGCACCATGTATTCCAAGCGGCGAATTGGAAAGAATCTAACATTGAACACAACAACAGCTGTTTGTTCATATAATCCCGCCAAAAACATTTCCACAGGTCGTCGTTCGTTTGCAAACTGACTGCCATCGACCGATGCGTGCGGGTGCTTCCTGTTTGCTGTTGAATTCGTCATCGTCATCAGTATTTGACACTCAATTGTTGCTTCTCGCATATAAACAACGAAATTCCCCATCATTGGCCCTGCAGCACTGATGAGGACGACTGACAACGTTGCGCAGTGGGGGTAAGTCGAAGTGGCAACGCTGTTACTTCGGTTCGATTACTTTCTCGTTGGAATTTTTTATCAGTTCAGTGCGAACGTAGTGAAGAACGCAACGCGTTGAGAAGCTCTGTAGTTGTAGACGTGGTGTTTGGAGTGTCGTCCGGATTTACGCACCTCTAGCTGCAAGATTCAGTGCGCGACAGCTACGTAGCATCAACGCCGACGGAAATTTTTTCTATTTTTGTCTCTTGTTTCACATTGCGGAGGTTTGGAAGTGATTTTGGATTGTGCTCCAAAATAAATATTTATTTATTTTAAATCAAATATTCGTTTCATACAAAAAATAGTGCATATTGAAAAATAAATAATTTAAATAAATAACTACCTACCGAAAGGAGTTTTATCATAAAATCAAGTGAATAGATGTGTGTAGAAATAATGTAATGGTTTAAAAAAAAAAATATGGCAATCTAAAAAAAATTTCTTTTGTCTAAACCAAAAATGGTGCTTCCTAATAATTAAATTCACAAAAAAATATAAAAATTTTTGAAATAATAAAAAGTGATAGAAAGGCAGGTTTTTTTTTCCATAGTAAGTGCTTACATTACATCAATTTAAAACTAAAATAAAAACTAAATAAAAAAGTTAAAGTTTTGAAAATAACGTAATAAAATAAAATGCTTATGCCCTAAGAAAAATTAAACACGAAAATATTGTGCAAATTTCCTTAGTTTGGGTATTATTTAGTGGATAATTTTATGCTTTATACATTCGATATATATTGACTGCCCTGTATACAGCGCAATCTAGAAATCTAATTTCCTACCAATTTTATCGCGCATATGGGTCATATCTCGGAAATAGTTTGGCAAACGTTGGCTTTTAAACGTCTCCGAATTAACCGTATTAACCAAGCACCACAAGCAATAATCCTGAAAAAAGTGAATTCATGACGAAATGGCAAACCTTTCTGAACAAAAAGTGTCACTGTGAATTTTTGAGGGTTCAACTTTTTTTTGTAAAACACGATATTGAAAAACTATACCCCATATACATGGTGGTAGTGAATAAGTACGTAAGTCGAGTAGCCCCGAAAATGAGTAAAAAGTATAAATGGATTTTACATTGTAGTTTTCTTAAATTCAGGAAATTTCACAAATTGTAATTCTATTTGAATAACTTAAAAAATATATTGTGAAAACGATTTTCGGAAAACATGGTAAAAACGGGTTATGACAATTTGAAAACTGTCCACCTGAAATGTTGATATTTTGACTTAAATTTATTCACGACCGCCAGGGATGTACAGCCTTCTGAAAAAAGTATCTTATCGAAGTTTTTTCAATCCAGTGACAAGGTACTGAAAGTATTGGAGGGTGATTTTACTTTTCTCTTGAAGAGGAATATTCAGTCTAGAAGGTAGCGAATATTTCGAAAGATAGGAAGCTATATGCTTAAGTTTTCAAAATTTACTTAGACCTATAAAGTTTTCTCTTCGTTTTTGGCTTTACACACCAGAACCTGCTGATATCGACCGTATAGTTAAAGTAATATTATGATGTAGACGCGATGATTTCTTCGTCACTATTTGTGTAGTGTTCCAATCTTTGCAACGTATGCTTTTTATAACTCCAATATGCCACAGAGTGTTGAATGGAATAACCCATAGGTAGCAGGTAAGCTACCTATTTAAATAATTGTTCTTGAAATAGTTCAAGAATTAAAAAAAAAACCTGAACTAAAATTTTTATACAAATGTAGCCCAAATCTTAAAGCGATCACCCATAGTGGGGCAAGACGGTCAAAACTTATGCAAAAATTGCACAAAAATTTGAAAAGTGTGCAATTATTCAGCAGTAAGTGCTGCACCCCCAAATCCTGCATGCGAACTAACAGACGTCGGTTAAGGAAATAAGTTCTTTGAACAATCTGCCCTACAGAACAAAATTTATGGCGCTAAGTGGAAAATAACCGAAATTCTAAGGAGCTATACAACCGTAGTAATAAAATTGAAGAAAAAAAAAATAGCTTCAATAGCTTCGGAGCCATAATTGAATTTCTGACTCGTGATTGCTTTATTTTAGGGCCGCTTTTAAACTTTTAATAAGCTTTTTCTAGGTAATAAAATTAATATAAATTTTAATACCCCAATAAGCACAAATAAAAAATTTGTTGAAAACTACAGCTTAGTGAAGTGAACGTTACACAGTTGCAAATGAAATGTCAGTAAACGGCAATGGAACATACACCATACATTAGCGTGTTTAAACAATAGTTCGAAGTGAAAGTTCAAAGAAATTAATAACAGGAAACTACTCTTTAAAATTTATAACTGTAAAAAAAAACCTTATAAAAAGGGGATTGCTGTTTCCTCATACTCAAGCAAATTATCAAGCAAAAGCATGTTTCTGAACATTTTAAACTTTAGCTTCTATAGCCCCATCAAATTAGCTATTATTTATATTGAAAAAAGCTTACACATACATGCCATCAAGTCAGGACCTTGTGTGTTGTATTTTCTTTTTTACATATTAAAACCCTTTTATCAGCGCTTGTTGATTTCACATGACATGCGAACATATAATATGAAAAATAAAACACTAGTTTTCTACTTGATTTGGCAGTAATGTCACTTATGGCACTATTGATGTGTGAAAGTTCAGTTTTTTTATATTTTTATTATTAAAGAAAAAGACTGATGAAAAATGTTACTAACTTAAGCTCTTTGTAATATGGTTTAAGAGTGGCAAAAAAAGGGGTTCGGTCACAACCAATAGATGCAGCAATTAAATGCAAACAAAGAGTTCTTTCAACATATTCTATACTTTAGTATACAACTGAAATAGTTCTACTTAAGAATTTTCACCACTTTCCTGATTTTCTGTTAGTGAAACCGTAAAATTATTAATTAAAATGTTCAAAATATTTCATTTGAATTTCTAAAGAAATATAAATTTCTTCATGAAGCAATTCGGTTTTCTTTGTCCTTTTCGCTCATGTCGATTTTGGTATTTTGTAACTACAGCAACACGATGTTGCTTTTGTTGTTCTGTTGATGCTGTAAATTCTTCTTGTAATTTTCATTATTTTTTATATTGCTACAGTTTTTTTGCATACAATTTCCCATTTTTACAAGGTGTTTTTTATTGAAGACAAGAATTTAATTTATAACGAATTTATTTTTTCCATTAATTTAAATTTACTTGAATGCAACAAGATATTTCTTTAATTGTATTCGACTACTCATAAAAATACTCAATGATGAATTTTTGTCGCCTAATTCTTTATCCCAAAAGAAGTTGCATTATGTTGTGCAATTACAATCAATCACAATTTAGAGCTTTGCTCCAAAAAAAATTTCAGCATGTCAATATCTGAGGAGTTACATTCCATATGTTTTGTTGAACTGAGTTCAGTGTCGAAAGATCTTCGTTGCCCAAGGTTTTTGAGTTATATAAGTAATAACTACAAGAGTAGCCGAATTTGGCACGTAACATAATTAAATTATTAAATTGAAGTGGGAGTGGGAGACTTGGAGATCAAAGCAAAATAGTAATTTTATTGAGTGGCTTAGATTTTATAGTACAGTGTTGCGCATAATTAAATCTAAACAAAAATATACATAAAAATATCTAAAACAAAATTTTTTAGTGGAGGAAGTTCTGTAGTTGTAATTGTAAAATTTAAATTATACTCCAATTATACCCTTTGTAGGATATTATTCGCAGCCTTTCCAAGTATTCGCACCAATAGAATAGAGAAAAACTTCCAAATACGATTGCATGCTGATACACCAATATTTTTGGCATTCTCGGATCTTAAATTAGTCATTGTGCCTTATCAGTGTAATTTTTTATATAATTTGCTTGTAGAAGCTGTAGTGCTAAGTAAAATCTTTGAAATGGGGTGCACTTAATTGTTGGTAGAGCTCCGAATATTGTGCATACCGAGAAGTTAATTATTTCAAAAAAACTATTATGTGTAGAGCCTATCATAGCATAGTTCTATTTGTCACTATTGAAGTCCTAAAAAATGCATATCTGAAATACATATACTATATCAATGGTAAAGGCATTCTGGCTCCCTTTCCGGGTATTAGGTTCTTTAAAAATATCCTGCCATTACCTTTCTCAAAAGTTGTGGCTGTGGTGCTTGGACTTCAGTTCGAATATTGTCGTAGGCATTTCCAACAGAAGCAGACAGGGACTATTAAGTTACATGAATGCCTATTCAAATTAAAGGATTTTGTTAAAATTTCTTTATGCGTCAAAGTAATTTTACTATGTTGCCGGACAATTTGATCACTTTGAGTATTTTGTCAGTAAAACAATCCAAATTATTACAAAAAATATGTTAAAAAATAAGTATGGTAACAAGTGCGAAAATTCAAAATAGGAATCTTTTTTCTAGACAAAAAGGTTCTAGAACCGTTAAAATAACCATTTCTTCCGAATAAACTGTAATCAGAAAGACCTTTCAAATATAAAAAAAATACGAAATGCATTTAAAAAGTTTCTGTTCCTTTTAACTGATTCATTATTTGTCAAGGTCAAGAAAGACAAAGATGACTTAAGAGTCAGTTTAACAGAACCAAAAAACAGCAACGAAAATGACACAACTTAAATAACAAACAACGTGAAAGTACATATTCACAGGAAATGAATGTGGCAACTGTTTTGGTTAACTAGAGTTGTTTGTTGTTGTTGATGTTGTTGTAGTTGCTGTTTCATTTAACTAACTTCTTCCTTACCAACAACAACAAGCTTTCATCGTATGCCATTGTAGTGAAAAATGCTTTCCATTAAATAAATTGACAACAATTAAGGACATTTTAATTTCGTGCTCGAAATTATCACAGGACTAAGTACAGTACAGTAAATTGTTTCTTTAGGTTAGATTCATAAAATATTAATTAATGACATAGGATGGACAAGGGTTATAATTAAAAATGAACTTGAGAATGAAGAAATTTAATATTTTCTAATAAATTCTTCAAAAATACTTCAACCGCATAAAATCATTTAAAGTCGAACTACGAGTATGCATAATAATTCTAAATTTCAATGACTCGTTCAACACTTTCAGTAGCCTTGGAAAAAATTATCTTGATTGTAACAATTAAGTGAGACGTGTTTACTCCTAAACTCTGCTGCTCATGTGGTCAGTTAAAGTACTTGGTTGCCATACTAAATGAGCAACTTTTGTTAAATTTAATTATGAAATTTTTAGAACTTGTTTGGCTTTTATATTCAATGTGGCTGCACATTTTTCTTCCGGAAGTTAATTAATTTTAAATGTTTGTTTTTAAAAAATTTTGTAGTTTCTTTCATACTTTAGCAATTAAAGCACAAAATGGATCCTTTCAAGTTGTTTTCGTCGCTTGTAGAGTTTCTATTTTTGTGTACTTATTGTAACGTAATTTTGCGTTGAATGTTTACTTCCAACTTTATTTTTATGAAGAGTTCAAACAGTTTTCTGTTGTATCCTTAAGACTGTGACTTTTGCAGCCGAACAGAAATTGCTTACAAAATGTATGAATTAATGCTCCAAAAGTGGCCTCGTTTATAAACGGCCATTTTTTCTAAGCTTACCATTTGATTTTTATTAAGAAACTTGAGTTATTTTCAATATCATTAGGCCAAGAGTTGATGCACTGTGTACACAGTGCATCAACTTTTTGTTTGTACCAAAATTTACGATATCGGTGCCCAAAACAAAAACTTACGTACTGAGTCAGTATTACTGACTTTGAATATGTCTGAGAGGAAATTTGTTGCAAATTGACGAATATAAAGTCGTGCAAGTAGCGAGATATGCTGAAATTTATTAGTTCCTTAGCCAGCACGACTATTTTTTTAGCTTATATCTCAACGCACGTAAGTTGAACCTACCTGATGCGTTACACATGAGCCGCTTAAACTATGGTTTCAACTTAAGCTTTATACATGGGAACATTTTATTTATTTCTTAAATTTTGTTACTGAGTTTTTATATACCAACACCTTTTCATGCCAGCACAAAAATTAAATGATGAAACTGAAATTAATAAGCTGCTCTATTTTTGCTATATCCAGTCAGTCGCACTAAAAGCATTGATAAAAATTCCAAACTTTTGCACTCTGTCTTAGCATTGGCAATAAAATGAAAGCAAAATTGTTGCTTCTTCCAGCACAAAATTAATTTAGAAAATTTGTTAGCATATTTTATCTCTCCTTCCGTTTTTTCATCACAATTTTTCTACAACATTTGAACTTAATTTGCACCTTATGTTGTCCAACGTTGTCATATTGTATGCAATTACAATGTTTTAGTGAAATTCTTTGTTACTTTTGCTACATTTCGCAGCTCTGTGTCGATTCATTACATCTGCTGACAATGACAAAGTTATATGCATTCATCACTTGATCAACATTGCGTGTGATAATGTGCCTTTGTATAGAAGAGAAGAAGTACAAAAATTCGATAACATGAAGCCAGCAACTGTTATTATTTTAATAAAAATGCTCAAAATTTTTGTTAGGAAAACTAAATTTTTTTATTTACCCAACTCAACGAAACAAAATCAAGCAACTTTTTTCTGAACGTTGCATTTCATTTCCTTCCGCTTAATTAAGCAGCTTCCATAGCAAATTTTTTTGTAATATCGCTGCAAATTTTTCAAAGATTACGCTGCATTTTTAGTAATTTTGTTTTTGGGTCTTTCGCATCACCTAAAAAAAAGTAAAATAATTAACCAAATGAAGTTTTTTTATCGCGTTCCGATTTTCATTGATTGTTCAATTATGTATCCTCAGAGTTGATATTCTGCTTTTGGGACACAATGACGTTGCTGTAGTTGAATCTTTAAGAATTCAGTGGCACCAATTATTTTCCAGCTTGATAATATTTCAATTTAACAAAATATCTTTTTAACAAAAATTTAATTATTTTACTGTGCTTACTGTTCAGTACGTTGTGTGATAACACAAAAAGACATATACAAAAACAATATTAAAAAAACCGGGCTAAAGCTAATCATAACTACTTAGTTGTTGCATTCATTGCTATATGGAATCATCAGCAACCTTTGAGTTAACGATTGAGAGTTTCTATTATATGTAATCTTTTTTGTAGAGGTTTGTTGCGAAACCAAGCAAAAAGTGGAACAAAGTAGTTTCTATATACATATGTTCTGCACCTTCTGCGCGATTAGTCCCCTTATTTCGAAAAAACTTTTACTGAGCCAATCAATGAGAAAATGCCAATAACAAAAAGAAGCATAATAAGTTCCATGAAAATTTAATAAAAATTGCTAACGCTACGACACTTTGAAATACTTAAAGCATGCAACTTTTTATATGCCTTTTTTGCTTTATGCATAGATTTAATAACTTTTTTTGAGGCGTGTAAATTGCATGGCTTTTATGGCTCTTGGGTATTTTTGGCTATCATCAAAATATATAAACTCTGGTTTTTAAGTTTTGAAATGCGGCTGTTCTGAAATATCTCGGAAACCAAAGCTGATTGAAAAAATTTTGCTCATCTTGGAATCAGTTACGGTACACGAATTTACTACGAAAAAAGGTACCTCATTGGTATCACTGGGAAGTAGGTTATTATCTTTGCAGATGTTAGGTCGTTTGGACACTCTGCTGCAACAGTTGCAGATCGTAAACTTGTTCTCTGTCTGAATTAAAAGATTTTTTATTTCATTATATAAAAAAATCAATAAATAAATTTAATTCGATTATGCATTAGCATGGAGGTTTTCATAAATTCAATACGTACCTCAAGTATCAATCGGTTACAGTTAATCATTTTTCCATTTCACTACCAACTAAAATGTCTCTATGTCGTAAGTGGCTTCTTTTTCCTTCTCATTGTTGTAGTTGTAGTTGTCATAACCATACACTCATGCCAAAGCCTAAAGTAGTCATTCTGTTAGCACATTCTGTCGCCTCATAAGAAGTTAAGGATGAAATTCTATAACTTGTGATTTGAGATTTGTGGCGCCAACGAAACAGCTCATCTGCATCGAAGACGTCACTAGTAATGTTCAAAGTTAACTAACTAATAAACACGAACCATTGATGTGATGAAATTTTATCATATCACGAAATAAGCGAACTTTATTCATAGCAATGAAATAAAAATAATTCCAATGCAATGCTTAATATTTCAAATAGCAAAAACCTAGTGAACTGTGTCGGAGGAAAATAACAGTTTTGAGCCTTGATTTGAAGACCATAAATATAAATATCAATAACGTAACATATCTCTTTTATACTTGGCTAAGTAAAAACAATATACTCATATATAAACTGGTATAAAGGCTAAAGCACAAGAAATTTCTCTAAGGATGCATTTTAATATTCATTTTATTGTTATTGCATTTTTTTAGTACGAGAAGTTTATAAGATTGAAGGTGTTCAATTTGATATGGTATGCTTTGGTTATGGTTGCTTCTTTTACGTGATGTATGAAAATGAAGCATCATTTTATAGTTGTTTTTGTTTTTTTCGCTTGTTGTACTTTTAATATCCTGTAGAATTAAAAGGATTTGTGTGGATTTTCCTTCTCTCACTACCAAACTAAAAGGTTTTGCTGTCGCCGCGTTGCTACTCCGATCGCATTATGAAAAGTTATGGTTATAGCCAATGTGGTTGCTGGTTATTTATAATGAAAGGTGCATATATATATATTTTTTAAATAACATGTTATATGTACGAAACGAACGATGCACTAAAAAAAATTCCTTTTAAATTTATGTGATTTACGTGATGAACGCGAACAGTTTTCCTTAATTAATTGATATAAATAAAAAAAAAAGAAAGATTTTCGCGTACAATAATCTTTTGTGCGGTAAGAATAAAATTCAATTTTATGGGTTTTGCAGCATAAATATTTTTCTCAACGTGTGCGTGTATTTTGATCCCTCGTATGGTGTGTTTCTCTGAAATCACTAAACTTATGATGCACAAAATGTGATGTTATATTTCCTAGTTATATTTAACATAATTTATTGAAAGAATTTACAAAAAATGCTGAATTTTTCATAAAAAATAACAAAAAAAAAAAAAACAACTTAACAGATGCAAAATAATGGGTTACCAATTTAATGGCACAGCATCAAGTTGCAGTTGACACACGGATATAATTTGGATTATCGCTTGCAAAGTTAAAAGGTGAGTTCGGTTTCTATTTTCGTAAGAACGACCTGTTTGCACATATTATTTTAAGAATTCTCTTGATTTATTTCAAGGATTTTGAAACACAAAAATTTATGATTATTAAACTTCAATACAGTGTGTGATATCACCAAAAAAATTACTAAATCTAAAAACAAACCAGCAAAAAATGGGTTAACGCTAGTAACACTAGTTTCATCCATTGCTGAATTGGCCGATTTGCAATTAGCAACTAGTTTTCAACGGAGCGCCTGCAAGATAAGCAATCAAATGATTTATAAAACAAAGACATAATGAAAAAATAAAACCTTCTTATATTTTGTTTCACTTGTTGATTGGGTTCGCAACAACTCTATGCAAAAAGATAACTATATTAGGCTTAGAAATTCTTACTTATCGGCCTAAAAGTCACTGCTCTCAATAAAATGAACTGCCACTTCCACTTTCTCTCCATTTTCATAGAGATAGCTGGAATTAACTCCAATAACTTCACATAGTTGTTCAACGGTGTATGTCCCGCCGATATTTTGGTGATCCTCTAGATAGGGATAAAGCCGTCCTATGATGTGTTTCATATCAGTGACACTGCTCGATTAAGCTAGTTTCTACAGTACTCTAGATAGTTTGACGGACACTTCATTTCTTGCTCTATTTGATTATCGCCTAACATACACTGGCTCCACTTCGGTAGTTTAGGATAATTAACCCAGCTTAGTTCTTCTTTCCAATTTAACTTCATTCTTGTAAACTACCATTCGAGCTGTCCAGCAGATAAAGGGCTCAACTAGTTTTCAAAAAGTGCATTCCAAATTTGAACTCTTTCGAATTGGAAACAAAATGTTCTCATCACAATCCAGTTCTGCAGATGAAGAGTATAACAGACATACAGATCGACATATTAAATTAAACCGACATTTATGCGTTACAAATGGACAAACATAATAATAACACTCACTCTTACCTTTTGTATCAATGCTTTGAGTAAAAGACGCTTTGCAAACTTTTTCTGCAACGAAACTGAATTTTCTTTCACGAAGGCAAATAATGGACTATCATTGCAGCTGGACCCCTTGAAATTTTTTATAGCCCATGATAGAGGTTCTTTATTGAATTATAATAATTTCTAAGTAGTTTAGTCTAGCAGCTTAAAGCCTTCATAAAAATTAAAAAACTGGTATATCAAGAAATCCTATATTGTTATCACTAACTACAGAGTTAATAAAAATATTTCCTAATATATCAAAATTAAAAAGCAGAATAATTTTTTTTGTTTTTGTCACATCAGCGATAATTTTAGTTAAAATTGCAACAAGTCATATTTAATTATGAACCAATCCCCCAACGCCGATATCCTTTTTTCAGCTTATTGTACACACATACACACACATGTATGCACTAACATTAAACATAATAATAACTTGCTCGTTAGTATGTGTTTTTGCGTTAATAATATCAGAACCATTAGCAACCGCTGCTGATGGCTTTATTAATGATTATAATGTGTTGCTTTGTTGCTGTTGCTATTGCTGTTTTATCATCAGCGCCTCACTATAATGAAATTTAAGATAAGTCATTTCGTCAGTCAGTTGCAGAGTCAGTCCCGCTTGTCCTGTTAGGAGGTATATTATTCGGTGCGTTCGTGCCGTTGACAGCATTGAAATTGAGAATAATTGTAACATGCTTTGAACGTACCTACGTGTATACAAATATGTGTGCTTGTAAATTAGGGTGGTTCAAAAAATTTTAATAAATTGACACATAAATGACTTAAGTGTTTTACATGTGTGAGTTCACATCAGTTTTGTCATTTTTTTTTAGCAATTTTTCCATTTTAATGAAGTCTTTGATTTTGTGAATTTCAAAAATTTGATGTCGCGGACTTTATTTTTGATTGCTATAAATTTTGAGTTGCCGGAAACTATACTCTGCAACGACTTAGTCCCGCCAGTGATTTTTAAATAACATTATTTATCAATTCCTTATTTCGGATGTGAATAAGTTGCTTATAGGTTAAAAATCTAAAGATATTAATTATTTTCATTTTGGTTTAAATGTTTTTTTCATAAATAATGCCCACCTTATTGCACTAAATATTTGTTTGTTTTAACGTTACTGTGTATATGTGAGCCTTTTATTAAAATTGCTGATACAGTTATACTTATTGATGTTGTTGTAGCTGTTGTTGTTGCTTCTATTACCATTGCTTTGGCTGATAACAGCATATGATATTAAATTTAATTTATTCAACATAGTTATTTATACACGACAACCAGCTTATTTGGAAATGTTTGGGGGGAGGGGGAATGTGCGGTTAGGTGCAAGTAACGTGATATATCGTCGTTACTAAACGTAAGTATATCAGACAGCCATAAATTTGGCAATACTGGCGAGCTTTTCCGGTTTATTATTGTGTTTTTCTTTTGGCTTAAGTTCCCTGTGTCGCTACGTAGCCAAGGTGTAGCGTAATTAGCACTTTTATTGGAAGTTTACTCAGTATATCTAACGCTAACATAAATATCGAGTTATAATATGCTAAATTATAGTCACTAACACGTACTGACTCCTTCTCCCAGTGGGATGGTTGTTTTTTGATTATTGGTATGAAAGAGATTTTAGCGCTTGGAGGTAGTAAAAGTTATTTTTATTTTCTTATTTTAATTGTGTTGCCTCAAACGTAACTCTGATTTGCATAAATAGAATTTTATGAATATTAATCTGCAGCTAATTATTTGCTATTAGCGTATGTTAATTAAATAAATATTTTTTGAATTTTTTATTCAATTTTTAAAATCAAATTGAAAATTATGATTTCCAAATTTATAGCAAAAACTTTTAAGTATAAAATTTTACAATGTAGTTTCTACATTAACTTATAAGAAAATGCCTTTTACAAAGATTACTAGATGACAAAAAATAGATAAATCGAGAACGTTCAGAAAAATTCACGGATTCACTAATAAGTGATCGAATCTGTAAGCAAGGTTCTTCGGGGATGTGAGAGCATCTAAATACACTTCATGAAATTCGAGAACTTACAATAATGTTAATTTTATACTTATTTTCATTTAAACGAAATAGAAGATTCCCCGCTTTTGGAGCATATCTGCTGACCGATAAAGTCTTTGGCAAAGAGATATCAGATTTTTGCCCTTATTTTAATATGAAAAATTGTCTGATGTTTGAAATTCTTTTTATACGTACAATTGGTTTTTTTTATTGAATTGGATAATTGTTTATAGCTAAAAAAGGAATGAACTTCTTTAATAAAATTTTAAAGTTTTAAAGATTTCGTGCAGATGATTTTGATTTACTGAAATAAATTCAATGGCAACATATGAATATGGAACTACTCAATATGATGTTTTCGTAACATATGTTAATAATGATGGAGTAAAGCTATCGTTACTATGAGTGGCATTTAATTTCGACATTCCATGTAATGGAGTAAAGCTATCGTTACTATAAGTGGCATTTAATTTCGACATTTCCTATAAATTTTACCCAGATGCTTTGTGATGAAGCTGAGGTTCCAATAAATCGCTAATATGCTAAGTTAAAGCTGCGTTTCGGCAGACAAACGGTTCTATGTTCCAAAGAATTTATATCTATTTTTGAGAGTTTATGTCGACGAAAACTTTCATACAACGTTCTGTCGCTTTGTCATCATATACAAAATTTTGACTTCAAACTATTTACAAATTCTATAGTTTAAGTAGCATACTGTCACTGAGAAAATAGTATATCGGCAAACATTTTCAGTCGGAACCAAGTTCATTCTTATCTTTTATGTATAAAAACAGCAAAACTGAAGAAAGATTGAAATATCAAATGCGAGTAAGTTTAACACAAAACTTAAACGGACTTACAGGAAACTCCGAGCAAATGGAATATTTCATATATATCTAATTTTTTAATTTAATGGCTTTCAACCAAATACTGCAATTTTTCATTTAGTCTTATACTTTTGTGGTGTTGAAGCTAAACTACACATCGAAAACACATCCCCACTTGTAATATGATCAAGTGATGTTGCGAGGAAAAGGCAGGTTGAGTGCTGAGGCATCTGTGTTGTAATGCTTAAATTGTATGACTTCTACATCAGAAAATCAAAATTAAAATTTCAAATCTTGTTCAGAATCCTCATGATGTATAAAATGGAACCTTAAAAGATATCATATTTAAATGGATTTTGACTTTTTATTTTTGAGAAGAAAAAGTTTTCGGCACACTAATTTTATTGATCTAAAAGCTACTTACGGAAATGTATTAGCATAGGTATTAAACTGTTTTTGCTTTTTACCACAGACTTGATTCTTGAGACATTTTGCTTAGAAAATACCAAGTAAGTACATACTGGCAGTGCAATATATCAAGTGTGTGAAACTGTTAAATATTCGTGTCGATCTTGGAAAGTACTGATGGACGGAAAATTAAAGATTTTGCTTCTTGATTTGCTCGTGTGATAATTTATTTCCTTTAGGGTAAATTTTCCAATGTTGTTTTTGATGACATTTTTCAAGAAATAGTTGCCCAGAAATAAAAGTGAAAAGTTAATACATATTTATATATATATTTATAGGTTTATATATATATTTGTATACATATATATGTATATAAATATATTTCTTTTTTGACGTGTTTGCCTATACCTTTACGATAGGAATGTTAAACTGTTTCTTAGTGGGTGTTTCAGTGCGTGCATATGAGCCGACAATAACTAATGGATGCACTATAGTACGTGTATTCTGAAGAATAAAATCTGATTTTATTTCTTCATGTGCAATTGTGGTATATTTTAGCACTACAACTAGCTGTTGTTGTAGTTTTATGTTATTGCCTTTGTCATTACTATAGCTGTGGGTGTTTTGGTTATTGTTTTTGTTGACTTAGTATTACTAATGCATTACAAACTGCATGAAACCCACTATTGAATGAACATACATATGTACATATAACTGAAAAAAAATACAAGCATGGCACTGAGGATGACGTCATTGCCTTAGAAAATTAAATTTTTTTTAGGATTCTAAAAAAAAAATGCGGGCTACCGTATATGTACATTTTTAGTTTTATATGTAGCAAAGAAAACTTTCCAGTGTTTGCACTGAAATGTATTAATTTCGAAGACCATAATAGCTTAGAAAAATATACATTTTGTATAAATACCAAATAAAATAAAAAATACGACAAAGGGACAAGTAGCAAACAACAAATTGATATGCATGATAACATTATAATATCTACCAATTCCAAAAGGTCTTAAATTTTAATATTGAGCTTTAGTATAAAGCTAGAAATATCTTACATGTCCAAGATGACAGCAGTTTGAAATCATTTCATGCTTTGCCTTGTATCCTTCATGGCGCAAATTGAAAATGTCTGCTTTATCATTGAGTGATCCCTTTCAAAGAATCCTGTGCAATGAGGCTGGTTACGTTAAACACACATACACAGTAGGCACAAACGCACACAGCAAAAGTTAATGCTGTACGATTTTTGTAGCAATTCCTGGAAAAAATGTATGTAAGGCAAGGTAGAAGTGGAGATAACACCAACTGTCTGAAAATAAGAACAACAACCTGTTGCCATTTAGAGTGAGTGTGCTTGTTTACGTTCATCAGCATATATGCATGTACCTATGTAATATGTTCCTTGTGACATCAGACTTAGGATCTTTGCATGTTATTTTTTGTCGCCTCTGCCAACTACCAAATGTGTTGACGTATGAGTGACAGCTCTTTCATTGTAACTCCCACAACTACACATTTTATCTTACGTTTAGGGATGTTGAATTTTTAACAATTCGGTTACTAGTTGAGTTAAAAATGTGCGAGAACGTTCTTTCGTGAATATACCAATAAATGATTTTCCATTCCGAGTAGGGAAATTAGTCACTGTATTATCATTAAGAGAAGTAAGCTAATCGAAAATGGAAAGACTCATCCCAAATTATTAAATTATCGCCGATTTTTTCTTATCATTTTTCATATGAAAAGCGACTTAAGAATTTTTTTCCACTTAACCGTTCAGTCCTTGCGAAAACAATAACTTTGTCTTACTCATCAGCTAATAAAGATAGTACGCATGCCCGAACTTTTTCTCAGTTGCCCTGAATGTACTCGGTATATAATTTTATTCTGAGTTTTTTAAGACTCTCATATTTTTTTTGTTTTATCTCACTTTAATAAGGGCGCAAAGTTTTAATTGTCTTCTATAACCCGTTTCGGCTGTTTGTCACTCTTATTATGTCTATGTAAGAAACAGAGAAAAAGAGTTTAAGCAGATAATCGAAAAAATACTCACATCACTAGCGCATTACCTTGCTAAATTGAATTTCCACAAAGAAATATTCAATGTGTGAATATACGGTCGCAAAGAGGACGTAACATTTTACTTTTATTTCTCATCCCTTGGCAGGTCTTTTAATTTTGAAAAACCATCTTATTATTCAAAACATGCTTTGACTTAACACAATCGGAACATTTATTTAAATTTTTGATCAGAAAAGAGTTCATATTGAATTCTTAATCAATAGAACTTATTATGTTTGTCAGTAGTGTGATAGAATAATGTGAATTAATTCATCGAAAATATCCATTAGTTTGATGTCAGTATGTTTCTATAATTAAGTGAGGCTGTTAAAGTGATAGTTGCCAGTAATAAAATAGAATGCTATGAATATGTCTATGCCTGCATCTTTTTCATATTTTCCAAGCTGAAATAGTTCAATATTTAGAAGTTTTGTAAAACTTTTATCATTGACTCTATTAATTTATGTAACGAAGGTATCATTTAGTATAAAAAATATACGACAGTTAACGTGAGTGTATGGCAACAATAAATGTTATACTTCTATTGAGGTGCTGTAGATCAAAAAACGTTTACATTTTGACAAATTTAATTCTTATGTTAAGGTTATCATACTTATGAATCAAGGTTTGTATACTTTTCATAAATCAATACATAAGAATTTTTCTTCATATAAAAATCATTGATATCCTACTAAGCTTAAAAAGTTGGAAAAAAAGATATCGAAATTGAAGCATTGGCCTGTTTTAAAGCTTAATTCAAAATATCATTCACCCTGTAAAAGTTATGAATTAAAAGAAAAAATCTTCGAAAGACAAATAACAATAATTTTTTTCGAAAGAGATAAGAAAATATTTCTCAAATGAATTCTTTTAATTGATTTTTAAAAATTATGACGCTTCATACACATGTCCGATTCTTGCCGAAATGATTTAAGATTTACCTGAGTTATTTATCCATCCGATTAGCTGTGACCCAAAAGGCGATAAATCATACTTTGTGGTCCTACAGACCACATAATCTATTTCGCAGGTGTGACCTATCAAATCGCGGCATGGTCTGTTCCAGGTGTGATATTATGCGTTCAAGTGCATGTTCTTAAATTTATTGAATAGAAAGGAAGACGGGATTTGTTCCATACTGGTAGAATTTACATTTTTATTTCGTTATCTTATAAATTAAATGGAAACACCTAGCATGAGAAAAAAAATAAGCCAATAGACAGCGATTAGAAGCGCATTTGCACGACTAAAAATAAGATCAAACTAATAAAAGCGCATTCAGCTTCCTTTGATGGTACAAATTCTCTTATAGGCCCGGGTGATCTACATGCCAGTTTTCGATAACCGGAATGGCTTTGCGATTTGTTTCACGCACAAAAACATCCAGATAAGTTTGGAGATTGTATGCTGTTGGGTTTTGCCTTACAATTCCCGTAAGTTTGTGTGCTCCATCGCGACCGTTTAAAGCCGGTGAAGTGGTAAGCCAAACTTTACCATATTTGGAATGACAAGGCAACGGTTTGAGCTTTGCAACGATAGCACTACAAGCCTCATCAACCTGCTACAGGTTATCACTTTCTCTATCTATATAAACTTCAAGCATAGGTGTTCTTCGTCTTCTGAAGCATCGCCGCCACCATCAATTGGCACAAAGTCAGGGTCAGTCTGCTCCTGCTGTTCCTGCTTTCTCGATAGCAAGATTAACGGCAAATCGCGCGTTGTATTTCTCTTTTGGATTAAAAGATAGATTACAAGAAGTGCTTCTGCGACCCTTTTCAACAATTTATCGATTGCACTTTCATTCAAATCCATATCTGAAACTATGCTGGCACTTGAAACCTAGAACTGTAACACCTGTACCCGAGTAATGATATGGCTATACATTTGCCGAAATATTTTTAGAATAAAGAACCTACGTCACAAAAAGTTTCAAAATAGTCTGACAGATCAGAACGCCAATCGGAAGGTTAAATACCATCCACAAACAAAAAGTCATCAAAAGTCGGAATCTTTAAGGTCCAACTAATCCCGTTTTGTCAAACAATGCCCTATCCTATTGTGCTCAATTATGTTTCCGCATGAAATTGATAGACATTATAAGACATTCTTAATTAAGAAAACCAGTATTACTGTCACTTTTAAACTAAGCGTCGAATATGTTCATTATTCAACACATACCTACATATGTACGAGTATGTATGTAAGAGCATGTGTATGTATGAACATATTGTTCTCATCTTATTAGCTCTTCTTTCTATTGTCAGCTATTGTGATATATTATCATCAATTCAACGTGTCTGATACTTAAATAGACAACCGTAAAAGGCAACTCATTTATGTGTTGCCTACTTTTGAGCGCCTTTAACGGAAATCCTTTTGTAATTTCGATACAATTGAGATGAGGGTGCTTTTTTACTATGAATTCTTTTTTTTTTTTTTTGTTATGTTGTCTGATTTTATTGTATTTTACTATTTGTAAGCATTTACGACTATATTTTCTACAAAACAGCAGCAAAAAGAAAACCTTTTCATTGGTTTTAACTTTTATATTGTTAAATTTTTGGGTTGCTCGAAGTTGATGTTTTTCTATTTCAATTTTCTTCTCCTTTTATTTGCATGTAGTTTTCAGTCTTTGTATTATTCAGCAGTTTTTTGTTGAATTCTTTTTGTATAAAAAGGAATATTTAATGTGTATTCTAAGTAAGTAATACTTGAAATCAGAAAAAAAAATGTTTGAAATCTTGTAAATATTTTTTTGCCTTTTGGCACAGATATTTAGTTTTGTGGTTTTGCTACCAACCACACCATGGTACTTTAGCTTCCGGCAATATCTCTTTTTGACTTTCTTTGTTCTGGTTAAATTTATTTACTAATTCGGCTACTGGACCTAGTTAGTTATGCATAGTTTTGTTACAAACAAATGTTTTTGTAATTGAAAAATTTTCGCACATATGTAGGCTAATATGAAAAAGGGACCATGTTGTTAATTATATACAGCAAACTTATCCAAAATATGAGCTTTTAAACTACTAATGCCATCACTAAAGATCTATTGGGTGATGAGAAGTTTTTTAGAGTTATATATTCAAAAATGCCAAGAATAACTGCCATCTCATTCGTCAGAAAAAATCAGTTTATTCTAAAATATAACTCGGGATAGTTCTTTAAAAAACATTTCATTGCGTAATGTATACCAATTTAATGTAATGTAGATATTTTTTATTTATTTATATGAATACTATCTTTGATTTCCCATTGACGGTGATGAGATATTTAAGCAATAGCTCGATTTTGTTATGTTTCAACAGCTATGTAAGCGGTTGAAAACTAATTTCACCAAATTTCTCACTTAAAACTTACATGCTTGGACTGGACTTAACTCAAAAATAGCTTTCACTTAACTTAAACTTGAATTGGAATTCATTTGCACATGCTTAAGGCTCTTCTTATCTTAAAAAATTAGCCCAGTGGCTTTAATCAGTCAAAAAGTAAACAGAAAATAAAGACCTTTGTAAAGATTAATCATAATGATAATATATTTTTTCTGAAGGAGCAACCGCACAAAATTTGATTTGTGTTTTATCTCTACTTTTACTTTCTCTAACCACTGTTCAAACATTACAAAATTCAAAAGGACAATAAATAGTAACACCCACACAAACAAATGCTGGTTCATGCTTTCTGAAATAGCAACAAAAAAAAAAAGAAGAACAATCCGAAAAGTATTGACAACTGGTATCTAACCAACAACAATTCTATTTGCTTCGACTCTACCACTACTACCACCACCATCTACTACTTGGAACTTAGTACATTCGCCATATTTAATGTAGCGGAACACGTCCATTAAATGATTCTCAATAGAATTTACATTTGATCTACAGCATTTTTATACATCTTCACAATTCTTGTGGCAGCCGTTGGTTGCCGTCTGACTTCTTTGATGTCCTTCAAGCAGAATGTTTCTTTTTTTATCTTGGTTACAAGTCCAAGGGGTTTTCATTTTGATTTCATCTGGTCATTGTTGTTGTGCCAACTTTATTTTGCATAGCATGCTTCAAGGCGCTTGTAATGAGTTTCATTTCATTTGCCGATTCGGGCGTGTTGGACAAATTATGCAGGCCATAATGTAAAAGAGTATTGGTGAATTGTTGGGATACTGTTTTTATTATTTTGTTTGCAGAAGATTATTAAATTATTGTAAATTTTTTATTTGGTGTTTATTTACAGAAATGATAATTTTTGTGTTTCTTGCTACTGTAAACTTAAAAAATACTTACTATATTTGAATCGAGAGTTTTCTGTCAAAATACTCATATTAGATATATTCTTTATCAGTTCATTGCGCAACTCACATTTGTCAAATGTTGTTTTATCTACCAGCAATTTATGTTGCCATATGTCACAATATGCAGAGCAAAAAGTTATGATAAGGGCACGTTGTTCTACATTTGGAAAAAAAAATCTGACTATATCAATATGGGTAGATAAGTCTAGTAAAGTTGGTGAAGCAAAGCAGTAAGGTGTATTGCTTTATTAAGGCATAACAGGAAGTTGAGATCTTTTACATGTACAGTGCATCATTCAATAGGATATGTTTCCGCACCCGCCATTAAAATCTCAAAGTTCTTGTCCCCAAAGTGTGTTTAGAAAATATGTTTGCATTAGATTAGCATACGACATAAACAAGTGCCTGTTCATGCAAAATACTCACATAAAATCATAAATATTGCGCCTAAACTTTGTTTATTTTTTTGGGTAAACTTTAGAAACTTTTGCAGCATTGAAGAAATGTTTCAAAAAGTTGACAGTTTGAAGGCGTTATCAAAGCATAAAGTGAAAAAATCAATAAATAAAAATTGGTAGGAGAGAAACTTTAGCACATGAACGCAATAGAAGATAGGGCCACTATAAAATATGAAATTTTCAAAACTTATTCCGTTTGCAAATATTTCTTTACTTAAGTTTGGTGTTCTATTCGATAGACTTAAAATGTGTTGAAAATATTCATAGCTGTTACACGTGCAATAATTTAATAGGATTACAGTGATTCGTTCCAAATGGCAGAATAAACATTCCCCGAAAAAAAAGTTTAGAGTCTCTGTTTAAAAATACATTGACAATTGACATGGTGTTTCATTTTGATTCACCAAGAAAGCTTGCAACGAAACACCTGCAAAAAAGTTTAATATCAAATGCGTTGTAAAAACAAAGACAAAACGGGAAAAATAATTTTTGCTTGGACTCTCCACAAATCTACTCCAGACGGGAAACATATCAGGCTTGGGAATTCTTAATTAACGGCTAAAAAATCAGTGATGATTCCATCTAGCTATTTTTTGCTTTTTTGTTTTTGTAATTTTTTTGATGATAAACAGCAAGCTCAGTAAAATAAAAAATATTGTTGACGCTAATACTACGAAATCTACATTTTTATTTTGGCTTTTCAATAATTTTCTTCGAATTTTTAATTTTGTTCTTAACCTTTCGGTATAAGTCAAATATTACAGAGTCTGCCTATTAAATATGACGTGAACATACTATGTTATGACGACATACTAATAATAATATATAGGAAAAAGACTCTTTAAACCTTTAAATTACTTAGGGATAGTATGACGTCTAATAGCAATAATGTGAAAAAGGTTTTATTTTATCGTTAAAAAACAAAAGAGTTTGATCAAAAAGCTCAAGGTTTACAGAGACCTCGTATACTCAAAATAAATATTAATTGGGAAGTAAGAAAATTACAACAAGATAAGGTATAAACATTTTTTGGAAATCCTTCTTTGTTGTTGAAAGCAAATAAACAAATGTTTTGAGCACAATTATTTTTTTAATTAAAATATATTTTTTTAAAATCAGGATATCCATTATAGTCTATATTTTAGTAAGCTCATCGTCATAGCTATCCCATGCTTGATGTTAGATAGAGAAAAGAGCTAAGGTCAGTTTGCTGTAGAGTTTGGTTACCCACTGAGCATTGAATGCTGATTAGGAAATCACCCACTCTCGATCAGATACTTCTTAGGTTCACTAAGACGCTCATGCGGTAAAAATGAGAAAATTTTTATATTCATATTTATCATCTAGCATACGAGGGCGGATTGATAATGATCCGGTTTAACAATGAAAACACACTTTATTTTTTAAATTTCGTTTTATTTATCAACATAGTCTCCTTTTAGCTCGATACACTTGGTCAAACGATATTCTAACTTTTTGATGCCATCCAAATAGTAGGTTTTGTCGAACTCCTCAAAATATGAGTTTGTTTCGTTGATTACTTCATCATTTGATGTGAATCTCTTTCCCGCGAGCCATTTTTTTAAGTTTGGAAATAGGAAAAAGTCACTCGGTGCTAAATCTGGACTGTAAGGTGGATGTGGCAACAATTCGTAACGTAATTCATGGAATTTAGCCATTGCACTTGAGGTAGTCACACGATTTCGTTTTTGATCATTTGTGAGTAATCGCGGCACCCATCTGGCTGATAGCTTCTTCATATGGAAATGTTCATGTAAGATGTTGAATACACGTTCATATGAAATGCTTACAATGTCGACAATCTCTCTCAACTTCACTCGACGGTCATTCAAAACAATATCATGGATTTTGTTGATCATTTCCTCAGTCACTTCATTTGGCTTTCCTGATGATGGCATTGTTTCAGTGCTCGTACGACCACGTTTAAATTCAGCAAACCAATAAATTACGATTGAATTCGCTGGAGCAGATGAGAGCCATAATATTTATCAAGCTTTTCCTTTGTTTCCTTCGCGGTTTTTCCACGCAAAAAATAATGTTTAATCAATGGGCGAAAATCGGTTTTATCCATTTTACAAGAAAAGTTAAAAATTATCCGACTTATATGGCTGCCAAGCAAAAACTAAATGACATATCGCGCAAAAAATTTACATGAAGCCTATTGACAGATTACACATTTACATTATTGACAGATTTCTTGACTCGGTTTTTGCAATAATCTCAGTCATCGCAACTGCCCGAATTTCTATTAGTTGCGTTGAGCAAGGTTGTACTTTAACAGCAACAGCTTTATAAATACGCGACATCTCTTATTTTTCGTACTGGCATATATATTAGACTGTACGTTATTTCCGAATTATTTTTCATCGAGATCCTTTATATTTATATGGTTCAAGCTTTTTGTTTACTATTTAAGGTGTACTTAAAAACATATAATTTTTTTATAAGAAAATTGTGCAAGGAAACTTTTTCAGTGTATACTCTTATTACTTTTTTCTTAAAAGTTCATTCAATTTTCGAGTTTGCTGATGGCACGCTACGTATACTGGGATGCAATAAAAATTGTTTTATCGTCAAAAATATCTATTTTGTTTTAGCAGAAACATAAATATGACGACCTGCTCGATTGAAAGAAATTGGAAAAATACGACCAGCCTTATATATATATACACAACTTACTATGTATCACTACATATTATTAGTATTCATGTCCTATAGGATATTTAATAAAAATGTCTCGTTGCATGCTGTGTGCTTTATTGTATTTGGCGCCATGTTTTTTATTTCGTCTCTTCATTGAATGGCAATCAATTTGATCCTTTTTCTACTTTTATAAAGAAGACTGCCACAGTTTATGTTTGTCGTCAAGGTAATGTATAGTTTTTTTTTTTTTTGATTCAAAAAAACTTGTTTCAAGATAGCGTGCTTTTGGTTACAGAAATGTAGAAAGTATCAAAACACATGCCAACATAATAACTTTATCTTTAAATGTATACGAAATATTGCTTCTAAAATGAAACAACAAAGTTGAAATTTTTTCGGATTACCAAAAATAGATATTTAAAAAGGGTACTCTACTCTAAAGCATCATCACTACACAAAACGTGTTAGAGATGTTGATTAAAAATAAAGGACGAACAACTATGCTGATGCCTTTTTTGTTCAAGTTTTCTATCCATCTGGCAGCTAATGTTACTAAAAGCTTTTTATAAGTTTCTACTTAATAACAAAGGTAAATAAAAAATCTATAAAACCACTCGTGTTATGGATGAAAATGCTCATAAGCATAGAAATCAGAAAGATACTTGGCGTAAATTAATGCACAGATAATAAGGCATTTTCTAATATTGTAGATTGATGAAAGCAATAAATTTAAAGAAAAAGTTTTTAAGTTTTTAAAGAAAAAGTTTGCATATGGTTTTTTAAATATATACAACCTTCTAGGGTAAACGTCAGAAATTTTCGTACCCTTTTAATTTCCGGTTTTTGTAACATAATATGTATTTTTAAAGATACGTACGTGATTAGAAAGAAAAACGAGACTTTATTAGTAAGAGTCAGAGCTGCAAAATTGGTTTCTATAAAATAGTTTAGTGTTTGTCTCAAAACTTAAGTAAATATTGTATATTAGATGTTATCATACGACTCCGCTCGCAAAGAACTATATTTTCTTTGGTTTCGTGGTGTAAAAAAAACGTTCTTCCACTTTTTTTGGTAATTTTCTGCTGTAACGATCATATTGAAAAAGCTAGACCCTTGATTTAAAATTTTGTTCAGAATAATTCGACAAAATAAACATGTACTTACTTCTTTTCGATCGCCGTTCAAAGTTCGTGAAACTGATTGAGCAGATTTCTTTTTATATCCTTGATAATTTTTTTTTATTATTTTTTCTTTATTGATGGTTATGTTTATGTATAATATATAACAAACCAAACACCCTTTTATATTTTTAGTATACGTTCACTATGTTTAATATCCATACAGAAATTTAGGGAGTGGAATCACTGAAAGTTTTTAAAAAGTGCAGATATTGAGTTTCTGGCTATGTTGGCGTTGGCTTTACTGTTAAACTTCTATCAATAAATTTACGTTTTCTCGTTAACTATCAAACCGATACTCCTGATCTTTTAAATACAGTTTTGCAGGAAAATTCGAAACTTTCTATCAAAATTGTACAGTTCCAACAAAAAAATATCACAAATTTAGGAGTTTTTATGTTAAAGTACTTATAGTCAATATATTTAAAATGTCCACTGGTTAATTTTAAGTGTAATATTAGAATAGTTAAAAACACAATTCGTCCATTGCTGTTTCGAGCGAATTTCCCTTCCAATGTACAACTAAAAAATGGTCATGTAGACTTCATAAAAAGGAAATTAAAAAAACCACCCCAGTGAACATTAGAGTGGATTAAAATCGTATGGAAAACCAAAACAGCTTATATTTCTGCGTACGTGAGCATTTGATGAAAAATGTTCATTTTCAGGCAACGCTACTGGCTTGAAATATGTCATAGCTTCAATAACCAGTTAATACGTTATCTTTGGTCTGCTAAAATTTAAATATTAGCAAAAGAGTGCTTAGATATTTATGGGAGGAAGGCGTGTCTATGAGCTAACTTCTCTCATTTTCAATATTAGAAGAAGCAAATGAAGAAACATCACGCTGGAGGAATATATACATTTTTTTTAATAGGTTTCTTATGCAATACAAGCGGAAGAACATTGTGAATTTGGCCTGTGTTGTAGAGTATAAAATAACGAAAATGTGTAATAAACTACACAACCACAATTTAAGGGACCAAAAAAAATTTTAATAATTTTTTTTTTGGTATTGTGTGCACTTTTTGTTTTTGTATTGCTTGTTGTTGTACATCAAGTACGCTGCTACATACAATGACAAAAGTTTCATGCAATTAATTAATCATAAAAACATTTACGAGCAAATAATTGTGCGCAAGAATATTTTGCTTGTATTTTTGTGAGTCCAAATTGACGTATATATGTGTGTGTAATTATGCTTTTACATGTTTTTTTTGACAAATACATAACTAAGTAAACACTACACTGAAACCATTATATTAAATTGTTTTGCATAGTTTTATATAAAAGAGGCCTGAGTCGCCTTTGAATTTTAAAAAAGTTATTCCATTTTGTACCATGTCCAGGAATATGTTTTAAGTGACTTTTACAAAGAATCAATTACTACAAGATTTTTTTTATTTTTACAAAAGACTTTCTGGGGATTTTTACTTCTATGCCATTTGTCCTGTATACATATAATTAAAATTTTTAACAAAAACCCTCACGATGTAAACATGCCAATTAATCCTTAGTATTACATATTACATTTTAACAGATTTTCACAGAACTATTGAAAGTCCTTTTGTCCACATTTAAAAGCATAACAACGTGTACAAATTTTGTTTTTTAATTGATATAAAAGGTTTTTATTCATCTCTCATTTTTACTCACACTCCGTCCATATCGTTCTTTCTTTTCAGAATGCTGGGGGGTGTTGCCGGTCGACACATGTCGAATCGGCGCAGAGGCTCATCGCCTATGGTACGCATCAGCGCTGGCGTGCTGTCCAGCCTGGAGGACAGTGGTGGTGGTGGTCCTGGAGGCATGGGACTGCATTCGCAATATGTACCAAAAATACCACCGCGACGTAGACGCGCCGTTACAACAAGCGATCATAAAAGCTGTGCTCTTATACAAACGAGACTGAAACTAGGAGATATTATGTGAGTCAAATTGTATTATCTCAACAAAATGTTCATATGTGTGTATGTAAGCTATTTTAGAACTACACACACACACATTCAAAATTGTAATTTAAAACAGTTTAGTCAAAATAATTAAATTAATATGCCACAAGTTGTATGTGTGTATGTTACGTGGCTTTATTAATTCAGGGATTTCCAATTAAATGCAAACGTTTCAAAAGGGTTGCTTGGCACTTACGGACTAATCGAATCAAATTAAATCTAATGAAATTTGATTTCAATTTGGTGCACAAAATACAAATATTGTATTTAACTGTAAAAGACAATAAACTATTTGATTATTGTGTACGACTGCAAGCGCTTTGTTTTGCGCTAATAAAATTTGTTTAGTAACAAATAGCCATGAATGTATTGCGATGGAGTTTGTACATTTGATGTGAAAATTTATTTCAAGCGCAAGTATGTCGAAGTAAGAAATCAATACCATCGTTTATAACCTCTGCTCTATTTGAGGTTTTTGGTAAAGTCAGACTTTAAAATTACGATTGAGTAGAATCGGTCTAGTATCATTGTTACTCTGAATATTGGCTGCTCATCAATTTGTTGCAGCTTTCTTATATGTTGAGCAGTGCTGGCACACATTTGTATTTTTTGCAGTATATTTGCGTTGTGAAAAATAAGCTGCAAGTTTTGGCCCATTTTTATTACATTTGGACTATTTGTAACAATTTGCTTCTAGTTTTCTTCTTAAAACTTTTGTTTATAAAAATTAATTTTTTTTTTAAAAAATCGTTTTGTTTTAAATAAATCATAGAAAATTTTTGGTGTTAATGATGTCATTTAGTCTCGATTCAGTACATTTCTACTAAACCCAAATGCAATTTCTGATGTTGAGCGCTACCGTGAGTGAGTCTACCGCAATTAATAAATCAAAATACGCATATAACTCTGCTTCTGTCACATTCTTCCTTAATTATGATGTTTCGAATTTTTTTTCTAAAGCTTTTTCATTTGTTTCTCTTATTAGTAATGGCATTTACGGTATATTTGTCATTTCTTCTGTTAATTTGAGTTCCAAGACAAAAAAAGTGCATTCATCTTCTAAAAAGTCTGTATTCAATGCATTTTCACAAAACTTAAATGCCATTATTGATGTCAACCATATTTTTGGTAATAAGTCCCTTGAAAATTACATTTGGCTAATTAGGTAAATGCATTTTTACATTTCCACTTTCATTACGATGGACTAGGTTGCTTTGACCAATTTGGTACATTCTCGAGCCATCAAAAAAAAACTTTTAAAGACAGCACAGGGATTTGTTCTTTATCATCAACACTTTCGTACCCAACGTCAAGATAACTTTCTAAGTAAATAAGTAAGAGCAATAAAATGAATGAGTGAGTTTTACCTAATTAACTCACACATTTTTCTATTCAGAATTATCGCTTGTTAAAATAAAAAATAATGCAGGCTTTTCCAAAAATATCGTAATATAATGTAGTTTTCTTAAACAAGGTTTTGCACCATAATACTACCTACTGTTTTAGAAAACCACCTGTGGAGCAAGAAAAACCAGACACAAAAAAGCACAAAAAGCTCTTAGTCGATGCAAAATCCACCAAAAAAAAAAGTAAAGTCTCTTACCGTGTGTGGGAAATTAGTTATTAAAGCTGAAATTAACTCTATAATTAAACAAATTAATAATGTTTGTTGAGGGCTACAACAAAATATTTATATATATGAAAAAAAACTTAACAGTAAAAAATATTTAATTAACTTAAATTTTGCTTCTAATGTCAGCAAAATAGGTAACAGCGATAGTAACGCTAATACGACCCCTAACGGATTTTGATGACAACACAACTGCAGACACTTTTTGACAGTTGCTTATTAACACACACACACACACACGTACTATCTAAGAAATTATAGTGAAAAACACAACGGTAATGTACGAAATAAGCTAAATGAAAAAAGAGACAAACATTCAATTGCACACATTCATGAAAGTCGCAACTTTGTCGACTAAGTCTGTCCCTTTTGCACTGCACTTTTCCAGCTTACGGCAGTCACTTTGTGCTGGAACGGTACGTGTGTGTTGTATTTTGAAGTTTGTAATACATTGTGACCAACATTGGAGAGGTTCGCGTAAGGTTCGTTGAATTATCCCCCAAATGGTTAGACAAAATCGTTGCTGGTGCTGGTGAAAAAAAAATACTCAAAAAGTTATATGGTAAAATTGTGTAAAATTTAGAAAATTTAGTGGAAACATAAAGTTCAACATGCGAATAATAAAATTTTCATAAATTAAAGTTGGGAAAATACAAAATTCACCGTGAAAATTGCAATTGAAAATTTTGTGTGTGAAAAATTTTCCCCCATTTACGCTGAAAATTCAATATACATGTAGACGGTAACTGGGCCAACGGGTTGGTGGGGTCGTGTAACTGGCACATGCAAGTGTACGCGAGCGGGTGTGCGACGTAGCCGACGAGGTGGAGGAAAATCCTTATACCTACATGAAAAGCACTGTGAAAATTGGAGCAAATGTGAAAAATTAAAATTTTGCTGCAAAGTTGAAAACTTTTGAAAATTAAATTCGGTAAATAAAATGTGAGAGAAATTTGAAGAATAAAATGAGAAACTCAAAAAAGAATACATAACGCTGTTAAATTGTGAATAAAATATTAATTTACAGCAAGAAAGAAAACGGAGATTCGCGTATAATCAAAAGAATATTAAATATTTAATGCATATATTGCGGAGCACCTTTAAAATTTTTCAGACAGGTCGAGCTAAGTTTAACTAAAGAAAAAATTGGAACAAACAAAAATAAAGACATTTCTCCAGCAAAGAAAAAAAAAATTGGGAGCTATTTCTAAAATTAAAGCCTCGTTTGTAGCTTCAAGTCCCAAATCATTGACGTTGACTTCCTTAACATCTCCGCTACCATTACCATCCTCATTATTGTCATTATTGCCATCGTCATCATAATCACCATCAGGCTCAACATCATCGTTATCGTGGTCGTGGTCGCCACACAACGAAGAAGCAACGGAAAATTCGGTCAAAATTTTCATGTAGTTGGGTCTGTGTGTGTGTGTGTGTGTGTGTGTGCGAGTGAAAGACTTTTCCGTGGATTCTTTAGCGGTCGTTAATATGGTTGATTCGTTCGTCTGTCATTCGTTGTTTCGGCGATTTCTTTATTTCTTTCTTACTTTCACAATTCCAATGCACTGCCATCCAATGTACTTCCAATGCATTTTGTTTCAGGTTCCATATATACGTCATACTATATTCACCACGTGGTGAATTTTATTGATTTGTTTTATTTCACTGTTTTCATACTATAAACAGATTTTTTATCCCTTTTTCTTACTTTATTCTACTGTTGTTTCGTTAAGTTTTCCATGTGTTTTTCATATTCCTTTGCTGCTTTATGTACTATGTATTTTGCCTAACTTATTTTCTTTTTTGTTGACTTTTTTTTTGTTTTCTGGTGCTCTGTTAGGTCGTTGGTTCCTTACAGCTGTTCCAAATATCCTTATGCTAAAAACTTATCCAAAGACTTATGTATGAATTTGTGAGTTTGTATGTACACTCATACCTACATATTTTCATACTGTGCGTGTCGTAAACTCAATTTAGTTTACATTTGTCTATCGTATGCTTTATTTAATTCCATTTTATTGGATATTGCTCAGAATATTTATTATATTTGCTTAGACCAGCAAGTGTACATATAGCAACTCGAGTCAGTTCATATTACTTTATTTTTTGTTTTATACATACAGTTTCTTTATATTATTTTATTAAGTCTTCGAAACCGAATGAGCCGATGTTCCATCATGTTTCCCCATATCATTCCATTGCATCAGATATGGTTCGATTATAAAGTCTAAAAATAGATACACAGATGTATGTATGTTATAGGCATCTGGCTACATAATTTTTCAGTGTCCAATTTTATACTTTGCCATTTGGCTAGCGATAACGTCCATCACAACTGCTTCAAATCTAATGTTACTAACATACGATATCATTTCTCACCATCCAATTATGATAATATTATTTTACGGACCATTCGAAGATATTTAGTAATGCCTTCCAAAACATATTTTTAAGAACTATCTAATACTTTTTATAATACACTTCTCTTGAGGGTGTCAAAGTTTGACACCGTTTAGACTCAAGTTGTTTGCTTTGTTCAAAATCGTTATTTAAGTGTCTCCGTTAAATGTTGTTGTTTTTTTGGCTTAATAAACTCTATATATCTTTTAATATTTTTATTCTGTACGATTATCTTGGGCCTTGTTTGAATAATCAAATCCTATAAGTTTGAAATCATTAGCATAAGCTGAAAATGTTTGAAAAGCCGGATAAGTTGCCTATAATAATATTAAGTTCAAACTGTTTTATCTGCTGACCCTTTTTGGACAAAAACATAAATCGACCTATATATTTTGTAAGCTCTATTTAGTGTTATTAGTTATTTACTTCTTAAACTTCTTTTGAATATACCTACAATATGATCAGAAGATTCTTCTGTTCAGTTTCAGACGTTTCAAAAAAAGAAAAAAATCATTTAATTATCATTATTACTTACGGAGTAAGAACACAATAGTTTTTTTTTCGGCTATTCTTCTATGAGGAAATGTGTGTCATAAGGCCCCAAGTGCAAGGAAACATATCCTATGCTGTAATATAACATTATGTATCTCATTTGAAGGTAAATGTCTAGCACTAAAACTTTTTCTCAAAATTAAAGCCGGTAATTGTATTGCAGTGGTCGCAATTGTGAATACCTCTGTCAAATCACATCGATGATATGTATGACTACTTAAGTTGAAATGTTATTTTAATTAACAATAAAATGCAGTAATTTGTTTGTGGGAGGGTCCAAAAGTCCTTGTTTCCAAAGTGTTTTAATGTTGCTTTAAAGTGTTGAGTTTGAGGAGCGAAAAACATATTATTTTTGCTCTAAAAATTTTCTTTCAAATGAAAACAAATAAATTATATTATTCAGCGAATGCAACCTTCAGTTCACTTAAGTTTTATACAAACATTGTTAATACATTGCATTATAACTTTGTTGCCAAAGCTAAGGTAGTATATATACTGGACAAGGCAAATATAATTTATATGTTTCAATTCTCAGCCACCAAATGATGTACACATAGCTACTAAAAGCTAAGTTTCAAGTGATTTTTGATATCTAAATATGATTCCACGTTCGATGTAAAATGGCTGCTTGAGTTCGGACAATACCGAAAATTATTCAGTATCTGTCTATAATATTGAATCCGAAATAAAATTCGGAGCCTTGGTTACTTTAAGTTAAATTGCGTTGATTCCCTTGATACGGATAATCTTTAAAGCAAAAATTTTATACTTTCTTGTCAAGAAGACAGTCAGAGTTCTTAATAGATTTATATAGGAATCTCTTTTATAAAGCTAGTGGACCACAGAGTTCAGTGTAGACCCCAGAAGTTCGCTTAGCTCGTTAATTCACTTTGAGTAAGTGCTACGTCGTCGTCATATGATTTGGTAACCAGAAGTTATAGTTTTTAAACAATGGATTCAAAGCGAGTACAGTACCCTTTAGAGTGCCGTGAAGTGCTAAATTTTCCAACAAAATGGAGAATCGATTTCTTTTTTTTTGATTTTCAGCTGTAGTACTTTTATTAAAAACTTATTGGATTAATTTTTGAAAGCCCTTTTTAATATACAGAAATACCAGTAAAATATATTTCTGGGAATAAAATCCTTTTTCAATAGAATATACCTTGTGTCGAGCAGTTTCTGCCTACATAAGCTGGCTGTGTATGAAATCAGAGAGCAATGAGCGATTTATTAAGGCGTAGGACAGATTATCCTTAGAGACTAGCAAATAAACCATTCAAAATAAAATTAAAATATATTATAAATATTACATATTATATTTAACATATTCTAAAAGGTATCTCTCTAATCTAAAAAGTCAAAGAAACCCTCAAAATTAATCAAAGCTCAAATTTTTAATTTTTTCAAGCCCTTGGGTACCAATGTAAGTTATGAACTTCAGCAAAAGCAGGGCTGTGTATAGGATTTTCTTGTGGGAGTGAGGGTTTTTAGACTTATCAGATTTCTTAAAAAAATGGAAAGGAAATTTACAAAGAAAACTATCAACAAATGGGAGTAAATTAAATATGATATATTATTCTATATCCTTATATTATTACAGTCATATACATTTTTTGTTTGAGAAGAAATTTACGAATGCTTAAGTCTTTTTAGCTTACTGCGAATGGTCATCAATGTCAATTGTCAATGAAAATTGACAGTGACTTGCTAAAGACCCAAAAGTTTAATACAGTTGGCAGTAAAGTCTTTACGTGAAACCCATGGCAGAGGGAATGTGCAAGAACTCAGGAAGATCAGAAAATTTAAAAATAAATTAATGACACTGTAAACAGGATCTGGAAAAACGTTGCATGCTATGTTTGTCAATAAAAAGTTATCATTTCCATTTTCCGCAAACAAAATATCACTTCCACGAGACAATATAAAATTTGACGCACACGCTTATTTACATCATAGAGATACTTATTTAAAGCTTCAAACCCACTGAATTTTTATTTTTGCGAATAGATGATTCAATGTCCAATCTGGCTTTGTGGACTACAGTAGTCGTAGATTTTTGTACTAAAATTTTTCTTATGACTCTGCATTTTCCCGGAACCGAAGGTAGTTTCTTTGAAATGCTGGGTGAAAAAAACCCGAACTTTTCGTTTACTCACACATGTATATGCCTACATATATTTAGATATGTACACTTGTGTGTGTATTTTAACGCATACACTTGAAGTTACACATTGACAATAAAATCACCATTGGAAGTGCTGACGGTTAGTCGGCTTGGAAAAACTCTACACATAACGAAAGAAAAAAAAAAAACTGAAAAAAACTTAACGAAGAATGCGCACGTGTTGGTGGTTCTAGTGCCTTGTGACACAAATGAAAGCAGCATAGCATAGAAAACGAAGAAAAATGACGACATAAAATGTGAATATTCAATGAAAAGAATCATGGAAAACAAAGGAAACAACTTTTTCAATGAATAACTGAACACAACACAAAAATATTTGAGCGCTCGCACACAGCATAACGTGAAGTCCAGAACGGAAAACGTAATATGGATTAGTGGTGCTTTTTAAGAAGATAGAAAAAATATCTACGAATTCCAATAAGTATTTAAATTTTTTTTTGTAATTTAATTTCAATTTTAGGTGCAGTGAGTGAAGAAAAAAAAGTTTCACAAGAAATTAAGAAATTTTTAAAAAATAAAAAGTTAAAGCAAAAGAAAACCATGTGTCAACATAAATAAGAAAAAAAAATTGATATTAAATTAACAAAAAAAAATACCAAACAAAAAACAAATTCATCAGAGACAACCAACACGATTTAGCCATTTCAAAAAAAAATTATGTGAAAAAATTGATGTTTTTACAATCCAAAAGTTAAAGAAAAACGCAGTGTAAAAATTTCCATCATTAGAAAAGAAAAGTTATAACTTAAACTTCAACGTAAAACGTAACGTAATCGACTATCTTTTACAATGCTTAAGATCGATCTCATCTGTATATAAAGTCATCATCTACGTTTTTTCAACGCAGTTTAAAATAAAAAATTAAATAAAAAATAAAAAAAAATAATATTTTAGTTCTACAATTAATCTGTGATTTATGTGATTTATAATTTTGGTCTCGAATAAAAAGAATCCTTTAAATAAAAAAAAAAATAGTCATAAATTAATAAAAAAATAATAAATCCCACGTTCCACTTGATAAAATAATTAAAAAGAAATTGTAAAAAATTAAATTAAATAAGTTGATTTGTAAATAATTTCTAAAAACAAACATCTTTAAAAATACTATAAGAAGAACAACTGGCAATTTTAACAGTAACAGCGTCCGTAGCTCGTAGTCATCGCTTTATTCCTTCATTTTGTAGATCGCGCTCTAAGTCTCTTCCGCTGCCTCCCACCACTTTCTTTGTTGTTAAATCAACACTACACTAAACAAAAAATAACAACAAAAACAACAAGAATAAAAACAGCATTCACATAATATTTTCGTCCCTTCGTCGTGTACTTTATATGTCAAAAGTCTGATCGTGTCACGTGTAAACCGAAATGCGGTTCAGATGTCCTTCCAGACAAATGTGTGTTGTCGTTCACCTGGTGTAACGCAATTATGGCCGAGCGGTCGTCATTAGTTTATCAAAAATTGGATATATTGACGGTAGGTACAATATTATATAGCCATAAGTAAAAATTTTGGAATTTGTAGCTTCAAAAACAAATGCAAATTGAGGAGAGTACATTTTAGTCATTATTGGCTTCAACGGATAAAAAGTTATCGTTTTTTATGTTGCCTAGTGTTTGTTTTTCATACATATTTACATAAATTTCACATTGTTGAAGTTTGAAGAATATATTTAGCTATATTATAAGACATAAAGTATTGGGATGCGTATGGAAAAGCGTACCAGGAAAATGGCATCTTTGCTGGCACATTAGCACTTTTTTGTCCAAATTTTTCATGACAGTGTTGCATAAATGTGACTGGACTTCGTAGATACAGCGCTAAATTTCCTCATTCAAGTCATGTGTGGTCGTGAGCTTGTTGACTTAGGTTTTAGACTTAAAAAAACACAGCACTATTTGGTTCTGCCCTAGCTGCCTTTTTTCAAAGGAAATTGGTCTGGTCCGCACTAAACAGTGACACTTCGTGGATGTAATAATTTCTCAACAAACACTCGCGGATTTTCAAAGCCCTAAATGCGTCAATTTTGACGATTATCAAAGGCCATCAAGTTGAAAATGAGCCTTATCGCCGAAGATGATTTTGCTTGGTTGTTGTTGTTCCATAATATAAACCCATTGAGGTGTTTTTCTCGATATGCTAGTCCAGTCACAATTATATACTGAATATTTTATAAATCAATAAAAAGGCCATTAAAAAAGTTTTTAATTTGTATTTAAAAACCCCTGTTTTTCATCAAAACTACTTCTAGCGTGAATTTTGAAACACTCTTTATTGCAGTGCGTAATGATTTTGAATTTTTTGATATTTGCATGGTACCATTGGCCAAAATAACTATTTTTTTGCATTTTGTGATTGGAAAAATTGCTTTTCAATTGATATTGGTAAGAAATATAATAATCATTATTTTTCAATATATATTTTTTACATTGGTTCATAACTATTATGCATAACGCATACTAATTCGAAAATGGACCAAAATCGGAAACTTTTTGGACTCGTAATCATCTCTTTTGATGGGCATAATCCATTTTCGACCGCAAAAAAAAATTCGTATTTAAGTAAACTTTGCGGAGTTCCTACGATGGCGTAGCTTCCATACATGTAATGTTCATTCTTTTAAGGCCGTGGTACAGGGTTTCAGGAATTTCAGGTTCTTCTAAATTCCGGAAATTGTACCTGTGGGTGGAGATTAAATATTCACTTTATTCTAGCAAAATATGACAGTAGCTCAAGCTTAAAGAGTTGAGTATATGTATAATATTAAAATGTTATGATTTAAGGATGCCATCATTACATTAACTAAAATAAGATAACTTCCTAGCATATGACAATACGTCAAGTCAAATTTTTTGTTCCAAAAATCGTTGCATTAGTGCTCCGTTTATTGCAAGTCATAAACTTTGTACCGCTGCCAAAAGGTATGCAACAAAAAAATGTTAATCCACAATTTCACGCTTTTTAAGAATAAACAATTACATTTTAACATGAAGCAATTGTCGAGATAATAAACGTTTTTTCATTTTTTGCTTTGTTTGAAGAGTTTGAAATTTATGCACACAATTTCGCAAACAAAAGCTGCTCCTGTCAGTGCTGCTGTCGCTGTTGCTGCTACTGCTGCTGCTGCTGTTGCTGCCAAAGAACGCGCGTTAAACTTTCGACCTCACTCACAAATGATGCCAATGGTGGTCGTGGTGGTGGGTTGATCGCTACTAGTGGCAATAAAATTGGGGTTGGTTGGCAGCCAGTCTGTCGGCGAAGGTACTCGCAGTTTTTTGTTGATGCTCGCTTGCCTTAGTGACCCCGTTTCTTATTGTTGACCATTAAGGGCAACGTTTCCTGCATTGCACTCACTTGGTGCACGTATAGCTATGTATGTACATGTACATACCACCACACCAACAGCGAAACTAACTTCATGCTGTGCACCCTGCTAGAATCCTTGTTTTCTCCTTTATGTGTTTGTTTGTTTGTGTGTATGTATATGTTACAACAACAATAACTGCAAATGCTACGCTTCATACTTTAACTGTTTTGCGCATATTAAGTAGTTGGAGGAATAATGAAAAAGTGTGTCACATTGAGCTTACACAGGCATTGGGGTTGCCAGCAATTGCCAATTGTAATACACATTCAGTAGCAACAGCCTGCTCCAACATAAATAAAACTAAAGACGTTCTACATATTTCAGGGTGCAAGAAAATCTCAGCAAAAATAGGTCAAATTAAAAATTATTCATAGACCAGAACAAAAATAAATGTCACGCAATTTGTGTTAATTTTGTGCAAAACTCTAAACAAAAAAAAAAAAGATCTGCACTGGAGCTATTTTTAAAATGGCTAATTTTCCATTTTTCATAAGTGTTTATAGATTATAAAGTGATTCACTAACCATAACTAATCTCGTTTTTCCTGAAGAAGAATTGAAATGTCTCTGCTAAGGATCAAAGAGAGAATGGTCCATCCTCTAAATTATTTTTTAAAATCACATTTTTCCATAGTTCCATTTTATTTCAATTTGTGTTTTTAGCCTTAATGTGCGATTTCATGATCTCTATTCAACACCCAGCTTTGGCAGCTATCGTTTCTTCTTTTGACCGTATTCGTTTCCAACCTTTAGTTCAGTGGTGTCACTTCACCAAAACCTTGGGGGGGGGGGGCAAGAATTATAATTCCGCCACTGCAAGATAGGTTTATTGAATTGATGTATTGAATAATAACTAGTATCAGATCCGTTGGGGGGGAAATGCCCTCCCCAGCCCTACTGAATTGACGCCACTGCTTTAGTTGCAAGCCGAAAAAGTCAAAGCCTTGTGAAAAAGGTTAATGTTCCAATAATTTTTATTTATCTTAGTCCTTACATTTTCCAAACCAAAAACACCTTTGTGAACCAATGTATTGTCCTAATGAAAATCAGTTACATTATATTTAAAATGGATATGACCTTTTTAAATTATTTTAACAGCGTGCTATAGGATCTGTTTAACCTACAATCAGACTGTCAACGTTTACTTAGAGCCAAAATAAATTGATAAACATTTTTTTCCCCAAGATTCGCAGTTATTGTATGGCCATTTATTATTGCTAACGTATTACGTTCCTAATGAAAACCTTTTTAGAAGATCACTAGTCGACTACATCAGACAATGCAATTAAAAAAAATATTCTTTTGATATTTTTGGGTGCAACTCATTTTCACTAAGAAAGTTCTTAGTCCGACTGATGTTCCATACAAGCGTAACTGATTTGGCTTTGTCTGAACTTCTGCTAGTTTATTGCAAAAAATAACGGTAACTAAGCGCCCCTACCGAAAAATAAGGTCCTCAGTTTTGACTTTCACAAAACCCTAGCAAAATGAGATATACTTCACGATCATTTTACCGCCCCCAAGCCTTGCAAACCTTGGCCCCTTCCTAGGTACGCTACTGTGTTTAACGAATCTCCTAATGAAAACATTTTTATATCTGTTACCCCCAGTCTATTCTTGTAGTGCCAATCGTTAGAGGGTACTGCGTGATTCTGGCGATTATGGCATACTTTAAAAAGAACACAGAAATGGAGAGTTTTCGTGTTTGAAATCACATCGATTACAAAAACTTTACGATTGGTCATGGCGCTTATTCAATATATTGAAACGGGTGTTTGAGTTACTTTGAATGGAGTTGTACTACGATAACTTCAACGATATATTTGTTTAAAATCCATTTAACTTCCATTTGAATCTCTGTTTAGTACATCTAGCTATGAGGAAATGAAGTTAATAAGAATCAATAATTAAAAAGCACAAAGCCTTAACTGCTTTATCCGGAGATTGTATTACTTATCGATTTATTTTCAAAGAGTCATCAAAACTTTACATCAGCGTCACGTTTGCCTGTTTTTTATTTGTTTTCTTGTGTTGTAAAACATCCTATAAAACCAAGTCAATTTTTTTTATCTTTGCATTCGTATTTTATTGCGGAAAAGAAAAAATAAAAAGCAAATCCAGCATACAAATTTTATTTATAATTTTTCCTCCTTCTCGTCTGCTCCTTCTTCTTCTTGTTGTATGTTCTGCCTTTGATGACGGGCAACAGACGGCCGCTGCGCAGCATAAAGTATCCTTTAGATTCTTGTTATTGCCGCATAGCATGTGCTTTGTTGTTGTGTGTACATAGTGATACGGGGGGCGATTTTATAGAAGTTTGGTGTTAGAGAGGAGTAGCTTCAATTTCGCGAGGGTTGTTATCCTTACAACTTTCTTATGTTATACTCGTGCATATCTGGCGCCTGCGTTATGTTAAACTGTCAACAAGGCAACAAAATAAATGTTCAACATTGCGAATTTGTGTGTCATGATTTCTAATCATATGAAGTATAGAAGCAAATACGCTTAGCTTGCTAGCATAGATGCCAACTTAATTATTTACTAATATTAATTGTTGTTTTTCTTAAGACAACTAATTTTTGCATGACTTTTAGACATTCAAATTATTCCAATGTTCAGAAAAAAAAGGTTTTATTGCCATTGAAATATTTTGTGATATTGCGTTGATTCCTTTAACGTTTGAATATTTAGGATTAACGATTTAATGGGTTTTCGATCAAATGACATAGTTGTTTCTAGATTATGTTTTAATAAACTTATAGTCAAGCATTCAAAAATTGACTAAGTACCAGAAGGCAATGACTGATTACAAGAACATATTCTCTATAAATTTCTATAATTTTAAAGTTCCTGCTGTCTCATCAGCTTGGAGCTCACATTTTTCGTTTTTTTTTTTGACTCGCTCTGAAAAGTAGAAAAGTATTTAAAAGAAAATCGACCCTATTTAAATTAATTCAATTTAAAAAATTCAATTATTTTTAAGTTGAATCCCAAAAGGTTTGCCCACTGTAGTCAGATATTGCAGTTAGCAGTAACATTGTTCCCTCATGTGTATAAGTCCATATTCATGCCAATTGCAGGGTAAGCAAACCAAGCCACAGTACATCTGGCAGAAACATAACAAAAGTAGTTCATATTAACAGACTGGCAATAAAAACAAAACAAAAAGTTACACCTACTTACTTGAAGTCCATCACTACCGAGCACGAATCACCCAACTACCTACCTATCCACCATCCATTCAACTGTTCATATTAAAATTAAACAAATGACTTAAATAACATTGCACATGTTAAGTATCGCTGAAAACTCCTTGGAGAATAGAAAAGTAAATAGAATTGAAAGTAGAAATTGAAATGAATATGAACAGGAACAGGAAACAAAGGACACAAAAGACAATTCCAGTTATAGTAGTTACATTCTGGCTGGTTGTTTTGTGCCATGGCAGCGGTAAATTAACGTAAGAAATGCAAATAGAAAAAAGGCGCTAAGAAGCGAACACACAATAATAATGGTAATCATATTAATAAAGACAACAAAGGAACTGTGTTGTTGCATTAGTTGTCGCCAGCGTCGAATAAAAAGAGGAGAACAAAGGGCTCATTTTCCATGCTAATTGAATTGATAGTGAAGAAGTGTGACAAACAGATAGACAGACGGATAGACGGAGTGATGATTGCAACCGTATTATCAACAGCTGTGTTACTATGTCCGTTTCAAGGTTAAAACTTAAATGCACTTAACTGTTAAGTTCATACGAACTATGAACAGAATATATATAACTTTTATAGGATCCGCATTTTAATTCTGTATCCAAACGAATTTTCCTATTAAAAAATTACAGATAATTTTGCGCCATGAAACATTTGTTGTTCAACTAATTGTTACCAAAAATAGGACAGTGCTCATGTCACCTTTAGTAGTTTTTTCAATTAAAAAGCGTGGTTTTAACAATTATTCTGCAATAAAATTATAGGTTCTGTTATATTCAAACTGTGCAAACTAAATTACACGCTTATGCTGCAGACATTTGTCCTGTAGCACTGCTAATATGTATAACTTCACAATTCTGTTTAAAATCTCAGAGCAGCTCCACTGGCACGGTTTGTATCCTCTGTCATTCAATTGGCCGATGCTTTTCAAATGAGAAACCAGTGAAATTTGCTTGGTCGCAGTTAGACAGCGTTTACACGAGGAAACTCTTCAAAGAAAGTTTCCCTGTCTGTAGGCAAGAAGGGAAAAACGAACGGGTGGTGTACAAAATTTGTCGTACACGCGAAATCCCTTTCGTTCCATTCTTTAGCTGATATTATGCTTTGTTTTTTTCAGTTTCAGTAATAATTTTATTGAATATAATTCTTTACATTTTCATGTTCTTAATAATAACTAATGTTTTAGTGATTGGAGACATTATACTCCTTGCAACTATAAAATAGATTTTGAAGTTTAACAAGTTTATAAAAGTATATGAAAATTAACAGAGGAAAATGTATGCAAAAACTTCACTAAGTTTCAATTTAAAACTAAAATTAAAAACTATTAAGGACTAGAATGGAAGTTAGAATAGATTTTGCAACATTGTGCTCTTATTGTATTAACACGTGCGCGTTGATGAAGATCACTTGTTGAATGGTGCCAAGGCAGGTTTAATATAATTTTTAAAACTTTGTTTTGAGCAACTTAGAGCTTTTTGAAATGTGTTTCAGCACAGTTAATCCAAACGGGAGATGCGTAGGTTAGAATAGGGAGAAAAATTGATTTGAAAATAAGTAGCTTGTTGTACTGATTTAATATGGAGCGACTGTTTAATAGCGGATATAAAATTTTTATCATTTTGTTAACTTTTTCAATTGAGGTTAATGTGTGCTTTTGAAAAGTCAGAGTTTTGTCCAGGATAACACCAAGGTATCTTAAATTGCACTCCCATTCAATATTGGTTGAGCCAATCGTGAGCTTATGCTGAGGAAGGTTTAATGAGCTTCTCTTGCGAGTGAAAAACGAAGCATATGTTTAACAGGCATTAATTTTTATTTTCCACTTGGAGTAATATTGTAATGACTTTGAGAGTGAAGTTTGAAGTGTGTCCATTATAGTTTGGCAATCTTTAGAGCTTGTATATATTGCGGTATCGTCAGCAAAAAGTGCTCTCGACGTGTTTTCCAAAGTCGGAAAGTCAGATATAAATATATTATAAAGAATAGGACTCAAAACAGCGCCTTGGGTTACTCCTGATGATATTGAATGATTGTCAGATTTACATTGATGGTAGCAGACAAAGAATTGACGGTTGCACATGAAACTTTGAATAAGTTTAATTATTAGTGATGGAAATTTATAATTTATAAGTTTAAACACAAGAGCTTTGTGCCAAACGCAATCGAAAGCTTTTTCAATGTCAAACGTTACAATAGCTAAGGATTCTTTTTGCCTCAATGTGGAGTGGATATCGTCTGAGATTCGTTTTATTTGGTGTGTAGCTGAACGATGTGGTGTACATCCATATTGGTCCACAGGTATAATACCATTCTCCTGTGCAAAGTTTTGAATTGCAACTTTTATTATTCTTTCAAATATTTTACCAAGTGTGTTGAGCAAACTTATTGGCCTATAACTTGATATATTTGTAGGATCTTTACCAGGTTTCAGCAATGGAATGACTTTAGCAATTTTCCAGACTCGTGGAAAATATCCAAGTTTAATACATGAGTTATATGTGTGCACAAGATACAAGACTCCTTTCTTAGGAATTGACTTCAGCATTGAATTATGTATTTCGTCATAGCCGGGAGATTTTTTAGTTTTTAATTTTCTTAATTCAAGTCGTATGTTTGAAGGACGTATGAAAAATGTATTTGGTGATTTGTTCTGATTTGTTTCATTGAACGATTTTACAGTCTTTTCAACTAAATTGATAGTATTTGAATTGCTGAGATTATCTGTAGTTTTGTGGACGTCTTCAAAGTGTCTGGCAAGTGCCTTGCATTTTTCTTCATTGGTGACAAGTACTTGGTTGTTAACTTTTAAAGGAGGAATATTTTTATTGCGCTTTTTTAAAATTTTGGCTGTTTTCCATAATGTTTCACCTCCCTTCGGAATGGTCTGTAATAGTTTTTGCCAACCTTTGTTGCGAAATATAAGAAGTTGCTCACGAATTTGGGAGTTTAGGTACTTGACATGCCTTTCAAGATAAATTTGTCTTAATCTGATCCATTGGCGACGAAAATAATTTCTGGAATTCATTAATACTCTAATGTGATGCGGTAGAGGGCTATAGTTTGTTTTGATAGAAGAACTGCAAGGAATCGAAGAAACTTTTGCATAATCCAAAATATTAGTAAAATTATTTATCATAGAATGGGACGATATTTCAGCTAAGTTAATTGACTCATTTATAATTTGTTGATATTTTTGCCAGTTTGCTTTATGGAAATTGAAGTAATATTTTTTGGTAGGCGGACATACTCCGTTTATATCAAGAGTGAACGCAAGTGGTCAGATGACAAATTATTGTGGATTTTTGGATTATCAATTATTGAATTTTGGTTGGTGATAACCAAGTCGAGTACCGATGGGCTTGCTCTAGTTCTATGCGGGATATACGTCGCAAAAGAGAGAAAAACGATGCTAATTGGCTCTGAGATGCTGATATCGTTCAAGATATTTCCCCATTGATTACTTCTGGTACACCCCCAATTTTGATGTCTTGCATTAAAGTCTCCACAAATGAAAAAATGTTCTGCTTGTCTGCATAGTTTCAATAAATCTTTCTTATATTTAGTACGTTTTACGGGATTGCAGTTTCCACCAGGAAAATAAATAGCATGCAGCAAAACAGTGGTGTTGTCGAGAAGTTTGATCTTTATAGATATATTCTCTATTAGCGATAAAGAAAGTTGAGGTTGAAGTTGGTGAGGGAGACCCTTCTACAACAAAATTTAAATCAGAAAACGTTGTTTCAGTTTTAAGCCAAGTCTCGCTAACGAGAGCTACGTTTATGTTTTGTTTACTCATAAAATCGAAAAATTCAAGTTTTTTGTTTTGAATGCCCATTGCATTCCATATCATTATCTTACACTTATTTATTGTCATTATTGTAAAGATATTTAAATACAAGGTCAGTTATTACATTGAATTGCTCAAATTTGTTTTTGCAGACCTGAAGATTGGTAATCATCTCTCTTGTGAGAACTGTAATTTGATCATAAGAAAAAAGATCATTATTATTGTTATTTACAACGGCACTATAAGTTGGAGCGATATTGGGGTTATAAGCTCTGAGAGTAGGTGGATGCTGATTTATATTGTTATTGATTCTAGGTAATTGTGGGAAATGATTGTTAGAGGAGAAGAACTGTGTTGAAAAATTTGTGTTCTTCGAAACCGGTCTTTGGGTACGAGAAGCTATGTTTTCTCTTATTTTAATATATTCCATTCTCTTTGGACATTGCCGATCACGAGCATGATGGTCACCATTGCAATTAACGCATTTCGGTGGTGTTGATGTTTTACTGCACTCTTTAGTTAGATGATTTTCACCACAGTGTGAGCATGCAATTTTAATATTGCAATGATCTGAACCGTGGCCATAAAGTTGGCATTTAGCTCCAGTGAACAATTGTTCTAAGAATTGATTTAATACTGCGTAAATCATTTATTTTTGTTGTTTTAGGTTCAATATAAATCAAGTAATCGCCTTGATCTGCAAATTTTTTCTTATTTATAGTCATTTTTTTAACTTGAATCACTTTAACATTATGTTTATTAATAAGTTCAGTTTTAAGTAGATCAGTATCCATATCGTGAAGACCTGACAAAACTAATTTCACAGGTTTCTCTGATTTTAAACTATGTGTATAGAAATCGCAGAGTAACACACGTAAGCGCTCCGTAACGATTTTAATTAGTTTTGAGCCGATAGATGTATGTTTGATGGAATACTTAGAGATGTTGAAACTGGTCATAAGCTCATCTATAAATTTTGAATTTTGCTTTGAATTTACGTTTGTTGTTGCGGGTTGACGCAGTAATTGCTTTGAAATTTTCTTGCACAAACAAATTCTAGTTTCCGTGTGTAAACGCGAAATAAATTCACAAAAGAGAATAGACAAGAATTTCTCTGACTGAATTTGCTCGTGTAAACGTTGACTTAGTTCACGGCTTGAAATTAGAAGATCTTTATGACTAGGCGGAATTAATTCAGATGAATAATAACATATCAGCGATGATTTTATTTAGTGTAAAGTTCGTAGAAATACCGATCAATAAATTCTGTAATCAATTACTAGTGGCTGATATCAATTTACTAGGATTAACAATCTGAGTACATGCGTCTTATTAGCACATAACATAATCTTAGTTCCAGAAAATTTTCATGTTCAAATAACCTTTAATAAAAATGTATACGTTCCCACAAGCAACTAATGACCCATAAATGTACGAGTATGTCGACTGTTTTTAACTTTTTATTTCATCTATGATTGTTGTGATAGCTTGTTAATTGCCTAATATACCTATATTCGCAATTTATTTATCTTCATGTTTTTACAGTCACTCATTCATTCATTCAGTCATTTGTTCATTCGTTTCAAATTCCCATGTCTAAAAAAGAAGCAAACAAAGAAAATGCTTCAGCAGCGTCTACGAAGCCTCTTGACATTTCTATGACGTACATCCAGTGTAACATTTACCACTTTACCAATACATACTTCGTGTGTGTAATCTATGTGTTTTATAAATATATGAACATATGTTTGTATGTGCGTATACTTGTAGGTGTGACTTATTTTTTTTACTTAAATATCATACAATTTTTTGTTTGCTTGTTTTATATATATATTGCAACAAATCGAACCTTTTGAAAAGTTAAAAATATATAAACCAGAGTAGGTAGGTTGGCATACTCATAGAAACCATTTTTTAACAGCTTTTACAAAAGGTAGACGACAAAGTGTTGCTGTGTTTTTTATGCGGTGCATTGCACTTTCAAGTGGTAAAGGGTAGGTTAAATGTGAGTGTAAAATTGAGTGTATGTACGCTTGTTTATATTAGCTGAGGACAACACATATCCCAGCAAATATCTCTCAGATTTTCCTATCTTCCACATAGATATAACTCTTCTAAAAAATTTTACCCTATCAAATTTTAGGAAGCGTAAGCGAACCATTTAACACTTTTCATCCATGCGGCGATCTTACAGCTCCCTTATAAGAGTGTTTGAACATTATATGCTTGGCCGCATCATAAGCGATCCTGATATAACTCTCACATGGGTTTCAGGCCACCGGAAGATTGAGGATAATGAAAACGGTGATGAAATAGCAAGACAGGGATGCTTTATTTACGAAACTGGAGCCTCGAAACGTGTACACACTCCACTCAGTATAGTTAAGAAAAAGGTTTTCTCGTTTTTTCTTTCAGTGGCAGTGTAAAGCATCCAGAGCAATATGACCATCCTATAAAAAATTTTAGAACCACTGGCACTCTACAGGAGTGCCTTGCGAAAATCAATCATTCAATCCTTTCTGTCGTACTTGTCCGAATAAGATCGAGATAGAGTCTGTTGATAATTTTCTCTGGAACTATCCGGAAATCGGATCGCTCTTTAACTACCTCACCTGAATATAGCTTTTATCGTGGTCAAGGTTGAACATAAATTGATCGATATTAGTCGAATAAAAATAATTAAAGTTGTCAAGGTTTTTTTCAAATCTTTTGAAATCCTCCTTTACAGATTTTATAATTTCACGTATGTATGTGATAATAAAACGGCACAATTAGTGCTATTCGAGGCTTCTAGGATGATAGCTACAATGCCACTCTAACCTAACCAACATGTATAAAATAAGACAGTAATTCTTGGCTCTTCAGTAATATAACAAATAATTCAATTTCAATATTATTCACGTCCAAATCGCTACCGCCGGACATTTTCTTTCATATAAACGATCGCTTTGCATTGGAATATGAGTTTGCGCACGATCGAAACCATCGCTTCGGCGATTGAAATCTGTCTATTCTGTGACTAAATGTTTGCTGGTGTAGGAACTATCTTATAGATTTTATAACAAGAAACTATTTCTTAAATAAATTTTTATAATAAAAAATATAAGCAGATAATTAGTCACACTGGGATGCTATTCTTTGGTATGTACTCATGTAGCAGAAAACTTGCAAGGTGAATAACTTGGTAATGGTAGTGAATTGTATTTTGGATGAAAAATTGTTGCGTGTAGCTTTCTTGTTCTTTTGCTGTTGCTCTTTGCCATAGCATATTTTTTTTCTTCAAGGCAATGCTGAACTCTAAGAAAAAACATTATATATGTACAATACATACAAAAGAAATATACGGAAGATTTCAAGCATATCTTCGAATAGTCATTCGAATTTTGTTCCATAAAGTACTGAGCATGATATCAAACAAATTTTAACCCATATCGTTAGTGCGAATTTGTGGACGTTTTGGTCACATTAAATTTGTTTGTTGAAATGTTTTATATAAACTAGTTTAAATGTGAAAAGTTTAATTAATATATTATTTTTTTATAAAAACATACATCTCAAAATATTTCTTACACAAATTTTTTTTTGTTTTTTATATAATATTTTTCAATCCTAAGAATACTCGATCATTTCAAAGCTATTTATGTATGTATAAAGACTTAAGCATCTTATTATAAATTCCAAAACTTGAAATGAATAATTACTAGAAGCTACAGTAACTCTCTTCACAACAAGTTTAAGTACCCTAAATTCAGGAAAATTGTAATAATTTACAATTCAATCTTTTGAAACATATTTCCATGTTAACATATTCTCTGTTATGGCAGAGAATGGATTAGTCATAAAAATGTTTAATAATAAAACAAATTCTTTGAATGGAGTAGGTACTAAAAAAGTTTCTTTAGATATTAATTAAAAAATTTATGGATAAGAAAACCACATCTTATAACGGTATTTTTAGGGGAATGTACATGAAATAATAGTTTACTTAAAAAATTAGTTATGAGCTAATCTCTGTTTGTTACTCAGAGGTACCCGCATCTATTACAATTTTTTTTACTCATGTGTATTGAAATCAAATCCTAGAGAATGACTGCTTAGCACCGGACCCCCCCCCCGCTTATTATGAGCATAATTTTAAATTTGCTATTTAACTGCCACTTAAACTCCTTGTAGACCAAATAATTTGTGAGTAACGCGTTCATGAATCATTCAATGACTTACAATGTTATGCAGTGTAAATATTATCCATTATTGTAACAACAACAATAACAAAATATTATTTTGCATATTGTAGGCGCATGAATCATAAAATTTTAAAATCAATAATATAGTCAGTAATAAATACATCTCCTGGCAAAGCACAAAAACAAATACTGCGTTAAATATGGGAAAAAAGAACATAAAATAAAACGAAATTTTCTACACATAAACAATTTTAAGGATTATTGCAAAATACCAGTTTATACATTTTGGCAGTAGTTGTTAGCCTCATTACATCATTCGTCAATAAATCATGCCCGTTATTGCTCTCTAGAGGTGGCAAATCCATTGTCTTACAACACAAAAAAAGCAGCATTATTGCAATTTTTCAAAAATATGAGAAAAAAAACATTTCAAAAGCAAAAGCTGTGACTTTATTTTAAAAATTGAAAATAAATACTATTGAAATTTATATTGAGACTGATTATATATGTTTACAGTAAATATATATTAGTAGTAGTAGTAGTAGTAGTAGTAGTAGTAGTAGTAGTAGTAGTAGTAGTAGTAGTAGTAGTAGTAGTTGTAGTAGTAGTAGTAGTAGTAGTTGTAGTAGTAGTATTTAACAGTACATTACTTGAAGGTAGTAAATCCTTGCATGCGTAATTTCTCAACTTCTTGAAATACTCTTAGCCGCTGGCATTTTTATGAAATTATCTTTAAACTGATGAGGTCACGTTTTTGTCATTAAATTGACACTATTTGGGATTCTATATTATCCTATCCTTTGCTTTCCTAACATTTTCTTTCCTATCCCATCTTATGCTATCCTATAGTGACTATGAAGTTTATTCAAATTGTGTCGCATTGTGCCGATGAGATCGTAAACATATTACGATTATAATAAGTATTTAGGATAAACTATATGTGACAGATATACTTAGCCTCAAATATAAAGTCAAATTCCAGTAAGTCAAAAAGTATGAGGCAACAAATGTGCCCAAAAATGGAGCGATTTTCAGAGACTTGAACGTATTGGATCGTAAAGCTCTCTGTGGCAAAGATTAAAATCTACGGTCAAACGAATAAGTCGATTCAGTTTTTATATTCCGATGCGGTACGCTTTATACCCTTTGGGATATTTAATAAATAAAATTTGTTCTGCCGTTGCAAAAAAAAAAAAAGTCCTTTGGTACTTATCTACTTCTTCGCCGTTGAATGTTTTGCAAGAAACATTGATTCCCATAGTTTCGAACCTCATTACGAATGGTATACGAAACATTGTGTATGTTTTGAGATTTCCGAAATCCTCATTACGAATGGTAAACGAAACACTGTGTATGTTTTAAGATTTCCGAAATCGTTCCGATTATTGTCAATTCGTCACACAGCAAAAAAAGGACCAAACCGTAAAAACGAAATTTAATTGAAAGGAAATGAGTGAATTCTGTGGCCACAGGAAATAACAGCCAAAGTCGTAATTGTAAGACAAAGCACCATTAGTTCTATATATGTATAAGCGTGTGACTTATACTGTTTCGCCTCGTCATCACACATCGAGTTTAGTTTTTCTATGTGATCACAGAATGAGCATTAGAACTTACTTACATAACCGCACGTTTTTTAAGACTTTTCTTTCCGTTTAGCTTAATCAATATTCTATTTTCATCTAGCATTTAAAAATAGTTTTGGATATGATACAGGCCAACCTGGTTTTAAGGATAAGCTAGTTTTTCCTAGGCCAAGCTAGATCATCCGAAGCGTGTTAGGATGAACCAGTTTATGTTCTGTTTGTTGTGCTACATTGAGTGTTGCAATGTTCAGTTGTCATATATGTTACCTTTAATAAAGTAGATCTTGAGTTATTCTCAAAATAAACAACTGACATCTGAGCTAAGATTTGAAAATTTGCAAGTTTCTTACCTGGTCTAGTAACCTTTTTAAATTCTGTTCGAACTAAAATTTTATCATTTTACTGACATTGGTTTTTATATCCTTCATTTTTATCAAGTATTCAAATCTGTGTATTGTATTTGTGACCCGTTTCGAATACATTTTTTTTCCAAAAAATGTTCAGAAGGTGCTTATCATTTGGAATTATATTTAATACATATATAAGCATTCCTCTAGCTTTTTTTATATGGGTGGTGTTCATATTGAACTACCTTCAAGATGTACTCTGGTCGCTAAATTTTTATTTTCATCTAGCTAATGACCATTTTGAAGTCAGATCACTTTATTTTCTCATGAATGCTATAATGGCAAGACGTTTATTGCTATTACTTTGGCCACCAAATCGTTTTTAGTTTTGGATGACTATTGCTCCCTACTGTAGATGCTTATATTGCCGTAAATTTTCGAGTAACTTAAAGAGGTCATCGATTGGCTGAAATTACAATAGTTGGCTTCCTACATAAGTGCAGAAGCACTTATATATTTTTTTTTATAGGCATATCTATGAAGGACAATTTTGAGTCATCTCACTGTAATTGTACTACGTACAGAATTTTCGTATGAATATGTTTCCACTAGACCGATGTTTATTTTATCTACTTAAGAATTTAACACAAACACAAGTATTCACTAATACTTACTTAAAGTCACGCGTTGAAAAATGAAGCAAAAAATATTGAAGCCCTCAAAATTACTAACTAGAGATGCTGTACTACTTTGATATTGTTGGTATGATGCTTCTAGACATGCCGGCTCCATACATACACACTGTATTTTCAAAAAATATACATATTCATATGCCTTTGTACAGATGTAAAAGATTTCAATTTTTCGTCCCTCACTCGTCTGCTACTTCTGCTGCTGTTTTATTATCGACGCAGCTTCTCGACACGCTGACGCTTTTTGAAACATTAATACGCTAAAAATCACAGTTGGAGCTGAGAAGCATGTAACTTCATTGCGTAGACTATTCCATATAAATTTTACCGAATTTTCGTAAATGTTACTGTACACTGACGTCATACTTTTGTTATTTGTCTGATGAAATTATTTTGATTTCATTACTTTGAATGTATGTAGTTAAATTGACTCTATCCCAGTGAGAATAATATGTTGAATTTTTAATGTTATGAAACTCTTTGATATAACCCTAAAGAAAAACAATACAATATTTTAATGTATGGTCAGTAGAATCACATATTCTCTGTAATCGCTGTCTTAGACGCTTGCCATAGGCTATGTATGGAGACAAGATTTTATTTTTGTTCTTGGTACGGCTCGATTAAAATGCATCCATTCACGCAACGCACGCATTGCACTAGCTGGCATATTTTTGGAGCAGCAAATTCATGTATTCTTTTAAAATTTTTAAATTCTCCGTAAGGCTATCGCAAAATTTTGAAAAAAATTTGGTAAGGAAATTATTATTCTTTTTCCATATTCGTAGTGGTGCAAATATCACTTGCACCAAGTAGTATAGAACATACATAAGAAGATTTGGCTTCGATTTACCAAAAAATATTTTCAAGTTCAGCTTTATAGGTTGAATATATTTTTGCATTCATTGTTCAGTTCTGAAAACTGTGGTACTGCTATATTCTATAATAACATGTTTATAAAATTACAAGTCAAGAAGTGGGATTAAGATTAGAATACTCTTACGTTCAAGTGGATTTCTCTTATGTTCTTGTGTAAGCTATTAATAGGTAAAGAACGACTCAAAAATCAATCAGTTAAGCATTCAAGTGCACAATTTGCTCCATTTTCTTACAAATCGTTTCCCAATTTTTCCATGTTCTTTACTCATGATAATTTGAGAAGTACTGTACAGCTCTCAGAAACGAAATGGGCGTGTCTTTCGGAGAGAACTTCCTAAGTTTAAGGTTTGAGATTTCATAAGTAACAATAATATATACATAATTTCTTATATGTTTCTTCATTCATATTATTAGAAACAAACATTTTTTTCCAAAAGATGTTAGCAATTGAAATTTTTGGCTCTGTAGTTTAAAAATATTTTCTCGATTTCTTGCAAGTCGATTTTCAAAATGATTTTTCTTTTCAAATTTCGAATTAGAATATTTTTTAGTTCTGATTTTTTACAATCTGTTATAAAATGTCTTTGTAAAATGATTAATGTGTTCTTCTCTTAGTATTCAAAATCTAAAAATGCTCAATATTGGTCACATATTTCTGAGGATATAATCGTCGAGAAATATATGTACTCTTTATTGCACCTTCAAATTAAAATAAAAAAAAAATTTCAAGTAGGTAGGTACTTCCAATATGATTTATAAGAAAATTGACTATACTTAAGGAAATAGTGTGGGAGAAGTAAAATTAGGGCTACAGAATCAGAAACAAATATTAAAAATTACATTGAAAAAAATTTGTTGTTTATATATGCAGTTTTTTATTTGTTGATAAAAAAACCAAGGAATTACGAAAAAAATGACTATTGCTCGGAAATTAACTTTTTCGAGTATTCGTTACGAGTAGAAAATTAAGTAACAAGAAATTGTTCTTTACATGTCGTTTTCAATAGTCGTTAATAATAGTTTTATTCACTGAACCCTCGTTTACTTTATCAATTTCGATATTGAAATTTCTCGTGGGTAGCCAATTAATAACTTTCACTTGCATCTAAGATCCTTTTGCACCGTCAGGGCTCGAAACATTTGAGCAACAACGACCTACAAAAATGGGGAGCACAAGTGTGAGAGCGAAGCGAGGATTGGTGAACACGATACAAGCTACAAATATAGTGAAGTTTGCAGAACAAAGCTCTTACAGAGCATAGTCGAAAGCATAAAGGAAATTTTTTTTTTCATTGACCTTGTGGATGAAAATAGAATGTTTACGAAGTGGGGACCACTGATCTTGCAAACGGGAAATTTTATTTATTTCCCGTTCCGTCAAAAAGTGTGCGCCATATTTTGTTCACATTGCATAGACTAAATTTTTTAATTGTTTGGAGTGTGTGAAATTTTTTCTTATGAAAAATACCAAGCAATACTCTGCATCCTTCGATACGCATTTTGTCGGGTATTTTGAAACAGGAGTAGTTCTTAGCATAGATATATTGCTTATCATATTTGAAAATGTTTTCCACTTAATAACTTTACGCAAATGTTTCTCTTCTTTTTTCCATTACAGGTTGGCAGCGGCTCAGGAAGCGGCGCTAGCAGGGCATCAACAGGGCTCCACAAGCGGGGGGCACTTGGGTCGAAGGGGAGCCCATCGCTTAGCTGATAGAATGGGTGGCCCAAAGAAAGAGGAAACACCACCTGGTGGTGGACCCACATCACTATTTATCCTTACCGAGGATAATATAATTAGGAGATATACACGATTCATCATAGAATGGCCGCCCTTCGAGTACGCTGTGTTATTGACAATCATTGCCAACTGTGTTGTGTTGGCATTAGAGGAACATTTGCCTAGTGGTGATAAAACAGTATTGGCTCAGAAACTGGTACGTGTTATGGTGGACATTAGACTGTTTCAAAATCGCAAAAAGCTATTACACTGAAATTTGGGTCCTTAGAACTTACAAAAAGGCAATGAAAGTCATAAGAAAAACTTTGTTTGGTTTCAGAACAGTAACTCGCAACTTAACATTATAATACTTTTGTATTTTGGACCAGTCTAGCATACATTTGTACCTCCTTTGAAATATAAAATTTCTGAGGATTGATAAATAAATTTCTTAAACTTTTGTTTTTTTCGTAATTTCAGGAAGTAACCGAGAATTATTTTTTATGCATTTTCTGTGTAGAAGCATCGGTCAAGATCCTTGCCCTCGGGCTTGTTCTGCATAAACACTCCTACCTCAGGAATATTTGGAACATCATGGATTTTTTCGTTGTAGTAACGGGGTAAATTATGCCATATGATTTGAAGAATAAACAAAATTTGTGTGCGCTCTCTCTTTCTCTATTTGTCTAACGCGCTATCTCTCTATCTCGCTCTGTCTGTCAATGAATGTCGCTTTCGTTCACAACGAACGAACGAAGAATGTTAAGGCTTCATCACTGAAACTTCTCATTTTCTCTTTTTTTTACTCTATACAAAACTTGCAAATGTCGAATGTTTGTGCTCACTTATGATAAGTGTTAATTTATTTATTTATTTTTTAATTAATTATTTTTGTATATTTATTTATTTGGTTCTATTTATTTATTTGTTTTTTCTTTGCTGTCAATTCAAATTTTCTATTTACATAAAAGTTTTTAACACACGCTCTCTTTTTCTCCCTTTCTCTCAATGCTCTCTTCACACAAACACACACTTGTTTTGCATGGCTGTCAATTTTTCTTTAAATCAAAATAATTTTTTTTATACTCTACGCCTTATATTATGTTTATAATTTAATTATTATTGATTTCAAAATTTTATTTTCATATAATTTTATTTTTGTTTTTCTTTTTATATTTTTATTTTTGCGCTTTCTCTTACGCTCTCTCGAAAACTGACCATGCACCACGCACCACTCATCATCTACCACTAATATCATCATCAAAACAACCAAAACCAACAATAACAACATAACAATGCTCGGGTTAGCGCTATGACGATCTTCGCCGAAGCAAACATCGATGTCGATCTGCGCATGTTGCGCTCATTTCGTGTCCTTCGGCCGCTCAAGCTCGTTTCGAGAATCCCAAGTAAGCTGTCGTCGCTTTCGCGAGCTATAGAAAGAACCAAAATAGTTCTAATGAATATTATACGTCTAGAATACTATATCATTTAATAGATTTCTTGATAGCTAAACAGTTAGAATATAGACACTGAAATTGATTTAAAAATCTGTGTTTAGTCCAAATAATTAAATATTTCAATATGTCTACATTGAAATGCTCCTTATTTTAATACTTTTTGATTTTTCAACAATCCCCAGCTTTTAAAAGTTTGAAGATTCAAAAAAAATACAAAAGTACATATAAAAGGGCGCCACTTAAAATAAACACACGGCTGACGCAAAAAGAAATGCACCACTTCTTGGTATTTTATTAGGGTTTTGTAACTTTTTAGAAGTGGGATGGTTCAAATTAAAATTAAAAAGAAAAAGAAATTAAAATAAGGAGCAGTCTAGTCCAAATATGTATTTATGAATACTAAGTTTACTACATATTTTCTTGGCGTATAGCTGAAATAACATTTAGTTTTAAATTTGAAACTCGCAGATGTTTAGATACATCATAGTTTTGATAGCAAAAATTCAATATAAAATCATTTATATGCCATTGTCAAAACTAGTCCTACGTAAAATAGTATAATTATCTATAAGATAAGCTAGTAATTAGTGATACACTAATGCCGGAAAAGGATTTTAATAGAACGATTTTAATAGAAAATATATGCTAAAAATAAAATAATTTTTAGTCATCGTCTTAGTTCATCGCTAGTCATCAAAATCAAACATACATTTAACTTAGTCCTGTTGTGATCTTAGATCACACAATATTACAATTATTTATAGAAACATAATTGAAATGTCAAAAGAGGTCGTATTTTTTATTTTTTATCATTCCTTAATATTAGATGAAATCAAATAAATATCTGGACTTAATCTTTTATTGCTGAGTAAAAATCTACAGATAAATCTGTGAACATTAACCTTCAGAGACCGAGTTAAAATAGTGAGACCGGTTTTTGCTATTTATAATGTACATAATTATGTATATACATTTGTTTGCTTCATCGTGATATACCATGTTATTACTTATCACAGTGTTTTTCTGTCTAATATTACTAAAAATATTATGTGTTATTGACTGCAGGGTGCAGGGACTCCTTACTTTTGCACTCTCTTAGTTGTGATCTTCATGGCAAAACTCTCTGAAAAAAATATAAAATGTGATTTTTTGTATAAAATCGAAGGCTTTCTATGGGGACTTAAGAACACGCATCGATAATGTTTCGAATTTTATACAATATATTGTAGAACCTGGCTTTATACCCTGTTTATGCTTCCATGTAGTTTATTTTCTTTCAATCCAATTCTTGCTTTTTGCGCCTTGCAAAATTCAGTCAATTTGTAAAAAAAATATAAATTACAAGTTCAGTCACAACTTTTTGTGTTTTTCAACTTAAAGTTTACTGATGATTTGCCAGATTTGGTATCTGAGAGAACACAACTCGCTCCCCAAAGGTTGAAAAATTTATGTTGAATTGCTGCTAAGGTTACTTTATTATTTTTATAAAAAATAAGACCATTTTGGCTCTCTATTGTGCTTATAGCAACAAAAAATATGATTGAAATATAAAATAACAATTCAATAGTTATTAATAATTTTTAAATTTTTTAGACAGATATAGGAATAAAGGAACGTTCGAACACTTAAATTATGCTCTCATATTCTGTCTAAGAGTGAAAACATTCAATTGAAAAATATGCAGCAAATAAAAGATGTACTAACCATCGCCTGATTTTCTCTGCTGAGTAGTTTTCAACTTTTTCGTTATTTTTAGATTTTCAATGATTTCATTTCATTTCATTTAATTTCATTAGCGCTTGATTATTTTCAACTTTTTCGGTACCTATGTGATACATCATATATACATCGATACATCAAAACTGTTGCCCACTTCTGCGGTTGACATCTATAAATAAGTAGTTACTGTTCGATAATTTTAAATGTTTATTCTTTCGAAAATATTTGACTTTAAATGAGTTTTTCGATGCTGCAATTCCAAACTTTTCGAGTCGCTTTAACTCTTTTTTTATGATTATAATTAGTAGGAGTGCACATGGTGATTCACCATATTAAGAAACGATTCTTAAAGATACTTTTGAGCATATTTTTTTTAAATTGAATGTCTTTGCTACTGAAAACTTCGTTCATGAATTTACGTATTTTTCCAACCATTAAAATATCATGCAATCATTTTATGTTTCAATATGGTATATTTCTTATATAAAATTTTTCGTCACGTTTTTCAACACTTACCTTTTTTAAAAATTATGATAATCCTCCAAATTATTTGTGTGTGTGCTTTTACAATAAACTATTGATTTTTTGGTGTCATTGTAACGTTTTATATGTACGTTAGATCGTTTTCAGCAAAAACGTGTGACTAAAATATGAAAATTTTAGCAACTAATTTATAATAAAAAAATTGCTGGTGTCAAAAAACTTTTTCACCATCCGACATAAGTTATCACCCACAAATAAGTCTTAAAATAAATCTGAAAGTAATGTTAAAATAAGCTACCTAAGTCTGGTACTTTTTCTTGATCTTTTGATTTTGTCAACGCAAAATTGAGATGTTTTATTATTACTCATAGTTCAACCCATTTATTCAACCAGTGCCAGCATTAGTTTCATAATAGTTGACAAAATAGAAGAAGTGAATTGCTTCATAAATTTGCCACACAATTTACAAATTTTAATCAGCAATTGCTTTTGCCGGTGGAACAAGACTATCTCCAATGCTGAATTCAAATCAATCAGCCAAAATGGAAATGGATTCGACTTGCGCATTTGCGCTAGTGTAGCAGAACCGTGGTCGTCCTAAATTACCATAAATACGATCGCTAGAGTTGTCCCTCACCAGATACTCCGAAAAAAAGACATTATGTTTGATATCAGCTGATAATTTAACCAAAGTAATATGTTTTTGTTGTTTTTTGATTTAATAAATGAGTTACATATGGTCTAAACAACAATTTTTCTATGAATAAACCTTACAAATCGATTTAGAAAATTGACAGACAATAGTAGTTTGTTAATAGCACTACTTTCAGAATATATACAATTTTTTCACGTGCACATCAAATAGTGGAACTTTGTCGGACGATGTTATATGAGGCATTTGTTTACAAAATGTCCTACATATGTGCAATTCAAAAGAGTATTAAAAAAAATGCAAAAAATTGTTTGGTTCTATACTATCTGACGCAATAATTTTATGCAAATATAATTTCATACATATTATATGCTATATTAAAAAATCCTACAACGCAACAACTGCTTTTGCTGAAATCGATACATATTTCTAAAACACATAAAATATAATAAAATATTTTACTAATTCATATATTTATATTTCTTTCATTTTATATTTTGTGTATTTTTTCTAACTACGCCATTAAATGTATACTCGTTCACATATCGCTATTTATGTGCGCCTTCAACATAATTGACATAATTTTTAACTAAAACTGACGTAATGTTTGAAAACATTTTTCATTAAATATGATATTGAAATAATAATTAAAAATTAAAATATAACGATACATAAAAACCTAACATGTGACTAACGTAACGTAACGTAACGTAACATATCAGATTACTAACACTGATCCCACAAGGGTTACAAGGGTTAGATCTAAGAACTCTAAGGGCCATTCGTGTGCTAAGGCCCTTAAAATTAGTCTCTGGAATTCCTAGTGAGTAGCTGAAATAAATTAGTTCTATGTATTTGTAATTTAGAATGTATCTAGCTTAATATATCTAGAGATTGTTTTTAGTGTAGCTTTCATTTTTTTTAAATATTTCATTAGAACGATTATTTGATTTATATGCTTAGATATTTAGGAAAACGTACTGAATTATTTTTTACATAATTTACAATTTTAATATTTTCAAAATGTGTTCAGTGTATATATACATTTCTGTTGATAGAGCTTATTGTATTTTTTTAAGAACATAATTTTTTTATGTAAGGAAAATTGAATTTTATTTTATTTGAATAAAATAATAACTCAAATTGGCCTCTTAAATTCATTGTCATTATTGAATGGTTAATTTAGTTCACAATGGATTTATCGTACATCATTTTTGTAAGGGACGTAAAGTCGCTGAAAAATTTCATTCATAAGTTAATTTTGGTTAAAGAAATCTTCCAAAAAGCGAAAAAATCAAAAAATTTATCTATAAAACTCAATTATCTTTATTAGAATATTAGTGCGTTTTCTAGTTTTGATTACCTATTGACATTTTAGTTTTTAATTTATGTAGCTATTAGAATTTTTTGTTTGTTTTTATCTCAAAACCTTTATGTTAACAATTTACTAATATAACTTTTTTATATATTTTTACGCTGTCGAACAACGCTTCACATAGGTTTACAAGTAGTTTTAAAATCAATTATCAAAGCAATGGCACCGTTACTTCAAATTGGACTGTTGGTCCTGTTTGCGATCGTTATATTTGCAATCATCGGACTCGAGTTCTATTCGGGCGCACTGCATAAGACTTGCTATAGCCTAGAGGATCTAAGTAAACGAATTATTGAAATTTGGAATATCTTTAATATTGAGAATTTAAATTTGATATTAATAATATGTATTCATTCCAGACATAATGGTAAAAGAAGGCGAATCAGAGACACCTTGTAACACAGATAATGCAACAGAAAAGGCACCCGGTTCATATGTGTGTAATTACAATATAAGTATGTGTTTGGAAATGTGGGAAGGACCAAATGAAGGAATAACTAGTTTTGACAATATCGGGTTTGCCATGTTAACTGTATTCCAGTGCATCACAATGGAAGGCTGGACAGCAATACTGTATTGGGTAAATTACAAAATTTTGAAAAAAAAACGTTGGAAAAATAACAAATTAACAAAAGCAATGTTTCTAAATTGCGTAGGAGCTTAATTGAAAGATTAAGAGATCATGGCTAAAATCAACGTAATGCTAAAATCATTTAACGCTAAAATGCCTTAAACGTCAGTTGTACGTTGCAAAGCTATGTTTTTGATTTAGTATTAAGAAGCTTCCATAACATTGCTTGGAGTGTATATATTTTGAAAAGCGCATTGTCACCATTCTTTTCATAATAACACGATCTCAAAATAAAAATAGCTATAGCTTAAAGTTTCCATATCAACTTATCAAAAAATTCAACTTGGTCTTGGTGTGAATTACAAAATATTTACAGGGCCTGTTTGGAAGTATTCATAACATTGATGATCTCTGCTAGATATTACACAGCGGTGAAGATCATTTAAATGCGTAGATAGGTGCACTACGCGATTTTTTTCTTTAGTGAATACGCTACTCAGCTTAAGTAGCGCGCAGCTGTGGGGAATGAAGAAGCAGAGTGTATTTAGCAAGTTGGCCTGTATCCTTATTGTAAGCATTTTGTTAAGCAGAGGCACGTGCTGTCAGCTCTAAGCTAATTTTCTTCATTTACACGAGAGATTTCACGTAGCTCCACAAAAAATAGTCTAGTGGGGTCAAATCGCATGATCTTGGCGGCCAATGAGCTGCTCCAAAACGTGAGATTAATTGTTCACCAAACTCGCCTCTCAATAGGTCCATGATATTGCGGGCCGTGTAGCATGTGGCACCGTTTTATTGAAACCACATGTCAACCAAGTCCCCTTCTTCCATTTTCGGCAAAAAAATGGCCGTAATCATCGCACGGTACTTTGCTTCATTAAATGTAACGTTGCGGTTGCGATTTTCATTATTTTTGAAAAAGTACGGTCCAATAATGCCGCCGCCCCACAAAGCGCTACAACCAGTGCATTTTTTGGAGTGCATTGCAGCTCTTGAATTGCCTCTGGCTGCACTATAGACAAAACTCGACAATTCTGTTTGTTGACGTACCTATTGAGCCAAAAATGAGCTTCGTCGCTGAAGATGAACGTAATTTGCGATAAAAATGTCTCACAGAGCACGAATTTTGATAAAAAATTCAATGATTTGCAAGCGTTGTTCGTTTATAAGTCTATTTAGGGTAAAATGGCAAACATTATCGAGTATTTGTTGCACTAACAAATGTTACGGATCACGCGCAAAATGTCCAAAAATTTACACTGAAAAAACAAATAGCAACGGAACTACCCTTTATTTTTTATATGCTCAACTATTGAAAATTTAATGAGGTCAAACAAAATTTTTATACTCTGCTTACAGAGTATATTCAGTTTGTCTTTCTGCTTGTAGTACATACTTAGAAGCGAATTTGAAAGGTACAGAAAAGTATATATGGCACACCATTTGAAAAAAGAAAGTAGTTGAACATTGGGGTTCAATGCAGTATTTGATTAGTTGATAATTTACCATAAATCATTTCAGCATATGTCGAACTATTGCTGAGATACAATTTTTCAAAATTTATGAAACCGAAATTCGCTACCTTTCAGTGCCCTCTTTCCTACAATGCACTGCTCAACATGAAATACTCGTATGCCCGACATTAGCAATCACTCTGTTTTCCAACGATCTCTTTCCAAGACCATCGTTTTCTGCTATAGGCTTGTGATATATATAAAATTACTCTGCTGTCTTCCCCGGCCAACTTATCATGATCTTACATTGTCGCTGGCTTGTGGCAGTCGTTTTACCTCAGTGCATTGACAAGGCTTCAAAGTGTTTCTTATAACACTGTGCTTAAAGCTTTTTCTCGACTATATCTTGGTGTGTTTCTATGAAAAGAATGGCAAAATCGCGCTTAAATTTGCATTTAAATGCATAAATAAGTTTAGACTCATTTAAGTTTCTTGTGAATTTTCGACCCCTGCACAAAAACTGTAGTTTTATTTCATACAAAGTGTTAAGATTTTTAAAACGTTATCCACATTATGATTTATGATTTCTACAAAATGTTGATGTATCAATGTCTCTTTCTTAAAAACTATCATCCCTTCTTCTTCTTTCCAACAAAAAAGTCTAGTTATCTCTGTCTAACTCTATATGCATGTCAAGCGTCTGTCTAAACTAAAAAATATGCGTGTATGTAACAAATTGTGCCTCGATTTACCTAATACAGAATTGCCTATCGTTTGTCGATAGAGTTCTTTACAGAAATTTTCTATTTCTAACGTTATTACTCTGTTCAATGGCTTTTAGATTTTAATTTCCTTTTCAGTTCTTTAAAGCTTGATTTCGCTTGTGTATATACAATACAAAAAATATGGCTTGATTCGTTTTGGTGGAAATTGTCGGGAAATGAATTATATATATGTATATATATATATATATATTGGTTGCAACATTTTGATATAAAATAAAATTTTAACGAAATCTAATTCATTTTTTACAATTTGCACCAAATTTGAACCTGCAAATGTGTATAGCTTACACATTTTTAAATCTTTTAATTTAATTTCCTTGTAAATAAATGGAATAAAATATACATAATTCTGTAAAAAAATATGGCGCCAAATTAAAATCAATTCTCTTAAGCTTTCACAGACACTCGAACATTAATATCAGTGCTTTCGTCAAGAAATTTTTTTACAAACAAACATACGCATATTTAATGTAATTTTTAGTTTAGCTCTAAAATAATGATTTTCATTTAATACATATTTACATTTCTTTAAACTAAAAGCTATTTTGTTTTTGTAAGCACTATAATTCGGTATTCTTCTATTTATCTAATCATAAACTATTGCACACCACACTTCAAAAATTTTATAGTTTATCTGAGAATCTAAGATATAATTACTGAGCAATTCAAAATAGTATTCCATTTATAAAATGTACTTACTGTTGTTTATTCCTTAAGTGAAACTATATTCAAACTAAACATTATCTTAAAATATAATTGATTTGATTTATCATTTTATCTCAGTCGATTTTTTTTTAAAGTTTATGAATTCCTTAATGGCGGTCCAACAAGTAAATAAAATATATGGAAAATTGCCAAAACATTATTAAGACACTTAGTGTTATGGTAATTCCTCAATCTGTCATTATTTGTTCACGTTGCCGAACAAAACTTTGAAACACTGGACTCCTCAAGCAAGACACCACTTAACAGATGAAGCGATGAGCAAAAACACCAATAATATTTAAAAAAACTCAAATTGGAGAGAATTAAAAGATATGCAAACTTTTTTTAGAACCCTAAATAAGTCTAAGTAAGAGATTAGCTTCATTATAAAATCTTTGGCGTCTAAGCAAATTTAGTGCCAATGGTAAGGTTGGCTAATGAGGATAATGACCAGAAAGTAATCCCACCAGACTCATTAGATTTTCTTTACCTGGATACAAGTTGAACCTATTTTTTTTTATGTAGTATCCTGAATTATTTTCTCATAAAAGATCCACTCTAACATTTTATTACTTTTTGACTAAGCAACGCATTTTTGAAATTTATTTTTCAATTGAATTGGCAGTTTCTCTTCTCATAGCAGTTCAATAAGATTATGATCACTAGATTGTGACAGCAAGGTTGTTGGGTTAAAGATCGCAAAAGCAGGCCGCCTAAAACTTTACCTAAACTACTCGACTGAGATCTTATCATTTGTTGTATTAAGTTGTTGTATTATGCATTTAATGTATCTTAATATCTTAATGAATACGCTTAAGTTTAAATGTGACTTGTAAATTGTAAGGCTTTGCATACTAACTTTTTGAAGAAACAGTAAGCACCAAAAAACTCGACTGATAATTTTTTATATTTTTTATTTCGAAATCATTTAAATTATAATTCAATCATTTTGAATCTTGCAGACCAACGATGCTTTAGGTTCAACATTTAATTGGATATATTTCGTGCCTCTTATAGTTATAGGCTCATTTTTTATGCTCAACTTAGTTCTTGGTGTTCTTAGCGGGTAAGTGTGTTTGAGAAACAACAACATATATGTATATATTGTAACGAAAACTCAAAATATGATTAGTTTCTGTTTGACTTTGATTTAATTTGTTTTCAAACTTGTGTTTTTCAATTATTTTTCATTTGATTTTCTTCTATTATAATTGAAAACTTTTTTAACAATTTTAATACATAAAATAGGGAATTTTCAAACGAACGTAATCGTGTTGAACGTCGCATGGAATTTCAAAAATGCCGTTTTCGCGCCATGTTTCAAACTGCTATGGTCTCCTATCTTGATTGGATAACGCAAGCAGGTTCATATTAAACAAACATACAATATGAAAAATCAATTAAAATTAGTAAAACACTTAAATGGAACAATTTAGTGCGACGTTCCTTAAATACAATACAATAAGTACAATTTTCAAAATATAGTTACACACCAAATTTCCAAAATAGCGTCAGAATCAAAAAACAAAACAACTTTGACCATCATTACAAAGCTATATATAAATATACTATATGAACTTTTAACCAATATTCCTAAAACCAATACCATATGCTAGTCTATGTTAAAGAAAAAATAAATATCCGAAATCCTTTAATTAGAATAATTATACATCCCTATTCATAATGATTTAAAATAGGTTTGTAAAGAATTTAAGGTGGGAAAATCCTTGTCAATTTTAAATGATTATGAATATGGCTTATAGTATATAACTAGCTAATCATATATATATATATATGTATGCTAAAAAGCATCTTCTATTTAAACTGTACTTTGTAAAATGATACCATTTACATACACTTGCAAATACGTTTGTATTGAATTATTTGTTCAAGGATGTGGATGCGGTTACGTATGTGATTGCGGCTGTTGTTTATATGCCAGTTAAATAAAAAACAAAATACTCAAATTTATGAAATACATACTTACATAACAGTATTGCATTGTTCAAATTTTTTAATTACCTGCCATATTTTTTTCGTTTTTGACTACTCAAACAAAACCCTCCAACAGTAACAGCACATAATACTCAATAAAAGATAAAATATGCACCCTTTTTATTTTGTAGGAAAACAAAAGACTATAATCAAACATCATTTCATAGCTCTCATTTTATGGATAGTTATCTTTAGTCAGTCAAATAAATGTCAGAAACTGTTTGTCGAAATACGGTATATTTGCTATATCAAACTGAATATATTTTGTCAAAATTTAATTAGGCCCCATTTTTGTACAACGAATAAGACGATCGTCGAAACATTCCTTCTAAATAAGCACTTGGGCTCCCACTTCAAATTGTTTTTTTAAGCTTAGCTAATTACATGGCTGTGTATTCTTTCGCCCAAGTTGTTCAGCTCAAATCTAAAAAATCTGGTACATAGATTGTCGGAGCCCATAAGAATTCAAAGATACGCTTTGAACAAATGTTGCATATTGTGTATTTTCTCGCATGATATGCATGTTCTCCGAATTTTACATTCAATCTTAGTCTACCAGTACAGTAATGAACTATGGACAACATTATGATGATGCAAACTAATGGATGGGTGTTCTCAATGTACCACACGTTATTTATCATTAGCTTATATAACTAGTGGTCTAGTGACTCTCTTATATAACTCCAGTTACTCGAAACACTTTCTTTGAAGACTCAGGACAGCATCAAACCCTGGCTGGGATAAGGTTCCTATAGAATTCTTGTAAAAATTAGTTGATCAGTTTCTTGTTGTCTTTTGAGATGGTAAGAGTATCCATTGCTTCATGTTAGTCGTGCTCTAATGGTATGAGTAGGAAGTCTGTTATAAACTTCAAAACTGAGTTCAGGCAGGTGCTGAAAGTTTTTTCACAGTGCACGTTTATATTATACATTAATACACTGGCCAATCGTTTGATGTATAGCTTGCAAGGTTTCTTTATCCTTAACCTAAGAGCTGTCAGCAAGCGATTTGAGTACCTTATTCCTACTTCAATATTTCTGCATATGGCACAGACGTGTGCTAGGATGAAAAATTCTGGAGAGTACGATTTGTCTGACTGGAACAAGGACACTTAACTCAACGACATACTTCCAAGCTATGAGCGTTCCTGGACATTGGATAAGTTTTTGGTCCAAAATATCTATACGGAAAGTTATGTACGTGAGACTGGTGCGCAGCTCAAAATCGTTCTTCAAAATAACGTCTGGTTTTTTGACAAACAGTCTTTCTCAAACGACTCACAATCTCAAATTATGTAATATAGTTTCTTCGGAAGATATTAATTACTCCTTGCATTCCAATTTCAAATTTATGTTTAATTTTTGGGATGAAATTTAGGTAAAATCATATATTTATCATTTTGCGATGTTTGTGAAGAAGTTTAATATTGTTATAAAATGCAGAAATGTAATTTTTGACTGCTCAATACTGTGCAGTGGAACAGTAATTGTCATTGATTCATTTCATTAATGCTTTATTTTCTGGCTAGAGTTCTCCGACAAAAAAAAAAATGAATCTTGAAAAAAGTAAAATTAAACTACCTAGTATAGCATAATACTTAGTAACCTTTCAAAAATACACACCTTGATTCATTTAATTTATTATTTATTTTTTATTATTTTCGACTGTTTTTGTGTAACTTGTTTAACTTTTTTTTATTTAATTTTTTGTTTTCTTTAACATGTTAATATATAAATACTTTACTATACATCATGTCTTGTTTTGTATCCCACAATATACATATATTCCTTATATAAATATTTTACTGTATGTTTGTCTATGATTTTATGATGATTTTTTTCGTAGTGAATTCGCAAAAGAACGTGAAAAAGTAGAAAATAGACAAGAGTTTCTTAAACTTAGAAGACAACAGCAACTAGAAAGAGAATTAAACGGCTATGTTGAATGGATTTGTAAAGCTGGTAGAGTATTTTAATTCCGAAAACCCTTTATTACATAATTATATGTCACTCACCTAATCCTGGTTTGTTTTTATACTTATATATATGAACACTAAACAAAGACATTATTTTAAACACAAAACTATGTAACTTTTATAAATAAATAACTATATATACATACGTCTATAATGTATATAAGCAAGTCCATCAGCTAATATATATATGTACTTATTTTAATATATATATGTACTTATTTTCTACTAAATAAGTTCAGAGAAATGCATACTGTCGGATCAAAGTTTGCAAAGATCTCATTTTTCCAAAAAAAAAAAAAAAAACAAATTTTGACTTTGATGTCTATTTCCTGAGTTTCAACCGCTGATTTAAAAAAAAAAAAGAACCACTGTAAGAAGATGAAATGACGATTTCTGGCGAGAATGAAAAATTAAAATTTTTTAATTAAATCAAATTTATTTAATCCACTCGCAAAAAAAGTTTAGAAAGTAGGGATCAGAATATTTGTGTGTAATAGCCGATGTAACGAAACAATTATGGCCTATAGTGTTGAATTTAGATTTTTGATTTTGAGGACTAAAACTTTGAAGATACACAAAAAACGGCTATTTGCAGACCATTGCTCACTTTCGGTATACCATCCATCTAGGAAATGAAATTCAAGCTGTGATCCAGGAGATGCAAGTTACTTTGACATATCAAAATTTGACAAACATCGAAAAACCTTTTCCCTTAAAATTTTCTCAAGCTAATGGGCTCGCTTAAATATATTTACATATACATAAGAAAGAAATTAAGTTACACTTAATTTTATAGAAAATTGATACTAATATATCATAAATTTTATTCTATAACCGCTAATATTTCAGAGGAAGTTATACTAGCCGAGGAGCGTACAACTGAAGAAGAAAAATTGCATATAATGGAGGGTAAGCTAAAACATTATTTACAGTGTATGACCGCATTTCAATTTTCTGTGTGTTATGTAAAAAGTTTGTCTTTTGAGTAGAACTGTACAAATTTTTGGTTTGCATTCTATCTTAAGGACTAATCCGAATATTTTTTTTGTAATTTTTTCAGCACGAAGAAGAAATGCTGCCAAAAGGAAAAAACTGAAAAGTCTTGGTAAATCAAAGTCCACCGATACTGAGGAAGAGGAGGCAGAAGAAGATTACGGGGATGATGGTACGTTCACAAAAATTGTATTTTATATTTAAGATATACTTACATACACTACTACTCCAAATCAAATTTGGAAAATATATCATAAAATCACAAAAGTGCACAAAATTATGTCCAACAAAAAGGAAAACACAACAAATATATATGGTTACTTTAATGCACCATTATCGTGCGTTAAAGAACCGATGAACAAATGTGAACGTTTCATGATCATTAAAAATTTTCAAAAAAAAAGTATAAATTTATTAAATTGTCATGTTGTTACGTTTGATTTTCTTATATTTTTTTTCTTTTTTTATATTTTTTATTAACTTTTTTAAAAAACCTTTTTTTTGTGTACTGTACACCAACTTAAAAATAACGCTGTTTCTTGATGTAATATCTGTTATTATTGTGGTGACATTGTCGTTGTCGCGCTGTCATCATCATCGCAGAAGGTGGTGAAAAAGGCGATGAAGGTAAAGCTTTCAAAGTTTATAGACTTTCTCTGTTTTCTTTTTTTTTTCTTGCCAATACTCTGAAAAGCGTTAGTTATTTTCAATCTTGTTAAACTTCTTCTATTCATTCAAAAGTTTATCTGTATTTCCTTGTAAAAATTTTTGTGTTTCTATTAAATAACTAAAAAAAAACCAAATTTAAACGCCTGCTACTTTTTTATTATTAGTGTCCTGTTTATTAAAAAATATGTATCCGTTCTAAATTTTTAGTATTTTTAGTTTTTAACCCATAGTTTTGAAAGTCAGATATAATTTTTATTGGTTTCTATCGTTTTTTAATAAGTGTTATATTGTATATGTTTACAAATACTCCGCAGCACAAAAATATTTTAGGAATTCCAATTATATATTCCATGAGCTGCACATAACATACGAAAAACGGAGCAATTTTTTGTTATGTAAATGTCAATAAGTACTTTTTCCATAGACATGTTTTTAGATAGTAAGTATGGGCTTGATTATGCGCAGTCTGAGTTTGAGAAACATACAATACTTCGTTGCTGCTACTGTTGGCTCGGTGCCTGTTTTCTATGAAAAATGGGTCGTTATGTACGGAATCCCGAAAACGTCCGGCTGCATCTGGTGGTCTCTGGTGTATTTGCGATTATTGCTTGGAAAATATTGAGAAAATTCATTTCTGGGTCGGAGTTGGCTATCGAGTTATTGTCGCCCATAATTTTTAATATTTAATATACCCTTTCTGGTGAATTCAGCTGCTATCGTTATCGGTAATGCGTATATAGAACTTGCCATATCTAACAAATGTAACATATCAAATAGCGGATATCGAAGAACACTAATGGCTTCGTATTTTTATGATTTGATAGTAAAAATTGTCCGAGTGGCAAGTTCGCGAAAACAATTGATTTATAAAAACGAAGTTTCGTTCTCTTTGTAGAACTAAAAGAAATAACAGAGAGGTGTGAAAGTTTTGGAAATTGGTTCAAGACAACACAATTATTCATTTGCAAAATGATTTTTGATAATTGCCTTTTATTTCATCTTTCCAAATATTTTTCTATAACACAAAAAAGGAAAGTTCGATTTTGAAATGTTTTTAGAGGTTCGACTTAAAAAGCATTGGGATTTATATGCAATTAGCGCAGCACGTTCGTTTTATAATTTTTCCTGTGGCTTTTCCTATTATTTGCGCTAATGAATGATTATGACTTAATTTATCTCATTCTATCTGTATAATGATATAATTGTGCAAAAAATATCTAAGCTTCAAGGCATTTTTTCTAGTTACAAACGTGACTTACTTCTTCGCAATATTTTAATATCCCTTAAGACTGTTCTTCTCCGAATTTCTCAAAAAAGCTGTTGCTTGATGATAGCCTTATGTAATTTCGTTCTTGTCATACCATCCACAAATTATTGTTTATTTGTGCACTAATCTCTTTGTGTGTCTCGTTGTTTTGTCTGTTGTCCTATCCATACCCTTGTCTTTATTGATAATTACAGTACTATTCCAACCAAGACATGACATGACCTCTTGGGAGAAGACTGTATTGCCTTTATACTTACTTATGTATTTATCTATGGGAAATTGTGGTTATCTGAGGATGAGTTTGAGATTGTGATCTGTTTCGCCAATATTTTTTGAGTCCGAAAACCAAATTGTAAGAACTTTAACAATTAAATCATTAAAAGTTATCTAGATATTATCATTATATACAAGTTATCTCAAGTTTTCTGAAACCAAATGGTTCGTATATTTATGTGCCATTTATTTTTCATTTCTCATCTTTTGCAGTTGGTGACAAACCTTAGGCTTAGGCCTTTTCCACTGAAGGCTATGTTTTATGTTTCATTTATATTTTTATGAAATTTCTCAGGTTTCCCAATTCGGCCATTGTAATACACTTTCCGTGTATCCTAATTCTTCTTATTGATTACTTCCTTCTCCAAATTGCATCCGCTTTGCTGCTGTAGGCTGTACTAAAAAGGCAATCTATTTCGTCCCGCTCATTATACATTGCAATTAAAACCCATCGAGTTAATTTAGTGCTAATATGTTAAATTATGACTTTACTTGAATAGTGCTGCAGTGAAAATATGCGCTAAGCACCAATTATAGAAGATATATTTTTTAAATCTAAAAAGTAGTGATGTGTGGCACAGGAATCCTTGGCGGTACCAACGAATAATAAGATTTTTAACAATAAAGCAGATTTAATCAATAATATTAATATTGGCCGTAGTCTTTCTTAAATATTGTGCTGTAGAAAGCGGCAAAACTTTTTTATTTTTAAAAATTCTACGTAAAGTTCAAAGCGTACATGTATATACCGGCGACGATTAGAAGCCAACATTAGTCGTGTCATTCGTCCCATCAGAGTGGACTATATTAGACGCAATTACGGGAAACGATTGAAAGAAATTAGTTTTAAAGACTAACTACCCGATAAATTTTAACTGTTTGATTATTTTTATTTTCAAAAGAAGTACAGTCGTTCTATTTTTGAAGGCTTATATAAAGATGTACACATATTTTGAGATAAGTTTTCTTAACGAAGCACAAATCGGTCTAAAAAGGATAAATTACAGAAAATTTAATTTTACCCCATTTTCATAGAATTTTAAAAATCTCCAACCATTATATGTTAAAAATCACCTTTTTAGACGATATTGTTCGAATTGTATGTTAAAAAGTATTATGTTTTCCACACATTCTCACTCATCATTTCAGAGTAAATTTTGAGAGCGTGAAATTAAGTCCCCAATCATATTAGTTTCTCATTCTACCACATCTCACTTTTCTTACATTTTATATTTAAAAAAAGCTACAATTATTTGGTGTAAAATTGTAAGATTGTAATGTACAGAAAATGTTTGTTGTTATTAAGTTTACATATTTAACTTTTCCCCAAATTACTTATTTTCCTATTGCAGTTCAGAGTTAAATAAATTTTTCTTTACATTTAAATGTACATTTCTCTTCAAATATTTTTATTGGACTTTTATTAATGCTATTTTCTATAAATTTTATTATTTTCTTTCATAAAACAAACCATAAATATAAAAAATCTAAAACTCAATGTGTAAGTAAATTTTTTTTCCTGCAATAAAATGCAAAAGTTTCGTGAAATCTACACACACCTTAGCTTTAGTTTTTCAATTTCAAAACAAATTTCATAACTTCAGAATGCAAAAACTCACTTTTAATTATTTTATGTTTGAATAAATTTCACCATAAAAGAAACTTTAAGATAATAGTCATAAAAAGTCAGAAAAATCCAAGCCAGGTATCGTAACGTTTATGGATTTATTATTAGGAAACATTGAAGATAGACTTCAAACAGCGATGAAACTCCGAACCTAGCTTCGGTACATTTTTGAAATTTTATTTTGCGCTAATCGATTGGGTTTGAAAATGAATTGAAGAGGAAAACTGAAGAAAATTAAATACGCCGTACCGCACTACAAAAAACTTAAAATTTTATTAAAAGCGTATTTTTCTGGTTTTGTGAAAGGGGAGCGGAAAAGGAGCCGCATTAGTTAAAATTTACATTATTTGGTCGGATGTAGTCCTGAAAATAGTAATTATCTACTAAAAACTCCCTTAAATAAATTCCTACTTTCCATTTGTGTCTATTGAAATTGTATGAATCCAAAAGACAAGATAATTCACAACTGTGCAAAGCCGATTTAGCAAATAATTTGGGAAGAAAACTAAATGCAATTTTAATCTAATTATGTTGCTATTTAAGTTTTCAGTGAGGTTTTTTGGTCTTCAGTTTATTTTCGTATATCAGGATATTTATAAATATTTATTACTTATATATATCGACATTTTGAAAAATTAAACTTGAAAAAGGTCTTATATGCTTTTCCGAACAGAATATTTAGTGATAAAATTAATAAATTTTAATTACAAAAGCTCATATTAAATTCTTATTTTTACTTTTAACATTATAATGTATTATACACGTTAGGATATTTAAAATTATAATTTTTTACATTACATTTTTTGGTTCATAATTTTCATAAAAGAACGTTTGTTTTAGTATGCAACAATTAACGCAAATTCCATTGTTTTGTCAAACAATCTTAGCAACGCATTATACTAACAAAACGCGCTTCAAGGCTGCTAACTTTTATAATCTACTTACAAATGTACCCAGCCAAATAGCTGCTATATAAAAAGTATTTTAATGCATATTCTCTTAGTGATATAAAAATATATACATACCTACACATGCTATTTTTCATATGATATCATACTATGTTCGATTCTTTAAACAATATATATGAACATTTATATACTCGAACTTACATATAAGTATCTATTACATAAAACAATATAATCATTTAAACAAAACACGTCATTTTTGTGCATTTATATTTTATTTTAGTTAAAGATCTTTCCAATTTCAACATATAATCATGCTAATATTTTTGATGTTTTTTTCGTATCTTTCACACATCAAACTTTGCGATGCCTTAGGCTATCTAAAATCACGCTCAAAACCACAAGGAAGCTGTATAGGATTTTGGCGTGCTGAAAAACGTTTTCGCTTTTGGATACGTCATACGGTGAAAACGCAATGGTTCTACTGGTTCGTTATAGTGCTGGTATTTCTGAACACCGCCTGTGTAGCAGTTGAACACTATGGCCAAGAACAATGGCTTAATACATTTTTATGTAAGTATATATGTATGTATACTATTGTAAGGTTTGAAGGGATATAGATATTAATATCTTTGTTCGCAAAATAAAGTTGATATTATTGAAGTCACAAAAAAAAACCAAATTTTATGGATTATGCATATATGTATATAATCTATTTTGGCTTATTTGAGGTCGAACTATAAGGTGATGAAATGCGTAAAACGCCGCAAGATTATGTATTGAATTCAGTTGAGTGGTTCGCTAGGAACAGTGCGAACCATTACGAAGTTTCTTATTAAAGTTTAAAGGTTAAAGGTTAAAAAAACCAAATGGATGTTCAATAAAATCTTCAATATGTGTCTACTAGAAGAATTTCTTAGTCGTAATCTTATCTTTAAATATGATGATTTCATTCACTCACGTTACTTTCTTTCCTATTCCTCTCTCTTTACAGATTTTGCCGAATTTTTCTTTTTGGGTCTTTTCATGTCTGAAATGTTCATCAAAATGTACGCCTTGGGTCCACGCATCTATTTCGAATCGTCGTTTAATCGTTTCGATTGTGTCGTCATTAGTGGTTCGATATTCGAAGTAATTTGGTCTGAATTAAAAGGTGGCTCGTTCGGTTTATCCGTGCTGCGAGCCCTACGTTTACTGCGTATATTTAAAGTGACCAAATATTGGTCATCATTGCGAAATCTTGTGATTTCGCTGTTGAACTCGATGAGATCCATCATTTCATTGTTGTTCCTGCTCTTCTTGTTCATTCTGATATTTGCGCTACTAGGCATGCAATTGTTTGGAGGGCAATTTAATTTTGAATGGGGTACCCCCGAGACCAATTTCAACACATTTCCCATAGCATTACTGACAGTATTTCAAATTCTGACCGGTGAAGATTGGAATGAAGTCATGTATCAGGGTATTAATTCACAAGGTGGAGCGAAGAAGGGAGCAATGATTTACTCTATGTAAGTTTTGTTCTTTGATTTAATTTATTATATATAATTTTGAATTTCGTTTAATTTCAAATTTTGTTTCAATCTTGTATTTCAATAATTTACTCTTTTTTATTTTATTCTTAACTTCTTCAAAACTATTTTTACTTTGCATCCTCTAACGAAAAAAAAAATTAAAAAATTTTATTTAATCAAATAATGATTTTAACCAGAAATATATTGGTTTTAACTTTTATGTTATTATTCTTGGGTAGAAAAATTTATTTATGTTAAATTTATTTTGATTCTTTAATTTTGTATCATTTCAAAAGTTTCTGTAAATTACTAACTCAACCGTCATATTTGACTTCGTAGTTTTCGTCTCGCTATATAATGTGAACTAAACTTTTCTAACTTCTTTTATGAATATTATAGCTAGTTACTGATCCTTTTAGAAATCAATCATTTTAGGCTAACTTTGATAACTTTAAGATAATTTTTGGATATTTTTGAATAAGTAATGATACAAGGTGCCATATGTGTATGAGATAAATGATATTCCCTCAAAAAATGTGCAAGTAGGGTTAAGGCCGTACTTGTATATGTGCAATTAAAGTAGTGCATAGCTATTAAATGGGTCGATTTTAGATAGTTTTGAGCAAGGATGTCAACAAAAGTAAATTTCAAAGGATCAACTTTGTAATCTATATAAATAAAACTTGAGTATTTTTCACAGAATGCACAAAGCCTAATGTGCTTATATAGATGGACCCTACTGGTATCAAAAATTTACACTTAATAGATTCAGCTATAATATGCATACGAGCTATAACATCCTTACCGGCTTTTAAATATAGATAAATGGGCGTTTAAGAGGAAACTGCTATTATCAATAAATTCATCTTTTATATTAAACAAAATACAGGGACAAAATTTATTGCGGCTATCAAAGATCGATCCATTTTCGTGTTTAATTTTTCTTTTTCAAAATCTTCGTAGTTTTATGGTGTAAAGGGTCTTTTTCGACACACTAAAAAAAGCACAAAAAATTTTGCATTGCCACTTAAACTACACACACATGCACAAACATATTTAGACTAGTCACACCTATTTGCAAAGTTTTTTATATCCCTTAGCGAAGTCAAGTGTTATGAAAATTATAGAAGAAAAACGGGATCAATTCAATTTTTTGTACGCTGAGTCGCCTTAGCCTTTTTAATGTATTCGCTTGGTCACTTCATCATATGCTTTACGGATTTCCAAAGTACTGGCAAATAAGTTAATAAAAATACGGCTTAAGCTGTTTGGCACAAGACAAAATACCAACAAAGAAAAACAAATTATAACGAAATTACAGAAACAATTGTGTAACGATGTTCATTCATAACCCTATTCAGTAAATAACGCAATGTAAAAAGGAAAAAAAAAAAATTAACACAGGTTAATGTTTTTTATTGAACGTCGAACCATTAATGTGTACAATCATTCCTGATGCTACACTGTATAATCAAAAAGTAATAGGATTTTAAGTAATATATGCCATGCGCTAGTTTTAAATGAATACACAACAAAATGTGTAGATTTTCAAAAGAAATTTATACATTTTCGAAAAGATGGCATATAGTGCTTTAAAAATCCATATTTTCTTACGTTTCCCAAAGGTATCGTAACACTAAATTCAATTAAAATACACTACTTTTTGAAAGCGTTCCGTTAGTATTTTGTAAAAAAAAAAACATATGTACGTAGTAGTTACATAAATATGTTTGAAGCAAATAGGAGTTGAAATGTAGATTGTAGATTTTTAATACTTAAAAAGATTTATAATATATATCCACACCTATTACAAAAATTTTTTCTTAGATCTCTTTTAGTGAAACATAATTTATTAAAATAGTTGATATTAACCCAAAACTTAACTTCAATTACATACTCGTATATACAAACTATATATAGTCTTAGACTTACCAAAAATTTAGTGAAAAGTTTGGCAATGCCTTTACATTTTAGTTGCATGTACAGTTCAAAAACATTTTTGATTTTTTATTTTTATGAATTATAAATATAATTAGATTTATTTTGTTTTAATTTTCATTAAATTTATAATATTATTTTAAGTTTAGAAACGATATTGAAGACATCTATATTTTAAGAAAGTATATCTAAAAGCCATAAGCCTAAAAACAATTTTACTTACAAATAGGCAAAAAAACTTTCTAACTAATAGCAGCTTTTACACGCTTAATTACATACATACATATATTCATTTAGGCAATTCATAAGGTCTCATAAAGTCATATGTCTTAAGTCAATGTTGTACGAAAATACTACGCATGTGAACACTTTCTCAAAATTGTTTTCACTATTGAACTGTCAATCGAACGAAAAAAGGAGTAATTATAATTCACTCTCTTGGTCACTCTGTTTTCACATACGATTTTCTCATCCAAATAGAAAACGAATGCAACTTTCAAAAATCGATGGGCGTTGTATGGTCTTACATTATTTTTATATGGAAGTCAACAACAAAATTTTTAAGATGGTCATAAAATCTTAAACACGACATTATGACACCTTGTGAACTTCCTAATTATTTATCAATTTATTTCAATTCAATTCAACAAACAGCCAGCAAGCTAAAAATATTCAGGCACGTCCTGAAATATACACAGATGGATTAGTTTCACTTCCACTTTTTACTTCCACGTGGGATGACGGGACCTGTGCTAAGATTCATGCGATTATGTTACGCTGCAATTCGTTTCGAATATTTATTCGAAAACATATATATCAACATCTTATGAAAGAACAGAGATGACTCCAAAGGCAATAAAGCAGTTGGAACACAACGCATACTGAGATCTTTGCGACGCGAAGAGGCAGCCAAGTTTTTATAGGACCAAACGAAAGAGTGTGTTTTGTTTAGTAGGTTGGAATATAAAATTAATGTTGCCAAGAAGTAAGTTAGGGCACTTACACTCTGAGGTGACGACATACGATATATCGTCACCTAACATCCAAAAATCATTTTCAATGGAAAATAAGGCTTGCTGGCTGTATACAACTTTGTTTTGTACGTATGGAACACATTTTTTTAATTAAAATGAGAGGCTCAAAATTGCAATGAGAAGCTTAAGTTTTCTTTATATATCAACACTTTAAAAATTACTTATCATTACAATAGAACTTACAAGTTTTTTTTGGGATAAAACACAACATACTCGTATAACATGCACTAAACAAATAAAAAATCGGTAAGTTTTAAATTTATAATTTAGCAAAATGATTTACTAAAATTGTTTGAATTCAATTACATTTTTCGATGTCTTTACTTTTTAATATTAATAACACAGTGCGGCCCGTTACTTTCAAAATACATTCAAAATAAGGAAAGAGCATAGTGGTAGAAAGTGTCCAATGAAATACAGGTATCCCTCCTACAACACGGTCGATAGGCTCCTATAATATGACGTGTTATGTGAAACCGTGCTATAGGAGACTAGAAGCTGGTACAAAAAGAGGGGTTAAGTTCCAAAAAAATATTTTAATGCCACAGAAGAAACTTTATTTCTATTAAAAATAACAAAATAAATTTTGTTTTTATATTTTCACTAGAGATAGTTTAGGAGTGAAATTTATTTTTCAAAAAATTGTCTTACTTAATTAAAAAAAAAATTAACTCCTTATTAATTACCTCAAAAAATTTAATAATATCGATTCCTTTTAAATTAAAGTTTATTTAAATATTTTTGTTTACTATTTGACAATTTCACACAATATTTTTTTTCTATTTTACAAAATATGGTCTGCGCTCTTGCGATGGACTCCACAAAATGCTAAAATATATGTTGTTACAAATTTATATTTACAAAAAGGATTCATAACTACATATTGGATAAAAAAACACCTGCATAGAATTTTTAAATTTAGGAATCCAGCCAGCATACCGAGATTTTTTTTTTTGCAATAGCGAATTTGTGTACATACACAAAAAATAAATTAAGACTTGCATTCTTGAAATAATAAAATAAGGGTATTCCCGAATTGTATTTTATGTCAATATTATAATTTACTTAAAAAAAAAATAGTGTTGTAGAAGTATCGTGTTATAAGAGGTTTTCGGAAATTTTTTTAATCGTGTTAGAGTGAAATCGTGTTGTGGGATACCGTGTTGTAGGAGGGATACCTGTACTACAAAGGACAAACATTTTTCCTAACTTTGCATAAAGCAGCCCAGTTGGCAAACAGAAAATATTTAAACAAGGACAGGGCATGCAAATATTTGTACCAATAAAATGGTTGGAGTGCTAACAAGAAAATAATTTTAAAGTCAATTCATGGGCAACAGCCTCTCGGTGTTCCCCTTGTATTAACGAATACTATCTGTAAAAAATACGTCTCAAAATTCTGCAGAAGAATCAGTTTCAATAGACATGGAAAGTTAATCTTCCAGAAGAGAACTACACTTACTGATAAGTTTCAGCTGCATCTTTAACGTCAAGAAAATACTAACTCTTTTTTAAGGCGGTTAAAGATTTAACGTTGTTAAGAATTTTTTAAATTGCAGGAGAATACTAACTTGTTTACAAAAGCATCTCTTGAATGCTGAACGAGAGATAAAGAAGAAGTAAAGCCAAATCCTGGCGATCCTTACTCAAACTATGCGGTTTAAATGATACAGTTTGATTCTTATGGAAACATTTAAAGAAGTCTGCTAGGAAAAAGTGGACAAAAGTACCACAAAAACAATAGCGAACGGATATATAGAAATATTTTGAGATTTTAATGTTCACTTATTGTTCTATGTAGGGCATTGCTCATTTACCTCAATGAACCTTGGTTCTCACTATGAACATCTTTGGCTGCCTTCATAATAAAAGCATACAACTTTTGGGCAAATGATTCGAACTATTTTAAAGCATTGGGAAGATTCCAGAACCAGAATTAATTTTCTTCCGTACATGAAGAAGATTGATCATGGTATAAAGTTGCTTTCCTCATTGCTGCCGTACCTATTATTTTTAACATTCAAAATTCGGAGGTATGTGTGCCAAATTTTCAGAAAATGAAACTAAAAGAAAATTAAATTGCCGCGCTCCTCTCTGCATTACTTGGTAAGGCATAAAAATAATGAAATTGAAAGAAAACTAGTAAATGAGTTATGTTTGGCAAGGCTGAAACTTACATGCCACACTTAGCCACGCCTAACAGTAAAAAAATTTCCTAGTTCTTGTCCAAATTTTTTAGAAATCATTCCTGCTGATTGTTTGGTAAGCAGCTTTAAACAGATTAAAATTGAATATTTGATTTACCAATCACCTTACAAAGTGACCACATTTTCAAAGGTCGGAAAGTAAAGGTCCGTCTTAGACCATGTGACTCAACGTGCCGTGAAGCTTTAGTGTGTCTGAGACCTCTTATTTCTAATTTTGATACGCAAAGTAAGAGAAAATGAAAGTTAAGGTCAAGCAACGATTTTACGTTGCAGTGATTTTACAGAAACGCTACACCTAAGGCTCTCTGTTGCACATTAGCACGTTCTGGCGTTGAAAAGCTTAGCTCTCAGACTTTTTTTTCAGCCTGTTTTTGGGTTGTAGTAAAAGTGTTCAACTGTGCTACTCAAACTATTTTGCTCAAACTAGTTTTATCAATTGCTTTTGAATCTTAGGATTTACAACACTTGCATAGTTAAATATATTACTATTAAATTTAAAAAAAATAAAATGAACATATAACTCATATGTACATATAGTATACACATGCATAAAAAAATAAATTAAAGAACTCTAATTACTCGATCGGACTCTAAAACTCTTATCCCATTATGTTGTGTTTTTTTTTGTGCCAATCGCACTGTGTTATTAAAGAGAATTATCATAAAATATAATAATTAAATATGTTAAACTTATGAACGCTGTGCATGTAAACTTTTGGAACCAACTGTAAATTGTCAAGTGAGTCAAAATCGGCAGCCACCTATTACATCTTTATAAACAAATAAAACAAAATTAGGCTTTAACAAAGAAAAAATTCGCATGCAAAATGTTCATACATAAATATATGTGACACTGCAATACTGTATACTGTAAACATACATATATGTTATTTAAAAAATTGCATACAATTTAAAACAATTTGTGTTCATGCATGAATGTTCGTTTAAAAATATTTACACTACAGTGAATAAAAACTAAATTTCTTAAACTCTGAAAGCATTTTACGCACAAGCGAAAGTATTACCCTTCTTTAAGTGCTGCAATTGGCTTTGTTTCGTTGCTACTTTGCATATCCAAATATAATTTATGTGAAAAATAGTTAAATGTTCGAATACGAAACTAAATGCGAAAAAGCTGACGTATTTTTAGCTATGAAATGTGGCGTCAAATCAAAACGAATTGCAAAACTTAGGGCATCGCACACGAGTTGTCACGCAGTCGTACCCGTATACAATGCATATTGTACGAGACGATTACGCGACGATCGACTTCTACGCACGGCTCGTCGCTGTATCGATTACATTGTACGAATTCAATGCCACAGTCGCTCATTTTGCACTTCAAAACAACAATAAAACCTGTAGGTATAGTACGACTGATTGCTGCAACGAATTCACCACGATGCGACGAAGCGACGATGACCAGTCGTGTGCGAACTTCTTCCCTCTTGTATGTGCTCGGCGCGCTCTTGTACTGGGCGCAGCATACGCTCGAAGATTTCTATTAAAAAATTCCAATAATATTTTCTTGAGCAGAAAGGTGAACAATTTAATATGATTTCATGTAAATGTCTAAAAGTGCACATATAATAAAAAAAAAAATGAAAAAAAAATATTTGCATACGAAATCAGATGATGGATTTTAAACGAGTTCTCGCGGAAACTCAATATTTTGTTTAAAGTATTAATTCTTTTCTCAGCAGCTTTTTTTTTAACAAACACCATATTTTTAAAGATTTCTTTACTAAATAATGTGTAAGCGCTGTATAAATGCTGTAAAAGCACTGCATTTTTTCTCTACTCAACGCTTTGCATATATTTAAGTTAATAAGTAACAACGGGTAACTATGGCAAGTCTAACGTTAACGAACAAGGGAGAGTATGTAAAAAAAAAACCATAAAAACCATTTTCATTTATCAACAACATTAGAAAGTGTCTTCAATATGAAAATCTAGAAAAATATCTTTTAAGCGGGCATCCAACCTAAAGAAAGATATTTTTCTAAGATTCTTCGAAATTTTTTTAAAAACTAAAATTTTTGCTAGTTATTGATGATTTTGTTAACGTTTTTCTTTACTAATTTTCTTTTCAAAATAAGTTCCCCTTTCAGATTTACTTATTCTTGTCCCTCTACTATACTACCATCACATAAAAACCGTTAAAACTAATGTATAACTTTTGAGACTCTACAAACTCATCTCAATCTATTTATTCGATAGCTCTAATGTAAAAACAACATTACCTACATGACTTTTGTAAATTTTTTCCACTTCTCATTACACGTAAAAGTAATAACATCCCACATTCTCTATTCATATGAAATTAAAGTATTCTTTTCAACTTTTATATATCATCTGAACAATCTTTACTAGAGAAGTTTCTTCAATTTTATTTTTAACTTTTAATTCAAAGCCTTCGTGACGCTTTTTTCGAATCATTATTTTTTTTTTTAAATTAAAGTTACTGAAAGACAATCCGACACTTAGTGCAAGATTGTTCTCCATACAACATTTTTGGAAATTCAAAAGAAGTGTCATTATAGTTTTACCCCTCAAAAATATTTTATTCAGTTCATTTAATTAATTTTTATTTCAATTTTCGTTTTTGTCTATTCAAAATTAACAACAAAAAGTAAAATGTATACAAAAAAAAAATCTAAATTTTTATAAATATTTTTATATATAATTATTATTGTTATTGTTATTCAAAATCTTTTACACGCTATGCCATCTACAATACCTACTACAGATACTTTATCGTTTTGGTACTCTTCGGTAACTACACCCTGCTAAACGTGTTCTTGGCTATCGCTGTCGATAATTTAGCGAATGCACAAGAATTAACTGCAGCCGAAGAGGAGCAAGTCGAAGAGGATAAGGAGAAACAATTACAAGAGCTCGAAAAAGAAATGGAAGCTCTACAAGCCGATGGTGTTCATATAGAAAACGGTGATAGTGCTATTGCTGCCACTAAGGTGAAAAGTAAAAAGAAAGATGATGAAAAGAAAGATGAAGAAGAAGTGACCGAAGGTCCAAAACCGATGTTGCCATATTCATCGATGTTTATACTATCGCCGACAAATCCGTAATTACAAAAAAATTCCAATTTTATTTTTCTCAAGTATTTTATGGCTTATAGTAACTAATTGACCAACTAACTGTTAAGATTATTGCTTACAGAAGATATTCTTAAAGTAACACATAGGGCTTAGGGTTTGTGAGATCATTTCTTAAAATATTTTCATATTCTTTTCCAACGGCATATTGGCTACGATTTATAATTTGCAATCTTAACAACAAAAAACAGTCTAGAAAAATGTTAGGGATCACTATTTTTTATGTTTGTAAAATTAAGGTCATTAACTGTCAAATTTACTTGAGCTGGAAAATTGCCCGAATCGATGGTCTTATTTATATTTAATTTTAACAAGTGGGTTTGGGTAGCTCATGAATCTAGTGAATATGGATGTTGGTTGTAATATTGCCGAAATCATTTCAACATAAGTGATTATGAAATAAAGCTAAAATAGAAGATTATATATTCATATGCCATCTTCTTTACACGCTTCCACAATGAATATGAAAATTGCACCGATAAGCCTAAACAGTAGTTCACTTAGCATTCTAAGTCTGCACCGAATTCCGATGCCACCACATTGCAGAAGTGACGATAGATCTGACATAACTATTTACATTCAGCATACCAATGCTGAATTCAGGTCTCATATCTTGCAGAATGCTTTTCAAAAATTACCGAATGAAACTTTTGGTGCAATCGTGACTTTCTACTTAAAGTACGATATCTAAAAACATTGACAGAAAATGACCTTTTTCATCCGTGCCTACAAACAAGCTAAAAATGTTGCCCATGTATGCAGTAAAAAACTAAATTAATATGCATGCGGATTTGGAAAAATAATAAGCATATTTTTGGGCACTCGGAATTTATTTTGATAAGCTTCATTTTGACTGTTTAATAATTCGCAATAAATTTTTCCGTAGAGTAAATTTTCGAATCTATTTAAAGCAGACACTTTCGAGCAAAGCTTTTTCTCAGTTCTAAGTTTATGAAAAAAAAATTATTTATTATAATTTATCTTGTATATAAACAAATTTTTAATTGCAACAAATATTTTGCACAATCAACTAAAATCAATATTAATCGAAATATTTTTTTTCTCTTACATTTTTCTCCGTTTTAATTTTTACATATATTTTTGGTTCTTTATGTTTAAATAATTTTATTTTTACAAATAACCAACAAAAAAACTTCAATATCAACTCCAACCCACCAAACAATCAAAACAAAAATATCATCATCACCGCCATCATGCCCATATTATCATTTGCGAATCAACATTTATCATCAACTAAATATAAACATTGCGAAATTAACACAAATTAAAATCATTTTGATCAAAATTGAACCAACATACAAAATTGGCATTTTCAAAACAACCAAAATAAAATTGGATATTGGACTAATGGCAATCCTATCTTTTGTACATTCAAAAATCATACGCATGCAACACTCAAATACCCGATATATTCAAAACAAATCAAATCAAAACAAATCAAATCAAATATCACTCACAGCATACGCCGTGGCGCCCATTGGGTTGTAAATTTGCCATATTTTGATTTTTTCATTATGGTCGTCATCTCATTGTCATCGATAGCGTTAGCGGCCGAAGATCCCGTGCGTGAGAAATCGCCCAGGAATGAAATTTTAAATTATTTTGATTATGCATTTACCGGCGTATTCACAATAGAAATGTTACTCAAAATTGTTGACTTAGGCGTCATATTACATCCAGGCAGCTATTTAAGAGAATTCTGGAATATTATGGATGCTGTGGTCGTTATATGCGCTGCTGTTAGTTTCGGTTTCGATATGACCGGTAGCAGTGCTGGACAAAATTTATCAACAATCAAGTCGTTGCGTGTCCTACGTGTCCTGCGACCATTAAAAACCATCAAACGTGTACCAAAGTTGAAAGCCGTCTTCGATTGCGTTGTGAATTCATTGAAAAATGTTGTTAACATTCTAATCGTGTACATATTGTTTCAATTTATATTTTCTGTAATTGGCGTACAATTATTCAATGGGAAATTTTTTTATTGTACGGACGAAAGTAAACATACTTCCGAAGAGTGCCAGTAAGTAAAAAATACGAAATTTAATCAGACTTTTCAAACAAAAAACTACCTACATTTTTCGAAAATTTCAAAAACAAAAATTCAATTTAATCTTTTATTGAAAAAATAAGTTAGTTTTATTATTTCAATCCCACCTACCTACCTATGTACCCACCAACCCGACCTTTGTTTAACTAAAAAAAAAAATCAATTTGAAAAAAATTTACCCCATTTCTTATTTCTATCATTTCTCATATAAATGTGGACAAAATCGATAGAGTTTGTGAAAATTTTCATTTGATTTATGTTCCCTTTCTTTCGTTATTATTTAATTGATGTTGTTGCTTTAATCATCATTACCCCAAAAAAAAAAAAAAATCAAGTTAGTGATTTACGTTCCCAGCCGCTCTTTAGGCTATATGTCTCTTAGATACTTTTGTATGCTTTTCAAAATTTTCTAGTCCTTTTTCTGAAAGTAGAGTGTTCAAAATAATAAAAATCGCTATAGTAGTATAATAAGTTCAAGACACAAGTTATATTATATTTTTGATATGTTTTAAAATATTTTCATAAGATGTATTAATTGTTGTAGTGAAAGTACTGACTAAATGCTGAAAAAGATTATTTTTATTAAAATCGCTAGTGCTCGTAGGGAGTTTTTCAAGAACTTAGCGCCAGTTTCAAAAATGCGTAAAAACGGAAATTGATGTTGGATTGTTTTAAATTGTTTTCAGTAAAGTAAAAAAAAAAATGAAAATTTATTTCATATATATAATATAATCTCGATTTGAAAACCCTCAGTTTATTCGCTGAGATTTTTGGTTTTGCATCGACTTTTTCATATCTAGCGCCTGGTTGCACATTTTTGTCTTCAGTTTATAATGAATTTATCAGTCGATTGCAATGTTTCAGTCCCTAAGTGCAAATACTTTTGTCACTTAATTTTCTTGTAGAAGACTTGGTTAACTTTGAAAATCTTGTATGAAGCTTTTATTCTCATGTGGGCTTAGGATCCATATAAGTGACTCCTTGTGTACGCGCTTGTCAGCACCTAGATTGGAGGTCAGCATATCAACATTTTTAAGAAAGGCAACATGCTCTTGAACATTTTGATTTTTGATAAAACTCTTCCTGAAATATTTTATTTTGCACACAGTTTTCAAAGCACTGTAATATATAATATCTTGGTCATAATGATGGTTACAAGACATTTTCAAGTACAAGAAGTACAGGTGGTAATTTGCCCGTTGAGTGCAATGTTCGTAAACGCTTTTACTCAACATATTTACGTAATTATTACGCAAAAGACTAAACTTTGCAAAAAAAATCTTACGACATATTCAAAAATTAAGTGTTTCAATAAGAAAATATTTAAAAATTTAACATATGGAGGATAATATAATTTATGTCTTAACATTATTGTGCTAATTTTTACTAAATCTTAATTTGACTTTTATAAATTAATTCAATCCAACCATAATTTATGATCTGTAGTGAATTCAATATGTTTTTAGAAAAATCAAAAAAAATTTTTTTGATAACAACAACAACGTAATGGCAAATAAAGTACATACAATAAATTAATGGAAACACATCCGCAACGTTAGCGATTTGCGAATATCTTTTGTCTCGCGCCTAAAGTCCATATTTTCCAATCATACATTAGAAAACAATTAACGAAGAAATCGTAATTGTGTACATCGTAAAAAAGCTCTTTTCCTAAAAAATACTACTTTTTCTACTGCTAATTCTACTGCTAACATGAAAATCTATTGTTTCTCTATACTTTTTTTTTTGTAAATATTTAAAATGGAAAATACTATTGCTGTTGTTAGACGTTTGTACGTTTTCGTATATGTTTTTCTTTCTGTGTACTCTGCTCTATCTATGTACTGAAATATTACATACAATCAGTTTTTTTTGTTTCAAAAAATATAAATATTTTAGTTAATTTAGCAACAAATAGTAAAATTCACTTGTAGCAGCTTTGTTAAAGTCTAAGCTGAATTGAAAATTCTGCGATATGCAAATTTTCAGTGATTTTCATTATAAACGAAAGTGAATTCTACTGTACATAAGCAGATTTAGTGTTCATTCATTTAAAACATTCGTACTAGTACCAAAAACAACAAAAATACAGAAGCATTTTAAAACATTTTTCTTTGATCGTTAGAGAAGTTTCTAGATTAGTATGAACATTTTAGCTTAGCTTTTAATTGAAAAACAAAAACTTGCTTACAGATCTGCTTGTCCCGAAAGTAGTATAAGCATTTCCACTACTTTTATTATGTTACAAAAACTTGCTGAGTAACATAACAACATACGTAGCAAACGTACAAATATCAAAACTTTATGAACAAAAAAATACAAATATTTTTAATGTTCAACTGTAGGCTGAATTACCCGAAAAGAGCATTATAAAAATCTTGAATAGCTGTGAGGAAAATACATTTCTATGCCATGTACTCGTAACTAAAAGGAAAAATGCAATATATTCCGACGGTATATTAACATTGTGTTAACAACATCGAAAAATTTGGTCATTGTAAGTGGTTTGCTTGCAAAATTTCATATAAGCGGGGGTGCTTTTCTCTATAGTCGTAGAAGTTAAATATGTCAAATTTTTTTCAGATTTGTTTCTTAAGGAGAGAAACAATTGTTTTTTCAGATAAATAACTAAATAATTGATGGTTATATTAAGTCTATTCACATCACATTTAATATCACATCACATCGAATATTAAATAGGACTTTTGACGTCATGTCATCTACGGGAAAAAACCTAACAGTTTTTGATCTTGTTTTTAAACAGTACTCTTTTGTAAAGAAAATTGAAAAAGTCTCCTTCAAATACTTTCATAAATAGTCGAGTTTGAAATGAAATAAGGGTACAAATAATGTCAAACATTTTGCTCCAAGCACACCACTTACAATATACTGAAAGAAAATCTTTGCTGAACACCAACATATAGGAAATTGCTTTAAATTGCACTATTACTTACCACACACAGTTCTTTTAATGTGCAGTAAAATGTAACAAATTTCCCAGGAAAAGATACAACCAAAAAAAAAAAACAAAAAAATTCATTAACTTTTTGATTTTTATTTTGTACCAAAAAATATGCGTGCACAGATTTTACAGAATGTAAGAGTAGCATTTTAAAGTTTCCCGCTTGTTTATTTGCCTGATTACACTACAAAACAAAAAATCATGCAAGAAAACAATGCTTAAGAACAAAATTCCAAAACCAAAAAACCAAACAATGGAAAAAACATAAACTAAAAACCAGGATTTTCATTTACCGCTTTAAACTTCGCCACCAAAAGAAATACAAAAAACAGGATGCACCCATCTTAACTTTTTGAATTTTGCTGAAAGGAAACAAAAAAAGGAAGGACATTTTTGAATTGGTTATACTCGTATGCCAAAGAGTCCATATTACTGCCAGAAGATTTCTTAATAAGCTTCAGAAAACACAAGAAAATTCCAAATTCAAGCAAAAAATGTAAAACAAAAATCCAAAAATGAAACCAATTCAATTTTGAATCAATCAGGTGCAATTCGGATGAATGAAATTGAGATGAAAATCAGTAACCACAGCTTGTGACCACAAAGCAAATTCTCAATGCTGGATTTCGTAAGCTCAGCAATTTAAGCCAAGATCAAAAGCTGCTTGTATTATACGATAGTTAGCTAATATTTTACTCTTTTTGAATTTCGTAGCCTTAAAACTGAATTGGACCTGCAAAAAGAAAATTAAAAAAAAAAGCGAATGGAATAAAGTCTTGATAAAAATGTACAAATATAGTAACAAAAGCTTGAATCAAATAGTAAAGAAAAATGCTTCCTACAGCAAGAAAAAAATAATGCTATCATAAAAATTTTATAGTTTTTAGCAAAACCAAATAAGCCCAAATTTCATTAATTTGAATTAGTGCATATACATACAAATATAACGCTACATTTTAGTGATGCTTTAAATGTTTTCTTTATCATTTTTAATTATTATTCCTCTTTTACATTCAATTTAAGTCAATTTTATTATTTCAACATTTTCTCAGTGTATCTCAGAAGATTAAATTCTTTTTGTTTTAACTGTTTGCCTTCGTGTGCAGTGAACTCCCAAACCAAATAACATATTTGGCAGACTTATATCACTTATTTTTGTCTACTTAAATATGTAAAAAAAACAACACTGAAAGTTATATATAGAATGCTCACAATATTAAAAAAAAAATTACAACAAAGGACATTTAATGGTACAACACAAAAAACTTTTAAAACTCAAAATCAACTATTTTAAGAGTTAATTTGTTAATGCTTTTATGAATTTTGTGTATTATATGCTTTTATTTCACTGGTTCTGACTGTTTTAAATCTATAAAAATTAAAATATTTTTCATTATTTTTAAAACTTATTTTGGAAACTAGTCATTAGATCAAGCCCAGCTTAGTTCTACATATGAAAATTTATATATGTATTTTCTTATGAAAATATATATATTTACCTAGAAAAAGCTCTCTAATAGTAAGTAAAACTTTCAATATGACCAAATTTCAAGTAATGATCAATGGGGAAGTCTTCCTCCTGACCATGGCCGGTTATAATGGGTGATTTTTTAAGCGTTTAGTTTTTACAAATTGAAAAAGGAACAGATATTTGCAATAGTGAATAAAATATTTATTTAAAGCGATGCATCAATTCCTTCCATTTACTTTTTCAAGGTTATGTCATATAAATGTTACCCGCGGCTGCGCCTGAGGTGGTTCACCCTCAAGCTTCAATTTTGGCATACTTTGCCAGCATTTCGGCTGGCAGCTGTTATGTTGTCTTCTAGGGCTGTAATTGTGGTTGGCTTGTCACTGTACACGAGATACTTCACGTGCTCCCACAATAAATATTCTAATGAGGTCAAATCACATGATGTTGGCGGCCAATGGACTGCTCCGAGACGTGAGATTAATTGCTTTCCAAACTCCCCTCTCAATAGGTCCATGGTATCGCGTTCCGTGTGGCATGTGGCACCGTCATGTCAACAAAGTCTAATTCTCTCATTTTGTGCAAAAAAAAAAACGGTGATCATCGCATGGTACCTTGCTCCATTGACTGTAACGTTGCGATTTCTATTATTTTTGAAAAAGTACGGTTCAATCATGCTTCCGGCTCACAAGCCGCATCAAACAGTGCATTTTTTGGGATGTATTGGCAGCTCTTGAACTCCTTCTGCCTCCTCTTCGGACAAAATTTGGCAATAATGTTTGTTGATGTACCCATTGAGCCAAAAATGAGCTTCATTACTGAAGAAAATTTTTCGAAAAAAACACATTTCTCACAGAGCACGAATTTTAATTATAAAATATAATGATTTGCTACTCGCGCTGAAATGGCAAAACTTATTGAGCATTTTCGCCACTAATATGAGATACGAATCACGCGGAAAGTCTCCCAAAAATTTTACACTGAAAAAAGAAATGGCAAAAAAATCTCCCGTTATGCCAATAAAGGTATATGCAGCTACTAACGTATAAATTACGTTAAACTACGTAACTACGAGGGCAGATTTATAGGGTAAAGAGAAATTAAAGATATTTTTTTGGGAAAAACTTAGTTTATTTTTCAAAATAATCTTACTTTTGCTCAAAAGGCTTAGTTAAACGAATATTCAATTTTCGAATACTTTAGGAAAAGCACGATTTCACTAATATCTAAGAGATGAATGTATTCCATCTCATTATATCAGCCAAACATTATTTTCACTGAGCCAGGTCTTCAAGTTTGGAAATGGGCAAAAGTAATTGAAGAAATATGTAAAGGAGTAATTCATTGCATAGAGACATTTTGCTTCATCAAATGCAAACGTTTTATCTTCAAAAGGGCCATTGAAATCGCCCAATAAGTTAGAATATTATTTCCCCGTAATTATTATTGCTTTTGGCAGATAAACGATATATGAAGCGACTTTGTCAAAAAACTGTGTTAATGACCTTATTGACCGACAATGTCATACCAGCTATTCTTGAAACAAATTTGCTATGAGAAATACACTGTCTCGACTGCCATTTGATGTAGTGTAGTGGATTCAAGTTAAGACCACAGTTACAAAGCGACGTCAATTTTGTGTCTTTGCCAATGTCTGAAAGCATGTTTTTAAAATAACATTTGGAAACAAAATTTTTATCGTTTGATATTCGAGCCCAACTAAAATTTTTGTGTGTGGTTCCACAAGATCTTAGGTAAACTGTTATGCACCTTACCGTCTAGTTTTTTAATAGATGTACTACTATTTCATCAATTTTTTCATATATTTCTGGGAAAGGGACTCTCTAGGGCATATCAAAATCTTTTGAGCTTTTGCTTCAATCATTGGTTTCAGAAGTAGTCTTTACGTTCAGAAAGTTATGTTTAACTTGCATTTAAATTCGGATGCAATATAATTTTTCAATATATTCCGTAAAATTATCACTAACTTCTTAATCTGCTCTAATACTTTTGTATGGTGCAATGATAACGACGTTTCACCTAGTGATTGCGAAGGATTTTTAGCTAAAAATTTTAATTTTTGAATTTTTGTGCGAAAAAACAGTCAGAATATTTTTTTTATTTCTTTGTGATTTCTGCAATTGTGTTGCTTATTTATTTTTAGAAAATATTATAGAACTCTCTTGAATGTATAATTAGTGAAAACTTTTTGAAGACAAATGAAAACATACAACAAGGAAAATAATAATAGCATTAATTTCTTAAAAAAACATTCATATTAATTTTTAACACCCACGCATTTACACTTCAAAGTAGTATTTACCAACAAAAAAAAAATTTTCATAAAAATTATTATTTGAAATACTTAGCATTTGTAAACTAGCCGTTGTAAACTTAAATTATTTATTTATCTTGTTTCTCATTATTTAAGTGTAAATTAACGCTATTTGTTTTATTTTGTTATCGATTTTGTAACATTTACTATTTCTTTACGCCTAATCTGTGTAATTCTATAACACGACATTATTAATTTACATAATTTACAAACCAAAAAAAAAAAAACCTAAAACTTTTAACTCGCTAAACTTAACCTAACTATGCAGAAAAGAAGCTCTTTTTGAGCTGCTACTAGAGTTGGAAACTTCATTAGTGATAAAAAAATGCACAATAAAGCTAATACTCCTTTTTATTTTCCTTTTCTTAAACTTTATCTAACTACATTGAAATTTCGCTAATATCATTTACCATCAAATTCCCCAACATTAATATCACAAAATCAAAACATTTTTTTCCTAATTTAATCTTTTGTTTTCCTTAAACATCTTACACAAAATATTTTAAAAAAAAACACAAAAAAAAATTAAATTTTCAATTCCTATAAAACAAAAAAAAAAAAAAAACAAGGGGTTCCTACTTCAAATACGAGGAAAACGAGCAACTGCCACATCAGGAGGCACGCGTCTGGCGTTCGCGCAGTTTTCACTATGACAATGTTGCGGCCGCAATGTTGACGCTGTTTGCTGTACAAACCGGTGAAGGATGGCCTCAGTAAGAAAAAGCTTTTCAGTTGCTTATCTCTTGTATTTTAAGCATTTAAGATAATTCAATTTAGTTTATTTATTTTTTTACGTAAGACATTCTGGTATTTGCTTCGAATTTTCATTTTGCTTAATTATAAATAGGAATTTATGAACCGCCGGTCTAAGTGATCTGAACGATATACGTCTGTTGCCACGACGTCCCATATCCCGTGCATCACTTAGACCGGAGCAAATAGCCCATATTAGATGCGCAAAAAATTGATTTCTTATGATTTTAAAAATTTATGTTTACTTTTTTCTTTTAAACAAAAAAAAAAAAATTATGCAAATTTAATAGAGTCCTACAACACTCCATGGCTGCCACATATGAAGATAGGGGTCCAATACAGAATTTCCGGATTGAAATGTCCTTATTTTATATTGTATATTTCATTGTATTTCCATTCTTCTTCGTTAACATATTCGTGGCCTTGATAATCATAACATTCCAAGAACAAGGCGAGGCTGAATTGCAAGATGGTGAAATTGATAAGAATCAGGTGAGCGTTTTTCGCAAGAAAAAAAAAGATTTTTTTCTGTTTTTTTGTAAAAACTGTTGTACATTTTCGATTCGATTTTTCAATTATGAAAAGACAAAAAGCTTAGTGTTTTTTGAATATCAGTAGCATCCTGTGTATGTGCGTTGTGCTAGAAACAACAACTTCATGTCCATGTGTGTTTGTATTGAAAACAAAAAAAGAAAAAATTATAAATATTTTAAAAAAAGTATTTCTTAAAAAAAACAAACAATATTTCCAATACTTTAACAAAAACATGTTCGCTTGCTGTGCTAAAGAAAGCTTTTTTCGTATATATCTATCTACCCATTACTTTCGAAAACTATCCTCATTTGCTCATTAGAGTGCGTTGTTTTTGAATTTCTTAAAAATGAGAAAAAACAAACACTTAACAAAACGTAGCAAAAATATTGTTGTTAGCATTTAGTAATGAACACATATACACACACTAACAGACTGATACTATGCACTGTAATGTTGACGTTGTGCTTCAAATAGTATATAGAATACTTTTTTTTTGTAATAAATCCAAAACGTATAAATACACATGTCTTATAGTTAAATATTTGAAATATAATTTAAATGAATGTTATCCCTGCTCGGTTAAAAACAGAAGTGTGAATTATATATAAAATCTGTGCTTCTCTTGAAACTTCAAATTGCTTGGCTTTTAAGCATTCGTTTGGATCTGTACAAAAAGAGTTTGATTGGCTAAACCCTACATTCCTGATATATAATCGCCTAATATAGCACATCTGTGGAGGTTGAATGTTGAAGTTTCAAAGAGCCTTAAGGCTTTACATAGTTAATGGAGAAATGCGCGAAGTACCAAGTTTTTCGGTGTTCTAGAGTATTATTCAAAGTAACTAGCTGATAATTGTTAGCCCAAACTAACACTAAAACTGAATTCAACAATGGAAAATAATATGCAACAGTTGATTGTAATCAAAGATAAAACTTGCTTGCTAAAAACCAATAACTTTTGGAATGCTACCACATCATAAACTTTTACTGACTTCGAATGAAATCCACACATTCATCACTTGGAGTCAAATTTCATCATCATAAAAAAAAGTTTTAGTACGAGAATACCATATAAAAAAAATGATTTTATAACAATCGTGTAACGAAATTTAAAAATCTATCACAAGATTTGCAATGATGTCGTTTGAAATTGCTTGGCAGCACCATAGTAGAGGATGATGGAGCAGAAAACTATTGCAGCATAAATTTCCATTGAAGTTCGTACATAAATAATATTTGATGTGAGCGTTGTTCAAATCAAAGGTCAAAGAAACATTTCTAGAATAGAAAGAACAAGAGCTTGTGCGAAATAAAAAGAACACAAAAACTTCATGCAACAGAGATATATATATTTACGTACATTTATATATCAGTATCCAGTTATCAGTCCTAAAGCTGAAGGTTGTGCTAATCAGGCTCTTTTTGTATCGACTGTCATATCAGTGAGCAATTAACTTTTTTGAATAAAACAAAAACTAATTTTCTAAAATATCGTCAATTAGCTTGAAAATCTCACTAATTCTTTTTAAAAAAAATTCAGAGAGCACTTTTCGGCCAGCAACTGCAATGCACCTAGGTCGAGTTTTTTTTTCTTACTAAGCCAAAAAGAAGCTATTAATAATCGAGTGCAAATTATAAAATGTGCAATTTTAAAATTTTCAATGCTTTGCCAAGAAATACGTCCTGAAACCTTTGTGTGAAGCTGTGAAGCTTTTCCAAAGCACCTCACCTATGTATGTTAAAAACTAAATAAAAGATTTTATTTGAATGTACCCAAATATGAAATGTTGAACATTTACCGGAACTTGAAAGTTGTAAATATGTTATGCATATGAATATTGCAAGCCTTGAAATATCATAATATCGATGGTTATGATTTTTAAAGCATTGCAATTTAATGTTGAAGGTTTGTATGAGAAAACAAAAACTGCTTGAATTTTAATACACATCTACTACATATTGTCTTTGTTTAGCTTAAAAGTAATTTTATATGAAAAATGCTTACACGTAGATTTCTTAAAAAAGATATTACTGTAATATTAACGTGGAAAAGAAACTGAAAAAAGTGCTAAAAATAAAAGTAACTTCTCAATCAACTCTTTTGCCATGCAAAACAATGTAACTCGCATTTGTTGCACATTTACACGACAAAAATTTACCAAAAAAATTTGCAATATCAAATTATTTGAACACGAAAAATATTAATTTTATCGGGTTTCGTCGAAATTATTCGTCAAACATTTGCCTCAACTTTCACTCAGTTTTACGAAATTTTTCGCTTTGGAAAATCTGTGTGTTATACATATGTATATTGGTTGATAAGTACACCATTAATCTACAATTATCTCATTTATAATAACGATCATAATTTCTATTAAAAATTTATCAAAATGCTGTATGAGATGCATTTAAAAATCTCTTACCAATTTGCTAGAATAGTGCTCTTCCGCATTTACAAACGAAATGTAACTTCTCGACAAAAGTTTTTCGAAGAATTTTGCTTTCAGTAAATCTGCAACATACTGGCAGTGCTAAGAGGGTTGATACAAGAACACGAAAATACTTTTTGGTTAGGTTAACACCATATTTGGTAGTTAAACATTTTATGGAAAACTTTATCTCTACACAATCTTTTTAAGAAATCTCAAAAAAAAAGTTTTTATTTAAAAATTGGCGCTTTTTTTAAAACAAAATAAATACATTCAAACACAAACGTATAAATTATATGTATATGTTTAAATGTTTATGTGTTTAGTTTTATGATTTTGTAAGAAAATGCATTCAAACCAAAAGAGATGCACGCTTTAAAATCTACCTCTGTAATTATTTTCAACAACTACATACAAGAAAAAAATTTGAGTAAAAATTTCTAACCAAAAGTGATTTTAATTTTCAAAAAAAAAAAAAAAATCGAAAACAAAAAAAAACATATATCTTACAGAAATCCTGCATAGACTTCACGATAGGCGCACGCCCGCTCGAACGTTATATGCCAAAAAATCGCAACACATTCAAATATAAGGTGTGGCGAATAGTCGTATCGACCCCATTCGAATATTTTATAATGATGCTAATTGTGTTCAATACGCTGCTGCTTATGATGAAGGTGAGTGATATATATATTACACTATATTATTTACATGTTACAATATTATTATTAAAAAAATGAAGTATCTTGGATATGAAACTATTTGAGCCTTTGCCACTTGTGCAAAGTGGTTACTAGGAGAAAAGCATAGGTTCTAGTGAACAACCCAGTAAAACATTATCATGAGCAAGAACAATCGCACACACGCTACACTTCATATAAAATGTTATTATTATAATTTGACAACCGCAAACATTTCAATCATTTCAAACTGTCTTATTTTGAAACATTGGTTATGTATTTTTTTTGAATATTTGATTGATATTGTTATATTCGCATTGTGAATAAAAGAAAATGAAAAACATAAAAAAGTGCATGGTAAATAATTAAAATGTATAAAAGTCAAGTTATTGTATAAAACATAATGTTATTTTTTTTTTAAATCATCAGTGCACATGTTCCAATAAAGTTCATATATTAAGTTTTATTTTGAAAAGAATGTATGTGTTCATGTTTAAAAAGTTGACAGTTGAAATTATGAATTTTAAAAATAATTACAAAGCTTAGCTTTAGCTACTTGGCAATTTCGCTTACAACTTTATAATAATATTTGTATATTAAATGAAAAGTTCTTTAAGGTATTAAGTTGAGTTTTACAGTCTCCGGTTTTAAGTCTAGAAAATTGAAATAATGAAAACAAATATTTTTGCATACCATGCAAATTTTATTTCTTAAAATACTTGACAACAGAAAATATTTTTTGAGTTTATAATAAGTTTGACACATTTGGGGCGCTGTTAATCATGCCACTTGTTCAATTTAATTGGTAAGAAAACAAAAAAGTCAGAAACCCTAGAAAATTCAAATACTTTTGAGCTATAATTAATATATATGTACTCCTTTAGAAGATCGCAATTAAGCGATGTTAAAAAAAATGTTCCAGGCTCTCCTTAATTCCGACATGCTCAATTTTGTCCATTACACAAAACTTTTTAGGGAGGACCTCTTTTTTCCGCCACGGTCAATGCGTTGCGCGAAAAAAAACCTACATCTGCTTTAAATTCATTAGAAAATATATTTTCTTAATAAATATCCATCGACTTTCAATAAAAATGTTTTCCTGCTACGCAAACTCTGTTTTAAAATAGCCTTTAATGTAATTCAAATGACATTACGCGTGAAGACACTGATAGCTCATAGGCATTTTTATAGTTGAGGAGTCGGTGACCAAAATTTGTATACGATTAAATCGTGTGGCAAAGGTTCAATATAATGAAGTTCTGGGTAATATAAGCAATATGAACAATATCTGTCATTGCATTGTCTCTGAGTTATTGATTTAGAGCCCTTTAAAAGTGAAAAAAATTGTACCATAAGCAATTTATCGCGTCGGCCTTTCATTTTAAGAAATGTGTCTTAACACAAAAACAGAAAAATGCAAGAAACTGATGTTTTTGTTGCTGCGCTTTTTGATATATATATATATATATATACAAACTGAAATGATTTTATCGTCTGGCAGATTGCGATAATTATAAATATTATTTCATGAGAAACGAGAGAAACAACCTCTGCCGTTGCTGCCTGTAAAAATTGCTATATTACAAACATGTGATTACAAAAGTTGAGTAACAAATCATTTTGTTGCATCTACCTCTTATCTGAATGGTAATGGCATACTATTAAGGATAAATCTCTATGAATCTTATACCATGCAAATGTTACTTTTCTAATATTGGGTCATTTATATTATTTTTATGGCTGTGCAAATTAAATTTACAATATTTCAGAAAGAATAAAAATTCCAATATTTTGGTGTCAATAAAATAAATACACGAAATTGACCAAATCGATGATTTTCACATATCGTCCAAAGAGCAGAGACTTACACCTTTTGTGTTTTCAGCTGCTAGGGGCAATACTGAAGACAACGAATTCTAAAAACAACGATAAAATTGTATAACAGAGTTTCTTACATTCACTCTAGTTTTTGTGATTCGAATAGTTGTGAATGGCAATACATATTAATATTAACGACGATTAAATCATACCTTAATGTGATTTTCGTAAAGGGAAAGTGAGAATTATTTGTTTTTTTTTCTCACTAATTTTTGCATGGCGGCAACAGGTGCTGTGAATATTTTTTGAGATAATAAGCTACCTTTAGTTATACAAAGTAATACATACGATGGATTTTGTATTATACAAAAAGAAAATATGTATATGTTTCCTTTGATGTTTTAAATTTAATGTCTATAAGTAGCATGAATCAGTGGTTCTATTTAGCAGAAATTTACTAAAAGACTTTGCAAAAGTTTTCATGGATAATATTATTAAAATGGAATGAAAGTTTTGTTTTGGTATAAAAAACTGAAAAAATATTTTGTTATTTTTGTGACACATTTACCATCACACGTAAATACCCATATTATTTTTTCACTTCAAATTAATTTTAAAACAGTACTCATTTAATAGTCCACTCTTGTCTTATGCTCAAATTTACATGTATAGCTACAGAAACACATAAACAATAAAACACACTTATATAAATAACACAAATACACACACATACATATGTATGTATGCAGAAAATAAAATCAACACACACTAGACATGTACATACTTCCACATTAACTTTATAGTAAAACAGAATCATTTTTGTTACTTTACTTGTAAACTTTAAGTGGTAATATAATTTTCTCTCTTTTGAAAATATGTAATTAACGAAAACATTTTTAAAAACAGTATCATAATCAAGGTGATATGTATGAGAAATCGCTTAAATACATCAACATGGGATTCACTGGAATGTTCAGTGTTGAAACTGTGCTAAAAATAATAGGATTCGGTGTTAAGGTAGGTGTGGCGCTACATGCAAACAAAATACAAAAGGTATAAAAATAAACATTTTTAACATACTCGTATAAAGCTGAAATTTACTATGTCAATATTAGCAACAAAAAAAAAGTAATATATGTAAGTCTACAGTTCGAAGGAATCGCTTGCGAAAAGGTAAGTGTTCTATGCTATTCAACACGTTTCATATACCATTACTTACTACTAATATATAGCATGTTCTTTCTTGTATGAAAAAGCCTTTCAAAAAAACTATCTCAAATGAAAATTGTAAAGCACGCTTCTAGCACTACTTGAGCATATTGGCTTAATCCTTTTTTCGAAAAATGGTTTTACAAAAGTTTGCATGCATTGTAATATTTCACACTCTTCTAAAAAATTACTTCTGATTTATAATTTTCTTATTTTAATATATATCTTTTATAACACAGCTACTCTAATACTGTAATCAGACATCACATATGACACAGCAAATTAGACAAAAAAATTAATTTACTTAAAAAATTTTTTACAATAATAACACAATTAGAAGAACTGCTTTGAAAATTTAGAACAAAATTAGAACATTAGCAATTAGACCAATTAGAAAAAGCATGAGCGAATATTTTCGAACTTCAAATAAAAAAATGTACAAAAACATTTGATTTAAGTTGAGTTTTTCTCAAAGATTTCGTATTAAACGAATAAAGTGGTAAGAAAAAATGCAATTAATCAGTTAATTCAAAAACAACACGGGCAAAGTCTGCTTAGACAAGTTTCGTAAGAATCTCAGCTTAGTTTGTTTTTCAAATAACTGATGCGATTTTGAAAACATTATTTAAGTTTTTTCATTTATTTTAGAATAAAAGTTAATTCCCACACTAAATAAATATTTACCTATAGAACGATTGAATAAAAATAGTTCTTTTAGCTTAGAGTGAATGTTTTTAGATTTGTCACGTGGTCAAGTTGAGAAGTTTGTTTCGTATTCCTCATAAGAAAATATAAGAGTTTAGATCTTTATATCAAAAGCTTATTGTGTTTTTTTGAAGAGAACGATTCTATAATAATGTTTGAATATAGAAAGTTAGTCTTGGCTCTCAAAGCCCTCCTCCACCTCTTTATGATTTTTTCCGAAATAGTTTTCTACATACGGCTGAAACAATACAAAAACAATGGTTTTTATTAAACTTTCTCAAAAGTCACCTAAGCTTTTTGAGTTAGGAAATTGAGTCAGTAGCATTTTTCTGAAGAATTATTATTTTGGTTTTTTTTGAAAGGAAATAGTGTTTCAAAATTTATGTTTTTAGGATTAAAATTTGATTGTTTTTAAAGAATTTACCAAACTAAATCACTCCATAACACTAAAAACTGGTCATACAAAGCAATCAGTTTTTTGGGGTATAATTTGTAAATTTTGCGAAAAGAAATTTTATTGTTGAAACGGCAAAGAAATTTAATTTCATGTATCAGTGATGGAGATATTTTAAATTCGTGGCAAGTACCTTAATCTCTCTTTTTACTCTTAAAGGCACTTTACGATAAGATGTGTTTTGGTAGTTCAAAGTGTTGATTGCCAGTCAAAGTCAGATTCAAAAATATTATCTTTTTATTTGGTTGAAATTATTCTCAGTTATTGGGCTATTTTTGACCTTTGCAGACTTAATTTTTGCCATGGGTTGATTGTATAGTTTATAAAAGACTATCACAACTTTTTTTTTAAAGTCAAATGTTTATTTATATAAAATTTTTTTTTTGTTATTTATGGTATAATCTTTGTTAAAATTACAAATTTTCTAAGCAATACCAATTTTGTTTGACTCAAGTATAAATCAAATGTGAAGATACTTTACTAAAAATCATGTAGCACTTTTATTTAAAAAAATTATACCTACATGTATTTTAAAAACTTATTATTTAAATATTATTATTATAAATTTAAAAGAATAATTTTGAGTGTTAAAAAAATAATTCAACCTTAATCCCAGTTTAGAAATTACCAGCTAGTTTTAGAAATGTTGACCCAATTCCCCAAATCTGTTTCCCAATTATAAGAATTGTTGTGTATGATATTGTTGACATTTTATAATCCCTAGTGCATAAATTCTAAACTTAGAAATATGTTATAATCATATCAATATTTATTGATATTTTACCTATATTATTGTTGTTAACAATAGCATTCCTTTTGTTGTTAAGAAATCATTTTCTGTGATTTTTCTCTCCAATTTTAGTCCTACAAAGGCGATCCCACGGTTAGTGACATCCTAAGCTACATGAATCTAGTCTTTACATTATTATTCCTATTGGAGATAATATTGAAAGTAATTGGCTTCGGTTGCACGGTAGGTAATATAGTACATTTTTATTCTTATAATGAACAATTCGCTACGACATATGGTACAGACAGAGGTAACATCGTAAATTTCAGCTGCAGTATTAGATATGTTATAAAAAAAATTCCAATATACAATAAAAACCTTAAACTCAAACTGTTCACATTTCCTCCGCAGAATTTCTTTAAAGATCCATGGAACATCTTTGATTTGATAACAGTGCTGGGTAGCATATTAGACGCATTATGGATGGAATTTGGGGTAATTATTAAATGCTTATTTTTTCATTACTGCTGTATGTAAAATCGTATATATTTAACAATTATTACTTCCAATTTTGTATAAACTATATATACCAAAATATATAAGCAGTTAAGAACAAACACTATGCAACTCTTTTGCAGGAATGATAATTTTTGAAATAGGAGTTAAAAAACTATATACATGTTCACATTTGAAACTAAATTTTATATTAAAAATTCAAAAATCAACAAATAAATAAATTAGCAAAAAAAAAACACATGTGCTGCAGCGAGCATTTTTGCAAAATGCTGAATTTTAGCTATCAAAAAAGAAGATATCAAAGTTAAACTTTCATAAAATAATTATTCTATACTAACACTATTTTGTATTGCGCAATATTATATTAAATCAATTTATCATATATTTTCAGTTTAAAAACATAACGTTTTTTAAAAAAATAAAACTTTACGAAATATTTTTTATAAGTAACAATAATATCTGTTAATTATTTATTTATTTATATAAGAAAATTAAGCAAGATAATCATAATAATCATAAATTTTTTTAATTTTCCTTTTTCATACTTTATTTTCTTTTAAAATACGAATACGAAAACCAAATACGAAATGGGGTCCAAAAACATAAACAAAATCAAATAATTTTGTGTTCTCAAAATAAACAAAAAAAAACATCGATACAAAAACTAAAAAACCACCACAATAAAATTAACCTATTGAAAACACACAAAATACAAAATTACACTTTTTATTGAAACACAACTATGCCATTTAAAATTCATATTTGCTTTTCTATCATGAAATAAATCAAACTTGAAAAATCAACATCATCTTGCATCTTGTTTTTAATCAAAATCCACACACCCACACGTATAAACCCATACACTTACACAAACACTAACATACTTACAAAACCTTATGTATATACAAACAATATTACTTGCAATATAATTTCTTCAACAAAAAACTTAAAAAAATATGAAACTTTAAAAACAATTTACCTAAAACTCATCATCTATACCATCAACAACAATTACAACAACACCAGCACGATGTAAGTACAAAACACTATCCACACCTAAAAGATATACCTTTACTTAAACCGCTAGTCACATATTTTGTGTATAATTTTTTGAATCGTAATTTAGCCCATTAGTATTTCATTGTAATATCTCTTTTGCTTTTTATTTTATTTTAATTGTTCTATTAACTTAATTTTATTTTTTAAATTCCTTCTGGGCGAAGGCGATTTCATATTTCCTGTGTTCTGCTCTTTGTTTTGGTTGCTATAGTCCATACGTCAGCAGTATTTTAGACTTTGAAGGTGATTATAATCAATCAAGTCAGCTTTTGTTTTATATAAACAACTAAGCGAAGTGCCTTCAGCCAATCTTTTTATCTACATAATTCAAGATAAATTGCAAAATTTCATTAAAAAATTCGAAAAGCTAAATAGAAGAACTCAATCCAATGCGTGTTGAGAAAGTATCGAATAAGTCTAAGAGTAACTGAAAACATTGATGAAGTAAAAAATTAACAGAGGAGTTTGAGAAGTATCGAAAGAGAGAAAAATTGTCAATTGAAGTCGCAAAGTCGAATAGTACCAATTTCTGGGGCTGTTGGATATGAACAAAATACATGCTAATTACTTTTTTATCAAACCTCGTATACAACACTGTGCGCAAAATGAAGTTGAGTATTCGACTTGCAAAAATTTTGCTCAGACGTATATCTCGGGAACTATAAGTCCTACCTTAAATTTGTACTTAATCTTTTTTGTGTAAAACTAGCTATAAAATAAGTCTTGTTCAAAAAAAATTGTCATTAGACCAAAATTTTATGAAACATTTGAAAAACTCGATTCTTGCGACTAACGTCATTTGTTATGCCTAAATCAAAATAGTCTCGGTGAAAAACGCTCATCTGGATTTTTTTTCCCAAAAGAAAACTTTTTACCTGAGCGATGGTGTCGAGAGGCATCTGAAGACACCGAAAAAGTTAATGAATGTTAATATGTTTTTAACTACTTTTTGGGGGATAATCATTTACACGTGGCTTGTTATTTTCAAAACGCTATGCAGAAAAGTAGATATGATATGAGCTATAGCGCAACAACATGTTTTTATGAAAGTCACTCTGATGAGATTAAAAATGGTCTGAGGCAAGTGCTTCGAATGTCATAGCACTTCAGTTATTCATGTGTCGAAATAGTGTACAGTTGGAAAGCTCAATTTGAGTAAAGTTCGAAACCATGAAATCAGTGCGAAATTAAGGAACTGTGCATTTTTATTTGTTCCTATGCACCCATGTACTTTAACTTAATACTCAACTGTAATACTTCCATATATACTGACGATCTAAGTTCAAATTGATATATTGTTACAATAAGTGATATATATATATACGTAGGGCTTTCTTCACTATCTATCGTTTTGTTGTTATTCTTTTTAATTTTCCTATCAACATTCAATTCCAAGTTTTTTCTTTTATGGCTAAAATTTCCATCATCCAACATTATTCGTACATATTTAAACTTTACATATTTAAAGCTACATACCTATTTCGTTCAATGTTTCGATATAAACTACATAATAAAAAATGCTTTTCTATATACGTAATACATAGAGTGAACGTTAAACATAAATTTCGTTTGTATTTATTTTGTGGAATGCTATTTCTTAAGAAGGTTTTTCCTTAACTTTGTTAAGCTTATTAAGTTCAATACTTATTGTATTTTAAGCCGCTTTAAGTAGTACAGTCCGAAAGCAGTGAAAATATCAGTAACTATTTTATGTTATGTATATTTTAATTTGTGATATTTTAAAGGTAAAACAAAAAAAAAAATAAAAAATTACAAAACAAAATGTAAGCCCATCTAAGAACAAAAAAAAAATAAATTATGTCTTTCCAAATTATTGATTTTATCTCTGTGTTTTTTCTTAGTTTTTCTCCATTCAATTTATTTAAATTTAAGTTGTGTTTCTAAGCTTATTACGCTTGAATTTTATGACAATTTGTTTTTCTTAATTTTTTTATATGAATTATTTATACAACTTCTCAACATAAACATGTATATACTTTGGATCATGCTGTATCGTTATCACATACTACGCATACACCACTGTCATCAATGTCATCATCATCGCAATCATGTTCTTTAATTGTCTACAATTACCTTCAAAACTTAAACTCTTAATAAAATAATCAAATCATCACAATTCTTTGATACAACAAACGTTTGTAAAATAATTTCTTGAATTTGCAAAAACAAAAAAACCTGGCATTAACTTTACATTTTTGAAATTGGCAACATATCACCAACAACAAAACACATCCTTTTAATTTTTCTTTGAATAAAAAAAACACATCACCAACACCACTGCAACAACTATCACCATCACAAACAATGCTACCGCCACCACCACGTACGCTAACCAATATCACCACTACCACAACCACAACCACAACCACCACCAACATCGCAATTATGCTCAATCAAACAATATATCACAGGCAACTGACGCAACTGTAAGTAGTCAGCAATCTCGTTTGCTAAAAGATAAGTAATTTGATAAAATTCCAATTTATTTGAAGATGAAATTATTTCAAAAATAATTGACATTTTAAATTTCTAAATTCTTTTGAAAATATTTTTGCGCTCTATTTAGTTTGCTAATACTAATCGTATTTATCACAAAAAAAAAACTATAGAAACTCTCAAATGCTTTGTAAGAATTTAAACTTTAAAAATAAACTTCACTTGTATTTTTGCTTTACGTTTTGACTAAAGCGCTTCTCTTTTCCTAATGCTCTTATATTTGATTAACTAACTGAATAATGTATTTTTTATTACGTATAACTGTAATTATTTGAATTGAAAATAATTTTTGCTCACTTCTACTTAAGTTCCGTCGCTTTGATATAAAAAATTAGTTTCTGGTGTTTTTTTTTGTTTTAGTTCTGTTTATTTTCAATTGAAGTCTCAATTTTTTTTTGCAATCCACCCGAAAATGACTTACAAGAAATATCACTGAAAAATTGATTGATTTTTTAAACGCACACACTTAGTTTTTTTTTTCTGTCATCTCAAAGTACTTGTAGTTTTGTTAATGATAAAATCTGTTTCTGAGTGATATACCGTTTTTTTATTTTCTTAAATTTAACTTTGCCTTTGCACAAAAGTACGCAATTTGTAGATTACTAACGAGCTTACGAGCATGTTTATTTACAGCATTTTTGTTTTCTTTTTTTTTTTATTATGTTTGAAGTAACAAAATTTTATGAAAAAAATGTATGATTTTTACACAACACAATAAGTTGTTAAAAAATAGTAAATAAACGAAAATGAGCATTTTGAGATACACGGAAACATTTTTATTCTGGCAAACTGTGATAGTCGTCGTTGTGAATTAGTTAATATAAATTGCCTTAGAATATAAAGTTGCAATTGAGAATGTCATACTGCTCCCGGTAAATCTCAGTTTGGTAGACTTCTTGTGCTTGACTTCTAAATCATGCTCTAATTTATCAAACTTTGGAACTTCTCCAAAAAAAATTTCGGTTTTTTAATTGGTCGTTTTGAAAGATTTTTAGTACTAAGAAATCTGTTGTTTTTTTTTAATTTGTAAGCCTTTAAAAAAATCTTATGAAAGTTAGAAGCCACATCTTACGCAATGTTTTTACTGTACATTTTTGATAATTAAACTAAATTTGGAAAATTAAGTTCTGAAATCTTATTTAAAAAAGTTACTTAAGACTTACTTACATAAAAATTTTAAACTAAAATTCTATCTAAAAAACTTAGTATAAAAATTATAAATATATTTTTTTTTGTTCTGTGGGAGGTAATATGAACACATATCAATTCTCATCCCCATTCTTTCGAAGAAAATCATACAAATTGAAATTTTTGAATTCTCACATTGAATTCAACTTATCGATAAGCTCGTTTTTAATATCTCAAAAAAATTCAAGTCTAGAGTCAAAAAAGCAAAATGTAAGTACAAGCAACTTGCAATAAAAAATTCTGAGATTTTGAAAATAGTGCCAACTATTTTACTATCACTATATTATCATTCAACTACCACGATGTGCCAGAATAAAGTTGTAAAAATAGCTGAATTAAAAATGAATGATACTGTATAAATTTTTTCGACAGATATTGCATGCGCTTCGGAAAGCTGCGCTCACATTTGCGTATATTAAATATAGGTAGCAGTTATTGAAAGTGTATTAAATGTTAAGCATATAGCGGTATTTAATTGACAACTTGGTAAGTAACTGTAATATAGGCAAAAATTATATAAACATACTTAATTAAATGAAAAGAAAAGAAAAACTATAATCAACAGAAGAGAACATAATGGAAAATTATAAATTTATATGGATTGAATCTGTGACGTGTAAGAAATTGTCCATTTCACAAGTTTTCTTGAAGATCTTAGTCACTAAAAAAAAATTAATTGAATCGCAATATTAATCAAATAACGTACATAATAAAAAAATAAAAAGAGTTTAACACAAATATTATACTAACAGAAAGCTAAGGCAATAATTGTTCTGATTTGTACATAAAAATCACCTCTAAAACCCGTCGTATTTGGGTAAGCTGCGTATAAATTCTTTCTGCCATAAATCGAATTCTTCATTTCAACTCATCACTTCTAACTGGAGTATTCAGAAAACCAATTTTCAACAATACTGATAATATTTCAAATAACTAAATTTCAGGCTTTAAAACAAGCGATTATATGGTTTTTGGGATTATTTGGCCTGGTAAGTTAAAAACAGATATATTCATAGCATACAAAAGTTTTCAAGTGAGGTGCATTGAAATACTTTGCTCAATTTGTATTTGACGAAAACGAAAATGAAACTAATTTACAATTTTTTAACAACTTTTTACAACACAGCGAAATAAAAACGGCTAATTCGGTACATTTTTATTGTAAATATTATTTTTGTTTTATAGATATATTAAGCTGAAAGTATAACTACATCATAAAATAGTAAAGCACACACTATGTAGTAAACATAAGCAGTCATTATTTTTTTTTTGTGTAAATATTTTATTTATAACTACGGCATTTTAAGATACTTTTTTTTTTTTTAAAAATATACGATACGAAAACGAAAATACTTTGATGGGTTATACATATGTATGAATATGATTCGAAAAATTACTATACAGCAGAATTGTGATAACGTTAGTTTCTGGTGTTTAAATAAGTTTATGAAATTCTAATGTTTAATATAATATAAATGTAGTTAAATATATAGTGCGTTCTAGACTTAGTTGTGTATATACAAAGTATATATAATTATATAGAGTTTTTTTGTGAGAGTTGCTTTAATAAAACAAAAAAGAAAATATTAAACTTAAATAGCGGACACAACTAAAAACCATGAGGAACTATGGAAACTTTTTCTAGAATAATGTATATGAACATTGAAATAATATATCAACGTTCCAAGTTCAAAATTTCCCGAATAAAGAACCTTTTTAGTCACTGTTCTTTATAGTTATAGACACAAGCTGGTGATCGTATAAATATCTGCGATTGCAAGGCAAAACACATTCAATCTGTGATCATAAGACACAAAGTCAGTCTATAAACTAACTATTACTCCTAACTTTTTTAATGTCTGTCTGGACTATTTGATTTACTTCGACTACTATCGATATTTTAAAATATTTGTCGATATTAGACGCCGAATACTATTCGAAGCAAGTCATTAAATTAATTAATGTCATTCGGTATTATTATATATATATATATATATACATATATATACATATTTTTCGATACTTTGTGACTTTTATCATTGGTTTTCAAGCAATTTGATATTTTTAGACTTTTCTTTAATCATTTTACAACATCTGGTAACATTCGATTAGCTCACATTTTTATACCCTACACAGAGGGTATATTCACTTTGTCATTCCGTTTGTAACGCATAGAAGGGGGCGTGGCAGGTATGGAAAAGTATATATATTCTTGATCAGCGTCACCACCTGAGTCGATATAGCTATGTCCGTCTGTCTGTCTGTCTGTTGAAATCAGGTTTACGAGAAAACTAAGCAAGCTAACTCAATGAAATTTGGCACACAGGTCAAACCTTTTTGCAAGCTGCTAGCATATAAAAATTGGTGAAATCGGTTCACGGCCACGCCTTCCGCCCATACTCTATGTAAATATACCCAAGTCCATTTTGAAAAAAAGTTCCTGCGATTTTGATGAAACTTGGTGATTTGGTGAAGATGAGAACAGAATTAGGATTAGGCTAGGTTTGAAGTTTGCAAAAACTCTTAAAGGGGCGTGGCAGAGCCCTAAATTTTAACTTTTATAACGACATAGCTCGTAAACCGTGCCAGATATTGTGATGAAATTTGGTACACGAATACAGATCTTATTCATCTTGAATTGCGCATAAAGTGGGCGGAATTGTAAAAGTGGGCGTGGCACTTTTTAGCAATTGAAAATTTGGATTTCGTATAACTCCAAATTGGCACATACGATTTTCATAAAAATTCTAGGGATGATACCACTGAAAGCAGTCGTCAATACAAGTTTATTCAATATTCCGGAAAATTTTGTTGAAGGGCGTGGCACAGCCTACAATATTTATAAACGTTATAAAAAGAGAACTAACAACGCAATCGCTATGAAATACGTTTAATGCTATAGATAGTGTGCTATGGGAGTAATCTTCATAAAATTTTGTGTGGAGGTGTCGGTTGACAGGGTTGCATCAGTGGGCGTGGCACCTTTCTCATTAACATAAAGTTGTAAGTGCTATTTTAAGTGAACTATTGGTGCAATTGATCTGAAATTTGAAGCAAGTGGTTTACTGGGTATTAGGTACATATGGATCAAAAGCTTTTAAAATACCAACAGTGGGCGTGGCACCTCCCATACAATTAAAATAACTTAAGTGGTATAACTATCGAAATATGTGAGCAATCATACTGAAATTTGGTGTAAGAGGTTCGTTTATGGAAGGCTACTTTTGGATCAAAATCTGAGTGGATTGCACCAGTGGGTGTGTCACCGCCTTAATTTTAAAAATAATTGCGGCACATTTCGCAAACTATACAAGCTATTATGCTAAAATTTGGTTTGTGCATGTCAATCACGAATATCATTTATTGAAACAAAAGTGGCCGGAATTGGAGAAGTGGGCGTGACATATTTCGTGTTTTTATTTATTTTCTAATGTTTTCATTATTTCCCATATTCTTTTGACATTTTCAGTTTTTTCCAACACTTTTCAACATTTTTAAACCTATTTACATTATTTTCGACTTCTTCAACCTCCTCAACATTTTTTAACATTTATTTAAAAAGTACTTTTAATGCAGTGTAGGGTATGTGAGTTTCGGCCTGGCCGAAGATAACACCTTTACTAGTTTTTTATTCACTTTTTGTGTTGTTTTGGTCTACTTTTGCTAGATCAAGTTTGACATTTGAACATTTTACGCATTTTGATATAAAATTATTATACACATTAAACTTTTATTTCTCTAAAATATTTTAAATAATATTGGATTAATAAATACAAAATAAAATGTTTTATTAAAGCAGCTAACATATTAAGCAAAAAACTTTTAGAAATACTTAAAAATAAAATTTTAAAACTAATAGTTAGTAGCTTAATTAGTACGTAACTTAAGAATTAAAATAACCAAAATCATTGTAGAAACGCATTCCAAGTCACATGACCATCAGTAACTTCTCCTAGAAATGTTGGTTGATTGCTTGCTTGTATTGTTGCTACAGTTGTCCCATGCCCCAGTTCGCAAGTTCAGTAGTGCAACATAATAGCTGAGCGTCCAAAACAGTGTTGTCAGCTTAGTTGAATTTTCTAAAACATTGTAACGATTTGTGTGTGTTTCATTGTGTTATCTCACATATGGCCACCGATATTCATGTATTCGCTTGTAAACGTTGGTAGAAAAAAAAAGAAATTCCGAAACACTTTGTTAAATTTTCTAACGAGAACCACCATAAAATAACAACTTATTAATGTCACATATATTGCTTTTTTCTTCATTTTTTATACTTCTTCTACTTTTTTGCAACGAACCAAATTGAAAAAAAAATCAAATTGACAAAAAACCAAAAATACAACAACACAAAATCGTTAATTGAAAATCTTTGACATCACAACAAATTTGAACGCACAACAACAAAAATTTGCTGTCACAATAATATCTCTGTGTATGGGACCTTATCATTTATATATGTATATTTATTGCGGAATGCCATGAAATTAATTTGCATTAAAAAAACATTTATTGCGAATGCGTTAATTTGCCTGCAAATTGTTAATTTGACAAAAATTAATGTCTTAATTTTATACTGAATGGCTGCTTACTCAAAATGTTAATCATATATTAAACAAACTCGGCATCTATGAATAAAATCATGTAAATAATTAAAAAAAATCATTTCGAATGATATATAAATAAAAATACATTTACATCAATTTAATCACAAAAAATACACGCCTTATCATGCAACTGCAACAACAATAACAACAACAACAATAAAAACGAAATAAACATTAACAATCTTTAAAAAACAACTAATAAATAAACTTTAAAAACAAAATACACAACTTCAGGACGTAAGTAAAAAAGTGATAATATCAATCTTAACAAAAAAATAGTGTTCAGTTAATAATAAACCTATTTAGTATTAATATACCTACCCCCGTATAAGATTATGAGCGCAGTAAAAACAATTCCAATCGATTTTGAAAATCTTCCTTAATAGTTGTCCTGTTATTGCAAATTTAGCTGCTTTTTTCTTCTTTATAATCAAGAAAAAACTTTAAAAAAATTCTACTTTCCACCTTTTTCTGCTCAATTTTAACTTGCCGATTTTTTAATATTCTGAAATTGTTTTATTTGCCATAAGTATTTCAATTTTGTTGCGTGCTTGACACAATCAATGCAATTTTCAAGTAAATGCTTCACCCTGTATTCACTTGTATTTTTATGCCTACAATTCTTGCTTATTGCTCACTCACACCACCCTAAGCTCTATCTCGAAGCTTACTAAAAAGGTACCTATTATTTTCATTCTCTTATAACACCTTTAGTAATAATCATTTTATTAATCTACCTACCATTTTTTAGACTTTAACTAATTTTATTTATTAGTACTACTTATCTTCCTATGCTATTAAAAAGTTTTGGCAACTTTCAAAGTTTTTGTTAGCTTAAAAATAATTTCGCAAAAATGAAATCAAAAGCTTCTTAGGAACTAAAACTAAAATCATTCTAAGCTAAAAATGCTTGAAATATTGTAATCACAACGTTTTACTTCCATGGGTGGTGCCACGCCAATTCGTTCAATTCCGTTAACTTTTTGCTTCATTGGGTAGATTGACATTTTTTGGTATTTTGTTGGAAAACAGTCTATAGATCTACTTATTTGAAAATTTTGCTTCTATGGTGGATGCCACACCGATTTGTTCGATTTTGCCCACCTTATATCTTGTACCAAGTTTCACTGCAGTATCTGTCAGTTATTGTTTTGAATTTGCTTCGGAAACGGATTTCAAATTCGATGTTTATTTCAGGAAAATGGGATATCCCTGAATTTATCGGATCTATTAAAGCTTTAGTTTGAAATTCAAGAAAAATTCCATAGCAAATTAAGACGGACTTCAATTCTACCTCCGAACTTAATCGGAATCAGAACAGTCCTGAATATATTTTGCAATATTCTAAGCCTGTTAATATTCAAACTGACAACTTTATCCTATTAATTTTTTTGAAACGGCCAATTTGGCTTTGGCTTCTAGCTACTTAATTGGTCAAGAAAGTAAGCCTTACTTTGTATGGAAAGAACGAGATTCAAAAAAATCTATGAGGTGCCTGGATTTGAGTATCTAAAACAAATTTCTTAAGCGACAGCTTCATTGTATAAGGCTGATATGCTTTTGCCTGAATGATGATTCTTAACTTATGAGTCAATAAAATAACGTAATATCATATTATGGCAGAAGTAAGACGCGAGAAAACTAGAATCAAAACAAAAAAGTTAAAAATTTTGCCAAAACTTATTAATAAGAACAGTTATGCTACCTATGATTAAGTTATAAACTTAGTTTACTAATTAATTATTTTAAATCTATACCTAACTAAAAATTACTATTAAGTTTATGTCAAAGTCCAAATTTTAGTTTATAGCCTCTAAAAATCATTATAATCGTATGAAATAATAACCTATATGCAAACCACAAAATAGTTGTAGATCTATCTCTATAATAAAAACAAACTTCAGTTCCTACTTTTAAACTGAAAAGGAAAATCTGATTCAACCTATTTTACTTACGCTATGTACCATTTATTATTACAAAATTGTTGTTGTTAGTAAAAAAAAATTAAGTTTAAACCAAAACACCTGCTTTTAAATGAAAAAAAAAAAATTGTAAATAGCTTAACCCTATAATGCTATATACTCTTATTACCAATGGTTTTTTTTTTTTTGTACAAAATATATACTATATATCTCTTGAATTTAAAGGTAACAGCGTTCGAGACAAGTGGCGATTCATGTCTTACCACCAAGCAGAGCAGATTTTTTTATATAAATTGAATTATAAAAGAACTTTCTCTTGCGTAAAAACTTGTTTCACGTTGTTACCTCTATGTGAGGCCACTGCGAGGCGGTATACGTCTAGAAATCAGTTTTGAATAATTGCATCTATTGCTTGAATTCAACACCGATTCGTAAAATATTTTGGTCAAGTAGTCAGTGGACATGTGAAAAATGCTTCTGACTTAAGGAAAGACGATAATAACGCATACAAATATAAAGCTAACTACACACAGTTAATTGGTATAACAATAAATTAACAATTTTTTTACTAATATTAATTAAATATTTATTTTTAAGTATTTCACTTGCTTTATAATACAATTGGTAATATCGTTAGTTTTTGAATTTTTTTTATTTAATTTCATTTTATTATAAAATAATTTTAAAAATGTGCGTATTAATTCATATGCAATGGAAGAACATCTTTAATTTATTCTTAATTCTTTTTTTTGGTCTAAAACTTTGTTGTGTATTTAGCAACGGCTCAACTAAATGCATATTTTTGGTTGTTAAATGCATTAAAAAAAAGGAAATTAAGCCTGAAACAGTCTTTATGAGAAGTGGTACTCAGGTTGACTTGCATATATAAAAAGAAACAAAAAGCCTGCGAATATGACTTCAGAGAGAGGCACTCACAAAAAAATTTAAGTTTTGACCATTTTTCGGGGCCCAAAGCCTTTTGCGTCCCCTTCACTTCCATCCAAGTTACGCTTCTGACCAGAGGTATTGTTTTACAATACTTTCTTGACAGTTATGGCATTAAAAATTAGCTTTCGGATTAAGATCAAAATTAGCAATCAAGAGTGACGGTTTGAGTTTCATTTGTTAACAACTTTAAGCTTGACTTTCTCGTAATTGATTTTTTTAAAATCTTTCTTTAAGAACTCACAACTTTTCATGCTTGGAGTTGGTTTGGCTATTTTTTATTCATTATATTCTATAAGAATATGGAAATAACCAACTCTTATAGTTTATATTAGTGAGCTCTTAGGCACTGATATCTATCACAACTTAAACTATACGTCCCAAGCTTACATATTTCTTTTATATCATGGTTACCCTTTTCGCTTACAAATTTGTACTAATATGCTAATGTGTACTAAAAAGAATTTTCTTATTTTTTCTTTTACTTTCATTTGCTAGTAATTGGCGTAATGATTAGTTAAATCAAATTTTATTTATTTAATGTTTAATTTATGGGAAAATATCATACGTAAATTCAATCAGTAAAATTTTAGTAAAAACTTGTATATGCAAAATTTTGACAAATTCAAAACACTGACAGCGACACCAAAAATAAAACAAAAAAGTCCACACAGGCACACGAACACACGCCAAGACTAATGCGTTTCTCTGTATGTTTCTTTCTTTCCTCTCTCTCTCTCCTTATATTTTGACCACAAATATTTTACAGTCGAACTCAATCAACGTTGGCTTCCTGCGTTTATTTCGAGCGGCGCGTCTTATAAAATTGCTCCGACAAGGATATACGATACGAATCCTTTTATGGACATTCGTACAGTCATTTAAAGCACTTCCATACGTCTGTTTACTTATAGCAATGCTATTTTTTATTTATGCCATTATTGGTATGCAGGTAAGTTCATTATGGTTTAGATATAAAATATATACATTGCTTATATTTTTAATTAAATACTTAAGTTTACAATTATCTGTTTCAAAATATTAAACTCACGTTGCATTTTAATTTATAATTCATTTATTTATTTATGAGAAACACACAATTTTTTTATGTAACACTTTAGAACGTACACTGATTTTTGAAGAAAATAGATAGTAAAAAAAAAACAGAGATCTTAGCCAAGTTAATAGACTCAAGTTAAGTCTTCAGAATGTTTATAATTAAAAAAATTGTTTTATTTTGAACATAGAAAAAGGGTCAAAATAGCAATTATTATATAAAATATAAAAAAAACATTTTAGAAAGGTAGATGTGTGTATATCGAAAACTTTATCAATGCTTATTTATAGTAGACAATCAAGTCAATGGTCAGTCAGCCCTATTGCAAAATGTTTTCTTTTTAATTGACGAAGTAGGTGAGTTGCGCGATGTTCTGTTTTTAGTTTTTTTGATTTCATCGAAAAGTTATTATCTAAATTTTGATTATATTTCGACAAAAATCTTTGATTTTGTATCAACTACATATTCTTAATAAAAAACAGATAGAACGTCAATAACTATGTGCTTGTCCTCACTACCAAGAAATTCATATATGTTAAGAACACATAAAAATATGACTATTATTATTATCTTATCACAATCTACAACTCCAGCTTTTTTGCTAGCTCTGGATAAGTGAAACCTTCTATGAATAAGGCAAAATTTTTCCAGTACTCAAAGGTCTCACTTAAACTCACAGGTTTGACAGCATTAGTTATATCTATCCTTTGTTCAAGGCTTTATAAATTATATCTGATTTATGTGTCATCGTCACCTTACATATATATATAATCCCTCAATTTATCCTTACTACTTCAAAATGGTGTAGCTAAATTTTTTTGTAGCAGTTTGAATTAGACGATAGCGTAAAATATAACATTTAAGAAATGTCTGCTCATTGTTTTATTTATCCATTTGAAAATTTTACCTTTACACCAAATAAAAGTTTCAAGCTGATCAAATGTGAACCTGGAACTCTTGTTGTACATTGGAACATTGTTTTGAAGACGAACTGCATTAACGAGAGCTGATTCTTGCTAAAATATGCAGCACTTGTAGTTAAAATTTTTGAATACCTAAGATTTAATGCAAATCGGTCTAAGGCCAGTTATAGATTGACTTAATACAATACAAATTTGATAAGTTTTCGACCACACAAATAGGAAGTTCATATAGCTATATTTTTTTTTAAATAAATGTTTTTTCTAGTACCATTAAAACATTTATAAATAGAAACACAACCACACTTAGACGTTCTTCTTAAGAACTACACAAAACATTCAAAATATAGTTTTAGTTTATAAAAATTATGTTGCTTCAATAAAAACCATGAAAACTAAATTCTTTTATATTTTGTTTTTTATGGTAAATTTCAAAAAAATCCAATATAAAATTATAATAAAAAAAAATATTCTTATGAACTTATATCACAAAAAATTAACAAAAACCCAAAATAACGCCGTCTTAACAAAAAATACAAAGGTTTTCGGAAATATTAAATATGATCCGGATACTCAGCTCAACCGCCATAATAATTTTCAGTCATTCTCCGGAGGAATTATGCTGCTTTTTCGGTAAAAAATGTTGTTGATTAAAACAAAAGTATTGCAAAACAAAGTAATTATTTTTGAATAAGTATTTTCTAAAATGTAACACATTTTCTAAGAACTAACTTATGTATTTTTGTAAAGTTAAAGTTGACTTTTTAATTAAAGCAGTTGCATTTAAATGTATCACTTAGAGTTTACTTGAGATACCATATAAAGTATAGTTCTTGCAATTTAAATTAAAATTTGGAAAAAAAACTGTTAAGGGTTAAAGTTGCGTCTGTTCAAAGTAGCTATAGTTAGTTGAACATTTATTTTGTATTTAGTAAAATTTGAAAACAATTAAATATAAAACTTAACCAAAGAAGTAAAAAAAAAAGTTAAAAACTTATAAAACTGATATTTTTGGCGTAATGTATGCAATTATTTGTTCAATTATTTAATACATAAAGTTATATGTTCTGGTTGTACTCGTATTGTATATAATTCCTTAAATTTAAACTTGCAAACATTTGAAAGTAGACTTCCTCGTTGAATCCCAGAAGTTACATTATTTCTAGAAAAATTACTTTATTATGTTTTTGTTTTCGTTTATCAAATCAAAATTAAAGTTTTTAAATTTCATTTGTTTTTCTGAGTGGCTTTTACTATTTTATTTTGACACTAAATGCAATTTATTAAATAGTTGAAAAGAAAATATATTTATTAGGGCTTAACGTATTCTACTGCAGCGCATACGTACTTTAATGAACATATACTGTGGCTAGCAAAGCCTACACTTAAGGACCTAGACCATGATCTTCGCTTGAAGAATTTCGTTACCCTCTTATTATCTTTAATTTCCTGTTGATTTTATTGTTTCAGCTTCAATATTCTATTCAAGTGGTGCGAAATTCGAACAAGGGAAAAGTATTGCGAATGCACTGCAAAATGTTTCCTCCTCCACCAACGTTTCTGGGAGCTGAGAACTCAATGCGCCCATTATAGAATACTCTTCCCTTTTGAATAAAGCTCTTAATTTATATGCAAATAGGCAGTGGCGATTACACAACATAATCGCTTGGTTTTTATTTTTTTTTTGTCGGAAAGGCTGTGAAGTGGGGCAGTTCAGAAAGTAATTTTTTTCTAATAACAGGCGACGCCACGCCGCTAACAGGAAATATATTTCAACAGCTCAAATAATTAACCGATTTATTAGATTTGGTATGGAGATTGATTAAGATTCAATATGTAAGGGGTACTAAAGACTCTTTAATATTTAAGTGGGTGTGACACCGCTCCTAATGGGAAAAAACGCAGCCACTACTAAGCGGCTTCACCGATTTTGACGAAATTTGGCACAGATATAGATTGCACACTGAGAAAAAGAATCTGTTTTTAAGTAGACGGTGCCACGCCCTTAACAGAAGAACAGTTTTTACAGCAAAGCTAATGGAACGACTTTTATAAAATTTGATATGAAGCTAGATTGAACCCTAAGAAAGTGATAGAGATAAGGGTAGGGATAGGGCAGCATGATACCATGATTTCCTATTTGGAAGTGATTACATTTAATCAGGTTAGATAGTACTGAGCTGCTTTGTATTGTCTCTTTAATGATTGAGTTTCAGCCAGTGGGCGAATTGTTATAAGACACATCTAATCAAATAATCACTTGCTTACATATTATTTTTTCATGTTATATATTATTTTGTCACTCAGAAAACTTGAATTGAAAGTAATGGAACTATAATTTTTTGTTTTTGTTTTAAAAAGTATTTATTTATTTACTTGTTAAGCTCACTTAAATTACACAGCTTAAAAAATTAAAAGGTTTTTAGTAACCTTTCAAAAGTAATAAAAAAGTTGCTAAGCAAATAAAAGTAAATCAATGTTAGACGCATTTTTCCCAAAAAAAAAAAATTTTACAAAAACTTGCAAAAAAAAACCCGTAGTTTATCATGTATTTCATAAATACACAACTTTTTGACAACAGTAATTTAGTGAACGAAAAACACCAATTTTATTTGAGTTTAAGTCATAGTTGAATATTTGTCTATATACCGAAATGGTGCTATTGACCCTTAAAACAAGACTTAAGCGTGTAGGTAGTAAATTTCATTAGAATTTTTTTTATTTTAAAAAGCTTAGAAAACATATTTTTTTACATTAACAAACACAACATATGCAACACTCCACAACAATTACAATACATTGCCAAATTATTAATGATTTATTTCTTGATTAAAAAAAAATATCAAAATTATTTAACTTTTCTGTTAGAAATTTTTTGCAATAATTTCATTAAACTAACCATAACTAAAACATATTCGATACATGTGTAGGTATTTGGAAATATCAGACTAGGTACAGTGGAAAATTCTATAACTAGGCACAACAACTTCCAATCATTTATACAAGGCGTCATGTTGCTGTTCAGGTATGTAAAATTGTTACAAGCCAAACCAAATAGAAAAAAAAACAATAAATTTTCAACGATTTATTTTGATGAATTAACACAATAGAAAACAAAGATATACAAATTAAAAGAGAATAAATAATATGTTAAGTTCAAATAACACAATTCATATGATATATAGGCTCTTCAAGCATTATTCTAGTTAGATTTTTTTTTATAAAGAAAGATAAGCTTCTTGAATATATACAATAGATAAAAAAGTGATTTTAGCCTTAGGCTCAAGAATTTTTTTACAGTGTTCTATATGTACCATATATTTATATATATATATAAATACATATTAATAGGAAAATGTATGTGTTCAAATAGTAAAAAAAAGAGCTGGAGTGAACTTTTCCGCTTAAAAAACTGGAATCTTTTGAATCGTATAAAGATAATCAAAGTTTCACGGTGCCCGTATATATGTTGTTAGGAAAATACGTATATGCGTTTACTTAAATAAGATTACCTTTTTTAGGTTGACAGATGACCTTTTTTGAATTGCGAAAAGTACATAACTCCCAATTCTACCTACATAAGCTGTTCTTAACTAGCGGTTTCGTTTATATTACAAAAAAAGTTCTAAAAGTTTTATATAAATACATACATATCTTAGTTCCTATGATTTCGACATAAACATTTGTTTCTATACTTCTGGACTCAATACACTACTCTCTAATAACACATCTTTTACTTCATTTAATTCAGTCACTATAGTAAAAAATGTGCATTTCATTTAATTTGCTTGAAATTAGAGTATGAATATTTACTTCATTGCAATATTAATAATTTGTTTCAATGAGTAAACGTGTTGCACTGCTTAGAGTTGGTAAACGTAAAATTAGAACACGCCCATTTGAAATTGAGAACAATATTATTTTTATAAAAGTATATAACCTTGTATAAATTGGCAGTATACGGAGTATTCTTAGCTTGAAAAAACTAAAATATTTCATTATTTTAACTGTACTAGGGACCTGGAATGTACCTAGAATGTCACACAATTTGAAATTTATTTTTTTTTTAAATTATGTAAAAATTTTTTTTATTTATTAATATATGAGTATGAATAATGGATTTTGAACAAATGAAATAGTTTTGCCAAAATTGGCTACGATTTCTTGATAACACTGGTCGAACTTGGTAGTTTTCTTTTAAAAATGTCTGTGTTTGGAGAAGTTTTTTGCTGCAACTGAATAAACCACAAAAGGGTAGTTTTTTTTTGCCAAAACGAATGTAGGTGGATCTTAGAATCTCTCATTTGAATTTTTTCCATTAACTGGATGTATTTGACTAGTTGATGAATTTGTCAAAAATCATTTCGGCAACGTCTAACCGTTATGGCACTATAATTTTTCATAATTTATGCAGTTTTATAATTTTTTTTTATACTTACACAAAAACAAAGTATTTAAAGATAAGTAAAATCTGAACTTTAAAAAAATTTTTCAACAGCTATAACATATTTCAAAAATTAGAACGTATTGAGATCCTATTTAAATTTTGATATTTTTTCCAAATTTTTTTTTACGCTGACTCAGAATATCGTTTATATTGTGGGAGCAAGAAGTTTAAGCAGGTTTTTCAAAGGATCAAAAAGTGTTTTAAACTTAAATCTCTTGCGTATAGTTGCAGAGATAAAAAAAAAATAATTTTACTAATATAAATTTTTGAAAATTTTGAAAAATTTCACGAAAACATAATAAACCAAATATCCTATACTTGCAAATTATTTTTAACACTTAATTTTCTTAAGTCTTTTTATTTGCGTTGAAACTTTCAGAGATAAAAAAGTTTTTTAAAAATTAGTTATTTTATTTATCATGAATTTTTAACAAACTTAGGATTACATATAATGATTCGATTCATGTCCAAAATATTTACGATTAGTCATCAATTACTAATAAACGATGAGCTCGAGGATCTATACCGAAAAAAGTCTATTTCCAAATTCGAACATTTAGAGTTGTGGAGTAGTGTTCTAGTTTGATGAAAGTTTTCCATTTAAAAATTTTTGGTAGAATCATAATTTTTGCAAAAAAAGTTCTGCGACTTTCACAATTCTTATGTCATCTTGACTGATATATACAATAAAAGCCAGAGAAGGTCATTTGATATTTTTTCGCATATTTCAACATAACTTTGCTTAAATTAACAAAAATGTTCTAAAATTTACTGAAAAAAAAAACGGTTATTATTAGAAATAGTCAAAATTTACCGAAAATGTACTAAAAATGCGCCAAGTGTACTGAAAATTCCTCCATTAATCGAATCTGTTTATACCGAATACACTTAAAAATTTATCTTACTTGCAAAATTTCAAGAAAAGGAAGATAAGCGATAAAAACATGAAACTTTGGCTTAAAAATTCGAAAAATTTTTTTTGCTCTGGACACAGTCGTAATACTTTTCTTTCTTTATCTGAGATAAGCTGTTCCCGCGGCTTTGTCCGCTCACTACCCGTTGTACAATCTCGCTTACATTTTGCGCATTACTTACTGCATACAATTGGGTGCATTCACCAAATTTCACAACTTGGCATAATTAGTGGGGAGGTGCCGCGCCCCAGTACACAATGCTGTTCACAATTTCCGAGTAACTTGGCACAATCAATGTACATCCATGTATCAACTTTAACAACTGTAGCTGTTAAAGATGCCAAGATATAGCGTTTAAAGTGTTTTTTTTGTAAGAAAGGTTCCACAATCCGTTGTTGTTTCGAGTTCAAATTACACGAGGTTCTTAAAATAGACAATATACACTCTTGTTTAAAATTTTAAAACTCTTGCTACCATAAGTTACCATTAAGTTACGTTAAATTGTTTTAATCGCAAGGAAGGTGCCACGCTCCATCGCCTAATTCCATTGCGAGGTGCTTAGCATAGACCATATGCATCCTAATACGAAATTTTAAGACCGTTGGTATCAAAGGAGCGAAGATATAGCGTTTTAAAAGATTTCTCGTCTCATGTTCCGTTGCGTACTCCCGTCCATAATTCATGAGGTGCTCTTTATAACCTGTAAGCATCCTAACACCAAATTTCAAAACTATTGCTGCCATTTGAGCCAAAAATTTAGGGTTTTGAGCATTTTTGTTGCATGAAAGGGGCCACGATTTCTTATCTAATCCCTTCCAAAATTTTAAGACTCAAGCTATCATAAGTACGAAGATATATGGTTTTAAGTAATTTGATTGCATGAAAGGGTTCACGCCCCTTATTTTTATAAAAACAAAATAAAGCTATGTTACTCAGGGATAGTGTAGTTTTCTATTGGTAGAAGAATTTTTAGAAGTAGCAGTAGTTCCAGAGAATTCGCATTACACACAAAAAAACAATAAAAAAAATAGTATAGATAGGCGATTTTTGTGGGCTTTCTATTTTTTCACTTGTTTAAGTAGTTTGCAAAAAATTGGTTTGTTAATAAATTTTTGAAAATCGTTTTTCTTAAATATCTTAAAAACTAACAAAAGGTGTTCATTTTCAGGATCAGTGGGCCAGTGTTATCTGACACAAAATTATTTTTAAGCTTAAAGTTTTTTATATCTAGCCATTAAAAATATTTAACCGTTGAAACTATTTATATAGAAATTTGGGAAATGATATTTTATTTTGAAAATTACAAAAAACTGTCAAGTTTCGTAGTGGGTAGCACGTTTATTGAAAAGTAGTTTTTAACTAAAAAAAATTTATAAAAAATACGTAAGAGCATTAATCAAAATTATATATATTTATAAGTTCTTAGACATTTTAATTTCTTTTTCTGAGGAATGCGTTTTTAAAAGTTGGTTTAAGTACCGATAATTGTTTCATTTAAACAACAAATAAATTTTACTTTTCGATTCTCAGTGCTTTGAGCAACTTTTAAAAAAACGCTCCAAGTCAACCAAAATCTAGTGTAAAAAGATGAAAGATTAGTAAAAATTTTTTTTTTTTTCAATTAGATAATTTGTATCTGGTAGCGTTGAACAATTTGAAATCTTATTAACACATAAGAAAGAATTCGTTTCGTACTTTTAGCAATTTATAAACATAATAAATAATACCATTTTTTTCGACTACCTCTAGGTGTGCAACGGGCGAGGCGTGGCCGAACATTATGCTGGCGTGCCTTAAAGGGAGGCAATGTGATGAGGAGGCGCAAAAGGAGGACGACGAAACGTGTGGTTCTACGCTGGCCTATGCGTATTTTGTTTCTTTCATATTTTTTTGTTCATTTCTAATGTTGAATTTATTCGTTGCCGTCATTATGGATAATTTTGATTATTTAACACGAGACTCCAGTATCTTGGGAGCCCATCATTTGGATGAATTTGTTCGGATATGGGCTGAATATGATCCAAATGCGACGTAATTATCAAATTAATATATCTAAAACAAAAATTTTTTTTTTATTTTACCTTTAATAATTTCAAATGTTTTTTGATTTTAATCCATTTTGAAAACTTTTTAGTTTTCTAAGTAATTGTTGTATGCCTATGTGTTTGTTGTTAATAAGTTGCTATGTTGATCATTTTATTTTAAACGCATTTTGCGTAGACTTAATTGTGTTGAAAAAAAATGTCCTAAGATGAGTTGACTTCAAAACTGAATTAATAGTCCCCAAAAATAGGGGTAAAAGACGAAAGAAGTTAGTCGAACTTTTTGGTAAGACTTTGCTTCGGTCATTAATCCTTTGGATCTTCAAATTTATAAATTTATAGAGTAACGATTACTCTGAGGTGCTGGGAATCTAACTGAAATCAACAAAAATGCTCAATACACTGTTCTATTTTAAAAGTATACTACAGTTACATTGCTTAAAAAAAACATAATTGGCTTTGAATCCAATTCAAAATTTTTAAAGTCTTCAAAGGTGCACTTTCCATACAAACTACATACGTGTGGAATCGGTTGGCTTGGTTTGTTATATGAAGTTTTATACCTGCTGGCTTAGTAATAATCCGTACGTTTCTTTGCTATTGCTATTAGGCGACTTATTGCCATTAACTCTATGAAAATAAATGAGCTCCTGAAGTCTTAAGTCAACACAATTATACGCTGCAAAATGCTACAGTATGTTTTTCTTAATTTTTTTATGTATCCAATAACTGTTAAATGGCTTCGTGAGCTTATAAAGCTAACTTAGCCACGACGTGTATTGAAAACAGCAAAAACTCACATATTAAATGATTATTATTTGATCGTATTTGTTTCATATTAATACCACAAAAAAACTAACTCACTGCAAATACACAAAACTACACTGCAATCAAACTTAAAGGTAAATTTTTCACAGTGCAAATTTAAATTTTGAAAGCTTTTGGTATCTTTAATGCTATGCTCGTAGCTTCCAAGTGTTATTACACTTGAAAAAACAGCTGAAAAAACTATTAGTTAAATACTTATTTATTTTATATATACTGTGCCGATTTGTGTATAACCCATTGCATTAATGATAAAGTTAAGTACATTGTTGGTCTTGATAGATAATTTTAATTCATTGTCTATTAAGGCTCTTGTTAAGTATATTAGTAAGCATTGTGGCAGTAATGCTAATTTGCCCATGTTTCCATTCAAGACAAGTTGAAATTCAAAATTTTGTTTCATAATAAAGTTCACTTCAAAAACTTATTTTCGTTTAGAGCTATAACTTTTATGTTCCTTCAATGCTCATACGAATATGTTGTCAGGACTATGGCAAATCCAGAATAATGCTGGCTTAAAGAGTATTTGAAGTTATGTTAAACTTCATTTTCTGTCTATAGACATATCACATGTGCTAAAAAGGCTCAACCCAGTCAATTTCGTTTTCGGAATTAGCAACATTTGTCCGTCATATTCTTTAAATTGTACCTGCTCTGTTGAAGTTGAGAGAAAAAGCCGGTGATTTACTCTCAAATTAACGAAAAATAATCTCCAACTGAGATCGCTCTCATCGGGTCGATTTTTATGATTGCAAGATTTAACAATGTCCATTGACTCACAGATTAATGTATTATTCCCCAACCCTTAATTATACTAGCATAATCGTTACTAGCTCTACTGAGTCGATGATATTGTGTGCTCGTTGTGTTGCAAGAAGTGGCCTAGTATCCTTAAAAATGTAACTAATAGTTAAATCTTTAAACTTGGCCTTTTTTCTGTCATCGAGTTCATAGACGGTCAATAGCACAGAACTGTTGCCTGCAACTCAGAGATATCTCAAAATAGTCTTATACTGCAAAACACCACCTTTGAAACTTTTAAGTAAGAATATTTTAGATTTCTGTAGTAGTGGGTAAAATTTAATAAGGGACTCGTGTTAAAGAAGCCTTTTAAACTCTTTTGTCCGATCACTTGAATGTGTGAACAATGTAATGTAAACAATTTTTCTCTCAAAAGCCCAGTCATATACGTATTTTGGAGTGCGGTACACTAATTTAATTCTTCTTCTTGTAATTTGTATACATAGTTTTCGTTGTATTTTTGTACATTTCCTTCATATTTCCTCTTTTTTGTGTTATTCTTTCTTATGGCTTTTCTTTCTTGTACAGCTGACAGCAATGACAACAATATGTTGTTTTAGCTTACTTTTCACAACTAATAAGCTTCTAAAATGTCACCTACACCTACTAATTTGTACACTGTAAAAGAATTTTCAATGTCTTTATTCAAGCGCATTTGTATTTGTAATTATTGTAACTTTTTTCTATGTACATATATATGTATTTTCCTATCAATGTATATTTGCTCCATTGTAAATTTGTGTGTAATTTTGAAATTGCTGTTGATATTTGGTTTTGTATCAAAACAAACTTGTAATTACAAAGCAGACCCCATATTAACACAATTTTTCTACATTCAAAAACTTTCTTCAAATCGAAATCAACGTCCTAAACAATTTTACAGTGGTAGAATCCATTATACGGAAATGTATGATATGTTAAAGAATATGGATCCTCCATTGGGGTTCGGTAACAAATGTCCCAATCGCCTCGCCTACAAAAAACTGATACGCATGAATATGCCGTTAGATGATGAACTTAGAGTACAATTTACAACAACGTTATTTGCGCTGATACGCGAAAATCTCAGTATTAAAATGCGTTCTGGTATGTAAAATAAGAAACACTGCCATAAAATTATATTTGCTCAATTATATCTGATATGCTGTTTATTTTCTGTATCAATATTTAGCCGAAGAAATGGACCAGGCCGACTCAGAGCTACGTGATACGATAACAAAAATTTGGCCTTTGCAAGCGAAGAAAATGTTAAATCTGCTGGTGCCGCCCATTGATCAGCTTAATAAGGGGAAGCTGTCGGTGGGTAAAATATATGCAGGTTTCCTAATACTGGAGTCGTGGCGTACATTACGTGAAACAGGCATGCCGGTAAGTTTGTATAGTTCTTTATGAAAGTCTTATAAATTATTTTAAAGCTTAAGGTTGCATTAAGGCGTAGGTTACTTAATAAAAATCAGAACAAAATAATTGGATTCAATATCATAAAATGTTTAAGCAGAAAAAAGTTACGTTGACAATTTATTTTCAAAATTTATAAAAAAATAGTAATCGAAAATGTGCATTTATTTTATTAAAAAAAAATTTATTTGAACTTAATATCAAAAGATAAATGATTTATTTGCGTGTATGTATTTATTAAATCTTTTTTAAGCGTATACTTTAAAAAAACCATAAAAAACTTTTATTCTTCTCTTCGATGTTGTAGAAACAGACAATTTATACCACTGTGTTAATTTCACATTTGTGTGTAGGTGATCGGTTTTTTAAACATTGAATTTCACTCCATAAAAAAAGGGATTTATCTCAAAACTATTTAAGTGCATAATTTAACTCTGCATTTCCAAATTATTCTAAAATTTTGATTTTTTTATTAATTTTCAAGAACTTAGAATATTTTTTGTCGAAATTTGCCAAGAAATAAACTAAGGGCTCAGAAATATTTGTTTGGTACATTGACTTTTACAATGGTAACTTTACAAAAATATGAGAACAAATCACATTTGTTTCTTAAACTTCAAGGTTGTTAAGATAAACTATAAGATATCTATGAAGGAGGTATTCCCGCTCCCAACATATACACATATGTATATGTAGGTCCTTGATCAGCATGCTGAACTATACAACATACTCAGATTTCAAAAAAGTAAAGCTAAGCAACATGTATATTTAGATCCTTCCAGTTTCATAAAAATTTGATAATTTTGCAGAAATCGGGTCAGCTGTCTTATGGCCGCCATTGTAATTTTACAATTTCACTCTTTGATACTGAATTTCATAAAAGTTGCACAACTTTTCCTTAAGTCGGTCGCTTACGTTTTGTTTTCCAAATTTTGTTTTAGACTTGCATTTAGTGACCTTAAAACTCCTCACACCGACTTTGACAAAATCGGCAAGTTTTTTTGGTACTTGGGACTACTGTGCGGAGTTGCCATATAGTAATTTTAAAATATTTTTCAAAACTTAATACTTTTTTACTTATACAATTATTATAATGTATAATTTTAGAGTGAAATTCATATTTTAAAATGACCGATATTAATTTTTTACTGCATTTAATTACAGTTTAACGAATTTAGTACACAATTAACATAGGGTACACAACATGTTCTAATAGAGTTACGTAAACTGCACAAATTAAAAGTATTTTGATAAACATACACTTTTAGATTTAAATTTTTTACAATACTATATATGTAAATTCTTTCACGATTAATTTATTTATGTTCAAAAATTATTTCTCTCCACATGTGTGAATGTAAAAATATAAAACTATGGTATATACTTACACGTACATACAATATAAACGTTATGCAGAATTGGAAGGAGGTATATAAAATATATGCATCCTGAGAATTTCTTCTTAAAGTTTCGTTCAGCTTAGTTTAGTTTAAACAAAACCTTTAGTTTCAGAAAAAAAGATATTTATGTTTTTATGCCTTAATGTTTATTGTAGTACTGAGTATAGCGTTAAGTAGATTAAAAACAAAAAAAAAAACAGTTGACCATAGCAAAGTTAAAAGTTCTTAAATTTGCGTTTGCTTAAAATTTGAAGAAATAATTTACATTTTTAAAGTTAAAATTGCAAGTAGTTACGTCTAGAATCTTTTTTGAAAAAAAAAGTAATTTTAGTTAACAAGGACGTGTATTTTATCTTTTTTTCGAATTGAATACAATATTGGAAAGGGAATATATGAAATAAATATTAATAAAACACACGTCTTCAAGTAAAATTTATACAAATTCTATTATTAAATAAGTGTTTTAGTCTTCATATAATTCATTAATTAATACTAAGTTTTTGTCATATTTTTTTTTCTTTTTATTGTGTTTCTTAACATTTCTATAAACAAAAAAATTATATATTTCAAAAACTTCGAAAATATTATTGCGAAAAATATACATTCAAATATTAAACAAAAAATCGAAACCTTCTAAAGCGGAAGCAACGCGAAGGTGATGCAGATTTCGCAAATAGTCCAACGGCAGATGACCACCCGGTATAAATTTTTATAAAAACTTTTTTCCCATACACATTTGAAAATTTTCTCTTAGAGATATGCTATGCATTTTGCTAGAATGTGTATTATACTTCAATATATAAATATACGGATGCATATTGTAATCATAATGTTTTTCAAAATTAAGCTATATAAGCATTTTTTTTAAAATAATCATAGCCTTCCATTTCTCAAATATGTAAATGCTTTTATTCTTAACAAGAAAAAAAAAACACAGTACACCAATAATACACTATGTGCAAAAACAATATATATTTATCCAAATTAAATTCAGTCTTGCGCTTATGATAGACTTTTGCCCATTCAACTTTTATTATTGCTCGATGTTATAAAACATTTTTATTGTATGCATATACCCAGCCAACATTTAAATTATTGTAAAATCTTCCAGGTGATGGATTTATAACTCCACTAGATTAACATTATGATTCGATATTCCTTTTTGATATTTTCATTATATGTAAATAAATGACTTCAAGTGTAAATATAGTAAGGGGTCGCCATAAAAGCCATCCGCAGCAGAGTGAGAGTCGTAAAAACCGACAAAAAAGTACCAGCCCCATGGTCGATGTCTTTTTTGACATCCATTTTTTTATTTTATAACTCCTAAACTTTTTTCGAATTTTTAATAAGAAATAAGAAAAAAATTAAAAAGAGTCGACAGTCCTTAAGGGGGAGGGGGAAGTGAAATCGGACAAAAGTGATCAACCAAGGGAGAGGGGGCATAAATTACCAGAACTTCTTATATGGACGATCAGTCCATAGGAACAAAGAATGGTGTCTGAGTTGCCAGTGTCGTTCTTTGTCTTCAAGTTATTTGTAAATTTTGTTTAAATATTATTTATAAATGGTCACAAAAAACAAACAACTTTAATATATCCACATAGCATACTTTGCTATGTAAAATAAAACAATGATTCCGAGACTGATGAACAACAAACATCGCTTGGAACTCTTCTTTATAATTTATGGGCGAAATATAATCCCCGAACACTTTCTGCTGAACAAATTATCGCTTGGCATCAGAACATAAGCTCGCGCGCGATCAAAACCGTGAAATGTGACTTTTCCGCAATTACAAATGTTTGCTGGGTAATGTGTGCATGTACATACATTTACATATATACAGATATTTTAAATTGCATTTTGATCTTATATACCTCTCAATGTATCATTATACAAAAAAAGTGCAAAAATTATGACTATGATGATATTTTGACTGTTTGTAGATACATTTTTATTATGCACGTGGTATTTGGAAAGTTTTCTTAAACTACCACTACTGGGGTTAGCTTCCTCCGACTGTTTTCTGAAATTTGATCATAGCGCAAAACTTAACATGAAGTGAATTAAACTATAGTCGTGGTTAATACTGTGGTTTTCTGATCAGTACTTTTAAACTGCAAAATATTAAATAAAAACATCAAAATTTTCAAGTATCCTATCTACAGTCTTTAGGTAAGGATCTGTCTCATTAGATATCTTCAACCCATTATCAATAAGATGATAATGATTTTTGAAAGATAACATTTTTGAACATTAGAAATTTCATAATTTATTCTGCATTTTACCTTTCGTAAAAATCTGCTACCGTACTGGGGAACTTGACTTTTTTTTTAAATTGTCATCCTTCCCAAGGAATGGCGAAAAAATTCAGCACTGGGTGGATTTCAATAGCAGAAGTAGATTTTACTATTGTTAGCAAGAAAGCAGACTTTTAATCTCACTATATATGAAATAATCATTCAGAACGAAAGTATTCAAATTATTTCACTTAGGCGTGAGTGAGTACGATAGTTTGTGAGTAAAGTGCTTAAAACCGAGATAGGTCAAATCTTGTAAGCGAAATTTTGATGCCTAAGTGTAATTTTATTTATAAAAAGTGCCATAGAGCATTTTTTTGCAGTCAATTTTAACAATTCAGGAGCTGAAGATAGACTACGAAAAGCTTTAAGAAAAAAATATTTCTTTAATGCAGGTTCTTTCAAATTCATGATATAGAAAAATTTTAAAAATTAGTTTGTAAGACCTAAAGTGATTTCAAGCCATAGATCACTTTATAGAAAAACGTGGTCTGGTATTACATGCACTCGTACCTGAACCTTACAGCTATGAGGTATTATATGATGATATTCCATAAAAAAATTATTACTTATTGTATATGATCTAAAATATACTTTCCAAATAGAAAAACAAATTCATTTTGAAACAAATTGACAAACAAAAAAAATACCATTTTGTGTTCTGTACATTTAATCACCTTTATAATGCACCATAACCTCATTAGAAAAGCACCTTACGGCACAAATTTACTATAATATTTGATATTTAAATAAAATATTACTTGAATAAGTTCTTAAAGAATGCTTTATCAATGTACTTTATTTTGAGTTCTTTGCTACGGTCTTAAATTTGTTATTCATATATTTACTAACAAAATAATATGTTTAATACTCTAGATGTAGCTTTAATTCTTTTATTAACAAACTCTAGAAAAATTAAGTAATCAAAATCAAATTAGCAAAGATTGGCAGCGATTGAAATAGCAAGTTTGCTAGCAAAAACTTTTATATCTTTATATGAACATATACTACATGAGAGGGGGAAAAAAAATATGTCCTATATTTACTTTTAGATAATATATATCTCTTTAGTTTTTTTTATTTCATTTGAATTTTTTTTATTTTTGAAAATGATTTTGTTTGCAGTCTTTCAAGCATGTAAAAAAAACTGATTGGTCCTGCTAATGTTTAACTTACACTAAAAAAAATGTACAGCGGAGTGATAGTTCGTTCAATCGAAAATCTACGTACTAAATGTTGTTGAATCAATGGTTTCAAAAGGATTATTGAAGCCACTTAAAATGACTAAATACTTCTTTTTTGGGCAAAAACATTACCCTTTTCGATTATAACTTTTGACACAAGTAAATACCAGAATGAATTACACACGTATCTCACCAATTTTTTATTTTTATTAGGAGTATCTAATCTTCTGTTAAGGAGTTGGCACCTCGTATTCAATAATCCAATGAAATACTTGGATACCTATATTTTTTTTCATTATTAAATATTATAGAGTTAATTAATAAATTTTAAAATTATTAAATATTTTTTCATTTGTGTACATATAGTACATATGTTACATGAATCCTTTTGGAAGCACTTCTTGCAGTTAAATTTTTAGTTTTATATTATTATTTATTTTAAGTTTGTATCTTTTGTTTTGGACTCTATTGATTTTTTTACAAAAGTAACCCTACCAAATTTTATTTTTGAGTGCTAAATTTCTATCACATGAAGTTCATCTGAAACACAACAATTTAAAATGAGATTTTATGTTGATTGTTTCAAATTTTTTTTGTTAATTATCAAAACAGTGATACAAATTACCAAATATGGCTTACCAATTTCGAGTACATTGATGCAACTTCTTTAATGAGGTGCCAACTTCCATGAGCCCCAATTCTGCTTATATTATGCCAACGTCAAGGAATCTTCTCAATTGTTTTTAGGGATTTTGCCCACATGCGTGTAAATTTTAGCTTCTGCCCCAGTCATGTCGTTTGGGTTTTGTGGAAATGTACTAAATCGAAATTGAGAATGTACTTTTTAGAGGGCAAACTTACTTTTACGTCACGGACACTAAAATTTACTAAAATTTAACAAAAAATTAGCGTTATAGTGATTGTATTAATTGCATTTTTTATATATTTGGCTTGCGCTGGAGCTTGTAAATCTGTAGAAAAAGAAGCTAATTAGCTAGCCAGACCTACAAACAAAATCTGGGGTTGTTATTATAAGACTTCTGATATCTATCGACTCTGTACCTCACATGTGTCACATGTCCTATGATTCACAATATTTTTTAAATCAATTGTGTGTTCTTTTTCAAATACTTACACATGGCATATTTTTGCATGTTTCTTTTTTGTATAAAAACTCATCTAAGTAAATTAGAATTTCTCAAATTAATACTTAAATAGAAAGTTTTAAACTTTTTCAAATACATACACTATACATAATATACCATACAATAATATAATAAAAAAAATATTTTGTAGCTGCATTTGTAGCCAAATTTTATGGCAGACTTCTATTATTAAAACTAAAAAACTAACTTTGCTATCATCTTATTTAAATACTTTGTATAGTAATTTCATAATAAATATTTTTTTAATTTTTATTTTAAATTTCTTAAACAGATATTTCTTATTACATATATATATATATATATATATATATATTTATAAGCTTTTTGATAACCATCTTCTCATAAACTCTAAGAATGCTCTTTAATCACATATTATCTCTTAATCCTTTTATGTTTAATTTTATGAAAATTTTTAATGCTCGTTCACCAACAATTAAAAAAAAATTAAATAAAAAAATTAAATCAATCACCAACTCAACGCAATTACAACAAAAATTTTGAATATTCACAACCATCACCACCATTATTACTACTACAACAACAATAACAACATTTCGCTTAATCTACAAATTCAAAATAATAAAAATCAATATATAAAATATATTTGTGTATCTGTAAAATAACTATACAATTTGGTATCGCTGTCAACATCACTTTGGAACTCAAATCACATGCACTGTAAAAAAAAAACAAACTAAAAAACAAAACCACACAATTGGAAAAACCATAGAAACAATCAGTCTTTAACTGCCTGCTCGATATTGCTGCCATGGACAGAGGAGTATCATCACGTCAGGGTTCCATTAGCTTGGAGCCAAATGGCGATGGTGGTGCCAATTCGCAAACGCATTTGTTAGCGAACACAAGTCAAATGCATCAAAATGGTGATGCCGAACACAATAGTTTGGTAACACTGGCACGCCGGAGTACGATTCGAAAGCGTTCAGTTAGGTAAATTTTTTTGTGTATTTCTGTTATATGTAACACTTTATGTTAACGAAATACATGCAAAAGCTCGAAATTTGCCACAACATTCATTAATATCATCATTGTTAAGTTTAATTTTTTCCCACAATTTAAGAAAAAAATATATATATCTTCATATCCATTACGGAGAAAGCGAAAATCTTGCAGGACTTTCTAAATTGTCCTCTTCTACAACAGTGAGACTTACTTTCATTAAAAAGGCACTAACAACATTTCCGGGAATTTTAAATAATCGGATATTTGAATGATTTCAATGGTTTTAACACATGCCATCATACATAATTAGGATTTTATGTTGTTCAAATTATTTGCTTCCAAGTAACAAGCTCATTTGTTCAACACTTAAGTGTTTTTCAACATCGATTTCTTTAATGTTGGTATCTATATAAATGGAAACATAGGTATATGTAAATCAGAAACATGCCGTGATGGAGCAAAACGAATCAAGACCCAAAATCTATGTACAGTACACTCTCGAATATATTACCTTATTAATGTTGAGCTCGTTCATAAATCCGAGGGTTGTATATTGCCAAGGGTCTCTTCACGTCCAGCTTAACTCAATTTAACGGACATATAAGACAATTTTATTTTTAAATGAAAAATAATATTCGAGGGTTCACACAAACTTTCAATGTGGATATAGAAAATTTAATATCAATTGGTATACAATATAAGAAAATTCTGTTTCTTTTGAAATCAAGGTTGAGGAATTGCACATTGAACTAAAATATTTTCTATATAAATCAGTTACTAGCACTAGAAGGATTTCTCAAATGCTATGTTTAAAAAATGTTCTTTTGGATATATTTGATTTTTAAAAAACTAATTATTAATTTAGTAGCTACTATATAGCTCGAAAACTGTTAGCTTTAACTGCGTAGGTGAATATTTTTTTGAAATATTTTCTTATCAAGTTTGGAAAGTATTCTCTTCGCAATAAGATATTTGTTGGATCCTAATTATGGAATTCGCAACCTTTTTGCATATATTATAAATATTTTATTCAAAAATCAAGCCCTTATGGTGATGATTTGAGGCCATAAAGAGTTCTGATACCATTCAAAGATGAATGCATATAAATTTGCAGAAACAGAAAGACCTTTGAGAGTAACAATAACAATTTTATAAATTCTATGATACCAAAATGATTTATGGGTAATCTTCAATAGCCAAATCAAGACTACAAAAAAAATTAGCAAATGACCTCATGGTAATTTAGATTTGATAATTATTCATATTCGTTACTTCTAAAATTCAATTACTTTCATTAGTTGTAATAAAATCACTATCATCTTACATCTGCATTACCTCATTTCATGCCTTCGCATCTAAAAAATCACTCACTGATATCACATACTCGTACATATACACAAAATTATTGTTTAGAAACTAAATTTTATCTATCACCACAAATCATGTTTTCTTTCTTTCTCTCTCTAATTTTAATAATTTCAGAACCAAAAAGGTGAATAAAAGTTATGAATTACTTCAAGTGGTAACAAAAACTAAATTCCCATACAAATTAATGCTAATTGTCTATATTCAATAGAGTGTGATTTACATACATATATATATAATGTTAATTTATATATAACGTCTATATTTACATATTACATAAGCTAATGTGTCAGTATGAATTCGTTAAAAATTAAGATAATCTTTGTTGGCTATATCATATTTCTTACACTGTACAGTCGATCTTTACAACGGATTCTTTAAAAGTATATACTAAGAATTTTTATTTAATTTAGTTACATTCATATTTAAGTATTTCCAAACGTGAGTTTTTTACATAGTTTTTAATGTTGTGAGTATCAGTACTAAATTAATAGCAGGCAACGAAAAACTGAGTGTCAAAGTGTAGTCTAATGAGTAGTGCATAGTTTCAGAAAGAAGAATTCTCTTTGAAAAACGGCTTAACCACATTTACACTATAGCATGAATGCCTCAAGCATTAAATACCTTTGACACTCTTTTTAGAAATTGTGCACTACTGAGGAGGTTTTCAAATGCTAGACATAAAAATACCATTACTAAAAACATAATGAAATCCTCTTCAGTCTAATTTAGAGCTTATATTGGTGTGTGTTATTAAAGCGTCTCAATATTTGAGTAAAAATAAATTTAAAAATTAAGTTTTAAATACCACAATAAAATCTGAAATTGTATTTATAACTAACAATTACCAAATCGATTCTAAAACTGCTTAATCACTTCAAGCAACATTTAGATTATTTAAGAAGATTTTGAGGCATATTCACCCAGATGATATTTTTTGTTGCGCATCAAACCACAAATTTGTCAAAGCAATGACAATTAAATACTTTGAAGATGATATTCATTTTAAAGCTTGGAAATATATTCACTTCTTCGAAAATAAGTACTCGTTTCAGTAACTTTATACTGTCATAATAAATTAACTTATGTAAAGTATCCTCACTGATTTTAATGACAGTATGAAGGTAGTTGTGAATATAAATTAGCCTCAAGCGCCATCATCGGATTACTTAAGCCTCTTTTTTTGACTGTTTAATCTCATGTGAATTTACTTTGATCACTATTATTGATCAGACCTTTCCTTCAAAATGATTAAAGAATTTTATAAATGCTCCTTAGCCTTAGTATTTCAACAGCTAAGTCAAACGGTTTTGGGCTGAAAAGGACATCGAGGCAAAAGTTGATTTTACTCGTAATTAGTACGATTAGATTTATTTGACTTCATATAATAATTTAGTTTCTTACAGATCGTTCTTTTTTTTATTTTTGAAATGGCCAGTTCAATCTTATAATCTTGTAATAATCTTCACAATTAGCAATATTATTTATGCAACAAACACTGAGTTCCGATTTAAATGTTGAACTAAATCTTTCTAAGTTCATTTAACATTAACTAAATCGAAATTAAAAGATAATTTTAACTTTTACTTGATATATTTAATTAATAATATTACAAATGAACTTTTGAATAACGACGTTAGTACACATTTGAACATAATACATACTTAAGACCTTATCAAAATCAATCAAACCTAACGCAGCTCGTAATCAAAAATAGAAAATATCCCACACAACAAAAAATACCATAGACTCTACCAGTTGGAGAACTCCAAATGCCTGCTCGTAAAAATGCTTTCATCATGCACTTATTTAAGATCTTCAGATCATGTTATTATGCCTACCAACATCAGATATTGGAAGGCATTGGCATCGCTATTTATATTGCCCTTGCATTAAAATTAAATTGCATGAGCCCATCAGCTCTCATGCTCTTCTCGCTTGATTTTGGAAGCAAGTGAAGTAGATCTTATTTGTTCTTTCTTTCGAGAATCCTGCATGTCAGACATTGACGTCCAATGCCATCGTGTGCGAAAAAATTTAGTGTGATATGGCTACTAGCGCCCAGAGACGGCATACAAGATTATTGACTCCTACTGGAATGTGGAGCTATACAGAACTTTCGCTCTTGCTTTTGCAAAATGAGATTATTCTAGTAATTGAGGCACATGTTTTAGAGCTGTATCAATAATTCGAGCACATCTCTCAGTGTTCAATGGTTTTGAATCAAAGCAACGAAATAAGATATAATGAACGATATTAGATCGTTAAGCTTCCTGTGCCCTAAAGTAAAACCTTGCGTTTTGTGCAAGATATCAAGCTAGAGCTTATGAAACAGTGTTACTTAGGTGAAAAATCTCTGGTTTTTGTGGGCACGACGGTGGAAACCTAAAACACAAATATTAACTACATAATAAATAGGGGATGCTTAATGTGTATGGTATATACGTCGTGATTTTAAAAGTGCATTTGTTTAAAAGCAATAGCTATAAGTTAAAAAAAAAATGGATTTACTTAAAAGTGTGGTTTGGCCATTCACTTAATGTAGCTTAAGCATTTGTAGGGTTATTAAGTAGTTAAAAACACTACAATACTTACAATTCCTAAACTCAATTCATTAAACACGTCAACACTGCATTTAAGAACACACACACGCATAATTTATAATTTAAAATTCATGTGTAATTTTGTGTCTGTATGTTGTGCATTAAATTTTTCTCATACGCATATATACATATGTATATTTTTGTAAAAATGTCTGTATAAAAATATAAATCATAAGAAACTAATTCCACGGTAAGTGATAAAATTACATCTTCCAACACTGTATAAACACTTAATTTAAAAATTAATAAAAAATTGCTTGCATGCACTAGCTTGGCTTCTAAGCTTTGTGAATTTAATACGTAAATAATTTGTTCGTAGATACTTTGTATATAGCTGTACAGATAAATAGCAAATTGTAAATTACTTAATTAAATTTTTATTTGATTTCGTTAAAGTTTATTTAACATTTACTTATTGAAAATATGGACGCATTTGACAGTCACACAGATTTTATTTCAGTGTACCTGAAAGTATGTGAGAGTTTTTGTTTTACTGCATAATATTAGGCGTACAAATGTGCGCGAAACAACAAAATATAGCTTTTTTTCTTTGTCTTCGGATCCTGGATAATGCGTCGATATTTTCTGTTTTTTTTTTTCTATAAATATAGGACAAATTAAAAATAAACTCAAGTTAATAGCAAAATATATTAAAGGAAAATTAAAGAAAAAACAATATATATGGTAAAAGCAATTATCAAAGTTAAAATATTTTCAATAAACTTAAGTAGTAATTAATAAAGTGTTTAATATAATTGTTACGCCTGAAAATCCTGCATTATATCCCAAATAGCCCCCAAGCCAATTACAAATAAACCCTGTAACATCGTAAACGTGTTATGATTACATTTCGCTATATATGAAATTTTTTCTCTTGACAGCGTTAAATATTCAAAACTTTTTTAATTTCAATTTTTTACTTTTTTTCCCACATCACATCATATCAACTACTAAATACTTAGATGCTAGAACTTCAAGATGCTTCGAGGCATCCATCTCAGGAATCTTTGACCGGCGGCGATGCTGGACACTTACATCCTGGACACGCGTTTACAAATGGACATCGTCGTTCACCTAGTCTAAGGTAAGTTTGTCAGTGTGCTTTGCTTAAGCAATATGTGAAAAATTCGTAGACAAAACAAAAAAGGAGCAAGAGAAAACAAATGTTTGGCATTCAAAAAAACACATTTGATTTTTTTCTTGCAAATAGACAGGAACAAAAATAAACTTTTTAGTCTTATTTTGAATTTTTTATCAGTAAGTTCTTTCAACAAGTGTCCTAAAAATTCAAGAAAATCGCATTTTACAAATTTAAATGATGGTAGTGCAAATAAAATGTGTTTCAATTTCGAAAAAAATGCATTTTGTGTATTGGAAACACACACAGTACCTTAATTGCTGACAAAGTTTTCGAAAAGAATTTTCTTTTTTAACAACCAAACATTCAAAAACCTGAACACAAAGCAACTACCTATTGAATTTTCTTTCTCAAGCACTTTTTGAAGGACTTGTACTGAGTGAATTAAAAAATTTTACAATAAAAAGACTAAAAAATTAAATACCAAATTCAATCAATATGCACACAGACACAACGGATCTCCATTGGCCAGATCTCCAAGTCCTAGACGGCGAGGCCATCAATACATACATCATGATATTGGGTTCTCCGATACCGTATCTAATGTTGTAGAGATGGTCAAGGAGACCCGTCATCCTAGGCATGGTTATGGGCATCCGCGTTATCCAAGAGGTATTTAATATTATCTTAATTATTATTTTTATTTTTCGTTGTAAGTTTTCTATTAAAAAGCTAAAATACAACTCTATGATTTTTGTATATTATATTCTCTTAAAAGTATAAATAATTTTTTTATTTACAATGCCTATACTTTATTATATAATAAATTTATTATACTTTTTTTTAATATTTCTATATTTTTCGCTTTGTTGTTTAATTTTTATATACATAAATGAATCTCAAATGTTTTTTATTGATGTAAGAGCATGTAATTTGTTTTATTTTTTTCTTCAAATATTTCTTATAACTAATTTATGATATTATTTTTTATATATTTGTTATTAAAAGAAAAAAAAACACTTTTCAAAACTAAGTTTATAAGACACAAAAAATAATATATTACCTACTTTTTCAATTTGAGAAAATACTTTTATGTACACTTTTGACAAAGTATTTGTTATGGGTCTCCGCCATACAACAGACACCGGCAGTAATTTATTACTTGCTTACTGTTGGCATAAAAGTATTTGATGAAATATTCTGAAAAAAAAAGAAAAACCGTAAAAAAATTGATTAGTCTAATCTATCGTATATACAAAATTATTAAGTTAAGTAACATATATGCTCGAAACATCCTATAGACGTAAGCAAGGTTACTTCCGTAGAGTGGAGCGCATTAGTTGCAAATGTAATTGTTGTCAAAAAAAACAAAAACAATCCCATCCCTCAAACATTAAAAAGCACAAACATTTTCGTAAAACATGAGTATCTATTAACACTAATCCACTACAAATTTCATTAAATCACCTACATAACAAAAAAGTTTCAATATAATTTTTAAGATATATTTTTTTTTATTTGTCATAATATTTTTTTTCTATTTTCTTTCGAAAAATTGTTTCATGTCTTATCTTACATTTTATTTGAAAGATTTTTTTTGTGATATAAACTTTTCATACATAAAAAATAAGCTGTGGTGCAAACATTAAAGATATAGTAGATAAATATATCGGAAAAATTCTGAAAAAGCACAGAAACGGAGTTCCAAAATTCTTGTTTTGATATCAGAATTTTTGAAGAAATAAATTCCATAATCTATAGAATTAAAACATTGCTTGAATCAATTTCTTTTACCACGAATTAAGCTTATGAAAAATTTATTCTAAACTAAAGATTTTTAACTCTAAGTTCCAGTGGCCGATATTCCTATGAGTAGAACTAAAAATTCAAAAATTCATTACCTGAATTGACGATAATGCAAAAAACTAAAAATCAATCAAAAAATCGAACAAAGAAAAACTGAGAAAATTTATTTTTTAAATATTCTTATAAAAAATTTAGAGATAAATACTGCGAATGTTCCAGAAAAATTTTATATATATGTATAAAAGGGCGGTTTTTAAAAAAAAAAAATTAGAGACACCTCCGCAATTGGTTCGATATAGGAAAAAAAAAGTTTATTGTATAAACTAGGCGGCTCCACCCCTTGCTCGCTTCGCGCACTGACCGCACGCCTACGTACTATACATATCGTTTTACTCTGGGATCTGACGGGCGCTATGCTTCATATATTTGACAACTGAATTCTTTCTTTTTTTAACAACTTAAAGTATGCAACGGTATTTTACCATTCTTTAATAACTAAAAGTATATGTTGAAATTTTATTCTTTTCTTTTATTTGTTTAACTTTGTTTTCTTGTCTTCTTCTTTCGTTATTCGCAATTTCGGATATTGTTAACTATTTTGTATTATAGAAAGTTTTTTAGTAAAACTCTATCCTTAGATAAAAGGTTTAACTGTCATTCGATGGATGGACTTATAAGTAACTCTTAAAGAAAGGTCCTATTTCCAAAGCATTTTTCTTGAATTTCTTTCCCCAGAAAAATGTTTCTTTAAACTGTTTTGTGAATATATCAAAATATCAAAAATTTTTGTATAATCATTTTCCTACTCGTCAATCCATTTAATGAAAAATAGATTTTTGGAATAGAAAATATACTGAATTTTTTTGGCGAACCATTATCGGTAAAAAAAATTTTGGTTTATTTTCGTAATTACCATGTTGGAACTCAATTCTTGATGAATAGCAATAGTCTAATAAGACTATAATGTACTACCATAGCGACACAATAATTGAAACTCAAATTTTTTCTTATATAAATATACATATATATAAATTTTTTTTTTTGATTTCTGATTTTACGACTTCATATTCATACATACTAACAAGTTTAACAACATTTACCAATTCAAAAACATAGAATATTTAAGTTTTACTCTTTTCTTTATTTGATCAATTAGTGCCCAAATCAAATCCTCAACCTACATGTTAGGTTTAAACGTAAAAGCTATTTACCTTTCGAGATGTAGTGAAATTTCAAGTGTTTTAAATTATTATAGATAAATTATTAAGAGACATGCATAAATACATAATATAACAAATTCATCACTTGCGATTAGGTGAAAGATGTAGTCAAACCGAAATAATTCGTTTCATTCAAAACTTAAAAAAGTTAATTTTTGTAATAGAAAAGCTTAAGATATTCTTAGTTCAATGTTAACTTTTGTTTTCTTTATTTCCATTGATTCTTCTCTAGATTGTATGAAGTCTTCCTTAAACTTCCTATACTCATATGATATATATTACTTTTTCATTGATATTTTCATTATATCACAATGTTTTCCCAATAAAAATTGGTCGATGTACTTTTCTGTTTTGTTACAAAGAGTCATGCCAAAAAAGAGACTTCACCTTTCTGTATCAGCAAACTATTGGGCTGCTCAAAATCTGCATTTAAGAAACGTTACTGCATATTTCTTAACTTCACATTGTTAAGCCTTCAAATTCATCCGACATCCTTTAAACATAAAAATTATGCCAAGAAAAATTTAAGAAGCAGGACTTACAATTTTGGTAACTCTTTCGTGACCAAATTTGATTCCATTTCGATGAAAAGATTCTTGATCAGCTACTCTTCATCTTAATTTTTCAAAAAACAGATGTATCAGGCAGTGGCGTCACTTCACCAAACTTTGGGGGGGGGGGTTGAGAATTATAATTCCATGGGTTTATTGAATTAATGTATTGATCAGATCCTTGGTGGGAAGTAATGCCCTCCCAGCCCTACTGAATTGGCGCCACTGGTAACAGGCAAATTCTATTAATCACTGATAGCTATAACTTTTCAAATAATATGTTGCTTCCTGAATAGTACCCATATAAAATAGTTTTTCCATTGTCAATGACTATTCTTTTGAAATAAATAGTAAAAGTCGAGTCATTTCACTAAACGTTCTTTTTTTCATCAGCACATGCGAATAATTGTTAAGTCAGGCACACCCGTGGTTAAGTTCAATATCCATTCTTGCCTTCTCTATCTCCATTGGCTAACATTTATTTTGAAAAATATGGTTTTTAGGACACTAAAATGTTCTTTCCTTGTTGATTGGTGCATTATGTATAATATATATGGGTCGAAATCGGGTGCTTTGGGGTCGCAGGAATCTGTTATCCTTGGAGTCGCCAAAGGTAATCTGGTGTTGGTTTTTGAAAACTTATTGCTTACAACTTTTAAATATGTTCATAAAAATTGTCTCTCTACTTTCTTTTACAGATTTTATGTAGGTCTAATTAAAAAATATCCATTGGTTAAAACTTCTGTTTTCCCATAGCGATATATCTAGACTATAACTATGTATGTATATAAAATTTAAAGCAAATGGGAGTAGGACGTGTCCGACTAGATGCTGGGAAAATTTTAAGAATAAAAAAATAAACTAAAACTTATCCAAAAAAAAAAAAAAACCTACAAAAACACAGCAATACTTACATCTATTTCTAAAACTGGTTCATTCTGGCTTTAGACAAATAAGTCCAATTTTTAAAAAAAAAAATTTTAATATGTCAGACCTTTGAGAATATGGAAAACTATTAACATAAGCTATTAATTTAATTGACTTGCAATGAATTTCGACTACTATATCTCCAATAGATGTGAACCATTTTGAACTGCCGATTTGATTATTTGGAATCATTTGGCGATCAAAATTAAACACTTGAAAAGAGACGACAAAACTTCGAAAAGTTTTTATGACAGAAGAAAATATTGTTCGAGCGTAAGAGTAAGCAACAATAATTGTGGCAATCAGAACGTAACATTTCTATTTAAGACTGCTTAAAAAAGTAACATTTCTTTCATAAATTAATTTATAAAAACTACCTACTCAAACACTTGCGACGTTCTCCTCATTACACCCACTCCTTATATACTGTCATATAATGAAAGTTTTTGCTTCCCAGAATAGACCTGTTTTTAAAAAAAGAGTTTAGTTCGTTGCTAGTTTTTCTTTAAGTATAAATTTATATGTATAACTTAATGATCGTAACCATTGACATTTTCAAACATAATGTAAGGGAGTTTTCATTACAATTACATAATTTCAAACATAGCAAGTTCACAGTCCTGAACATAGAAGATAGCAATGCAATTAGGGAGTTGTAGCTTTTAGTCCAACGTATTTTGTTGGTATTCATTAAACAAACATTTGATTTCTTTTACCTCTTAGTGAATCCTGTAATAGTTTTTAAAAAACTTTATACTAAATTTTTTAACTACGTTTCTACGTTCTAAGCTGTAAACTTCTTCTTTTATTATACTCGATACAAAATTTTTACTATTTACTCTGTATATTGTGAATTATATGGTTACAAGATTAAATTTATTTGATATCTCAAATTTTATGATTTAATTTTTAAAAAAAATTTTTTTGCATTTTATTTTTATTTGGTTATTTTTCTCAATATAAATTTTGAATGTGTCTATATACTACTTAAAAAAAATTATTTATATAGATATATAATAGTGTGTATCAAATGAAAAATTATTATTCCCTATCCCCCATGTATAGGTTCATGGTCAGCATCGACAAGTCCGGCTCGTTCGCCTTCGCCTTCTCGTTACGGTGGCCATTTATCGCGCAGTAGGCGTAATCAACTGCCTTATCCCACATATGGGACAACAAGTCTATGTCAAAGATCACGATCGCCAAGTCCCGCTCGACTTCAGGAGATGCGTGAAAGAGATAGACTTGGTTATGAGATTGATATGGGTACCTCCTGCGTTACTTCTTTCTTTCTCATAAAAGCATACGCATTCTTTTTGGTTTTGTCACTAACATAAAGTCGTTCGTTCGTTCGTTCGTTTGTTCGTTCGTTTGTCTTTTGTTTCATTTTGTTTGGTTCTGTTCAATTCTGTTCCGTTTTATCAATATGCGACTATAATTGAAGTTAACACTCATTTGTCACTCTCGTCATCATTAACAAAAGCAATCAATGATATAATCACTCATTAGTATCAGTAAATCGCTTCTTTCTTCTTAACTAAACAGCCGAATTAAAAACAACATTTTTTTACATAAATAGAAGTAATGAAAGTAAATAAGAGAAACGTTCATTCATTGCATCCTGTCATATGTTTGCGTTCGTCCTTTTCTTAATTTTTTGTTTCACACACACGCGCGCACACACACATACTATTTGCCCAACACAAACAAACTTTTACATTATTGTGTGATCATAAGCACACGCACATATAAGAGGTATTTTAAATTTTTGATAAATGATCTGGCCAAAAGTGCATATTTTTACAATTTGGTGTAAAAGTCTGAACAATTTTGAAAAACCGTTGATTGACAGAGACAAAATATTAGTCCTGTGAAAGGTTATATCGAGCTGATCAACTTCTTCATTCAATGCAAAATCTATCAAGACACGCACATTTTTTTCTGAATGCACTCAAAGCTTCGAAACATTCATACAAATCTCGGCAACTCTATGTTTTTTCTAGCTCATGAAAGAATATTTAACAAATTCACTTTAGTGTTTTTCTAAAAGGTTTTCATGCGTTGGAATTCCAACCCAATTTGCTCAGTTATGTCTAGTTTTTCAGATAACCGCTTCGAGTGATGTGTAAACTTCAAACCTTTGAGTACATTTGAAAACGATAAGTGATTTAAGAAAGGTATAAGTTTTTTGGAATAAATTATCTCTCCAAATATATACTATGTATTTCATTTCTGTCAATTTTATTTTATTCTACTGTGTTATTTTTTCGCAAGATCATTAGCAAAAGTTTGTGAATATCTTAGAATTCTAAACATTTTCTGTAACAAAAGTCAATATATCGTTTTCTTTGTATTTTATATATATATATTTTTATTTGATTTTAGCAAAATTAAATTGATTTTAATTTTTGTACACCTTTTTTTATGTGTGTGTGTATATTTTAAGTAACATTTTTGAACTTCTTTGTGTCCGTGCAATATTATTAACTGTCCGTAAGCATCATCTTAGTATCATCTTCTTTTCAAAAAAAAATATAATTTATTTTTATTTTATATACATACTGTCATAGTGAAGGACATTTTTTACAACTTCTATTCGCCCCGATTAGTTTCATAGCTCGTAAGGCCATATGAAGATTTCAAATCTAAAAAACTTGTAACAAAATGTATAAGACAAATACATTGCCAGTGATGTGGTCTTGAATAGTGCCGGACTTAAGTGTACTAGGCACTGAAGTTTAGTTTAGCATAAAAAAAAGTTGATTTTGTAGCGCTCTTAGTGAATACTGCAAATACTCAATATTAATACTTCGTGCATTTGTATTAAACGACAAAAATTTCTTCCAAATATTTATCACTACGTTATAGTTAAGTCTGAACTTTTCGCTTCAAATGACATTCTAAGCGTTTCGAAACGATATTCTCTTTAGCAGGTAGGTAGTGCGCGTATAGCATAGTAAAGGGAAAAATTAGAAAATGGTTCGAATTTAGGTTTACCAGCACAATTTATCTGAAAACAACTTTTGAATTCTTGTTTTTAATATTTGTAGCGATTAAAAAAATAATTCAATGGTACAAGTGGTTCAATGTTGTGCTGACCGTTTTTGTTGTATAAAGCTAAAGCTCAACACTTCTTAGTTTCTTCTACCTATATTATAAGATAACACACATAGAAATCGAAAATTGAAAATCCGAAGCGAAATAAAAGTTTTGACCCCAACTCGTAAATATATTTTGTACTCATTTTTATTAATAAATATTTTGGGCAATTTTAAAGACAGCTAAGTCTATCCAGGAATTTTTTTACGGTCTATGTAGAACTAAAAGCCACAGTCTATGGTTGTTAATGTTTGCATTTTAAACTGTAGACAGTGACTTTTTGTTCTACATAAACAATATGTGAGCCACTGAAAATATAGAACAGTTAACCGCATTTTTATGCCAGATTGTTTTATTTTCGAAAAAAGAGTTCGAAAAGTAGTAATATCATTCAAATCAAAGTTTTAAGATGAAAGCTCTGATCTAATTACTTATGACACAGATCTCTTTTGAAAGGTACGCAGATTTCTTGCTATAAACCAAAGTTTCGTACCTGCGATAATTAGACTTTCGTGGCGAACACTGCGAACAGTAAAACAAAGTTCTTCATTTACTTCTGGCTAAGGTTTTGTGTAAGGGCCTACGTTGAAAATTATTGCCATGATTCTCGACTTCTCAGAATCAGTTATTTTAGGTTTGTTGGAGATTTTGAGCTTTCGAAGTTAAAAAGAAAAAGTCTATTGACAAGTGTCATTACTATCTCTCGTGTTTTTATGATATATAAATGTGGAACTGAATAATCTCCATGATCATATAGAGCGTTATCGTCTTTAAATGAGTTCCATTGAAAGCTCACCTGAGACGAATCTAGAGTTATGGCCGGCGATGGGTGTTTTTCAGCTCTTTATGTTTTAAAATTTCTAAAGATCAGACTACGCGTAAAATTAACATATATTGAAGAACAAATCATGCCTCAAAGATAGATAGATAGATTATAGAAATTATCATATGCTTTTATGTATATACTGAAAAGTTTCTTGCATCTAAGATTATGGAAATAGTTTCAGGAAATTGACGTCTTTGACTTATTTAGCTGTATATCTTGAAAATAAGAGTTAGCTTTCAATTTTGCTTAAAAACATTAAATTAATAACACGATTTAGGATGGATGTATTTAAAATGACCGTCTGTCTTCAGGACAGCATTGATAGAATTGTTGGCTGTAATGCTAAGGCTTCAGATCAGATATTGACTTTGAATGCCTTTGAATTGCCGGCTTGTTAACATAAGCCTTCGTTAGGAACAGTTAAGTTCGGTGAATATGGAGAAGAGTTGAGTGCACAATATTTGCTTACTATACTTTTTTTTCAAAAGTATTTTATTTTCTCGAAACATATGTGATGAAAAGGAAAACTTTAATTATAGTTCTCTGTTCATATGCCCTTTTTGCAATAAAATGGAAACAGGGCAGAGCTAAAATTTTCTGTTCTTCATTGAATTTATCATTAAAAGTCAGAAAATGCTGGGCTTGAACAAATAGTTACCAAGGTTAACTGGTAGTTGCAGGAAAAATTAAAAAATCAAGCTTGCTCAAAATCATAAGTTGCAAATTTATCAAAAATTTTTGGACATTTTTTCTTCCAATGTGTTATTATTTCAGAAAGTTCTAAGACTGCAGTTTTAAAAATTTACTATTGTGAAGATATATACACTTTACTAGAGCTTTTGCAAAGCCTAACTATATGCCTTACTAAGCCGTAATATACGCTGTTGAATTGATAAAGAGCTTTCCATAAATTATAGCTTAAGCCTTAAGGTATCCGAAGCAGCTCAATTTTCATAAATTCTAATTTAAAAATTTTATAAAATCGTTTTAGAAAAATGCCATTCCATAATCGCTCCATATTATTATCATTCACGCATTACGAATTTAATATGCTGCATGTTTAAAGAAAAATACAAATTAACTAAAATAATAAGCAAATTGCACTAAAAATCATAATATTATTTTTAATTTTACCAAATAACGAAAAAAAACAATGAAACTAAATGTAAATATCTTTTATTTATGTTTTTTATATACTTTTGCAAAATTCATCTCTATGTTCAAACATTTCAAGTCTGAGCATCAATTTTTTTAGTTGCCATTCCATCTCCCATTATCAAAATGCACCATCGTTCACACAATGCAATTAACACACGATATGAAACAATAAAAAATTTTGTCCATTAGGTGGCACCCATGTGCAGCATAGCTACCCGGTGTTGGCATCACGACGTGGTGGCGCCGGTCGACGACTGCCGCCAACGCCGAGTAAGCCATCTACGCTGCAGCTAAAGCCGACCAATATTAATTTTCCCAAACTGAATGCAAGTCCAACGCATGTAAGTACAGCAGTCCTAGAGATCATTGATGGTTATCAGGCTAAACATTCTGTCACTTTCCATCTTTGCATTACAGACACATCACTCAACACCTCACAGTGTTCACTCGTTGCCACATCACCGCGATCTGCTGCGGGACCCTAGAGAAATGTATTATAGTAGTAGAGAACGTGATCGAGATCGTGAACGTTACAGGGATCGGCTGCGAGGCGGCGATTACGATATACGCTATGAGTATCGCGATCGTGAAAGAGAACTATACGAGCGTGAGCGTGATCGCGAGAGAGAATTGGAAAGAGAAAGGTGAGTTGGGATTCTAAGCTATAGAATTTGCATGGTCAAGTATGACCTCGTATCTAAACACTGGCTTGTAACATTTCAAATGTTTATTTTTGAGTTGAGATTGAAATTATGATCTCAATAATTTTTTAACCAAAGAACTCAACTTTGAAGACAAAAAACTATCCGTGTGTAAATTGTAACTTACTCAATTATTTTCTAAATACGAATCAAAATTTATGTAGAATAAAAACAGAATACAGTTCAGTTATGATATGAAAATTAACTGACCCTTTTTTTTTAATAGTTTTTGAAAATCTATTGTCGTGTTTAATTGCACCCAAATTACCTCCCAATATTTTATATATGTCTTTTTTGAATTTTTTGGAAATGGTTCATTTGCGAAAATTTTCGTTTTTTTATTGATATATCAGGAGCTACATCTCTTTTGATAAAAGTGAATATTTATTGTCCTTATCTTAGTTTAATTCGACAAATTTAAATTTTTGACGGAAATTTTGTATGTGATCCTGGTTTTAAAAACTTTTCCGAACATTGCTTTCGAAATTCCCTATAAAAAAACCTTAAGAGCACAAGCCAGCACAATTAGACTGAAACGAAACGACAATTTTTATCACGTGGGACGAGAGAGTGCTATACACGGTTTGACTCCCAGCAGACGATTGAGGGAAAATCAATTTCAAATTAAATGAAAATTTTTAGATGATTTTTGAACCAAATATCTATACGACCCAATAAATACGATGAACATTTTTTGATTTTCAAGATTTATCAACTTATGTTAAGGACTTAAAATAGTTTTTAGTCATTCATTAAGTTTAATTTAATACAAATTAAATTTTGTCTTGTGCAATGTGGGGGAAATGGGCATATGGAGATAAACATTTCGTTGCAGCTGATAGAGTTGCTAAGCTCTCTACTTAAACACTTTGCATTTCAGACTGGAATACATAGCACCATTGTCCTTTGAACAAGCTTTGGCTATGGGCAGAACGGGGCGTGTTTTACCGTCACCTGTATTAAATGGCTTTAAGCCAAAAGGTGGCCTACATGCACGGCACTCCGACTCAGATGAAGAAGATTGGTGCTAGCAAAGGCTTTGATTGCGATCGCGTGATCCAAGGGAACAGATCTGGGTATAGCATCAGGCCATATTCTCATTATCAGCACCAAATTTAGACCATAACTTTGATACAATATCACCACCAGAAATGATAGAAATGACATTGGGAGCAGAGCAAGTCGGCAAAAGGAGACGAGCAGTGGGAGCAGCAGCAATGTCATCATCGGTGTCTGCATTAGAAACAACAGCATTCAGTTATCAACCAATAATTACCAGCATAACGGACACTAAAATAGACAACACAAATGAAGATACAACAACCACAATCATACCAACAACAATAACAACAAGAACAAGAACGAAACCAACGATATTCACAAGAACAACAACATCAACTGAATCAGCCATAGCAACAACAAAAATATATTCCGATCATGAAATATATCAAATACGAGATCATAATATTGATGACTTAACATCATCACCAACTACATCAACAACTTTCCGACAACAGCAACAAGAACAACATCTTTATAATACACTGTAAAAAAAACAGAAAAACGAAATAGCTTAGGACAAATAGGTAACCATTTCTTAAAAAAAACATAGCTATATGAAAGTAAAGGAACATTGTAATAAAAGTTATGAAATGTTGAAAGATATAAAGGATTTTTTTTAATTTTTTAATCATAAACATTTCAATCTCTTTAACAATTATTGCTAAAATTTGTTCAACACTTTTGACCCTAAAAAACCAGTAAGAAAGTTGTTTTACGAAATGTATAAAAAAAGAATGCCAAAAAAAGAAAAAAAATACAATGAAGAAAGATAAGATAAAGTTTAAGCCCGGCCTTCAACAACGACATACATTTACAAAAACAAAATAAGAAGAATTCTGTCTACTATTAACATCGTATTACCTGATTCAACTGCGTTTTAAGTTAACAAGCTTTTTTTAATATATATGTAAATAATGTACATATATGGCTTATACATATATGTATATATGGCAATTTATGTACATATTGGTAAAGTTAAAAATATTCAGTAAAGTAACAAGGATTTTAAAACTATATCATGTTACCGATTACTATTTATGAAGCTCTGGCAACCAAAACGATCCCATGACAACATTTTCTTTCAAGTGCATCCAATTCCATCATGAAATCTCTCATTTGAAAGTAACCTTAGGATGTCTAGAGACCTTTGTGTCAAAGCTGGGTCTGTTGAATGTGTAGCTTATATTTGCGAGCCAGATAGAAACCAGTAGAAGGTGGTGATTGGAACCGATGTGGGTGCATCACATAGTTACTACGGCCGTTTTTCGAGAATCTCTTAGTAGGTAGATAATCTATCTTAGGTGATTAGGAGAAATCCACGTATTTTTATATGGCACGTTGTGCTGAAGCAGAGCCTCTCGATCTGAAGATTTGTGTCACTGCAGAATGCATTTAAAAGACCCACATTTTCATATGCATAGCCTTCTTACTTACATTACTTACTTGAGATTATTGTGGACTCTTTCTATTTAAGCGTTAAATTGAATCATGATTATAAGCTTGTATTTCTTAGGTGCTAAATTCTTAGCATTGATGTGCTATAAAAAGTCTTACAAAAGGCTACAAATGGCTTAACATTAAGTATTCCTTAACTTACAGACTTTCAATTCCTTTGCGATTTCGAAATACTTATGCTGATTAGGATTCAAATATTTTCTGGTCGGCCCCACTAACATATAATATCTTTTCCTTTAGCTGTATGCAAGTTTATATGAACTGTTTCATTGTGACGCCCGTAAAAGCTCAAATATATATATTGTCTCATTTATTTATATTCTACTTGCTAGAGCGTTCCAAGTTGAGAGTTCCAACATCCGAAGCCACCAAAGGATTATAGCGCGGTATTTATTCTAAGACTAAAAAAATAAATTGGGAGCTTAAGATCCAAATTACAGCTGTAATCACTTCACGATTTTCAATACGGTAGACGGGGTCAATCACTTCAATCGATTCGACTATAATGAGTTTTTCTAACTTTACAAAATTTTGCACAAAGCTTTGTCATCACATTAGTCAAATTGTTAAGGAAAATGTCCATAGTGAAATATTGTTAGCAATAATAAATAAATAATGAAAAGTATGTAAAGTCATGTAACAAATCAATTTTATTAATGAAGTTATGCGCATATTTCAAAGCAAATTAAATTTAAAAATTTTTCCAAAGTATGGAATTTATTTAAACGTTGCATTTGACCTCATCATAGGAAATCACATTATTTAACCATTCTATCATCGCTAATATTTTAAACTAAAGAAGAGCCATTGTTTCGCTTTTCACGAGAGTAAAAAGAACAGCTTTACACACTAAAATTTGTGAGGCACTTAACGGAAGGAACTATATTTTTCAACCCTAAATAAAAGCCTGGTTTGTAAGCTCTTCATTTTGCGCTCCTAAGAAAAGTAGACTAATCGACATTCGCTTCGTATACAATATTAAAGATGATATATTCATTTGAAACAAAAATCCACATTACAATACATTAAAGGAAGCTTTGACCAAAGATTAAATTAAATTATTGTTCGTAAATAGAAAAAAACATACATATGTGATTTTCGCAGCAGTTACGCCAAAGAAACTGGTACTATATATATTTTGTTTAAATAGTCATCTATTTGTTTATATTTGTAACGATATTTTTTCTTGATTTTAAATTCAGAAAAATATAAAATATATAACTTGTTAAATACTATTTTATTTACTAAGTGTTATAATATAAACCTAAATTATTTTAAATAATTAAATAGAAATTATGGTTGAAAATTTCCTGCAACGCTGAGTTAAAACCTATCAGGTATGCCTAACAAAAATGATATAAGAATCTGAAACGTAAAATTTAACATTTCTATAAAGAGCATTCACTTATACATGCATGCATACATACATACATACCTACATATATAGTTAAAATTATAGTAATACATAAAAAAGCCTATTGTTAAGGTTAGGGGATCGGAAATTGTTTTTTTTTTAAGAAAAAACCTTTAGATAGCAAAAATTACCAAGCTAGCATAGAAGCAATTGAAAGTTTTTATACATTTCATAAGCAACAGTAAGAAAAACTACTCACACAGATATTCAAAATCTACAAGATGAAAAAGATTGAAATCAAATTGTTAACGTAAGTTAAAAAACTTGATAAGCAAAAAAAATATATAAATATACATATATGGTAAGGGAAAGTCTGTGAAAAACTTGCTAGCATACCCAAACAATTAGGTTCATAAAAAGCGATTCAGTCGGGCCACGATTATCCGTTACTCGATTAACTGGCGACATCAGTTATCTGTCATAACAAAATGTTTTTGCGATAAGACCGTCATTGTGTGACATTTTTGTTATATGGAGCAATCAGCAGCAGCTGGCTAAAAAAACACCCAATGAAATTCTCAGATTGCTGTTGGAGGAAATTTATTGCAATGTTTGTAAGTGAATTAGCTGAATTCGTGTCAGAGGAATATTTATCAATATGCAATTGACTAGAGCCTGTTCCGAAGATGACCTGCTCTTCATGCCAGGTCAATATTTGCCTTAGATAAGTTTGTTAAACATGCTGTTGTATCTCTTGCAACGGTAGTCCTACTAGCAGTGACTTTCAATGTTTGCTTCCACAACTCAATTCTTTTAAGAGCTCTTAATAAGTTCATTAGAAGTTTGTGACAAATGAACTTTTGCTTGGCACTGAAAAATTTTGGGTATTTATGACATTCTGACAATCCAATGCAGTATATTAAAATGATTTACCTTCTGTACAACCCCTCACATGCGCTAATATAGAGGCATTTTGGTAAAAATTCCATTAACTTTACTTATTCAATATTTTTGAATAGAACCAAGTGTTTAGTTTAATTAAAATTTTAACAAGACAATATTGATTTGTCAGTTAAATCGATTTTACGTAGTAATTCGCGGTCCAGCTGTGAATATCTTACAAAGTCGGACATTAATTCAATACTAGTAGTATAAAAAGTATTTTAATTGTCCCCTGAAACTTCTTATGTCTGCTACTTCTTGTCCATGCTTTTGTCGTATTAATCAGTTCTGGCGAAATAATATCGATACGTGTGTACATGCATTCCTTTAAGCATTTGGAGGAATCTGAATATTTTCACCCACTAAATTTGATTTGATATTTTTCTTTCCGTGGTAAATAATTTTTCCGCTTTAAGTACATTTCAAGTTTCGATTTAGTACATCTCCGCAAAACGCAAATACCATCACAAGTCAATGTAATATCTTAGAGTTTTCAATCGAGCTAACTTTGGTTTCAATATTTTCATAGCAACAATTGATTAAATAGATCATCGCCTAAAACAAAAAGAAAGCAATATATCCGTATTAAGATATTTTATTTCTTATAACCCACTACAATATGTGCAAAAAATTGGAAAATTTATTTAAACAGCATTACAAAAAGACCCACTATTATAGGAATATGCTTCGTATGTATTGATATTCCATGAATGATATAAAAGCTCGCTTGTTGATGTTTGTAGTTTGTTTAAATACTGAAAGTATTGTTGTAAATAAATAACTTAATTAGAAAGTAAGACAAGCAGTAAAATAAAATAGAATGACAAAATAAATATGTACATTTCTTAAATAGGTTATTCACACTTAAATAATAAACTGAATTGCATAGACGTATGCTCAGAGCCATTTTTAGACTCGAGTCTAAAGTTAGCAACAGTTTTATGCGGTGTCTAGCATGTGTAAAAGTGCCCTAGTAACTGCCGACTTTAAACTTGGGTCTAAAAACAGCTACAATTACTAGCCGAATTAATCTTATAATTTCATTTATGTAAGTTGTTTGAAGAATGTTTATATTTGTAAATATAAAATCAACAGTTTAAGCCACAAAAACAATTTATAGCTTTTTTTTATTGAATAAAATCCATTTAGGTATATGACATCGTAAGGTTCATATCATGATATTATTAAACTGTGAATACCCCATTTAATAGATACAAATATAAACAAACAAAAAGATTTTACGTTTTTTTGAACAAAAATAGTAATTCAAAACCCTTTCATTAATTAGTATTTTATATATAAATTATGAAACAACAACAACAGCGCACAATTTAAAATCCTTTTCAAACTACATACCAATATTGTAGATTACGTATTGTCATGTATATATTTAAGACTCTAAGCTTAATATTTAAAATATATGTATGTATATATGTATATAGATATAGGCTAGTCAGGGTCACTTCTTTAGTAAAATTTAAAATAAAATGATATTTTTCTCTTCAGATTTTGTTGTTAGATTTTATGAAATTTGATGAGCCGAAGATATAATTCTTTGTTCTATCATTAACAATTACATCGATTTTATCATTAAAGTTTATTCTTCGAACCTAAACTACCAACACATTATAGAAATGGCGTTCCAAGCTGAAACAAAGCTACAGCTTAACATTTGTTTTGATTGTGGAAGCTTTGAATTGAATAACCCGAAGCAGTAGCTTTATTTTTCTAGCCAATAATATTGACGGCATTGAATGAACCTAAAAAATACATTACAATGCTCATCATCATTTCTTTTTGTTTTATATGCTGCCCTCAATAGATTCCAGCACTTATTCTGTTACTGTAAACATTGTCTGTCTAGTCTGTTTTTAAGTTTATATGGAAAAACTGGGTACGAATTATCTCGTTTATTTTAAAACTATCAGTGCAGCATTTTCAGAATAATTTTTTAGCTTCAACTTCAATCTCTACAAAAAATTTGTCAATATCAACGGAATCTTATAGTTTTGGACATAATAAATACAGTCGATGGAAATAAAACCAGCTCTGAGGAGGAAAGGAAAAGGAGCCTGGAATCGTAATTTCTTTAGTCAATCTATCTTTTCTTTTTCTTTTCTTTCATCTAAGCCTATCTGTTTTTTTTTTGAAATTTCGATCATACCGATATAGAATTTATAGCCAGATAGTGATATGAAAATATCGAACTTTATCTTGTTACGCAACTTTTCCAAGATTAATATCAAAGTGTGGCTGGCCAGTTGCCTTCCTTTAATAGTTCCGATTTCTGATACCTAGGAAACATTTTATTTGTTATATGAGCTATAAGCACTTTTTGTTATTCTTTTGTATCAAGAGACGTAAGTCACACCTTGGAAAATAAAATGGCTATAGGCTGAAGTATTATTGAAATTTACCATGTGTATACTTTTCTATGATCAGGAGCTCGTCAGTTTTAGACCCAGGAATGGCAATGTCTTAATCAGGCGCGACACTACGGTTAACCAGATTTCCATGTGTGTACTTAATATGAAATTTCTAACTATTTTCACTTGTTTGTTACCTCCAATGATATTGTGCAAAGGCTCTAAATACATATGCTATGATAGTAAATAAAAGCTCTGTTGCAATTCTAAATGCTATATTTCAGTTAAAGATTGCTCTAAGTATGTATTTATTTTCCAGACACAAAAAACGTATTTGAAAAAATCCATAAAAGATGTTGTTCAGAAAAAAAACTAAATACGTTAGTCTCATAAAATACCATATGTATAAAAATATTATAGAAAAACAACAACTTTTAAGTCACATAAAAAAGTTTAAGAATTTCTACCCCTTTTTAAAACCGGAAGCATTTATAAACTACAAAACCTAATAAAAATTTTGAAAATACATAGAAAAATAAAAAAATAATTTTGTGAAGCTAAAAATTTTTATACTTAAAATATAAAAATAAAAATATTTAAGTAATAACAAAAACCAACTGAAAATGCTAACGAAAATCCCAATAGCGTAATACATGCATAAATAATTATTAGTGCTAATTCAAAACTCATACAAACATACTATACGTTTGATAAACACAGATAGCAAAAACTAAAAACCAAAATATAAAAAAAAATTCAAATACTAAACCGAATAATTAACTTGATCTGTTCCTTTGATTAGGTATGTATGAATAACGATGATGTTATATATAAAAATAAATATAATGAAAAAAATATTATAAATAATTGTAAAAAATTATGATTTGAAATCTTTTCGTTACAAAATAAAATTATTAAATAAAAAACCAAAAAAAAAACCAAATCATGTATGAATAATAGCAAAAAAACTGAAAACTAGCCTAAATTATTAAAATTAATTTTTAGATATTCAATGATATATAAAAATTTGTAAATTCTTTATTCACCAAATATGAAAATATTAATAAAAAAAATAAATAAAAATAGTATAGTACTAAAATAGGCTTAAAATATGTTAAAAAAATTGAAAAAAAAAATCCAAAGAAAAATGAAAACTCAAAACTAGCCGTATGTAAAAAACAGTAAAAATTAATATAAACTTAAAAATATTATTATAAACTAACATGACTATATAACATAAACTGTTTAAAAAATTAGTTAAATTAATAAATTTATTATAAATTTAACATAAAGACATGTAAACATATATACAAATAAAAAAAAAATCATTGAATAATTGTACTTATTTACAATTAAAAAATAAACATTAAAACACCTGCCTTCGAACGAAAAAATATTTAATTACATAAATTAACTTCATTCTTAATAATTTACCAAATAAAACGTTAAAAAAATTAAAAAAAAAATTCAACCAAAGCCAATATATAAAAAATTGTAAAAATTCTTATGCAAATTGAAAACAAAAAAATTTTTTAAAGAAAATCTGTTTTATTAAAAATAAAATAAATAAAACATTTAAAGCAGCTTTTATTTAAATTTAAATAAAAAAAATTAGTACATAAACAATTTTTTATAATTAAAAATCACTCTAGTTAAAAACAAATCTGCTTCATTCCAAAAATAAAGAAAAAACAAAAGGCGTACTTTTTCAAAAACAAAACTAAAACCAATATATTTGTATATATTTAATTTAATAATAGCAAAAAATTACTAATTAATGCAGCAAAACAAATATGCATTCATAACAATTTTAATTAAAAAAGGCAATTAATGCAAACTAACAGAAAAATTCTTATTACAAAAACGTTTCAAATTATTTTTTTTATATTTAGCGCAAGCAAAATCATTAAAAGTCTTAAACAAAAACCAAAAAACTTATAATAAAATATATAATAAAAAGCTGATAAAATAAAACTAAAAACATGATAATAGTAACTCAACAACCAAATAAAATTTTAGCAAAATAGTTCAAATAAACCAAAGAAAATACATACATATGCTAAAAAAATACATAAACAAATAAATATAATTCAAACTTTATACGATTTTTAAAATATTTTTCACAAACGAAATAGAAGACAAGAATAAAAACAAAAAATTGAAATTATATAGCGATTATAAAATTGTTATGGAGTTTTATTACAAAAAATGTTTCCAATTATATGAGTTCTGATTTCTATGTTATATCTCAAATATCTTGAATTAAAACGCCTTTTTCTGAACAAAGTATAGAGCAATAAGCCCCAATATCCCGCTCAAGTGATTATTGCTCTTGATTTAATAATCAACCATCTATTTGATTTGGTTTTGTAGATTTTGCGTTCATAATTTACTGGTTGGCAGCAGTGTTGGATAGCCACATTTATTTACATAAGGCCCAAAAACACTCTATATTATAAAGAAACACGTGAACTTATTGAGCTGATATGTTGATATTAAGAAAAAATATTATAAATATCAATGTTTGTGCCTCTGGCATCTTTAATGTGTATAAAAACTGGAATCGTTTTTGACTAAATTCTTATCTCAGCACGAAAGTCTTAACCGAATTCACATTTCAAATGTTCAAATATTATTTTACGAATGCAATTTTAGAACAGATTTTTGCAAAATATATATTTCAAGACTTCGCAACATTCGATGGCTCTAAATAAAATTTCCCTAAAAACTCGATTGTTGTGGGAGAACGCTTGTTATTCACCAAATTTTTTCCAACATAGGTTTGTGTACCAATGCACAATGACCACGCATTTTTTTATCTAAAATGAAACTTTCATATAAATTTATTACTTCTTATATCTTTAAACAAAGATATATTATCCAGTAAAGTAATACACATCCATAACAATTTTATGTGCATAAAATTTTTTCATATTATATTTAAAATTACTTTTCTCGCGCTTAATAAAATATTAGAACAAAAATTTTAAAAAATTAACATAAAAGAAAATGAGTTACAAACGTATAAGTATTTGTAAAAAAATCAATCCGATTGCATCTCTAAAAGTTTTGTTTTGATTTATATATCGTTATTAACTCAAACAGACCCAAATTGAAGAAATTGGTTGTTATACCTTGGCTTATTCCAATTAAATACCTTTTTTAAAAAAAAAAATTATTATGCTTCACTTACAACTTTTGTTTTATTTTATTTTATTTAAAAAAAATGTTAGTACTTTGTAGTACTTTTTAGTAATTTTTTATTTATTCAAAAGTTTATTCGTGTATGTTACTTTCCAAAAGTCATATATATTCTCATTTTATGTGTTAAAAATATTATTTCATTTTTTTACCAAAGTAACAACAACCAGATATATTAAAAAATTAACAATTTGTCCATAATACATACTACGATTATAATGCATAAAAGTATATTTATTAAAAACTTATGATCATTTTTAATGAGCATTTGAAAACAGGACGATTTAACATTTAGTTATATTATTGTTATAAATAATCATAAATAAAAATACAAATAGAAAATTAATTGAGTAATGAAATAAAATAAAACAAAACCATTTTTTCAAATACATGATATAAAATCGAAAAAATTAAAACAAAATGTGTGTTTCATTTTGAACTGAAATGTTTTCTTGAGGACACTAACGAGTTAAAGACAAGGTACTGTATGTAAATTACGATTCCTTATGAAATTTCATAATATGAAAGTTTATTAAAAAAAAAATTGGCGTGCAGCTTATCACCACTTGTTTCACCAACAGGCTTGCCTTTCCGTTTCCCCTATCTCCATGAAACTCATTAACTTGAAAGTGAGTATTAAATCTATATTAAGAAACCCTGGTAAAGTATCGTTCTTTAAGTGGGATTAAAGATAAGCGTCAACATTGGCTACGATCACCATATCCTCGTGATTTGTCATAGATTGAAGATATCCACATAAAGAGGACCTGTGCAGTAAGTAATATCCTTTAATATATGAACGACTCATTTTGTTCCGATAGTTATTGAGACTCACATTACGGTAAAACGGCAACTGGGAAGCCCATCAGTTATGAATAAACTATATTTTGCCTTAAAAGCTTCTCATGTCTTTCAAATTACAATGAGAAAGGATGCCAACTGGCACCTTCAATATACAAATACTCCACTTATCAGTAGTAACTTAAAAAGAATTTGAGGATGTCCTGAAGTGAATTTTTGCCGATCACACAGCTATACAGGAAGTACTCTGGACAGATTATGGTATGAGAAACATAGAATAATAAGATGATGTTTAATTGTAGACTTCAGCTGCGATCGAAAGTTATTAACTTTAAACCAATCGTCTGGCTATAATCCACATCAAAGTTAAGCTTCATAGCTTCAGAGTAATATAAGTATGTGCATATATTCGAACGTGGACAAGCTTTACTTTTGTTGGAAATGGCAACTATTATTTTGTCTATTCAGGTGTGAGAATAATCTATTCACAGCCAGCATTTCAGAGGGGAAAATTTCAGAGGTCAAGTGATCTCAATTACCATATAGAATCTAAACTAAGAAAACTCATGGCTTTCATGTACTGGTCTCTAAATATTGTTAAATTCCTTATCAAAATACAATGAGATAACAGTATTTGCATTTAATTACCGAAAAGTCCATAGTAAGAATCGTATATTCAAGACCACCCTTAACGTAAAGTAAATAAAACATAACATCCCTGCATTTATTTCGTTGAAAAGCAAAACTTAACGAGTTCAATGATAAACAAAAACTACACATAAAAGTGAAAACAAACAAATGAAATGTCAAAATAAACCATAACAAAATAATGTTTACAAACTAAATCGAACTCAACCTACCAAACCTACCCAGCATGCGTCAGGGTGTAGCATCTGCTGCCCCAAGTTTTTATTTAATTTTTCAAACTTCCTTTGCAATAAAACAACAATATTCCTTTCAGATGTCACGAAATCAGCTGTTAAGCATGTTTCGAAACTCCGGCGCAGCTATTGATTTCATCCACCCCCAAGAGTAGTGCATAGTTGCAAAAAAAAATATATGAGAAACCAGCCTACAGTAGGTTAACTTTCGCTTAACCCAAAACTTTGAACGGGCAAGATATTGCCTTCTCTCAAAATTTCTTTTAAATGACAAAGAAGTTTAACAACAAAATGGGTTATTGATGATCCAGCCCTCACCTTAGTTAGAGAGAGAATTATCAATTGAGCTGTCTTTCTTTGCCTCGTGAGTCTAGAATGCTGATCGCTCTAAAGCTCATATTGAACAGTCATGTAAGTAGTTCTAAAATTCAAAAACTCGCTCTATAATGCTCAAAAATAAATCTTTTATTAATAATTGAATATAATGCAAGACTCTTAATTAAACCGATTACACAATAAATTGAAACTGATCATTTGCAAATAATTACAAAAGAAAATTACGAAATTGATTTTTTTTTTTGTTTTTTTAGTAAGATCCACACTAAGACAGCTCACAGCTTGAGGTATTAATGGAGGAAGCAAACAGAAGAGCATTTCAGCGCAAACTAAGAGCTGTTCATGAAGAGTACAGAGACAGAAGAAGGTTGTGAAAAAATTCCAAACAAGAAAAAAAGTTTGAGCTAAAAATCCTAGAGCGAGGATGTTGAAAAGTCAAAGTGAAAATTAACAGGTAGTAACAAGCCAGGGACATGAACATTTTGAGATGAATTAATTGTCTGATCACAGGGAATGGCAAAAATATAGCGGGCTACAAGCCAGTAGAAAAATAATTAACATCACTTTTAATCAAACAGGAAGTCCTACTACCTAGTCAACATCACTTTTAGTCAGACAGAGTGTCCTACGACCTAGTCTAGAACTGGTAGATCTAGTGGTTAAGAATCTAGAAAATAAAACAGCCACTGAAGGTGACGTCTTAGATGATTTGGAGAGACGAACGCTTGTCTTTCAATTAGAGTATCAGCTCTATGTGTCCCATGCAGAAATAGGAGTATTCTACTTCAGCAAGATCAATCGGATCATGCCTTTGTCTTATTTAAAATTCAGTCCCATGTTGTATACGTTTTTAATTCAATTTTGTTAACATTTTGAGAAGATTTGCAAATTATTGTGAGCATTTAGCAAACCCGTTATTTCACATATGTGTTCAATAGCAATATTATCTTGTGAGTATATAATACAAATTAAGATAAAACTGATCTTCAATGAATATAGAAAAACTTAGAAAGAAAATATGATCTGTACAATTGGTGACAAAAAATCTTAAATAAAAAAAGGTAAAGCCGAAATAGCCTACGGTTTAAACTTTTTCTCGAATAGTTTCACGTAAATATCCACAGTGCAGCGCCAGCAGCTGCAGACATTTGTGTACCAGGCTACACAATCAGTATTCACGAGAGACGGACTGGAAACGCAACGTTACATTAAAATTTTTGCGGTCGATTGTAGATTTATTTTTTAATTCATCGCCTGGGCAGACAATTAATTAATGTGAATCCAAGCAATTATATTTCATTAATAATTAAAATTTAAATGGTGCATGATTGAATTCGAAAAATCAATTATAAGCAAATAGTTACTTACGAAGCTGAAGCTGAAAACGAAAAAAAATTATTCCACACCCTCAAGGTGTATCCATAATTTTCTTAGCTGTTCTGAAATCAGCAATTCATACAAAGCCAGCACAATTCTACTTACAACATTATGGACATATCGATGCTTTTTCTATTTTGTCTGGTTTCGCTGGTTATTGGTGCTGCAATAATGTTGTTAGCACAGTATTACATATTTATTAATTTCTGTAAGTTACCAGAAGAGACAGAGGAGCAACGTTTGATTAATGCAAAGTACTCTTTGCCAAAGGTGAACTATATTGAAGTTGATTTTTTTTTGTTTGCCTAATTGAGATTTCTTATGCTTTATGCTTAGGATATACAACAAACTGCACGTCTTATTAATGCCACACCCACTGCAGCAACAGCAGCCGTGAATGCAACAAATGATGTAGCTGGCGGTAGTGCAGCGTCACTTATGGCAATAAATTTTGTAATGCAATTTCTTTTCCATGAATTGAAAAACTCAAATCGCGTGCGAAAATGGTTCTATCGGAAACTTTCACTTGAGCTGGATGAATTAATTGCAAAAACCACAACAGGAAAGCTATTCGATAAGCTGACGGTAAGCTGGTATTAGCGTAAACTTAAGATGAGACATTATTATGGAAATAATCTAACATGGGTGGCGGAATGGTTTGGGCGTATAAATGCCAATCCAATTAAGTGTTGATTTCTTTTACGTTAGCGTTGGAAAAGTTTTAAGCAAACTTAAGGATAATGCAATACGACAATTTTTGAACCTTTCTTAATTTTTAGAACTTAACATTGAGGAAGCTACGAAAATATTTGTGGTACCCTACTAAATGATCAAAATAGTAGCATATTTATGCAAAAAAATCTTAGATCTCTGCGTCGAGGTATCTATTTAAATAAAGTTTCAGTAAGTGAAGACTTTAATTGAAATATGTACTTAATTTTAGTCACACAGGATATTTTGTACTGTTAGTTTCACTTGGTATTTTCGCATTCAAAAAACTTTCTCAGTAAAAGATCGTGTGTAGTGCGAAAGTGGTAGACGTGAAAGGGATAAATTCCTTCTCTTTATTTGAAAATTTTCAAACAAAAATTTGTGAAAAATATATTGCGGGGTTGGTTTGTTGGTATAAAATAAATACAATACACGTCTCACTTAAACGTAAGTGATTCACACTTCCAAGGGGTGCAACAACACTTTAAGATTACATTTAACCTTAACCTCAAAACGGAAATAGGCGGCGTCATGCAAAGTATGTGGGCTAATTTAAAATGTTGCTAAAAATAGGCACAAAACTCAGCTATTGAAAATTAAAAAAGACATAGACACAAGCGTACAGACAGACAGAGTAGCAGCCAGACATAGAATGGAAAAAATCTCTTTCGTTTAAAACTTACACAGCAAAAAAGGGGAGGCATCTTTCACTTTTAATAGCAAAAATAAGGTGTTTCACGCTAATGTCTGCCGAGCATGGGGCATGATACACAATTTAATATGCACCAACTAGTTAGTCAGTGATATCCGTAAGTTTAGCATGAGGGTACTAGTGTGACAATTAGATGAAAGTGTTCTTGTCGTCATTGCGTGACACTTTTCGTTATTGCCGTCACCATCATCATCATCACAAGTGGTAGTTGAATGATTGGATGACTTTATTGTTGGTACTCTTAAGTGCGCTGTTGTGCATTTAGTTACTTGGTGACTTACTACCTTTCTTTGTAGATTAAGGAGCTTGAATTAGGCGATCAATTTCCAGAGGTAAAGACTTTACGCGTACACAATGTTGAGCTCGATAGCACCGGAGGACGCATTGAGAATTTGGATTTGTTACTTGAAATTCAATACAAAGGTAATTTTCGTACATCCATAGATGCCGATATGGTTTTGGGTAAGAAAGGTTCGCTGACTTTGAAAGGTGAGAGGGAATTTTAATTTATGCACTCCTAAGTAAATGGATTAATTTACAGTTAAGCATCTTGCTGGCCTGGCACGTCTGCAGTTCACACGCAAACCTTATACTCATTGGTCGTTAAGTTTTCTCGGTGATCCAGAGTTAGACTTAGCTATAGAGTCGAAATATCAAGGACGTCAAATGCAGTCGAACATAACCAGCCTCATTTCGAATCAAATCCGCAAAGCAGTACGCCGCAAACATACGCTACCCAATTATAAGCTACGTTACAAGCCCTTTTTTCATAAATCTCCTGAAGAAGAAGGAGGTGATGGTGATATCCAACCTAATGGCTTATTGGTGGTAAAGGTGTCGGAGCTGTCACGCATAATGTGCCCCAGTCATATAACTGACGTTTATTGTACGCTAACTATGGCTTCTTTTGCCTTTGTGGAGGCACATCAGCGAGATGATCGCAATGTTATTGTCTCACTAGATGTACCTATACACAAGGCAAAGAACCAACAAATCGGCATTGTATTCAAGCAAATGCCAGAGCACGTTGAGATCGAAGCGGTTCTACCGAATACACCAGCTTGCAAATCGAATCTTAGGTCTGGTGACATTCTTATTGCTATCGAAGGCAAGCGTGTGGCAACAATACAACAAGTGGCGAAAGTAGTGAAAACTTTGCAGAATGCAGGATTTAGTTTGCGTATAGAACGCTTGGTGCCGGGCATAATACGAAACGATGCCATACTAGAAGATTTGGAACTCTACGAAGACTTAGGTGATTTGCGTTCAGGATATGGAACAACAGTACCACCATTAACAACAACAACGAAATTACCAACCGAGCCTGAGCTATCCATGGCAAAGCAATTGATGGTGCGCAATAGTTCTCATGATCGTGCTACATCAAGTGAATCGAGTCTGAATGCTACGCCCACTAGTTCACCGAAAAAGTCAAAGTTAATTGCCAAGGCGCTGAAAAAGACTATAACTCGTGATAATAGTGATAGTAGTAAGGAGACATCGAATACGAAGACAAGTTCAAAGTTAGAGGATAAACCAACAAAACCAACCATTTGTCGTACCCTAACCACAGAAGGCATAAATGATGTCGAACATTATTATCAACATTCAACAATTGACTGTGCTCTAAGTCCCTTGATACACATGGAAGATTTGTGCAGCTTTAAGCTCGATACTCGGTGCAAGTTCCTCAACGTCTGCGTATATGGCAAGTGTCCAGGCGACAGTCAACTATTGGGGTTTGTTAACATACCAATCAGTTTGTTGTTGGCTGAATGTTGTGAGACAAGTATAACACAGTGTTTGAGGACATTTGAGCTTAGTCCACCAATTGAGCAGGACTTGTATGTATTAGTTTCAAACTACTTTCCAAGCCCACACTCTTTGTTTAGTATTAAATGTTTCCTATTTTTTCCCTAGAAAATCCCATCAACTTTATATGCAGTCTGGTTTTAATGCAAATCTTTGCTTTGGCGATATTCTTTTCGCTTTCACTTGGGATGGTAACCCAAATCTACAGCCAACTGAGATTACACCATCACGACAAACCCCATGCAAAAGCAGAAATAAGTAAGCTAACCTGATTTGCTAAATTTGACTAATTGTTGTATCAGAAATTCTTTCTTCTATCAGAACCACCTCAATTTCCGAACGTACAGAGGATAGCGGCATGAATGCCGATACTATGTCCATTAAATCCACATCATCCACTGATACCGTTGTCAGTAGTAGCACAGTCAACAGCAGTTTCATGAACATTCAACCTAGAGCGCACAATTTCATACGCACTCATTTCCAACGAGCCACACAATGTGATTTTTGTGGTAAAAAAATCTGGCTTAAAGATGCTGTACAATGCCGCGATTGTTCAATGTGTTGTCATAAAAAATGTGTCAATAAATGTCAGAATTCAACGGTGTGTGGACCTGTAGATTGCTCCACTGCAACGTCTATATCCACTACGCCAGAATTTACTGTCACCGAAGTTGGCGGTGGTGCTCCTTGTGATGCCTCCGAAGGTGAAGAAGCATTCGCATGTAATAGTGAAGATGAAGCACAAAGCAAAACTACATCCGGTACTGCTGGACTTGATGTTCATCGTTCAAGTCTGACAGGCTTACTAGCACAAGGTATAAAGCGTGTCAATTCAGCTAATAACCTGGCAATACCGGGTATTGTTTCGACACTAGCTGGTAGTACAAGTGGTGGTGGTAGCAGTAATACTGTCAATGCTAAAAGTTTGCCACCGAGTCCTCAACATTCACCATCACGGTTTGTTAAGAAATTTGGTGTGGTATAAATTATGTGTGCTAAGGATAGCTTATTTATTTCAGCAAACAATCACTCGTCAATAGTGCTAGTAATCCCTTTGATCTGGTTACTCAACGTCTGGATGAAATATCTGCTGAACTGACTGCTTTGTCTTGTGAACAGATTAATGCAATTACTGAGCCAATTATTAACTTGCCCAAGAGTGAAGATATTATGACGTTGGCAAAGGCCAGTGGGAAATCACTCTTTGGTGAATTTGATGCTAAGTTACGGGTGGAAAAAATAAATCAATTGGTAAGTGAAGCTAAAATTTTGGAACTTAAAGGTAGAGATTTGACTGAATCCGGTTTTTTCTGAGATGTGTTTTCTTGCATCCAAATATATATATTCTATTCTAGGTTAATTTAATCATGAAACACGTACCTTAAAAAGATTATAAATACATGTTCCAAAACATAGTTGGGTGCTGTGCAGATTTTGATGAAACAAAATTATTTATTCATTAAAATATATTTCATCGCCTTCAAATTAAACGCCAGCACTTAATCTAGTCCTTAAAGTGAATTTACCTACATTCATTAAACCAACTCAAAGCACCATCCTCGAAGTGGTAATACATACTCGGGAACATCGAGAACAATGACATTCGTTGAACTTTTGGCTAGAAACTTTTGCACAATGATGACTTTTTACAATGACTTTCTGAGCATGCGCTTCATGACGCCTAAATAATAATACTTATTCATTTGAAAGCAACTTTTTACCCAGAACTGCATAGCTCCAGTTTTGATAAATAGGCCCTTCTTATGGCAACTGTCACTTCTTATGATATGGAACTAATTTACAATGAAATTTTTATTTGTTTTGCAGCTAAGTAAATTGCGCCTGGCACTGGATAGCGAGACTGCTATGCATTCTACCTTGACAACAGGTAAAAACGTCTCACCCGATAGTTTACCACAAAATAAAGCACACATCATAGTACAGTCAGAAGAACGAGTACAAGCGCTAAGTGTTATAATGTTATACCTATGCACAGGACTACAACATGCACAAGGAGTGGCATTACAGTAACTCAAATTTTATTAAAGGTCTTAAGTAGTAATATTAAAAAAAGATTTTAAGAAAATCAATTATTACTAAGAAAAATGTTATTATTCAAACGAAGGCTGATGTTAAAAATGTGGAATTTTTTAGTAGTTTCAAATTTAAAATAATAACTATGTTGACTTCCGATATCTTGCAGAAAGCTTCAAAATATTTTGTATACAAATCAAGAAGTTTTGGTAACTCGTGATACTTTCAGATATACATATACCGTACATCGGAAAACAGGGTTAAAATCTACATAAAAGTTGTTATGATTTAAAAATCCCTTAATTGATTAACAAAAATATAAGTTGGACTCAACAACAATGTGTGACAGATATTTTTTATACATATAACGGATGGTTTTTTGCTATTTAATTTTTCAGTGTAAATTGTTTGACATCTCACGTGATTCGTAACATGTGTCAACACCAATAATGCTCAATAAGGGTTGCCATTTTACCATGAGTACACTAACAAACGAACAATGCTTGCAAATCATCGAATTTTACTATCAAAATTCGAGCTCTGTGAGAAATGTGTTCCCCAAACACCACCGAACAGGCTTTTCTAGCTATTGTGGCCAAATTTGCGTACCGAGGAGAATATTGCCGCTGTAGCGGCCAGTGGCAATGAAGATTGTGATACGTCAATTTGTCGCCGTTGCCAACAATTGGGACCTCGGACATGGACAACCCCACGATGATTACCGACTGTTTTTTGCCGAAAATGGAAGAATTTGACTTGGTTGACATGTGGTTTCAACAAGAAGGTGCCACATGCCCCACGGCACGCGATACCATGGACCTATTGACAGGCGGGTTTAGTGAGCAATTAATCTCACGTTTTGCAACAGTTCATTGGCCTCCAATTTGACCCCACTTGACTACTTTTTGCGGGGCTATGTGAAGTCTTTTGTGTACAGGGACAAAACAGCCGCAATTGTAGCCCTGAAAACATCTTTACGTGTGCCATTGGTGAGATACCGGCCAAAATGCTGGAAAAAGTATGCCAAAATTGCAGCTGAGGGATGAACCACCTCAGGTGTAGCCGCGGGGAACATTTGCATGAAAATGGATTTTAATGCACATGAAGTTGATGATTGCAAAATTTGAGCTTATTAAGCGGTTTTCCGCTTTCGGAAGCTTAAACTAAAACCTATGTAACAAATGAGAATCAAAACAGATAAACATTTTAATAATTAGAGCAGTTCGATTATGTTGCATTAAAAAATATGTAGTTTAATTTAAAAAAGAAATGAAAATTCCGAGTTTCATTGCAATAAATACAAAAAATAAATAAAGTTTTACGATATATAGAAATAGAAAGATTTCAATAATAATCAATTATCAAAAACTTCAATAATCATTTTAAAATTGCAAAAATATTCAAAAAGATTTTATGGCCTTTGGAGAGAAAACAACAAATTCAATTACTTATTATAATTCGAACGATTACTTTACACAGTTTTATTATTACAATTAAAAAATATAACTTTTAAAAGCATACATACATAAATATATTTAATAAATGTTTATCATTATACTAAATTAGTATTATATAACCTTAGAAGTCCATGTTAGCTGAGCTAAAAGTATTGATGTATGTAACTGGTATGTAAGCAGCCATTAAGTGTTTAGAATGTAAAATTTAGCTTTAGTTCAGACAAAAATTTTTAATATTCCAAGTAAACAAAGAAAAAATAGTCCACGAATTATTGAAAGTTTTATTAAATCATAAATTAAACACAGCAAATTAACACTAAGTGAAAAATTGTTTAAAATATTTACAAGTTAAGCAACAAACATTTTAAAATTGTATGCATTTGAATTTTTATTAAAAATAAAAGATAAGTCCAAAAGATAGTATCAGCAATTAAAAAATTGTTTTCCAATCGTGATCATTAAACTTATTTAATAAAATGTTGACCCATCTATATGTACGTTCAATGCCTTTTAAATAAAATCTTCCCAAGCTTTTCCGGTTTCCTGTGTTGTCACCTGACATCCTTTTGATGCTGATGATGATAAAGTGCTTCCGTCTTTTACATTTCTTGCTTACTTACCCAGAAATGTCATTTAAAAAATAATCACATAAATTTTTAAATTTCGAGATCAACAATAAAACATTGGGGCCAATTGCCTTTGTGTTTACTACTAGTTACTTTTTCTGCTACATTATTTTTTTTTTTGTATGTATATGTACTCGGACGAAATGGAAGGAAAATTACGCCGCAAATTATTGTTATACATAGGTAGCCTTTTTTTTTATTATGAATATTCAATTTTTCACAACTTTTGTTTACATAGTCCACGTTGTCCACTTTGTTGCTGAAATTAAATGACAAAAACACAAAAAAAAAGTTATTAGTGACCAAGTCATGGAACTGAGGAAATGTGTTTTTTCCTTTTTTATTGTATTTTATTTTTTAATTTTCCATTTGTAGTTTTGTAAATTTTGGCAACAAGCCAAAATGCATTGCTTTCTTTCTTTATGTTTTGTTGTTATTAAGCGAGAAAGCAGCTGAGTGTTCTCTTTTATATCTTAAATAGAAAAATTAAATGGAAATTTGCAAAACGTAGTAGCAAAATTATTCCAAATCTTTTTTTATCGAATAAGCAATTTAGAATAATATATTTCGATATTATTATTAATTTTAAATTACGCGCCATTCAATGCGTAAATAAGTTTTATCAAATACTGCTGTATCAAAAAACGGTAAAGAATTTTTGACTTTTTTGAGTTCGTCGTAAAAACCTAGGAAGCGTCGCAGAGTAAAGGAATTTACATCTTCGACGCATTTCCATGGTAAAATTTTGCGGAAAAAACCACAAATGTTAGTAAATGAAAAATCAGTATCATTTAAAAAAAAAACAAAAGTGAACAAAAAGTTGAACAGCAAAAATTTAGACTACAAAAAAAAGTTGCTTGACAAAAAATTTAAGCATTCAACTTTTTGTCATCAGACTGTTTGATGTCTGGCTTTTAGTCTTCGTAATTTTTGTCCAAGCACAAATTTTATGTTGTTCAACTCTTTTGTTTTTGAACGTTATTGTTAACTATTTTGTCGTTACGATTTTTCTGTCGTCTAAATATATCTTATTTCGATTTTTATGAAAGCCCAAATTTTCAAAGTCTAAACTTCGTAAAATATTGAAAATCACTGAAGAACATTGAGGTGAGTGATTCTTTTCCCATACCTTTGACTCTTTTTGTGACACCCTGCACAAATGCATTGGAAATAGAATATTTTTTTATGTTAAGAATTGACACTTTCAGCGAAAAAAATAATGAAATCAAAGTAAACACAAAGCAAATTGACGTGCGACACTTTCATGATGTTGCCAACAATTTCGTTAATTTTTTTTATTGTTTTTCTGTTCACATAAAATGTTTATTTTCGCAGATTATTTAATTTTAAAATTAAATTTAGCTAATTTGGCAACAAAGTTTCTGCAATTACGCAATTTACAGAAATCCGACGACAAAGCTACTCACACATCTGCCTGCCAGAACCAGAAATAAAACTTAAAGTAAATGTCAACTGTAGTAAATTATATTTCAATTAACTTTAAACTTTCTAACCATAGTATTCTAGCAACTCGTGACAGATATAAAAATAGCTTATGGTGCGATTTCTCATTGTCACACTTAAACTAAAAATGCGATATAAATTATTAGAAATTATGCATAAAAATGCATCTAGTTTTGAGAAGAGACAAAGAGACATTAATGACCAACTTTACAGGACAATGAAAAATCACATTTATGCCATTTTCTCGCCAAGACTCATGTTTTTGATCATGTTGTATTCGCATACGAGTAGGTACTTTGAATGTCAGGCAAATGCGTATTGTGCTAAATAGATCATTTCATTATGTTGCAAATATTGATATATATTTTTTATAATATTTGTTTCTTCTGACACGCATTATTTTTATTTGCTTAGCCCATAAAATGTGTGTTTACACTTGCAGACTCTTTGTGTTTATTTATGCAACATTTTCATTTAATTTATTGCGCATAGTGTAAATAAACTTGGCTAAAGAGTTGAAGGACTGAAGTGTTCGTTTGAGAATAAAACAAAATAAAATTGTGCCTTGGTTTCTTGTATTTTTTTGATGAAGGAATTAATAGACCTTTTTTTAATTATGGCTACCTCTATCTTGACATATATGATTTCGAATGCAGAAAGTTTAAATTTTCAAAGAACTTGATTCGAGAATAGGTCTAAAGGTCGAAAAAGTCTCATATCGATTCAAATCCAACCTATGAAAGCTAATTACACCTTTGTTGATACTATGGTTAGTGGACGAGTAGCCTTTGAGGCATTTCCTATATAAAAACGTTTCCAATTCAAGGCGGTGAAGCCATTTAATTCAGTCCGATTTCAGCTTAGCATCATTCTAACTTCAAAAACGTAACTTCAGAGTTAAATCAAATTACCGATTTTTTTAGGAAGAAAGCTATGTATGGTTTTTTTAAGAAAAATCTTTTTTCCAAGCGATCTTAGAGTATAGTGAACCACAATAAAGTAGTGAATTTATTATATAATTGTGACATATCATACTTAAGATTTCTTAGCCTCAAGTTGCTGATATTAAAAAGAGTCATATAGCGGATCATACATTGTTTTGTGAGATTAAATTTCTTTGGAAAGTGAGCAATGACGACACGATACTCAAATCAATAAATTGAAACAGGATATTAATTGGAATTGCAACATAAAAATTTTGATATTGCGTGTAGTAATTTCAAAACGTTTGACGATTTGATAGCTTATTTTAAATAAAAAGGATGGTACTATTAAATTATGTCTTTATTAGAAATAAAATGAATAAATTTTTAGAATCCTATACATAACTTCGAAAGTAAAAGACAAAATGCCATTTTTCAAGTATTTAACCTCAAATTTTTCGAAATCCTAATGTCACCAACTTTTTGACCTGATACGTATAAAACGCGAAAATTACTTCGGAAATGACCCCCATCTGCAAAAAGCCTCGCGGAAACAATTAATTGGTCCCTTTGACCTTTATTATTACTTATACCTACAGATGAGATGTTCGTTAGGTGATGGATTGGAGCCTCTTTTTGTTGGTTATGTTTCTCAAATCGGATGATATAAAAGATAAGATTTTAAGTCAAAGAGCTGCATGTCAGGAAAATTATAACAAAATGTAAACAATTAAGGATAAAATGCAAAATTTTGCCACTAGTAAGCAAACTTTTGCTCTACCTGAACATGTTAACTTAGTGATATTTTTTAACTCTTTTATTTAATGTCTAATTAGACTTTCGAAAAACATTCAAAACATATTGAACCATAATACATCTGGCTTTGAGAAGATCTCTTTTGTTTCTATAATTTGATTGTCACAATATCTATCGATTATGCAAGTATTCTTTCGAAGACAAGACCAAAATAAGGGCAAAGTCTAATACAATCACTTGAAAACTTACATGATATTACTCAAGGAAACACATCGAAAAATTTATTAATTTTTTTTATTTATTTATTTAATAATAATAATCAAATAAATTTAAAAAAACTCTTTCAAAGGTGGAATCCAATCTAGCAAGAAAGTTTAATACTTCGACTGTATGTTTTATAACGCTAGAAAGATAGTGTTAGTTGAAACAACTAATATGATTCATATTTCATTATATACCTATGTATTTTGATAAATGTAGTGATAGTGCCTAAGATCAATCAAGTGACTACACAGAAAAAAAAAAATTTCTATATTAATGCAAATAACTTCCTTCAGTGCCAAAATGTTTCTTGGTCTTAATAATTATTCTTGATAATTAAAAATGTTGTAATTTCTTCACGAACGATATTTTATTCAATCAAGTAAATATATTCTTAACTAAGGGCATTTTTTACAATTTATCAAGGAAATGTTATTAAAACTTTCTGCTTCCCAAGGAGAAACATGACTTTCGAGGAAAAGTTCACTTGATCATACGAAAATAGCCAGGGTACTTTTAATTTTCACAATTGAGCAGCGTATGTGCAAAGGCAAAGTAAAACTTAAGTTAAGGTAAAGTAAAGCCTAAGTAAAGGTGAATTAAAAGTATATTAAAGGCGAAATACAGATGATAAATGAAATGCCATATAAAGGTAAAAAAAAAGTAAATACATTTAAAGTAATGTAGATTTTTACGAATTTTATCATCATTTTGCTGTTATCGTGAAATATGTAAATACTCAAAAATTAGAATCAAAAACAATCCAAGTAGTACTAATAGTCTCAAAATTAATTTTCGATTAAAAGATATTCAATCAAATTAAGGCCCAAATTGAAATTGTAGGTAGGCATTAGAACCGCTCGTGTTTCATTCAGTTAAGAGAGAAAAGTGTCCACAATACATTAATTACTCACTTTTTTTCTGAGCAAAATGAGAGAAAAAGCTTAATTTGTAAAATTAAAACACAACGTAAAATCAACTAAAAACAAACAAAACAGAAACCAATGAACGGCAATAACAACAAAGCCAAGTTATAAACAAAAAGAAGGTAAAACGCAAAAAAGCGAAAAAGAAAAAATTTAAATCACAGAAGCACTGACGGATGGACAGACAGATACGAGTACATGCAAAAAGAAAAAAGAAAAACGTTAAAAGCTGCTTGCGCATGCGTTCATTTATGCGATCGTAGATTTTTAGTTTGTTTTGATTGGATTTTTATTGTGACGCAGAGTTTTTCTTTCTTCTTCCGTGGTATAAAAACAGCTGACGAAAGAGCTTTTTAGCCATTTGAAAAACGGAAAACAGCAAAACAAGTTAACACATTAACTAGAAACAATTCGTATAAAGTCAATAAAAGTTATTTACGCGATATATTTGGTAGATAAAAATAATAATAATTCGAAGATATCGTGAGATTTGACTTAGAAAAAATACCAGAAAATTTATTATGAAAATTTTTGCAAGTGAGAAAAATCTTCGAGAAACTTAAGCAAAAAAATTAAAGAAAAGCAATTTAAAAAATTTAAAGTTAGAAACCAAAAAATTTAAGTAGTTGCACTTAATAAATAAAAATAGACGGAGTTTATAAAGATTCAAGAACTTTTTTTTTGGTAAATTGTGTCATAAATTTGAACAGCAACAAAATGCGTCCCTTCGGCAACGACATAACCAATCGCACCAACAGCAATCAGAACAACAGCAACAATAATCAAAATAATAATGTCAACAACAACAATAACAACAACAATGTGAACAACAATACCAATAATGGTGATAGTGATGGCAATGAGGATGATCCACGCATTCCCGCACATATTGCACGCATTGGTGGCATCATCACCTTTTCACCTATTGCTGGACAGGGTGTGATACGCGTGGTGGGTCGTTGTGAAGATGCCAAAGAGAACAGTATGTTAGGTGAGTTCGAAACTTGAAAATACCGTTTTTTAAGTTTGTAGAATTTCTTAATTAAAAAAAGAAACGTAATTAAAATATTTTTCTAAATTGTGAGATAAAACAGAAGTTTTTGGTGCAAATTAAAGTTAAATGCCATTTAAGACGTTCAAGATTTAAACTATTAATGTATAGTTTAATGGGTTCAACTAATACATATCATCAAAGAAAAATAAATTTCATAACTTTCAATAGCTTTTGACGAAAAGAACTTAAAGTAATTATTATATATATAAGAAGCTTTTGTTGCTACGATATTGAATGATCAGAAATTTGTTTTAGAAAAAAGTATAGTACCGCGATACTTAGGCTTGAAAAATACTTTCCAGCAAAAGAAAATATGTTTTTACTAATTGAAGTTTGCTTTTGTAGGAACCAGAACGATCTAAAGAGCGAATTTTTTATTTCGATATATTTGAGGCAAAGTTTCATCGAAATGTATTTATTTTTATGAATCCATTAATGGGGTCCAAAAGGACTTTCAAAACACAAATAGAGTTCGTATCGTTTTTCTCGGAAACAATATAAATTTAATTTTATTATATGTACAGGACTATATAAGTTTCAATATGGCAGAATACCTAGAAAATGTGTAAAAATTTTCAATTTATGATATTTCGGAGAACCAAAACATAAAAAAAACTACCTTGCGATGTAATAAGTTCGAGTTACAGAACCAGAGGTCTGGCATAATTTTGTCAACCTGTGTTATATTCTATTTTGCTAAATATGGCTTTATTTCAAATTGAACACTTTTGAAACTATATATTCGACAGTACTTATTCCTTCTAATGCATATTACATTTAATACATTTTGCAAAAAAAAAATAATTCGTTTCAAGTAAGGACTTTATTTATCCAATCCAATGTGTTTTCCATGTCTGACGACTTGATTTTCCAACTTTTACAAATCATTTTATTTTGCCTTGATTTTGAAAGTCTCTTTGTTGCGGTAAATTAACTTCAAAGCGAGTGTCGTATATTATTTTATGGAAATAATTTTGTGTTTGCTGCTTAAATATCAAGTAATTAATGATAGCACTTATTTTATGTTCATTATAATGTTGCTGCAGTAGTTCAGGGTTATTTTTGCTAGTTTTTGCAAGCAATCTATGTAGTATGTTGCATTCAATTTATTCTGGTTAGGCTTTCATTTTTACTTGTATTGCTGCTTAAGCCTTAAATGGAAGCGAACATTAATTATTATTACTAAAATGGTTAGTATTGCTTGATATTATGAATCATAATAAGATTGTTTCTGTTTATGTATCAATATTCCTGTTTTTATAGCTAACATCAGTATTGTTACTTGAAATTTGCATTCTACAATATGTTCCTCTCATATAATGTGAGTTGTAATATATGCAACTCTTTTCCAAAGTTATGTTAACATAGGTTACAAAACATACAATTTAATTTAAATGCATAATCTAGAATTAAACAAACACTATTTATTATGACTATGAATTACAAGTTGATAGAAAAACTTTTCCAAAAATGTATACCTTACAAGAACTATACAATACTTTAAAATAATATGGCTGATGGAGAACTAAGTTAACATCTCTCCTCATATTGAATTTCTTAATAATGGAACTTTTTTGTTGATATATTTTCTGTACTCAACACCAATCTAATAAAAGTCACAAAATCAAATAAACCTTTTTTTTAAACTATTGTTTTTGATATTTCGCTAGGCAACACAATATATTAATTATAGTTCTATATAAAAATGTAAAAAAAACTTTATTTCCATTATTAAACATAACGACAAAAGTATACTTTGCCTTAAGCTATTGATATTATAATCGATTACTTAACATGCCTAAGTTTACAAGATATAATCTTGTTTATTAAATTACAAATTTTGAAAAAAACGCCAATGCCAATTAACTGTACAAAAACAGATAAGCCAGTGTCAGTAGCAACTATAATTAAAAACAGAACTAATGGAAGTGGAACCGTTTGTCATGACAACGTAATAAATGGGCTAAACAAATATGCATTTTTAAAAAAAAAAATCCCATAAAATAACATTTTAAATATTTCCTCATCCTCATTGCAGTTGCAATACAAAGATATAAACCAAAATCAAGACACAACACGCGCAATCCAAAATATGTATTCGTCACTCGATTAAAACCAGAAAAACAAAAGTTGTTACCAAAAATTGAACGAAAGCATTGAAAAGTGTTTGGATAACGTAAAAGCAAGTGAGTTGTAACAACAGCAAGCGTTACCACATTTCTCGCTTAAGATCCCATCGACTGACTACTAACTGACGCTATAAAAATTAAAATAACTGACGCTGTTGCAATGCTCGAGTATTTTTTCATGTGATTAATTCATTTATTTTGTTTTTTTTTGGTTTAACATTTGTGCTAGGCACAAGTGTTGATGTGTTTTGTACCTGATTTCTTAAGAAAACTCGATGAAAAATTTCGTTTGGATAATAATTAAGTTTTTTTTTTGCGCAGTGTACCACAAAAAATTGTAGACCTCACAGTTCCAATGCATTTACGAAATTATTAATGCATTGTTTGGTTACGAAATCACTTGCTCAAAATGCATTGAATTCAATTGTATTTTGTAATTTTTATTAAATATTAATGAGGCAACCATGTTGCGTATTAGTTTTTAATGATAAAACTATTTGCTAACAACATTTTTGTGATAGCTGATTGGCACGCAAAAAACGTAACATCAAACTAATTTGCTAAAACGTAATTAGAAAAAATGTTTCTAACACTGCTCAATAATATTGGGTTACTACGTCTTAAAATGTTTGGTAAACACTCCTGAATTAAAAATTAAAAAAAAAAACAAAAAACCAAAAGCATTTGATAAAATTAAACAAAAACTTCAAATTTCTTCATTATAGAGTTCCTTAGATAACGGGGAAACAGAGTGCGACAAATGTTATGTTTGAAGGGACATTGTTTCAGAACAAACTTAAACTTAAAAAAATGCTGGGTTTCACCTGATCATCACATAGAAAACCAAATAGACCATACTTGTATAAACAGATCATGGAAAAATAGCCATCTGTGAAAATCAGGAGAAGCACCGACATCGGCTTCAATCACCGCTTCCTTATGGCTTCACATTTTTTCCAAGACCATCAACCGTCCACAGTACTCAGAAGTTTTTGATAAAGTTAATCAAAAACTTCAGATTTAAAATAAGAGAGGAGCATGGTCAAAAAAAAAACTCCTTACTATGCCATTTCGAAACTTCTTAACTCAAAGAATTTGCGACCACTTTTGAAAATTGGCATTTTCAAACCTCTACAAATGCCTAATAAAAGATAAACTTCTGAGTGCTGACATACGAATCAAAAAAAAAGTCCAATCGGTTAAAGTTTACCTAATGTAGACAAATACTTTATGAGCATGTTAAGTTTTTTATCTATTTTTTTTTTTTTTTGAAACGATACCGTATTCATACAGAAACGAACTTCGGAAACCAGTTCCTGAAATAACTTTTGTTTAGACATAATGGTCATAAATTTTATATATAAAGCTCAAGAGGTTAAACAACAGCTATGCCTATCGGAGACTCGGACACTCCAAAAAAATCACCCATAATGAGGGGTACCATAAAAATGTCATTAAGTAAATGCAACTTAACTTCAAGCAAGCCATACAAATAGTTCAGTTTTCGGACCCTTTTACATATATTTTATACGAAAATGTGCATAGTGATTTTATTGAATTTTATTACAATTTTCCAGTAATGCTTTGGTATTTAATCTGTGTAGAGCATGGGAGCATTGCTCTGAACCCAAAAAAAAAAACAGTTATGAATTTACACAGAAATGTGGGCCTAGTAAGTTAAAACAGCCATGCAACCCCAAATTTAAAGTCGTTTTTTAGGAAGTGTTTTTCTTTAAATTTTTAAGGGCATTCATCTCTTGATATCTACCTTGACCTACTAATAATTTGAAAGTAAACACCTTGATTTTGAAAATATCAGCAATTTCTAAAAAAAGTGCGACATTTTTTTGCCACATTTTATGTTATCAAATGAAATCAGACCTCGTTAAATTGCGATAAAGCCACTCTTATTTCTATTAATTGAATTAAAACAAAAACCTGTTGAGTCACTAGAAAACATTGTCTACAAAATTTAAAATTGCGTAGTATCATTCGTTTCCACATGTTTGACGCTTTTGATAAGATAATGAAAAATCAAGCTGATAAGCTATCAAGCTATTGTTAAACGTCGAAACAAATTTTGTTTACCTTTTGTTAAAAAAAAAAAAAAAAAATCAAATCAAACGACGGTTTTATGGAATCAAAACAAACAATAACACAAACAAAAAAATTTAAATTATATCGCAAGCTAAAAAATGCACACATTGTAACAATATGATATTTGGAGCGCGTTACAAACGACCTTCAGGGAGGTTAACAAATTGAATGGTGAAATGAATATTTAGTTTAACAAAAAGCCGCATTAAAATATGTTCAATTGATTGGTGGTGATATCTTAAAAATAAAAACCTGTCGTTAGAAAATGTTGCCTGTCAACATATGAAGAATAACAAGCGAATTGAACAAAAAAATTATTAATAAATGAGCGAAATGTTGGTAACTAATTATAAAGTTATTAATAACATCGTTATGCTGTGTTATTTAATGTTTTAGCATTTAAATGATTTTTAATAAAATGTTACATATTTCATGTCTATCTGTGCATGTTCAAATAAACATTAGTGAGCCATAGTAAAACTACGAGTACTTAATTACAAATGCAAATTTTACACAGTCACGTAACTCGATAATGTTTAGTCTTTAAAAGGCAACAGCTAAGAAAAAAAAAGTTAAAGCCCCCCTAGAGAGAATAAACGACCAGAAATTGAAAGACACTTGAATAAAATTTTCACACGATATATGTATCAAAGCTAACTTTTGATGTAATAACATATTGAGAGTCCTTATGTAGATAAAGAGCGAGTAAAAACTGAACTGACTTTGCACCTTTTTGTCACTCTGCATGATATACTAAGGGATCATCGATATATGACTTGGACACTAATCGAATCTGTCGTCAAGAAACTTATCTTGATTTTTCGATTTATAGACTAAGCACTCAAAAAATTAAGATGGCTTTGATGTGTGAACTATGACCATCGAAAATCGAAATTACCAAGCGCATAATCTGCTTAATACTGGAATTTGTGTGACTTGTGCTTCCATAAAAAATGTAGATGAGTGTAAGCACATGGGGTGAGATGTGTAAACCAAAAGATGCTTTGTGCCAGAGGCAATCTTAAGCATTGCGAGGCACCGGGCGGGTATATCTTTGCGCGGCTCTTGCCTTTGTAGAATTAGTTTTAATGATGTTAGAAATGCAAAATTATTAATGAATAAATTTAGAGTCTTAAAATTGCTTACTATAAATTAACATCTGTGTCGTAGTGTTCCGCAGATAAATTTTAATAATTTTTAACTTCGAAAAACTTCTTTCAGCAAAAGGGTTTCTAAAAGTTCCTTGGTCACCACTTTTTATATATTTACATAAAGATTCACATAGGTTTTCTTGTACCTGGATTTATTTTTAAAGTACCGAACTCAAATTTTCTACCGGCATCACGATCACTTATAAAAGTATTTAATAAGACTACAAGCAGTTTTTTACTAATTCACTCTTTACTATAAAAATTATTTATCTTACGTACGGCGAGAAATTCGAATAAACATAAGTACTATATGTACCTAATATTTTTTCTAATTGGGTTGTTGCGCGAGGCCTCGGGCGTTTGCCCTGTTTGTCACCCCCAAAAGCTGCCTCTGCTTTGGGCATCGAAAATATGGAGCAAATTCAAAATATTGAATAATTCAAAAAAATTTTCAAAAGTTGATAAAACCTAAGCCACTCAAAAAAAAATGCTGAAAAAAATCGATTGTTGAAATAACAATGAATCGAAAATAATTTAAATGTGCTAAAAAATGTAAGAGTCAATAGAGTCGAAAAATATTGCAGAAGTCGAAATTCGTTTGAAAAGTTCATAAATGTGAAAAATAAAACCTTAAAGAAGTCGAATAATTTAAAGTAAGTCAAACCATGCAGGAAAGGTCGTAAAATGTCACAAAAATAGATATATATTATTTGAGAACCTCTTAATCGGTTACAAAAATATGGATGTCATGAGATAAATGCTTAAATTAGCAGAAATATTACTAAAAAAATATATAGACCAAAAATTTATTATAAAAAACTTTTGCCTATTATTTTCCAAAAATTTTATTTATAGCCTTAATTTACCATATGTTGATTAAGTCCCTTGTTTGTTCGCTTTACCGTTTTAATTTGTAAACTTCTATTTTTTTAAACCCTTTCTTATTGAAAAAGAAACATTTTGCTAAAACTTAAGAAAAATTATTAACTTTCGAAAACAATGTGAATAATATTAACTTTGGATGTCTTGAAAACTGCTTTCTCAAACTATGTTACAAACTTCACAAGACCATACGAACTACTTATTTAGAAATCGCAATAATTTTAAGTTGCATCTATGCTTTCTAGCTAATTTTGGTAATTAAAAAATGAGTCGAACGCTCGGAAAAAAAGCAAAAAAAGCATCTAATAATAATCTTTTTGCCAACATCTTTTACCGAAATACAGGAACTAGTCATCGTCATAAAATACTTAGTTCATTATAATTACTAAAATCAGAACATTATTCGATCTCTACAAATCAATTTAACAGCTGAATATCGAAATCATCTACCACATTTTGCCACGCGACAATAAAAGAAAAATAATTTTAATTAATTAAATAAAATTTCAAAATTGACGACAACAACAGAAATATAACGGGCAATCAACGTCAACATAAGATGTTGAACATTGGCCAGCAGAAGCAGTTGGCCAAAATAAAAATGAAAACAAAAAACGCTGAAGACTGATGGTCTCAAAGAATTTTGCAAAATGAAAAGAATGATGTAAATTCACAAATAAAAAATTAAAAAACTTATAGTTACCCAGCAAACAATATAACAGTGAAAGGCTCATAAGTCAACCGCTAAGATTATAGTTTTGATAGCTCAAGAGATCATCCCGATCTTAAGCGATAGTTTTGGCAAAAACTGCCCCTTTGAAGTGAATCACCAAAACTATTTGGAAACCTAAAGAAATTTGAAACTCGGAGCCGATTTGAAGACATCGTTTGCATTCAGTGCCTTTGAAAACCTCCAAATTCAGTGATCTAATTGCATTCGACTCGAAAATTATGGTTCGAATTTGTTTTTCGGACATTTTTCATTTCACTTGAAAGTGAAGACTACCATACTGCCCTTAGAAGCAGAAAAGCCGTATTTGAAAAAAGTTCATATACGTGATTCTTAAGGCATCGGATAGCTTAAAAAATTAATCGTCTAATAAACGGATTTTTAGTTCAAACATATAAAAAATCTTTTAAAAGAATTTTCTCTGTCTCAATTTTACGTGTTTTTCAAGAATACGATAAGCAAAACATTAATTTTCTCGAAACTCCTTTCCCATGAGATACGGCTTATGCGCTTCTGATGCTAGTATACTAAATACTTAGCGTGGCACGTAAAAACTTAGACCCAAGCTCACAATCTTCTTACTAGATATGTAATAACATTTCTTCCCATGGCATTTAAGCTGTTTTCCTTGTTGCCACCAATGTTGCATCGTACTTTTACAATCGCACATGACATTTACGAAATGCCTAAGAGTAAGCAATAAAATTATCTACTAGAAGAGTTAAAACTTATTACCTGGAAGATCGAAAATTCTATATTATTCTAAATGTTTACTGGGCATAGGCAAATGAAGCATGAAAATCAAAACAAACACCCACACCCTCTTCTGATGATGGCGGATTCTTTGAAATGATGCGACATTGGAAATTTCGTAGGCAATAATAAAAGTTGAGTCGTAGCAGGGAAATGGAAAAATTCAGAAAAACTCGCGTGATATACGCAGCCATATTTTTTTGAAATCATGCCAAAACGATGCTTTTTAAGGCACAAAATAAAATACGTAAAATCAAAACAGATCACATGCTGACCATGCGGAGAAAATTCGCAAGAAAGCTGTGAAAATGTTTATGTGGGAATGAATTTAAAAAAATACAAATAATATTTTTATTTCCAACGGAACGTAGAAATATTTAAATGCGACTTGATACAGCGTGTAAACATTCATCATGCTGCGTACTTCAGATTTCAATTTTAAGAGAGAAAAATTAACACTCATATTATAAAAATAAAAAGTAATTAACGTTTATGTTCTTAACTTTCACAACTATAGCACCACCCTCGAAAAGTCATTGAACGCAAATTAATAAACACCAAATTGTTGATAATAAACTTTTTTTTTTTCATTTACGCCAATAATATTAATATAAAAGTGCACTCATTTTTGCTGCGCACTTTTGCCACACTTTGTTTTCTTGTTCCTGAACACTTTCACATGCCACATTTCTTTTCTTTTTGATATAAACTCATGGTAAAACTACGACGTTGTGCTCATAGTCATAATGGCCAAAACAAAAAAAAATTATGAATTACTGACTTGCTTATATCAAATATTATCATTATATTGTAGTTTTTGATGTGCTATTTATAATTATAAATTATTAGCGTATGATGTGCAGATGAAAATGTTAATAAAGATTTGGATATTGTGGTGGTGAAATTCCATTTCATTTATAACGTCAGCATAATAGCTTAATCATACCTCATAAAAAGTTCTATATATTTGCGAAATTGTTTCATACGTAGATAAATTTTGAAAACAGCAGTTATTCGTTGGAGAGTTTCGTTACGTAAATAATTTTATTTTTTAATCGGTAAATACCTTTTCTTGCGAAACAATAAATTATCTTTTACGTCAAACGTAACAATCCATTTGTAATGATTTATCGCAAAATAGCACAATTACGGGAGAAAAGGTTTATTTCATATTGATTGAAGTAATATTTTATTTCCTAATATATATTGTTTTTTGCTATTTTACCAAATAAAAGGTTTTCGATTCAATTCTAAATAGATTGCACAAAGTCTGGATCTCAAGTTAAAATTGAATACGTGCTTGTAAGCTTATCAAAGTCATTCATAAGTTTTTGATATCTACTTTTTAAAATACTATTAACAAAGGGTATGAAAAATGTAGCCCATGACTTTACCACAATTTGACATTACACTTTAACAAACTCATGCAAAATTTGGACAACAAAAGGTTGCAAATAGACTTAGGTACCAAACACACGACACAAACTGTCACACAGGCACAGATACTGATGTGTGCGTATCGTGGCTAATGATGACCTGAATTGAGACTTGGAACATACTTTTTCGAGGATGAATGTACTTTTTGTGATGGACATCAAATTTCAAATAACATAGTTTTCATATTGAGATCTCATTTATGCATTCATTCAGACTATGATTTGTGTTTTTGGTTCATTCTAAAATTGAGCCTACATTCTGAACATGTTGAAGGTTTGTTCCAAAAATCGTTTCAGACCTAAGATTTCGGAAAGAGCTCTAAAATTTCTATTAATTAGATGCACATTTTTAATTACTTTAGGTTTCTTTAAGTAGTAATTCGGGCGAAGTATTTTAATCTCTTCGAAGAATACAAAAAAAACACAATTTCGTCAATTATCCATTATGCTATAAGCTATTGGCTATAAGGTTTTCAAGTTGACATTAGAAACGATTCTTCTAAATTTTTTTTTTTTTGTGTATCTCGTTTTTAAATATATGTACTTACACACATAGCTTTCACACTGGCGTTTTTGCTGACATTTATCTATTTGACGCCGTTGCTGCTGCACTTCAAGGGTCGTATTTTTGTAAACTCTTTTAATATTTTCACTTTAAAGTTATCTGTAAATATATTTTATTATACAAAACTACTCATTAACAAATACATACATACATTTAATTTTGTATATGTTTACTTTGTCCATTTGCTTCTTTGTTGGAACAGCTATTTAATGATGATTTTTTCCACATAAGAACTAATAATTGAAAAGCTCTGACAATCATTCCCAAAGCACTAGTTTTTGTTTAAAAATACTGGTTTTCGTAGAAAACGTGGTTTGAGTTTTGTTTTTCTCAGACTTTGATTTATATGGAGAGCTAGCCGCACTTTGCTAAAAAGCGGTCATGTTATTTTGCCTTATGACATAAATTTTTAGAGTATGCCCAAATTTGAAAAACCTTAAGCTCTCGAAAACTCAAATGAGTGAGAAACGTAATAACGTGACAGCAAATTTCAACCTTAATCACTGAAATTTTCTACCAATGGAGTAGCACAAGTTCCTTTTGAACCCAAAGTTTGAAATAATACATTTTTATGTCTAATCATAGATCCTATGTGAAGTAGAAATATCTTTTTTAGCAAAAAAAAAAAATTGATTTACAGTAGACGTCCAATATAGCGTATAACGATATATCGAATATCCATTTTAACGAACAGTTTTTCGAATTGGAATTTTCTCAATGACGTCTCTTAATTACGAATACTAAAAGTGTTCACTGTTCCAAATAACGAACGCTGTTTAATATTTGCAACAATTACCGTTGAACTGGAATAACTTTTTTTTTACCAGTAAACCTGATTGCAAGTAAATATAGCAATCTAAAATCTAACTTAACTTTAATTACTAGATATGTATGTGTGTATATGAGTAAATAAAAGCTAGTTTCTTCAATAAAAAACTCTTCGATATAACGAATTTTACGATATTACGACTGACCCGTGTACGTTAGTACGTTATATTGGACGTCTACTGTATTTGCTCTTTGCGTATGAATTTTCCAGCCTTCTAAAGGTAATTTATATATTTCGCAGTAGAAATTATATATATTTCAAACAGATCACTCCATCTGGTGTCAAAGGACTTTAACAAATAAAAGCTTTCATCAATAGCACAAAAAGCTCACATAATAGAGCTTGCTATCTGGAACACGATGAAATTGAAACGTTTGGATATATGATACAAAAGTTTGACGCTAGGCCAGGAATTCATTCACTTCGAAAGTGTTAAAGTTCCGAATTGTGTTTCTTTTTAATTTTTCAGTACGCAAAAAATGCATAAAAAATAGTTATTTAAATAAAATAATTTCTTTAGAAAATTTATTATTAAAGCTTAAAATTTATTTGACAAAAAAGACATTGAACACTTAAAGAAAATCCTTAATTTTACTTACAAATCGTTTATCAAAATGTCAGCCAGAACGGATCACAAACGTCGCCAAAAGAGAGAAAAAGGTCGGTGATCGAACTGTGTTGTTGCAAAAAAATTGTAATCATCTTATTGGAAATCCTCCTCAGCGCTTTTATATATAAGAAATGTTTCCACAATTACTTGGAGTATGTGGTACATGCGTTGATGCGTTGTGAATGGGGAAATAATATCTCATGTAGCAAGATCTAAAAAATAAGATCCAAGTTCATTCAATAAGTGGTAAAAATTTCAAAAACTTCAACTTATGAAGTTTAAGATCGAAGTTCAACATAATTAATTTTCTGAAAGTCAGATGTAAGCTATATGAACACGATAAGGTAAAACACAACCTTAAGTGTGAAAATTGGGAATTTTTGCTACAGTGCGACAGATTACGCTGGAAATTCGCTCTGGAGAGCCGATGCGGTTGTAGGATTCATAAAAAGACATAATATAATGGTACAAAGGAGGAGCCTTAGCCCACCCTAGTAAGATCCGCGGCAACTGGGCTAAAGCAGCTTTTCCACATAGCAATCACATTATAAAAGTTATAAGGTCTTTTGTGTAACCTAAGCTATAAACACACTCATTGCGCGTTTTGTCGAACCATTTTTTGTGCTTTTTATAGTGCGTTAGAACACAATGACCCAATCAAGTTCAGACTGAAGGGAGAGTTATTGTTTATATATACATGCAATATGTGGTTTCCCTATTCTTTTTTAAAAAAAGCACGAAAAATTGTAGAAGAAGCATTGTGAGAACTTTAAGAAGTACTGTTGGCAATGCTGCTCATTGAAATCTCGTTTCACATTTTTTTTCTCACATTTAGAGAAAGTCTAGCGCTCTCGTTTTATTTGTTCACGCAAACGCAGCTCGCATCTACGGTAAATGGATTGAGTTTTAACAAAAACGGCAACACTAGTTCGCTTGATCAACGTAAAAAATAGAGAGCAATATTTCCAGAGTAAACAGAAAATAGTGCAAAATTAAAAATTGAATTTGTGCCAATTTTTAAAAAGTTTAGGGACAAGTTCAATATCTACGATACATTCAGCTGTTAATATATCGAGCTGATAGTTCGTTTTCCGCGCAGTTTGCGATCGTTAAATAGTTTTTGTATCTACCTTTTTCTGCGATTATAACCAATTTCTATTATATTTGATATATTTTAGGCAGTGTAATAAAATTTTTCAATATGGCTCATCAGGTTGTGAAAATCGTCGAACGTTGTGAAAATGCTAACGAAGACCTGCATTTAGGTAAAGTGAATATGAAATCAACATTTTTTTCGTAAGTCATTAAGCTAAAAATAAAATATCTAGATTATGCTGAATAAAGACAAAATATGTTGAGCGCTCTTTGGTGCGTCAATTTACGTCTCGTTTCCATGTCGTTTCACAGTTGTCAAAGCTCTAAACTGTGTTGCCGTATAAAGTGAATTTTACTTCTAATTGGGAATCAGTGGTGAAAGGGACCACACAAACAATATGTGTAAATACAAAATGTTTCATACAAAGGGTATTCCATAAATAATGGATAACCTTCTAACACCAGATGAGCAACCCCAAGGCGAGTCAGAAAAAGTAATATCTTGCTTTGATACCACATCCACATATAAAGGTATTTTTTAACAATTTTTTTTTTTCATAATATATATAAAAAGTTATGCTATCAGCTGCGATTTAAAATTACAGTGGTTCTCCTCAAAAATCGAATTTTTTGAAATATGTGAAGGCCGATTTTCTCGAAAACTGTGCGACTTTTAACAAACATGATATTACATTTTCTGACCCGCCTTGGGGTCGACCATCTGCTGTTAGAAGGTTATCGATTATTAATGGGACACCCTGTTTATGTATATTCCAATTATACTAGAAACTCTTCGCATAATATATGCATGAGATAAAATTAATTTCACCTCAAACAATATCATACCAAAGAAAACTACTGTTAAAAAAGTTTATGAAAGTAGTTAAGCACCCAGGGCTGTCAAGTGGAATTTCAGGTCCCAGCCGGGGCCCAGTAGGAATTGAATTTCTGAAAAGAGCGGGAATTGGATAATTTTTGTTACATCGTGTACTTAAATTTTGTTTTTAATGAGCAAAATATAAAAAAGTCATCAACAATATATGTTAAAAATTTATCTAAGTTAAGGAAACAAATTATGCCAATTACACAATTGAGTTCTAACCAATTATCAAGTCAAACTCAAAGTACAATGTATCCTCTAGGAAATAAAATTTGAAGAAAGTTGGCGGAGTATGATTTTTTAAGACATTGAATAAAGATATTCCGTAGAGCTATGGCCGGACCACAAGACGAAAACTGGATGTCCATTTCAAAACTTCCAGCTCTAAGAAACTTTGAAATAGCCGTGCTCTTAGATTTATTTCAAAACACTTTACAATAACTTTGTTTCATCCGCTTAACAATTAACTTAATTTTAAAAAATCATTTTTCTTGCAGATCTTTCTGAATGTGAATTAATGCAAATTCCAGATGCAGTCTATCATCTAATGCGCAATACTGAATTGAAGACTTGTAACTTGAGTGGCAATGTAATTAAAAAGATTGCCCCAAAGTTTGCCGCAAGATTCAGTTTGATAACAGGTATAGAAATTGCCTTTAATTATTTCTTATTCATATCTATTAATTTTTCCGCTTTATATAAAAAACAGATCTCAATCTCTCACATAACCAATTGGCAAAATTGCCTGATGAGTTGGCTGATCTTACCGCTTTGACACGTCTCAATATTTCACATAATTCTTTCATTGTGCTGCCACCGGTTGTGTTTAAAATGCAAAAATTACGTGAGCTAAATGCCAGCAATAATGCCATTATTGGTAAGTAATTCAGTTTAAACTTTCAGAAAGCAATGAAAGTCTAATACATAATTTTTATTTATGTCAACAGAAATCGATACTGATCAAATGATCACTAGCGATAGTCTTGAAGTGGTTGACCTGCGAAACAATCCTTTAGGACGTACGTGTCACAAAAAACTAAACAATGCCAAAACACCTTTCCGAATTGAAGTCACTGAATATAACGAAGATGAAGACTGGTAGTTGAACAAATGTATTTTTTAGAGTTCACATAGGATTCTCTAGATTTTACTAATCGTTCAAAGAAGCATTATATTTTTTGATAAAGATAAAGTTAAAACTATTTAACATGCTGCTCTCATTAGTTTTTAAGCTGAAATATTTATTATCTAATGAAAACGAACCTACATATATACATCATATACCTAGAACACTTTTTATACTTAAAGCACATACGTTAATAATTAGCATTAAGTACACGCACATAACTAGTGGTTTTGAAGTAGCAATTTTTGATCTTTTTTAAAAAGATACGAAGGTAGCTTGACTTATAGGTGTGAGCCAACACAAAGGGAATAATAAATCTGTTAAAAAAACTTAAGATATAAAATGAATAAAAATTTTATCTAACATGATGAGACTGACTCTCATGAGATGCGCAAAAGTAATGGAAAATCGCTAGAAACGAATAGAGATAGACAAGATCGCTGAGGAGCATTTAGGTGAAATTTTTTGACACATCTCTATATATAATAACGAAAGTTTCATTGTGTAAGACAAGACTAAGCAATTTGTGTTACGTACTTTTTCTAAATTTAATTTCAAGAAAAAGCTTGACAGCATAGGGCCAATAAATGTTATGTGACGGTTATATGTACTGGATCTCACAAGCCCAAAATATTTGTTACCAATAGATTTAAACGACTGAATTCAATTCAGTGATCTATCTTGCCATATGACGTCAGACATTTTTAAGTTTTATTTTAAATCTTAAGAAAAATATGCTTTTTTAACAGTGTAGAGTTGGCTTTTGTTTCGTGAATAAGGGTCAACAGCTTGTTACAATATCATATTTGTGTTGTGCGATTAAGAAATGATTGAGCTATGAAAAACCACGTATAATCCAAAGAATTTGTAATTTTTAGTATATGTATAAGCTGTTGTATCAAAAATATTTTAGCGAGTTTTGTTAACTGTGATTTTACAAAGAAAAACCCATTTTATGTAGAACATTTTATATCTGAGTACTTACTTAAAGTCTTAAAGTACTGCTATTCAAAAATTATCATTTGAATGATAATTTCAATTGCATGCTAACGATATTATAGTGATATCTACTCATGCACATGTATTAAAGTGGAGTGAAAAAATGTTTTCTCTTTGCGGAAACTTAACTTGTATTCGATTCTGAAAACTTATGTTGAAAAATATATTTAAAATTGTCGCTTGGTTAAAACAATAATTTTAATATTCCCTAATTTCATGCACACTTGATTGTACATTTTTATTTTCGATTTTGCAAATATTTAAGAAAAATTATGTATGGGAAAAATAATTAATGAATATATGCAATTCTTTAAAGTTCCTTTGGGTCTTGAACACAAAATAGGAAAATGCAATGTTATTTAATTTGAAATTGACTTTGTCAAAAATAGTAATCTTAAATCGACTTTATATCATGATATGTATAAGCACATCAGAAGGTTGCAAAAACAGAATTTTTTTAACATATTTCTTAAACATTGCCTCTATCTGTATACTTGCATTTAAAATTTTTAGAAAATAGTTTTTCCAGAGCGAAAAATATGTTCGAACCATGGAGGCAGCGCAGAGGACATCAAGAATAAATCTCTTTTGAAAATTTCTAACGCATTTCAAAAATCAATTTCTAAAATCGAAAACATTTTTTCGATTCTTCACTCTAATATCCACATGTACATATACATAAAGTAGTGGCTATGACACTCTTGCACTTTTTTATCGCTAGCAGCGATTTAATATTTTTCGTGAAAACCTATAGTAATAACTAAAATTTGATTGTACAAGGACAATATATAAGTTTTGCTTTAAGCATTAGTAGACCTATTGTATTTCTTATGTAGTAAATTGTCTTAGGAAAGTTGTATGTGATTTGTATGTACTCATACTATACTATCGTATGTTACACTTGTTTAAAAGTGTAACGAGAAGATACTTATTTCCTAGTCAAGTGCTAATTTTAATTTTGTAAAATTTGATTTTGCACACAAATCTACTACTGCCTCAACTTTTTATTTTTGTTGTAATTTAGCGTTTTTCTATAATAATTTGTTACTATCTCTTACTAAAAATATTTATACCTAATGGAAAACTCATAAATAAAATATTAATATAAGAACACATTAACCAAGAACTAGTTTATTAAGAAATGATATTACAATAAATTATGTTTCTCTTTTTTCCTGAAAAGAGTTAACACGAAAATAAGTTTGTTTTACTAATAAGAACTTTGCATTGATTAAACAATATAAATACAGTGGAATCCCGATAATTCGTACCCCGTTAATTCGAAAATCTCAATAATTCGTAGCAAACTGTTGGTCCCTTGAAAAAATCGCTTTAATTCGTAAAAATTGTATACATTTTGGTCCCCTCGATAATTCGTAGTTTTTTTTTTCAATAAAGTCTGTTTAACCTCTTATAAATAGTAATTGCATCTGACAACCTCTTATAATTCGTAACGCAAAGCAAAATTCTATGGAACTATGGTTTGAAAAAAAAAAAATCAATCATTGTAGACGGCTACGGCTACGTTTATCGTTCACTTTTTTTGATGGAATTTTTTGTAATTTTCGTGGTCAGTTTGTTCGTCGCTTTACCAGAGGTGCGTGAAAAACATAGTGTGGCGTGAAAATGGCAAACAAACGTACTCATAAGACTTTATTAGTGTTACAAAAGCAGGAACAGGTTTACTTTAGCTGAAATTCTCCAATTTTTTTTTTTTAGGGGTAAAAGGGGGTCAAAAATAAATAAAAATTATGAAAAAAAAACAGGCCGCTCGAATCTAGTTTCGAAGATATAGCCATCGGAAGTTGCGCATATAGCTTTTGTAAAAATGATCATAAGTTGGGAACCCCTGCATGGATATCAAAAATTGGTGTCATAAGAAAGATAATTTAATGGCCTTCAATAATAGTGAGAAAAGTTTTGAAATTTAACCTATAATTTTGGAGATATGACGACTTTATTGAAATTTGGACCAACTTTTTTTTAAAAAAACCTTTTTTTTCCCTAAAAATGTCTTAATGACCCATAAGTTTTTTAGCATATTAAGAGAGCCTGGTTCGTTCCCTTTAAAATGGTATATAGTTCGTTGTAATTTTTTTTTAATTAACCCTTTTTTTACCGGAAAAGAAAAAATATCATTCAATGAATGGAAAGTATGTATTTGTGGACAAAAACAATAAAAATCCAACAACAAAAACAACAACAGCAACAATGGTGAGTAAAGTTTTGAAATTTAACCTATAATTTTGGAAATATGACGACTTTTTTGAAATTTTGACCAATTTTTTTTTAAAACTTTTCCTATAATCTTTTTAGCATATTTCAATCATTTATACCTTAGAGCAGAGGTCGCCAAAGTACGGCCCGCGGGCCAAATCCGGCCCGTTATAGCAATCCATCCGGCCCCGAGTTAAAATTAAAAAGTAATACAAATATTTAAAAAAAATGTTAATGCATTACTAAATCCAAATTTAATTTTTTCTAATATTATTATTAAATTATCTAATATTAAAAATTTTTATACTTCCTTCCATATCAATATTTGGAAGCACTTATATTTGCGAACAAACATTTTCTCGTATGAAATATATTAAAAATCAATTTCGTGAGAGATTGACTGATTCTCATTTGGCGGAAATTCTGAGAATATCAGTTTCTCAAGAAAATATAAACATTAATAATATTGTAAATGCAACTAAATCCCAGTTTCATAATTCTCATTAATGCCTTTTTTTTAATACTTTTTCAATAAAAATAAAAAAATATAAATTATTTGTGTTATAAATTTATTTACAAAATCTTGCATACGAAAACTTTTTTTCTTCTATTAGTGCTATTTATTTTTGGCCCAGTTAATATTTTTTAAAACTCTATTTGGCCCTTCGTTGAAAAACTTTGGCGACCACTGCCTTAGAGCATATCAAAAACCAGCTTAGCTAGCCACAGTTATTTTATTTAACAGTAGGGGTAAGTGGGCGGCCTGCGGCCGCAGCTCAGGATTTAAAACTCCCAAAATTCAACACCGGCTTCGCGGCGGCCTTCGGCCGCAGATCAGTCTATAATATATCCAACACCTATTTTGCTAGTCACAGCAATTTTATATAAGCATTATTTATTATTTTGTTTCATGAATTAATAATTATTTTAAATGGAAGGTTTTAATAAAAAAAGAGCGCCACAGGCGAAAAATTGTTAAGTTTTGCAATGATAATAGCCTTATAATAATAATAATAGTTCTTGTTGTTGGATTTTTATTGTTTTTGTCCACAAATAAATACATACTTTCCATAAGAATTTATTGAATGATATTTTTTGTTTTCCGGTATAAAATGGGGTAAATAATAAAAAATTTACAACGAACTATATACCATTTTAAAGGGAACGAACCAGGCTCTTTTAATATGCTAAAAACCTCATGGGTCATTAAGGCATTTTTAGGAAAAAAAAGGTTTTTTTAAAAAAAATTTGGTCCAAATTTCAGAAAAGTCGTCATATCTCCAAAATTAAATTTCAAAACTTTTCTCACTATTATTGAAGGCCATTAAATTATCTTTCTTATGACACCAAAATTTTTTATATCCATGCAGGGGTTCCCAACTTATGATCATTTTTACAAAAGCTATATCCGGAACTTCCGATGACTATTTCTCCGAAACTAGATCCGAGCGGCCCGTTTTTTTTCATAATTTTTATTTATTTTTGAGAGAATGTCAGCTAAAGTAAACTTAAGCCCAAAAGCAAAACATCATTTCAGCCATTGGTAATGGAGCAAGAAAAAAAACGAAGTGGCTAAACAATTTGAAATCGCTCCATCAACGATTACTTCAATCCTACAGAAAAGAATATTTATAATGCAATCTAGAAATAGAAAAGTCTCTACTTATATGGTTTACTCAGTGCTGACAGTCTAATATTCCTGTTGGAGGCCCATTATTAATGGAAAAAGCGCTGTTTTTTGCTAAGAAATTGAACGTGAATAATTTTAAAGCAAGCAGCGGTTGGCTCGATCGTTTTAAAAAAAGGAACAATGTAAAATTTAAAAAAATTTGCGGTGAAAGTTCTGCCGTTAATGAAGGTGTTTGTTTATGTTAAAATAGCATTCTTCATAATGTTTACTTGTTTAACTTGTTTCTCTTACTTTGTAAAATTATATTTTAACAATAGATACTTTTGCTGTACTCTCAGATATTTTTCAGTTCAAACTGAAAATTGTGAAACTCAACATACAAATAAAATTCCTTTTAACTATTTGTTTCATAAGCGCTGCATTTAATTCTAAAAGGTTATGGGCACCATTGAGAAATCCACAGGCATTGCGCAGTTTGCTGGTGCGAATTTCGAAAATTGGAAATATCGCGTGGAAAAGCATCTGGCTTCGGCGGGTTGTCTGGAAGCTGTACTAGGGTCAACTCCAGTAACAACAGCAATGAGCAGTGCAACTTCAAGTAGCAGTGTAGCAGCGACAACAACAACAATTAGTGCAAATGAGTTCGCGAAGAAGGATGCAAAGGCTCAGGACATCATTACGAGCCTAGTCCACGATCACTATCTCGAGTATATAAGAGATAAGTGCACAGCAAAAGAAATGTGGGACACGTTAGTTTCAACGTTTGCTCGAAAATCGCCACAAAATCAGACACTTGTGCGCAAAGAATTGGCAAATCTCAGACTAAGAGAAGGCGAGGACTTAAGTGGACATCTTTTGAAATTCGACTCACTGGTGAGACAGCTGAAAACTGCTGGTGCGAAACCAGAAGAAGCCGATTTAGTTTCTCAGCTATTTCTAACACTTAAAGAGTCATACGATGCAGTCGTGACAGCAATGAAGAACTTAAGAGAAGAAGATCTTACACTGACAAATGTTAAGCCACGTCTGCTATCTGAGGAGGCTAAAAAGAAAAATCGCTTTGGAGAAGAAGCAGTGCAGAAGGTTACCGCGTTTTCGACCAAGAAGCATGCAAATCGATTCAATGCAGGAAACCGGATCAATATGAACAACAGATTCAATGGTAAATGTCATAAATGTGGAAAATATGGCCACATGAAGAAAGATTGCCGTTCAAAAGATGCAAAATATTCAGCAGAAACCAAAGGTGGTGTAAGCTTTATGCCTGACAACGATTATCAACACAGGCCATCTATTGTGAAGAACGAGGTTATGTTTGCATTGGATTCTGGAGCAACAGATCACTTTGTGAATGATGAACTTTTGTTTAGCGAAATTTAAGTGTTATCACATCCGCGATACATCAATGTAGCGAAAGCTGACGAGTGTATTGAAGTGTCAAAAGTAGGAGATATCAGTGGATTAAGTGACACCGGAATTCATTTAAATCTGAAGAGTGTACTGTACAGTCCACTATTCCGTGAGAATCTCCTTTCAGTTAGCAAAATGGTAGAGGCTGGCATAAGTGTGAACTTTAAGAAAAAGATGGACAAATTGTAGCAAAAGCAAGTCGATGCGGAAACCTATTCGAGATCAAAATGAGAATCAAGAAGTCAACAGCAAGTTTGAGCACATTAGAGGAAAGCTTGCTGTGGCACAAGAGAATGGGGCACATAAGCCATCAAGGATACAGCGAACTAGTTAACGACAACATGGTAACTGGATTATCGAAAGTACACCATAAACAATTTTGTGAAATTTGTGTACAAAGTAAACAATGTCGTGATTCGTTTGTTGGCACAAGAAAGCGAGCAACAAGACCTCTTGAGCATATACATTCAGATGTTTGCGGACCCATAAGTCCAGTTGCCTGGGATGGATCAAGATTCTTTGTTTCATTTATTGATGATTATACTCACTTTGCAGTGGTATATCTAATAAAGAGGAAATCAGAAGTTTTCGATAAATTTAAAGAATTTGAGGCAGTTGCAGAAGCTCAATTTGGAACAAGAATATCGAACCTAACTGTAGACCAAGGACGAGAATATAAGTCCATGGAGATGATGCTGTTTTGCAAGCAGAAAGGTATACAAATATGTGAAACAATGGCGTACACACCTCAACAAAATGACGTCGCCGAAAGATTCAATCGAACTTTGGTGAAGCAGTATATACAAGCGTATACTTAATCAATAGAAGCCCAACAAACGTCCTGCAGAATCACAAAACTCCTGCTGAAATGTGGTTTAACCAGAAACCTGACCTTGGAAAACTTCGTGTGTTCGGGATGTCAAGCATACGCCTGGGTGCCAGATCAGAAGCGGAAGAAACTTGAGGCTAAAGGCAAGCCATATGTGATGATCGCTTACTGTCCTAATGGATACTGATTATGGAGCAAAGAGGAACGCAAAGTCATATTGGCACGTGACGTTAAATTTAACGAGAACAATTATCCTTACAAGGAAGTGCAAAAGGTATCCTCCATCTTAGTGCTGAACAGAAACGATCAAGAGGGGGAAGAAGAAGACCATGTCTGTCCGAATGAAAATCAAGAGTATGAAGCCTTGGAGGAGCAGTCAACAGAGCACCAAATCAAAGTGACTGATGTTAGCCAATCTGAGGTATGTGAACAATCGACACTGCCGACACAAATTGCCGAGCCAAGCCGAAGTAATCGAGAGCGTAAAGAGACAAGTAACTTGTCCCACTATTATTTATCTTTACACCGAGTATCCCGAGTATTTTTGCGGAAATCGAAGATTGTCCAGAGAAAGCCAATTTGATGAAAGCTGTTGAAGTTGAACTAGATTCTATGAAGAAAAATAAAGTTTGGAAACTAGTTCAGAAGCCGGATATGGCAAAATTAATTAAATCAAAGTGGATTTTCTCCATTAAGCATGATGCTGATGGAAATCCAATTCGATATAAAGCGCGACTTGTGGCTAAAGGTTTCTTACAACAATATGGTATCGACTATCAAGATACATACTCACCAGTTGCAAAATTGACAACCATACGAATAATTTTAGCCGTTGGAGTTGCATACAAGTTTTTCTTTCACCAGCTTGACAGCATTCCTTCATGGAGATTTAAAAGAAGATATCTACATGGAGATTCCAAGTGGTATGAAAAGCGCTCCAGGTACAGTACTTAAGTTGTACAAGTCGCTGTACGGTTTAAAACAAAGTCCACGTTGTTGGACCGATAAATTTAATTTTTACTTGATAAAGCTTGGATATAGACGATCGCAACATGATTATTGTTTATACACAAAATTTTCTAAAGATAGCAAAATGATATTGATATTATACGTAGATGACTTACTAATAGATGGAGACAAGAAATGCGAAATTGAAGACTTAACGAAGCAGTTGGCACTTATTTTCGAAATGTCTGATTGCGGAGAGTTAAAGCACTACCTAGGTATAAAAATCGAATACGACCGTGAGAAAGGTGTTATGAAATTATCTCAAGAATCAAGTATTAACAAAATTTTACAAAAATTTGGAATGAGCGATTGCAACAATATTCGAACCCCTATGGAGAAAGAATTGCAACTGAAATGCAATGAAAGTGAAGAAACCAAGAACCCATATCGTGAGCTATGGGAAAGCTTAATGCACCTTATGCTTTGTGTGCGTCCTGACATCTGCTACGCCGTCGGGTACATGGGTAGATTTCAGCGAAATCCAGGTGAAATACATTGGACAACACTTCGAAGAATCTTAAGATACATAAAAGGTACGAAAAGTCAAAAATTGATCTTCAGTACAAAAACCGAAGATAAGAAGTTAACAGGATATGCTGATGCAGATTGGGCATCTAGTCTACTAGACCGAAAGTCTACAAGTGGGTATGTGTTTTTTGTGTTCGGATGTCCATTATCATGGTCAAGTAGAAAACAGACTACAGTGGCTACTTCATCTAGTGAGGCTGAGTATGTTGCGCTAAGCCAAGCAACTTCTGAAGGTATTCTACAAGATCTACAAATTCTATCGGATAGTGAGTCAATTATAATACATGAAGATAACGTTGGCTGCATTCCAATGTCAAAGAATGTGGAGTGTGAACGTTCAAAGCATATTGACATAAAGCACCACTTTATTAGAGATCATGTTTTGAAAGGAAATCTAAAAGTGGAGTATATACCAACAAAACACAACTTGTTGACATATTTACAAAATCATTGGAGTTTTCATTTTTTACAGCAATTAGAAATTCATTAAAATTATCTAATTGAGAGGGGGTGTTGAAATAGCATTCTTCATAATGTTTACTTGTTTAACTTGTTTCTCTTACTTTGTAAAATTATATTTTAACAATAGATACTTTTGCTGTACTCTCAGATATTTTTCAGTTCAAACTGAAAATTGTGAAACTCAACATACAAATAAAATTCCTTCTAACTATTTGTTTCATAAGCGCTGCATTTAATTCTAAAAGTTTAGAATGGAAAGACAAATTAAATCATCTTATAAAGGATTTTAATGCCAAGGATATTTTCAACGCAGACGAGACTGGCTTATTTTATAAATGCCTGCCAGATCGCACATTTTGTTTCAAAAATGAAAGGTGCCATGGTGGTAAACACAGTAAAGAAAGAGTGACTTTATTATTTGCTAAATAAATAAAAAAAAACTGTTAATTCGTATTACTCATAATTTAACCTCATTAAATCGAAATCTCGTTAAATCGGAAACCCCTGTTATTCGTAAGAAATTGCTGCTACCTTGCGATTACGAATTATCGGGATTCCACTGTAATAGCAAATAACTTTGCAAGTTGTCCGTTGAAATTGTTTTTTTTTTTTTAAATCGGAATCAATTTAGAACCAGTGTTAAAAAATTGCGAGAAAATGTCCATTTTTAAAGTCAATGATCAGAATGGCTAAAAAAGCTTAAAAGGCTTAAAAAAGAAAACTATCTCAAAAAAGGCTTACATTGCCCCGGGTTGCAAATGTATAAGGCACGTCACCGTTCTGGAGAGTGTTTCTGCCCTAAATTGTTTGCATAAGCTTGCCAGTGTGCGACATTAACACAAACCCGTTAATCCTCTGACAATATTCCCTTGTCCCGTCAGATAATATGAAAAACGCCTAGTTTTTATAATTTTTAGTGGCTACTCGATTCGGATCGTACGGCGCCAACTAAAAAATAAAAATTAGCTCTTACCTTAGGTAAAGTCAAAAGTTCTCGAAATTCAAAAAGAAGCCTAATTTTGAACTTCACTGATTTTTATTTAGGTACAAGTAAGTATGTATTTTTTTACTTTAAGAATACATTACTTAAATAAATTATATGTATATCTTTACATATGATCTTAAACATTTTGTTTTTGAATTTATGAATAGTTACTATATTTTTGAAAAAGTTAGCATGAAGAGTTCATTTTCATTTATTAAATCTAAATAAGATAAATAAAAATATTTAACTAACATTTAGTACATAGTACAAGAATATAAAATTTTACAGCATTTAAAGTCTTATCGAGAGAATTACATTTAAAAAGTAGTAACATTTTAAAAACAAAACTTAAAATTAAATATTTACTTGTGTTTGAGCTCTTGTGACACGCGGTTGTTTGTATTTGAATCTTTCGCTGATTAAATAATTCATTGATATTCAATTTTATTTAGAACTCTAGACATAACAAAGGTTTTATTAAATAGAAACATAAATAAGTAAGTAAATACATTGCTAAATTCAGTAGATTTTTGTTTCCGAAATTTTTCGGATCGTTTTTACTGAGTAATGTGTATTTTTTTTTTTATTTTAATATTTTCCTTTCAAATGTAATTAATTGTGCTTCTTTATTTTGGTGTCATACACATATATAATAATAATATTATAAGTATATTTTCTTTAAGATAATTTCTAGGGCTAGAAACTTGTGAACAATGGTGTTTTAAAATATATCTCTGCATATATATCAACATTAGTATTCATAGACTATATCGCTGTTTATAACATTAATATCAACAATTGTTGCACCTGATTTTGTTCCATCCCAAAATAAGTAAATTTATATTTTATGCATCTTGATGAAAGTTTATTACAAACACTTACATGTTTAAGATAATATCATTAGTTGACTTTTATGAATTGTGTCCTGTTCAATATATCACAAAGAAAGCTAAATAGTAAATAATTGTAAGCCTAACCGTATTTATCATGAAAGAGTATTCACAGTCTCTTGATTAAAATTGATGAAACTTGAAACTGAACTCGAAATCTTGCTAAATGTGAGAACTGATTGCGATCTAGCTTTACTGGTTATGATAAAAACTAAAATTTGAACTGGATCTGGTATTAAATATAATCACAGTCAGTTTTAAGCTTTTGTCGAAGATTGCTAAGAGTGTTTTTCATAGCTTTTCCTTTAACTAGATAAACTTTGAGTAATATTTTAGAATTAAATTAAATTAAATCAAATTTTAATTTTAGTTTTTATGAAATCACTGTTAGCTTGAGACTAAGCTTTACAATTAAAACTTGTTATTTTGGTCAAAAGTTGGCTTCGTATTCTAAAAAAAAAATTTTGTTTTCCAATTTTTTAGCTTTTATTTGTATTGCCTGATGGAGGACACATTTCATGGTCACTATTTCTACTTTATTTCTTGTGAGTTTACATAATAAGATATCTTATATTTAGCAAAAGTGTTTTGTTTTCACTAATTTTGTCTGGTTTCAAATTTGTGTTGTTGTTGTTGTTGAAACCAACGCAGTTGCTGTGATAACATCAGCTGAAAGTCCATTATCTGCGGCTGTAGCGGCGATACTAACTCTATGCTTCCCAAACCACCATGCCCTCGTTCTTCTTCATTGCGCTTATTGTCATCTTCATATGTTAACAAATCCATAGATTTGCGCTTCTCTGAAATTAAATTCGTTTCAATGGTGGTGGTATTGTCTTTTACAATTCGTTGCTTCATATCCACATCACGTGTCTGTCATTCCTGCAGAACTGCAGCAGGGTGACACAATGGAAACTGCACATCCATCGATTGCTGTTTCTTGGTGTGTGATAGTGACACAGGCGCTTGTAGATGTTGACGGTTACTGCTGCCACCACCACTCCCACCACTGGACGAGTGCATATGATGAAAATGTGAATGTGTTCCTGTTAACTTAGCCAATGGTATACGATATACACGCAACGGTTTCAACCGCTCTGGCGAATTACTGTGTTGATCTGTACCACTGTTGCTGCTGCCACCTCCACCAGAAGTGAAAATATAGCGATATTTAGAATTGCGTTTTGTCGGCGACATCGGTGGCATGCTAACGAGTGACGCTGTCGATTGTTGAAAATTGCTACTCTTGCTATTGCAACCGAGACTGTTGTTACTGTTGTTCTGATGGTGGCCATTGCTGGTACGCGGTGAATTCGGTGGAACACCCGGCTGCTGTAGTTGTCCACCGTCAGCTATCGAAGCGCTGCGTACTGATCGTGCTTCTACTGAGTTGTAGGATTCGATGCAGGAATTGCTTTTTGCAATCACTGGCTTCTCTTCGCTAATATTGTGCGTCTTTTGCAAAGAGCGAGCGCGCTGTATGACTGGCAAACCCGTGTGGCCAGCAGCGTTGGGTATCTCCAGTAAATTAGTTAGTTCATGCTCTGGATTTATGTGCAACTCTCGATGGGTAGCAACTAAACTCGGCAAATCAGCACCACTATGTGTTTCACGTGAGAGCTCTTCATTTGATGATGTTTCACTGGGTGTGGTGACGAGGCGCCGCTCGGGTGTCATCTCATTAATTTGCAAGCCCTTGATGTTCAGTTCCTTGGACATAAATTCAGGTGCGGTTGTTACAAAGAAGATATCACGCTTTGAGGTGATCATTTGCAGTTCAGGCATTATCGCAGTGTGCACCAAGTTGCCATTGACTAGCAGTCGTATCTCAATGCAGTCTGATGTGAAACCAAGCATGTAGGGAAAGGCGCAGACTACAGATGTGGGTGATGTGTTCCAGTGAAAATCGAATTCACTGGCAGCGGCATCTTTGTCATTCAACTTTTGAAAGTGACAAGTATCTGGAAAGAAAAGGAAAAGCTAATCAAGAAAAAAGATTCCCTAAACTCACAAACAATGGACAGGAAAGCATGCTTACGATTATAACAGAGTAGCAATTCAGTTTCAAGGCCATCACAGAGTTCAATAGCTGCTGTGAGTTGGGTTTGATTTCGTTTGGCTGGCTCCACTTCGTGCAGACGTGTTGTTGTGCCCGTTTGATCACACACAATTTCATAATGGTACCTATAAATCATAGAAGCAGAGTAATTGAATTGTATTTGCCGAAAAACAAAACAACAACAAACAATAATCTCACCTGTAACCCACACAAATCAGACCCCCTGCATTTGTATTCGTTGGCCCCTCAAGCGGTGTAATAATCGTAGGTAAATCACTTAAATGTATTTCCTTTTGGAAAATAAACCCCTCTGCAGTTTCTGTGTCATTTTCAGGACACCAAGATGCCCATGCTGCGGTATGTTTCCATTGAAAAAGTTGCAGTCTGCGTCCAACTGCCACCACTAAACGCAAATGACCTCCATTAACGCGAAAACTGGCATAAAGATGACAACCACGTGTACGTTCAATGCGTCGCTCCTTGACCTCATTTCGACTACGACTCTTCAACTGTGGTGCCATGTCGTCCACATTTATTGGCAGCTGAAATTCACGCAAACGAAAAACGTAAATTCGATGTGCATCACGATTACTGAGGGAACCACCACGTATGAGTAGCAAGCCATGTTCCTCCAGTACGCTAAGCTGACGCACATGAAATGACTTTTCAAAAACCAGCTGATTAAATTGATCTTCTGCAGCGTCGTTAAAGGGAATAAATAAATTAAATGTGTGGATATCGGAAAGCGCTATAAATTACCCGGTCATAAATTCACATTTACCTTTCATTAGGAATGTGCCATCATCCGTTGCAATAAATAAGCATTCATCACCGCTGCCAAATGAATCACCTGCCAAGGTGCCACGATGCGGAAATGTTGGATAGAAACAATGCGGTTCCCATGGTGGCTTACGGAATATCGTGCATGGGCTAGCAGATGCAATGCTGGTAGGTGCATCACCACGCATGATGGCCTCCAATTTGAGTGCTTGGCCAATACGTACAAACTCGATTTGCCTGGCGTCTTCCTTAAGTTTTGATGTTCTTGGTACGTCATATAGCACCTCGGAAAAGGCGCGTCTATTTAGCATATTCTGTAAGTGGTGATGTATTGTGTTTGATTGTTCATACATTTGTGTTTAAAATGGGTGAAATAAGCAAAGGTGTTGTTTTATTCAGTCACCTGCTGCTGACATTATAAGCTGTATTCTCAAGTTATGCAAGACATTTTCTCACACGCTATCCAAATTCAATTTGGTTCAATTATTTGTGTTGAAAATCGATTTGCATAAGATAAGTAGATGTATTCATACACTGAGATTAAAACTATAATGATTTTATTGAATTTTTTTAGTTCTTTTTGCAGTTATTCGGCCAACAATGAGTTTTGAACAAAGGCGATGGATGAGATTTTGGCTAAAGAGACTTAATGGATTTGGCTTTATTATGTAGTCTATTGTTGTTGAACTTTTCCTACAAAATGTTTTTAAGCTAGGCACTCTTTTTCCAATGTGAATTTGGATATGAATCATTAAATTAAGCTAGTCCTGATGATTTGATTTGATGATTCATATCAAATTTAAAATTCGTGTTGAAAAAAAATAAGATTATATTGGCTTTCAGAATAAGCTTCAAAAACCTGGTAAAAATGAAAGTAAAATTCGAATAAATAAAGAAATGGATTAATTGCAGTCAAGGATCAAACGAGTGGGAACTGGCATAGTCAAATCAGAGTAGTAAAATCTGGTATAACTGAGACTAGAGTTAGTATGAAATGACTTATAAGCGTTGAATAATTGGCAAAGGCGTGAAGTGAATCTCGATAAGTAGAAAAACTTAATGATATTTATTTTGTTTTGCTAGCTTAGAAAAGTATCAAAGAGTTTTGAAAATCACAATGTTAGTAGGGGAGCCCAACAGGGGATTTACTTTGCGCGACAGATTAACATATGGGGGATACCATGCACCCTGTTGAGTACCTCCACCAAACCTTAGCCCTCTATAAAAGGCCGCTCGTGTAAAGCAGCCGATCAGAATTATAAAAAAATCGATAGCTGGAAATACTCGAACCAGTAAGTCCCCACTTAGCAACGTGGGCTTCTCTTCTATATGTCAAATATCATCGAATAGTTCAAAGTAAGGCAATAACTTTAAAAATACCAAAGGAGTTGAAAATGTCGATTAAAGCTAAAAATTGCCAAATAGTTGACAATTGTGGAAAAAGTTGTAAGCTGACTTTGAATCAGATGAAATCCTAGTTGAATTAACCAGAAATATTAATAATGTTTAGTATCAGGTGGTTCCAACCTTCCGTAATATCGACTTTGCGCCTTGAGTGAGACTTTTTACTCTATTAAGCTAATATTCAAGAATTAAAGATGTGAACATTAAAATTTGTACTGTGTACTCCCCAATGATATGCAATGAGGCCACGTGAGACCAACGTCACTGTTTGTTATTTTCAATACAATTACTCAACCACCCACCACCATTATTATTCCACCTGACAGTACTTACCGATTTGCTGTCGTTCACATAGTCTTCATGCAAATCTTTAATCAACATTTCCAAAGTTCTCTCACGTTTCAACGAAAATGTTGGTGTCTGAAATGTTGCCTTCTCAGCATTTATCAATTTAACTAACAGAAACTCACGAAACATGGCAATATCCTGCAAGTGAAAATTTAAAAACTTAAATTACAATAAAGTTTCATTAAAGAAATATGGTTAAAAACAAAAAAATTTCTTTAGATATCTACGTCCAGAGCTTAAATCAATTTTAAATTATTACACAATTTCGAATCCTTAAAGCCTATCATAAGTTATTAAGAACTTTAAGGGGCAAATAAACAAATGTGATAACTGATGACATGAGTGTTTGCCACCTAAGCCCAACCCTAAGAAAAATCGAACATTAATCACTAATCTAAGCCGAGCAAGAAGGCTTTTTTCACAAATACAAAAAACTGCATTAAAATGATGAAGAAATTCGTATCCTTCACTTATTTGATATATAGTACGTATGTATAAATCGCTTTTGTTTGGTTCATTGAGTAATTTTGTATTTTTGTTGTGTCAGACGTATAAACAGCTTTGAGCATCATTTGCTCATTCTTTCAATCATTTATTCATTCGAGCACATTCAGGCACTGCATGCTCTTGGGATATTAAATTCATATTAAATGAGTTAATTAGAAAATAATTAAGAAATCGCTTTGTTCTTAACTGTGAGTATTGTACGTATTTGCTTGGCTATCCTCTTTACTTTTTTTTATGCAACCCACTGCGAAATATATATATATAAATATGCTGACACAAAGTGCAACAAAAAATTTCGAAAAATGTATAAAAATAACGTCTAAAATTTTGGAAAATAATTTTTGTAAAAAATATTCCATCATTGTTTTCAAAATATGAAAATCAAAACTGAGAATCTCAAAATTGATGGTCACCGTAAAAGTTAGCATTTACAAAATTATCAACAAGAAACATACGAGTAGTCACTTCGAAGTAGCAAGAACTATGGAAAAAAATTAAGAAACTGAGCTTTTTGATTGTCTGTCGAGAATAAAAGGGTGGTTTGTTTTGCAAAAATATTAGATCAATTCGCAGAAATATTGATTTACTCAGCTCTGCAAATAGGCTAAATGAAGTATGATCTGCGAACAATGGAAGTTTTCTACAACCTACAAAATAAGGATGGCATGCTGCCCAGAAGACAAGAGCCTCAAAAATCATCTCAATGCTCAGAAAGAGCCTTATGTATTATAATACATAATATCATCTTCTTCTTCTACTTAAAGTCCTCTGAATCCTAAACGATACATAGGACATCAGCAACGCGCCATCTTATACATATAATTTTTGGGAACAAATTTCAATTCCCTCAAATTTAACCTTAGGTTTCTCGCTATGTTGACCGTTCTCTTCAAGTTTCACGAGGTCAACCAGAAAGGTGACCGCTGTAAGCTGTACTCTATTGCTGTCTTACGCATTGCGTGTATTATCCACTTGTGGTTTAGTGTTCTGAACCACACAGCGAGCGAATTCATTTTCGATTTCTAGAGCACTACCTTGTTTGATATAACGCAAAGCTAAAAAAACACGATATATATTCCTAAGGCAAAGACTTACAAGTACCTGGTTATTGTTTTGGATATTTTCCAAGTACTACGACCGTAAAGTAGCATTCGTAGTACATTAGACTGGAATATTCTGATTGCTAAGCGTATGAGCTCAGATTGTGGTCCTATTTTTTCGGTAAACCGAAACCAGCGACAACTTTCCAGCTGAAATATATTTTTATTCTTTTCAATACTACTTACCGCTCAGAGGATATCCTCTATAGAAGCATTGCACTGTGTTGATTTGTAAGAAAGGAGTTAGGTTAGAAGAAAGGGAGACTGATAGACCAGTGTCGGTGAATACATATATAAAATTCTTGAATCTACCGATGTCCCAGCGCGCAGTGGTCCCATAGTTCCCCATTATTTGTGATTTATTTAGTATAAATTTTTGTTTGAAATAGTGGATTTCAGTTGAATTCATTACAAAACAAATCTAGCGCACTTTCTTATCGTTTCGCAATGTGTAAATTCTCTGAGTGTATTGAAACGCAAGGAAAGAAAATTAGTTAGTCTCATTTTGGGCTTTTGTTTTGATTACGTACTTTTATTACTTTGTTGTTTATCTTGTTATTAAAAAATTTGTGAGCATTAAATTTATTTGATTTTTATTTGCCTCCCAAAAGGTATTTCAATAAATTAAACTGATTTTGTTTACACTCTGACCTGCTGTGGTATTGACCAACCGCTCAAGCGATAAATTGTGTATAATAATTCTGTATGAACTTTTTGCTAACTAATTGTCTGTTTTTTAACACAACGCACTTAGCTAACCTTGAATTTAAGAACGGCTGTAATCAGAGTGTTCACCGGTTCCTTTAACCTTTACAAGGTTAGTGACCAAACGAATAATTTGGAATTATTTGCAACGACAACCTACTTTTAGTTTTGTTAACTTTTTATGATATAATATTTCATTAGATGAGCACATAGACAGACATTTTTGATTTTACGGAAATACACAATTACATTTACACATTGAGTTAACATTATGAATATTTAAAAATTGTAAACAGATGGGGACATATAAATTATTATATAAAGAGAAACTGTGGATTTGCTTGTACCTATGTTAGGAACACGAACTACTGAAGAGACTTCAAAAATTTGTTCACCATTAGAAAGAACTTATTGAACATTTCAACATCACTTTTTGCACCGGCAATAATATTGTCAAAACCTTCAATGTGCTGTTTTTCAGAAACTAAAATATTCTTTGTTTTGGTCATCAGAACTTTTTTTAAATTTTTTGCATGAAAAAGGGTCAGGGGCTTAGCCCCGGGCCAATTCTCAATTCGTTGCTGACAGTTAGCAGTGGTGAGCATATGTATGCCACAAGTTGTTTTAAAATAAAAAAATGTTATGAATATAAAATAGGAATGAATTCAGATTTATTATAATAATTTAAGGTTGCATCACTCTAAAAAAACCTCCTATTCTGAAACTTTCAAGCTATTAAATTTAGTTAAATTAAGTTTAATGAAATGAAACCTATGACACAAATTGTGTCAATGAATTCATTAAATTTCGTTTAGTGCTGTCTATCAACTCTATTTAGCTATCTCTCCATAATTTCAGTAGCAATATTTCACAAACAAACAAAGGACACAATAAGCGCGCAGCATGTGGTTAACAAAATACGACAGTGCTGTTAATTATCATTAATGAAAAATAAACAAACTCAAACGATGGATAGGTAGCTGTATTTCACATTATCAACTTCGACCAGAAAACAGTTTACGACACATTTATTTATAATAGGGGCCTCCACACGTATTGATAGAGCATTTGGCTTAAATATTTTTGATTTGGTGTTTGTTGAACGTCTACGCGGTGCCGGTTTTGGTAGTGAGAGCGAAGATACATATCGAATGTGCGTTCCAAATCGATCCTATATATGGGTGCGTCTATTGATAGCGGGCAACCTGTCGAGCGTTGTGCTTTTTTTTGCCCGATCACGATATGTGCTCGTAATCGCAGGAAAGTAAATAGAAATAATGGAGAAAGATAAATCGATAGATTTCGATCCCTTCTTTTTTGCGAAGGTTTTTCCTCAAAACCCTTTTTCTTTTGGTGAAAGATAAGTTTGCAGAAATTACCTTTATTTACTTCTTATTTATGCACTTTTTGCTATCCCACTCTGAATTTATGGAGATGTTGCTGAAAAATTATTCCTTCGATTTTCAAATGAACGTCCTGAATTTCAAACTAACTTTTTCGCCACGATAAATTGACGAACGATTTAAAAAGAGGTAATTTGCAAGCTATAAGAAGATGTACCCACACATTATGTCAAAAGCAACTGTGAAGTTGAAGATGCATAAGTGTAGACTCATTTGGCTTTCACATATTTGCTTCAGGATAATACGGAGAGTACATTAGCGATAACCACGAGGCCGGCTCCGATCCTTCGTTGGCTTTGAATGCGACTAAGCATAACTTCAATAAATACTTTACAGGACGACTCAAAAAGTTGATTCTTCTATTGTTCTTAAAAGGTTTAATTCAACCTTTTCAAAAATTTTAATAAGTAATCCCTCCAGCTATTCATAGGGTGGCTTTTTTCCTTTCTAAATGGTTTCGGCAGTGCTTCACCGAGAACAGATAAATATCGTTATCGTTCTCGTTATCGGAACAGAAAACGATAAGAATAACGAAACGATATAAAAAAAATTATTTCTCGTACGACCGAGGACGAGAACGAGAAATGTCGGCCGACGTACGACTGGCACTAAATTATCGCCGAGAACGGAATTCAGCCAGAACTTCCATAGTACAAAAACACTTACAACGCAATATCTTAGCACCTATGGTGGCAGGCGTTTTGAAATTTGGAGTTAGGATGTATATTGTCCATGATAAGTACCTTACATGATCTGAACGAGATTAGACAAACGGGCGTGGCACCTTTATAAAACAAAACTAATTAAAACGCCTCACCTTGGCATTTGTCGCAGCTACAGTTGTGAAACCTGATACGTAAATGAAAATGGTTTGTGCTGAGCAACTCGCTATATATCAACAGCGTTGACTAATGGCTTGGAACTTATGCAAAGTTGTGAAATTTCGTACATTTACCCAATTGCCTGCAGTAAAGACTGCGTAAAATGTAGACGTGGTTGTACAACGGACAGTGCGCAGGAAAGCCGCTGGTTCAGCTAGTTTTATCAGAGAGATGAAGAGAGCGAGATGATAACGATACAGATTAAAAATTTCTCATACGAGAACGAGTACGAGACGATAAGCTTGGCACCACCACAAGGACGATAGAAGAGTTTTTGAATTATCGTATCGGTGAAGCACTCGGTTTCGGAAAGACAAAGAAGTAGTTGTGTCATCTAATTTGGGTTGGCCGGTGTTTCTTTTAGTTAAATTCAGAGAGTTATCGCTTTGAGCGATATTGGCTGGCCATTCTCGCTTCTAAGTGATTTTTAATATTTCTACGCTACAGTTCACTGAGCAACCTGTTTTCTTTTTGGGCGATTACCGATTTCTTTACACCTGACATTTTCTTGAGTAAATATTTTCTAAACTTCACAAAATAGAATCCAGTGACTGGATTGAATATGAACCAAAATGGGCAGATGCTTTTTGTAACTCTATTTGGGGTTTTTCTATATATGTTATCTAGGCAACAGAAATAAACGCATTCGAAGTTTCCTAATGCGCAAATGTACCTAAATACAGTTTTTTTACATAAATAAAAATTAAGATTAAGATAAATAATTTCGGGATATTTTGATTCATTGAATGAACCGCAATTTGTTACATTAAAATTATTTCAAACCTCTTGCCACACAAACCTAGTTGAAATTTTAACTCCCTTTGGGGCAGCTTACTGACGTTTACTATATCTGAATCAGAATTAATTTTTGACACATAAAATCTTGTACGCATAGATAAGCTACAATCTTCAATTAGCGGTTAGTATGTATACTCTAAAAAATCAATAATTTAAATCTAAGTACCACTAACTTACCGTAAACTCCGGAGGATTTGGCAAGGTCGGCCCAAAAGGCGGTACATTTTCATCACAAAATATTGCCAAACGATAGGTTTGATCAATTTTAGTAACAACAGCAAAAATATCTACAGATAAATGAGTTAAGGAAACATCTTTGAGACCAAATCTTAGAGAGAACAGTGATAGCAAATAAAAGTTAATTTTATATGTAATAAGAAAATATCTGGTTTTCACATGCAATTATTGAAAAAAGGATACGGGTAAATTGGCTCTTAATCCAAGTAGGGTCGAATATTGTTGGTAAAACTTGATTCTCTTCCACAACATTATGTTGTGCTGTAGAATTTTGTTCAATAAACACAATGTTGACAATATCGTTGCCAATGTGACGCTTCCTTTCCACCTGTTGCAAAAACATAAAAAAAATAAAATTAAAAATGTCAAAACTGCCATTGTAATTTGTACAGCATAATTAAGTGCAACAATTTTGTGATTCCCGCACCTGTTGTCGATTATCTCTGGAAAATGGCAACAATGTTGAAACGTGAAACATGATTTCATGTCCTTCATACAAAGTGTACACAGAATATTTGCCGGTCATGTCGCCTACGTGTGAAAGTAAATGTAAAAAAAGAAGAGATTTGAAGCGAAAAGGTTAACTATGGTTAATTTGTTGCAATCAGGTAACATTGTAAAGTTGTTTTTGTTTGGAACAGAGTTGCCAAATATTGTAGAAAATCGTTTTTTATAAAGCTCTAGAAGTAAACCTTGTGAAATTGTTCCAACGAGACATATGAGTAAGTTTGAATATGTTTACATTTTAGCCTTTGTAATATTGATTTCATTTGTTATGTGTTAAGTTTGTAAGCGAACAAAAAAACACACAATAATACTATCAAAATTTATAAGCATAATTAAATTTTTGCAAAGTGGTGGAAAACCCTAACTTAATGTATAATGGTCGATTTACGTGATTTACCTTTAACATCCAAACCACCACGAAAACGATCCCAACCTTTAAGCCGCACACGTTCTCCCAGTACATCAAGGAAATCTTCAAAGTCCTGACTCGCTTCCACTGGAACATTAAAAAGAGACGGATGATAGTCGGATAGAAAAGAAAAAGTTAGTTAATGAGTGTAACAACAAAAAATAACAAAATGCGGCACACAAAAGTATAAACAACAGAATTCATAAATAAACAATAGGCGAAGACAAAGGCAACAATAGCGATTCCAGTTTACCAGCAGATTGTTTTAGTTCAAAAGCAGTAGACAATGGTGTCAAGGGACTAATTAACACGGTAATTTAGCAAGAACAAAGATGTATTTGCAAGAAAAATAGCGTAGTAAAGAACTTTTGATAGTAGGCATAAAATAAAATCAAATATGAAGAAAAATCTACATTCAATGAAAAATGAAGATGAGAACCTCCAAGCACAATAAAATAAAGCTAAACATAAATAATGCGCTTGTTGCTGTTGTCAGCTTTCTCTACAATATACATTTTTCAGAAACTTTTTGTATACAACATACCATTACTCAGCATTTCATCATCACAGTTTTGTCCAGGCTTCATATATACAACACCAAACTTAAAGTTAACCGAACCCTCTTGTTCCTCCAATAATAGTAGATCCTTTTGTATATCAGCGGAAAAAATTTCTTTTGGATTTTTAGTCGCCGTTGCATCGATGCCAGGGAAATGAGTTAATATTTGTTTAACTGTTAGCTTTTGATTAGACTGATAGGGCAAGGATATTTTTTGTGCTCCCTGTAAATGTAAATACAAGAAAGTGTTCAGAAGAGATAAAGTATATGCGGTAGAGGGAAAAGTGGGTGTATGTTAAATTGGAAGTAATTTAATCAATGTGTTGGCAATAAAGAAAGGTAAAACTATTTACTTCATTTGTAATGGTAGGTTAATTTGATTTTTGTTCTAAAGGTCAAAGTTTCAGTTGTCCTTGCTACTTGGTGATGTAAAATTCCAAAAAATGTTAAGCAAATAAATATGAAATAAATAGTCGTATATACACGATATATATATATATGTAAATGTGGTTTCTAGGGAAAAAAATGGTTGAGTTCGAAATAGGACAAACAAAGTTTAGAAATTTTTTCAAATTTTTATCGTTAACCCTTCCTGGTCTATTTCAGCCTAATGGCTGGCATTTTTAAAACTAATTTTGCTTAAGTGATTTCTAATTTTAAGAAAAATTTTGGCTTTTCTACAAAGTTGGACAACTCCTGAATAGAATTAAAACAGACTGAAGTCAACTGCAGGGCTATTTTACAATCTATGATTGGATATAGAGATTTTTCAAAAACTTCCACAAATATTTTTAAATAACCGTTATTTTATTCGTTAATAACAAAAAGTGAGAACATATTTGACCATTGTTTTTCGTGAATAAATACACCCTACTTTCAGCCACGTCGTTCTCGTTCTTTAAGTGGATGACAACACTATTTCCATGTTAATAACTGGAATATTTATACCACAGCTCTGGATTAACTTCAAGAAAATCACCAGATATTTTGAACCTCGCCAAAGATGTCAAGAATGCGGTGATATATCATCGTACATTCTTCTCTGGCTAAAAGTAGTTACATCACTGTTCAGCAGTGGAATGTTATTGTGTTTTCGATTTTTTCGAGTATTTTTAAGCTTTTTAAGTAAACGGTAGCTGTAACAAATTCTAAATCATTAGATGATAAGTCAAAAGCACCAGTGCATGATTTGGAATTTCAAACAGAAATTTAAAAATTTTGAAATCTTTTAAGGTTTTTAAGATCCCTATCAACTTTATTTATCTGTTTCTTAATTTTTCGACCTCCATCGACGTCTTTAATTTTTCTTTCGGCTTTTTTATGATCTTTTCAATTTTATACTAGTTTTTTTTTTGCTTTTTAACATTTTTTGGAACATATAGTTTAGATTCCTTTCTAAAGTATTCATAGAGTTCTATTGATTTTACTAACTATAATGGCTTTATTTATGAGGTTTACAAAAAGTAGGACAGTGTCTTATCTTGGGACATAGTGTATTTGAATCTTACAAGGCATACAGCAAGCTGGTGCCAAAGTCAACAAACGTACATACATAGGTCGTTGTGATTGGCGAAGCGTAATGCTTAACGCCATGAAACCACAACTTGGAAAGAGCTATGCAACTAAATTACAAAAAGGAGGGTGTACAGAAAATACAGAAAACAGAACAGATTGATGTGCTACCATTGAGCAAGGTTCTTAAAACAAATATAAAATGGAAAAAATATAGTTCATAAAAATAAAAATAAATGAATAAAGATAGCTTCAAAACTTTAGCCAACAGTAGGCGTACATTATTTATTAATAATGTTTTTTTTTAAATAGTTTTTGAAATAAAATAAATAATTTAATTCAGCCTAGCAAATGAGATACTAAACGGAAACTTCCTGTCATTTCTTAAATTAATACGCATTTTAGCTAAGAATAAAAAATAAATTAATAGCAGCACGCGATACCTGACCAACGACGATAGAAAAATGGCTGAAAAGTAGGAAGACAAATTAAAAGTGTTGCCTTCTGCTAACAAGAATAAACATTGTTTATTCAAATGACATAATTTATTTTTTTTTGTTTTTGTTGTAAAAAAATAAATAAAATAAAATCAACCTAAAAATAACATAATGAAACCCGGCTTATCACTTTATTAAGAAGGTAAAAACAACAACATTAGTACAAATAATTCCCATTTTTAAGTTGCTGTGCGCGATTTTTATTTTTATTTTGTGCTTTTTTAGGCCCTTTTCGAGCGATTTAAGAATTGCATGTTCAGCTTATGTAAATTAGTTGGTAAAAAAGCCATTTTCTGTCACTTAAGATATTAAAGCAGCTATGTCGAAGTACAGTCTTTTTATAAACTTCCCCCAAAAGTATTCAATTTAATATCCATTGACGGCATGAGGTTTGCTTTGGGTAAATTTTATTGTTAGCTCATGAGAAAGTTCACACAAGTAAAATGGAAAAAATTAATACTCGTGCTTATCGCAGTTCTTGGTTTTTTTTTCTCCAAAGCCACAGCCATTGTTTTAAGTATACGAATTTGCCTTTGACAAATTTAACAGGATATTGTTTTGAAAATAAAAAATTAGTGCTCGTTAAGATTGTGATCTTAAATGAAAATGATTTCATTTGCGTGGAGTGAAATGATTAGCATTGGAAATTTATGATGATGAGTGGGTTAGCGTTTTGCTGCATTTTTTAAAAATAAATTTCATCAAAAAAGCAGTTCTTTTTAATAAAAATAACATTTTGGAAGCTTTATTAAAGATAAAAAAAACAATATTAACAAAGCTTTTTTCTAATAATTTAATTTCTTAACCCATCTTTTTCTTTATTTTCAATTCAATTAAATCACTAACTCTTTGATGTCTAAGCAACTGCTCTTTTTTCTCATTATCAACAGATCCAACCATTTCTTTCTGCTTATTAATAGATACCAGAAGTCCTTCTGCGCAACATTAAGCGCAGTTCAAGCAAAATAATAAGGAACGTACATTATACCAAATAAATATTTGCCAATCAGACTGTAAATTAATGCTTCACAGAATTTTTAATATTTTGCTTGTTAAAAAATGTTGTTTTTTTCTTCTTTTTTTTTTGAAAAAAAAATTCTTTATTTTATACACTCGAGTATCCTGCAGCAATATTTATTTGCGCTATATGTAGTTGTTATAACTTGTCCAACATCTAAGTAAAAGTTATTTTGCTTCGCTTATTTATTTTTAATTTACTGTTGATGAATTTGTTACGTTTAAAATAAAATGCTACAAAGGAAATAATTTCAGAGCATCTGCAAAAGACCAGCAACATTTTTAAATCAGCAAGCAAACTAAACAAAAAATATACAATAGAAATGTGAAAATGTCGGTGCCTGTTAACATTTCAATACCCACATATACGATAGTATGTTCAGACTTAACCTCTGCAGAAATTTTTTGTTTGTTTTTTATTAACCTACACAGATTAAACATTGTTTTTTTGAAAAATAACGAACAAACAAGCAAATAGAAAACAAAAACAAAATTGATGATAGAGGGCGTACCACACTGTTGGAAAGAACGCAGCAGATTTAGTAAACTTTTTCTACTTTCTAGGAATAATTATATAACACCTAGTGGAAATTTCCTTAAGGTGTTACAAAATTCTTAAATATTCATCTGCTTGAATTAAAACAAAAATATGAAGCTCTGCTTTGAAAATTCTGCAACAACTCGTTGTTGCTCCAACAATTTTTTAAAAGTTAAGTTGAAATAGAAAAAATGGAGATTCCAGTTTTTAATACATTTTTTATATAAGTTTTATATGAAAATTTCAATGAACAACTTATTGATTTTTAGCCTATGTAGAATACCTTTCGGTTTGTTTTGAGATTTATTGAAAATTCTTTGCTGGATTTGAAATTTTCGAAATTAATCATCATGTTCGATATATGTATGTATATAATGTACAAATATTGACTTTTTGACACATGTAAATCTCTCTTAATGAACTTTTCCGACGCTTCCAGAACACAATTTGAAAATACATTTTGTTTATGCAATTGTTATGATTCTTTTCGTTAAGATTTGTTTAAGTGAAATTTTTATTGTTTTCGTTATAATAACTCACAATATGTAAGTTTTCGTAATAAGTAATGTAAGTAATTTAATGTAAGCATTGGTAAATAGGTGCTGTTCTATGTACGCTTTATTGCTCAAATAAATAAAAATTACTTTTAGACTTTAACAAATGTGTAAATATTTTATCCTTCTTGAGATTTTTTAGGTACTTGTTTACGAGTGTACAAATCCTTACAAGCAGTAGTGGCATTTTCGGTACATTTTTACTTTTTTCAGTACATTTGCGTCCTGAAAAATCATCATTTTTCGAATTTTCAGCATTTCCAGTACATTTGGACAATTTATCAGTAAATGAAAACAATGGCAGATCTAGGGTTGCTGGCGCCCGGGGCAAAACGAAATATTTTCGCCCCCCTACCCCTCTGCCGTATGAACGTGAGAAATTGTTTTTTATATGCATAACATTCAAAGTATTTTGGGTGTTTAAAGGTTATTAATTATCTAATGCTCATATGTATGAAGATTTGTATTTTATTATAATTATTTCGTTACATGCAATGTAAAAAAAACTTTTTATTTCGTGTTTTTGTATCAAAATGAAATATTACTTCTGAAATACAACTTTTCTGGCCTTGGTTGCGGATTTGCCTTACGCCACTTCCATTTATAAAATATTTCAGCGATAAAGCGAGTTTGAACTGTATTTGAAGAGTATTTTTCGTTTTTCGTGCATAAAACAAGTTTTACAAGAGGTAAAGGACAAAACTACTTGGCGTTGTTTTAAATAGGAAAAATGGAGGCAGAGTTTGGCAAAGTAGCGGTCAGTGTCTGATGTTGGTTTCATCATCGTTTTTGTTTATTTCATTTGCAAAAAATAAACGAAAGGGGAACAAAGAGTGAAAAAAATCTATGCACATGTGATCAAAGGATCGCATAGATTTAAAGAGAAATGAAGCAGAGGCTACGCAGCGCTCGACGTTCGTTGTTTCTCATCACCGTTTTTTATTTTCATTTCACTTGCTAATGCAAAAAAGGGACAAAACACGAAAAATAGTTATGCTTCTAAGAACCTTTGCAATAAATTTGAAAGAAAATAAAAAGCAGAGGCCAAGCAGCGATAGAAGTAAACAAAAAATGTGAAGGAAAAAAAGAGAAAGAAGATCGCAACTCGCTTTGCTAAACGCTTCTGAACAGAACTAGCATCTTATAGCATTGATTAGCTTCGCTTCTCGCCAATCTTGGCTTATAGCGCCCACTGTGAACCCGGCCTTAGTATTATATAGGGAGTGCTGGTTGGTTGGTTTTAATGTTGGCAAGCGCATAGGCCATCTGTGTATATAGGGGGTATTTACATGCGTAGCGCTGCGGGAAAATATGAATATGAAAATATAAATTTTCGAAACATATAGTGTTCGTCGAGTTGGATTTTGCGCCCCTTAGATTTGGCGAACAGGGCGCTTTTGAAATGCCAAAAGTGAGGCTTTTCTTATAAAATTTGTTCGTACATTGTAGTAAAATTGGGCTTCTGAAAAGTATATTTTAAGTCTCGATTCAGTACATTTTCACAAGTCTAAATAATATAATGCGATATCACTCACAGTAAATGGCAATTAGTAAATTTCGGCATGAATTTTCTTACGAATGATAAAGGAGGTATTTAATTATGTGCCGCATCAGAATTGAAACACCTGAAATTTCACCGTAACTGTTGCCGCAACTACTTATTAAAGATTAGGTGAACAAAAACCTTAATTTGAAGTATGACGTTATTACTATTACTTGGTAGTACAAAATGTCATGAGTTCCATTCCTACTGGGTTTTGAATAAAAAAAAAACTTTGTTTATACACCTTGACTACATACGATACAATAACTTTCAAAACAAAACTTTAAAAGTTCACTTAAAGTTGAACTAAACTCACCTGCTTGCGAAACAATATGGCGCGATACATAGGAGCTCCCTGATTACCTGAGTCTTGTGATACTACAGATAAAAAATATGGATTCTTCTCAGCATCAATGCCAACATAGTTCTGGTGTACTATTTATTGTTGTTGTTGTTGTTGTCATCATTGTGGTTATCAAGAAGGAAGTCCGTTTAGCAGAGGAGAATAAAAATGAATACAAGAAATAAAGAAACAAAGATGTGAATTTTTCAAGGTATTCTTCTATTCTTTTAAGTCACGTCCAATGTCCGCTTTCTAACGTCCTGTGTACAATGTCCTTCCATAGCTTTAAGCTAAGTGGTGGATGAATGCGCACAATATTTTTCCACAAAATGAATTAAAAAAAAAGACAAAAAACAAAACTCAAAAGAAATCCAATATAAATTTTATTTGAACTGCTGTGGACTTTAAAGATGGCAGCAACAAATTTTCATGGAAGATAATGCGGATGATGACGTCGATAATGTTACTGAGTAGGATAATAATGAAATTAAGATAGGACGCTCGTTATTGTGCACCCATGTGCTCAAGTTGTGCGCGCAACTGTGTCAGTGTGTTGGTGCGGTTAGTCAACATAAGGATGAAAATTAATGGGATAAATTGATTTTAATGATTGAAAACATTTTAAGGAATTAAGTTTGTTTGTGAATTTAAGAATTAAAAAAGCGGTCGTGGGCCATGATGTCAGTATAAATCTGTTTTAAATTGTATATTTTTTACTTACATTTCCCCAAAAAATATTTAAAATACCAACGCGTTTGATGTTCTGGATTTTCCAATATGGGTGTGCGCGGTGAACCAAAAACCTGCAATTAGAAAGACAATAAAAGAGTTATGCAACATCTTTATTAGTTAAAATCTTATGCTTCAAGTGTTTTGCAAGAGTTAGAGTTTCGTTATGAAATGAACGTTTAAAGCACTCGTACACTAATCAAAACTGCACTTTTTTTTTTGCAAAATGTTGGTATTCACAAGGATTTCTTTAGCCATATGCTGTGCCGTCAAGGAAGCTTAGAATAATTAATAAATTCTCAGAATGTCTTCTACGTATATAATGAATATTATTGAATAACAAGAAATATGGTAGGATGTGTGTAACGATTGAGTCAAATTAGCAAAATGTTGCATTGTTAAAATTATTTTTTTATTATTTACTCGAACTGCAACGTATGTATATTACATTTTTTCTTTTTATGTACATACAAAGTACGACGCTGCTATCTCCGTTTTCATGTACAATCGGATTCATTAACATATTAATCAAATAAAAAGTTAGAAAAGGATTTTTGCAAAATACTTGTGAAACATACGGAATATGCTAGTAAGAGCGGCGAATTTGAATTTCACGCCATTTATTCCCATAAGGTTGGCAACTCTCAAAACTTCAAGCGTAACATCTGCCAATGTTGCAATTGGTAAAAATGGAATATTTCACGAGCGGACAACGTGTTGTCAGTGTTAAAATTTATTAGTGAGTGATGACATTGGTATGCAAGTCAACTGTAGCGATGAAACCCAAGTGTGATTCAATATGTACTTCGAATTTAGGATACGCTGAATCCATGATTGATTACCAAGAAGCCATGGCATCTATGACGCGTCATTAAAAATTCACTTTTCGTTGACTTGTGAAAACAAAAAGTCAATTTGAATATATCTGCAGCAACAGCCTAAGCATGCTGGTGGGTATTAGACAAAAAACGTTATCAATATTTACCACATTGTTGGTATTGCCTCTTTTTTAATGTTTCTTATGTATAACAACTGAATCGACTTGTAAATTTACAAGAATATCGATCGAAACAATTAAAAAAAATAATTTCAGTTTTATAAAAGTTTTGGAATTTTTCCACTTTTTGTGGCTATTTCAACATTTAAAACTCTTATGTCTTAAATTTTACAGACCTTTATATATTTTTGACAACTTCAATATTTTTTTTCCTTTTTCAACATTTTTCGGCTTTGCGAACTATTAGGTACGATTTCAGCATTTCGCGAATTTCTAATATTTTTTAACCTCATTAACATATTTTAGCTTTGTCTACATTTTTCATCTGGTTCGTCATTTATGAAGCAAATCATATTAGCTGTTTTAACATTATTTCACTTTCGCAATTCGTATCAACTTCTTTTATACCGTTTTTGGAATTATTAGTAATATATTCGAACATCGATCTTTTACCTTACGCAACGAATCAAACTCGACTCGTTCGCTCAGCTCATCTTCAGTTCGTTCGTTGCCCGCATCCTACGATTGCAACTCATGAGTATCCATCTCTTAAAATATGCCAAACATTCCGTGGGGCATATGTTGACGAAGAAAAGGACTACCATAAACACGTAGGAGTTTCGAGCTATCTAGCCTAAGCCAGAAAAGACGTGTCGAGACGTAACGAGTAAATTTGAGTACATAGAAATGTTCATTGTCAAAATGAATTTACTTAACTGATCGAAAGTGAACGAAACATTTTGACGAGACGTGTTTTTCCGTAAGAACCGAACTTGAAACCGTCATTACTCGTTATATCAGCTGATATGATTCGTTGGCTAACATAACATTTTGGGTTAAATGTCCAAACAGACGTAACGAGTGCAAACGTTCGTTTAATTGCTATTATCTTGTCAGTGTATTTTGGTTAAGGCTTAAGGCTCATCGAAATTTTTATTTATTTTCTCCGAACGACTTGTACGTAGATTGCAACAGGAGAGAACCAACGAGATGTGAGCGAACATATCGAACTAAACGAACTGAGTAGTGTCGAGTTAAATAAACTTGGTTCGGTCGTAAGATTTTGGCACAGCCTTAATTATTAGTTCTTTTTTTTACATTTTTCGACTATCGGAAGTTTTGGGACTTTTTCAATAATCCTCGACTGCATGAGCTTACTCAATACCTTATACTTTTCTCAACATATTCTGAATCTCTTCACATTTTCTTAATTTTTAAATATTTGGTTTCTTTCAACAGATTTAAACCCTTTCAAATTATTTTGACTTCTACGAATTTTTCACTACTTTTTTATTGACTTTTTAATATCCTTTAAGATTCTGAGCATATTCCGACTTTATCATAGATCTTTTCGTCATTTTTCATTGGACCTTGAGTGCTTGTACTAATAAACTTTTCTTTTCATATTTAACAAATTATTGCTGACGGGCTTCAGAAAGTTGGGCAATGTACTTGTAACCGCCTTATGTTGGTGTAACAATTTAAATACTCAAATTTCTATTCACAAAGCATTCAATCATATTCATTTTTTCATATCAAAGTAACTGGCACTGAGTAGCCTGTCTGTGCACCTAAGCCATATTTAGTTATTGTAACATAATTTTTTCATAAAGTGAAGCCAATGCAATTACTAACGTTGATAAAATATTCATGGAATTTAAAACAATAATAATAATCTCATACACAGATAACAAATTAAATTAAATTTCACTGTTGCATGGTATGTAAATTGAAATTTTACAAAACTAAACGTAGGCAGTCGACAAAAATAACTTAATACGATCCTATAAATTTTGTAATATTCTCTTTCCTTATATTTTATTATTTGCGTACCTGACAAAAACATTTGAAAGGTGTCTACATAACACAGCACTGTAATAAAAAGCAACGTATGCTGAGTAGGAATATGCGAAAAATATTTTTGTGTCTATTATGGTATTTCAAATGGATATATGCTAAGGCGCCTTACTATACTTTTGTTAATTTAAAAAAAAACTTAAAAAAAAATATTTGTGCAAACAATTTGAAAGTAAAAGTTTTTAATATCAACACAAGTTGTAGTTGATAAACTTCACAGGCAATAACGACATGTACACTTAGGTGATTTTTGAAATGTACCTGATTTTGAGGGATTTTTTAGAAATTTCAAATTACAAATATTATGACACAAAACATCCTCTAAACTCCAAATGCTTTCATTGGTATATATACTGACATTCGAGCATTGAATTAAAAATGCGACTATGTTCAACGATAACACGGGCACAAAAAAAAAAGTCGTAACCCAGATAGTAGACCCCACTATTCCTACATTTTTAAGGTCGCTGAAACCGAATATGACCATAAAAAATGATTTCAATTGCCAGTTTTCCCGCTACTACCAACTTACCACCTTCCTGGAGATCGAAATTAAAATTGGCATACTATACAAAGTTATAATGGATGTGCATTCACACGATTCTTGCCATCCTTAAGCAGAAAATAATAATAAAAAATAAGTTCGACTCTTCCATCAGCCCCTAGCGACCCTTTACTACCCCAGAGAGGTGTTGAAACTTCAATTTGCATGCAAAATTGAGATGGATATGCATTTCTATGTTTTTTGGGGCGCTGGATCCGAGAATGACAGACAACCAAAAGTAAACCTTTCCATTACCACGTGGCAACCCTATATTTTGTATTTTTTTTGTACGAAAATTAAAGTTTCAGAGTTAGTAAAAATGTGTCTTTATTCTTCGGAAAGCTTTGAGATTTTACTTTGTTCGTAAAACAATCAGAGTATACAAGCATATATGATGAGAAATATTAAAACGAATAATATTCTCGAATGCCGTGTAATTTGCACATGGTTCAGGATTTCAATCACTTGGCTCAATGTGTAACACTGTAACCGAATAATCAAGTTTGACATGGTAATACGTAGAAACAAAATTCGCAAACACCAAGACCAAAACCAAGCAAATAATTTTCATATTTTACCACCCAGTTTGGTCTTTTAAATTTTTCCAGCTCTGTTTACTTTTCTTGTTATGCCGAATTTTCCGCTTTTCTACGCATAATTCATTTATCTACATTGTGTTTTGTGCTCTTTGCCTCTCTCTTTAATGTTTACTTTCGCACCTGCTGTCAGAACTTACGCGCCTTTCAATTCGTTGACTTGTCACATTCAGTTTTCCATGCCGTGTGAACGAAAACATCGACTCCAATATCGGCAGCGGCATAGGTCTTGATTGAATGTCATTGGGAGTTGGTTGTAATGCATGGCTTTGCTCCTACTTTTTCGAACTTTGAATTTGTGTTTGTCTTTGTTTGTTTGTGTGTAATCCTAATATACTTGTCAATTTTATGTTACTGACAGGGCTTTTGTTTGCTACGTACCTCATCTTTTTCAGCAAGTGAGTCGCCATTTTCCACACGAAAACGTTTGAAATTCGGATCAATGCCATCTAATTCGGTTTGTGGTAGCTGAAAAAGAAAATAAATTTCCGTTTATTATTGGAAAAAAGATTGTATTTTTTTTCGAGCAAAATCTCTTTTGTGTAAAATATATCCAAAGGCAACACTTTCCGAAAAAAAAGAAAAAAGCCCCACAAATCTTTTCTTTTGGGCAAAATGTGATACTTTTCAGTCTGCTTCAAATTCAGCTATTTATAATTTTTGTTTTCTTATCTGTTCTAACATTTGTCCCAAAAAAGAACCACATTAAAATTTTCCTGTTCAAATCTAAAAGCGTTTTAGGGTGTATCGAACCTAAAGGTGGATAAATTGTTTCAACTTTTATTTTGAGAACTTATCTCTGTTAAGATCGTGAGAATGACTTTGTTATTTGATGTCCGATCATCATATACGAAACATTTTTGGAAATATATGTTTTTTTTTGAGGACAAATCGCTAAAAAGCTGATATTTAATTTACAAACATTTTATTTTGGACAAATTCTTGTTTTTTAGCTTTTAAACCATTTCTGCATTGAATTTGGCTAAACATAATTCTTCTGCATATTAAGTTAGTTATTTAGATTTCTGTGTGAAAACTCTGTGTCAATGTTTTTTGGAATAACTAATTTCAGCGACCTTATGGAAATCATGGAATACCGGAAAGGTATTTTAGTTGTTCATATGAGGCCATTTTTTAAAATAAATAAAATGTGAAAAGGTCAAAATTTGATTTTAGGCAGAGCCACGGCCGCTTGGGAATATAGTTGTGGGGTGTTCTGCGTAATTTATTAGACAAACTGTTTTTTGAAATAATCGACGGAAAGTCGAAAGCGAATTATGAAAAAACCTCAGGCGTCTGCTTAAAGATAGGCCTTAACTTCAATTTCAATTATGTATATTAGTGACGCTTCATTGAAGATGCAACAGCACAAGTTAATATTCATTACATAAATTGATTACATTTTATGTATCAGTAAATAGATTCACCCGAAGTGGCATATATCGCCCTTTCTATTGAAAGGATCTTTGTAACTCAATAAGTATAAAAGATCAGTTTGGTACATGACTCGGGACACTTCTAGCTTCTTAGGGTGTAATTTGCAGGCCTTATTACAAAATTGAATTAAAACGAAAATGTTAAAGTGCAGGTTTCGAAAAATGTAGTACTTCTTTTACTAAAGATTTTTTAGAAATAATTTCATATAAGATTTTCTGGCAAACATTTATTTTGTCGTATTTAGAATGATTTCTTTATGCTATCATTTATTTGTGCGTAAAAAAATATTTCTCTTTTAGTTAAAAGCCAAAGTTTTCCATTTCCAGATTCTAAAAGCACCCGCATCTCACGTAGAAGACTGCACCTTCTACAATAGCTCATAAACACGACTAAGCAGATTTCAGAAAGTGTTACCTCACCGCAAAATTATTAATGCTAATAAAATATTTATGCCGCTTCCTACATTTTTATAGAAATTTAATGCACACAGCCACCAAAGAGGATCACTCTTTGACAGCCACTGACTGCCTAACACTTCATAACACTTAACGTTTTAAGCCATTCAATAGAAAAAAGAACATAAGAACTTAATTCAACTGGCAAACACTGAAACGACAGAATAACACGGATAGGAAGGATTTTTTCTCTACTTCATCTAAGACGATTTACACAGCAGAAAGTGTTTTCAGTATCAGTTCATGTTTTGATGCCATTTTATGGCAGCGTTTCTTTTTCAGGCCAACTGACACACAATTTACGGAAGCTGGTAATAAGTAGATGCAGAGAATATCGTGAGCAGCCTTTGATACTTTTTTTATTATTATTGCACATAAAATATGAAGCCATTGCCATACTCAGTAACGACGACGATGATATGTAAACTGTCGCCGCTACCTTCATACCTTTCAGCCAGATATTTCTAGATAACTTAAAGATGATGGCTGCCAAGGTCGGCTTATTTTCTTTGCCATATTTGTCTATGTTCTTTTTTTTTACTTTGCCACAAAAATATTCAACATACTCATACACCTCTCAACACAGAGTTTTCATAATGATGAAAAATGCGCTGTTGGTGCTTGTACTACTGATGGTGATGCAACATATGGCGGAAAGTTTTATCACAGTGGTATTATGGGTGATGCTTTAGTATGCACGGCAAAAAATTTAATTTTTAAATTATTAATGAAATACTCTTAACCAGAAAAATCGTAAAAAAAAGTGAAATTGTTCTGAAAATATTTATGTCAAAAATAATTAGAAAAATTGTTTGATAAATAAAGTACTTTAGCAAGGAGGAAACAATTTGTTTTTCTCAATTTTTAAAAAATGCTACAAAAGCTAACTTTTTTACTAAAAAAGACCAAAAAAATTTCAGCAAAGCATACTCGAGGCATATTTCATGGTATATACTAAGCACAATGGTAATTTTTAGAAATGGTCGAAATGTACTGAAAACGTACTGAAAATACGCCAAGTGTAGTGAAAATGGGCCAAGTGTACCGAATGTACTAAGAGACAAAATTCTTTGATAATTTTATGACATCATTTTATGCGAGCACTCTTCCGAACTAAATCTTGGATTATGAAGATCCAGATGTTGATGAAAGCGTTAACCTTAGCTGTTTGCTTTTGGCAGCTATTATAGGGTGTCCCAATAAGAGCGCACTTTAGGGTGCCACAATGCCACAATAAGTGTGCACTTTTTCATTTTGTATAATTTTGTTTTCGTGCAAGTGGCAACTCTGAAATTTGGCAGCTGCAAAATATGATTGTTCCAATTCTTAAAAATGGAGCGCTAAACAAAAGAACAACGCGTTATAATTTTATATATATGTATATATTATTTATATATATATTATTTATATATATATATATTATATATAATTTATAATTTTTCATATATTTATAAATTCCTTCCGAAAATGGGGAATGCTTCGTTAAGACTGCTCGCGAAATTCACGGAAAAGAGTGCACCTAATGAGTCAACTATTAATAGTGTGGTAAAAAATATGAAGAAACTGGGTCGATTATGGACAGTAAGTCTCCTTTGCGTCGACGTAATGGCCGGTCTCTAGAAAACAATGCTGCTGTAAACGAGAGATTTGCCGAAGACCTGAAAACATCAATTCGGCATCGTTCTCAACAACTTCCAGTTTCACCTGCCGTTTGGCCTGTCGTCAAAGCCGCGGTGGCTTTTTGCCAAATATTTTATTTCATACTTAATGGGAATATGTCTGCTTTACAATGCAATAAAAATCTGACAACTCGCTAAAAAATACGTGTTTGTATTTTTAAATAAAAATGTGCACTCTTGTTTTCACACCCTGTATATTATAAATTCAGATAATTGTAGTCAATGGATTTTAGATACATTTTAAAATTCATAAAAATATTGAAATGATTCACTTAGGTTGAACGTGATCGTCCTGACATAACCAAACCTACTTCATATCATAGATTTTACCAAAAAATTAATAAAGTTTGAGTTCAACGATAATTTTGAAAAACCCAAAATTTGTATTTTCTGAGTGTACGCTGCCGCTAGCTGTACAACAACACCACAAGGGTTTATTTTAAATTTTCGAGCAATTGCTATTGAGAAAGGAATCCATGTTGAGTTGCGAAAAAATAATATTGGTAGAACGGTAGGGTGGCAATGGGTTGATACATGACATTATAACATTGAGTGATGTGTTGACGTTTAAATTGTTGTATTTTACACTGCATCGTATAGGAGTCTGTGTATGTGGGTGTGTTGATTTTATCTTTACAGTGTAAACAATAATGTTTCACTTGTTCATATGGCGGCACAGATACAAAGTTATGTAGACGAACGCTGAATGAATCACCATGGCATTCTGTGATATCCATGCATTTTTATGGGTAGGATAAAGTTAAATTGGATTTTTCCGTGTTTAAATTGAGGCAAGTGAGCAGGCAGGCTTTACCTTTTATCTGATTAAAATGGAATTTTTTTGATATCGTCTATGAATTTTAAACATTTATTTTTTTTTTGTTATTTAAATCCAACTTTTGTCAAGCGAAAGAGTTGCTAAAATATTTTATTATTTCTACTGCGTTTTCTTTATATGAGTTTTGAATGAGATTATAAGAAAAGAGTTTTTAAGCTTAAAAGAAAGTGGTTAAGCAGAAACATAATTTCTGAAAATCTTAAATTAGTTTTAAGTCTTAAGATTTATTAATTTGTTCAATTAATAAATCTTAAGTAATAGTGGGTGTAGCTATAAATTTTCCAAAATAATTATGTGTGTACATACAAGAGCAAAGCTTATAAATTCTGCATCCGGTGAAAAACTGAATTTGCCACTATTTTTTGATGAAGTTTAATTTTCGCCAGATCGAGTGCTGTTTCTCTGTATCGTACGAGTAAGGTGCAGGAAAATGTTCACTCCTAGTGGGAGTGCCGATGTTCTTGCTTGCCTCTAAAATAACTTCAGGTGTAACATGCTACTTTATTTCCAAGTTTTTAATAGAAAGTAGAGAAATATTAATAATGTTATCAAGAACTGCTGCTCAGATATAGTTTCGGGATGATTTGAAATTGAACGTTATTGTCGTGGAAACCACACAAAGCTGAGATCCCTTGGATAATTTCAATAACATGGGTATAGCTCAAAAATTTTTAAGGAAATATCAGAATATATCGCTGCATTGAAGTTAAGAATTGGTAGCAAGCCAAACTATTTATAGTTTGTATAATTACGGTAAGCTGACCAGGCTAATTTTAAGTTTTCATTTGACCAATTTTAAAAATATGATGTAAATAACATCTTGAAAGATAACATATTTTTGATAGAGTATTTATTCATAGACTAAAAAAACTTGAGAGTTTTAAAATTTAATAGATAGATAAAAGAATGAAGTTTATCCTGACAATATATCTGAATTTCTTCCACTTTTATGTTAACGCCAGCGGCAGGCAGGTGCTTTTTTTGGTCAGGTATAGCTACGCTATTGAGTACATATGTATGTACATAGGTGGGTGTGGAGTGAATAGCATAGAAATAATTACGTTGCGAATGACATATTTTTCTCAAGAGTCACTATTGAAGTAAATGATATGTAAGGTAATGCGCATGATGTTTATAGTACCTGCCTAACATTTCGACGCATTAATTATATTCATTCATAAGTTAAGTGTTCTTAATATTATGTTTCAATTATGTGCCTTACTTATATGATTATAGGCAACATATAATGTACGCAACTTCATGCACATTAAATCATTTAAAATGTTGCGTTTCACTAAATAAGCGGTCTCTGTCTCAAAATGACACAACACTTTATTGAAAAATTTAATTAAGTGAATCAAAAATGCGTAATTTGAAGCTAAATTATTCACAACACCTGTGTTTCTGGTAACTTATGAGAAATTCCCATTTGACGATTCTGATGAACTATTTTGGAAACGATTAGAGTAGCTATCAATATTAGACCTTGAGCAACAGAACAATCATCTGTCGAATCAGTTATTATGTTGTTTGATGGCAATATCGTTACTACTTTAGTCGTACTAGCCTTAACGTCATCTGCCTCCAATACACTAAGAGCTTCATAAAGTAAAATTACTCTGTATTCATTTAGATGCACTCTTTGAGGTCGGATTTTTTAGTTAAATATATCTTTATTCAAATTGGTTTTTATGATTCTTATTTGAATCTTATTCCAATCTTATCTACCCACTTTCAAAAAATTTTTTGGAATTGCTATTGGATCCTGTTTAACGTGTGGGAATATTTAAAGCTAAGTAGTTCCAATAAAAACTTTGATGCAATATAATCTAGAGATTAAATAAAAATAAGTATAAAAATATTAAGTTAAAAAAAAACATTATAACTACTCAATGTTACTTGTTGCCTCACAACACAGTGAGAGGTTATCCCAACCAACCGCTGAGTTTCTCCTTTGTTTTCAAATTTATCACGCAGTTTCTAGTCCAATTTTTAGACATAACGTACATTATTCTTAATTAATACGCTTTTATAGAAGTTTGCATAACATTTTAGTTGGACTTAAATATCAATACACAAAGCTTTTGCATACATAAATAAGAAATAAATTTCTTTAACAGATCAAAGCGATTCCTTACATCAGAGCAAATCATAAAACTGTGTTTAATACAAATAAATAGATAATGAAATCAATTTTCCATTGAATAATCCCTCACACAGCAGCAGCTGCTGTTGCAATGGACAGCTTAAGATTTTAACGTCCTTTCAACGGCTTTCCTGTCTTGTCACAGCTGTTGCTCAACTCAATGAAACAAAACACTTTAAAAGCTTTAAGGTCCCTAAGGAACACCTACCCATTTAACTTATTTTCAACAAGTTAACAGTGCTGCCCGTCCACCCACACCATAAATTATTTATTTCAAGATAATAAAAAGTTATACCTAATCTCGCTGCTTCAGATAAATAGGAACTTAAAAAGTTGCCTCCATACAAAATATTCTTTAAAGAAATTCATGGCCTTTGTTTATCTTTTTTGATTTTGTTTTGTTATTGTTATTATATTCGTAAATATGTATGATTTTTGTGTTCTTTTTCTTTACATCTCTAAAGGTTTTCCTTTGTTTTTCCCTATTTTCGGGCTTTTTTCCTTTTAATTTCGACAAATTTCGCTTGTTCTTGTGCTTTTAGTTGTTGTATAAATCATTTTAAGTACAACAACATAAAAAGAAAAAAAAAATTATAGACCGTTAAAATCGGTCTTGGAATCAATTAATCATAATTTCGCATTTCCCGTAGGAATTGCAAAGTAGGCGTCAGTAGGCAGGGTGAGTTTGATGGCCGTTCATTAAATGCGAAAAACAAAAAACAAAAATTGGAAGTTGTAGGCGTCCATCAAAATGTACAGTGATGAAAAGGAAAAATTTTTTGAACTGGATTTGACAGTATATAGGATTTCTGGAACTTTTTTTCGTTTTTTAAATATGTATATCTCAAACAGTTTTAAATATAAAATAAAAAAAGTTCATATAAGCTCTACTTGGTAAGTACTTATATTCTGTTATGATCTTTGAGCTTCCTCTCACTGAATTCCAATCTCGAAGAAGAGAGTTAAGTCTTATCCAAAATAAAATTAGGTCGTAAAAAGGTGTTTGGTAACAGTGTGGAGCGAACGCTTAAAGATTTTTGGAATCAATTACGTTAGCTCGCAAAAGTTGCTGCTCGTCAAAATTAACAAAACTAAAAAAAAGAGTTAAAGTAGGGTAACACCTTCAAATCGGACAACGTGCTCAAAGTTTTGGTCTGAAACGGTAATATTTAAACATTTTTTTTTTCACGAGGATATAAATGAGAAACGGGCTGTTTTAGATGGCAATATGAAAGCCTTTTATTTCTAATTTTTACATACCTGATATGTTCTTTATATCAACGTTTAACAACGCTAACTAACCTTAAATGATGATGCTGGGATATTGCTTGAATAACCAGTGAATTCAGCGCGCATTATGCACCCTAGAGTTTTATTTTTTCCGATATTTTGTTTTTATTTCTTCCTTAGCATTTCCCCAATTTCTTTTATTTATTTTTTTTTCATTTGCGATATTTTGTAAACATTTGTAGCACGTACTATTTGTTGTTGTTTGTACTCCATGGAAAAGAAGAAGAAAAATAATTTTTGTTTTTTTTTTTGTTTTATGCCGCTCATCATGTGGTTCGTCACGTCACGTCATGAAGACTTTTGTCAACAGCAATAACAACAACAAAATAAAATACGCGCGCCTACTTCGCAGCTTTAGTGTTGCCATAGCAGTTTACTGTGGTCTGCCACTTGGCTGTTTCATTTAGCTTTCTCTCCAACCCTTCCCTCAATCATTTGTCGTGCGACCTAAGCCCACACTCCCTACACGCTGCAGTGCAACGTTACAACTTGCGCAGTTATGTTGGCCTTGTTTGGAGCACTCGTGTATGTGTGTGTGACTGCGTGTGTGTGTATTAATCCTCCTGTACGTGTACGTGACTATTTGAGTGTCAAGTAGGTTGCTAGGTAGTTTTTATTGGGGCAGGGGTTAGCTGCGGGTAAATAATAATTAATGACTGTTCTGTGGATGAGTTCAAGTTGTTTCTCGTGCAGATTTTTATTACAACACGCAGCGTTTCTTGCAATTTTGTCAGAAAAACAAAAGCATTTTGTAACAGTGAGCATAAGGCATTACAATTACAGCTGGATTAATATGGCAGATTATTATTATTAATAAGCATTGTCGCTAGCGTTATTAAAGAACATCAAAACAATACATATTTAACACAATGAGATATGTATTGTAAAAAGTAACAATTAGTAGCATTATGCTCCTCTGCTCTGTGAACAACTCTACTCGTTTACACGTACGAGACCATACAGTGGAATTAAGTAAATAATGTTATGATAAATCATAAGCTTTCACAACGACAGCTTCTGCGTTTGAGTTTTAATGACATTTACACTGACAATCATCTGAGCTGTGAAATTTTGAAAGCATACGAATTAAACTAAAAAATGACCACTGATGGTTGCCTTGCGCTGTAAACGAAACCGTCCCAAATATTAAAGCCTTAAAGAAATGGGAAAAAATTGCCCTAAGGAGTATGCATACTTGGCTAAAGAGTTTTTTGGGTCTTATTATTATAATTCAAAGGGATTTTGAAATCATACATCAAATTATTCAAAAGTGATTTTTTTAAGCGAAGATAGCTCCAAATTTTGAAATTTGGTAGACATTATTTATGCTGTTCAAGCTAATTTTTGAGAGTCTTCTAAACTTGCGAGCTCTTAACTTTTTATTACCTTTTTAGCCTTTAAAAAAAGACAAAAGTACGAGGACTTGCTACGCTACCACTTCGTTCAGCAAAATTGATCAGAAAAACTTCACTTTCAGGATTATACCGCAGTTACTAATCTGGTGCTATTACCCAAATGAATTTTTATTAAAACCTACATCGTGCTACAAATATTGCAGTTGCTCAAAAGAGATTAATGATACGAGAGAATCCAGTCGGTCAAAAGCATGAAACATAGTTTCCGAAAAAAAAACAGCTGAAATTTAACAAAATGATTATTTGTGTTTGCAAAAAATTCAGTTTTTATGAAAAATTTCGAAACGAGGTAACTTAATAAAATTACTCAATCAAAATACTAAAGATATTTTGGCATGAAAACGATGCTACTTTCTCCCGCTTGCAATTAGACTCGTTGACTAAATGAATGAAAAATCTTGCCACCAAGTTTCATTATTTAAATTTAAATAAAATTCTAAAAAAGAAAAATATTATTCATGCAATTAAGTTTAATTCAAATTCAAAAAAATTTTAAGTTGAAAAAAAAAGAAAGTTAGCGTTTAATGAATTTATTATTGTGAATAATGAACTCATGCAAAATGTCCGCATACTGAATGTTTATCTTTAAATATAACTCTTCATTTCATCCAAAATTAAAGTATTTCAGTCAAATTCAACCCTATAAATCCTTTGTGCTTTAAGATTGATATTTTGACACTTAAACTTTTAAACGCCTTAATCCATGTCACTTCAAAGATTTGACTGCTGAGTAAGGATTTCAATGGTTAAAAAGAGAACTACAGCAATAACCTTGAAAATTAAATATTAAAGTCCTTTGAGCTATGAAAATCGCAATAACAACTACAACAAAAAGTTACAAATTTTCACCAAATATGCTTAAAGTTATATACACACAGCATGGCAATAAAAAAAAAACAATCGTCGCAACCGAGATACAATATACAAAACAACAGTTAATCTAAGGTTCCTGTATTTGTTTTTGTTAGTGCTCTTGGTGTTATTGTTTTTTATTTGGAATAGTGAATGTGCAAAATGCTGTTTGTTTACATTTTCTTTTTTGTTTAACATTATAGCAACATGACGTTTTACTGAAAGTCAACGTTTACACGAGCAAATTCGGTCTGAGAAATTCTTGTCTATTCTCTTTTGTGAATTTCTTTTGCGTTTACACACGGAAACTAGAATTTGTTTGTGCAAGAAAATTTCAAAGCAATTACTGCGTCAACCCGCCACAACAAACGTAAATTCAAAGCATAATATCAGCTAAAGAATAGAACGAAAGGGATTTCGCGTGTACAACAAATTCTGTACACCACCCATTCGTTTTTCCCTTCTTGCCTACAGACAGGGAAACTTTCTTTGGAGAGTTTCCTCGTGTAAACGCTGTCAAACTTGTTTTTAGTTTTAGTTGTAGTTTTTTTTAGCTTTTAGTGCTGTTCTCGGCTCTTAAGCGCTGAAGTGGTCATGTCGAGGTGGCACAGATAGACAAGCAAATATGAGTGTATTTGTGTTTTACATTTTGTACTTACCCAGTAGGCAATTGAGCAAGGCTAGCACTACTGCGATGGTAAGAGGCCTTCTCAAAACTCATTTTTTTTTTTATTATGATTTTTGTTTTTATTTACAATCTGTCAATGTTAACAATAAGTAAATTTTATAAGTAGTGAAATTTTAATTAGCAGAACAGTTACACTCTATTGAGTGTATACTCATGAAATGCTATTATGCCTTACCACAGCAGGCGTGCTATTATGCCTTCCCACAGCAGCAGTGCTATAAGGGCTTCCCACAGCAGCAGTGATATAAGGCCTGATATTAGAAGGCAAAGAAGAAGGGCTTCATGTATTTTTTTATTTCATGTATTGCAATGTTTTATGATTCGACATTACTTTTTTGTCATTGCATTGTACTTATACATCAAAAGTTGATACATGGTTAGAAGTAAGGAACGGTGTGCATTTTGCTAGGCTGGTATTCTGTTTTATGTTATGTTAAAGTGGTAGAGTGCTGTCTATTCAATGTCAAATTATAAATTAAGAAAACGTCACAAAAAATAAACATTAAAAATATCAACGCAAGGGACGTTGACGCAGATAAAAAAACATTTAACTAACACGACGCGTAGTAAGATTTCATTTTTTCAAAGTACGTCTGTGACCCCTTCTACGGTAAGCGGTCTTAGAAGGTGCTCTTGACGCAAGCGAAGTAGGAAGACCTGCTTGAAGTGTATTTCTAGCAGGCCTACTAAAGAAGGCCTGTTTTATCGGGACGTTTCATATAAAAAAGAAAGTAAGTTTGAAAAGAGGTGGCAAGGCCTTAATCTTACCAGGCCTGCAAGCTCCTGCCCTTGCCTACTGGGTAGTCAAACAAACACCTATGGCATACGCAATTGTTTTGTGTGTACACTTTAGTTGACCATATGTGCTGAAACTCGCACTACGGTAAGAATATAAGTAAAACTAAATATAATTCTTAAAGTGTGTGCGAGTTCTTTGTTGATATAAATAATAATATATTGAAATTTTAAATTTCTTTTTATTTTTACCAGTAATCCCTCAAGCATTCTTCTTAAACATTATTAATCCAAAAACAAACTTATTACATTTTACTTGATTTGTACTACAGTACGATGTTCAGTTTGCGAAAATTTTTAACATGCATTTAAGCGCCCTAATGTTCTTTCTGCTTTTTTGGCAGTTCTACAACACTTTGGTATGACGTTTATAACACTTGAAGTTTTTAAAGTCACAATAACACGCATTAGGGTGGATATTGATTTTGGATTGTAGGTAAAAAATTCTTAGGAAATTTTGAAATAATCTGGCTAAAAATAAATTTTTACATGCTTTCGGCATAAAACAACTACTCTACTTAATATTTAAAAAAAAAAATTTTAAAAGTTACCTTATTTAAATATTAAAAGTAACCAAAAACTTAGAGACTTATAAAAAAAAAATATACAATTTAAATAAAACAAGTAAAGGTGTTATCTTTAGCCCTGCCTAAAAATTAAAACCCTACACGTAAGTTTTAATTTTTTAATAATGGGATATATCTTCTGCTACACTACCTGCCACGCCTCTTTTCGAACTTTTTTTTTCTATGATGCTAGGTCGATGCAGTTTTGGTATTTGTGTTAAATAATTTGGTTTAATAATTTCAAATAATTCTCTCAGTGTAGTCTTTTGAAGTTATTGTTTTTTTGGAGGGTGCTACGCCTACGAAGTTCACCAAGCTCTTGTTAAGTTAGTGCTTGTATGGTTAGTGCCACGCCCTCTCATCTAAATTTTGGCAATTTTTTTTTGTAAGCTGATAAAATTTTTCGTAGTGTTTTTGAGAAAATAAATATAAAATGACTCACTCAATATAGCGTTTAAAATGAGTTGCTTGTATGGGCGGTAAGCGTGTCCGTGACGCACACGGTGAGGTGGTGACGCTTTCAAGAATATAAACAGTTTTTTATACTTGCCACTTGAATATAAAGGATGTTTTTTTTAGAGGTTTGTTTTTCAAATAGAGATAAAACTAGCATTTTATGGTCAAATCTGGTAACTCTAATGTCATTTATGTTCAGTTTGGTTTGCCATTTTATCATGAACAGGTTGACAAAAGAACAACGCTTGCAAATCGTGCAAATTTATTTCGAAAATAATGGTTCAGTTCGCGAAGTTTACCGCAAGCTCCGTCCATTTTATGGTCGACATAATCGTCCATCAGAGCAATTAATTCGGTTAACCATGGATCGTTTTCGCACTACGTTTACTCTATGTGATAATACGCATCCGCAGAGACGTCGAACAGTGCGCACCGAAGAAACAATTGCCGCTGTAGAGCAAAATGTTGAAGAGGACCCGAATAAATCGATTCGCCACCGTGCACAGCAATTGGAGCTTTGTCCATCAACTTTATGGAAGATTTTGCGCAAAGATATTGGCTTGCGACCTTACAAGATCCAGCTTGTGCAAGAATTAAAGCCGCGAGACCATGCAATGCGTCGTGATTTTGGTGTATGGGCCGAAAATGAGATTGATCTCGATGCTGATTTTCATCGCAAAATTTTGTTCAGTGATGAGGCTCATTTTTGGTTGAATGGCTACGTCAACAAGCAAAATTGCCGCATTTGGAGTGAAGAGAATCCACATGAGACCCTTGAGACGCCATTACATCCACAAAAACTGACTGTTTGGTGTGCTCTATGGGCTGGTGGAGTCATTGGGCCATACTTCTTCCGAAATAATGCTGGAGAGTCAGTTACCGTTAATGGAGACCGGTATAGAGCCATGATAACCGACTATTTTGTTCCCGAATTGGATGGCATGAATGTGGATGAGTTGTGGTTCCAACAAGACGGCGCTACATGCCACACAGCGCACGTCACAATCGATTTATTGAAGGAAACATTCGATGAGCGCATAATTTCGCGGAATGGACCTGTCAATTGGATACCAAGATCGTGTGATTTGACACCATTGGATTATTTTCTTTGGGGATATGTGAAGTCGCTCGTCTACGCCAACAAACTAGAAACGTTAGGGGACTTGGAAGCCAACATTCGTGGCGTTATTGCCGACATACGGCCCCATATGCTCGAAAAAGTGGTTCAAAATTGGACCTGTAGAATTGGCTTTATTCGAGCCAGCCGCGGCGGCCACATGCCCGAAATCATATTTAGACATTAATGGCATAAAATTATCCTTCCAATAAAGCCAAATTGATGGACATTAAAACGATTTTCTTGTGTTTTATTTCAATTCGAAGCTCTATACCTCTAAAAAAAGCACCCTTTATACATTGTGTAGGGTTTGAAAAACAATTAGCATGTAGTAATAACAGCACCATTCTTATTTATTTTGAGCAAACGTTTGTGAGTTATTTCTAATTTTTTGTCGATTTGCATGTAAAAAAAATGTAAATTTGATGCACGTTTCCTTCACAAGAAGTTCTTTTCTTACAATTATTTTTCTACCCCCTCGAGACTTTCAAAAGTTTATTAGTACGTACTATGTGATAACAGTAACAAAACTTTCCAAAATAAGGGATAACAATTTTTATGCTTGTGTGAGCAAAAGGTAAAAGTTACATGTAATAAAAGAGAATCAAAAACTCTAGCATATTTGTATGGGAAAAACAAATACAAGAAATACCACAACTATAGTTAATACAATTGTTATTAATTCCTATTTCCCAAAATATATCATTCTCAGATCAACTTCATATATTTAGAAGAAATATTAAACTGATTGTTTTTTTTATTTTCAAGATCTTAACACAATAAATTAGAAAAGTAAAAGTCATATGAAAATTTCTTCCAAAATAAAAAGTCCACCCTGAAAAACACCCACACACAAGCGCATACAAGAAATGCATGCAGTAAGTACACGTCCTTTTGTTTTTGTTTTGTGCCAACACTGACGTTATTTACTTGGCTGCTGCTGTAAGTGTGTTAATTTTTACATGACATATTTCATTTTATGATTATTTTTATTACCACTAGTTTCTTTGGAATGATGTAATTCTACATGTGCTTACTTTTTTACTACCAGGGTGCGTAAACTTCAACACCAAATGGGCAAACAAGTTTTTTCAATTATAAAGTGGCAAGAACGTCATCAAGTGTTTTTTGTATAGTATGCCTTTGAAGTCTTGTTTTTATTGGTCAAAGGTTTTTTTTTGGTATCTTTCGGTGAACTTAAAATTCATTTCAGGATACAAAAAAAAAAATTACTGTATTCATTTATCCGTTGTTGACAGGCCTGACAAGTAATTTTCAGTAATGGATTGTTTTTTTTAGGTATTTTTTTTCTCTTTCATCCTTTGTGTAGCTACAGAAGTGTTTCTTTGACATAAAAGTGATTAAATCTTCGTAAAGTGGTAAAGTTGTAGGTACTTGCGTATATACACTTAAAGGCCACGTGGCCTTTCAATGTGAAGAGAAAATACTTTTTTCCTTTTTAGAAACGTCATTGAGTTATTTTTAAGACGTTATGAAATCAACTTGAAGAAAATTTGCTTAGTATGTACTTCTCTATAATCGACAAATCTAATTTCTCAGAAGGTTCAAAACAAAGGCAAGAAATGTGTATGGAAAACGTAATGTCATTTTCTTATAATCCGTTTAAGTGTAGCTATTATGCTGATAAGCGTATTGCTTTAATACTTCAACATTAAGTGCTTATCTGTTAACAATGAAACATTTACGTGAACACAGGCGAGTATGACTGTGATTTGCATTGAAAAACTATAACAAGTCACAAATTCTACTTGTTTGTTATGGCAATGTCAGCGCTTTTAAGCTTGAAGAAATAAAAACGCCTTTCGTGTGAGTCTATGTGCTGCATAAAGCACATCGACTTAGATAATAACTCCACAATAATTTGTGCAACGTGGCGTATGAGTGACTTTTAATTTGGAATTAGAAGTTACGCAAACGTCACAAATTCCGCGAATAAGGATATATAAAATGTTATTGAATTGGCTTAGCAAACATATTTTAGAGCTCAAATACATGCAATGTCATATTCGCAGAACACTATGAAATATTAATATCAGCTATTTGTTTTTCCATTGTAAGTTTTTTGACACCTCACGCGTGATTTGTAACATGCTCAGTAAGGTTTGACATTTCACTATGAATAGACTAACAAACGAACAGAACTTGCGAGTCATTGAATTTTACTATCAAAATTTGTGCACTGTGAGAAATGTGTTTTTATCGAAAAGTTTTCTTCAGTGACGTCAACAACAATGCTCAATGGGTACGTCAACAAACAGAATTGCAGAATTTGGTCTGAAGAGCAGCCAGAGGCAGTTCAAGAGCTGCACCCTAAAAAATGCACCGTTTGGTGCAGTTTGCGGTACGGCAGCATCATTGGAGCGTACTTTTCAAAAATAATGAAAATAACAAAGTTACTGTCAATCGAGCAAGGTACCGTCGATGATTACAGATTTTTTTTTTGACTAAAAAAAAAATGGATAAAAATAGATTTAAAAAACTATTACATTGGTCGTATCAAGCTATTTTAGACTCAATTTCATGCTGCAAAGTTTGTCGACGCACCAAAAAGTTTAATGTTTTGGGAAATATTTTCAAACTTCAGTGATTTTTTGATCATATCCTTTCAATCCCAGATGTAACATGTCCGTAAAATATTTTTACAGCATCGCATTGTTTTTTATAATTTCTACTGTTGCAAACAGTTTTTTTGAATTATTTTTTTCCAATTTAAAAGAAGGTTCCAGCAATGTAAGAAAGTCACTTATGTATGTCACAATAAGCCAAAAGTACATAAACTCTTCAGCGTTAAAGCGCCCATGAAAATTTTTGCCATATTCAATATGTAGCAATATATTGGCAGTCCTGGTTCCCATCTTTTTTTTTAATTTAAATCAATTGTGCTTCAGCAATTTTAACACTTCGCAAAGTAGCTGCAATTTATGTTTCACATTTCAACGACGGTACTTCATTTTTGCAAACTATTATTGTTTTATTCAAAAAATAATTTTTAATAAAACAATAATAGTTGTAAAGTTGCCCGTGACAACAAAATAGCATAAGTTTTGCAATTAGTCACGTTTACGTCATCAGCATAAGTTTGAAGTTGATGATAACGATGTTGCAAGTACAAAAAGAAAAACAAAAATAACGAACGCAGCCAAATTCTCAAGCAGAACAAAATTTTGGTAAGGAAACAAGAAAACCTTTTTGGACGAAAAAAGGACTTGGTCCAACTGAAACAGAAAATTATTTTCTTTCTTACTGAGATAAATTGATTTTGATTCAAAGTTTATTTTGAATGACAAAAATGATTTTGTTGTTCGAGTTCTTACTGTTGTACTATACTGTTGTATCTTTTCGTTATTAAATAATAAAATTATCTAAGATTTAGAGACTTGCGTTAAAATCAGGGTTTTTCCAAAAATTTTTATTTATTAAGTGCAATGCAATGTGATATTAATTAGTCATGTAATAATCTTAATCAATATCTGAAGAAGGTGGAAACTCCTCTCCAAAACGTCGGAGAAAAACTTTGAAGTAAAGTTTTTTTTCATTTGCACTGAAAAATATATAGACCATTTCAACAAAAAAAAAATACTATTTTCATACATTTACTTTTAATAAAAACTTAGTTAAAAAATATCGCTAAATATCTTCTTAACATTTCTGTACCTGTCTCATTGTCATTTCTTCAAGAAACGGATTTATTAACCCACTTTTAAAGTAACATATGACTCATTTTTCGGCACATTATTCACAATACATATTTGCAAAATGTTTTCTACTATAGAGACAAAAAAATGTAAACTCTAAATGGTTCATTGCCCTCAACAATATCTAAGTTATTAATCCGTGATAGTCAACTTACTGTTTCCAAAATAATTTTTGTGTAAATATTTACCATAAAAATAAATGCAATAGTTTAACATACCTGATCCACGGAGCCATAGTGATGACGCGAAAATACACCACGTCGCGATATTAATTCAGTTGCAGAAGTGCTGTAATATAAAAGAAAACGCATTATTTTTTTGAATCCTTGAAAAATTAAAACTTACAAAAATATAAACAAACAAAAACAAAATTTATGGTGGCATTATTTAATTTTCAAGTTAAATTTTTTCAAAACATCTTGTTTTATGAATTGACCTAAAATGTTGAAACCGCATTTTCGACATATCTTCAACGAAAATATGGGCTAAGCTGTAATTCGATTAGCTTAAGATTCATTATTGAATGTTTCCCATCGAATTCAGAGCAAAAATCAGGGCTTTCAGAAGTCATTTCTTTTTACAGTCATGAGAGTGATTTTAATAACAATTCCATTTGAAAGAACTAGAAAACTAGAGGATTCTTTTAAGGATTTAAGAATTTTGAATATAGTCAACTTTCCTTTGCAAAGTATCCTTTATGTTATCATTTTTGTCTTCCCACTCCACGGAGGCGCCAGGTACTTAAAGAATATTTCTGCAACACAGCACTCATTTTGGTTATAGGTTTTCTATCTTTATAGACATTTTCCAAATGCAAATCAATTCATTGCTTGCCACGCAGATGCGATTAAGCTTTTCTTTTGTGTGTTTCAATATAACAGGTACCTCAAAACGAAGATTGTTCGTTCGATAGTCTTCATTTCGAAAAAATATAAAGCCTGAAGGCACACATACGTCTACGTGGAAATACGCTTAAGGAAAATAATCAATACTTTCAGTTTGACCATAAGATTTATTAAATTGTGTATCTCTTTTTGTAAATATTCATTCGAACTTTTCCATGTTGATACAGAAAAACTTGGAAGTTGGAAACAACAAAATTAAATTCTAAACTTTTAACGAAATAAAAACTAAACAAACTTTATTCGCATGTCGTTTCTAACTTTATGCATGACTGACAGTTAAGTAACTACTGCTACTTTTATTTCCGCTACTACTATTTCCGCTAAAAGAGAGAAAGAGCCATGTTTTGAATTTAAGAAAAAGGATATATTAAAGTTAACAAAAAAAGTTGTAAAGTCTTAACACTTTATTACTGTGCCCCAGCACAAAGAAAAAAGGGGAAAAAATTAATTGAGATTATACGTTATAATTCTGCAGATTCATGATGATGATCTACATTTTTATTTAATGAAGAAAGTTCACCAGTTCAACTCATTTTATTTTTCTTGCACGCAGTGTCACTTGCAGCATATCTGTGACTAGGACCACCCCTTGTGCTGATACTGGCGCTGTTTTTATTTTCAAAAGTTGGCTGGAAAATTTGTTGTTGTCTCTACACAGCATTGCCAATTGTGCACACTTACTGAAAAAAAAAATAAATAAAATACACCCGAGTGCTAATAAATAAATTGAATTTTTACTGAGTGCTGTGCAATTCTTAAATTGAATTTCAATTAAATTTCTTTTTAATATCAATTTGTTATTTATTTTTGTTATTCACAGTTTTGTGGTCAATCTGCACTGTTTTAAAATTAAGTTAATATCAAGTGCTGTTACATTTTTTAATTAAACTTTGAATAAAATTTCATTAATTTAATTTTCAAAATGTTACTCATGTGACAAGTTTTGCTATAGGTCATTTAATGTGCGAAGGACATCAAGGTTTAAAATACATTTTTTATGATCATTGCCTAGACCATACGTAAATAAATAAATCTTGATATGAAACTTTTTTTACTAGCCAAACTTATTATCTTCAGCAAACCTGCATGGTCCAACTGAGAAATTTTATTTTCCACAGGGATTATGATGATGAAGCGCAAACCAATTCATATTAATCCAAAAATTTGAAATATTGCTTGTGTATTGTCAAAAGGTCACATTGATTATCGTTTGGTTGCATGCAACACAGGACTTTAGTTCAGTGAACTTTTCAAGTGCTGCGATATTCTAAATAAAGTAATTTAATGTGTTAAATTCATATTTTATTTAAAGATATATTGTAGCAATGAGATTTTAGAATTAAATAACGTTATATAGTTTAAGTGAAACCAACTTGTTATTTTAACTAAGTAAAACTGTTAAAAAGATTTACCTTCAACATAACAGAAAAGATTAAAATTAGAAAAATATTGAAAACCATATACAAAGCACAAAGTACTTAAAAATTTCTGCTTTCACTGAGGTTTGGACCGAAGCCTGGGTTAGGTTAGGTAAGAAAAACCGACTCACTTAGACCAATTGTGATCCATCCATTGTGATACCACAAGGTATCTGACTATAGCCTCTCGTTGAACTAACCAGATTTCGTTATGAAACTAAACACCTGACCTATACTAACATGTCTAAGGTCATCTTGGTAATCAAATAAAAATGACCCAAGTGTTTTGTGGCAGAAAAAATTTTTAATATTTTCCTCTTCTTCCACAAGGAAAGGACCTAACACCTTATCTCTCCGCATGTCTGCCGATAAGGCAGTGGCCAGTTATGGCTGCAACAACTGGCGAGACGCTATGTCTAGTGCTGGAATTCAGTTCTGACAAACGCTTAGCATCCTATTTCAGTCAGATTTGCCTAGTTATATTGCAGGTTGACCTTTACGTTCATCTTTTGTTAGTACTTTTTACAATTTCTTCTTTCAGCAGCAACTTACAGGTAGCAGTGGCATGCCAACACCTTTCTTGCCCTGGGGAATTTGTGTAGTAGTGCCCTGCCCAGCAAGATCATCAGCTTTGCAATTGCCGTCAATGATCTTAAGCTCAGGCACCCATATGAGGTGAATGTTAAAATGTTGAGCCATCTCATTTAGAAACGAGCGAGATTGTTAGGCCACTAGTGAGTTTAAGAAGACTGATTCTAGAGATTTGATTTGTTCATATCCTTTTTGGATACAACATTCATCCTCAGTCAGGATGCAACCCCCTCTATCGCTATAACCTCCCCCAGAAAAACGATACAATGATCTGGTAACCTCGCAGCAATTCTTATCTTCAGTTCCTTAGAGTAAATACCATAACCCACCTGGTAATTTAGCTTGGAGCCATCTGTGTAGAAATTAATATGGCCCCGTCTTCCCGGGAGTTCTCCTTGCAGTCATGCCCAGATGGAATGTGAGTTACGTAACCCCTGTTGAATGAGATTACTGGAATAATATAGTCCAAATTTGATGGTACAGACCTCAAGCTATGAAAAATAGTTGAGTGTCTTAATCTAACCGAAAATATCACTTAAGTTGAAAAAATTGACTAAAAAATACGGTGAAATAGTTCTAGTCATAATATGGTTTAATTATCATTAAATAATTATTTAATAGAAACTTTCTTGAAAACAAAAAATCTTCTATAAAAAGTGCAATTTTTATCGAAATTGTTTACAAAATATGTATCGATTAAAATGATTGGCAGTTCATGAAAGTGTTAGAAAAAAAATATATATATATATAAAAGCGCAAAAGTTTTGACACAAACAAAAAAAAAAAGTCGTAAAAACCCAAATTTTTAATATAATCTTCAGTTTAAGGGATATCCGGGCGTTGTTTTTAGAAGTGGATCATCATTTTATTGACAGTTATGTCACTATTGCAATAAACTTGTTTAGTGAAGATATTCTTTTTCCAACACTTGGAGCAGTATTTTATTTCAGTAATTGACGAGATAAGGCCAAAAATAATTTTGGACAGCCTGAGAAGGATTGTTGACCTTTCTTGTAATGCATAATGGATGCTTTTTGAAAAACAAGCAACTATCAAATATCTGTGCAAATTACAAAGCAAAAACAATAACTCTTGCATAAATCGTTTTAGATCTTTTTTATTTGAATAAGCTATCTACTGCAATGAAAAATGTTTCCTTGGAGAGACATGAAAAATAGTTAAAAGTTGAAAATGTAAGGAAGCTGTTCAATATAATGTTAATTTAACTTAAGGGGTAAAAGAGTTATGCTCTCTTTTTATTTCTACTTTTTACTAAGCTGGTTATCAAAATTTTTGATTTATTCCTTACGTTAAGTAAAAATTTTCGTACAAGTATTTTTGTTATAAATTTATGTAAACTTTCAAAAGTATTCGGTCATTCGTTCTTATGATTGACCAAAGCAATTTGCATTTGTATGCTGCATGGTTGAATGATATCAGAAACTTTACACCAAATGCATCTGCATTTGAATTGCAAAATTTCGAAATATGAAAGTTTAACAACAGCTGCTGCTGCTGTTGCTAACGTGATCAAAGTTAACTCAACCTTGGTATTAAGTTGGCTATTAAGTGTTTCATGAAACCTTCTAGCTAACCAATAGAGAATATTTTGTCGCTGTGAGTGGCAGAGCTGCACAAAAGCAACTCATTATGTTTCCATATTGTGGTTACAATTCGCCTTGTGGCTTTTCGTTGGAAATGATATGTGTAAATGTTAGTGACCTTTGGAAAGGACAGTGAAGGATATTTTGATGATATTTAGTTTGTCATAAGTGAATAGATATTTATTTCCAAAAAGATTTTCATGAGGACTCCATCAATGTCATTAAAATTGAAAATTGATATATTTTTTTATAGTACCCTAGCAATATAAAATTTTCAAAGTTATTATTTTATAATGGAATTTCGTGCTGTTTCATTCTCTACTTGATTTTAAATTAGTTCTTCTCAAAATTAGTGGTTCGTCCAATGGCGGAAATAGTGTACATCGCTGATAAAATTTTTAGTATATTTTCTTTTAGAAATATATACGTCAGTACATTGACACATTTGTAGAACATTCGGTTCAATGGACGAAAGCCGCAATAACTTCAGGAATTAACCAAAATTGAGAAAAGATTAAAAATATTGCAGCTTTTGGATCTGACAAAAATGGAGCATTCTCTGTCCAAATATAATTTTAAGCAATGCGAAAGATGTATTCCCTTGATTGGAGAAGTTTTAAGCTTTAATTTTAATTCAATATATTCAAACGAAAACCTTTAATCACAGCCACATTTAATGGAACTTTTTTGAATTGTGATCCCTGAAAATATAAAAGAATTAGACTTTGGCGAAGAGCAAATTTTTATTGCCGATGAGACCAGAATGTATTGAAAATTAAAACCCAATAAAACGTTTGTTTCCAGATATAAAAGAATATTACCAGGCGGTTAAATTTCAAAAGAATGAGTTGCATCCGTGCACCAATGCCACTGGAAAGCGTAAGCTTATACCTCTTCAAACTGGTAAATCAACAATATCTTCATCTTTTAAGAAGTAGCACATTCCAGTCAATTGTAAATACTCAAAATAAGCGTGAAGATATATATTCGAGAGTCTACTGTAATTAAGTTGTGGGTAAAAACCATATTATGTTTTATAAAAGCAACTGTGTTGATACTACTGACGTCACAATTTTTGTGCTATAAATGAACGATTTACTATCGCAACCAACTCTTTAGTCTGCCTGAGCCATAATTTGCATGTGTGCTTATGACACACCTATAACTTCGCCCACGTTGCCTACGCCTTTATATTGTGTACACTCCTCTAGGCAAACAACACATACATACATGAAGTTAAATACACACATCATTGCGAAAAATTTGTGATAGTATTTAATCAGCGTGTGAAAATAAAATCTGATTGTAAAAATATGAATGGGTGGGTAACTTAAATCAGGAATAATATCATGAATTAAACTGAAAATTAAATTAAAAATAATATTTTCATATTTATTACGAACCGTAAAGTTAATCAAAGGATATGAAATGGCCATATTTTGATTGAGCAATTAAATGGAATATAAACCAAATTGATTTGTGTATAAGAAATATAATTTTATATTGCCGGAGTTAAAAATGCAAGCTCATTTCAGTAAGTTAATATTTTGGTTTCATCATTCAGAAAAAAAACATATCGAAATTTTTGACTTCAAAATGAAATTTTTGTTAAAAATTTCGCGCCAAAACTGAAAACAAAGAACTATTATTGGAAATAATGACATTTTGGCTATTTTTTTGTATATAGATCAGTGAATAAGATTGTGGTCTTACAGACTATGGTGCTCAGGATCGTGGGTAAGACTGCGAACGTTTGGGAAATCTTGCATGGCGAGGCAATGACAAAATACTTTGTTTTTTTATAAAAATTTACGACTTTTACACGAACTTTTGCTACGTAGAGTTCTTAATTTTTAGCGTTGATATATACAGGTAGTCCCCGACTTACGACCGTTCGACTTACGACTATTCGCACTTACGACCAATTTTTTTTTCAATTTTTTTCATAGAAAATGCTTAAAATAGTTTCGGGGAGTCCCTAAAATATGTATATGAGAAAAAATTTAAAAAAAGCAGTAGTATGTACAAGGATTCGATTTATTTCAGTACAAATAATACGTTTGTTTAAGTGATTAATTTTATATCATCCCAAAAGTGGCTGGAACTAGTAGTACAGTATGTAATATTTTTCTTTAGTTATTTTTTATGAAACTCGACTTACGACTTAATCGACTTACGACCGATGACTAGGAACCTATCTCGGTCGTAAGTTGGGGACTACCTGTATAGCAGCTTTGGCTAAATGTATTTCTTTTGTTTATTGAAATAAATAAAATTTGTAGTAAATTAAGTGAAAATAAAAACTGATGCAATGTAACAAACATTCTTAAAAGGAAAAAATTTTAAATATTTTTGAATACACTTTAGATCAATGCAGTAAAGTCTAAGTCTCTCCTATTCGGACGTTAATTGAAGACACTTGGTGAAGATAAGTTTAAATCCATTAACTCTGTAATATTTTAAGTTATTTCTGTAAAATTTTAAGAAGAGTTTTAAGGTTGCTAAATAAGTATATTGGAGTAGGATCAGGTGATCCAATCAAAATGTAAAATAGTTTTTTGTAATAAATGGATAAAATCTCATTTATATTTTAGTGTTAACTTGGAATATTAAAATTGTTGTTATTTTTCAATAAGTAGCTTTTTAGCTCACCATCGGTTAATCTGTTCATCAGAACATTGATCTTATATTCTTTTAGAAATCAATTTATTGGTTTTTAGTTACATGAGTTCATCAGGCATCAGCCAATCAATAATCAAGTCAATAATTTTTCTAGTTTTAAGTTCAACATTCTAATATAACATCCAGGCATATATTTAAACAACATTATAAAAACAATCCATAACTCAGCTTTTCAATATTGAAATTTACTTCAAGTTTAATTTTTTTATCTATTGAATAGTTGATTTTAGTGCTTATCAGATCTTTAAACCAACAACGGCTACACATTTTTCTTTATTGTTAGAAGTTAAAAAATTTCAAGTCTTAATTTTCACTTCCCAATAAGCCGTCATTTAAACTTTTCCATCTGAAACACTGCGAATAAAATTGAATTCATTCAAAATAGGATATATATAAATAGAATTTTAAGATGGAAATAATAATTTTCCAAATTTAAATATAAATGGCGACAGAAAAACGTAAATTGTTTTCATTTTGCAAACATAGCTTTCTCCAACTATAACGAAATCCACTTAACACAAGCAGCAAAAAACAGACACAAATTCGCAATCTTACAAGAACGATACTCGCATTTGTATGCGTTGCGCATAAAAAAACGCACACGTATTCATGCACAAACAACCTATATAGCAACAACCACAGCTGAGCAGCGTAGATGTTGATTTCAAGACGTTGACATTGGTTGGTGGTAGATGGTGTGGAGGATGCGATGCTGGAAATTGTGTTTATGTTGGGTTGAGTTTTATTTGCTCACCTACATCTGTGGTTTGAGGTTTGTTTGAATTTTTTATTTCTTTTTTTTTTTCCAGACGGGCTCAGCTATGCGCTCCGTGTGGCCCCGTGCTGCTAAAACATGAGACAAAAAGAACAACAACAGTAACAGCAGCGTTAATAACATAAACAAAAACAATAACAACATGGGCAATAATACCAACAAGTGGAACGTAAACAACGTAATATTGTATGAGTATTTTTTGTTTCCCTACGTGTATTTGGTTCGATATCCTTTTGTTGTTTTCAAAGTTGCTGTTTATTTTTATAGCTATTTTTGTCGTTGACCTCATTTAATTTGAATTTATTATTTTTATTTAAATCTTTTTGTATTTTAAACAATTTTTCACATCAATATGAAATGTTTGCTGAAGCTAATGATTTATTGCAGATTTTGTAATTTTAATTGAGTTACTTTTAGCAAACGTCAGCGAAATATTTAATTAAAAATGCATTGTTTAAAGTATTGAGAATACATAAATATATACAAAAAACGGAAAGATTAAAATATTTTTACATAAGTTCACACATAAGAATAATTTTTATTGTTACCAAACTGTTTTATTGGTATTATGAATAATAAAAATTGATTTATCGCTTAGGACTCTAAAAGTATTAAATTATTCGAAATGAATTTCAACATGAGTTGCAGTTTAATTAAATAGCTTACACAAAGCACTCTCAAACCTTTAAGAGAACAGATTATTTTCAATTGATTAAAATTAAATCAAAAATATTTATTACAAAGTATATTGTTTTTGTAATCAACTGTGCCCATCATTTTCTTGCATTAATTATCTCTATATTCTGACCAAATGCTGCAATTGCTACATTGCATGAATTACTTGATTGGCCATGACACGGTGGCACTACATAGTGCATATCACTGAAGTATTATGTAATTAATAATATACCAGTGAACATAGAAAAATCGCAATCATGTAAACTAAGTAGTACATCAGCTACATACATCACGCATTTAACTATACGTCGCTGTAGCTCAAAATCATAATGGAAACTCTACAAATGTTCCTAACAAAATTTTAAAATTCATTTAAAGTGAAAAAAGAAACGAACTAAGTTTCTCCAAATCATAAAAAAAACGGCTAACCTCGTCTGTATGTTCCAGCAACTAAATCACATATCACAAGTACCTTGTAGCAAATTTGTAGCGAAAACACTACAAAAATGTTCATATTTAAAGCCACGACGAATACCTTAAGTTTGCAAAAAATCCAACTATAGAAGAGCATCGAATTGCTAGTGACTGCAAAAACTTATACATATATTAGCCCAAATATTTGACAAAAGAAAATCTTCAAAGTATTGAACTTCCAACCGAAGATCTAAAAATATCCTTTGCCAAAAAAAAAGTTCTCAGTTTTTCAAATCCAAAAAAATTAATCAGCAAGCTGTCAACTGTATTATATTGGTACTACAAATTTTTCAATTTTGCAATATATATATCAAAGCCCAAAAAATACAAAAATGAAACTACATAAAATCATTAGAATATATATATATGTTACCGCCCAAACTAGTCCTTAGGATAAGCTGGTTTTTCCTAGGCCAACCTTATTCATCAGAAGCGTGTTAGGATGAACCAGTTCAACCTAGAATGAACTAGAGCTATTATTTCTTCTAACGGCCTCAGACCCGATTTCCTTGAAGTTTTAGTATGGCAGTGTAAGTGGACGGCCTTTGACAACGACTCACGGCTTATATACTCCAAAATGTCGCTTCCGGCCTTCTGCCGCGGCTTACAATACTATGTCTAACACGGGTTGCCCACCGCCGTTGGATGTACTACAGTGAACCATGACCAAAGACTGACACGAAACGAATGTTGAACATATTGGAGGATGCAAAACCTTAGTCGCGGCCGTCTACTATACTACCCTAACATACAAACATTTTCCAAGGCTACACTGGTTCATCCTAACATGCTACGGATGAAATAGTTTGTCCTAAGAAAAACTGGTATATCCAAAAAACTAGCTTGGACGGTAACATAGACACATTTAAACTACAATTGAAAAACCCACAAGTGTTTGAATGAAACTTTGCAAGAAATATGTCTAAGCTTCTGACTAACACAACTCTCCGATATATGCACCCAAGTGTCTCAAAGTCGCATATTTCCTACCAAAACATTCCATTTCTGGAATCATAAATTAGAGATATAAATTTCTTTAAGATTTTCCTGAGAAACTGTTAGCTATTCAAAAAAGGTACTTCTACTTAAACTTTGTATATAATTTTCCTAACATATAATTACACACCATAAAGAGGCGTGGTATAGTTTTAAACAAATAAGGAGAAAGCAATTAACTATCATGCAAAGTATATCTTGAAAATAAAAAAAGACCGCAACTTAACTAACATTTAAATTGCATGAAGGACATTGAAATGTATTTACAATATATATTTTCCAATTACATTCCTGTATTATGTTTTTTATAAATAATTCATTAACCATAGTGATTTTTTTTTACAGAGCATTAGCTTTTTATTTATTTATTTATTTTACGCTTTAAGTGTTTCTAATTTCAACTCCCTGCCCTGCTCAAAAGAGCAGTCCGCAATACTATGGTACTACCACGCAATACTTACATTACACTCGATGCACGTCGCTGTAGTACACGCAAGGCACCGATGTCCTTATGCGGTGGTGCTCGCCTTGTCGTTGGTGGCGCACATAAACTTTGACTGCGGTCACGTACGCTCTCCTCGCGATAGGATCGAAAAATTGTTGCCAATTTTAGGTTAAAACAAAGCATGGCTGTTGTTGGAATTTTTTTTGGTTTTGTATAGATTTTCTTTTCAATTGGTTTTTTTGTTGAACTACTTTGCACTAATTGCCAATGTCTGGTTTGTACATGTGACGGTTCTTTTGTTTTTTTTTTCTCCTAAGAATATTATCAGCGTTTTTTGTTTAAGTTTTTATTTTAATTATTGGTGCTTTTGTTTTTATTTTCGTTGTTGTTTTGAGTTTAAAATCAGAAATTTTTTTCATTTTATATCAATAGCAGTAGTTGTTTATTTCGTTGCATTAGCATGCAATTCATATTCGTTGTATTAATTAGGAACAGAAATGTTTTGATAACCTTGCTCATATAAAATTACATTTTCTCTGTTTTTGGTTTCACGTAAGGCTTTAAAAACTGAAATACATTATTATATTTTTACATTTATTTTTATAAACATTAAAAGATTTCTTTCAAATTATTTTGCGTGAGAAGTTTTCAATTTAAAATAAATTTATTGTTTTAACTGGAACGTGATTTAATATCCGAGTATTGGAACATTGCGATTTATTTGGTATTTTGCTCATGTTATTTTAAATGTATTTTATTAAAATTGTCCTACACTGCCATGTAATACCCATCAGATTAGTAGAGTAAAACAAAAAAATATATTAATCGTTATCCTACGTGCATAGAACATGAAATTGATTATTTAAAAGTCCACTTTAAGCGCTGCAAAGTAGCTACAATCGCAGTTTTGGGATAACAAAGCCTTAATTTATTTCTTTTTGTTTTTATTTTTCCTCAGAGAGAATTAGATGAGTGAGGAGAATTAAAATGATGGTAGAAAAAATATTCAAAATTTTGAACATAGAATGCGAGAGTAAAGAAACTTTAATATCAGAAGTTTACATTGAATATATTGATAAGCTAGAGCAAGCTTTTAAAGGTTTTTTTTCAGTTTAAAGACTTAAGCATTTCACATATGAGTAAACTAATGTTTTTGCGTACTTGATGTTGTTTTTTTTATCCAATTAAATAACGTATTTGGTCTGCAAAATACCTTTTGTATTCATATATATTAAATGTTTGATATCACCCAGCAGAGAGCTATCTCGAACTGTTATTGCAATATGTAAAATTTTACAATACGTTAGCTGCACGAAGTTCTTCTCTAGAATTCTTAAAAAAAAAAATGAAAATTCGTTTTAAAGCTATTTTCTTGCATCATTTTTGTAAAATGATTCCAAAAATGGTCACTATTATTTTTGATTTTGAGATATTGCAAAAAAAAAACTGCTTGTAAATACTCTAAAGTTCTTTTTTTTTTATTTTCGTAGCTGCAATTTTTCAAAAATCCATTTAATAGAGGACTAATATTACGGAAACAGAAATAAGTTGCAAAGCCTCTAACTAGTGTTTCATTTAGAGGTAACTTTTTCAGTTAGAATTTTATTACAAAACACGCGTGAGCCGTGTCATACCTTTGTATTATTTTTGTTCACTATCGCGGAAAGACTTAGACTGGTGCATCGTATAAAAATTATTCAGCAGTATTACGAAAACCAACGTTCTACGAAGCACGTGCTTCGTACGATAAAACCAAGTTTTGCTCCACATAATCGGCCTACCGATGCACAAATCAATATAGTATCAAAAAATTTGAAATCAATTTTTATTATTGGACGATACGCGACCTAGGTACAAATGAACCAAATCGGGTTTGTTTACATACTGTGGAAAAGTAGTTGAAAAAAGATGAAAAAATAAAAATGTTTTTCAACTAAAATGTTAATGCAATCGCATTTTTAGCAGTAAAGAAATTTTTATTGCAACTATTTTTCCATGTGAACTCAACACTGTATGAGATTATGCTGGTTTTGTTTGTATGCGCTGTACCCTCCTAAACAAAAAGTTGGAAAATTGCGTATAGAGTGCTCAATGCAACAACAATGCGAAAAATTCAATTTACGCAATGTTACTGTTGTTCGTTTGCAGTTAGCTTGTGTGAATTTATGAGTTGGTGCGCCACAAATTAATGCCAACCAAATGACTACGACAACAAAAACAAAGTTGCGCACTTGAACATCGAGTATGAATGTGTGTGTGTGTGTGAGAAGTCAGGGATGGATTAAGGGTTGGCAAAAATTATTTTAGCGAAATAAGCAAATAAAACAGAAAAAGAAACAACAGCATTTTCGCAGGAAATATGATCGGAATAGTGATCATCTGTAAAAAGATTAGTTACAAAATTCAAGAAGTGATTTTAGACACACCGGTTGTCCCTCAACAAGTTGTTCAAAATAAAAACTTTTTGTGAGAGTGTTGCTGAGAGTCCAGGAATATATACTCGCCACCGTTGACAAGAATTACACATTTTGAAAAACTCTCTCCAGTTCAATTGACACAACAACTGAAGCCTATTGACTACGAATTGCGAAAAGAATTCGTTGATAGGATTCTGATTTTTTGAATATAATCTTCAGTCGTGAGGCTTATTTTCATCTTGATCTATTCGTTAAAAGCCAAAACTGTTGCATTTAAGGTTCAGAAATTCAGAATACATCCACACCGTGTTACTGTCTGTTGCAGCTTTTGGGTTGGCTATATCACCGAACAATTCCTTTTTGGAAATTTAGCCGGTCAGACAATATAATAATCCAGCTTTTTGTACCTAAATTTCACGATGCAGACATGGACGACATGTGGTTTCAACAAGACGTTGCTCTGCAGGCCGAAAAACAATTTCTTATCGTGTAATTTCCTATTTCGGTGATAAAAATTGTTCGCCCAGACTTAAGGCCGTTGAACTTATTTCTTAACAGATATATGAAGCCTACGATGAACCCATAAACATCCACATCTTTGAGGAGAAAATTGAGTGTTATATCATGGAAAATTTCGACAAAGGAGTGGGTATGCGTCAGCAAAGTCGTGGAGATCATTTACCAAATGTGTTGTTCCATACGTAGCTTTATATTGTATACTCTATGACTCAAGAAAAAATTAAATTTATTTTAATGTAAAAGATTTCTACGTTAAAATTGATTGAATGGTTTCCAACTATGTGGTTGTAGTTTTTTTGGAAATCTATCGTAGTTTTAGGTGACCATGTTCCTGCATTAAATATCTATTGTTTGTCTACATGAACCAAAAGTTAAAACTAGCCGCCATGAAAATCAGACGACCCTGTTTTTGTTTGTTATTTCGCATGCTGTAGAATCAACAACTATTCGTAGTCATAGCAGCTTTTGCAAGGATAAAGATACAGTAAAATTAAGTTGTTATTTCTGTTTTTTGCTGGTATTTGCGCTTGTATTTTGACTTTAGTAATGCATGCGATAGAAGTCAACCACCTATTCGTAATTGGGTCAAACGCACAATATGCAACCAAAATGTCAAGAACTACAACAAAGTTTAAAATAATAAAAAATTCAATTCAGAAATTGCAGAGTTTATGCGTACATTAAAATAGGGCTATGAAACTTTTTTTTAATTTTAGTTCATTCCATTTTAGTATTTCTTTTGTTCAGTTTCAATTTCAACATTTTTTTTATTAAAAGAAATAAATAAAAACCATTTTTTAATGCGCCATTTTGGCACAAAGTCAATTATGACCTGTGCCAAGTGGTAGTAGAAGTGAAAGGCGCCACTTATAAAGCATCGTTGACGTCTTTTTATTGGGTCAAAAATTCATTATATTTTGAAGAGCGATTTTTTTTTACCGAAAACAAATTTACGACACAAAAAAGAGAAAAGTTCAGTCTTTTAAAGGCATAAGTTTTTTTCGCTGTTCTTTTCTCAAATATTGCTATTATTTTTTGTAACTACAAGTTTACAATTATACAAAAAATTGTTTGTCCAATAAAAATGAGTAAAACAGCAAAGTAAAAATAGTAAAAGTAAATAAAATGCTCATTTGTGTACACATCATATGCATACTATAAATAGAAGATGGTAAATAAACTAATCATAAAAAAAGAAAATGTCAACATTTGTATATTTTTTTTTCTAGTAAAAATTTTTTTTTGGAAGTAACAGAGCTACAGATCTTAATTGCGCCGTAGCATATGCAACAATAAAAGCAAAACCCTTATTGCCATAGGGTTCCATGTTGAAAGTTTATTACTTTAATTATGAATGTGGAAAAAGAAACAAAAACGTGAGTATGATAGCAGAGGAACATTTAAAGGAAAAAGAATTGTGTGGGAAAAATACGCTGAAAATAAAGTCGATTTACAATAATAATAATTATTTACAAAGCAAACAATTTTGGGAGTGAGATTGTACCAAATTTTTAGTTTTTCAAGCCTGAAGTTTATTACACAATTGATTAAAATCAAAAGGTTCATCTATCAGTAGAGACCTGAGCAACAACAGCTGATACCAAAAACATCATCGCTCAGAGATCAAAAAGAAATGGCCCCAAGCTGTTTTGAATTAGTACATAGTTACATACGTGACAAGGAAATACGAGTTATCTTTTACAGTGTTGTCTTTAAAGTTTCTTACAGTTTTGTACATTTTTGTGAAATTTTAGAAAATTCAACTTTTGTCATATGAAAAATATTTCAAGCTATGAAATAGTATTAGGTACACATTACAATTAAGATGTTAATCTTTATTTGAAAGCACGCTCATCTAAATCATTTTATTTTAAAAAGCTTAACAAAAACAATTAAATATATTGGAACATAAAGCACGTCAAAAATTAAAAGAGTGCAAAAGAAAATGGCTCATTTTCAAAACAATTTTTATAGACTTTTAATTAGAAGTGGCTTAATTAATATGCGCGCTTGACACAAATCTGAAAGTCCGAAGTTTTTGAAGAATTTAATAAGAGAAAATGGAAAAGATTCAATTAAGACAACTTATTCAATATGCCTAATTTCTCTATATTTTCTGTACGTAAAAGACATAATGAAGTCATCATGTCCAAAAAATCCAACTGCATTTAATAAGTATTTATGGTTACAGCCACAACAAACTCTATTATGTACACGCAAGTTACATATCTAATTTAAGCTGTTTTCATAGCAACTATTTTTTATGACATCATTAATAATGCAGCACAATAAATGAAAATATGAGAATGCGCGTCATCGCTGTTATTGTTGCATACATCTTGGCATGAATATAACCAGCGTAAGTACGGTGAAAAGTACTAAGCTACGGCATTAATTTATTATGCGGCTACATTTTCTTTTCATAATTTATAAAATACTCTCAAGCATATACACTTGTCCACATATGAGTGTGTGTATTTGTGCATCTTGTGTAAGTTTAATAAGATTTTACTAACATACACATGTAAATTTTTGTGTTAATTGTTCTAGTTAAGTGCGCACAAAAGTATGTAATGCACTTTTGAGTTAAGTTGTTGAGCGATAAAACTTTAGAGCATCACAAAGTTCTTTTCTTTATACGATTTTGTTGGATTAATGTTAAAAAGCATATATGTGACAGGGAATGGTCCGAAAATAAGTTTTCGAGAAAACGACTTTGAAGTTAAGAAGTGGATCTTGATGCGCCTGAACGTTAATATGGCCTGAAGCTCCTTACTCAGGGGTTTTTGGGATAGTTGATTACGAATCTGGTATCAGATTTTTCAAAATTCAAAAGTGCGGATCTAATATGACATCGAGTTTTTTGAAAATTGATTTTGGACTGATTCGCTTGAAACTCGTTACCGAGGGGTTCTTGGAGTCGCTGATTATGAATTTAAAGTCAGAGCTTCAAAATTCAAAATGACGGGTCCAATATGGTGGATGAGGTTGTTAAAATCAATGTGATCCTAATTAGGTGATTGTTAATTTTGTCATTCATGTCAGATTTTCAAAATTCAAGATGGCAGGTACCAATATGGTGGACGAAGTTGTTAAAATCATTCTGATCCTAATTTGGTGGTTGTTAATTTTGTCATTAATTTTGAAAATCTGATACCTGATTCGTAATCAGCGACCCTAAAACTCCCGAATAACAAGTTTGAAGCGAATTTCATCAATTTCAGAGAAGTTTCTCACATTGGATTTTTTTGTACGTTTTTTTTGTCAATGTGTCAATGTCAATGTTTGAAGTGAATTTGTGAAAAAACTAATGCAGCTAGAAAGCTGCGACTCATTGCATTGGAAACAGCGTGGCATCTTCTATAAGAATCGCTAAAAAAGTGAAAACCGATTTTTTCGACCCGTAGGTCCCTTTTAACTTTCCCTGTCACATATAATTACTTAAATAGCTTTGTATACGTTAAGGTAAAACTGGTCCTCTTTTAAAATTGGACTATTTTCGTCGTATAATTTATGGTATTTCTTATTTTTGACACTAGTGTAGCACTTTCGAATTATTTATTAAAGCGGGACTAAAGATATTTTTGTCTCAAGCGTACAATCAGGGAAAAAGTAAATAATTTTATGTTTCATTCCCCCCTAAACGTTTATGATTAAGCGCCGATTGTTTCAGCTGAAGAGAAACATTTTTGAGATGAGTGTAATACATATTGGTTTAAAGTTATTTTATAAATATATTATTCAAAGTGGCAAAATGTTTGAAGGTAAAGAAAAAAGAGTAGTTTAAGTACTTCATAATTTTCAATACAAATTGAAATTTTTTACGATCGAAGTAATGTTCAAAATTGTCATTTTCAATAGTTTTCAAATCCAAAATGAATTTAAAGTTGTTTGTGCTAAAAATAAACGAAAAAGGGTTAGTGTACCATCTTCAACTTGAATATATTCGACGTTAAATCGAAAACAAAGATTTCAATACGGTATTGTAAAGTGTTAACAAAAATCTAATGAGACACAAATGTTCTTTTGATAAAATCTTACGTGATAAAAGTGACATGTTACTAAGATTTTAGAAGCCCCATAACGATTTTAAAATCAAATTTTTTAGGCATCGTACTTGTTTTAAATAGCTCCTCAACTCAAATATTTTTATATTGAATATCGCTAAAAAGTAGATTCTTTTCGGAATATTTATTTATAAGAAGATTTTCATAATAAGCATTCAATCCAATATGATTTTTATTTGATGATATTTTGATCCTTGTTCTGAAACCAGAGTGTGTTGAAAACAAGTCCATCACTGGCTTGCACACATTTCAAGTATTTACTTGCAATGGCAATTTATTACTTGTGTCACATGTCATATTATGCAAATCACAATACACTTTCACTGCGCTCTGTTATCCTTTTTCAGTATTTTTTACATATCCCCACTTTAGACATTTTTCAAAATTTACTACAAATTATATGTTAATTTCTTGCTTATCAAAACTTTTCTTTTGCCACATTTTTCTTTACGCTTTTGCTTGATTTTTTTCGATTTTCACACTTTCTCATATCATGCAAATTTTTTTATTTTTTAACGCAACTTCACTTTAAATCCAATTTGAATTCCATAAGCTCATCAGTTTCACATAAAAACACAATTTGACTGCTGTGATGAGCCTAAAAGTAGCTTACGATCAAAATAATATTGATGGTGATGCCGCCGCCATTAAGCACCATCTTTACATTCATTTCAGCACAACAGCACTTTATACCGTCACGTTTACACGCCAACTGTTTGCCACACTTACAACGTTGTCCATTAAATGTGGCAAGTTTAGTGCTTTCAACGCATTCTCACTTTTTATCTGATGTGGATGCCATGTGACGTCATTGTTATGTTGTCAAAATTTGTTCCACATTGCAGGATGATTCTTTTTCTTTCACTTCGCGCTTTCGTATGTGTGTCACTAAGTCACGTTGTTGCGTTTTGATTTTGTTTTTTGACTTCAAAATGTAAAGTCCTTTTTTATTGCACACATGGTGGATATTATTTAACGTGCGCATGTTCACGCTTACAACGTTCAACTGCAATGTTGTAATGATGCTTTTGTATTGCAACTTGTAAGCGTTTTTGATTTGGTGGGAGATTTTATTTAGGGTGCTTATACATTGAAATTAAGTTATGAAGAAAGCACAATTTCAGTAAATAATCAAAAAGCTATGCAAAGTCTAAGTGGTTCTGGCTTAAGCTTATTTGGCTTTAAAGAAAAAGCTTTAGCTTTTGCTCAAGAAAGCTTTTTGGAACTTTTTACTATAAATGCTTATCGAAATTTTTGAATAGCTTTGCTAGAGGTACCCCGAGTAAAGAAGTACTATAGATATTTCTACTTCTTTGCCTTGAGTGATACTTTTGTTCGAACAACAAATTTATTAATGGATCTATATAAAAGTGGTTCATAATAATTTCTTAACAATGAGCTGAAGCAGTCATGCATTAATTATAACTTACCTCCCTATTAATATCCCTTTCTAAAGAAATGCTCGTTTCGTTAGGATATGGAGATTGCGGCAATAATTTTTTAGTAAAACTTAAACGAATTTTAACATATAGTAGTTTTTCGGCTTATTCGATTTTTCTACACTAAATATTATTCTACGATACTTTTCATCATATATCTTTCTATGTTTTAAGAACTATTCAATGCCTCATAGGCACTTAATAGACTCAGATGAAAATGAAAAATTTAAGTTGTGTAGTTTTATTTAAGAACTTTTTTAATTTACGCTTATTTTTTTTAAATACTGCAATTAAACTGTTTTTGTTTCGAAAATTTTTTACAGATGGCTCAATCTGTATTAAGCAATCAATATCGCATTTGTACAGGTAATTGCTCAAGCCCAGAATATCTCAATGACATAACAGTTGCCCTAAGGCACAAAGTGTTTCAAATCTAAATTGCTATGAAAGTATGCATATGAAATTAAATAACTACATTAAACTATCAGGATAAATTAATCCATTTGAAAAACATTTTAATTGTAATTACACTTAATGCAGATAAGACTAGAATTTTGGAAGAAAATCGACTGATATCAAATCAGGGTAGTTTGAAATCGTTGCGCTTGAATCTGCTATTAGATTTTGGCAGCATTTTGTGATAACGGTAAGCAGCCAGTTAGCATAGTAACTAACGCTCTTTTACGGCTTTTTTGATTCCAAGCCTTACAGGATTATTGTCTGTTTCTCACACATAATTTTTTGATTTTTAATACCACATTAGCACTTCACTCCTTTTTCCTCTTATGAGGCATTTAAATCAAATTTCATAAATACAAGCAATTTTTACTGAAACGCATCATAAAGAGGCTAACGAGTGAAGCTGGAGGGGTAACATGAATAAGAAAACTGTTTCACATTTTAATGGGAACAACTTTGCCTCAGACAAATCAAAAAAGTCGTAAAGGAGCGTTTGCAAACGTGTCAATTACCGTTATCTCAAAACGTTGATGTGTAGGACAAAATCTGATGACACATTCGAATGTAGCGACCCCAAATTGTTCCAACTTTACATCAGTCGATTTTCTTAAAACTCACAGGCATCCTACGTTAAATTTTAAAAGACCCGTACAATTTTATTTCGCTGAAAAGCCACATTTTTCAAAGTTATCGGCATTTGAGCTTTGCAAGTCAAAATTATATAAAAAAATGTTTGACAGGAAATTTTTTCAAATTGTCGCTATGTCCTTAATAAATACTGGATTTTTACAACTGTTTTTTTACTGTCTGCTGTCTTTTGTTGTGTCAAGATTTTCACGCGTTTCTGAACGTGTTAAGGTAAGTTATATTTTAGAGTGATTTTGCCATAGAGAAACTAAAAAATGTAACGCACACAGTCAAAAAATCCACATGTAAAACAGATTGAATGGTTAAAAATAACCATTTTTTTACAATAGAAATTTTCAAAATATTATTTTTTAATTAAAAATTTTTCATAATGTTTTTTTTTGCCATTCATTTTCATATTCTCTACTTGACTGATACTTAGATTTTATTATCTTGCAGTTTTGTTCTCCACCTGATGTTTACATTCACCCAAAACTTATCTTTCAGTATATTGCCAATGGGGCTATAAAACAAAAAACGTTGATAATTGTTAAGAAAGAATGCTTTGTTTGAGAGCATTTTATCCTATCAATAGATACTAAAGGAATTTATATCGATAATTTTGCAGTAACACGAACTTCATTAATAATTTCGCAATGGATCTGATATTTTATAGAATAATAAAATTTTCCAATTATGCATACCAATGAAATTTTTACCCCCTTATAGATATGCGAAATCTCCCAATCATCTTGAAAAATAAAATAAAATTAAGAGTTATATCGAAATTATTGCAATGCGAACATTTTCATAACAGGCGATAGCCTGAACCTATAGCTATTAAAGTTTACCTTCTCTCCGGGCTAATCTGCTTATCCACTTCAAAGTAGCAATGCTGAAATGCCTGTGATTTTAAGCGAAAACGACGGCGACGTTGCTGCAGCAAATCTGTGAAAGTATCAGCAGCAATGGCAGCTACAGCGTTTGAAGTAACCACTGCATGCGTTGAATTCTCACAAGAACATATATGCTGTTGACAGCATTTCCGACGGTCAGTTATCGATGCTAACTCGTTATGTTCGAGATAATTATACAAATAACGACGTTCAATAATGTTCTGCGTTGGTGGTAATCTAACTGATGGTTTTTTTCTCGCCTCAATATCAGCAGCTGTAACAGCAATCTCATTTTTGCTCTTATGCCGGAGACTTTTTGAAAATTGTTCAAATGAATTTGGACCTCGACATTTCCATGAAAATGCAGTCAGAATCTTTTTGGTTGATTTTGATTTTTTTCTTGAAATATTTGGCGAACCATTGACTTTTTCCTCAACGTCAGGCGGTTTAGCATCGTGCCAGGAAGTGTTGCCACTTGCCACATTATTTTCAAATTTCCAATTCGCGAGACTTGGAAATAATTCAGCACGTAGAAGCGTCCACTTTGACATTTTAACTATAGAAAAATATTTCAGCACCAGCAGTGATATTGGCAATAATTTTTCACTTGAACGCACAAAACGAGCAACTACTTTCGCTCTTGTCGCTGTTAAATTGAATGCAAATGTTCTTATTGTCGCTATGGAACTAATTGGGAACTGCGGTGTTAGTGGTCGAGTTGTTGTTCTTGTTGTCTCAATTTATTGCACGAAAATATAACAAATTGTTGCACTAATTGAAATTGAAATGGAAATTTCTTTGATTTTAGCACCACACGAGATAATAACATTTGTGGCCGGCAGGACAACCTGCTGTAATGAACTGATTTTCATATTTTTTCGTTAGAATTGTCAAGTATGCACTGGTCTGTTTTGTTTCTATCATGAATAGAAAAGCCATAAAGTGATTGTAAAAGCTGCACTGGGAGAAAAATTGTCGAATAGTAAAAACTTTTATTGAAAATATTTTTCGATGTTATAGAACCTCCAATATATCGATAAACCGTGGTTTTCGCACCTTAAGGTAATAATTAATCGAGTCAAAAACCTTTGGAAAAGTGTATTCGGGTTTTAAGACTAGAGGTTTGACCTCGCCCTGTGTTATGAATGTGCCGATATATATATTTTTTTCATAAATTTCTGTTTAAATTTTTGCCGACAATTTTTTTGTTTATGTGTCTTGTTTAATCTTATACCACTAACCAAATTGTTTTATTTATTGCAAAAATTTGTTCACATTTTAATGCTCGAAAGCAATTTGAGACGAATTGATTATTCACGCTAGATATTTTTTCAGTGTTAAATTTTTAATTTGCAAACCGTAGCAAAGTTCTTTCAATCTTTAAATTGATTCTGCTTCTCATTCAACCGTATGGTAACGTAATAAACTTAATCAACATCATTTAATAACGAGACCGCTCTGTTGTCAGACTGACTGGGTAATGTGAGGTAAAATCAAATACAAAACAAAATGAAAATAATGTCACTATGACAGAAAAGAGCATGCAGCGCTGTGGTGTCACTGTAACAGTTTGTGGCCAAAGGATATGCGAGCCAAGGCTAATAGCTGAACGTGTAGATGCAACACAGGAATAGTCTTGTGCATTAAAATTGCAATATATTTGAATTTAAAAGTAATTTTCCGAAATGTTTTACTGAAATTTGGTAAAATTTCGAGATGTTTTTGTCATAAATTTTGTGGGGTCTACCATACATTAATAAATCAACTTGAAATTGTGTTTCATAATTGCGGCTATTTTTTTTTTGTACAATGTTGAGTTTATTGTTTTGATACATCAAGTTAGATCAGATACAACCAATCAATAAGTTTTCATTTTATCAAAAACTCTACATTTTCCAAGGGCTTTAAGTAAAAACTTTCTTATATGATAATATAGGATTAAAAATCTATCTACATAAAAATATGAAGAAGTCTTTAAAAATTTTCGTAAAGGGTGATTTTTATAGTAACATAATATATTATTTGAAACACCTTTTATTGTCCTACAGAAAATTTGTTGATATACAAATTATGTGTGTGTTTGAACTTAACTCCATTTATTAAAATTAATGTCAAACTGCCAGCACAAGTTCCAGAAAATCTCATATTATGTACTGCTGAAACGACCTATAGATATATTAAAAAAAAGTATGTCCCGGCCTACTCGTATTTCCACCATGTTATATGTTATTGATCAAAATAATGTTCTCAGTTGAAATTTATCCCAATATGAGTATCAGACAACAAAGCCATATATGGGTAGGTCCACTGAGAGGAAACCACTCGACTCGAGCTGTGTTCTACTTGCTCTTAACTCCAGGAAACTAGCTGGAAAAATAATAGCAAGACATAATAGACTGATTTTGAACTGCTCCTTGCGATGGTGCTATATGTTTCTGTTCAAACTGCTTTTTCGAGTTTGAAGTTTGCCACGATTTTGTAAAATTTAATTTTTACGAATCGACCTTAAGACTTACAATTTTATAAGATCTTTAATATCAGTGCGAGTCTCACTTAGAATTGGCATAAGTGTATGAAAAAAAAATACTATTTAGTCATGTATTCCATGCCACTGAGCATTTTAATTTTATTTTATTGTCATTTTTACTTGGAAAATTTGAATGTTGCGAGCAAAATATCTTGGCTTTTTTTACTGTTTATATCAATATCGCTTTATCGAGCACAGAAATATTTTTTAAAATTATTTCCTACTCATTAGCTAGTGGATCTACAAAAAAAGCGTTTGAGGTCTTTTGTTTGATATTTTGGCAAACAAATTCTCTTCACGATTTTGTCCGAAGGGCTTCTCTTTGGTGCACTTAATTTTGTTGTTAAAAACACATCATAAAAAGCCAACAGGCTTTTCTGTAAGTTTCTCTGATTTTAAATAAAAAATAATAATAAGTTCTAGGTGACGCACTAAACTGGGCTGAAAGTAAACGTTTATATGTAAAGGCTAAGATCGATCTTTTCCGATTTATTAAAATCCCTTGCAGCGCCAACGTTTCGAGGATTATTTGTCCTCTTCTTCAGGGCGTCAATTTATTAACTGAACATTAAAACATATAATAACATAGTTGCAAGTAATGATACAACAATTATAAATATTACATAAATTTAGTTAACATAGATTGGAACAGTGTGAGAGATTAAATTGTATTTTAAACAGAAAAGCTATTACTAAAGTAAATAATATTAATCAATCGGAAAAGATCGATCTTAGCTTTTACATGTATTAAAAATAATTTCTAAAATTAACGCGATCTAAACTAAAATAAGACGTTTTTCGTTAAAAAAAAATTTTTTTTCAACAAAAATGTAAGTTTATTAAGTTCCTGAAAATACGAAATTAAGAAATTTGAAAAAATATTGAACTCTTTTAGACCTGCTGGTGCATCAATATTTTTGTTGAAAAATAGTGAAATTCAAATCTTTTTTTTAACCCAGTTTGGCGAACCTTTTGAGCATATAATTTTCTTCTTTTTTATCTATATATAAATAGGCAAACGCGCCCTTAACAGCAAAATACTTTTTTACGGCTAAGCTAGTAGACCAATTTTGATCAAATTTGATATGGAAATAAATTGAACCCTAAGAAGGGATAGAGATAGTCCAACATGATACCATAGTTTTGTATTTTTGGGAGTGATGAGATTTAGACAGGTAAAATGGTACTAAACTGTTTTGTATTGTCAGTGTAATGGTTGAATTTCAATCTGTGGGCGAATCCTAATTCGGATTTTTCGATATTTTATAAGCATTCAACAAAACAATTGTATTATTATTTTTTGTTACAGCAAAGAAGTCAAAGAACAAAGTCCCTTAAAGCATTGTTTCTGTAAGTCTGTAATCTTTAGACAAATAAATAAATTAAGTACAAGCTTAAGGTGTTTAGTGAAGAGTTGCACTGAGAAATCTCTTAAGAGCTCATCATCAATGCTGAATAATTATGCTCTCTCTAATGCAGGGGTCGGCAAAAATTAAAGTGAGAGTGTTTGGTGAGAGGAGAGAGGCTGCACCGCAAGAAATTTGTTACCAAATATTTATTTTATTGGAATGATGCGGCAGAAAGTGGAAACTAAAAAAGATTAGAAGAGACGCTTAGAGTTGTTGAAAAATCATAACAAACAAAGCACCATCGAACGCGGTGGTCATAGCGCTGCTGTCTTTAAACTTAACAAAAAAAACTAAGTCCATGCAATTTCAAATTGCTACATCAAAAACTCATTCAATTGGGACAGCGCACATATTATCTAGATAAAAAATTTGGTTACAGTGTTTTAAAAAAACCCATCCAAAAATGGTCTACCGTGCTTTGCAATTTCTATGCTATCTAAAGTAGACGTGTTATTTAACCTTTTTTTATTTTCAATACTACTATCACCATCAGTTAAAGCTATTCATAGCTTTATTTTGTCTAAAAATACTTTTTTTTTTCTATAAAAAGTTTATCCCTCTCCAACCCTACAAATTCATTAAATTTATAATGAAATGTTTCGTAATCTCTTTTCCTGGAAAATTTATTACAACCTTTTAACGACATATTGCAAATTAAACATTGCATATAGTCAAAAGTATTTTGGATCATAAAATTCGTTGTATCATTTGCCATAACTGTACAAGAAATTCTCTACGTGCATAACAAGCGAAAAGAACTACAGCCGCGCTTGATGTTGCTTTGTCAATGGCTTTTCGACAACTAAATGAAAGAGCATAAGAATATGTGTAATATTTCATTGCACAATTGTGCTATGCGCGCCGACCTCTTCTCTAATGACTGCAGGTTAGGTAATGTTTGGGTGGCAGCCATATAGCCTCAACTCATTCTTATTAGTAAAGTAATAACTATTTCAAAAATGAGGTCTAAAGTAGTTTAAAATTGAACTAAAAGAGTGATTGACTTATACCGGAAAGTAGGCTCAATCAATAAATGTCGAAAATTGAATTTAAATTCACTCCTTTGTTCTTCATTTTGATTTAAATTTTTATCATTTTAAAAAATCACCTTGCTTGAAAACTTTTTTCCATTAAGCAGTAACAATTAAGTGACTTTCTAAAGAAATTGCTTTATTTGCGAACAGGGCCGTAGCTGGAGCCTCGGGGGCCCTGGGGCAACAAATAAATTTGGGGCCCCCCATACGGAAATCTTTTCTAAATTATTAAAGTACTCCTACACCAGTGTTCGTAGATTGTAGTAGAATTTCTATAGAATTATATACAGAATTCTACTACAATCTACGCACACTGACCTACACTGGGATAAAACTCAGCCCATCAGCAGGAGGGAGCAGGGAGCCACGCTACCTCTTTCCCGTTCGTGCAACACAGAAAGGGAAAGATTTAGCGTGGCTCCCTCTATATGACACATTGGGAATTTCCGGTTAATGGAACCGTTTTTCCTAGTGTGGGATTTATCATATGTAGAACGTCTGAATTTCCCGCGTGTATAGGGGTCCCAAACCCTGTTCGATCACCGCGAATCAGCTGCTCAATTCAGGTGCTATTGACAATAATAATCGGATTAGAGAATTATATAATTATTCTGTGTACAATTATATAATTGTCATTTTGCGCCACGAAACGTGTTTATCTTAGTGGAGCGAAAAAAAGGGAAGCAAAACGAAAAAAAGAAAATGAAGCCAAAAAGATTTCCTGGAAATTCGTGAATTGGCTATCATGGACGCTTTCATCGTCCGTTGATACGGGAACTATCCAAGGTATCTAAAATGAGAAAAATTTACACAAAAAAATAACTAGTAAAATAAATAACACATTCTACAAAAAAACTTCCCTCCTATTCTTATTCCCAATAATGTTAACAAGTAATTGAAATAATCCATAAATTATTTCTTATACAGAATCCTCAGATCCTGAACCAAGTACATCAACCCAGCATCAATCTCAATTGGCCACAGAACCACAGCCACAATCATCTCAAAATGAACAAAACCAAAATGCAAAAGATTGCGAGGTACAGACTTCTCCGTTTGATGCGAGTAACGCGATCACTACAACAGGAACAGACTCACTGCCTCATACTAACGCTAAAGCAGGAGTCACTTTTCCTGTCAACCCTGCTGGCTGTTTCCTGAGAAAACGACAAGCGGAACCAAAAGTGTTTGGGCTACAGGACTTCGCGATTGGATACATCTTTCAGAACGCATCGAGCTCCATGAAAACTCCCAGGCCCACGCTCTGTCTTGCATCGTTCACGAGCAGTGGCAAAAACACGGAACATTGGACGAAGCTCTTGAAGAGGATTTTAAAAAAAATCATAATTTTTGGCGCAAAGTACTTGAAAGACTTTTAGATGTCCCGTCAATGCTTGCCACATTCAATTTAGCTTTTCGAGGACAAGGTCATAAGCTCTCGGATAGTAATAAAGGAAATTTCTTGTCGGCAGAAAGATCTTTTTCGAAATTGAAATTGATAAAAAATTATTTGAGAAGCTCTATGGGGCAAAAGCGATTGTGTGGATTGGCAGAATCAAAAGTATGTTATTTTGTACATCATCTAATAAAACTACAAAAAAATTTAGAATTGTTTTAATCTGGGAGACCACCGTGTTCAATTTCTCGTGTTCACTTTCAGGAGACCCCAAAGTCTTTACCGAGGTAAGTTTCTTTCAGGACCAAAAAAGTGGTCGATGAGAAGAAGCCCCTTCGGAGTCCCTTTCCGTCGGGGGCCCTGGGGCACCGCCCCGCCTGCCCCACGCTCGCTACGGCCCTGTTTGCGTATATGCTCTTGATTTACTCTGTTGCAATTCAAAAATAAATCAATTGTTAATGTTTTCAATAACTTGGCATCTGCAAACCCACATTCAAATCGATGCATCATAGAAATAGAAAAATAATCAGAGGCATCGTCTGCTCGCATTTGCTGTCAATTAGAAGCTTTTGTTGTTGATTGAGGTTTTTGTTGGCGCTTCAGCTGTCACTATTGCTAAAGTTTGTATTATGTAAAGCTTTTGTTATTGTTAATGCTCATGTTGAGATTTTAAAAATTGTCTTGTTCTGCTGTGATTTGTGTTGCATTAATAGAATGATAAGTCCTTAATATTCATACAAGTTGTTGCATTCATATGCAATGAGTTTCTCTTTGTTATGGGTCTTCAGAGACAAAAATTTATCGATTTCAAATAGTTTAATCTGTTGAATGATATATAATAATGCATGAAATTCGTTTTCTAGATTTTAGCGTTTTAGAAATTAGTTTTCACAATTTCAAGTATTTTTATGTAACGAATTAAATAGTTTTTATAAATAATGTTAGTGTGGCATTTTTCAATTGGTCATAAAAATATTCTATATAAAAAAGGTCGGAAAGATTGAAAAAGTTGAACGGTGTTGAAAATGCCTCAAGTTCCGATAAACTCCAAAATTGTCAAATAAAGTCGAAAAGGCTGAAAATTCGTCATATGCTGAGGAAGCTATATATGGGAATAATGGTCCAAAAAAGTCGAAGAAATTAAAAAAGTCGAAAAGTTTTTATAAGATACAAAATGCCGAAAAGGGTTGCAAAGGTCGATTACTTGATACATTAGAAAGAAGATGACAATTGCTGAAAAAGTCGATAAGATTGAAAAATTCGAAATTAGACGCAAAAATTCGATTACTATAGAAAAAATTGAAAAAGTGAAGTAATGTTGAAACAGTTTAAATAAGATGACAAATATTCAAAAACTTGGAAAATAATTCAGAAAACTTATTAATATCTCAAAAACTTTGGAATAAGTCAATATCTGTGTGTACATAGGGGTGTTTAACATTTATTTTTTTTTTTGCTTCAAACAGGTTTAATGGTATATTTTGAGCTCTTCATACAGCATAACTTTTTTTTCATGTAACTGTAGTTTGAAACAAGAACAAAAAAATCGAATCACCCTATTGCACATACTGTGTTCAAAAATTCTAAGTATTTTAAAAAATTCGATATTTATCAATAAATTTGAGAAGTTAAAAAGTCGTAAGAAGTTGAAAAATCGAAAAAGAAAATAATTCAAAAAATATCACATAATGTTGAAATGTTGCAAAGGTTGAAATTTTGCAAGAGCTGTTCCATGTTGAGAAATTCGAAAAATGTTTGCATGTGGACAATTGTTGAAAAAGTCAGTAAAAGTATAAAACTACCAAATATGTTAAAAAGCAACGTGTGACAGTTATTTTTTCATATTTCATGTTAAATAAACGAATAACGGTCAGTAGTTAGGTATTCAGAAATCGTGCGGTCAGTAGGTAGATACGTAGAAATTATATGAAATAGGAGATTTTTTTGTTTACTCTTTATTTTATATTTTGTTCTTTATTCCATTAACAGTTTTTGATTTTATGCCGGAGAAGGTTAAAAATGATTTTGGAAAAATCATCAAGAAATGGTTTTACATATTTACACTATAGTTATAAACATTCTGAAAATAAAATTGTTGAGTTTCAATATCGAACACCATATATCATATGTACTCCCAAATATAATAATTGCACTCTATATGACCCTGTTTAATAATAATATTCCCTGTACAAAATATTGAGATGCTGAGTATTTTTGTTTCTTTTGTCGCGGAAGCTATTTTTTTTTAATTTTGAAAGTTTTGTGAGGGTTTCATTGACCGGGGGATATTTATTGCATGAATGCAGGAAAGGGCCTTATCTTCTTCAGATTATTCTGCTTACCTAATTCCACATACATAATTAAGCAAAGTAATAAACATAAGTATAAAGAATAATCGCAATACCTGCTTCATTGGGTTAACAAAAAGTTATCAGGCCGTTGACAAACAGCGCAAACATAAAAAGTTTCTGAGCTCGTTGCTTTATGACACATTACAATGTAGAATCTGTTACAAGTGCAAAGCAAATACGAAGTTAACTAACAGAAATTTGAGCATAATTTTGGCAAAAGGAATGCAACGGCACGAAATAGCGTTCACTGAACTTCTATAACAAACAAATATTCGTACGGGAGCATGTAGAATGTGTGCGTACATTTGTATGTCTGCAGTCTTTTAATTTTTTTGTATTTACATTGTTTGTTTACACACTACAGGTACACTTTGTATAATAAATTTAAAGTAAAAACAAAGAAACAAAAATATTGTTGCCTACTTTTCAGCAAACACACAAACACTTACCTGTTGGGCACTATTTTTACACGCTCATCCACCAGTTCCCATGATGTGATTTTTATGGGCCAAGCTATTTGACCAAAACTCTCCTTAACCAACGCTTCCCATGCTGAGTAGCTGGTGGGTGTCGTTGTTGAGTTTTGTGAACTGATGCTATCAAGTGTTTGTAAACGTTCAGAGCGCTGTAGCCGTCCTTTTTTGCGATGATGTAAGGGTGTGGTAAATGTTTGTACTAATGGTGTTAATGGTGTTGTGGGCGGTGTAGCTGCAGCTGTTACATTATCTTTTGTTAGCGTTGCTTGGTTATTATCCAATGGTTTTTCTACTTCGTTCTCCATTTTTATTTCAAAAATTTCTTGAGCAGTTTTTTTTTAAACTTTGTTTTTTTCTATACTATGCCTGATTATTTTTCTTCTATTTTTTATGAAAAATAAAAAATGTTTTCGCTTGACCACAGCAGCTTTAGCTAAGTTAACTTTTTCTTGTATAATTTAAAAAGTTTCCTTGACAGTTGGACTTACTTTTCAATATTATTTGCTTTGAATGGAATTCAGTCATGATACTTGCAACATTGAGTGGAAATGTTCAGCTTTGTTCATGTGTTTTTTAATAGCTGAAAATAAATTAAATAAGAAAAATTATTATTATTTTTGTGCCAAAGTTTAACAAAGGCTATTTCTTCATATTTCCAAAAACCATTTTAAGAATTCAATAGACTAAAGCAGGTCGAGTATGTTTACGATAAATACTTTAATTTATTAGGAATACCGTTTTTGATTGTAAGGACTTAGTGCGCTTACAAATGCTCTTACCTTTAAGCAGAATAGGCTGAAAAACACTTTTTTTATTTCCATTTGAAAGAAACGTAAAGTAGATATTGCTCTGCTCCCAAACATGTTTTGTTAATTATTCTTTCTTTATTTCAATGAAATTTATTGAATTTAAAAGATATTGAATTGTGCTATAAATTTTTTTATTAGCCCATTTCGATAAACCATTAGCTACAGACATCAGAGGTTAAAACAAGTCCCTAATTGTAGAAGTTGTTTATTTGTACAGAAAGGTGGACTTTGATTCTGAATGCACACTATGGTACTACATGACCCAGAGCCATTTCTGGTCGTAGCCAAACATAGAGAAATTATTTAAGATCTAAAGCGCTGTTGGAAAAATATGTTGAACAGAAAGCTAAGATAGAGTGCTTTCATTATCTGGAAAAATAAGAATTTGAATGGTACTAAGGATGTACATGCTTGTAGAACGCTCAATCTCTATTCACCACTCTGCAGATTACTGCTTGTCTGCTTATAAACCCAACAACCAGACAAAATAAGTGAAAAAATATTATCAATTTTATCCAGCTTATTACACTACACTTTGTTTCGCGTTAAGTTTTCATGTGAAGTTTTCAAAAAGAGTTTGGTATAAATAAGATGCTCTCAACTATTTTAAGAATTTTTTGATATCAAATAGTCTGGCTGTAATCAAAGCTCAGAGACTTGCAGTAAAAACCACGGTTAACTGAACAATATACGAATTAACAGTAAGAACCACAATTAAGTGGACAATATATGAACAACCTTGTTAGATATTTTGATTTACAGGTTATGGGTACAGTTACTGTAATGCTAAGGATTATATGCTAGCACGTAGCGGCTTCTCTCTAAAAGAAACTTTTTTGGAGAACTAACATACACAGATCGGTCTGGTTAGAAATGGTATCCAAAATAATCTGGCTTTTAATAAAATAGTACCAAACTATCTTACTTGCCAAAAGCAGAACCGATTTGAACTCAGCAATCCCAAATTACTCCACTTCACTACACACAGTGAAATCAAATGTGTTTCTATTAAATTTTTACTAAAGAAACTAACGAAAAATTAAAATTGACACACTTGAAAAGTCTTAGAAAATTCAATGGTATGTGTTTCTAAAGAATTTGTTGTATTAATTTGAATTGTCAACCGGATTCGCACTCTTATCTAGTTTTTAAGATATCCCAAACGAAAAGTGTGTTAAGTCTCAAGTCATTTTCAAAAAAAATAAAAAAGTGACGTGACACAGAAATACTTATTTTGTTAAAGTTGATTAGTACAAACTTTTCTTTCTAAAAAAGTTTATTATATTTCTTTTAAATTATTTTTGAGCTGTGTAATTTATCTGAAGAAATATGAGCAGCGTTGCAAAACTGTCAGAATCAGCACACAAACAACAAATGAATTTGATTAGTTCCGCAAGCAGAGCCTCACTAATGATTGCAATCTATAAACACTCAAAGCACAATAAAAAATCAAAGAAAATTAGCAAAAGTTGTTTTGCATAAAGGAAAAGCAAACTAAAGTATATCGACCTCTAGGTTATACATTAGTTTAATAAAGTACTTTGTGAAAGTTTACCGCACACTGAGCATTACAGTTCTATCGATGGGCAAAATCTTTGTAAAAAGTTTTCAAAGAAAATCAAAAGAATAAATTTGAAAAGAAAATAGTACTTTGAACTATGAGCAAACCATTCAAATCAAATCAAACTTTCTTTGAAAATTGTGCAGGGCAGGAACCTACAGATTTCAACAACTTTTTTTCATGTCTACCATGTTCATTAATCAAATTTCGATTAAACTTTTACTATCTTTGTTTTTTGAGTTAACAAACTTTTACCTTTTGGGAAAAAAGTTTATGAATTTTTTTGCCCGACATAACTTTTGGATTTTTTGAATTTTTTATTATCCTTTTACGGTGCCGTACAATCAACTTTTGTAAGTCTGGTTGTCATTATCAGGACAACACAAATATGTTATGTAGAAAAAAAGAGAGAGAAAAATTGATGAAATTTTTGTGTCTTTTACGATTGTGCTCAATATGTAAGTGTCATTAACACGGGCATAGATGGAAGTGTCCTTGAGAATATTTGCTCAATTAGGAAGGGAATGATAAGTAAGGTTAGAAGATAGCTCCCAATGTCCTTACAACCATCTTAGTTCACAAAAAAAGCCCATTAAATTGATGCTGACTTTTGTATTCAAATTAAAGTAAACTTTAAGTGTAAGAATATATTGATTTAATGAAAATTTATGTTTCCCATACAAGTGTTAGACACTTATTAATTATCCCAAATGATAGCTTGACACCTTAACTTTTTGAGTCATCTAACCAACGAGAGGATAAAAATAAAAGTTTACCTAACTTCCCAATACTTTCCGTGACACTTTCACATGGACACTTAACTAAGATTGATCGAAAAAACTAATTAAAACTAAAAGCATTCAATGTATCAAATAAGCAAACTCTTTCTGACTTCTTCGTTTAGCGCTTAAACTTAGCTTCAAGGATATAATCGTAAGGTATAAAAGTAATAAACAGGACTACGTTTACTTGGTAAAAGTATTGTAAAAAAAGCGCCAACGTAGTTCCTCCAGATGTTGCAGGCAGCTTGCTGCATTCACCTCTAATATCTTGGCGGTCATTGGTATTAAAATATGAGGACACAATGATCATAACAACAACAATTTAACCTTGAACGTTTTCTGGCATTGTCCTTGATTGGTACGGGTTTACGGGCTGTGTGAGTGTGTGTGTGTGTACATTGCAAGCATTGACATTGTTTTGCAACTGTTGCGTTGATAAGCGGTGGGTTAAAATCAGTCAGTACTTTAACAGCGAACTGTTGGCAATAGAGAATTTCGAAAACGCGCTGTATTCCTCTCAGACCAAACAAAAAAGCTCTGACTGAAAGAGAGCGCAAAACTAAAGAGTACGTTTTGTGTGTAAAGAGAAAAGGAAACAAATGTTTTATGAATACAATTTTTGGCACAAGTTCAGCTTAAGTTTTGCTTATGAACTTGAAAACGCCTTGAGTTTTGATGTTGTGTCCTTCGAGGAAATTATGCTCAAAGAGGTTTTACACTTGAGCATTACTTTTTTTTTTGTATATATTAATAAATTATGTTGTATATTCTTTGGCGAAAATTTTTGTCTTGTTTCTATCTTCAAGCATTTACTTATAGCGAGAATCAAAAATTAGTTTTATGTAAAATTTCATATACAATTATATTTTGGCTGTAGGTAAATAATGAAAAAACCGCCAAAAAATTTTACAAAATTTCCAACAACATATTTTCATATAAATTTGATATGGTTGTTACTCAAAATTTTATTTACAATCTCGAATTAGTCTTAGGCGCTATTGCCTTTATTATTTGGACCTATTTTTCTTATAAATGAATAAATTATCGTGGCACCTCCCATACAAGAATATGTTTGAAAAGGCTTTACAGATTTAATGTGTACGTTTATTAAATCCAGTCAGTCAGCACGTAGCGAGGTGGAAGAGATGTCATTTTAATAAAAATTTAGGACTTAAGCGCATTTTTACTGCCAACGCGGTGTAGGATTTAATATTTTTGACCCTGCCAAAAATAGTACCATTGCTAGTTAGGATTAAATTTGATCTACATAATGAAGTTTAGTTTTTGCTTTAGGAAATAAAGAATGTTTTGCATCCAAAAAATTAATTAAAAATGTGATCCAAAATTTCAAAAATCCAAAAAAAAAACATTTTCTTCTAACCGTAATCAACGAAAGTTATTGCAACTAAAAAATCGGTTCTGTATATCCAGAGATTGCGCCCTACATACAAACAAACTAACAAGCCTTACCTTTGAACGTCGCAAGCAAAGAAAATCGAAAATGTAAAATATGATCACATGAGAAGGCCGAAGAAATGTCTTTGCTCTTTAACAGGTGAAGTATGTCTAATTTTACCATTTTCAAAAAACACTTAAGATTCAGACGAGCCATATTAGGTGAATACGGTACTTGATCGAAGGCATTTGATGGCTTATGCGATGACGCATTGTCGCGGTGCAAGATCCATGAGTTGTTTTTCTACAAATTTGACCATTTTCAGCGGACATTCTCATGCAAGAGATACTTTACATGGCGTCTAAATAATATTCCTTATGCATTTAAAATAAGAAGACATATCTTTTATTGAAATGAATAAATAATATTGTTTCATTTTATTATATATTTGTAATAAATTGCAGATACTTTTGTTACGGTGGTTAACAATATACAAAAACTTCTCTTACTTTTGCATGCCACTTTTAATCTAAAAGGGTCCTGGAAACATTTTCTTTTATTAAGACAATTTTAAAACTAAATTTATTTGAAGTATTTGTGTCTTACTTTATCTTATGATACTCTTATGGTATATTAAAGAAATTCTCTCTGAAATTAGTATTCTGTTAAGTTTTGAACTCTACATGTTGTTTTTAATGTAACTTTTATGCTAGTTACTATAATGTGTATTTAAATAATGACCCTGGCCTTCGACAAGGCCATAGAAACAGCTCAGCCAGCGCTTGTGTCACCAACTGCATAAGTTACAAACTGCTTACTGATACCGCCCACAATTTAGTGCTCTTACAATCCCTTTCTTTATTTTTTTTTTCATTCCCGTATTATTTTTCCAGCTTCACTAGCTTGTTTATAGTGCACTTTTAAAATGTGGCCAAAAGCAAAATAAAAACTAACATTTATTGCTGCAGCGGTTATGGTTGTTATTGTATTTGCTTTTGGCCTTTCATCGTTGTTGTGTTCGTTGTTGTTAACGTCAACTCATTTTCCGCCAAATTTCATACGCAATTTCCTCGCGTACATAACATTTTGCCAATTTTCGCTTAGCCAAGCTATTTAAATGAAATGAATCAAGTCAAATGTGATGAGTGTCTACATATTGAGCACTTAAGTCGTTCAGAATATCGGCAGAGTGCGTGATTGTGTGGGTCGCGTGTACTACTTCAAATATATACATTTAAGTGATTATTGTCCATTTATTTGTACACAGTAAGCAAATACTCTCTGTTACATTCAACAAAATAAAATCCTTAGCAATCTATATATAAATGCGTGAACATCGAAACTTATAGTATTTATTATAAAGGCAGGCGAATGAAACTTACATCAAAGGAAAAGTAATTTATGTATGTAACCGTTAAGGCAGGTAAAATAAAGAGAACATATACACTTGATTTTCCCATACAAAACGCTATAGTTAATTATTAATTAAATGAAAGCATTTTGATCGCTTTCATGCCTATGAGGTGTTGTTATAAAACTTAAAAAAATTAAGATTTTATCCGAATATATTTCCATAAGGCCTTGGCGTAAAGTTAACAGGGCCTTGTTTTGGGGAACTCAAAACGCATTAGGTTGGGTTGTTTTTAATCAATATGTACAATGTACATAAATAGGCAGTGACAAAACCGTTCCATCACTTTTCAACTGCCATAGCACAACATAATCACTTGATTTCTTTTTGTTGGAAATTCTATGAATCGGGACAGTGCAAAATTATTTGTTTTTAATAGTAGCCAGTGTCACAATTCTAACAGGACAATATTTTTCCACGGCTAAACTAATAAGCCGATTTTTATGAAATTTGGTATGGAGCTAGAGTGAGCTTTAAGAGTACTAAAGACTATGTAAACTTTTAGTGGGCATAACACCGACTTTGATGATGTTTGGCTTAGAGATGGATTGAACCCAGAGAAAATGTATTTGTTTTAAAGCAGACCGTGCCACTCTCCTAACATGTAAAAATGTTTCCACAGCTCTAATGGACCGATTTTGATAAAAATTGATCTGGATTAAATCCTTAGTAAGGTATAGTGATGTTATCATGATTTTATTTTTGGTAGTGATGACATTTAATCAGGTAAGATGGTACTGATTTATATTGTTTCTAGAATGGTTGAATTTTAAGCAGTGGCCGAAATTTAGTTTTAATAAATTCTTCGGATACGATTATTTTATTTATGAGAATTCTCTGACGTTTCGAAGGATCAAAAGACGCATTTTTTATATAAAATTTTTAGCTATCAATATATATCATCGAAGGCTATAGTGAAGTCAGCGAATGTATAAAAAAGTTGGTTTGTCATTTTTATATTTCCTTAATATGGTATAATTTTCTTTTCTATTTATATTATTAATCGGATTAAAAGTGCTAGTGAATGAAGTTTTCATTAAAAACACATTTTTATTTCAATGCTAATTTAAGACTCTTCAACACTTTATTTAATAACAGAAAGTTCTGGAAATTAAAGCCTTTAATGTAAAAAAGAGCTTCTTTGTTTTTAAAAATTAATATTGGAGTATGTGAATACCGGAAAGCATGAAAATTTATTGAATGAATAAACTTTTTTCAGTGCATTTAATTCTTTTTTTTATTTAAGTTTCGATCTTAAGCTGTTTACCACATGATTTCATCACTTTACTGCCTCAGACTCAAACACAACTGTTGGTTTACTTTAATAGAAGTTTAAATGATGCTACTATGTAATACTGTTGTGTTGTAGTTGTTATTTTGCTGTGTACTCTATAACGCAGGCTGGCACGAGTTGTTGATATGTGTTTTGATTATTATTTCTGTTGCCGGTTTTGTACCATTTGTGGCGTGAAATGTTTCAAAAGGCTTTTTTCTTGGTAAAAGCCAATGGCTCTTCATATGGCTTTTTTATAGTATAACATATAAATTTATTTTTTTTAAAAATATTTTATAGCTAAGAATATATTACCCTAACATATACCAAATAACGGCGAGAGTATGAAGGAATTTTATTATTTTGCAGCAAAAATATTGTGTTACCCAGTAGGCAGCAGCAACAGCAGGAGCTAGCAGTGCTTCTTCTAGCAGGTTTTTCTCCTTAGTAAGTATACGACCATTGCCACCTCCTTTCAAAAGTATTTTCTTTTTTATATGATATGTCCCGATAAAACAGACCTTCTAAGACCGCTTGTCGTAGCAGAGATCACTGAAGTACTTGGAACAAATTAAATTTCAATACATCGGTCAGGAGACTCGGAGTTAATTATTTCTTTTTTCATCCGCATCACTTTTAATTTGCGTTGATAATTTTTAATGCCTATTTTTTCTGACGTTTTTTTTTTAATTTATAATTTCACATTGAATAATACTTAAACAACATTCACTTTACCACCTCCTTAGCATAACATGAAACAGAAGACCAGCCTTGCGCCGTTCTTAACTTCTAACCAACTATTTACTTTTGATGTCGTATATGTACAATGCAGATGACAAAAAAGTAATTTCGAACCATAAAACATTGCAATATATGAAATAAAAATATACTCACTTATTGTTTATATTGACAGATTGTAAATAAAATCAAAAATCATAATAAAAAAAAAAACATTATTTTACATGTTTTAATTTTCATGAAAATTTAGTTTTGAGAAGGCCTCTTACAATCGCAGCAGTGCTAGCAGGCCTTCTCCGGGGAAAGCCTTGTTCAATTGACTGCTGGGATATATCAATTTTATGCAAGTGTTGGAATCTACATGCATGCGTGTATGTAAATCAAAATGAAAAAAAACACTTAACAAAATTCTGAAAACTGAGTTTTTTTGTTAGCTGCTTTGATAGACATTTTTGTTGCATTTAACAATTGATAAGTGCTTTTTTGAATAAGGTCTATTATTTACAGCAAGAATGCGTAGCCAGCTCTTACAACAATAACAAAAAATATTGAGCTCACTTGGAGTTCTTTCCGTTATTCGAGCTAAACCATTTAGGACCGTAATGATCGCATGTACTTTGTTCCTGTAATTTTTTCTTCGACTCATCGACTCGTTGAATCTTGCCGTTACTCAAGTTAAATAATTTCGGTTCGATATAGCTGCATGGTCTTTGTTTTTGTAGTTTTGTCTTCAACGCACTTTATTGTTTGTGTGCTTTAATTTTCAATACATTTGCTCCTTGAGCTTCAGATTTTTGTTTTCTTTGCTATTCAAAAAGTTTCATCAATACTAGGAATTTTTTCCCAAAATATTTTTGAGCTTTTTTACCAGAATTGATGCTGTTGTAACCAGCTCTCAAAAACATTTTTGTTCGCAACTCTGATTTATATCATAGAGTAGCAAAGGTAACAAATGTTTTTTTTTGAATTAAGACTAATTGACCAATATAAAAAAAAAACATTTTTGCAGTAAATGTTTCTTATCCGAATTACAAGTTCCATGGATAGTTTTTTTCTAAAAAGTTACTTTCTGTTAAAAAGTATAATAATACGGGAATTACTCAAATAACATTTAAAAGTAGAAAAAATCAGACAAGTAAATGTTGCTAAAATAAAATTATATATTTTTTAGTGTCGGACATTTTCCGAAATAAATGAAAAGTTTTTATTTTGCAACCGACTTTCATGCTTCAAATATGAAATCTTTCAAAAAAACGTCCTTATCTTTTAAAAATAACTTTCATATCATTTATACTAATATCCCATAACCAACAAAAAAAAATTGTTTTAATGGACTCTTTAAAAAATTTTTAAAAAATAATTGTAAAGTCATGAAACAGCATTTAACTGCATCAAGCTTACATGTTATAAAGGGCTCAGCATAAAAATTTTATATGGAATAAAGGAATAAATCAATAATAAAAAATAAAATTTTAATAAAAATTTTATTCGAAAACATTTTCACTTGCTTGAGTCAAAACAAAGAACAGGAAACTTGCAAATAAAACAAAAGGACCGAGGCACACAAATATCGTCAATGCTATAAAGCAAAATATAAAAGAAATAAATAACTGATATAAATGAAAAAACAGCAACAAAAAGGAAACAAAGTCTTATATCATGCTCAATTTTATCGTATTTTTTGTATTTATTTTCATATTTTCTGTTGAGCTGACTGAAAGCAAACTAATTTCAAGTGAATTCTACAGGTTTCGAAAAGCAACTACACACATACTCACATATATAGAGCACACACGTTGCACACACACCAACCAAATCATGACGTAACCAGTGATTCTTAAACTAAATTCTTATTCATTTAACATTTTATTTACTTTACTTATAAATCGTTCCACATCAATTTTAAACCATTTCAGACCAATTGTCTTTCTTAAAAAAAGTTGGTACTATCAACTGAATAATTTGGACATTTTTGACTCTATGTCACTTCCCTGCTCTTAAGGTTTTGAGTGAACCTGAAAAAAATTATCAGAACCACTGACTTATATATCACATAACATAACTCGAATATTTATACCACATTGTTGTTGTTTACTTCACTTATATCCTATAAGCAAACGTAACAAATTATATAAGATAAATAAGTGAAATAAATACATAAATACAAAGATACTTAAGGCGAGAATAAGTGGAAAAAATCTACAAAAAAAAAGGAAAAATCTCATTAAGATCACATTTTGCAAAAGTTCCTTATCATTATTTGTTTTCGTCATGGTAGGAAATATTTCAGTTTTGTATTTTCATCTTAAATAAACGGAGTGTGTGTATATGTGCATACGTATGTATTTGATTTATGCAATTAACTTTTACATAAGCTTACATTTGCAATTTGATTAGATGAATTTTAGTTTGTTAATTAGAGGAAACCCACATTGTTGGAATAAAATTCATGTATAGGTTTTGTCCTATGTATTTCGCCTCATAAATAATATCCACAAATTGCCAGCTGAGTATCAAAATTTTGCACATTTTTATTCATAAGTCAGTCGAAATTCAAGTAGATATCAAAGAAAAAAAATTTGTGCTGGAGTAACACATGAAAAGTAAAGAAGTGCATATTTTTGCTAATCACTATTGCTCAGTTCTGCCTGGGTACCTCAAACATCATATTCATTTCAATTTGTTCATGAATATTTAATGAAACTTTTAGCATATAAATATTTGATGTAATGTTTAAAAATTTAGTTTGCTTAAAATCAGTTATTTGGTAGCTTAGTCTAACTTTGTTAGTACATATATAAATTACATCCAAATGGATATACATATATACACAATTTTCATTTTAAATTTTTAACAAAAGACTTTCCATAAATAACTTCACGATAACTAACTATTACTGATGTATTAACCTATCTCAATGCCATTAAGTTAATCTTAAGAAATAACAGCGAAAACTCAGCAATAAGGATTTTACTCCTTAATATCCGTCAATGTTACTAATTTCATAAGGCAAACACTCGAGTCAAATGCTCTTTTATATGATGGTGTTCCGATGCTGTATGTAAAACTTGATATAGACGCAAAGTTCTTATGACAAAAAACGTAAAAGCTTACTATGAATTTCATGGCATTAAATGCATACAGAAACCAAAAAAAGTTTGTCTTAGGCAATGGATTGCAAAGACTAAAACAAAACTTCAATAAAAAAAACTACATGAAAATAAATAATTATTCTGATATTTTTAAGTTTATCTTCTCAAATAATATTTCAAAACTCGTCGCCTAAATTCTCTTTAGTTCCATATGCTCGAAAGTGTATTCCAAGAAAATCAGGAAAGAAGTTTGAGCCTCAAAAGAAAAAAATTGTTCTAAAAAAGTACTGAATTAAGCAGTATGTTGATAAATTGGGTAGCTCTGTGCTAAATTTAAAAAAATGGGACCAAAGCACTTTTAGAGATATATGATATCTTATCTGATAAGTCATAGTGAACAGTTTGCTCCATACAATACAAATCAATGGAGCAAACCTGCATTTGTCTCACAAATTTGGCAAAAGATATTTATGCATATATCATCAAAATTTAATAATACTTACAAAACATTTGTATTGAAAATTTGAGAGAACTTTGATAAGTTAAATATTATCGAAAACTTCAAAAAATGCCCCAAGCATTGAAAACCTTTAAAATGATGGTAAGATATTTACACATATCAAACAAAATTTTTATCGTTTTTGGACGTGAAAGTGTAAGTGACAAATGAAAGTTTTGCAAATTATCTGCTGCATTTGCTGTAGAAAATACAGCATTTCTTATGTTAAAATGTTTATTTAGTCTATTATGCTTTTAAAGTTAATCCAAGGGAAAGTTCTTCTTGGAACTCGAAGTCCTGCATATGAGGCTTGCTTAGATGAGAGAGGATTCATTTTAAAAACAATTTATGCACTTTCTTGCTAGTCAGCCCCTAAGGACTTAAATGAAAATCGTTTTTTTCGGAGAAAACCTCTTAGTTGCTTTAAACGAATTTCTAAAAGTTTTTCTACAATACAACATAAATATGAAAACAAGCAGCAAAAACAACAAAAAAAAAAATAAAGCTTGAAATTCTCAAGCTGCTTTGGCTCAACACAAAAGCATTATCAATACTCACGACACTCACGAGAATTGGCCCAGAATCAAAACAGACAAACAATTTTACAATGAACGATACAAATAAATTTAACTTGAAAATTGTAAATATATGAGTGTGCTACACAAGACCTTCGAACTGGTGCAAAAGTGAAAACAAAATCTAAAAAAAATTAGGGAAACAATTTTACGATACATACCACATCAAACAGCGGCAGCATAAGAACCAACCCAAACTCAACGCCATCACAGCACCAATCCAATAAATGAGAAACAATTTGGAAATCAAAAAATGTCTGAACTGCGTTAAAAACCCTTTCTATCACACATTGGCATTCAGCGTGCGTTCGGAATGCAAGCCACGTATGCAAAATATGCTGCTTTTAGGTTACATCAGTGACACCAAAAATAAAAAATTTAAGAACCCTACTTCAAAGGTTTTCTTTTTAGCCATAAGCTGCGGAACGTTATGCAGCAAACCCGACATTTAAAACGAAATCATCATCGTCATCTTAGGGTTTTGTGGATGTGTTCGCTGCGCTGCCTAACAAAGCATTGTAATGCTTAAGTGCCTTTATTAAAGCACCAGCAGCAGAATAATTTCTCTTTCGTTTGTGTGCTGCTGCTACTGGTGCCATGGTGTGGTGGCCATCAGAATTTACTGACGCATTAAAATTTTATTGTTGTAAATAAAATAAAAAAACGGAAATTCATGAAAAATAAAAAAATATTTTAGTCCCACTTGGCCAATGTCGCAAAGCTGTTTTTTTTTTGGCTCTGCTCGTGCTTGCCCCTAAGGAATCATCTATTTGAATTTGAGCGTCACACAACGCAATTTTTGTAAATTTTTCGCGAAATTTTATCTGAATCAACGAACGGCTTCATATCTTTAAATTCAGTTTTTTGCAATCAGTTGGCCAATCATACTGGAAACGTTTGTACATGAAAGTTTGTTTTCATAGAGAAATCTGAGGCTATATAGACAATTTTTGATTATTTCAACTTTTTAAACATTTTTCGTTTAAATTTTTCGACATTTTTTAGCATCTTTTAACTTCTTTCAAGCTTACGGTTTTTTTCAATCTTTCAACAGTTTTCAACCTCATTCAACTTTTTCGGGTTTTTCAACATCTTTCAACTCCTTTTAACATTTCCCATATTTTAAGAACTCCTTCAGTCTATTTCAACAGTATTAACATTTTTCAACTTCTTTCATGTATTTGTCTTGGGTTTTTCAACATTTTTTGTATATTTTGTGCAACCTTTTCTTTACTTGTTTTATGACTTTTTCCAAATTTTTGGGTATATCCAACCACTTTCAACAATTTCCATACTTTTTCAACTTTTTGAACTTCATTCGACTTTTTTCAAAATATTCCAAACTTTTTTTCCAACTTTTTTCGAGTTTTTCCAACAATTTTTCCATCATTGCAACTCCAACCCTCAAAACGAAAAAGCGAACTGTGATCGGCCTTTTAGAATTAAATAACTCCTTAAAACATAGCAATTATAAGAAGATTTTGCACCCTTCCACGTACCAGTTCCAGTTTTTACAGGATAAATAATAATATTCTGTTTCTATAGCTTGTAAGTAACTTTGTCGGTTGGAAGTTTGTATTTGATCAATACTAACTGGGTTGTCAAAAATTGAATACGTTATTGTCTTGCATAACCTCCTAGCTTAATTTAAATCATATGTACATATGTACTTTTAAATGAAGGATAACTAGAATCTACCTCTGAAAAGATCTTATATGCTGTAAATATATGTAGTAAGTGAGCCTGTCAGACAGATAGACAGATAGACAGTAACGCGGACAGACAACGTTTAACTAGGAGCGGGCGAAATTACTAACGTATTGGTAACACTGACTTTGACGAAGACAGGGACAATAATACGGACAATGAATAGGATAACTATATCAAACCGAACGCAGCTGTCTAGAACAAAAGAACCACGAACAAAGAACGGTTTGAATAGTTGAGCCGGACGAACAGACGCATTATTATAAGAGTGAAATTGAACTGAAATAAAATGTAAATCTCAATGGAATAAACTACTTTATACTTTTAATTTTTAATAAATGTTTAAATTAAAACTGAATATCGTGTTTTAATAAAGGATAAACACCACATATATATATGACGGAAAACACTTTAAAGACGTATAAAATGTTTAGGAAGTTGAATACCATCTCACACAGCTTACTATAAACTGGAACTTATGTATTTTGTGTATTCAAAAGCGTACTTTGTATTACGTGAATGTAGCATAATTAGCCGTCTTGCACACATACATACATATAGTTACAAATACAGCTTTACATAATTATGTATTGTTTAATATTTTGCACTTGCGTTGCCATGTTTATTTGTTTATTTTTCTTAAAACTTGGAATAAATTAGTTAAGACTTCGTTCGTATAGTCACTGATTGTTTTTACTAATGTTTTTGGTTTGTTTTAGTTGTATTATGCTGTTTAATTGTGCTATGCTTAATGTTCTCTTTGCGCCTCACATTTATACGGATTGACTGTGTGCGTGTTTGTGGGCACTTGTGTGGGTAGTCAAACATTTATCCTATAATTGCACGCTGTCGTCAATTCCCGTACGAAGTTAGTAATTTTTACTTAATTACTTTTACTGAAAAGGAAAGGAATTTAGTGCTGTGGCTTGCGCCTTAAATATTTATACAGGAATTATAGTCGGCTGGAAAAATTAATTTGCTTGTTAATTTAAGATTGCAAAGAAATGTTGTAAGAATTAACGCAAATTTATATCTCCCAGATAAACTGCGTAAAAGTAAGGATATATTATGTTTAAATTTTTATCTGCTTCTAAGGAGTCCTTAAAACTTTAAGTTTTATATTGAGTAGCATCGATCTTTGTTAAAACTAACTTCCAGTTATATGGCTAGCTAGAAAAAGATTGCGACATTGGATTTATTTTCGTAGGTAGTCGTCGTAAGTTGTAATCAATCGTCCAGTTCTGTGAAAAGGTTAAGTCAAAATATATTTTTAAAGTTTATAATATGATATGTATGTACCGTCTTAAATTATGAATGATAATGTTAAAAATTAAACTTTTTTGATTTCAAATTAGCGAAAGGCAGCCTAAATTTTTTCTGAAAGTCGCCAATATACTTAGATTCATATATTTTTTAAAGCACAATACATTTTGTGCTATATTTTTTGTTCCATTGATATCGTTGACTAAAAAAAGTTTAAACTCATTTTATATTAATGATTTTAGCATTAGTTTTAGTGCATGAATTTTTGTTTCAAATAGGGTTTCCGAAGCCGAAACCCCAAAAATCAAAGAATATGTTTATTATTTAAAAAATATATTTTGAGCAAAACGCTCAAACTATTGTTGGTAAAAAATGATAAATATGTCAGTGCATAAGCTGGTAAGTAATAGCACGAAAATATAATTAAAAAAAAAATACACAAAACAAACAAAAATAATTCCAAGAAAGAAATTGGCGAAAAATATACTGGTTCAACTAAAAATGGCTTACCTTAAAAAAGACGGAAATTTGACTTTAATATTAAAATGCATCAACAAATAAAATTAAAAAATTGCGAATAAAAGACATTAGAAAAATTAAACTGCATCAATTAATTTTATGTTGATTAATGAATTGTGAATTCGACCAAAATTTATAATGCAAACTTCAAGTATATCTATTCAAACAATAAAATTCTCAGTTTTCAAAATAATTATTCGCACAAAAAATTATGCTGCATCTATCATTACATGGATAAATCATTTTTTTTTATTAAACAACCGGTGATCATTAAGCATCATCACAACAAAAGCAAAATGAAGAAGAAAAAAAGTACTAGCTATGATGCGAAAAATATTTGTTTTCAGCTATGAAGGACAAAGGCAACAACAATGGACAGTAGATAGTGAAAAAAATATACGCCTTGCTTGCTTCAAGCATCACTTCACAATGAAACTGTGAGCATTAGAATTGGTTCAACAAATACTTGCACGAATGGTATATACAGAGGCACATACCACTCTAGGACACAAAAGGACAATAGTCGTAGGTACACTGTCAAAGTCAGACATACCAAAATCGTCAATAGCATAGTGATATGAAAATCCATTTTTCATTAATGACAAGCAACTCTGCTGCACCACAGATAACGATACATATGGGAGTACATACACGAACATTAAATGAAAGTACTGCATTGATCCTTGATTTGCAGAGGATATTCAAGCAAAATAAAAATGACATTGTTTACGTAGGTATACTTTTTAAGAGTTTCTGTCTTGACAGAGAGGAATGTGATGCAAATTTTTATAACAGAGATACTTAGCAAATAACGAACGAATTCGTTTTATAATAGGCAAGAGGCAGGATAGGCTAAGTAAACGAAAAACTATATATTTATTAATTAAAATTATATTTTAAACATAGCATACTTATTGGGGTTTCTGTTGAAGTGCAATTTTCAATAGCCCCATAACCTTAAAATGGTTTGGCAACTGTAGGTTTGTGTTACACACTCTGATATAAAAACGTTTCACTCAAGTACCACGCCTTGGTTGTCACTGGTGAAGGAGACTTACTAAGCTTAATTGTTAAATAGCTTTTATTAAAAAAATATTTGGATGTGCACGTTGCCAGAGGTAACACCTTGTCTCTTAATGATAAATTACTGCTGCTACTAAATTGCTTACAATTTATGCCAAATATTTGTGCATAATCAGTCAAATAGTACAATGTATATAAGAAATGTCAATAACAAGGACCTTGCTGCACGTGTGCAACATTGTTATGCACTGCGAACTGGCACCACGTAGTTGCACTTAGCGTTTACATGCACGTTACGTGTTATTTAATTGATTACATGCCAAACTTAAATGGCCCCATGGTTAAATTCCCATTTGAACTTTATAGCTGTTGCTGCAAAAGTTTGATGTGTACAAGACTTAACGCGATTTTTGTTGGTATTAAAAAAAAATAGTAATAAAACTCCCCGGAAACAAATTGTACACGTATTGGCTTACAGATCAATGTTGTAAAATAATATACAAATTTCGCAAGAAAATATATCAGTCTTGCAATAAAATGTGCATATCACGATACTATAGGTGCTCTAAATATCAATAAAATGGGATCTGTAACTTAAACACTAAACCAGACAGAAATTTTATTTCAATCTTAATCTCATAAAAGAAAAAATTTGAAGAGCTATAGTATCTAAGAAGTCGACAAACGGTTAAAGTTATCGATATTCTAGAAAAATCTCAAGAAAGTATCGGAAAACTACAAACACGGCGATGCAAATCAAAATATATCGTATATTTAGTATAGTAAATAAAATAATTAAACAATTTTTAGACTAGTTATTGATTTCAGAGGCAAGTGAGTACGCCTCTTTTAAATTGACTTTGAGCCAGCTAAGATACAACAACCACTTTTCCAACAAGTGCAATGTCTGGTAGGTTATTCTAAAGACTTCTTCGACATGCAAGAATTAAAAACAAAGTTCTGAATAATATTCTTTCAAAACCGCTCAACTGATTTTGGTAAGACTTATGGTACAACTATAAATATATTTTCAAGTTATTAGGTATACCGTTTTTCAATCGGTTGTGTTTCTAATTGGTTCTAATTTTGATCAATCAAGACAGCGATGTGTAAAAACAACTAAGCTAAATAAAATTGAATTGGCTATAAAATTGAAAAAGAATGGTGAAATTCCCGATATCCAAAATTTGAGAGAGTACATTTTCTTACGACTTCACTGTTTGTATTTCCACCATAATAAAACTGACAATTTATATAAGAGCAAAAATTCAATTCAAATTGTATAAATTTTGGTGTATGTTACTAGAGGTGAGGCACCACTAAAACCTATCAATTTACATTATGTATAATTCGTATGATAGAATTTTGAAGAAAGCAATCTTTTCATGTGAAATCTCATTACAATTAGGTACTGAAATGGATCTCACCAAATCTTTTCAAGAATTTTGGCACCTACTTATATTTCGAATAGCAACCAAATATTTTCGCAAGAACTAATTATATCATCTCATACTCACATATATTTTCGTAGGAATAGTAAACGTGGTTCTCTTATTACGATATACAGACTTTGTTGCTTGTTGACTGTACCAATTTACTCGAGAATAAAATAAAAATTTAAAAAGTTACAAACAGTCCTTGCAATAGCAACAATGTTAACGTTTTTTTTTGCACAGTTACAGCGCCTGTAGGAAGTTATTTTGTTACACGACTGTGTGACTGCATCCATTGGGTGAAGAACATAAAAAAACAATCTAAGCGAGATGGAAAAAAAGCAAAACGGAATCAAAGATACAATTGTAATCTGAAATAGACGCAAAGTGCCAAACAAAATGACAAGTTAACATTTGATCTAATCGCGTCGCAGGAGAGAGCATATGAAGGGAACATTTTACAGCGCAGATCATGAAATAAATATATTAATGAACTAAGCCACTTCGTTAATGACTTTATTTCAAATATAAGTTGAAAAATTCTTAATAAGCTGAAATGATTGACGCTTAATAAATGCCTTGAAATAGAAATATGTTGTAATGATTACACACTGGCTTGAACTGGAACTTGGACTGATTTTGGTCATGGTATGGCTGTAAATCATTGACATATCATGTGAAAAATGATGCCAATGAACATTACATTGGAATTGGTCAAGGGTTTATGAACTGTAGATGGCAGACAGAAAGATTTTTGCGTATTGCGTAATGCAAGAAATTTCGTATTACGTGACAAATCTTTTAAATGAGGTACACATCATTTCCATCAAAAATTTGAATTTAAGGGACATTTTTAATTATATTTTAACCTTTTTCAAAAACACGCTTAATGAAAAAATGAAACATAGTTACGATAAAAACCACGTTTTTGCTGGCGAAGATTTTTGCAATCCCATGTGAAAATTTTAGTTAAATATTTTTCTATAGCACTTAACACTTGATCACCTTTCTTCAGCAAAATTTATAGCACAAATTTGTAGAATTATTCTATTACTTACTTCGGGTCCTTCTGAACGTTATCTTTAACGCAAAAAAAAAACTTCAAAATTCAACCACCAAAATTAAGTGAAATATAAACTAAAATTTAAATAAAAACGAATTTTATTTCCAACTTTTAGTGGTTTTTTAAAAAGTTTGCATAAAATTAACATAAAAAAATAAAACCTACACAAAAGTCGTTGAGAACAAGGGAAATGAAATTTTTATTTCAAAAGGGAAAAACAAAAACAGAAAGGTTACCCGTGATATCCAGCACACCTAACAAAAAGAACATTTTAACTAAGAATAATTAACCTCCCAGTACGCAGATAATTTTGCAACCACTATAAAAACCTCATGTACATTCTTATTTAAGTAAATTAAATTCAACAAATGCTTTTATGGAACGTCAGGAACACAATACAAAAAACATTGACTGACATTTGTTATGATGCTTTTAAGATCAATTTGCACTGATTAGGAAACTTCAACATGTGGATGTGGGTGCGTACATCCGCACAAATAAATAATAATGTATGCACCCAGTAGGCAAAAGCTGGACTAAAATGCATTCATATTCTTTTCTAACTTATCTTTTTTTTTATAAATGGCCAGAATTTTTCGTTTTGTGGAAGACAGAAAATTAGTCTGTCCTTCTTCGACAGGGATTAGAGCAAACCTTCTTCGGAAAAATAAAAGTATGCCATCTAGACTCATTTCCAACTGGAGGGAAAAAGAAGGCATTAAGTTAAAGGGAAAACAGATGAAATGGCTTGACCATGGGTTTTTATGAATTGAAATATTCAATGTTGATATTTAAAAGTATTCAAACATTCAAATTTCGAACAAATACTGGTATGAAAAGTTGAGAGCAGATTTTGTGATTTCTAGTTAATCTGTAAAAGCTCTCAGATCTGGCAAGTGTTTTGATCCTGCTAACAGTTCTACTGTTGCAAAGGACACGAGTATTTGAGTTGATATTGAAAAGGCCCTATACATAGGCGCTTACTCATGCAGAAATGTTGGAATGTGTATAGCGAGATATTGCTTACCTACGCACTGGGTATGTATACGTATATTAATGAAGGTGTGTAGGTGTGGAAGCGAGACTTAAAAGAAACCGCAAAAATCTCAGCAAAACAAATGTTGAAGCTTTTTAAATTTACATAAATTCGGAATATGCATGAGCGAAATATCGGAACAGCAGTAAAATAATTTAAACTAACAAGGAAACATACAATAAAATATAAATCGCTTCAGGTAGATAAATGCACCCCAAATACATTGGTAATATTCGTAGACGTTAGAGATTTCGAAGTACAAATAATTTTACTATGGGTACTCAATTGTCGACCTCAATATTATTTACACTATGATTTACGAGAAGCACCCACGAATTTGAAACAGTTTCCGATACAAAGAGTACGACCGAAACGAAACCAAAAGGAACCGAACCGATTTTATCCATGATCCTAGATACATGTTTTGTGAAATATTATTAATTAATCCAATATATCAAACCTGCCTGATATTGTGCATAACTGTTTCCCACTGCGGGTGGCTTCTTCTGTATTTTCTATAAGTCAGTGATCTTTTCAGATGATACACTGCAACGGAACACTTATGGCTGATGAACAGTTCCCGCATTCTTCGTAGCCAATATCCATCAAATTTGCATCTGGCTGTAAGTCATTACGAGTGAGACTCGCACATTAAAATATCGAAGATGTGTGCTCTGTGGTAAAAGAACTAACCGTTGGTTCTTAAAGTAATATTTGAAGATTCTGGTTTCGTATCGATCCATAAAAAAATGCTACTAGATTTATTTTTCAAAAATTTAACAAAAAGAAAATGTTGAAAAATTAAAAGTTTAAACGAACTGAAGCCATAAACTTAATTTGAAGCCACCCTGCCTCAATCTATACATATACAAGAAAAGAAAATGTTTTTTGCAACGCAAATGTTCCTATTGTATCATATTTTTAATGTAAAGTAAAATCAGTTACATAGGGTCTGACTGTCGATCATTTCTTGCAAATATGACAGGTACATTATTAAATATAACATTTGTAAGTTTATGACTTTATGTGCATTAAGTGACGATAAATGTCATGGTCATACCATAATTAAAAAAAGTGTTTTATTTAGAATGTCCCAGTATTGGCTTCAAAAATACACAAAAAATTGCTTAAATGAGAGCCTCAGAAGCCAAGGGGCATAAGTGCAAAAAAGCTATTGTCGAGATATTTAAGTTTAAAGTTAACACGCTAGATGTAGCATGTAAATAAATTTTTTTTTCACACCTATTTTGTTCATTAGATTATAAAAAAGTAATCCTTAAGTGGAAAAACCTTTACAATATGTCATATCGGAGTACCAGCATGCGGTAGGAAGGTATTTTTCACTTATGTCCCTTGGCTTCCAAATTTTTTTGAATCTATGGTACCGTTGTCTTAGCGAAGCGCGGTAAACACTGCGTTTCATGGAAAATTGATATTTGTGCAAATTGATTTATTTGAGTCTTGAATACTGCAGCGACATCATACATACAAATAAAGGGAAAAAATTATTGAAGAGGTTTGTAATTATTAATACAAAAACTAAATTGTAATTTATATGTGTTGGCAAATATTTATTTTAGTTCAATATGCCTCTTGGTGCCGCGAAGCAGAACGAATCCTTGAAGCAGTTAAAACAAGCAATTGTTGTGGAGTGGTCAAAGATAGATTTATCGGTTCTACAAAACTTGGTGAATTCGATGCCCCGACGGTTGCAGTTAGTTGAAAGGCACAAGGGCAACACCATCTCATACTAAAATGACCTTAAACTAAATTTATTTTTGAGTTTAAAGTCAAAATTTAATTTAAAACTACATTTCATAAATATCAATTTTCTATGAAATAAATTTTTAATTATTATTTCTAGATATTAAAATGTGATGAATTAAATATGTTTATGCTTTGATATGTTCAACTTATTAAAGCCTTTATTAAAAAAAATAAATCATAAGAAAAAAAACTTAGTGCTTACACTAAGTTTAAAAAATATATTGCACAAATATCAATTTTACTGAGGTATATCAAATAATTAAAGCAAATTAATTTTTTTTTTTAAGTTGTTTACTTTAATAATTATTTAAATATATACCTATAATTTACAATTATTGAAATAATGTGAAGCGTCACAGCTGTACAGTTCAGAGCAAACAGGTCTTTAGAACTTTGTTTGGAAGCCAAGGGGCACAAGTGCCACTTATGCCCCTTGGCTTCCAACGTAACCGCAACTTAAATTTTTTAACGTAATTTGAAAGCACGAGATGGCGCGGGAAGAGCCTAAAAGTTAATTTTCAGTATATATACATGTTTTCTACGGTTTTATGAGGACTTTGAACGGGCCAGCTCAAAATTTTCAAAATGTTCACTTATGCTCCTTGGCTTCTGAGGCCCTCAAATGTACATTATCTTCACTTGAGGCGGTAGTTAAATTTTTGTGCATTAAGCATTCGAATATGATTTTGGACATTGAGACGTCGTAACGGAGCCGACAAAAAATATTAGATTTGGATGTCGAGTGACGACGGTTGTCTTGGTAAGGGGATAGTGAGGTTACGTCTTAATATGTGATTCAACATGAGAAAATAGTAGGGCTTTCAAGTGAAAGCAGCACTTTTTGAACGTTTGTGTTTTCTTTTAATAAGTAAAAATGTAGCGACAAAGAGGCTCCAAGAGCGCTTCAAAAAAAAAAAAATAATCTGAGATGCGCGTGTCAGAGTCTATGAGCGAAGCAAAGTGCGAAGCAAGCTGCACTTTGTACACGTCACGGTTTCTGCTAAGACTGTACAATTCGATCAAAAATATTGTTCAATTAATTAATAATAACAGTCGATTAATAACAAATAAAATTTTTAAATTAATATATTTTTTCATGGAGACCACAACTAAAAGGATTAGTTTTCCGTTGTACTCAGCACTTCGTCAAATTAAGTATTTTTACTTGAATTTGCTTTTGCCAATACTTTTTTTTGTTGATAAAAAGTACTTTTTAACTCCACTCTTAACGTCATTTATGAATATGTGTACAATGGCATGGCATTGTATGCATGCATAACTGAGTCACGTTGTACATAGCTGCTTGGTTGCAACAATTCCCAATCTTAATAACAGAGAGTTACTGCTGACATTTATTGAAACATTTATTGAAATGTCATAACATCTAAGTCTTGCGTTGCTATAGCTAAGGAAATGTCTTTTGCAAGAATATGGGTATATTTTGATTTAAACTTTTTGCGAGATAGGGGTCTTTCACGCGGATTGCATCCCAATTAAAAAAAAATAATGCAAATTGAAACCTTAAGCCATTGTCATATTTTAAATTTGCAATGCATTCTGCATTTGTGTTTTTAAATCTCTTTGAGGGTCAATTAGCGGAGAACAATACCTACAGGCTTTCATTAAAAAATAAACTGAAATGAACAATTAAACGCACGTTCGTTCATACATACGTACATACGTATTAAAATAAATATTTTTTTTCAAAGAAATCCTCTTTTGTATGCGTTAGCATTTAAATAGAATTACAAAGAATACGCTTTTAAAAAAATCATGGTTCATTGTTTATATTTTTAAAATTTATCCGGTTTTAATCTGATAGTCAGCGTTTTAACGAATAGTCAGCGTTTTAACGAACAACGCAATAGCTTAGGCTCAAACGGAAGTATTAAAAAAAGTGTTGAAAACTCTGAAAAGCTGCAGTAAATATTTTTATTCAAAATTTAATCAATGAAAGTAATCGTGTATATTAGAGTGGGCCTTATATGTATGTATTGCAAATTTCTTGCAGTACTTTTTTAATACTTAAACAAAAATTACGATAAAAATTTCCAAGTTCAGTACAAATTGAATTTAAAAAAAAAACAATGAAGTTCCCAGAGAGAAATATATATTTATATTTAAACATGTGTTAATTATACGTCGTGTATGGGTGATGCCACGTCCTATCCAAATTGGTGTTTGCTCAATGCGGATAAATCAGCGACTTTAGATTATTTGCAAGCCAGTGTTTGACATATTATTGACGAGATAGCACTTCAGAAGTTCAAAAAAAAGTTGTATATTGGAACTCCAAGCTGTGCTGTACTGGGAACAGTTACGGCGCTCAGCTACTCGGAATAATAATGAAATGATAAATGGCATATAACTTTCTCCAGATAGTGCTAAAATTTAAGTTTTTTGCTAATTTTTGTGTTTGCTTTTAATTCAAAACATCGATGCCATAAAAACAAAAGTCCGATGATGCATAAATTTAAGTATAATATAGTATATTCTATTCCAAGAGCGTTGGCATCAGACTTAAGACAATTTCAAATGTCAGCGTCATAACTTTGGAAGAATTATGTATTTTATCAATGTAAAACGAAATACATAAATAATAATAATAAAAAAAAAAGAAGAATCAAAACACAATATTTTGTGGAATACGTAGAAATATGTGTGTATATTGGTATCTTAGCTGCACAACTTTATTAAATGTCGTTTAGTTTTACACATTTGCCTTTTTAAAATGTATGGTAAAAGTAGATAACATGTTTATAAAAATTTCAAAATAAAATAAGTTTATAATTCTCATGTCCCGAAATGTTCCAAACACATGTAACGAACCTTCGGCCGGGGATCTTGACTCGCCGGAGTCCAGAGGTTCGGTCACAAAAATTTATAATTTGCAAGGAGTGGCTCTTTTATTGAAAGGAGAGAGTTGCACAGCTTTTGTGATTTTTTTCCAGTTTTATTTCATTATTTATAAAATATATATATATGTGTAAGTTATGTGATTAAATATTTCTACGTATTTGCCGTCGTGTCAGCGTACCCTGGTTGTCGTGTTTCCACTGCGTCGTTGTAGTGAGATTTGTGAGAAAAAGGTCAGACTGAGTGTTCTGCCCACGCTCTGCCTAGCTTCGCCTTCTGCCTTGCTCTCAACCTCCACCGCGACTCACTGATACGGTAGCGAGCGAGTTACCATGGAAACCTCGAGTTTAGCTTACTCGTATGCGTGTCCAGTTCTAGGCCTCAAGTGTATGAATACGGTAGTGCACACACTTGCGAACCCAAACTCTGACGCTCACGACAATTTCTATGTTACCTACTCAGTCAGAACCTCTACTCTACTCACTATGAAATTGCAAATATACCTGTAGCCTCTTGGTAACTACTGCAAATGCTCCGCTTCTCTTGCTGCCACTGCTTCGACTGCTACTACTGCTCCTGCTGCTATTTCTGCTTCCACTGCTACTTCTGCGACCACTGCTGCTGTTGCTATTTCTGCTTCCACTGCTACTTCTGCGACCACTGCTGCTACTGCTTATTGGCTTACGAGGACTTAAGTCCGCCTTCGCCGGCGGCCCGGCACAACTCATCCGATTTTTGCTTGAGTTTCCTCTTTTATACTCTGTCGCTTTGTTTAATTTTTACCAACATATGGTTAAAATAGCTGGGTTTATTATTTCGCCATTTCGTGGTTGTAACAGCTGATCGATGACATCGCTGGTATGTTGATACCTCTGGTGTATTGACAGTAGTGTCTCGTGTTGCCACCTGGGCATTCGATGCAACTTTACTCCGATTCTCACGCGATCCAACGCGATTATAAACTAAATATTCTAATTAAATACTTATTAATTAACAAATTCTAACTTAATGTGCCTTCATGGTCTTTTAACTTATAATTAGTGTATCAAATAAAATAAAAAGTAAGAAATAAGCGGTAGCTCTGCTGCTGCTGTTGGAGTTGTGGGCGAAAACGAGGCCCTGCCGACTTTCGTCTTCACACACACAACACAGTTTTTGTTGCGCATCATTGTGAATTGCATTGTAGCAGTAAGTAAATTTTCAAATACACAAGTGTCATATTGTTATTAATGTTAGTGCATTTGTTATTTAATTTGTTGTACTCTTGGGAGAAGTCAGCGAGCAACATGAAAAATTACATACACAACGTGCAACAATTGCTATGAAAATGAGTGTTATTTACTATAAAATGTTACAAATTTAACTTCAGTTGATTCGGCAAAATATAATCGTTTCAAATATTTTGGGAAACATCGCATTTAAAATTTAGATTAATGGAAAATTCAGTGAATATTATTCGCTAAAGTAAATGAAACAGAAATCGAAAAACAATTAGCAAAAAATAGTTATTTAATTTTAAAAATCTGAAGCAAATATGACAAATAATAAAAAATTTGCTGGTCCATGCGAAGACTATCGTAGCTAAATTTATCGCTTTTCGCGAAGAGTGTCGTTATTCAAATTCTTGCTGCGAAAACTATCGTAGTTCAAAAGCGACATCATTTGAATGAGTAGGCCATACCATTACTCAGAACCGTCAAGCCGTTAGATAAAATCGTTAGATGTTTATTGTTATTCCCTGTTCAACTGCTTTGAGTTAACAGTTTAAAGTGTTTGTGTTACATATTAAAATGTTTGAATTAGAATATCGAAAATTTAAGTAAAAGTGCTGATATTATAACATTATGCAGATAAAGTACTTTTAGATTTATAAAAAATTCTTAAAATTTATGAAGGGTGTTTTTTTTAGAGGTTTGTTTTTCGAATAGAGATAAAACTGGCATTTTATGGTCAAATCTGGCAATTCTAATGTCATTTATGTTCAGTTTGGTTTGCCATTTCATCATGAACAGGTTGACAAAAGAACAACGCTTGCAAATCGTGCAAATTTATTTCGAAAATAATGGTTCAGTTCGTGAAGTTTACCGCAAGCTCCGTCCATTTTATGGTCGACATAATCGTCCATCAGAGCAATTAATTCGGTTAACCATGGATCGTTTTCGCACTACGTTTACTCTATGTGATAATACGCATCCGCAGAGACGTCGAACAGTGCGCACCGAAGAAACAATTGCCGCTGTAGAGCAAAATGTTGAAGAGGACCCGAATGAATCGATTCGCCACCGTGCACAGCAATTGGAGCTTTGTCCATCAACTTTATGGAAGATTTTGCGCAAAGATCTTGGCTTGCGACCTTACAAGATCCAGCTTGTGCAAGAATTAAAGCCGCGAGACCATGCAATGCCTCGTGATTTTGGTGTATGGGTCGAAAATGAGATTGATCTCGATGCTGATTTTCATCGCAAAATTTTGTTCAGTGATGAGGCTCATTTTTGGTTGAATGGCTACGTCAACAAGCAAAATTGCCGCATTTGGAGTGAAGAGAATCCACATGAGACCCTTGAGACGCCATTACATCCACAAAAACTGACTGTTTGGTGTGCTCTATGGGCTGGTGGAGTCATTGGGCCATACTTCTTCCGAAATAATGCTGGAGAGTCAGTTACCGTTAATGGAGACCGGTATAGAGCCATGATAACCGACTATTTTGTTCCCGAATTGGATGGCATGAATGTGGATGAGTTGCGGTTCCAACAAGACGGCGCTACATGCCACACAGCGCACGTCACAATCGATTTATTGAAGGAAACATTCGATGAGCGCATAATTGCGCGGAATGGACCTGTCAATTGGCCACCAAGATCGTGTGATTTGACACCATTGGATTATTTTCTTTGGGGATATGTGAAGTCGCTCGTCTACGCCAACAAACCAGAAACGTTAGGGGACTTGGAAGCCAACATTCGTGGCGTTATTGCCGACATACGGCCCCATATGCTCGAAAAAGTGGTTCAAAATTGGACCTGTAGAATTGGCTTTATTCGAGCCAGCCGCGGCGGCCACATGCCCGAAATCATATTTAAACATTAATGGCATAAAATTATCCTTCCAATAAAGCCAAATTGATGGACATTAAAACGATTTTCTTGTGTTTTATTTCAATTCGAAGCTCTATACCTCTAAAAAAAACACCCTTTAAATACGCTATGCTTTTCGCCGCGAAAATCTGAACTGCAATAGTTTTCGCCGCCAAAATCTGAACTACGATAGCTTTCGCGGTGAGCATTTGAATTACGATACTCTTCGCGGCAAACATTGAAATGCGATACTCTTCGTAGCGGATCTGAACTGCGATAGTTTTTGCTGATAATTTGAGCTACGATAGTCTTCGTAGGGACCAACGATATCTTTTCTATAAAATGTTTTAAAATTAAACTGTTAGCCATGGAACTGCATATGCTGTAATGCTCTGATTATGAATTATTAAATTTCTCCTTTACTTGACATTATAAAATAGTATGTACATATGTAGTATATGAAAAAATATAGTCAGTCAGCAAAAAATTTGGCTCGCAAAATAAGGAAAGTAATTTTTTATCTATTTTTGTTTTTGCAGAACTCTTTGTGATTGTTCAAAGGCAAATTTCTTATATTAACTATTTTAGATATTTAAATAATTTATAAGTGAAATTATGCATACATCACATTAATTGACGAAAGTTTAATTTGAAATTATATATTGCTGATAGTTTGAAAATATTTTGTGTAAGATGTGATGCAGAAAATAATTCTCAAATACTTAATCGAACTGGAAACTACTCATATTACCAGGTTTCATAATTCAAATCGATTAATGGGATACAAAAAGCGTTTCTTTAAGTGTTTTTATATAAATTTAAATCTTTTTGCAGTAAAAGCCAAATTACAATAGCGCGTCAGTTTTCGAATTCAACAGATTTTTTAGAACTCACTTCTTGCTATGAAGTAAATTATAATATGGCAGTGGCAGTGAACAGTGCTACAGGTTAGGTTTTAAGCTAAATTCACAACCACTGCTGTTGAATGTCACACTGAAGTTGACAGTTCAACGTTTCTTTCATTTGTTTGATTTAAAAAATTGACGATAAGTCAATTGAATTGATTCGGAAAATAAATTTCAATGTGAAAGAAAACATGAAAGCCAAGTCTCAAATGAAAAACAAAATGAGGAATTTTCTTTAAAATTAATAAAAAAAAAATGAATATGTTAATATGACAATTTAAAGTATTTTTTTTTACTGCCATTGCCAACGCGTTATTGTGATTTGGCTTTAATTCATTACACATCAGAATAGCAAAAATGTTTCTATGCAAAGTTTGTTGATCAGTGCGCGTATTCTATTGAGGAAATAGTGTTCCAACAAGGTGGAGACCCTAAACATTCTGTAAAAATTGTGAAAAAGTGGCTTGAAAACCAACCATTTAAAATATTAAAATGGCCTGCACAAAGCCCAGATCTCAATCCAATTAAGAATTTGTGGGCAATTGTTAAAAGAACATTGTGTCAGTACGATTTTCCTCCGAAACATGTGAACGAGCTATGGGAACGTGTCCAGATTGCTTGGACCAACATACCACACAAAATGATTGAAAAATTAATGGAAAGTATGCCCAGAAGAGTGAAAAGTGTTTTAAAAAGAAAAGGTCTCTGGTTCAAATACGAGAATTTTATTTAAATCATTATTTTTTCTATACTGTATCTTACGTGCAAAACTGGACTCATTGACTTTTTTTGTTTTTTCTAAGGTATTTTTGTTTTTATGTTTGTTTTTTTACTTTTTGTGTTATTATATGTTAAGTGTAATAAATAAAGAACTAAAAATTTAAAACTGTATGCAGCTTGAGTAATTCTTTCAAATTTGCCATCCATATGAACTCAGGTTTGACAAACATCCGACCAGTATTGCTCGCCACTGTACATATATGCTTATTTTGAAAATTTTAATAATTTGATATTGAACTTATTGTTGTTGCTCAAGACACGTGCGATTCCGTTTTATTATTAATTACCTTTAATTTTATACACATTTTATTAAGATCGATCAAATAATAATCTGCTTACTTAAATTTAACTATTGCATTTTTAAATAGAAAAACGGTTATAAGCTGCACGCCAAAATTGTTTAAAATGCATTTTATGAGATCATGTCAAGTAATTAAAATTCATTTAAGTTTCGCAATTTTTTTGATGTTGTTTTTTCGTTACCACTTTGGGTAATCGTAAGGATTTTTATTTACATGTAGTTAAGAGTGCAAGCCGTAATTTTTTTTATATTTTTAAAGTATTTGTTTGCCAGTGTACGTGTGACGAATACATTTGCACATAGTCATTGGCTTTTATGTTTTTGTGTGTTGCGTTGTTGATAAAGCTGTGCGTGCCCTCACGTAACATTAATTAAAATGTTAATTTTACCAAAACACGTGAAAAACATTATAAGTTGGATATAATGAATTTAAGTAATTATTACATAGAAAGTTAATTTCTACATTGTATGAAAAATAAGTATCATATTCATTTTAATTGTTATTAGAAGTGAGAGTTCTTTATAAAATTATAGTAAAAAATTATCTGATAAAAGACGATTAGTTTTCACTGGCGCCAAAAATACTGGACGAGGTTGATAAAAAAAATTAAGTAAATACTTAAGTACGTAAATAGGAGCGATATGTTCACAGACCGTCATGCCATCAATTTTGTAAGTGAAGTTTTGAGTGAGGTTTGAGGTTTTTGCGGAATGAACATTTGTTTTGAGATCGTAAGTCTCATTAATTTGTCAAACCTGATATGGGTTAAAGTCGCAAGCGTGAAAAACTTCAAAGTACAAAATTTGGTAAAAATTACTCTACCGCTTAAATTACACTAAAATTTACTAAGTTTCATTGGGTGTTATTTAATATAATTTATTAAAAAAGTGTTGAAGAATTCTATTCCTTATGAATGATTTTGGGTTATTGATAGTAAACTTTTCACTTCTATTGATTTTGCTACTTTAAGATAGATGTTCAACGCGAAGTTCTTAATAGTATTCAGAAATTGACATACATTAACTGAAACATCTCAACAAGTACCGAACAATTCGAAAGAAGCAAAACAGATCAAAAAATCTCGAAGAGGATAATTATGTTCAATAGGTATCGAAAAATGTTGAATGATATCGAATAACGTCGAGGAGCACACAAAAAAGTCACTTGTAGCCAGAAAACTTTGAATCCAAAATATTCAATACAGTCGAAAAATGTCAAGAAATATCAAAGAAGCTAATAGAAGTCGAAAAAGTTGATGAATCCAAAAAATTTGACCTTGTCGACCAAAGAACATAAGGTAAACAAACAAAACAAAAGGCTACAATTTTGTGTGAAAAAATTGAATCTTTTTATAAAACGAAAAGCTGGATTTTTGGAGACATTTAAAAAATTAATCAAACATTCAAAACAGAAATCAAGCCCTAAATAACTGAGAATCATCTCGTAAGGTAGAGATGAACTCAAAATCCTTCTCTAACTATAAACAGGTCATGCTAAACAATTGAAGGAATTAATGTTCAAGAAACTAATCACTGAGTTTTGAGCACTGCAAAACATTTAGAATTTTTAGGCTTTTTCATTTGAATGTTAATAAATTAATTCCGATAAGTGGTGATACGAACTCTAAATTTCATACCTTTACTAAAATTTTTTCCATTTTTTTCTTAGTTGCGTTGAAAATTGTAAAAAAAAATTGTTATCGGAGACGAATCAAACAATCGAAACAGCTAAAGTGCAGCTTTGATGAAAATAGAAAAAATGTTGGTCTGCACGAATTGCCTTTCAAAAAAAGATATTATATGAGACATGAGATGTTTCTAAAAAAACACTTACCTTTTAAAAATCTTTGTTTATCTTTGATGTGAAAAATACTTTCAATGTGTCGGTACGGTTCTTTCCTAAGCGCAATTCACGCCAGCATAACTTGAATGATGAAAAGCATTTCCAGGTGCACTCAAGCAGAATTTCACGCGAGACTACGCGATAGTATTCGACATTCCTTTGAGCGTAAAAAGACGCTCACACTTATTCACGCCAAGTGTTTGCTGCACACAAGCACACTCGTAGATAAACACGGAATATCATTTGAATAACTCGACAAAATTTCAAAAAAAAAAAAACGCTTATACACAGCATCTAAGAAAAATTCAAAGGAGACACTAAAAACACACGACACACAAAGACGCTGCCAGAATTCTCACGCTATTACCGCCAAAAGTAGTAAAATTTTACAACACACACGTGCAGCTTTTACATTTATTGGAAATATAAAGAATAAAAAATTTTAACAACAAATATTATGATTTTTTTCTTATTGCTGCACGTTTTCGGAACACTGTGATTTAAACGCAGCCCATATGTCTCGCGTTTCAAAGAAAACTGAACCGTAGCAAAGTTAGTTGCACGCTAAAAAGACGCAACAGCAGCAGCAGTCGAAGGAAAAACAAATAAAGGAGCAACAGGATTTCGAAAAAGCTCTGTAGCATTGAACAAAACAAAAAACAAAGAGAGAGAGAGAGAGCTTTCAAGGTTACAATAACATTGTTGTTTTTCGGTTGTTGCTGCAATTTTGTTGTTGCTCTTGAACTTGCATCACATGCGACAGTGAAATGCGTTTTGCAGGTGCTCCATGCAGCACGGTATGGGCTGCTGTGCTGTTTTGTAATCAGAGGAGTAGTGTGAGAATTGGTGAGAAAGAGGAACTTTAATGTTGCCGTTTCATTTATTTTTAATGGATTCATATAGAAAAAAGAACAATTGATGGACAGTTAGGTAAGCAAATAGATAGATGAAAGATAATCGAATTATTATGTAAAGGGTGTTTTTTTTAGAGGTATAGAGCTTCGAATTGAAATAAAACACAAGAAAATCGTTGTAATGTCCATCAATTTGGCTTTATTGGAAGGATAATTTTATGCCATTAATGTTTAAATATGATTTCGGGCATGTGGCCGCCGCGGCTGGCTCGAATAAAGCCAATTCTACAGGACCAATTTTGAACCACTTTTTCGAGCATATGGGGCCGTATGTCGGCAATAACGCCACGAATATTGGCTTCCAAGTCCCCTAACGTTTCTGGTTTGTTGGCGTAGACGAGCGACTTCACATATCCCCAAAGAAAATAATCCAATGGTGTCAAATCACACGATCTTGGTGGCCAATTGACAGGTCCATTCCGCGAAATTATGCGCTCATCGAATGTTTCCTTCAATAAATCGATTGTGACGTGCGCTGTGTGGCATGTAGCGCCGTCTTGTTGGAACCACAACTCATCCACATTCATGCCATCCAATTCGGGAACAAAATAGTCGGTTATCATGGCTCTATACCGGTCTCCATTAACGGTAACTGACTCTCCAGCATTATTTCGGAAGAAGTATGGCCCAATGACTCCACCAGCCCATAGAGCACACCAAACAGTCAGTTTTTGTGGATGTAATGGCGTCTCAAGGGTCTCATGTGGATTCTCTTCACTCCAAATGCGGCAATTTTGCTTGTTGACGTAGCCATTCAACCAAAAATGAGCCTCATCACTGAACAAAATTTTGCGATGAAAATCAGCATCGAGATCAATCTCATTTTCGGCCCATACACCAAAATCACAACGCATTGCATGGTCTCGCGGCTTTAATTCTTGCACAAGCTGGATCTTGTAAGGTCGCAAGCCAAGATCTTTGCGCAAAATCTTCCATAAAGTTGATGGACAAAGCTCCAATTGCTGTGCACGGTGGCGAATCGATTTATTCGGGTCCTCTTCAACATTTTGCTCTACAGCGGCAATTGTTTCTTCGGTGCGCACTGTTCGACGTCTCTGCGGATGCGTATTATCACATAGAGTAAACGTAGTGCGAAAACGATCCATGGTTAACCGAATTAATTGCTCTGATGGACGATTATGTCGACCATAAAATGGACGGAGCTTGCGGTAAACTTCGCGAACTGAACCATTATTTTCGAAATAAATTTGCACGATTTGCAAGCGTTGTTCTTTTGTCAACCTGTTTATGATGAAATGGCAAACCAAACTGAACATAAATGACATTAGAGTTGCCAGATTTGACCATAAAATGCCAGTTTTATCTCTATTCGAAAAACAAACCTCTAAAAAAAACATCCTTTAGATAAATAGATAAATAGATGGATAGATAAATAAATTAATCGATACACAGTCCATGTGTGCTCATTCCTCCAGACCAGATAATCGAAATGAAGGGAATGCTGAAATGTAAGTAGCTTCCTTATGTCATAACCAGCTCATTTCCATATTTTATTTAAAATATTATTGTATTCAGATTTAGTTGAAGGAGATACCTTTTAAATTCCGTTTTCTCATATCTCCAACACATTTACATGTGATTGGCAACACTAGCTGGCTACGTGTGTTCAATGTTGTTATGGAAGGATATTATTATGACTCAATTGACGCACAACTGTTGCAATTTAATGCATTGAATGTTTTGGATGGTGATTGTGTGATCTTTTTTTCGCTGAGCTTTTGCAATTAATAATATTTAACAATAATAAATAACATTGACTTCTCTATATTAGATTTCACACTCTTGACAATAACCATTAGCTATAACCTAACGTAGTTCTGCGTGGTTTTATTTAACCAAATAAAATTGGTGCTAATGTGAACGTAAGCAACATAAACGCAGTGCTATCCGACAGATTTGATATAATGATGATATATTTGTTCCGATTACTGAAAACGGAGCGGTATACAAAAGAAAAACGCGTTATAATTGTGAAAACCCAATACAAAAATGGAGAAAGTTGCTCTGAGACCGCTCGCAAAAAGTCATCTTCACCGATGAAGCGCATCTCCTTCATCTTCATCATCTTCACCATATTAATGGCTTCGTGAAAAAACAAAATTGTCATATGTGGGGCTCAGGAAATCCTAACGCGATCCATGACAACAAATGCATCGACAACGAGCAACTGTCTGGTGCGGATTTTGGTCAGGCGTCGTGATTGGGTCTTACTTTTTTGAAAACGAGCCCGGTATTGCACTAACTGAAAACGGCATTCGTTACAGGAACATGATAACGGAACTCTAGAAGGCCCAACTGAACGGCACGGACTTGGAAGACATGTGGTTTCAGCAGGACGGCGCCACCTGCCACACCGCGAATGAAACACGCAGCCACGATTTCCAGACCAAATCACCTCACGCAACTCTGATGTCAATTGGCCCCCCAGATTAGGCGATTTCTTTCTATGAGGGTTTTAGAAATATTGAGCTTATGTGAATAAAGCAGAAGCAATTTCAGCCACATCTTTGTGAAAAAGTCATCGAAAATATTATGAAAAGTACAATGGACTGTCATCAAAGCAGCGGCGGCTATTTGCCGGATGTTTTATTTCATATTTAATTGGAATATGTCTACTTTAAAATATTACAACTCTCTCCAAAAATGAGTGTACTATATTTCAATAAATAAGTGCACTCTTATTGGGACATCCTTTATGTTAGCTCCAACTGATTAAGTTCATTCAAGCAGAACTGTGTGGTAAAAACTGTGACAGAAGCGTATTAACTTAATTTTTTGATGAATGCGGAAGCATTTAATTTCCTAAACTAAACTCTACGATAAAGAACATAAAAGTAAAATTAAAATTTCCTGATTTTTCCATTTTTTTTTGATTTTTACATTAAAATTTTAGATTTTTGCAATTCAAGCTTTAAATGCTGCTCTTTTGTTTGGTTTATCCTTAATTAAATCCGACCTGAAAATGAGTCCTTACAAATTTATCGCACGCACAGAAAATGGCGCTTCATCATCTTTCTTCTGCTCTGTTATTTATGTACTTACTTGAATTTCAGTCAAATCTTTACAAATTCATTTGCATATATTTTCAAAAATTTGGTTTTTGTGACACAGGAGATAAGGAAAGCTTAGAGATGTAAAATTTTTAGCGATATCGGAACGATATCAGAACAACAGTATGGAGTTCGATCGAGATGATGTCAACATTTTTAATTATGTGTATGTGTGTAAAAAGCTAAAAGACTAATAAATGGATTTATTTGTTGAAATTTAGATATATACATCGACTAAGATATGTCGTACAACTTAGGTAAACAAACTGAGAAGATCTTCCACTGGATTATTTTTATGGTTACCAAGCTATGATTAAGGCTAGATTTCGGCAAAAAATATTTTAAAGCATTAATATTAATAAGTAAAGTTTACATTTCAGAAGAAAACTTGAACACAAATTAAATAGTTTTATTTTAATTTATATTAATGCCCAGTTTTAAATACAATTTTCTGTAAAGTTCTAAAGTTAAACAATAATTTGTCGATATTATATGAAGTATTTACCATCTCTATAGCAGGACTAGCAAACATTTACTTCTTTCTAATTTAATTTCATTCTATGCTACCTGCAAGGCTCTAATATGCTTAATGTCGTTGTTGTCGTTGGCATCGCTATTGTTGTTGTTGTTTTGAATTTCATTTAATTTTCCGCATGCTTTGTGCCATTGTCAGCATGGCACATATTTTCAAGCAATAGCAAAGCATCAACAGCAATGCCAAAGCAACAGGCAGGCAGAAGGTCCTTTGATACCGCTATTAACCTTGACGTTTAGATGCCGCCACTAGCAACGCACGTTACGTGCGAAAGCATTTAAAATAAGTGAAGCCCAGCTAAGGTATGGAAAATTTCACCTGCTCCTTTAGATAATTTTTGTTTCAACTGGCTTTCACTGTTTTTGGTAGCTGCTACTCGATTTTTCAATTTTGAAATGAAAAGAAAAAAAAAAGCATTGTGTCAGCATCAGGGCAGCCGAGAGAAAGTCCGGACCCGGGGGCAATCATAACGAATGAGCAGAGTATGCATAAAAATGTGGCAACAGTTAATATATTCAGTTTGTAGCAAAACACGACGTTTTTGTAAGATTAAATCACAGTCTTACTTTGAATGCTATTTAATATATTTTTTAAGTTTTCAAAATTATCAAAGAGCGAATGAGGTTTCTTATCCAGGGTTGAAAATATAGCTATCTAAGAAACTCTATTATTGTCTCTATTAACATTTCTATTTCAATAGATATGGATATTGAAATTATATGGATTTTTTAATAAGTTCATAGTCAAAACCTGTTGCTGTTAAAATGTTATATGGTTTTAAGCTCAATTACAATATAGGATATAAAAAAACTATGACGTGATGCTCTTCCGAGGACACCATTCGACATTTTCCATCCCAACGAGGCAAAACAGATGACGCTACATAATCACTAGGCAACCGAGATAGCGCTGAAATACTACAATAAATGAAATGATTTATAATACGAATGCCATTGGAGTTGCCACACTCAAAAAAATCCGTAGTTCAAAATCCAAATGCTAGATAGACCACACTGTATGTAGCGAGTCTCATTCATCTGCGTCAAATAGTTGCTGAGCTATAAAAATCTTTTCTTTTTTCTGATATTAGAGGCGTGGTGCTAACTATCTTTTCATCGAAACTTACTTTTTCCTGTACTGTTTTTATATGCACCAAGTTTCATTTATAGTAAGTAATTGTATCATATAGTTGATGAGATATGATTAGCTTTAAATATTTCAACTTATGTTTACCGATATTGATGCAGCGTGTTCAAAGTATAGGGATCTTTGTGAAAGTTATCCGATTTTCAAAATGCTATACCTAATTATGTCCAAGCCACACTTTTTGATAAAATCCTCACTCTTGGAATAAAGCAGCCAAATTGGATTTTATGAAGACAAAAGGCATCTTAAGAACTTCTTAAAATATTTCGGAACCTCAAAAAAAGATTACAGGTCGCAATAAAATTATGAATCTGGAAGCAACTGCAAACCTTTTCCTTACATTTACGGTGTCACTGGTTAGCATCAGCAGCCATAAAATAAATTGTTCATCACACTACTGAGCTCTGCATTGTGATATGTTGTATGGCACACAGTTAGTGCCTTCTTTTCAATTATGACTTTAGTTTATGGCATTGGCATCATACAATTGGACAGGGTAACATTTTTCAATGTGAAAAATTATCCTTCTCAACTGGAATACCAAAATTTTTGCCTTATGTACGTACATAACTATGGTGCTTATGTGAATTATTGCATGTGTTGTATGAGTACTATTAATATTTTGCATATCTTCGAATTTTGAAGAAAAAAAATTTTTATAAATCTAAAAAAATTTTTAATGTAAACACTTGAAGAAACAGATGAATTTATTCTAACTAAGCTAACATATTGTATAATATTATATTTTTTCATACATTTCAATTTACAAAGCAAATACTTTGGTTCCGCGTTATACACAACTCAGATGTCTGACTACTCCCATGAGGTAAATAGGAAATAAAAACATTTTGCCAACATACTGTCAACATTTGTTTCAGTTTATAGTCCAGCAGTCAGTAAATTTCATTAAAAATGCATTAAAAACGAAAGGGTTGACTGCAAATATTAGACTGTTTAACAATAAAACACGAAAATGTGTGCGTCAGTGTCCGTAAAAGGTTATTTTGTGAATATACAATTATTACCAACATAAATATACAATTTTGGGATAAGTGAAAGAGTATCAAACAGCTAGCTTTAAAAACATACGATATGCATTTAGGTATTTGTATACAATTTTTTACATTACTTCTCCTAATTGAAGGGACACAAATTCATGGGTGCACATAAAAGAAAAATGGTATTCGTGTATTTAAATCATAATCAAACATATCATATTCCTTTTGAGTTCAAAGAATGTTTAGCCTTAAATAAGGACCATCCTCCAAAAACATAATAAAGCAGGATTGAAACAGAATTCTTCTATTCTAATCATAAGTTTACATTAGACTGTCTGTTATTCTCCAAATTTATTTATGATCTTCTTGTGACATTTTTTTGTTTTTTTTAGTTACATAAAAAAGGAATAAAAATGAAAATTTTTGAAGCTACAAGATGATATTTTTAGCTCAGTGTAATACCTAACTTTTCGATGCTGATCAAAGGTCTCCATGGTCATAACGAAATCTTATGAAAGCATTTTGCATTATTGGCCAATAAAGTACGAGTAAAATAACGACACTTAGCTATCAATGAAATTTTTTTTTGTTTTGAAAAAAATTTTTCATTATTTTTGTGCCTCAATATACAATGATTTCATATAAAGAAAGAAGAAATCACAAAAGCATTTTTTGTAAGATAAATAATTCATTGATAGCTAAAAGTCGATATTTTTCACAAAAAATTATACTTTTATTGGCCAATATTTCAAAATGCTGTCTTAGGATTATGTCGTGCCCGTTGCGATTTTTCATTAACAACACTGTTACTGTATATTAATTTTTTCTTGAAATATCCTTTCGTACTTATTCTACAGTATTTCGGTTTACCGGTGACATATTATGCTGGGTTAAAATTATAGCAGATTTAAGATACAGTTTTATTGCATCCTTGATTAAAGTAGCTTGAAAAATAACGGACAGTCTTGTAAACATGCATGCTCTGTACGCTTCTCTTTCTATTCCATTAACATATACTTCAAAAGGCAAGCAAAATATTCAAATTTGTAGCATACTTACGGGAACTGACTGCTTATTATCATCATGAGAACACACATATATGGGCTTAGCGAAAGCAGCAATGGCAAATACCACAAAACTCAATGGCAATAGTACATGTAAATAGAGAAGAAAAGTAGAAAGAGCGCAAAGACAACTCGAAACAAAATCCTTTAAAACAGGTGAGATTACAATGTGCTTTGTTCAATTTTATATACCTATGTATCCTTTGTTCATAGTGTTGTCTTGCCAAATACAATACGTTGTTGCCTTGTGATGAGGGTCATGCTAAGTTTTTTTCCTTTTCACTTCTGTGCTTTAGCCGTGGAAAAATCTGATCTTCCTTTGTATTTCCACATTTTTTACTTAATTGTGTTACGTTTAATCTTTTTAGCCTTTGTCTTGCAAGTTATTAATCAAAAGTTTATAATTTCTATGCGAGAACATCAAAGAACACATAAAACCAAAATTTCAATTATGAATTGAAGCTTTTTCACGAAGCTATAAGGCGTTCTCTTGAAAAACAGATACGTCAAAATAGCTATTACCTGCAACTTCATGCACTGAACTAGTCTTATAATCCCATACCAGTTCCAATTTCTGTATTTATTATTCTTTATCTCCATAACATTTCCTTCTTTCTCTATTAGTAACTCAAAATTTAACTTCTTTGGAAAGCGCCACGACAACATATTTGATTCTTACCACCTCTGCGAACGTACAATTGTGGCATAGATTTGAAATCAAAAAATTAACTGAATTTTTGTGAGAGGTGTAACAAAACTTAGAACTTTAATTCCAAAAAATTCTTTGTTGGTTTCAGTTTTTATTTTTGGAATTATCTTTTTCTGAAGGAATTGTTTAGCCTGAGTGTTGAAGTCTATAAAAATCCGATTTTTTTGTGGAAAAATAAACTTTATGCATTTGTAAGAGAATGATAGTCTCTTTTTAATTGATTTCAAAGTCCTTCCCTTGAATATCCAATAAATGCGTTCCGAGTCACTAACATATAAAATGTGCGTTATAATAATATTAAAATATGAAGTCAATCAAATTAGATCAGTAGGGGGATCGCCCATGTATTACCATATATTTCCTGATATTGTCACTGTTTTATGCAGTTAGATCAAACATGGAGTGAATTTTTTTTTGTTAGTATTAATTTTATTTATTAAATTAAATTTTTTAGTTCATACATCGCACTTATATCTATGTAATATTTAAGAAAATTACAATTTTAATACATATCTTTTCAATATTTAAGAGGATTGTTATGTTTATTATTTATTTAGTTTTATTACAATTCAGCTGTTTTTATAATCATTTTACCAATATTCATAATGATTTTTTAAATATATAAAGCTTAAGACTAAAATTGGACGGATTTTTAATAACTTCTACTTTTGTTTATTCAAATGAATATAAAATTAAAAGATTTAATCCTTCAAGTGAATTGTTCTTTTTTACTTTATTAATTTGAGCACACATTTATTTTGTGCGCCGTTTCGTTTGTTAGGACAACGTTATAAAACATACTTTTTTGTATAAAAATATTATCATATTTTAAGCTTTTAATAACATTAATAAGTAACAGTATGTGTAGTCACAAATCTGATGAGAGCATTTTATGAGTAAAGCAATAGCTAAAAATTATATTTTTTTGTATATAAAATTATAACCCATGAAGCAAAAATTAGGCAAACAATTGCATTCTAGTCCCTCCACCTTAAAGGCTGCATATAATTTTTTAATTTTATTAACAGCTTATATAGTAAGTTTTTCTAATTAAACTATTTATAAAGTCTAAAAATAATTTGACTCTTAAAGTCTTCCCATCAAGAGATTCCAGATTTTCACATGTTTTGAGTTCGTAAATAAAAATGTTTTAAGAGGGATTATGTGAAATAAATAGAAAAACTTGATTTAATTGCATGAAGTAATGTGGTATTTATAAAGGCATCAAAAATAAAAACTTATAATAATAGATATATTTTTTTGTATAATTTCTTAATTCGATCTTAGCACAGCAACTTCAATCTTAGGCAGGATATGCAAAACTCTATAGTTGCCTCCATCTTTTTCATATTTCATATGTGCTGTGAAAGTCAAGTACTCGTATGTCTTTAATTTTTTAAATGTTTTTTTTTTGGTTGAAATTTTTTGATTTGTTTTTTATTGTTGCTCTGTTCCATTGTCATAATTATGAAGTATGCCTGACAAAGTTTGTAGCTGTCAGCAAAAAAGTTGTCAACTTCGTTGTAATAAATTACTTTGCATTTACCGCCACAGCAGTTTGCGTGTGTTAAATTTTTTAACTCTCTTCGCTTACAAGCTAGACGTTTCTTCTAGAAATTTGACGGCAAAGAGGAGAGCATTTTAGTAGTTGATAGAGTTTTCAAAAAGTTGTCGATAAATTAACCTGCGTTTGTAAGGTGTAATCGTACTTGCCAAATAAAAATTAGTTATCATTTGAAATGAAAGTATTTAAAAAAAAAAACTTATGAAATTGGGCCTCATTATATATAAAAATCTATTGTTATTATTATTTGAGCGAAGGAATGTTACAAAGTTATTATAAAGTCTCCAAAACCCGTTCATGATTTTAAGTTCTCGCATATCCTTAACAATTTTTGCCCACTGTAAGCTCCCACAGCAATGTTTAAACACTAATACTGTTCATAACGATGTTAAATTCATACACTGTATACAACTTATCTACGTTGATACAAGCTGTGTTTTAACAACATTTGTTTTAGCTGAAAAACCAAAACGCCCAACTCTTACTTCCTCCACCCAAGTGCCATTAACACAATTTTCGGAAGCCAACCAATTAAGGAAAAACTCCGCTCTAAACGACGACACCGATGAAATGTAGCATATTTACTTTTATTTATGAATATCATTTCGGCAAATGTTTGAGGTCGGCCAGGTGGGTTAGTTGGGTTGTTTATGCTACAGAGTAAAAATAATAAAAAATACTGTTTAGCCACAAAGCATAACAGCACAACAACAAGGCATGACAAATGTTAGTTATGATGTTAGCACCTGTTTTTGTCAGTCCACAGACATTCGAAGGATGGCACAAACAGGCAGTTGGCACTAGGGCAAAGCTTTTGGTGTGGCATGTAGGTGTGACAATTTTCGACAGTTCAGAAATGTTTTGTGCCACATAGCCTTGAGGTATGGCTTGACGGTTTCAGTATAGACTACAAACGACTACAAATTGGGGTAACTCGATAAAATTGTGGCCTATTAAATAGAAACATCGTATCTCCAAAATTTTGTGGTAACAGTAAAAGTTTGCTAACAGCAACGTTAAGTGGCAAGTTTGCTGGGTAATATTTTGATGAAGATTATGGGAAGGTTTTTCACCAAGTTTTGCATTTATACCACATTACTTTCATTATTTTTTTTTACTACTCACTATTAAAAATTGTTAAGTAAATTATTGGCATTTTTTTATTATTTTCATTTAAGTAGATAATGCAGCTTAGTGTTGAAAGTATTGGCACGTGTTATGTTTAGTTAATTGTTGTTGCCATATTTTTGTTTGACATTTCAATTGGCTTTTGGTTTTTGATTTTTTAAATCAAAACTTTTGACTTGTTTATCCGTTGATTTTGTTCTTTTGTTCTGAATTTACGTGTGAACGTTCGCATTTTTAATTTTGGGAATTTCGAAAGTCCCTTTGTGGGCGGTTCCAGCCGCCATGCACTTTGCTCTGTATTTACCATTGATTGGAGCGCAAATCCTTTTCAGCTTGGAAAGTGCTGCGCCTTGTCTCAACATATTCACTCTGGGTTTGAGCAACAATACGTCCAGCACGTGGTGGTGGCGGTGGTGCTGGTAAACGTGGCTGGAATGTGGTCTAAGAAAGAATAAAGAAAGTAATTTATGTGAGTTATACAAACTTTTTTTTTCAATTGAGGCTCTTATATACTAAATTTTCTAATATCGTTCCATAGACTTTTGGGATTCTCAGACTCACCAATCTTTGTGACCGTCTTGATTTTGGCGAACCTTCCGGTGAGGACAGCTCCTCCGGTGCTATCCAGCGCTCAGTAAATTCACTTGCTGAACGTGCCAACGATGGATGGCTCACTGATCGATGGAACGAACGACGGTCATCATCATCGTAGTAGTGCATGGGATAATATGTGCTAGCATCGGACACATTGTCTAAGTGATCAGGACGTCCAAAGTCAACGATTACTTCTGACATTGAACGGAAATCATTCTGATCAGTTTGATATGAAGTACGTGACGAGCGACGAGAAGGATGCAAATTGAATCCGATGTTCTGATGTAATGGCATTGATGGATCCTGACGTATGGTACGCACGCTTGAGCCACCATCACTGTCGTACTCGTAAAGTGTTGGCAAAGAGCTGCGTCGTGAACGTGTATCCCAAGGTTGCGTCTTCTTACTGCGTTTAGGTGTGCGCATATCACCATCTTCGTCATCCATAGGTGGTGCCAAGATGCGTATAATGACATCCCATATTTGTGGTTCGAAAATACGTTCATACCGTGTATCTTGACGTATGCGTTCGAAGTCTTCCCTTACTACCGCCTCTGTCAACATCGTGCGTAGTGATGACTCCGTTGTAATGATTTCCTTCCATTTCGCCTTGTCATCATAGCTAATGTGACGCGCAAGTGGATGCACGCTAGAATGTACTGAACTGACATCGTCGGGTACTTCATACATTTCAGGTTCTTCCAATATACGTATCAGCACATCCCAATTGGGAACAGCTTCGTCAACTGGTGGCAGCTCAATTGGTTTCATGTTGCCCACTAGTTCGGGACTTGTAAGCTTTTGCTTATTGTCATGTATCTGTTGTGGTGGCTCCGTTGGTATGATTTGCAATGGTGGCGGTGCCAGTGACAGCGCTGCACGTTCCATGCGTGGTGTCAATGTCATTCCAGAGGCGCTTGAAATGTCAGAGAAGTTCTCCCATTGTTGTTGCTCACGTTCCGTTGGATAGTTGCGTATGGTGACGTCCCAAGTTGGATCTGGCACTGGTGGTGCTAGTGGTTTCGCCTTGGTTTTATATTCGGTAACTTGACGCTTGTGACTTTCAATATCTTCGATCGTTTTCTTTTCGGTAATGGTTCGCAGGAAGACATCGTCCACAGTGTGTGAGGTGACTTGTGGTTTCTTGGCGACGATTGGTGGCTCTGGTGGCAGATATTCGGCTTCGTAGAAGTGTGTGCTATCAACTATTTCACCAACGGAGTGGATATCCGGTGCTTCTGAGGTCATGTCGGTTATTTCACTTGGTGCTGGACCATCAGTGTAGTCGGACCATGTTTCGGGGTGGCCATCGGTAACTTCGTGATGTGTGCGTGTATAAACGGAGAAGACAGGTTCTGGTGGTGGTGGTGCAGCAATAAATGTGCGTCTTGGTGCTGCATGTATTTCTGGTGCGTAGGTGAATTGTCTTTGCACCGTTTCTTCATGCACTGGCAGTGAATCAATGGTTATGATACTTTCGCGATCTTCATGTGTCTCCATGATCGTCGAGAGATTGTTGCGATCGGGACGTAGTGTAGCGATGCTGTCAGTGTCTGAGGTGACCGGTGATGGTGGCGGTGGTGGTGACTTCTTGACGCGAACTTGTACATCGAATTTCGGTGAAGATGATTCCTGTATAGCAATAGGAAGCCGTGGTACCGATGTTGCTACTGCATTAGCAGCCTGTAGCTCCTGTGTATGACCGTAGTGATCGCTGTAAATGCTTGAAGTTTCCTGAACAAAGGCGCGGTTCTCGAAACTGCCCGCGGAACTGAATGGCAATGATCTAAAAAAGAATAAATACAAAATGAATTAAAAACAGATCTTGGAATGTTTAGAGGGCATTGAGATTTCACCCAATTCAAAAACGAAACTTGAAAAATCCTCGTACCTTGTGTCGATTTCTTCGATTTCGGAGTGTGATTCGCTCGGATAGTCGGATGGTATTAGAGCACCCTCGCTACCTGACGAGCTGTGCACAGCGGCCAATGCAGCATGCGCTCGTGGTATTTTAACGCCTTCGAAAGCGCTAATATTGTCCATGCTGCTACCGCTAAGTTTCGTAATCTCGGAGCCGCTGACCATAGACATTGGAAGACGACGAACAACTGGAATTGGGTGGCTACGTAGGCAGTAATAAGAAACAGCCAGACCAAGCAGCAACAAGGTAAGGAACATAATGGCACAAATGATGAGCAGAATTTGAATACCCTTCAGTGGTGGCTGTACAACAGAGCCTGCGGCAATTGGGTTGAGACTGAAATGAATAATTTCATTTAATTTCGCACACTTGATATTACAACTAAGACAACATACATTGGAGCTGGCAGTGCCGGTGGCAGTGATGGTATTGGTGGTGGATAACGGCATACAATGGTAATAATTTCATCACCATCCATTTCGAGATTTGCATGAAAACGTACGATAATGTTGTTTGTGAACACACGTGTGGGATTCTGTACCAAAAACAATGAGCATGAGCACGGAAGTCTTTAGATTGAACTAAACAATTTGACCTACCTGCACTGTACCACAACCTTTAAGTGGCAATTCCAGTCTATAGCTAAGCGCTCCTTTTCCACTTTGTCTGCAGGCGCTGCTGCGATCATAGTCAGCCTGTATGATTCCATGGAATGGTTCGTTGAATTTGAGATCAACCTTTTTTTGTGGTTAAGGGAGAAATATTTTTGATTTATTCTTCTTTATATACTTTGTTAATATTCACTCACTTGCATAGAACCAGCAGCACAATTCAAGGCAGCCTTAGTACGATTTAGAAATATCAATGGACTTATGTCATCTAATTTGGTAACCTATTATGTTAAGAAAAGAATATAGCATTAATTAGTGAAGTGTCAAAACTAAAACTTTATAATTCGCAAATTTATGCAACGATTGAAAAATATATCGAAACTGAAATTCGTTTTCAAGAGTTAAAAAATAAACAAAAAATGTTTGATATTTGAAAAAGTACCTCAAGATTGCAAAAAAAAACAAAACAAAAATTAAGTGTAGAATTAAACCCAAACAAAGTTCTTGAGCGGAATCAATACAAATTCATTTTGAGTTAGAACATAATTTGTCATTCAATTTTATGAGCAATTCGTTATATGAAAATGGACTCCGATTTGCCTTTATCTTTTTTAAGAATGTTCTGACAGACATGTACGTAGTAGATCATGTTATACAGTGTAAATAATATTGTAATAAAGTGTAAGTTGGTAGCACTGAAAAAAATCACTGACTACTGCGGCACTCCTATTCGGAACGTGCCGCACTTCTCTTTTACCTTATTCTATTTTGTAATACAGTAATCTAAATAGTAATTAGTGCAAATAAAATATTGTGAAATATATAACATCAGAAGGACTTTTATTGTTAATTACACAAGCCCCAAGTCACAACAGTTCATACGTACTTTGCATGTATATATATATATGTATAATATACCCTTTAGTTCTGAAATCTGATATTTTACTAGAAACTTTTTAATGTTCAGTGTAAGAAAATATAAGAAACACAATTTATACTTTGTGTCGTTAATAAATTGAATTTTATACCTATTGCATTCCACGTGCTTCTCTACTATCCCATACACACGTAAGACCGAAATCATGTCAGCGTAAACGTTAACAGAGCTAATTGAAAATTATGTGCTACACTCTCAACAGTTGAAAGTCGTTGGCGAGAAAAAACAGTTGCTGTCAGCCAGCACATTTTGATGTCACACAGGCACAGACTCCAAACCAGCGGCAGCTTCACCTTATAACAGCGTACTGATTTTAACGCCCTCAACGATTTTTTTTCTTCTTTTGTACTGCTCGTGCGGTAACCACTAACCAGCATCACGGCATTAGAGTCTGCTGCATGAATTACAAGTCGCACTAACTCACTTGCGGTGGTCGTAATACAGTCTGCTGCCTTCATCATATGGCATAAAACCGTCTGTCTAACAACTGTTAGTTTTGCATTACAAAAACAAAGAAATAGCAGGCAAAGCAAAATAAAAAATCACCATGAAACTAAATTTACTCTGTTTTTACACTTAATGTTCAATGCATGAATAAATAGCAGTCAGTCGTATCTTATTTTTATTTGCTTTTTACATGCACTTTTCCAAGCCGTAGCATCATCTCTCGTGTTTTTCTTCTTCTTTGTTATTGTTATGTCTCCACCGCCATGCAACGGGGGGCACTTTTCACCTACTGTTCCGTAGCCATATCTGGTTTTTGCGGAAAATCTCTAAAATCGTTTCCTTAAGCTTTATTTTCAGAAAAAAAACTTTTTATTTTTTTTATCGCTTCCGTTTGTGCGCGGGAAAAGTTTTCTTATAGCGCTACTGAAGTTAAGTTTTTTCCTTAAAGTACATGAGGAAAATAAAAGAATTTCGTGAGAATCGATAAAGCTAAAGAAAAACGTTTCTTATGCAAAAATGTATTATCGCATAGGAAAAAGTCAACAACAAAAATTGTCACAAGAAATCTTTTTTATCTCATGCCATTCCAACTAGAACACTGTCACCTTGGCAAATCGTTTAGTTGCTCATAAGTTTGGAAGAGCGATGAAAGCCTCGTAATCAAACGCTTGTATCTAATGTATTGAAGAAAAATTTAAGTTAATATGACTGCAAAGGCATCACATGTAATTCCAAAATCTTACTTGAGGATATATTACGTAGTGCTCTTAGGGGGATCGGGAAATCTGACTATATTTAATGAGTCCTATCATATGGCAGGTTGTGACACAAGGATAGGAGCAAAGAAACAGCGTAACAATTTCCAAGTCATGCCATCTCAAAAAATATAATTTTAGATGGCCATTGCCATTGCCAAATGTAAGTCCCATATCTAAAATTAACAGCTGACATTTTTTCTATATCAACGTTTTGAATACAAAATTATAGGACATTTGGATCTAAATTTTCTGCACACACTAACTAAAACATGTAACTATAAATAGTTTCTATGTGTGTCTTAGAGAAATGCTTTTAAATGGATTTTATTAAATAAGTAATTGAAACAAAACCATTGTTTTTATTGACTTAAAAGGAATTCTTTGGAGTTCATAGATTCAGAGAACTACATCTTTCTTCGAGTGAAATCATTTAAAATTTTCCAAATGGCCAATGCCTTTCTGTATATTTTTCATATTTTTTTTAGTTAAGTTTCAAGCTATGCCGCTATATCCTCTACAAGGATTTTATATTAACATTCTCATTCTGTTGCTATCATCTTCGAGCACAACGGTTTTGCCATAAAAATGGCGCATAAGCGATGCAATGCACAACAACAACAACTATAAAAATCAGACATGCAATGATAATGATAACAAGCAGCGTTCGTACTCGTATACCATTTATAATAATAACAACAATGAGACAATACAATGTACATTGTAGCATTAATATTACATACATTTTTTGTTTTTGTTTTTAATTACTATTTTTCTCCAATTAACTGTTTTTTTTATTTTCCTGCTTCCATCAGTGTAATGCTTTTTCAGCATTTATTTCAATTATTTCTATACACATTTTTGCGCTTTATTTCTCTTGCAGATTTTAGTTGGTAGTCACCCCAACCTACAACTTGGCATAACATAATGCTCATTTGAATGTCTGTTGCTCTACTCCGCCGTCAATGTTACCAGTTCAGTAAACAAATTGTGCGAAAAAGTTTTTATTACTTATTGTTATTTCTAATTACATCATAATTAAATAATGTCAACTCTAATGGATTCATATTCGAGTGAAGTTCATAGTGGATTTTTTATAATAGATGGAAACGATGTGCGCATTTTTATTGTCGTAAGTGCAACGGATCTTTGTGTGTTATGCAATGCCTTACGATCTTGACAAGTAAATGTTTTTAGCATAAAGTTAATGAATTATTTATCAAAAGAGCTACGCTGTTGACACCAATTCTGAAAATGGGAGAATGAATATAATGACATTTATTTCTGTTAAATCATATTTCCCAATACACTTATATTGTTCCAGCCAATAATTAGAATCTAATATATGAAAATATTATCAAAAAGAAGACCTTTAGGCTGCGCTATATTTAGCATACTTATATGCCAAAGATTGAATTCAAATGCTAAATTATATAAAGATTATTTGCCAAAATTTATGTCACTTACACAATTTTTGCGTATCTTATTTTATTTGGATTATATAACACTCTGAAAAAAAATATTTGACTTAACAAAAATAACTTATAAGCTCATCCAAATTGCGTGGAAATAACTCTTTCTTTTTCCTTCAACTCCTCGAGACACTTCTATTTTGTAAAATCATAAAATAGCGCATTTATTTCTATTCCCGATCGAATAATTTTTATTTGATCTATTGCGCATTTCGTTACTCTTTTTTATTTTTCGATCCGCTAGGTTGCTTTATTCATCCAAAGTTTTTATTACGTGTCATTAAAACGAGTATGATCTGACTTACTACTAAAAATGAAGTCTAAGTGTTTTGTTATTATTGGCTGGTGTGGAGTTCGTTGAGTCGCAGGGGGGGAGGAGCGGTTCGAAAATGATAATATTTTTATTGACTATTGGCAGTTTTACAGAATCATAATTATAAAAATCTTATATAGGATATCTCTAATATAGTTCTCAGTGTACATAAGAAACGTTTATTTCTTCAGAAGAACATCTATTTTTAAGGCAAACAGATTTATACTTAGGTCCTTATAACTAACTTGAGCAGTTAGTTACCGTCCGGCTATGGTTCCGTATCAATCACGCTTGATCTGATTGACGGCTCACGAGCCGATAGAAGGGAAGCCTTTAACTTACAAAGAGTCACTATTCGATAGTTTTTTTTTGTGCAGTTGTTATAATGGTTATCGCCACGATTTCAAGAACCAATCGAAACGTCAAATTCAATCAGTTCAGCCAGGACGATAGCTGCAGCGCTGCTATACTGTAACGAATAGGGACCCCAAATTTGGACCAGAATCGACGCGGGTGAGTGTATCTACAATGAAAAGCCGCTCGAAAAATTACAATGTTGAATTCCACATGGGGAAGTCACTCGCGTGTGGAATTCTCAACACACGTAACCGGTTTTCCGGTGCCCCCTCTTTTTACGAAGTTGATGAATCTAACCTGAAGACAGTAAAACTTTGTTTCATTCATCTGATCTTTTGTGGATCTTTTGTGGTATTAAGAACCTGGATATGTTGTAAGTGATATAATATTCGATTGTATATATTCTAAGTCTTGCCATTTTTTTAAATGTTCCTTTGAATATTTTTGTATGTCTCTAAATGAAAAACCACTATTTATTTGTTGTTAAACAGCAAAAAGCAAATGAGCAACATAACATTGATATATTTGCTTTTACCTTCAATCTATCAACAAAACCCGTATAATTTTTACTAACAAAGATATAATTTATATGTCTGGGTTTTTGTTGCTATTTTTAACTTGTCAAGCGTATTGCGAGAGCGAATGACGCATATTGCGCACGTTTTGTTTTTCACTAACAATAAATCCATCTGGCAACGCTCACGCATGTCTTTGCATTTAAAGTGCAATATCAGGAATAATTGAAAGCCAGCATTGCTCAACTCAATGCTTGAAGTTACAACATGCCATATGCACGATTCAGATTCCAGTAAAAGTGATTACAGTAAAAAATTTAAAAAATGCGTAGATTTGCAAAGTAATTCTACAGTTATACATATATATATTTAATAAAAAATTATGGCTTTAGGATGGGCGTTATGCTAATTGAGCTGAATTATGCATAAGCTCTAGAAATCTGCACTTTTTTTTCTTCGACAGAAAAAATAGTTTTCTCTAATCTCTGACCAAGGTTAAAATTTCGACGAAAAAGTTACGTGATATTTTTGGGAGATATAACGTAACAACAAAAAGCACTATTTATTGCGTAGTGAATGTTTTCGAAGAAAGAAACTCTATATCTCAAAAAAAAAAAATATTTTATAAAGAAAACTTTTAGACTTTGGGCCTGTATAACATGAATATGTTGGAGCTTTATATGACGTAAGATATTTGTGTGCGAATTTCTCAAATCCATTAATTTTACAAAAGCTGAGATTTGTTTATTCAGAATTTTGTTTTGCCAATAACGTTAATTGTTTGACTTTTGACCTCGAATTATGAAAATTTTTCAGTTTTATCGATATACTTTTTTGAGAAGTTTTTAAATATTTTAGAATAAATTAGTAATAAAAAATTTTGACACTTAGAACTGTCTCAAGTTAAGCCCAAGATGTTTAAGAATTTTTTCCATTCCATGTATCAAAATAACTAAAAATTATTTTTATTGCAAATCTTACTTGCCAATAGTTAAAAGAAATAATACTTGAATTCATATAATCTCACATCGAGTTAACAGCCCACAAATGTTTGCAACCAGTCCTACAAACTTTCAATGGCTACATATCAAACGCATTTTAACGTATGTTATTGGAAGAAGAAGGATATGACCACAACGTTAAATGAAAAGTCAATTTGATTATGCGCATCATAAACAAATTCGCATTAAAATAATCTGAGCTCATCAATGTCAGCGATAAGGTTTTTTCTCCATTACCTTAAGCGGATTACATTGAACTTAAGTTGGAAATTTATGTCGGTGTGTCGAAAACAAAGTTATAAATTACTGATAGAGTGAACAGCGAAGACATTTGTAATTTAAAAATAAATTTATGTAGGAGCAGCAGCTAGGACAATTAGCAGTATATAAAGAATTTTACAAGTAGGAAACACAAAAATACGGTGGACGATTTATTGAACTTGTAACAAGGAATTAAAATTGCTACGCAAACGCTTTCAGATTTTATAAATAAAATTTTTGTTTTAAAAAGCGCCTCAGAAACCACATCTAACATTTAAGCTGAATGATATGTAAAATCTATAAAATATTTGTTGCATAGTCCTAGGCAGCTACTTTATTATGTTTTAATGACATTCATTAGTATATTGAAAGAAACTATAAAAATTTTCTCACCTTGCCATCGAGTGTAGCCTCCTCAGGCAATCCATTCGTTGTATAATTTCCACTATCGCCTTGCTGCACATAATTCGATTGGGCCAGTGTTGTACCAAAGCATTGTGCTATAACGCACAACACCAGCAGCGACACCACCAGTGTATTTCTACGCATTGTGGCTCCAATACTTTGGGGGTTCAAACCTTCCACGCTCAGCTTCTGTCTGTGGCGTTGCAGAAACTTTAACATCTGAAAGAAAGAAAACAATGAAATTATCTATATGAATGAAAATGAAACCAACTTTGCTTTGAAATGGGAAAACAAAAAACAGGAAACGAACAGAGATTATCATTAAGTGCAGAAAATCATTTGAGACACATTTTGCATCAGGCAGTAGCATAAGACCAATGCAATATTCTTTGTCTATGTTCCGAGCTACACTCATTAAGAGCTGTGTTATTTGGTGCGCGCATGGCTCAGAAGAAGAGAACTTAAAGTATGAAATTAGTGCACCGCCGCCGATTTTCAACTTAACTTGACTAATAAAAATGCGTTGTTTGTTTTTGTTTTGTGCATGCAAGCTACTTGTCCACATTATGTACATATATGCTGCATGAAGTAAAAGCATTATTTCATTTTTATTATGTTGCGTATATCTAAGTAAACCCCATTTAAATTGGTATTTGAATACCGAATTTACTGTATCGTCTTCAGATAACACAATAGAACAAAAACTATAAATTAATGGCCACAATTCGCATAATAAAGAGTATGAACGAAAAATATATCGAAAAATGTTCTATGAGATTGGAGTTGTCAATATCTTTTATCTACAAATTTATCATTGTTTATAACGGGTGATTTTTTGCTATATTATTTTTCAGTTTAAATTATTTGACGCCGCACATGTGGTTTGTAGCATGTATCAACAACTGAAAATGCTCAGTAGGATTTGTCATTTTACTATAAATAGACTTGTCCTATTGAGAGGCGAGTTTGGTGAGCAATTAATCTCACGTTGCGAAGCAGTCCATTGGTCGTCAAAATCATTCGAGTGGATCCCACTAGCCTATTTCTGGTGGAGCTACGTGAAGTCTCTCATGTACAGGGACAAACCAGCCACAATCGTAGCCCTAGAAGACAACATTATAGCTGCCATTTGTGAGATACCGGCCGAAATGCTTTAAAAAGTATAACAAAGTTGGAGCTTACGGATGAACCACCTCTGGCGTAGCTTCGGGCAACATTTACTTGAAGTAATCCTTAAAAAGTAAATGAAAGGAACTTATATATTGCTTCAAATAAATATTACATTCATATTGCAAATTTGCTGTTCTTTTTTTAATTTTCAAAAATAAAACACTTAAAAAATCATGAGGCTAAGCATTTTCAAGAAATCATCAGTTGCGCGGAAAAAAGTCCTATGAAGTCTTACTCTTTAGTTGGTGGCATACTTTTTTCACTTTCTTACAACGACTAGATACGACGTTTTTAGGTTGCCAAAGTGTGGCTACAATTAACCAGTCGTTTAGTATATGAACGTAACCGAAATATGTATTTATAGTTCAGAGAACAGAATTAAAAAAGCCTCAGTGCTCTTAAAAAAGTTCGGACTAAATCAGACCGCTAAAATCCACTTCAAATCGAACTGAGTTGCTCGGGCATGTTATATATTCAAACATAGCTTGCGATATTGAAAATGAACAAAATAAAATAAAGGACACGCTCTCAACCCAACTAAATTTCGGACAAACAATAAAAATAGTTAAAAGTTTCACTCAAATGAAAGTAATATTTCGGTCTAGCACCAGAATAAAAGTAGTATTGTATGTACTGCGATGATTATTTCTAAAATTTTTAGGTGTCTCTATTTAAGCCCTATCGAAAGATTGAGTGTAATAAAGTGTATATGCAAGAGTAGGCATAGAAAAGTTAATTTTTTCATTTTAAATCTGTTAATAAATAAAAGATAAAGATATAATATGAATTAAGCATGTTGTTTAATTTACAAAATTTTTATTCAAATATTTCTGTTAATTGTTCGCATGTAAAATTTTAAAATAAATTTTAAACGTTTTTTGGTATCACTGTGGCTTATGGGTATGCCTGTGTCTTTATATGACTTTGTTGCTAGATATTTAATAGTAACTCAATATAGTTCCATGGCTATAGATTGCGGTCTTAATGTGGAATTTGAACTAATTATCAAATAATAAATTTATTTTGAATTTAGAATTTTGTGTGCTTATTTTATTAGACCAAACATATAATTAAAAACTATTTTGTATTCAAGTGTATTTGTTTTCATTTTTCTACAGACACAGACATATATAACGTTTGAAGGCGTGAGAAAGATATTTTTCTCTAAATTTTTACAAAATAATTGCTGAAATAAATCGCGCTGGCACAAAGTACATTAAACTCTGTGACAGTTAAGTGCAATCGAGCATGCAAAAAACTAACCCAATTTCGGAAACTGTATTAGGTACCCATGTGTGACATCTGGACAATACTTAGATAATGTATAGGCCACAGAGCCAGCTGCGTGCTTGCGTGTGGTCAGCTGTAAGGCAGCACGATTATGCGCCGATCAGAAATACTTTTTTTAAATTTAATTTTTCTTTTTTTTTAGTTGCTTAGCATTATGAAAAGGAATTCGTATGTGTATCTTATAGATTGTTGTGTTTTCGCTCATTGTCGGTTCAAAATAAAAGCAAAGAATATTGCGATGGGAGTTAGAAGAATTTACTGCAGCTGCATAAATTGGCGAATTTATGCAGTTGCATTAAAATTCACGAAACCTTAGATGCTTGCGGCTGTGCGCTGCCAATGTAAATTGCACGCTTTGGCGAACACAGATGTGGACAAAAATAAAGCGAGTTATAGTACCATTATTTGAAAATGAAAAAAATAGCTATACGAAAGACGTAAAAGAATAATCTTAGTGATAAGTCCCAAAGATCAAAATGACCCACAGCAACCGCAATGAAGTGTTACATTCAACGTATATACAATATTTTCTAAGCTTATCCGATTTGCTGCAATCGTAACCTACTTTACTAAAACTACGCCAAGTCTAACGAAAACCTTTTAAGTCCAAAAAAAAAATATTCTTTGCAATATAAGGATTTTAAACTTTCACCGAAATTTGTCTTTTCATTTCGCAGATAGACAACGCCGTAATTGCATTTTCTATGTTGAGATAAGTGACTTTGATGTTGTATTGTTTGTGTAGTAAACATGTTTTTGTTATTGTTACTGCTACCGGTAGCAATTTTTCCTAACGAAATTTGATTACTTCGTTTTGTGCAACAAGTTTGCTGTACACTTAGTTGCCATGAATGGGGCAGTCGTGTGGGTAGCGTCGGTGATAGTGATTTTGTTTCTGTTTTTATAAATGGCCAACAAATGCCAAAACTTTGTTGTAACTATTTTTGTTCAATTTAGCTAGCTCAGCAGTACAGTGGAAGAATTTCATGCTATTTTAAGAATAAATATATTTTTGGTATCAAAATTTTTTTTGAATTAATCAATGCAAAAGGGAAATCTTATCAGTATTAAAAATTGTCTCTCATCGGCTCATGGGTCACTGATGATACCATTTAGCAGTGCATAAATCCGTGGTTTTTCTGTGTTTTGAATTTGTGTTACTGAAATTTTTTTTGGTGTTTCATACACTGTACTGAACAGTGAGCTCAGTTACTTTTTTTCTGTGTTATAAATGTCTTCGTCATACTTACATTAGTATTTGTAGATTGGTAAAGTTTTGTCCAACCAATTTTATTTATAGATGCCTGTGTGCACTCGATGCATCTGCAGTTACGCCAACGTGATACCCACATTTGCTATTGCTTTTGTTGTTGTAATACATGGGCTTTTAGCATGGCTAAGCTAACTTTATAGGTGAATCTATCGTACTATGCAGTTGTGATTAGAACACAAGTTTGATAGCGCCACATTTGCTTGGAAAAGCATAGTAAAACGAGTTTTTTCACATCGTCGCTTTTGCTTCCTTACTGCTGTCCATGCTGTTATTCAGCTATTTTTAAGACTTTTTTTTATATATTTTCCTATGCGATTAACTTTATGTTAGACGGCTGTCGGTCAGTTGATATGGGGGAAGCTTTGAGCTCAACAATGTGGAAAGTAAATTCAGTCTAATTGATTTCGGTATCAAATTGTGACAATTTAAGTCACCAGGGATGATAAGTATGACACTTTTTGCAAAGGTAAGTTGTTTAAAAAACGCAAATTTGCATTCTATGTGAGTGATTGAACTGGACTATTTCTGCGTTAATTTTTTATCTCCATTCGTTTGGCCTTTTAGGTAATTTTATTTTTTACTAATTTTCAGTTCCAGTTGTGCCAACAGCAAAAATTTTATTCATTTTGTATCAATTTTAGTCTTCCATGCACTCATTTCACATGAAATTAATTATACTTTCAGTGAAGTATCATTGCTTATTTCATGGCACTCCTTTCCTTTCCTTTGTTTTGATTGAATTTTCATTTTGTTGCTACTGGTTGTTTATTAACTTTTTCATGTAACATTAATTTTACACCGTAGCAACAGTGTAAGTGTTGCAGGCGGAAATTGCAAAAACTTTGTTAACAACAATACCAACAAGTTGTCAAGTGCTTCAAAGAAAAAAATGTTAAATTTTCTTCGCTACGCTATTTTCGCGATTTTCTCACTACTGACATAACTTCCGTTAAGTTGTATCTAGTAACAAAAAAGTGTAATATAGAAAATTTTATTTAAAAAAAAAGCAAAACTTTTCATCAGATTGATGGCAGCAAGAAAATTTTTGTGAGTTTAGTTGTTTTTTTTTATAAAAAAATCCGACAATACTTCGTTGACAAGTTTTTGAAAATGATATCTTGGCTTCAAACAAATTCCTTCTACGCGAAACTAATCTCTGCTTGAAATTTGAATTTCTTTTCTTTATTATGGCAAAATCTTTACATTTCGCAAGCATTGGGCAGTGCTGACATTGACACTTAAAAGATTTTCCAATAGACAATTAAAAGAAACATGCCGATATGTAACCGACGTCACTCGAGATCTTCACCCAGCCAGCATATTGCAATACTAAGGCAAACCATTACCATTATCTTCGTAACATTAAGCATTCTAAGCTTAAGACCGTAGGCAATTGCCAGCAATTACGCGCATTGTCAAATCGTCATTCCCCTTGCCAATGCAGCGGCATCTCGACGTGTTCAAAACCCTAAAGAAGTTTGTTGCTGCTGCAATAGCATGAACAACAGGCGTAACAAATGTTCGCAAGCATTAACTACAGCACAAATGCCAGAGTAGGAGCATAAAATTGCTGCACACAACATTACACGTTACAAAAAACGTCACTCATGCGCTGTAGCAATAATACCGCTAGCTAAATGCAGTAACTTCAGTCAAAGTTAAGAATTTCTGTAACGATTTCTTTGAGGCAATAAAGAATACCAAATGGTTTTTAATGTTACTGCATAGAATCCATAAAACGCAGCCGCAAAGGAAGGAGTTAAGGTTTGTGCCAAGTTAGTTACTCTATTTGAGATACTACCAGAATATTGAACTTCAGCAGTGATTGTGAAGAATCTAACAGCAATTTCAGCTGCCGCAGGGTAGTTGAAAAATTTTTTTACAAATTTTTACTTGTGTTAATTGGAATCATTAGCCTTAGCCTGAAAAACGTGATCTTGAATTCGATGATTAGTGCATGCTCCATCAGTTGGCTGTCTCAGCACTAAATTCTTTAAGTTGGCAGCTGGCATTTAAAAAAGTTTCAAAATAAATAGCTGCGGTTAGGACCTTTACTACTTTTGAAGTTACAAAAGATTTATGCAGCGTGGTTGTGTTGTACATTAACAATTAATTTATGTCTTTCGAAGTGATATTGGAGGTAGTTGATGTTAAGTGAAGCAACATATTTTGTAAGACATAGGAATTTGGAAACTTACAGAAGATATTGAGGATCAGAAATTGAAGGAAAACGTGAGAGCTTGATACAGAACTGGAAGTTTCTTTGAAAAAAATTACTTTTATTCAAGTAAGGAATTGTGTCAATTATTGAAAACTACAAACTACTTTGTTCTGCTAACTGTCTGAGTATCTGGTTCATAGCCAGATAAAAAACTGCATCATTTAATTTATTTTTATTCTTAAAAGAGCTAATACTTTAAGAGATAACACTTAAAAGGAAAAAGAAAAGCAGGAATGTGTTAAAGCTGCAGAGCAATAAGTTTTTTTATGAAGATAATTTTTTATTATTCTGGTGCAAAAATTAGAATAAAAGTAGCCCGGTTCAATTGTTATGTATTTGAACTTCATTAGACTTAACATATTCATCTTTCGACGGAATATAGTATTTGCTTACCACCAAATTGGTGCTTATTTGGTTAGCGCTCGAAAAAGTTTTCAAAAAATTAAGAACGTGGAAAGAAAATAATTGCGCGAGTTAGAGAATTACAAAATATGAAATGTTTGCATCGAAAATCGAACCCTTACACATCTGGGTTGTAAGAGCAGAGCACTACCCCTAACCCCCAGTACTGACAGACTTCACTATTAGAGGATGCTTAAGAGAGACTAAGGTAATGCTAACCCCTTTGTCTTGTTTCGGCACAACACTGGTAAATATTCAGTTAACAATTCGAATGACATGGTCTTGAGAAATAAGTAAAGGATTTATTTTGTTAGCATACTCATGCTAACAAAATAAAGGCACTCGCCTCACTAGCAGATTGCAGCATATTGTAGTTTGGAACGATAGATACTAAAATAATTCCATAATAAGTTTTTGCTGCAAAAGGCTTTACAAATGAAAGGTTTTTTGCAGCACTCTGTAGATACTTTTTAAGAGAAGCTGTTCCAATCAATGCATTTCCGAATCTAAAAATGAGCCCAGGTACTTAAAAGTTTTCACACATTCTGTTCTAAAGCAGTTTGTATTTTGGAGTCAATAAATGTCAATGATAGGAAGACAGGGAATTATTACAAAATCAAAATTTCTTATTGCCACCGCAATGAAAAGTTAAATTATCAAAATTTTTATAATTACCAGCTACAGCAAAAAACATTATGCCTAAAATCATTACTCTGCTAAAATATTTTCAGAAAATGTAAAAAACCTCTATAAGAATAAGTCGATTTTGAAATTTCCGAAGTGGTATACTTCACTTAAAACATATGCTTTGTTCGTCAAAGTTTCTTAAAATAATTCAAATTTTATGATTTTCACTGAGCCAGACCGGCAAAATTTCATTCAATCCAACATTCGGATGCTCACTCAAAAATGACTAGATTATAATACTCTAGCTTTATAAATTGAAGTAAGTTCTTTGAAAAATTCTACTTTTGAAGAAAAACAATATCTTTTTCTAACTTAATTTATTAGTTAATTAAATTTATATCAACTCATATATGTTGATACCATTTTATTTTTATTCAATTGATTTTCTTCATGTCTATAATTCATTTGGATAGGTGAAAACATGCTCACTTCACTTGGCACTCTTAATAGCTTCTTTAATAGGCAAAGAAATCAATGTCAGAATAACCAGCAACAACAGCAAAAACAACATTTCAACAGCAACATCACAAACAACCTCGAAAACTATAAAGGCTGATATATACACTGTTGCATTGAAACATGTAGTATTCATGTCATTACAACATTTCGTTTGCATCTTTGTTCTGTTATTATCTTTTTGTACAATACATCCTTGGTCCAATTTCTACTATCTGCCTATTTGTGCTGCTTCTGTCATTTCCATGTACCACGTCTCTAAACTCAAAGTGAAATAATTCACTTTGACCGCGTTCTATTTGAGTATTCAGTCGCATACACCTAGCCAGCCAGTCTGCTATTTGTTCGTCAGTTGATTCACATGACCGTTCAACTGTCTGTTTAAACTCACATCGATGCAGTCAGCAGCCTTTCATCTATCCATATATTCAACCAGCCGTCTATTTATGTTTTTGTTTTACGACCGATGCAATCGGATGCGCTCATAGGAAGGAATAACATCGTATGAACAGGAGGCTCGTAACAGTCAGCACAGTAGGGATCAATGTGTGGCTTGTGGTGAATGAAGAACATTTTGAAAGTGCAGTGTTGAAAAAATGCAACAACTTTCAATAAAAAATCTTTGTAAAATTACAAAAAAAATTTTAAATTGTAATTGATTTGTTCCACAAAACATTTAGAGGTTAAGTTGGTTACACTGAAAAAAATTGTACTTGAGATTATGAGAGAATTGGCTGTATAATTCATAAGCTTCAAAATTTTAAAAAATTCAATTTTATTCAAAAAACTGAAAAACCATGCAAAAGATAAATATTTCATAAATTTGAACCAGATTTATGTTCAAATTGCACAACACTTAATGCGATCAGGCATTTTTTCATTAACGTTCATTGATGATGAAAAAAATTTTCCAAAATTTGTGATATATTTTGCAGCGAATTTTTATTTTCATTTTTCTTTTTCTATAAACAAATTGCACAAAAATTTTAAATGGTTTTGGAGAGTACCAAGTATTTAAGAAAAAGTTACAGAGTACATTTTTCAGGACTTAGTTATTTGAATGCTGACCTGGTACGCGCAGTTAACAATAATTTTCTTTCCCTGGCCAGAAACGAAATAAATTTGGAGATATTTGAGAACAAACTTAATTTGTATAAAAGTTATCAGACCAAGTCCACTGATGATTAACTCTAAATTATCTAGAATGTATAATTGAGAGGAAAGAACTTAAAAGGTCATAACATTGTCTTCATTGGAAGTCTACTACCATCATAAGTCACATTTTTGCCTACGGAATAGCGTTATAATTGGAGCTGGTCAAAAACTGAGTTCCTTTATAGCATGTTAACTACGTTACCAAAGAAAGCTTGCACAGGCACCACTGGAGTATTAAAGTCTTCACCCACTAGCAACTATCGAATTTAACCTCTTTCCAAGATTTTGAAGATGTGATTAAGAAATCCTGATAGAAACAATTGGTTATTATATTTTAGGTATAGAAGAAATATCAATGGATCGAGAATGGCATATGTTACTACTTTCGACTGAAGATGAAGTTAGTTACAGTATACTACAATAGTTCTTACGAACTACTGTAGTATAGTCGTCGTAACAGACACGCAAGGAACTCTGTAGAACTTCAAGAACATCGCCTTCATTGCTTAACAAAATTCTTGTGTGATTTTTAGACTTTCAGACGAAATCAATCATTTTAATTTGCCACAAAAATGTGAAATCATTTAGTGTGAAATCAACAAGTCAAAACGATTTCTACGTACAAGCAGCTCTGCTGTTGCTGTAGTATCATGTCGAGAATTGTGTAAACATTTGTCATGGCCATTTAACAGAACAGTGGGAAATAAGAGCGCACCGCTTTATTGTTGCAGCATAAAATTTGTGCAGCATTTTTGAAATTCTTTCTTAAACTTAAAACTTTTTGCAAAATTTCTTCGCCAAAGACCTTTTTTTCGTGACGAAAACCTGTTATGCTGCATTTTTGAACTTGTAGCAGAGTTTAGGCAAGTATGCAATTTTTTCTCTTCATCTATGCCCTTCTTAAAACTGGCTTAGCTTAAAGAAGGCTAGCTGCTTGTAGTTTTATTTGAAATTGCGCTCGCTGCTAACTGCTTCAAAGCTGCAAAAAAAAGTTAGTTGCTATTTGAGCGTTGAGGTTTTTTTTTTATCTTTAAAGTTTTTTTAGTTTTGCAGCTGCTGTTAGTCTAGCGCACTAAAGTACGAGGTCAGCGTTAGGGTACTTGCACATAAAGTGGAGGGCTTTCGCTTGAGTTTTAATTAATATGACAGAGTTCTAAAAATATAAGTTTTATGTTATGAACTAAGCTACATACACTTATACTAAAGTAACAACAAATTAGAACTTTAGTTGAGTAAATGTATACCAAATTATATACATAAAAATAAAAACATTCGAGTAGCAATTACAGATTTATCAATTGAAATTCGACTATTCTAAAAAATAGTCAAGCAAGAAAAGTCTGGAACTAAAATTTTTTTAGTTAATGAAATCCCATATTTATCTTAAACATTCAGTTTTTCTTTTCTCGCTCAGGGCATTTAACTAGAACACAAGTAAAATTTAAACTGAATAAAATTACAAAGCAGGCATTCAATTTAAACCATATTATCATTGATATCCAAAATGGGTTTCATGCAATTTCATAGCTATTTAAAATGCATTAATAAAGGAGTTAGCAATAAAGATATGCAAGTAGCCAACATCATACGTAACATATGTGAAACCTAGCGAGTTAGTGATGCCTTGCAGCACGAAATGTATTAAGTTTTCTTAAAGCTGCATATAATGATTTTGCTTCAACAACTTTTCATAAGAGGATCATTAATTTTATGCGTTCAATCCACTTTTAGCCAACTCTATGCGTTTTCGTCGTCGTTGTTTTGGTTCTCTTTCCTTAAAATTTTTTGCTAATAATTTGCTTATCTGTATTATATTTATTTATCTATAATATATTTGCTTTTTATTCACAACAAATAAAATTGATAATAAAACGAACGTACTCGAACTCGTATATACCACTTTAACCATAAACTTGTGTAAAATTTAATGCCGCATATTTCTTTGCAAATGCAAAAGAAAAATGTATGCAATAAAAATGCGTTACCAACTTAAGTCAGAGCATGCCGCCATATTAACCTTTTAACAGTTGCTTAACTTCTTCTTGCGTTTTTATTAAAACATTCTCTTTTTAACAACTTTCAATTTATAATTATTTTTATTCATACCAAAAAAAAAAAAAGAAAATACATCCAAGAATATGCTTAAACATAAATCTGATCAACATAATAATGAAATCGAAAACTTTATTACAAATTATACTTCTTACTTTACACATACGAAAATACATGTTCAGTTTCTGCCAAATTGAAAAACAATTTTAGCGCTGCTCTTTATTTTTCTTGAGCTTTAGCCTACAACTAGTGCTGCCAGATTTATGGTGAATTTTAACAGTTTTAGGAAGAGCGTAACAAAATATTTGGAGACAAAGAAACAGGCACTATAGCCTAGCTTTCCAACAGAAAGTAAAAAATACTTTTAATGCGCCAATAGATGGAAGAATGATGGAAATAAATATAGATGTATTTCGAAAATAGGGTTTGTTTAGTGAGAGTTCCTGATCAACCAGTATTTAAGTCATAAGTTCAAAGTACGAAGTAATTTTTAGACCACACTCGAGGAATCCTCTTCTGGATGAGGTTCAGCTTCCATATTATAAATATTTGGAACATCAATCAAAAAAAGTTCTCAACTCAGTAAATATATATCTAATAAGGTTGAGGTCTTTATTTCAATTGAAAAAAAAATCTCAAAAAACATTTAAAAAATGTTAAAAAAATACATAAAAAAATATAACATGCATAAGTTTTTTTATGCTTTGAAGTATATTCAAAATTTTTTAATCGAAGTAAAGTGAATTTCACTAAAAATATATCAAATATTTTATACGAAAAATTTTGAAGGAGTTTGCAGCTGAATTTGAATAACATTGAAGTACATAATAATTTTCAGACTGGGCTGGCTGAATTTTAGAAGAAAAATTTCGTCCTTGATTCCACAGAGCTCTGAGTATGTTCATAAGCTAGCTGGTGGTGAGAAAAAATTTCTTGTGATTCAGTGAGAATGGCCGTTCTATGACCAAAAAGTGAATGCTTGGTATGCATTGTGGTCAGGTGGTATCACTGTGCCTATTTTCCAAGAAAACTATGAATGTAACATGTGATATTCATATAAAAAAAATGGAACGTTGGCTGTTTGTGTGAATAATTTTTTATCGCATTATTTCCCGTTTTAGTGACGTCAACATGCAGTTTGAATTTCGAATTTTTTTTTGACCAAAAATGTTTGAGAACCGCAAAGAGTCAACTAACTGATTGAAACCATTTGTGTTGAAAAACATCGAACGTTCACTTAAAAAAAAATAAAGCTCGCAAATACTCTTAAGCTTGTGTTTTTTTTTAAATATGACTTCCCAAAATAAAAACTAAATTTTTTGAGATTTGAAACTTTTTGTAGATTCCTGTTCTTGTAAGTTTTCTTTCTTGATTATTTTTTTTTTAGATTTTCCTTACAATTTTTTTAACATTTTTTTTCAAGATATTGAAAAGTTTTTCAAAAACATAAATTTTTTATCATACTAATAAATATAATTTCTTGATCAAAATGTCTATTCCACTCAACAATGCTATGAGAAACATAACAAACTATTTATGCTATGCTAAATTTATGTTACAATGACCACATTTTCTTATATTTTTTGTGCACATAAGGGTTAAATATATATAAAACGTAAGCTATGACTGCAAATTTAGTACAAAGCCAGCAATAACAACAGCTTGGTTCATCGTCGTCTACACCTCCTGCTTTTAAGTCTTATCGCGAGCTGTTCATTTTTATTGTTGATGGCCATCCGTTGTTGTTGGAACGCATCTTTTACTTCTTGACTTCTCTGGATGCTCTTGGAGAAATATGCAGTCATTGGATTTTTTTCATGCTTGTTACGCTTATGTTATTGCACAGATAGTTGTGCCTTGTTGAGCACTTAATTTTTTATAGTATTTTTTTCACTTTTATTATTGTATTTGTTCTCTATAGATTTTTCTCTCGATATCTTTTCCTGTTTGTTCCGCCCAAGCAAACAACTGAAGGAGTACATGTAAGGATCACTTAATGCTGCTTGCCATTGCGTTCAGAGTTTATTTATTTTTTACACATGTAACATGGATAGGTCGGTCGGTTGGTGGTGTACATTGATAAGCTTTGTCGGCACATTGCAATTTTTGCCTGTAACATCCTTATTTGTTATCTATTAAGTTGTTGACGCAATACATATTGGCAACATTCATTAGTTGTAATAAAATAGAAAATATAATAAGAAATGCTGCATAAAAAGTCATTCCCAAGTAGTTGCAATTTATTTTAAAAACATGACATAGTGTTGTTTTTTATATTTTAAAAATTAGCTTATATTTTTATGGAACTTATTCTTGCTCCGAATAATTCATATAATCAAGTTTCCAGTTAAAATTTTGCCACCATAGAAAAATCGTTGCAGATGTTTAAAATATCCACATTTTATAGATCAGTGCACAATGTCTCTTAATAAACCGGTCTGAAATTATTAATGATATTTCGAGATTTGTAAGCCGCAACCACGTATTGACAACATACAAGTAGCGCTATAAAAAGGCACAACTTTGCAACATTTTTCTTTAAGCAAGTTAGATAAAATTGTCTTTGTTTTGTATTTTTCATAATTTTTATCTGTGTATAGTTCAATTAAAAATTATCGCGCTTTCCTATAATGTTTGACAAACATACTAAACTTTTAGCTTTTAATTGGCAATTAATGATCTCAAGTGTTGTGTGTAGTTGGGATTTCTTTGTTAAGTGCAGCTGTGCAATGTGTGTCGAATTTTATTAGCCGGGATATTAATATTAATTTAATGCTACCACAGAGCTGACAGTAAAGGTAATGCAACAATGGCATGTAAATGCACACGTGTTGCACCATTTGGTATTTTTGTGATTAAAATCTAGACAATAAGTTAATTAAAAAGTATTCATAGAAAACTTTTGCCAAATGGAGGGAAAACCCAATTTCTAGATATTTTTCGAATTGAGAGACAATGGACATAAGCTGCAAACGTATGTAGATAAGCAAAAACAAAAATGGCTCAAAATAGGTAGGTAAACTTTTTAAATCATCTCTCTCAAGAGAGATACCAAGCTTAGGGTACATTTTTCTAAAAAAATCCAATTTAAGTTTAATAATCTGTTAGAAACTACTATTGTAATTGAATTTAATGGGTTTTAAGCAAGTTATCCAGTTGACTTGCCACACTAAAAATAAAAAAGTGATTTTTTACCTCATGACCATATTAAAAATAACACAAAATTTAATTCAATATTTTTTTGGTACTTTCGTCAGTTTTCAAACATAGTCTGGAGCGTTTCTTTTAGCAGTTATGCTGAATATCAATAATTTCCTTTACGTTCTGATCCGAAAATTATCAAGATGTGGTCACTTCTTATAGCTTTAGTTTCAAAAATATGTCCAACAAAAAATGCGTAGCTTGTGTGAATATATCATAATTTAGTTTCAAAGTGATCAAAAGTCTTCAATTGAGTTACAAATTTAAACTCAGCATAGAGCTGCTTAAGAAAAAATCCGTTTTACAATATCAATCAAAACATTCGATCAAAACGGTATTCAATAATTTGGCGAACATTGACCCGCATAGTGTGGCAGACAAAAATCAAGGGAATACAACAAACTCAAAAAGATAGAAGAAACATAAACATAAAAGACACAAACTAAAACGAAAAAAGAAATTTGCCAACAAAAATTTGTAAGAAGAAAGAAAAAATTAAGGTATTCATTCACTACAGAATAATGCGCAGTGCGTGCTGACTTTAAAGCCGCTCAAAGAAGTGCACGAATACCTGGTGAAAGGTTTGGTTTTGCTTAGGTAAAATCACAAACATAAAAAATAAATAAAAAGTGTGTAATTGTTGAAGAAAAATTAAACTTTCATTGCTTGTTTCCATTGTTGATCTATTGTACTTCATCTGAGATACGAACAGAAATAATACCTTCTCTACAAAGGTAAGCAAAAATGCTGTAAAGTACAATGGACATAAATTTTCTATGAAAAAAAAAATTAAATGCTTTACTTAGAAATAAACGAAATTAACCAAGATAAATGACCGGATATATGCTGTGCTAAATTTTTGACATTTTTGCTTTAAATAAAAAATAAACTTTAAATTTTCGGAGTATTATTAGATGTTCTTTTGTCTTTCGCCACAAACAAAATTTGCTTTATCAACATCATCATGAGCTACATCACTGTCAACATCATCATCAACATTATTATTGTTGCTGATCTCGATTGCTGTACCTGTTTATTTTTGGCACGTTGTACCAATTTTGAGTTATCAACGCCAACACGCGTGTAATCAACAACTGTCCGTCAAGTTAGTTGGTTAGTTAGTCAGTCCGTCATGTTGCGTGCATGGATAGTGCTACTATACATCACATCTCATTTCAACTTATTCCTTGTCTTATTTACTTGCTGCAAGAGAAGCCCTATCCATTGCTTCTTGATATTTAAACTAAAGTCTGAGCTACTCAGCGTCATTTAAAAGTCATTCAGACAGTTGGTGGGTCGTTCACTTAATTATCATTAATCATTGCCTGATTTCTTGCGTGATGATGTCATGTTTCGATAAAAACACGTTTCAAGGTTCAGCCATAAGTAGCATTCAGTAAAAACCAAACGACAGACAGACAGACAATCGTAAGAAATGAAGTGCCAAGTTGTTATGTTTTCTTGCAGTTGGTGAAGGGTTTGAGCTTCTTCAATCTAAGTTTGGTGGTATGAATGAATGACACTTTCAACAAGGCAATGATTTTGACCCATATTTTTAATGTTGTTTTTTATCAGTTTGCTGACGTCATTATAAGTATATGCAAAGGATGTTATTTATCGAATATTTGCTGCTTGAAAAAAATATTAAAATAAAGTTATTCGTCGTGCGAAAGTTTCAAAGTTTTTTTATTTGATTTGAAAAAAAACGAATAAAAAATAAGTTAAAAAAACAAAATTTTTTGTCGAAAGTTATATATTTAAATAATAATAAATGATTGTTTCTGATTCAAACTAAAAAAATTAAAATGAAAGTTAATCTTTTTCGACAAAATTGACAGCAATTGTTCAAAAAAACATTAAAACCAATATTAATCGTATGAATGAGATAAACATCACAGTCCAACACAATATTTATTGCAATTAAAAGAATATCAAATGTTTTAAATTGAAAAAACATATAAAACCTAAAATGATGATTACTTTTTATCTAAAAGTAAACAAATGTCGCTCAATGTTTGTTTTTATCCAATACAAAATTAAAACTATGGGATGGTTGTTATTGATAATTTTAGTATATACGTATTAAAAATGACGCTAACAAAAAATTTAAAATATTTAAATATAATATGATTTTTGATCGAAAAAAAAACCAAAAGCAATATCCTCAAACTACAGTTATTTTCTATAAGAAAGACTAAAATTCAAAAGTGACATTCGAAAAAATTATCATGAGGAAAAAAAAAAAAACTATGTAAAAAAAATGTTGGTAATTTTATCAAATTCTAAGTAGTGTTTAATTTGTTAAAAAACTTTATCAAAATTTACGTTTTTCGACCAAAAAAACACTTTTTCTTAAAACAATCAGTCGTATACAGTATAGTTATCAAAATTTATTGATATTTTATCAAAAAATGTTGATATCAAGGCTTAAATAATAAGTTCTAATCGGAAACATAAAAAAACTAATAAGGTGCAAATGTTTTGAGGTATTGGAGACTATTTCCTAAATTATTATCAACAATCCGACAGTAAATAACAAACCTAGTGCTTTGATCTAAAAAAACCAAAAGAAATTGTTTCTATTTGGCTCAGAAGCGTTTTTTAATCTTAACTGAAATAAGTTGAATTTATTAATACATATGTACATCTAATTCTACATAGGAGCATAATAGCAATTCTTTAAATAATTGAACACTTTGTTTTTTTTTTGAATTCTTCAAAATATATACAACACATATCGGCTATTCTTAAATCCTTTTTGATTTTTTTTTAAAAATATTGCAATTTTATGAAACAAAAAAAAATGGCATGACTTTAAATAAATTTGTATAGACATTATTTTTTTATTTATATTAAAGTTTTCTCCAAATTTTCCGATATAGCACTTTATTCTTGATTGATCAAATTGATTATTATTCTTCAATCTAACCTGAAAATGACTCTGCTTTCACATCGAAATATCCAGCAAGATTTTGGAATGTGTGATCGTATGCATCGTGTAATATTTTCCAAAGCTATGTCGGGAATTTCGATTTGAAAGCAAATATTTTCTCAAAGTGAGTTTGAAAATAACATATAAAAATTAAAAAGAAATGGTTTTACATCAGTTTTGAATAAACTTTATTATATTTACATAATTTTTTTTCTATTCCACATAGTTTCTAAGATATTTCGTAACAAAAAATGTTCAAAGTCTAAATGGTGTGCAGCTTTAGAAAAAATGACTGATATGTGTTGTACAAAAAAAAAAAAAAATGGTAAATTGAGATTCCTTATTGAGTTTTTATATTTTGAGCTAAAATAAACTACAAAAATAACTCCCTCGATATTTTCGTTCGCTATCATAAAATCTTCGCTGTAAATTAAGGTAGATATTTAATTTTTTGTTTCGTAACCACAACAATACGAATGCGCAACAAGTCACAGAACTGTCAGCAAATCGTTTTCATGTTAAGTTGGTGCTGCCATTTGGTGTTTCTGTTTTGTTTTCATTGTAAACACAAAAGTCGTAGTTATCACTGCTGACTCTTTGATGCCTTTCCGCTTTCATTACTTCACTCGCTTACAACACGAAGATGACTTTTTGGTCAAATGCTTTCTTTCTTCTTTGTTTTATGGTTATGGCTTTTTTACATTCTATGGCTTTTTCTAAAACTCTGTTGTTGCTATAAACATTTTTCTGCAGCTCTTTTGTGTTTCATTTTGTGTTTTATTTGCAAACTAAAGTGTTAAAATTACTTACATGGTGGTATGATTTCAAAAATAATTTGCTAAAATTATATTAAAATTTTCGCGGAGCAAATATTTCTTTTTAACTGAAACTTGACGCAAAATATACGAAATTCTCATATAGTGGGTAAGTTATGAGCATGAAAGGCGATAAAAACACGCCCCCACCCGCAAGTGTCGCAAATACATATTTTTGTTTTTATACAAAATAAATAGAAGCAGAGTATTAAAGAATACAATTAGGCTTAGAGCCTCAAATATCAATAAAACTTAATTGCAGTTAAAAATGCGTCAAGAAACTCCACTCAATCGTGTACTTAATTGCAACCATATTATTTACTTCATTAAAAAGCAAAATCAGGCCTCTTCGTTTGAACTTAGTATTTCTGATTCTTATGCCTACTGTGCATTTTTAACCTTAAATTATCATTATGCCATTCTTCCTAATGTCGCCGCAGACACGCCAAGTTTAACTGACTGACTGACTAACTAACACTGCACACCTTTTGTCACGCTGCTAAATCATAAAGGTGAGTGAGTTGTTGCTGTTGTTGTTTATAATTATTATCGTATCTTTGTGCATTTGATGCGATGGAACTCAAATTCACTGACTGAATGACTGCCACTGATTACATCATAAGATCAGCGAATATGGCTGTAATTTGTTCTTTGTATTGTTGTTGCTTTTATTGTGTTTCTTCGCGCTCAATTGTCGTAAATTAACTGACACTGAGGTTATACTGCAGCACTGCTGCCCTAGGGCATTGAGCCAATATCGAAGAGATTCCCATGGTGTAATGGGCGCACGTATCGTGATCGGATGTACACGGCCTAAAATGCTTATTGATGATGGCTATTATTAAAGTGGCTGGCCATTATTGTTGTGCGGTCGTGTGTTCACTGGGTCGTTAAGATTCTTTTGGTCAGTCAATGATAATAATTTATATTCATTAGAAACATCTTCAGCAGACATTAAATACAAAAAAGCAATAAAAGACAGACATACAGTTTGTCAGTTACTCAGCTAAGAAGAAAGCAAGCAGCACTCACGATCTCTCTTTAACTACAAATTGTTATTATATAATTAAAATGAACATTGAGTTAAGTGTTCACCAAAACAAGAACCGATTATGATTTTATAAGTAATTAAATTTTGCCTTGGGAGCAAGTTAGTACTAATGTTAATACCAAACGATTATTATTGATTGAATTTTTGCGATAACGACCTCCAATGACACGACAATTAAGAGACACTTAAAAAAAGTTTTGCTATATGACATGGCAACATAAATTAGTTAAAATTCTATAAATAATTTTTTTGAAAATCAATCCTAATCGGCTATTTGTTTTACATAACATATCTCTTACGTTTTCCTTTTATAAACTTTTAGAAACTTTTCCTCAAAAAAAATCTCAAGAAACGACGAATATTCAACCAAAAACTTCCTAAATGACGATTTTACACCTAACGATTTTCGTTACAATCGAAAAATTGGTAAGAAAAAAAATAATCTGATTTGACTTACTAAATATTTTGTAATATTCAATGAAATATATTAAATAAATAAAACTAAAAAAATCTCACATGCTATTTACTCGCGCATTTTAACAACAAAATTTACAACAAAAAAGATTGCGTGCATTACTAAAATTATGCAATTTCATTCATGTGTTAAACTTACAAATATCATAAATGAAAAATTGAAGTCACAAGCAAAGCCCAAATGACTACTCAATAAAATCAGCGCAACAACATTGGTAACACGAAAATTTTAAGTTAACAGCTCTGCTCTGTGGGTAGTATAACCAATTAGTAACAGCCAACTGGCTGCACAAAGCAAAGCAGAGATGTAAGAAAAACACCGTTTTCTAAAATAGCTCTTGGCTATTAACTTACGTCAACAGTTTTAGTAACTGAAAATTAGCAACAACGCTAAGATTAAGACGAAGTGATCTGTGTGCGATGTTCATTTGGTAACTGAACAAAATGAAAAACGTAAATGAATTTAATCAATTCTGTGACTAAATTGAGAATGGCATTGCTTTTAAACCGAAGTAGCAACAAAAGTAAACGGTGATTCGAAATGGCATTAAGTTTTGACTAAATTTAATTTGATTTTTTAGCTAATTTAAAACAAAAAAGAGTTGATTAAAAAAAATTTATTTCAGATAAAAATTAGGCAAAATTATGACAACAAGCACAGTTATGATCGAATTTATATTTCGGTAACAACATCAAGGTAATATAAGCTGGACAATATATGTGCCTTAAAAAGTTAAGACTCAAAAGTTAAAATAGAAGCGCTAATATCGAGTGATTTTTTAAGTGTTTGGATTTTGAAAACTAACAAAAGTACTGAAAATTGCCAAAAGTGAGTGAAATTGCTCACCAAACTCGCCTCTCAATAGGTCCATGATATCGCGCTCCGTGTGGTATCTATACGTTGACGTACCCATCGATCCAAAAATGAGCTTCGTCGCTGAAAAATGGACGTAATTTACGAAAAACATTTCTCAAAGAACACGAATTTCGATAATAAAATTCAATAATTAGTAAACGTTGTTCGTTTGTTATTCTATTTATGGTAAAATGGCAAACTTTGTTGGATATTTCTGGCGAAAAGTGTCAAAAAATTGACAGTAAAAAAATGAAATAGCAAAAAAATCACCCGTTATATTATCGCTCCAATTATTTTCATAAAATTTTTCGTGAAAGTTTTCTAAAGGAAAATGCCCGTAAAACTTATTGGCTTTAGAAAATGGGTTTAGATGTCTAAACATATTAAATAATAGCTCTGTTCATCGATGTCGTGCAAAAACTACTAGAGACCTGGTCTTAGTTTGCAGTAAAAATTATCACAATATTTTTATTAAGCATCAAGTTGTCAAAGTAGTAGGCTACGCCCGCAAGTCGCGGGAATAACTTGGTTTCTAAATAAAAACCAAATATTTAGATAAGAAAAACTTTTTGTAAAAAGAAAAAGGTCGCGACAAATTCTTCTACATAAGTGATAAATTTCTTATCAGAAAGTAACACTCAAGGCATTATTTTTCTTCTCGGATGAAATGTTAAGTGATTTTTCTTTTCCAGCTTCGGAAGTATTCTTTTAATAATTTTTTGCTTAGTTAATTACTTTTGTTAGCTTTTTAATTTGAGTTTATGGCATTGGAAAATGTCCATTTTTCGATGAACTCGCTACTTTTTGCTACTTCGGTGTAACTGAGCAAGAAAAACCATGACAAGCGAAGCACCTGCAAGCAAACATTTTTATCAATAGAACTTTTTAAATAATGCTCAAACAGTTTTGCCCTACTTCAAAGTACGTTCATATTAGAGGAATATTTTAAGCAAAAATTTATAATATCACAGAAGAAAAAAAGTTCGAAAATAAAAAAAACAATATTTTCCTGAATATCATAAAGAATTGGAGGATCTTTTTACTCAGTGCCATTTTTACTGACAATTTAAAGTTCAGGAGGAAAAATGATCGATGGTGAAATTTTGATTAAAATTGTTTAGCTAACGAGAAACTAAAAATCCTAGAGAGAGATTTCTGGAATAGTGAAGGTAGTTTCAATGTCAAAGTAGAGGTCACCATTATTTAAGCGCCTTGAAATCTTTTACGTTTGCTTAATGCATTAATTACTATTTTACTTTGTTCGCGGTATATTGTCCTGGGGAAATTGAAAGCTTTATGGTAATAATATACCTGAGCTTAGTAAATTGGTTAAGCTACCAATAAACTATATAAATTTCATAAAAGTCTCTTTAAAAATGTGATAAAAACTGTGCCTTCAGTTCGTTATCCATGAAACAGTGCTTAGAATAAATAATATAAAAAATTTATCGTACATTGCTCATTTTCACTTTTTTTCGCCATATCTGCTAAGGAAGCAAAAAGTTGGCCAGTAAAGTTGTTTAGCAACATGTTGCATATACACGAACACAAGCTTTTTGTTCAGCTTGTTACACATGCTGCTGCTGCTGCTGTGCATTTGACTGACGGCTAACTGATTGACAAACTGTTGCATTCGAGTGTGAGAGAGTGAAAGTGGTTTTTACAATAATGAACTTATTTGGCCGCTCGCTATATTTGGCTGCTTCTTCACTGTTATATCAGCAAATGAGCCAACACCTGAGAGTTTGGCAATAGAAGCGTTTTTTGTTAAATATTTTTACATAACTCATAACAGAAAGCTTTTATTTTGAAACTTTATAGTGGAAAACATTTTTTAAAAAATATTTTGTTTTTTGAGTTTGATAAGCTTAAAACCTTAAATATCATATTAATATATTAAGCTTTTATATAAAATTAACTTAAACAAAATCTCAAATATTGAATTGAAGAAGATAGATGACGGTATTTGAGTATATGACGTCATTTAGCAAAGTTGACAATAATCGCGCATATATGTAAACGAATATAAATAAGTATACATGAGACCCCATCAATATTTTATAACTTCAAAAACGCTTCATTGCCTGGTAATTTTGTTATTTGTCAAAACATTCTTGTTTTCTACCTGAAATTCCTTTGAAAATGTTATGTGACACACCTTATGTCATGTTGTCTGCATATAAATAAAGCAATATTTGCATTGATTTATTTAAGAAAAAACTTAAATACATGCATGCATTAACATTAGAGCGGTCCGAAATACATGTTCTTTTTTAATATTGAAGGTAAAACCAAAAGAAACTTACTCTACTTTACTTTAAAAAAATACATTGTTATTACTAAATACTTTAAAAAATTTGTATATTATTACTATAATATAATAAAACATACTTTAAATCACTTTAAGCTTTTATAACTAATGATTTAATCCACAGCACAGTTTTTTTAAAGTAATTTATACACAAAGTTTTAATCATTTCATGAAACTTTGGCACACGATTCCCTATTTAATGCAGCCGAATATAATTTGATACTGTCATACTTACTTTCAAGAAAGTAATTTATCTCCCAAAAATGAGCGCAGATACTGAAATATTTATAAAACTTTATTCTTACTGAACTCATTAAGTTTACAGTAATAAAACATAGATTTTAATTTAGTCAAGAAAATTGAATTTAATATCCCATTCAAAACCATTTTCTGGAAGAATATAATTTCAACCATAAATTTTTAAATTTTTTTGTTCCTCTTACAATAACTCTGCTGTCAGAAAAAGACGTTAAAGTATAATCAATTTCTAATTGTTATAAACTTTATTTATTTTAACTTTGAAGTATTCAAAAGTCAAGGAAATATTTTCACGTCGTTAAAAAACACTGATATGTAGTTTTTTTTAAGGTCTAGAATTCAATGTCTTAAAAAAGTTACGCTAACGAAGAAAGTTATAATGTTTTCCTAAAAAAATTTTGGACCACTCTAACGTATATAGATTAGATTTGACTTTTAAGACTTAAATCTATTGACATTGAGCGTAACACGTTAAACCGATTACGAATAAACACGTTAATACTCTTACCGACTTCATATGAATATCAGGATGCTTACCTGCAAGAAAATAAATTAAGCAAAAATTAGTAAATGGAATTGTATTCATTTGTTTTATTTGAAATTAAAAAATCAGGGTCTTTTTTTTTTAAATCATTGTGTCAAAACCAAAACCCAATATCCTCTTATATAGTCATGGATTTATCTTTCGGTTAAGTGTTACAAGATTTTAATGCACAATTCGTCTAAAACTTCTTTCTCATTTTATTGTTTGTGATACGCTAAAACTTTTATTTTATTTTAAAATGAAACGTCTCACGTACACATATGAAATGAATAAAAATACTTTGCAACAATTAACCATATGACTCAAAGAGGCTTAGCTGGAATAACAAATTATTGCTCGTACAAGATAGTTTGCTTACTTAACGCAAATAATCGCAAAGACATGTCTACAGAATGTAGAAATCAGAACCGACTGTGATGATTTATGTAGTTACTAGATAAAGCTTTGAATCGAAGGCATGATGACGCATAACTCAAGATTCATTCATTGATGAAGCTATTTCCGGCGATTGAATGAGTTCTCATATTATGGAATAAAAAATAATTATTAGAAATAACGAAACAAGTAGTCTACAAACGAAACTAATATTTTTAACTTAGAAATTGCAAAAACTCAGGAAAAAGTTCTCCTCTCACATGCGACTCAACTACCAGTGTTCTATCTCACGCTAAAGCGATCATTAAATAAATCACTAATTATTCAAAATTACTATTTTCTTTGAAGTTCCATATTTTTGTTATAATAAAAAATCTTTTTAGCTTAAAAAAATGCTTCTCTTTAATGATAACTCATTAACCCTACTCAAAGGCACAAATTGATGCGAACTGTTGCTATACAATCTATTCCACCATGATTTTACTTTACGGAACACCTCTTAACTATGTGACTTGACTTAAAGTGTGGAAAGTATAAATTTATGTGACTAATTGTGTATCCAGGGTAACCATTATAGGATGCTTCCTTTAAAGCAGCAATTTTCATGCTTTGCAATAGTGCAAGCGAGAGTATCTGTATTGTTGTACACTGAAAATAAAGTTTATTGTTTGATCTGCATCCTTTTTTAATTGGTCATGAGGATTAAATTTAAACTTTGGGGCCAGCTGTTTTCAAATCTGCTTTTAAAGCAGTTTGATTTAAATCAAGTTTATTAAAAACACCTTTTTTTAGTTGATGGCTAACGACTGATTTACTTTAGGTGCTTTTATATATTTTTCTTCTATATATTTAAAGCCCAAATAATTCTAGATTTTATAAAACCTATCCCAGAAATTTTAATGCGCAATTAAACGTATTCAATGATTTTTGGAGATCTGATATTGGCAAACTCACAAATCCAAAATATAAATAACGTCGTACTAAAAAAGCTCCATTTACCATTGTGTTGTCAAATCAACATGAAAATGTTGCGTAAACCTGAAGAACATTGGAGACGGATGAAGTTCCAAAAAATAGGTGTAATATCTGCCAAACGTACAACTTAATAAAAAAGCTACACTTAGGTAGCTACCGCAGTAGAAGTTAAGAAATACGATTAGCCGATATTTTGTGACAAAAAGTAGCAGCAAATTTAGATGGGTGAGTTTGAAATTGAAACTTAGAGTAAGGTTTAAGACTATGTGTGTCCCTTGGGAGCTATCTTTTAAAATATGGTATCGAAACTTTAAATGAAACATCATAACCTGTGGCACGAAGTGCATGAAACTGAAAAAAAGTTCCAGTTTCAATGACACTTCTATGGCAGGGTACGCTATTTAAATCAAATTTAATCTTTTCTTGATCTAAGGATTGGAAATATATAAGTGGCAATTTACATGCAGGCAGAAATGTTCAGAGAGTCTCTTAGAGGATAAATGGCCTATATGGCTTACGAACTTATTCTGTACAAATCGACTATTGAATCGATTACATTAGCTTGAAGCTTACGATTAATACCACTGAACTTTTCTTGAAACATTTTCCGGAAAATGTGTGGCAGAAAGTAAGAAACAAAGTCTGGACGTCAGCCAAAAACAGCATAGACAAAGCAACTTCAAGCTAACTCAACATCAGATTTCTTAAAAGAAATGCGTTCGCAGGCGCGATTTGTTCCGCATACTAATTTTGACCATTTGTTGGACATTCAATATGTTTTCTTTCTGTGTAACATTATTTTGTTGTTGCAACTTTTTCTAATTGAATCTGACTTTATGTGTTCTACTCTAAACATACATACATACATACATACATATATACAAACATACACAAGCTTATATAACCATGTGCGAGGCACGTCAGAGTCAACTGCAACGCTTCCATTTTTTTCCTGCCTTCACGTCATGTTGATTTATAAATAATCATAGTAATAACGTGCAGCCAACATGGGTTGTCTATCCAACCCTCTACATATTTGGTCATCCATCTGAGAGCTAAGATGAATGTCAGTTTGTGCCTCGGCGGCGCAGCAGGTGAATATTATGCGTAATTTATAGCAACTTGGCTATTGCATTTTTATGACTTTCAGAATCAAGCTCAGCATAATTTTCAGTTTTTTTTTTGTAATCTCAGGTGACGCTGGGTTGACTCTCGGCTCCATAATTATGTAAATTTCATGACACTCCCGTAGAGTTATGATGTACGGTGGTGAACGTTCTTTTGTTGACTTTAGTGCGTTCTTTTCCCCCCAACTCAAAGTTGACAGTTTGCCATTAAGCGCTGGCCAAGCAAAAAATTTACAACATGCGGCGATGCATGTGTACATGTCTAGCATTCTTGATCTCGTTCGTCATGGTAGATGTTGCAGTAGATGAGGCGGCAGTTGATGCCTCTTGCACGCGCTATGTAACGCTTGATTAATGTGATTAACTTGTTAATTATAAATGTACACATAGCGTGCGCATTTGGTCAGAAGACAAAGAATCGAAAGTGTTATCTTTTCTAAGAATAGGTCAGTAACAGAAGACTTTCCGCGTATTATGAACTTAATTGTATGCAGATTTTATGACAATTTTAATTTGACTGCAAATTTAAGTTTGGATAACTTCTTTTCCAAAATCTTAAAACCCAATTGTTGTTCAGCTTTAACTAGTGTCAACTTCACAATGATGTCTGCGAAATAAAATACTTTATACATTTCAGTATCATCGCTGACTGACTTCATTGTTCAAAATGAAAAAAACATGTTCTGACTTTACAGTCTCTTAAGAAAAGAGATTAACGGCATGACCTTGAGACTGCTTTTTAATGCCATATATTTATATTTTAACTGCTCATCTTTTCACTTTTATTGGATTCATTTTTACAAGTTGAATGTGAGCAAAAGGAAAAATATTGTCACCGTATGTGAGAATGCATTCCATTAAAAAATAAAATACGTGTCTTGGCATCTTAAAAGAATTGTCAGCATACAAACCATCGAAAGTTATGACGCATTTAATTCTCTTTTCGTTTAGTTATTGAAACTTTTTAACAACTGGCAAGGTTGTTGTCTTCGGCCTCACCAAAAAATAATTACTCTACACGGAAATAAGGTCTAAAGTTAGACTTAGTCTTAAATTTTGATTAAAAGGAAATTTATTCGACCACCCACCGTGCTGGCTAGTCGTCAAAATGCACCCACTTTTTGTTGTTTGCTAGGCCAAACCACTTTTTATATATCCGAGCAATATTACTGAATAATTCCTTCAGTATAACGATTTGAGGAGTTTGCTTGTTGGTTGCCTTTTATATTTCGGGATTAGAGAACAAAAACAAATATTAATCATCGAAATCGCTTTATTGTTTTTCAAAATATTCCCCATTAAGATCTATACACTTTTGCATGCGTTTGAACCAATTGTCGAAGCACTTTTGCCACTCTGATTGAGGTATCTCCAAAACATGCATTCTGAACGCATCAACCGCTTCTTCAGGTGTCGGAAAACGTTGACCTCTCATTTTATTTTTTACGCACGGGAATAAAAAGAAGTCATTCGGTGCCAAGTCAGGACTATACGGCGGATGACTCATCAAATCGATGTTTTGAGTGCTCAAAAATTCAGTTGTTTGAGCCGATGTGTGAGAGCTCGCATTCTCGTGGTGAAGAGTGATCCGTTTTCGGCGGTTGGTTTTCCTAATTTCTTAGAAGACAACTGGCAAACAAATGGTTGTGTACCACTCAGAATTGACTGTTCTGCGTTGTTCTAGTGGTACGATTGAGACATGTCCAGTTTTTCCGAAAAACCATCTTGAAACACAAAAACAGTCGACTGCTGTTTACTTTCGGGCTAATACGCGTAAATCCTCGATTCATCACCTGTCACGATGTCATAGACGTGTTTCGAAGCACCGCGATCGTATTTTTGGAGCATTTCTTTCGACCAATCGACACGAGCCTTTTTTTGAGCGATTGACAAATTGTGTGGGATCCAACGCGAAAAAATTTTTTTGACGGTCAAATGTTCATGCAATATTCAATGTATGCTGGTCCACTAATGCCTAAGGTTGTCTCAATCTCACGATGGGTCACATGACGATCTTGCAATATCAGTTGGCACACAGCATCAATGGTTTCCGGAACAACAACTGATTTTGAACGACCTTCACGAAATTCATCTTGTAGTGAACTACGACCTCGGTTGAATTCACCATACCATCGATAAAGACTGGTCCTTGATGGAGCTTCATCGCCAAAAATTGAATTAAGTTCATCGATGCACTGTTGTTGAGTTAATCCACGTCGAAAGTTGTAAAAAAAAATCGCACGAAAATGTTCACGATTTAATTCCATTTTTTGGGCGAGATGAATCTTTTAAGTTGCTGTAAACAACACAAATAGCGCTCGTATGTCAAAACGTTTTGAGTACGTATAACCTCAAAAATGTCAAGCTGTCTGTCAGTTGGCAGATTGCATGTCCGAACCAATTTTTTAAAGCAAAACTCATTCAGTATATCGTTATAAAGTTTTTATGAATCGTATTTAAGATGCCACACCCTCCAGTCAAATTGGTTAATTTTTATTCTGGTGCTAGACTCAAAAATTTCTTTTATTTGTGAAAAATTTGCTTCTATTACCTTAAATAATTCTATAAATATAGCGTTTGAATGTTTCGGATCCTTTGGGAGTACCACAGTCTCTTGTAAAAATTCGACAGTTCATGTTTCGAATCGTTCCTACTGCTGGTGTGAAGTTTCAAAAATTTTTCAGCATAGCGTTCAGGTTTTTGTTGTATGTCAGGTGCCACGCTCTTTTTTAAAAATTTGCCATTCTTTTGTTCAGAGCTTGTCCAAGTTATTCTTTGTATTTGTGAGAAATTTTGTTACACTACATTCAATAACTTTCTTATATCCTTGAATTGTTTGGGCGGTAGCTATGCCCCTTAGCCGATTTCATATATTTTCAATCCCATGAATTATGTTTGATGATATTGCTAATATAATAAATTTCATTTAATCGAGCTTGGCTTTAACATTGAACCCTTATAAACTTAATTTCTTAATTGGTTTTTAATAAAATGTTTATTGTGTCATAACTATGCAGCATTTTTCAGAAAAATTAATGTGAACAAGCACCTGATATTATTTTTATAGGACAAATAATATTCACCACAAGGAGCACAGACATTTTGTGCGGCTTATAAGGCACCTAATAATTTTTATTTTACACAAACAATATGTTAAAACGCAGACAGAAAACTTTGCGGCCTTAAATATGACTTTTGAGTGTGCCAAAAATAAAAAAATTTAATATAAGAAAAAGGAATCCCTCACGATGTTTGTACTGGCGAATAAAACAAAGTATGCAATTATATTATTTTATGACTCAAGTATTAACACTTAAAAGTTCAACACTCAAACGTTTACATATTTCACACAAAAGGTTCATATGGCTTTGACCTTTAACCTGCAAAAAGTTTGGTAATAAAATTGTTGCTTTCATTTATTATACAAATTTGTGCATTTTTTATGAAATCATTTGATGCCGTCATATAGTATAAGCGTATGTTAATTGCCTTCCTTAAAGCAGAAGCTGAAAGTTCATTACTATCTTATGCTGCTATTACACCAACCTAAAGCAAAAATTTTACAATTTTTTTTATGACGACGTAAGCATTCTGAGGTAGCCTAGACTTAAAATTCAATTAATTATTTGAAGTTATTTTTTATATAATTACGAATTATTACAAATTATCGAATTTTTTCCACTTTGAAGCGTGGATATCGCATTGAAAATTAAATGAATTATTATCGCTATTCTCCTTACCCTCATTGTTCATCTGATACACATATATACATACTTCTTGCATTTAATTAATTTCTCAGATATAATTTTTTATTACGGTTCACATGACGCAGAAAAGTCATTAAATATGACAAACTTAATTTCTCAAAAAGGAACCAATTTGCATAAATTAATTTTTTTTTCTCGCATTCAGTGCAAATCTAATAATTTAAAAATTCTATAAAAGTCAAGATATTCAGTAAAATTTTTTTATTGTCACATGCATATGCAAATATATCAGTTTTAGAAGCAACATCTTAAATTACAGCATTTAAAATAAATGTCATAAATTAACTTTGCTACAAGCGAAGAAATAAAAGTTCTCTACTTCACCTTATTTCGATGCCTTTTTTCAGGATAATCGAAGAATTACATATTTATGCGTGACTCTGTGCCTTAACTTGCAATTTGTTGTCTGGGAAAAGTGACACATATGGAAAATGTTATGTACATACATACATATATGAAGTATATACCGATTTGTACTTGTTCGTTTTAACACATGAGCTGACGCAAAAACAAATACTGCTACTCGTATACGTTACATATATACGGCATATATGTTTGTACACCCCATGCGTCTCAAAATATGTTGGGACATTTATTATTTCACATATCTTGTCAGGCAAATCAATTTTCTTTGTAGTACCCATACGGTAGATTGCGAATATTTAACCCAAAGATAAAGGACATACAAGACGACAAGATGAAGATGGATTGCATGACTTTTATAGAAGGAGAACGTATTCACACCCATATATATTCATATGCTTATAAAATTTGGTAAATGGCTGTGTTGTTGTGTGTACATATGTACGAGAATGTTTGCGTATTAAAGTGGAGTAAAACCGTTTTTGTTATTGAAAAGTTTATAGAATGGCTTGTTTTGCCGCTTGAATTTTACGAATCCTATGTGGAATATTTCAGTAAAAATTTTGGTTTTGAGGCCCTAGCCATTTTCCATTTTCTAAAATATTTAAATGTTGTTTTGTAACAAAAAAATCTCTTATGTTAAACCATTTTTTTTGGATAGTTTTTTTGTGAATTACAAAAAAAGTAAGAATGTTATGATAAGAAACTTTCTTGCGAACTTTTAAATTTTTTTTTGTGGACAAGACCACGCATGGTACATGTCAAAAAAATATTAATTTAAAAGAATTATATTCTAAGCAATACCAAGGGCAAACTGATTATATTTCTGTCACCAATAAAATGTATTTCGGTTAAAGTATCTTCCAAGCCATGTCCCAAAGACAAAGTTTGAAAAGAAATGACAAAAAAACTGGCAAAGTAAAAGCAAAATAAAATTTAAAACTCTTAAACATAAAATTCGGAAACCAAAAGAAGTCTAGAAATGAAAAAAAAATGTATCAAAAAACAGCAAAATAGAAAAACAAGGATAAAAATCTCTGGACGAAAAATGTGGAAGATTTCTACAGAGATTACGTTATAAGGAAGAGAACTAGTGTCCCTAGTAAATAAACAAATTAAATGAGAGCCATCAATGTTAAAGTATATGTACTCTTACAAAAAATTTTACCTGCTATTTTGCTGCATAACTTCTCAAAGCCCAACTAGTAAATTACGATACATTTCTTTAAATTATGTTTGACTGTTATGAAGATTTAATTGTGATTGTTGGGCTCAAGTGAAAAACTTTGACTTGAGCCCAACAATAACAATTAAACCTTACATTTCTCTTGTATCAGTCATTTCAGAAACCTTAGAAATTAACTACACAACTTGGTCGTTTCACGTGTTTCAACTTATATCGCGAGGCTCAAGCCAGAAAATAGTTAAGAAGATTACTAAAGAGTACAGTAATCAACTTTATGTTTCCGATTAAAGTTAAGGAGTTCCTTACATATAGGCTCAGGAGCATCGAGATCGACGTTATAATGCATCTTAATCACACTGACCTATGCATCAAGACTACGGCGGCAAAAGGCATTCCAAGGTTCTTAAGATCTAAAATTTTGCAAATTCGAAAACCAAATTTTTCTTCATCACTCTATTTTGTATGATTTTCCTTTTTTACATGTATATGTGCCTCATAATAATATGATCAATTATTGTCACGTGTCATATGTTGCGTCTGTTTTGTGCTTATGTGAAGTTGATTTTTTTTCTTTTTGCTGCCTTCTCAAAGTAAGTAATGATGTTTGGTGAACAAGGACCTTATGAGTGCTAAATTAAAATGAAAAGATATTAAATTTCTAAAGCAAATTGAATAAAACATAAGTCAGCATAACATATTTTGATATGATAATTCGTATCGGATCCGCAAAACGTATATTTAAGCAAAGTTTTACAAATATTCTCTAAAACCATTTTCAAACAATTGCATGTGAATTATAAAATCATCAGATGAGCTTTTTGCTGAAAAGATAAAACCACAAAACCACATCGTATCTAATGTTAAGCTAAACATGAAACCGAAAAGTTTGTTGAACTATTTCGTTAGATTCTCTAGTTGAAATTAAAGCCTGCCTGTTATTTCTCTTGTCTTAAAACTCAACTGCCCCGCCCCCTCTTATACGAATCTAATACTTATGTTATCAGAGGAGCAATAATTTGCTGCTGCTACTCTTGCTGCCACAAGTGTTGGCAGAAGTTAAATGCACTGCTCGTGTGCTGCTGCTGTTTGCCTGTCTGTTTATTTTCCACATTTTAACCGCCTATTTTCCTCGCCTGGCGCATATTTCCGCCATTTATTTTAGCATTTTTCGCAGAGCAAAACAAAAAAACTAAAAGTAAAATAAAATTATAGTTAGTTGTTGTGGCTTCTTCTCTTCGTTGTATCTGCAGCACACAGCTTTTACTTGTGGTAGGAAGCTGCCAACTATACGTCGTAGTACTCGTATCTAGCTGTGATGTGCTCAAACAGGAAGCTTCAAATAATAATGCTAAATCGGCAAAATTATGCTTGTGGAACAAGAGTCAATGCAAACTGTGTAGAGTTCAAAGCTGTATATCTGTATCTAGGTTTTTGTATCTCTAACTAATATTTTTTAGCGAAGCTGAGATGGCAAATGCTTAAGCTATGTTGCGTGTAACGCTCAGATTTTCGCATCGCCACAAATAGTTTGGGAAATTTTTGTGTCTTGGATTTTAGTTTAATATTTTTTCTTTTGTACATTTTTTTCTTGATATTTTTTACGGATATACTCAAATTATATGATATTTAGGGTGATTTTATCTTGTAAAATTTTACTTATCAAATACACGTTTGGATTTTTAAGTATTAAAAGGCTTTAAAATTTCAATATTTCGAAATCTCTCAAGATCAGTAGTCTATTACACAGATGAGTGCGATTCAAATCTCACGGCTAACAAACGCAGAAACTTTTTACTTACGAATATCCATCGACTGTGCCTTGAGAGTATAGATTGCAGTAATAACCGGTTCTTTACGTTTTTTTATTCTGATTCAACGTAGAATGGTGATGAGCGAAAGTCTGGGACGAGACCCTTTTTGAACTGTGTAGCTTAAATAGCAATATAGCATCATAATATCGATTTTTTATTGTCATTTAAAAGCTTTGTTTATTAAATTTATCAAATATTTTCAAAGTTGCAAGAACTCACGCTCAGTTTTTGGTCACTATGCAAAATCAAGACGTTCTAAAAATCAGTTCAAAGGAAACCAATGAATTTAAAAACCACCTTTATATAAAAGTTTTTCTATCATAAAAAAAGTTTACTTTTAATGCCAATTTAATGTGAAAACAACAATCATTTTTTTTCTTAGTAAACTATTATGCTGATTGTGTAGCACGTTGTATTGTTTAATGAAGTTGGTTTACGGGCTATTAAGTTGACAGTTTTTGAAATTTTGATGAGGCTGTAAGTTCATCAGTCATCATACGTTTATTAAAGAGCTATTACGTAATTCTTTTAACTTACATGATTTTTGATACTTGAAACATTTGCTCAGAGGTCAATGAATTTTATTTTGCAAAAGCGTCAATTAAGATTTATTTCCTCTGAAAAGTTAATAGCATGATCGCAGTGTTTACATAAAATTTAAAGATTTTTTTAACATATTACTCACTGTTTCACTTTAAATTGCTAACTTTTGTATGTGTTAACTCTAAATGTCAACAAACAACAATATTAACCCTCTAAAGTGAAGAAAACATACTTTAAATTAATAAATATTAGTAGCCAAACAGATATATGTATAGGTTGGTGTAAAAGTTTTGCATCATTAATATTTCAGAAACTAAGAATCAGAATTAGATAGAAAATGGTCTTAGAAGAATTTCCCAAAGTATAATTGTATAGAAAACACGTCCAGGGTAAGTCGCTCAGTAATCAAAGAAAACAAAACAGTTTCGATAAAAGCGATATAAGATGCCATTCAGCATGTCATACTTAGTCTTTTGAAGCACTCTTTTGAATAAGATCAATTTGGTTGACGTCAATTCAGATTTTCTTATTATAGGTTTCATGAAAGAAAGTTTTTGATGACTTTTACTATTATTTTTGCTATGCATAACGACATGGGTCTCAGTAACATATATTTTTAATTCTTGAGAACCTTGAAACCAAGAAACTTAACTTTAAAGTTATCTTTTTTAAGTCTCCTACTGAATAAGTTATGAAACATTTAATTCTTTTTCCATTAATTAAGCTACTTATAAATTCGTTGAATCCAACCGGCCATTCTTTTGCATACGCATGTTAAATATTACATATTTTAGGCAAAATTTCTTACAAGTGTTAAGCATGTGTGCTAAAAGAGAATTATAATTCGTAATTTGGCAACTTCAAAAATCAGCAAAATGTAGATTGCAGCTTATTCGTGTCAAAAAGCGCTTATTGAATTCGTTGCTGCGTTAATTGCTACATTCATATTGAAATGAAAACACATTCTCAAACGTTTGATGCGATTTGTACCAAACGTAAATAAAGATAAATTTAAACATACAATTAGTACAAATGCACGAGTTCACTTGATTAAATTTGAAACAAAATTTGAATAAAGATCTTACATGGTAAGGTTATTTTCCATCTATAATCAGCTGAGAATATTGTGACGTCACAGAGTGCTAAGTGTTCAGCAAGGAACAATTTTATATCAAATGTCTTAATGTGCTATGCAAATTTCAATGATACCAATTGAGCGTTTCTTATCTGAGAATTGATGCCTGAAAAAGAATATTATTGGAAAAGTATATCGTACAGTATGTGAGCGAAAACTATCAACACAACACTTCAATGCTGCTCTGTATTTTAATAAAACAAAACCAATGTGAAATCAAAAATAAAATATTTAATTCAAGACATAGCTCGCATACCTTCACTACTACATACAATTTTTTTCTTCCGGATACGGAATTCTATATAAATGTTACTTATATAAATTTTTTCAAAAATTGGCTATCTGTTTAAGAAGTTCTTTTATTTTTAAAGCCTTTATAAATAATTTATTTTATAACAAAAAATGTTATAGTTTGGTAATAAAGGTAATGATTATGTTTACAAAGAGTATCCTTTCAAGTATTTACATGTCATATCCTATCAAGTTGCTATAAAAATACTTCACCACACAATGGTAACTCATAAGAAAGCGAACAAATAAATTGAAATGAATCACAGTCTAGTCCGCCAGACAATAAAGGAAACTAACAAAATGCGACTTGTAGATCTGCATATAAGAAGTCAATAACTAAAACAAATTTATGCAAAAAACGAGTTATAAAAAATTGATTTATTCCTTTCTGGCAAAGCAATGCAACGAAATATGATAACCATAAAGTCAGACTAGATAAAAGTACATAATAACTCAGAAAAAAACATTAAATTTATTTTATTGCTAAATAAAAAAAAATTTAATTTCATATGCGAAAAGTTCTTGACAGCCAACACTGCAGTCAGTGTTGCCTACAAAAGACGCGTAACCATACTTTATAAAGACAAAGCATGTGATCAACAATAACAACAACACAATTGTCAAACTAGTTGTCAAATCGGGCTACATAAACCAAACATGCAATATACACACCTACATGATATTTTGAATATATTTCGTTGATACAGTCACCTTGTACAAGTCAATTATAAGCAAATAAAAAACACCCTGTATGCAAAAAACAAACCAGTCTTTAATTATTACACACTTTGACGAAAGGCGTTGAATGTCGGCGACAATTCAAGCTAAAATGCGATTGTCAAACATAGACACATTTGCAAAATAGTACCCAGCGGGAAAAGAAAAACATAGTAAAAATGTTAACATAGAAGAGAAAAAAAAAATGGTAACTTATAAGGCTTCAACAATACCACTCAGATAAGTTGTTTGCTTTGCTTATTTGGATCGATATAACCGATAAATTTACCGAAAGCTTTTTATTCTGCTTTCTTGTGGATTACATGGTAACGCGCAATAGTAAATCTTATCTGCCTTGCCGTGGAGGATATGACCCAACTAAACGAAATTTCTAATTGCGATGCGCATATTTGTTTTAAGTACATTGCTTTCTGAAAATTTTGAAAGTTTTCCTAAATAGGAAGGGTTTGTCAACCCGGTCGTCAAATGTTCAAGTTTTTTTCACTTTCTAAACCCTAAATCAGTGTAAGTTAATCAATATACCAAATACGTATTTCTAGTATCATGCTCAACAGAGTGCAAATGTTGGTTTGGTTTAGAGCTTAACTCAAATTATTAAAAATATATATAATTTAAAACAAACCAGAGATATTTTTGATTTAATTGAAAACTCGATTTGGTAGCTGACCCAGCACAAATACATAAACTAGAAATGATACGCCCTTGATCTTTTTATTTGAGTAAAGAAGCAGAAAGATTAATAGTTTTAAAATTGATGACAACATTTTAAGTCGCAACTCCTATTGGGTATCAGTCGCTCATAAAGACACATCGTCTTAACATAGCTCTCGACTACAAATGAAAGATTTATACCAAAGCTGAATATGAAATGAATAAAAGGCATCCGAAAATTGAAAAAAAAAAAATTTGCAAAGCCCCACCATTTCATTGCGACTGACCGCCTTTGCATTGTTTGGTAAATTTGTAGAAAAGGATAGAAATACGGCAATCAAAGAAAATTAAATAAAGTAAAATATTTACCTCTTCAGGTTACAATCTTTATGCGTAGGTTTTGAACCAACTTGTCTCGCATTCACCGCAATGATTGTGTTGTATTCAACTTTAGCAAGTTGGCTGGTTACTTTAATCCGCATAAATTTTGTAACAAAGTCTCCTAGCTTCACTTTAACTGTCGGGCGTCTTGTCTACAAAAATTTTACCAACAGATATTATTTATTAGCATAAGTCATTTACGTTGACGATTTTGAGTGAAAAAAGTTTGGAAAAAATAAAATTTTTTTCAATATTAAAAAAATACATTGGTATTTCGCCAATTGCTTTTTGTACTTAACTTCTTGTGTTCAAACTTAAGTTCGGATTTCATTTCAAAAAAAGATTACACAAATTGAGTGCTGGCTATATTTGGTTTTATCATCATATTCATCATGTTTAAGATTTCCTGATTTGTCTATGATTTTTTCGGCGCATAAGATACTTTGACCTTAATGTGATTTAATGAGATAATGGTGGCTGGTAGTTTTAAATTCAAGTGGTCATTGAACTTGAAATTATGTAGAAATGTATTTCACATAACGATATTACATAAACTGAGAAAGGTGCTCACTAAAATCATTAAGAATTATTAATACAATATAGCTGGGAAGCTATCTTTATTAGAATTTTTACATTTTTTTTTGGCATCTGTTAATCACAAGCAAAAGCATTTCGAATATTTTGACTTAAATGGACTTAATATTATATTTGTGTACAATATTGAACGAATAGTTCAAAGATGTTGTGTTCATAAGTAATAAAAAAGTGAAACATTACGAATAGTTCAATAACTATTCCATTCCCTTACAGAAAGTTAAGACAAACAATATTTATTGCATAAAAACAGTTAAAAAATTTTTAAAAATAGTGCGGAAAAAGCTTAACAAAAACTTTAGTCAAGCATGCGCTACAATTCATAAGTACCTACTCATCTCACTGGGTCAATAAGAAAATTGTATTCATGAGTTGCAGGAGTTTATTTCAACCCCAATAATTTTTGCACGTCATGGCATTTTTTTATAAATTTTTATTTTGTATTCGCTAAATTATGCAACACAAAATGCTTAAATGTGATGATGGATTTGTGGGTAACCATAAAGTTGCATGTTTATTGAATTTTTCGCCTTACCTCACATGTGATTATGGTTATAAAACGATATTTTTTGCATTATTCAATTAGGCACAACATTAATTGAATATAATACTTGAGAAGGTATTTTGTAATTGCAAATTGCTCGGAAATAATTATAGTTACTTAATTTTTGTTTAAAGATAAGTATATTGAAACTATTAATTATAATATCGCATGCTGTTTTTACTCATTTCCAAACTCACAATGCTTTAAGTTTTATTAATGTTGTATACTGGGTACAACTCCTTTTTACTTGCTATAGATATTATAACTAATCATAAAACTTTGAGAAAGATTAATACTAAAGCTTACTACATTTTTAAAATATGACTTGAATCCAAAAAGCTTACAAAATTGGGCTAATTATATGTTTCATTGCATTTTACCAACGTATATTTGCATAAATCAAAGCAAATTTTGGTACAGACGATTGTTCGTCTGATCAGATCAGCTTAGTTTGCCCTTTTTGATCAAAGTTGACTAATTTTTCTTGATCTAAAATTGATGGTATGGACGTAAACGACATTTCTTTTCAACAAAATGGCTCCACGTGCCACACAGCTGTTGGAAAAACGGCTTTAATTCGAGATAAATTTTCTTGTGTGTTTTTACACCTTAGGTCTTATCCATGGAACCATGTTCAAGATGAAGTCTATGTCCATGTTCCAACAACGACTTAAACACTAAAAGAAAATATCAATGCTGCTATTCGTGAAACACAGCCGCAACTATGCGAAAACGTGTTGAAAAAATTTCTTCAGTAGAATGACTTTTTGTAGGCGTAGCAGAGGCAGATATTTGGATTATATTGCATTCCATTACTAACTGCAGAGTTTGTAATTTAGATTAAAACAGAAATGTTACTATTTCTATTTACACAAAAAATTGCGTTTTTCCATGGATTCAAAATGAAACCTTTTGTCGGATGTCTCTATATTATGGTGAGTCATAAAACCTATTAGCTATTATATATAAAACTTTACCAAATAGCTCGTCTCCATGGTGTTTCTGCCAACGTCTTTGGGTCGCACATATATCTTAAAGTTTTCTTTGCTCCTAGTTTGCTTTAGGTAGGTTCTTTTCTTTATTTTTTTAGATTTTTTTCTCAATTCGATTCTCTAACATGTATTTGAATACTTTTTTCGAGCTAAAAGTCAAAAACTGTTGTAGGTATTGGAAATATAAAGAAATCATTGTGAGAATATATCTAAAACTTTAATAGCTTTTTTATTAAATGTAATATTGCTTAATATTAAAAAGCCTGACATAATTCCATTCACTTAATATATAATTTTTTGACTATTTTTCTTTATTAACCCCTTCTTACCGAGATAGAAAAATCAGTGAAAAGTGTAGCAGCACTCCCATATATAAAGAAGGGTGTGCCAACGGTTGCATGATGCTGTAAGGGGAATCAAAATGTTGGAATGAGACCGAACTATGGGGTGGCGGTTGATCCTTTGTAGGACAATTTAATTTTGACATTTTGTTAAATATCATTGCTGTACCACTGTCGATTAATTTAAGAAATCAAATGAATGTATTTGAAAATATATAAGACTGAAAAACATAAAAAATATCAATGAAGTTTTGTGTAAACTAATAAGATCTCGAACAAAACACCTGTTTAGGAGTATCTTAGTGCGTTAAAATAATAAATGGCTATATTAAATAATTTTTTCAATACATAAAAACTAAAATAAAGTAAAATAAAAACTCACCTTTATGTGCTGCACATTAAGTTTGAAATTCACCAAAGCTTTTTTCCTAACTGCTAAAATCGCGTAACAAGTCTCCAAAACTAACGACAAACACAAAAATTCACTATAGCTAGCCACAAAAATAATCAAAAAAAAAAAAGAGTCAAATTTGCTGAAATGAACCGAAAAGAAAAAAAAAAGAGAAGAAGAAACGTTGTGTTAGCCAAAACTTTTGAGCGGCCAAAAAAAAAGCAAAGCTACAAAAAAACTTCAAACAAATTCAAGAGATCAGCGTTCATTGCGATATCTGCGAAATGAGCGCAGCATATAGCAAACAACTTGTTTAACTTGTTGTTTTTGTTGTTGCTATTATTTTAAAGTTTAAAAAATTTTCACAAATACCACGCCACACACACACACATCGTTATTCAAAAAGTATCGCTAAATTTTGTTGTTTTTTTTCTCGACATACAACAAAGAAATCCGGATCACCTTGAGTTATGGCTTAAAAATTTATTCGCGTTTCATGCGCTCAATTTTTTTTAATTTTTCTTCTTTTTTTATTTATTTTAAACTTTAATGAGGTGCTGTTTAAAACTTTTTTAAATTACAGTAAATTTATAAATTTAATGCAGTTTGAATTTTAAATTTATTGTTAATTTTACAGTTCTAACTGGGTTTTTTTCTTATTCAATTTGTTAATTAAGTTGAATACATTTACGTTGCTGCAATTGTTCAGTTTACTTTTTTATTTACTTTGTTCGCATTATGTTGAATGTTCAGTTGAATGTGGGTTGATTGGTTTATTTTGTTGTATTGTTTGTGTATTTGGTATGCAACTTTAAAGACTAAAACTCCAACACAATAATTACAAAATGACCTTCACGTCTTTCGAAATGTTTACGTATTAAAGAGTTTAATGATTTGTGTGATTTTTATGAAAAATGATACTATTCGCCGTATGCAGGCTGATTAATTACTGGCAAATATCTTTGAAACCTTTTATATATATTTTATAAAACAGCTCAACATGAAAATTTTTCGAAGTCTCCAAAAAAAAAAACATAAATTTGCCCAAACTAAAAAATATGGTGATGAGACATTCTTTGCCAAAACCAAATGAGCTGGACCAAGTTTTCAGTACTGTTTGACTAATTGACGAGATTAAAAATTATGAAACTAAAATTTAAGTATTTTTGATCTTTGCAAATATTAATTCTAAGACAATAAATTGTCAGGATGTGGGCAGGAATTTGGAAGCGTTTTGTAAAGTTTCTTTTGAATTTTTAGTATTTATTCTGCGTGAAACTTGAAAATTGTTTGAAAATCAGATTTTGACCTTTTAATTTTGTTACTTTTTCAGTTTTTAACTATACATATATATATTTATAGCCTTAAAAAAAGAATTTATTTACATCACATTTGGGGTTTCATAAATCTTTTTTTAATCATTTTGTTGCAGCGCTTTTTTGAAATAGAAAATTTAATCAAAAATATTATCAAAGTAAAAATCCTCATTTGGCTTTAACAACACTATTACGACGTTCAAAATACTACAAAAAAAAAGAGTTTTTGAGCTTTTCAATTTTCTAACAGCTTCGGCTGGCTTACTCCGAACTGTCGAGAAATAAACTAAATGCTTGGTTGGTTAAAAAATGTTCATGCGATATAATTTGACTAAGCATCAAGTATTTGATATACTTAAATAGCGTATACTAAAAAAATGTTATTATGCTAAGCTATTTTCGATTAAAAATTAATAAATATCTTTCTCGTCCCCGACTTAGAGCCTTTATTATTTTTTATATAAAGCACTCAATCCGATTTAATTAAGGGAAGCCACTACCAGTCTAATATTTTCGTATATATTTTCTTTCTTACAATTTACGCATAACCGAAAAAAATCGGTAGTAAAGTTGTCAAAATCAATTCAATGGAAATAGTTCGTAGGAATCTAAGTAAGCAAAACACAAAGTCCACAGTTTAATAGAAACTGAAATGACTGGTTACATATAATAGGTATATGTTTTTTTTTAAGTTTTTGGTTTCTAATTCAGATAAAAAGTCAAATTCCGCAACCGGATGTGAATTCTTTAAAGAAAAAATACGATGTTATAGGCTTAAAAAACTTAAATAAGATTTGACTGTTTGGATTTATAATTTTAGATTATTTGATCTGTTCAATATCGTCGTGTTCCACATCTATCAGGAACTGTCTAACTCAACATTGAGGCAAAACAAAATTTCATGCTTAGGGCCTTTTAAATTTAGGTAATACTCAGCTTAATTTAATTTAAGTTAAGATACTGTGTAAAACACTTGATGGATTTTTTTTAGATATCCGAAATTTTTCAAAATCCAATATTTTAATTTGCTTAACAGTTTCTTAAGTGAACATGAATTGCAAAGCATTTGGCCTTGTGCTTAGCATCTCTTGCGATTGACTTATGACCTTTGTACCTTTTTGATGATATATGAGTAAGTAATGTTGATGATGTATGCAGCAGTATGGTAAACATATGGCGAAGCCTGATTTGTTTTATTTGTTTATTATAAATCTTTTATTATCTCTAAGAATTTTTTAACAACCAATAGCAACTTTGCAAACAAATTCTTTCTAAATTTTAAAGAAATGCTAAATTTCAAATTCCAAAAAACCATTAAAAATTCAAATTTTGCACATAAAGACAAAAAAAAAAAAACATTTTGTATTTAAGCTCATTTAAATAAAATTTCAATGTATTAGTAAATTTGTTTATTCCAACAACAATGCAACAAACACAAACAAAGACAATCAAACAGTGTGCTAGTCAACCAGTTGAGAACTCATTAGATGAAGTCAACTTTTGTTTTTGTACTTTTGTTGTTGTTGTTGTCTTTTGGCTGAGATCATTTTTGTATTCGCAACCACAAATGAACTTTTATGTAATCTTTTATTAAGTCTTTTTTTTCATTTTAATTGTTTATTTGTTAATTTTGAAGCACAGTTTTAATTTTCATTATTAAGTTGGATTAAATAAATTTTTTATTTACTTTTAAAAATTATTTCAACGAAAAATTTGTGTTCCAATTTATCTGCACTTTATTACGCTACACGTTGCGCCAATTTTGCTGCACTACACTGTGCAACGTAGCGTCTCTCACACTTCCGCTCACTAACTTGGCTCGTATACTCGCGCTTAACGTTTTCTTGCTTACTAGCACTGCGTTACGGTTTTAACTTTACACCCGTATGGTTTGGTTACCTGTTTGCGACTGTTTTACTAACTAAAGTTGCGGCTTAAAATTTACCTGTTGCTGTTGCTGCTGCTGTTTGCGCTAAAGGCGACAGCAACGGCACTGGTTGCAGTTGTGTGGTTCAACTCTAATGTTTTATTTTGGAGAACTTCGATGATGCGCAACGGATTCTCACAAAGTTGTCTGTGAATTGTCTGTGTTTGTAAACTCACCACGCTATGTAATCTCAGCACACTGACAAAATTGTTTTTTGAATTGGAGCTCTATGCACACTAGTCGGTTGATTTAATTTAAGTCAATATCGGATATATCTTAATAAAACCATAGTCTAGATCACTGAAACATTTGACATCTACTTTTCAATAATGATGGGACATATTTCAAACACATGAATACATAAGCCAATATTACAAAACAATTTGTAAATATTCTTAAATATTTAATTTGGGTTCTTCTTCAAATTTTATAGTCTCCCACGAAGTAGTATTTAAGGTCTGGGTGTTCTTAGAAAAACAAAAAAGCAAAAGCACTGTAAATAGCGTATGTATGCAACACCGGCTTCGTTATCTAAAGTGCTTTACCATTAAAAATTTGGAATATAAAAAACTAGCTCATCCAAGTTGTTTGGCAGGTTACATATATACAACGAGTTTCTTAGACGCCACTCGATTATTCCAAAACTTTTGGGTGTTTTTCCACATTGTTCATAGTTTTCGATTTTATACGGCATCTACCAACTTTTCGAAGGTATTTGACAGTTCTCGACTTTTTTGTCATTTATCAACATATGTTCACTTTACTGACGTCTTATCGATTACTTCGAGCTTATTCAGCTTTTCGACAATATGGATGGCTTAGCGATTTGTTCTCTACTTTTTCAAACTTAATTGATTATTCGGCACTTTTACACATTTGCGATAGCATTTGAATTTTTCAATATATTTAGTATTTTTTTTTCGACTTCTGATACTACATAATTACTTGATACTTTTTCTATATACTGTACTTGTTTTCTATACAAACATAGCAAAATAACTGCTACCAAAGGAAATGTGGCATTTTTATGAAAACGCTGCGGAATTATTTTGTTTTAATATAACAATTGGTGGGCATCATGAATTTGTTAATCCAAATCTTATGCAGTGACAGTGGTAGTTCTATCAAGCTTGACTTAAGCTTCTTGCGTAATGATAAATTTTCGTTGCTTTCTTTTAGGTTGACCCTTAAAAATTATCACGCTGAATGTTTTGCTTATAGAAATATAGGTATTGCAGTTTTTTTTCTTAACTGATGTTTATCGCCAAAAATATTTTTTTTGTACAGAGAAAAAGCTTTGGTGATCCATTGAGAGTTCTCAGCGGAAATTTTTACAAAAGCACAGTGGAAATATTTAATTTCTGTCGTCAATTTTAAAAAAGAATGTGACAGATGTTTTTTTCGGTGTAAATAATTCTAAGGTATCATAGGCTTGTTGTTAGCCTACAATTGGTTAGAAAAGCAATCATTCAGCGCGTTACTGTTGATGTCACCTCAGTCTAAAAATTCTATGCCTTATTCTCTTGCTACTGTGGTGAATTTCTCCACAACTTATTCACTTAAAGACCTTCGAAGGTAAAGAGAGTCTCCAAAAAAAAACCCCAAGAACTTAAGGTAGCATGAAAGCAATTTCAAGCTTCGCTGATTTGTTGTATAGCTCAGTTGTATTGTTTTTGTTCGTGATTTTTGGTTTGGCTTTCTTAATGTTTGCTTTAGAGCCTGTGCCAATGTGACCAACAACCGTTATAGTGATGGTCTATAAGCAACGCTATTTGTAGAAACTGTTAAAGTTAAGGGTTTTTTTTTTAATTTCATTGCGGCATTACCTTAATTTATGGTTAATTTAAGATTGGTTGTAAAGTGTTTTGTATCCTTAGGATATTTTTACCTAAAACTATTTATCTATGAAATAGTTGCAATAATAAAAAATTTATTATCACAACTGTTCCTTAGATCATTCAGATAATTAACGGTTGACTGACATCAAATATTGCCATAATGACAACAAACCTTAAACGAACATTATGGTATCAAAAGGTGATGTCAGCGCTTTGAGGTCATTTTTGTATTTGCTGGCATTTCAGTTATATTGATTGCAATTTCAAGTACAATGTGTTTGCCATATCTATGGACAGAATAATTTAAGTTAATAGATGCAGAATGACGGATGTAGTTCAACAAGTTACGATTTCTAATCGAACTGGCCTTTGTGAAAAAAATTTAAGGCTCTGCCTTGGTTAAGTGCAGAATATCGAGAGTCCTGAAACATGATATTCGTCATGTTCGATCTAGTTGCCAGTATCATTATCAAAGCCAAATCTATTGGTAAAATGAAAACACTAGCATAAGCAGCTTTTATACCAAACACTAGAAATATAGCTTTGGTGATGACTGAAACATATTTTGTGTAAAGCTGTTAACATAAGTCAAAAATCTGATATTATTTTTATTAGGTGCGTAACTAAGTTCTCGCTGTTATTTGTTAGAAAATGTAACTTTATTGTTGAAAAATAGGTACAGATGAATCAATCAAAGTATTGCCTATTACTAGATACCACTTTTCGCCATCTTTCTGGTAGAGCTCGAATGCCATCACGGTAGAAGTGTCCGTCTCTTGAGGCTATCCACGAATCAAGCCATTTTTTGAGGTCTTCATAGGAGTTGAACTGCTGATAAGCCAGACCATGTGCCATTGAACGGAACAAGTAGTAGTCTGACGGGGCAATATCTGGGAAATACGGCGGGTGGGGTAGGACCTAGCATTTGAGAGTTTCCAAGTATATTTTCACTGGTTTAGCAGCGTGAGGCCTAGCGTTATCATGCAATAGGATTACTTTATCGTGCCTCTGTTCGTATTTCGACTGTTTTTCACGCACGCAAACGCTTGGAAATGGCTTGTAAGGTAACTCACAATACTGAAGCAAGCTCTTCTTACGTTTGGGCCGAATCCTCATCGAGCAAGGTCTCCAATTCCGTATTATTGCATCCGAGATTAGGTATCGATCAGAAAGGTGCTTTTACAATATTTATTTCCCTCAAACTAACATTGGCACTAAATTGGCACTGATAAATTGTTAAACGAAACTTCACATATAAATGTCTAATATAAAATATGACCTAATTTCATAAAACAATTTTTAAGTGAAAAAACAAGCCCTTTTAGCAGCTGGTGAGCAATTTGACATTGAAAGCTATCCTGAGCTACCAAAATTGGTTTTTGCTGTTATAAAATTTCTCTAAAAGAGAAAATCACTCTTAAAAGAAAATTTTCGGGAATTTTCGTGCTGGAAATCACATATATATAAAATCACTCTTCAATGTGATCTTTTTTTCCTCTCGAATTTTGCGTAATTTTTCTTCTGAAAAAAGGAATAAGCTCTCGTTATGACTTTTGACTTTCACTAGTAAGTAATAGGGATATGCATTTTTTACTGTCTAATTTTGGGTTACACTTAGATAACAGCATTCAAAATCTGGAACCGTCCCAACTTTTTTCACAGGAAGTTCTTTGTACCAACTTTTGCATTATCTTTGACAACTTCAAAATATTTAATATGATTTAGGTAGAAGCTTTTGTACTGTTCTTGTACGATTATTAATTTTATAGTACTAAAACAAGACATTGTTTTCTAGGCACTCTTTAATACAAACAGCTGACAAATGCCAACATAAAACTAAGTATTAAGAGATTATTTTTTTGTCTCATGGACAATTTAACATGATGACATTTGTAATACAAGCTATTCATTGTGTATGCCCAAAAAAAAAGCTCTAAGCTCTTTGTTTCAAAATGATGATGAGAAATTTAGTTGAGTTCGCTACTTGAGTCTTTTGTTTTGAATCTTATTCTTCAAACAAAAATTTACTGACAACCAAATTGTATTAATTATGTTAACTCACAACAAGACAAGTCATAACAAAATATTGGTCAAAATTAAAATTTACTGCATAGCTAATTTTATCAACACGCAATCAGTTTACTCACCATTTGCAGCTTACAAAGATGTCATTCCTTATGAATAGAACACTATTTACAAATAATATTTTAATTCGAGCTATGCTAACTATAAATCGAAACTTGGAATTCCTAAAACAAATGCTAAAAATAATCTTAATAAAACACTTTAATAAGTAGCTGATGCAATCGACAGTAATTAATGTTAAAATATTTCTAACCATCCACTGAGACATTGAAAATTGTCGATTTTTTACTAAGTGTAAGGTTTTTTTACAAATTTCCATTCATAAGAAAATGACAACAAGTGTTAACACCTTATGCACTTGGCTGTTTACCCACTTAGAATATATAAGACTATAATTAAAATTTAATTAACATGTGTTCTTGAAAATAAGAATAGAATAATTTGACAAATGACTTAAATAGAACATCAGATAATACAGACCAAAACAAAAGACTTAAGGCTAAAGCTTGTTGCTGTCAATATAAACTTTTTTGCTATTACTATTTTATATCGACAAATTAATTTTGTATTTCGTTTCTTTTTTGCTAATGTGGGTGTTGTATATTACTTTTTAAGAACCGTAATTTGATAGTAATTTTTTGTTGCTAGCGGCAACAAAATCAGGTTTGCCTTTATTCTGTTTTTGTTGTTGATAGACACAAAAAACCAGCATTATAATCATCAACTTATTATAAAAGGAACATGAAAATTTGAGCACGGTTGTGCTTAAGAATATAACGAATACAATAAAATAGGATGAGTCACGCACTTTACTAATCTAAGAATTTGGAAATTTTCTGTAAGCGAAAGACTTCAGCGACAAACTTGTTTTATTCTGTTGACTAATATATTATATATTTTGATACTATATGAAATGATTTGTTTCGTAATTAAAAAAAAAATATTGATACATTTTATGTATAATCTTACGCGTGTACCAAAAAAGAAAATTGAAATCTGGCTGTTAAAAAAAGGCTAGCAAAAAGAAAAAATAAACTAAATGAATTTATTCCACTTTCGGGTGTAGAATTTTTAACATTTTGCACTGTAAGAATTTGATTTCATATATGTATAAACATGTATATGCATGAAAACATGAAATCAACTTATGCTCAGTGAGCTAAACAAATCACAATCTTTTTTTGTCTAAAAGAAAATGAAACAAACTCACCAGAAAGTATTTCAGTCCAATTTAGCGCATGTTATTTATTGAGCACTTTTATGGCAATTAATTTGCACAGCGCACAACACATCTGATTTATCCACTACAACTCTGTTTAAAGCGGGCGTAATCATAACTTGTATAGATCTATCACTCATAATGAAAAGCAGCAGGGTCTCGGCTGTGTTTAATTGCTGCTAAAAAAATAATTAACTACTTGTATTGCCCTGATTAGCTTTCTACTGTTTCGTCATTGCAAAGCCATCAATTTGACTTCATTAAAGATTTGAATTTCATAGCGTGAGTGTGGCTAATGAATGATTGATGTACCTACATCCGACGTTAGTTTGTTATGTTAAAATTTACATTGGGATGCTATTGTATTATTTATTAGTTTTGTTGGTTTTTGGCTAAAGTCTTCCCTTAAATTACTCTCTGATAAATTGACCTAGAGTATGTATTTATTTTTTAAATTTTTTTAAGAAAAGTTGATAAAAAAATTTTGTGTATCATTGCTTTTAATTTGACCTTGCTACATCATACCCATTTTTCACTATGTGCATGAATTTTTAATTTAAATTATGTGCATACAAACGAAAAAAATCATTTTCTATAGTTCTTAGCTATTGCCTTTTCTTTACTTCTAAGTCTTCCGAATGCATATAAAAACAATTTGTTAAGGGCAATAAATGACTCATGAAATTGTGTTGGAAGCTTATTAGCCTTTTTAGGTATTAGTTCCACTTAAAAAGATTTCGTTGAGGGCTAGCAAATGACTCATGAAATTATGCTGCAAACTTATTAGCCTACTTACAATAATTATCAGCTCCAGTTTTGGGAAAATCGGGATAAATTTGATCATATCATTGAACTGCATTGAATTACGTTCGATGTTTTTGAACAAGTCAATACAATTTACTTATTGTTTAAACATATTCAAAATAGAAGACTTAAGCAACGAACTTAGCGTTTCAAAATAAAGAGAAAAAAAACATATATAATTTTTTTCTACTATTGTGTTATAATAGGCAGTTTTGAATATAAGACTTAACAAACGATTACCATTCACTGTTAGGCTGGATAAAGACTGCACTGAAAACAAGTTTGCATTACCAAGCAATGGTAACACTACTCGTAATCATATGATTTCATCAGCAATGATTTTTTAAAAATAAAAATTTAGAGACTATGCTATAAACCAGCGTTTGAAAAGCTGTCATTTTGTTAAGTTATTTCCTTCGGCTATGCTTTGACTACGAAAATTTACAAACACGACAGCACAGCAAAGCGATAGCAGAATGAAAAAAGCTACAATTCGACTATTACTGTGCTGCGAAAATTTGCGCAGCACGAAAGCAAGGCGACAGTCACGGCAAAAAAACCGAAGTTCGACTGTTGTGTTTGCTGTTGTTATTGCTGAAAGCCTTTTCAACAGCAAGAAAAAGGAGAACAAACAATACGCAATAAATATGGTAAGTATCTATTTATTGAGATCAAAGGGACGTAAAATATAAATCTATAATAGATATGCTATCAAATAAATTAGCAAAAATGAAATTATGTTAATAAAATGATTATGTGGGTGTTAGGCTTGGAGATCCTCTGAAATCACTTCTTCGAATAGCGGAAAATTATTAATGGCTTCGTTCAAAAATTTTAGGTTTAGCTTCACTTATAATATATCTTCTAACGTCTCATGTTTCATTTGGTTGCGGTTGTCCGTTAAAATGATCTTTAATGAAGAAAAAGCTCGTTCTATGGTAACCTGTTAGAAGTAAGTCAATTTTGTGTAGTTTGAACAAGTGACTTTTTAAATTATAAATCCTGGTATTTTTTAACGCGAATTTGCATAAATTACACACCGGATTTCCAATTTCGTTCTTATTATCCAAATATTCCCCAATAGAAGTAGTATTACGCAAAGACATGATCGAAATAAGTAAAAAAAATTATATTTCAAAACTATCAACATATAAGCTTCGTATATTCTTCGATTTCACTCAGTTTCCAAATTAAACAGCCTTCGGCAGCTGACGACAACCTACGAGCAGCAACAGCAGCAGTTACACGAATCGGATTTGTACTGTGCTGTTTTCATGACTGTCGTTCTTCTGCAGCACATCTATATAAACAAAAAAATTTTAGCTCTGCTGCGACTGAACTGTTTCAATTTGCGCAGCAAAGCAATAGCACAGTTGAACGAAAAATCGATTTCAGCTGTACTGTAGCTTAGCTGTTGAAAAGTGCGCAGTAAAGCAACGCCAAAAATGTTTTCTGTTAAAAAAATAGCTTTCGCAGCACAGCGGCAGCATATTTTTCAGTGCTGTTGCTATTTCGCTGGTAGCATTTTAAACCCTGCTATAAACATTTCTTATTCTGGCACAGATTCGGAGCTATAAGTTTCGAAGTTGCACTAGAGAAAACTTAAAGGTTATTGAGGTTCTAATTGATTAAGATTTTATAAGTCAAAGAGAAACACTTACCGATTGGCGATTCCATTTCATTACATTTCCATATCGTTTTTTTTTCAAACTAATTATTTTTCAAAACTACACATCAGTAAGCTCGACAACATAGCTTATGAAAACGCTAGGAAGTGTTAACTTTGGAAAAAAACTCAGTACACTTAATGTTTTTTTTTAATATTTTATGTATATTTTTTTAACAAATCGAAAAATTTTGTTTATATTTTACTTATAATTGTTTCTATTATAATTATTATTATAAATATTACTATTTAAATTAATAATATTTATATATATATATTAATCAATTGCTGCTCAAAATCATACAACGTTGTTTCAATTCAATTCGTTTTCTGTTTCCTTATTTTTTTTTGTTAGTAATCAACGTAATTTTCATTAATATTTGTTTTCAGTTTTTAATTAATTAAATTACTTTATATAATTTATGTTTATTTGTTTTATTTGTAGTAAATTTAATCCTAATATAATTTTAAGGTTTCAATGATGATAGTTATAATAATAATATAATTATTCGTAATATTAATTTCAATAACTAAATTTATATGTATGTGTTAACGCATGTGTGCGGGTGTTATGTATAGATTATATTTACAATAGCACGAATTAATTGTTTTCTTTTCATTGATTTCTTATTTTCGTTTTTCGCTGTAGTGGTTCTAATATGTATATTAAATTAATTATCAATATATGGTTTATTTATTTATGTATTAAACAATCCTGAAAATGAGTTTTCCCTACCTCATACTGTGACGCGACTTGAACTTTTTTTATTTAAAATTTTTAGTGATGACTTTTTTATGTATTGTATATGTTCTTTTTTGTGTTTTGTTGATTAATTTCTTGAATTAAATTTAGATTTTTTCTTCCTCTTAGACTATTTTCTGTTGTTCATGTATATTAGCATTTTACTATATGTATATGTAGTATGTATATAAATTAATACAATTGTATATATTATTTCATGGAAATATTGATGTAATCATTAGAGTTGTTTATTTTAATTTGTTGAACTATTATTAATTTTTCTCTAATATTTGTTTATTACTAAAATAATTACGCTTAAATATAAAATTTTACGTTTAAGTTGTTTTTTGTAGTTTATTAATTTTTTTTATTTTATTTTGCTTAATTTTTTTAGTGTCGCTCATTGCAAATTCATACATATAAACTGAGGACGATTTGCTTATTTTTTGCTATTTATATATAGAGCTTTCCAAATTAAAGCTTTCTTAACCATTTTTTCGCATTGAATATAAACAAATTTTTAAATTTACTTTTATGTTTTACTTGAATCAAAAATTATATAATGAAAAAAATGTTTTGTTATAATTAAATTGTTTTTTTTTTATCATTTTATAATATATAAATTCAAATGTTTATTAAAATCTAATTATTGGAGAAAATGTTGCTTTATATTACAAAATTATTGTTGTAGGATTTCAAAAGGCATGCAAAGACTTCGATTAGTAGTAATTAAGTGGTGTATGTTCGTGTGTGTGAGAGAGAAAAAGACAGGAAACATTTTTCATAGTGTATAATAGTTGAAACTTTATATTTGAAAAAAAAAGGGAAGTAATTTTCTTTATTTGCGGCACAAATTCGTTATAATAAATTAGAAAAAAATCAAAACAATGCGCAAATAGTTGTGAAATAAAATAATTTCGATTCTTAAATTTTTTGCTTTATAACATCAACAAATGATTGTTTTCTTAACTAAATCGATTCTTTTTTTTTAATCGTATCTGTTAGCGAAAAAACTAGTTTTTAGGACAAACTAGTTTATCCTAAGCCAAACTAGTTGATTTATATCCCTAAGAGTATTCAATTTATTTTTAATGCAAGAGCCACTGTGCATAGCGAATCCGGTCTTGCATTTATTATAGACTGAGCCACAAAGCGGGTATAGGACTTATGAAAGGATGTTAATATTGAGACATGGCCGAAGGCCGCCCACATAACCGCACTTTCCACTTGGAAACCATTAAATAAAATGGATAAGATTTTATTTTATTCAATTTGCTATTAGGCTTAACTAGCAACAGTGCTTTTGCATTAAGATTTCATTGCATATTTTTAAGCTTAACAGTAACTAGTTTGGCCTAAGACTAGTTTTGCTGGTAACTTATCCATGCACAAAGAAAAGCTTAAACTTTTGAAAAAAATACGGCAAACTCTTAGTCATTTAATAATATGTGCAATTTTAAAATCAGTGTTTCTAGACATCTTTTTAAAAGCTTCCAAGGCAATATGTTTAACCTTATCCGTACGCTTGACTCTCACTAAATAAAGCTTATTTCTTTAGTCAAATATGAATTATTAATGTCACGTTTTGTGCTAATTCTGATATCCATTTAGATGCTAAATAATAAATACTTTTAGCCAAATATGTGATATATCTAATCCATTTCTCAACACATTTGCTCAAATTTCTACTGTATTTCAAACAAGCAAAAAATAGAGAAAAATTTGTTATTACTATATGACCACACTACTAGAAAAAGCCTGAGAAACAGCTGAAATGTGAATGCAGAGTCTCTAATTTTCTTATTGGTTCTCAGGTCACACCAGTTTTTCTTTTTTTTATAGTACGTTAGATGAAAAAAGAGTTGCTGGCCGTTAATAGCATGCCAAAGTCGTAAGCCACGTAGGAATGAAGAAATTTTGCAAAAAAACCGTTAATTGGAGGTAAAAGCCGCTAATTGGAAGAAAGATTTTTTGTTACAAGCACAAAAGAAAACAGAAGTTGAAGTTGGTGACGAAAAAACAGGTAAGAACCATTTAATATTGCTGACCCCCAAAAAAAATGTAATTTTTCATGAAAATGTTGCCGTTTAAGAAAAATTTTTTTTGAAAGCCATTATTTTGTCTATTTGAACTTGGCAGCTCTGCTTGGATACATAGTAAAGTTTTTAGCTGTAAACACCCTGTTCTTTTTTTATTTCGTGAGCCTGACAGCAACAGCTTATCTTGTTTTTAATTTCTTATGTACACACAAATTTTGTTTTCGATATCGAACTAAAACAGAATACAAAACTTAAACAGCTGATCGCTATGTTACCAAATAACAAACAATGCCACATAGATACTTTGTTACTTGTTAGTCCAAAAGTTTGATAATTTTAATAACGAAGTAGCAAGGACTGTGTGAATACCACTAATGTAATATGTTTTTCTTGACTTACTGTATAACGAAGCTAATCAGTTTTGTCTCAGAATGACTCTCATAATGATTCAAAAAAGTTTATTTAAAAGATTAAGTAAAAATTTCAACATAAGTTATACATAGTCTACGACTTTGGCCTGTATTGGAACAGAAAATAGGCTACAATAATTTTGTTGAGCTTACTGTCCAGTCTTAATATTGTTTGCTTTAGTACTTTGTCCAATGTGTAACGTAACAAATCTCACGTGCAGTAATTCTTTCAAAATTTTCTGTTGAAATACATGATAGTTTCAGACTATAGTATTTTTAAACACTGTAACCTTATACAAAACATTTGAAAAATTTACAACACAAGAAACTATGCACTTTATGTTGGAAGGGCATACTATTTGTATTTATTGTAAGTTTGATTTAATTGGCTTTTTAAAATAAAAATTAATCCAAGAAACGAGTTTTACAAAACATCATATTCCCAAACACATTGCCTGATTGCCAATTTAGTCTTTATTTCGAGCGTATATTTTTTTAAGAACAACATGAATAGAGTTTATTCAGATCTTATGAAGATGGTGAGCAGTGGTGAATATTTAAATCACATGATTGTAATTTTTTTTTTTCTCAATCAAAATTATCCGAATTCGTGCACAAATTATATGATGTAATAGAGAAGTATAACATTTCAAGTTGAAACTTTGAATGGTTGTTTATTTGCTACATTCGAATTGATTTTATTATTTTTGTGTTTATTCCAATCGATTCAGATATGAATGAGTTGGTCCCAGTCGAATTAAATCTAATGAGCTTTCAGAATATTAGAGCAAATATTTTTGAAAATGATTAAATTCAAATTGTTGAAATAAATGTGTCAAAGCAGATATTTTACAAAAGCTATATTGTATGCGACTTTTCGTTTTCGATTTTACTATCGGTTTTAAGGTGTAACAATATTTGGTATATTTTATTTTGACCATATAAGATTTTAAACTGACATTTTAATGTTCAATTAAACATTAAATAGGAACAGAAGACACTGAAATTATTCTAGTAAATACTTGCTTGTCAAAAATACGAAAAAGTAAAATGCTGAAATAGGTCAAGTACTTCATATTTTTACTACACATTTTCGAGTGAGTGGCGTGAAGATGTCATATAATCGGGTATCCATCGGAGAAGGGAAAACTTTAACAGAGATTTGATTCAATGTCACCGACGACGCTAAAAATCATCTCATTTACAATATTTAACAGAGATATTACGCAGCTTACTTTTTCTTACATTCTGATTAAATTTTTTTTCCACCAATACCAGTATGGTATAACTTTTCTGCAGCCTTTAGCAAAATGTTTGGGTATCTTTGAAAAATGGCCACATATGAAATGTTTAAATGCATCTTTATTTAAGAGTTATTTGAGCATTGCTTAATCGAACTTGGCAACTGCAGTGTTTTTTTATTGCATACTCTTAGGCACGAAAATTTTACTTATGGTTAGAACTGCCAGGCCAAAGTACAATATTTCTTTTGCAAATTTTTACAAACCGAAAAAAACTTTTGGCTTGATCCAAATTTTTGTTATTATTGAAAAGTTTTATATATTATGCGTTTATTTTTTTGTAAGGTTTCATTCCGGATTATAATTGTATACTGACGTTGTTTCCCCCTTTGTGGTTTCTTATTTTTGCAAATATATCATTATTTTTGATTGGAAATGATATAGGACTGTGGCGTTTTTATTCTCAATTGCTGTGTTTGTTAAAAGGGAATTGACTTCTATGGTACTTTTATTGTTAAGCTGTTAAAATAAATATTTTTATTTCAAAATTTTTTTTTATATTTAATTTTTGTTATAATTTTAGTTTTATTTGTGTAATCGAAATTCTTCTATTTGAAGGCAATCGGCGAATTATTTTAAGATAATTTCTTTGCAATTATTTTTACAGGTTTAAATTTGTTTTAAGTTTTTTGTATTATAATTTTTTTTTTAGTTTTTACTTTTTAAACTCACTATTGTTTTTATTTTATTGCTTATTTAGTTTAAGTTATTTAATATAAGATTTTATTAATTGCTTTTTATTGCTTTTTAAAATTTAAAATTTTTAAAATTAAGTTTTATCATAATTTTTTCTCTACCTTAATTTAAAAAAGAAAAGATCAAATGCTAAAAATTTTCAAATAAATTTACTTATTTTTTAATATTTTGCTACAAAAATTTTATGCTTAGTTTGTCGTAAGGTTCTATTATTAATACTAATTTGAAATTCGTTTAGCTATTTGTATATGTATTAACAATTTAGTTCTAATTTTTTCAACTACTATTTACAGTTTTGTATTTTCATAAAATGCAGTAAGTTCTTTGAGTATTTACAATTAATTTGTTTGCACAACTTTTATTTAATAATTTTTTAAAACGTTTTAAGGCAGTTTTATTATTATTTTTATTCAAACAGTCAAAAAAATGTAGGTGTTTCAAAAAAAAAAAAGGCTATAAAAAGGCAGTGCGAATTTTATTAAAAGTGCCATAGTGTGAGAGGTTTACAGTAGCAGTGTTCGTTGAAAAATTGTTATTTATTAATGTATCTGAATTAGTATACTCTTGAAATTGTTTGAAGAAAGGCTATTTTTAGAATGAACTTAAGATAAGACAAAATCGATTTATTCATTTCTGATAGTAAGAAAAATAAAGTTCGTGAAACAGATATAACAGGAGACTACTAAGCAGTTTGAATTGAAAGCTCCTATGCTTATTGAAACTATCTCCTACTCTCTAGGTAATGTTTTATAAATAAATTAAATTTTTGAATGGTCTAAAATGAATAAACATAGTAAAATTATGTATACCACTAGCCACGATCCACAGGACTTTGCTCAAAATTGAGTTTATTGCAAAGAAATGAATGTATTGAATGAGGTGTCACAGAGAGAATCTGTAGAAATAACTTATTCATTCAAAGCGTTAATTGAAAATCAATTAAATTATTGTTCTTTAATACGTAAAATATAAACGATATTTACTGTGTGTATGTGCTAGTTGGTTTTGCAAAGAAATAAATAAAAGTCGTGGAGCAAAACAAAAGAAATTTTAATGCAAACAAAAAAAACTGTGCGTACAACCTTTTCATAAAACAGGATAGGTAAGTAAAAGGGTTTTGATATCCTAAGTTAATGGAAGACGGCTAACATAACACTACATTCAAACTCTGCCCACCAAAATAAAAATGTAACTTAAAATGTGAAAATTAACATTGTCAAATTCAAAATTTCTGAAAAACGTCAAATTAATAACATTTATTTGTATTTCAGAGTCGAATCCAACTACCGCGAAGAAATTATGTAATTACACTCATGTAACAAACAGGTTAAAACAAAAATACAAAATTAAATAATTCATCTAAAAAGCTACTCGCGTTACAGTTTGTGTTCTCTATTAATAATGCACGCCAAAAATTATGCACTAAAATTTTTCGCATAAAAGAAACTTCAATTTTTAAAAAATCTTAATCACATGAATCTAATTATTGTCATTGATCCAAATACCTTGCTTTTTATCTAAAATTTGTAATATTTTTTATTATGAGGAAAATAAAACGAATGTTTGTGGAAGAAATAATGTTGTTTTGTGTACACCACACTGAATAGAACGGTATGAAACTTAAATTATCTATTAATACGAGTAGTACGCTAATATCAAAAATTTAACTACTTATGAAATTATTTAAACAGAAATAATTGTTAAAATAACCTTCATATTCATATATAAGACAAGCGTTAGGTGATTATTTATTGTTTCAATTAAAATTGAGTTAATTTTTGCGTCTAAGTATTTTGTAATGTTCTTTAAGCACAATAACTTCTGTCATTATTAAAACTCTTACGCTAAAATTTTGTATGCTACTTTTTCATATCGATCTCTAACATCTAAATATTATTTTTTTATTTTTTTTTTGTATAAATAGCTGGCAGTTTTATGCAGGCTTTGCGTTTTTGCCTTACTACAGACTTTCTACAACTATTTTCCTTTTTGTTTACCTACCCTTGACAATTTTGCATGGTTTACTTAGCGAAAGAAAATTTTCACAAAGCAAATGGCAAAAATATACATCGTTGATTGAACTTTAAAGCATTACTAAAAAAGTAACTAATGTTGTATTCCATTATAAATAATTAACATCTGCGTTTATAATTCCTTGCCATAACTATACTAAGCGTAGGTAATATACTACAGAAAAAAATCGATTAACTTTGATCAAGAAATGAAAAAAAAATATCTGCCATGAAACACTGCATTTACATACTTTTCAATACAGTAAACAATAGCGGAGAACACCGTATATCAGAGGCTTTAAGGTGCGATGAAAAGGACCACATGGCATTCTCATTCAGGAGTGAATATATATGTTTGAAAATGGTTGTTAAACTTATTACTAAAAATATGTTTCAAGAGCCAAGTTACAATATGAATTCGAAGATATTTAACAAAAAGATTTTTAGGGGCTTACTATCGCAAGAGCTCTAAAAGATATTTGAACGTAAATGCTAAGATGGGCTACAAAATCAATAATAAGAACAAATTCACGTAATGTAACAATGTTTTCGCGCAAAAAATTAATCCACAGAGTGGGGTTTAGTTTGTACGCAACCAATTTCAAGCTTATGAGTTTAATTCTGAATAAATCTACTTCTGAAGTCGCGGGGGCCTGTACTTCTTTTGTTGCTTGATTTAAAAGCCAGTTCATGAGCCTCTCCAACCCACGCCATATGACTTAAAGTCAGATCTAATTCGCCTCGTCGATGATTTTTTGGGTAAGTGATCATATTCTGATGTCAAGTCTGTGCGGTAGAAACTGTCCGGTTGCAGCTACTCGCCAAATCAATTAGCGTATGAATTATAAAAGAGTTCCACGTAACTTCTGTTGAAAACGAATTTGTAATTGAAAATTATTACATAAAGACACGTAACATATGTAGCATGATAAATAGGGAATCATATATTAACATTTGAAGTCGAATCTGTTCAGTAAAAAATAACAAAACATTTAACGTCAATCATAATTCATTGATGCATATGAAATTTGAGAAATACTTCTAGGAAAGTTAAGTTAAAATGAATATTTATGTAGCATATCTATAGGCATTCCTCAAATTTTAAAAGTTCAAAGTAATATAATTTCACTTGAAATATACAAATCTAAGTATCTAATATGTGTCCCGAACCAATGGATATGCCGTTACCGTCACCACAGAAAGTTTCATTTGAGAATCGTTGTATCCACAGAATTTTGATTTCAGGAAAACTTCACAAACATGAAAAAATACCGATTTCAAACTGAATGTATCGAAGGAAACTAATTTGGCATCACTGCGTATTGTCCTCTGACCTCACGCCAAAGTTGGTCAGTACAATGAAGCAGAATATTAATAAGCAACTTTTCCATAAAGGCAGTTTGAAATTGCATATGCTGATCCAAACTGGTGAAACTCTGGAATGTAAAATTTGTAAAAAAAGAATTGTGAGCGAGCATTTACACGAGTTGGTGTTCTTAATAATCACGAGCGGCATCATGAGCATCGTAAGATTTTCAAGCACAATTTTTCAATAATTCTATTGTTGAACGAATGAAATTGTTTAAATTTAAGCCGCGCTTTTTTAATAATTTAAGAAATGAAATAATAAAAAGAAAAGCGTTTATTAAACTGATTTTTTTTTAAACAAAATTAAGTACATAGATCATATTTCTACATAGAACGAAAGTTATATTTTTTTTGAAAGTAAAACACATAACTAAAAATAAATCATTTACAAAGAAGAAACTTAATAAAATTAAGTATAACAAATAAAACTGAATTCCTTAAAAACAAATTTTCAATACTAAAAAAGCTTAAAAATATACTTTCCAAATAAAGAAAGTTGATACGTGTAACTTATCTAGTTTAAGGTGTTGTAAATTTAAAAAAATCTAGATATTTTGAGATTTTTCGTTGCCAGAACTCTTACGTACTGAAAGCATTGAGTCATTATTTGAAATATTGAGCCTGAGTTCTACTTTAGTTGTATCCATATAAATTGCTGAGATTGAAAAGCAAATAACTGTTAATATATGAAATGCCAAATGTCGTTATATAATTTTATTGATAAAATTGCTACCCAAAATATTAAATAAAATCCTTTACTTGAGAAGGTTTCAAGGCAGGATATCCTTACAGACTTTCAATTTTGAAATAAAGTACTAGAGCATATTATTTATTACACTACGATGTTTTACAAAGACTATTTACTTGACGTACTTAGTTCATGCGCAAAATTATGGCTTAAAAATCGAATGCTTTTAGTTATCAAAAGATAATGAATTCGATTAATACTGTAATTACTGATTAAAGTAATCTTACTTGCAGAAAGCGCTGGTTATGCTCTAATTAATGGTTTAGCTTCAAGAAAATATGCAAGGATATGTACAGTACCAACTTCTCAAGAGTGCATTTGCATTAAGATTTTATTGCATACTCTTAGGCTTAAGAGTATTTATTTTGTCTAAAACTAGTTTGGGCGGTAACATAGATATAGATAGATAATTTTATGTCACAGGCTAAATTTTTTTTTCTAGGCCAAACTAGTTACACTTATGCCTAAAAAAGCACTATGACAATTTCATGTCCAATCACAGTGGCTAAAGAAGTTTGTATTGGAGATACTATAGGATGTAAGCTCTGAGCTGTGGTCGAAAGCCACTTCCACACATCAACTTTCATGCAGAAATACTGTGATCAGAAAAGTAAGACAATATCGACTAATCAATATCATTATACGCTTGGCAAGGGAGCGGCCTTCGGTCAGAACTTATGTGCATCATTTGGAACGGCCAAAAGATTTAATGTCGGTATGAATATTGTGATATACGACTATGTATTTCTTTCTTTTGGTCATATAGTAAGTAAAAAATGACTTTAAAAAAGTGGTTAAAGCTTTGATAAGAGCCAAAGCAATGTCCAATTATTGTAAAAGATCGTGATTGAATTGATGTGCTACTCCCAACGAAAAGCAGATTAAGTCAGTATTTATTACAATTTCAGCAATCAATAAGTATTTTAAGTAGATAGAGGTCACTTTCAGTTAAAAAGTATGACACAATATTTGAAAAATGCTTTTTAGACATTTGCTTTTAGAATGTGAAAAATAATGCACATGCTTCTACACAATTCAAAAACTCAATGATCTATGAGTGTTTTAAGAATTATACAATAGTTTTAGCAAAAGTGTTCATATTTTTTGATTAATTATATTTATTTTATATATTTACATGTGGGCATTATTATAATTATTTAAGTGTAGTTTTTAAGTAACTTTGAAAATAAAGTTATCGCTTAAACTAAAGCTTTTTGTATTAAAACTATAGGGTAGAGTTTTAACAACTTATGTTAATAAACTAAAAGTACAAAATATTTCTTTATAAGTGAGTAATTTAGTTAAAAAAACAATTTAAAACAATAAATTAACTAAACAATTTATATTGAAATATTCATATTTTTTTAAATTTATTTTGCTATTTTTTAACTATGCAAAACTAATGGCAATTTTCAAGAATTTTATTTTACAGTTTTATACTTATCGTTTTTATATACTATAACTTTTATTTATAAATAAACTAATTTTAAATAAAAACTAGCTAAAAAAGATTTCAAATTCTACATTTAAAACTTATTATTAAATTTATTTAATAATTTTTAAAATTTTATGTTGTTCCTTTCACATTTTTGTTTATATTTTTTTGTAATCAACCTTTAAATATACATATGTAAGTTTTGTTGTTGCTTTTTTTTTTGATATATTTTGTATATATTTTTAATTAACAATAAAATAAGAAAATAGAAATCAAATTTTACACAGATGTTGCCTCACACCTTACATTTTCTTTTTTTTTGTCTTAAAAAAATTTTTAATTCCAACATTACTATTTATGCAGGAACAAATCTAGAAACGGGTCGGTTTTATTTTGTAAATACGTTACTTAAACAATTAATATTCGATAACCGCTTTATATACCTAGTTAATAATCGGTTTCTTAAATCGTTTTCTTTTAACTTTTTACAATGTATTTTAAATTTAATTACTTTTTATTTGTAATAACAAAACCTTTTCTTGCATTTGTCATTTAATTTTTTTGTTTTTTTAAATTTCTCTGTTATTTTCTTAGCCATAGAAATATTGTTGTATTGATTTGTTATTGTGTTTTTAATCATTTTCTTATTATTTTCACTTCAAAATTTGTTATTATTACCTTTAGCACCGCGCTTTGTCTTTTGAGGATATGTGAAGAATTTTCATTGTTTTTTAAGTGTTCATTAAAAGTGGGCCGTTTTTTTATTTCATTTATCGGTTATGTTTTCTAGCTACTTTACTTTGTATTTTGTCTTATTTTTTAAAGATTAACTGGCAGTGAGTTCTTGATTTTTACGCTAATCAAAATTGTGGTCAACTATTGTTTTATGTATTTCTTTATTATCGTCCATGTTTTCGAAATTTCAAAACATAAATAAAACAATTAAATCTAAATAATGACATTCGGCAGAGAGTTCATATAAAAATGCACACTTAGCACGTTTATGAAGTCAAAAATTAAAAAAAAGTTTAAAAGCTTTTGAAATATTTTTTAATGAAAAAAAGGTCTTTCACTTTGATTATAGTCTTTCATATGAATTTACATGCTGACATAAGATATATAACTACCAAAATGTTCTTAAGTATTGGCACATATCCATTGATGTTTGGTTGATACTTTAGTAGACTCGAGTCAATATTATATTCATAATATATAAAGGATGCCGAAACAAATGCTCTGTAGAAAGTTTTAAAGCTCAACGTGTTATATATTCCCAAAGTGACCGTGCCACTAAGTATGCAAAAAGTGTCTGACAAATTGACATAGTTTTTCATCGTTTTATCAAAATTCAAAAACGGTGCTCTCCTTGACATACCCTTTATATTAACTTAATCATACATTATAAAGCAAAAATTGTGGTGATTAGGCATCAATATAATGCATTTATATTTTGTGAACAAAGAACTTTACAATTATTGCAAATTTGGAATTATTTTTTTGTAGATATGACGATTTTTCCGACTAAATAAAGAATAGAATAGCAACATTCGATTGTGTTCGTTTAATTTTAACAGAATTGCAGCAATGACTGGGAAAGCTTCTCAGAAAAAATTGTCAGTAATACGCAATAAGGTCACAAGAAAATTCTTGCCATTTTTAACTTTTTCTTTGGTTCTTAAATCATTTTTAACTTTATTTAATTGTAAGTCTCTCAAAATTGTAGCGATCATTAGCTTTCATTATCACTCATCAGTATTTTATTAGTAATTTGATGAGTGACAATTATTAGTAAAGTTAATACATAAGTATACTTAAGAAACAATTTTTTGAGAATATATTTCGTAAAAATAATTTTAGAAATACAAACAAATATCCAAAATTGCAACACCTCATGTGAGACTGTTTGGGAATAAAGAAAAATGGCTTCTAGATACGCTCTAACACCGCATAAGCATGTTTTTAAGTTTTAAGACGAATGTACCGTTCGATCGGTGCTGGTTGCTTCCGCAAAAGCAGTTCCACGTTTTGCGTAGAGTTTTACAAGTTCAAAACTCACAATCGTATTAACTCGGGAATGCTCTAATTATTGTAACATTATATTCAAATTATTCGATAGCAAAAGTATTCTGTAGTAAAAAATAAGAACTTTATTCAATAAAATATCCACTGAATGGTAAACAGCCATCTTAATACGCAATAATATTAAAACTAAGTCAACGAATAAAAACGAAACAATTTCTTTGATGCATAAAAATTAAGTTTTAGAAAAGTAATATCATAAGAAAATCTATTTTCTAACATAAGATATTGAACATTTAATGAAATTTTAAATCAAGTTTTGTGCTAAGTATTCATTCCAATACCATCATAAGTTCATCAATATTAGAATTAAGTCAATTGTTAAAATTGAATTATGAGCGATTATCGATGAAATGTTTTTCTGATTTCTTTTGTTTGTTTCAATATTGGACGGATATTATGAATATGTTTTTCTGCTTCTATATGTATGTTTGTATTCGAGTATGGATAACAAATAAAAATAGTTTCTTATAGCATTAGCAAATAACATAAAAAATATGAGGAACAGCACCATTTTAGCGAACACTTAAAAAATTCCAGCGAAATTTAGACCACAACATAACCTCAAATTTTATTTTTGTTTAGAGTATTTTTTCATCTTTTTTTATTAAGTACTATGAGTATGTTGTATTTATTTATGTATGAGCATAAAATAGTATATATAATTAATGAATGTAAATTATTAATGATGAAACTATGTACAATTCTGACTTTTGTTATTCTTTTTTAACCTTCTTAGTTAAGGTTTAGTTTATTATTTACTTTAATGCTGTATGAATTTTACGTTTTATACTGATATTTGGTTTAAAAACTCTATTACAATTCGTTGCAATACAGCAGTATTGTATGTATACCATCTGTATACTTTATAAATGTAGTTCGATATTGCGTTGTTTTATTTTTAATTGAAATTAAATTTTTGATAAAGACCCCCGACAAATATAGCAAGTACTGATGGCCCATTGTTGAATATAAGCAATATTTGGGAGATTTATTTTCCAAAGGAGAAAGCATTGCATAAAAATAAGATATATGATAGTATTTTTATTTATGAGTTGCAATTTCGTTAACACCACCGAAACTTCGTCGAATCCTTAGATCTCTATTTATTTTTTAATAAGTTTTATAAGACATGTAAGATTTGTATAATGAAATCTTGCTGGTGGTTCTCAAATTAAATATTAAAGAAAAGAATGCCACAAAACCAAAACATTAACTTTCGAGCCTAAACATTTAATCTTTTATTTATGAGCACCGAATTCCGTAACATAAAAGCTTATGGGTTTCCAAACCATAAATTATGTGTATATTTTATAATGCATTTTGGACAATATGTGAATATGTACTAAGAAAATAATAAAATATTAGATACCAGAATACATTATGAAATGACTATTTTAATTTTCTGACAACCTTGTCATTATTGGCCATTTGTAACTTTTTTGTTCAACAATGTTCGTTTATGCATAAGTTGCCCAATATATTTTTTAAATATAAATATCTTTTAAACTGATTTCGAGAAAATTGAATTTGAAAGTTTTGAACTTAAAAACAAATCTCTTTTTTTTAAACAAAATATTATGAGAAACGTTCATATCACAAGAAAATTCAATCTTCTAAATATGAGCCATATCCGCCCAGTTGACCACCGATCTATGCTTAACCTGCAACGATCTTTTAATGAATTGTAATTGATATTTTTTTGTTATCAGTTTGTATTTATCGTTTCATTAATCTCTTTTTACTTACTTTTTGGGTATTTAAATGATGCGCGCTATATTTAATTGGTAATGAGTTGTTTTTTTGAATATTTTCTTAATGATGACTTTTTTTTTGTTATTTAAGTGAAATTTTTTTTGTTCGGTTTTTTCGCTATATAATTTTGTATAAAACTTTTGCTGTTGTTGGTTGAACGTCATGATCGATTTTTTTGGTTTGATTTTTTTTCGGGTATGACAAGTTTTTTATAAAAAAAAGGTTTCGTTTACATTATGAACACAATTTTGTTGTTGTTAATGTTGTCATTTTTGTGTTGCATACAGAAATGCAATTTTCGCGAACAACTCTGTCGTCGCCTTAAGTTTTTTTTTGTTGGCTTTTATTTTCGATGTCGCTAATGAAAAGTGAGGTTGCGCTATGGATGATGATGATGAGCGATGAAGGTTCCTCTTGATATTCGCTAATCTTAAAAATAATTTGGATTTTTTTTCATTTTGTTTTACATATATTTACATATATTAATTATTATAGCTTTTCAAGTCTAACGTTGTTGTTCTTGTTGCTTTTCTTGATATTGGTTTTTTAATGCTTCTATTATTCTATGTATGCATGTTTGTTGTTGTGCTTGGCGCTACCGCTGCTGTTTAAAGTGATGACTTTAATGTTTATGCTTCTGATGGTGATGTTATCGTTGATGCTACTTGTTAATGTTGATGTATGGATGTTTCGTTATATATGTATATGTATTGATAATGTTGTTTCACCTTTTCTATTTTTTACGCTTCTTTATGTGGCGACGACAAATTGCATTATGTATTGTTTCTAATACTCCCAATATCATGCATCCTGTATTTCACCTTTTAGTCCAGGCACCCTATGGTGTTGGTTATGTCCTAAACGATTGGCTAAATCCTGTACAACATCACGAAATATAACTGTATCTATATTTTCACCTAATAAATATAATAAAAACCAATCGCCCATCTTCGAACGACGAACGATTATTTCAATAGCGTCTCGACGCACTAACCTGTGGTGGAAAAAAAAAATAATTAGATTTCAAAGTAAAGATTGGTAGTTCCATTAGATTTTTATAATAATTGAATAATTGCTTACCTAAATCGCATACGAAATAAATACACCCTCATACGTGGTGAAAATATAATAACCACCCTGTATACTATCGTTAGAAATGTGAGAAACGTTAATAAAATGAACCAAAACCAAAGAAATATATAAATTTTCTCATTGACGACATTCAGCGGCAGAATACAGATTGCATCGTGTTTTTCCACCTATCAAATTGAAATTTAAAAATTATCAATATAATATTTATGCTATATAAATAAAAAAATATTTCTTATTTACCTCTCCACTTGAGCCGTATTTAAAAAATGTACATTTGGTCATTCTCGGGAATATGTATATCATTGGATCCATTCGATCCTCTTGATCGGCTTCCATATATGCTATCACATCTAAGCCAAATGTCATAAATTCGCCATCGAAAAATTTATTCATAAGAAACATTTGACCTGTAAATAAATGGTGTGTATAATGGGATATATATTGTATAAGATGCGTTTTATTAAGGATTCTTAGGGTTAGAAATTCCTAAAATCTTAATATTAAACTAAATCTGAAACTTAGATACTTTCATTAAATAGTGAAAAATTTGCATCAAACTTTTATATATTTTCACTAAACTCCGTCATATTGAAGAACATCAATTAGATATTCACCTCTCTTGCTTCAACTAAAACGTCTAGCTATATGTAGTCGCACATCATTTCAGCCATCGTAGAAAGCTTGCTTATGGGAGGAGTGCGCATCGGTGATCATTTTGATATTTGGGCTATTTGTTCGCCATTTTGACGAATGGTAAGTTTTTGCGTAAGTCTCTTTTGTTATACGTTTAAAAGTGCTTGCTATTTTATTTTTAATTAATAATTAAAATAAAAAAACTGTAAAACTAAGACGAAATTATGTTTTGATTGTGTCAAAGAAAAAATTATCTCTAAGTTATTGCACTAACGCAATCTATCAAATTCATAAATTTCCTATTATTTTAGATAAGTGCCATCATTATTTAGTAAATTATACAAAGCAAAATATCATTATCTAGTAATTGTACCATTAAATGGGTTACCCCTCCTTACGCCGTGAAGTGATGAAGGACAGACAATAATATCTTTTTCAAAATTCGATTTCAAAAACAAAATTTGAGGCCAGATCAAGAATGTATGATTTCTCTGAGAACGCCTTCTAGAAAGCGAAAGCCTTCTGCACCTACTAATAATGAGCATATATGACCTATATTTGTTATCGGAGCACATGAATTAATACACAATGACGCGGGAGTACAAGCTCCGTATAGTAAACTATCATAGCATTAGATCTCTGCCAGTTCAGTTCAAAACAATAAGCATAGTTCTCATTATTGCTGACGATTCTACTTTCACCTTAACTGTGGGTCATGTGATCACAAAATAATATTGTATATTTCTTTAACAATTCATTATTTTGACGAACGACTACCCCCCACCTACCTGGAATGACTCAAATTGTGGCAATGAAATTCGCGCGCTAAACTGAACTCTTCAAAATATTGCACAAACAGCGTGATTGTAATGCAAAACAATTAAATAAAAGTTTTCATTTTAATAGTGTTTGCAGACTCCCAAAATAAATTCATATTAGAGTGGAACAAATAAAACTAAGCAACTTCTTAAGAATATCTAACGGCTCATAGACTTGTTAGACTTACAGTATTAATGGTCTCTGTAAAAATGACTGCAAAAGTTCAATGTAAAATTGTTTAATTATACTAAAATGATTTTTGAACTTTAAAAAATTGAATAAGAATAAAAAACACTGATCCATGAGGAAAATCACATGTCGCTCACGATATCTGTGGAGCTCTTGTGGAGTGTCTTGAAGAGTTATCAAAGTAAGAAAATATGTTTGCAAAATCGAAAAAAATGTTCAACTAGATTGGATTTTTCAAATAAGTTGGAGGATATTTGGACGCCCAATGGGTGTTTTTTTTGTTGATTTTGATTTTTAATTTTGAATTTTAATGAATTTATATTTTCTAATATATTAATGACTGTTGTGTGGATATTTAACACATTTACTGACAGTTCATTGTTTTTGATTTTCTGACTGCTATAACAAACGCAACCAAAGTATAACAAACACAACCAAAGCAACAATTAAAAATTGCAGCTACAAACAAATTCAAATTTTAGTGTATAATACTAAGACTTTGACCATTTGTCCAGTACGCTGCCGTTCGAAATCTTACGATTTTTATCTTTTTTTGTGATTTTCAAAATTCTCTTGAACAAAGTTTATTTTCATTTTAGATGCGCTCTGTTCTAATAGTCAGTTTATAAAAATTCTTCAAATTGCAATTTGTTTATTTTATTTTAATTTTTGTGGGCTTATAAGACTTTTTTTTAATTCTTATTTATATTTTTGGTTGATGTCCATTGTTTAATTGGCTTACAAATTATTGGTTGTATCTTTTTCTTGGCTTTTAGCAGCGCATGATTTATAGAAGTCAACAGCTAGAATTCGTGTGATATCTGTTGTAATTAGTGATAGATTTATTGTATTGCATTTTTGATATATCACGAAGAATAGATTTCAGTTTTTATGTGACAGCTGAGGGCTTTTGTGTTGAGTAGTAATGATAGTAATCGTTGAATATTGTTGAAGTGTAAATGAAAAAAAAAGTAGTCTTATAAAACTTAAATAACGAGAATTGAGACTTATAATTCATACTTAAAAAACTTTTTTAGAGTTAGGAAACTTTATATTGAAATAAAATACTGAAAACTGATGGTTCAAACAATTCAAAAACATGTTGTCTTTTTAATTCAAATTGAATAAAATCTCAAAAAGTTATGAATTATGTAACAATCTATGTTGGGTCAGAGATCAAACTTGGTTTGCGCCGAATCTTTGTTACGAACAATTGAACTGCCGACCAACCTATAAAACAGCATGCGTGAGACTTATTGGGGGAGGTTTAAATTTTCGACGTTTCTTACGTTTATTTATGTTCCAAAACAAACTCATAACGTTGATCCGCTGACAGAACTAATTTGAGAATCCTTCCCGGTGTAATAACTGGAAATACTTTGAATTGATAAAAACCATGCCGAGCTTGGTCAGTCTAACATTGTAAATCTAACGACTCTCTAAAGCTTTTGGCAGTTGATTTAAAGTCTCTTTGATCGCAATTTGTATCGACATTGCTTCTAATTTGTAGTTAACATTCTTGTTGGTACTGCTACAACTTTGCAGTGTTTTTAACTAAGAAGCATAGCATTGGCTGTCTGATTGATAATTCTTCCAATGCTTTGGCATGAATATCAACTGATATTGATATCGTCGGCCTAAAGAAGTTCTTCCAAATAAATCCAAACGTCTAACCGGATATCATTGTTGTCAGTAAGGGTACGGCTTAACGAATAATTCAGCTTAGTTGGCAATTAAAAGGAAGCCCTCAAGAGACCCTGTTTACCCTAAGTATTTGATAATTTTGATTTATGTTAATATGTTTCATAGGATTATCTCTTGTTTCTTGTGCGATTCAGATGGACTCTCGATATGTGGCATTAAATACAATTTTGCAGTCAACAAAGCATACATTAAGGCTCGTTTGCCTTTTTTCGACTTGCGCTAGGATCAATGTTTTAGCTTAGATGTTTTTAGTAACACATTCACTCGTTATAGCTCGCTGGTGTCATTTAATTCTAATTTAAATAACCATTTTTAAGCTGTTGAAATAGACAATCACCCTACTGCAGAAAGTATTTCAAAAAGCACGAACGCCTCAGCACAAGTTCAATAATGAAATTTTTGTTTATAAAAACTATTTCATTCTATCTTTGGTATCAGCTAATTCATTTGACCCTAACGTTATGCATAGAATGTGATTAAGATTTCAACACTTCATTTATTTACTTGAGGTCTTTTAACTTAACCCTGGGAAGTCCAAAGGAGCAATTAATATCAATATTTTACTCACCTATCACATTTATCAGTGCTAATAACTCGCACACGTAATATCTGTACGCCCACCAGTTGTGATATCTGTGAAAGTTGAGTGTTCATTTTAGTTATTCAATTTTACATATAGAGAACACCAAAGCAAATCTCTTGTAATTAATTTTGCATGTGTAAAATAATTTAAGTTTTCTTCAATTAACTTACCTAAGATTTTCCCATAAATAGTCTAAAAGTAATTTCTTTTTTTGTTTTTTCTCGGCTTCGGAACATATGCCTATATCTAAATCCATAATTAATGCATGAATTTTGCCACCTTCCCAAGATTTCCACAGCCATCTTGGTGTGTAAAATAAAATTGCCTGAAAGCAAAAGAAATAGAAATAAATTTGAAATACTTTATTTTACTCAATACTCGTAAATTCTTTTATTGTTATTGTTTAATTTATTTTTTTTAAATAAATCTTTCAATTTATAGAAATATATCAAGTGAGATATATATTCGCATATGACAGTATTTACGTTAGTGGCAGTCCAGTGGTAGTATTTGTTGGCAGCGCCTTTCAATATGACTTCATTACCAATGCTTAAAGTATTAATTGAAAAATAATAGTTGGGTTTTCCATGCATCATTGCAATTTGTGTTCGTTAAATCCTCTTATTATTACACACTCTTTGACAGTTTATTATTAAGAAACTGAGCAAAATTGCAAAGAAAGCACGCATCAAATATTCGGATTTTAAAGTGGCCTTAAATACTGCAAAATATATAATACTAAATCTTTCAGAGCACTTCAGTACATTTTGGGCTATGCATGCCCTTAGGTTAGGTTAGGTTAGGTAGGAGTGGCAGTCAGTTACGAAAGACTGACTCACTTAGACCAAACATGATCCGTTGTGATACCACAGGGTGTTTTACTATACCCTCTCGTTGAACCAGCCAGAATTCGTTATGAAACTAAACAGCTGACCTATACTGACATGTCTAAGGTCATCCAGGTCATCAAATAAAAACGACCCAAGTGCTTTGTGCCGTTTTCTAGCAAGTGCGGGACAGGAGCAGAGAAGATGTTTAATATTTTCCTCTTCCTCCACATCTCCACAACTTCTACAGAAGTCAAAGGACCTAACACCTAATCTCTCCGCATGTCAGCCGATGAGGCAGTGGCCAGTTATGACTGCGACAACTGACGAGACACTATGTCTAGTGCGAGAAATTAGTTCTGACGAACGCCTAGCATCCCATTTCGGCCAGATTTGCCTAGTTATATTACAAGTTGACCCTTCAGTCCATCTTTTATTAGCATTTTTAACCATTTCTTCTTTAAGCAGAACCTTGCAGGTAGCAAGTGGCATGCCAACACCTTCCTTGTTCTTAGGAATATGCACGCCCTTACTTTAGCGTATTTTGTATATTTTCTTTGAAAGACTGTATTTATTTTTAATTTTTTACAAGAATTTTAATGTTTTTATTTTGAGCAATTGTTTATTTAGTAAGATATATTTGCAAAAATAATAAACAATCCAGATCAACATAATAATTTACTGCAATATTTATTTACTCTTGTGGCATTTGTTGTATTTAAACAACATGGTCCACCGATTGCCAACCGAAAAACAATATCCAAACAACGCTATGGTGTGTTATGGTGAGTTAAATGGTAAATATTGTATATTTTATTTAAATTTTTTTAAGTCAATTAACCTATAAATTTATTTATCTCATTATAAATTAAACTTAATGAAATAAATTTCTTCTGCAACTAACTGAACATATTTAATTTATTATTGTTTCTGATTCAAGTCGGTACATGTTTCTTGTAAACATAAAAAATCTAATAATACTAAGAAAAATGGTTTGATGTATCTTAGTTTTTTAATAAAAGAGCTTCACTTATAATGAGTTCGAACACTAGATGGAAAAATCACTTACATTGTTTAAGAAAACTGTTTTATTTATTTTTGAAAGTAATTCACACTTCTTGTCTGGACTTTTTACACAATTTGAATTCTTTTTTAGATGAAGAAAAAATTACCAATATGTATTGAAAACGATTCCATTTATACTTTTGAAAAGTGTAAAAAGCTACTCGCATTTGGCAAATTTAGTATTGATTGCTTTATTTAACATTCACTGTCTTTAAGCACCCAACAAAGTCAAAAACAAAAAAACTTAATAACGATCGCCTTACTGACTTTTTACACCAATTTTCACTTGACACGTATCTCACCACCTACAAATAACACATTGACTAATAACGAACCCATAAAATATGTATTGCTTTCATGTGAAAATAAAAAATAGTTTATGGGTGAGACTAAGACTAAATGGCTGACTTAGTGCAAACTAAAATTTACATTTACATTGAGGAGAAAAATCCCAGCAATTTTCTGTACGATAACACCTGACCGACATTCGTCGTTTCTAAATGTTTTTAGAAATTGAATTTTTTTTCCACATTTGTTAACTTTCTTTGTACTTACACTGATAATATGGCTCAAATCAAACTGTGAAATAAAAAACTTTGTTCATGAATCATTTTTCTATTAATTGAACGAACATTTTCTTCCTACTTGAACCTTATTAAATAGTCAACGGTGAGAATAGGAATCAGATAGGGAAGTACTCCATTTAAATCATAGCTCTAGGCCAAAACTTAATTAAATTATTAAATTTTCTGTATGAAAACCTAATATAAATTTGTCTAGTAGATCGAGAGCGGCCAAAATATCATTTTTAATCATGAGTTTTACACAAATTGAACAAAAAATGTTTGTGAATGTTGTGACAGTTTCAAAATTTTGACTTAAAAATCGAACCCATTTTGTCTTGGATGCAGCAACTGTTAGAATGTGTTTACCAAACTCATTTAAGGAAATGAAGCTAGAAATCAGGATTTTTTTTCCAAATTTAGTTTCTGAAAGACTACGTCACATATTAAAATAAATTGAAAAAGTCTTTCACTTTTGATATAGTTAGTTATAGTTTTTTACATAAATACAAAAACTTCTACTTATTAATTTTTTTGATATTTTCGGAACAATTCAATTCAGCCTTGTTTTCATGATTCAATTTAATCGTTTGATAATCTATAAAAATTTGTTTTACATTATGAAAATATCTTATCTTAAGTCTAAAATACAGCATTTTTTTAAAAACCATGATTATTTAACATATTGCAGTGCTTCTGAGGTTATGGATTAATTGGTTAAATCATAAATAATATACCACCGAGGCTGCGGAGATTTAAAAAAAACAATTAAAATGGCCAAAAATAACACGAAGAGCAAAAGAAAAATCCACCAGCGCTAAGTCCTCTTGTGATTAAATGTCGCTGTGATATTTACGTGCAAATGAGTGACAAATAAATAATAAGTAGTTTTTAATTTTAGTTTTAAATTCAACTCAGTGAGGTTTTTGCATACATTTTCCTCTGTTAATTTTCATATACTTTTATAAACTTGTTAAACTTCAAAATCTATTTTATAGTTGCAAGGAGTATAATGTCTCCAATCACTAAAACATTAGTTATTATTAAGAACATGAAAATGTAAAGAATTATATTCAATAAAATTATTACTGAAACTGAAAACTGAATAATAAGTTGTATCGTAAATTTGTCAAAAACATCAACGAATAAAATCCCTAACATGACAATTAATTTGCGCATACAAAATTTATATGCTGCCAATGAAAATATTTATTTAATTAATCCTTTTCGTAGGAGTCGCTACATTGTTAAAAACAAGAAAAGTATTCTGTTTGGTTATTGGCCTATACTACTGGATGTTTTGACCATCTGTATATTTTCAATGGTATTTTATGAAGATGATAAGAATATTGCTGTAGACAAAGGAATTAAAAGTACTTAAATAATTTTTTAGGTGAAACACAAGCGTCGATAAAGACGCCACTAAAATAATAAAATTTTATTATGAGCATTTATCAGAAACGTAGCTTATAATTTTTTTCAAGTTTCATTCTACAACATTAGGTTTGATGAGCGAACGAACCTGCTGAGTATTTTTCTCCTTCCTGTGCGCTTTGGGTTATTAAAAAAATATAATTTAAATTTTTATGATAGCCATCAAAATGAAAATTCATTTCAAAAGAGGTCGAAGATCAACGAATTTATGGTAAGCAATGTGGCTTATGCGGGAAAAACTGCGTTGTGGCAAAAAAGCAACGATCATAAGATTGAAAATGGAAATTTTATGTCAAAAAAGAAAGAAAAAAGCAAATTCATTTCGTTGAGGGATGATCGTACATTAAATTATTACGCAGTAATGCATTAACATTAGCAATTGAAAAAAAAATGTTTACAACAAAAAACCACGTAATCTGCAAAGTACTCATATGATAAAAGTAATGTTATAACAATGTCACTTAAAATCTTTTGTTTATTTCATAAAACTAAAGAATTTTTCAACGAAATCGATTTGAGGTTTTATAGATATTCCGTTTCAAAAATTTTTTGAGTCATTTTCAAAATACTCATAACTTATTTGAAGATTGCACTTTCTAAAACTTAAATATGTTCAAAACCCTTACGATACATTAGAATCAAAAATTTCAGAGAGACATTTTCAGAAGATTGTGCAGTTATTTAAAGAATGACCGCTTTATTTAATTTCCATCTCAAATATTTGAAATTTAAGCATAACGTTGAGAATACATTTTAGTGTTAAAAAGTCAACACTTGTTTTCCTAATAGTTTTTTAAAAATATCAATAGTTAAAAATAACAACAGAAAATCTTCTGTGCTACGGGGATTTCAAGAATTTATTCCCAGTAGGGAAAGTCTCCGAGCAACCGAAATTATTATTAGAGCAGTAAAAACGGAACATATGAATTTATTGAGAGCACGTTGCAATGGATTTTCGAAATGAATATTTGGATTTTGGTAGTTAGAGCTAAAAAAATGTTGAATGCATGAACATTCTCTTTTCGCTATTGGTAATCTTACGTGAAAATCGTTGAATAAACAAAGTTCCTCTCTTTCACATGGCACAAAAAATACTTTCAAGTCTTAACGTTCCGGAGTTCTTATGGGCATCAGCTCTGTTCGATATTTTAACTTTGTAAGACAAAAAAGTAATGTCATGGCTGTTTTATTCTTGAGAAAAGATTAATACAAAAAACAAAGAAAATTTTGATGAAAATTAGAATGAAACAACATTCCGATTTTTTTTTGTCTAGTTTATTTTCTATTCAATTCTTTTAACTTCTCTCTTATAACAGTGTGTGTAAATATATCCTTAAGATATCGACAGCTTAAATGATAAGCGCAGGCAGAGATACCACCTCCAAAAGAATGCTATAGAGGAGCGCTATCAAGAGCCCTGGGATGTGAGTATGATGTGAGTTTTTATTGAATTCCTCAGAAAAGAAAGCATTACCTCAACAAACATGAAATAAAAAAGCCAGAGTCATATGCAGTTCACGTGTAGATCACTTTGTTCTTCAATAATTCGTTATTTATTTGAAAAATTTGAAAATTAAAAATCGTTTATGGAATGAAAGTGTCATAATATCATATCTTTTTAAAACAACTGAATTTTTAAGACATGTATTATTATTATTATCTTATATCTAAGCGCACAAAAACCATTCGGAATATTTTAGTCTGATGTTTGCGTAGGTCGTTTAAAAATGCTTAAATTTAAATGAATCGAAGTAGAATTATTAAGCTCAAGATCACATTCAACCTACAAATCCATTGGGGCATGTCTTAAATAAGACTCAAGTAGTGCTCAAATTATTAATCACTAAAAGCACATGTTTTTACTACTCATAGCAAAAGCAAACGCAAAGAGTTGAATGAAGTTACTCCTTCACTTTCTGCTAAATGCTGCAAAATGCCGCTCTCTTGCCAAAAGAGCGTCATCGCCAAAAAAGCGCGTTGATCTTTTTGACAATTTGGCTTTGAGCCAATATAAATATGTCATATTTTGAAAGTCTGTTTCGGGAACACTATATAGACAATAGCGCTACACATGTAAACAGCATGTACATACATACATGCATATAATTTTAGCTCATACATTTAGAGCATGAAACAATTTTATGATACATATATAATAATGAAAATTTGATGTATGATCGATTGATTGGAGGCTATTCATTATTTTTCATACCACAAATTTGTTTTTTTGGCGCTCATCATAATATTTGCTAATTCATTTCAGTAATAAATGCCAGGCATTTTGGACGGACTGTGAAAAATGAGCAGATGTACTGGCTGATGATAGACAAGCTGGCAGACAATAGTGAACAAAATTAACGAATACAAATTATTTTTTTATCGTAGTTGTTAATATACTTACGTGTAGCAGTTTCATAGAACTACTTATGTACTTATTAAATTTTGATGGTATATTTCATATAAATCAAATGCTTTCATGGGCACGAACAAAAACACAACCAATATTTTTGAATATTTTTTTGTCTAAGTTATAATGGAAAAAAAGTATACATTGTAGTCAAGATAATCCCCAATATAAGAATCTCATTTAAAAAATGTGAGCTAGTTGCTTGTAAGTACTGAGTTCATTTTCTACTTCGTGTCTATTAGAATTTCGTCAAAAAGCCAACTTAAGTAGAAGCGAAGCTTCTGACCACTGTAGTTTTGAGAGAAACTAACGATACAAAGTTGTTGACAAAATCAAAAGTTCAAAAAAAAAAAAAAACAACAATCAATTGAGGCTAATCAATGTCATCGGTCGTTTCATCAAATTAATCGTAATTTCAGTCAACTTTTTCTTATTCATTCATATCTATTTTTAGTGAGCTATGATAAAATTATGCAGAAATTTTATTATATTGCGAATAGTGGTGAAATGACGTTGCCATTATAACGAGCTACAAGATTTGTAATTCAGAAAGTAAAGTTTAGAAAATGTACTAGGTGTACAAATATGAAACCGGTAATTTTTTATTCAAAAAAACACGTTCATTTTGCGAAAATAGTTCCAAATTTAATCTTCAAATCGCTAGCTACACATCTTTTCCATCTTTCAGGCAATTTATGGATTCCTCGCCAAAAAAATTCTTTGTTTTTTGAGGCTATCCATTCATCGAGCCATTTTTGCACTTCCTCGTAAGAATTGAAGTGCGAATCGTAGAGTGCGTGTCCCATCGATGAAAACAAATAGTAATCGGATGGCGCCAGGTCCGGTGAGTACGGCGGGTGGGGCAGGGGCTCCCAGTTGTACGATTCTACCAAGTTTTTATTGACCGCTGCTCGATGTGGCGATGTGTTGTCATCTTGGAACACAATTTTGTCATGGCGAAGTTGAAATTCGGGCCTCTTCTGACGTATAGCACGGTTCAAAGCGATCAATTGTTCATGGTAACGTGCACCAGTAACTGTTTCACCTGGTTTTAGTAGCTCATACCAAATAACACCACGCTGATCCCAGAAAATACCGAAGCGATTTGATCTTGGCGTTGATTTGGGTCGTTGGCCGGGGCTCAAATATGATATTTTTCGTTTGGGATTGTTGAAATAAATCCACTTTTCATCGCCAGTGATGATTCGATGGAGAAAACCTTTTCTGTTTTGCCTGGCGAGCAGCAATTCACAAGTGGTTTTTCGGTTTTCTTGCTGCCTGTCGGTCAGTTCATGTGGCACCCATCTACCGACCTTTAAAATCTTTCCCATGGCCTTCAAACGCAAGGAAACGTATTTAGTTGTTCAGCGAGCTGTTGTTGCGTTTGACCATCATCTTCGTCCAATAGTGTTTGCAATTCGGTGTCTTCAAACTTTTTCGGTGGCCGGCCGCGCTCCTCATTTATCACATCAAAATCACCACTTTTAAATTTATTGAACCACTCATTGCACTGTGTACGACCAAGAGCATGCTCGCCGTAAGCTTCAACAAGCATTCGATGCGATTCAGAAGCGTTTTTCTTCAAATGGAAACAGAAAATCAATACTTCCCGAAAATGAGAGTTTTCAGGCACAAAATTCGACATCTTTACGAGCGGAAAAAAATGAGTTGTTGTATGAAACTTAACAAATTGTGAACTGAATATTGTTGACAGATGATAGAATGAACAATTAAGACATTTGGTGCGGTTCGGAAGCTCATACATATACGGCTATCGACCGCTAGATGTCATTACCGGTTTAAAATTCATTTACGTTCTTGTTTCATTATATTGCTTGAACACAAACGATCTCAGGTAATCTACGGTGGCATTTTCGCACAAGCGGACTGTAAATCGTTCATAGCTTGACAACAGTTGATAAGCTTCTCTTCAGTTACAAAATTGCTTGCGTCAGCATTAGCTTGCACTTAGCATTACAAGAAAATATTCAACGGAGTCAGCTCTTAAATACTTGGAGCCAAATCGATATCACCAAATTACGTGCTCTAGAAACTTTTCAATAATAACGAAATTAATACGCTTTATAAAAACAAATATCTCCCAGACAAAGACATTTCATTTCAAAATTTAAAACTTAGATTAAAAACAAATTTTGGTCCATTCAGAGAAAATTAAATTATTAAGCGTTTATGTTTATTCCTCAACCAAAAAATACATTCTATTTTGTATTAAATACGTATATGGAATTAGAATATGAATTTTTTAATCAATTTCAAAGCATTTAAATTAGGTATTTGATTTTTCTAGGAGTTGACAATGTTGAAAATTTATTTTTGATAATCCAAAAGATAGACTTCTCCAGTCAATACAGACAGTTTGAAATCGAGTTTTGAACAGGTTTTATTTCCACTGTTAGGAAAATTGTTGTGCTTCGAGTGATGTATGTGATTTGCCTTTAATATATGTGCAAACTAGTGAAAGTTTATGAATTTTGAATTGTGATCTCTTGAATAGTATCTGCAAATTGTAATGTGAAATTATGATCTGCAAAAAGTTGACCCCAATTTGTAATTCCTTGAAGTGTAAAATTTTTCAGATCAGCTTATGATCACCGAAAAAAAAAATATTTTCTATTTTTAAGTACAATTTGGTTTTAAAAGAAACTTTGAGCTCGCACTCAGACATGTGAACTAGCCATTACTGGCAAGAACTAAAATTATTCGCAGCAAATATACATTCAATTATTGTTTCTTACATAAAATATGTTTCATTAAAAACTAACTCCAAAAAAATTTTTAAGATTGAGCATTCTCAATTTGTTCGGTTTCATACTTTGATCACTATGATGTTCTCACTTACCCGTGAAAGCTGTCATTCAAGACTTACGTCAACATCTTTTTTAATGAAATTTTTACCCCACTAGTAGCAACGTGCATCTAAACTTGACAGATTTCATCAAATCGCAACATTTGCTTTGTAATTGAAACCTGTCACATTAAAAGCGCAAACAATTTTTTTAATTGCTTAAAAAATTGTCTCAACCTTTTTTCATCATTTGTTTCTGTTTTGTTGTTGGCAGGTGTAATTGCTACCCTAATATTAATATTCGAACATTTATTATTGGCGCAAGGCATCATCGTCATCGCCATCAGCAGAACAACCGCAGCAACAAGGAAAACAGGTCACTACGTCATCGTTCTTTACTTAATTTTTTGAAATATTGTATAAAAAAAGTTTTGTTTTCTTAAATCATTTAAAAATCAATGTTGACAATTTTCTAATTTTACGCCCCACTACTTTTATGAAATTTTGCTCCCACTCAAAATGCGATAGTTCTTTTTTTCGACGTTTTTTTTCAGCCATTTTCCTCTAACTATTATTTAGATTTAAGTGTGAAAAGTCACATTTATTTCAGATTACACAATGATTGCCTGCAAAACAATGCCTGCCCTACCTACCTACTGAAATATCATGTATTTTATAGTGCTGCGCTCATAATAGAAGCAGAGGAAAAAAATGTTTTTTCTTTTGTCTTAGACAGTTTCTATTTTGTTGCTTTTTTGTGGCTAAAAATAAATATACTGCTAGAATTCCCCTACTTAATGACGCGTAGACGCTTTTTAACAATAATTAAGCATTGTGATAAATATGCATATATTTCTATTAAAATCTTATTTATTCAATGGCTTGATTAGTCAGCGATTTGATTTTAAAAATTTCTTTAAAATAGCTTTCATACTCAACCAGAGATAAAAAAGTAACGAATTATAGATAAAATTGGCAAAAATATGTGTCTAATCATGAATATCCGATTTATTAGCTCAAAGCCCAAATATAAAAACAGTTAAGTTTTCATTATTTCAGGAAAGTAATCGAGTTCGATGAGTAGATACAATACAAGAACCAAATAGCTTGTTCTGGTTTTTGTCATTGCAGCTCGTGAAAACGTAAAATTAAAAAATTTCAGCAGTATGATCAAGACAAAATAGCAATTAATGTAAGTAGGGGAAAAAACTAAAGTCTTTATTGTTTGATGACAATTACTTATAAAATTATGGAAAAAAACTTGAATGAAAAAATACATAAAATTTCCAACCTTCAATTGTTCGCTTTATATGAACTCAAAGCATCTGGTTTATTTAAAATTTTGATTAAGATAATTTCAACATTTATTTTCTTTGTTCGAAACTTTTGTTCAGGACCACTTCATATTCTAAAATATTAAGATACATAGGTACAAAATAAAATTTTTGCTGAGGAAAAAATTGATTTTGTCGCCTTGATAGATGGTGCTACCACCCAGCCTGCACCTAAAAATAGTCCTCCAAATATATTTCATAATCTGACTATAAAAAACCTTCAGCTCCTTCAACGAATTTGTTATTATGGCTTCAACTAGCTCAAATTTTCTTATTTTTTTAAGAATATTTTACTTTGAAGGTCTTGTCGTCAATTACTCGAAATTCATTTTTCATATTTTCATGATGATACAGAACTATTTGCTTAAGCATTTTTTATGAGATATTTTTCATCAATACGATTTCTTCCAAAACACTTTATTCAGAATTTTTTCGAGATATTTATTTTTTTTTCTACTTTTAAAAATTATTCTCAATTTTCCAACAGTGGATCAATCACAAGACAACAAGCTCTGCCAAAAAAAAGCTTTCAACAAATATCGAATTTGGTAACCATAAAAGTATGCAACACTAAAAATATTTTCTTTCTATCTTTTCCGAAAAAAATCCACATGTAAATTTATAATTAGAAAACAGTTTAGAACTTAATAAATTATCTTTAGGCAAATAAAAATTGTAATATATCTTTCAAATACATGTCTAGATATGTTTATCCATATACAAAAAGATGACTAGATATATTTACACATATTAATAAAAATAAAAAAACAGAACAACTATAAATTAGGGCACAATCATGTGTTGCTTTATTATTTGATTGATGTGTAACTTTGTATACATCTCTACACTGTTGTTAGGAATTTAAACTTTTTTTCATTGAAAAAAGTCATTTTTTTTCTAATTTGTTTAATAAACCAAAGGTGTGAAAGGAAATTTTTTATTGTTAAGTTTTTATTTATCATTTTCATTACCAAAGATTTTATGGTTCATAGCGTAGGTGCCAGAGCTCATAATTGCCATAGAACAAAATAAACAGTTGTGTTTTATGCAAGTCAATTAAAATTCAAACAAGTTCGCCATTTTAATGAGCAACACATAAAAATTGAACACGAAAAATAAATTAATCTCTATGCTGAAATGAAATAAGTAGTTTTTCATCTCGAAGGCGAGAGAGAGAGAGAGAGAAATAGTAATTTTTTACTTCAAATTTATTACTGCAGCAAAGACTATGAATGAATGAAAAATTTGGAAACATCTTTATTAATCCCTGGATACTACACTTTCTACTCGTACACACGAACTCGTACAAATCGACACACACTTTAACATGCGCAGACACAACATACATTAATAATATTTTAAGTTATAGTAGTAGCGAAACTATTAATAAATCGATCTTTCGTCGATCAGGCATAAATCAAATCCCAATTACGTTGCATAAAATGGAAAATAAATAAATGATGATTTATTAACGAAAATATGTTTGCATTTAACAAAACTTTTGCCAAATTAAAGATCAAACTTTAGCTAATTTTTTTTTTCTTTTTTCTTTTGGAATATAATTCATTCCACTGAGTGTATTAAAAATAACGAAACCGTTTAGAGAGCGCAACTTTGCTCGCAGTAAATGTCAGTTTAAAGTTTTTTAGCTCTCAAAACACATTGATATGCACATTCCTAAATAAGTCTATTTCTAAATAAAAAAGTTGACATAAATGAGTTGGGGTAGATTTGTTCAGGGCATGAATTTCACAATATATGTGCTCTTATCTAAAAATTTCAGTTGATTTGTTAAAGAAAAAAATCTCCAAAGTTTAGAAGACTTTCCATGGAAAACTTAGATATTTTTAGACATGGGTCATTCCATCTATAATGGGCCTATCATTACCCTCATGTTTTTTAAATAGGCTAAAACTTTTTTCAGTGATTGGTCTATCATGTAGAAGATATAAAAAAAATCGATAAAATTTTTTTTACCAGTATTATTGCTTAAAAAAAAAGTTTCAAATTGTGTTAAAAAAAACTCGTAAGTAAAACAAAAAAATTCATTGATGAATATTATCAAACCAACACAATCCAAATTATCTTAATTTAAGATTTAGGATTTGCAATGTAAATTGAAACATTGAGAATGAGAGCGAGAAAATTTGAATATTCCTATATATTTCTTTCATAAATATTTCACTCACTTTAGATGCTTGTAAAATGAAATAAGGTGAATAAAAATAATGAAATTTTCAGAGATGGTACTCCTGAATGTTATGAAAATTTGACCTTAAAAAGGCTGAAATTATTTCAAATTTTATTCTCTCGCTTTCATTCTCAATGTTTCAATTTACATTGCAAATCATAAATTTTAACTTTAAATGCTTGTAAAATCAAATAATGTAAAAAACCATGGATAAAATTTTCAGGGCATGATACTCCTGTATATTTTAAAAATTTTGAGCCTATAAAGGGTGATATCGGTGATGGAGTATTTGGGAAATTGATGTTTTTTGAAAAAGTAAATTTTTTTATCTTTTACCACATAGAAACCGTTCAGGCCTTAATTTGTTCAGATTTGTAGTTTTTTTACCATCTACTAGTACACATCTACCTCAAAACAATATAAAAGCTAATTTGGGTTGTGTTGGTTTGATTATATTCATCAATGAATTTTTTTGTTTTACTTGCGAGTTTCAATGCTTGTAAAATGAAATAGGGTGGAAAAACATGGATAAAATTTTCAGAGATGGTACTCCTGTATATTTTAAAAAGTTTGAGCCTATAAAGGGTGAAATCGATTTTGGAGTATTTGGGAAAGTGATGTTTTCTTGGAAGGTAAATTTTTTTATCTTTTACCACATAGAAACCGTTCAGGCCTTAATTTATTCAGATTTGCAGTTTTTTTGCCATCTACTAGTACACAACTACCTATAAATAATATAAAAGCTAATTTGGATTGTGTTGGTTTGATTAAATTCATCAATGAATTTTTTTGTTTTACTTACGAGTTTTTTTTAACACAATTTGAAACTTTATTTTTAAGCAATAATACTGGTCAAAAAAATTTTATCGATTTTTTTTATATCTTCTACATGATAGACCAATCACTGAAAAAAGTTTCAGCCTATTTAAAAAACATGAGGGTAATGATAGGCCCATTATAGATGGAATGACCCACATTGGTACAATTTCCAAAAACTAATGAAGCACTTTTTAGGAAACGACATTATGTTAATAAAATACAAAAAAATGCTCTGAAGCAGAAATGCGCACAAACATTTTTTCGAGAGCTGGTTACAACAACATCAATTCTGCTAAAAAAACTCAAAAATATTTTGGGAAAAAATTCCTATTATTGAAAAATATTTTGCGAAAAAATTCCTAGTATTGATGAAAATTTTTTAATAGCTGCGGCAAGCTAATTGCATGAAAAAAAAGGTACACAAAAACAAAAATCTCAAGCTAATAGAGCAAATGAATTGAAAACTAAATCACACAAATAATAAAGTGCGTTGAAGACAAAACTACAAAAACAAAAGGAATCCAACGATAGCGAACCGAAATTATTTAAATTCAGCATCGACATGAGTACAAGGAGTCGATGCGTTGAAGAAAAAATTACAGAAATAAAATACATGCGATGATTGCGGTCCAAATCGATTTAGCTCGAAGTGAGCTCAATATTTTTTGTTACAGTTGTAAGAGCTGGAAGAGCGAAACAAACTATGTGCTGCGCATCCTTGCTCTAAAGTATCAAGTATCTTTCTATGCGCTGATTGACGTATGTTTTATAATGCATAAAATAACGTCCATTTTGCTTTCTACTTTTCAAGATATATGTGGTCAAATATGTCGAAAACTGCATTTGTAAATAATAGAAGACTGAAACACATATGGCATATTTCAAGTCAAGGCGAATGAATCTGTATCACATATTTCGCTGACTTTTGTTTTTTGGTAGTGTTTAACTTATTGATGATACACCATTAATCAGTTTACAAAACTCGAACCATTTGAAAAGTTATGATAAATAAAAGATTAATTTTTAAAAAAGATTAGATATCGCTCCACTGAAAAGGCAATTCACGATTTCAAATCTGAAATAGATAATTGCTTACGGTATTCAGCAATATTGTTGGTTTGGATAAGATCCATGATAGGTACAGAGTATTCAAAAATATCGGAAATATCCTATATCTATTAAATTCAAAAGAATCTTTAGAGGTCAAAGGTTATTTCGAATGGTCATATATTTTAAGCACCGATCATGGACGTAGCTATGACCATTAATATTTCTATACACCTTAAGCCTTAGTCTGCCAATTAAAGGTCTGACGTGTTCGTGGACTTTCTCTAGCAAGAAATTTGTGCAAATATTAAAGGAGTCTCCTTTCTTATTCGAAACTCAACATATAGAAAAATTTCCAAATTGAATCAGTAATGTCCTTTACTCTGTTCTTGGTAACACATTTTTTTGTATATGGAAATCAATTTGGATAAGTGGAGTCTTACATTTTATTTTATAAGTTTGTTTAATTGTAAATTTTCTGAAGTATTTACCATTTTGTGTTTTTCGCTGAATAACTTTTTACTATAGATATTTCGTCCAATACAAAAAAACAATATAAACTGCACGAATAGACCTTCTTTTACTCCACTTACCATAATTTTAATAAAAAATGGTTTTTATAAATCAAATTGATGTTTATTTATCATTAGTGTTGTAACCCACCTGAAAGAATAAGCAAAAGCACACCCACTGGTAGTACTTGTAGTGCTTCTTTTCATTTGCATCACCATCGGAATTGCCAATACCTGGATATGGTACTGAAACACCCTGTTTTTTGTTGAAATACGATTTCAACGTATAGGTGGAGTGAATCCAACAGTATGTGTTGAGAACATCTTCTGGAATATCTTTGGTGTGGACACAATCGATGGGATTGCCAACATATTGACGTGTTGTTATGATAAGTGAGAACGACATGAGTATCATCACAGTTATGGAGTAATGCAAACGGAATACTGGCGAATCGGTTTTAACGTGACTGACCTTTACAAGGTTTTTCAAACCACGAAATATATCTAACATTGTTCGTTACCACCAAAAACAAGCGGTAAGAAATAGAACTTTTCACTTTTTCTTTTATTTGAACGACACGTTGTTGGTTCTATTTTTTAGAGATGATGTGACGAAAGTGATGAGCATGATATTAAAAACGGCACCTTGAAAGGGTTTTGTTGTTTCTATGTTTTTTTTTTGTTCTCGTCCGTTGGATGAGTTAATAATTTTTCATGGTTTTTGGATTTAACTATGCACATTTGACGTCATCGCGACTTTGTGATTGTGGTGGTGATGAGAGAATAACACTTTCTTTTTCTTGGCAATCCCATGGTTTTATCGTTGAGTATTGTTTTTTCGTTGGAAGAAAATATTGTCGTTAGTGTTGGTTTTTTGTAGCAGTTACATGTTGATTTCGTATGTATGTTGAATTGTTGTGTACTGTTGTTGCTTTTGTTTATTTGAATTTTAATTTCACTAAAACACCGTGTTCGGTTTTTTTGCTTAAACGGTAACGTTTGGATTTTCTCTTTATTTTTTATATAAACTCGCATTTTAACATTTGTTGTTGGTACTGGTCAAAATTTACACTACCATTTGATGTTGTTCACATTTTCATCAATTGTATGTTTTTATTAGATAAGGCACATTTTTACATGAGACATATTTGCTTACATTACTTGCTAGAGCAGAAATTTTGTTTTTTGTAAAAAATGGAAATAGTTACATGAATCCTTATAGTTTTCGTTTTTTAAAACCTAGTCGCTACAACACACTTGATTCTGATTTAAAATTATCCTACTACAGTTGAGAAAGTAGTTCTCAAAATAGCATAAGTTTCCCAGACGCTTATTAGGAAAAACAAGCCCATCCAACTTAAAGTTTTGTACACACAGCGGTGAGCCCGTTATCAAACAGAGCATAGTTATATGAAAAAACAGGTGCTTCCACTTGAAACTTAACTTGGAGACGATTTCACTGGGAGATACGTATAAAAAGCTACAAGGTATAAAAAAGTTTTATGAACATAACATTTTTACTGGGAAAATCGTATGGAAAAAGGACAAAAAATTAATAAAACCGTTAAGCAGAATGAAAGTTCAAAATTCATTGTAATATTCATTGATATATTAATGGTGGTTAGTATAAGTAGACCTCGTATTAAATGTATTTTTATGTAAGTCAACTGCTTACATAATTTTTTGTAACAAAATGTAAGCTTAATCCACTGACGAAAAATCACCGCACCTAGACGTGCAGGGATAGAAGACTGTGTGAATGCTTTACTGAATTATTCTGAAGGATTACGGAAATCTTTACAAATAAAGTCACAATTTTTTATATTATTTATACGGAAACAATAATTTTGAATTGGTTGAAAATTTAAATTTCCAGAGATTTCTGTAAGATTTAATCGGAGGGTTTGTCGCAATGTGCGCTTCTCTTGAAGCAGAGGCCCTCAGAAAGCAAAAGTTGTCATGAAAATGTTTTCATTGCACTATGTTCTCTTCAGCGATGCTGCGTTATGGAATTAAATAAATATTTAAACTGTAGATACATGATTATGAATCAATATATCTTTATAATTATTTTGGACATTAAAAATTACTAAAGGTCAAAATTAACGGTTTTTTTTGAGATTTGTATTCCTTTCAGATAATCTGTCGATCAGCTTTTGCTAAAAGTTCACTGACCTGAATTGGTTGGACTCATTTTTATATAACTCAAAATATATGAAATCAAATTTTTTATTGCTATTTTTTCCTATTAATTATTAAATTGAAATAATTTTTCCCCACCGAAACACAAAAATTCAATTCTCCACTTATTCAACCAATAGTCTTGCCAAGCGATCAAGCTCGCACGCTTCCTTCTACCGATATATGACGTATGCGCATTTTTAAATAAAAACTAAATATTTACAGTATTTGTTGTTGCTTTCTAATAAAGCGTATAACACGTGTTTATTTCCGATCGACTATTTATTATTTTGCAGGCTAAAAGCCAGAAGAAGAAAACGTAAGAAGAAGTTAAGAAATCTTTGCATATTTCCACAACTTTATTCAGCATATAGTTGGGCAACATTTTTATTTTTTTTTGTTTTTGTTTTTGTTTTTGTTTTCGTAGCTCTATGTTGAAAATATTCTCACGACGGGTGCGTTCCTTTTGCTGTTCATCAAATACAAGGAAAAAAAGCAAAAAAACTTAAAAATATTTACTTTACAAAAATTATGCCCAATTTATTGTTGCTAATTCGTTTTAACTTAATTCGCTCAAAACCAGAATTTATAGCTAATTTATTGAAAATTAACTTGAGTTTTCTATATTTTTGCAACATTTCCATGAATATAGGGTGCTTTTGTTTAGGTTAAGCTTTTAAATTGTCAAGACTATGACCACTGTTCAAAGTTTTATGCCATATGTCAGTCAAAAGTTTGCAAATTGTAGTTTTTAGCAAGTGTACTGAAACTTAAACTTTAAAATCACACCAATTTCACTTGATTTTTTGCAAAAATAATGTCAATAATTAATTTACTTTATGGAATGAGCACCGCCATATGTCCAAAATCTTATCTAAATGCTAAATACCATGAAATTATATAGCTAATATTGGACAAAATCGGGATATTTTAATAATTTTTGTATTTCATATCAATTCAAAACTACGGCAGTCTAGGAAAACACCCTTTATTATGAATTAACATTACATTTTCGTACATACATACAATGAAAATATGAAACAAACATCATCTTCAGGTGTTTGTGTTTTTTCATAATTTCAAACAGATTTTCAAAAATCCAAGAAATTTGTTTATAATTTGTGGTCTAATAGTTCTTGCCATGTTAACATACGCTTGCTTCGAAACTTTATACAATGAATTGAACTTGACATTAGCCTAAATTTTAAAAAAAATTTCAAAACGATTTCTATTACAAAATTTTCTGTTTACAAAAATATATATAGAAGATATTACAACACCGTCGAGTTTTTTTTTTTAATTTATGAAGACTTTTAAATTTTCTACAAAAAACATAGCTCGATGGAACATTTGAGTTAAATTCAGCTATGTTGCATGATTAAGCTGGAAATTAGATACATTTCAGAATATTAAAGCAGATATCGATAATGCTCGATTTTATCAAATTCGTGTATTAAATTTATATTAATTTTAAAATGATCCAATGTCTAAACCTATTTTTGCTTTTTTATTTTTTTTCATAGCAATTGTCTGACGATAAATTGTTGGTATTTTTAATTGACAACAACAACAATAATATCAAAAAATTTGCAGTCATCTGGAAAATACGCTGAGAAAACACACAGCATGCTAAAATTGTAGCAACAAATAAACAATTTTTTTTTGGTAATTTTCTTGAATTTCACGAAATTCATTTTAAATCAACTAGTGAAACATTGTACACTCAGAAGTTATGACTAAGAGTGTTTTCCAAGAAAATGCATAAGACTAAGAGAGAGAACAAATTGGAGAGAAGTAGAGATTTATGAAAATTTACGTGGAAAATAAGTCAATTCACTTTTGAAATAACAATATAGAAACTTTATAGATTGAGTTCAACAGAGATGATATTGAAAATGATTGTAAACAACTGTTGTTTTATCATTGATATTTAAAAAAAAAAACTTAGCCCACAAATTTATTGTTAAATAAATAGCGTGTAGCCAAACTGAGGCAAAATATTGGTTGTACATAGGTATTAAAGTGGGTTTCTCGGAATAAAAGTAAAAAAAGTTGAGTACCTTATTCCAAAACAGTTTATGAAAAAAATTTAAACATGACTATTGCTGATTTATTTAGGATTTCAAAGTTTTTAGAGAGCAAAGTGTAGTAACACCATCTGGTATAAAATTTCACGTTTTCTCAAGAAAACGTATGCATTATTTCTTAAAAACAAGAAATTTTCGTTCGCTTAGGTTAAAAACTTTATCAGGCAGTTCAAAATATTTTCTATGAGTCTTTGAATTGCTCTAGAAGAAAACTTCATATTTCAACTCGAAAACACGATAAAAATCTCAAGTTGGGCCCAAACTTCCAACTTAAAATTTATTATCTTATCTTGCTCTTGTTTGAAATCTTATATGAATATTAACTTTTCCGTCAGAAATAATTAAAATTATTACACAGAATGATTGATTATATGCTTTCAGATTAAAATTTATCAAAGCTGTCAGCAAATTAACATAAATTCGGTTTCGAAAAAGAGTGTCAAATAAGAACAGGAAATTCATAAGAAGAAAAACTTTTCTAGGCTACAGAATGTGGTCTTTTTTAGAAATTAAGGGTTGAAATTCGTACTGGTCTCAGTTAAAGTCCTTCGATAATGTATAATAAGATTTGAGTAGTTAGTCGTAGAAAGCAGTGCAGCACAGTTCTAGTGAAACTTTGTTATGGCATCTTCCGATTTTATTGTTAGGAAATCTTCCTTATTTTCCAGCTCAATATAATATGAAGTTAGCTAAGACTTGGTTTAACAAAGGCTCACTGTTCGCTAATTTTGTAATTTTTAATTAAATGTAATGTTTACGCTATACTGTGAAAACCTTCCAAGCTATTCCAACTGAGTTTCGTTCAAATACACAATAGGGTTCAGATAGCTCTGTACAAAAATAAGGTGGACAAATTCCCTTATTTGCACAACACGGTGCATGGTATCACATACTGATGTGTATTTTTATATTAAAGAGATTCTACACCTAACAACCTGACTAGCTCCAATAAAAGTTTTTTAGATATAACATCTACATGTTATTTTCAAAGGTTTGAATATTTGTACAGTTCAAAAGTTTCGGTAGTTATTAAAGAAACAATTGAAAATAGAATTTTTCTTTCTAAAAAACGCTGATTTGCGGGATGTTGAACGATATCAATGATATCATCCATTATTATTTTAACAAAACTTATATAGAATATATTTTTTATTTTTATTGAAATGTGTTCAAACTATTGCTTTTTATTGGTCTTGTACATCTTAATATCAGTCAATATTTTCTTTGGAACATTAAATCAAAAATATTTTTTATAAAAATTTGCTTTAAGACTGCACATCATTTTTACAATTCGACATTTAAATTCTAACAAAATCTGCTTGACCCATGTTGATTATTTCATTTTAATTTTATTATTTATTTTTCTTATTACCGCAACAACAAACAACATGAATTATGTACTAAATTTCACTTTTAAAGAACACATTTAAAAATTTAATTTTTCTTTTACCAAATATTTGAAATAATTTTTCATGCTTTTGTGCTACAAACGCATGACGCGTATGCATTATTTGGATACGCACTGTTGTTGTACACTTTGAACGGCGGCATTTTTGTGGAAAATGGCACACACCCGCAGGCACACTCGCACGATCGTTTTTCTTTCTTTTGTTTTAAGTATGAAGTCGACACGGTAGAAACGAAAAACAGCGAAACTCAAAAAGAAAATTTTTTTGGAAACTTTTTTTTTTAAATGCAGATGAATGAATGCATAAACTAAAGGGTTGCCGTGGCCACGGTGCCAAAGAAAATTGCGGGCGTTGTTCTACAACAACTCTAAAATATCGACAGATAAACGGCGGCTGACGATTGGTGTGGATAAACGACCGTGGACCGTTTTAACGCGCTACCACTCCGACGTCAGAATAAACACTGAGCACAACATGGATCTACACAGAATCTTCAGCAGTCGAACAAGAGAAAAGTTTTTCAGCAGCGATGGAAAATTAAAAAAAAAAACAACAACATCGGCCGACAGAACAGCCAACTTGTCCAATTTAAATAGAAATTTTGTGGCGGCAAAGAAAAATATATTTTAGTATTAAACGAAAAACTACAAGAGCAACACGAAAAACTCATGCTCATCACTTACACATGTGAAAATTCTAAGAAACTCAAGAGCGCAATTGCAACATGGCCGAATATAATTAAATAGACTACCAAAAATATGCTACTAAACGATCTAATGGTAGTAAATTCTCGTATTTGTTCACTATATTTTTCAAAATTTGGCAGCACTTATGTGTATGTTTGTTTACTACAATTCGCTGTTTTTGCCTATTTATGTTATTAACGTACACTTCCGTTTTGTTTTAAGTTTATAGCGGAAATGTTTATTTTATCGCCTGGACAACACTTCTTTACATCTCTGTCGCTTAACCAATACAAATATGATACAACTACTACTATTACTGCTCATTATTATTACTACCACATTCTTTTTCGGTTGCTGCTTAACATTTTCTCTATGACTTTGCCTTTTCTTGTGTCCACTGCTTTTGTTATTCTTTACTTGGTATCATTAAAATTTTAAGTTGTGTTGGTTCATTGGTTATATGGTCGGCCTATGCTGCTGCATTATAATGGTAGTTGTATCCGTTATTATTGTTGTCATCGTTACTGTCGTTTGTTTGTGGTAGTAAAAACAGTGTGTTGTATACTTTAATAGACTTCTGTCTGATAGGACAGTGGTCAAATTTTAAATATTGGAGGATAGTCCAAATACATATTTCAAATAGAGAGCTTAAATTAAAATAAGAAAAAAGTTAAAGTTCTTACCCACATCATATCAAGTTTTTTACAATATTATTTCCACACAAAATTTTCAATTGTTTTATGTTTTTGGAAATAGTTAGAAAATGTAATCTAATTTTTTTGTTAATTGAAAAACTCCCGTGAAACCAGTCGATATTGGGGAATTAATTTCATTGAGACATAACAAGCGTTAAAAAAGCACTTTGTTCAGGGTGGACATAAATTGAAATTGCGATCAAAATCATCGATAAAATTTATGACATAGCTAAATTATTTGAAAAAAGTTATGTTAGGCTAGAAAATCACTCAGTTCGTGAATGTAAAACATAATTCCATCCACAAAAAAAAAATTGTTTAATGAAGTTATTTGTACATAAGTACATATACATATTTAGAACGAAACTGTAAGTAAATCTTGGAAAAACAATGCATTAAAATAGAACACTTAGCTATTTCTGGCTCAAGCCGTTTTCGACAATTTCGATATTTATTGACTAATTCAACGTTATTCAAATTTTTGAAAACTTTTACACCAAAACATTATTTTTCAATTTTTTTCAACATTTTTTGACTTCTGCAAGATTTTACGAGTTGCTTAACATTTACCATATTAAGTAAGCACAGTAGAATCTCGATTATCTATCAGACACGGCGATGACGGATGACTGAAAATACGGTTTTTAGAAAACACATAAGTTTCAAATCTTATATCCTAAACTCTAAGAGTTTTTTAGTAGTCAATATGTATACAAATACACAAAAGAATGTCAGTTTGAAATTGAACGCCAAACTAACAACATGTAATCTTCGAAGTGTCCTCAAATCCAATTGTTGAACTTATTGGTTGTGATGAAAAATCTGGAAATTGTGATGAAGGCGATTAAAGCTATTTGTCTTACCGTCTTTAAAGCTCAAGATAATTGTTAAAATTAATTTTTATCTTCACTAAATATGAGCTAAGAGGAACGAAACGCAGACGAAACGGAAACATATTTTTTTTTATTTGGATAAAACGACAACGAATTAAAAAATTAAAATGAAACGGACCGTGACGGATAACGGAGGTGACGGATACTCGGAAGACGGTTAATAGAGGCTCTGCAGTATCTACATTTTACTTTATTTTTAATACTTTTGTTCAAATAACGACACTTAACTATTTTTTAAATTTTGTCAAACATTTCCACTATCAACATAAACAACATAAGCGACAATTTCGATATTTCACATACGCGAATTACATATTTATGACTTTTTTTTTCGTATGTATATTTCTTACAACTATGCAGTGAATATCAATAGATAGCTACAGCAATAACAGTTACAAAAACAATAAGAGCAATGCAACAAACAAAAAAAAAAAAAAACAGTCTGTCCTTGCAATCATGCGTCTCTAGGTCCGACTATTGTTAGCATATTAAACTTAACAATAACAAAAAAAATAACAACAACAACAACAACAAATAATAGCAATAATAGTTGCAGCAAGTGCTGCTGTATAAAGCAATTTGTTATTGTTGTTTGTGCTGCTGCTGCCGCTCTTATCATTGTTGTGACAACAGTTAGTGTTGTGGTAAACTGATTGAGTTGCTGTCTGGCTGAACGTAAAAATGACCGAAGTGTGGTTGTTGTATAAATGATGCTCAATAATGATGCTGAGCATCATCACTAAAATAGTGATGAAAATGTTGATAGTTGCTGTGTGTGAGCACGCAACAAGGCGTCACGCAAACCACACCAACATAAAACAAACAAACCCAACAACAAACGTATCACATGTATATATATCTGTTGTTTGTTGGTGGCGTAAATAACACATGTTTCTGCAAAAACAAATATTAAAAAAAACTATGCACAAAAGGCAATAAGGAAACAAAACTCGCTCATAGAAATCAAAATTCCTAGTGTTAAGCACATGTGATGCGTTTTGAATGATATATTGAATCTTGTTAATAGAGAAAACTTTGGCTCATCGACACGAAGAAAAGCCTCCAAGTGATTGACATAACATATTAATATATGTGACGTTATTTGACCTATTGACGCTCCACTTGTAGCAAAGCTAATATGAAAGCTTATGGGTGTACTATAAGTAGCCCTTTAAGAAATCAGAATAGCGGGCCCAAAATGGTGGCTCAAAGATGAGTACCTTAAGACTTCAAATTGCATATATTGGCTTGAACTCTTTTTTAAAGTTTTTAAAATACTATTATTTGAGCACAGTAATATTAGCGTAGCAACGTTCTACCGCTAGCGAATGGTATGGTGAAGCAACGACTGAGTCCAAGAGTTCTGGAAACACATTCGGCGTGGCTTAATTTCTCATATTGGCAAGTGAATTGCTCATATGAAGTTGTTGTGGTCCTTTGTTCGAATGAACTTTAACTTTAACTTAAATATCATTCGTTGCAACGAATTCATTTTAAATATTAGCAGGCAAGTTTTTATTTTTCAAAATCTGACACTTTAGTGATCCTGAATAGCCCCTGGTGCGACATCAAATACGACTCTATATCTCTAGCCTTTTTGAAAAATTGTAATACACTTAGTCCGAAATGAAGTAAAAATTTTCAAGCCGGGTGACCTACCATAACGTCGTTTGTTTGGTGAACGGGCTGTAGAAAAGTTGGATGAAGATACAATTTTTTATCGAAAAAATCAATAGCTAAAATGCACTGTTTGGTGCTTTTTGAGGGTGCGTACTTTTAAAAAATAATGAAAATCGCAACGTTACATTCGATAGAGCAAGGTGCCGTGCGATAATTATAGACTTTTATTGCCCAAAATGAAAGAATTAGACTCGGTAGACATGTGGTGTCATGAACCTATTGAGAGGCGAGTTTGGTGAGCAACTATTCTCACGTTTTCGATCAGTCCATTGGCCGCCAAGATCATGTAATTTGACCCCACCAGACTATTTTTTGTGGGGCTAAGTAAAGTTTCTCGTACTCAAGGACAATCCAGCTAAAATTTCAGCCCTAGAAGACAACATTACAGCTGCTATTGATGAGATATTGTCCGAAATACTGGAGAGAGTATGCCAAATTTGGAGCTTACAGATGAACCACCTCAGGCGTAGCCGCGGGTAACATTTACATGAAATAATAATTAAAAAGTAAATGAAAGGTGAATTGCTCCAAATAAATATTTCATTCACAATTGCAAATTTTCTAGTCTTTTTTCAATTTTCAAAACCCAAACGGTTAAGAAATCAACCGTTCGATATTATCTTTTAGAACAGCCAGTAATGCAGTATGATTCTTTTTGAGCTTAGCGCCTTAAGTTAAAGGTTTTCGTATAGGCATAAGAGCTGAATGAAACTTTTGGCAACAATAGTAACTTCACGCAACTAACGATGGCTTTGAACTTGACTTAGATAAAAAGCATATTCTGTCTAGCGCCGATGTAAAATAAAATTTATTTTATGATGTTAGCTGAAGATCAGTATAGGTATGATGTGCATGTAATTGGCTCAGGAACAAAAAACTTCTTGCTAAAAAATTTTCCATGCTTATGTCCGAGTAAAACCCATATGTGGCAATTGCTTTTATTATCCTAATATCTTATGAATAAAATAAACATTGCTTCATTACTGCTTCATTATTTCAACACTTTCACCAAGATTTCTTGCAAAACAACTTGCACACAAATGATGCATTTGGATTTTTGCCATGCGGCCCAAAAGCACTCGCTCCCTTCTTATTTCATACAAAACAAATTGCAAACATCTTAAGCCAAAATTCATGAGTACGGGAAGAAACTTTAAACAATAGAAATACGGAATTCTTCGTTTTATCACTTGTAATGAATTGTTGCATTTCCGGCATAGACAACTAAATGTTGCATGCTGCTACGCTAAGATGTTGAAAGTATTGCTGCTGCTGCTGCTACATGCTGCTAAAACTGCTCTTAAATCCCCTACTCGATTTCTTTTCAAACTTTGTAAATTTATTGTGATATCTTTTATTTTCAATTTTCTGCTGCATTTCCAACTGTTTATTCGACGAATTATTTCAATTTAGATCATCTTTTTATAGTCAAAAGAATGAAAAAACGTGTAAATAAATGGATGTAAATATAAACAAAAATGGTATTGTAAAAAATTGGTGTTAAGAAAAAATTATGATATTGCTGGAAGAAAATTGTGTTTTATTTGTACTTTATACTTTCAGCGCTTTCATTTTAACACCTACAGTTCCACCTTAATTGAAATGTCATTCTTCTTTATTTAGATTACACAATTGTGGTATACAACAATTGAGAAAAGAAATTATTTTTGGTATGAATTACATACTAAGTAGATTACTGATTCACTAAAATTGTTTGAAAACCTTTAGTATTTTTAATTAGCACTGTGCTGCAAAGTCTTGGAAATTTTATTAGAATTTAACAAATTCATCGAATCCAAAGCACTTGTGGGCCACTGGATATGAATACCATTGGAATCGATCTTGCAACTACAAAGTGGTTTTTAGAGCTCAAGCCTAAATGCAAGAATTTTGGTCCAAATAAAGTGAACATGCTGGTTAAATAAAAAGTATGGCATTGCTTGCACCGTTTTAAATAATAAAGCACATGACCATTTTTGAGACAATGAACACTTAAACTGTCTACTTCAGTTATGGTTGAGCTGATATGCTTAGAAAATCGCAGTGTTTACGCCAGCCGTGTTAGAAGGTGTGAGGAAAAAATTGCACTAAAAATAAAAAAAAAACAGCCTAAAACTTATACGGGAAACATCAATCTCAAATCGCTTTTGAACTGAAAAGTTTTCAAATATATTTCTTAAAAAATGGGGACATAGTTTTAAATTTTATTACCGTTTTTAATAGAAAGTTTTTGGTCGAATTATTTCTGTTTTTCTTATTTCTTCTTGAGCTTTTTTTACCGCCACCCAATATTCCGGAAATGCTTGAAAGAATCTGCAGTTAAATGACATTTTAGTGTAGATTTGATAATTACAGAATACTTAAATCGTTTCTGATGTTGTGAAGGACTCATAGTTTTACCGTAAAAATGTCAAAAGAATATTTTTTTATAAATTTAAGTTTGAGCCCAGAAATGCGTAAAGGCATAAAATATTAATGTTTTTCTCCAAAAAACGCCAACGTATCATACTTTGTTACTTCACGCAATCCATCTTCATGGGGTTACACTAACTCGCAGTGGACTCTTGCTGCCCTCAGACCTCACCTTTGAAAAAAGCATGCGTGCACCTACACACGCAGATTTAGAAAATCATTCATTGCTGCATTTAGCATAGAAAAAAAAATCTATTTTTAAACAAATTTTCGAGCTGGAATACATTTCCTTATTACAGCCAACGACGTCTGACTGCAGTTCTACTTGTTGTTGTTTTTCTAAGGTTGCTCTTTTATTTGTTGCTGCTGCCATGTCAAAATGTTGTTGTTGTTGCTATTGGCTGCTGCTGCTACTGCATTTATGCTAAACATCAGATTTTGAAATGGTTTTTCCCTCCAGTTCTAAGACTTTTTTATTTTAATTTTTTTATAGATTTATTTTGAAATTTTCGCTTGTAGTGGGCCCTGCCGACCGCTGCACTTAATTTTTTCTGTTTCTAGTTTGTTTCAAATTGGCAACACTATTTAGCATTTGATGAATATGTCAGTTAATTGTAAGCTATCTGTGCCGCTGCTGCTTGTCACTGTGACTGCTGTGGAATTTTCAACAGTTTTATTGCCGATTATTTAATGGCTGAGTTGAACTCCTGCATATGCGCACATTTTTTCATCAAATATGTGTTGGACTACACTTTTTTTCGTGTTTGGACACTACGTGTGTGGGAGGTCATTGATGTGATATTTCGAAAGCAAAATTATTATTTATTTAAATATCGCGCTTTTATGGTCTTTTTTTTGTTTCGCTTTTTATATAGGAGTCTTTTCTTACTTCTTTCAGTGGCTTTGTTTATGCGTTACATGTAACTGAATGACGATTCTCACAGCCTGTAGTTTTGCGTAAAGTTTCGGAATGTTTTTCAACATAATCTTTTCATGAAACTAATAGTTATTGAGATTATTATTTAATTGATAAACAACGATTTTGGTTTTCTGTAATTTCGAAAATTTTGATATTAGCGATACTTGCAAGCGGTCGTTATTTGACGGACCTACGACCAGGAAGTTAGAAATGCAGAATTTTAAATTTTCTGAAAAACTGGTTAAATTGTAAACCGAAAATATTACCAACAAGTTATCAATGACACAAGAGTAATTAAATGTATTATTGCTGCTGACAATAACGTACTAACCAGTACCACTACTACTAAAAAAATGTTTAATTTTACTTTGCTCATGTGTTCTTTTGATGCACTTATGCGTCTTTGGTTCTAAGTTCTTTATATATTATACGTTAAGTCTGTGGCTGATTGAACTAATTACTCAAACTAGTCTTTTTTTTCAAAAAAGTTCATATTTTTCTGAATGGTAATTTATTATTTATTTAAAAATAGACATCATTTTGCTTCTGCAGGTCTGATTTTTTTGAAATTGTTTTTCTTTTAGTACTTCATGATTTTTCCAAGTTTTTTATCAATTTTAAAGAATTACAAAACTTTGGTTTTTAAATATCCTTACCAAATTGCATTTTTCTTATAAAAATTAAAACTTTTTTGCAACAATATTACCATGAGAATTTTTCATTTAACAAGTTTTAAATCTAGTCTGGCAACATAACTTAACAAGAATTTCCACAACGACTGGAGAGTCTGAACATGCTAATGATTTTTTTCGATTGGCCCCAATTTTCCATATAAGAGGCCACATAAGCGCTTGTAAAAACTTTAATTCTCAGCCAATCAATTTAAAATTTTCGCATATTGTAGAAACAGTTTGGCGAAAATTTTAAAGTATGAAATGTGGCAATGTAAGTGATATGGCTGCTGTTTTGGAAATTTTTAAAAAATTATGATTTTCCTTTGTTTTATACAAATTTTAAATTAAATTTTGTATCTGGAATTAATTATATAGGTTAGAAAAAGTGAGCTCTCCGTTGCTACAGAAAATTTCATTAAAATAATTTTAGGCATACAAAAGTTTATCAAAAAGCATAATATACGTAACTGGATCATTTCATTTATATCAATGCAAAAACCAATTTTCTTATAAAGGCATATAATTTTTCAAATTGATGAAGGTAGATCCCATCATAGTGATCGATTTGCTTAAAATTTACAGCGATCATTTCTATGCTCAGTTCTAAAAGACCCATATATTATTTTTTAAATTGCCAAAAAACAAGATTTATCAAAATTATCGTCGATTGAACTTTTTATGTTAAAATTACAAACATGAAAGAAGTTTTTGAAAAGACGTTTTTTCAAACTGTCGATATTTCCTTAAGAAATAATGGATTTTCATAATTTTTTTCTTAAACTCCTCAAAATTTGATGGATTTTCTGAAATGAAATTGCGCAGTCATTTACAAATTTTTATGTGTATGTCATGCTCTCGGTCAATACTCTTTTGCTATTGTGGTCAAAACTCAACAACGCCGATAAGACTTTTTCTGTCCGTTGACATAACAGCAGCAAGTTCATTGTCATGCCACAAAAATGCTGTTCCAAAGTAAATTTGTTTACGTTGTTGCGTCATTACGGACGAAAATGTTCAATGACCGAAAAATAACAACTACAATAACCACATTATAAAATTTTAACACTGCACTGCATTAACTCTTAACAAAGTTTTTGTTTGTTTTGGAACCTTTTCATCACATTGCACATTACATGCAACATATGCCAAATATTCCTTAAGGGTATTAACGCCATAATATTTCATTTTGTCGCATTATGCACCAATGCTAGTATACTATCATACCATTGCGTGTCTGAGTTAAGAGTTCTCTACTACTATGCATGTATATATGTATGTTTGTTATCATTAATCGCAAAAGTGTTGCTTGCTTAATATGGTGCATTGATCTTTGCAACGCAATTGCGTAGTGTTGAATGTCTTTATTGTCGGAGAACTAAATAGATAATGCGGCAAAAGGATGCAAAGACCAAAAACAAATGATTTTGACAATATGTCTACATAGGTATTTATCAGGAAATATTTTTACACATCTTTCCCAATCACTCAGCGGTAACTTGTTGTAGTAAGGATTTTATAAACAAAAGTCTTATGATTTTATATTTTTAAAATAGATGGAATATCATCAACGTGTCAAAAACATTCTAAAGCACTTTATTTGCTTCTTTTAGCTAAACTATAAACATAATTAATTACTGTAATCAATTGTTTACTTAACAGAGAAAAAGTCCTTAAAAATTTCACGTTTAATAGTCGTTTTCGCTTTTAAAATTGGCCTAAACATGTGTTGTTTTGTACCTTCATAAATTCCGTCAACGAAATCGTTAAATTGCAACAAAATAAAAAAAAAGTCATAAAATTCAATGTGTCGTAAAGTTTTTATATAAAACAATGAAAAAAAAATTCTGAAATAATTAATCAACGTTCTTACGGTGAAGCATGGAAATTTTCATGACTTGCACATGCGAGAACTGACGCTACTTCAGCAACTTAAAATTTAATGCAATTTCAATTTAAATTAAAATCTAAAAAAAGAGCAAAAAGTCAATATCCCTCTGAAAAAAGCACACACACTGTTTCGCAACAATGGCGACGGCAACAGCGACTACCATATGTTCGATCCAGCGAATGAACGCGATCGATCGACTTGGGAGCCACTTCAAAGACGTCAGTATCTGTGCTTTGGACACAAGACAGAAATCTGGCATATCGAAGAAATATTTTCAGCTATGAATAGTCAAGGCATATGCTGTAAGCAAGCAGACAGTCAGTCATTTAATTGAATAGACATGACAACGGTTGGCTAAAAAAATATCTGGAGAAAATGTTAAACAGTTGCAATTGCTTACCATATTTTTTTTTAAGTTTTCAGTTCTTGTTCCATACGAAGTTATGTGAAAAAAAGATATGCCCTTAGGCATCATACCATCAGGAGGTTGTCCATAAAAGACGACTGCAGCAGGAGAGAGGGTCTTAAAAACTGAGAAATGTGGTCAAGCAGGGTAGAGTCGAGGCTTTTTCGTGCATATATTTTTTAAAAATCATTCTAGAACTTTTTTGCTTATTAAAAACGAATAAAAATTACATAAGAAGGGGAGTAGCGTAATCCTTTGTGGACAACCTGTATGGGGTGATAATCGAAATTGGACAAACGTGGACAACCAGGGAGGAGCTTCGATTCTAGAACTTTCTCTGATTTCTTTTATAGGCGATACCTAAATTTATGCATTTTTTGCGAATCGCTTAAATTTGCTAAAGTGATTTCTAAAATAAGTCTTATTCAAACCAAAGCACTTTTTTGTATACCTCATAGATTCAAAAATAAAGAATCATTCATTGGGTACATTTAAGAAAAAGATAACCAGAACAAGGAAGAGGTCCAAGAACAGGGATGTATCACTCGTAAATGCGTGTGGGACACCTATGTCACAATGGTTACATAATAAGACAAAAGCAAAATAAAGGTGTTTGGAATTTTAATGGTATAATTTGTAAACTTCAATCTTTTATTGCTACATTGAAAGAAGCAAATATGATTTGTATGTGTATCATATACAGTGAATATAAGTGTAAATTAATTGTAATGATATTCGGCAAAACACAACCTGCTCAAAGGAACATTGAAAGAAACGCAAATCATTTTTGAACGTTGTTATTTTTTAAATTTTCTCCACAGCTTCTACAACGGCGTCATGTTGTTGCCTCATCTCCTGGTAGTGTTATTGATCGTTGAGAAGGGCACCCGCTTGTGCTACGACGTTCAACTTTTGCTCGTTCTTTTCCATAAGAAAGAAGCTACTCTACTTATTCAACGAAATTACCAAATATTGGTACCTGTGTGTCTTGTTTCTTGAAAAAGAATCCAAGAATTAGATACGTACTCAGAGAATGAAACTTCAATATCGTCTTAATTTAAAAACGTAGTCATTTCTTCCTAATTTTTAGCCACTAAGATTTGGTAAGAGTTTTTTTATTCCTCATATTTGTAATAACTAGGTAAGCTAAAATCCAAAGTCTGCGCTAAGTTGTTGGTAGCGAAAAATCGATGACAACGTATGGCGGCTGAGCCATTTGAGAACGTGAAACACAGTTTTCTTAAAACTCGTTCTGCAAGAGAACCACCGGACAGAACTGTTTCCTCTCCACAGTATATGTCGAAGTCAAAGCTGCATCTAGTTGTTAAATCATATCAATCCCAAATCTCAATGATAAATTTCAGCGAGTTGTATTCCTTCAAGGAAGCCTTTGAACTTTGGCGTAGCTTCGATCTGACAAATTTTATAGGACATATTTTAGACATAAAACCATTTCATCAACATGTATGTTTTTGTTGTATTTGAAGACTTTTCTGTGTCATTCATACCTACATAGTATTGATTATAGAAGTAGAAACCGGTCATTGCTTATGCAGTTTTTTGTGCACAATAAATGTGCATGTGACCAAGTATACAGCGACAACAACCATAATTTCGTATGGATTAACTTACTAACTAATACGTTGCGGCATATGTGGCCCAGTGAAAGTTACTGTTAGGACACCTATGACCCAGATTCAGGTGTTTGCCTATAAATTATATATAGTTTTTCTGATCTCTATTGATATTAACCTACCTCGCAATTTTTCATTTAATAAGCACATGTCACAATTAATTACAAAACTAAAGCTTATTTGGGCAGTAATTCAAGAAATATCAGAATCAAAGCATTCGTAAATTATCTCAGCGCATGCGAAAAACTAATGGAATGAATATATATCAATAGATAAAAATAATTGTGTTTTAGTGAAATGAGAACACTCAATGGGACACCTGTGTTCCTTCAGTATTGACTTTATATAAAAATATAAAAAATATTTTATATAACCTTAAAAGACAATGTTATATGACTTCTATTTGGGCTCTTCTACTATAAATGGAAAAAGTTGTTTTCTTACAATGGCTCTGTTGGCCATTGATTTTCGCTAGTACACGAAAATCTATCTTCTCAGTTCTCTCTTATTTAATTATTTGTTTTAATTCTATGCTTGGCAGCTATGCCAATTAGCTAATAAATTCATTAAAAATATTGCCTACTTCTTGGCTGTACTAATATTAACTGCGGTAAAAATTTCCTTGAGCTGCTAATGTTATTTCAATGAAACTGTACTACCACACTTTGGGTTTTAGCACTCACTTAATACGCTTTGTTTTATAGCAACATCCTATAAATTCACAATGAACATACTTTGCTTGTGCGCCGGTCATGCAGTGTATCGTTCATACAAAAACCTTAAGTGAGGTCTGCTAGTGGTGAATTTGAAGGATGTTCCTATAAAGGAAACCGCTCTAAGTGAGAGCTTAAACCGGACGTATGGTAGATAGATATCATCATGAGCCGAGGCACTTCTTCACCGACAGGAATTTAAGTTGGCAGCATTGCATGCTGCTCCAATAATTGATATTGTAGCGAAAATTGCAGTATGCCAGTTCTCGAACACCCTCTGGCAGTCAGTTAGAAATAATAAACTGAATGTCGCTGCAGTATGCTAGATAATTCTTGAACTTGATAAGCGCCATCTAGAAGGTAATGAATAAACTGAATGTCGCTGCAGTATGTCAGATAATTCTTGAACAATTATCAAAATCGATAAGCGCCATCTAGAAGGTACCGGAAATGACATTCTGGATAGTGGTCGAACTTTCAAGAAGGAAGTGAACTTGCTATAAAAGGCTGTCATCTGAGCTGTCGAGACAGAGTTGTTCTTAAGCAATAGAGTAATAGAGTTGTTCTTAAGCAATAGAGTAAGACAGTCGTTTTTAAGCAATAGACATAGTGGATTTAAAGCGATAAAGTGAAAAATTGTCTATACAGTGCCAGTTCAATATTAGAGTTTGAATATCGATAATTAAAGGAAATAAACAATTGTACCGTTAAAAACTAACGCTTTTGATTTAAATAAACCATTTTATAATTAAATAAAGTTTGTGTTTTTAATTGCTACACAATCCAGTGATCGAACTCAGAAAAGTGTAAGAGATCGAAATTATCCTAAAAAGAGACAGGAAATTTCGTAACAATATATTAAGCACTGTTAACAAATCCTTTAAGTTCTTTGATTTTTTTATTACTTTTTACTTTTTTTTTACGAATTTCACATGTTCAATATGCGCAATTCTTGCAAGTGTTTGATTTGTTCTCGATCAATTTGCTACAAAAAAGCTGTTCTAAAATTACTAGTCGGCTTGTTATGTTCTCGCTGCAATCGTTGCGGACCAAAATAGGTACAACTAATACATGAGGAATGATACTTTAACTTGCTTTTGGTTTTTTAATCTTTTTCCAAAAAGAAAAATACATTGTTCAAATGCAGGATTTTTACTTCCCAAGCATGTTTTTTCACGATGCACCATTCACAGAAACATAATGTTTCTTACGCTGAGTGTAATTATATGACATATGTATACACATTATTTTTCACAACTTCAAATATGTTGTAAAAAGTAGCTCACCTGAAAAAATAGGGTAAACGCCACCCATTGATAATATTTTGTATGTTTTATTGTTAGAGGTCCACGTCCCTGTGAATTATGAACCCCAGGAAAAGGCACCTCGGAGCCTTGCTTCTTCATGAAGGCATCCACCACTGTATATGTCGAATGTATCCAACAATATGTATTAAGAACATCTTCGGGAATGTCCCTGTAGGCAAAAATTAAAAATAACATCCATACATTTATATTAAAACTTCCTTGTATGTATGTATATATTAAATTAAAACATAATCACTTAAGATGTATCAATAAGAAAAAATTAAACCTCAGACAAGCTACGATTTTGTTTTAAAAAACGTTCGGTAAACTTTTTTTTGAAAAAGTGAGATAATCCTGAAGAAATTATTCCTAATTTTCCTTAAGAAATTTGGTCAGAAAACATCAGCCTCATCATTCAAAGTTTCACTCAAAAAATTTTTCATTGGCTTAACGGAGGTGAAAGCAGAATGATCTCTCTGGCAAATTTAGTTTAAGGTTGCAGGTCTCTAAGATCTAACCAAATTTTACAGGAGAGACTTTTTAAGTTTTCTGATTTATTTTCAAAATGTTTGATAGTGTACGCCATATCATAGCATAAATATGTTTCAAACAGAGAATGAAAAAAAACTCTATCGTATGATTTGATTTTGTTCTGTTCTATGAGCGTTAACTTTCTCCCTCTGCACTCCGTATTTCACTCATTGGATGAAACACTAACAGAAGCCACAGCGTAACGATAACTACATTTGGTATGGGTTCGGGTAGCAATCGCGAGTCAAAACCACATCAAATTAAAGTTTTTCGCATGTAGGGCAGAACGTTAGCATTCTGCTTCCTTCTTTTATTTTTTACTTGCTATAGTACGAGTTGATCTTTGAATCAAAGAGCGTAACAAAGAATGAGAGAAGTAAGATTTGCGTTGTGCGATTTGAACGTTACGATAAGGTGTGGTTTTTTATCATTCCCTGCTTTCAAATGATGGATAGAAAATGAGGAAAAAGTTCTTGATATTTTAATCAAGTACTAAAGTAGGGCCGATAATTTATGAGAGTAAAACATACACTGAAAAAGGAGTGCGAAGCATTAAAAAAATCTTAAAATAAGAAAAAAAGTTATAAATTTTTTTACTCACCTGGTATGTACACAGTCTATGGGGTTTCCAACGTACTGTCGCGTCGTGACGGCTATCGAAAACGTTATTAATAATATAACAGTTGCGTTTGTGTGTAGGCGAAAGACAGGTGAATCGATTTTAACATGAGACACCTACGCATTATGCAACACACATTATTGAGGAGACATCATTTGGATTGTGAAAGAATCACAGATGTAAGTTATCAAAACAAAAGAAAAATATATTATTATCAAGTTTATTGAAAAGTGCTTTATTTAATTTAAGTACATGAAAATAAAGTTAAATAATTAAAACCTTTTAAAATAAAGTGGAAAATCTCATTTCATTAATTTCACGACTTAATTAAATGATATTTATTTATTGCATATAAAATATCTAAAATAATTAAGCTTACAATATTTACTTATGTTAGTCAGCTATATATATTTAATATAAACATATCCTGTATTTTTTGCTTACACTTACAATAAATGTAAGTAACTAAACAAATAAATATGAAAAATTTCAATAAATAATATAAAATCGATTTTTAATTAAATGCTGATTGTTTGTATTATTTGTTTAGTCAAAAAAAAAAAAAAGGAAATGAAATTGTTTTGTTATCAATTCCAAATATCAAAAGTTATAATTTTAAAATGAATTTATAATCTTTGTAGTTTCATAATTTATATGTTTTATATATATATTAGAACATTTAAGTTTCGATGTTTCATAATTAAATCTAAAAATGTACCGAATTAAAAAATTAGAAAACAAAAAAAAACTAAAAACTGATTTAAATCAAGAGATTTGAATTAACTTACTGATACAGATAAGTTTTGTTATACTTATAGCTTAAAGTTGTATCTTTAATAATGAATTCAAACGACAATTCTTCATAATATTGTCTTAAAAAATATTAAAAAAAACAAAAACTTAATACAACTGCAATATGAATGCATAGGAACGCAAATTTTTTGAATTTGTAATTTCCATATCTTATGAGAAATTATTGTTTCAGACACTATAAAATATGGTAAAACTATATGGAGCTGCATAATTTTTTGGAATATTTTGAAAAATACAAAAAAAAAACAAGAATATATTGAAAATGAATTCTTTGTTAGTAGGGTTATTAGAAACATTAGAATTTGATTGAAACTTGAGTTTTTTTTAAATAAATTATAAACATAAAAAATACAAGTTGCGAAAATTTGCATGCGCAAAACTGAGTTCTAAACGCATGTTTTTTAATCAGCTATTTTATGAGCTGAAATTAAATGGAAAAAACGTACTTACCTTCTGTGAGTACCATTTGACAACTCAAAAACAAATGTTTTTGTTTGAGTATTAATGGGCTTTCAACATTCTTTCGAACGTTTTAATATTCATTGTTTTCTTTTACAAAGGTTGAAGCTATTTTAATCCTAAAGAAGTTCCAAATTAGCATAGAATTTTTTTTGTTGTAAAATATCAGAAGAAAATCGCTCATTTTCTAGAGTTACTCATGTTAAGCCTGGCGGGGGAGTGTTGTGACAAATTGTTATTATACAAAGAGTATGTGGCAGGGTATGATATAGCCGCGTACAATATTGACTATAAAACTCGTCTTCATGAACAAAAAAAAAACTACCAAACCTCAAGGAACATGAAACCAAGAACTGTACCACCTAAAAAAATCCATTTTCAATTAAAATTTAAAAAATAAAGCAGAGTACCAGCTAAAATAACGAATCCGACCGTTGTTAGCAAGCGTGTATCTCGAGCTTAGGCTACCGCGTCACTGCGATCATGCCACTATCTAATCCCGTAATTCTTTAGCTCTAGCTACTCAAAACAACAAAAATAAAAATCCACACGCCTAAAAGTAATAGGATGGGTATGTCCCACCCAGCAACACTCTCGCCGGGTTAAACAGTAGTACTGTTTTAAGGTTTGATAATTTTTCACTAAAAGCTGATTTGTAAACCCAACACTTCACTTACGAAGTCGTCAAATTTTATTATAAAATTCAATTAATAACACAGTTAATGGAGGTTAAACGCTTTATATTCTGCTTTGCTTTGGAGCTTGGAAAGAATAAATTGCAATAATTCGTGTTATACAACAAGCAATTTAAAATAAGCATTCCATCAAAATCATATCATTCTTCCCAGACACCGAAATTAAAACCTTAATTGACTGTACTAAAAAATAAACGAGACATTATCAGTGCCTCAATTCATTTACTCCAATTCGAGACTGAAGGAGTGGGGAGTTGAGGCAAAATTAAGAAATTTACTGAGTAAAAGAGACAGTTTTATATCGAAAGATTCTGAAATTGGAACACAATTTCTCAGAAAATTACTAAAGGATTCAAATGGTCCTTTATAAGTAAATGGTAAAATATTTGTATATCTCATATTCAAACTTAATTAAAATTTCCACTTCCATATGACATTTAATTCAAATTTCATACGAAAATTAAAAAAACCTTAAGCTCCACATTTTTTTTACCATAATTTATATGAAAAATTTCGCAACTTAATCAAAATAATGCATTCAGAGATGAATACATAAAAACTAGAAAATGTTGATATAAATGTATTCAAGGTGAATAATTAAACCATTTATGCTCTGAAATGACATTAATTTTTTTTTTGTTTATAAAAAATGACACTGATTGGCATTTCAATAACGATAACTTTGTTTGATGACCACTGAATCGATATTTTATAGGTGACAACTATGACGACAGTTTGTAAAGGAAACAAGAAAATTAAAAAACGTTAAGAGATGTGACATGAAATTTCGATAATTCGATTTAATTTTGGATTTAGAATTTTTCAACAATTTTTCAATTGATATTTACTGTCGATTATAGTTTCTTATTAGTTGGGTGAGAATTCGTGAAATGTAGCTTTGTTGGAAAAAATAGTGAGATACGCTTATGTTAGTGAAGGGAGAGTGAAAATAATTTTTTTTTTGGGGATCAGTGAAAGTTTAGATAATTTGGTTTAAATTTAATGGAATTTAGTAGCAGATAATTAATGTCAGCGATAATTAATGTCAGTTTTCATAGGCCAATTTCAAAGTGTTTTACATAGGTAAATGCGTGATTAATTATTACGCTTGTGAAATAATATGAATTGGATTTCAATACAGTTTTAGTGAAAAATAAGTAGTAGGAAAAATATTAGTGATGAAATGACTTCAGTATTGTGATCTCTTTTGTTGAACCAAATGGTGTGAGGTTTGTTAATCTAAGAAAGGAAAGTTTTGGTTTTTAAGGTACAAAATAATACTTCAAATAGGATACGCTTAAATTCGAATATGGCTTTAATTGAAAAATCAGTGTCATAGTTTGATTAAGTGAATTAATTGTGAAGTGGTAGGTGAACTAGCGCAATTTTGATTTTTGTGACTTTGATTTTTAATCAAGTGGCTCCAAATAAATTTTAGTGATGTCAGTGGTAAAATTTGCATAGAGTGACGAACTAGGTGATTCATTTGTGAAAGTTTTCAGTGGCAATAAATCTTATGTGAAATGAGCTAATTTGAACTGTGAGTGATAAAAGTTTGTGAGAGGTGACTTAGCGATAAGAAAGTTTGAGTTGATATTGAAGTGATCAAGTGACATTTTGGTGAAGTGATAAGTGAGAAATTGGTAATGTGGTACGGTGGTGGTGGTGAGATAAAAAAATGTATGTACTTATGAATACTTTTAAAAGCTAATTCAGGAACAAAAGAAAAATTATACCATCAATTATATCAAAAGTCTCTTAGCGTGAAAAATGTGTTGAAGTGAAAAAATTGAATAAATTGGATACTTAATTAAAGTCTTTTTTTAATATGTTCTCGGCATTTATAAATTCAGTTAATAACGATTTATTTACGTAAATCGAAAATTTATTGCTTTCAATTTAATAATTTAAAATAAATTTATCTAAACGAAAAAGTTCGAATTAAAATAAGAAGCTTATCTTAACCAAACTTGAAAAATCATATTAAGTCAACTAAGTTCTTACAAAGATTGGCAACTGTCTTGGCACTAAAGAGGCCTAATTTTAAGCGACGGTCAACTGTGTTGTAGAAATTCATTTCGATTTACCGAAATTTTTTCTGTCAGTGGAATTTAAGTAGTTGACGACGAATCAAAACTCCTTTTTTAATAATTATTGCGCTACACTTTCTGGAAATTAACAAAAACGTAAAAAATTATTTGAAAATGAACTAAACCCAAAAAAAATTGTAAAAAATCCATCATTTGCAAAAAATTCAGAGATTTTTTAAAAAAGAAATTAATTTATTATGAGGACATCTTCCCGTAAACGCTAAAACTGAAAATACTTTGTAACAGTACACTTTTATCCCATGAATACTTCTCTCCCCTTATCTTTATTTTCAATGAACAAGAAAAAACCAATATTATTAGTATATATAATTTTCATTGTTTAGAAGATAAAAAATCGTGAACAAAAAAATTAACTTGAAAACGTAGTCAGCTAACATAACCGTTAAGTGGCCTGTGGTCAAATTCCAATATACAAAGCATAAATCACCAACAGTGAGCTAAGGTGAGGTAAGATACAAAATTTTTATATAAAAGGCCTAATAATAAAATGATTTTGAAAAGCTTTATTTCGACCCATTAAAAAGACGGTAAGATAAGCTTCTTTAAATTTGGACAGTTTGCAACTACTTAGGCACTTAGTTGTTAAGAGATGTTAAGAGATATTTTAGTTATAAAGTTGTACATTTATTGAAAAAGTTATATATAATAAGGCAAAATTACTAATAATACAAAAAATAAAACAATTAATACTTAGAAGATAACATACACACATATATCAATATAAATACAATTACAGGTTTGTTGAACGAGAATATAGTAAGTTAACAAAACTTAAAGAATTGTAAAGAGAACTCATTACATTATGGTTTTTAAGAATTTTCATTTAGTTTTTCTTTTGCTCAAGGTGTGGGTTTATAAAATAAGTGTTTTTAAATTTGATTTTTATATGCATTAAATAAGTATTGCTGTTTATACTGTGAGCTGTTTTAGAGTACTTTTACGGGTACTAAGTATATCCTTGCTTTATGGTGAGATTTATTGAGCATATTATTATTTGATTTTTTTAAAATTTGTTTGAAAATTTGCTTTTTAAAAGAGCATTTGTTTTTAGTTAAGCAGTGAGTAATAACCAAAAAAGTGTAATAAATGAAAAAAATCCAGTGTAAGTGTAAGAGCGTTAGTTTAATAATAAGTGTGTGAAACTTCAAAAATTTGTCTACTACGTGTTAGAAATAAAACTTTAAGTTATTTTGAGGAGAAAAAAATTTTTTAATTTCTAATTTCTTCAATAGCATTTCTGTGTAAATATTGTTAGGTGACTGAACAAAAGCATAATGTTTATTTTATATTATTTTTTACTGTAAAGAAAAAGTTTAGGCTTTGATTGTAGTTTCTAGTTAAAAATTAAAATGCGTAAAGTATAGTAACTGCTTGATGTTAATTTTTCTTTTTATAAAATCACATCTTAGATATCCTATCCCCCTTAGTTTGTTGATTTGTGACAGTTGCGTTAGAAGAATTTCTCGCAATGAAGGTAAAAGTTGTCGTTGTTTGTGTTTTAATTTTTATTCATTTTCAGTGTAATTTATTAAGTTTTTTTTTCACCTAAAAATCTGTTAAGAAAGGTTTTTTGTATATTTTTTATAATTTAAGGTTATTGTTCTTGTTATATTGTTTTTTATAATGTCATCAATATTATGTTTATTTATGTGAGGAAGTTTAGCTCATATATTAACGATTTGTTAAATGTTTTGATGTTAAGTATGGTATCACTGATTTTAAGTTTTTTTTGAGTGTAAATTGCTTGTAGTATTACCATATTTTTATGAAAATTGGTCCTATTTTCAAAAAATATTTTAGCATGAGTATATGTAGGTATTTCTTTTAAGATGTAATGTAAATCAATGATGATGGATTGCGTTGTGATGTCTTGTGTATATTACTTTCTTGTGACTTAAAAAGCAAAAGTTAAACCAATGTGTGAAATGTGTTTTATGTTAAAATATTTATTGGTAATACATGGCTATGCTGACGATTTTTTAAAGTATGTTCTTACATATGTGAAATTCAAAAAATGTCGTATATTCTCTGACAAATTTATAAAAGTATCAGTATCAAAAATTTGTTGACATTAAAGTTTTATAAGATTATTTCAAACAAATTATATTTGAAAAGAGCTGAAGTCCTAAATTGTACGTAGATTAAGTTTATGCAATTGACTTGATATCCTGTAACTTTTAACGTCATTCAATTTTTCCTATAAAAACAATAAGAGAATATGCTGAAAATAGAAAATGACAGTAAGGAATTCTTTTTAAACCAGAACTTAGCAGAAAAAATTCAACTTAGATTAACATTTTTTTTTTCGGGCTGGGAAAGATTGTTACTTAGAGCTTCAGGTGGTTTAATATTTTCACGACAGACATTCTTTTAAAGAACACTGCAGGAGTCGCATAAGAAATTTTTAAAAATTTCTAATTTGATGCCACGCTTCAAAGATGATTTATCCATGAATTAGGCGTTGCACTGAACTGTTCGTTCGAATAGATCTTGAAAAACTTGTAAGGCCACTAGGCCCTGAAAATAGTAAAGGGTAAAAACTTTTTTAAATTCTACCCTTGCCACTTAAAAAAAAAAACAATTTATTGAACGTCATCTGAATTTGCTCGATATGGAATATTTAAGTAATTTCCGACGTTGAATCCGCTATAAATTTTATTTTATAGTTTCTGGCTTTAGAGATCAATATTGTCATAAGTGTTAAGGAGATTGAGTATCACCATTTTCGAGCACTTTTTCTAAGGACACGAATCTACCTGCAGCTTGTTAAATACACTGCAAAAAGGTTGTTATTAAAAGTGATTTATCTGAAAGGATCCTTATTCTGTACATGATTCGTAATATTTTCGAAAAAGAAACCTTCCGAACTTTTGATTAAACTCGTATTTATTTATTTAATTCTCTGCATGAATTGCATAAATATTGTAAGTCTAAGGGATCTAAGAAAAGTAAATTTTTGAAAACTTTAGTATCCAAGTCAAGTGGTAATACTTCTTTCTAAAAACCAATTACTGAAGATCTGAATATTTGATAAATATTGTCGAAAAAATTTATTGTTGAAATTGTTGAATGAAGTTTTACTGGTATAAATAAAAATATATAGTTATGTTAAACAACTCATATTTTGATTTATGTTTTAAAAAAATGGTATATGAAAGGTTTGTTAATTATTTCAATTTTATAACTTTTAGTTTTAATTACAATTTTATTATGTATTATTATTACAAGGCATAAGTTTTTATTACCAATTTTGGGTTGCTTGCTCAAAATGTGCTAACGCTGAAAAATTTTAATGCATCAAAGCTCGAATTTAAGGATGAACTAATTAACTTAAAAATACGAAAAATATTTGTAACAAAGTGAAGGATGAAAATGGCGTCACCAAATTAATAATCTAGAGTAAGGTAATTTTTGAAGCAAATAAAAATAAGTCAACGTGTTTATTTTAACGATAATTTGAGAAATTTACTAGAAGTATAATTTTATCTGCAACGGTTTTAAATGAATTATGGAATTATTCATCTTTAACAGCTGAAAACAATACTGCAATAGTATTTAGCGGGTGTAGAACAGTGAAAATAACACTCATCAGGTGGTTTTGTCATAACAAAGTGATCGAGGTTTGGGGTGAATTTCTTGAATATGGTGATGGAGGTGAAGTAGGGTGAATTTATATCACATATCTGGTGACTGTTTTCAATATAGGGTGATTATTGTGATATTCGGTGATACTTTAAGGAAACAAATGGTGAAATTCAAAGTGATTCAGTGAAATATAGTTAAATACTTAAATGATTAAAACAAAAAAATACAAAAAAATAAATAATATAGATATTTAAAGAAAATAATTTACGAGTACATACCAAAACTTGAACAGAAAATAAAACATAAAAAGTACTTAATGAATTTTTTTTCTATTAACTGACTTACTATGGACGTTTAAATATACTTGTTATATTATGCTCTATAACCCAACTGATTATTAAAAAATAATTTTTCGTTTGACTGCGCTTGCATTTATTTTCTGTGGGTTTTGTTTCTTCGAATGTAAAAAAAAAAAAAATCAAACGCAGCACCGGATACCGGATATACATTAATAAGCATATTTTCTATAAAACTAGATAAGACAACTTTGCTCCCATTCATTTCGTTTTGCGCTCGTATCTTATTTCATTTATATAAACTTTCGTAAATTATTCACACAAAAAACAGCAACAGTAACAAAAACAATTCACGCAACACACCGCAGCAAGGACTATTTACATTGCACAGTGAGACGAATCTGCAAGAGATTTTATTCATCAAATTTATCACTACTCGTAATTTATTCTTCTCACTTATGATGACAAGATGTGCTGTTGATGTTACTGCAAATGCCAACTGGGCAGTAACTTGCGTGTCGATTTCTTATGCCCATGATATGAGCAATGGATACCATGCGAATAATATTTTCTTTCGACTTCTTCTATCGCACATTGTTGGTGAGTTTCCTCAACGATTTCGTTACGTCACCCTTTCTCGCACATCAGTGGCAGTGGTTCTAGAGCACAATTTGCCACAAAGAGTTTTTTTTTGTGGCTTGGTGCTAGCAGAAATGAGACTTGACAAAGCTATGGCCGAGGTTATACAATGGCTGTTGCGCCTCAATACAAGACATTTAAAAATGTTTTAATGAGCAGGTGATTTGTGGTTAAGTCAATTGATTCTTCTGTTCATACGTAGCTGATTTCTGCCTTAAGCTAGATAAGCTTTGATGACTGAAGTCCACATATCTCACTTCCAACTTCAACCCAATAAGAAGTTCGATCTGAACACTTGTGGAAATTTTAAGCAAGAAAATTTTCGGAAAATATTCGGTTGCTTGAATGTAAGGCGTTTGCAAAACGAAATTTAGTATTCGACTGAAGATAAAATGTTCCACAGTATTCGTCCAAAAATTCGTTTCTATCAACATATAGCTTTTATTGTCTTGATCAAAATCTATATACATAGTTCTATATGTGTCAAATCTTAATGAATTCTACTCTCATTGGGCTAATACTAATTATTTGATCCCTCATATTTTAAATGGTTATTATTGAGATTTTTGTTGTTATAGAATTTCAGTCAAGACGAAATCAACTATATTACCAATAGGAACATAAGGAAATAGTAAGTTGCATTAAATGACGCATATATTCATGATCCACAATCAGTACATATCTTAGTTGCGTTATCAGAGCCTTAGAATACTGTCGACATAATACTTAATCACAAAATTAGGAAAGCTTCTATGAAGATTAAAGAGATTTGAGCTGTAGAGAAGGTACTTTTTTCGATTGATAATTCCTATTTCGCAATCACTGTCTTTCTATTATTTCACCACTGTATGTGTGGTGATTGCTTTTCGTAGCATACTTTAAGTGAATGTACCCTTTTTCGCAAACTATGGCATGGTTCTGCCATTGCATTTCTTGTTGAGTTGATTTGAGTTTTTTCAAAATTCCTATGTCTTAAAATTGTTCCCTGAATCTAGGCGTGTGCGTTGAGGTTATACGTAGGGGGTGGCAAAAGGCAATTTGTTACTTTTTGTTGTAGTTATTCTTGCTATTTTGTTGATGCTTTTTTACCACTGTGATTTTTCTGCCATGTTACATGGCAATAAGCATAAATGTTTTACTCGTAAGCGTAAATGAACTACATTCGCACAAATTTTTTTTTGATATTCTTTGGCTGTTGTTACGTTTATTGTTGTATTTTTTGGCATTAAAATAATAAAATAAACATCAACATCAACATCAACAACAACAACTACAATTTGTCTTCTGTTGTTTCTATACGTTGTTATTATTATTGTTGTATTTATTTTGGTGTACTTTCATTGTAGTTATTTAGCTGCGCTCCTTAGTGCTGTAGTTTTTTTCCGGTGACTTATGGTAGGCATTCGGGGTTACGTCTTAAATTGATGAAGCGCGTGCTGCAATTGTGCGAGTACAAAATTATTTTTTTTGCAAGAGTGAAGTCATTGATATAGTGATACTTGTATTTGTAGTCCAAATTGACGAGGGATATAACAATTTATCTGTTGTTGTTGCGTTATTGTAATTAAGATATGAAACAACACAGCTAAATATTGTGATAGAGATTGAAACCACTTAAATGAACTTTAAAATATTGATGCTTTTTTAGTCAAGTGATTACTCCAAGCAAATAGTACCGTATCATTGCTTTTGAATGTATTTATTTACAAAACTACAAAAATTTTATCTACCCCGTTATTTCTTTGATGAAATTTAAGTTTTCTATGTGTGCAGTAGGCTGTTTACATATTTTTCAAACATGATAATTTCGTGTTATGCTTTGCGGTACCCGATTTTGTTGCATTTTATTTTGTGTGTAATATTTGACTAGTAGGTAATTTAAAATTATTTCAGCACTATTGCGCTATAATTTCAAACACTTTAGGAAAAACTAAGAGCACATTATAGAAATATTTTATCTTCACATATATGAACTCAACAAAAATGTCACCGGATATATAAGTATATAAGGAAAAAGTTGTTCCTCTTATCTTTTTTCGAATTTTTACAGAAATATCTCTGTTTAAAAAGTCCAAATATTGATTATGAGACATAATTTGAATTTTGACTTAGTTTTGTTGCATTGAAGTGAAAATGAAAATCAAGGAAATTGAAAAATTCAAAATTTCGAAAATTATGTTAAGACCTCATTTTAAGTTCAACTAAAAACATAATTTAATGAGATAAAACAAGTTTATAAATTGATTTTTTACAAGTCCAACTAGTTTTATATCCTAACAAGTCGTTTTATTGAGTTGACATTTCTAGAGGTAAAAAAGTTTTAAGTAACAATTATTTTGATTTGAAAATAAATTCAATAATTTTTAAAAGATTTTTGAAAATTAGAGCATAACGATAGTTCGGCTTATGGCAATATGATTAATGATAAAAATCGAAATAGTTATAATACACACAATAAAAAATAATTACCATAATCTGAGACCTCAATGTCAAATCCATTACATTCAACAATAAGAACCCATTGTTGGCAGGAAATATTCCTCTAGAAAATCTCAGAATTTAAATATTTCGTGTTCGATCAAGTCAAATAAAGCTTTTTCATATAAATATATCTCTATACTTCAAAAACAAGTAAAATTTATAGAGAACTCATTGTTGATGCTAGACTATTGTTCTATCTAATAAATACATCAATGCAATACGTAGCAAAGCTGCGTCTCTCTTTTTCTTTTAGTGATGATTTTACTGACCTGTTAAAATTTTAACGGCAATAAACTGTACCCAGGATTTCATAGTACTACTAACGAATTTTAGTGGTTTTTAAATTTCTTTTCATGTAAAGTCCATGATTTCCAAATCTAAACAGAAATTCCTAACTTATATACAACGCATTTTTGAAAATAAAAATTTTCTGATCGCTGTCAAAGTTCACCTGTAGCCTAGCTAAAGTGCCGTTGCCTTTTATATGAAAACTTGGTATACATTTCCTTCACATACATAGAAAAATTTTGATAGTCCTGCACATTTGGTGTGAATCAGCTTCATAGTTACCAAGCGATCTATTTATATTCGAACTCGGAAAAGATTTTGAGGGAGAAAAATAAATTGTTTTCAACTATAAAAAGCACCCTTATTCACATTGCTTGATGAAATGCAAATTATATATTTTAGCTGCTCACTTTAAATATTTCGTTTATTATTTTGTGTTTAATAGTACATTCAAATGAAATTTATTGCTTAATAAAATATTCAAATCATATAATATAACAACCAAATTACATACTTAACTCAAAATGCTTTTCATCAAAGTTTAACAATTTAATATTTTCCTTGGACAATTGCAATGAAATGCAAAAGATTTGTTAATTGGAGTGCATTAAGGGTGATATTTACGCTATTACTATAATAAAAAGCAGAAGCAATAGATAGAGAATGAGAGAAAGGGTTGATATAGACAGTTTCTATATACAGACAATTGAAGCAAAAATAATAAAGAAAAACAGCAAGTAGTATAACATGGCATTTGAAGTACATATCTGTAAAAAGCAAATCAAAAAAAAAAAAAACTTAATTAAAAAGAATTAAACAAAAAATATAAAATATATAAAACGAAATTAAATAAGTGGAAAAAAGCTTTTTGTGGGGTAACGTTATATTAAACTTTACTGTTGGTAGCAGAAATCATTACAAATACTACATAATTTCAAACGTTTATTTCAAACTACATTTTCAATAAACCTTTACCAAGCAAATACACATGTATGCAATACATGATGCTGCTTACATGTGTAAATTTTATAAAAAAAGTTCTTTAGCTTAAATATTTAGTATCAGCACAAAGCAACAACGCATTATTACTTTAAGCGGTCAATCACATTAAATTACACTAATTATATTGATTATATTGAAAAACAAGGATCCTTTAAAAAGCATTATTTAATGGGTAATTTGTTTCATCGTTGTGTTGGCACTGCGCTGCATTACATACGTAGTTTTAAGACCAAAAACTGAAAAATTTTTAATAGCACCGTTTTATACTAAAAATCTTATATTTTAAAGACTTAACTTAAAAAATTAAGAGCTATCCGTTCTGCATTCTTTTTTTTTTTATATGTAAACTATTAAAAAAAAAATATATAACAAACTCAGCCCATATTCTTCCGTACTCTTACAGTTCCGCATCTCAAGATGATATTTAAGTTTTGGTGGTATTTATTCTAAAGTTACAATTTTAGTTTTTGGATTCAAAACATACAAATTGCACACATAGTTGACGTCTTAGTGTTAAACTAAACAACTAATGCAAAATTTTTTCTTTCAAGATACTGTTTGTTTGTTAGATCATAGGAATTGGCCTGGATTTATTTCAGCACAAAGTAGGGCATTGGATTAAGAAAGTATCAGTAAGCGGGTTTAACTGACTGATATGCCCCTTCCAAGTCGAGTTAAATATGTGGTGCAAAGTGGTACAAAATGATGGTCCTAATGAGCTGAGTCGGTAAAATTGCAGTCTGGGCAATAGCAAATTATTATTCATCATTTATAGGTAGGTTCTTTATAGTTCTTTAATAACGGCAAAAGAGTAAAAATAGCACTGTTCTACAGTAGAAAAGTATTTGGAATACTTTTAACTAATTTCTTCTTGCCTACACATGCTGAATACGAGATGATAAATAAAAGTCATTTATTAGTTTAAGTTGTTACGATACCTGATATTTTTCAAATTTAATGATTCTACACTCATTGAACTCGATAATGGTAATAATAACTTAGTTAGTTGGCATAAAATACTAAATATATTTAGGCAATTTACATGGTATGTCAGTCACTTCAACTTGGTAAAGATTACTCTTTATTTGACCAACAAAAAGTGTTACTTCCACCATTGCATGTAAGACAGGGGTTGATGCAAAATTTCGATGAAGCAATGAACAAAAATGGTGCTGCTTTTGAATACCTCTGCTTGAAATTTCAGAGATTAAGTGAAGCTATGGTCAAGGAAGATATATTTTTCTGTCTACAAATAAGAAATTTATTTAAAGATGATAACTTTGACGTGAAAAATTTTAACCATGTTACAAATACCTTTTTGGGAAACTAGAGTAGTGACAACTGTACTGAACTTATAGAAAATATGATATCATCAAACCAAAAACAGGGATGTAACACGACCTTGAAAATCTACAATTTTACATTATCATTTGGACTTATTTTCGGACTATTGTATGGCTTTAAACGATGAATATGGGAAGCGCTTCCATCAGGAAATAGCAACCAAGGAAAAACGATATCAGAGCCAATTGTTCATTTCAATGTTAGCGGATTATTGATGGTATATTTGTCGAGATGCTAGAAAATCAGAATATAAGAAGGCAGCGAAAACACCACGTCGCAATGCTGCTAATGAATAGGAAAACACAATGCTCTCTGTTCATTTTTGCAAAGAACTTGAATTTTTTTCTTTCTAAAAAACGGAAACTAATTTTTAAAAATAACTGTCATTATTGTATTTACCTAGTGAAATTTAATTAAAAAAGCTACTTTACCTGATGAATACTTTTTTTTAATTCAAGACAGTAATTAGTCGTTTATCAACTGCACCACTGGTAATAATTGAAAATAAATATACTTAATTTATTTTCGCCCTAGCCAAATCGTGTATGAAGTAGAGCGTTGCTTTTTCCTACAGAGTCACTTACCAATTCTGATGCAATTTATGAAATCCTTGTTAAAATCAATTTCTCTGTTTTATTTGTAAGTATTAAGTTTTAAAGTGTATTAAAATAAAACGTGTGTTCTTGTGCTATTAGTGTAATTTTTTGAGTAGCAGATTTATTTATTTAGCAATTTAAGAATACTTAAGATCAGGAAGAAATAATAAAATTTTGAAAGCCAAATTTAAAAACAAACAAGACAAATTTTTTACAAAGTTAAGTGCATTCACTGTCTAAGAGTTGCAAAAATATAACACAAGAAACAAATTAAGTTCATGTACGAGTAGTATATTATATTGAGTATATATATATAGTATATTATTGGTTAGTATTCAAATTACGCACACACATATATGTATATTTTTAAATGTTTATATATTATTTGTTAGTAAATATATAAATATATATAGAAAAAGTGTACTTAAAACCATAAACTGAAGGTTAAATGAGAAAGAAAAGTTTTTTTTTTGTTTGCTTTTAACTGAAAAATGTGACAATACTGGCTAGAAGTACGAGTATATTATATACTTAGTATTTTAAATAATTTTTTGCATTGAGTTGTAAGTGTTTACGTTGGATAATTTAAGGTAATGTTTGGGCTAACGTCTTAAAATTATCGAAATTTCAAAAATAATTCGATCCTTGAGAGTTTTTAAAGGAATTATTCAAAAAGAAAAGTAAGAGAAAGACATGTCTGAACGATTGATAAATTATAAATAATGAACTTAGCCCCATTTTTTAGAATTGCTCGATTGCCAACATATATGCTGTCCATTTTTTTATTTCAATTTCAAATTTTTTGCACAACACTAAGGTTATTTTTATTAGCATAATTTGCAATAATAAGACCGATCTGTGTAAATCCATTAAGTAGACAACATTTATTGGTTCCATTATTTGTTACGGGGAATATGATATTTAAAGAGGAATGGGATGTAAGTTACACATTCAAGTAAACGTAGACAATTTAATGTAGTTTTTAAGATACGAAATTTATTGGTATGCAAAAATTAAAATATTTTTTTATATTGATTTGAAAATAAAAATATGTTCTCACATTTATCAACAACATCAACAACGACAACTACATAAATGGTTTATATGTAAATTTATAGTTAATTATTGCTTTTATGCTTAGTACGAGTAAGTATACGAATATATATAAAGACGCTGACCAATACTATAATTGCACGGAAAAGAAAGTTCTACAACACAAGAACATAAAAATGTTTACCTACCAGTTCTCAATGTGTATTGTTTAAGTTTGGTGTGATGCAAAGTGTTGCGCATAGTGATGAAATTTTGTATACATTTGTACTTTTTTCAGTATATTCAAAGTTTTCCAGCATAATTTCAATTTTGTTTTTGTCTTATTTCTTCACATTGAGTTGTTTTCCTGGACTTAAACAGTTCCACATAAAAAAATTCATTATTTTATTCAGATTTGAAACCAAGCTTTTTTTGTTATTGCTATTTTCAGATAAATTAGGTAAAAACTAGGATCACTTCCAAATAGTACATTGCAACCCCAAATTCAGCACAGCCGCTAAGATATAAAATGCCGTATTTGGTTATCAGTTGGCGTACGCACGAGTATCTTAAAATTACAAAAACAGCTTACGAATCAAAACTTAGGTTACTATAGTATAAGCTTAAGGTTTTCAAATGCGAACAAAAACTATTCTAGTATCAGCTTATGTCAGTCAGGTTATTGTTACCATCGATGGTGATTACCGACAAATTATTTTAGAAACCTAAAGTTTAAATCGAATATAATGAATATTGATATAAATGACTAAATATGTGAGCATGACACCTCTCTTGTCATTTAAAAACTTGTGTAAGTTATGATACTATGCAAATTTTTCAAAACTAGCCGATTTGAAATAGTAGTCTTGTGATGAAATATTTAAAAAAGGTTTTGGCAACGATAGGGATAATTTGCGAAACCGTTTTAGTACCAATCGACGTAAAAAGGTTGTAAGAGAGTTTCGGTTGATATAAAAGGCAGCAATAAACGTTTTGGGCTCATTTCTGATATTTTTTACTCCATTCGATGAGGAAGGGCAAAAATGGATTTGAACATTTGATGATTTATCATAGTCGAATTCATAATCTATGTAACGATTTGACTGAATGTAGCTGAAATAGCCCTTAAAAGAGAAACATAGCTAGCTCAAAGCTCTAAAGGAGTTGGTTTATGAGTTGCAATTAATTAAATAAAAATAAAATAATAAAAATAAAACCATATGTACTTGACTCCGTTTGTAGTCTGACTCGTATTTTGCCTTCATCGTTGCTCCAACCCAACAAAACATTCACTACACCGAAGTGGAATAGCAATGCGTCGCAAACATGGCGAAGGTAGAATTTTTAAAAGTTTATTATGTATTATGTTTTGTTTCGCGTTGTTTTCTTAGCGACACACGTCGTCTTAGCGACACATTCAAATTGTTGCTGTTGTGTCACAGCGCAATGCAACACGGCATTTTAAATCTGTTGTCTGAGCAAGAACACTAAAAGACAACAAGCCATTCGTTGCCGAATGCCACAAACTACGAATACTTGAACTCGTAAAATGTTTTACTTGCGTGTGTTTGGTGTTTTGATTTGATTTGTGGTTTTCGTGCACAAGAGCTCGATGAGCACACAGTCATCGCGCGTGGCTTGATGGTCGTTCTAGGTGCACTCGTGCTGATCTCGGTTAGTAAAGTTTTTTCGATATAAGTCCTCCAATCATTATTATATCACGTTTATATTGACACCGTCAAAAATAATAATTTCCTCGTAGAGTGTTCTGTGAGTTTTAATTTTTTGGTTTTTTTCGTTAAATAATTTTTGTCGCATGAATACTTTTTTGGAAAAACTTTGTCGACCTGGGTACTTATTTTTAGAAAAGTCTCTTATAGTTTGTTAATCATATGTCTCTAAGTCATCGTATATTTTCAATAAAAAAAACATGCGCAATTTTTACTCGATTATACGTATACGTATGCAATTAAATAAGTATTGTAATATAACGCTATCACATATAATTCATATAATTGGTATATATGTACGTATATATATGTTTTATTATTTTGTTCAAAGCTACAGCAAAAATTATATAAAATTTAAAAAAAAATTAATGATTACTTTCAAATATTACTGCAATTACGTGCAATTAACTAACTTAGTTTAGAAATACATATACATGTATTTAAAGATTAATATAGTATTGGTATATATTATTATGCGTTTATATAGATTGTATATTACTAGAGCACAACATTCAGTTACTCGCATTTATTATGTTTTACAGTAGAGTGCAAGATAATGCTGTGTTTTTTGTTTTAAACAATATTAATTTTGTTAAGACAAAAAAAAAATTCAATTTATTATTTAATTTTTGCTTACAGCAGATTATTATAACAGACAGATATACGCGGCAATAGAGCTATATTCCACATTTTTTGAAACATATTTTAATAAGTTTTGTACCTTTAAATAAATTTTATAGTTTTGTAGTTTAAGTTTAAAGTAAAAACATAGTCATCGTTATTGATAGATGCAGAAAAATAAAGAAAATTTAAATCAAATTAAAACGAAGTCGGTTTAAGAATATATTGGATACTAACAATAAGTAAATAAATGGTAAAAATTTCATATTCTAACGAAATTGTTAGTGGCAAGTTACTTAAAATATGCAAGTAAAATGGGCATATCTTAAGACATGTTAGCTATTTAATGCACAGTTACAATGTGTTAGTATACAGTGAGGTGAGGGGTTAATTGATTGTCATTTAAATTCAATTGCAAAATTTGGTTAATGCAGTTGTATTTATAATTTATTTGAAAATTATTTTTAATTGAAAATATATAGTAGCTTGGTTTTTGGTTGTTCACTTAACAAATACCTTCTGATTTTAACAAATAATTGTTTGTTGTTGTGTTTAGCAAATTCGATTTTTTGTTGGCATATGTTGCATATTTTCTTTTTTTTAATTGGTTTTGATATTATACGTACGCTGATATTTGTGTAAGAAGATAGCATATGTTGCAGCAACCGAGCAATAATTTTTTGAAATTACTCTTTTTTTGGTTAGTTTAAAGAGGTTGAAAAAAAAAGATTTGAAAATATTTTTTTTTTTGGGCGAAACGAACGAAATATTGTGTTTTTATTTTATGTTTATTTTAATAAAATATCGATTTATTTCATCGAAACAGCATACTGCATAATATTATCATGCTGTTATGTAAGTAACACTATATGATTTGATTATAGAATTTGCATTCCCACGTTGGTGCGCATGTAGACTTTATTAAATTTTGCTGGTTATGTTAAATATAAGTTACACTGTTAAAAAATAATAATATACCTTTGATTTTTAAATTTGGTTCAGTTTAAAAAGATGAACATTTTCCTGAGTTCAATTGATAAAAGAATAATAATCTCTATTTTGTAACACGTACATGCAGTTTAAGAACTTAACTTAAGTTTAAGTTTCTCAGATCACTTGAAGGAACTAATTTTGTAATATTAAAGGGAGCGAAAAATGAACAAATGTATTTAAAATTTTTTAGTTTATTTTAAAGATGGTACAAAAAAAATATTATGAACAAATAATAAGTCATAGGTGGAAAAATTCCGAAAACATCAAGGAAGCCGAAGAGTTTTGAATAATTCGAAAAACGCTGAATTCGAATAGTATTAAAAACATTAATATAGTCGATATTAGTTAAAATGCTTGAAATAATATCATAAAACACTTAGAAAGCCAAATAAGAAGTACTGATAATTTCGATAAAAATTCAAAACTTTGATATGCTTTTGCAAGAGTCTTAAAAGTTGAAGGCAAAACAAAATTGATTCAATAGAAGTGGAAAAGAATCGCAAGTATTGTATGAATTATAGAATAAGCGATAAAGCTTGAAATTTTGTTGCTTCAAGATATTTGGTACTATAGACTTATAGCTTTCGTATCATATATTCGGTATAGAACTTAAAAAGAAGTCTCGGAAAAAATTGATATTAGTCAGAAATATAATTTTTGAAAAAGAAGAACTGCTTGCGCTTGCATGCGCAAATATACGTACAAACTAAGAGGCTTCCGTTAGTTGTTGCTTTATAATTTTTTGTTTATTGGAAAATATGTTCTCTTATTTAGATTTATAGTCTCTAAAGCAAACTATAATTTGTTTGCTTATAAGATAAAATTAAACTTCTTTCTTTTACTTAAAATGTGCAATTTTAATGCTCGAAGAAGATGAAAAAGCTCTAACATAATTTATTCTTTTATCAATTCCACATATTGTCGGCATTAATCACAATTTCAAACTGACCAATTTAACTAACTACAACCAATAAGAGGGGAGTAAAATACTTGCGAAGTCTTGCAGTCATAGTAGTTTATATCATTATATAATAAATTAAGACGGAAGTACTTATTTCCTCTAACAAAAACCAAAATCAAAATAAAATAAAATAAAAACATACAAACTATCTATTGTCTTAAAGAATGAACTTAAAAACAGATAAAGAGAAAAAACTAATGAAAAAATAGGTGAATTTTCTGAAGAAAAAGAACAAATTAATTTACCATTTTCTTTCACGACGGAACGTGAACGAGTCAACAGCCTTATTGCTCTCTTCTCGTCGTCGTTCCAAAGAGCCTGAGAAGGAGAGAGAGCAGTGATAGCGCTCGCGCATAAACACACACACACCAAAAGACGCTATTTTATGTTAGTATAGCTATATGTACGTAAGTGTGTGAAAGAGAGGAGAGAGAGAGAGATAGTGCAGTTATTTTAAATAATGTGCACCTCTCTGTGGTATATGGATCTTTTAGTTTTCGTAGTTTGAAGTGTTGATGCGCTATTTTCACGATTTCCGTTTCCGGTTTTTAATGCTATTTTTACATTTGATTTTGTAGTATTGGAAAGCGTCGTTTTTTGACGATTTGTACCTGTTTTATTGTTTGATTTAATGTTTCATTTCAACTCTGATTGTTATTATCATTTGATGAATTTTTATTTTGTTTAATTATCACAAAATTGTTTTTAGTTATTGTACTGTTTGGTTTTGTTACTACAAAACAATTTTGATTTTCATTTTGATTTCTTGATTTTTTTGCCTGTTTTTGATTTAGTTTACTGTTTTCGTTATGTTCTATTATTGAGTTTTCAATATGATTTTGATCTTTATTAACTGTTGCTGCATCACTACCATGTGAGGTATTTTTTAGAGCCTTAGTAGTAACAGTTGTGGAAGTAGTAGCAGTGTAAGTATTTGGGGTAAGAGATTTTGCTGTACTTGGTATTGTATTTGAGTGACTTAAGAACGTTGTAGTTGTATTGTTTTCTGTCGCATTGCTATAGGCTGGAGTACCATAGCCATCAACCTTTAAATTTTGGAGGGAATTTTTTAAATATTTAATATAATTCATTCGTTGTGTAAGATTTAAAGAAAATTCTTATGAAAATTATAAATACTCCTTATTTGTACAAATTGAAATATGTTTGTTCTTTAAAAATAAAGGTCCCATACTAAACAAAATATCGTACAAAATATTGCCAAATTATAATAGCGAAAAAATATTAAGAAATATATTTCACCATATTCCGCACAAGTAACTATTTTTTGTTTTAATTCTTTGAAAAAATTGTACATGTTCCTTAAAGCTCCATATAGTTGACGTTTTATTTAAGAAAAATTTTTAGAAAACTAAGATAGGGACGATATAAAAGTAAGCCTTCATAAGTATAATAAGCTCTAAGTTATTTTGTGAATTTTTTATAAGTTTTCGCCACTTTTATTTTGGAACAAATTTTTTGCAGCCATCCTTACTCAATGTATATGTAATGTTGAATTATAAAAAAAAATATGTAATTCTTTCTCTTCACAAGTTTGAGTTGGCGCCGCAGTGTTATTTCATAAAATATTCATATTTTAATTTGCACCTTATAGTGATATTTTTCCCTTCATATTTTTATATTTTCAGTTAGCAAATTCAACATTTGTTTTTAAAATGAAAATAAAACTTTGCACCGACACTATTTGTTTAGCAATTTATTCGAATGTACATGGCACAGAGCTCATTGCACTGAGGTTAATTAAATTTAGTTGGGATCATTTTGAATATATGTTTGTAAAAGCAGTTTTCTGTCTTAGAATCTTTCTCATAAATTTAGAATAGTTAAGAGTGTATGAAACTTGGTAGCACCAACATATATTTTCAGACTAATCAAAGTAACCTTCAAGTTGTACTCAAATCTATATTATTATTGTATACCAAAACCACGAAAGATTTCAAATACTTTACTTATGAGTTAATAATTCAACCGGCGATATTTGAGATATGCAAGTAGATCGATTAACTGTTGTTGGGACAACTTTGTTATTGGCAGCCAGACTAACAAGGAAGGATATTAAACGGCAGCTGTTTTTAAATTAAAACTTATGGGAAAAGAAAAATATAAAGAACATTATGTTAAAAGGGCTGATTTGCAAGGTTCTACACAGAAGAACCACTAATTCAATATAGTCGTAAATTGAAAATGAAATATCATAGAGACGAAAGTACTTCAGATTTCTATAAGATGTATAATGAACTTTCAGTGAGGTAAATATCTGAAGGCAAGCTCTTACAGAGAGTTACAAACGTGTTGATATGAAATTTTTTACAAGATAAAATCTCGTAAAAAATTTGAACTTTCATCGATACAAAGAATCCAAATTTCTCCAAAAGCGGTAACAACTTGTGACAAGACATCGGTAATAAAGCAGGCATTGACAAAGGTCTATAATTTGCAAGAAGTGCAGATTCAAGTTTAAGAGATAGGACAGCCTGCCGGTCGTCCCTGTCAAGAAATATATAATTTAGTATTTGTGGGTTAATAAAAATTTGAAGATACTACAGAGAGTCACATCTTCTCATTACCGATTATAGTCAATGACACACTGGAAAAGTTTCTTAAACGGCCTCGGTAGGTGAAATCAGAAAACATATAGAAAATCTACAATTTATGATAGACTAACGTTATGCTACTTGGTTTTTGAAACGATACGGCCACATTCGAAGTGAAATATGCCCTGAAAGAATGAATCTGACATATTGCTCGAATGTTTTATCTGTAGAATATTAAGTTGTTGGAAAATTTCGCTTTTTATAATTTTTCTACTAAACTATCAATTTTCAGTAAAATCGCACTGAATAAAAAGTTCTTAAAATTGGTCAAAATATTCAGAAATATTATTTATATTGGTATAATTTTTTGTTTCATAGGAAATATATGTTACAACAAAGAATTGTGAGAAGTTTCTTAAAAATTGGATGAATTTTGAAAATGTTTATTATTATTAATATCCCTGGATGTTCTTGAATGTTTAAATGCTTATGCATTATTTAACTGCGAATTGTATAAAAATATATTTTCAATTAAAAATCATATCGACCCTTACGTGTAAGGTTTGTTCACATACATCAAGGTAAACATTAAAACATTAAAGTATCTAAATTTACCAATTATCAAAATATAAAAAAAATATTCATAATGTTTGCTATGATTTGCAAAATTTTAAAACACAACAACAACAAAAAACATGTAAGCATTTACCAATTAAAGCTAAATACGTAAATTTTTGATACAAAACATTATTTACAAAAAAAAGTATAAAAAAGTAATTGAATTTGACAACTAATATGCAGACAGTATAAAGTTGAAGGAAATAACACTCACAGTTACGCACACTCAGACAATGATTAGTTATACAAAGAATTAAGGAACTAACAAATAAAAAGGTATTTAAAATTTGACAAAGGAGAAGTAAAGCATTTCGCTGATAGCAAAATATATTTATATATTTTGTTGACAAATTTTTTTCCTGATTAATTCAAACTAATAATTAATTTTTCACAGCGTTTCAAATTATTTTTATTTTATGAACAGACAAATATGTAGGTATATATCTTTTATTTACAATATGAGTTGTATGTGAAATTTTTTTTGTTAGCGCGACAAAAATTCTCATATGAAATTGATATCTATGAAGAGTTCGAACCTTTCGTATTTCATTAAATTAATTTTATTATAAAAATAAATACATGACACCATAGTGCTATATAAAATAATAAATGAGTGGTTGCGCATACGTGATGTTAACCGAAATAATATATAGCAATTCTTATGCCAGTAGATCCGCCTTGATGTGAAAAATTCCCTATATTGTTACTAACATCTTTTAGATGTTGACTTCTATTATTTAAAATATACACTTGGTCGTTGGCTGCAAAGTCTTAGACAAAAATATTTAAGAATATGAAAATCCCTTAAAATACAACTGTTTTTCTACCAAAAACAGTACTCGATATAAAAACAAAGTATCCTTTGCCGGAGAGTTGAGTGCATAATGAGGAGTAACAAAAGTGTTGCCCACTATGTAAAAAAGAAACAAGGTGAAACGTAAGTTGAAAGCATAAAAACCACTCAGAGAAAAACACGAAGACGACAGCATGAACGACAATGCTGATGCTGTTGCTGAAGGCATTTTAAAGTAGTAAATCATTGAAGAATATATAAAAATGAAATAAATAACTTAAGAAAATATGAAATGCAGTTGACAATAAAAAAAAAATGGAAAGAACTTAAATCGTAAAATTTTTGAAATGTTTTATTATGAGCAGAGTTTGCGTAGTTTGATGCAAATTACAAAAACATGCTATCACACTTGTTGTTGTTTTGTTCTTAATGAGTAAATAAAAATGAGTTTCGTTGGTTTTTCTGAGAGTTTCTTAATTTTTTTTTTACTTGTTGTTTTTGTTATGAATTCTTTTCATCTTGTTTTTTATATTTCCTGTTTAATTTCTCATTTTCCATGATTAATGTTTGTAAATAAATTTTCGTTATTTTTTTTTGTGTTTCGTTCTGCAGCTGATTATGTGATGTAGAAAAATGTAAATATTTTAATTAATATTATCAGATTTTTTATTTTCTTTGATTTCTTGAGTTGTAATTTTTTCGTTCGCTCGCTCACTAGTTCGGTTTTAGCGTTAGTAAAGAGATACAATTTTTAGTTATCTTGTCAGCTGTTTGATGAAATGATGCATTAAAAAAAATAAAATTAAACTATTCAAAAAACATAACTTGGCAATTTTTGTTTCTGAAAAAATTGAATGACTTAGGAGTTGTTGTTAACTTATTGTGAATGAATTTTAAAACAAGTTGTAACTCATATTACACAAATGAAACCCTTTGTTTCGATTGCAATATCTCGATATTGGCCTTTAAGGTTTGTTTTTGAAAAGTTTTGAAAGACTTAAGATGCTCTACATAGATGCATAAAAACTGAAATTTAGTTTTACGTGGTGGTTTTAGTCATTAAAAATGTAGACCTAAAAATATCCCACAAAGGATTATGTTTATGTTGCTGAGAGATTTTTTCTGAAACTCTTTTGAAAAAGTCCCAGAAGGAAAAAACAAGTGAAAGGCTTCTTAAATCAACAAAGTATTTACACTTGGAAATATTTAAAGTGCAAAATATTTAGAATTTTTCATCTGACCAAGTCAAATCTGAACCAAATTCACACTAAAATGTTAATCATCTTACTGCAAATAAATTTTGTTCATATAACCTTCCATCCAGCATTAAACATTAATAAATTTTCTTCATTTTTGATAGTAATAACTTTTGTAAATATCTTTCATGGGAGCAAATATGCACTTCAATTAAATAAATGTTTTGTTGTTGGCCGCTCTAAGGATTTTAGTGGACGCCATTTAAAATTTTTTTCTAAAAATCACTGTTGGTAAGTGAAAACAAGGAAAATGGTGGCAATATGTTCGTTTTGGTCAGTTTTGATCACAAAAATGCTAACGTAGATTAAATGCTTTGCAAAAATGATCACAACAATATACAATAGTTAACCACGTGCAGTAGTGAAACCCAATTAAATAATCCCCATACGCCTTGACCGAGGATGGCTTTGATGTGATAAATAAAAGCTTATGCTGATAAGTTTTCTAAGTGCATGTATACATTAATATAATATGAAACTTTAAGTATTATGTTTTCGAAAAAACTGTTGCAATTGAGAGAAAACATTTTAAAATCCACATGCTTATAAATATTTTGAAAATGGCCTGCCTTAGATCAGTCATGAAAGTTCTTAAACTGAAACATATCATTATAAGTCTTTTGAGAAATATTCCGTTCCTCATATAGTTCTGAACGTGTCAAAATATAACCAAATTATACATTAAAATTAATTTTTTAAGCTGAAAAAGCATTATGTCGAAACGCAATTCAATGTTGCTCATACGAAGTATGAAGTATTTGCACCCGCACTGTCTTTGAAACTCCGTTGCCAAAGTTATGATTTCAAAAAATCGACAAGCAAATTTTGAAAATGTACTTACAAATATTCTTTTTTTATAGTCAAAAACAATTTGAGCCAATTTATTACAGAAAATAAAGTAATAAGCTGTTATAGTAAATTAAGAGGCTAAAATATTATAAAATCCTTTTTACATGGTTGCTTTCTTAGTTGAAGTGGTGGTAGTATAGATATAAAGTTTTGAGCTGTTTGAATTTCATTTAATTTCTTGTGAACTCATGTTAACATTTTTAAATTTTGTTATAGAGTTTAGTTGAGTATTAAGTAGTAGTATAAAGTTTATTTTTGTTTTTCTCAGTTTGTTTTTTTTTTGCAATTTTTTGTTTAGTTTTGTTTTAATATGATTAAGTTTTTTAAGTTTTATAAATAAACGTTAACGTAGTACATTCGTTACGTTAGAGAAATAGAGAGCAAATCATACGCAATTCGTAACACAATACCAATATTGTATATTAAAAAAAAAGAAAAAAGAAGATTTTTATGGATTAGTACGATTGAATTAGTGGAATAGCGACACTCACCGATGATCTACTCACTTGCATAAACGCATAAACGCCGCGTAGAAACTCCATGTTAGGTTGTTGCTCCGCTGTACCCTTGGTAACACGTTGGGCCCGACTGATGTATTGCTTGACAGTATCGGCAACGAGATGTGGCTTGAGTTTACGTGATAATGCGCTGTAAGTAAAGAAAGCAAATCAGAGGTGAATTAAATAAAAAGTTGATAATAACATAAAATTAAGGCTATAATATAAAAAAGCGCTTTATTTGCATGCGTAGTTTGCCTTTCAGCGCTGCTGTACAAAATAGTTGCTATATTTGGGAATATTTTTTTAAACATATTTTCTCCTAACTATTTTTGGGCAAGAAAAAAATTTTAGATATTTTTTTTTTTCTTTCTTGGTAGCATGCTCAAGTGTCCAATTACTTAATTGAGTTGTTCAACGTTAAGTTAAAAAAAGTACCGTCATTCTTTTGTTTAACCGGCAGACAGTCAGTGCTTTATTATTTCTATGTCGTTTTTTCGTTTTTGCTTTAAGAAATTTGTGTGTACAAGTCTTGCAATAGCATACACAAGTAAAGTTTTGCATCCACACTGCCTGCACTACACTGGTATTCTTTTTACATTTTTATTCTTGTACTCTTATCCCTAGTTTAGCCACTTCTAAGGCTCTTCATAAGCTGAGTTCTTTTTAGGTTTCATATTTTTTTTTGTTAAATTTTTTTTTCATTTTGTGCACTTCATTTGCTCATGAAAAGTGCTTAACTGTGAAAAAAAAGGAATGGAAAAAAACATAAGAAGAAACGTGGCCTTTTATTGTATGTACTGGGGCTTTTGCAATTGGGTTATTAAAAACCACTGAACATTCATTGTACTGTTTTATAATTGAATGTTTTTTATGTATATACTATTTAAAAAAAATTTCCAATACTACTCAAATGAACTAATATACTCTTATGTAAGATAAAGGCGTGGCCTTGCTAAAATATTAAACTTTTGTATCAAGTAAATTTTGAGATTCGATAAAGTCATATCAATATAAGTTAATATTTGACTTTTGAGATTTTGTGTCCAGTAGGAACGGTAATAAATTTCTTTATCAATGGTAAGATAAAAAATAGACGTGGATCCTCTTAGGTAATTGATAATGAGAACGACTTTAGCCCTTCTAATAAAATTTAAAAATACGAGCTCTTTCTGTCATAAGAGGCCAAAGTTTTTAGTTTCATTGAATTATCTGTCACGGTTCTCGATATAAATTTAATGCTAACTTGATGATGACACGAACCCATTAAAGCTTATCAAAACGGAAACTCTTCAAATCTTGTGTTTTCAGCTCGATTCAAAAATAGTTTTTTTCTAACTATAAACCAATGTCGTATTTTTCATTCATTCAATTACAATAAGAATTCCATTCGAATTAAAGACTATGTCCATCGACTTTATTTAAGTAACAAGGATACAATTCAACGATTCCCATATTAATTTTGTATTGAGTGGGTAAAACAATAGATATTGAAATTCACACACATATGTTTTTCTGATATTTTAAGAAAAGTCACATTACAATTAATAAACATCAACCACTTTTCACAGAAGATTTCAAAGAAATTTCGAAAAGTATACCAGAATTTCAATGTTAATGCTAAAATTGTGAAGTCAACTATTAGGGAATGCGTGAAGCTGCATTATAAGCTTTAAAATTTTTTGGTCTAAATTTTTTCTTATAACTGAATAACTGAAAAGAGGAGACAAACTTTTGTCAAAATGCTGTATATTTTATCGATTATCATTGTTTTAAATTCAATAAATGATCAAAGTATTATTGAAACTTAATTTTGTCAGGACCTTTTAACCAAAAAGATTAAGCAAACAATTTTAATACTTGAAGTAGGTTAAACTGCAACGGCCTTTGGATTAAAAAATAATAATAATAAGCGTTTAGTTGCATGTGTTTCATTCAATGAATCGTTAGTGAAATAAAAGATCTTGAAATATTAGTTGCTGTAAATATATGTTAAACCCAAAAATATTATTCATATCAAAAAACGGTACTTTGTGTTACGATTTTTATGATAAAAAAAAAAATCATTTAGAAAATTTAATGCAAATATGAGAAAAAAATTCAAAACCAAAAATAAAAAAAGAAAACAAATACAAAACTTATGCAGTTAAATTGCTGTTGTTTAAATTGAACAAAAAATATTTAAATTACTGCATCCCACACCCTGTGTTTTTCTTTGCAAGCATGTGTAGTTTAATATAATGAAATGAAATCACTACGCATGCATAAAAAACATTCCGACACATTCGTTGCACATTTGCATGCATGTATGCAGAAATGTGTTATGTTAACGTTACACGTAACACTCGGCTACTCGGAAGTGTAAAACGTAAACGTTACGTTTTTTGTGTTAATTTTTTTACTTATCTTTTTACACAACTTCGGTTTTTTTTGTGCACAACAAAAGTGGTCGCCACAACTTAACAAACACTCTTGTAAAAAAAAGACTAGCACTCACCCACGTGCGAGAGCTCACAAATTTACTTATACACAAATATGTTTGTATGCTCATTCATTTATTTATTTACATACATTACAGCAAGCAGCTTTAGCTCAGCAGCGTCTTTTCACACACTGACTCCCCTTAAGTTATTCAATGCATTGCATTTGTATGCAATTTAAGCATTGCCAGATGTTTTGTTTAATTTTGTTGAGCTTGTTTTTGCTGTGTTTTTTACTTTTTATTGTGGTTTTATTTTTAGTTTACACTACAAATGTTTGAGCGCGTAACAGTGCTAAAGTTTTTATTGTTAAATTAAATGTTTTTATTTAATAAGCAGCATAATAGTTACAAAAAGAAACACCAAAATATATGCTTTTTTGTACACTTTCCCATTGTGCTTATATTAAATATTTTAAATTTTTGTTTATGACTTAAGTTTCATAAATAGTTGCATTCTTCTAAAAACTATTGATGCTTTTGTATTAATGCCTTTAGAGTTTTGGTTTCATTAACAAAGAGATATAAGATAAAAGTACCTGCAAGTTATATGCTGCATAAAATTTGTGGAAATTATGCATTACTTCTTACTCAAAAAATTGAGTGTGAAGCTACATAAAATCTTTATACATAAGTAGCTATGTGTAGTTTGAAGTGTTACAAGCGAGTCTCTAACATACTGGAAAACCTTTCAGAATTATATTACATCGAAAAACAAAGCAAGCCAAATTTTAAAAATTATATTTCAATAAAATGCATAGCGCCCTATATAAAATAAAACCTCGATTTTGCTGTGAGATTAGGGATTCGATACTTTAATGCTTGAAACGTAGTTACCTTGAAGCAGCTACAACTACTTCCCACTGTGTCCTTAATTTTGACTACAAAATTGAATGCTTTTTTACCAACATGGCTTTGTAATATTTTGTATAAGCTTCAATATTTCCACAGCTATGTTACTTGCCGTGTATAAGCGTAGGGAGCTATAAAATTTAAAATTAAATTTTTCAGCACAATCAAACACCAAGCGCAAAAACTTCGTCAATATACACTAAACATTAAACACTTCATCAAAATTTAATTTTGAAAGTCCATGGAAAAACTGATGTATTCACGTATTTTACCATGTGTGTGGTTATGAACATTTTCATACATTTGCACACTCGCACAAAGACTAACGACCTGAATGCGACATATTTTGTTATTTTATAGCACCTATGAACAGCGAAGCAGAATAAACACACACACACAAAAATCCTCAAGCCGTACGACAGTCGATTGCCAACTGGTGTATGGTTGTGCGCTGTCACATTGAAGGTGGGTGAGCGCATGTGAGCTTGTGTACCGCTCTTTGTGATTGTATGTGAAAAATATATTTTATGGCTTTATAATTTATAGCGGCGATTGTAAATGGGTGAGTGTTCATATGTATGTAAATATTTTAAAGGAGTGTGCGAAAATTCAAAAATTCACAAAGCTCATATTGAATTAAATCGACTATTCGATTCGAGTTCAAAAAGAATTACTCCATTGTGCGATTATTTCGAATTACTTAAATAAAAGTCTGAAATATTTTGAGCTGAATAGTTCCGAAAATTTGAAGCAATTCGCGGTGATCAGGCTATATATCAGACGAAAACTTCAATACGACTATTAAAGCGAATGATGATTGCACAACACCATTACTTAATAATTTTGTGTGATATCTGTTCATTTCCGTTTAATTTATCGCAAAGTATTTAAAAAAAAAAAAATACCGAACTCTGCGTATTTTTCAACATTTCTACATGAAAAAAAAAACAATTTGCAGCCCTTTTCCAATATATTGGTAACGCAAAAGGAAAATGTCAAGAAACATTAAAATGTACATCTGGTACGTAATAAATTTCGGCTGATTGCAGAAAGCGCCAATAAATTAAAGGTTATTGACTTACGCTTTACTCAGTAGCTGCTGTATGAAATGCGATGTAATTTTTGCTTCAGATATTCAACTTTAAGACTACCACTTATGGTTTTACAGCATAGCATTTCTAATGATCATTATATTCCAACTTGTAATATTTTAAGCTAAAATATTTCAAAAGCGAAATTTTTAACCCCTTTTCCTAAGATAATAAATGACAAGTTTCCACACTAATACTTTGAAATGCTGCCAAATTTTAGGAAGTCAAATTGCAAAGCGCCTAATATTGCGCGAATGTTTGCGACAGCAATATAAATCATAAAATTTGTGCAAATTAAATCAAAAGGAAACATTGGAAATGAGTAAAAATATTGTGGCCGAAAATCGCAAAAGTCAAAATAATGCGAGCGACAAAAATCAATCGTATGAAATTTAAGAAAAAACAACAAATCTTGTTTTATAGAAAGCACAAATAAATATTCTCATTCTTGCCATATCTCTTTGCCGCATTGAACTTGACTCTAAAACTTTAATCCATGAATTTAAATCAACTCGTAGTGACATCAAAAGAATTAATTTAAATAGCAGCAGAGTTATTTAGCTCACAGTGAGATAACAACTTTTGGGATAAGAATTTCGTTGTATCAACCATCGAAAAAAGTTATATGAGGAAATTTACACTTTCATTTTGGCTGTGTTTTTATTTTGAGCGGTAAATACATGGTAAGAATTTCGTTTTACCATATAAGAGAGATGCAGCCAGCGAATGCCATATAAACTGCTGAAATTTTCTGTGTGTATTTTCATTACTGTAGCTAAGGACATTCGAGGTTTACAAATCTTGAATAACGGTGCCTCAAGCAGTTATCAGGTCAAAAAGCTGCGCATATTAGCAAGAATTTTATGATAAAATGTATTTAAGAAGTCAGACACATCGGATGGGTCTAACACTCCGCCAGACAATATTAAGGTTACTATGAACTATATTTTTTATTTTTCCAAATAACCAACTAAGGACAACTAAAAACTTTACAAATATGTCATTCCAAATCAAATAACACGGCTGATAATATGGTGACTATTGATGCTTAGATGTAAACGTCTATTGAATTTTTCTCAAAAATCGACAATTTTTCAGTGTATGCCCTCCTCGGCGCACTTTTCAATTCAAACACTCATTAGTTAAGCAAATTCGTGTCTGCTCAGCTTCCGGCTGGAAGAAAGTATTAATTATTTACTAAACAACAACAACAAAATAAAACAACAACAAGCACACAACCGACAAATTTTGTTTTGTGAAAAACTTTCATATAACTTCGTTTACTTGACTCTTTGCTCTATTGGCTTGAAATTCACGGAAAAAACAATACTGTGTTGGTATCCTTGCCAGTCGGTGTGCGTGCTAACAGTGGCAGTATAAAAGTGTGTGTGTTTTCTGTTATTCGCCTTTACTCTTAGTACACATCATTTTGCTTATTAGAACTTTGTATACTTTTTGGCGCTTTTACGTAAGAAATTCATTGTGGTTTTGACAACGTTTTTTTTTGGCTTTTGAAATGTTGCATGACTTTCTCATTAAAATTTTTATTCATAATTTTTTTTAACATTGAAAAAAATTAAAAAAAAAACTTAATTTACGTTTGGCTTTTTGCTTCATTTATTTTCTATTTACTAATTCTCTTCTTTCCGATCCTACTAAGCAAAAGTGTGTCGTGGTAGTGGTAGTAGCAACCTGAATTTAAATGAGCAAACGTCATTTTTGAAGTAGGACTTAAATTGTGTGTCACAGTGTTTTTACGTGTGCGTGCATATGTTTGTATGTTCGTTTGTTTCAATAGTTGCCTTTATATTTTTACTGTCAACACAATTTAGATAAAAATCTTTTGAAGTAAAATGTTATGTGATGTCGTTGTTAGTGTGTTTTCCCATCGCACCTTTTCAGCTCTGCTATGAATGACGTAATTTTGAAAATGAGCGTAGAGTGTCTAAGATATATACAAATAAAAAAATTGATTAGAATGAAGTAGAATGGAGAAATGATTTCACGTTAGTGATCTACCATCGGTAGGAGAACAAGTTGAGAAGTAAAGAAAAGTTTTGATCATAAATAAAATTTACTTAAAACTTTGAAATAACGAAAAACTGTCGAAAAGTTAAGGGACATTGCAAAGTAACGAAAAGTCGATTGAACTCAAACCCTTCCTTAGACAAACCATTCCATGTTTTATCTGAGTTTCAAAGTACAACACTCTAAAAAAAAGATCTTAGAAGTCACAGACAGTTTTTTTTCTATATTTTCAGACTAAATGCGAAAGGTGAAAGCCTTAACCAAAACAAACGTGACGAGAAGATTGACACTAAACGAACGTTTGAAGTCGTTACGAATGTTTTAACATTTAACCCAAAATAAAACGCTAGCCAACGACTCGAAGCAGCTGCTATGACGATTGGCAACGGTTCCAAGGTCGGTTCTTACGGAGCAACACGTCTCGTCAAAATGTTTCGTTCCCTTTTAGATCAGTTAAGTACGTTCATTTTGGCTATGAACATTGGTTTCCATATACTCAATTTTAGGCTTACTTCTTGCCTCTTCAATTCAGAAGATGGTGAAAAAAAAAGAAGAACTCAAATTTGTTCTATCATTTCTAATTTTATGCAGTAATTTAGTATAGGGAATTGTCTGAAATTTGCAAAATAAATATTTTTTAAGAAACAATTTGTAAAATCGATATCGAAACTTAACACAAAGAGACGGTCTTCAGAATTATAAATTTGGGTACTTTGAAAAAAAGTATGAACCGCATTGCATTGATTTATATTTTCGATTTCCAAGTTTTTCGAAGGATTGCTATTAATTTTATATTTTGTACTATTCGACCCACACTTTATAGGCATTTTAAAAGTCTTAGCTTAAAAGCGTGTAGTAAGTGTAACAATTAATAAAAACAGCCAACTTTAAAACGGATTCTCCTCAATACTCGGAGAGTCTTTTGTAAACTATGTAAGACTTTCTTTTAAATAGCAATTAAAAAAGTCCAATCATTTATAATCTATTAATCGATATGTAACTATGTACATAAGTACTTATGCTATTCAAAAACGAAGTTATTATTAAACATTTGTAATCATGATTTATATTTATAACTGTAATTATAAATTATTTAATAATAAAATTTAATATAATAATAATAATAAAGGAAGATTTCGTTAATCGCCTCACCAAAGCTTCATTGACGAGTTCCTTAAAAATACCTCTGAATGTTATTTTTTATATAATTTTTGCTTTCATTCTGAACATAACAGCAATATAAATTACAAATAATTAAGTAAATGAACTAAAGATTTCTAAAAGTCAAACGATAATAAATGTCACTGACTCTCATTAACGTGTCACACTTGAAAATTGAAGCTCTTACTCTGCCAGCAACATTGACTTCTTATGAAAAGCTATATAAACTCCTATTAAAGTTATATGATAAATTGGAAGACAGTGCAGCAGTCAGCGAAGCAATCTTCTAGATTCACAGTAAACAACACAATGACAAAATTAAATTTATCTCAATGTTTGTCTGTCTGGTTGGCTGCTACTGCGTCTGTTTGTTATTGCAAAAGTCTACGCAAATGCTATCATCACCAAACGCACGCAAGTGCGACGCTCAACGAGACGCGTCAACAAACAAACAGAAAATAGAAAAGAAAAGAGAAAAGGAAAAAGATTGAAAAGAGAGAAGCTAAAGCAAGCGTAATGCTTTAAAATCCACTGTAGAAGTCAACAAGCGGCACAACGCGGCAGCACTTAACGGTTAAGTAGTTAGTTAAGCAAGCATTAGTATGTGTTAGCTTATCTTGTATGTGTATGAGTTTGTTAATGCGTCTATGTGTGAATTTGTGTTTTTGCGTATGTGTAAATGTGGGCGCTTGTAACAGATTTAAATAGCTTAAAAAAGCTTAGCTAATAAAATTTAAATTATGCGATTACCAAAAAGCTGGAATTAAAAAAACTCCTTACATGTGTACTATGTATGTAATATAGTGATAACAGAATTTATATTTTGCCTATCGGTTACTTGAAATTCGACTGTTCATTTGAGTTTTAACTTCCTTCTGAAACACAAAAAAACTTAAGTCTTATTGAATTCAAATGAGCTCTAAGTGTAGAGTTACTTTTTGTTAGTAACACGTTAGAAACAAATGGTCGAATACAAACACTAGAAAATTATCTCTATAGATAATTATCTATATGGATAATTTTCAAGTTGAATGGAAAACGTCGAAAAATTCGAAAAGTTGTCAAAGAACTATTATTATTATATTAAAATGCTACGAAAAAGTTGATATAAGTTCAAAAGTTTAAAAGTGTCGATTTGCATTGAAAAATCATTAAAATGAGCAAGTTTGTTGTATCGAGAATTATGTGTTTGATTTAAATTGAAGATACACTAAGAAAATATTGAATTGAATATTTCGAATTATATAGAGCAATGAAATATTTGATTGAGTTAAACAAAAAATGGCTCAACCAAATTTTCCAAAACTTAGCACCGTTTGATCAATATATTTCATATACTTACATAACGGGTGCTTTTTAAGCGGCGGGTTTTTTAAAATTGAAAAAAAAAACGTATGAAATATTGATTGGAGTGATACATCAATTCCATTTATTTACTTTTTAAAGATTCTTTCATGTAAATGTCACCCGCGGCTATGCCTGAGGTGGTTCTTCCGTAAGCTCAGGTTTTGCTATATTTTTTGTAGCATTTCAGCCGGATGCCGCCGGCCCACAAGCCACGCCATAGAGGTGCATTAGTAGCTCTTGAGCTGTCTCTGGCTGCCCGTCAGATCAAACTTACCCTTTGCTGATGTACCCATTGAGCCAAAAATGAGCTTCGTCGCTGAAGAAAATTTTTGGATAAAAATGGGATCATCATTCAACTTTTCTAAGGCCCATTCACCAAACAAACGGCATGGTAGTAGGTAATCCGACTTCAGTTCTTGCACCAGATGTATGATTTTTGGTTTCATATCAACCAAGTCCACTTCTTCCATTTTGGACAAAAAAAGTCAGTAATCATCATACGGTTGTCCGTGTCCCGTGTCCCAATTGACATATCGTGATCTTCATTCACACTGGCTGATACAGCAGCAACATTCTCCTCGGTACGCACTGTCCGTCAACGGGTTGATCGATCGATGTTCAATAAAGTGAAACTGGTGCGAAATTCGGTCAGAATAGCTTGAATAGTCTGTTCGGTTGGTCGATTTTGATGACCATATAATGGACGTAATTTGCGAAACACATTTCCCACAGAGCACGAAATTCGACAATAAAATTCAATAATTTGCATACGCTGTTTGTGTGGTTGTCTAATTTTTGTAAAATGGCAAACCTTTTTAAGCATTTTTGGCTTCAAAAATTGTTATAAATCACGCCCAAAATGTCAAAATTTTAACACTAAAAACCAAATGACAAAAAAACCACCTGTTATTTATTCATAACGACATTCCATGTTTAAGTTCAGTATTGGCATGAAATTTCACTAAAATAGTTCGACATGGGACAAATCTATTTTTTCTTTCGAAGAGCATTCAAATTATTTAGTATTTCAATTTATTTGATTTTGTAATCTGAATAAAACAAGTATTCTCTTTTCTGTGATTAATTTTTTTCTACATTTAACAATCCAAAATACCGGTTACTTTAATGCATGATCACCACACTCATCTGAATGCGATGTGTATGTCCTTGTACATATGTACTGCTGTGTATTTTTGTGTGCATGCCTGCCTGGATAATTCAACATCGTATTTATAATTTCATTTTAAATGCAAAATAAATGAATAGAGATAAATACTATAATAAAATGCAGATGAGAGCTCTTTATGTTGCAATCCTCATGATTGCATTATTCATATTAAAATTAAGAAATATGAAAAGTTTCAACTAATTACTTGGAAAATTGTTTCATTTATACGACACACCTTGAGGACTTAGTACAAAAAGGGATTTTTTAAGAGCTTTAAAGCATTTTGATTGTTGGATTACGTTAATGTATGCTAATTGTGGCTTGAACGTATATATTCGAATGTATAAAGCTTTGAGTGTAGGTAGAAAAGTGTATGTGTACGTATTCTAAGTTCATTTGCTTCTGCCTTACACGCATACACAAGCACTATTACACTTATTTGGTTATTTTGCATGAGTAATAGCATTAATTAATTTAATTTAACAGCTTTTAATTTTAATTCCATTAAATGTATTAAAGATTTCATAGGATGATTAATTTTCGAAAATTGTGTGCCTTAAGCATGCAAAAAATACTGCTAATATTTTGAATCAAGTAAGCATACGAATGCTTAGGAAGCCTTAAGTTTTAGCTCTATTGAAATCATATTAAAAACAGAAAAAGGTCTTATGAATATTAAACGGACTCTTTATGATAAAAATTATGAAACAAAAATGTTTTCAATCCGTTTAAAAATGAAACACTAATTGGAAATGATTAATAAGTATTTACCTTATTCAAAAGTGTCTTGTATCACTACAAATTTTCCCATGAATTTAAGTAAATAAGAAAAATAAATATAAAACCAACGCAGTCTACTGAAATTAAACAAAAATTTTGTAGTCACCAGCTAAGAATTAGTCAAATATTTTCCACAGTGTGTACAAATATCGAAATAATTCTGCCCTAATAGCTTTTTGATGCAGAATCGAAATTTTTTTTAATCTTGAAAATAGTTCATACTAAATTTTTTACTTCACCTGTTTACAGCAATTTTGATACTTTGAAATTTTACAAAAAAAATATTATAACTTTTACACTATACTTTGCCAAATATTTACTCCTCTTATATAATACTTTAGACGTGCGCACATTTAAACTCCAACGTTAATACCACTTAACTGTCTATCAAAATTAAAATGTAACCAACATTATACCTACACTGCTAAGCAGTAAAAATAAAAAAAGGATTAAAAACACAACTGTGTAATAATACTAGTAGATGCAACCTATAAACTCCTAGAAATCTCAAATGCGTTGCAGTTTAGTGCACACGTACATACGTACGTTGAACATGACATGAATTTACTTATACATGCACACATTTGACAAAGATATTCCCAGTAGTCAACTGAAGAAGGCATCTTCCGGAGAAGAGTTGGCTTTGGCTAGCTTGAAAGCTTCTAAATATACTACTGTATCTTTGAATTGAAGAATTTACGGATAAAATAATTTATATACAATTTTGCTTTGAAAATGATCAAAATCGCTCTGATTTTACTTTTTCTATTAAGAAGCGTGTGAGGAAAGTCTACTTTTCAGCCTTCCCATAGAAAGCTAATTTCAAATTCTTACTTATATCGCCCACAAGGAAGGCCTACTTCTATCAATTCCAGGGACGGTGTTTTTGCGGCAATTTATAAAAAAGAACATTTACTATTGATCTTAACTTCAAAAATTGCCTGCTGGGCTACCTCATTTGCATATGTATTTTTAATGTTTTGAAATTTTTTTTCTAAATTTTCATGCTTTTTCTCATTTTGTTCGTTGATGTAGCTGTCACAAATTTTCGGTTTTCTAGGCCAGAAAATGTCACTCAAAAGCGTAGTGATGCACGCCCACATTAGCGCACACAAATACAAACAATCAGTTTGTAAACACGTATCTAACAAAATCAATGACAGGCAGAAAAAAACTGTTACAAAGCTTGTAACAAACCGCGCAAAGAACATAAGCAAAAGCAAAAGCAAACACAGCAGTAAAAACCTAAACACATACAGACATAATAAATGCAGCGCATTGTCAGCCATATATTTTACATATGATTAAAAGTTACGTTTTGATATGCGAATATATAATTTGCATATTTGTTTTATTGGTTTACGCTATAGGAATTTGATGTTCAAACTTCTTTTGATATTATGTTCATGGTGCATCTACACTCAGCGAATAGTACCATAAAATTTATTAGATTTGGTATTGACCTAATATTATTTTGCTATTGTTTTAGTTGATGTCATTTATATTAGTAATTGCAATGGAGGATTTTTTTTAAAATTTTTTATTTTATGGTGGTATTTTAACCACATTATTTTATGAAGAATTTATGTTTATTTAATATTTGATAGTGAAAAAAATGTATATGTATATATATATCCTAGAACAGCTAATTACTTTTAATTTAATTTTAATTACAATTCTTATTTATAAAATGATTTAAGTAACATAACAATTTATTAATATATTTTATCTAAGTATGAAATCAATAGCACCATTATTGAAAGTTTAAAGTTTATTTTTTCCGGAGCTTATTGGCTTGTGAATCTGTTTGGTTTAAATTTTTTAAAGATAATTAAGTGATAATGGGGTTACAATATGTTGTAAATATTTTAAGAATGTAAAAAGTTTTATTGTATTGTATATCAGACACATAAGACTAAATGATATACCGTAAATAGTAAAATTTTTAAATTATCAAAATAATATGAGTTCTATGTGTAGCAGTCATCATGAAAAAAATAACTCATATGTAGATTCGCTACTTCTAACATAATTCTAGTCCAATAAGTAATGTGCAAAAATTTTCAATGTTTTGAATTTAGTATTCAGTTTTTCATATCATATTTAATTTTTGAAATAAATTATTTCAATTCTGGTAGAAATACTGAAATAAACAATCAAAAATGGAGCACATAGTACAAAAATCGATACTCGAATCTGGTTATCGTAAGAAATTACATTGGATTTCAAAAGAGAGCTTTCGAGTTTTTCAGCAAAAGAATATTTTATGGAAGCTCGTATAGATGGAAGTATTTATATGAGAATCTTAATAAAATGAACCATTTATTGAAAAGAACTGTGGATATGTAGTTGGGGCTTTTCCTTTGTACAATAGAATTTTCGTTTTTGGAATGTACAATTTGAAATTGTGTCTCTAGGAATTTTGCTGTTGGAACTTTTTCTTAAGAGATACGTACGCAGTTTCACTGGGTTAGGTTCCTGAATTCAAATTGCAAGCAAGTTGTGAAGGAAACGCAAAATTATGGAAACACGTTATGAAGAAAAATGTGTTTTCAATGACGTGTGTACCAGATTTCTGAGAAGATTTTTCAGAAAGTATTTTAAGCATCGGCTCTGAAAATCTCTTTTGGCACTTACATGGTGATTAATTAGGGTAAATTTTTTCCATAATTTTGAAATTTAAGCTTGAGATAATTGTTGCAACATTTCTATAATTGAATACGATAGAAAGTAATATTATTAGCCGATCGTCATATAAACCGCCAAGTGAATCAATTGTTTTAACATATTTTTATAAATAAAATCTATCGTACGTGACCAAACTACTTGTCTGATATAAATCGATTTACCCATATATTTTTACCTCAATGAGTAGCTCTGATACTTTTATTTTATCACAATAACTAAGCCGTGTTGGTTAGAGTGCTCTATCATTAAGAAAACTAAAGATATTACAGAGAAACAAATTTTTAATAGCTAAAATTATATTTAAGTCCTTCAGAAAAATAGTAAAAAAAAACTGTTGCGTCCTAATTCTCATCACTTAATTACAACTAAGTGGTTGGTACAAAGCTATAAAATATTCAAAAATCATACGCCACTTATTTAATTTTTCCACAGTTTAAAACGAGTACAGAACATTTAAAAATGACCTTAAAATATAAAAAGTCACAAGTAAATTTTTCATAGGGACCAAACTACAACATGAAAAACCAATACAAACCAACGCCACAAGCTATAATTGACCAAGTCAACAGAGCGAGCGAAAGGTAAAAACAAATGCAAAGAAAAGAAAAATTTTAAATCAGTGAAAACTGTTGAATCCTTTAAAACCACTGCAAAGCACAACTGCTGGGTAAAAATAACCAATACACCACAGTATGAGCAAAAAACTAACACAAAAGGCAGCAATTGGGTGATACAGCAATTCCAAACAGAATGACAGCAAACCGCGATGTTGATATGAAAAGTAAAAAAAAAACTAAACTAAAACTTGCACAAGGACAAAACAAACAGGATCAAGCCAAAGAGCGTTGTGCTTTCAAGTAGGACAAAGCATGCATTTACTATTAGTTGCCGCCCTCACAATGATCGGTCAATAGTGTGAGAAGGCGGCCACATTGCGCTCGCGTGCATTCTAACCATGTCCGACGTCGTGATTGACATAAGTTAATAATTTATACCCTTGCAAAAAACGAGGCGGGCGAGTAAGACGAGTTAGTAGTGGGAGTAAGTAAGAATTTTCTTTAGTAATTGCAAATAATAGCTACTCGTATCTCTATGCACTACATAAATGGGTCTTGGTCAGCGTGCAAATAATTTTCATTTTTATATGCAATTTTTTTATTTGCTATTACTTTTATTCATTTTCGCTATTTCTATTATGTTTTTTACTAGCGGCACATTTTTTCTGCCTTACTCGGAACTATCAGCCAACGACGAATTGTCAACAATGAAATGTCATGAAATTTCATGTTGACCAAGCATAATTTTTTTTTGACATTTGCGCTTTGATAATGATTTTGACTTTGAGCTTTTAAATTGCATGTAATAAATAAAAGAGAAAGCTGCTCGTAAAGACAACTGGAAAAATAAAATACAATTTAATGATTTCAGTCTATAGTCGTGCCTATGCTGTAGGTAGTAAAGTAGTATTGTAGTCGATTGTTTTGCCAAATGGCAGTTGAAAGTAATTGGAACGGAAAAATCTTGACATGGCGCAGCGCGAATAGTAGCACAAAATACAAAGGAAAAGATAGGTAGTGGAAACAAAATTAAAAGAAAAAAATAAAAATGTGCTGTACGAGGCAAAAAAAGCATTGCGAGGACTTGAAATCTTTTAAATGGAGCATGCAAATTTAATGTTATTATTTTGTGCAGAATAATAGAAACTTATTGCCGCATCGCTAACAAAATAAACAACAACAATGATATTAAAGTTTTCTTAAATTCAAATAATTTCTTTTGTAAATTTGAATGAAATTTTTTTACATAAGCGATTATTAAGTATTTATATTCAGAGATTTCGAACATTGTACCTAAGTTAAAATGACTTTTATCAAAACTTTGCCAAATGGATTTTTAGTTTTTCATGTTGATTTTGTTTGCAGTAAATGTTTCTGGGATATCCAGATAAATTTTTCTTTTAACTTAAAAAGCTTAGGACACTAACTGAACAATACTATATAAGTCCTTTCAAGCAATATGAGAGAAAAAAAACGTTAGTAAAATATGGATTACACAAGAAACCAAAAAAAAACAAATTTTTCATCAACAATTTGCAATTGTAAAACTGATGAGTTCCAAATACGAATTGTTGGAATATCCTTTACCAATTCCAGCCTAGTGGGTACTTAAATTCTCATGAACAGAGAAATTTTAGAAAAACTCTACTGCAGCCCAGGGTTGAGACATCTGTTTATGTTTTTTTTTTTTAATTGGAAAGAGTATAGATAGGTTAACAATTTAGTCAATGGGCTTACACAAAAAAATTTGAGGATTAAATTACGTTTTGAGGGTTTGAAAATAACCAATTTTTTTTTAATGGAAAAATCTCTGGAGAAACTCTACCGAAAATCGGAAAATTAGATAATTATAACAGTTTCCCAGTGCCAGCTATAAAATGCAATAAAATCGTAATGGTCGAAATTTCGCAAACCACATCCATCACACAGCTAAGTTTATATCTTTGGGTATTTAAATACCCAACTGGCAGAAACGAGTTCTAAATACGTATATTATTAAAAGTATTACTGACATAGAAAATTATTTGAACATATAAGGACGAAAAACTTAGATGGCATTGAGTAGAGTTTATCGATGTTGCCGGACTGGAATCTCTATGCCATAAAAATTGAAGAAGGCACAAATTTGATATCAAATTACTTTGCCGTGCCGGAATTATTTGAAGTGCTTTCGGCTACGATTTCGAGACGAAAGTATGAAGTTTGGATTGATGAAGAATCGGATGGAGGGGACAACGGACGAAATGCAGTTGTCGTCGACTTAATTATTATTCCACCAGACAAAGAAGACTTGGACAACAATGTATAAATAATAAGTCATGATAACGAGATTCCTCGTGCATCATATAGACCCCGGTTTTCAGGCTGAAGAGAAAAAGACTTAGGCCGCTTTTCACCAATGCATTTGATGCAACTATGGTAAACGCATAAAAATGACATTGCGTTTGACCAAACTTTGCAAAGCAACAGGTGATTTTCGAATCCGATACTTGGGTTAACGCGAGTAAAACATTGCTTGTAATGCAACGTAAATTTGCATGTCACTTTCTTCGAAAACTGCAATAATTTTGTTTGTCCCAATAAAACGAAAATATCTTCAGCCTAATATAGTTTATATCTATAAAAATTGAGCTTATTACTATATATAGAAAATATATTTTTCACTTTCTCCAAAAACAAGCATTTTTAGAACCTGTTTTTGCCTGCTGGGTATTTAAATACCCATACCATAGCTTAAGTAATCGGCAAGGTACAAGCTTATTGAGAACTTCTATGGCTTAATATAGGCTCTATACGAAATTTTATCACAATCGTATGGCTCCTTCTAGGAGCTGTTAAGAGTGGGTTAACATCCACCATATATTAATTTTTTCGACTTATGTCAGTTAGCACAAAAACTCAAAGGAATTCGTTGCTAAAAACCGATTAGGGTAAAATGGAGTTGTAACAGCAGAAACGTATTTCTCTGAGCTTCTAAAGTTAGACTTAAGGAATATAGTTATCTATTAGAAATCGTTGTACAGAGATACATAACTTAGTAGCCTAGACTTTCATTACTAAGTCTGTTGAAGTTGGCTAATCCCCTATTTGTATATTTGATTTCACTCTTAAGATAGAATAAAATATAAAAATAATCAACTGAGGTTGAACTTACACGAAACGGTTGAGAGCCTAGATTTTTGCGATGTGTACGTCAGTTTTTTTTTTTTCAGTTAACTTTCTTTAGCTATTTAATTGACTCACTCATTCTAATGCCACTTAATATACTAAGAAAGGTAATCCTTTTCATAAGCTCTTGCACACTTTCATTCCTTAGGACAGCAGCACAATCAGTAACAGGAGCTACATAATGAGACTCATTATTTTTATACAACGACCGCTACATGTGTACACTTTCTCCATACACACGTGTACACATACAAATTTTGAAGTGCGTAAAAGCATAGGCGTAGGAAGTGGGCCAACCCTAGAAAAGGTCGTAAGAACTTTGCACTTTGCAATAAGTATGTGTTTGTCGGGGAAAAAAATACTAAACAAATTAAAAACAATAACAAATTTTGTAATTTTTGATTACACACTCGTTCAAGCAAATCATTTAAAGGTTAAAAAACGAAAACTGTATGTGATAGTGAATTTGTTTGAAGTATTGATTAAAAAATGGAAAAATATTTCTCACTTGAACTGACATTTCTCTATTTTTGTAATTTCTTCAAAGTATTTTTTTCTCAATCCTCAAATTATGATTTACACTTGCCTCGTATTCTGATTTTGATTATAGTGAAGTGTATCAACCCAGCTCTGGAAATATCCTTCTTGAACAACTAAGTATTTGTAAAAATAAATATAAAATGAACCAGATCGAAGTTGGAATTCAGCACCATGAAGTCTGAAAAGTTAGATAGATTTTTGAAAACGACTTCTACTCAATTTTATTTTCGTTCGGAGAAAATACAACAGAGCAGGTTCTCTTAATGCTCTTCTTGTCAAAAATAAGACTACGAGAAATAAATTTTCCATAGCATTTATACCAAGAAAGATTTCTTTAAAAGGTAGTAATATATTTTTATTAAATGATTTTTATAGGGTGATGTAGTAGCACTTTGTACCTTTAATATTTTGCAGAGAAAAAAACGTTAGCTCTGAAAAACCTTTTAAGATATTGAGTATGTGGTTAAAATATGTACTAGCATCTGCCTAATAATATGGTCAAACATATATAATTGAAAGCAAAATCATTCAGGTATTTATGGAGTACACATACACTGGAAAAAGTTGAGTTTGCATTCAGTATAAAATGTTTTCTGCATATTTATTTTGTATCCTTAGTACCCCAAAAAGAATATTCATAGAGACGCCAATGCACTTAGTACAACTATTTGCTTTTTTTTTGCTATACACGTATAAAATAATAATAAACATAATATATAAAATTGTCCAGTCTTTTCAACTTATTTTTCTGCATGTTAAAGTAAGAAAAATATCACCAAAACAAAATCCCACTTGAAATGAATAATCTCGAACGTCTCGTTTTATTTTTTAAGCTTTTGAAGAAAAATATATTTTTTTTCAAAATTATTTGCCTTTTTTAGAACTTTCTTTTGCTTAAATGTTAGGAAATCTTTCCTGTTAGCGCATTAAGAAGTATAAAAAAAAATAAATAAAAGAAACGTTCCATTGCTTTCATTAGTATCAGTTCTAATTTCTGTAAATTAACGTCTGATAGATTTCGGATAATTTTTTTGCGATTTGTTGTTATCGCTTCAGAATCATTTCAAAACATTATCTTTTTTTTGAATATTAGTGTTGTAAGCCAAATATATATACCAGTGTTTTTAGACTGACGAATCTAGGAGATTTAAGAAAATATTACAATACAATACATACAATAATAATAAACATGTCTTTGGGTACTTCATCATATGATAAATAGGTAAAGTGAAACACTCAAAAAGCAATCAAAGTTTAAGATACTAAACTAAATTTTTCTTAATATTTTGTGAAAAATCTAAATATTTTAAATATTACTAAAGGCTCGCTATTTTTAAGCAATGCTCTTAGCGTTAGTTATCAATACTTAAGCGTTTGCGAAAAGTTCCAGAAGAATATGGCTTTTTTAAAAGAAATGAATCATGACCTAAACATTAAATTTAACACAAAATTAATAAACTAAAAATACAGGAGAATATGAAAATAAAAAATTTTTTGAAATTCAAAAAAGAATTGGAAATGCCGTTGCTGTGCAATTTTTTTGACCTAAATATTTGATTACTTTCCAACCAAAACCATGCAAATTGCGCTGTAATAATTAAGCAAGTTTTTGATTATATCTTGAATATGAAGTCAGACCGAAGTTTATAAGAAGTTTTTGAGATGTTTTTTGTTTATTTTTTGCATCAACCATATCCTATAAAATGTTTACTTGTTTTAACAGAAAGTTTCATATATAAAAATAATAGCAAATTTCCAACAGGGTCATTGGCAAACACATACGAGTAGTCAACAACAGTTGTAACGTTTAACAAACAAATTGCAGTAAAATTGTTCCTTTTGCTACATGTTTTTGTTGTTACGTTGGTGTTTTAGTAGATGTGCTTTTTATTATTATTGCTGTTGTTGTTGTTAATTTAGATGATTTTTTTTTATACTACAGTAGCAGTGATTGCTGTTAGTGCTTTCTTGTAAGCACGCATTCATTTCACTAAATTACACTTTGAGTTTATGTACATATGATTGTTTGTCTATTTCACTTGGCATGTATGGAATAATGTCTGTGTGTGACTGTGTGTGTGTGTGACTTTATGTGGTTAAGCTTAATGCATGTAGATGGCAAATCAGTGATTTGTTTGTATGCGTAAATGTGCATTTTTTCTTGTCTACTTTATTCTAAGAGTATCGAGTTGACTTTTATCATTACCTTTGTGATTGACATCATTATTCTTGCTCTTTTTGCTTACATTTATGACATGCAATTTTTGTCTAGAATTTTTTTATTTTCTTTGATACTATAATTTACTAAATATTACTTAATTGTTAATTTTTTGCTTAAAAATCACTTCAGAAATAATTTTTCGAAATGCCAGAGAGACTTTTATTTGAATTTATATTTGATTTAATGGTATTGGTCCGAAAAGTTTTGAAGCTAATGAGAATTTTTTTTTGGCAATATTTTAATGAGGGACATTTCTTGCAGCATCAAAAAAATTATTTTGAGCTGGTTTTAAAATAGCATTTTCATTAAGTAATAAAACATTTGACAAAGCAAAATAATATCGCCTCATTTCTATCAGCCACAGTCATTTCTATCAGTCATTCCGAATTGAATATTTGAATAAAGGTATAATATGTTGAGTTTGTTCATTAGGAAAATAATTGTTTTTAGAATTTAGAACATTTCAGTCGCAGTTTCGAATAATTGGAAAACTCAGATTGCCTGAATGTTTGTATTGCCGCAAATGTTTTAAATTATTTGAATAATTGAGTAAAAAGTGTAAATTTTTATGTATATGGAAATATTAATTTTATTATTAGTTCAACTTAAGTATTCATTAATATTTTATTTGATATTAATGATAACATAATTTGATTCAAGTTTAAATTGTGCACAAATATTCAATTTAATTCGATTCTCTTTGAAGAATATATGCAATCTCTAAGAATTTTTATTATGATTTAAAAAAACAAAAATTATGTATCAGGAATATTCTCCTTTTCTCTCTTAACTGAACTGGTTTTCAAATATCTTTCTAAACATGAAATCTCACGAATATAACGCTCTTTATACTTGAAGTATAAAGTCTGTATCATAAAACAAATGATAGCAAGATTCATGCGCTGGTTTAAAGCAGACTTATTTCTTCTGAAAAAAATTTGATGGTATAAGCAATATTTTCAAAGGTATCACTGAAAGCCACAACTTATAGCGTCTAGAGTTTGCGAATATCGTTTTTTATTATCAATAATAAAATAGTAGACAACAAACAACCTAGGCGCTTACCCGACATGAAATTGAAATGATAAGAATAATTCCAAATTGCTAAAACTCTACATTCAAATGATTTGTATTAAGTTTTGATAAAGTTAATATCACATGGCAATGTATATGGCTTATTGAAAGCATCCCAAATGAAGCTTTGCTATTCTTTTTTCTGCTCGACTATAATGGAAAGATTGCTTTTATGATCAATTTACTATTTCGCTAGTTCTATTTGATCGCTTACTCTAATAATGTTTTAATACCACATTTTAGTCATTAAATTGGACTTTAAAAAGTATTATGCAAATTAACAATGTTCCTTAAGCAATGTTTCTTGGGTCGCTTTATTCGGTCGTAATGTTTTCAATGGGTTTTGACTTTGTGAACTTTTTTTTAGGATTTTATTTTTGAATTCAAAGTTTTTCTAGGTGTTATATTTGAAGTTTCTGCTATAACATGTCATTATCTCCTCCATAACAACTATTTTCCCAGGCATAATTTCATCCCTAGTGAAAAATTTGATCATAGGAGCTTCTAATTACTACTAAAATAATGACATGTTAACACTTTTGAAAATCACTTACGATTTTTTTCACAAGTTTATCTTCAGGGACTTGAAAAACATTGATTCACCTGGTAACTAAGTCGTATTTTCCTCTTTTTTTTTAACCACATACTCTATACGCGTTTGTTTGCTATAAATTCCTTAGGTACCACAAATTTAATTGCTCTTACTGCACACCAAGCTGGAACTTAATTTGCGCTGCTTCTCTCCATACTGTCTATTCCCTATTTTACATTCATTCGTTTCGTTTTGCATACTAACCATTACTTCCTTTTCTGTCTTTTTCGTATCCCCCTTGTGACATTTCAATTAATTAAACCCAGTACAACCTCAATATGTTACATGTAATGTAGAGTCATCACCACGCCAACTGCCAACTGCCACCTGCTGTGACTCATTATGACAAAACTGCAAAAGTCACAATTACATACGAATGCACACATATACATACAGTACTGAAGAACATAAAACAGAAATAATTTTCTATTATTTTGCTCATTTCTTATTTAAAGTAAGCGCTCAGCGCACAACGTTGACAATGGAAACGATGACGACAAATGTTTTGCAGATATCACTTTGAATTTATGCCAACCATGTGAAACGTACGTAGACGCATGTGTGCGTAAAGGTGTACCTATGTTAGTTTGTGTGTTTGCTTACGTTATTTACTGAACCTATTTCAGAGCTATGCTTAGCCTGAAATGCACTTCAAATAAACTGTGGGAAAATACAACCGTATAAATTCAGTATATGGGTTAAGACTTTAACTATCACATATGTACGTATATATGTACATATACACTAAATAAGAGCAGTTTCATGAAAAATCCTTTAAATTTTTATCACACATACATATCACATGTATATTTGAGTCCTTTGTGATTAATGTTAAGAAGATTTGAAGCTTTGATTACTTTGCTAAAAAGTTGTCCAAAATATTTTTTTTTAACAAAAATGATTTTTCCATTTTTAGCCTTATTTATGGCAAAGTCTTAACGATGATAAGTTTCATATTTTTAAGTCATTGAAAGCGTTCTTATCACTTTTTGCGATATAAAAATCTGATTTTGACGTTACATGTTGCTTTAAAACTTAAAATTTTTTCATATAAACTTGTAAAATATTTAATCTACGTTCTTAATATTCAATATTCACATGGAAGTGCCCATGTAGACAAATATGCTAAGTTTCTGTAACGATTGTGCTAGTATGCTTGTAGTAATTAAACCAGTTATCACCATCATCATGATGACTGTACTCATAACGATATTGCTGATGAATGCTGCAGTAATGATTATGTCGCTTTTGCTTCATCGCTTCGATGGCTTATAGAATATTATATTGCTTGCTTTTGATATGCGCCTATATCTGGCTTAGATAAGAACATAACTTCAACTAATGATATACCACGATCCATATATTTTTGTTGCGGAACCACAGATTTTCCATTCATTAAAAAAAGAAAGTTACTCTGATCTTTAAGATAAGACTTAAGATTTTGCTTGTGTTTGTTTATTAACATGTGTTACTCGGCGGAAAAATAAGCAGTGGATCTACCATGTTCTGCAATTTTTAAAGTAAGTCCAGCGTGAGTGCATTCGCTAAGCACTCTCAGCTATGTGTATACATTTAATGAAATGCATTTTATGTGGTCGAAATGAAAGATTGCAGCTATTAAAAGTAAAAGCTGAATAGATTTTATTTGCTGAAATCTTCGGGACATTTCTGCTCTTTTCATAACACAATTAAAGATAATGATATTATACTTTTTTTTAAAATGTATAAGAAAATATCATGCGGGCCACCTTGATCTTTTCATTCAATCGAAGTTTTGATTTTTTTTCTTACAGAATAGCGAAAGAGAGCTTATCAGAGCTTTATTAATTTCGACCATTTTCGTAAACTTTTTTACTTTTTAAATATATGACTTTCAAAATGGTACTTACATTAAAATAATTCAAATTGGTCAAAAGTTTTATAATAATGTAGCTTATAAAGCTTTGAGCAAAAATCTACTGACAAAATATGTCTTTCTTTCTATTACTTAAAATATTTAACATATTTACCATAAATTTATATAGTTACTTCAAATGTATCGAAGCCAATTTCTATATACTTCATGTCCAATTTGAAATCTTTCGAGATTGCTGTCTTTTTTTTTTCATTACAGACTACTTATTGCTGTGCCATTTTTACTTTGTCCTTTTTAAAGGAGGATAAGTTCCTTACTAATGATGATGATGAAAACGACGGAGACGTGCCTGTAAATTATATCTGAAGTGTATTTGAAAATTGTCTATTTGCTTGAGTAGCTCTGTACTTTGCTGCTGCTTCGTTTTCCTGTCTTTTACACAAGTACATACATGCACAAAGTTGCAGACATACATACGCATGTACAAGTACAAACGCATAGGCTCGTACTTACTCGTATGATATGTGAATGATGCTTAGTTTTGTCTTTTTATTGTTTAAATGCGGGTATGACAAAAGTGAGCAACAGCAACAAAAACTGTTCCCAACAACTAACAAGAAAAGCAGGCCAACGCTCTCGCACTCAATTCCATATGAGTGGAGTCATCCTTTTTTAACCTGCTTCATCATTTGCTTTCTATTTGTGCTGTCTTGACTAAAGCACAACTTCTAGGATGTCGTCGTTCATTCAGCAACGTTAAACACAACACATGTAAGATATTACCAATGCTCCTATGATTTTTCTTCTGTTATTGCTTCTGCCTATGCTTTGGCTTTATCTGTTAATTTTTTTTTCTTAGTTATAATGACTACCAGATACTTGAATTTCTGCTCCTGTTATTATGATAATGATGTCGTTGTCATCGTCTTTATGAGAAATGCAATGACAACCTACTTGGGGAGCAGCAAAGTTGAAAAACTTAAAGAGTTTAAAAAGAAACAATTTAATTTTTAGCTGAAAACTGGTATTTGGTAGCTTTAAGTGAAAGTACTTAGGTGAAATTGTTTAAAGTATTAGCTCCCAACGACTTAAAAAAGAAGAATTAAAAGTCACCCAAATAACGAAACAATAAATTTTCCTTAAAAATAATGAAAATCTGCCCTTTTTTTGAGAGAATATCAGAACTTCCACATAAACTTAATTTCAAGATCTCTTAAAGTCTTCCTAAGCCTGAAAGCCTTAGAAAAATATCTAAAAAAATCCTTAATAGTCCAAAAAACACACTGAAAAGTTTTTATATAAAATAATAATTCTCGATATATTTTCTTAAGCTATTTTGATATTCTTAAATTTTTATATCGTCACCTAAGCAGTCATTTTAATAAAATTAATAAAGAGTTCAGTGCAGCAAACTGAAAGATATAAATCACCTCAAGCATTGCAACAAAATCTGGTAATATATAAAATAGCAAAACTCTTGTTTAACAGAAGAACTAGGCAAAGTGTAAATAAAATAAGCCAAGTTGATAAAAATGGTTTTAGATTTGAGCGCGAAAAATAGGAACAATTAAACAAAAAGCAATAAATTATTTTTTCTTTAAATTGTGAACACAAAAAACCAATGCACACACACACAAACAAAGCGACGCTAGCTAGCAGGCAGATACAACATAAATGTATTGTGTACTATTTCATCAACATGTCAACTGGCAATAAAAGCCAAGTTAAAATAGAAAAAAATAGAAAAGTAAAAATAGTGGTGCAGTATGGAAAAGCAAAAACAATGTTCCATTTACTATTTAGAGCAAATTTACATAACTGTAAGAAGATAGCGGGAAACCTTAGAAAAATGTACGGATTTATTTCATGAAACACAGAAAAAAAAAAATAGAAATTATTATGTACAGACGGTCAGTCAGTTGTAACGTACGTATGTTACATATATATTTTATATTAATGAAATTGTTCGATTTAATAAACAAAAGAAACAAGCCCAATTAGTTTTGAAATGGTTCTTTTTTGTTCTTTGTTCCTCGCAAGGAGTTACTGCTCAAGTCAGTAAGAGCTGACCTAAAAAGAAATTGTGATCAAATTTTTTTTTCTCTAATAAATTCATATACATTGATCATGACTTTCATGGAAAACTTAAATAAAAACATAATAGCACAGTTTTTTGGAAAATTTTAGAAAAAATCATCTGAATCAAGACCCCTGATCAAAGATAGATGAACTGAAAAATTCTGTTATTGGCATTGTAACTTTCGACGTTTAGTCTGGTAACATTTATTCTGTACCACGTATGTTTTTGGGATGAAAGGAGAGTCATATGAACATACATATGTGTCAAAAATATTGATTTTGAAAAAAGTTTCGTGCGCTTACGTCATGGACGTCAAGTAATCAATAGCATTTTTAAAAACTCAAAATTTATACAGCGCACAAGAAGCTGTTCACTGTGAACTGTGAAATGTGACAGTTTGTAACAAAGGTTGAACGGTTTTTCGGAAGCATATACAAAAGGATGCTTTCGCTTTGTCTTCTTTATTCGGTCTCGGATTCCAATTCGCGCTCAACAAACGAGGTGCACTGCTCGCTATGTTTTCGATGGCTGAACTCGAACGCTATGAATTTTTTGCCTAAACAGCTGTTATTTGACTATTTTTGTTTTTTTTTTTTTTTGATAAACAAAGGACTGCAAAGTCCACCAAATCACAATAATAAACCAGCGCATATTATCACTAAGAGGGGAAGGTAAATTTCAAGAAATCGATATTTGACACCCAGTAAAAATGGAAGCATTGACCAGTGATGGTTGTTTGGGTTTTGTTGAATTGTACTGCAGCGAGACTTGGAATGTATTTTTCAGTGGGTGAATCTGCTTTTTCGTCTTGAACATGAAAATTTTGTACTAAAAAAAGTATTGAAAATATGTCATATATCACAAAATTATATAATAAAGGAAAAGGTCTTCGAGTTTTTTACTGATATATAAAAAAAGTATTGTAAAAAAGGTTTATTATTGGTCGTATAATTGATCGAACCTTTAATAAAATGTTGGCGCTAACTGGATATTGAGATATTAAAAATTTATTTATCTTACAATTAATAATCGAGTAATTTTAATTGTTTATTGAGGAAACCGCCCTAGGAGTCATATATGATATGTTTTAATTAAATCTTAGTCATACATTATGTGGCAAAATAAACATCAAAATGTATACAGCATAGCTCAACAATTTTATTTTTAAATTCTGCTACACAACTACTTTCTTTGAATCAAAAAAGTGTCATTTGAAAATATTTAATTTAAGAACTTATAATTTCATCCAAATTGGAAACATATCCAAAAATCAAAAACAATGGATTTGATAATTTTGCTTAAAATTTTCATTAAATTTCTAAAACACTAAGAGACGTAACTTTTCTACGCAACCCAAGCCACGTAGGGTGAATAAAAGCCAACAAGTACAAGTAACACCAATAACAAACAGTGAGAAGAAAGAACTTAGAAAGAAGAAAACTGTGGCCCCAAAAAATAAATGGCACAGAAATGAAACACAAGCCAACAACACCAACAATAACATAAACAAAAGAATTACACCACTGATGTTATAAAATTTAAAACCGCTTTTGTACAACTGTCTTTTTATTTGTGTTTTTTCTCTTTTACTTTAAGCCCTAGGCTAGAGCTCCTGTTAGCACTAACACTCTAATATCGTTTTGGTGGTAATATTTCTTTTTTCTAGGTATTTTTAGGGCAAAACAAAACAAAACAGCAAGACACAAAAACATAAACAAAAAAGAATGAGGGAGCACAAAAAGCAAAGTACAAATGTTAAAAAAACCACAACAACAATAGCCATAACAGGGAAGAAAATACGCCGCTTGGCCTCGAGCTTAATGCGCGCGACCGAGTGACCGAACAAAAACAAAATTCAAACGACTAGCTCTGACCAGCAGCAAGGCGCAACCAACCGTCATCTTTTTAAGTCACAACATAAAATTTGTAGCGTTTTGTTGAGTTATGAAAATGACATGCGATTCTTGGTGATTTAAGGAGTTGCGGTGAAGCAGAGTGAAAGTTGTAAGGGAAAATAAAGTAAAAATGGAACACACGAAAAAGGAAATACTGAGCTGAAAAAAAAGTGAAAAGTCGTTATCCTTAAAATCGCAACAGGATATTTTATTTTCTTGCAAAATAAAGTACCATGTTGATGTTGCACTAGGGAAGAGCCCTTAATTTCATTTAAACAAAAAGGTTGCACAAATCAAAAACAAAAAAAATCGGTATTTTGCATTTAAGTTGGTTGATTTTTAATGCTTTCTCAGTTTTATATGGGGAAGCTTGGCAAGAGCAAAAACAATATTATTTCATTGCCTTAGCCCTACATACTGGGGCATTAGTTCCAGTGTGTCAGGATAAATAGAAAATTTTAATTTATGATATTTCGGTGAGTAGCGGAGATATTGACATAATATAAAATGCGTTTTGAAGGAAAGAGCAGTACTTTCGCACAAGGTAACAAATTTTGAAGATAAATTTAGCTTGCACAAATATAAGAAACAGTACTTGTTAGAAAAAGGCGCCAGGGGGGTTTTTATTTCTTTTGCAGAATAATGGTCCTTGAGGTACGTCAAATACATAGTATTAATTTTTGAAAGAATGCAACTTGAGAGTTTGAACTTTCTCCAGCCACCCGTGTGAATATCAAAGTCGAAAAAGCGTGTCTGTGTAAGTGATTTCTGATTAAAAACTGTTTTGAAAAGTAAGCAATTAATTGAGTTTGAATTTTATTATAAAAATGTGACAGTATGATGGACAACGAAAACAAATGATACGAAGGTAAGTTTAGGATTCATTCTGATAAAAAAATTATATGAAATCTGGAGTACATATCAAGACAATGTTACAATAATTTTTGCCACCATCGCCTTACGTTTCATAGGTATTTGAAATGCTTATAAGAACAGCTAAAACCTTTTGAGGATGCGTGACTTTGGAAAGTGTTCTTTAATGTTAAATCCGCTATATAAACTGAAATTTAAATTTTCACTTAAAAATGTTGTCAACTACATTGGAAAAATTTCCAGAGATTCGCATTTGAAAGTGTTTGTTTTCAAGTTAATTATTCACGGTCTTTGTTGTTATGTTGCTATGGATTTTTTTTCAAAATAATTTTTGCTGATCACAAACTGCGTTAGGTTCTATAAAGTTTGCTTATATTGTATGAAACTCGTATCTTTGATGAATTTTATGGAAAACAGACCTACAAAAAATTGTGTAATTTTGTTTTAAAAAAGCAGTATCGTGATACGAGAGTTAAAAGAAGAACAAAACCAAAAATAATAAAAAAGATATACTTCAGAGATTTATTTGTGTGCTTTTATACATGTTTCTGTCCATTTGCATTTTGTACGCCCCTTTGCTTTCTTGTCCGTATATACTCTTTACTCGGTATTTCAGCTGACTTCCCATCTTAAGCTACGCTAGAGAACAATTGAAAAACGTGTTAAATAAATTGAATTTCGTATGCTGCTGAAAATGTGTTGAAAATGCAGCGTTGCTAGACATGACTCGCGGCTCGTAAATTTTGTTGCCAGCACTTTTTTTATTTTTAAAAAATTAAATGTGCTATTTTGCTTTTGGCTTTCTTATGCTATTTGTATCTTTTTCCGGCGTTTTTATGTTTTCCTTTGGTCACACGTTTTGAAAAATTACTTAAATTTACAATATATCAAAAATTTAATTGCAATAAAAATAATGTTTTATTGCAACGCGAAAAATTCTTCTTTAGGTTATGGTGTAGAAATTGAAAAACCGAGCTAAAACAATTTGCTTTTTTTGAAATAAGTTACATAAATAATCCCATGAAATTAATTGCGAAAAAATGCTTAAGTACTGCGATAACTTTGATTTGGAGGACACGCATAAAGGGTATTATTCAAAGTTTTTTTCGATTCAGCTACTGCAAAAAATAGCTTATTCGTATAGAATGAAAGAAATAATAAAAAAAAATTCATTTCACTTCATTTTACAAAATAGTTTTTTCGGATAGTGTTCATGTTCATCGTTAAGTTAGTTGAAATTTTTTTTTGCTAAACAATCTGAAATGAAATTTAATAACAATAATTCGTTTAAACTATAACTAGCTCTGGAATTAATTAAAGTTTTATTTTTTCATATTCTCACTTAACAGGTCGAATTAATGACATCTAATTACACTGACCCAACACAGTGATGGATTTTTCGGTACATATGTCAGTGATGGCATTTGGGTTTTGTGAAAATGTACTGAATAGAGTCTTGAGATGTACTTTTTAGAGGACGAATGTACGTTTTTGTCTTGAAAGCTCAATTTTACTAAAATATTCTAAGTATTTCTAAAAATCAATAATAAGTATGTGGCAAATGTACCGAATGTGCTAAAAACTTGTCGAATGTCGACGGATTTTACGGTCGCTAATGTACCAAAAATCCCATCACTGGCATATGTACTTTTTTCGGTACAATTGCGTTCTGTAAAATTATCGTCAGTACATTCGATAAGTTGTCTGTACATTTATTACTGATTTTTTTATTAATTTTTAGAAATATTTAAGTATTTAAGTAAAATTGAGTATATAATATAAATTTGAACAAAGTCTTTATTCAAAATTCGAATTTTCCCGCGATGTAACTTTCATGATTTTGTAGCTTGATTTTCAATTTATATTTTAATGGAAGAGCAAAAGTGTTTCATGTATTAGTAATATTTTGGAGTATTTGATTCTTTCTTTTTCTAAATCTTGACCATGACTATACAGATGATGATTATTTTATATCACCTGCACTTTAAAAGACCAGTCACTAAATCAAGTGCCTTATGCCTTAAATACTTCCAACTATGTCAATCATACTTCTTTACTTGTCAATTAAAATCCATTGCAGCTGACAATAGAACTTTAAGCCTCAACTAAAAACAAACAAATATACATTAAATAGAGCATTCTGTTATATTTACTACAATAATTCCTAATATACCTCGGTGTTACATACGCACCGGCATACATGAGCTAGTATTGTAAATTGCATTCATTTGTTATTGCTTCATACATAGCTCATTGTTAGCTTTTAACTTCATTACTAATGCATGCAGCATCATGGAGTTTTCTGACTTGAAATTACTAACCTGTAATTGAAATAATTGAAATGTTTCGTTTCCGTTCATTGTCACATGATACATAAATTTGCTATTTGTGAATAACATAGTGGCTTGTGGAAGATGCAGTCACTATAGTCTTGTTATATTGATTGAAATTCAATTTTCGTACCTGTGAAACATACTTTAATATTGAATTCGTTTAATGTTTTTGTTTTTTTGCAATATTAAGGACTTCAACATAAAAAGAAAGATGTCAAAAAACACTTGCATTTTGCATATTTCTTAGCCAGCAATTTAGCTCAAAAATTCTTTTCTTTGTGCAAACATGCCGCATTTGATAGCAAACGGAGACCTTGTGCACTTAGCTGAAAATCGGCGTTAAGATAAAAATGTTGCTTAATTTTCTAAAATCTGTTACGACAGTTGCACGACTTTTCAACCGGTTTATTGGTTTGAGCAGCTTATATATATTTTCGTTGATAAGTAATTTTCAAAGTTATTAGTAATCAATTTAGAATGCAATAAAATGCTTTAAATGTAATGCAGATAAATACAATAGAATACTCGAAACAGAAACATTTTTGCTCTAAAATCGAAGAAGATGAGATTCAGGGCATATATATGAAAGTCGTTAAATAATAAACTTCTTCATACACAAGATACTTAGTTATAGTCTGTGGAAATAAAATTTCCGAACTTTGGAAGTCAAGAGGAATTCGTTGATTCCGTTATGAAAAATCATCTATTATCCTCAAAATTTAACTTACTTTGATAATTAAGAATATGCTGCTCATGCTGCATGCGCAATTTATATCAATTATTTTCTCAGAGTGTATGCATCATTACTGTAGTACATTGTATGTACTACCGCTACAATTATATTTTTTGTTTTAAATTTTGCGGTGCAGAGAGCTTACAAACATCAGGGTTACCATTGGGACTATGGGATTAACTGTGGGAAAATTATCATCATCAGCCAGTTAAGACAGCGATAGACCGAAACCTGTACTAAAAGAAGGTGAAATCACCTGTGGTATGAATAACACACACATTTTTGTGTGCCGCCTCATGAGTATGATTGCTTTGTGTGATTTTTCATCTGTTTTTCTGCTTTTGCTGTGTATTGGGATTTTGTATTTTTTTTTTTTATTTCGTGCACGTTGCAAAATGTGGTCCACTTTAACGTGACAAAATACGATTTTCCCTTAAGGTTTGGCTTGGGACTTGCTGGCACAGGAATGTATAAGCTTTTAGAAAAATTAAATTTTCTATATAGATTTGCAGCTTGCTTATTAAAGAAACTTCATATGTATTAAATTTTTAAAAATTTTTAGGAAGATTTCAAAATGGTGCATTGTTGTCTTTAGCAATTACTTAGTTTTTCTAGGATCAGTAGAATATTTTAAGATTATTGAATTGTTCGTTTTCCAACTTTGCTGCACAAAATTTAGTAGTTTTAGTGAACGAAAAATTTCGAAAATAATATGACTTCAATGTTTCGACCCAAACGCTAACAGTTTTCTACCTTGTAAGTAAATACAGCTCTTAAGAACGTGGAGGTATTTAATCCAAGTGTTCTACTTTCTTTTGTCATGTTTTTGAAAGACTTATAGTTTATCCATATTTACTTTACTTTTTACCTTTTAGTTTAAATGATATACTTTTGTTTTTACAATTCACTTATGAAAATCTAAAAAGAAAAGAAAAAATCACTAAATTAAATTTTGCAAAACTTAAATTGCTTCATTTCTGATACATATTTTATATTAAAATTATATTGGAGCTCATTCCGAAAATTCTTATTTTATGTAAAGAATTTTGTGACCCATTTATTAACGTGACTGTCAGTCAGTTGCACGGCCTAAAACTATGCTACTAAATAGACAAGCAATTAGTTTAATATAATCAAACACGCAATACTGAAACAAATAAAAATTCAACATGAAAGTATTGCAAACTTTAGTTTGCGCTATATATTTTTGTACAGAACTTTTTTTGCTTAGCACGCTTAAAAATTTTACCAAACTTTGTAGATACATTCTGTTCAGGTATTCGAAGTCTTTCATTTAGAGCAATCGATTATCCTATGGAATGTTAATAAAGTTGGTTTGCTTATTTGTTATTTCATATAACTTTTTGCAGCAATTTAATATTTCTATATTAAATTCGAGAATAATTGGGAAAAAAGAATGTTGGACTGGCAAAACGTACATTTCGTTCGAAAACTAAGTACCCTTGCAGAAAGCTGAAATTCACTGTTAGATATTTTCTCATAGTGGCAAAATTATCACAGAGAAACTGATACTTGCATGTTTTTTTATATTTTTCATTATATCAGATTTTTTAAATTGTTTTTCTCTTTTTAAACGCTAGTTTAAAAAATTCTTCAATGCAACCATTCATTCAATTCAGCAATGCAACAATTTAATATAGAATTTTTTTTAAAAAATTATGCAATCATAACGTAAGCAAAGAGCTGCAGATAAAACATCTGCAGAAAAAAATTTTGAAAAGAAAGGAAGATAAATTAATAATATTTACATTTAAGCGCTGCCGAGTGCCTTAAATCGATATATACACAAGCGCATTGCAATAAGTGTACAAGTATATAGGTAAACACAAACATTGACATATAAATTAATATACACATACATTCTTTAAAGTATACATATGCATATATACACACAAGTACGTTAGTGAAAACTTGCAGACATACATTCACAATGATCCACTGCGAATTGTATATGAAAACGTAAGCTTGTTTTCTTGCAATCTGCAGGAGAAAAGCATAATTGCAAAATGTTGCTCAATATTTCGTCTTTCTTCTACGACTTAAAAACTTCATACAAAACAAAATATTATATAAAAGAGATAATATCTGACTTAGTGATGAAAATATTATTATAAATGTCGTTTTATGAGTAGTTGGTCGAAATTCAAAGCTTTGTTTTTAAAACACTGATGTGCCATCCCTAAAACACTTTGCCTCAGCATTTCCAAATAGTGAAGTTGTTTTGAAATTGATGCTGAAAACTTCTTATAAAAACTAACTATATATCTATACTTTCGACTCTATCCTTTAAAAATATTATAGAAACCCAAGAATTTACGGCCTTTCCGGGAAATTGGCTTTCAGCGATGTATTTAAGCCTCTTATTTAAGCTATTGAACAAGCTTGCGCTTGATATAATGTAGTGACATTGAAATAAGTTTGGAGTGCGGTAAGCTTGCGCTCTTAACAATAGCCCTTTTCATAGAAATCTGTAAAAATACTTAGTTTTTACAAACATCTTGCACAAGAGGTGGTTTCTTTAATTATTGTTTTATTTCTCGTTTCGGAAATGCATTTTTATTTGTAAATTTTGGAGACTACAATATATTATAAAGTTTTCAGACCGCTTTTGGTATTAAGCCGACACTAATTCGTTGTGTACAAAAAGTCATAAATATATCAAAAACACATTTTTTAAGCATTAGGCCTTAGTAAAGATTTGGCCTAAGTGAAGTTTATGAAAACCACAATTTGACATTGTTTTTGTATTATCTACATACTTTAAGCTATATTTTGAAATAAAACCAATTCTCTATTGACCCATTATGTTTGGTATTTTATTGCACGTTTGTTAAATTTATAAAATTGCTAATGAAAAATCAGTACTTAATATAACTAATATTTTTTCAAAGTGCCTAACTTGACAACTAATCCCCAGAGAAAAAAAGGTAAGAAAATGTGTATTTGCCTGGACACCTTCCATAGTTCACATTTGTTCGCTATTCGGCTTTCATGAAATACCCAATATGCCAAATATCAGCTTTTACAACGCTGTAGAAACTAAATTTGTATATGTTTTTGTTTATATTATGTACGAGTATGCGTTATGCCTATATGCAATATTCATGCCATTATGCAGCAAATTTACAAAACTGCAAACTTTTTTTGTGCTATATATATAGCACTCACTAATACATACATACAAACAACTCGCTATTAACCTAATAACATTATGACATTACCTCGTTTATGTATGTTGTTTTTGGATGTAGTTACTATTGTTGTTGCTTAAACTCGTTTATATCGAGTGTGTCTGCTTTGCTTTTTGTGTGTATTTCGTTTTCTCACCCGTTCGCAAAAGTTTGGTTTTGATCTTATATTGCTGTTGTTGTTGTCGTTGTTGTTGTTGTAAAACAAAAGAAATAGTAACCCACAAGAGACTACAAGTGGCAGAAATTATGCTATTGCAACATGCTGCAGTTTGCAGTTTACAGTTGCAGTCTTAATTGGGTTGACTTTTATTTTAGTGTTTTTTTTTGTTTTGGTTATACCAAGAAGAAAAAATTGGAGAGCAAAATTGGGTAACATAAAGTTATCTTGGTTTTGTTTTTGTAATATATTTTTCTTGTTTTAAAGTTTTTATACGTATTATATAGCGGGGCTCTTTTCATTTTCGGTTTTCATTTTGTGTACATGGTGTTGCTAATTTTTTGATACCGTAGAATCTATTAGCCTTAAAACTTTTGTTGTTATGCTAGGAGTGTGCTTAATTTATTTTTTAAATAAACGTAAGACTAATATGCAATTCGTTTTAAATTCAAAATAATATTAAAAGTTACTCATACGTCACGTTGCTGCAAGTTTTGCTGCTTTGAGCTTTAGTTGTTGCTGGTCTGGCAGGTCCCTTGAGACAAAATACTGATCTAATTTTTAAAAACATGTTTTCTGAAAAGGATTGAAAGCTTTTTTTCAGAATACACATTTCGGTCACAATAATAATATGTAAAAAAAAATTGTATAGAAATTTGATAAAATAAAATTTAAAATTTGAATAACTGATCCTCTCTGTGTTAAGACATATGTAGATAGCTTGCTAGGAAATAAATATCTAAAGCTCTATTTATTTGTTACTTTAATGTACATAATTATAATTTTTGAAACATTTACTCATTTAAAAATGGTCCTGAATGCCTTTTATTCTATTAAAAGATCATATTATATGGCATTTCTATAAGACTATATCTGCTTTAAGCAAAAAAAAGTCAAATCAGATTAGAGGCTGGCCAAAAGTATGACCTTTATTCTCTAAATGCTTATTCAAAGCTCATCAAGCTCGAACCTGGTTTTTAATTTAGATAAGTCAAATATGTCAAAATACCGGATTTATACTTTACACAAGTGCACGGAAATTGTCATAATCAGTGACAATTTAGACCCCATTAGTCATATAAGTGCCCTTAGTTTAAAAATAAATGATACCAGACACTCAGTGCCGACATAAACCAAATAGATTTTACGGTTTTTTCACAAAAGACCTTCGATTGTATAACGTGAATATGCTCAACTAGGGACGAAATTATTGTAATATATCTTGTGTTTTGTCGGAAATCTGAGCTATTGACAAATTTTTTATCATTAATGTGAATGCTTTTTTAATGTTAGAAACTCAAAAGCTCCTTTGGTAAAATAAAGTTAATTGATATTAGATGAGAAGGATGTGTTCGTGTATCGAAATTGGAATTTCGTTGTTGTGACAATTTAAGGCCAGGCTTTTATATTTAAGGCCGAAAGAGCGAGCAATTTAGCATTTAATTTGAAAGCCGAATGACGATATTCATTTAAGTGCATTGAACGGCAACAATTTAACAAATCTAAAATGTAAAACCTCGCACACAAGCAGAAATTGCTGCATCACCAGCACCATTACAACCGCTACACAAACAATCAACTAACACACACACACACAAAAAATGCCGCTCAAAGTTCGTTGTACTCCTCATATTGGTTGAGTTCATTCGTTCATGCATTTGCTCGTTTCATCGGTCGATTTGTTTGGTTACAATCTTTGTTGTTTCAAACAAATGTAACACAGGGTGTACGTTATAGCTAAAACGCAGTTTTGTAACAACATTTTTATTTTAAAATTTGTTGGTATTTTATTTGAATGCATTTTGGTTTTGCTTGTAACATTTAGTTGAAGCTTGATGGCAACAAAAGCCAAACCAATGTAATAGGAAATGAAATAAAAACAGAAAAGGCGTGGAAGTCTGAGCACAGAGTTACGTGTTCATGTCAGTATTTGTTCTATTTCGCTTGATTTTTATTTAAGAATTTTATTTTTCTTTTGCGCCGCATGTTTTTCTTCTTTATTCATTAATGTGTATGCACGTGTGTGTTAATGTGTGCAGTAGTGCACTGCAAAACATTCAACGCAGTGCTATAAATTTTCGCTGCTACAAAAAAAAAATACAAAAAACTTAATAAAAACTATTTGTGTCATCGGCGCTTTCAATGCCTACCAGCTCATGTATGCATCCCTTCGTTCAAAAACTTTTTCTGCACATTTTCTTCTTTCAGCTGCGCCCCAACACAAAAAAGGATATATTCGTTTTATTCGCGTATTGATTACTTTAAACTTAGTTATTCAGGACATTCAGCAACAGCAGCGACAGCAAACTTGTTTTAGTTTTGCATGCCAGAGTTCAAACACATACACCCACGAAAAAATCATAAGCCAAGTACAATAGATATTAAAATACGGCATAGCTAAATCAAAGAAGTTAAGGTCATTAAACGCAAATTAATGTTGCTACAAAGCAAACAGTTGCAGTAAATACAAAGTATCGATTTGAAGTTAAAAGAGATCAATTCGATATTTCATAAAAATTTAATGTTACTCATACGTCATGTAAACATTAAATACTATTTCGTCAATGCTAAGCCCAAACGTTAATTAAAGACCGTGTGTGTATGAAATATCATAGATGACTTCGCAGAGCAGTAAGTTGCTAAGAATATCAGTTCAAGTGCAGATCCCCGGAGTCGTATCGCTTTATAGGTATTCAAGTTTATGCCAATAGAAGCGTGGCAAGAAGCTTCAACTTAATCTTAATTTATCACCTATCTATTAATTGTCTTTGCTATTTTTGCAACACCTTTTCACCCACTCTACCAAAATGTTCATATTTATATACAAGTGCACTTGTGCTTTTTTTTGAACTATTCTGCTTTTTGCAATTTTTTTTGTGTATAGCGCTGCTTTTTAAATACTCTTCTTTTCTTACTCCACTTTCTGTTCTGTTTGAAGCTCCAATTTTTTTACTGTTTTATGCAACTTCTAATGTACTTGCGTACTGCGGCAAATAACAAAATCATTTGTTGGCATATGCATGGTGATTCGCAGTGTGGGAGTTTTTGAGATCAACATTGTGTGTGAGTTCTGGAGCGCTCTCACTTTTTATGTGTCTATGCAATATCGACGACTACGTGTGCTTTGTTTTTTGTGCCCCAAAGAAAGTTTGTATTCGATTTTTTCGTGCTTTTTTTGCATTTTCTTGCTTTTATTATATTTTTTCAACTGTTTACTTTTATTGATATATGTCACAAGCACATGTGCACGCATCAACAATATATATGGTGTTCAATTTGTGTCATTGTTGATTGTGTTGTGAGCGTGAAAGTGCTTTTTAGTGCTTGATATTTTCATTTTTATTTCAAACGCTGCATTTGTGTTGAATTATTAAGTAGTAAGCTTCACTTGACCTTGTTGTATTCAGCAGATAATATTGATTTTATTTTGGATTTTTTGCATTTATTTCTAAACAGCTTAGTTTGCTAAAATGTTATATTAAATTATGTTAAACATTTTGTCTTATTGAAAAAAGTGTATATTCTCTTCTGGGAACAATAAAAATTTTTATAACTGCATTTTCTTATATCTGAATAGGAGGCCAGCAACCAAAATAGAAATTTTTGTGATAGTTTATTGTGAAGTAAAAAGATTTACATATGTTTGTACTAGACCTTATTGAAATTAAGTTATTTTGCTGCGAGTTTTTCCATTTTCTTAAAAGTTTGTATAGTTCAGTTTATTTATTGGAAGCTTAAAATTGCTTACTATGTTTTTAAAAAAAGGTTCAATTTCTTTCGTTATAGCTATAATACATCTTGCTTCGAATATGGCTGTATTATACTGAAAAACTTTCTAGTTTTCAAGTTATTAAGGGTTTCTAAAAAACGAAATTTGAAGCGATGACTTAGAGAAAGCAAATGTAGATGGAAAATCTTAACATATTCTGATGTTTCTTGGGTAGTTGGATCTATTCTTGTCCAAACAGAATAAAAACACTTTAAATAAAATACAATAATACACCAACTGACACGCAGCAGTCCATATGGGACTCGCAAAAAGTCTTCTTAAGAAGGTAAACAAATTAAGAAGAGGCAGTATTACTTAAGCGTCGTATGTTGGACTGCTCTTAAATTTAAGAAAATTATTTTCAATCCCTGAAAATCTGATAAAGTATGAGGTGATATAGATAAGAAGACCGGGCTGATTTTCATTTTTTGACCTCTTTGAGAGGTATTTACTATCTAAGTGAAAAAAAAGTTCACACAAGTCAATTCATGTCAATTTTCCTTTAAAATCTGAGTTTTAGCATTAAGTTCCGAGCGCTGTAATGACCTTTTAATTCTATAGCACTGCATCGCCACCTACAGCTTGTATGTTCGAATGCTATTTCAAATAAAATTCTCCCGATGCTTCTTAAGTTATTTTCAAGTGAGGCTGCTCATACAAAATTCTCAAAGTTCGATAAAAAAAACTACTCCAACTTTAACTCTATAATGTTATCGCTTAACCTCTAACCACAATTATTACTCTTGCTATCTTGCTCTAACAATTTCTTTAACTTTTTACCGCAACCTATCTACCTACAGCCGCCCATAAAACAAATGAGATCATGTGCGAAAACATTTGTCAAATCGGATTTCCGAGTGTCACTTCTTTCACTACCGGCGTTGTATCATTTGCACTCGATGCGAATGAAAATGTGTGGGTGACAAAACGGAAAAGTAAAAGAAGAGTGGGAAAAAGAAAAAAACAACAGTAAAGCGAATAAGTGATAGGAGGAAGCACGAAAATAGGTAAGTGAGAAAAAGCAAACAGCGCAGAACGAAAATGATTTTCCACCGGCTAAGGAGCGGCAACGGCTGTTTAAGCATCATACTTTTTCTACAGAATAAATTTCTTTATTTAATTCCCGGACTTTAATATTTTTTTTAAATTTTTTTTTTTTTTTTTGAATTACTCATTAAACAAAGGCACTTTTTTCAGCGGCTTCTTGTGTTTTCTTTTATTTTGTTGTTTTCACACAAGCTGTTTGTGTCATTTACCGCATGCCAAACAGACACACACATCTGGTGTCTTCGGCCTTTTGTTTGTGTGAAAATTCGTATACATGCGAGTGTATGTGCGTGCTTGTCTGTCTGTGTATGCTCTCCTGTTTGATAACGCAAACGTTTTATGGTCTGTTTGCGTCTTTTAATTTTTTTTCGTTGTCTTGCGTTTTAATTAAAATGTTGCCAACAATTAAGGATTTTTTTCTGTCGCCCTTTTTTTCAACATCATCTATTTTCCTTCCGTTCACTTTTTTCCTATCTTTGATTTAGTCTTCAAATAACAAGATTTTTTTTCTTCACGGCTTAATTTTGTACCCTGTAATCTATTGTTAACGCTAGGGACGTTGTAAGAATGTGTGTTGTTTTTACATTTGGCTTAGTGTGTAACAGTGGGTGGCTGCCGTTATGTATAATTTAAATATTTAAATTTAATTGCACTTTTAATAGAAAAAAAAGCGTTGTAAGACAAACGATCTTTTGAATTAAGAAAACAATTTGAGTTACAGAATACATATCGTATAAGCGACATTAATTGTTGTTTTAAATAAAATTTCACTAAAACATAAAATTTATAAAGATCTACCTTAATTTTAACGATATGCAAGAGGTAATCAATAAATAATTGTCATGTGTTAATAGGCGAAATTTTTTAAAACTATTGGTCTTATTAGTGGCTTTATAAAAATATATCGAAAAAATTTTGCCTTTATATTGCTTAAATCATATTAATTATGCGAAATCCTGATCTAAATAATATGGTTTTAAGTAACTTCTTCGTTGGACAATCCTTTAACAATGTTTTGAAGAGGCCGTTCCCACATTTACTCATTGCAAACATAGAAAGTTCTCTGATACTTTACGAATTTGCCTCATATTCCAATCTAAGAGGTTGAAATTATTTTGCTAACATAATTATAATGTTACTCAAGATAAATATATTTTAAAATAAAGAATTCCTACAATTGCTTTGATCTGCTTATTATGATAAAGCTTCAAGCATGTGCATTTAATTATGATCATTTTTGCATTTTTTAACAGTTAGCACACCATGTCGTATGAGTAGCATTTAATAACAACAGAAATTAAAATAACTGAATACGCCAGAAATTATGTTCAGCTATTACAATCAGAAATTTGAGGTCTCCGCCTGTTTTTCTTTGTGACCATAAAGCAGTGCCCCTATAAGTAACTTTCAGCCTGAGCAGACTATCGAAAATTTCAAGTATGATTTATGATAATTTTTGGAAACTGTTTATATAGTAAAACAGTATTTACGTATTTAAAATCTGCTAACTTAAAAAATGCAGCAGTAATTAGATATGATTTTTCGTAATCCTAAGAGCACATTTGTGCCATTGTGCTAAGTCCCATAGCATCTCTCCAATCTTTTGGGTTGATAAATCATTTTTATTCTGATGGACATTTGTTAAAATGCGTAGCTTGGCGCCGTAAATAAGTTGTTAATTTTTCTCAGATTTCTCTGTTTTTCTCTTCTTCATATTTCTTTAGCAATCCGTTTTCTTACCATTTATTTTTACTTTTTCTTGTGCCAAAGCATATCAACTTTTTCTCATTTAACTTATTATGGCTAATATAAACCTACTCTATCATTGTGTTGCTATTTCTGATTGTAAGTGTTGGTATTTTTTGTCTTTGTGTGTGCGCAAGCAGGCTTAAATACATAAGTGTTTATTAATGTAATTAATCAAACATCAGCGCTTACGTGTCTTGTACCATGCATGTAAGTTGACTTTTGTGTATTTGCTTACATTGTTTTTGGCTGATTAAATCCTTAAAATTATTTCGAGTGCAAGATAGGTTGGTCAAAATTTGTTAACTTTAGTTAATTAGATTTCAGATTTTTTTAAAAATATAATTTAAACAATTTTTTTAAACCACTTTCCAAAATAATCTTGCAATAGATTACGTGGCTAAGTATTGATTTTGGCAGCAATATAATTCTCTTTACTATCCTACCTCACTTCATATATGTGTAAGCTTTCCGCACTTTTGCACACAGTACAGCTGTAGTGAAGTATTCTTCAAATGTAATTTACCGTTACTAAACTTCTGCTGCTGCCAATGTTGCCACATTCACTTGAATTTTTATATGAACAAAACCAGAGCAAACGTGAAAAAAATTAAGCAGCACGAGAGAACCATTGCTTCTTATCCTAAGTTGAAGTTTTCCACAGTTTCCACTCATTTTTAAATTTTCACGTTGCGCTTTTCTGCTAATACTCCTGCTGTTTAATGTATTTTTTGCCCCGCAACTGCCTGCCAAAATGAAAGCAAAACTTTTTTGAAAAAAAATGTTGTATGTGAAAAGCTTAAAACAGCTACGCTTCATGTAATTTTTGTAAACACTTCCGGTTGGGTGTTTTTATGTGAAAGCACCAAGTGGAAAAAAAGTGATCGCAAGTGTTCAAGTATTTAATATTAGGGAAAGTAGCTGCATTTTAAAGGTCTTACTAGTTTTACGATATTACGATTAAATGTTTAAATTGAAAGAATTGAATAATCATTTCCTTGTCTGAGAGGGAATTCTTACCATCATAGTATTATTTTCAATTACTCTGCATTGTTTGACCATTTTATGTCAAATACCAACTCCATCACTTTATCTGCAATATAAGCAATACTTCAAGTTCATCAAATTAAAGACAATTTTTTTTAAATTAAAAACCAGTCAGATAAAAAATTAAAACTGGAGAGAATCAATTCATTTTTTTTAAGAGCTCCTGAACTTTTTGGCTAAACAACCATAAAATAAATCACATTTTTCTGCTAATTATAGTTATTATAGGTCTAAGTTACAATCTATCAGTAGCTTCTGTAACTGATTGCGCTGGTTTAATATCACAAGTACATGCGATTCGATAAATAGCTGTCAGAGCTGCAAAACAACATCAGCACATCATTAGGAAAGATTTGTATATGACCCTATTACTTTTTTCAGCATTGGGCTTTCACTTTAAAAGCTCATATTGAACTAAGCTAAAATATTTTTTAAATAAACACCATCTGAAATTTTCCCATTGGGGCTGTACCGCAAACACAGCAGCAGCACCTTAGCAAAATTGAATTATTTTTTCTTGTGGCAGCGGAAATGCTTTTTTACCGCGACTTTTTCGTGTTCCCCTCCTAATTTTAATTCACAATCAGTAACAGCAGCAGTAGCATTCTAACCACGTGACTACGCAAAGTAGTAGAAGTAGTAGCAGCCCAATAATGTAGGTTAGTTAAACCATGCCAAAAGTTAGTAAGAAAGAGAAAAGCATAAAGAGGGATAAATGAACGAGGAGTGTAGGAGTGCAAAAAAAAAATCATGATGAAGTGCTTAGGTTGAATGCCTTCTACATTCCTCTTTCTGCCTGCTTTCTTGTAAATTTGAACGATTTGTCATTGAAAAGGTGTTAACAGCTGAAAAGGTGTTTGGTTGCTGAACGTCATTGTTGATTTTATTTTTGTTGTTGTTGCTGTTATTTTAGTTTCTGCTGCTTATTCATGATATTTTTTTCTGCGATTGTTGTTGTCGCACATTGCTTGTTCGGTTCATTCATTGGTGTTTGCTTTTAGTAAATCATTGTAATCAAGCTTAAGGCATTTTCACTACTTCGACTGCTGCATTAACTGTTGTTGTTATTATTTATTTCAGCATGAAATTTAATTCATAACAACAATAGGTAGCTTTATCGGCGTGCAGATTCTTATAATGCTGTTATATCTTGACAATAAGCTTAACGCTCAAGTTAAATATAGTCGAGATAATTCCTTTACCTTTAAGCTTTCAAATTATCTGTACAGATCAGCCTGGGGTAAGATTTTGGTTGTTGTTGAAATCACAATTTATTATTCGTCGTATTTTCCACATTATATTTGATTGCTTGGATTCCTATTTAAAAGTCATAGCAATTTTTGAGTAAAGACCTTATGTAGTGATGTTGTAACAAATAAGCTGAATGATTTCGAATTATGCAATAAGGACTATTGTTCAAGAAAGATATACATTTTATATCTTGTACATTTGGCACTACATTTTTGTGGAAACGTTTCTAGCTTTTAATAGTTCGTAAAATTTTATTTTAAGTGCAGGCTGCCAAATTGACTGCGTGCATTAAAAGAAAATGCATTTGAAAAAAGCACCCTAAGAAAACTTCAGCCAAATACAAAATCATATATGGGTCATTCCATCTATAATGGGCCTATCATTACCCTCGTGTTTTTTAAATTGGCTGAAACTTTTTTCAGTGATTGGTTTATCATGTAGAAGATATAAAAAATCGATAAAATTTTTTTGACCATTATTATTGCATAAAAAAAAAGTTTCAAATAATGCTAAAAAAAACTGTTAAGTAAAACAAAAAAATTCATTGATGAATATAAACAAACCAACACAATTCTATTTAGCTTTTATATTATTTTTAAGTAGTTGTGTAATATTAGATGGCAAAAAAACTGCAAATTTGAATAAATTAAGGCCTGAACGGTTTCTATGTGGTAGAAGATAAAAAAATTTACTTTTTCAAAAAACGTCAATTTCCCAAATACTCCATCATCGTTTTCAGCTTTTATAGGCTCAAAATTTTTAGAATATATAGAAGCATCATCCCTGAAAATTTTGTTCATGTTTTTTCACCCTATTTGATTTTAGAAGCATTTAAAGTGAAGATTTATGATTGGCAATGTAAATTGAAACATTGAGAATGAAAGTGAGAGAATAAAATTTGAATTGATTTCAGCTTTTTTAAGGTCAAAATTTTAAGAACATTCAGGAGTACCATCTCTGAAAATTTCATTTATTTTTGTTCACCTTATTTCATTTTACAAGCATCTAAAGTGAGTGTTTACAGTGAAATATTTATGAAAGAAATATAACGGAATATTCAAATTTTCTCGCTCTACTTCTCAATGTTTCAATTTACATTGCAATTCCTAAATCTTAACTTTAGATGCCTGTAAAATAAAATGAGGTGAACAAAAATGAATGATATTTTCAGGGATGGTACTCCTGAATGTTTTGAAAATTTTGAGCCTAAAAAGCCTGAAATCAATTCAAATTTTATTCTCTGGCTTCATTCTCAATGTTTCAATTTACATTGCAAATCATAAATCTTAACTTTAAACTTAAAACGTAAGATCAAACAGGGTGAAAAAACATGAATAAATTTTTCAGAGATGGTACTCCTATATGTTCTGAAAATTTTGAGTCTAAAAAAACTGAAATCGATGATGGAGTATTTGGGAAAGTGATGTTTTCTTGGAAAGTCAATTTTTTTATCTTTTACCACATAGAAACCGTTCAGGCCTTAATTTATTCAGATTTGCAGTTTTTTTGTCATCTACTAGTGCACAACTACCTAAAAATAGTATAAAAGCTAATTTGGATTCTTTTGGTTTGTTTAGATTCATCAATGAATTTTTTTGTTTTACTTACGAGTTTTTTTTAACATAATTTGAAACTTTTTTTTTAAGCAATAATACTGGTCAAAAAAATTTTATCGATTTTTTTATATCTTCCCTATGATAGACCAATCACTGAAAAAAATTTCAGCCAATTTAAAAAACACGAGGGTAATGATAGGCCCATTATAGATGAAATGACCCATATTCCTTTGAAAGCTCTTAGCATTTTAGATGTGTGTCAATTTTCATAAAAGATGCCGCTTAAAAAAAAAAAATATTTTTTTGGGGGGTAAAAAATTAAAAAAACACTGATTGACTTGAAAATTCAGGACGTTCCACACAAAAAACAAATGAGTCGAAGAAGCTAAATCTCAAAAAACAAGCGAAACTCCATCAAAAATCAAAGCAATGCTGATCGTCTTCTACGATAGCAAGGATTTGATGCACCACTAGGCTTTTCCAAGTGGCCAAACAGTAATAGCTGTCTTCTACTTTCAGATTCTACGGCATTGGGTTCAAGAGCTCGACGCTTGCATCCGGAACGCAGATATTGAAAAATTTGCTGCTTATTGCACGACAAAGCGCCTGCTCCCAATGCCATTTCAAGAGAAAATTGTGCCTGCGTGCTGCATACCAAGTGTTTTCTTTCTACCAAAGAATTTAAATGAGGTGCTCAAAAATTTTTGAGGTAGTCGATACTTTTAAGTAAATCGCGATATATTTCGCAAAATCACGTTAAACCTATTGCAAAAAAAAACTTTAATATTTGATGTCACAATGTGAAATAAAGTCAAGTTTCATCATAGCTTTTTTTTTTCTAGGACAGAACTTACAAAAACTATTTTTGTGTGCAGAATTGAACTGAATTCAATTCTAAATAGAAACTTCTACAGATGTAAAATATAAACCAATTTTTTAATTAATATTATACAAAATATTTAAAAAAACCTTCCTACATAACATTCCTATTTATTTTAGTGAAGGAAGTCAAAATTTACATCATTGGTTATACTGAGCGTCACCTTTAGTTCGATAGAACTTTAATTATACGTTGGATTGCTTTACTAAAAATTGGTCCATAGTTTTTTGTTATCTTTAAATTTAAATTAATTGTGTTTTTGAATTTGCATCATAATTTCAGAGTAAATAAATAAAATTTACTAAGCGATTTCAGCAAATTTCACCACAGCATTTTTATAAAATCATTAATTTTATTTTTCTACATTTCTACTATTACCTACCGCTTTGGTTGTAGGCTACGTTTTTGTTCAACGTGTCTTAGGGATGGATGTTGTCCAATAAGACCACCTGCAGCAACACCTGTACCAGCACTTTGTTGTGCACCACTAGCGGCTGTAACAGCAACACTATGCCACGAAGTGCCCAAATCACGATGACGATGTGTAGCTAAAGCTGATTGAGCATGAAATTGATACTCAAGGCCAGGCAACTCCAAAGAGGCAATGGGATGAAGGCGTGACAATGATAGTGTGCTCTCTAGTACGGTACTAAGTAAGGGTGCACTGCGTAGCGATCTTAAACTACCACGTCTAGTAAGGGGAGGGTCCGAGGGCTTATACATTTATATGACTTAATTTTATTAATTTGAAGAAAACTTTTAATAATTTTATAAAGATATTTAATACAGTTGACGTTAGTTATTGACGAATATTTTTTCTTTTTTCGTTCATAAGGTTTTGTTCCGTTGCTGTCCTATTTTATAATGACTCACGTGAGTTTGCGTGATTTATGGTATTCATTCATTTCACTCACTTTCAAAAACAAAGCCCTCTTTTTTAACTTACAAAGGTACAAATTTATATAATTTTGTATCAAAGTGTAAAAGCGAACGGAAAAATTTAACGCTCAATTAGTTGCTGTAGCGCCTTTATCTTAAATCATATGTTTGTTTGTTGTAACGTTTTGTTGTTTGCGCGTTGTAATCATTATAGCCAATTAAAATGATGGCTATCGTCCATTTTCACAGCTAAAATAAGCTGTCACGCGATAACTACACGTACTTTGTGTTCAAAGGTCCTTAAGGGTCCTTTTTTGTGTTTAGTTATGTTGTTGCCACTAATTTAACACGCACATGTTTAACACCAATGCTATACAGTTTTTTCCTAGTTTATGTTTTAATCAATATTTATTCACGCACGAGTTTTTATTGTTATAATTGAATTTATTCAAAGGCTTTATAAGTGATTCTCCTAAAAAGAATCAGTTTAGTCTAATGGCTTTTGCAAGAAATCTCATAAGCTACAACACTCAATTTACATTAATTTTAAAGCGGAACCCTTCCGCCAAATGATAAGATTAGTAAGTGTGGAGTATAAAATTTTGCTTTTTGTAATGATGGGCTTCCGATGTTGCTAGCCGTCAGCCTATGACAATTTTTTGATTATCAAGTATTTTTTAAATAAAATATTCCAATTGTATGTTAACTAAATTATACCAAATGTTTGTAGACAATAATACCATGAGTCAAGGATTTTACTTTACAAAATGTAGAGCACTGATGATGCACGAACTTTTAAAGAATTCAAAGAATTTGATTTTGATAATGGTTCAAGATTTCACTTAAATATTTCTCGCACGGCAAAAAGGCAAAGTTCCAGAAGTTAAGGATTCCCACATTTCTTATCAAAATATCTAGTATAGATTTTTCGTTACTCAAATTTTGATAAAAATTGTCTTAAGTGTTCCAAATTTGACTTGCAAAGCTGGCAAGCTGGTAAGTCATAAGGAAAGCTGCTAGAGCTCCAAATACCATAAACTTATGTAAGCAATAATATATCAAACGTTAACGTCTTTAGAAGACAATGAAAAAAATTTTTTTTGTAAGACAATTGAAAGCAAATATCGGGATATTCGGAAATTTATTTCGTTCTTCCCAACAGAAGATTTAATAGAGTTTTTAAGCCCAGTGTACGCCACATTCTTATTAAATGTTTTGACACCTGGAAAAGCAGAGCCTCTTAGTGAAACGGCTGTTGTGTAAGTACTGCATTATAGTTTTTATTTGGTGCTTTGTAACATATTGAAAGTCGTACGCAGCATTTTGCCCTTTATTACTTTTTCCTAACAAAAAAGTAATAAGATGCATAGCAGTTCGCTAGTGCCAAAATTGGCTAGCAAAACTTCTTACAAGCAATTTTGATGTTGGCGACTACCACGTTCTGAAAAGTCAGTTAGAGCTGATGATGTAAATCACCAAAAACCAACTTCGGAGATCACTGAGAGATAAAGTCTTATGAATTCGTCCATTCACAATCACGCGAAACGACATCGTTTTATTTCAAAACTTGCCATATGGCTTCCATATGTTTCCACAGAAACAAATATGCTTCGTTGCATTGACGTCTTTGATTTTCATTTCAAACGTCATGATAATGTTGACGTTTTGAACGAAATCATCACTAAACATTTTGAAGTGTCATCAACTGAATGAATTTAGTGTTGTACGCAAACAGAAAAAACCTTGAAGCTACAACATCCTGCATATTCTGCAAAACTTGCACATTCGGATTATTACTTTTTCCGGCGATTCCAAGATTTATAACAAAATTTATTCAAATGAGAACTTAAAAACTAACTTAGAACAGTGTTTTGCCAGCAAACATCAGTAGTCTTATGAGCGTTGAATCATGCCAAAAAAATAATCAAATTCATCATTTCTTATCGACTATTTGACGCTGATGACTGAAACTAGTTACGAGTGTAAATGACAAACTGGCAAGGACAGGACAATGTCTGATAGTATTTATATAGATATTTTATGAATCAAAAATCTAAAATCATGCACTAAGTACTACTAACAGTTATATAGATATATTTTTAAATATGTACAAATATTTTATGCATACACAGTCTAATGAAATGCTGCTTGCTGTTTCTTCTTGTTCGTCTTCTGTTAGCTAATTGCTTTGCTTGGTCTTCCACTTTTTATTTTCAGTTTCTTGTTGATTGATTTCTTTGATGAGTTTTCTCCTTCCTGTGGCTGCTGCTGCTGCAATTGTTGCTCTGTTGCTGCAACTTTTTATTCAGTCTTCAAAAAAAACGTATGTGACGCAAAACTGGTGATGGCAACAACTTGCATAAGTTGCTGGTACGATACGACTGTGTATCACAGCACAATGCTTGCAAAACATATTCTCAATATCATTTTGATGTTTATGCTTGATATTGTGTTTGTGGTTGCTAGTTGCATTGGTTTTTTGTTGCAGTGAGTTCTATTTTTTAATAGTTTGGCGTTTCTATTGACGATTTTTATTGATATTGGTATGTGTGTGTGTGTGTGTCTGTGTTTTAACTATGTTAATGTGCGTTTTATTTAAAAAATTTAATAGTTTTAATGCTAACGACTTTTTAACGTTTACGTGCTTTTCGTTGTTGATCGTTGTGTGTGTATGGATTTTTACATACCTTCACAGATGTCATTTACATATGCTGCTCTTTTATGTGCATGTGTGAGTGTATGATGTTAATTTATTTGATTTTTAACTATTCTCATTCTTTTTAAATTTTTTTCGTATAAAAAGGACTCTAACGTTGTGTGCTTTTTCTTATTAAAGTTCTTAGTTTAATGTTTTTATCTCTGTTTACTTGATGACTACTTTGACGTTATTCGTTTTTTATATGAGCCTTATGTGCGTAGTATGCGTGAGTAGATGCTTGTGTGTATGATACTGCGTTTTATTGAAATTGATTTTTTAACTTCTAATATATTTGTTATTTTTCGCGTTTTAATATTATTCGTGATTGATTTATGTATATTGAGAAATTTAACATCTACTTAGCAAATCATATGGGCAGCCACATTATGCTCCCAGGATTGCATTTGATATGCCACAGAAATGTGTTCTGCCACCGAGTCCAATCCATGTTGGCATATGAACAACTTTTCAATGTTAAGCTTTAATTTGCACTGTTGTTTGAGTTGGTGTAGTGTTTTTTTTTTTTATAAACGGGTTCTCACTTTCTCAGCTGCTCATCATTATTGTAAGCTGTAAAAGACATAAGAAAATGTGGAATATATTATTTACGAATAGCTTATCTAGATAAAATTAGTTATGTTTCTGTACTAAAACTGAAATAATTAAAGTAAAGGTATTCTTCAATTGAACATCAGTATAACAGTCATCTAATAATTTTTCTTCTTAAAGTTGTTTATTTTCTTGTATTATTTATTTCACCAATTCTTCTTTGATAATTTCTTATATTAAAACTTCATTTGCGAAGACAATATATCTAAAAATTTGAAATTTTAATTAATAGACTTTTATCAAAAACTCTTAAGCAGGTATGCATACACCAAAGTACAACTGTTAAGGAGCCATTGTAATAAAATAATATCAGTTTCTATAGAAAAAATCTTAGCCCTGAAAAGTTTTCGAAAACCCTTAAGAAAAGTCATTAACTTTTTATTTCAACTGATGTGCTTTTGATTTTCTTAACTCTTCGATGAGCGTACGTGTCTGGCAAGACTAAATCGGGCTTAGAGTTATTATGACTTTTTTTCTAGTTATCTCTGAGCGATTGCCGTCCATGGCTTCCTCAAATATGTTGTGCCAAACGCAATAGAACAGTAAACAATGCATTTGCAATTTAGTTGTAGTGAGAAATTGTATTTAAAACTTTTTCGTGAATCATGCGGCTTGGCCTCACTCATTATCATTAACGGGTTGAATTTTTTCATCGTTTTTGTAAGTGTACTCGAAGTAATACATATATATTACGGCACTTTCATTTACCGGACTCCCGCTCATCGACATCAGCCACACTCACCTACGACCATTTGCTGAAGTAGCCTCCATATGTTCATCATAACACGTTTGTACTCTTCATCTTCGAAATTGCGATGCAAAACTCGATGCCATTGCAGCACCTGCATACGTTAAAATTAAGGATAAAAAATTAAGTAACCCGTACCTTCTCCAACGGACTAAAGGATCATTTTCATTGTATTTTCATGCAACCACACACATACATACATTCTATACACATAAGCGATCACACGATCACACATTTAGAGCATCTGTGGTCATCTGCGCTGTTCGGAATAGAATCCTTACATATGTATGTGTCTGGTCGTCACCGCTCATTGGAGGGTTATAATGATTTTCTTTACATAAAAATATAAGTTTTTAAAATTTTTAGTCACACAAGGAAAACTTATCGCGGTCCGTCAGACCATTTTGAAACTTTTTGTGTCATGGATTTTTTCTCTAAAAATATTTCGGTAAACATAAAAACAGAGAAGATGAGAGAGATGACTTGGTTTCAATCGGTTTCAATTTTGTTTAAAAATTTTCTAATTTTTGGTTTACTTTAATTTGGTGGCGTATTTTTCTATTTTTCTTACTTAAATTTCAGATCATCTTTCATTTGATAATGACAATGTTTAAACTTCATTTAATTTTATTGCATTTTAAAAACTGTATCGAAATTTTTTGATTTTTATTTTTCGCTCTTAACACAATAAGATTCAACATTTTTGGGGAAAATTTTCCACTTTATTTTCAACTACATTGTTCGAGGCAGTACAAAAATGTTTTTTATTAAAAAAAATATATTTAAAGTTCAGAATAAGTTTGCAGCAACATTAACAGTAACAAACTAAGTAAATGCAACAGTAATTGTGTCATGAACTTTTGAGAACTCACACACACACAAACACCTACAATTTCAAATACGTGTATTATCTTGAATCTAAAGCTATTGCAAAAACTCCAACATGCGCTATGCCCATGTGCACATATATACTGTTCGTATTTGTGAATGCTTGCTAAAGATGCTGAAAGTATAAGTTTCTAATAGAAAATATAATAGTTTAAATACCTAAGCAATAACTTTGTAAATGTATGTGTGTAGAAAATCTGCCTGCAGCTATGAAGGTTTTGCTAGAAATTCCACTTAAATTTTGCTACAGAACTTAAAATGTAAGTACACAGTATCGAAGTTGAAAAGGTAACTACCGCAAGAACTTATTTTCTTATCAACATCAGTCAGGCTTAAAACTATGCAAAAAAAAGAGGAGAGGAAAGTATTCCATTTTTAATTTTTTTTTTGTGTACTCACAAAGACTTGGCAAATATTTTCTTTCTATTTCCCTTTAGTTTTTTGAACAATTTTGTCTCTTTAAATTGTCCTACGTAGGGCTCGCCAAGCCGCTGTCAACAGCAAAATGCCTCTAGTCAAAAGCTCTGTAGTTAAAAAAAATATTTAATGTGAATTGCTGAGGGAAAAAAATAGTTTTTTGTTAAAATAAAACGAAATTCCCAAGAAAAAAGTTGTTTTATATTTTCTGCATTACAAATAACAAGGCAAATCTTGGTCAAAATTTCTTTTTACTTTGTCTTAGCACAAAATTGTAATCATAACTGTTAATGCCAGTGACAGACAAACTTAAGAAAACAAAACGCAAAAAAAAATACCCAAGCCAATGTAGGGGATATGCTACGGTCCAATCGCCCGTTCTTCACCAACTGACAGTTGGAAAAAAGGATGATATATGATATCAAGTGATTATGGCTTGTATTGCTTTCTTGGCTCACTCGTTGGCTGGGTTATGATTGCTACTGGTAAATAAGCATTCTTGCGCGCATCAATCAATCATCGTTACCGAAAACTTCAAGCAAGAAGAAGCAAAAATTCAACCGCAAAATATGATGTAGAAAATTTTGTAATGAAAAAATACCAAAATGGTTTGAGAAAAAAACAAAAAAAAGCCACTCGATTATGATGAAATTCTAGCTGTTGAACCACCCTCTCTTTTTAGTAATATGAGTGCATGATTTACGTCTGCATGTCTTCTTTAGCAAGCGAATGAGGGAATCCTTGGCTTGAGTCGCATATTTTAATAACTCGTGAGTACGTTCTGTGAACTGAACTGTGCAAGGACAAGTTTTCCAGATTATATATTGGACACTGGAAAATGTTGAGTTTTGAAACGTATGAATTGTTGGAATTTGTACCAGATATTGTAGCATACTATCATAAGTACCAGGAGACCGACTACAGCTCGGTTTTTTGTTTTGACGTTGAAAAGCTGAAAAATTATGCAAATTGTTGAAATTATTCGAAAATATGTAGAAAGTATTTGAGAGTTTGAAAGAGGTTGAAAGTTTGAAAAAAGTTTGGAAAATGTTAAAAAGGTTGAAAAATCCAGAAAAGGTTGGAAAAGTAGACAACAAATAGAATAGGTCGAAAAAAGTTGAACGAGATTGAGAACATTTTGGGACAAGTAAAATAAGCTGAAAGATTAAAAAAATAGAAAATATTACAAACAGTTGAAAGAGCTTGAAAAATGTTGAAACATTTGAATAAAGTTGAAAGAGGTTCATTGTTGAAAAAATTTGAAAGAGATTATTGTTGAAAAAGATTGGAAGTGTCGACAAAATACGGAAAATATTGAAAAAAATTGAATTATGTTGAAAAACCTTGATTAATTAAAAATATGGAATAGTCAAAAACATATTAAAAGGTCTAAAAATGGCACGCTTGCTGCTTTTTGTTTGCTTGGAAGACGCCACGCCCATCATTGGAATCCCATCGAATTCCTTTTAATATCAAAGCTTACAGTATCCGACATATCTACACCAGATTTTTTTTAAGATGACTCTAGTAGACCGTTATATATAAGACATTGCTTGCTTGTGTGGGAGGTGCTATGCCTACCGATTCAATCCCATCATATTTAGTTTAATTTCAAAGATTTTAGAAATTCACATAAATTTAATGAAAGTCGACGGCTGTTATGTTTTCTTTTGAGTTGTGGCAGAATTTTCCACTGCGAATTAAGCGTTCTGAGTCGAGTGAAGCTGTGGAAAGAAATTTGCTAAAGGTGCTGAAATTCGTTTCCTAATCAGCCTGTGAAAAATTTATAGTGAACTGAATTAGACGTAGGCGTAGTTGTATAGCAAGCCTATTTTGAAAGTGACAAAATAAATTCTGCTGAACCAATAATTTTGCTTCTTTTCACTAAACAATTTCGGATACTCTTTCCACAGAATATTTCAGAAAAATGCTGTGGTCGTGAAAAATGAGTAATTAAGGAAGAGTTATATCCAAGCGCATGTTAAATTCAACCTATTTCAATTAATATTTGGCAATGCAAACAGTTTTCAAAATTACTGACGCCCAACTAGGGTGCATTCAGTAATAATAACATTTTATATATATTTTTGTATGTTTGTTCATTCATCTCCTCATATTTAAACATTTCCTTAAACAACAAGACGAACATATGTGTGTCTTTGGGTCATAAGAAAATTTTTACTTGTTTTTCTTGTGGTTGATTTCTTTTCGTAGCTGTTGTTGTTTGTCTTCCTGTAGTTCGTTATTGTGTTATGGATTGTGTTTATGTTTGATCTTTTTCAATATTTTCTGCTTTGTTGTTTTGTTTGATTTTCAACAACATAATTGATGTCCTTTTGTTGTTAGATTTTATTTTGCTGTTGGTGCTGAATCTAAAATGGATCTTTTTTTTGTTCGCTGATTTATTTTGAGTGATTTCGATTTAACTTAAGTGACGCTCTAGAAGCTTTATTTTGAAAATCATGAAATGAGCAGAAGTTTTATTGATAACATTAATACGAAAGAATCCATTGTTATTTCTCCATTAAACTTAAAGCTATAAATTGAAAAGAAATTCACATAAAGTTTCCATAGCACAAAGTTTTCTCGGTTTTAATTTATAAATATAAATGTTCGTGAGTTCAAAATGTCTGTCCATCAGAAGGTTTGCATTCCTTTTTGCCTGTTAACTGTCTATGGTTTTTTGTCTGTCTATCAAGATGATGGGTGGTTGTGCTTAAGGTTCAGTTTTCACTTAGCTGCTTCTCACATATGAATAATTGATGCGTTGACATACCAGTGAAAATTGCTACAGTCAACATACGAACACAAATACAGAATTTTGTTGATACAAAATGTAAAACAAGAACAAAACTAAAAACACACAAGCGATGCTGACAGAATTTTGTAGTAGCAAGTACCCCTTTTACAAAGAACATGTATGAAATGAATAACTTTCCTTACTAAGGTTTTTTGGGGAAAATTAAGAATCTATTTAATTTTTTTCACAACATTGAACATTTTTCTAATTCTGCAATAGAAGAAATGAGCAAGTAATTCAAAGCGGATCTGTGCATGCCGTTACTTTGAGCTTAAGCTGTACTTTAAGAAAATTTTTAAATACTTTAGTCCAGGGATTGGACAAAAAAACGCAACTTATCGTAGCGTTCAAATCGCACAACGCAAACCTTACTTCTCAGATTCTCTGTATCGCTCTTCGATTCAAACACCAACCCGTACTATAGCAAGCAAAAACAAAAGTAAGAAACAGAATGGTAACGTTATGCTCTACGTAAAAAAAAATTTATTTGCTTTGTTGTGGTTTTGACTCGCGATTGCTATCCGAATCCATAGCAAGTATAGTAAACGTTTTGGTTATAAAATTTGTATGAGAGAACCAAGGCCCTGGGACAAATTTTTGGGTAAAAAAAGCTTTTTTCGAGGGTCCCGAGCCACTCATAGTGACGTACAAAAAATTTTTTGAGCTATCTTTCGCTTAAAAAAAATTTCCCCAAAATAGGTCAACAAACGGTTTTTTCCGCGATCCCGAGCCTCCCTAGTGATGTGTGAAACTATTTTTCAAGGTATCTTTCGTTAAAAAAAAAAAATTTTTTCCTCATACGAATCTAATGACAAAAACGATCGCTACATTTGTTACTGGTTCAGATAGCAATCGCGAGCCAAAACCAAAACAAAGCAAATAAAGATTTTTTGTACGTAGAGCAGAACGTTATCATTTTGTTCCTCTCTTTCATGTCGCTTGCTAAGATTTGTGTTAGTGTTTCAATCAATGAGTGAAATACGGAATGCAGAGGGAAAAAGTTTACGTTCATAGAACAGAACGAAATCGAACCATAAGATAGAGTTTTTTTTTCATTCTCTCATGCCTTAGATTCTGCAGGAGGCTTGTTAGAAAGACTAAGCTAACTTGTGATTTATAAGTGAAACTTATCAGGTTACAACGGCTAATAATGATATCACGACATCAGGTGGGAAATCATGCTGTTACGCCACATGACTTCTAGCGGTAACTCACATCAAAATTACCTATAAAATTACGTAAAAACGGTTGAAATGTGATTTCAACTGTTATGTTAATTTGCAACAGCCAGACTTCGCTCACAGTTAATTAAATCTTTACTATTGTCTGTTCATAGTGCAACAAAAAAAAAAGTTTCCAAAAAAATTTCAAAGCGAGCCCTTATGGGGGACAAAACAACTACTTGAGGGATTCAAAATGCACTTTCATGGGGTATTTAGTTCGCCGAACTACTCAACGCACATCTTAAAAATTACTACTAATTCAGTGATTGGTAAAATAATTGTTTCCACATAAGGGCAAAAATGTACTCTTAAGGTTGCACTTTTGACAAAAAAATTATCTTAATCTTTCCTCAATAATTTGTGGGGATTTTGTTTTTTTAATTTTTTTTTGCCAGTGCTGTTATGTTCAAAAAATTTTGGCAATAATGACCGATGCTTAAGGTTTGCATTCAATTTTTTAGCAGTGATCATCAAAAATGTGGCGCTTAAATCAGAACTCGCTGTGATATGGTTTTAAATTTTAATAAGAAACAAATTACTTGGAAGTAATATGTTAAATATAGCTAATAAGTTTTACTTAGGTTTGCCAATTAAATGTCATTGAAGAAACTACAATTTTATTTGGCACAGTTTTGGTCAAAAAATGTTTCAAAATTTTTCACCACAAAATATACCTAATCTATTACAAAATTCCATTTCTACAATACATACAAAAAATTTATTGAACTTCAGTTATATACATGAAATTTTATGCAGCTGAACGGATATTTTTTATTTACAAACTGACATCCTTTCTTACTATATTTCATATCACCCATAATCATATCCTAAGTTCACATACCTAACAGCTATGCATCCTTAACACTGTGTCTTATTTGTGTCGCATGCAAGATTCTTTTGAAATCTGATGACAAAAACATTAAATGCTTAAGCTACAAATTTGTTACCCCTTAAAAACGCTTTAAAGAACGTTAAACACAAATAACTAATGCTAAATGAGCCCAGCGTTAAGAAGGAGAAGAAAAAAAAATTTAAAAGTCAGAATAAAAATGCGACCGAAAACCCACAATCAACAAATTGTGCAGAGCTTAAGTCTGAAATTCCAGTCACAAAAGTCTTGACAAAATGGCTTTTGATGCTGGTGCTTGTGCTGTTTCTGCTACAGCTGCTTTTTACGGTTATTTTAGAAAAAGGATTTTCAACTGCTGTTTTTTTTTTCAAAGTTTTTTACTTAACAAACTCTTTGTTGTAATGGGCTGTGCTGAATTTTACTGTTAAAAAATAACTGGCTTTGAGATCAACGAAGGTTGGTTTTCACATTTTTTAGGGTCTACTAATGTTGTTTGTGGTTTTCGAAAGTATTTTTGATGATTTTTTTTACCAATGGTATTTAAGGCTTTTAAGCCTGTTAAAAATTTGAAAATAAGAAAAAACTCCTTCTGCATAACGAAATCCTTTAGGCAAACAACGATTAATTTTCGATTATCGAATTCTTGATATCCCTGAAGGATTGGCAAAATCGATGCTTCCGCATGTTGGCGGTCATAAACTCTTTTGTTGCTTCCACGTTGAAAATAATAAAACTTTTGGTGATATCACTAATCACAGTTGCTATGCAAAGCAAAGACCTAGATGTCAGACCTAAATGAATCAAAATTTGTTTCAGTGGCTTTGGTGGCTCAGTACCATTTCGGATGTAGAATCGCTCACTTTTTTTCAATATATCATCTAGCATTGCAGCAGAATTTTTAAGATTGCAGAAATCACGATGATTCTGCATCATTGTAGAATTGATTGCTTGAACAAATGTTGGGAATAATTGAGTACATTCGCTAGTGAATTGGAAAAGTTTTGTGGATGGCGAATGCTAAGTGAGGAGATATAGAATGAAAAGTGATATGTTTGTGGTTGATTCAATCAAATACCCTTAAATCTGTTTACGCCTATAACATATAGCCCAATCTTAAAATTTTACTATAGCATTATTTTTTGAGATAAATTAAGTAAACTTTTTTAAAAGCTTACCAATAAAAATTAAAAACAAAAGTTTTCCTCTGGAAATTCGTTTCTTTTTTGTTGTTTTTTTTTTTTTAAGATATCTGATTATTTCTAATGATTTAAAGAGTTATTTTCAATTGGGTTGCTACTTCCACTTGAGCACCACTGCGTTTACGCTCATACCAAGAAGTTATCCCTTTCAATGCCTTGTCATAAAATTCAAATTAGTTCTAGGCTTTAATCGACAGCAAAGTTTTTTCTTCTTTTGTTTTCCACTCTACGGATATTTCCGCATATAAATAGAAATCTTAGAGCGAAGAAGTAGAGGGATATTTAAGAAATGTCTACACACTCAAAGCATTAAAACTGCTATAAACACTAATCCACTTAGGATGCAAACAAATGATTGTAATCCCAGTAACGTTCCAGTTCAAGCAGAAGAGACCGGTCCGTCAAGTCAAATCAAATCAGAAACTGAATCAGAATCAAGCAATTTAGCATGATTTTCAACGATTGACCACAAACGCAATTAAATTAGGCAAAAATCAGCAAGCAGTAAAGAGTAAAAGCAAAGGAAAATCCAAAACAATAAAACTGTGGGAAATAAAGAAAATGCGTAAATGAAGCAAAGGATTTGCACACAACAAAATAGCGAATACAGAAATAGGAATAAAAAATAAATAAAAATAAAAAACACTTTAACAGCTCGTTCATGTTTAGTCGTTTGTCTGCAGCTATTTTCTGACATGCTAAGTGCCGAAAGGCCTTTTCATATGCCTGTTCCTCTACTCTTTGGTGATCTTTTGGCTGCCAACCCACTTGAAATCCGTTGGACGTCCTCAATTCACAATGTGATGACAACAATATGTGGGCGTCAACGCTAAGCATCAACGCTTACTGTCGCTTACAATACGAGGCGTCAACGACGGAAATCCCAATTTTATTTGTTGTTATCCTTTTTATATTCATTTACGTCATAAACAAAAAATGGCGGCGGCTGCAGCCGCACTCGTCGGAGTGTAACATTCTGTAAAGCAGCGGGTATTGGAATTCGTGGCGGTTTCATTTGATTTTTCTTCGGTTTTGTGCTTATTTGTTTTAAGGATTTAAGACTCTTTGGTATTTGGTGCGAAGTTTAATATTTGATGGTAAAATTTTGAATACAAAATTGATGTATTGATTTTCGTTATGCAGAATATTAATTGAGATAAAAATGATAGAAGAAGTTAAGGGCTTTTTTATCTTTAAACAGTTAATTCAAGAAATCTTGCTTATCGAAATCGTGTGATGAAACTTTTCTGAAGTGAAACACTAGCTTACACATAGAATTTATCTTGTTTCTCATAAATTTTTTACTATGTATCTTGCGGTATAGACTCCACAAATGCGAACCTTTTTTTACAAAATAGTTTTCAAGATATCCTCAAAAAACCATTTTCTTTGCACTTTTTTCAATTCTTTTCCCATATCTCAATAAATTTTTCGGCCAAAATCTGTTGAAGAACGGCTCAAAACAAATAACTACTATTTCAAATTTTGCTAAAATGTCAAATTTATTGCTAATCTTCTGTATGAAGACACAGTCAGAACTTTTTTCCTTAAAAGTTTAAGAATTATCTATGCCAGAAAGCGTCCAAGCTTAAAGAAATGAGGGCATGAACAAAGAAAATAAAAAATAAAGTTAAGAAAGCAACAAAAGGGAAGAAATGCATTAAAAACTGCGCTATTGCACGTACAGAAAGTTGAGCATAACTGCAACTCAAGTGAAACTTCGAATACGTGTATTATGTTCCTTAAAAGTTTGTGTGTGTGTGTGCTTGATTATCACATATATAAGCCTGTATGTGAGTTACATAAAAACCTCCAGAAAAATAGCGCAAAGTTTTAACTAACTATTTGCGCGCAGATAAGTTGAAATTTTTGGCGAGAGTTGCTGTCGTTGTTGCTGCAGTATTCACCCAAAAAAATATTCAATATGTTGCTGCTGCGCGTAAAAGCCATATAAAAAAGGAGGATAAAAAATAAGCAAAACAGATGGCAAAAGAAAAGACAAGAAGAAAGCCACGTTGAAAATGGCTTACACGCAACAAAGAACTTAGAAGTTCAATAATTTAGTGAAACTTGTGGCATATCCTACTACGGACAGCACATGGAGATCAGGTTATTTTAAATAAAATTTATTATTTTTTATAATGTGTGAACATTTGAACTGGTGGATATGAAGCTTTTAAAAATTATAATAAAACTCTTAATGAAGTAACGGCTTGTGCAAGGCTACTTTAACGTTTTTCAAGTCTGTCAACATTTTTCGAGGTTTTCAAAACTTTTTCAGTGTCTGTTTTAAAGTCCAAAAATGTTCTTTTACATATTTTATGACAAGAGCTGTATCTAGCTTGTGCTTAGTTACTTACGAGTATAAAAATTATACTAACATATTTTTAAGCTTGCATAGAGACACAAAGACGAAATTATACTTTAATGACCTACATATTTCGACTTTTCATATTTTTCAACATTCCATGAATCTCTTAACAAATCTCGACATTATTGACCTCTCTTTACATTTTTGACTTTTCCTTTTAAGATTTTTTAATGCACTTCAGCTTTTTCAAAATTTCTCAAATCTTTTAATTATTTGAAAATATTTCCAAATTATTCGACATGTTCCATATTTTTGACATCTCTGTTTTATTCAAGACTTATCGAATTTTGTAATTCTTTTAGACTTATTCATCGTTTAGCAACATTTTGCGTCTGTTTTAACATTGTCCTTTGCCTCGATCACTTACATTTACCAGTGTTTTCTTCAATGACCACTATATTCCAAAAGGGGGCTTGGGATTATATTCATGGCACTGTCTTTCAAAATAAACCTATATGTTAAGAGTAAAAACACAATGTGTTCCTTTCATGCGCTCACTGCCAAAAAATTACATTCACATGCTCACCAATACTTATGTACATATATGTATGTACCATCAAAAAACATTAAAGATTTAGGATTTCTCGAACACAACTAAGAAGAATAATATATAACCTACGAAAAATCTTTAAACTTTAGTAAGAAAGTTTTCTGGCACACAAAATTTATTGTCAAGCTGAAATTTTTAGGCACACACACATTCACACGGGAATTCGTATGTTCATGTGTTTAATTGTGCAATGTCACTGTGTTAGTTTTATATGTAACTACAATTTGAGTCACAACTGGCATGTTGCTGTTAGTAAGCAAAAGTATTTCTTAAGAAATTTTGCAGTGCAAAATTATTTGAGTAATTTTTGGCAAAAATTTTCTAAAACATTTTCAGTTTTCTCAATATTTTCTTGGTATAAGTATCTCGCCGTGTACTTGTTGTTTTTGTTTTCATGGAAAAACTTGTTATTTGCTCAGAAGTTTTCTAAGTAATTGTTATTTATATATGTTTGAAAAGATTTTAGAAAAAAATTGTTAGAGCGTATGCATGTGTGCGCTTAAGCTGGTGTTGTAATTATTTATGCCAAATGAAATGAAAATGGTACATTTGTAATTACGTGCTTCTAGCTGAATGAATTTTAAAAATATCTACTGTAGAAAAATTCTGATATTTCGGTTCATCATTAAATAAGGATACGGCTTATATGACAATTTAGCAAATCGTATGTCCAGTACTTGATATAAAAAGTTAAAGTTATAAGCACAACACTTTGGTAAAATATAATTAAAAAAAGGGCTGCAGATAAGTCATGGTGTTTGGATGAATCATAACAACTTCGTTTCAACAGTTTTGTTATAGAGTATTTCATTGACATTCAAATGGCAACGGAAGATACTCAGCTTTGAGTAAAATGCATTGAAGTTTTTTATTCAAGTGATAGAATAATTTTGTGAGCCCAGAGAAGTACAAGCAATATTTGAACGACGCATTAACTTCCAGCCAAAAGAGTTAAATTGAAGATTTTCTGGTATTAAGGATTCCATAGAGACACATCAGCTTCCACTACATTCTACAATTGTCGCTAAAGTGAGTACCCGATTTTATATCCACGAAAATTAAGAATTTTAGACCGATAAAATCAACGCATGATTTTATGATATAGTAAGTCATTTGAAGATTTTATTTTTAGAGTCAATAATTTATTATGATAACACTTTGTAATGTTTTAAAAATTAGTTTTTCTATAAATTTTTATTAAGAACCATGTCAACTTTACATATTTGAAAACGCTCACTCAAAATGTTTTTCGTACATATTTTTTGAGAGAATTTTTAAAGAAAAGATCTCGTGACTTTTTATTTAAAATAAATGAAATAGATTTTCTTTAAAACTTCATGTAAGAGCAAAACGTATTAAAATGTACTACTTTCCAACTGACAACCTGATGTAATAGCACACGCAGTAACTGCGAGTAAAAACTTTTGCCCAAAGGGACAAGTTGACAATACGTACGAGAAAATAAAACATGAACAGAAAAAAAGTCAAAATCTCTGTGAAATAGCGATAAAATTGGAAACATCACTATTGTAGTGTCATGGTTAACTAAATAGCAATGAATATCCAACAACAATGCAACAATGAAGTAGTAAAAAAAGTAAAAAATAAGCAAAAGCAAAAACAAAAACAAAACATACATAAAAAATTCCTTGTGTTTTATTTCAAATGTCATTGTTTCAATTGAACTGCGTGCATATTCGAATAAAAACTGTCACATGTAAAATTTTTCATTTCATAGTTTGTTAAAAATATTTATATATTCATAATATATGTCAGATATAAACTTTTCTTTTGCAGTATTATAATTAAGTATGCACTTTGTGATATTTAAAAAACATTTAGATAACTGATACTCTAATAAATATACTAGCAATTTTCATTTCGGCATGCAAAAAAAAATAGTTTATTTCTGCATACCCCAAAATCTGCTTGGTCTGGGCTAGCTCTACAAATCAAACTATATCATTATAGTTATCAGTTTTGTCCGTTAAACTATGGCTTATTCATATTTTATGAAATATTTTAAAACAGAATCAAAATATCAGTTGAAAGATCTTACACTGAGCAATTTTACTTGCAAAAACCTGTGTGAAATAACTCAAACGTGTCTACCAATAAGTATCCAAAGGATCAGATACATGTTTCAGCGCTATCCACGAACGTGAACTAAATTCAAATAATATCACTCTCTCCAACAGATTGCCATAAATAATGGCAATACAATACTTTCTTCGATACGATTTATTTTTGGTTTTTGTCTAATTCAGTATGTCTTATGGAAAACTCAGCACTGCACAGAGAATCCGTGAACGTACATATGTATGCGTAAATTATGTCTTCAATTGCTGTAATTTGTTCTTCTTTATTTTGCTATGAAGTCTTTTATTTTGGTTTTGTGTAGGGTCACTCCTCGCTACAGCTGCTATTTTTGATGTTGTTATTTTTGGTCTTATTACTGATATTGTTGCAATTGTTTTTTTTTTTTTTTGTTGCTGTTGTCACTTTCATTGTTGTTGCCATTATTATTTTTTGTCAATTGACAATGAAAACTAACGGCATGGAAAAATAAACGCACTGTGAATAACGTTGCTCTTTTACTTCTTTGTGTGTAAGTAACTATATGTGCACATATGTGTACGTCTGTATGCGTTTAGATTTTTATGACTGTCTTGGGACCTTCTACTCAATTGTACCATTTTCAGCTACCGCGATACTGTGATGCTGTTTTTGTCCTGTAAGCGCAATTATTATTGTGAAAATTGTAGCTTTTGGAAGCAGAGTCATTTAAAAGCAATGCTAGTGCTCCTGCTGAAAATATTTTATTCATTGTACACTTATATTATCCAATTATTTTGGTTGTTATTAACGATATATGAATTTTTTCTCGTTCATTGGAAGATTTTAGTTATTAAAATATTTATTCGCAATGTCAGTTAATTTTCCATTGTATAAAACAAAAAATTGTAAAAAACTAGGTTTGGAAATTTGGAAAATGCTATAAGCCTTGGACCACAAGAATGTTAATTAATAGTTATAATAAGATTTAATTTTTTCAAAGTACTTCTGTGACCCCTTCTACGGTAAGCGCTCTTAGAAGGGCTCTTGACGCAAGCGATGTAGGAAGACCTGCTCGAAGAGTATTTCTAATAGGCCTGCTAAAGAAGGCCTGTTTTATCGGGACGTTTCATATAAAAAAGAAAGTAAGTTTGAAAGGAGATGGCAAGGCCTTAATCTTACCAAGGAAGGCCTGCTAGAAGGCCTGCAAGCTACTGCCCTTGCCTACTGGGATGTTACGAAGTTAAAATGCTCACTAACTCTCTTAATATTATTGAAATGATGTTATTGTGGATGAAGTGTACCGTCGTTTTCACATGGTTTTATTAACTGAGGGACTTAAGTCTTAATTGAATTTAATATTTTCTAAAGATTTCTATACCTTTGCAGACAACTCATATAAATTAGTGCTTCACCGATATCGTGCTCGTAATGGTGCCAAACTTAACGTCTCGCTCTCGTCTCATATCACTGATCTCTCTTGGTTATTCTCGTTCATATTTTTATACATACACTATAATACTAGCAGCTGTCCGTTGTACAACCCTGTCGATACTTTACGCAGTCCTTACTGCAGACAGTTGGGTTCATATACGAAATATCACAACTTGGCATATGTTCCAAGAATAGCAATGTAAGTATTTTTGTTGAATAGAAGAAGCTTTTATCTAACCCCGTCTACATTAATAGAGTTGCTTGGCACAAATAATTTTCATTTTCGTATCAATTTTCACAGCAGTAGCTGCAGAGATATGGCGTTTTAATAATTCTGTTCAATAAAATTGTTATGCCCTTATATCTAATCTCGTTAAAATTTTGTGAGGTACTTAACATAGACTATATAGATCCTAGCAACGAATTTCAAAACGCTTGCTACCATAGGTGCTAAAATATTCCGTTTTAAGTGTTGCTGAATCTCGTTATTGCCGAAAATCAACGTACGATAAACATTACATTATCGCCGAGAACGAGTTATCTCCCAGACCCATCTCGTTCTTGTCCTCCGTCGCACGAGAAATATATTTTTCGATATCGTCTCGTTGTCGTTCTTGGTGGCGATAGCGCGAATGATAACGATATTTGCCGGTTCTCGGTGAAGCACTAATATCAATAGAATGAGATACAAATGACATTTGCAACTCGTACAAAATTCTTAAAAAAACTATCAGCAAAGATTTGATTTCAATTTGACTTTTATTATTGCACCGTGTGGTCCACTGTCTTGTTGACTGTTTTTCGCCTTTACTGCAATCGACAAAAACATTCCAACTCAACGTTATACTTTATTGCACTCACATTTATTAGATTTTATATCGCTCTTTACATTGTCACATACACAGTCATATACATAAGTACTAAAGGAAAGCCCTCTTACATAACCGCACATTTATGCGTATGTGTTTACATAACGTTGCATCCAAGTACGTTAAATTGATGAAAAGTGCTTTCGAGTGGGCGGAAAAACAACTTGTGTGCAAATAAATGTAAATTTAAATGCAAATAAAAGTAAAATAAAAATGAAGACAAATACGAAAATGACTTGAAAAAGTATGACAACTTGGCTGTGTTATCATCATGCAAGAAAACTGTAAAATTGTAGCGCGCATCATTTGAATATTTGATAAGCGATGTCAATGTATTTGAGTGCCCTCACAAGTTTGCTACAGCAAACACATGATACACAAACACAATGAAGAGTATTGCAACTATTTCAAATGATAGCAAATCGTTTTTGTGAAAATATCATTCTCATAAGTAGATGAAACGATAAAGGTGAAAAATTTTCTCAAATGCAATTCTATATATTTGGAAACTAACAAAATAAAAATGTAACTACATACAGCGAAACTTTAAAAGTAATCAAGCGCTTAAATTGTATAAAGAATAAGGTATTCATGTCTAAAAGAATTGTGCAGAAATTGTTATTTCAGTGAATCGTTTCAAAAAACTTAACCTTTAAAATAATTTTGCATCAATGATTAATACCTTTATAAAGCTGCATCTCATTAGCTTGAATTTTCAATATCAATATCCAAGTGCAATTCACGATATTCACCTTCAATCTTACCTGAGCAAACTAAAAGCTACTTATAATTATACTTTAATTAGCATTTTTTAATTTATGACCCTTTTGTATGCCATTTTTTCTGAACGGTATTTATAGAATTTAAATCACAGGTAATAAGGGAAAGAAAGTTACCTTGATTGCATTGCATTCAATATGAATTGTTCTTGTACTTCAAATACTGATTTGCATTGGCTTTTATGTTGGCAATATTAATTTCTATCTTATGTCTTGTCTTTCTTAGCTCTTAATCAAGGTAAGGTCAGCTATACTAGATTGCTTTTCATCTCATCTTCTACTACTTTAGCTCAAGCATTATTCTGATTTTCATAAGGCTAAGCAGTTTTACTCCCTTTGTGCATTTTGTATTAGAAATCAGCTTAATTAACATAACAGAAAAATAGAATCTTTGGTTAAAATATGTAAATTACCAAAGTGGAAGATCAAAACGAAAACTAAGAGAATCAAGTATCTTGTTTTTTAAAAGGCTGTTGAGATTGTTTGCGGAATTTAAAAAAGTTTTTCCTTTTATTTTGTGATACTTTTATTTAAAGATTTTTCTTATTGAAGCTATAGTATATTAAAAATTGGTGCGAAATTGTATAAAAAAAATAATCAAAAATAATATGAGATTAAGTGTTGCTTTCTGTCATGGCAACATAATTTAAAAATTGCTACTAACACAAGAATCGGCAGTAGCAATAACAGAATTTGCAATGCTATGAATTTTGTATAGTTCAATTGGATTTCATTGACCCGATAAGAGATTTCGATAATGCAATATATGCACAATATCCTACATACTGGACGTGCTCTTACAAAATAAACATTTGCTTATAAATGGTGATTTATTTTAGACTTTGATTTTTCAGTTTAAATTTTTTGACACTTATCGTAAGAGTTGTTATATTTTCCACATTAGAAATATTCAATAAAATTTGCCATTTAACTATGAATAGATACAGACGAACAAAGCTTGCAAATCACTAAATTTTATTATCAAAACTCATGAAAGATAAGGAACCAATTTTTATCGAAAAACGTTCTTCAGCGACGAAGTTCATTTTTGGATCAATGGGTACGTCAACAAAGATAATTGCCAAATTTGAGTAGCAGCCACAGGTGGTTCAAAACTTGCCAACGGACCCAGAAAAATGAATGTGGTTTGTGGGCCGGCGGCATCATTGGACCGAACTTTTTTAAAAATAATGAAAATCCCAACGTAACAGTCAATGAAGTAAGATATCGTGCGATGATACCAACTTTTTTTGCATAAAATGTAAGAATTGGAATTGGTTGACATGTGGTTTCAGCATGACGGTAACACATGCAATTAATCTCAGGCTTTAGGGCAGGTCATTGGCCGACAAGGTCATGTTGTTTGACCCCTTCACACTATTTTTGTAGGGCTGCGTGTAGTCTCTCGTGTACAGGAACAATCCAGCCAAAATTACAGGCCTGGAAGACAAATTTACAACTGGTGAGATACCTGCCGAAATATTGGAAAAAGTATGACAAATTTGGAGCTTACTGATGAGCCACCCAAGGCATAGCCGTGGGCAATATTTCCATGAAATAATATTTAAAAAGTAGATGAATCGCTGTAAATAAATATTTTATTTACTTTTGCAAAGTTTTTGATCTTTTTTCGATTTTCAAAATCTAAACGCTTAAAAATTCACCCATTACAAGATCGGGAAATACGTAAAGGTTTGAGAAAATTTAGTGCTTTTGGCGGTCGGTATAATGTTAATTTATTATCGTTGTACTGAAGGACACTTAAGTTTTATAGTATATTTAAGTGGACCTTATTCCAAGTAATATCGGAATATGAGTTTTGAAGAGAAAATGGTATTAATATTTTTGAATTATGGTATTTGCCTTTTAGTAAGCACTGAATTTTATTTAATATGTTTGAAAATTAAGTATGTAACAGTTATGTGAATTTGCCATTGGATTAAAGTAAAGTTCGGTGATTGTTGCCCAATTGAAGTAAAGATATAAGATATTGCATACTTTATGTCTTATAATACTTGTAACAACTTTTACTTGGGACATTAAAAGTCAAATAGATAGCAGATAAGCGCAGCGGTTTCCGATTTAACTGGTTTTTTGTAAGTTGTTTTTGCCGAACTAATGAATTATAAATCTTTTTGAGACGATATTTGTATGCAAAAAGTTTCCAAAATCAATTAAAAATAATTTATTTTTTTAAATATTTTTTACCTTTGCAAAATGTCTCTACGAAAAAAATTATTTAATATAGTACTTACTTTCAAAATTTGAGTTACTGTTAATTTAGCAATAAGAACTTTTTAATAAGTGTTTCTTGCCGTGTATGCAAAAATAAAAAAATAATCTATGTAAAGCAATAAAATTAAGAAAAATCCCAATTTCAGGCACAACATAAAAATTCATCAATATTCTGTGCGTATGTACTAACGAAAAGGAAAATCAAATCAAATGAAATGAATTATTTAATGAAATAACTACACGATTATGTGAGTTACGCGTGTATGTATTATGAATGCATATGTGAGCCTAAAATCTATTGCGTCCATTTAAATGTGCACGAACATGTTGTACTCGCTATTGACGTTGTAAGTGTGGACCATGCTCTTGCATGTCATGCATATAAATGATAAAAATTCAATTGTAAATCTGTGTGCGTGACCGTGTTTATGAGCGTGTGCGCATGTTTGTATATCTGCAAACGTTAGAGTATGTTAGCTAACTGATTAAATTTATGTAGTGGTTGTGTTTTCCTTATATGGTTTGTTGCTGCAGTGATATTACTGCTGCTGTTGCTTCTAAAATATCATCAACTGTAGCTTTATTTTCAATTACAGCCGTTAGATTTTGATAACAACTTTTATGTCGATATCATATTTTATCACATTGTAAGACTCGATTGCTTCGAAGCTTTTTTCAATTCATGTAAAACATCTTGTTCTTGACAAGTTTATTTGGGGAATGTTCTTTAAAAGAAGAAGTTTAAGTCTATTGAATTATGTCGCATTTATTAATGAAAATTAAATGCTCCCTTAACTCAGGGAAAATCTGTGGAAAACCTGTATAAAAAATCATTGAGGACTTTACTGAACAGCAATCTGAAAAGTTTGCGGTGCCAGAGATTCTCTAACATCGAAGACAATCGCAATAAATTTTTACGTGAACACAATGCTCACAGCGTGAACATTACTAAAATATATGGAAAAAGGTAATTGTTTTAAAATGTTTTCTTCAGTCTAGCTTTGTGTCAAAATAGGCATTGGTTTGAATATTCCAACCAAAACTTAGTCTTCATATTCATTTTGCTTATCACTACAACAAATCTACGTAAAAATTAATGGTTTTAGTTTGACACAAAATGATCTCGGAAAATTATAGCAACTTTAACCTTAACCATCGATATATAAACAAATATTTAAAATATAACATTTCTCCTAAGCTCATGTTTAAATTTTTCGCAAATTTGAAAGCGCACTTGCTCACAGATCTGATTTCAATAAATTTATTCAAAGCAAAATTACTTCTTCTACATAATACTTCCTGAGAGAGCACAGCGTTGTCAGCTATTTCAAATGAACATATTGCATACGTCTGAAAATTGAATTTTTAATTTATTTTGGTGTTGTAACAAAATACAAGCGCCTATAAGTATGCTTACAAAATTTTTATCTCTTTAACAAAATCATAAATTCAGAAAACCCTTTCTCGTAAGTAGAAGCTGCTGCTGTTGCTGCCGCAAAAAGGTAGTTGAAAAGCGACGAGGCTAATAAAGCTACATATGCTGCTGGTGCTGGTGCTGCTGCGTTTTCCCCTAAGCCTAATAAAGTATAATTTAATGATGCACTTACACACACACACACACACACACACTCATTCACACAAATGTGCAAAAAAGCTTCCGCTTAAGATAAACCAGCAACAACGTACACAAGCTTCCCTGTGACGAGTTTAACAATAGTTTATTATAAAATAACATAAGAGCAACAGCAACAAATTACCTTGCTGTAAAATTGCAGCCAGTAGCTGAAGAAGCAGAACAATACGGAAAAGGTCAAAAGAACACTAGAAATATAAGGGTTAAAAAGTGGTAAGCTTACGTGTCACAAAATAGAAATAAAATATGGTTTGGTTTTGGGTTGTAAGGAGTTAAGGAGAGCGATACTAAGTAAGACGTACCTATGCTGTGTTATCGAAATAGCTTGAGGGAAGAATACGTGTATTTTTAAAGGACCCTTAAGAGTTTGTTTACTTTTTGAAAACGATTAAAAATATAGTGCGTCGAATCTAAGTGTAAAAGCTACAGAAACAAAAATGTAAACACAAGCAACAGCAATGACAACAGCAGCTGTTGAAAGACACTGAAAGACTTAAGACGTTTATTCAACGTAAGAAAATGTTGAATATACGAAAATTAATACGAATTATTCATTGTTAAATTTCTAGGCTATTTATGTGTTAAAGAATTCATGAGTGCATAGAGAATATGGTAGGTTTAGTAAAGTAAATATATTTGACTTATCATGACGTATGAGTAATATTCAATTATCTATATAGCAACTTATGAACATTTTTACGATTTTGGCCTTTCTGACCATTTTGATTTACTCCCTGCGCTTTTGTTTTGGAAGTTTAATTTTTATTTGGCCGCTGGACTTCAGGTCGTAAAGGAAATTTTTGAGTTTTATTTACTACTTACTTGGAATAAAAAATTTTGATACAAAAAATAACAGAAATGTTAGTTACCATGTGGAATTAGGTTAGAATTTGCAAAAATTTAATAATCAAAATGATATTTATTGATATATTAAAAAACCTTTGTAGTGACCAAAAAAAATTTTAAAACAAATTTTTGATTGTTTTTATTTAAATTATTGCAATACCATCGAATAAGCCGAACTGAATGAAAGTCTCGTATTGTAAAATTAGGTTTGATGATTGCCCGAAAAAAAATTCTTGATAATTTTTATTTACATATTAATCTGCCATTAATAAGTGAATTCTATAATTAATTTTTATTTACTCTGTTCACCAAAATATTATGAATTAATTAAACCCAATGCTCTTTAGCTATTTTTGATTAAATTGGGAAATGCTACAATGGTAAATTTTTCAAATCTGCAGAACTTATTTAAGTAAAAACTGAGAGCACCATAGTATTTAGCAGATTAAATTTTATAAGGATGACATTTTAAGTAGATATTTTTTTTAATCAGTAAAAATAACCAACTTTAAGTCAAGTAAATTTGATCTATTAAAAAAACTCTATGTTTCAGTTAAGAACCTATGGGAGTAATTAAAACTATTTCTAACATCAGAGGTGAAAAAAATGGTTTCTATAGATAGAAATAAACGGAATATTTTAAGAAACAAAAAATAGATTAAGGATTTTTTATGAGAAATTAAAAAAAGTTCTATCAGTGTTGGTTCATCAACAGAAATTTTGTATGCGGAAGAATATTCCAACTTTTTCTTAAAGCATCCTCTGTTATCTTTTGTCGATATCTTGGTGCTAAATTGAATCCTTTTTTAAGATGCTGTTTCAGTCATACATACATACGTATGACGCAATCTTCAGTAACTTACCTTCATCTAAGTGTTGCTGCGGCCTTTTGTTTGATTTTTCAATAAAATGCTTTGTTGAGCCAATAAAGGCAACATCAATAGCAGTAGCAACAGCAATACCACCAAGGCGAAGCTTAAGAACCAAGATAGGTCTGAACAATTTTATTTGCAACATTGTAAGACTACACACTTTTACGATACGATCCAACCGAAGGTGAGTTGAGCTGCTGCTATTTATTTGTATTTTTCTTTTCTCTTCTTAGTTTTGCACATTTTCAATTCTTCTTGCTTCCTTTAAGTCGTTACTTACATCTGCTGCTTTAACGCTACTTCAAACTGCTTAAAAGGTTGACACAGGGCTTAGCGTACTCACATCAACCTGCCGGCTGCTTTTGTAGCCATTCAATGACTTTTTTTTAATTGTTTGCTTATATTGCTGCTGCGGCGTCGTCTTTACGTTGATTTGTCCTTTGTGGTTTCTATGTCAATTTTTTGTTCCCTCAATGTTGGGTCGAAGGGTTTACCAAACACTAGGAAATTAATTTTGTTTTCGTATCGTATTATCAATTACAAAATTTTTGTTTGCACTTGTGTTGTGTCCTTTCTCAATTTATTTAAAATTTGTGTCAGCAAATTGGTCGTTTTGGCACTTTGTTGACATTGCCGATAGCAGTGAAGATTTGTGATGAATTTGTGTTTAAAATATTATGTTTAACTATTATTGTGTCACATTGAATTTTCTTAAATTTTTTGTCATGTAACTGAGAGCCATATTTACGTTCGTTATTTTCATTTGCAGTAATTTTACTCAAAAGTCCTTTGTAAATATGTTTTTATTCACTTTCCCAAATTTTTTCGCATGAAAATCATTAAATGATATCAAACCGAGTTATGGCAAATAAAGGATTTCTTTTATTACAATTTCATTTCAACGATTTTATTACAATTTCATTTGATTGCAGCCGTAAATATAAAATGGCTAAAATTTATTTTCATTAAATGTAATTTCAGCACCATCAACATCAACAACAACGTAAAAAGCAACAGCATAAAAGTAAAAAAAAAAATCAAGGACATTAAATGACTACTTGCAGCACTTGCTGACGCTCATATTGAGAATGAGTTAATAAAATTTGGCTAATACATATGTATGTGCAAGTGTGCGTATATGTACGGATGCATTATGATTCATTAAAATGACGGTTATTACACATAACAATGACTGACGTATTTATTGTTACTAAAGAAAAAATGGACGCATAATTTCAGCTGCGGTTGACATTTTGTCGGCTGTAATGTTGTGGTGGTATTTTGGTCAAATGCATCAATTTTCAGCGCTTACTGCATAAACATAATTTTTTCCAAAAATTAATAAGGCACATTCAAGCGCAATTCATTTTATGGCTTAATTTTAAAAATTTTTTTTTACTGATGACAAATGTTCAATATTAAACCATAAGCAAAGCTGAAAATTTTAGGAATTTTAGCTGTTGAATTTTAGAAAAAAATCCAAGGTCTCTGCGAAAGTAGAGATATGCTTTTCTTGTTTTTAACTCAAATCCTTTATTACTTTACTATATTCACCTAAATACCCTATAGTTTGAAACAATCAATGCTACATAAATATTGCTTAAACAAGTAACTGATTGTTTTCAGTTTTGGTCCAAAAATTATCAAATCTAAATATGTATTTTACTATGTTTATTTCTTAAGCAATTCACGCACTGTTATCTAGAGTAACTTATTATTAAATCAAAATATTATAAGTATTTCTTTATAAATTACATTTAACTCATTTATGATTTATCTAAACAATAACAAAGAGATTTATTGAAGATCAAACTCAAAGTGGTGTGCAGAGAAGATGCACATTTTTTAAAAACTGTGGACGAAGCAAATTAAATTAAGCTTTTTTAGTGCAGTCAATATTATTTAAAATTTCTAGCACTTCAGTATCCGATATTTATAATTACCCAATGTTACAATATTGGGGCAAATTATCAAAACCCTACGCATCGCATTGTAAGTGAGCTGAATTGAAAATGGACCCGAAAGAATCAGCAAACAATTCAGCGATTTTCTAAAAGTTGTTAGACACAAGATCTTTATATTTTGTTAAAGTGAGAATCCCAGAATATTTTCTTTTATTATTTAAAAATAGCCAGAAAGAAATTGACTTAATGCCACATTCGATTGACGCTATAAACTTTTTATAAACTTGCATCATTTCCACTCCAGCTTCATCCTCACTGGTAGAAAACGTAACAGTTTAACCGGTTACTTCTCATATTAAAGATTACCTACCTCCTTAGTTCATAATTTTTTGTCCGACATTATTTACAACATATAGTGTCAATTAAGTATAAAAAAATTTTAATTTTATATCACATTCTATGAAGTTTCTCATTACTAAAGCCTCAATGAATGCCTTAAATATTAAACATTCAGTAAATATTCTTTTCTAATATGGATGGATTTTTTTTTTTACTTGAATAAATACATTTTGCATGGTGCAAAGACAACACGAATTATTAATACTTACAACGATATTGAGGAAAAAAATATTTTGTTGTTACTGCTGTTGTTGTTAGTCGCAGTGTCCTTTAAAAAATTGAATGCGGTAAAATAAGAAATTGATATATAGTTACATAGCGAATGTATTACTTATGCCTACAGCTATTTCATAATACCCATGCAGCATTACAGTCACTTTCAATGATCTTATTACTGAGTAGTTTTTTTCTTTTGGTTTATTTAGTTTTGATTATATTTTTAACTGTCTCTAATGGTTTTGTTACGCATTTATTTTATGACTGAACCAATAAATAATATTAAAAAATATATGTATCATTTAGTGCTTAAGGCTTCTGCTTCTTTAAATTATAATTTAATTTGCTTATACTTTTCTAAGTTTTGCAAATCTCTGATAGATTATACAAACTTTCTGGTTATGTAAGTAGATTAGATAGGTATATCAGGAGCTCATAAGCTTGTATGCTTTTCGGCGTTTTGAATTTCAATTTATCAACGCACTATAGAATTTGTCTACTGGACATACCTATACATCGGGATATGAGTATGTGTATGTGTCTGTGTGTGCAGTTTTGTTGATTGCTTGCATGTCGCTCCAATTTTGATATTTTCGTTTCGGTTTTTTGTTTTAACAAAATATTTTTCCTCTCGGTGTTGTTGCTGTGGACGTTGTATGTAAATTTACAAAATTGAGGTCAAGGGCGTCAATAAAAAGGACACAAGTACACAGATACTCACAGAAGACACAAATGTCCCCGGCATACATAGAGTAAAGCAACAACAACAATAACAACAAGATAGTGAACAGCAGTAAAGTGACATAACATTATTGCTTGTGTCCTATAATTGTCTGCTGTTCATTTTATTGCTGTCCCTATGACTGTTGTTGTTGTCCATTTTATTGTTGTTTACTTTATTTCACTTCTTACTCTCAGTTTATTCTTTTGTCAATCGGTTTTCAATGCCACTGTAGGGTGTTTTTTTTTTAAACAACATTTGAGAAAACTATCTTTTGTTGAATTTAAATATATTCCTATTTTTCCACACATTCTATATTTAAGAGCTATCTAATGCATTAGTTTTTTTTAATGCAGGCTAAATCCAGCTAAGCATGAGAGTATTCATATATAAGAGTCCTTTTAGAAGAACCTTAAAATAGAATTTTAATTTCTACAAAAGCAATTGTTGTTACCAACTTAAGTTTTACTACGCGATGAGCGACTCTCATCTCATCTTTGAGCTCCGTCAAAATAATACGCGTACTATATATAAATAAAAAAAGGATAAGAAATTAAGATTTTAGATCACAACATTAGATGCTGCCCTAAGTGTTCCGCATTGGCAGTTTTTATTTTATTCGAATTTAATTAAAATCAAATATCAAATGCTGTCAAGGGAGCGAATCTAAAATACGCCAGCAGTCAGCATTTACCGGCATTTAAATTAATTCGCCTTACTTAAAATTTGTTCTCTCATTGCCTACGCGTCATTAAAGTGTCTCAAGAGCAGCATCATCAGTGACGCAACAGCATCGCCAATTTCATTCAACCGAAGCAAAGTGAGCGATAACAAAAAAAAACTTTCAGCAAATCTAGGCATCACCACATCGATTTAATGTGTGTGGCAACATTATGCTTCACTGAATGTCTCAAAGGCAAGTACGCAGTTAGTGTTTGACGCCAATGACGCCAATTGATTTTCATTCGATCAATTAAGCAACAATAATTAATGCAACCGGCTTTTGAATTCAAATCATAAGCGGAAGAATGCTTTAGTTTATTTTCTGTAGTATTTCTGGTTGGTGGTAATTGTGCCTCCTATGGTATACAAATACTTTGTGTCTAAACTATGCTTCATTCTTGCGAAGAATCAAATACAACAACGTACGCGGTGGCATGCGCACTCCATTTATTGACAATAGTAAAATTCCCACCAATTTTGGTTGCTTGAGGGTGCTTTGTTTGCTTTTAGATTTCCGCATGGAAAACTTACAACACTTGGCACAGTTGCGGCGACGACGTTGGATTCGATTTGTATTCAGTACTTAGCATTCAGCCATAAATGACGTATTTACACACTTGAGTGAAGCTTTTGAATTTAGCAGCCACGCATAAATTGATTTGCCGCTGATGGACGCGCAAAATGGTAAATTTGTATGCCATACACACAAGAGGCCAATTTGTTGCCAATGGCAGCGGCGATGGCGGCAGATGACAATGCGAATTAAGTGAAGTGTTTGTCTGATTATGTTTGGCACAGAATATTTGTGTGTGTGTGTGAAGAACTTTATGTTAGGAGCAGACAGTATTAATTATGAAAATCTTTTTACATTTCGTTAGTGAGTGTAATAGTGAGCCAAAAATCATATAGTAAATACTATGCTAAAACTATTTTTTAAATGAGATGGCAGATAAAGCAAATTATGTTTTTGTCAAAAATATGTAACTTAATATTATTTCGTAAAAATAGCACATAAACGCGTAACGAAAATTAAAGATTTTGATGAAGGGCATCTGCTTTTTTGGTTTCTTATGCTTTTGCTGCATTCTAATTTACACTTAATGACACAACGTGTGTCGCAGCATTTTACGATCTCCAAAATTTTATGAAATGTTTGAGCAAATGCAAAAAGTTATTTGGATTTTTTATTACAAATCTAAGCTAAAGAAAAAAAAAGTAGCTCGCATGTCAAATTTCTCGGCATTATTTCGAAGTCTGTGCCCTTTTGTCTGACTGAGTCTGAGGTTTTGCGTTGTATTTTTCTCCACACAAAATGTTAAATTTTTCATATTCAGCTTCAGTTGCTTAGAGAAACGTCATAGATTTTGGCGTCAAGTTAATGCATTGCATTGCTGACTTCCATGGAAAGCAAATGAATTAATGGTTTTTAGTATTCTAAAGAATTTTTGGTGTGATTCTTCTATGCACTAAAGTTTGTGTTTTTGAAATCTTTTAGAAGATCTATATGCAAGATTAATAACATGAAACAAGCATTTCAAAACCTTAAGTTGTATTTCAATAGTTCCAGTAGTTTATTTAGAAATGTATCAAAATTGTTCCTTTTTTTAAATTTAACCAAGCATCACCATCTTTTAAGTTTATTTTTCATATTGAAATCCGTTGCTTATTCACTACATCAGTATAAAAACTAATGCTTGAATTTTAAATTCATTCTACATTAATGCTTGTTTTAAAATCTCTGCAATTAACTCAAAAGTCTGGCGACCTCAGCGGTGACAGTGCAAAAGGCCACCACGGATTATTTGCAGATGTTGGATATATTGCAAGAAAAAAAAAACTTTAATCAGGCACGCCTCTCAGTCGAAATGCTACTGTGGAGAAAAACTGTCATGACACAGAAATAAACTTAAGTATCATACAATGCTATGAGCAAGTGGAAGTTTATTATATGCAAAGTGTTGTTAGCTGTTTCCTTGAATGAACTGTAAAATTAAAGTAATGGAGAAAATACAAAACAAGTCACAGGGTTGGTGGCCTCTGTACTGAAGATGGCACATAGTATCAGTAACAACAGCATCAACATATAGCTAAAGCAACAAAATGCCCTTGAGGTTTTTGCAGCCAACATGAGTGACAATGCAACTTTAAAGGATTAAAAGCTGCGTTAACAGCAACAGTGAAGCAGTTGTACTTTCTCTGTCAAAACGAAGTCGAAAGTAAAGTTGGATCACTGATGACGAACACGACTAGTGAAAAACAAAGAAGAAGAAAGCTTAAGAAACATTCACATCACAATATAAAATGTAAGGAAACTTTTGCTCCTCAGCTAACAATTTTTTTTTTTCAGATTTTTGAGAGGCAAAACAATGCAAAAATTTTGGAAAAAAGACTCCTGTTATCTTTCATCATCCCACCTCGCCGCACTTAACAGCACTGCACCGCATCTCACTCGCAAGTTTACATGTACCGTACAAACGTCATAAGAATTAAAAAGACGACTTCAAGTTTTGCAACATTTGCCGCATTTCCTATGCGGCATTTTCTTCAGCTGCATTTTGATACGAAAAGAGTTCTAAGACGCATACATATATGGTTGTTGTCTTTATTATTGCAATGGCATATTTTTGTTGTCTGAAGAGAATTAACGGAGCTTTGCTTCTGTATCTCCTGTTGCCGTTGTTGTTTTTGCTGGATTATGTAAATGCTTTATTCTGCGTACTTATACATATGTGCAGCTGGCTGCTTATGGATGAGTCTGCATGTCTTTAGGTTAAAGCGAAACATCATGGTACATTGCACAAAGGCACACATTTAAATTTAGGTACATAGATACGTCTACATACTCATACACACATTTATAAAAATTATGTTTTTTTTAGTTGTTTTCGTGCTACCATGAACACAGAGCCTATGGCAGTTACTTGCAGAAACATGGTCAAGAACTTTAATAATATGTCTTGGAAATAAATTATTAAAGAAAATCATTTCTTTAAATAAATATTTAACTTAAGTTTAATATTTATTTTAAGTAGATGATTGTTCTATAAGTTATTGTTTTTGGTTTCAAAGGGCATGTAAAGTTTTCCTCAAAAGATCGCAGACATTTTAAAAATTAATTACAAATAAAAACACTTTTCATGTTGTTAATAAATAAATTATATTTTCTGAATTTTACTGATCACAAATCCAAGTAAGTGAGGAAGAACTCAGAACAAAAATTATTCAGCTTAAGAAAATATTCAGCGCACAACTTATTTTGCTAAATGGCCCTGTCGACTTGTCATCTAGACCTGTAAGCAAAAAAAAAAAACACTTTTGTCGTAAGACTTTTCTAATATTGAAAATTCTTTTCACAAAATCTTTTTCCAATTACTAAAACAAAATCTACCAAGAAATGCATTTATATCAATAAGTTTAAAAAATTAAAGCAATACCATAAAAGAAAAGTAATAAATAAAAAACAATTTTCTAAGACTCAAGTGTAAAATACGTTCTCAAAGTAAAAATAAAATCAACTTATTGGTAAAGCTAAAACAAATATCTAACCGAATGTTTGTTGAATTAAATACCTAAGCATAAAATTTTCATTCAAACTTACTCTGGTGATACTTCCCCTTTAAAAGCCAAGGTAAGGTGAGAATATATAAAAAAAAAACTTAATTATAGCCCCACTTTGACTGCCCTTTACATTGAACTGTTTCTATATCTATAGATATCTTGTGTAGCACAAAAGGTTCCTGCATAGAACTTTTACTTTCTAGGTTATTTTAAAAATTTTTCCTCTTTCTAGTCAGCCATTAATAATATATTAATCCCTTTTTAATCCGTTTTTAAAAACCAATTAATCCATTTAAATTGGAGCACAAACACTTAACTGTAAGTTCACTCAAGGCATTCATTAGCGAATGGGGTTTGTATTTTTAATTCATTTTGTTAGACAAACGAATGATGTATTTGAGAGCGCAGGAAATACATATACACCTATACATACAGCGCCATACATAAAAACAGGCAAGCCAGAGCGCAATACGATGCAATTTGATTTACATACAGCTGGCAGCACTACATACGGAAAAAGTAAAAATGAAAAAAATGAAGCGATACAACTGAACATACAGACAAATATCTGGATGGTTGAAAAGATAGATGGATAGGAATAACACTACTGCACCAAAGTGTGTGAGGAAAAGCTGACTGTTTGATTTTAAAAATGGCAGACTAACAGACAGAGATTGCACCGCTCACAATTTATAGCAGTTAGCCAGTCAAACATAGTTCCCTATCTTAAGCTCTAATAGAACAAATGCTTTGACACGCGCTGACGGTTGGTTGACGGTGCAACTTTGAACTTTCTGTATCATAATCTATTCTTCACAAAAACAATAGAGAAAACGAGTTTTGGAGGAGCTCTAATTTTTATTATTGAAGAATAAAAACTTCATGTGGAAAGATATATCAAGTTTATATTGAATATATAGATACAATGGAAACAAGGCAATAAAGACAATAACGGAAACGAGGATATTGAGAAATCATTAATTGCAATATCTATATGTATAAAAAAATTCAAAAAATTACGTGCTTTGGAGAGTATGAAGAAAGGAAAAATAAATGAAGAAAATTAGAACAATATCCAAATAAAAAAAAAAATTTGGACTAATAAAACAATGAAATAACTAAAATAAATATATGTGCTCAGATCCATCAAAATTATCGAATAACAATACAATTAAAGAACAAAAATAAGCCAGCCTCAAGCATTTGTGACAACAGAAACATGATAAGCATTAAAAAAAATTACAGACTCTTAGAACAATGAACTCATAAGTGAAAATTTAAAAAAAAGCATTAGCATTTTGTAAACGCAATGAGGATAGTAAGATGGCATTAAAGACTTAGAAGACAAGGAAGATAAACAAAAATTACAATAATGTCAATCAAAGCAGTAACACCAAAAATATTATAGATAGTGACGCCAATTACAACAAAAAATAAATTCAGATCAAAGACGCAGTAAGGAAAAAAATGACAATATTAATAGCCATAGCAACAAAGACAATTTAAAAATATGATTTACTTTATTTTTCCGAAAGCTGCATAATCTGAGTTTGCCTTGCACCTAAAATGAGGCAAAGAAAATATATTTCTGTAGCTATTTCTACTGTGCATTGTGGAGGACTCTCAATGCTAGCAACATTTTAGTATCGAAATGCGCCATATTAGGTTATTGGCAACACTGATTTAATGCACACTTCCACCAACAGCAACAAAAATTATAATGCCATAACCACCGGCAACAACTGCATAAACAATACCAACTAGGGTTGTTTGCCTCATGGCTTTGTGCTGTTACTGCTGCCACTACTAAAAGCTGACTCCCTTGTTTCTAATGTTGTTATTGCTGCTTGTTGTTATGTTCATATGCCGGTTTCATTCGTCATTGCTTAACTGGGTTTTGAGGTCGATTGTTCTCTTGCAAAATTGTATTTGGCCCAAACAATTGTGTGGGGAAAATGAATTTCGCAAAAGTATTGAAATTAGGGTTTGATGCACAACTACAGCGAAAACAACAACGGTAGCAATATTGGGTATTACGAGTGCAACAAAATTGCATTGCAGAAAAAAGGTGTAATAAAATAGCAAAAAGAAAACGTAGCTCTCTTAAGTGGAAAGTTGTTGAGGGAGATCAAAAAGTGTTTTTTCGTGTTGTTGCTTGTGTGCATCAAGACATTGCGCTGAGCTCCATTGAGGAAATGGGCGCAGAACAGTATGCAAATAATTGGGTTACTATGAAATATTGAAATCGTATGCAGTTTTTTTTTTTTATTACACGTAGCTTAAGTCACTAAAGAACTGAATATTTTTTATTTTTTTTAGGTCAGTATTCTCACGATTGATTGTGAGATTTCATGAGAGTAGTTGGAATGCAGATATAATATGTTAAAGATTTCTTCACTTAGAGGCAATACATATTTGTGTAGCCTTAAGTTGGCGACGAACTTTTGTTTCCTGCTTAACGGTTTTAGAGATTATTTATAGCAAATTCACTTAATGATCTTTAATACTGCAAAGTTCGTACGTTGAGGGCAAATGCAATGAACGTACAAAGTTAGGGAACAAGTTTTCGAGTAAAGTCTTGTATTTATCATAAATAATTTTTGGCGATAACGTAATATGCAAAGCGTTTTTTTTTTCATTACCAAGCATTTTTTAGCGGTTGCAAACCAGACAGTTCGAAAAAAGTTTCAAGAAATGTTTATTCATCTTAAATTTAAAATCTTAAATCAACCCTATCATGAATAAACATTTCTTGAAACTTTTTTCGAACTGTCTGGTTTGCAACCGCTAAAAAATGCTTGGTAATGAAAAAAAAACGCTTTGCATATTACGTTATCGCCAAAAATCTTTTATATCGAACTTGAATTTTCAAAATCGAGACACTAAGGGATTGAGGCTGGTTTTTAACCGTGGAATGTAAGAGAATAAAATTATTTTTAATAGTAGGAATGATAATTAAATTAAAATTTCCTTTAAATTAACATGCAATATTTTGTGAAAGCATTTCAAGGTACCACAGTGTGCAAGATAAGATATAATATATTAAGTAACACTTCCCTGAACACATAAATTAACATCGCTTACTCCATTTGAAACAAGACTAAATCAGACAGACGTAGCGGAAAGACAACCAGACAAAAGTGAAAAAGTTGAACGAACTTAGCTGCTTCAATTGCTGTGTGACTTAAGTTGTAGTCGTCATCGTGGTGGTCGTTGTCTTCATGTCGTCACATCGCTGCAGCTAACAACATTTTAAGCGCATCTCAGATTCCAACAGCATTAAGTAACATTCACACGTATGAAATTGCCAAGAGACATACGAAAATTTACAAATGCCACGCCTCTTCAGTGACAAGCTAAAGGGGGATGTGAACAGAAAAACAAAAAAACCTAACAAAAGTGCGAAAAAAATCCTTACTGAGATTTTGAGCACCTTCAGGGTGCAACTTGGCATCAACGCAAACAAACAATGCAATTTCATGATGATCAAAATGCTGCTACTGCAAACAACACATCAGCAAGAGTAGCTGGCTCGTTGGTGTTAGCGATAGCTTTTAATTTTTTCTTACAGCCATGGAGATCATATGTGTGTTTCAGGTTGAAGCGAAAAACATTAATCTATGTTTAACACACATTTTCTTTAAACAGTCTTAATCGTTACTTGAGGCTTTACAAAATTGTCTTGATATTTTTGAAAACTGCTGTTAAAATGAAAATATAGCAACCAAAACGACCAAAATATAATCAGACAGTAAATGAAACAACGCTCAGGAAAAATTTCACTTTATTTGAGCGACTATTTCAGTGTAAAAAGCATCTTCCAATTTACCACAGACACAAAATTAATGGAAACTACTTCAAAAAATCTTCATGAGCATATAACCCAAATGCTCTCAAAATTTTGAGTTTTAATATAGGCCTTTTGCTTCTGATCAGTTTTCATATTGGTTCTGCGGTCACTTTTCTGATGAAAAAATTGCATGGAAATATCAATTTTTCACGATTTTTCAGAAATAAAGTTTTTGACATATATTCATAAACTTTTGTTCATATATCGCATGATTTGACAATAGTCCGAAGCAAACAAAAAGTTATTCAATATAGGCTAGTGGTCCTAGTGGATTGTGGCTTTCACATAAAAAACTAAATCATTTATTTATAAATAGACTGAATTGGAGGCGGTGCAAAGCAAAGCTAATTTTTCAAATTCAAACAAAAACTTAAAGAAATTAAACCCAAAAGACTTTTTCTATTGTGTGTTATTGTTTTTGAAACACATTTGGTATTAAAAAAAAGTTCATTAAACGGTCAATCAGTCAAAAGTATCAATCATGCTTGTATATAATATGACGCTTCACTGATATTAAACTCCCAAAAAAAGATATTATGTATAAAAAAAAATGTTCTTTTCATAAGACACAAATATTAGTAAAATTGTAGTTAATCATACGAGAATGGTTTTTTATAGCACCCTCAAATGAGCAATCAAATGCAACGTGCAATTTGTGTGCAACAACAACTTTGCTGTATAAAATTAGACTGCGCTTTATAAAAATGTTAACAAAGGACCTAAAGAACAGAAATCCACAAATCATACCCCTGCAGACACTCGCTGTGGTAGAAATTCTAATGATGATAACCAAAATAATGTTTACGACGATAATGATGTTTTCGTTTTATGGTTGTAATGATGTTGGTGGTCGTCGTTGTCGTAGTATAGCCAATGCTAGCTGCTAATGGCAGTCAACAAGAATAACAGCTACAAAAACAACAAACCCAGCAACAACAACAAAAACTAACAACAGTAATAGTGGTAAAAACTTCAAATTTGAAATACGCTACTCCAATCCCAAATGCTCTCCTTACGCTCGTGCTAAACAGTTGTAAGTAGTTTCCTTCTTCTTCTTCTTCTTCTTCTGCTTGTGCTTTCGCAATGCTGCATGACAGAACTTTATTAGCCTCGTAATTCATTCATTCGTCTAAGGTTTCTTGAGGATGCTTATTTTCTTGCTTACTTCCTTCCTCTGTCACAGCATTTCACACTTTGTTTTTGCTTGTTTTTTTATTCTTTGCTTTTACTACATTTTCACACGCTCCACTTGAAACGCTTAAGCTAAAGCCATTTTAAAATCGCATGTGATTCATGAGCTTCAATGGCGAGTTGTGTTGCTACTGTTGCAGTGGAGCCTCGTCGAATGCTAGGAGGTAGCTTATGCGGTAAAGAGAAAACAGCATAAGGTGCAATGGCACAAACTGCTTAAGAGTTTAATATGTATACGCAAGCGCTGCCGTAGCATTTAATTAGATATTATTTTTAATGAAGAAACATGTTCATTCAGGTTTTTTTTTCTTAAAAGAACTTAAATATATTTTGTTGGAGTTGTATACTTTGACTGCAAAATTAATTAATTCTTTTTTTGTTTTAAGGCTCGAAACAGTCTCACCAGTTTAAAAACCAATGCCTTCCATTTGAAATTTCCTATTTTTTTTGCAATACATGATGTATGAGCAATATAAAATTAAACTTTTAATCCATTCAATATTGTAAGCTTTTAAAGAATATGATATCGAATTTAAATCTAATTCATGGCCGTTATGAAAAAACAATTACAAAAATAGTTTGTATTGCCTTGAAAAATTTTCCTCTAATTTTGCTAAAAAATCCTTGGTATTGTTATATTTTTTGTTAAATTGTTATTTTTTTTTTCTTTTTTGTAAACATTCCATTCTATTCACTGACAACGTTGCGCGTTTCATTTATCTGCACATGACATACAAATGTGAAAATGAAATTTTTGATGGATTTCGCTTCTGGGAAATTAGAAGTTGTTGTTACGCAATGCAGCTATTGTAGTTGCAACATGCGCAGCAGTAAGCTGCAACAACAGCACAATGACGTTTTGTAAACTATGCAATTTATTTTTGCTATATTTTAGCGGGGCTTCGACTAACATGAAGCCATATGCAACTTAGCACAGAAGCACAAAAATTAGAAAGTTTTTTTTGAGTTAGAAATGAAAAATCAAAAATTTAAAATCAATTTTGTTGCTTTTAATGAAATCAGAAAGTGAATTTTATTTTGAGGTCCCATACATTTTTAGCTTTTGCAAGAGAAATTGAAATATTTTTAGTAAAACTTTACGTATTTATTCATTATTTCTTATAAAATCTAACGTATACGGCTATTTACTGTAACATTCACTGTAACCCAGGTCACAAATATCTACATTTAGATCTCTATCACAGAATCAAGGAAAATATCACAATTTTTATTTAGCAAATAGAGAAACATTTTTAAAAATTGATATAATTCATGCAAAATGCAAGCGGAACAGCAACGACAGCAATACAATAATCCATAAAATAATTTTTTTTACCAATACAGTTTATAAAATTTCGTGATTTCCGGTTAGGCGCGTTTCCATTTTATGCCAACAATTGCAATGCAATGAAAAGCAACAACAAAACAACAAAATAATATAAAAAACTTATAACAGTATATGCGTTGTCGCTAACCCCATTGTTATTGAAAAAATGGAATATGAAGGACACAAAAAGATGTACATATTGTGTTTAAAATTGGATAAAAATCCAATAAATTTGATATAAAAACATAGACGTAGAATCTAAATGAATCAAAAGCAACAAAAAAAAAAATCTTGCAACATAACTTGTTTGTGAATATGCTGCATTTAGTATCAGTTCTCTATAGCGAAGGTTTTTATTTGAACGCTACATAGGCTCTGTTGAAAATATGTCATATATATATATATATATAAACTTAAGTAAAATAAATATTGGCAAAATCGTCCGGAAATATTAATTGTCAGTGTTGCACTTTGGATTTGATAATGAGTATTGCAGTTCTTCCTCGATAACACAAAAAAAACTTTTTAAATTCTCATAAGGCTTGCGCCAGGTGGATATAACCAAACATTCTTTACGTTTTTAGCGGCCATTAAAATTTATAAATATCAAAGAAATGAAAAAATTAACAAAAACATCGACAAAGATCTTTCTTGATAAGCCTATTCCTAAAAAATTCAGAATGTGAATGGTGTTTTCTTTAGAACGCTGCGTTTACCAACAGAAATTTTGAGTTAAACATTTCTTTAATTGTATTTTTACTTAGAAGTGTTTCCAGCAAAATTTTAATGCTGTGGATATATACCGAATTTCTAAAAGTTTTAGATTTATTTTCATTGAAAATTCACAAGATTTCTTGAAATAACGGAAGTCACCAAAGTCGAATGATACTACATCTTTGGATTAATTTTTATGAAAAAATTTTAAGTCCTTCGCTTGTCCAGCGACATAAAAAGTTTTGGAGCTAATGGCCGATAAATTATTGGCTAAAGATTGCCTCAATTTCTTAAAAAATGGTGAAAATTTGGATTGCATTTTATTCGTTCCGAATTTGTATTGAAACGTTAAATATCATCAATTTACTTATAAAATGAAGTAAAAATTGAGTTAATTTATGAAGTCTTAACTAAGTTTTTTTAATTTAAACTAAAACACAATAAATATATTTCCAAAATTTTTCATTTAAACTTCTCATACTTGAAAGCGTCTTTTTGAATAACTTCACATTAATATTTAATTTGGTAAAAAATATTGATACTTGTCATCATTTCCTGCCGGTGACTTATTGTAAGTAATTATAACTTATACGCGCACATATTATTTCAAATCCAATCATTGCACACAATAAGCTATACAAAAAAAAAAAAAAACAAAAATTCGATTGTAACATATTCTCGATAATATTCATTCAAAAAAAAAAACAAAAAATGTTATAATTAAAAATTAAATTTTTATTTATTTTGCGAAATAAAAAGCATTGGAATTATGTGTCATGGTGCCAGCATGTAATAAAGCGGATTACATGTTTGTGTGATATTTAATCGTTTGGTGCTTAATATTTTCTACCAAAATGATATACATATAGTAGATATGTGCATTTTAAATACAAATGTTAGTATTCTGTGCTGCTTACTAGTAGATACATAGTCGTGTAATGTATGCATATATGTATTCAATTTTTGCAGAATTATGATATATGAAGTCTCAAAACAGTTTTCCTTTCTTAAAATTTTGCAAACTTTGTTCAACTTATTAGCTACCATAATAAACAATAATTTCCTTCGGAAAAATATTGAACTCTTTTGTTTAAAATAATTCTTATTGTTTACGTACAACGTAAACTAGTGTGTAGCCTACATATCTGCTCGTCTTTGCTATCCACCGCAAAGCGCTGCCGTTTACTCGTTGTGACTGCAACGAATGCCCCAAGCCGATCGGCTACAACACCAACGAGTAAAACGCGCAAATAATTATTCGTCATCTAGAAGAAGATCCCGAAGTCAGCGAACCCTCCCGCAAGCGAAGAAAAAACGTATAACATAAATTACAATTAACATCTCAGTTTTAAACAAGTGAAAAACAGTACACAGTTTACAACAGTTTAACATAAATCACACAACAAACAACAGTGAAACACAACATAGTGAAACACAACAAGATTCTACAATCAACATCAAATTCATCAATACAAAAACAACCACCATCATCTCAAAACAGCAACTCAGCGTTGGACAACAATAACTCGAACTCCACATATCACAAGAACAACACGTATCGTATACATAAGATTTATATTTATATTGAATTGAAATTATAATATTTTACATTATAATAAACCCCCAAAATTGAATTATAGTGTTTCAACTTTTTTGTCCAGCCCCCGATTAAACACTTATAGTTTGTCATAGTTTTACCAAATGTAGTACACTTTTTCAATTTACTTTTTATGTTACTTACGTAAATATATATATAAGAAGGCGTATTAATATTGCCTTAACTAAATAAATTCATAATTTAGAACACAAAATTAAATTAAAAATAGGTATTTTATGCTGGCTTGGTCGAACTTAAATTAAAAAATACTGTAGTATATAATGCAGACCAGATTTTTGTATTTCTTGAACTAAAGGAAAACAAATGGAGAAAAAAGGCTCTACTTTCTCTCTTAGGTTTAATTGGCCGACTGTTTTTTTATTGTACTTCTTAAGCATCCTGTGTCTCAAAACCACCCATTGATCAAGTATTTAGTTTTATTTTTTATGTTTTGAAACAGAATTTTACTGATAAAATACAGACATTCAAAATAAATTTCTCTTAGGTGCCTTCAGTGTATTATCTATGTTTACTATTGACATAAATTAACTTCTATGGAAATGGTTTTTAACACCTTGGTACTAAACGTGCTAACCTAATTTTTATAAAATATTTTATTTACTATATGTTTAAATATGCTTGTGCTAAGGAAGGTTATTGCATACATTTTTATATTTTGCAAAGGTAAATCTCCTCTTTTTAGAATTAAGTTTTCGCAAATCCTGACGCAAAAGTTTTGTTTTGTTATTTTTAAGGGAACGTAGGACATCGCTTTTAAGGATAGTGCCTGGAAAAGCAGTTTGACTGATCAAAACAATACTCAAACCAAAATATCAAAGCACATAACTTCACCAAAACCATTGTCTTGAACAATTTTCGTACTGATAAAAAAGAACATGGAATCTTGAAAATCGCTAAGATACGTAATTGCAGCGATTGCTGCCAGAAGCACGCATATTGGCAATGTCATTTACAGTTGCATACAAAATGTTTCAACACATTTCATAACTCGCAAAATTGAATTGCCCACAAATGAAAAGAATCGATTCTGATCAATATTCATTCAATAAAGCATTTTTTTTGTCATACATACACTTTTTTCGTTCTTTTCAGAAAAAATTTAATTTTCGAAGAAAAACCAAAAAAAAATATTGGTTCTGCCCTAAGGCGCAAAACACAGTTAAGTAATTGAATCATCGAAAATAATGTATTCTAGCAGTGGTCCAAACTAAATTACATATAAGCTAAGCGCTTGGGTAATACTTACCTAGGCAAACAGCGAAAGTTACTGGCTGAAAAATCGACCGCTGGGAATTAATGGGCTAATCTGGCATTCTCTTTATTGAATTCTTTTATATGCCTTATATATTGAAAACTTAAAATTAACCAGTAATTAGTAAGCCTAGTAATTGCATAGTAATTTGTTAGCTTTAAGCTTTGTTGAGTTATCTTTTATTTGTTTTGTTTGTTGAAGAGCATTAAATGAATTAACAAGTAAATAAAAATATTTTCCATACCAAAGTATTTCAATTGTATATCGATAATTTTTTGCATACCTGTAATGAGAAAACTTTATTAAAATTAAAATTTTTTATAAACATACTCACAAAAAAAATTAAAAATTCAAAAAAATTATGAAACTCAACGTATTAATTACACAGGACTGGATTGTAACTTAAGCTGCGGTTAACCACAATATTTAATATTTTAAGTACACATACAAATATAAATTATTCCAGCACACATTTATAGCCAAAATGCAACCCATTGCAATAAGTGCCCTTGAGGAAAACATTTTCAGAGTAACAAGTGTATATTTTTACTGCAGTAGCCATCATAGTGATGTCTTCCTGAAAAAGTTTCAAGGCATGCAGGGACACATAAAAATCAGTTTTTCGTGTTGGGTAGCTAAAACTCAAAACTTTTCTGTTGCATACTTAACTTTATTGCTGTTGTGGTATATGGTTCATTTTTTGATACGAGTTACAACCGCAACACTTAAAATTAAATTGAAAAAAGGTGTCACTCTTGGAAAGACACTTGTAGGTTTTGGTCAAACTTTGTGAAAACAATTTTGTTTTGCATTGCATTGGTTTGTCAAAGTTTCATTAAATGGAATTTGTCTATAAGCTTAAAGTAAAATGATCATAGTGAAATATAACAATAAACGAAGAAAACAAATTGCTTTACGGTATATTATTAACTATTGATTAATATTTGATTTTCTCATAAATGCAAAATAATTCACTTTTAGTTTTCTCTTAAAGCAGCTTATTTCAGTTAAATTTTTTTTAGTAAAACTTCAACAAAAACTTCCACCTAGAGAAAATTAACCCTTTAAGACTATGTATTTCACTTTTTTGTCTCTGTTGTAGAATACTCTCCGCGTAGCCACAAGAAACGAGCCAAGTTCTTCGCTACTCGCGCAAACAAAACAAATGGAAAAGCGCTTATTGTTGTTGCCTCTATGATGATTTCCTGCTTCCCCCACAGACACGGCGTTGCCGCTTTGCACAAAACACACACAGCCGCACACATGAATGCACAAAAATATGTCAACAACGACAAAAACAAATAAAACAATAAGCAACTCTTGCAGTAGTCCGCTGTTGAAATAACAAACAAATGCAACGTAAAATAAAACGCCCTCTGCATGTCACATTTTTTCTGCTGCCTTACAATACAACCTTTGTGCAGCAGAAAAAAACAGCAAATGCTTTTTGTCTCCTTAGGAATGAATTTTAACAATTGCAGCAACAACAAACTATTCACGTTACATTTTTCTTTCCGTGAGCAACTTCTTTAAAGATTTGTGCAGCAACACAGAAAGTTGCAGCATCAGTACAGCATTTGTGTTTCATGGTGTTTCTTTTTTTTTTTTATTGTAAGTTTTATCTGTTGTTTTATTGTTTTAGTTATTTTGCCTAATTTTTCCACTTAGCCGTTTTTTTATGGACTTCAACGGTTAACCACAAAGTAAGTGTTTTATGTCTCATTGTTTTGTGAAATTTCGTGTGGAAGGTGCAGAAAGCGGAAATCTAAGTGAACTACGAGTAAATGAGATACAAATGATGTTCAGTTAAGTGTGCAAGAATGTTTTTCAATACCAATAATCTAAAGTTTTTTCTTAAAATAATTTTTTTTTGACTTAAACGGTTTGAAAAATGAAGTTTTTTTTATATAACAGAGCTTAAAGAATTCTTACAGTGACAAGATTTCCAAAAAAGGTTCTAATTATCTGCAAATTATACATTTCTTGGAGGAATTTGGTAAAACATACTTTTTCCTAGCTGTATAACTTTAACAAAATCAAGAGATTTGCAAAATTTAAAATGGTATATGTCACTACAAGGAAAACCTTAACTTGAGGATACAGCAGTAGTTATATTATTAAGGACTGTCCCAGAAAAAACTTATGTTTTTTTTTTTTTTTGTATTATGCTCTACCTGATAATCTTATAGGTCTAAAAAGACACAATACTTGTTCCATATAAAATGAAATTTAATATGATGTATAACACTTGAAAATAGCACTTTTAACGACAAAGATATCTAGCAAGCAAAAAAAAAATCCGCGAACTGATTTTGTCCACATACCTGCAAAATCCAGAATTAAAATATTCAGCTATAGCAAAAATAGTTGGTGCATCAGGAAATACTATCTTTACGGTTATTTCTAATTATAAATAGAGTCTACTTGTTTCACGAAAAAAGTGTTCAGGCAGAAAACCAGAACTTTCTAACCCAAAGGTAGCGGTGAACGTGAAGAGCATTTTTAAGCAAAATCCCAACACCTCAATGCGAGATATGGCGGCTAGAGCAGACACATCAAAATCTACTGCACAAAGGATAAAGGAGAAAAGTAAGCTAAGGACATATAGAGTTGAAAAAGTACCATAACGTTCTAAAGAAAAGCAGTTGATGGCTCAGATGCGAGCCCGAAAATTGAATGAAAGGTGCTTGGTTAAATTTGATTGCTGTGTTATGGACGATTTTAAGCAGCTATTTGTGCACGAATATTATACATCACCGAAAAAGTGGCATGTGTCTAGTAGATTCAAAGAAAAACAAATTTCGAAATTTACGAAGCAATATATGGTTTGGCAGAAGCAGATTTTTTGTTACGCAAGGCACAATCAATTCCAAAGTTTATGTAGACGAGTGCCTCGAAAAACGTCTTCTACCATTTATTCGTGCACATGAGGGTACCGTGATGTTCTGGCCAGGTTTAGCAACCTCTCATTACTCTAAAGCTACGATGGAATGGTATCCAAGTAAATAGATCAATTTTGTTCCAGTAATTCCAAATCCGCCGAACTGCCCAGAGCTTCGCCCAATTGGAAGATATTGGGCTCTTATGAAAAGAGATCTTCGAAAGAGTGGTAAGACTAAAACAAATTTACAAGACTTCAGACATAAGTGGAAAAGATCGTACCGTACTGTCGATGAAACAACTGTGCAAAATTTAATGAAGAGTCCTTCGAAAAAAGTAAAAAATTTTTATAGAAACAAAATTGTTACTTAGTTTTTAGTTATTTGCATTCTGAACACTAGCCATTATTAATAAAAAATTAAATCCAAAAAGCAAAACGTAAGTTTTTTCTGGGACAGTCCTTATATGCTGAAAAATTTAAAGTGTTGGCAAAAAAACATGCGTCATTGAGATTTTTAAAACTTTTGATTCAATATGAGACATTGTCTAAAAGAAGTCCACAATAATATCATAAAAAAATGTTAATTGAATCGTTAGAAATTTCAAAGATTTATTTTTCTTTTAAATAAAATGAAAACTAAGAGATTCAAAATATTCAGATTATTGATGTGCCAAGGACTTCAGCTCGGCAATTCTTTGTGCATATTAAATCTTGCTCGTCTTGTGAACATATGCTTTAGATGCATTTTCCAACTGTGCATTGAAGAGCAGAAATAGAAATGAGCTACCAAAAGGCTAAGTGACCCATCTGATAATTTCAAAAATGTTGTGTGAAACGATTACCCAAGCGCTCTTATGGGCCGTGTGTGTATAATGTGATCCATTTTTTTTGCCGAAACACTGACAAAACTGTCCAATTGCAGAGGCTCATTCGTTTGCACGATTGCATAGATAGGGGTGTTTCCGTAATCAAGCCCGAATTTTCGTGTTTTATATGCTTTTCAAGTTTTGACGTTTTCAGGAATACATCATTTACTTTCGATTTCATGTCATATACATACCGATATCTTAATATAGAATGGCTCTATCTACCATATTTGTTACTTAACAGGAGGACAAAAAAACTTAATAAAAATTAACGTTTTGTAGTATTGAAGTGAGCTATGGCTATTTTTATTTGTTTTTTTTTCAATCGCAGCACACACATTTTTTCATCAATGGTGTATTAGTGGGTGACCTACCAAAATCTACAAAAAACTCGATTTTGGAAAAAATGTTAGTTAGGGCCTTTCTATATTAAGGTAACTATATATGTGCATATATATATGCTGCTGGACCATTAGTATTAATGTAAGATTTTACTGTCAAAAGTACAACCAACTGACACTCAATGTAAGTAAACTGCTAAATAGAATTTCATCAGCCTTGACATCTGGCTCTTCCTAATGTACGAAAAGTTTAAGTTGCACAATGGTGTGAAATTCAAAAATATATATGGGCTTTCAACTTTAATGCTAACAAAAAAATATCTACTTAAAACCAAAAAAGTTATAGGGCTCCTGATGAAATGAAACTCACTGCAAAGTAAATTGAGACAATACTGTCTACTATATCTTACGTGCAAATGGAAATATAAAGCTGAATGGCAACATAATCAATTCCACAGTGCGTTTAACTCACGAAAGAATCTCAGTTTCAGCAACAAAAAAGTTTCAACTACTATACATAACAACAACAACAGCTACAAGCGCCAAACCAAAAAAGCTTTTCTTGTTAAATGTGTTTTACTGGCCATCACTGTAAACGGCGGCATGTGGCGTATTGTGAGCAAATTGTAGTGAAGCTGCTGCGGTTGCTCGAAGTCTCTCTAAAAATGTTCAGGGCAAAAACTTGGCAGACACATGACTAGACCACAGCAGCACCACAACGACAACAACAATCAGAGTTACTGCAACTGTTACAGCAGCAGCAGCGACCAACACCAACGCAGTTGATTTTCTGTTGCAGTGACCAGACTGTGTCGACCTAAGAAACGTAAAAAAAAAGTTGTGACGCGTCAGTTCTTTTTGTTGCCGTTGCTGCAACTACAGAATCAGTTCATTGCTGGTAACCGCAAAACACGTTGGCCAACATTTATGCATTAAGTAATGCATTTACTGTGTGTGTGTGTGTAAGCATTGCTTGTTTTTGTTGCAGATTTTATTCCTCTTGCAAATGCGTTTTTTCTTTCGTTGGTACTTATGAGTTTTTCAACAAAGTGGTAATATTAAGTATCAAAAACTTAAATGAAAAGTGTATGAGTAAATAAGAAATGAAAATATGCAAAAAATTAAGTTTTTCAAATTAAAATACAAAATTTATTTTTTTTGCAGGACCAATATTCAGGGAAGCAAAATCGCTTCAAATCTTGGCTCCATGAAAATTTTACCAATAATTACCGAAGAAATTTCGCTTAAACGAGTGCTTTTGAATGAAGAGAAAAAAATTAGAGTTTAAATTTGCATATATAATATAAAGCGAACAAATCTTCTGTAAATGGCTTATCAAATATTGCGTATTATATGATTTGGAACAGCGTCGCGGAAGAATTGATTGCAAGCAAAGTATGTTAAAAGCTTAGCTTTTCAATATCAATGCCTTTTTACAGTAGAGTTGAAATAAACATAAATGAATTCTGAAAAGATTAATCAAAGAATTGAATTCATCACGATGAACACATGTTTACTCAAAAATGAAAATGACCCATAAAAGTTGAGTATAAAATCTTCCAAAACTAATAGAAAATATTCTCAAAAATGATAGAAACTTCACGCAAAATATTGAAAGGTCGAAACGAGTCTACAAAATTTTTCTTGATGACTCAACATTTGGTAGACCATATTGTTTTTGTAATATCTACTTTTTAATTCAAAAAATTTTTAATAAGAATTACAATAGAACTTTAAAGTTAGCCAAAATGCAATATTTTCAATTGCGTTGATTTTAAGAGTACTGTTGTTGATCCGGTTGAAAGATAGAGAAGTATAAATTATAATCATATATTCAAAAAAAGTTATTCATAAACTGATTTCTAACAGAACACTATGTCTGACAAACAAGGCCTATCTAAGTAATTTTCTGCTATGGTGGAAAATCTACTATCGTTTTACATAACATCCGCAAGTTAAGTCGAAGCATGTAATCACACTAAGATCAACTTTAACCGCAATCAACTTCAATTGTTCACCCCAAAAGGCATATAACAGTTTTCAACTCAACTCGCCCAACTACTGTGACTTGAAGATGACCAGCATTATCATCATTATTGTCTTCATTGTCATCATCATCGCTGCTTTTATCAACATTAACGTCATGATGAAGCATTTGCGATAAAACTTAAGTACTTTTTCATGTGTCTAACAGATAACAAGGCAAACATTTTGTGGTCAACTGGAGGCACAAACAACTGGCCAACCGGTTTGACCAACCGAATTTGAAGTGTCCGTAGCAAGCAGTTGAGTCGCAGCGCAGAAACTATGCAATAGCATGGAGGCACCAGTTATGTTTGTTAAGTACCAACTCCAACTTCCTGCTTGCTGGTCAGAATTTAAGTTATTGGTAGTATCATATTGGCTGGCTGCTGTGTGAGTGAATATACTTCTATATATGTATGGCTTTGTGTGTTGACGTCCTATTATCCTTTTTATATATTTTATTGCCTGTTCATTAACGAGGTATCGTTTATATAACGTATTGATTTTTTATATACAAGTGATTTTAGATGTATGTTATTAGGGTGTCCGTTGGGTACAACGGAAAACTTTTTTCATTAAATTTTGTTAACGCCAACAAACAAAACAGTTTTGTAACAATATTAAATAAAACTGACGTTTGCTAGTAGCTTATGAAAAATTTCCATTTAAAATAAAAATCAGAATGCACAGCTTTTTTTTGAAATTTTTAGCCTTTTTTTAACTGAAAAATATGTAGGTCACAATTCTCTTCTGTTAGAATTATACTACACGAAATCACATCAAAAAATTTTTTCAAAGAGCGTCACATAAATTTTTCAAGCACTTACAACAAATTTTCTTACTCGGAAGCTTTGGTGTCGGTTATGAAGAATGGGATGTCAGAAAAAAATTATGCAAAATTTTGAATCCGAGAAGTGTGGCTCGCAGACTCGTTTTCAGCATTTGTTAAAAAGTCGACGTATCAGCATAAAAGTTAAAATTTTTGTAGAACTTACTTGTAGTGTGGGAAAAACTGAAAAGATTTGCTGTACAGAATTTCAATAAATTACTTGCACGTGTTAGTATTTCGAAACTATATTAGGAGTGCATAAATAAAATTCAAACATATCAGAATTACGTACACTCCAATGTATTTATGTGTATTGAAAAATCACATTCATATATGAAGTATATTGTTATTCTTATCTCTGGCGAAGGCAATTTAATGCAATGACTTTTCTAGTTACAGAACATATAACTATGAGGCAAGAAGATTGCTTAAAGACTTAAAACGAATTTGCTGAGGAAAATGAATTAAAAATGTTGAACTAGTTTTTAGTTGATTGAAGGAAATATCTCATTTGTAATTTCGAGATCATATTTTGTTTGTGCATACAAATATATTAAATATATTTAAAGTAAAAGATTAAAAAAAAATTTTCGAAAAATATTCTTTGTTTAGAAATGTAACGCCAATTATTTATAAAAACATCATAAAAGGAACATCTCTACTACCATTCGAGTAGCTATAATGAATTTATATTAAATACCTTAGAGACTTTACATACTTCACATACTTTTCACGTCTTATATATCAACGTTTACACAAGGAAATTCTGTGAAAGAAGTTCTTCTCTAATCTCTTTTGTGTTTTTTGTTTTGCATTTGCGACTAACGACAAATTTGTACATTGCCTCTTTGATTCTTCCCCTATTGCACACAACCAAGAAGAATTTTCGGAGAGAAGTTGTGTGTGTGAATGCCGAGTTTGCAACCAGAAAATAAAAAAAAAGTCAATCGTATAGTTTGATTGCGTTAACACTCATTGATTGAAACACTAATAGGAACCTTTGTTGTGGTTTTTACTCGCGATTGCTATCCGAACCCGTACCAAACGTAGAGATCGTTTTTGCCATTAGATTTGTATTACGGAATTGTTTTTTTTTCGAACGAAGGATAACTAGATAAATTGTTTTGAATATCACTTAGGGAGGTTCGAGACCATACAAAGAATCCATTTTGGCACAAAAATGAAGCCCCAGGCCATGGCACCTTCTTTTGATCCATTTTCGGGAAAATAAATTTTTTTTTTCAAAGGAAAGATAGCTCGAAAGATAGTTTTGGACATCACTAAGGGAGGCTCGCGACCCTGGAATATATCGTTTTTGACCCGCAAATGGGTCCCCGGACATTGGTACCTGTTTTTTATTCCAAAACATAGCATTACCAGTACGAATGTACATTTGGTACGGGTTTGGGTAGCAATCGCGAGTCAAATCAACAACAAAGCAATTAAGTTTTTTGTATGATTTATTTCTGCTAACTACAGTGGGTTCGTGTTTAAATCGAAGAGTCAAACAAACTCCCATTTATTCTCTCATATAAAAAGTTTTATATCTGTCAATGCATCGATGACTTAAAAAGTTTAAATTGGCCAACTCAGGCATGCATATTGAAGCATACATGCTTACTTTTTATGTACATTACTTCATAAGCACCCTTGTTTTTCAATGAAATGACAAATCATTTGATGTATGCATGTTCTTTATGTGTTTCGCCCTATCAACACTTCCAGGGGAACGGGTATGACAGTTTAAGACTTATATGCATTCATATCTTTTCAGATAATTGTGAGAATGCACTTTCATCTCTTGCAACAAGTACTTTAGAACACTCCGATATATGTACATAAAAAATATAAAGTCTGACAACTATATGTAATTAATTCAGAAAATTCTCTTAAAGTGCCTAGCAGGTGTGGCGTTGAAAAAGCTCATTTTTCAATATTTTGAGTTGGTGTGAGATCCAAATGTAACGGGTGTGACACTTTAATAATCTTACAGCAAAATATAAAATAATAAAGTTATTCAAAAAAATATTAAAAAAGGACATTCATATAGAACTTTTATCTACTCGTATGACTCCTTTTAAAGCTGCATAGCTAAATAAAGTACATCGATTAAATTAAAAATTTTTTATGTATCGAAAAGTGGTCATGGATGGAAAAGTGGCTTAAAATATTGCTATAAGGATTTCAAACTTTTTTCGACATTTTGCAAACTTTCCATATTCTTTTTAAAATAATTATTTTTATCTTTGATTAAAATCAAAAACATTAATTATTTCACATGAGGTTTAAACCAGTTACAACTTCTATCTTATTTAAACATCTTTTCATAAACTTGAAAAAAAAAAAATTTAAAAGTAACAGTAAAAGTATGAACAAAATCGACATCCTTATATTTTTGTATCAAAATGTGCAGCTTTGAATGTATTTAAAAGAAAAAAAAAAAGATAACCGGAAAACAAATAAACATAAGATAGCCTCTCATGAAATATACACATATTTCATTTGTCTCAAGAGAATATCGTTAAAATATTTTTAGAGTGGTATTGGAAATATATCACGCACTTGTGCTCTTACATTTATCATCTTTAGTACATTATCAAGTAAAAGTTTCCGCAAACTACATACTTAAATACATAAAAGCATCATAAAATTTTGTCACTTCCGGAGAAAACCAATCAGAAAAAAAAGAAATCAATAAATAAAAAAAAAATAAAAAACAAGCACATGCGAAATCGACAATGTTATAAATAAATACAATAAATATTATTTTAATTAAGTGCGGCACACATACGAAATTTGGCCTTATTAACCCACCAAATGACACAGTTATTAATTTTCATGTATACACACATGTAGTACAAATACACACATACACACAAAGGCACATAAAGCGCGCGCGTAAATTGGCGAATTTGAGCTGAAAACCAAAAAATATGTAGAAACAAAAACCTATGAAAAAGAAACACCAAAAAAATAAGACGCGCCAACATAGCTATATAAATTCACAGCAGTGCTAAAGAGAGAAAATACAAAAACAAGTAGTAATAAAATTATAAGCATTATCACACATACACTGACACATAAACTGGCACCCAATAGTTGTGTGGATATGGTATGCATGTGTTGCCAAAAAGCACAAATTGTGTTCACACACACTAAAATTAAATATGATACCATTAAAATCGACAAACGCAAAAAATTGTATAAAAACAAGACAAAAATGTTTAAAAAGGGTGGCACAAAATTATGATTTCACATTTTTATCAAAATTTTGCAAGTAAGACGTGGAGAATTCCATATGAAATGATACACAACAGACCAACCATAAATCAATAAAGATCAATTATAAATTTTTTTTAAAACTCAAACAAAATTTAAGCTTTTGTATTAAAAAAAGGTCAGTAGAGTTAACTCCAGGTGTTTGCACAAATTTCAGCAAAAATTTTCTAAAAAAAAAAACAGCACAAAAATGGTAATTCTTAGAGATAGTCCACATGTACTGAAAATGCACCAAATATACCAAATATACTAAAGGGTGATTTTTTAAGCGTTTGACTTTTGAAAATTGAAAAATGAACAGAAAATTTGCAATAGTGAACAGTGAGTGAGCTTTCATTTACTTTTTAAGAATCTGAGGTGGTTTATCCGTAAGCTCCAATTGTGGCATAATTTTTCCAGCATTTTGGCCGGTATCCCATCAACAGCAGGGCTGCAAATGTGGCTGGCTTGCCCCAGTACATGAAATACTTCATGTAGCCCTACGAAAAATAGGTCAAATCACATGATCTTGGCAGCCAACGGACTGTTTCAAAATGTGAGATTAATTGCTCACCAAACTCGCTTCTCAATAGGTCCATTGTATCACGGGCCTTATGGAATCTGGTGCCCTCTTTTTGAAACCACATGTCAAACTAAGTCTAATTCTTCCATTTTGGGCAAAATGAAAGTCACTTATCATCGCACAGTACCTTGGTCCATTGACTGTAACGTTGCGATTTTCGTTATTTTTGAAGAAGTACAGTTCAATGATGCCGCGCAAACCGCACCAAACAGTGCACTTTTCAGAGTGCATTGGCCACTCTTGAACTGCCTCTGTTTGTTGACGTACCCATTGAGCAAAAAATGGGCTTCTTCGCTTAAGAAAACTTTTTGATAAAAAATTGGATCTTCACATTTTTCACAGACCACAAATTTTGATAATAAAATCAATAATTTGCAAGCGCTACTCGTTTTGTATTCTAGTTAGGGTAAAATTCAAACCTTGTTGAGAACTTAAAGCGTTAAAACGTGTTACGAATTTCACGAAAAGTGTTTAAAAATTTTTCCATTAAAGAAACAAGAACCAAAAAAATCACCCGATATAAACGTGGCGAATGTGTTAGTATTGTCGACAAATTTTCACGTTGCAAGTATACTGAAAACAAAACAGAAGAACCGAAAATACCAGACATGGATGTAAATAGTAAAAAAGTGTTAGTGACATCACAAAAAGATGGAATTTTGTGGATGTGTTCAAATCACTTTGGCAATATTGAGGAATAATTCAATTAACAGTCAATCTAAATAAATGGTGCAACTATTTATACCCCATTTTGAGGCTATATTGAAAAAAAGAAACTACTTGAAGAACGGCTCTAGGAATTGGCCCATAGTTTTTAATGTAAAATCTTCACAGAACGTCTTGCATTTTTAACTTCAACTCACTTGACGTAATCGCACTTAGAATTTCTTGCTTTAAGCCCATTTGAAAGATTAGATGCACGTCAATGTGCATGGACTATTTTCCAACTGAAAACCAACATACACAATAGAGTTCATAAATACTACACATAAAGTACATAAAAAAATGAGATTTTCTTCGAAAAAAAAAAACATATAAGTATATGGACTTATATATCAATTGAAGGACTAGATTTAAATATATTGTATTTATGAGTGATTTGCACTTTGATGAATAGTCTTAAATTTAGCTAGAAAATAATATTATTACGCTAGATTTCGAAGATAAATTAACGAAAATCAAACTTGATTCGTATCTAAATAGTTAATCAATATATGTAACAAAGGTAACTAAGAAATGTTACCTCAGAACAAGTAAGATTGTTGTATCAACTAAAAATAAAAACCATTTTGCCAAAACTTTGCAACAACAGAACGTAAATTTTCTTTCAAAAAATGTATGGCATTTTTGCTGAATTCATAAGATTTCAAATTGCCACAGTATTGTCGATTTAGCATTACTTTTTCATATGAACTAACTAACGGCATTAGAAATTGTATCGCTTAATTTTTTGTTATTGTTATTGCCGACCAGCCAACAACCCCAAATGCCGACAGTCCACAGCAAAAAAAGTTGCAATGACTTTGGACGTGTAAGGGGTTAGAGGGTCGGTCGGTGGTTAAAATGCTGTGAATAAAAGTTCATTAATCTAGTTACAAGTTTTCGCCGACATTTCGCATAATCAATCAATGCGCTGCTGTGTATTACGATGTTGCGCCAAAGTAACTACAGCAGCATCAGCGTTAGCGTTAGCGTTGTCAGCATGTTAAAGTTTTTCTTTGCAGTTTTTGCTGTGTGTTGGACTTGGTTTACTTTTTCATTGGAAATTGCGCTTAGTTTTTCATTGTTTTTTCGTTTTTGGTTTTGCCAAGTCGCCATTTTTGTGTACTCCATTCATTCGTTCATTTTATGGTTTTCGCTTTTTTTGCTGTTTAACTTTAAGCGACGCTGTTGCAGCTGCAGCTTGTCACCATTTCTTGTGGCTATTCGAAAAAAACACACAAAAAGTTTAAGGGTTTTGTATTTCTTTGCATTTACTGCTGCTCTTGATGACGGTGGTATTACTCGGAACCCCCAAAGGAGTAAATATTTTATAGCTTGCAAGCTGATTTAATTTATGGTAATTACAAATTTCAAATCACGTGACGTGACATTTTTTAAGGCGACCATATTATGCAAGTAAGTCACTAAATTGTATTCTTAGTTTTTTCACATTTGTTTTAAAGCAGAGTTGTAATTTTCCGTAATTTCTCTTGTTTCATTTTTAACTCTTCACTGCATATGGTGTTTGATTATCGAGTTAATTATCAAAATCTAAAAGACATTGGAAAAAAATTTTAGACCAAACTGTCTGCAATTAAATATTGTAAGAAATATAGAACCCATTTTTATCACAAAATGCTGACATTCAAAATAAACGGGAAAACCTATTCAACTTAAACAAAATCTTTGATATCAGTTAGTAATTCACGGTGCTGATCAAAAAGTGTTAAGGTTGGTCAGCTTATTACCAAAGCAAATATAATGTAAAGACAAATGGCATTAGCTACTTAACTAAACAAAACATTCTTTTTATGCTCACACCAAAACAGTTAAAAAAGAAATAAAAATTTAAAAAGATTAAAGAACTAAAGAAATTTGAACAAATTATGAACCACAAACCACTTAGATTTATGGGTCTTCGGGCAAGCAACATAGCAAAAAAATTAAGATAAAATTTGCACTATAAATTGCATTAAGAAAAGAAAAAATACAATACAATGTAGTGTAGCAGTTGGTAAAAAAATGTTTACTGCAGCAAAGCACAAACTAGAATTGCAAACTCCCCATTTTTAGCAACAATATTTGCAGCTTAAGCTCGGTAATTGTTTTGCTGAAGACCTGAAAAAAGAGAAATAAAATGTGGAATTCTGCACTTCAGGGAACAAAGATGATATACAAAGTGCTATGGAACAAAAGAAATTTCAACAAATAATGAATGGAGTGCGATGCACATCAAGATTAATAAAGAACTTGAAAATAAATTTGCAACTTTTTGCATACAACAAAATTGAATATTAAATTTAGTTGGGCTAACATTTAAAAAAAAACTGTCTGTTCTCACATTACATATTTGGTATTTCATGTAAATCTTTATATAAATAAAAAATAATTTTTTAATATTAAAATATGATTTGTTGATGTACCTTCCATATAAGCAGCTGATCACACTTCAGAAAGCAAACATAAATTCATTATGCAAAAACTATAAGTAGTTACCACATCAATTTTTTGATTTTAATGAGAATATGAAAATTTATTCAACTGATTTGTTTTACGAAATTCAGCCTCTGATTGACATATAAACCTAAACTATAATGAATACACCCAGCTGTTGGGTAACAAATTGTCTTTCGATAAATCCATGAAAGCTTATTACGATCACCACTATGCTAAACAGTTTTTTAGAAGTAAGCAACTAAGGTACGGTTTGATGTGAGCCTTGTTGTGAAGCATCTGACAAAGTGTCTGCCAAATCCTTAGGGTTATCATATTTTGTTTTATATATTTTTTTCAAATTATCTAACAATCATAAATCCTATGGCAATATAAGTTAACAGCTAAGTTGACTTAGACCTTCAGCTTGATCAGTTACCAAGTAATACCAAAGAGCAAAATACTTTCGATATATATCAACGTCAGTTGATATTAAAAAATATTCAGCCCTAGTTCAAAACATAATTCAATTTGACGGAAGAGTTGACCTGTAACAACCTAATGAAGATGTAGGCAATGTATGAAATGTACTAAATTTCAGTGTAGGAAATGCAGTGTGTCATCCTCAATCGAGTTTTGGTCTTTTGTATTCACAATGATAACTTTTAGCTTTGATATTATTTGTCATTTTGCTTTTAACTGATATTTTATTAGTTGGACCCATCCGATAGTGTTTAGTTATTATATATTGAATTAAAATAAAATTTTTCAAGCTCAATAGAGTAAGCCAGGTACCTTTTACTGTCCAGCACATGAACTATATTACATCACAAAAAATTCCAAAAACATTATTTTTTTTTTAAACTATTTTTTTATTGAAAGTTAATGGTTTTTCTTTTCAGTTTTGCCTGAAAAAAAAAGTAAAAAATCATTCTCAGGGACCTGCTGGGATAAATGAAATATAAAGGGTGTTTTTTTTAGAAGTTTGTTTTTCGAATAGAGATACAACTGGCATTTTGTGGTCAAATCTGGCAGCTCTAATGTCATTTATGTTCAGTTTGGTTTGCCATTTCATCATAAACAGGTTGACAAAAGAACAACGCTTGCAAATCGTGCAAATTTATTTCGAAAATAATGGTTCAGTTCGCGAAGTTTACCGCAAGCAACGTCCATTTTATGGTCGACATAATCGTCCATCAGAGCAATTAATTCGGTTAACCATGGATCGTTTTCACACTACGTTTACTCTATGTGATAATACGCATCCGCAGAGACGTCGAACAGTGCGCACCGAAGAAACAATTGCCGCTGTAGAGCAAAATGTTGAAGAGGACCCGAATGAATCGATTCGCCACCGTGCACAGCAATTGGAGCTTTGTCCATCAACTTTATGGAAGATTTTGCGCAAAGATCTTGGCTTGCGACATTACAAGATCCAGCTTGTGCAAGAATTAAAGCCGCGAGACCATGCAATGCGTCGTGATTTTGGTGTATGGGCCGAAAATGAGATTGATCTCGATGCTGATTTTCATCGCAAAATTTTGTTCAGTGATGAGGCTCATTTTTGGTTGAATGGCTACGTCAACAAGCAAAATTGCCGCATTTGGAGTGAAGAGAATCCACATGAGACCCTTGAGACGCCATTACATCCACAAAAACTGACTGTTTGGTGTGCTCTATGGGCTGGTGGAGTCATTGGGCCATACTTCTTCCGAAATAATGCTGGAGAGTCAGTTACCGTTAATGGAGACCGGTATAGAGCCATGATAACCGACTATTTTGTTCCCGAATTGGATGGCATGAATGTGGATGAGTTGTGGTTCCAACAAGACGGCGCTACATGCCACACAGCGCACGTCACAATCGATTTATTGAAGGAAACATTCGATGAGCGCATAATTTGGCGGAATGGACCTGTCAATTGGCCACCAAGATCGTGTGATTTGACACCATTGGATTATTTTCTTTGGGGATATGTGAAGTCGTTCGTCTACGCCAACAAACCAGAAACGTTAGGGGACTTGGAAGCCAACATTCGTGACGTTATTGCCGACATACGGCCCCATATGCTCGAAAAAGTGGTTCAAAATTGGACCTGTAGAATTGGCTTTATTCGAGCCAGCCGCCAAATTGATGGACATTAAAACGATTTTCTTGTGTTTTATTTCAATTCGAAGCTCTATACCTCTAAAAAAAACACCCTTTATAACAATTTTATGATTTTTTACACAATTATGAAGCATTATTATTAAAAATTGTTGCTTCACTGTAAATTTACTTTTACTTACTTAGCAATATTAATTATTTAGTCTACTAGCACTCACTTTCGAAAAGACGCAACACCGTTAGACTGAAAATTTTAAGTTTTGAAACAAATTTTTTGTGACAACTATGTTACGAAAGGTATTATTTTAAGTGTCATGTTAGACGCCATATCACTTTTTAATTTTCACATCGAAGAATTTTTTTTTTCTTCTATATCAAAAATATGGTTCAAAGTTATCTGTTTGTAAAACTGCCCAAATATCTAACACTCATTTGACATCTGAAGTTAATAGCTTGCCAAAATAGCAGTTTTGGCCGAATTTTAATTTAAAGGAATTTTATTGAATAAATCCTGGTCATATTGAGACCAATTCCAAAAAAATCCAAAATTCTAACTATTACATAAGACAAAATTTTAGCTTAACTGAAAAACTTTTTTTAAGTCAATTTCTTTTTTTTTCTCAATTTGAATTAAACTATTATTTAATACAATTGCACAGGTTTTCTTTCTTTGTGCAACTCACGATTGACACAATAAAATGCTAAGAGACACACAAATCCGTACAATAACAAAAAAAACACAAAAAGAAAAGCATATGAGCAGTAACAAAAGCGTCAGCATCAGCATCACAGAGTCATCGTTACACATAAAAATATGAGCACACAACAACAAAGCACAGAGCGTCACAAAACAATTGCAGCACTTAATTTGCTGAATGACGCTATCATTGTATGAGTGCCTTCAAGTGCATAATGGGATAAAGTTAAAGCTGGAATTGGAGTAAGTGTGCTGGAACTGCAGCGTCATCTCGCTACTTAAAAGCAGGGAAAATAAAACAAATTTTTTCAACGACAACATCTGCGATGTCATGGCAACAAAAAAACAAACTGTATCGCTTCAGCTACTCTACAATGAAATATTCGACATTTCATTTGGTGACTTATTTTTTTTAGATGTTAACAATGATATCGATGAATTTCAGACTAAATAAAAACAGTATTCTTCGTCGGAAAAAAATTCTTATATAGAGACACCTTTAAGTGTGATGAGATAATAAAATCTTTCCTTAAAAGAGCATTTATTGTGGTTTTTTTTCACGTAAGGATTATGCTTTAAGCTTTAAGCCATAAAACTTTTGTCTACTTTTAAAGGACAATGGTTAAACTTGAAAATATTTTTGAAAACTGTCGAAGTTGCCAAGATATCTCGAAAATATGGACGGAAAATTTTAGTTTTTTAGAATCTTCATTTACACTCATAGTTTTGTGGTATTTAATCAGTAGTTATATATAATATATAATAATAATAAGCTAACGTACAAAATAAGACAATGAAGCAGCGCTTAGCATCTATAAAACCTTTAATCGACAATATTTTCATCATTCAATTTTTTATAAATTTCCCTTTTAATTTTTGATGCATTTTAATAAAGTCATTTCTTAAAACGTTTGATGTGCGTTTTAAAGGCTCTTATTTGACACACGTGACAGCGGTGTATTCCCTTTTGCTATCCATTTTTCTTTCAAGCAGCACATGTTTCTTTTTTTGCTGCTGTTATGGCTTAAACGTGCTCCAACAACACTTACATACTTTACATTATATAAGCAAATTACTTTAGAAAATTTCCGTGTTATTATTTTGCATTTTCCGACAAGGCAACGTAACACAAGACAACAACACAGCATCGTCAACGTCCTCGCTATTGCGACGCGCCATTGAAGGAAAAACGTGCAATGTACCGTTAACTAGCCTACATGTGCTTCTCACACACACAACAAAAAAACCGCTTACACAACAAGCACACCTACATACGGCCTTTTGTAATGTCAAACACCTTTGCTAAGTTGACATAGGCCACCCAAGGCATGAAAAAAGAATCAAGCCAAAAAAAAAAATACTTGAAACAAGAAAAACTCAAGAAGTGAGTCGCCGTCGTCTAGCAACGCCTAAAGTTATGCAACGAAAGTAACGGCAAAATAAATAACAAAAAAAGGAAGATATAAAAAACACCTTTTGCGCCAGCAGTTTTACATTTTATACAGTAACCCAGTACAAGGACATTTTGCGCGTGCTAATACACAAGTACATACACACGACTAGGGCAGCAGGTGAGTTTGGCTCCCACAATGCTGCAACGAAAGCTTTCTGTTGTAACGTCAACATCTTGGTAACAGCAGCCAAAAAGTTTTTTTCTTAAAATTTTTGTGTATGTAGGTTGTGTGTCTGACGCTTATTTTCGTTGATTGTATGTGTGAAATTTATTTTTTTTATAAAAAATACGCATACAAAGTATTGCCAGTTTTCGAAAAATTTATAAGAATTAAGTTTTCGAAGCTTGAGTAAACTTTGATGCATACGAATTATTTTCGATGCTCGAAAATGCTCTCAGTTAACGCAGTCTACACAGTTTTCGAGGCATTTTCGTGTCAAGAGGAATACCCTTATTGATTTTTGTTTTATTTGTTCCATTAAGCTACAAATACTGCTGGTATTGATATTTAGTATCAGTCATACGACATGTCAGTCGTAAAGCTCTCAATTTAAAAACAATAATGCCTAAGCTTTTATCAGAACTGAGAATTTTGAATAAAAGTGTATTGAATCCGTTATTTGTGTGTGGCTTAAGCTTCAAAACGCGTTCGATAGTCACCATAGATTGTTTATTGCAATAAATATATTTTGTATGCATAAGCATTATATATTTCATAAGGTTTGAATGGCAACACTGCTTTGTGTACAGCTGTTTAATTTATTTTCAAAAATAAACGAATATTTGAACGTTTATTGTATAAGTTTTCAGAGCGTGCTACCTAGAGAATTTCATGTTGCTACATAAATGTGTATGCGGGTTGCAACGTAAAGACAGGTGGTATCAGCAATTGTGTACATGCATGAATTGCTTGTATGTACATATATGCAATTGCTTCAGCAGCAAAAGTAGCAATATGGACTTGCAGCACACTTTTTCCAGCAAAACAGCTGAGCTGAATGCTTAGTGATTTAACGATGCTGCTTGGTTGACTTTTTTATCTTAAATTTTGTTTCTAATTTTTTATTTTATCTTTTTTGCTATATTCTCTGTCTATGCTGTGTATGCTTATTAAGTTAATCTGAGCATGATCATGCATTTATTTTGCTGCCTTATGTGGCACACATTGTCTGTTCTTTTAGTTTTTCACTTTAGTTATACCTATAAAGTTTTATGCAAATTTTGTACAGTGAGGAATTGTTTAGTGAGGAGTTTTAGGGGCAGTATGAAATTTTAAATTTACATTCTAAGATTTTTAGTTTTTATTTTTAAGTTTTGTATAAGAATCAGTTGTTTGCGACTCACATATTTTTGCTTATATTGTCAATACTTTTGTTTTATTTCGAAGAAAGTAACGTCTGGCTTCAATTTTAAATCCAAAGTGCATGCCCGGTTAGTTGTATTGCAAACAATACTATTAGTACAAAGTTTTAGAGTGTATCATTACTGCGTTGTGACAATTGATACAGTTTCTAACGTAATCTTGCTAAATTATTAGTATTTTCTGAAGAAATTAATTTAGACGTTCGTTCAGGTTGAATCCTAGTAAAGCTGATATAATTAGCTTTAACAGTTTTTTACAAAGAAAACAAGATCAATAAATGCACAAAATTGCCAAGTATACCGTGCACTAATAATCACATTGTGCGCATCACTAAAAAGTAGTCAACATATAATAATGAACAGAAGTTCTTATGGATACGCAATTTTTAGGACTTTAACTGATTTCTACTGATATTATCACATCATTATTATGCAAAATACGATATAATAAAAATTTTGTGCATACCTTGTGATTTTTGCCAAATTTTCTTCTATAAAAATTCTATTATTCTGTATCACTTAGATTGCATATTCATCAATTTCCTTTATTACTACATTTTCGTTTGTTGGAAAAAATGTGTTTATTCTTCACAACAACAAACTTCCGCATCCGGTTATCATTGCTTTGCATCCCTATAGCCTTCTTTTTTCTATGACGTTTCAGACAAACTTCCAATGGAAAATGCTTATCAAACGTTTCTACATTGGAAAACTAAAGGTTCAGAAAAAATTGGTTGGGAAGAATCTATTTAGTTTCCATTTATGCTACCACAAAATGAAGCGTTTCAAACGCTATATATGTATGCGTCTAGTATAAGGAATGATGCGTAAACATGATTTCCGTACCGTTAAATTTTCTATTTATTTTCTTTTTTTTTGGCTGCCCATTGTTGTTTGCTGCCTATTTCGTTTATGTGCTTTCACCATTTTGTATTTGAAAGCTGCTTCCAACTACATTTCCTATAGCTTGCTTCTCTTTTTGAAAGGATCTACAAAAGGAAGTAGTTGTTATATTTTGCTAGTCTTTCCCTCAATTTTGCACTTTGCGCATTACGACTTATGTTCGCATGTTCGCATGTTTGTCTTTGGGCTTATTTTCTTTTCATCTTTACATATTTTTTAAAATTTCTTGGTAGGAAATCATTAACGTGCTGCATAGCTAATATAATCTAGTAATTGTTTTAATTTGGGATTGGTAGATCAGTCAAATACCATTTATTGTACTTCATAATAAGAACATTGATTAGTTTGTCGTAAGGATGATAGTATTCGAAACAAAGTTTAGCCATAACAATGTTACTTTACGTAGCAAAAATACTCTGAGTCATTCTACATTTAAACACTAATGCAGGAAATCTCTAAACTCAAGTTTTTTTTTTTTTTAGATGAGCGTCGGAAATCTTTTGCGAAGTTTGTAATGTATAGAATACATTTCATAAATTTTTTTTTAGTCCAACATATTTATTGGTCACCAACATTTTCTTTCCCAAATTGGCAAGTTGATCTACTCACACACGTATGCGTAGTACAAATGTGCCCAGTGCTGCCAATTTAGCTAAGAATTGAGCGCACTTCATCTTTTTCCCTATGGACGATGTGCCAAGTTAGTAGTTTTCTTTCTAGAGCTTTCGAAGTGATTTTGGTTTTCGTTCTAGCAAAAATTTGTTTCTTCAATATTTTGTTGAATTGTTTCCTTCGGGACCTTAGTAGGTGCTTTTTGCTTAGCGTTTTTTTTTTGTTTTTTGCTGCCATTGTATTACGTTATGCTTACGTTTGCTGTTTGTACAAATCATTGAGTTACGTCATGTGTAATGTTATTCGTTCTGCTGTGTATTGTTCGTTTGTTTTGCATGCGTAACATTAAATTCGTGGTAATGAATTTTTGATTTCATTTCAATGGCGCATAAGTTATTGCAGTGCTGATGTATTTTGCTGTTGCTGTTGTTGTTTATTTTAACAAACAAACAAACATCATCGTCAGCCTTACTTACGTTTCATTACATTGTGTTGTGTTGCGTTGCGTTATGTTTTTATTTATTACTATATGCATATAAAAATATTCTATTACATTGTTTTGCAAAATATTGAAAGAAAAAAGAAGTACTGACTGTTTTCGATTTGTGTATTGTGCGTATCAGTGATATTAATCCTTTGAATTTATGGCAGCTACTGCAAGAAAATATTTATTAACCTAGTCAGCCATATTGAGAAATAAAATGGGTATTTTATCTATATAGTAAGCATTTGATTACTTAATTATGTGTAAGACATAATGGGGCACAAAATCAAATTGAATGAAACATTCTTAGCCTAATATTTGAGAATGCATCTTATTTTGTTTTGGAATTCGAAAGACATTCTGCTTTTTTTGGCATTCATTTTCAGATTTTCATATTTTGAAGGGTGTTCCGTAACTCACTCAAGAAGTAGCTGCAGCTGTCAATCTCTTAAAAATTGATACATAAAGAAAACCCTTTGTTCTTTTGTGTTTTTCTTTTCAAGAACCATGATCTGTCACGCTGTCGTTTTTTTAACCACATAGCTTAACATGACACAAAAGCCATATGTTGCATCAATTTTGGGACCTCATTTACTTCAGCGTAATATTTGCGCACCCCTAAATAACTTAAAAAATAAAATCTTGTAGTAGAAAATTTTTAGTAGTTCATAGAAATTTACTATTTTTAATTTTTTAACAAAAGATAAGAAAATTTTCTATTGATTATTTCTTTATTGAAGATATCACCGTTATATCCATAAATTCATTTTATATTGCTTAAAGTCAACCTTTTTGTATTGAAAATAAAATATTTTACCTAAAGAAAAAAAACAATGAAAAACTGTCAAAAGCCGCATAGCAGACAGCATAAATTTTTTTCCCTTTTCTTGCCCAAATATCACTACTTTACTGCTCTTGATAACGTTCCAGCAGATTAGCCATATCTGCAACATTTAACCTACTATTTACAATCATTGCAAAAAGAAGCCGTATAATGTAATAAATTTAGTGTAATATTTTTATTTTTACTATTGTCACTTGCTGCACTCGCTTAAGTATCATAATGAAACGCCAAGGAAAAACCTCAATGTGTTTTCTTATTTTCCACTTTGTTGTGATTGCTGGCTGGCATTTTAGAGTCGGCTTAAGTGACTCCAAAATAAAACAAAATTCTTAGCCCAACTATCACTACAATTTTTATCATCATCTACTCCCATGCTATTTGATTTTTTGTGTGCGCTGTATCTCTGGCGCAAAATATTTTTTTTACAAAATACTAAATATTAATGTCGCCGCTGCTGCCACAACCAATGCTGCCAAATATGCGATTTACGTCAATTGGGCCTTAGCCAGTTTTACTTAATCGTATTCTTTATTTTGTACACTAAATTGCATTTTTCGTAATTTTTGTACTACTCATGTGCAAAATGAGAAAAATCATCAACATATATATTTTAGATTCAATGTAAAATATTTTTTTTATTTTTGATTTTTTGATTTTCGTGTAGTTCTTGCTTTTATTGCATTCACTTATTTTGCTGGTACATAAGCAGCAACGTTGGCGTTCCGACGTTTACAGCTGCATTTGGTTCGTATCATATTACAGTATATACAATTTTATTTTTTTACGTTTATTTTATACATGAAATATAATATTTAAGGGTGGATCTCAATGATATTGCACAAAAAAATTTAAATTGGTTAAAAGTTAATTTTTCGGAAACGTAGACGGAAAAATCTTCGAAAGGTTTTACTCGTAAATTCTTTCAACGTAAATCTATTACGAAATGGCATTTGAAGAATGGATCACCGACTACAACTACTGTAGGTATCAAAATTAATGATCTGATCCTTTTAAGTCTATTAGATCAGCATATATCAGATAGGCAGAGCTTACTGATATTTTCCAAAAAAAATTAAGTAGAATATAGTTGATTACATTCCTAAAGCTGGGAAAATTTGCTCAGAAAACTGGTTAGCATTATAAGGTTTAAAATCGTTCATTGTTTTTCCTTTAAGCGCAGGAAAGAAATCAGATCGTTGTGCTACAAAGCCTCAGCGAGACCCAAGACGCACACCCTATTATTAAGTCTATAAAGCTCATTCCACATAGTGTTATAGGTAAAATATCACATTTGCTGCATTTCTAAATATAGGAGCGTAGATAAATTTTCAATGTTATTTTTGCTGTAGAATATCCGTACTGATTCTAAGATCGCACTGTAATTCATAATGTACTAGAAGGCATGATAAAAAGAGTAACTACACAGTTAGAAGTAATTTCACCAATGCTTTACATCTTCATAGTTAACATAATTTTCCAATCACAGACAGTTGAATTATTTAAAGTTTTTATATCACTATGAAATATTTGACAAAAAAGCAACGCTTGCATATTGTGAAAACTAAAATTTCAGCTTCAAATTCAGTCAGAATTCATATTATTAAAAATAATATTTTGTGTTATAGAAAGTTACCTATCAAGTTTGTATTAAGTCTTACCGTGAAAATATATTCCAAATAAATTAAAGAAAAGAATCGGTTACAAAATCCTGAAGCTTCGGATATGCTTTATTTGTGTCTAAACAGTTTATAAAATCATATGAAAAAATACTCAAGATAATATTAACATAAAAACATTACTGCTCTGTGGCATTATGATGCGCTAAAAATAAAAAATGCTGTCACTTAACAAAAATAAATGAACGCAGCTTCTAAATTAAAGAAACATGAGAAAAAAGACATTGTCGAATATCAAAACACAATGTTAGAAAAATCAAGGAAGCTCAGAACCTTGTTATTGCTAAAATGGGATGAGCATCCTCCATTAAAAATAATGCAGGACAACTTCATGTGTATACTTGAATCGATCCTCGAAAAATTCATAATCGCAATGCTGGTAGCTTTTTCAGTAAATTTTGGAATATTTAGCTTTCCCAGCAAGCATTAGATCAAATAGCGGAATTTAGTTAGTGAATGTGGCGCCTTAGAAGCAAACAAACATTTTAAAAGCTACTAAGACAACACTTTTGAAATATCTACAACAAACCTCAGTGCAACATTGTGTGACACTAGCTAATCCATAGAAAATAGAAAATATGCCATATTTTAGTCCTGAAAAAATATTATAGTTTTAAAAAATTTAAATAAAACTCTGTCTTATGCATCCTCAAATTCTGTGGAATCGTTAGAATCATTAACGAGCAGTGAAAGATATTGAACAACACAAAAAGAAATGGGCTATGATTGGTGGGTTTTAAGCTATAATGGTTATTGGGATTAAAGTTTATAATCACTACAAATGTAAAACTTATTTACGGAAGGAATTAAGTGCTTTTTAAATACACCCTAAAATAAATGTGCCGTACGTTACAGCATATACCGCTTAAAGGTTACCGAACTTTTTCGTTTTTTTGGCATCAGAAAGCAGTTGAATATTTGCGCAGATCTTCTACAGCGCCACATAGCATTTTTTTCTTTGGTCGAATTTTTTCTACTCGTATAAGAGAAACAGCATCAACAGTAGAAAAATGCTTAAAAAGAAAAAAAAAATCAACGAATTCAAGAATGAAAAATTATTTTAATAGCAGTTTGAATAGTTTTTGGCTGGCTTACGTTGGTGGATCCTTTTTTTAACATTTCTTCTCTTTATTTTAGTTCATTTTGGTTGCATTTTATGCAACACTAAGTGGCAAGGTTTGTAGTTTTGCCTGCAATCCTGTGATAAATTGTTGTATTGTATTTTTATGTTGTAACATTTCAAAGAAAATAACAGAATAAGAGCGCAAAACGAAAGAAAATAGAGAAATATCATATTTGCATAAATAATTTAATTGAAAAATTCCTCTACTTCAGCCGCAAAATCTGTAGACGTTACTTAAACTTGAATAAATTGCACAGATTTCACTAGAGATAACTTTTTGTGTAATAATGTGGAATGTTTGAGCTCAACTTCATGGACAAAGTAAAATGAGTATTTTCAACTAAAGAGTGACTAAATATTTAAAACACAAGTATCTTCTTTTGTGAGTTTTCCAATTCACGTCAATCATGCTTTGTTCTTGCATAAGCTACTTTTCAGATACTCAAATAAAACTTTGCATAAATTATAAAATGAACTTAAAAATATTTACCCTCAAAAGTAAATTAACCAACTCACAAAAAAAAAATAAAATAAATGAACATAGAAAAGAAAAATTTTCATTTAACAATGCGCTTAATAAACAAGAAAACATGCCCTCACTAAATCAACGCATACACGACAAGAACACAATCTCATTTTGCATTTGAAATATCACTAGCAGAACTATTTCTTTTTGTTGTTTCAGTGCCCTCATACATATGTTAACAAATATGTCTAACAAGAAAAATTTCCGCTCCACCAATTCCAACTTCAGCGTTCTCATATTTACAAACGGCAAACACATGAACTCACACTCAACGGAATAAACGCGTCTTGGCCTCTAATAGTAGCAACATCGTATAAGAACATATCTATAATACATCTTCAATACGCATTTCTTAGCCAACGCATTTGTTTTTCAACCATGCATATTGCTTCTCTTCACAACATTTAAAGTTGCTGTCTCTTGCCTACTTTTCATCCTCAGCACCCCTGCCAATTCACCATTCGTGATTATGGAAATAAAACGGAGTAAAACAAATAACTTAAATAGCATCATGTCCAAGTGAGTTAGTAGATATTATGCGGATGAACTGGCAAAAAATCGAAATCCACACTTAGGAATACAAAATGTACAAAATCAATGTCTATACCCTCCCACAATTACGACAAACGACTTCGATCGATGCTGCGACGATGAAAAAGAACGTACACAGTATTTTTTTGTGTTTGCCTAAGTGTAGGCAATATTTTGTTATACGTGTGTCATATGTCAGCCTGCTATGTGTGTGCGTTTGTGTGTGCTACATATGGTTGCAGCGTGTATGTACTTCTGTCGTTTTGTCTTTGATTGTTTACAAGAACAACATGCTTTGGAATTGGAGTCCATTCTATCGTTCGTTTGAATGTTTGTTTATTTTTACAACTCCTTAAAGTAATCTTTGTAAATAAATAAAGATTTTCCTAGATTGTTTTTACAATTTTATTTAAAGAGAAGAGTTTAAAAAATAATTGATCAAGATAAAGAAATTTATTTTGTCAAAAGAAAACGTTTTTGAATTGTGAGATGGTGGGTATTAAAAAAAAAATCTATTGTAGAGTGAACTGGGTGAAATGTAGCGCTTTAATTGGTAATACTGTAAAAGGCACCGCTGTAACAATTAACTCTTTTGTACTCTTCAGAAATTTTTTCCCTGCTTCAGCTTATTTTCAAATATTTTCATCTATTTTCGAGTTCTACAACCTTCTGTTGCTTTTTTCGACTCTTTCAACACTTCGCATGTTTATTAAGCCTTTTCAACTGTTTAAAAATTTTCCACTTTGTAAAAATTTGTTTTAACATTTCTTTGGCCTTTTCAATTACACATTTTCGAAATTATTTAGCTTTTTCGATGCTCTCTGCATTTTTGGTCATTCATAATTTTTTAATTTTCATCGACTTTTTTAACGTAAATATTGTAACAGAAGAGCTTCAAATTTGCTTTTTTGGAACATAAATAAATAAAATCCCAAGTGTTTGGGTTAGTCTTTTTGATAAGAAATCAAATGTGACCGATTACGAAAACCGTAAAATTTAAAAATTTTTTGACGTTTTTAGATAGGAGGCGTAAAGTGAGTAGAATTAACACTCGAAAGAGCTAATTTTAGGGAAATGTTTTGTTAAATTGTACGAAAAAACGAAATCCTTTCTTGAGAAATGCAATATATAGACGGAATTCATATTTAGTTTATATAAAAAAGTTTGGCTCCTTTAATAATTTATCCTCAGAAATATTATGAAAATAAAATGAATAACTAAGGTACCATAGCTGTCAGTAAAACTTTGGATATTAAATATATTCCTTCAACTTTCAGTCAGAATTTGTGTTATATAAACAAGATCTAGCAGTCCTTCTTTACGTTTGCCAAATGCGCCACAAAAGCATAAGTAACAAGCAGGTTAAGTTTGCAGCTAAAAACCTATGAATTATAAATACATACCAAATGCAATTTAATGCACTTTGCAAGAAAATGGTAATGTACAATTTTCAATAGTAAAAAATGAAACATGAATTGAAAACTCCCAGTAGAGTTGTGCAGATTTTATGAAAAGAAAGAAATACAAAAAGTTCATACGGAAAGAACTTAATAAAAAAATTAAGCAAAAAAAACACAACAACAAAATATATAGTTGGAGAACAAACAAAGCAATGAATAAAATGTAGCTAAAGAAAGTTGGAAAAAGTAATGTAAGCCAAGTGATGAAAAAAGCATTGCGATACACAAACGGCTGTGGCGGAACGCTGAAAAAGAACAATATTAAAAGCCAGCTTCTTTAAGGAACTAAACTGTCCAAAAACTGTTTTTATCAAAAAGTGTACAGCTAAATTCTTGATCTGTATTGGATTGATTTGAATTGAACTGAATTGAATTGAATTGAATTGAACTGAACTGAACTGAACTGAACTGAACTGAACTGAATTGAATTGAATTGAATTGAATTGAATTGAATTAAATTGAATTGAATTGTATTGAATTGAGTTGAATTGAATTGAATTGAATTGAATTGAATTGAATTGAAATGAATTGAATTAAATTGAATTGAATTGAATTGAATTGAATTGAATTGAATTGAATTGAATTGAATTGAATTGAATTGAATTGAATTGAATTGAATTGAATTGAATTGAATTGAATTTAATTGAATTGAATTGAATTGAATTGAATTGAATTGAATTGAATTGAATTGAATTGAATTGAATTGAATTGAATTGAATTGAATTGAATTGAATTGAATTGAATTGAAATGAACTGAACTGAACTGAACTGAATTGAATTGAATTGAATTGAATTTAATTGAATTGAATTGAATTGAATTGAATTGAATTGAATTGAATTGAATTGAATTGAATTGAATTGAATTGAATTGAATTGAATTGAATTGAATTGAATTGAATTGAATTGAATTGAATTGAATTGAATTGAATTGAATTGAATTGAATGGAATTGAATTGAATTTAATTGAATTGAATTGAATTGAATTGAATTGAATTGAATTGAATTGAATTGAATGGAATTGAATTGAATTGAATTGAATTGAATTGAATTGAATTGAATTGAATTGAATTGAATTGAATTGAATTGAATTGAATCAAATCGAATCGAATTGAATTGAATTGCAGAGCTAAAAATCTACAACTATCGTTTAATGCAGTACGTAGCAATAAAAGGAGAAGGCAGCAAATATTGCTCAAGGATGTCCTATGATGATGTATACCAAAGTCTTACACAACAAGCAACGGTGCTGAAAATAGCAGCAAAAGTGATTCTATTTGCTTTATATCTACACATATACAAAGCAGTGTGTGTACTTTCTGGAAGAGACTATTTTGTACCTCTGATAAGACATGCATGCGCTTTTTATCTCTGTCAGTATGTGCAAGCAAAATATTTTCTTATCGAGTTGCTGTGCTACTCGTAAATGAAGTTTCTTTGGTGTTGTCTTCATTTCATTTTGTGCATGGACTCTTGGGAAAGACTCTGACTACAATTTCCTGTATGCTCAAGTGCAATTATGGAAAAACCTGCAAAGTCATACAAAACATGGAGAATGTAAAAAAAAGTATTACAAGAAGCAATGGATGTGAAAGGATTGCAAAAAATACTAGAAATTGTATTCCACGAAAAATCAATGCCGGATAAGAAATTGCTCTGAAGTTTTTATTTACTCGTTTTCACATAAGCTTACTTATAATTTTTTTTACATAGCTCACGTGTTAGAATGCTGAAAGAAATGCAAAGATATTTCCTTCTGTTACAATAAAAAAACTTATATATTTATATCTTGCAATCATGACAGAATGTAGCGATTATTAAGTTTTAGACCATTCCAAATGAGTATCAATGTGTATTATATTAGTTATTATTAAATTTTTTGGCCATTTTTCGTCATTACTCTATTTTATTATAGCCTTTCAAGAAAACAAGTAACAATTTCATATGATTCTATTCAAACTTCTTATTCCGAAGGTATTTCACAATCTCTGCTTTGCAGTTCAATGCACATTAAGTGGTTGAAAAAATAAATAAACAGAAACCAGACAAGCATAAAACCGCAATTTAACCCCAACTATGAGTACATATACAAAACCAATATCTTGCTCACCTACTGAAACCACAAAGGCTTAAGCAACTTCAAATATCCCCCAAAGACAGCGCTGCTTCAGTCAAAAGTTTGACCAAGTGATAGCTTACTCATTACATTCGAATTTATAGTTGGGAGTATATTGCTTACAACTCAATAGCTGCAAGTGTAAAAATCATATTGCATTCGTATAAATATACACAAACATTATTAATATTGCTATATACATATGTATGTATATCCGGGTATGTATAAGTTTTAATGTACAATACTTGTAAGCATGGAAAACTCGTACTTGTACTGCTTTTCAAAACCTGAGAACTTTCAACCAGTGGCAACAGAAAGGCAACTTTTATTTTACTTTCATCGTTATCTCAATTGTTTTATCTGACTTTTTTGCACTTTATCAATAAAATAGTTGCTTGAGCAGTTCTTAGTGGTAGCAGCAGAAGTGAGTGTTGAAAAAGTACAACAAAAATCTGTTTCATAAGATGCTTTCTTTTAAGTTCAACCCCTTAACGAACTTAAGAAGAGTCTCGTAAATCTTAAATTGGTACAACAGTGAATTAAAATAAATAATTTGTGTATTGAACTGAAAGAGCTTTCGTTTTAAGTTTGAATTAAGTTCTAAGACTTGTGATGGCAACTTTAATATTTTCTTCTAAATTCTAAATAACAGAACAAGGTTCACCTTAATAAGTTGCCATGTAAAAATAATTGAAGGTTTGTTTAATGAACGCTTAATACATTACTTAGTACATAAGTACTAACTAGTCGACCAACTTCCCTTTACTCGGCCATTTCCTTTTTATCGTTGGAGCAATCAACAAGATAATCGCTGAAGTAAGTGAAAATTTCTATTTTTTTAATCAAATCAGAAAATTTCCCTGACATCACTATATTTTTACAGTTGATGTTTAAATTCGCATATTTATTTAATTAAAGCGACTTATTTTACTTGAAATTATTTAGAATCTGGAAGAAAATTTTTAAGCAAAAGAACTGGAAATACTTATCTCCATAAGAAATTTTAAGAAGCAAATAAGCAGTTTTGGAGTCACCCGGTTGAAGACGCGGAAAAAAAAGCGTGGATGCTTGCTGCATTCCACCTTTACGTTGTCTCCAACACCATAACCTCAGTATACCGTTTCTGGTTAAAGCGCGTGGGCAGTGCTTGTCGGCATATCGTATTTTTTTATATACAATTGTATAATATTCAGCCGCATTCTGAAATTTGCTATTAAAATCTAATATTGGTTTTCTCTACGTGCTAAAAAAATCTAATTTTCAAGATATATATATTATAAAAGTGCAGTGTTTATTATATAAATTAGATCAAAAGAGAGGAAAGAAGAAAAAGTACATACAGATATGTAAAACTAAGGTTATATATACACATCTGTATGCATGTACATAGTGATAGATCACTGAAATATTTTAAATAATTACTTTCTAGAATTGATCTAAATTAATGTTGTAAATTTGCTTAAAAGTTGAAAAAGAAAGAAAACTATAGTTAAGGTTTTGCTAAATCAAAAAACTACCGTATAATAATTAACTTAAATTAGTCTATGAATTAAAATAATAATTACTTAAAATTTAGCTTAAAAACATGTAAAACAATAACTACATAAAACTACACAGCATATTACATACACACCAATTTACAACAAGAACGTTATAAACAACAACAACAACATGCGTCAACCTGTTAGTACTAACAACGTTGGACTACGCAATGTGTAAGTCATTTCTTTTCCTATTATTTTCATATTTTGTTTGCTTAATTTAATTTGTAGTTTTATTTGGTTAGATTTTAAATCTTAAATAATGAATTCTTATGACTTAATTTTCTACCTAAAATTCAATATTATGCATATACACTTATCATAAAATGCATTCACTTAAAATTAATTTAAAAATCATATTCATCATCTAAATTTTGCTAAGCTAAAATATTATATTCTATATCTAAAATGTAAGAAAATAATCATTGCATATTGATAAGAATTTGATATTCGTGCATACCTAATCATTATATTCATAATTATGTTTCAATTCAAATTTCCTAATCATATCAATTAGTTTGACATGCAAGGGTTAACTTGACTTGGCCTTGCATTTCATTGCATTTCTTTGTGTAGCTTCTGAAATGACATGTTCCATTTTTTTTTATTGTTCCTATTGAATTTTACGTGAGCAATGAATAAAGAATAAGTTTTTTTTTGAATTTGTGAATTTGATTTTTGAGCGTTAGTTGTTGTTATGGTTGGGCAGGAGAGAATATTTGGATCTATGCTATGGTTGGGACAGGGAGATCTGACGAAGCAACAACAACATCTAGTTGCTTCAGTTTGTGTAGATTTTGGTCAGTTATTTTTTTGTACTATTTTTTTTGCTTCTTTTTGTTTTGCTCGACAATTTCTGCCATTTTCATTTTTCGCTCTAAGTTTTTATAGGTCAATGAACTCTGCTGCCGCAAGCCACAAATCAAAAATATTGAGTATACATGTGCATGAGTATATTTTTTATGTAAATTGGTTTTTATATAGAACTCAATTATAATTGGCTAACAAGATCCCACCCTATCCGACGAGTTAAGACCAGGCTTCCAACTAGCATGCACATCAGTTAGCCAATATATAGAACCGGTCTATTACAGACTTAAATTAATATAAAAAATTCCAAACTTTATGTAATTAAAACTACAATAAAAAATATATAAAATTTTTTGAAAATTAATACTAAATTACTAAATTTGTTTCATATATTATTTAAACATCTCTTAGGCAGTTTATGATTAAAGTCTTAATCCACTTAACTGTAGGAAATAGAAATTAACTTGATGAAGTTAGTATATAATGGAGACAAATGCCGCTCCAAATTATTTTTAATCGGCTTGAGTAAAATTGGATCTGAAACGAAGCATTGAAATTCAGAAACGAAAAACAAATTTTAACCCAATAATTAACTCAATTTTTAACCATGCAAGCCAAATGACCATTCCAAGTGCATGTCTGCTGTAGCAATTACAAGGCCATACAAATCTGTAGACTTCTTCTATCAGTAATAAATTTTTGTGCCTTTTCATTCCATTAGATGAGACTATTAATATTCAACACAGTTTCGTTGCTATTTTTATCATTCAAAAAAGTTTTCAAATCAATGGGCATTGATTCAGTGCGTTAATGACTGATACTAAGGAATCGTTTTAGTTCTCAATTTTTATTATTGACCGCCAAATCAGTTAAGTCAAAGATATTTGGTAAAAGACAAATTTCTCTGCAAACATTAACTGAGAATACTGTTTTGAGTGTAAGTAGTTTTATATCATTAAAGTCCAACTCAATTTGAAAACATATCTTGCTTTCAAAACAAAACAAAACTGATGTGTGAAGGATATGTGTACTCGAATATTCCTAAAAATACATAAATATCTTCGACGTAGACTTACACTAAACAAATAAATATAAAAATCGCAAAAAGAAGAAAATATTGCTTCAAACTAGGTATGTGAAAATAATGTAATAATTATAAATGAAAAATTAGGCACTGCAACCAAAATATTGTTTTTTTTTTAACGCACCAACCACTAAAATGTTAAAATTATAGCATAAAAAGTATAAAATAAACAAAGTTTTATCTGTTTTTGTAAAAAACTAGGGTCTTCATATTTAATGTCAATTTTAACATGAATCCTTTTTTTGCTGAAAATTAGTTAAAATTGTTCTATTCAAAATCTTAACTTTGAACGTGCTGCTCAAAATTGCAGCAAATGGAAGTCACATTTCCTTAACGCCAATTTATAGCGAAGTGAGAATATTTTCATTTTGGCAGTTTTTTTCTTTACGAAAATCTTTTAAGCACCCGAAAACTGCAGCAAGGCTTGTACTAAAATATACACAACCACACTGTAGATCTTTCCATGCATTTTTTATTCAGTGATTCATGCAATTCTACACCACGCTGCATCGCATGTTGCTGACGCTACTTGCATGCAACGCGCGCTCAGACAAGAAAATGTGACTTTGCACATTTCTGTAATGTTGCAGATGTTGCTGCATTGCTGCGTTGCCCCGTTGGTATGGCTCCATTTGACGGCGCTAGTAGCGTACAATTTCTCGTGCATTAATCAAAATGTTAAATAAGCAAATGCAATTGATATGCGAGCGAAATGCTGAGATATTTTTCAATTTTCGTGTTGAAGCAGAAAAAATATTGGAGTTTTTTTTTTTTAAAAAGTTAAATAGAGAAAAAAGGAAGCAACATTAAATGAAAATCTTTTATGTACATGTGTCCTGGATGCTCAAATGTATTTGAACGTCTGAGTTAAAGTCAAATTGTAGTGTGAATTGCAATAACTTAGATAACACACAACCCAAAAAAGGCTTGGAAGATTTTTAAATATTTCAAATAAATGGCAACGGAATTTGAACTTTGTTAAAAAAGTTTTACCCAGTCAATTTTAGCGCGATTTGTAAGCGATTTTACTAACACTTCAGGCAGGAAGAGATATTTGAGATTGTGTGATCATTCCACATTTTCCATTCGAACAATTTCATACTCTCTCTTCGCATTTATGGTATTATTAGTTTTATATATAAATGCATTATGATTCGATCGAACGAAATGTAAAGTTAGAAGCTAAGAGATAGGTGTTGATGTTACCGGGCCGACTCTCTGTTTTCACATTAAATGTAGTTTTATAATAATTTTCAGCTATAAATTATTTAAAAAAACTACTAATATCTCACGCAAGTTGCGTGGAGATAATGTCAAACTATGATTTCATGTCCGATGTTGATTTAAATAATTTTATTTCGACTAAAGCAATAATCATTCAAAGTTTCTTCTTCTAAATTATTGTGAAACGCTAATTCCAAGCGATTTCTATTGGAAGAAACTTTCTCTTGGCATTAAAACATGAGCTCAGACGTTATTAAAAAAAAATTGTCTTTTTCATGAAATCATAACTTCCTGCGACTAAAAATATTTGCTGGGAATCGGCAGTCAAAAGCGGTCTTTTTGTTTTTTGCATGTATTTGTGTATTTCTCCCACTTCGTTGATATATGTGGCATAACCTTTTGCGTGCAATATATAAAAATTCATAGTTTAAGAGCAGCGGCTAATTTAGCAAATTTGAACTCAATTTATAAAAAAAATAGCTTTCGAACCGAGAAATTTTGGTTTCAGAGCATATTTTCAAAATATTCTTGGTAAAAAATAATTATTTTTATACAAAATATTAATTTGCAGAAAAATGTACCAGGATTATCACACTCACGCGAAAAATTTGAAAAAAATATCACTTGTCTTAAGTAAGCAAAATATATTTATAATTTTTCTAAGAACTTATATTCAAAAAGTCATTTAGAAAAAGCTGTGGTATTAGGCTTCTCTTCTTCTAAGTACTCCCAATATTTGAGAGTATTTAAGTTTCATAGCTTGAATTGAAATTTCCGTTCTAAAATTCCTCAAAAAATGCAATATTAAAATTGATCAAACGAGTCTGGATAATATATCCAAAAATTTCGAGCTGTTGTTTTTATCTGTGTCTTAAATAAAATTAAAACTTTCAAAATTTTGAATTGTTGCAAGTTTTCAGTTGTTTGAAAGTTTTCCATAAATAATTTTACATGCAGCAATACATATAGTAAATCAAAATTTTCTTAAAACTTAATATCTTTTGTACTCATTCAATTTCTTCCCTTAATTCCTTGCATTTTTTTATTTCACAACGTACAGAAGTTCTCATCACATCGTTTTATTACCACCGTTAAGTTAAGAAATGCAACTGCTTCTTGTGCTGCTTTCACTTCATTTTGATCCATCCACTTCATTTTCATTCGCTGCGATTTGATAGCGCGCACGACGAGATTTCAATTAAAAATGGCCTTCCTTAAGCTATCATTAACGTAGCACAGGAAAATGCAAGCTTGCGTTGACAACATCGCGATACTCTGCCACCACTTGCCAGCAAACGCGAGTCTATCCTTACGTTTACCGCGGCAAATCCTTCGTCAGCTACTTAAAGTGTGCGCAGGAAAACGACAATAAAATGCAATGCAGTTTCCGTTATCATGGTGACATTTAAAAAGCAATGAGTACAAGGTAGAGTTGCCAGCTTTGGCAGAACTCAATGAATTTTTTCTTAATAAATTATATGATTTTTAATATCTAGTGACATTTCATCCATTGTGTGGTATTTTAATTGTATTTAAACAGTTTTAAAATATAGCTGTAGGAGAAAATGGTGAACACTTACTGTAAAAATTAATCTGTTGAAAATAACTTAGAGATGAAATCGGTATTATCACATTAATTAAAAACCTCCGCAAGTCGAATGGAAAACTTTCTGACCTAAAAGATTTTTACGTCTAATAATGTTCATTTGGAATAATGTTTTCGTTTCAAATTTAGGACAGCTAAATATGTATTAAGCTTGGAAAAGTTTTTTCATAATAAGTGATGTCATGCCAGAAGTTTGATATATCATTTCCTTGACGAGATTTCTTCGTGCGTGTTGACTGTTTGTCTCTTCAATTCTATTTAGCTTTTTAAATAAGTTTGTTTTCATGATTTTCACTGCAATTTAATATGAAATTTCCAACTCTTATATATTTTTAATATTTTCCTCCTTGTGATTTTTAAAGCGAGTTAAGAAAAGCATTTCAAAAATTAAGTAGTAAAATCAATGAAAATTTTTTTTGTTTCTGCAGTTAAAAATTTTTGTTTTTCCAGAAGATTTTTTGATTATTTTTAATTAGTTTTTCTTCATTGCTTTTGAAATGATTTGATGGCAATCCTGGAGACTATCGTAAAATTGAAACTAAAAACGCTCAAAATAAATAACAACTAAAAAGAAAATCCGTATTTTCTTTTTAATTTTCCATTTTTGCTGCACGAAATAAAAAATAATTAGTGCAATTAATGACCACGTAATTAGCACTCTAATCTAAACACAATAGCGATGGCGAATGATGACGAAAATACAAAATATGGCAGCATAGCGTTGCCACATTTTTTTTTTTGTGTTTTTGTTCAAAACAAACGTTTGTGGTTCTGCAGGATGATTTTTTTTTCCAGTTGTGTTAGCCAATTTACGATAGCAATTACAAAATAAAATGATAATCGCAACAAAAGAAACGAAAGTTAAATAATGACTTTCTGATAGTCGCAATTACACCCTTTAAACGCGCTATACAAACACTGTCCTGAAGTGATTTTGTTTTAGCATTTCCCCATCATTGGTTTTAATTTTTTGTGCAGATAGAAATTGAATATTTTGCATTTATTTCTGGTTTTGTGAAGAAGTTTAACAGAATCACTTAGTTGACAGGAAATAAAACTTCGAACAAATCAAAACTCTTCTTTCACTGGGTTATTTGCATATATAAAATTTAATTTTATGATTCGAGAGCATAATCGATTTTTTTTTATTGTCTTTCATAGATACTTTAACAAAATGTAACGTTTAATACCATGGTGCATTGCATTGGGAAAGACTCTCATATCAACTGAATAACAGACGGAAACGGAAATGAAAAATTGATTATTGCAACAGGAACGTGCATATAGAGAGGATGCGCTTATGCTGCAATCTGTGCCCATTTAACTTAAATTTAAATTTATGATTATAAACTACGTTGATGTTACAAAATTTATAGCTTTTGGAAAATTCTAGAACTGTTTGCAATTTAAATGTAGGATGAAAACACTGAAGATGAACCTTCTTTTCATCAAAATCAAGCATTTGCTATTCAAAAGTATTTTAGATTAAATTTATTAATTGGAACTTTCACAATTAGCATACCCGCATTACTTTAAGTCATTTGAAATATCAAAAGAAAAATGTTTATATTATTTATATATTGTATTTACCTGTACTAAAAATCGTGACTTTAAAAAAGTCTTAGTCTCTCAATCTCCACAAAAATACAGCTGTTTGAAGAAAAAAAAAACAATTTCCCACACACTTTTACATGGAACACAAAAAATGTCTACCTTCAAAGTTGCGAGGCGGGCCCCCTTCGGTACGTTTCAAAAACCATACATCTTTTATAAGGTGCAATTTTTCATTTGGATGCATGCATATGCATCATTTGCTCCCATCAACCTCTAAGGCACCATCTCAAAGAAAGAAGCACTCAAAACGCTGTATATTAGTGCTAAAATTAGAAACTCGTTTCACAAATGCCACAGTGGTCTTGAACGCAAAAAAAAAAATATACTTACTCCTGTGAAACATTTGGCTTAAAGGAATTGTTTTCTCAAAAATGTGTTAGTAAAAAACACGTCGAGATCGCAATTTTACCAGTTTATCTGATACTTTTTATTGTGATAGTATTCACCATTTTGGATAGAAAATAATCGAAAAAAAAAGTTTTCACAGCTTAGGAATTAGTGATAGAACATTATTTTCAAAAAAAAAATTGTATTTTTACTACGTTATCACATTAGCTTTCAATAGTTTTTAAGCTTTTAATTTAGCTTTTTTCCATGAAAAATAATGAATATCGCAAACAAATCAGATAATCAGCTGGGATTTCATTTTCAACGTTTAATTATTCTTTGCCCGATCAAATTTGCTGGTACTAATTAATGTAATAAGTTCAGTTGAAGGTTTCACGATAAAGTTCATAAATTAGATCATATTATTTTTTTATGAGTTTTAAGATGTACTAAATGATTTAAAAATAATTTTTAGTAAAAAGATTTCTAGTATTCCTGCGAAACAACTTAATTGTATCCCTTATGGAATCTTGCAAAAATCATCAAAGGTAAATAAGACCAAGTTGTAACTAAGCAAACAGAATTGATGCAAAATACGGTCACTAAGAACAGAAATAACAAGTATTCCCAAAGCACTGGTCACGTGCTTTTTGCTGTTAATGTTACTGTCGTTGTGTGCTATTGTTTAAACATTGTATGCTATTGTTTAAACAAAATCTTAACAATTATTTTGTCTTGTTTTGTTTTCCCTTGTCATAATTTGTCAAATTTTAATATGAATCAAATTAATTTTGAGACAAATGGAATTTTCAACGTAGAAACATAGAAAAGATACTCACAGTGTTAATGTCCTCATTGTTGCCCAAAGCTACTTTGTAAGCAACAATACCAACAAACACTTATGCTACTGTCAAAGTTCCAACCAAAGGAAGCTGAAAAACTTGTAGAAACAGCAACTTCTTCCACCAACAAACTTAAAAATTCATTGGCTCAACATGCGGTGTGCTAAAGTGTCATCAAAGTAGTTCGTCCTTAGCACACAAGCATGCACGCATACATACAATTCATAGAAACTGAGAGACACGGCACAACTTATTGATGTTGCAGCAGCATAGCATACCATTTTTTCGTAAAGAAATCCCCCAATGTAGCTATAAGACACAAAAGCAGCAGCAGTATTTGTAGCAGTAGCAAAATAAAACAGTAAAAAACTTACTGTCATCATGTGACGAGAATCAATCTAAAGTCATTTTATAACCCGAAAAGTCATAAATCTAACTTTAATGTCCTGAACGTGACTGCGGCACGCGGATGAGTTGAGAATGCACGAATACGACAAGCAGTAGTAAAGGACAGTTGGGACAAGAGCTAAAGACAGTAAGATACATTGCGGGTTGCAGGAAGATAAACCAAAATTTAGAGCGGGTTAAGAGGATAGTAAGTTAGACAAGGGAAGATTGCTTTCATTTAGACTAAATTCAATCACAAACACTTGCTATAGGGTTACATTGAAAGAATTTGAAGTACAAAATCTCAAAATCATTAAGAATTTACTGTTTGTCTTGCTTGTTGTGTCAAGGCTTAGCAATTTTCGGGAACTCACTATATACGAGGTGTCACGCCCGCCTTAAAATTAGTTTTATGTTTCTTTTTGACATATGTGCTATACGAAAAAAAAACAAATCTAAAGATGATCTACTAACAAGTTATAAATTGAAATTATAGAAAAATGTTCATATAACTCGCAAAGATCCTTGAATAATGTTTAAGAAAATATAGATCTATATGTCAGCCACAGTGAATCAACGACGTTTTGACGTAAGCTGGTGTTTCTTTTAGAAGGATTATAGACTAAACTATCATAATGTGTTGGCCTTGAGTATAGAGAAACGTTTTGATATATAGTCACAAGCTAACTCACACTTTGAACCAAACCTAAATTACAGAAATACATTTTAAAGACATATTTGAGAGGTATGCAGATGAGTTAATTTCGGGACGGTATAATTAAATCATTCGTTATAAGCTACCTGTTGGATAAGCGAAAAATAATATTTTTATAAAGCAGGTTTTAAATTTTTTACATTTTTTTTTGTATTTAGTATGATGTATTTTTTTTAATTAAATCAAATAATTTCCTTAGTGTATCCATAATTGAGTTTGAGTTAAGCAAAAATAAAATAAAACCAAGCAACAATGAATGTTGAACTTTTGCTTACAATTTTGATGGCATACGCAGCATAGTACAAGATATGCTGCTACTTGTCGTTGGTTTTAGCATTGAAACTTTTGCCGCATTGAAACAAAATATGTGTGTGCAAAATAACTGAATGAATAAATGAGTGAACGAACGAAGGAATAAATGAATGATACACAGGACAGTTGCAGCGTTATTTTTGTTTTCAAGTCAGTCAGTCGTATGATGTTTGTTCTCAAATGCATTAAGCATGGAAATTGCGGAGGAAAAAACTGTTGCAAACTAAAAGAAAAAAATTAACATCATGAAGTTTGTTACGTTTTACCAAAGCTTAAGCATACTGCGACACTCCTGTTGTCAAAGTCAGAGCCATTCGCAATATCGACCTCATCGTCATCATCAACATCGCTTTTAGCCATGGCAGCAACAGCATAGTTGTGTTGCACGATTGCACTTGCGACACTTGCTGCATTGCATTATAGTGACAGCAGGCAAATATATGTAAGTAAGCGTAGCTTTTGAAACCTCCAATGGGCTGAATTTAGTTTTCTGTGGCGTTATTAAAATAAGAAGCATTCATGGAACAAACGGCAGTTGGAGTAGTTTCAGTGAGATTGCAGCAACAAGGACATGCATTTGATTTTTATTATGGATCTTGTGTAGTTTTATTAATTTTACTGCTGCTGTTGTTGTCATTTTTCGTATAGCAGCTATTAATTGAAAGAATAAACTAAAGTCATTCCGGAAACAAACAATAGCGTGAAATTTAATTAAGCCAGCAAGTTAAATGCACAAAATTGAATGGGAGTGTAGGAAGAACACATCCATTCTAACAAAACTTTTCTCTGTTGACAAATATTATTAAAATTTTCTATTTTTATGGATTTGAGAAAGTGCAAGGATATGATGCCTGCTGAACTTCTATAGTATTAGTTTGATAAGCAAATGGCAATGTCAAGCGAGTTTGAAATGTTAATAGAAATAAACTATTAATGTCCGAAAGTAATTTAGCCAGTTGTTAGACTATCATCTGTTTATCATGACTTTGCTGACTTTAATTTGAACTCTCAGATTTTTTAAGAATAAACTATTGCCAACTGAAAGTTTGTGCTATAATCAAAACTTACCACTAAGTTGTTGTGACTGTGCTTTAAATAATTTTTACCTGAAAATAAAAAGAGAAAAGAGTATTATTATCAGTTTTACTCTTATTTTTAAGTTAAGTGCATTAAATATCGAATGCATATTTATGTATGTGAATATAAGTCACAATAATCATTTCATCCCAATTATTGATTTAACATTTGCTGATGCTTTCATAGAATTAATCAGTTCTAAAACTGCTTCGGTTTTAACATCTCCCCATAGAATTGCGCAAACTTTGTCCCGTTTCCAAATATATTTAAAACGATGTTCTTATCGCCAAATTACTATCACATAAGCCTAAGAGCCAATTGCTTCCTTAGGAGATATTGCCAAAAAAATCATTTTTATGCCAATTTGCAGCATTTTAATGATTAAACGATTAAACACAAATTGAATTAATTTCATGATATCATTAAAGGCAGTCAGACATGTTTGTCACGTAGTCATGAGACCTTGTCTGAGTCTCACTTATTATAAATGTTAATACTCGTATTATTGCTGATGTTGCTGTTCTTTTTTTTAAGAGGACAAATCCATGCAAGGCTTTAAAAAGTAAAAATAATTATAACTATAAAGATTCTTAGTAATTACGACAGAAATGATTTTGATTAGAATTTTCTCGTATTTATTTGTCATCACATTTTTATATTAAAGATTATTTTTGCGATTTTTCGCTTGAGATCATTCTGCAAAAATACTCAACTTAGTATTATCGTCAAAATATATAAAGAAAAATTGACTAAATTGTTGGTCTAATATGGGCTTTTCTAATTTCCCATGGAAAAATTCCACAAACTTATATAGCATACTTTGGCCGATTTATCTTTTTATAGTTATCTTAAAGAATTTCAATCTGCGGCGTTTTATCCTACTAACCATATTTACAAAGACCATCGGAGCTGACCCATTAATAATCATAGAACGCCTAAAAATTAATAAAAGAAAAAAATTGTTTATATCACTGCACCATCACTTTTTGGAAGCAATATATTCTAAAGTTCCTCTTAATCCTCAAGATCATATTGGACATACTAAGTTTAATTGACAAAATGAGTGTTGTATAGATAAATTTTTCCACCTCTTCTTATCAACGTTGAAAAATTAAAAAAAAAAAGTCGTAACTCATGGACTAGCCGCTACATAGAATGTACAATGCCAACAAAATATAACAACAAAAAAAAAACGATTGTTAACAAAATGTCGAAAATCTACAAAGATCCTTCAAGCTTTACTTTATATTTGAGCCATCATTTGTCATACAAAGTAGCTCTTCTTTATGTTTGTACCAAAGTGTGTGTGTGTATTATCAGCGGGGGTGTATGTGTGTACCTTGTGCGTGCTTGGGTTGTATACATGTGTGTGTATGTGTGTGTTTTTGTTGATGAGTGTTCGTTGGTATTTAACAGATTAGGCAAATTACACATTAACATGCAGAGTCATCGTAGTTTTGTTTCCAACCCGCAACACGCATTAAATCTCAGCGGGACTTGATTTGTTTCTATTTCTTTCTCAATTCTTTGGTTAATTTTCTTATGGTGCTGCACGCTGTCAGAGGCTTTTCTTTATGCAGTGGGTTGAGTTGCGAAAACGGAAATTTCAAGTGAAATCATAATTTTATTTTATGACATGTCATAAAAGAAACAATAAGTAAAAGTAAATGAAATATTTATTGCATGAAAAGAAGACCTTTTCCTGCCTTCTTGGTTTCCTTTTGCTTTCGCGTTTCTTTTACTTTTTTGCGACTACTCGTATATTTTATTTTTCATTACACTGGTTTTAGTCAATTTTTTGATGACTTTTGATGATGAATTTTTCTTTTGTTGTTATTGTAGTTGTTGTTATGGGAAAATTCACTCTATGTCCTCGTAATGACAAAGTTTTATTAGAATTTTTATTATTATCGCTCTTGTTGTTGTTCTGGATAAGTTTTTTGGCGTATGATTTATTGTAACAAATCTTAATTGATGATTTTCTTAACTTTATTTGGTTCTTAAGGTTAATTAATTTAATAATTGGCTTATAATATTACTAGAAGTTTTATCAGGATACTAAAAATAGTAACTTAAAATTGCAAATTATATGCAATAATTCTGCAATAAATAATTATCCAAAAAAATAGGACAAATTGCGCAACAAAATTTTCATTAAATAAGATCAGAGACTTTTACAATGGCCTAAATAAAATATTTCCCTAAAAATTAAATCGAGAATGTTCTTAAAATAATTGTTCCTTCTGAAGCTATGTCGTTGGTCATTCAGCAGCATTTTTTTTTGATTTTAAAAGGTTTTGTTGTTTCTTGTCTAAGAAGTAAACAAAAACACTCAAACTTAAGTAATTTTTTTATATATTTCATAAGATTCTCCTTTGATTTAAAGAAAAACCAACGTAAGTTAGTGGAACGAACCTTCCAGCTAGGATCTCAGCTAAAGGGTATCCAAGGAAAAGCTACAAATATTTAGAGTTGCCGATAGCTATATTTTCTTTGGTTTTTTTTAAGTTCATGCTCGGTGGTATTAGGATTTTTCAAATATCGTTAAGCACATGAAATAAACTGAATTCACAAAAAATCTGATACAATTGCTGGCTAACTTCGGAGAGACGGTACACTTGCGTTCTGATTAAATCGACAAATGGACGAATTTTAAGTACATTTGGTGCATTTTGGAACACTTGAATTATTTCTAATCAATCATTGGTCTTTTTGTTTAGAAAATTTTAGAAATTTTTTTGTAAATTTTGGTGAAATATGCGTTAAATATATAAGGTTTTCGTTTTTGTTATTTATTTTAGTAAATGTTACTGAAATAAGGTAAAAAAAAAAACAATCGAAAAGCTTGTTTATATTTTGTAAAGCTTAGAAAATTTATGTAAGTTTTTTTTTAAATTTTGATGCCCATGACAAAAGTCTCGAGTTAGTACATTTCCACAAAACCCAAATAACACCACTGATCTCGCTTACTGGTCGCTGTTGTGTACCCCGATTGACACCCAGAAGTTTCAAATTATTTCCGCTGCTGCTGATTTGTCATCAGCTGGTGCATAATTCTCGCCACATCAGCTGTTTTATTTGGTGGTTCCAGATGAGAAGTTTACATATAATTAATCTTGTATCTGGATAATAATTAGGCCTTAATGTAAGCAATGGGTTTTCAACAAAATCAATTTTGTGCTTAATAAACTCTTTTTTTATTTTACAAGTTCCGTTGTGTATTTATTGTGGGTAGAAATGAGGCCGTTGGCTTCTAGTCTCACATTTTGATTGAATTTTAAGTGCCATTATTTCACTAAGTTTTTTAATTCCTTTTTTGATTCAATACGTTTGGACCTGGAGAGATCATTGTGAGGATGACCAATGCAAAATATCCAAATAAGTTAGAGTGTGGCTTAGCAACCCGGCTAGAAGCCATGAAGGACCACATGCGTATCCTTGAGAACTGATAAGAAGATTGTCAAGAATTTTCATAAGAACCCTGGCAACGATAAAGCTATTTCAGTACTGTTTACCAGGACTGTCTGATAAGTAATCAGCTTAGGTCGTATATAGCATCACTACTATCAAATTACTGCATTGAAATCAAACCATTTTTGCATTTTTACCAAAACGAATGAAATCAAGTATCATGCCATGATTACAATCATGTTTTTTGAAAAAAGAAACGTATGATGAGATCAATACCGATTTGAAATATGTTTGTTTTGTTGCAACTCTGCACGTTCCAGTGTCGATCAACGAGCATTTTTGGTGGTGAGCTGTACATAAGTTGTGGCATTTGTGAAGCATTTGTACTTTGTTCAGTACATTTTCGTCCTGAACAATCATTAGATTAAACAAGTTTTTAGTAAATTCGATAAATTTTTGGTTTATTTTAAAAACATTTTGAAGATTTCAAAATAAAAATTTGCTGTTTTTTGCAAAGTCTTCAAGTAATTTTAATCAACATTTCCATGTTCATGACAAAATATCACATTCGTCATCAAAAAAATACATTTCCCGATTCATTATGCTTTCAGAAAACGCACATGCCAATGATAATTGACAATCGACAAATAAAAGTATTTGATATAAAATATTTTGTCTAATTTTCTTAAATTCCTAATATGTTTTTTTTTTTTCAATATTTCACTGCTTTCATTATATAGTATTCGACTTCGATTTTTTGTAAATTATTATATTTTGTCCTCACAATAAATTTTGGCATTATTTTCTCGTGGTAACTAAAGTTAAGTTCATTTTTTTTTCATAGTGACAAATAACGTATTGTGAATAAATTGCATTGAAAATTTTCTAAATTGCATATAAATATTAAACATCATATATAATATCCAACTCACAAAAAATATTTTCAAACAATTCTTTTTTTTTAATTTTACAGTTTAAAAACGATTTCTGCTTGAGCTATTTAATTATATCAATCGCCCAAATAGATTTTTTATAGTAGGCTACTTTCTTGAAAACCTTACCGGTAAGTGAGATAACGTAGTTGTTTTAAGGACATTTATGCTTCATACTCGTAATGCTGCTAAACATCAATTACTCTACAAATTTTTAAGTGAATACAAATGTATTTTCCTATATAAGGATAATTTATCAATTTAAGTTTTTCTTCCTAATATTTTCCATGTGTATGAAGGAGATGCTTCCCAAAAACATTATTAAAATATTTACTTAAACTTACTTTCACCAAAATAAACAATTTATTCAATGTAAATAGTCGCTATTCCCGAAGATTTTAATGCATATTTCATGATTTGATTTGAAATTTAACGTTAACATTTTGTGAACTTAATAAATAAACACACAAAACCAAATTGAATCTTTCGCGTAAATATTGATTTAAATGCAAGTCAATAAAACTCGCAGCAATAAAAAAATCAACTGCTAATACCCTATAATGCTATCATTTTCAATGTTTCAGTATCCTGAATTTTTTGGTGTCATTTTAATAAAACTTTCGATATTCTACCAAAAGCATTGTGGAAAAAAACAAATTTCGTAGCCCAATGACAACAAATGCAAATTTCCATGTCAAAGTTTTATTAATAAACAATTTTACGTCTATTGCTTTTTGGGTTTGTTGCTGTTTTGTTATCTGTATCTTGTTGTAGTAGGTCCCTACAGTAATTTCAGCGACTGGCTTAAAATAGACAACGCGTTCTGTGCCTGTTAATTTCAAATGAATGTAGTATATATGTATATATTTAACTGTCTAACTGTCTGCCAATTTCCATCCGGGTCATAAAAAAGTTTTTTATAACAAATTTTTGGTTGCTGCTGGCAGCGTTGCCACCTATTACATTTGTAATTGGTTTTGTTGGAACTTTTTAATTATTTATGTGAATTATAAATGGAGCTGTCGTCGTTGTTGTTTTTATAGTTACTGGGAAATTAGCAGACTTTTAATTGATGATGTGAAACAAAAATTTAGCGATTGTAATATGTTTTAGTTTTTTGTTGAAAGTTTGAGTTATTCGCGGAGTTAATCATTATGTTAGTGCTTTAACAAAAATAAGTTTAAAAAAAAACTGTAATTCGTGAAATTAAATTATATGTTTCTATGCTAAAAGAAACTCTATAAACCTTTCATAATATCTAAGTTTAATAATAAATAAACAAGTTTAGGGCAAGGCATTAAAATTTCATAAATCATCGACAAATTGATATTCCATCGGTACACAGATGCACACATGCAAGTAGTTTTATTAAGAAATGTACAATGCACAACAATTCTGCTCCTAAAAGTAGGCCATTGATTTACAGAACAGAACCCAAGCAATGACACAAACTGATTTCTATGGTAGGATGACCATTGATTTAGCTGCAGGTTACTTTAGTTGTACCATATATTGCTATCTGTGCTATTGTGCTACATAAAATATGATATACGGTCGATTATTTTGGTATTTGTAATTCATAAATAAAAAGATGGATTTTACAAAAATGTCTTAATCTTTTACTTGAAGTATTTAAAAAAAATATATTTCTTAAACAGGGATAGGGATTTCCTCAAAACGTAATCGCATAAAAAGACATAAAGAAATACTTAATAGTATTTAAGTATCTCGCTGCATAATATGTTGTATTAATAGCATTTAATTAAAGTAAATTTTATCAATAACTTTTTCGTCAATACATACATTGAAAACTATTGAACATTATTGAAAATATTTCATACAAACTGTTTTGCGAACTTTAAGAAAGCATTTTCTAGCTGCACTCAACAAAGGGTTAATTAAAAAAATAATTTCTACCAAATCGATTTTACAATATCCCTACTGCCAAAGACATCACAACAGATGTTGGGCTAAACATCATGCGCTCAGACAAACTGACATAAAATATTTATATGCAATTCATATCCTTTGCATTAATGTGATCATCCGGAGCAGTGGCAATTGGAAGGACATTTATCTTTAATTAAGAACTAAATGATAGCTGTTGTTTAAGGCAACCTTTCGTTCTGTTGTAATGTTAACGTAATGTACACGGACCGTAGGCTGTTACTTCATTTGATAGTCACTTGCAATGAGGCGGAAATTTATAGTCTGTGCTGCATATATATATATATATATATCATTCATTTAGTTAGTGCAGCATATGGCTTACATGGCACATTAAGGTGGACCTATTCTAAATAAATTGTAAAATTGTTTAAGTGTAATAAATTGCCTGTTTCAATTATTTTAAAAGTCTCAAAATTAACCTTGTTCTTGACATTGTTAATATAGGGTATATTTGGTAAAAACGAATGCAGTAGAACAAAGGGGTTTCCAATTTTGTTAATTTTTTTTTTCTATTTTTGAGCGTCATTAAAATATTTGATGATTTTTCATAAATCAGTTTGACATGTGTTAGTAACATCATATAGTAGTAACTTTTGCGAAAAATGTTTCACGCTGTAAAATCAATTACTCCAAAAAAGTTTGTAAGGACATAATATTACAACTTGGTTGAACTTTGAAAAACATTTTAACTGTTTTTGTTTTTTAAGTTGCATTTAATACCATAAATATAACATGTCCAAGATTAGAACACCTTATGCTTATTCCTCTATAGTTGAAATCTGGCTTTTGGTCAAGTTGCACTCAAAATCTCATTCGCCATATGACACATTGAAATTCTGAAGAAAAGTTATCAAAGGGTCTATTAATTCCAAACAGTTTATGACTTTACATTCTTTTCGCAGACACCTTAATCTTCATAATTTTTTTCTTTTTTTATTTCGTGATCTAACTATTTTTAAGTAAATTTTAGAATTACATATATATAAACTATTTTCAAGTTTAAATTTTAGAAAGCTTTAGAAAATAGTAGCACTTTAATGATCCAGTTTATATGTTTATATTATTTATGATAAGGCATCTACTTGTTCAATACTACCCACACAAAAAGAAATCAGCAAAATCGGAGTGCAACTAAGGTTCCACTCCTTGCGTTTTGGCAAAGATTGCCTCATATATTTGTCTTCCCGTTGTTTCGCAGACGTGCTTATGTTGTAAACTTGATTCGCTGCGCTGCTTCTATTTATTTCTGAGAGTGTGACGCAACATCTGTGCTACTGCAATGCCTACCCGATGCTGAAGGGTCGCCTAGTCAGGTTGATTGGTTGGTCGGTAGGTCTCATTATATTCATTCATTACATTCATTGGACGTTTCGCATCTGAGTTCTTGTGAAATGTGAAACGTGATGTTGTCAATTTTGGTTATAATTTTGTGTTTATGAGCAAAGCGCTGTTTAATTGTCGGAAATTAATATAAATTTAAGTGGGCCTAGTCATTACACAGCAGCAGTGAACATGCTGTATTCTTTTTAATGGGTAAGACATTTAGTTAAGGGTACGATATATCCTAATTGACTATAATTTACTTATTGACATGTGAATTAATTTAGTCAACATATTAACTGATGGAGTTAAGATTCTTAACAAATATTTGTGAAAATAATTACATAGATTTTTGTTTTTGTGAAGCTTAACATAAAAAGTCGAAAATTTATTTAAAGTTTGTCAAAACTAGATAAATGTTACAATGTTATTTATTTAGCAATACGTTAGCTACGTGGCAGGTTTACTAATATCCTTATCTTTGCACACCGCATATCATATATATTGCTTTTAGTAGATTTGCTTCCTGACTGAAAACCAGTTTCTGTGATTTGATTTTGTTTTTAATGGAGGAAGAAGTTCTAACGCAGCAACTCTGCGTTACTTAGAGAAAAATTGAAGTGCACTAAATAACGTTAATGTTGTTGTTGTTACTATTGTTTGTGAAGCTGTTCACTTGATCGTGCAATGTACCAGATACTTAACACGTACACCAAACAAACACAGTATTATCGTGAATATTCACTTATAGAGGGTACAAAACGGTGAAAAGAAACGAAAATTCACTAACTTTCTTTTGTGTCTTAAACGTTAACAATTTTTAAGGCATAAGAAACCATTTAATATTACGTATACGTATATGCATGCTAGAAAGAAAATTTAATCTAATGCTTCCTTTAGCCGCAGTATAAATAAAGTATTCGTTTTCCAAAAAAGCCAATTTTTTTATTAACTTTGTGCCGATATATCCCGTCTGTTTTAAACTTGCACAACAGCTTATTCTGAACATAAGTTTTTAAATAAAACGTATGAGTTTTATTTAGAGCTGCAAAGACTCTTCAGGTTACTATTTTATTTTAAGTCCCATATTTTATTGCAGTAGCATAATTCCAATATAAGTACCTCCATTTTGCTTTAACCCTTCCAAAACTCTAACATGCCCTTAACAATGGCACAATAACCAAGTCTATTATATAATTATTATCGTCATTTCGGCCTATAAAATCATACAATCTGTTGGTGTTTTGAGTGATAGGCTTTTGTTGCAATTTAAGACTTAGAATTCTACTTCTTTGCGGATTTTGAAGCCAACTTCATAGATGTTTATTGCGACCGTGATTTACAGATTTGTCTGGATGGAAACGTATCCAAAAAATTGCTTCCACTGAACAAAATAGCCATGCAATCAGCCATAATCGATATCTGCAACACTTAGATTTTTAAGCCCAAGTCTAGTTATATGAGCCACTCCTTTTGCAGAAAGCTCAATTAGATAATATGACGTATATATACTATGCATAGGTGGTACTCAGCGCTCCTGTTTCACTAATACACAAGAAACGCTTAAATTGTTCTAAAAGTTTTTGCGAAGATTTTGCTTTTGGAGCTGTTCAGACATGAAGTTTGAAGTTCAGAGGGTGATTTTGGGTCAAAACCCCAATTGAAACCATAAAACTTTTTAATTGTATGGAATGCATTGTATACCTATTTGAAATGTTTCCCTACATTAGACTGCCAACTTATTTTACGATCCAAAATAATGCCCGATCTAAAATAATTCTTCTACAGTGAGAAGAACATAAATGATATCGGGAAATAACGCTTTTAACTTTCTGCTACTGCTTCCAATATTAACTCTGAAATCAGTAGTTTCTCTATTCTTTTGACAAAAACTAAAAATCTATTAATTTCACTTGCTAATTTATATAGTACCATTTTAAGTGTATGCAGCTACGTAGTCTTATATTTGTAATAGCTAAACTCTATTATTACTATAGACTTAGATTCAAATTTTATGACAAGCTATGACAATTTGATGCTAAGCACACAAGCAAATATTTTCAAACTCACACCATTTGCTCATATGTAAATAAAATATCTCCTATCTCACACAAAATATCATCCAACCAGGGCAGACAGTCAGTCAATCAATCAATCAAATCAACTTTGACGCGGTTGGTATTTTTGTGTATCAAATTTTTTGTTTGTTTGAATACATTCTGTTTTTTGTAATTTTTTTTTATTGTAATTTTTTTTTTGTATTTTTTTTTTTTTGGATTTTTTTTTTTTGTATTTTTACTCTGTAGCATATTTTAATGTAGTACGTTTATTTTTATTACTTTTTCATTGTGTTTATTTTTCAAATAAACTTTTCCGCACATCATCATCATCATTGACGAATATATGATCATCCTCGGTATCAGCATCTATACCGGGGAAATGATATACGTCGTCACGCTCATTCTTATGCCAATTGTTGTTCAGGTTATTTCGTTTTTATTGCATTTATATTGAAACATCTGTTGAGTTCATGTAAAATGCAAAATTACTTGTATATATGTATGCATGTGAAAAGCAACAAAACCATAAGGTTTTTATATTTTATTCAGGAAAAAAGATTTAGCAATAGCGCTGCCAGGGTATCACACATGTAAATCATATTTTTGCGTAAAATAAAATAAAAGATTTTGGAAAATTTTGAAAAAAATTGAAATAGATACAGTTTTTATAAAATTTAATAAAAATATTAAATTTAAAAATGTAGAACATAAAAATTGAATTAAGAGGCAAGTCAAATCTAAGAAATTTTTTTCTTACAACAATTTTATTAACAATAATTGCACAAAATCTCAAAGCACTTTAGAAAGATTTAAGATTTTGGACTCCGTCTGGTTGGTCAACTTCAACAAAGTTACAGCTTATAATTTTTTACATCAAAATTTTACATCGACGAGTCTGAAACATATGTTGCTAATACTATTTACCATTAGAGCAATGGTCCTACTTTTAGTTCATCCGATACCATATGGAACAAATTTGGTCCTGTTTCCGAGTTAAATTAACGACGCACACTAGGAAGTGCAAGAGCACTATTTCATCTAGATAGAATAATGGTTTTTGCGAAACCATCAGTCCATAGCTGTGGATTTCAGTTTTAATTTTTTGATAAATGTAAATATGTATTGGCCCTAGGGACATGTCACTGCCATGTTAATATTGAGCGAAGTTATAAGAATTTAAAGCAAATTGAAGTAAATTCTATTGCTATCCAATAATTTAAAGAGTGTTTTATAAATAATTTATTCAAAATATTAAAGTTTCGTATTTATCTTTGTTGTATACTCTGGTATCATACAACTGAACTGTGTATCGAATTGAATTGTAATGGGTTGGAAAAAAAAAGGAAAAAAAATCTCTAAGTTTCTCTAATATTTGCAGTCGTGAGCTTTCAAAATACAGTAATTTTCTTGTTTGCTATAAAGTTAATTTTTTCTATGCCATTTAAAACGAATTTTGTCTACAAAATGCGAATTCTCTCAGTTTTGCGTAAAGTAAATGCCAAATTTAAATTGAAATTCATTATTTTGTGTTTGTGTTTTTGTAACTAAGCGCACTAACCTAAAACTCAAAGAGATATAAAAATCTATTTTTCCATGCAAACTGCAGATGAGCGAAGACTATGAAGACAACTGGCTGGCTGTCAGTCAGTCAGTCCATATGGATGGGTTTGTTTCATTTGTTTTATTTCATTTCGTGTCCTTTCATTTCAGTTGTGGCAGCACAACCTTAGTTAACGAGGGGAGCCAAATTGCATGTTTGTGGAAATGTAGTGTTTTGGTACCACAAACCAGAGCTTAAGAGCAAAGCTCACTTACAATTGCAACAACAACTACAGCAAGTACAATAATAATAACAAAAATAAAAGCTAAAAAAAAATTTACGAGTGTAATAAGAAAAAGGAAATACTAATCTTTTATGCGCGCAGGATAATCAAATTTTTGCATCCTGAGCTTGCTGCTGCTATGGCTGAAATTCAAGATGAAACAACAAATGTAATATATAAACGCATACATATATAGTATATATGTATTTTCAAATAAATTAAGTATGGCAGAGATTTTTCGCAAATTTACTTTATAGTTTTTTTTTTAGGATATATCCTTTTTTCTAGTAGGGTTTCATTAAATTTCATTCTTCCAAAAAGGTTGTTACTCAGCTGTGCTTTAACTGCAAAAAGAAAGGAGATTAAAATTCTGCAAAGGAATGACAGTTTCAAATAATGTGGCAACACTTAATGGAACACAAGTAAACATAATTTTTAAATCTGATTAAAAGTGCTGAAATTAAAAACATTAGCAGCAGCACAACAAAAATTATTTACACAAGTAGGTACATAGCTAAATCAACATCCCAGAAAAATCCTTCACTCAAATCGCCTTCAAAAATTTACAAGCAACTTAAAGTCAGTCAACCATGAAAGCGCGCATTAATTATGTGGATAAATAGTAAAGTTCCACGTTTTAACAATTTATAATTAACCAAAATATAAGCAGCAGCAACAGCGGTAACCGGCAACACTGGCAATGGTGGTAGAAACGATTTCTGTCACGACCTCGTGACATTATTTCCAGAGTCAACAGCAATGACACCTTTTTTCTTCTTACTACGATGAGTACAACAAAAGGGGCCAGCTTAGCTTTGCGTGGTTGTGAAGTATGGCAACAAAATGAGGAAGGGCAAAATTGTTCCAAAAAGCAAAAAACAAAAAAATGTTGAAATTAAACCAAAACAAACAGATCAAGAGAACAATAAGCTCAACGGGGCGCAAATGAAGGGCATGCAAAAAACTAAAAAAAAAAAAGGAAACCCCCCCCCCCACTCAGGTAGGCTATAGGGCAGAGGTCATTGTAAAGGATTTTTGCACAGTGCGCTAGGCGCGTTTTCATTTTCCCTTCGAGCGCATGAAATTAACACCCTTGAATGAAGCTCAATACAAAAAAAAATTAACCGGTAAGAAATCCAAAATAAAAAAATTAAAACAAAACGTTGCAGCATATAATCCAGTCCAAGCTGATATTTCAGGGACATTAAAAAAATGTAGAAACAAAAATCAACAAGAATAAGAACAAACAGAAACTTCATGCAAACAAGCGTTTACGCTTCCGGACAATGCACAGTGATTCTGGAGGGATAATTGAAAACAAAACTGTTCTTGAATCGAAACAAGTCCTTTCACTAACACCAGTCTCGGAAAAAAATTTCCCGAGCTATAAATTGGCACTCTGTATCGATTTTGAAGTGGCCAACAACTATGAGGCTATGGCGGAGCTTGGAATGTCAAAATTATTCCATGTATTCCGTGCATAGCCTGAAAAATTGCGGTGCACTTTGAACTATGCTTATAATTAATCTTTGAAACTACAAACTAAAGAGTATCATCTGATTTTCTTAAATTTATGACGCGGCTAGGCTATTAGTTGCATAAGTCAAAGTCGCAGGCAATTGAAACATTTCGGGAAAAACAGTTACTGGGATGATTTTTCGAAAATGTCGTAATTTAGGTAATTTAGCAAAAAAAAATCTACTCTGGGTAGTGTAAGAAAAACTCATCAACTTTTTCTAAAAAAAACTAAATTTAGTTATTATATCTCTAAGGAAAAAAGTTACGTTTTGCAAGGCCATTAGTTCATTGATTTCAGCTTGTCAACCCTGACACGAAGATATCATTACTTTCTACATAATTATCTGGATTAAATTCCGCTATAGCTTAGGTATATTAGAAGCACATGCCCTAATAAAAATTTTGGATATCAAGAGAAAAAATTAGCTCTACAGCAAATAAATTTCAGCTGTTACTAGTCAACAGATCTGACATTTGTTGCTAATAAGCGACATATATTTATATGATGTTCATTTAGTGGTACCGCAACCTATTTCTAACTTTTTCTTTGTAAATTTGACAATTCAGTCTTCTTAACATTTGCACCAGTTTTGATAATTTCCAACTGTAGGCTAAGTTTATCAAAAGTCCTCGATCTGCGATAACTGTAGCGCATTCTGATTATATCAGCCAAAGGACCATCGATGCGCGCCATTGTCATAAGTGTGAGTTTTTTTCTTTATTAGATATAATGCGTTGTTAGTAAAAGGCTGTTTGATAACATTTATTTCGATCAAAAAACCTCTTGTTCAAGCCCATAAATAAAAAATGTTCGATGAATTTAAACTTGAATTTGGGTCCTCAATTAAATTAAAAATAGATCAAGCATGTTTTTCGAATAATAAAGTTCTTTTATATGTTACCAATATCTCAATAACTAAATCACCGCTCTTCAAAAGGACACAAGAAAAACTGGTACTAAAATGATTTGTGGCGTTTTTAAATTCAAAAAAAAAAACATTTTTATGCAATTAAATTTTTTCATTTCATAGTGAGTTCAATTTTCTTGCATAGTCTCTCGTCAAGTGATTATACTCCTTGAATTTTAAGCTACATTCTCCAACTTGCCTTAATGATATTTAAGTATGTACATTTATTTTTCCAAGCAAAATATAGACTTAAATTTTCATTTCAAATCACTGTGCTTAGTTATTGTTGTATCTATTATGCAATAACCAAAATAAAAACCAAAACCCTTTATTTTTCGCGTTTTCTGCTACAATCACATAAATATTGTCACAATGCAAACACAGACTCCTACCAAACGTTGTTACCGCTGCTGTAAAAAAAATACGCTCAAACTACAAGCAATTTATGAAAATCCATTGCATATTTTTAGGCGCTTTATTTGCAGTTGAAGCGCTTAAAAGCCGCTTTTATGGCGAACATTAGCGGTCGCCGCCATAGCAGTAGCAGCAGCAGCGTATTTCCACACACACACATACACACACACACACACAACAGCAACAACAATAATAATAATAAAAACAAAAACAAATATTAAAAGCCCCTTTTTGGCGGAAGTGGTTTGAGCAGCTTCAGCTACGTCATTGACGACAAAGTTGCCAACGACAACGTAGTCCTGCTAACAATTTTACTTCCTGCTATTGCTACAGTTGCTTCCAAGGATTTTTCGCAATATTAATAATTAAAAACTAAATCAACGAAGGGTAAATTGTTTGTTGTTGTTGCTAAAACAACAAAAAATGTGCGTTCTGTTTCATATTATTTTTGTTGTTGTTGCTGGCATTTTTAAGTAGTTCATGCGAGTTACAAGCATGTACCATTCCAGCATATGCTTATATAACAACAAAAACAACAAATATGATATAGTCCTCCCAACAGCTATACTTCTACAGTACTAATGCTACCAACACCATTACCATCAAGAGCAACCTTAATGAAAATTCTATTGCAAGCCTCAGACCGCCTTTAAGCCGCTTTAGCTGACACTGAAATTTTGTGGGTTTTTCGTAATGTCAGTTTTTGTTGGTGTTTTTTTTTTTTTTTTTTTGTTGTCTTTTGCGGAAACGGGCATACAAAGTTTTCTGTGTTGCGTTAGGGTGTGCGCATGGATGTGGTCTCAGCCCAAATGTACCGAAATTTGTAAACTGAACTCAAGTATATGGAATATGAGTACGTTATAACTTTTATATTCACTTTGTGTTCTTTTTTTTTTCGGCATCATAAATTTTTCATCATATTCATGTTGCAAAACTTGATATTTTTGTGTATTAAATCTCAAGTTCTTTTTCTTTACTTGAAAGGGGTTTTATTAGTGAAAATTTTGCGAGATTGTTGTACATTATATATTTTAATATTGCAGCAGGTTAATTATGACAAAATATTCTTTACAACAGTCTATCTAAATTAGTCTTTTATACTGCATGCTTTCTCTTTTAACTAAGTAAATCCTTTGACATTGGGAGATATAATTGCAAGACATGCAGACACTGTTACTGTGACGGAATGCTTCTTGAGTAGGTGCATTTAAAGTAGTTGCAATATAAGTAAAACGTTTTTGTAATTTGGATAATATGTGTCACATAAAATTGTGGAAAAATTGATGCTTAAAAAATTTCTATTTGATAATATTGATGCATTGGATGATGCAGTGGAGCACTTACTTAAATGATATATCAGCAACATCTGTTGCTCAGATTGAGAATCAAAGAAATCTATTATTTAAATAAATAAAACTTAGATATTTATAATTCGAATGTTTCAGAAAAGTAAAATCTAAAACAATTTTAAATTCAGCTGACTCAAAGTTTTGACAGGATATATTGAAATCCAGAGTTTTGACATGATATTGGGTTGTAGAAAAAGTCTTTTCGTATTTTGTCAATAGATGTCGTTGGAGTCGTCTATCTCCAGTGCCACCAATCACATTGAGTCATGTCATGTGGTGTTGGAAAGGTGATATTTTAAGCTTTATTTTAGTAAAAATTAAATTCGGAGAAGTTGAAAAAAAGTTACAGCTGTTCAAAAATGAGTGAAAAGAATGAAGAATTCGCTATATTTTGAAATTTTTGTATAAAAAAGGGAAGAATGCCACGCAAGCCACCACTGAAATTTGTGAAGTTTACGAGACAATTCTGTATCAGTTCGTGTAGCACAACAATGGTTAGCTCGCTTACGTTCTGGAAATTTCGATGTGAAAGATGCATCTCGCTCTGGTCGACCTATCGTTGAAAAAGTCGATGAAATTATGGAAAAGATTGACCAGGACCGTCATATAAGCAGCCATGACATCGCCAAGAAACTGAACATTCATCATCAAACGGTTTTGAACAATTTAAAAAAGGCTGGCTACAAAAAGAAGCTCGATGTTTGGATTGTCTGTGAAAAATTTAATGGACTCTAGACCACACACATCTTTGATGACTCGGGAAAAACTGGGAGAGCTTGGCTGGGAAGTTTTGAGGCATCCACCATATAGCCCTGACCTTGCACCATCGGACTACCATTTGTTTCGGTCAATGCAAAACTCCCTTAATGGAGTAAAGTTGGCTTGAAGAGAAGCCTGTGAAAATTACTTGTCGCAGTTTTTCGCCGAGAAACCAGAAAAGTTTTACACTGATGGAATAATGTCTCTAGCGGAAAAATGGCAAAAGGTGGTCGACCAAAATGGTATATATTTGCTTCAATAAAGTTCACTATAAATATAAAAAAAAATGAGTTGAAGTTTGATTAGAAATACGAAAAGACTTTTTCGACAACCCAATATATTGTAATTTGACCTTGAAAATCTCTCCAACATCGGCTTTGTTAGCCACAGTAGTTTCACATAAAAGTAAGTATAAGTCAAACACGGTTTAGGAAAAACATCCTCTTATATTTTTCACTATCTGAATTTTGAACCTAAAGAACTATGTTTATAAAAACTGTTTATATCACTCTTGATAAATGTCCGCCTCTGCTAGCCTCTAATGCGGCCACTTTAAAGCACAATGTTCATAACTTTTTATTTAAAAATAAAAACACGTAGTACTTCAGTGACCTGCAATATTTTTATAGCATTTTAAAGTAAACATTATTCGATTCTGTGTGAAATAAAATATCTGCTATATGGTCACTATGGTTCCGATGACAGGCCATTGACAGACAAGGACTCTTTGCATGAAATTTTTGATGACTTTTTCATAAAGAAGTGGCTGTATCTCACCGATGATGCCTTGGATCTCGACTTTGAGCTCAGAATTGTTTCTGGTTTACTCACACAAGCCCAAAACTTCACAAAGCCCTAAAGATAGATAACGCATGGCGTTCAATTGCTTGATCTAGGTGGCCAGTTGACATCAGAGTTTCGTGAGTTGATTTGGTCTGAAAATCGCTGCTGCAATAAATTGATTGTTTCATGCGTGGTGCGACAGGTGGTGTCGTCCTACTGAAACGACACATCGTCCAGATTCATTCCACTCAGTTGCGTCACGAGAACTCCGTTGTCATTAATGCCGTTCACAATCACTGCAATTCTGGCCTCATTTTCAGAAAAATAAGGTCTAATCATGAGCCCTTGAATTAACGTTCACTGCAAGTTTTTCCGACCTTGTTTTCCATTTTTAGTTTATTCTGTAATGTATAAATATTGTGGTGCCGTCCAAGTACTTCAGTTTGGGCACTCCTAAAGGTCATGAAGTATTCATCTATATACAATAAAACAAAGTCGGTTTAGTTACCCGCTTCGTAACTTAATAACGACTGGACCGATTTCATTGATCTCTGATTATTTGGATTTATCTTCACCCCGAATGAAACATAAGCTTTAAAAATTTTATTCAAGGTGCATGAATTACTCACACATTTTCTGCTTCAAAATGAGTTCTTTAACAATGGAAAATTTCAATCAGAACAATTTATTTCATTTTCCGAACCAAACTAAATTTTATTTTTTTTTTTTTTGTTTTTGCTTTACTTAAAAGATAACAAAGGACACGAACCCTTATTGACTCATGCAGAGTATTGAAACGAATGACCGTCATGTTTGAATAAAGAAAAAGCCATTCACTTATGTTTATCATCATCATTTCTCATTAATTAATTTTTCATTAAAACTTCAAACCTACAATGCACCATGATTGTACGAATTACGCATAATGCATTTTCAATACAAACATTACATTTTACTTTATGTTGTAAAAACATTGAAATATTGTTTTCCGCCCTATATTTTTTCGTGTTTTGTTTGTATTCTCGTAATTACATTTCATCTGCTGCATTACAGGATCAATATGGCATCCTACATGAAATATCATTTGATATCCGCTCATATCAATAACCGTTGGCAGTTTAAATATGATAAAAAATTGCATATTTTTTCATTGCTCTTTTTTTCGCAATTGATTTTATGTATTCGAAGTTTTTATTCATTCCATTTACAAATGTTGATGTTTCTGAAGTTTTCTTGTTGACAAACAGCTTGTGAAAAAATTGTGTTCATTGGTGACTTTTTTTGTGAGCGCTACATGTGCATTGGATAATAAAACGATAGCAATGTAAAGATAGCAATGTAAAGGGAAATGGAGTTTGGAAAATTGGGTGCTACGCTACTAAGTAGATAAAAGATCTGTATCAGTTTTTACATAAAAAAGATGGCAGGCAGGTACAAAAAAAGTAATATATTCTTGATCAACGTTACCACCAAAGTCGATATAGCTATGTTCGTCTGTCTGTCTGTGTATCTGTCTGTCTGTGAAAATCACGTTTACGGGAAATTTAAGCAAGCTAATTCAATGAAATTTGAACCACAGCTCACAGCTTCTTAAAAGCTACTTGCGTATACAAATGGGTGAAATCGGTGGACGGACACGCCACCATAATCTATGTAATTATACCCCAGCACATTTTGAAAAAAGTTGCTGCGATTTTGATGAAACTTGGTGATTTGGTGAACATGTAAACCAAATAAAGATTGGGTTAGGTATAAAATTTGCACAAGTTTTTAAAGGGCGTGGCACAGCCCTAAATTTAAACTTTTAAAGCGCCATAGCTCGTAAACTGTGCAAGATATTATGATGCAATTAGTTACAAATTTGAATAGAAATCTTACATATCTTGAATGGTGTTTTAAGTGAGCGGAATCAGAAAAGTGGGCGAGCTATTTTTCAACAAATGAAAATTTTGATTTCGTATAACTTTAAATTGGACGAATGATTTTCATTAAAAATTTAGGAATGATACCACTAAAATCAGTCATCAATACAAGTTATAACAGCATACTGGAAAAGTTCGTTGAAGGGCGTGGCGCAGCCCACAATATTTACTAACGTTATACTAATGGAACTACAACGTAGTCGTTATGAAATTTAATATGGAAGATGTACTTGCTAAAAAGTATCTTATTGCAAATGTTAAACACAAAAGTGTCGGTAGGCGTGGCACCTCCCATATAAGCAAAAAATCTTTGATGTCATGGAGAATGTACTATGGGACTAATTTTCATAAAATATAGTGCATAGATGTCAGTTACTACAAGCTTTAAAATTAAACGGATTTTGTACGTACTTTTTTAGCTGAATTGTTCCAGAAATTGGTAAAAAGTTGCATGTAAGCGGCTTCCCAATGCGCACAAAAACGGATGCGGATCCGTAACGGATCCGAAACGGACCTCTTAAACGGAAAAAACCGGAATCCGCTTTTGCGAATCCGTAACGGATCCGAAACGGACCTCATAAACGGAAAAAAACCGGAATGCGTTTCGGATAAATAATCCGCAGGAAAGGATCCGTTTGGCACATTGGGTTACAAAATAAATTTGGGAAAAGTTCCTCCTTTTACGATTATTCCTAATCTACGCAAGGTTGAACACGGTTTCCATATAAATAACAAACAATTTATTTTTGCAGTACACCCTGTATAGCTACAGGAAAACTTACATAACACACTAATAGATTGAGATTTTTTCATTGTTGTTGCTTTTAAACAGATTCTCGTTGCTTGCAATCGCAAAAATTTTAAACGAACAAAAAGTTTAAAAGAAATTGCAATCGATCATGGCGCGTTAATTGTTGCAGTATTGCAGCTGAACATTTCAATCTCCCACTCAACAATTTTACCAAAGTAAAACCTATCATTTACAACTTTTCTGCTGTAGCGCTTCCTGTGTAGTAGCGTTTATGTGCGTCCTACTGTTTTATAGCAGCAGTAGCAGCGTGTGGGCAACACTTTTTCCTGCTTTTACGTTAAAACCGCGGCGAAAGCAATTTAAGTGTAAAATATTGAAACATAAAATCAAGCAGACAGTTAAGGGTTTGTCCGTTTTTGCGTTTTTCTCTTTTTTATTCTGCTATTCTACTTATTGCGAGGGGAGTTGAGAAACTATGTCATGAATGGGAAACGAAACAGAGTAACTCTGCTTGTTTGCACACAGTTAAGTGTACGCGTAAGGGCTTATGCATGTGTATGTGCATTAAAGTGTATTCATTTTATTGAAAAATTGTGCGGGATAGAAACTTTATCCGTTTTTCTCTATAACACCTCAATGAGCTGGTACAAAAAGTACGAAGTTGGGAGTATAAACGTTGGTATTTATGAAAAAATATTTTTTTGTAAAGCTCTTCATTCTTAAACCCATCAATCAGATGAAAAACAAGCACAAAAAAGTTAATGGGCAAATTAGGTCGCTTTATTAAGAAATTCTTTTTTTTCAAAAGAAATCCCGAAGAAAACATGTTTTAGCTTGAAATTCTCTTACATTCTTTTAACTCGATATTTTGATGCAAACAATGAGCAATTGTTTTTCTTTCTCCCTTGAGATGCAAACCAACAAACTTTAAAGTGTTCCAAAAAGCAATGACAGCGGCACCTTTTTCCCTTTTTTTTGCGTATCAAGAGCCCATGAAACGACAATCTAACGCCTTGTTGGCCCATTCACTAAATGATGTCATTATTAAAAATCAATTTCAAAGTTCGCCAATCCCCCAACGTTTTACTTCATTTCTTAATTTTCGACTGCCAATTTTGTTGGCTGGCTGGGTTGGCTGCTTTTTAATTAACAACAACCTGTAAAGCAGCAGTAACAACAACAGCACAGCAACAACAACAAGAACATCAACTCGAAGAAGAAGTTTTCTGTTTCTTAATGTTGTTGCTTTTTGGGTGTAAAAGTTTTGTGTTTTGCTTTTCTTCCGGTTTTGCTTTCAATTTCAATTTTCACTGAGTGAGTAATGGAAAATATTTGTAAAGAAAAAGTTTACAATCAATCAAGAAAAAACTCAATTGGAAAAAAATCGAAAAATTGAAACTAATGTCAGTAAAAAGCTAAAAAAATTTAAAACAAACAATGCAGCATAAATTTTATGCACTTTTTGCTAATTAGTTTTAATACACTTTGTAAAAAATTTTCTTAAAAACTTTTCAAGCATAATATGCTATCATATTATGAAATCCTTTGTGTCAAAATATTTATTAATTAAATTTGACCATTTACAGCATTCCGAAGATAGTTTATTTAACACTTTAACCAAAAATTTGGCTTATATGGAAATCTCAATTCATCAAGCAAGTTAACAGCAAAATATTTGCTAATAAAATATGGAAAAGTTGAGGGAGCTCAGTGGCAAAAAAAAAATTCCCATATTTATTTATCTCCTCAAAAGAAATTATTCTAAATTTGATGTTTGATTTATGATCACTCGGATGACATTTTTGTTAGCAAAGATTCTTACAAATATGTTTTATATTTTGAGTAACTTAATACAAAGCGAGGTCCAAACTTGCTGTTATTTGATGACTTTTAATATGAATGCAAAATTTCCGAAAAAATCATAGCAAAGAGGAATACAATCCAACATAAAGAAAAAGTTCATAGCGCTTTATTGGAAATATCTATTGACTCGTCGTCAATAAGGTTCAGAAATGTAGCACGGCCAATGATATGAAGTGTGAGATACTTCAAAAATTCTTAGCTTTGTTTTGTCAAATATGTGCTTTAAAGTTATTTTTATTTTATATTTATTTTGAAACTTAATATTATGTACTGAACTAAGTGAAACAAATAATCAACAAAGAAATAAACTGCTAAATTAATTTAATTGGAAAAGTTCGTAACGCTTTTATTAAGGCCAACTAAATGTAACAGTTCGGCAATATTCAGATAACTGAATACAGCTAACCACAAATAATGTTTTACTTCGCTTAGATTAAAAACATACAAAATAATAGTTGTATAAGCATATTATTAAGTTAAACTTATATGAAAGATAACTAAACTTCTAAGGATATACGCAATTTTTCCAACAAAAATTTGCATTTAACATACTATGCAAATGAACCGATTTGATTCGGTGCAGGTATAATTTGTTTTCCCGTCTTTGTCACGGGAGCACTCAAAATATCATCTGCTGAATGCCATATTTTCTAGTTTCTCAAACGTTTCTTCAAAACATCTACCTATTACTTACTGAAGTTTCCTAGTAACGCGATAATTTAGGAGGGGTGTGATATGACCCAGCAGAGTTTACCTGTCTGTATTTCCTACAATGTGTTACGCTTGACTAAAAGTGATTGCTGATTCAGTTGTAGATTGTTTTATCTTCAGCTACTGGGAGCAGGTAATCATTTAAAAGTAGTAGCATAAAGCAACAGAAATTCGACAATTTTCTGTATTAAATATTGAAATTTTTAGACTAATAATAATTTTTCTAACAAAACTTGAAACTCATAAGTGCCAAAGCATAATATATGTATTTATACCAAAAGAGCTTGAACAAAAATATTTGAAACTAAAGTTTTAACCACAGCAGAAACTGCCGAACAATTAATTGGATCACTAATTGGAATAATTAATACTTCGCCAAATAATTTCATTTTGCATGAGGAAAATACCATAAATGGGCTGAAAAGGATATTGGATGTAGCCTGAAATGAACTACATATAACAATTTATTTTAATAAAATAAAGCGTCAGCTGTTGTTGGATGAAAACGAAACTTTGCTGTTATAACGTTATTGCCGTAATTATTGGCTTAGAAGTTGTAAGAAGATGCCTCTTAAAAAGTTGCTCCTTAAAATTGTTGCTGTTTTTGAAAAATGTACAAAATTCATAGATAAATAGACGGCAACTTAGTGGAAATAGATATATTAGTAAGACAAGCAGCAACTTTTTCAAGTTTTTGCATCTTTAGACATGAAAGTAAAGAAAGCACACAAAAGCAAAAAAAAGAGTAATAAATGGTAAATAAAACTTAAAGAAAAGTTGCGCTCATATGTTGCAAGCGAAGATAAACATGTACGCAAACAGTTTAAGTAGCTGAACACATTAAGCAGCAACAGCAGTTGAAAGTAGATATGAAGTTGAAAGGAAAGTAAAAGAAATAGGGAAGATAAACAAAACAAAAAAAAATGTTATTTCCAGAAGAAAAATTTGCAAGACATCAATATTTGCAGAGTAATGTGCACTGAGAAAAATGGCTACGATTTTTTTAAATAGTTTCTGAAATAAAGCATGCTAAACTTTTAAGTATAATATGTTTAAGATCGATGCGAGAGAGTAGTATGTTTGTAAATTTTTTAACATATAGCATCATCAACATCATAAGAACTTTTGAGCATAATTGTTCTTTGCGCTCTCAATACCTTCGTATGTTAAATACTTTCCAGTCTCAGATGTCTGAACGATGAAATTTCATTTTTATTTAACTCCGAAGTCTCTAATTTGTAATATATAATTTTGTACTAGCAATTATTTTTTTTCATTAATTGTGGATAAAACCGCTTCGAACATATGTTTGCTAAGAGCACATTTAAGATATTCAAGCTCTAAGAGGCATCCTTTTTCCATTTTTCATAAGTATTGAAAAAAATATAAGAACGCCTTCATATATAGCATTAAATCCTACTTAAATTAAGAGTTAATTATAAATCTTTTTATTCTGCACGTATTCACTTATAAAATTATTGCCTTATCATACTATAATCTGCAAACAAAATTTGTTAAAGAATCTAAAAAACGATTTATCTTTTTACTGACCTTGATCTTACAAAAAAATAAAAATTTAAAGATCATGGCACTCAAATAATAATGTAACAATCTTATGAATTTACGTAAACAGCAATTAAGTAACGCATCAATTTTATTTCAACAAATTTTCACTTCATGAAAATTAAACAAAATTTTTGTTTTTTTAATTTAATTTATTAATTTGTTGATTAATTTGCATTTTTTATCTCATTAATTTCTATTTCACTAAAATACCTATGTCTACTTCACCGCATTTATTATAAGTATGTGGGTTGTGATTTCCTTTCAACAACAAGAGATTTGTGCATAAATCTCTACGAAAATTAATTTTCTGCCCATTCGGAAATTTTTTTTACACAAAAATGAAATTTACAAAATAAATAAATAAAATCCTTAAGTGAATTGGAAATTATGGAATTTAAAAAATTTCACTTATAATAACGCCACCTCCTAATTAGAGTGGGAAAAATGTCATAAATCATTAATTAATTACCCCTGCGCTTAATTTGCTTGTCTAGAAAAATCACCACATCCACAGCAACATAAATGTGATGCCAAATTTTACACATTGTTCAAATGAAACAAACAATGAAATAAAATTTGTTAAAACTTACAACACATGCAAAATCGAATGTTAAATAAACAGAAAACAGGCAATAACAATAATCACATTAATAACCAAAAAAAAACTTAGAAAAAATTTGTATTAATAAAAACAGGTGTTGCCATTAAAGCCACAACACTAACAAGCACATAACAGAGCTGCTGGTAACACTTTTCATGATACCATTCAAAACGTGGCTAACAGTTTAACTAATGAAAGAACAATCATTAATGTACTTTGTGGCAGTGGAGCACATACTTGTCAAAAAAAAATAATAATCAAATGGGCAATTCCATGTATGAGCTCATGACGAATAAAAATTTGTATGGAAAAAAGTAATATTTTTTAATAACAAGTGATTTTTTTGCTATTTGATTTTTCAGCGTAAGTTTTTGGACACTTTACGCTTGAGTTGTAATATATATCAACAACAACATTGCTCAGTTAAGCTTGCAATTTTACTATAAATAGACTAACGAACGAACAACGCTTGCCAATCATTGAATTTTATTTTCAAAACTCGTGCTCTGTGAGATATGCGTTTATCGAAAAATTTTCTTTAGCGACGAAGCTCATCTTTGGCTTAATGGGTACGTCAACCAACAGAATTGCCGAATTTGGCCTGAAAAGGAACCAGAAGCATTTCAAGAGCCGCCAACGCACCCTGAACAATGCACTGTTTGGTGCGGTTTGTAGGCCGGCGGCATCATTGGACCGTACTTTTTCAAAAATAACGAAAATCGCAACGTTACAGTCAATGGAACAAGGTGACGTGCGATGATTACGAGTAGCTATATCTTTTAGCCCAAAATGAAAGAATTAAACTTGATTGACATGTGGTGTCATTGACCTATTGAGGGGCAAGGTTGGTGAGCAAGTAATCTCAGGTTTTGGGGCAGTTCTCGAGTACAGGGACTGCTACGCTTGCAGCCCCAGAAGTAAGTATAACAGCTGCGATTGGTGAGATACCAGCCAATATGCTGTAAAAAGTATGCCAAAATTGAAGCTTACCGTTGAACTACCTCAGGAGTATCGGCGGGCAACACTTGCATGAAATAATCATTAAAAAGTGAATGGAACAAAGTGATGCATTGCTCCAAATAGACACTGGCTTTTGCAAACTTTCAGGTTTTTTTTCAATTTTCAAAAACCAAACGCTTAAGAAATCACCCGTTATATTTTTAAGTGTTATCACAGCATTTTCGCTAGTCAAATGCATCAATTGTGCAGCTTTAAATTTCCTTCTAAAATTTTCCAGCCTTGCATGCAATATTGTACAAGTACTAAACGGACTGCATTGTTTGTTTTACGCTACAAATTTTAGCATATTGCCGAGGATCAGCAAAATATACTTTTATGACCTTTAATTTGGTGATCAGGGGAATAATGCTGTCGTTTATTTCTTCACGGATCATAGTATCTCTACAAAAATATTCCATAGTGCACAATCAGAAGCGAGTACTTTCAAATCGTTCTAGCAGTTCTTGGATTCACTTATTTCCTGCTCTAACAAATGGTTCCTTGATGATTTGTCTACAGTCAGTCATAGATTATTCATTTTATTTAAAAACTCGAAAGTTACAAAATTTGAGATGAACTTTGTCATGGTTATGCTTCGTTTCCTGGTGTAAGATAAGATGATGGTTTTCGCAGAACTAATACAAGCCGTTTCTTTTTTTGTAAAGCTTTTATAATATTCCGAGCACTTTTTCATTCACTTCGAAATAATGCACTCATATCTGAAAATACTGAACTTTTAATATGACAGCTTCTTTTTGAAATAAATATTATTTTACCGCATTCGCGCTCAAAAATCTCACAAAAACATGATGTCAGATCTACTTGGTAAGAAATGAATCGCCTTTGGGAAATAGTAAAACTTATTTGAGGAAAAAATGAGTGTTGCCCATTCAGTGCTACCTTCAAAAGTTTAAATTTTCAGTTGCCGAGATTTAATATTTTTGAAAAAATTTTGTTTTTGTTAGAATGGCGTTAAAGTTTACGCTCCGCTTACAAAGTGACTTTGGTCTGATTTTTCGTCACTACAAAAATGATAAGCCAAAATTTCTTTAGTCTATCCAAGATTTTAAATATACCAATATGCTAGCATGACTTAATATGACAAATAAAATGGTAAATATTTTCATATGCAATGCCCGGCAAAGTTCCAATAATTGAAATGATTGCAGTCTGTAATGTTTCATAATGTAACTGGTCGAATTAAGTAGTCAACTTGGTTCTTTTGTCAGCAAATATAAGCATTATTAATAATACAAAATGCTTTCGGTAGATACTTGTACTTGCTCCACTTTATGTTTTCTATTTCTCACAAGCATCTATTTTTAATGCAACCTTCTAGAAACCGCTAATCAATGATGACCCACTTTTTAGTTTTCTTAACAAAGACATTGTGGTTTCGGTGTATTTTGCTACTACCACAAATTTCAGTTTTCTTATATAAATAGACTTTATTGGCAATATTTTATTATTCTTACTACTATTATTGCTTTTGTTGCTATTTTCAAGGATCTGTTTTCTTAATGTGAAAAAATTACAAAACAAAATAAAAAAATGTATGAAAGTTAAGGCTTGATGGATATTTTTTTTGATTTGATGAATCGCAAAGCAAAACGTAATATTATAAACGTAGAACAAGAAGCGTATAAAAACAACAAGCCAAGTCATTGGAATAAAATAATTTTTCTTTTATATCCTTCTGAATAAAAACAACCTAGCAAAGAAAACAATAATATTATCAGGTCATTTTTTGTTCAAATTACCTTTTTTTTATGATTTTTTTTTTTTTTTTCTCTCATTTTCCTTTTTTTAATAAATATTTTGTAGTTTGGTTGCATTTGCTTGTGTTTTAGTTGAAATCCGTTTTTGTTTATAAGTTAGCCGATCAATATTCAGACATGACAAAATAAAGTTAACGTTAAAAATTTAAAAAAATCACAATTTTGCTTAAGTCTTTTTTCCACTTATGTCAACCAATTCTTTCCGGTTGCTTGGTTTTTTTTATGAAAACATATAAAAACCGACAATCGCCTTTGCTCGTGTCCGTAATATAACTTAAGACCCAACCACTGATATTTGTCGTGTGCTTTAGCTTCGTTAACATGCGCAGCGGGCTATGACTTCCATTTGTGTATCCATGCTGCTAAGTTTGTGATATTATTATTTTTGCGGTATGTGTTTGGGATTTTTTTTTTTTGTTGTAATTTTAAAGTCCTAAAGCTGCACGGTTTTTAGAAAAAAATGGCATAATTCGACAAATTTAGTGCGAACAACAAATCAATCGCAATGTCTTGAATGAAATCCTCCTGAATGAGAATCTTACAAAAATTTTAGTCACATCCAGCATATTTTCTACTCGTATGCAAACTAAAAGAGAATAGACCAAAAAAATTTCTATAAATTTGAACATTTTTTCTTGAAAAGATGTTTTTTTTTTTATTAAAATTACAGCTATAAAATTTACAAGCGTTTCTTCATCATGTTATAGGCCATCTCTGCAAGTCTGAAATTTATTTTCGCAGATATTTTGTTACTAAATATATACGAACCCAATATTTCGAGTGTTTGTTGCTCTGATCTCTGTTAATTTTAGCTTAGAATCATGAATCCTTTAAAAAAGTATGGCCACGAATTTCATATGTTTTTAACAAAATTCTTGTCATTAGTACAATAAGGTTCTTAATAAAAACATATAATACAAATTATAAATATTCGACAAATTTTATCCAGCAACCACCGTATTCACCTGATTTCAACGTCTGACACTTTTCTGTTCCCGATGCTGAAATTACTACTTCGAAGAAGGCGCGTTGATTGAGTTGAAGCCACAAAAGCAAATTTTCTGAAAGAGCTTAAGCTCAATCAGCTTAAATAAATATACAGAGGACTGATCCAGCGCTGGCATTGTGGTATTACAGGTGTTAGGGATCACTTTGAAGACGAAAAAATTAAGTTTTGTGATTCTAGTAATTTTGATTCGTTTTATGAAACAATTCTGGTTATTTTTACACAGAAAACCTTTACCGCTATAGATCTTTGGAATATATTGTAGGGTTCAGTTTCTAGTGTTCTAACCCAAATTAAGTACATTTAATCAACTTATGTACGAATGAACGAAAAATTTCGATTAAAATAAAAAACTTCCAGTTATGAAAGTTTTAGAATTTAAAATGATATATCTTATCAAGAGACCTAGAGACATTATATAGTTAACTCAAGACATTATTTTCGCTCAATAAATTTTTTATACAAAATCAATAAATTAACGAACAAGGAACATTGAGAAATTCTTTAGATTATATCCTATATATGAGATGATCTACTTTATAAAAAGTTGTGTCCACGAGTTCACTGTCTCATTGTGTATATTACAAAATAAAATGTATTTTCTTGCCACCTCAGAAAAACCTTACGTGACCTACTCGATTTCTAATGAAATTGACGTACCCACGGGTTCTAAGCGATCAGTTTGCGTTTTGGAAGTAAACGACTCACATAAAAGAGATTGGCGGAAATAGATATGCTACTTCTCCAGATATTTTTTTGAGGAATTCTTTCAAAGCAATTAGTAAATACTGACGGAACTTTTTAAAAAAACTCTTCACTTATCTAGTATCTCATAAAAACTTATATATTTTAATTATGATTGCTACTTCACTAATGAATTGGTCCATCTTTAGTTCTTTGTTTATATATAAAGAAAACTTACCAGAAACATTGAGAAAAAAGACATTAAGTAATTGATTTATAAAAATTTACAAAATACTGCTCTATAAACATTATATGTTGGCCCATCTTTTGACAAACTACTACGACAGAACAAATTTTAGTGAAGCACAGCAAAGTAATAGTTTTCATTTCATTTTGTATTCTTGTAAAAGCTTTGCCCAAGCTTAACTAAATTTACTTTAAATTTGCGCTAACATATTTACACTAAACCAACTACGAGTACATCTTTTGTGCTTTAAAGATTCTCTTGATATCATTTTATTCGTCCTTCGGCGCACAGTTCTTGTTGTCCTATTTTAAGTCATCAAATAAGGTACCATTGTCTATTTTTGAGCTGTTGGACGAATTTGTCTGTCTGTCGCATAAACGACAAACGGTGGGTGTAACATAATGTGCCTTTGTGTGTGTGTGTGTGTGTGTGCTATTCTTATGAATGGGTCGTTTAATACTCGCATGTATTGCTGACAAAGTACGCGCACTATTTTTTGTTTTTTATTTTCTTCCTTTTTTTCTTACTCTTTCACTCGCAAGGATATGACTAATATTTGGCGTATTTCTTTCATATTTTCCATGGATGCTGTAGTGAAAAGGTTTTAGTGTTTTTATATGTGTTGTAGCTTATTTATCTAGTAAAAGCTGTGTGTGTGTGTGGTTGCTGGTTTGTTTATATGAATAACCATTGTTATTGTTTTTGGTTTTATTCTCTTTTTTGCTTGTTGTTTTTATATTTACTTATTATATGGATTTTTCTCATATTTTTCACTATCGTTTTACTGAAAATCAATTTATATTCTTAATAATAAGCGATTTTTTAGGGCATTATTTTTGTTGTTGTTGTTGTTGTTGATGATTATGTTGTTGCCGTCATAGTACACTTTCATGTATTTTGTTTTTATGTCTGCATTTTATACGCGTTTTCACTATTCAGAAATACTGCTCATAAGCAATTTAATATTGTGATAATTTAATAATAGATAAAGCGTTATTTTGTGACTCTTTTATAACTCGATAAATTCATTTATGAGTACGTTTATATAAATGTTTCTTTTTTTAAGGATAGAAATTTGTTGCAGAATTTTTTTTCTGCTCATGACTCTAAATATTTAGATAAGTACTAAAGACTTGATCAGTTCATCTACTCCGTACAACGTAAAGGTATAACCGTTTCCATTTTTTTTTTTTTGCACTTGCTAAGTTTTATTTGAAGAGAACTGGAATTTTAGAAAAAAATGCTAAAAATCTAAAAATACCCAAAAAAATAAACTGCCGTCAATAAAATATTGAAAAATTACCAATAATTGAAAAGCTTATTCAAATATTTTAGAAAAATATATGACTTTGAGATTTATTTCCTAAATTAATTTGTTTTTAATTTTCACAAATAAAAGAAGATAGACGGAATAAATCTAGAATAATCGAACAATATTTTTTACTAGACTTGTGCCATATTAAGAACTATTCCTTTGGAAATTACCCCACACTCTGGCCAAATAAGTGTTATTATAAGTACAATAGTGAAGTATTAAAAAAGAATCACTGCCTTATCTATGTCCAAAAACTGAACTTGTTGGTATAGATCACACATCGTGGTACCAGTATCAAGCAGCTCCTCTTGCTGTCAAAACAGAATTTCTATGTGCTTACCACTGTATTCTTAAAATAATTATATTTGCTAGGTGATTTTTCCTGAACATCTTTTTCAATTGTAATGCTTATTCATTGCCAGCAGATTTTTACAATCTGTTTTTTTAATTTCAGCTGTGCAAATACGTTATTTTCTTTTTTAATAAACTAAAATTTGGATTAGTTTCAAAGTTCAAAATATTATCTAACATTACTTTTCTTGCGTACCTAGCCATGTAAGTGTATATTTTAACCTATTCTTAATTCTTAGAAATTGATAACTTTTGGATTGATAAGACTTCTTTTAAAGCAATTTTAAGCTTGTCCTACGTTTTTCGTTGACACGATTTATTTCATCATATTTATACAAAAAAAAATGTTTTCAATAAAAGTGAAATTCTTAAATTCGTACTAAAATTACAAATTCTTACGAAGAACTTATAGCTACTGATGTATTCTTAGCATTTTTTTTATTTATCATTTTAATTTTGGAAAAATATTGATTCGATAATCTGCTGTGTGTCATAAAATATTGACATACTGTCTGGATTTAGCAAGAAAATAAACACAAGCGCATCAAAATCATTGCAGCATTTAGTGTTTACATGTGCGTTGGTACGTTGCTTTTGATATACAGATCTACTATACACATATGCATTTCAGATTGTTATGTTTTAAGCAACAGATGCATTGCACAAGTACACTTGAGTTGTTGCAATTCTGCGTGCATTTTAATGAAAAAAAGAGCTTGCACTAAAATCAATACATAAAATTTTTCAGCCAACTTAGTTTCTCTTAAGAAAATGTGGAAAACAGATCTGAACAGAATGCCTAAGAAAAATGTTGGTACTCAAAATGGAAAATTTCCCACATAATGTGGCTCTTCTATTTCCAGCTGCTTACCACAAAACTGCCTATTTAGTTTGGTGCTAATGACAAACTTAGCCATCAACACATTGTCCACAGCATCCGCTGCCAGTTTCCATAACAAATCAGTCGCACATTCAAAGGCACTCATACACGCACGCATGCAAAACGGCACGAATAAAATTCAAGTTTAAGACAATTTGATTTCATGTTTTTAATATTGGGAATATTTCTTACCCATGTAAAAATTCATCAATCAACAAAAATAACAAAATTTTATGTTCAACAAAAATATATACATTAAATTTTCAAAATACAACAACACTAGGAGCAAAAACAAAAACAAAAACAAAAACAACCGAAACAATAACAAATAAATAAAACATTAAAATGTTGCACTTTTGTTGGCACAAAATAATAAACCACAACACGGACAGCAACGGCAACATTGAAAACTTCCAAGTTTTTTTTTAACATTTGCTGTGGGTTGATTGCCTTCTTCTCTGTCATTTTCTTTCTATCGTTGGACTTTATTCTTTTTATTTTAGATTTTTAAAAATTTTAAAAGCGTCACAAACATAAACAATGAAAGAAGAAGAACAGCACATAAAACCATGACATTGTTAAGTATTTTTTATTTTCCCAGCCCGCAATTTCTTGAAAGTTTGGTTACAAATCTGACAGGGAGCCAGAATTTTTGAAATCTATAAATTTTATGAGATTCGGTTGAAAAAGTTGCATGAAAAAGTTTAAAGTCCCAAGAGATAAAATTTTTAGCTTTCAAGCAAATTGTAAATTCATGCCAATAAAATGTTAACATGAAACTACAAATCTTTACGTCAAAAAATTTACTCAAAACAATTTGGCCTTACAATTCATTAGTGAAATACTAGTGGCGTTTACATTAATAGAGCTATACCGTAGAGTAAGCAAATATATTTATTCAAAAATAAAATGAAATATCAGAAACATAGTTATAGATCGAAAAAAGCAAATGCATAATTGTTCCAAAGCAATACGGAAATATTACCAAAATAAAGATTAGCTGAGCACTTAAGTTCAATTTTTAAAAAAGAATTCTCATTTGAAGTTATATCAGATTTTAGACATTATTCCCAATAAGCGTTAGAAGGGATATAATATGTTAAAATATATTTTTTTTATTTTTTCAATCTAATTTCTCGTAGAAAAATATCATCAAAAAACTATTTGAGAAATAATGTGTGATATTTTTTGCTATTTGTTTTTTCAGCGTAAATTTTTTGACATTCCGTGCATGATTCGTAAAATATGTTAACGCCAGAAAAGCTCAATAAGGTTTGCCATTTCAACAAAATTAGACCAAAAAACAACAGCGTTCGTAAATTATTGATTTTTACTATCGAAATTCACGCTATGTGCTATTCTGAATCCCGAACTAGTTTCATTAGACATTAAGAGCTTCGGCATGAAACCATACCAAATACATTTGATGCAAGAACTGAAGCCGGGTGACCTACTAAAACGTCGTTTTTTTGGCAAATGAGCCTTAGCAAAGTAAGATGTAGATCCAAATTTTTATCAAAGACTTTTCTTCAGCGACGAAGCTCATTTTTGGCTCAATGGGTACGTCAACATACAGAACTGCCAAATTTGGTCTGAAGAGCAGCCAAAGGTAGCTCAAGATCTCCCAATGCATCCTGAAAAATGTCCTGTTTGGTGCAATTTGTGGGTCGACAACATCATAGTACATTTTCGAAACTAATGAAAGTCGCCACGTTACAGTCAGTGATTACCATGATTACCTTTTTTTTTTGTCCAAAATGGAAGAATTTGACTTTATTTACATGTGGTTTCAACAAGACGGTGCCAAATACAACACCGCATGTGATACCATGGACCTATTGAGAGGTGAGTTTTATGAGCAATTAATCTCACGGTTTGGAGCAGACCAAAGCCGCCAAGATCATGCAATTTGTCTAAACTATTTTTTGTGGAACTACGTAAAGTTTTTCGTGTACAAGAACAAGCCAGCCACAACTGTTACCCTGGAAGACAACATTACTGCTGCCCTTAGTGAGATACCGGCCGAAATGCTGGAAAAACTATGCAAAAATTGGAGCTTCCAAATGGGTCACCTCAGGTGTAGCCGCACGCAACATTTACAGAAAAAAATCTTTAAAAAGTAAATGAGAATCGATGTATAGCTCCAAACAAATATTTCATTCACTATTGCAAGTTTTCTGTTTTTTCTGTTTTCAATTTTCACCCGTTACTATAAGAATCAATATAAATTCAATGTTTCGCTGAAAGAAAATAGGTACATAGACTAAAGGTGTTATTGTGTGCTTTGAAAAAATGTTTGGTCGAATGGTGACTTGCGAGCAGAGCTTTCAACTCTGGTTTCGTGATTTTTTCTAATAAATATAAAAATCACATATCAGCTGTTCAAAACTACTGTGCACCAAAAAAATAAAAAAGTTCTACATTTATTTTTGGTTTTGCTTGTGAAACCATATCATCCACTTAAATTGAATTGTAAAATCAATATATAGGTAAGCAGAAAACTCAATGAAAAAGAACAACCACAAATATTTTGATTTCCAAGTTGTTTACAACAATAAATAACAAAATTACTGAAATGCAATTCGAAACATATGTTACAAGATTTTGCTCATCCATTCATTCACTGCGTCATATCCCCCTCTGTTTCTGTCTCGTACAAAATGTCTTTTGTTCAAAAGTTTTTTCTATAATATTTCTCGTCTTAGCTAACTAAGACATCAATGAAAGCAAAATAAAAGGGGACGCGCCTAAGTCTCTTGAGAGGCGCACTATTTTTGAAGTTGATTTTGTTTCTTTTTATGGCGCTTTAACATTGGGAGCTTATAATGTGACACACACACACTTGATTTGTGCGGTATTTTTGGGGGAATGTGAGAATGTTGCTTGTTATTTTTCACCTGAATTCTTTTTACTGTTGAGTAAACTTATAACAAAAGGATTAAAATCGGTATTAGATGGAATTAGTATAGGGACTTTGAAGTTATGTGGACAAAAAACTATTTTTAAGGACTTCATTATAAAATATATTTTATCTTAATTTCAGTAGAGCTACGCATACTTAAACGTTTTTTTCTTACCCAGTATTTTTTTAAAATTTTTAGGATTTTAAGAGTACTGCTCTAAATATTTTGTTTAAATATAATTGTCTTGTTAACTGCAATCTACTTGAGCACATATTTAACTTTGATAGACAATAATTATGTATCTTTAGTACTATCATGCATTTTTTTTTCAATGTTTTAGCCTGTCAAAGAAACAATTTATTATTGGAATTGAAGAAAAAACTAAGAAACCTAATGAGCACAAAAAACTAAATTTTTAAATATTTCTTTCTCTGGAAAACTTTCTCAAATTTGATAATCAATATTAAAATACTAAAATTCGTTAACCTCAGAGTATCTTTAAATTTATTTTTAACCAATTAAGTATAGTTTTTTTTTTTTTTGCTAACAATTTTATTCCGTTATCAAAAAGATAATCAATTACAAATGTTAAAAGAATTTCAAATTTTTCGTATAGAAAAATATTATATTAATTTTAGGAGATTTCGGATTTTTGGCTTTTTAAAGAGTCTGAACTAAAGTTGGCAACAGCCGTTTCGGATAATGTAACAAGATCGCATTTCAATTATTCTTCAAGATTTGGAACCCAAAATGATGTGGCATTTCGTTCTTTTACCTAATATATTATACTGACCATAAACAGAATATTTATGAAAGTTATAGAGGCACCTCACTCAATGTAATTCAAGAGTTTGAAATGGTAATATGCTTACGTTTTAAGGCGAAAAGCAAAATAAATCATTGAATTATAGGTATGAAGATTTGAAAAAGTAGGTAATGCCATCTATTACATAAGCCAAATGCGCTGAGTTTTGGAAGCTTAAAGTGGAGATGTAATGCAGCCCAGTATAAAAATTTTAAGTTACACAAAGAGCACTAAAAGAATATGATTTTTCATTTTGCAAACCAAGTAGATGATACTTTCTTCTAATCAATTCTACTCATATTTTATTCAATGTCCTATTGATCCGATGTTCATATCCTTGCCATGTCCAATACGGCATTTTTTTATTTTTTGTGATACTTCAACGAATGTTTTCAAAACTTAACATTCAATATTTTAAAAGAGGATCCAAGAATCCAGTCATCTGGTTTTTCCTCAATACACTAAAGTAGTTTTCTGCAAATTTCAATGAATGAAAGAAGATAAATTTCGAATTATTTCCTTTCTTACAATCATAGGGCGGTAATTACTTTTTAATTTTATGAAACCTTACAAAATAAATGACATCGAATTTATACGATTCGGATAAAATTAATCAGAGACGTGTTGCATCACATATTAATGAAATCTATTAAAAATATCAAATGACATTGAATAATTATGAACATACCATATATCGATATTCTCAAAGCTTTTCGCCTTTTCCACATTTTTGATATCAAAATTGACTTTTAAATACTTTAGAGAAAAGTCGACACATTTAGATTTTCTAAAAGTTTTTGAAATTCTTCGATATTAGTGGCAAAATGCTCACTTTCTATGAGAGCTCGTTTTTATCAAACCCTTGTACTAAGTAGTATGTGAATAATAGTAATAATTTGTACTATGTAGTATGTTATAATAACGTACCATATTTTAAAAAATGTTGACCCGTTCTTCAAATTTGCGTTTTTTACATAACTTTGATTTAAACAGCTTTATAAGTTCTTAAAATGTTAGTCCTATATGGAAGCGCTATTCAAATTTATTTTTTATAAAAATGCATTACGAAAATTTATTTGCAGCGTAGATATATAGTATAATCTATAACGTCAAAAAGCCTTAACTGACTGGCACTCTGCATATACTGATGTACATTAAATTCCCTTAGGAAAAAAACTATACCATAAACAGAGAATGAATCAACTTAAAAGTAAAATTAGCTTTACTTTGAAGATCAAATGGAAAAAAAGTGTTTTTGAAACAATCACGGTCGGAAATTATACAAAATTTATTCAACAAAAATTAAATAAAAAAATTTGAATAAATTTTGAGTCTTATAGAAAATTTTATGTGGATTTACTTTTTCAGACTTCTATTATTTAAGGTGGTTTCTCAAATTGAAATTATTATTTCTGTAATAACTTAAATAATAAACAAAATTCATTGATAGGCAAGTACTTTTTTGTTTACAGGTAGCAAAAAATTGTACAAATTTCGTGAATAAATAAAAAACATTTGATTTCCGCCAAAGAGTAACAATAAACTAAATCGCTTATTCTAAACAAAATAAATCACGTAAAGAAATCAAAGAGTTCATCAAAAACCCAAAAGCAATAAGAATGAAGAAAAGAACTCACCTTAAGGTTATGCCAAAAATTAATCAAATTTTTTGATTTTTATTAGCACTTGGTTGCAGCATTTGGCAGCGTAAGCAAGTGATGCGCTCGCGTAACGTAACGTAGGGTTATGGGCGTGGGAGACGAACAACACAATGCTTTCAAATGTAAACGTCTACACGTGCATAGAGTATATTTATATTAAATGTATTTTAATATTTTTGGTTTTCAAAATTTAAAAATAGATATTTTTCCAGCGCGCGCGCTCGTTTTTACACACACATACACTATTGTTGTTATTTTGATTTTTTTGTGTTCTTAGTTGTTGTATTTTTCTATATATATTATATAAGCACGTATTCACAATACAAAGAGATATACCGAAAAAAATCAAATCATTTAAGAAAAAAATTTTTTATTTGGTTACGAGAACACTTCAAAAACCGCGGGCTTTCAAAAGCAGTTGTACTGCGTTGATTGCAGAAGCGCATAAAAATGATAAATTACATCCAGTTATATACGCACAAGTAAAGTGTTTGATAAAAAAATTGAGCAAATTACACTTTGCAAAAACAAAACACAATATTTTATTTAAATTGTCTATGAGAGTTCGAGAAAAACGAAAAACAATTTAAAATTTTATTTTTATGTTTATGTTGCCTTTTTTGATTTATTGTTATTGTCAGGGCGTATCTGGTAGGTGTGGTGCTTAAGACGGCTTCCCTTGTTTCATTAACACTTTGACTTATTTTTGTTGTTTTCTAATGTATTTTATTGTTTTGAACACTTTATTTTTTTTTTGCTTTATATTGGCAACAGTTATTTACGTTTTTATGGCATGATTCTATTGTTTCCGAAATGTTTTTATGTATTTTAAGATTGCTGTTGAACTTTTTCTCTGAGTTGAAAATTTTTCTTAATTAAATGCAATTCAATTAAAAATTTCTTCTTTATATGTTTAAGACAAAATTAAATTATTTTATTATTTTTATTTTTATTTAAATTGATTTTGGTTTTAATTTTCTAGACTGTATTGATATGTTTACATAATTGCATTTATTTGCAGTTGTTATTGTTGTTTTGTTGTTACTCTTTTTATTTAAAATTAAAATTTTTAATTTCATTTAAATTTAATAATTAATTTAATAATTTTATTATTGTTGTAATTTGGACTATGTACTCAGTCTATTGCATTGCTCATTTTTGCTTTGTTTTTGCATATTTTGTTTCCGCATTTTTTCAATTCCATTATTGTTATTTTTTTCAATTTCTCTGATTAATGCTGTGCAATTTCGTCTAAGTTGCATCACTTTTTTGTATGCAACACTGCCTTAAGACTACTGTTCAGAGTTTTCATTCACTTCCACATTGTTTCAACGGTTATTTGGTGGCAATTCCTGTAAGCACAAAATTATAATTAATTTAGCAGAATTTTGCTTAAACTATATGTGAAATAACATAATAAGTTTAAGGCATCTATATATTGATAAGAGAACATCAAAATTTATCGTACAACTTTTTAATATTTATTATAAAGAGAGGAGAATAAAAATTATATCATTGGAAAGGTACTGCTATGTAGATGTGCACGAAATAAAATAGTGAGTGATAAAATAAAGAGAGCATATGCGCATGATTACACTATACAAAACAATCAATTAAGCGTTTTCGTTCATTTTGAAGATCAAGAAGACGGGATATATATTTGTGTTATGCCTCTAAGAAGAACGCTGACGGGTCGAATTGAAAGGAAAAGAGTTAATAAAGATGCATTTCTGAGTCGAAATCAAAATGTACATACACCACATTATACAAACTATGTAGTACCAATTGAAATTGATAATATTTCTTTTATTGTTGGTCAATAAAAGAAGGCAAGCAAAATATTTTTGATTTCACATAGTTCTAACTTTGGGCAGCCACCAGAAAAATAATGACTAATACACATATTACAGAATATTTTCAAAACAAAATCAAAATTGGAAAGAGAATTGTTTCTTTATTTTCATAAAACTATTAAACCAAAATTAATTGAGAAAATTTAATTTTTTGCCAACAATGTCAACGACAATACAACCACCACAATTCTATTAAGTAAATCGTGTTGATGGCGATAATGAAGATTGACTCAATTAACTGGTTAGGTAGTTGCATAGTTTGTGTTGTTGGAGTGAGGCGTTTCTTTTTTCCTCTTATTTAGCGACAGTTTGTACCAGAAAAAAGAAAATTGGCGCATTGTTGAACGTTCACTTATGCAAGTGTAATGTAATAACAGCTACACAAACAGCAATATAAGTAACAACAACATTAGAAGTATTATATACACAAAATTATGAAACAGAATAAAAAAAAAACATCAAAATATCATGTATGCAAAAAGAGTATGAAATGCATATTCAAATTTTTATGTGGCATATATTAAGGCGCATAAACAGCATAGTGAATATTTATTTTAGGTATAGACACGTACATGCATTCATACGATATTCTGTGGTAACGAGAACGAAAGAGTTGTAACACATTTAAACTGACGCTTGAGTGTTGTAAGCAATTGCCGTTGTTGTTGCTGTTGTTGTTTCTAGTAGCTGTTGTCCTAGTTTAAGTGGTCGCGCTGTTTGGATCGAAGTCGTTCGTTCAGTTTTGCGTTCACTCGATTCACTGTTGCTTTATTATTGCCAATGAATACTTTTGTGCACATCACAATAACAACATGCACAACTGGGCTAAAGAAAGGGGTAGAAGCAGTGCAATGTGTCAATATGTAAGCAACATACAAATAAACAAACATAAAATTTTGCATATTTGCAAATAGCAGAGTATATGCAACGTGATAATAAAAAAAATGCTTCTGAACAACAATAACAACGACAACAACAAAACAGCGTATAAAGAAAAACGAAAAATTTAACGCGAAGTAGCAAAACACTGCATTGTGTTACAATGTTGCTGCTGCGCCTATAAGTATGCAACGAAAAAAGCGAAATATATAGAAAATTGAAAGAATAAACTGCTATTGAGTGGCATAATATGTGGCAATGCAGCGTTTTACGTCGCGTTATCCTGCTCGTCATTGTGTGCAGAAGGACAACAACAATGTGGCTGGCATAGTGACTGGTGGCATAGTGAAAAATTATAGGGAAAAGAAAACGAAAGCAGCCTAAATGTAGGCTATAGTCAGTCATAGCATAGATAGCAACAACAAAATAAGAATGGCGCGGAATTTTCACTGTTTGTCGCTTCCTTGACTTCGACAGCAGCTGCAGCAACGCCGTAACATATGCAACGATATATGTATGATTGAATGAATGAAAGCAAAATCAAGTTGGAAACTGTGGTAGCAGTTGAAATAGAAAAGAATAACGAATATTTCAAAAGAAAGCAAAACTTTAATTTACTTAACAAGTAGAAAAATTTTGGCTCCTAAAATTGTGCTACGATTTATTTTTCTGTTTTTTTAATTTCACCAACTTTGCTTGACTTACATATAACTTGTTTTCTTGAGGTTTCCGCATATAGAGTGACTGCAGAAGTAGCAGTAGCAGCAAAAGCACAGGCAGAAGCAGAAGTGGTAGTAGTGCTAACATAAGGCTGAACTTTTTTTTAGTATTTTTGTTTTCGTTACATTTTGAACTGGTGTCGGTTATGGTGAAAAAAGTCATTCCCAAAGTAGGGCATTCATTATGCAGACACGAACATATAAAACCATAAGAACGAAAATTTTTGCAAGCCATTTTTGTGCAATTTATTATTTCCTTCATTTTCTACAGCTGCTACTTCTTTTCTGCAACCACATTTTACTAAGCTTATTATGTAAAAAAATTTTGAAGCTAAATTGAAAGAAATAGGCTACTAAATGCATGACTAAGGGCTTAAAGCCATTTAAAATACACTTCAGTATGCAATTTAATAAATTGGTTGGTATATTAAAAAAGGAAAAAATTCAATTAAATGATATATAGTTGAATTTTTATTATTTTTTTTGTTTGTTCTTAACGTATTGTCATATATCAAAAAACTGGGGTACACACACAATCCAGCATATTCACAAATAAAATTGTGCCTACGCTTGCAGCAAATTGAATCAATCGCTGCCTATCGAATTGTTTGCCATGGCAATAAATAAACGAACCAACTAATTGGATTCTTCTCTCTTTTCGAGCAAACGCATTGCATGCAGGTATTTTCAATTTTTTTGCTAATTTCAATTGAAGAATTCCAAAAAGTGCAAATTTAAAAGCGAATTTAATTGAAAAAATTACAAGGTTGGTTTTAATTGCAATCAACTTTCAATTCATTTTTTTAAAATATTTCATATTGAAATATTTTAAGTGAATTGATTTTAAGTATTCTTAACGGCTTAGTGCAATTTTTTATAAAAAAATAATACTGTGAAAAAGAAACTAAGATTTTTCTATTAATATTTTGCAAGCATCTTCTACGTAAATAATTCTTTTGTGTCAGAAAACTAAAGTAATGATTGCATTACTCGTGCTTAGCTATTTTTTTTTTTTTTGGAACAATGTACTTAGCTTAGCATGCTTTTGCTTTTTTAACTAACCATAAGTTAAAAGACTCGTAGCTTAAAAAATTTTCAAGTGAAATTTCCACTTGCGAAAGCTCAACCATTCCTTAAGAAGCTAATAAATCTCATTAAAAAATAATGAGAATATATCATGCGTAACGAAAAACATTGGCGATTTTTTTAAATTATTTTGGGTTTTTTAATATTATGTTTATATTTATAAATGAAATTTATAAATCTAAAACAATCGCATACATATTTGGAAAGCAATTTTGTACTCCAAATTTTTCCTTGAGAATAAATTAGTTAACTAAACTTTATATATTTGTATTGTTCGGTGAAGTTGAACGAAAAAGATGCATAATGAAAAATATATGTAGTTCGTTTTCTGTCAAGTGCACCATCCCACGCCAACGTCACAGTTTTTCAGATAAAGTGACTTATTTGGGCTTCAATCTTTGGTCGGAAAATGCTGTAATACGTTTTTTGCTAGTTCCAAAATGGAAAAGACCACATTAAATTTGTTTAAAAGTATTGATGTATTTTAAAAAATTTTCCAAAATATTTGAATTCTAAGTTATGATTAAAAAATGATAGTCAAAACTTCACATCTTAGCACTTATTTCTCCTAAGCTATCAATTTTTTTTGTTAAATTCGCTCCAAGTAAAAAATTACATTTAGTCAGAATATTCAGAAAAATATTTTCTTATTGTAAACAATTTTGTTTCTTATGACGTCAAAATTTTTTCGTCAATGAGAGTAGAATACATAAAAAGTAGCTTTCAGCCCATTTTCAAGGCTTTTATTTAAATTTTTACCAGATTTTTAATAGACACAGCCTTTATCAAGATGCAAAGATTTATATACGACACATTCTTAAAAATTATTAAGTCCAAATATGAGTTTTTGCGTTTAAAAATGCTTTGAATTTGTCACAAAACCAATGGTAAAATTGGCGAAGCGCTAATATTTCAGGAAATTATTGATTTTTGAATGGATTATTAATTTATGAAATAAATTTTTTTATATTTTAGTATTTCTTATTTCACGTCCAAAGGAAAGCCTCTCAAAACTTAGAACACTTTTTTTTGATCGAAAGAAAAAGGATTTATAATGCATCTGAAAAGAAGTTGTAAAACTGGCTCATCTTATTAAAAAGCCGTTCTAACCTTCGATACGTAATATCTCAATTTTTTATTTATCTGCTGCTAATCATTATAAGCTGATTTAAAAAACAGTGAGTCTTACTATCAATATCAAATATTTTGCTTTGAGTAGCTTAAAATATGACATGAATTTCAGCAGCAAACAACTATAAGGCTTAAATATGAGCTTTGGAAAGTTATTCAACGATACTCTGTTTGAAAGATGGTACTATTAAAATTATTTTATGAAAATTTTTTTTTAAATGGATTTCATAGCCTTTGTTTAATGAGGCTATAAGTGCTTTAAAAAAATTAATTCAAGACTATGAATGCCATACCTTCCTCTGAAGGAACAATATTTCAAATATAAAGTGAAAATCAATGCTTCTCTCTTTTTTTTGCATGTTTGAGCAAAATTATCACAGAACATGAACCTGATCAAAGCCTACTTATAACAGATTTGTAATCAGCTATAAAAACATCAACTAGTCTGACAAAAAAACTTTTCTTCCTGAGCCCGTATTATAAATATAATCATGATATCAATTTTTAATTTATTAAATTTGACATTTAGCGAAGAATATTAAAAATCGAATAAAACAAGCGAACACAACAAAATATGCATTTTATGTTCAAAATTTAAAGTAAGTCACATCTTGTGAGCCAAAATTATCATACTATTTTCTTTAGTCTTTACCATGCACACCTATTCATTTACTTTTAAACTTGATAGTCTAAGTCAGTTATAAAAGTTATTCCTTAAAACAACTGACGTACTTGACAATATTTCGTCCATGACAAAAATAAATGTGCCCTTGATCATTATGAACGTTTAAGAAAAGAAAACATGTTTTTGTCGTGTCAAATTTTACACACTTTTACTCACATATGAACATCTTTCTTAGAACCTCATTACATCATGTGTTAATGATTTTTTCAACGTGATGATTTGCATTGATTTCAACTGCTGTCTTTAACCAAATATTAAGAATGAGTAACAAATGTAGTTAAAAATAAAAACTGTTGTATTTAATTAAAATAATAGCTTTAACAAGTTAAATAAATGACACTAACATGTAAAAATTTAATGTGTCTGTTGCAGAAGCAAGAATTTCTTTGGATGTGTGGGTCAGATTGAAGAAAAAAGCTAGAATTAACAAAACAAATATAAATGAAACATTATACTTTGGAAACATATAGTTTTCAAAAAGCAAAATACGAAACACGATAGTGCAGTGTACTAAGCAAGAGAACATTTCAACGCTGAGAGCAACCACTTAAATGAAATGTTCCTTTTTTAAAATAAAATTATTGTTTTTGTGGCAGTTATTTAAAATATTTCCTATTACTTTAAATTATTATATATATTAAAAGTCCCTTGCACTGGACCGAATAGGTCCAGACTGATTTTTTTACCGCTTCGAACTGAAAATCGGTTGTTGCACGAATGCACAATAAACTTTTGTTTGACAATCTAAGCTAATGAAGATCTCAATTAAAAATATTACCTCAATAGATTCCTTTAGCTATATTTTAAAATTAACGTAAAAAAACTATGGCCGAAGTTGGTAAAATTCTAATTTGATATGTTTAGTACCGTTTTTCTACAAGAAAAAAACTTCAATTTTGATTTTATATTTCAAAGGATGGTCAATTTTCTATAAGAGTCACTGAGTTCAAGATTTTACGGTAAATTTGCGTAATATCAGAAAATGCTTCCGAAAAATCCGATCTATCATAACTTGACAACTAACCCTCATACAAAAAAAAAAAAATTATGAGTTTACAACTTCTAAAAGTACATAGTGGATATATAAACAAATTTCAAAATGTAAGTTTTTTAGGTTGACCTCAACACAGCCTGATAGGCTATATCGACTTTCAGTTTCAGACATGTACAATAATTTTTCCTGAAAAATACGCTTAGACTAAATCTTTATAAGTCAGAGGTCATCATACTAATAACAACACTTCAAAAGTAGGTTCGTTTATCACGAATTTAAGGAAGCTTCTATGCCTCTGTTGAAAGAGCATAAAGGTTGTCTTTTGTCTCTTATTATGTTTAAGATAGCGTTGACAAAAATCAACGTCAGAGCTCTCAATTCTACTAATTTCGGCTTTCAATAGAGCTTCAGCGAAAACTTGCTTACGCAGATGAGCTCTCCTTACATCTGACTGGTAAACAAACGCCACCAAAGTTATATTTAGTTCGGAGTAGGTATTTCTTAAAATCAAAACCAAAACATTGAAAAATTATGTCCATTCACCCAACTAGCGGTAGTTTCAGCACTGAAATATATAGCAATATTGGAATCAAGAAAGCAAAAATCCCTTTCGCTAAACTTTGTAAAGTCTGGCAGTTTTCACTCATGCCAACCACAGCGAAGCTATAAGTCCTCGATTAACATTTGTTGGTCAACAGTGCTTTAATACATAAATTAAATGTCTTCGCCAAGAAAATGTTGTGACCTTGCACCATCTATATTCTCGAATTTCTCAGCTGAATCCGACGAGATCCGGTTTTTATTTAAATCAAAAATATATTATAGTTAAATTAAGCCCAAGAGCCATGTCCTTAGAACAAAATATTTTTTGCATTCGTTAAAGAAGAAAAAACATCTTAAAATTTAATCTTTTATATACACAAATTCTAATAAAAAAATATATGAAAATAATGCTGTGGAAATATCACCCGGATTTTTCCAGTACTAAAAGATTTTTTTTTTTTTCTGTTTTTTTTTTTAATTTAACAAAACTCCGAAAGTCGGAAATTGAATTTAAGTCTAATAATATTTCGGATAAATCAATAACTTTATCACATGTGAAGGTTAGTGACATAAATAAACTAAATGCAGTGGCGTTACACAAAAATTAGTCACCATTGCATATATAGGCATAGGGTGCTGCCACACTGGAACACTAAAAAAACATAAAACGTTTTTGAATACTGATGATAAATATGAGTCATTTTATGTAAACCGGATCAGCAATTGCCAAAACTTACCGCGACTCAAAATAACCTTTAATGATCTTTATATGATCTTTTGGCGTTTCCATGTGGCATTTTTTCATCAACAAACTTTTTTCTTTTACAATAAACACGCAATTGTAATGACTTACAACTCATTTTTTAGAGAATATCATGGAATTGAAATTGAAATTTTTGTAATACATGATGGATCGAAAATCGAAAACTATAAGCCCAAGCTGTTTTTACTTTTTTTTCAATTTATTAGACAGTATGAATTATTTTCGACACAGAAATATATTTTTGCAGTGCTTACTTTGGTGCTTAATTTGTCATTTTTTTTGCCGAAAAAATAGCGGCTTAAAAATAATCTTTTCCTTAACTTAAAATTCTTCTGTCATATCTGTTAAATTTATTTCATCTTATCGAGTATATGACACTATAAATTCTATGAAATAAACATCTCATTAATTTTACAAAACTGTTTCCAAGATGTTGCTTTGAGATTTTAAGAATAATTTTTAATATAAATAATATATTTTAAGTAACAGAAAATACAAAATCGATTAGAATTTTTTAGCATTTCGATTTTTAATTCCCCGCACATATCAAGAAGTATTGTTAACATGATTTATGACGAAAATTGTGTAGAAGTTCTTATGGTTTGACATAATGGATCTTGACAAAATCTCTATTCAAGATGCTACTCTCTGGCTCCGACAAGAACGAAGATGAAGTAAGAAGGATGTTTCTATACCAAAAAACAGATTTTAGTTACTTAAAATAATTTGTTGTAAAGCTTAACGTGAAAGTTAATACGTTTCTCTTTAAGACTTCAGCTTTCAAGATTTCTGACATATGTTTCGTATTGATATTAAACAAAAACAAATGTTTCTGCACTTATATCTTAATATACACAATAAACTTTAGATGATATTATTACTTACAAAGTGTCTTAGCAGTTTCAGTCACACAGCGCTGTAATCCCAGATTTAGCAAAATTGTAAGTACTCTGCGTTAATTTAATCTAAACTTGTGCACACATTTTCACTTTTCATAATAAACAACAAACTTTTACGCTTAGCACACAATTTTGCCTTTTTGCCATATTTTGTTTAACTTCTTCACTTAATAACGAACCCATTTTAGCCAAATCGATTGCCAGTACAACAGAAAAAAATCCGACCATGCACGCTGCTGTGTTCGTCGTTAACCCTGCACTGAATAGCACCAAACTCCACTGCACTTAATATTGTGGCCAAACAATAAACCGCACGAAACTCATACACACATACAGTGAAAAATTCAGAAAAATGCTTAAGCTTCCGTTTTGCTTGGTCTTCCGGTTTGCAGTGTACTTCCGTTTTCGCTATCAACCACGACTCAACTCAATATAATACCGCTCACTTGGACTATGACTTCGACAGACATCGATAACGGTGACGACGACAGCAAAGGCGACACATTAACGTTGCGGCTTGAAAGTGAAACGTGAGAACAAATTTTAAACCACAAAAATGAAGGCTTACACCGCGGCTTTGTTGCTGTTTGTCTTTTACTATCTGTCTCAAACTTTCTATCTTCTTCCTTTCAACTGCTTCTTCTTCTTCGTTCTATCTTTTCAAACTCACACAGCGCACAAATAACCGTAACGTGTGTGAGCACGCGGAAAAACAAATGAAAACTGTTTAAACTGCACGGATTTTCACTCGTCGTAGTTGCTGCTGATGATGGCAGGCACAACACAGCACAGTACAGAATATACGACGCCGACAACGACACCGAACAGGCGAGCGAACAATTGACGATACGAACGTGTGAGCAAACGATAAGAGAACTCACACGATGACGATGGCAACAGCGATGATGAAGAAGAAGATTTCGTCTGCAAATTTCAAAAACGTGGCGACGACGTCAACTATGACGACAAATGTGGTGAGCACGCGACGGAGAGAGTGAGCGACATACAGGAAAGCGAGAAAAACGTTTCCTCATGGGAAGCATCATGGCGGCAGAAAACTGGAAATTGAAAAGTGGATGTGAGAGCATCTGCACAATGGCACTCATCGCGTTAACAGTCAACACTGTGGCGCGTTGAAATGTTAGTGAGTACGTACATACATACATAACAGCGCTGTTTGTATTTTAGTGGATTACAAATGCTGTTGATTTGATTACAGTAAGTAAAGGCAAAATGTTAGATAGTAAGTACTTACGCGTTATGTGTGAGCTTCATGATATTTCGCCGTGTTAGTGTAAAAAGTATCAAAAAATGCGATAATTCGTTGTTTAAAAGATATCGCTAAGTATTGCAAAAGTCGCAAAGTATAAGCGTCGATATATATCGAAAAACTACAAAATTTTGATACCGTTGAAATATGTTAAAAGTACCGAAAAAGTCAGTCATAAGCCAACTTTCGAAAGAAAAAAATAAATTTGATCTCATCTTTAAACTAATGGTGGGCATCTTGAAATTCATTTTGGAAAAGCTTTACAAAAAGATATATTGTCCTGAGTACAACCAGCTGTATTTTCACATATATGACTTATAAATTTTGAGTTTTAATACTTCAAGTATGTTATAATGGCTACTCCATGCTGAGACTCTACTCACAATTACATAAAAATTAATCAAAAAATACATAATTTTCTTCCGTCTTAAATGCACTAACAGTAAATGTTACTTAACATAAAATTTTTCGAGAGAAAATTTACTTGAAAAGATCTCTTTTAATTACAGTGCCACATTTCACTATTCGTCAAGTGAAAATCGCTCTCTGCGCCGAGCGGAATTCCAATTTATATTTTTATTCCCGAAATGCGCGCGTTCGCTCTCATTTTTCTGGTAGCCCGAAAATCCAGACCTACATCAACAAAACTGCAAAGTTACCCGAATTCCTAGGCGCAACTGGAAAATTGTGTCAACGAGCAAACAAACACATGAACACAAACGCATGAACAATAAACACATGCAATCATCATTTGACATACAAACAAAAAAAACAAAAACAAGACATGCTGCATTTGGGCTGGAAAGTTGCGATGAAATAAAATTTGAGAAAAAAACTTAAGTTCATAAAAATTTAATTCAAATTAAATAAAATGCACCAAAATTACTGCACTTTGTACCGAGTTCCATTAGCAAAGCTCCATATTCTATGAATGTATAATCTTTTAAACGTACTTATGTGTACTTTGCGCTTTCGTCACTCTTATTGCATCACCAAAAACTGCATCAGAAACAAAAATTTGAATTCCCTATCTTTATTGCATTTCTCCCTTCTTCTCTATTTCCGCTGCCTAGAATGCACGCTGCCTGCAATGAAATAAATTTTCACCACTTGCAGCCGGAAAATGCGTCCATTGACGTTTGGCTTTTCCACTTTGCGGCTTAAATTTTTTTGGGCCAACAGCAGCTCATAGCTTTGCAGTCTGCGTTGCCAATGGTTGGTGCAGTGGTTACCAGTGCCAGTGCCATGTGTGGTAAGACAACCCTATATCTTCCACATGCCTCCCTTACACTTCTACACTCACTTTCCCATCTATGCGCTCCAAATTGCCTATTTTTTGTCTGTCTGTCTGTTAGTCTGCCAGTGTGTGTCTGCCAAAATAATTTCTGTAAAGTAGTCTGCAGACTTTTATTGTGCAATGACGCTACTGTCGCAGTTGCCGACACCGCCGCGGTGTGAATGCCTTCTGCAAAATCACGTTTCTGCAAATTGCAGCGGAAGTATGGGAAAACAAAAAAGCTACACATGAAAAAGCATATGGGAACATGAAACTGGAGCTAAATTTGAGAAGTTTGAAGCATTGCAGTCTATTTTTTCTCTGCAAATCTTGTGCATAAAATTGATAAAGAAACGAAGAAAAAGAGAGCGATTGCGTCGAAATTATCGTATTTAAGTGTATTTGATATTGTTTGTTTTAATTAAATAATGATGAACGTTTCAGTTCACAAACCTTAGTTCCATTTAGAAAAATCTGTGTTAAAAAAGTAGCTTTTGAAAAGTTTATTAAAATAAGTCTGTAAAGTAGTTCCGAAAAAATGAACATATGAACAAATATATAACTAATACATACTTATTTCAAATAAAAAACTTTCCGCAAAAACTGATTTACTAAAACAAGTCTTTCCTTTGAAATATTTTTTGAAGATATAGCAATTAAGGATTACTTTAGGAAATGTTTCTCCCATTTATATATTTTCCGATATGTTAAGTATAGCTGCTAACATTGTTTAAACGCTTTTCTTTTATTAATTTATTTGGTCAAAGCAATTGACGAACAGAGACAAAAACCAAATATTTTGTATAACAAAATGTTAGCGTACAGTCAAAGGCGAATCAGCGGTATTATCAAATTAAATTACTTTCCTCGCGATTGTCATTTATTATTATAGATATATGAAAAGTTTTTTCTAAATTTATACATTCTTTGTTCGGAACTCTAAATATCAAATATTTTATAAAAAATTCCTTAATAAAGCTACTTTCCTTGACACAGAGACAAACCTAGTTTATTTTGCATGCTAAAAGGTAGGATACGAAAGTTAACCATTGGCTTCTACTAACCTAAAAGAAGATGCTGCCACCAATGATGATAACGTTGCAAGCATCACAATAGTGATAGCCAATTTCTATGCCAAGCAATGGCATCAGATACGTCCAAATAAGCAAAGCTCGGGGAAAATGATATTTACATGAAATAATCAAAAAAAAAAAATAAATGAAATTTGTGTATTTTTGCAAATAAAAATATTGTTCACTTTTGCAAATTGTCTGTTCTTTTTTCAAGTTTCAAAAACCAAATGCGTAAGAAATCACCCGTTAGTTGTGTTAAAAGTGGTTAGTACTATTGCTAGTGAGTTCATCATCTTTTTTTAAACAGTTTTTTGAACTGTTCTATATATAGTAATTTTTAAATGTTGATTGCAAAATTTTCAGCACGTTGGATATTTTTCTTAAATTTGAAATACAAGATTTTGGATGCAAAAATTATTTAAAAGAACGCCGCTGTTAGTGATAACATTGAATGTTATGATAATTTTTGCCGGTCATTTGAACAGCATTCATGAGCACTTCATGCAAAAAGAGTCTCCAACGATAAAGTGCGCATGTGTCAGGCTTTTGTTTATTAAAAATTTCTGCATCATTGGAGCTTTTACGAAACTTTGCAAAGAAAAGCAAAAACTAAAAATAAGTTTAATTTGATATCAGCAGACACGGAAAAAGAAGTAGAGACCGGAAAAGCAGTAAAAGAGACAAAAAGTTACAAAAAAAAAGTTGCAGATGGCGATGCAGCGGTAGCATAAGAAGGATGAAGAAAAACTGAGTTTGATTCTTGTCAAGTAAGGTGAAGTGTAGTGAGTTTCACAATAATTTATACAGGTAAGTTTTATTCGTTCGTAAATTATTCGTTTTTACCTTGTATTGCATTGAAATACGGCACAAATTTTGTCTAAATGATACTGAACTAAAGACAACAGTTAAAAAGGCGGTCCTTTTTAACATTGTCAAATTACGTAATAATGGACAGAGTTTTCTTATCACTACTAAATTTTAAAAATGAACATATGTTTTTGAATTTAAATTTGTTATCGTTTCTTTTATCTGTGTACGTTTTGTAGTTAATTTTTCTGTGTGTTGTCGTACGGGCTCAAAAAATTTAAATTGAAAAAAAATTTTTTTTTTTTGAATACACAAATTCAAATAGAACACAAAACTGTTTAAAAATACATGGAATTTATTCATTTGAGTTGAATAAAATAAAGATAATATTTATCATTAAGTTTCGAATAAATTTACCCCGCTTAACTTAAGAAGATCTTTTTAAGTTAATTTTTTCAAGTTGTGTTTCAATGCATTAGTGCTTTTTTTTAATTTACCTATTTTTTCGACATTATATTGAAAAACCTAGGAGGGTGAATGCATGCTGAATTTAAACGTAATGATATCTCTTGGCCAAAGTCTAGCAAACACATAATTGATTATTATTAGCATACGTACAAAAAACAAATTCGTTATTATTTAAGTACGTTATGTGTTGAGATTTTCTTACGTAGACAATTAATGGTAAGAAATGGAATAATGGAATGTATTGATAAGTGTCAAAAGAAGTCTATGTAATTTGAATAATGTCCTTAAATGTCAAAAAAGTTCGAAATTGATTTCGTGAATATTTTTTCAGTTTATTAGCTTTTAGTGGCTTAATACTTATTAACATAATTTGGCAAGTAAGTAGTACTGATTCTTTTCCAAATACTTACAGGGCAATGCTCTAAAACAGACTATATGTGTAGTCATATTTCTAATGATAGTAAAAACTGCAAAGAAACTAAAAAGTAATTCTTAATTTTGGTGCAAATGCACGTAAATGGCTGCAGTTTTTAATTTTTTAACATAATTTGATTAAATTGTACAGTCTAGCAGAAACCGACAGAGACAATAGATGGAACAATTTAACCTGGTAATTGGTGACATATGTTTCGACTATTACCACATTGAATATTTTCACACACATATATATATACCCTCATCAGACCAGTTTTTGGTTAATTTGTACAAGGATTCGAACACCGACCATTTCATTTTTTTCTCTTGGGTAAAGCATCGATTTTGTTTTGGTTCAATATAAATTTATTTCTACTGGAAAATGAAAATCTGCAGTAAATTATAATAAGGCTTAAAGGCATTATTTGAAGAGAGGTTTTAAGATTCTTAGACATATTTTTTTAAAAATATTTAGTAAGGAGTAAGTTAGACCTTATGTTGCTGCGCTGAAGTGCCCTTTTATCTTATACTCCATAAAAATAGTTTTGAGCAATATTTTTTTTATAACTACTTTAATATTTTAAGCTATTTTTGGTTTAATAATCAAACAAAATGTGTATGAGTTTGGGCACGTGATTTTTGATATTTTGTATCTATACCGCTTCAAGTAGGTACATATTCCTCTATACGTTCAAATAATTGGTAACACTCTACTTTGGTGACCATAAAAACCATTTAAGGAAATAAGTTTACATTTTAATGCGCACACATATGAGTTGCCACCTGGCTGATTTTTCATTTCTCATTCTTCTCTTATTTTCATATATTTTATAATTTTTTTTAATTTATTTTTGTTTTCGTCTTTGGCTTGCAATGCCGGCTTTTCTCACATAAATAGGCAAACATGTAAGCAATATGTAATGCAGCATACTCGTACACATACATAGGTACACACGCCTTTCAACTTACATACAAGCGCACATTCGCACTTGCATGCAGCGCGCTAACGGAAGCGGAAGTGCAAGGCTTCGACTTCGACACTTACGATGCATACCAGCACACATACAAGTAAAAACAATCGGCTTTCAAGCTTTTAAGTGTAATGGTAGCACAGCTACAATTTCCCATTTTGTGTTTTTTCTTTGCATCTTTTGCTCACTCTCTTTCAAATTAATTTTTGTTCTCTTTAATGCATCGTTTGCAATTGCCGCATGGATTTATTTGTTTGTGTGTGTGTTCATTTATGTGAGTATGTGTAGCATAAGCTGTTGATGAAGATAAAGCGTTTAAGGGGAAGAGACTATATGAAAATGAGTGTGGGAAAGTGTGCAAAAAGGAAACTGCATCTTTGTTCACTTTTGCTTCAAACGGAAGCAAAGATTAAAGTTTTGGTTTTGGTCATCACGTTTCCTTTCTCGTACTATGTTTTTGGTAATTGTATTGGGTGCGGGGAAGACAAGTGGTTAAAAATTGGACTCATACGTAAGAAAAATAAAAATTTGATACATAATATAAATGCGACTACTTTAAAGCACTTAGTCAGCCTGAAATGACATGTATATTTATTATTAATATTTGTTTGGAAAATATTTAAAGAAAAACTTTTTTTAGGTGGCGTGTACATTGAAAAAGTATTTTGATAAGAAGCTCTATTTATTTTTTGTATTTACCATCGATTTCTCATGAGCTATATTGCGCAAAATGCTTTTTATGACAAAAGGAACTGGCCTCCATTTTTATAGGTATTAATTTTCCTAACACTTCCAAAAACAAACTAGCACTGTATTAGCATAGTCATTCGAATTTCAATTTCAGCATTAAATGTCAGTATCATTAATTGTTTCTTGAAATCTACATCGAAGAACCCATCTTCAGATTAAAATTGACTTCTTCGAGGATTTTTGAGGCAACATTTTCTAAAAAAGATATTTCTAAGGCATTTACCATTGATGTAAGGCATTTACCATTGATGGAAATCAGCCACAAAATTATGAGGAAATAATTTTCTAAAAATTAGAAACATTTAATGTTTTTAATTAAAAATTTTATAATATATTGCAGATTTCAAAACAAAAGAGTAAGAAAATAAAATCAAATAAAATAAAATCAAATAAAATAAAATAAAATAAAATAAAATAAAATAAAATAAAATAAAATAAAATAAAATAAAATAAAATAAAATAAAATAAAATAAAATAAAATAAAATAAAATAAAATAAAATAAAATAAAATAAAATAAAATAAAATAAAATAAAATAAAATAAAATAAAATAAAATAAAATAAAATAAAATAAAATAAAATAAAATAAAATAAAATAAAATAAAATAAAATAAAATAAAATAAAATAAAATAAAATAAAATAAAATAAAATAAAATAAAATAAAATAAAATAAAATAAAATAAAATAAAATAAAATAAAATAAAATAAAATAAAATAAAATAAAATAAAATAAAATAAAATAAAATAAAATAAAATAAAATAAAATAAAATAAAATAAAATAAAATAAAATAAAATAAAATAAAATAAAATAAATTAAAATAAAATAAAATAAAATAAAATAAAATAAAATAAAATAAAATAAAATAAAATAAAATAAAATAAAATAAAATAAAATAGAATAAAATAAAATAAAATAAAATAAAATAAAATAAAATAAAATAAAATAAAATAAAATAAAATAAAATAAAATAAAATAAAATAAAATAAAATAAAATAAAATAAAATAAAATAAAATAAAATAAAATAAAATAAAATAAAATAAAATAAAATAAAATAAAATAAAATAAAATAAAATAAAATAAAATAAAATAAAATAAAATAAAATAAAATAAAATAAAATAAAATAAAATAAAATAAAATAAAATAAAATAAAATAAAATAAAATAAAATAAAATAAAATAAAATAAAATAAAATAAAATAAAATAAAATAAAATAAAATAAAATAAAATAAAATAAAATAAAATAAAATAAAATAAAATAAAATAAAATAAAATAAAATAAAATAAAATAAAATAAAATAAAATAAAATAAAATAAAATAAAATAAAATAAAATAAAATAAAATATAATAAAATAAAATAAAATAAAATAAAATAAAATAAAATAAAACAAAAGATTTCCTTCAGTATGTTTTTGCTTGATGCAACGTCAGACACGCCGATATGCTAAGGTTTAATCCAATGGAAATATAATAAGTAAATTTTAGAAATACGTTCGTGTTCTTTGAATTTTTATTGAAACGTGGCAACAGCAAAAATATATATAATGAGACATCAAAAAATTAAATCATATCACTTATTTTGTACAAGAGAAGAGATTGAGCGTAGTGACAACACGCTACGACACACCGCTCATTTTTGATACTTTCAACACACCTTGACTTTTTTGCTACATAACGATATCAATAGAGAATTAACGACTTTGTTCAACAGTCCGATATTTTTCTGCAATAGTCGACTTCCATCAAGTTTTTCGATATTTATTAAAACAATGTTTATATCTTTCAATTTTATCCAATAATCTTTGACACGGTATGATTAACGCCTATAACTTTTTTATGTATAAAATTAAAATTTTATTTCAAGGAAATGTCTAGGACCTTTCATCTGAATCGATGTTCTCCGGAACAATTTACAAAGTAATATTTGCTTATTTAAAACAGCGATGTGTTGTAAAAATAACACGTTGATACCAATCCTAGACATTTTTACCACATGTTTTAGTTTTGAATTTTGTGATCTTAAATTTTACGTTATTAAAAATTCAATATTTAAAATTTAGCTTTCCAGTGAAAAAAATATTTCTCTCAAGATGCTGAATATATCGAAATATTTTGTTTTACATTTTAAGTTTCTAAGGCTAAAGCAGTAACCAAAGCTTACCTTTTTTTAACTTAAAAAAGGAAACTTTTCAAACTATTCGCCAAATTGCCAAAGTTTTAGGTTAAATGAAATTTAACAGCTCAGCCAGTAAAGTTTTTATTTTAACGTAAATATGCAAATATATGCGCTCTAAACTATAAAAAAGATTATACGATAACAAATTATTTGGGGTCAAGATATTTTTTCATGGGTTATTCGACTGCTAGGAAGCAACGCATCACAGCCCAAACGAAACCTGTTTAAAATATGGTTTTGAGCTGAAACATTAAAAGATTTTTTATTTTGAGAAAAAAATAATATTAAAAAATCAAAACGCAATAAAACTTTAAGCAAAATAAAACAGAAGCAAAACGACGAACTCAAAAGTTCAGGGAAGTGTGTATGTGTGAGTGGCGAAAAGAAACCTTTACCTCAAACGTTACTGCTGTTTAGGCGATAACTTTTTTCTCGTTTTGTTTTTGTTGCTGCTATTATTTTTCTATTGTTTTTAAACGTTAGTAAATACAGTTTGGATTTTTCTCTTTTTTAATTTTTTTTTGCACGCTTGCAGGCAGCAGCAAATTGTTTGAGTGGGTGGGTGGCAGACGCTTCAAAATGAGTTCGCCTTGTTCAATGTGGTGGAAATTTCAAGGATAAACACCTGCTGGCTTTTTAATGCATAGTACATAGTTATGTGCAGCTTTAAAAGAGCGTTTTAATTAAAACGCGCAAAGTTTAAGTGTTTCTTGGGGTTGAGAACGATAATAAACTTGAATGAATCTGGTTAAATTTGCATAAAAATAGCTGTTAAAATAGCAATTTTTTTACAGAAAATATGAAACTCATAAGCATTACAATTTTAAGTTTATGATGGCAGTAAGCAGCTTAATACAAAATCAGTTTTGGCTTCCATTTGAACTAGAAATATCAGCAATACGTACAATTTGTGCCTGTGCTAATTCAATGGTAGTAACTGCATTAGCTTTTGTATATTTTATTGTAAAATTTAGTATATTTTTTTTTGCATACTTTTAGAAACTCAGAAAAAGCTATTTGTAATATGTAGGCACTTAAGGTTCGATAAATAAACTAAAATGTCGTATTTAAAAAAAAAAATTTAGCGAACTACTAAATAAAATTGAAGAAAATTAGCACCAAGTCAGCAACCCCAATCAACCCACTCCCAAGAATATCGTTTCTTCAAATGATTCTTTAGCAAATTTCATAGTAAAAAGCTACCTCTGAAACAAGTCTCACATGGAAGGTGATTGCTATCGTTTGGATAAAAAATAAAACCAAAAATACTTTGTTGTGGCCAATTTCAATCACTCTCCCCTTGTAGCAAAAAAAAAATATTTTATAGCTTAGTATCTTGGAAGCCGCATAAAGGCAAGTGGAAAGACGACATTTAATATATATTCTTTATAAGGCTTATAATTTCCTGTTTTATAGACTTTGTATGTAATTTGAAAACCGTTCACATATACAATTTATTTCAATGCCATATGTATCATTATTACTTACAATTTGTATGCTGATCTCAAACTCATGCAATATAGTCCTACACGCCACTTCTTAATATCGCTATCTCACATTTGTCTTAGTTAGGTGCCTCATAAAGGCAAAAAAGGGCAATAATACCAACGTATAAAGAATCATACGAGATTATAAGGTCATGAAGGCATGTCTTTGAAGTGACTTTTATGTTAACAGTATATGGACACACCCGAAACATGCCGTTAAATGTCTTTATAAGTGTTTTATTATGTACAGTATAATGACGTACACGAGAAATTCCTCCCAATGTTTATATAAGCACTTTGTAAGGTAGAGTATTAAGAGACATTTCAGACATGCCACAATGAGTTGTCATATTGGTGGTGCTTGATTCGTGTGTGTCCTTATACTTCACAACAAAGTGAACACGATACCAAGTTTTTTTTAAGATATCTCTTCTTTGTTAGCTGAATTTTTTGTTTTCATAACTTTTCCGTTTCCTACGACGGTCTTTCTGAAATAACACACAATGAGATTGAATAAAATGTACATCTACTAAACTAAAATAATTCACAAAAACTTAGGTGTTGTTTCAATATGAAATTGCACTCAATTTATTTCTGTAAATGGTTTTGCATTTTTGTTAGGGGGTCACTTCGCAGCGCATTTAAGAACATACATATGATGTGGCCAGTTATGCAAAATGATATTTGCAACATTTATTTTTTGAGCTCATGTGAGTGCTTGGATGAAAAAATGAACCCCTAAAATTATGCAAAAAAAACAATATCAGATTTACTTATAATCATTATCAATTCTGCCTGCCGCAGTTGCTTGAACGAAAATTGAATCACTGTTACACTCTTTGGAGCTCTCCAGCTTTAGCAAGAATCAGGCTAAGATGTCTTGGTAAACCTTTCTTCAATAACCACAGTGAATTTCCTAAAAGTGAAATCGGATATCTGCTCTATTGTCTTAATAAAGCTTACTGGATATAGCTATATTAACATCCATCAATTCACCGTGTCACGTAATGTGGGCATATTTTATATTGCATGATCTTAGGCATTTTTAAAGTGATGCAAAATAAATGTTAGATCAATTTTATTTATGCAATTTTTTAATTCAGTGAGCTGCTACATTTTATGTCTCACATCAAATTTTACCGTTATAATATAAAACTTTTTTAGAGATCTTGCCACAAATTTAAGTAAAATTAAATTTTCGCCTTCTTATTCAAACTGGAATGCAAGCAACTGCTGATGGCAGTAACATTGCCGGCCAAAAACTATTTTGGCAACCCCTTAAATATTCAATTTAATGTTAGCAATGCGTTCCATGGCGAAAGAAGCTGCAAGTAAAAATGTGGTCAACAACATTTTAAGCGCAGCCCATATTAAAATTCACAGCAACCAGCCAGCATACCAAAAACTTAACAGAATGCAAACTTAAATATAAACGAAGACACACACAAGCATGCACACATACATACACATAGGCATTAGCACAACACAAGTGCAACTTAATATAGACATGCACTTTTATACAAACACCAAGAGATCGTGCCTTGTGCAAAAGTTGAGACCATTAATTACATCTGTCGCACGCCCATTGCAATAAACTGAAATATTCGTATTCCTGCTTTGCTCCTCTTCGATGCAAGGTATATTACTAATTTTAAATGCAACCAAGAAATCCATTAATATTTTCTCCTTCTCTGAACGAATAAAAATATCAGTAGAAATTTCAACAACTACGATTACCACTCAATATGAAGACCAAACTCCACTGCATACACGCTGAAGTGCAGCTAGAGGAACTTCCGCTGCAGAGAAGAAATCATTGCATTGATGAGGTCGTATTTGTTTTCCTAAAGGCAGCGAAACTTTATTAACACTTATAGTTAATGGGAGAAATATAAAATATTTCAAGCGTTGCGTGTATTTGCGAATTCATGCTTAATCTTAAATGGATACTTGAAAATAGATATTTTTTATGAGATAAAGCACTGATGGAGGAAAAGTGACACAGCTCCAAATATGTACATACCTGTGCCAATAATTAAGCAACTACATATTCGTATATTTAAAATTGTTCTTCCACATCAATACGTACATAATATGAACCGTTTTGCGCTCAAACTTTTCGAATGTTTTTAGTCATAATCTGCATTTGTAGATAATTAGTCCTGGTACTTTTGATTACATGCATTTTATGTTTCTTTGATACACCGATTAGAAAAAATGTTTTACAGAAAAGGCTCAGGAAATGCAACAAATAGGTTATTCTGATATTTTTTCGCATTAACATCCTAACCATTTTAAAAAATAAATCTCTTTTTCCTCAGAAGTGATACACCAGACAGTGTTTTACAGAACTGAATCAAATATAATACTTACAAACAACAAAAAAAAATGTTTTTTCTTAAATGTTGTATTGTTGAAATCCAATCAGTTATTACAATTTTTTTCATAAAACTTTTTGTATTACTCAAACAAATTTTAAATTTTTATTAAAATATCAAAGTGTTTCGTTCTTAGAAACCATCAATTCATAATAAAGGACATTGGTTTCTACACTTCAGTATGATAATTTTAGAATAAAGAAGAAAAAATAGATTTTGGACAAGGAGTTGGTTGGTGAAAGTCACTTCAAAAGATAAAGTTTACCGGCACTAAAAATGCAAAGGGTGATTTTTTAACACAGTCTTGCATTGAAAAAAATTTTTTTGATTGAAGGGACATTCAACCACTATCAAAAATGCATGAGTTCACCCGACCACCGGAAAGTAAATTAGATGGGCCCACAATTGAAAAATTACGTTCTTAGCATGAGAGTCAGGAGAAGCCTTGATATCGGCTGTGCCCACCAGCTCATTTTCCTCGTTAGAGAGGTGCAACCAAGTGACCAGTGGCACTCCTTTTGTTAAAATAATAAGAGAGAAATCTATAACAAATTTTCAGTCAAAGCTTAACAAGCCAAAAAGTTTAGATACAATCGTAGAGCTTACAAAATATCACGCAATATGGTAGGCAAATTATTCAAATGAAATCGGTCAATCAAAAACAAAAACGGACCTATCCCCTGAACTTATGTACTCTGTTCTTAACCAAATTTGGTATTAACCTGATGACTGGCTCATAGGAACATTAGAAAATTCTCAGGGTACATTCTCATACAGAGTATTACATAACAAATAAATATTCTGTAGCGTGCCAAGAGACACCAGATTGTTGGAATTTTTAGAAAAATTATCAAAACAAATTTTGGTCAAATATTAATTGTTGGGGATGTATAAAACCATATTAACAAAATGCTTTCCTTAAACAAAAAAAATACGTATTTATAACAGCATATTGATAGATTTGTGTGAAGATGATTTTAATAATTTGCTGGTAGAAATAACTTGATTCTTGCAACATTTATCCGAATCATAATTTTGGTGCTTTATTTTCAAAAATCTTATGCAAAAAAAAGTGAATAATTTTCGATATGATTGTTTAACGCAACATATTTAAGTCGATTTTGCCACGTAATAAACTTTATTAATATACAAAATTTGACAGCTTAATGTATGCATAATTTTATCACTTCACATTTTTAAAGTGAAATAAAAAAGGAGAACCAACAACAATTCAACACAAAATATGGCAGAAAATATGAGGTTATAAATTTTATTACTTATAATGTTGGCTAAACACATTAAGACATAAGTGGTAATTGCCCTTAAGCACTTTAACACATAAGCAGATGTAAGCTCATTCATACATACAAACGAATACTGTAACGACAAACATATGTTGTATGTTTATTTGCTTTAAGTGCAAATATTATTAAGGCAAAGTGTTTTATTTTGGGAACAAAATGTTAAAAAAAAACTTTGACAGATATTTTGTATATTATTGAGTTCGCATATAAAATTTGATTTCATTTTCATTCAAGTCCCTCAACAACGGCGCAACTCGAACTAGCTTTAATGACCAATATTTCTCCAAGAACAATATTTGCCTCTTAAAAAAGAATTTCTAGACATTATCAATGATGATTCTAACGTTACTGGAGCTGATTTGTTTAATTTTTTGTAAAAACTATCACCGCTGGAATGCATGGAAGGTGTCAGCAAATTGGATTTGCAAAACACCATTGGTGTTCTCGTCCCTCTAAGGCTTGTTCAAACGTATTAATTTAGAAAAACATTTAACAACACCGGTCAACAAAAACTAAACACTGAAAATTTATTATGAACTTATAATAGGGTATATGTATGTACATTGCGCCGGATTTAAATTTTTGGTGCCCTTGATTTTTAAGAAATTTTTTTTATCATTGTGTATTGATTTTTCATTTGAAGTACAATAGTTATAATTTTTAAGGTATACTTTATTGGCCCAAAATTTCCTTGAAATCCTAGGAAAATCCTTGATAATATCGTCAAAATCGATTTCACGCAAAGTGGTGATAATGCATCCAATCTTACCGGCCTCATCATAGCATATGAATTCTTTGATCTCTTAAGTTGTGAGAATGATCTTTCTGCCGCAAAATTTGTAATCATCAAACTCAAGAATATACGCAAACCAATATTGACGTTTGGAATACATCAAATCTGAATGCATTTAGTGCATTCGTAATAGTGAAAAATTAATTTTTATTTCGGTTGACTAGGAACATGCTGTTTCAATTTTATAATAAAACAAATAATTTTATATAAGCATTTCAATATCTGGTGCCCCCTCCGCAGTTATGCTCTGAGCCTGTGTCTAGTGTGTCTTATTATAAATCCATCACTGATTATACGCAAGCGAAACGTTTGAAAATGAGTTTTTAAAATACTTAACTAAAAATTTTCTGCTATATCAACAAATATTTGTGCTATTCAAACATACCAACGAATCTAGTTTTGCTCTTTGAAAACTATAACCAAATTCTAAAATATAACACTTTACCTTAAACACACATATGTACATATATGTAGATTATTATGTGGGCTGTACAAGTGCACGTATAAATAGATGTTGTATGACGGTGCTACTTGACTTTTCAGAACTAAATGTGAAAAAAAACAAGAATAAGTGGCGTTAAATTTTTCTATTACATTTTAAAATGTATATCTATATCTACGAAACCATTTAAGAAGCATTTGTTCAAATAAATTATGAGCCTTAACACATTAAATTAATGGGTTTTATGATTGTTGTGCGGAACATTAACAAATTTTTAAAAAATAAAGAGTTCAAAATAAATCCAATATTTTAGAATTTCTAGTGCCTATTTCTTAATTAAAAAATACATTAAATTAATAAAGTTGTTAATTTTTTTTCTCAAATTTCGTATTCAATTAAAAATTTTAAAATGTGTTAAGATTCAAATTTTAAATTTAAATCCATTAGAAAAAACAAACCATTAATAAATGTTCACATTTGAAATGATGGCTGTTTTTAAAAAGCAATTATTATTTTTTTGAAATTTTTCAATTTATTATGACTTTTTGAGTAAGCGGCATATGCAAAGTACTTCAATAAAATCATTTTAATTACTTGCACAAATTTTAATGAGTTCCTGAGATGAGTGAGTGCCTTGGTAAACCAACTGATTGTACGCAAAAATATGCAAACACCTGTTTATGACGCGTTCGCATGCTGTTGCGTGTTGTCTAGTCCATTTTGCTGTTTACTGTCAAAAACAGCTTAGCATTAAAAGCGCATCCGTCGTTGTCCGTTTCAGAATTTTCAAATCAAATTGCATATTTATTTGAATGTGACCCGGGTAATTATAATAATAAAAAGTACAAATTTTAAATACTGTTATGCAATTGAAGCATACTGCTTGCGAATACATTATCAAAATTGGTTTGGTGCCGCCATGCCAGCCTAACGAAATTTGTTTAAACTGCTCTCAAACACAAACATAAAAAGTGTCACTAACCTTTATAATATTTAAACATACATATGCGAAAAGGGTGTCCTTATTTTTAAAGCATTTTCAGACAAATTTGTCAAAAACAAATGTTGTCAAAGATATAAATAAAACTTTTTGTCATAAACTGGCACTAAGTGATTTATCTGCTATTAAATTTAATCTAGTGTAAATCAAAAAAATTAGTTTAATGCAATTTTGTTCATTAGATCCGAAGATATAGAGACTCAAACTTAATCTAGGTGATAGTTTCTCTGAACAATATCTCAATATTATGAAGAACAAAAACAATGTCCTCAACAAGTTCACTTATGAAATTTAATTGAAATATCCTGAGAGCCACTGTTTTCACAGATTTGACGCTCAGAAACTTGTTTTATAACAATAAACTGTTTCAAGAATAATTTTTCTAATAAGCTCAAATGCATGTCAAATTAGCAAACGCTGAAACGGAATCGGCTAAAGAGTTAGATTTTACCGCAAAATTGATTTTTGAAATATCATGCGGTAGTCAACGCTGTCAAAAAAAAATTGACGAGTAAATTTGAAAATAAAAAAACTAAATTTCATAGCAAAACACACCTTAGTACACATCCGCTCACACATTTGAATGGTTTTTGTGTGTTAGTATGTGTATACGTATGTAATATTATTTCTTCTATTATCCTGCATATGTTGTCCAATATGCTTGTCGGCATTTTGCGTATTGTAGGTGGTATTTTAATGAACATAACACAGTCATAAATGACTACAAATTCAACTATGAAAATGTCGCGTCGTTGTCTATATGTTCCTGTGTCACTTTTCGAGGTACATTTCTAAGTGCTTGTGTGCGGCTCATCTAAGTGAGCAAATTTAATAGCTCACTCAAGTGATGTTGTATATATAAATGTAGCGACACCTAGTAGGAAAATTTAAAATGATCACATTTTTACACTATGTAACAGGAATATGGTTCGAAGTTAAACAAGTGAGAAAATTTGGACTATAGAGTTTTTATGTACACATATATATATGTACTTCAGAAACTGATAACAATGCCTCAGCAATAGTAAATGTTGCAAAAATATGAAAAAAGTGCGAAGATATATGAAAAATTTCTGAACTAGAGCCAATCGAAGATGTTGATTAAATCGAAAAGTTTTCAATAACTAAAAAATTTTTTAAAATTGTTGAGACACGCGAAAAATATGGATATAGTAGAAAAATTTTACATGATATATAGAAAGCTGACATAGGCGAAAAGGCCAAACAAGGTATTCAAAAAATTCAACACCGGTCTAAGCTGTGACTCTAGCGTTACTGTTTCATGTAACATTCCAGCCAATTCACTGAAGTAAAGATATTCTTTCATAACTAGAGCACCTTACACATCAAAAACAACAGGCAGTGTTATGCGTAGGGTGCGTGAAGTCCGAATGTAGACTCCCACCAAACTTAAATAACGATGCGATTGACATCACATTAAGACTATGTACAGAAATCTGAACATAAATTTGCATATCAAATTATTGGAGTCCAAATTGAAATCTCTGAATTGCATTCTCTGACCTTTTTAAGTCAATAACAAAAATTCTTAATCCTCCCTGCAGCAACTGTGACGAATTTGCCTACGCGCACTTTTGGATATTTCTATATCCTAGATGTGGCCCACGAACGTAGGCTGGTGCCCTACTCTGAGAAACATTGTCATACTATAGGTCCTAACACCAAAGCGAGTCACTTTTTATGTAGCCATTGTTGAGTAATAAGTTTTGAAAATTAGTAAATGGATGAACTCATCATTGGTATTCAGAGTTAGTGGTTTTTTGCGCAATACAAAAATTTGGAAAAATTATATTTTCTTATTGAAATAGACATTTTTAAAACTTTTTGTCAATTTCGCAAAGCCAAATCAAAAGAACATTAGCAAAATTATGTTATAAAAAAACCGGATGTACTATTCACCAAGAAATTTATTTTCTGAAAATTTCAACTACAAAAATTCCATCATAACAGGTTGCTATATAAACGCCAGAAGGTTTTTTTAGAGAAGATATTATCAAGACTAAGTCCTAAAAACTGTATTTTTAACAAATGTCTACACGCTTGTACCGATTATTGGCGATTTCGTTTTTCTGACCATGGCTAAAATTTTATATTTGTTTCTAATACTGGAAACAACAAAATGAGACCCGTAAGTAATTTTCTATATTTGATTAGAACGTTTTTATACATCTTAGTGGAAAAAAGCAAAACTGAGGACGCATTCATATCAGAGGTGTCCCTAGTAAGCAGTAAAAATGTTGGTATCCCGCTGTGGTTTAAAAAAACACGCATTCAAATTAGTGCCGTTGGAACTCCTACAATTGCAATTTAGTTGCAGTTTGTTAATATGTGTGAAAAACAAACTTGCTCTCTTGTGTGCATGAAAAATTTGCTCCTCAGCTAAAGTAGCAGTGCAAACTGTTTTGTAAGCTTACGAACGCTGCGCTTACGATTTTGGTCATCTTCAAAAGTTACGTCTCCACCAGTCAGGTTAGAAGTTTTGCAAGGAACTGATTAAAATACTTAAGCGTTTCTCCCTCAAGTTTTCACGAAAGTTTTTATTGAACTTTACGTGCGAGTGTTGGCTCATGTAAAACAGAATGTAACATGTGTAACTGAGTGTTGTAGCTTACAGGTCTTCCGAATCTCGGCGTTTTTGCTTCAAGTTAAAACATATTTCAGTTAAATGTAAAGTTTCCTTTTGCACAACACCAACTTTCAACTTTCCACACAGGAATAAGCAAACACTTCCGTGGCGTCGTTGAATGTGTTTGTGTCGCCTGCTAAGCACTACAAACTCCAAAACGTGTCTCATCTGCAAGTAAATCACATGAATTTTAATCGCTTTTAATTGTGCCCATCAAAAGTGTCTACGTTTGCATTTTACTTAAAGTCTAATGGTAAGAGTTTCTAAATTGTAATTGTTGTTATGTTTGTTGGAACTCAACTTGGTCAAAGTAATATGGTGTTGGGGAAGGTCAATTTAATAAACGTTCAAGCTATTTTTAGTTTCCTGTTAAAAGTTTACAAACTCAAATTGAATTTTTGTATACTCAAGATTTCTAAGGAATCTAAAAGTAATTTTTAACAAAATGCTGAAAAAGTTTTCAATACCAAAAAAAAACGAAAGATGTTAATCCTTAAAACTCATCATCGATGCTTAGGGATTTTTCAGTTCAGAGTACAAACTAAAAACGGTCATGGGTTAAGCGTAGTTTAGCTAACCACATATCAACAACCACTTTTTTGTTTTCTTTGCATGCAAAAGTTTTAATATTGAAAAAAACAATAAATACATATATACAGTACCAAATGAAAGCAAAAACAAAGGATAGTAAAAAAAAAATTAAAAAAGCACAAATCTTCCCAATCCCAAACAAAAAATAAAACATAAAAAATGCTTTGCGGAAAAATTTGAAGCTTTACATATTAAAATTACCTTGGCGCATATTACCATACTACCATAGAGCATGTGGCAGAAAGAAAATTCGAAAGCCGCAACAACAAAAATAGCAACAATGTGTATACAGTAAAGATGGACCATAGTTCTGCTAAAGTATTAAAAAAAAATCTCTGTTTTGTTGCAGTTTTTTTTAAAATTTTTTTTAAAATCTTTGCACGTTCTACAAGCAAATGAAAATAAACAAGAAATTTACTTAAAAAATTAAACACGAACCCATTTCAAAAATTGGGTCGTTGTTGAGATTTTGTTGCATTTTGTTGTTTCTGCTGTTGTTTGCACCTTAGTTTTATTGTTTTTATTTTTTTGCTTTTATTTAGCGCAAGTAAAACAAAACAAAAAACAGTAAAATGTTCATTAACTATGCTGTACACCATATGAAAGGTTAGCCGGCCGTTTGTTTGTTTTGTTGTACTTGAGCGGAAATACACAAAACAACAACAGCAATAAATGAAAACTGTAAAAAATAGACAAAAACAATTGGCTCTTACCACCAGAGTAAGCCTGGATTTGTGAAATGCTTCAGTTGTGCCAGCAAAAAAAGGCGAGCAACCAAATAGTTCAGGGTAATCTTTGAATAGTGTTTATGAAACAACTTTACTTTTTTCATAAAAAGTTTAAGTTTAATTACAAATTTTCGTTATCCTAAATTAAGTATAACATGAAATTTAAGAGCGTGATAAGGCTTTCTACTTAAAAACGTATTAGATTTGTTAACAAACGAATAACTCGAATCATTTTATCATATCCGCTTCATTTGCATTTAACGCGCTGCATAATCTTAAGCCCTTTTACGAAATGTGAACACAATTTTCAATTACAAATAATTTGTTTTGATACAGATCGTTTGAAACCAAATAAGGACTCCAGCTTCTGCGCTGTTCCCTGCTCTATGTTTTACTTTTTTAATAATCATATTTGGCGGAATAACAGTTTTTATTCATGTTGTCTTCAAAATCATTAAGTTTCATTAGAGATGAACAAAATATCGTAGTGCTTGAATTATGCACTTTCAAAAATTTTAAAAATAATCTCAAGCTTAGAACTTGCTAATATGCTCGACTTTATCGCAATATTGCGGGTATCATATCTTAACAGATTGTTTAATTAACAGCATTGGAATTTTTTGTATGGGGTTTCTTGTAGAGTTAAGTTAATGCGGATAGTCCTCAAACCGTAAAAGACCTCAAAAACAACATCATCAAGCAAATAGCATTAATTAAACCTTCAATATGCGAAGTTTTTAAAAATTTAGTAGAAGATTGACAGCCTGATGAGTAAGCAAGGGAGATCACTTGAACAACATTATTTTTTTTATTGTTATCCGGAATCAATTATCTCTAACTCCAATAGAAATAAATAAAGTTTTCACAAAATTTGTGTCTTTTATTTCAAATTTAAAAAGATATCAAATTTGAACACCCTGCAATATTATGTATCGCAATAAAGAGTAGAAAAGCACCAAATATTTTTACTCTACACCATGTTCTACAAGATCACAGTTCAGCTCTTTTACGTATCTTATATGGCGCCAACAACTTGTTATCACTCATGTGGCAAATGATATTATTCTTATCTGTAAATGCGTTCCAAATTTGCAGAAAAACATCGTTCCAGTAAAAATAAAAACAATTGATGTTAATGGCATTAAAAAAATCATTTGTATGACTTTTGAAAATTTCCAAAACAAATGTCATCAAAATGCGCACTTTAAACTCCAAAAATCAACGACATTTACTACACCCACACACACACAGCCAAATACTCATGCACCTTAAGAACACATTTAAGCGAAACGCCAACACACATAATGATAATGAACAATTTGTAAGCGCATTAAATATAATTTAAAATTATTTGCATTAAACAACAAATTTTTTTTTAGCGGTTGCAAAAACTTTGTTAATAACAATAACAACAAAATTAGAAGTATCCAAAGAGATGAACAAAACAACAACTAATGCAACTTTAACAACAACGTCAACCTTTTAGCAAAAAAAAAATTGTTGCCAAAGTTCCGGCCAACACAGATTGTAGCAGAAGAAATAATGGAGGTGGGAGGGCGAACAGATGAAAAAAGGAACAGCGCAGCACATTAATGACGTTTTAACAAAATTAAACACATTAGCTACATTTTACGGTAATTTAACGTAAGAGAAGGTTACATTGTTTGGTGTAGGTAGGTAAAGTTGTAAAAAGTGCAAAACTTTGCAGCAGGGTCAGCAAACTTTGGATGATGCCTAACGTGAGAGTACTCGTTGACTCGTGTGTATAAATTGATGGGTGAAGAATTTTTGCATAAGGTTTTCCATCGCTGTTTATTTGATTTTTATATTTTTTTAAAAGTGGGTACTTTGTATTGGTAAGCTTATTGTTTTTAAAAGTACCAAAGACTTATGTCAGGCTTCTAGAAAAAATGTGATTATCCAAAATATTAGTTGCACAAAACTGTTAGTGAAAATTTTTTTACTATGTAATTTCTGAGCTAGCACTGTACAACAAAATCTTAAAAATTTGAGGAACTTAGCCTTAAATATGACATTCTTGATAATGGTGTTGCTGTTACATTTATTTAATATAGCACTTAATTTTTAGTGAAAATACGCGGAAAAACTTAACTATAATTTCTGTTTATGACACATCTTCCCTAAAAAAAAAAACAAGTCACATTAACTTTGCGTAATTTTAAGCTACAATGGCTTACCTAAAAAATCTGAAAAAACAAAATTTAAATGCACAGCCAAAAGTTCAAAAACCAGTCAACTAAATATAAAAGATGAGACAAATTTACAACTATACAGTAGCAAAAAAATAATAGATAAATAAAAAATAGAGTTCCCTACAAAGTATGAAAAATTAAACTTTGCTGCAACAAAGCATTTTTTTTTTCCATTGTCAAAGGCGTCAGACCCCACTTTTTTCATCGTCATCATCATTGCCAAAGTGAAAATTGTAGAAATATTGTTGCGCTTGAGCAAAAAAAGGAACAAATTTCAGCAGCGGCACAAAAATATGCAACAAAAAAACGAATTTCTGTCAAAGGATAGCAATTGCTGTTTTCTGCCCTGAACAACAATTTACGAGTAAATAGCAAAGTCAATAAACTTGACAAAAAAAAAAGAACTGAAGAAAATAACAACAGTTAGTGGTGTTGGTAACAACTTTAGTTGACATTATGCTCACAGAAATTTTTGAATTAAATGAAATTTTGCTGCAGCTTAATAAGTTTTTTTCTATGAAAAATGTCAGTTAATATGCAAAGTGATAGGAAGAAAGTTTATTAAACAGATAAACTTCATTTTATTTAAAAATAATTTATGGTCTTTACAAATATTTTATGTTTATTTTCATTAAGTCTTTACTCTTCCATGAGCTCAAAGTCATTAAATATATATAGATATCGATGACAATACTTATAACTTTGGGGAAATAATTTGACTTAAGGTCATTTGGACATATTAATACATATTCTGATAATGTAAAATTTGGGGTCAAAAATTTGCTACAAGTTTTAGAATGTAGATAAGTCACAAAAAAGTCCTTCAAATATATATAGAGGATAAAATTCATAACATGGGCACACCAAAGTCTGTTTCGATGAAACTAAGACTAACTTGAAATACCATTTGCGATCAAATTTGAAAAAATGCTGAGAGTTGTTTTAATCCACAATATAAGGTACTATTTCTCAAATAATTTCTGAGTACTTATTTGACAAAAATATTGAATGAGGGCAATTCCAGCTCTTTCGAGCAACATGAAAAAAAGTTGTATCACGGTAGACAATATCGCAAAAACATCGCTCTATACTAACTCTACTATTTGACTTATAATAATATATAAAGATGAAACCACCGAAAATGTAAGAACTTTGCCCAGGGCGAAAAAATATTTGCCGTCCCTACCGAAAAATGTCCGTGTTTTAACAAAAATTTCATTAACCTCACCAAAGAAACAAAAAATGTCCTTTCATATCAAAATGTATTTCAATGAAACTTTGAAGACTTCTACCCATACATTAAAAATTACTACATCGATTTATGTAGTTTATTTCCTTAAAAGACCTTATTTTTGACTTTGAAAAACACTAACAAAATGAGATATATTTCATGACCATTTTGTCGCCCTTTCAAGAATTGTGCCCACGCAGTCACAGGATCACCACCCCCTCCCAAGGTACGATACTGCTGCAATAATTTGCTTTTGATATAATATATATTTTTCCGAAATATATGCCATATAACTCCATGCAACTACCATGTTAATGTTGCAATTTACAAAATCGAACAAAACGAAGTACAACTAAGTAACTCATCAAACGTAATCAAGATTGTGAAAAGCAAACACAATACAATTGTTCCCTCTTTCTAATAAATCCTGCTTAAAAACCGAAAATAAATGATGATGTTATATAAAAAAAATATATAAACAATCAAAACGCAATGCCGCAATATTTGGAAGCGGGTTAAATGTAAAAACAGCAGCCGCAGTACCAACAGCAAAGATGCCAACCGACGATATCAACAAACGATTGAACATAAAAAGAATTCGATGTTCAAAAAAATGGTAGGCTGAAAGAAAAAAATATATCTCTATCAGAAATTGAAGACAGCAGTACACCCGGCGTTGAAGAAAAACCAAAAATATACTGCATATTGTGGTCGCAACACAATGGTAACAAAAATTCGGTTGAATGTCAAATGCTTTGGCAAGAAGCAACGCCTTGAGGCAGAACAGCCTCAGCCGCAGCAGCAACAACAAACAAACAAACGCACCAACGCCAGTAACAAAAAGCTGGCGGTTAAACACGCAGTAACGATTCAATCGATTGAGTCAAATGACGGCAACGATTTTGGTGTGCTTCTCCTCCACTTGTACAAATTTTATTGAATGCGTTGCAGAGGATTTCTCGTTACACACAGCAAAATAAATGATATACGATTGTCTGTGTGCTTAGAGAGTGTGTATGTGTGCGTTTGTCTTTTGAAACTTTTTTTAGGACACAGCTGCGGGTTTTAAAATTTCAATTCATTTTCAATGTCTACTGATCCAAACACAAATACAAAGGCAATTTGATAGGGTAAATTGTGTAATGTAGTCACCACGAATTGTCGGTTTTGCAGTTGCGCAGTACAAGCCTTAAGTCTCAAGCCTGTTCATTATTTTTATTTTTTGTTCAAAATGAGTACGATAAATGATACTTTACTCGATTTTTAAGACTCCAATTGTTATAACTATTTTTAGCTTAGAAACACTACATTTCAGATTTATAAACAAAGAACTATAAAATTTGCATTACTTTAAGGTCTGCAGACACATAAGTTTTGGCAAATGTTTTGTGTTGTTTCTATTCCATTGAAGTTTCGTTCCCACGATTATTATACTTTCGTTAATTCACACTTGAAGCTTTTCTTGATATTGAATGAGCTTTTTACAACGTACGTGCCGAAGCTATCTAGGTCGCTTTCGTCGGGCTGACTTTATCATCACCTGGATTATAGTCATGTTGAAAACAAGAATAATGAAATCCAACATGAACAGCAGTCAGGAAGTAAAATTCACTTAAAGGGGTCATTGTTGTATGCTTTACTTTAAAGTTTTTAAGCGGCTATTTTGTAGCAAATTGCAAGAAAGGCAATGCGCATACACACAAGCACAACAGCATACGCATGTTTACACCGACAAATGCAAAAATATATTAAAATCTAAAGGACAACACAGAGTAGATAGCGACGGCAGTAGCAGGACTAAAGTGGTATAGCATGAATGGTACAACAACGACAATCATAACAAAACAACAACAACAACAAAAAAACAAATAATACTAAGCGACATTTGAAGCTGGCATTTTTTCAGCTGCTTCTTTTGCTTTTTTGGGAAACTTCATCATTTTGCTTCAATTCCTATGGTTTTTAGTCCTATAAGAATAACATTGTTGTCGTGGTCCTTTCATTTTTAATTTTTTTTTCGTAAGATTCTTGTGTGCTTTTGTGGGTTGCCACCAAACCATATTATTGTTATTTCTGTTATTATTGTTGCTGTTTTTGTTGTTTTTATTTTGTGCATATAAATTTTCTAATATTTATTGTTAAATAATAGTAGTCATGTCTGTCCCATCCTGTCTGTGTTTTTTTTTTTAATTTTTCTCTGTTGTATTTATATAGAAGTGTGTGCTTGTACGTGTTTGCATTTGTTGTAAGTATGCGTATTTATTATAGCTGTTTTCAACTTCCTGTTTCCTGCTTCCTTTAATTTTATTTATTTCGTGTTAGTGTTTGTGTGCATTTCAGTCTTTCTGAGCGTCGCTATAAATTTATGGTTTCAATAAATTTTATAATTTTATTGATTTAATTAATTTTTGCAAAATTTATGTTTTTGTATTTCAATTTTAGGTCAGAAAAGAAATAAATTTTCAAGGCAGTGGTTTTTTGTAGTATGTATGGCATTCAAAGTACAGAGTTTCAATATACTATATATTTTTATATTTGAAATAGGTATGGAAATAATAAGGATAGAAAAATTTTGTTAAATTATTAAGAGTTTTATTGAAAAATCAACTTAAAAGTATTTACAGCATACACCAAGAGATAAATGGTTGGCAAAGACTGTCTATTTCATTGAGTATAATGTATGTATTTTAGAACTTTCAGTGTGTTGCCTGGAACTATAGATAAGCAACGAGATCTTAAAATTCATTTAATATTACAAAGACGTGGCTAATTTAAAGTAAAACAATTTTGAACTATCAAGAAAATTACGTTCCATATCTCAGTCATTTATTAAATAACTGCACTTTTTTGAAGCTTTTCTTCGATGTTTTTTAGATCTTATCTTAAGATGAATTTTGACAATATATAAATTTAAAAAATTCACCTTGTTGTTGTTTTGACTCGGGATTGCTACCTGAACCCGCACCAAATGTAGTGATCGTTTTTGCTGGCTGCATCAAGGCTGCCACAACTGTAATCCTCTTGTCATGTCAAATATGCACAGCTAGATGATGACAATTCGTGTGTAAACTCTTCTCGCATTGCATGCACTCAGCACATTGTCGTAGTGCAAGTAATATACGATCGGTGTACGCTACTATGACACCATAGCTCGTCTGCGAACAGCCCAACTATTGCCACTTCATGATAATTACTTAACTGCGTTGACTTCCACCAAACAATCGAACCCAACTGATAAGTGACACATGTCAAATTGTAATTTTCTAACATCGGAACGTAGTTTCGCTGCAGTTAACTGCCTATTGTTCGTTTTTTTGTAGTGCAATAGGTTATTGCCTAAAAGTAAATATTATTTTACAACTAAGAGGTCACTTAACAAACCAAAATTAAAAAGAATAATAAAACAAATTAAATAACGTCACAAATTGTAAAAGTCACATGGAAAGATTCAAGTCCATATAAGGAATATAGAAAAAAAAGAGTCGACAATCTGCACTTTTATCCATTGCCTGTGTGATGGATAACATACTATATCGTAACAATCTGACCTTGTTCAAGGCATTAAACGTGCATATTAACCGTTCCCTTACAGAGCTGTTGGGAAGAACTTGGAGAATTTATCTTGTTTACGAAGATGTGAGTGACTGATCTTCTTAGTGCCTTGAATTTTCGTGAAGCTATTTACCCATATATTTTCTTTAACTTTACGTTATGTTGGTGTGCAGCTACTGTTAAATGTGTTAACATCACGATCAGTTGTTTTCGAATACTGAATCTTGAAACTATTAAGAAAACTTTACTAATATATCAATGTGCAAGTTTTCAATGCTTTACTTTCAATACATAATATACTATACGTCAAGTTTGTTTATTAGTTATGCCACTAATAACATGCATTCTACTTCTGGTATCATCCGCATAATAGATTTTTCTCTTCATTATTTTAAAACTTTTTTTCAAATTGTTCTTTATGCGTGATATTAATCTAAATTTATTTTACCACACAAAAAACACTGGCTTAGTGCAAACTGCAATACGCCAATCAATAGAAAAGTAATAATAAATTTTACGTTAAATTGTGACAAAAATTCACACATGCATAAAATTTTTTTTTTCGCATACAAAATATTACAATATAAAATAAATTTTACATCAAAATAAATGCAGCATAATAAGAACATATACAAAAAAAATTTGGCTTAAATAAAAATGTACAAAAAAGACAGGACATCGAAAAAATGTTGGTAAATTACATCAGCATCAAGATATAATCAGTCAATTCAAAGTGAAATTGTCCAGGCGTACGTGCACGTTTGACCAAGTGAGCTACTGAACCAGTACACAACGTAATGCAGTGCAGCGTATATGCGCTTGCTCCCTTGGGGTAATTGCGGCACAGTAGGATAGCGATGGTGACAACGACGAAACAACAATCGGCCAACCAACATATGGGTTAATGTGATTTTATGCGCTCGATTGGTGCAATTTTCGCACACTAACATGTGATACAGAGAGAAATATTACATATTGTGTGTATGTTTAAAATATGATATCGGCGAGAAGCATTAATACTATTTAAACTCAAATAACATGAAAGTCCTGCGATAACAAAGGTCGCAGATCGTGAATGGTTGTTATATTAAATCTTCTTTAGTTACCTGTACTAAGGAACATTGAACACTTTGTGTTCAGTTTGTAGAAATATTTTGAGTACTTTTTTCTTCCTTATTGAAAACAGTAACAGTTTCACAAACAATATCGTAGACCCACAGAAAAATATATAATATAATGGGAAAATATGTGACAAACAGCGCGCGGTAAAAGTCCGTATACATTGACATCGCTGCTGCAAAAAAAAATACGTGGTATATAGTCACAACGCAGTAAAGTTAATGTGTTTCAGAAATACATTGGGGCTTATAAAAACTTTGTTGGTTCTACGTTGTTTAAAAAGAACGTTAATGTAAATGTTCTCCTCATCAAGAATTTCAAATGTTCCTAATAAAGCTATATATTCAAGCACAAATTTAAAACCGCAGCCCTTTTTAATTTGAGCCTTTTTGGTGGAAAATGGGTACATAGTTAGCCTTAAAAGTGTTTTTCATTAAAAGCGTCCTTATATTGCATTTTGTTTGTCGAAAAACTGCTCATCTTTTGAGCAATCCACGGTTCTACCCAATTTTTAGCATCTTTGTAATAGTTGGCAGTTGTAAGACCAATATATACAAAACATAGTCGATGGAATAGTATATCCCATTTGAGTTATTGCAGATAGGTTTTAATCACCACGTGGTCAAGCTGCAATGTCACTTTGTCGTGTCTTTACTTTTTCTTTAACTATCGGCTCAAACGCATAACTTTTGTCCGGTAGCGAGCTCTTGTGATGGTTTCACCCGGTTGGAGCAGTTCATAATAACCATGCCAAGCTGATCCCACAAAACACACAACATGACTTTCGAGCTATGGTTAGCGATGTTGGCGGATGACTGGAGCGCCATCACGACTAATACGAAATGTGATGTTAGAAATTCATCCTTTTTTGCCGTTGGAGAAGCAGTTCATACGTAAAAAAACACCGTTCGACGTCTTTTGGCATCAATCGGTCTGGAACCTGATTTCCTTGTCAATCATACCTATGACCTTCAAACGATAGGAAACGGCTGAAACACGCCCAATAAATCTGAAGGTCATTGTTGCCTGCAGCTTTGGATCTTCAAACTTTTTCAACAGATCGGGATAGAACTTGTCTTTTTCGTCAAAATCACCACGATCCTAACTAAGAAGACAACTTATTTTTACCATTTAATTTGTATAAAACAAGTCTGTAAGCAAAGTTACTAATAAATTGGGTACATATTTTCGGACTCAATAAAAAAAACTTAATATTGACAACTGATTTTTTGTAAATTTAACACTGTCACTAGCGTTAGAATACTAAGCGCTAATAGAGCCAGTTGACATGCAAATTTTACGGCAGTGAGTCTATCTTTGTATCGGTACCACAAAGTATCAGAAATTTGAACTTAGTGTCGTCAATTATTGCCTACACACACATGTATGTTTGTACACTTACATGCAACCTGCTGAGAGCAAAGATCACGCCGTTCACACAATTTGAATGAGAAATTTCGCGCAAGTGACTACAACCCCATTCATGATAATGCTGTTGTTGTTGTTGCTGATGACGATGATGTTGATGACGGCAGCAAAGGATGGTGGAAAATCGCTATTATGCACCAGCTACAAAAAAAAAACGGATGTAAAAAAAGTTGAGAAAATTTATGAGGCGTCATTGTGCGCATATGTGTGAGTGATAATGCAGGCGCATATTTTGCTGCACGTCATTGTTGTTTTTGCATATTATTATCAGTAATTTATAATTTGTTCATTAACGTGATTACAAAAGCGCAGCATAAAAAGCAAATGAGCGTCGTTGTATGTAGTTTTTTGGTAAAAACTTTCAATCAGTATTATGTGCAGCATATTGATGAATACTTATATGTGTTGTAAAAATTGTTGGTAAAAAAATTTTTAATGACATCGAAAAAACTGAACAGACAATGCAAGTCTCAATTAAGTTAAATTTTTTTTTTTCAGTACTACTTGCGCTTTGTAAATTTTATATAAAATCATTTTGATTTTTTGCTCTACAAATAAATAATATGGGTCATTTATGTAACGTGAATAAAGTAAGAGAATAGGCTTTGTTGGCGTATTTACGTACTATAATTATCAAAATCCTTTAATTTTGCAAAATCATACATATATATTTGTTATTTTTTTAAAGGCATAAAATGTACAGCAGCATTATAATTTTTTAAAACAGAAACTTCGGTATAGTAACACTCAAGCAGAGTCTCCAAGAATTCACTCAAAATATGAACATTGTTTATAAACTAAGCTTTTTTAAGGTTTGGAAGCAAACTCAAAATTTTGTGTTATCTATGTGATATAATTGCTTGTATTACGAATGTTATTTGAACCTAGTATATCTAGATATGCACTCTTCTTTAGATGTTTTCTGAAAGAAACCTTCGAAATTCATAATTGACTCGAACCCATGTGCTATTATCTAATTCAAAGAAATTCCAGAAAGTTTCCATAAAATTATATTATTACAAGATAGCACCGAAGTCGTCATCCCATCATAAGATACTCTTAATTTTGCAAATCGCGTTCTATGTCTGAGCAACTTTGAAATTTTGAAAACAGTTTCACAACCACAAAGAAAATTGTGTAAGTATTTTCAAGGATAATTAAAGCGCGGTTTTGGATCAACAGCAAGTGCTTTATGGTAGCTTCATCTGTCTCTTTTGTGATTCGCATTGATTTGTAAGATCAGCTTATCTGAGCGTTTCAAATTCTTTTCCAGATTTTTTGAAGATACGAGTCTTTGTTTACGAGTTACAGTCCTTGGCAGCTCCAAAGAAGAACATTCATTCTTGATAGTTTCATCTCCGTAAGCATCCTTCATTGTTAAAGTATGACTGCATGACTTCTGATAAAGTTTGATTTCAGGGAATGCGTTCAGTAAAATTGCGTACATATTGTACTCCTTCCGCTTAAATGAGCCTGGTTTTTTGCAGGTTTTCTCTTCAACACATTACAGGATTGCGTACAGTACTTTCAGCGCACTGCTAGTTTGCTTTTTCAGCAATTTAGATCAAGTTTTTTGGTGTTGAGAGAAAAACCCTGAAAGAAGACCAATGTTCTTTTCAAGATATCGATAATATTTTTATTTTTTTCGAAGCACTCGTCCTAAAAAGAACTTTAATAAACAAAATTTTGTAAAAACAAAATTATTTTTTTAAAAATTTTGTTCTTATGACTCATATAGTCCCCAGAATCCCAGTAAGTGACAGAATGGAATCCCGGTTGATTTTTGAGAAAAAAATTAAAATGTCCGACGGAAAAAAAATATTTTATTGAATTAAAAGTTTCCTGTGTGAAGATATAGGTAAAGGTTTAGCAAATCAAATTCCAGTGATATGCCACTACAAAAACTTCTTTTTTTGGTATGCCAATGGAATCACACTCACTAACACAAAATTAAACAAAAAATTGGAGGCAATATATTCAAAAATATTTTGAAACTTTTTTTTGATTTTCCAAAAAATTTTTTCCAAAATTTTTTTTCCAAAATTTTTTTCTTAACCCTAGGAGGTTCAACCAGGTCTGTGCAGACCTGGACCAGACCAGACTTCCTAGAAGCGGCTACGGAGAACCTTTTTTTCTTAGCATAAAACACATTTATACACACTAATAGGACACCTGCCTATACAAATCAAATAAAGCTCTGTGCATATCTAGTTGTAACAGCTATCGCCAAAAATTCCCTGAACCTTGTAAGACTACAAGTGAGTCAAAAAAAACTATCCGGATATCTTGCAAAGAACCCAAGTCATGATTCTTTAAGTAAAAATGATCAAAACTTTCAAAGTTCAATATCTCCGAATTTTTTTTTGAGTTTTTGAGAAATTAAATCAGGATTTTTCCTTCGACAAATGCAAGAAATTTAATCATAATTAACGACATTACATGTAAATTCTTTTGAACAGTTCTTATGAAATTTGTCAAAAAATAAATAGGTTTTCTCAAGAAATAATATTAACTTATTGATACCAATACAACTGATACCAAAAAGTCATTTTACTCATTGCACACTTAGTAGAAAAACTGAATGCATTCCTTAAGCTCAAACCATGTTCACTTGCAAGCACATATGTACTCCAGCTTTACTTGCAATCAACAATTAATATGGCCTAAGTGAAACTCACATTAATGAATCAATCAGCTATATGATAACAGCCATAGATGCAAAGTTTCCCATGGCATACCAAAAAAGCGCTTGAACTTTAGTTTAGAATCCATCCAGACCATCAACTTCGTGGTTTAACGAAATGTTAATTTTCTTGTTTAGTCTTTGGCAGCAAATTTTTCGTACTTGTGTTTCCTTTCATTGAAGGCAACTTAACTGCGCGATTCCTTACCAAATTAGAACCAATTTCGAGAGTTTTTTATAGATTCTGTTGGGTTTGTTACGCTACACAGTCCTTGCGTTTTATTTTGCTTATGTTGTTTTATTTTTTTGTTGTTTTCGGTGCTTATCAATCTACTTGTGTCATTGCTGTAGTGTTTTGTGTCACTTAAGTTTCACCGCTTTGATTATTTGCGTCGCACCTAAAGATTGAACTCCAAACAACAGAATTTCACTGTGCTTTAGTGGTGAGCGAAATATTTGAGAAATATTAAAGGCTCTGAATTGCGTATAGCGAGATTTGACAAAAATTTTGTGAAAAAAACTTTTTAGCCTTAATGCCAAAATTTTGTTTAATCTCAAAGCACCATAGTGCTATTTGAATGAATTGTGGCATTTCTGTTGCAATTGTTCTTTTCCAGTACACACTTTTTATACTCAGATTACAGCACAGTCGATTTCATGTGGCTTAAATTAATATTTTAAATCTAAAACAGTGTCATGAGAAAAAGTTCCAATCCTACAATATTGAAGTATAAATTTCATGTTATTATTTTCTTATTATTAATAAAACTTTCTTAAGAATTAAGTATAATTAAGTGCAATTTTCATGTCATCCCATAAAAGTCCCATCTGAAGTTTACTTTTAGGTACGATTCGATCAGTGATGGAAAAGTGCAAGTGTCATCACTGACTGACGCAGTAGCTGCATTTCAATGTCTCTGAGTACTGCTAGCAATTCAACCATTTAACGCTTTTTCAATCTTCTTTTATTTCAAAAAGCGCGCGCGTTTCTTGCTGCCAAGATGAATCAGTTAAAGAATCTTCAAAAAATTTGTATCACTACAACGTAAAAGCCCATACATGCACACATTTGCATCACGTTGGCATAGTGTCATGCAGCGCATGCAGCTTTCAATTCAAAATTGCACTGGTTTTATTTTTGCTCAGCATGCATGCGTCTTATGTGTGTGTGTGCGTTAAGCAAGCGAGTGTCCTGATAAAACGGATGTTGCATGTTATGTCAATGTATGCATGCGTGCTTATGTGTGTGTGTACATAAGCGGTTGCTGTTGCTGGCAGCAACAATGATTTTACATGCTTGGCTGAGTGACTGCCTGCTGCTTCGTTGGCTGAATGGATGAATGTATGAATGTATGAATTTTGTGTTGCCTGTTGTCTAGTTGTATTCTTTGGCTGCTGCTGGCTACTCCACCTGACAGCTATGTCTCAGTTTTGTACAGTTTTTGGCTGCGTCTTTATTTTTATTTGCAATGCAAATTGTTACAGTTGGCTGTGATGTTCATATTGTATGTTGTTGGCAACAGCACTATTGTTGGATTAAATTGTTTATTAGATGTAGCTATTTTTGAGCTAATATAAATACAACATGCTAAAGTTGTGTGATAAAAACGGAACATAATCTTTAAAATCTTAAATAGAAATAAATAGGCAACAAAATGTAGCAGCTGTGAAAATATTACTTCATTGATTACCTGGTAATAAAACTTAGCTTAAAATCATATCTTATGATGAGGTTAAACTGAATATTGTCGCAGACAAAGACTTCACTTTTTTTGGCTTCAAAAAATCATGTGAAAATTAAACATTAGCATTCTCTACATGCGCTTTAATGCAAAGCCTGTTGGTGTTTATATAAAAGAATATGCATGAGTTCAGTTGAGTTAACCTGGGAACAATTTTGACGACTTTTTAGTAAATATTCTTATATTAATGATTGGATCCATTCAATAGACTTGGGCTCTAGTAAAATTAAAATTTTATCTATGGTCGCCTAAAAAATCTGAAAACTTTAAGTAAATTGGAAAAAAGGAACTATTTCAAGTAATGATTTTACTAATTACACTCAAACTCGATGTCGTCTTTTTGAAATTGGATTGCATATTGTGACGTCACATTTCACCACATTATACATACAGATACCACACACAATGCTAAAACGTTGCTACTACTGGCACACTTACATGTGGACGCCACATCCTGTGGTTGCTGCCGCATGTCATAACTGTTTATTTAAATGCCGCTTTATAATGCATGAGTGTGTGAGTGTGTGAGTGTGTATATCAGTGTTACATATCTGTTTATGTTTCTAATAGAATGAAGCTAAGATCCGCATATTTGCATCTTCTACAATTTTTCCAAACAGCAATTTAGTAAAACAGCTGCAGCATAAGAAAAAGCAAACGAAACCAAAAAAAGAATAGCGACCAAAAATCTAAAACAAAAACAAATATGTGATCAAGCCAATATACATGTATATGTACATAGTAGAGCAATGATTGTGTTTGTGAAAAGCACAAAAACAATAACTACAACAAAATGCTCCAAACAGCATCAAAAATTCAAAACATCGAAAAGAAGCAGGGGCTGAAGACACAAACAAAATGGCGCACAAAATGCAGATTTTCGTTGTGCAGCAGCAAACCGGAAGTGCTGAACAACAACAAAAAAAAAAATGCAGGGAATTTTAAAAAACAATACAACAGCAACACAACCACAGCTGAAGCAGCAACAACAAAATTGCAATAGCGTTAACAGCGTCATCATGCGGTGTTTTCGTTTTTTGTTTAGATTTATACAAGCTTTTTCTCCTTTTTGCGCGCTTTTTCCCATCTCTTTCTGTTGCTCCCTTTTTCGTGCTATTGTTTTGCGGCAGCAGCTGTTACTGTCATTACAACAAATGCAGCAATGCAGCGTCAACAAAACAATAATCGTCATCAGTAGTAGCAGCAGCAGTAACATCAGCAATAGAAGCAACAGCAACAACCGCAGCGCGCTACACCGCTGCGGCAATTTTTTGAACTTTTTCGGGTCACAACTAATTGGTTGACCTTTTTTTGCTTTGTGTGTGCAAGCAAATGTGAGTTGAAATATGTGTGCGTATTTGTAAATGTGCTTGTAAATACTTTTGTTACCCTGTGTGCATGTGATGCTAATTTCCTCACTACTGCTGCTGCTTCTGCTTCATTTGCCATTTCATTTATGTGCCGCTGTTTTCTCTGCTCATGGGTTGTTGCAGCAACAAAATTTAGTTCACCATTGCTGTTGACATTCCGCAAATTGTTGATGCTGTTGTGTTTGAAAACAAAGAACTTTGTAAGATAAATAGCTACGAAATAAACAAAGATAGACAAATTGTGTCGCTGACTATAGGATACTTCTGCAGTGTGTCAATTATTTTACTAATAAACTTTGGGAATCTTAGAACACTTTACTGAAAAGACGAATAGGTTACTCCTAAATCAATTTTAAACTTATTGTGTCATTGTTGAAAAGATTAATCAGAAACAAAGACATCTGCAGCAGTAATTTATTAAATGGGCCTTTCATGAGTTCAAGAAGTCTCATACGTCGGCGATTCATAATTATTTTTAAAAAGTCTCTCCATTTCTATCACAAGACCTGGCAAAGGTATTTGTAGAAAGGACTTATAAATTATCAAGATTCGTTTGATATTCTTTGGTAGCCTGAATTTTATCTTTAAAAGTTGATAACTTCTGGTTCGGATTCAAAAGCTATGAACTCAAATACCTCTGTCTTTTGACTTTAACTTAAAATATATTTCATTTAACATGCTGTTATCATTTAATTTATTGATATCAAGCTGTTCTCAAAAAACTACGAGTTTAAAAATTTTGAGATAAAAAGCGTTACGAGTAACACCGTAATACAACTGCTTATGAAATCAAGCTTCCACAGACGACTATTCTTGGAGGAAGTATCAATATTGTCAAGACTAAACACTCATTCAGTATAATACAGACGATAAAGGACAAAATATAATAATTCCTTAAAAATAAGTAAAAGATACACAAATGGACTGATGCTGTTAAATGCATTAAAATGGGAAACTTTTAATTTCAACTTTGTGTTGGTGTGAGCTGACAATAAAACACTTAAAAGGTGATGGCGATAAAAAAAGCCATGAAAAACAGACCGTGCTATCAACACAAAATGAAATATCGGAAGGCAAAGCAAAGAGGATTGACGAAACATGAGGGATTAAATGTATACAAGATATCAACGTTGAACATTCTCTATACTTAGCATATAATTAAATATTTAAAGTTTTTTTAGGAGAGTATTCTCTGAAAAGTCAAAAGCCCTATATAGTGAATAAATATCTTAAATTGCAAAGATGCGGTTGGAGCTGATATTATTTTAGTTTAAGTTCTTCAAACAAAAGTTATTCATAAATAGTAAAAATAGAACTACATTCCATATTTTTTTATTGAATACCGATTAAAATATCAAGCGGGTGCCCCCCATCGTCCTCCTAGCTTCACTACTATGTAAATATATGCTTAAACTGCCCGTTAACACGCTTACTCCTCCCACAAAGTAGCTTGAATGAGGTTGTTTTTTTTTTATTTATTCGATTTGCGTAATATCGGGTATTAATTTTCACTAATTTGTCTACGTTGATTTCAGAAATGCTTTAGTTTTGAATCGAAATTTTGAAAAATACTAGCGCAACAATGATACGATTTAAGACGAAATGATTCATAATTCAATATCAAAAGGTCATATATTAACTTTTGAAAAATCAGCATATTTCCAAATAACAACCTTGATCGTGATGCAAACATTGCAGTTACTCACCCCATTTCCTTTTAAGATTTCAAAAACCTTTGGCTTAAACAGGTGCACCACGCTTACATGTGCAAATTGTCACAATTCTGTTCCAGGGAATGCTCGTAATTATCACCACGGTATTACATAATTTTTTTGATTTTTATTTTTAGATTTTTATTTATTTTTTATTTATATGATATATATTATTTTTATACTTAAAATTTTTTTATATATCTGGGAGGTGCCTTGCTTCCTACTGGCGAAGCTCAAAACAGCAACTAACTTAGAGCTCAATTTCATAATGGTTATTGTGATGGTTCACTTAAACCATAACATACATTTTATTTATATACATAATGCCACGCCTACTTAAGCGATCTTACCCACATTTGATGCGGTTAAATTTCTGAACAACTTATATTATCACATCAAATCTTTCCATAGTTGCTAACATTGCATACAAAATATAAAATTTTAAGTTTTAGGTTTGTAAGGATGATGCTACGCCCACTGCAGCAATCACATCCTCTTTTGGTGCAAGAATGACGAGTTCACTTTCAATATTAAATTTTATAACAATTGCTGAAATTGTTATGTGATGATATTTAAAACTTCTTTGGTTTACATATAGGAGATACCACGCCTCTTATACAACCCCATTCATTATTTTTGGACCTGCAAAATTTTACAGTAACAAACAATTTTATGTTGAATTTCATTGAAATTGTTCACATTTTTAGAGTAGTTTGCATGTATATATGAGTGGTGCCATGCCCACTGATTCAATTTTGCTCATTCGTGGATTAGAGATATTGTTTTCATTCAAAATACTCTCTTCTAATTCAAGGCACTTTCAACAGCAACTCAAAGGAGTCCTTAATGCTCTTTCGAGCTTTATTCGTGGCATTGCTTCCAAGATGTCTGTTGAAGTTGTTTGATTAATCTCAATGTTATTGAAAACGAATACTTTCAACATCATTTTGATTTTTGAGGATAGTGCGAAGACACATAGTGCTAATTCAGGTGAATACGCGGAGAATGGTTCAACATAGAGACTGGATTTCGTGTCAAAATTTGCAAAATAATCACCGATTTGTGACTCAGTGCATCAACGTGTAACAAATACAAGTCGTAAGGATCATTGCAATTTTGTTGAATTCGACAAATTCTAGCCATAAAACTTGCAAATAGAAGCAACAGTAACCATCTGAGCAGTTGGGCTGAATATGCGGTGGATAACGCCCTTGCTATTGAAGGCAAACAATGGAAATTTTCTTTATTTAATATTGAACTTTTCGAGTTTCGTTAGTCTTCTCCAGCGATTCTCTTCCTTCCAAAAATCATTTATATCACTTAAAAGTTTTTGAATGTAACACATGTAAATTGATTTCAATAAAAATGTGGGGTTCCTCAATAAAAAATTAAGTAAACGATTTACGTTTAACTTCAATGCATGTAGCTTCCAGTTGCTGAGATATAGCTTTAGTCCCTGAATGCATAAAGAAATAAAAAAATATTACATTAAAGACGGCCATAGCTTTCCGAGGAAGCATTTGATTGCTCAATTTTAGAAAAAAGGATGGTTTTACATGATGTGCTTATTAGAAATAAGCTCAAAAAAGTTTAAGTGTACATAACCTCAAAAGTAAAAAAAAAACATTTTTCAAATAAGTAGCTAAAAAACCGTAAGAATCGTTATGATCTTCGTAAAAATTATAATACCAATAAATACCATTTTCAATTATATATTTGGCTTCGATCTCCCACTGTGTATAGCAACTATGCCAGAAATAAAAAGATCGGTATATTTTTCCAAAAAAATAAGAAAAACCAACTATTTCAAAATCTAATAATAAGCGAGAATCTGACATGAGATTCATAGCAATCCATGGCAAGTAGTCAACGGCACTTAATTTTGGCTGGTTCGTCTACCGCCGCAGCAGCGGCATGCTATGAAAAGGTTTTAATTACTTTCAGCTACCTCAATGTCTGCCCGAACGTCTGTTTGTTCAATCAACCATTTTAAAATCTCAATAACAATGCGACCGAGACCGAACTTCAATTTGCCGCTGATGGTGGTCACACGCTAATAGCGACGGCAATTGCCAATGTTGATGTCGAAAGCGTTGGCAGCACAATTTTATTGTTTGTGTGTGTGTTTGTGTACTTAATGAATAGCAGTAGCTGTGGGTCGCTTCAACTTCAACTGTCAGGCTGTTGATAATCAAATTAAGTTGAAGTGTTGGTTGAGTTGGTTAAATAAAATGTAGGAAGCGAAAATTCAACAAAAAAACTCGTCAAACCCCTAAGAATATGCAAGGATTATTTGTAGCGCTGTTAATTTGCATAATTGGATGGAGTCAGCTGTTAGTTTTTGTTGCTATAGTTGTTGTAATGTGGCAAACAAACTAAGGTGCGAAATTTTAATTGATAATGGAACGTGACAAAGGTGTTAAATTAACACGTTTTAGCAATATTGAAGTGTGCGTATTTATTGAAACCAAAGGATCTATGCGAATAAAGTGAGATATTTTTAAAGCATTGATTTTTAGAAATTTGAAAGTCTTTTGTTTGCATGAAAAGGTTGAGATTTTAAGCGTGGATTTTTAATTCTTTTGTCTTGTTATTAATAAAAATTTTCTAAACCATTTTTAATCTTCCATTAATACTAGAATAGGCTTGCTTATGAGATTATGGCGAAATTGGAATTGGAAGTTTTGTTTGAATAGCTATCGAAAAATAAAATTTTTGGAAACATTCCTTCATTTCCTATAGTGGCTTCGATCTTGCTTAAAACTAATTATTTGCTTTCGACATTTTGTTCCTTGAGGAATCCCTGGTCATGCCGAAATTAACTTTTGACTTTTCCACTTCAACAAATTAAAATTTTTTTCATAAATCTTATATTTAAATTCACAGAGGCGCACCTTATACTCAAATCGCTTTGTACAATGACCCTGTAGAATCTGATAACTCCTCTGACAATAATCAAAATCTATTAACTTCCTTTTTTATCGTCTCGGATGCAAAAGTTCGATACTCTGAACCTTAGAACACCGATGGACCCTAATTTTCGGTTGCTGAATATCTTCACTTAAATTGACATCAGAACGGAGTCCCTGTACAGCATATTCATGAAAGTTCTATAAAAATACAGTTTTTTTAAAAAAAATCAGAGTTAAGCACTTTCAACTTCCAATTTAAAGATCTATTTAAATCTTCTTTCCCTCACTTTAACGCTGGCATCTATAAATGCAGCTGTTCCGGGTAAGTTAATATTTTTCTTGTCTTTAAGATCACAAATAATTGTATGTTAGCCTTGAAGAGCGCTGTTTAGAGCCGCAGCTCGAGGTAGTTGAACTTCACAAGATGCCATTAAGCGACCACTATTACAACACGCAGAAGTGTGTACTGTTTTTAGCGCCGTTTGGAGGATCCTCAATGAAAAGGAATAACCGATGTAAGAGCATAGAGTTATGTGATCAAATATGTGTTCCGAGTTAACAATTAGATTTTTTGATTTGTAAGTCTTAGAAACAATAAAAATTTCATTAAATTCGGAATACATCAAAATATAAATTTTTTTAAAAAAAGATCCCATAGTTTCATATCAAAATATTTATTTATTTTTTTTTTGTAACAAGAATAATAAATCGTTTTTTTTTCAATAATTGAAGCCTTGTAATCAAAATGAAGGATAAGACAAAACGTAGGCTTTTGTGCAAGGTGCACGCAAAATCCATGATGAACTTAATTCGAGAAATTAGAAATGACGCATATGACTCATCCTAAATGTAGAATTAAAAAAAAATCACTAAGCAAATCTTAAACGTCAAAACGAACATTTCTTTTTGTTCGAAAAAATAAGAATTAAAAGTTATGGTTATTTGCGATAAAAAATTAAAAAATTTGTACTCGTTGTATGTTAAATATCTTCCGCCAACTGCCAAATGTTTCTTCAAGCGATCTCTTTAATTTAAATTCTGAACACAATGATTAGTTTCTACCCATGTAGAGCTAAAAATCATTATCTAAACTTTAAATTTTTCGAACAAATAAAACTTAGCTTGTTCATTTTGTTTCCTTCCTTATGTGCTTATTTAATTTTTATTGCTAATTGTTCTATTCAAACTTTGTCCACTACTCGCACTGGTTCAGGCACAATCTCAGGCACACTTGGCCAAAATGTCAACAACACTTTTGTTTGCACTTGCAAGTAGTTTTCAAAAAGAGACGACAAATTAAAGTTTCTTTTTCGTGTTGAATGAATTTTCACTTTTTAGGATTTTCCAGCTCCAATACTAAATGTATAGGGTTTTTTCTCTCTTCTCCTTTATAAGACTTTAGCACTTCCATTAAAACACTAGACATTTCTTCAAGAAGTTTTTGAATCTTTCGTTGTTGCTGTTGTTGTCACAGTTCAAGTATCGTTCTATTAAAATTTCATAAAACGGTGGCATTTAGTGAAACTTTTGATTCTAAATGTTGACTTTTAAGTGATTTTCTTATAGCTCATGGCTCATTTTGTTCTTCTTGCAATTTATTTTTTATTTAAGTCTTTGCTTCTTCTATTTCAATTGCCATATCACAAATGCTCTCATTATTAATTCTTTATTATAATCATCGGCATTGATGGTCATTGACGTTGGCATTTTGTTGGCTCTGTTGGTCGGTTTAAAGATTTGTGCGATAATGCAACATACCATAATCAGTTCCGAGTTCGAGTTTCTACTTACTGCCACATTAATTTTTGGCATTCTTTCAAGTATGCGACATCTTGCGACATTTTTGCTATACCCTTTTAGTATCCTTTCATATCCTGTTCTGCGCCTAATCATTGTAACAATGTGTGCGATAAATGAATTTGTTCAACTGCAGTTGAAGTGAATTCACAATTGAAATGCAATCCAATGAATTGGAATGAAATTTGAACTCATTGTCATCAGTTCAATAAACTTGTAAGTTAGTAAGTAGATACTGGCTATTGTTTCTGATTTAATTTTATTTGTTTTATGTTAGTTGAATTTTTATGAGTAGCTGGGAGTTTTTTGAAATATTGCCTATTTTCAAGGAGCTTTTAGAGCCCAAATTATCAGAACTAAATAAGAAAGTGCCATTGGAAAGTTTAGATTTTTCTAACATTAATTAAACTGTTTAGCTGATTTTTGTTGAAGTTTTCGGAAAATAAAAATAAACCGCACAAAATCAATCAATAAACCTTCACTATAAAATCTACAGTATATTTTCCCTACCCTTTTTCTCTTTTGAATGAAAAAAAAAAATTTCAAAATTAAAGTCACGAAAAAATCTCTAAGAAACTATGCCAAAAAAGAGCTCAAGAACCTAGATATTTTCACTCAACACTTCAACTTCAAAAATTGCTTCCAAGAAGAATATAAATTTCAATTAAGTTTGAGAATAACAATTCAAAGTAATTCAATTTCAAAGACTGAATGGATTATTCTCCCAAAAATAATATAAAGAAGAAAAAATACAAACTTTGTTAAGGAAAATTGCCAAAAACTTAATTTTCTATTTGATAAGGTGTGTTGAGAAATTTTATCTGAATCGGGATGAAAACTTCACTGAAAAAACTCGCCATAATTTTTTTTATTTGCAATTATTTTCGAAAGAAATCTGCTGATCTACGGAACGTATCTACTAACGGAAGAAATTAAACTTAAAATATAATATCTATCAGTTTTCTTTTTTTTTTTTTTTTTAAACTTTAAACCAACGCTCAGGGGATGCCCCCTTTAAATGCAAAGCACCGTGATGATTTGTAAGAAAAGGAAAAAGGTTAGAGGGAACAATGATAGATGGAGTAATGTCGGTGTACATTTTTCGTGAATCTGCAGATGTCAAAGGTATCGGGAAAGACAGTCTCTGGGAGATTGTTCCACAACTTTATGTTCTATTGAGCACCGATGTGACAGAAAAGGGATGAGCCTGATGAGACGCCCGAGTATTACGAGAAAACATTTGAACTGAAGGAACTAGTTCACGTATTTCTCTAGAACACATCCCATTATAATATCTATAAAAAAGAGTTAAACACCAAACGTTTCGCCGGTGCTCAAGAGAATCAATAGTTGAGATTATGTCTTCATCTCCTATTAGCTTCAGCGCACGTCGTTGAACTCGATCTAGCAGCTCCAAAACAGTTTTTGGAGCCCCGGCTCAGATGTGCGAATTGTACTCCAGCTTAGGTCTAATGTAGGTGAAATAGATAGTCCGAAGATCAGCAGGAGTGAAGTATTTCTTACACCGTTTTAAACAACCTAGACACTGTCCACCTGGTCTGGTTGAATCAATATGTCCAGAATGTCGAGAGATGCTGACCTCGTAATACCTACACCAGCTACATTAAGAAGTGGGGGGAGTAATTCATTCGTCTGTGAGACAACAGACAACATTGGGTCTTGCTAGCATTAAAATCGACCCGATTAGAAATCCCCCACTCGGAGATTGTATTTAGGTCACTTGTGAGTTTGTCATTCATATAACGCCTTTCCCTCTCAACCTCCAAAGAGCTTGGGCGTTTCTGATGCAATATGAATAACAGATGTTGCTGTCATCCGCAAAGAAATGGGTTTGGTTGATGGTCGATGACAGAAGGTCATCAATAAAAACAAGGAATAGAGTCGGGGATAGGACAGAACCCTGGAGGCTCCAGCATTAATGGAGAGTTCATTAGAAGTAAAACCGTCTACCACAACACGGATAGAGCGGTCACTGCAGAAGCTCGTAATCCAACGAGCAAAGGAATTACCAACACCATAAGCGATTAGTTTTGATACAAGGGCGCGATGCCACACTCGACCAAACGCCTTAGAAATATCTAGAGCCACAACCATACTTTCACCAAAAAGGTGAACACATTGGTTCCACCTTTCAGTGAAAAACGCCATCATGTCACCAGTAGAGCGTGCTCTACGGAAACCATATTCGCTATCGCTAAGCAATTCGTAACACTCCAAATAATTCACAAGGTGAAAGTTTATTACACTTTCCATGACTTTGGAGAACGCAGAGCATATCGCAATGGGGCGGTAATTATTAGGGTTGGTAGCTTCGCCTTTTTTGGGAACTGGCTGAGCATTAGCAACCTTCCAACATGATGAAAATATCCCAATAGAGTAGGATATGTATAAAATATTGCGTAATGGCCGAGCCAGTGTTGGAGCACACTTTCTAAACACATGTGGGACGGCATTGTCGAAGATTTACTGCGGACGTGGGGCAGTGGTTGATTGCTATCTGGGATTTGATTTTTAATGCACCCTTTACATATCTATAATATTTATATAAAATTGCTGATATGGAAATGGTTTGTAATGCTTTGGCGCATTTGTGCTAAAAAAGGTTATTGCAGAATTATTTTTTTTATTTTAACAAAAATCTTTACTTAATCCTATAAAAGGTTTTTACAAAACTTCACACAAAAATTGTCGATTGATTTTTCGTTGCTTAAACTATGCTGCTTCTTGAGCTCTGTGTTGTTATTGTTGTATAAATGCTTTAATTTATAATATGCAATATGCTTTAAAAACAGTCAGAAAAAACATTTTCAGACCTGCTTCGACTTATAGAGGAACTCAGCTAGTTAAATTGGCTTGACTAAAACTAAAGGAATACAAAATAATTTTGCATATAGCACATGACATGCATATAGCTTTATTATTGATGTCGAGACTTATATTAAAACTTACATAAACGTAAGGTTATTAGCACCTACTCAATCATACCAATAAAACATATTCTTGTTTAAACGACATTTCCAAAAGCTATGGTCAAATTGAGAAGCAATCTGACCAGTACAAAAATCAAGTATCCTTTTTTGCTTTCAAATTAAGCTTTTTCCTATTTGCTTAACAGAAAATTGGTCTCCAAGCACTTATTTTAATTGAAAGCATTATAATAAATATTTATGAATAAAAAGTCTCTAGTGCCTTAATTTCATATTCAGTATTTATTTTATTATTCTACACTTTATGACGAGCATCAATTTAAATTTTATTTGTTGCAACTGCACTGCAATTTGCCATATTATAATGTCTCTTAAATTTTGTACAAAATATTGCACAGCAATTTATTAAATATTGAACTGCAAAGCTGTTGTCATTGCCATGGACGAGTCTGTGCCAAAAAAATGCACGCCCACCGAGTACAATGAAAGAGAACACATTGCAAATTAGTAACTTATAGCAGAAATAAAAGAAAAATGTTAAAAGAATAGTAATCTCGTTCAACTGCGACGCGCTCAACCTTAGCCAACTTCAACTTTGAGCATGGGACAGACAAGTAAGCCAACCGACAGACAGACACCTTAATTTAAGTTTCAACTATGCCAATGAGTAACTTGCGCCGACGAAAAAAAAAGATACTCATGGAGTTATTTTCAAATTAATGTGCTACTAAATACTATGCCTATGCAGAAAACTTCGTTTTAAGTATGCGAGAGGTTATGTGACTTACAGAGTACAGTGTAACTGTAAGGACAGAATTAAAGGAACGCAACAACTAGCTAGAGATTCTTAGAAAAAATGGATTGCTGTAGTTTGAAAAGATCTAATTTTTGAGCCTTACATATTTTTTGATTCAAAAATATTGTCGTCTGCACATTGTCTTACACAATTATGTGAGTTATCAAAAAATGTAGTTAGTAGGCAGATGTTTTCTTCTTAACTCTAAAAAGAAATTATTTAAATTTTTTTTAATGATTTTTACCACCATTTAAACTAAACAGTCACACTGTATAGCAGCATCGCCTTGCAGCATATACTGCCCATTTTTTTATTCAACGTTGCGGTTTATCGTTTATCTTTGGCAAGCAAGCAACCAAAACTGTTCCAACTACGCCAACGACGACAAATCGCACACGGCACAACACCGTCGGAGCAGCGCACTACTGCCAATAGATTTCTACAGCATACTTTGTGGCGCATCCAATGCTTTTCCTGTCTGTGTTTTTATTTTCTTCTGGCTGCTTTTGGAACTGATATCGAATTACGGCAATGTCTAATAATGTGGCGTGGTTATACGTACATATATAAATTTTATGTGTGTGCGCGATTTTAACTTAAGCCACTACAACTTTATAAAGCCCACACACTCACACAGTATGATGATGCCAACACATGCATTTAAATGTGTTAAAAACTTCTTCTTAGTATCGCGGCAGTATTTCGGCATTACAATACCCTTCGGTGCGCATAAGTCACTTCGTTCGTGTCGTTCGTTGCGTCCGTGCAAAACATTTTGGCAAAGGCCTACGTGAATTGGGTCCAAATTGTTTCCAACTTTTTATTTTTTATTTTTTGCTGTGATATTTTACTTCTTTTTTTTAACTTAAACTTTAATAGAGAAGGGCATTATCCTGTTCAAGTGCAGGATGATATTACAAGTATATGTGATAGCCTGTTTGTGTACTTTTCTTAAGGTGCATGTTAGTGTGCCATACTGTGATTCCAGTGATGTAAGTTTATTGTAATTGTTGAGTATCAGTCTTTAGGAAAATTTAATTTTTCTTTATTAATTATTGTGAATATATAAAAAGCACAATTCAATAGCATGCTATTACCATAAATAGATTTAGTAGAGTTTTAGTTTTTTTTTTTCTCTACTAAAAATGTCGCAACTTCATCTCTAAAATATATTTAAAAGTGCAGCAGTTGAGTTATTTTTGGCTCAAAATATAAACTGAAAGGCTCTATTTGCAGTTTCCTTAGAGTATTTTGCCATTGGTTCTGAAAATGCCCAATATTTTTTTAAATAGCTACCGTTTTTGGGAAACTTGATAAATCCAGTTTTAGAGACAAATTACGTTGAGTTTATTAAATTTTGAGCGAATTCTTTTTACAACACAAGTTTTTAAGGAACCTCTCAAGAAAAGTTGAGTGTATGAGGCTCCAAAATGAAAAGTATGATAAAGCCTTGCCGAAGCCTAATCTATATATTGTAAAATAAATTTTTTTAGAAACGTTAAAGTTCTAAAATCTAAGCATTTGGCATTGTGCGATAACTAATGTTGGTATAGTTTTCAATATTTTAAGCTTCTGTTTGAAAAAATTAATTAAATGCTTAATCACTGCTTAACTTATTTAAAAAAATTTTAAAAATCATTTAAGTATCTGAAAAAATTTCAACATCATTAGCTGGAGAATTTGCTTGTTCTTGTAATCTGTAGTTTTTTGTGCCTTTTCATTTTTGTTGTAATTGAATGCGACATTGCAGCAACACTTGCAGTGTGCTGCCAGTACTGAGCAGGCGTGGTGTGGCATGCAGCAGCTGCAACGCAGTCTTTTATAGCCGGAAGTCCGTCCTTTCTTTTTGTATGTGATTAAGTTTTCCTTGTTGTAGGCATTGAATTCGTTTGTGTTATGTTGGCAGTAGCAGCAACAGCAACAGCAGAAGAACGTTGTTATTGGCAAAGATTGTTTTAATTGTGAATTTAAAATTTCATTTCTGTTGCTGCTCATGTTGTTGTTATTTTATCTGTAGTTTTGATGCCAGTTAGTGAATTAAGTTAACTAACTGCATGGAGTTTTTAAATCAAAACCAATAACATTGGAGACTTAGGAATTTCGTAACAACGAACTGTTTCGAATGAAGTCAAAAAGTCAATAATTGGTGTAATAACACTCATGTGAAAGTTTTATGAAATCGCAGGTTGCAAGAGGACTGTAATTAAGATTTGACATGTTTAGGTATTCATGTAAAAAGTTTCAAACAAAGTCTTTCATTCAAAAAAAGCCCTTTTATGGAAATATTACAAAACTTATGTACACATTCAAAAATTTTGATGTCCATTCTAAGTCCATTCCAAATTACTTTTGCGGATCGTATTTGATATCTTACGTAAGTACTCGAAATAAAAAATACTCAAAACGCATTCAAGTAACAAATATCAAAATGCAAAAAAAAATTGGTAAAAGCGAAATACTTTTTTTCAGACTCTGTGAGAGGTAATTTTATATTTATTATAATCAATATATATTATATCTGCATAAGAACAGGTCAAAAATTAGTTAAGGTTTGATAGACAGGGTCTGAAAAGTTTGAAGGACTCTAAAAATCGATTTTTGTATAATATAATTTCGGAGAAAAATTCATGGGGCTGCTTGGGTTCTCCTGAAGATCGTTTCAGGTAATATAAATGATCATATTTGTATCTTGTTAATTTTTTTTTCACATCAAAATGTCACAATATATATACCATAATTTGCTTATAAAAATTAAGACTCCGATTCTTAGAAATATTTTGATCATAAATAATAAATTTTTTATTTTTTTATGTAAGCCCCAAAAATCAGATTTGTTTGGATTTTTACATATGTACGTCACATTTTCGTATGCCAGCTTAAATGTTGGTCTCAAGTCGAAGGCCACATTCGAATTCAGCGCATAAAAAGTCTTTCGAAATGCACACTGCTGAAACTTCTTAATTTTGAACTTTTTATAATCAAATATAACTTAATTGCCTGGAGAAAGTATTAACTCGCTAAGATTTTTGTACAAAATAAACCAAACTTTTGAGTGCACTTAAGAAACTAATTAAACATTGGAAAGCTTATCAGCTAAAAATAAATTTCAGAAAATATATCATTTGTCGATTCTTTTTTTTTCTTGTATTATGAACATGTTGCTCATACGACATGTTAAACAAAATATTATTTTTTTTTATTTTGCAAAAGCTGCTGACTTAAACTAAGATTATAAGTTTTCGACAAGAGCAAAGATTTAGTAATTAATCAGTTACCTTAGTTAGAAAATTCTCTAAGTCTCTCGAACTTTGCAGACTTTAGTATTTTGAGCAAAATTTAATTTTATAGAAAATTCCAGACCTCTGAGCTTCAAGAATACAAAAATTTATGTCCGATTTTTTAAAGTATTTATTCCCAAAACTTTAAGCAATTAATTATAATTACCAAATTTGAAATACTAAATCAAATACAGAGTAAAATCGAATTGACTATAAAAACTTTGGTAAGCAAAAGGAGTTGATGTTCCAATTTTCTATTTAACTGCTTAGCAAACAGAAATAAAAAATAGATACTCGATTCGAATTGCATTTTGTCTAAGCCATAAAAATCTCGCACACAAAATGTTGCTAACAAAACTCAAAAAGTATTTTGAATAAAATTTTCAACAATAAAAATATATTTTTTTTCATGTTGTGCAAAATTTGCTAACGCATTTCTTTGTGTTGATCAAATGCGGCAGTGGCGGTTAGAAAGTGCATTATAAATACAAGCATAGAATTGCATTTTCGAAAATACATGCAGTTGTGTTTGCATATGAGAGTGCATGCACATTTTGTACTGAAGATTTCCACGCACATTGTTGCAGCGCAAATATTTGATCGCACAATTTCGCATCATTTGCTACTGCTGCTCTTCATTCGTTAACCATGTGCGAAAAAAAAGTTTGTCCCCTTCGCAATGCCTGTATTAAAAATAAAATAAACTTGGTGTAAGTAAATACATGCACATACCGCTTACAGCTGCAGACACCCGAGTTACAACATGAAGTGAGACAGTCATTGCAGGCGGCATAATTTTATTCATTCATTCATTTTCTCATTCAATTATTTACTTTTTGTTTATGAAAAAAATGCAATCACAGCAACAGCAGCAGAGTAGCGGCAACTAAAGTCAAAGCACCCACAGTTTGCCAGTGATGCCAAATTTTATATACATACATATGTACATATATTTCATGAAAATTTAAGTAAAGTATTTTAAGGTAAAGTAAGCGAGAAGCAAAAACATACCAATACCTAGAGCAAAATTTAATGTAAAGTGTTAAGAATTTCCCTAGGCATTTACACACATTGTTAGAGTCTGAATTTTAATGTCAAGTTTTTATTGTTTTTCTTTATAAAAAAGTTTAAAATTACTACTATGTGATACTTTGAAGTACTAGAGAGTATGCTTAACATCATGGAGAAATGAAACATCTCTGCAAGTAAGGAAAATTTATCAAAATGTAGTGCATTTTTATGAGCCATAAATTGAGATTCATCTCAAAGTATTGAAGATCAAAAATTGCTTCCTAAAAACTTAGTCAAAAAATAAAAATATTTTCGCTATGATAGGCAAGTTTGTTTGCTTAACAGCTCGTTAAGTAAGTGACAATAATATTTAAAATTCTAACCAAAACTAATGTGTTTTACAAAAATAGAAATATTATGCAGAGGCATTTCGTACACATCGGGCTCCCGACATGCAAAACCCTAACAAAATGAGATTTATTTAACGACCATTTTTTCAACCCCCAAGCCTTGCAACTAGCGAGGCCACACCCTCGCAACAATAAAAAATCAACAACGCCCTAAGACCCCAAACATTTTTATGAGAATTATTGATTCTTGTTAGCAATTTATATATTTTTGTCAGGTAACTACTTACTAATTTTAGTTCCACAATTGTTGAGCAATGATCCTCGTGCGTCCAATTCCATACTGAAGCTGAATAGAATTTAATTCAGTTGCATGGGTGAAGCAGCCGAAAACTATAAGCTCGGTGTAGTAAGGCAAAAGCAAAAAAGACATGTACGGCATATACGTTGAAGACCACGTGACATGGAAACGTGCGGCTTTTAATTCTGCTGGATGAAGTAAAAAACTTTGCCTACATTTTTGTATATTACATTGTCCCTTGGTCGGTCCTCAATGTGATTGTCAATAAATGATACTAATTTTTTTATTTAATTTCTTTCTTCAGAGTTCTCACCACTTTTTCTTACTAACGAATCGAAAAAAAAGATTTCTCATTGCCCCACGTTCATGAAGACCTGCCTTACACAAATATTTTTATAGTGCATTAAACAAAAAACTCATGGACTGATCAATTTTAGTTTCTGAATAAGTTTTAAATGCCCCCTTTCTTCTGGCTTGCTTGATGATTAGTGGTCCTCTCGATGATGGCTTTTCGTCAAAACTTCTAGACTGAAATTAAATCTTTTATTTGCAAAGTAAGTTCTGGAGATCTTCAAATTTAACTGGAAAATATTTTACCATAAGACAAATCGGAAATCGAGAATAACATTTAGATATCTATAGATGGATATATATAAAATTATGCAAATGGCTAGATTGGTATACATAAGGCAATCATTCTTTAAATAACTGCTAACATATTTTTTTACTTTCGTAAATATTTTTCGAAACGAAACATCTGAGAAACTACGGAAAATAGAATAAAATAATGTAGCCAATGTTTTGTTTAAAAATGCTTCAATTTTTAAAAATAAGAAACTGTTATTGAATTTACTTAAACATTTTTGTTTTATTTTTAAAAACGTGGTTCAAAATACTTATATTTTTGTTATGTTATATAAATCAATACTGAGGATATATCTGCTTTCATTGCGAAAATTCTCCCATAACTTTGAAAAATATGAATTTTTTATTTTTGTCATGCGTTGGAAATTCTTTGTGATTGGTACTGACGATCTACAACTAAAATATTTTTCCCTCTTGCTTCTGCGCAGCACGGTGCTTTAGTCATCCATTAATTTTAAGCCTCTTTCTTAAGGGTCACTGAAGTCTTCTTGCTCTGTCAAGGTTTTTATCTTGGTGGAAAAGAATTCTATTGGCAATCCAAATCTCGATATTTTTAAATAAATATTTTTTCCATCAATGTGTACTTAACGAGCATATTCTTCGATGTCATCTACGTTCGTCGTCGTCTTCATTATCGCTTACTTTCACTATTATTTACTTAAGATTTTTTGATTTAAGTAGTGATTGTGACAGGCCACATATTCATTTTCCCAAAATGTTTCAACACAAATATGTTTTGATTTATTTTGCATATATTACCCTATAATTTCGATATTTAGTTGTGCAACATTGCTGATATTTCAACTGCACATATACCCAAAAACATATAGATTTCACATCTTCGTAACATGCACTTTGTTATGTGTTCATATTAAAATGTATACATTGCACATGGACTCACACAAATACATACAGATTTGTCTGTGCATTTCTACCGACAGTGTCTGTGCGTCCATAGGAGTGTCCACATATCGTACTAATAATTGCTGTTGTTTCTTTGTGCTGTCCTCGTTCATGAAACCAAATCTGCCACACCTACGGCATGTCAGTCGCAACAGCAGCAGCAACAACAACAACTGCAATGCATGAATTATGACTACGTTTGCAGTTTTTTTAACTCATTGTATTGCAACGCAGCAACTGCAATTTTATTGTGAGTATACATTCCCAGTTAGAACGTGCAGTAGCCTGTTCTTAGAGATACTGATGCTTACTATCTAGCATACGTTTCATCAAGCATAGAAGATTTTGTGGAAGCCTTCAGCAATTTTTGTTTTTAAATTAACAAAAAAAAAACAAATAGTTTCATGTCTTTTTTATACGTCTCTTGAGTTTTAGTTAAAGCAACTGTGCATCCTCACGACATCTACGACTCGCTCTCAAAGCAATCGTAAAGTATAATACATCTTATTTTTTCATAAACGTTTTTCTTGAATGCCATTGCTTTTGTGTCTTACCGCGTAAGGCAGAATGTATATATAGGAAACTTAACGCTATTGCTTTGGAGCTTTGCTACGTCGTGCCTGCCTCCTAATGCTGCTTGTTAATGAAACTAATTGACAACAGCAATTATTCCTATCTTCGCCAAAAATCATCTTGTTAGTAGCCTTAGTCTGCTTATCAGTTCAACTGGGCTGGCAAAAAAGTTGCTCTGTCAATATTGGTGTCTACAAATGTTTATACGTTTCAATGTCCTTATAAGATTTTTTTTTACAAGCAAAGGAACTTTAAAGTTGGATGGCTTTATTTTGGTTTAACTTTTTTTTGTAAATTTTCAGTAATTTTTGCTATCGATCGATGACCTTTTGCATAAAGACCGACCGCCCCGGGCTTAAAAGGGATTCATTTGAAAGCTCTAGAGCTCCTTAGATTTGGATTCAAATTCTTTACTGTGAGTTATTTGATAAGCTTTGAGAATATTGAAACTTGAATTCTGGACTCCTCAAGTCTTTCTTAACATTTCTTGCAACCAATTTTTTTTTTAACTAAGAAAAATATATACTTACTTACCGCATAATTTCAATTCCAAAAAGTTTTCGGTTTTTTCTTTTTGTTAGTTTCATGCTCTTTTGCCTTATGATGCTTTTGCTTTAACTCTGTTTTCATAAAAACTAAGAAAACAAATTTGTAAGACTGGTGCGCAGTCATAACATTATTTATTACATTTCATTACCACTTGCAAAAACTTGATTGAATTTGTTTACTTGAGCAAAAAAATGCTGTTAAAACTTGATTTCATTTCCAAGTTCTGACAGGTTTTCTATAATGCTTTGGAGAAACAAAAAAAAGTCTAAAATCTTTTCATATCCGTTTGCTCTTAAGCTTTATTTCATTCATTAAGACATCAAATTTACTCCACTGGTTAACAAAAAGTGAAGCAAATAAAATTTTTTATTCGTCCATGCACGAGCGAAGAATAAATTTAAAAAGGACCCATATTAAAGCAAGTGAAAAATTACATTCAGAAAATAACAGACACAATAAATGTCAATATAGGACAAAACGCAATAAATTTTGTCACAAAAAAAGGATAAAATAAATCGTACATAGAGATTGCATAAGGAAAAAGAATATAAAAAATAAATGTTTTTTCCTTTTAAGACCAATGAATGAAATGATGAATATACCAATTTTAAAAATTATCTTTGGCTTAGATTATATTCATGTATCTGTTCAACTTCATTATAAAATTTGACATAACAAACTCCATTAACTTTAGTTTTCAAAACTTTAATTATTTCTGTGAAATGTAGAATTTTAAAATGTATGCCGCTGTTCTGAACTAATTACGAACATGTCAAGAAAGTTGTGCACACAAATGTTTTTCCTCTACTGGAAAACAGCTGCTAACCGACGATGACGACAACTGCGACGGCGATGACTTCATTAAAATGTTTTTTCAAATATCTGCTGCTGCTGCTGCTGCGAGTGACTGCAATTTCTGCGCTTGCTGCAACAACGTGCGGATATAATTTGCAAATAAATACGTTTGCATACTGCGCATAATGAGGTCAACCTGGGATGCAAGTGAAAGCATCCTGCTAGGATGACATATTTTATAAAGTAATAAAATATGGTTATTAATTATTTAATATCCATGCAAGAAGTTTTATTAAAATTTTCCAATTTAATAAAAATTTTGCTAATTAGTTATTCTTTTGATTATTCCATCACAAAGATGTCTAATTCCGTATTTTTTTAATAGCAATCTCATTAGTTTATTGCTATAATGAAAATCTGATATTTTTACATTTTAAAGTTTTTTGGGAAAAAAGGCGCATAGCCACATACACGAAAAGTTGCGTTTTAACTCTTAAGTGATGGAGTATAGCTCAGAGACAAGGAAAAAATATTAAAATTTCATTAAGTGCATTTCAATGTAGTTCTTCCTTGCGCAGGGTGATAGTAAATTTGTTCGTGAGATATCGTAATGCAATGCTATAAATTTTCTTTTCGTAAGCCACTAGCTCTCTCACAAAGCGACTGACTAGGTCACTAGAGCACATTGAAAAATTTGTTGGATGAAAAGTTAAAAACAACGTATGCTCAAATTTATAATTTTAATTTGATTTTTGAATTAAAAACACTGCTAGAAAAAATGTCTTCATTGAGAAATGTTTAATATTAAAAATTTCCAATTTTATAAAACATTCATTCCAGTCTTGAATAGTAATATCCTATAGAATTTAGTTTTACAAAATCTTAAATTACAATTTCTAGATATTTCCATATTTGAAGACAGGTATTTTCTTATTCCTTAATTCCAGCATCAATTTTTCCTTATCTTAATATATCAATACTTATGCTCTCATATTCACTATTTTTAAGGGACTTACAGTTCCCTTCTTAGCATTCATATATTTAGTTGGATTGACACCAACAAATTGTAAGTACAACAAAGCAACTTATAGTTGAATAAAAACTTCATTACAATCGGCGTACATATGGGTCCCTTACCCACGCTGCCATCCGTATCATTGACGAATCACTCAAGCTTCGCTGCTGCCAAAAACTTAAAACCAAACTTTGACATCTTTATTTGTACGTACAATCTCTAACACCATCTCTCTATTTCAGTAAAGTATTTCTCGCGCTATCTTTTTCACAATTATCTATCTATTTCTGTCTTTTTAAAATTGCGTTACTAAGAGAATCCTAGTGCGAATGCCATTATAAACGCCTTAAGGATAATTCATTTATTTTAATACATCCGCAAGCGCAAAACATTCACTCAGTCAGCCAGTCAGTCAGTCAGCAGTGACTGCAGGCGCGTTTATTTTCCGTTAGGCAACACCACTATGCACGACAAACTTTGCTTACGATATTCCGTTAAGGTTTCAGCTCCAATTCGCGCTCAAGTTGTTCAAATTGTGAAGTCATCGTCATGAGACACGGCAACTGCGTGGTTGTTGCGGGGAGTACAGTACAGTGGACAATGACGACGAAGTGTAAGTGGTGAAAGGATATGCGGCAAATATGTCTTCTGTTTTTAGTAATCACCGTCATCATAATCATCGTCGTTGGCGTCATCATAATCGCATCAAGCGTAGCTATAATGTCATCTTCGTCTTCAGATACTGCAACTAAAGAGCTGCATTAATGCGAGCAGCTGTTGTGATGTTAAAATTACAAGTAATGTGATATCGATATGCTAAAGTTTTGAAGTAGCATCATTCATACATTTAATTTCTTTTTATTACAGTATATTAACACTATGTATGTGTATTAACTTCATATTAAAGCTATAATAATTTGACAAGAACCTTAATGACATGTACCATTATATAACCTCAAACGATAACAACTTTAGAAGTTTATGCCTGATTAGATTTCATATTCCCCTATTTCAAATAAATAAACTCAACTTATCTGAATAACTCGTAGCTCAGAACACTTAGAAAACCTCATACCATTAGTTTTTCAATACTTTCAGAGTTTTGTGCTCAGTTTGTTTCATATTAAGTCTCTATACATAGATATTTTTAAAGTTTTTTTTTTTGACAAAAGTCTCTTATTGAGTGTCAGTATTTCATAATGCCATGGTTCAAAAAAAACAAATTGTTCATCTTAACCTTTCACTATATTAACTAAATCACTTTCATATATGAACAGGTCACTGGCGGCATTATGTTTAGAAGGTCTGAAGCTAACTAAAACAATATATTAGAAAAACTTACAAAGGAGTCAAAAGATTTTGCGTAAATGATCCATAATTTTTTAAGCATATAAGTTGACATTTTTTATTAATATAGTCTTAAATAAAAGTTATACCAAAGGGGAGTCCCGGTAATTTTTAATTTTGATTACTTAGGAAATTATAGACAACAAAACATTTTTCATTAAAAAAATACTGAATCATTAATCACAGTGTATTTAAGTACATAGAATGAAACTTTTAAATGGCTACAATCTTTGCAAAAATTACAACAAGTTAATAATATATGCACTGTCATATAACAGGTCATTTGAAAATTCCGCAGGCTAACCCATAGATGGCACCAATTGAATTAAATCCATATGATTATCAGGTAGTACCAACCTTCAAACGATCAGTGTCAAAAATTGACAGCAATCGGTCGATTGGTTCGTGAGTTATAGACTTTTGATATTGTGCAAAAAATGGAAAAAAAGGAATTTTGTGTGCTGATCCAGTACATATTGCTTTTTGAAGGGAAAAAATACAGTTGAATCTAAGCAATGGCTTGATCAAGAGTTTCCGGAGTCTGCGCCAGGAAAAGCAACCGCAACAGATTGGTATGCTAAATTTCGACGTGGTGAAATGAGCACCGAAGACGGCAAACGCACTGGACGCCCAAAAGAGGTGGTTGCGGAAGAAAATATCCAAAAAATCCACAAAATAATTTTGAATTGCCGTAAAGTGAAGCTTAGCGAGATAGCTGACACCTAAAAGATATCAACGGAACGTGTTAGCTATATTGTACATGAATATTTGGATATGCGGAAGCTCTGCGCAAAATGAGTGCCGCGCGAGCTCACAGTCGACCAAAAACAACAACGAGTTGATGTTTCTGAGGAGTGTTTGAGGCTCATGAAGCGTAATAAAACTGAATTTTTGCATTGGTATGTAACAATGGATGAAACATGGCTCCATCACTTCACCCCGGAGTCCAATCGACAATCAGGTGAATGGACGGCATGTTGTGAACCGGCTCCAAAGTATAGCGATCTTCCACCGCCCACAAAGGAAACTATGTTGAATAAATAGATCGAATGTGTTTTGCAATGGTAGCCTGGGGAATTTTCAAATGACCACATAGATAAATTTTTAAAATTTCATATTAACTGAACCAAGTTTTAAGAACTGTTTACAGCGGGTAAGAGTCTTAGTTTAAATTTAATTTTGATATAATATTTTGCAAGAACAATTTAATTAAAAATCTTTCTCGCGAACTCTTTTATATATTTACCTCTCGTTGGTGGCAAGGCCAAATTACTGACAACGAAATTATATCAATTTTCCTCTAAAAGGATTTAAGGTTCCGATTATATACATTGTACATATACCTCATATTGAAAAAAAATGAAAGGTAGTGTGCGGCAGCTCAAAAGATCAATATTTTTAGATTGGAATTACTCGGTTTATTTAAAAAAAACAATATTTGTTCATAAAAAAAACTGAAACTTGAAAGTCACCCAAATCTCCTCTTGGAGTTTTGAAACATTTTATGTTTATCAAGGCCCTCAAGACTCCGATGCTTTGAAATCGTAAACTTTCATTTCTTAAAGCATAAACTTATTGAATATCGTAAGCCCACTATTTAGTCCTTCCGCAACATCTTTGAAATTTACTCTCATCATTGACAAACTTAACTCAGGATTTGTTGCGATGTATCACACATAGTTTGACGCTGATTCGTATCCAACTTTGGCTTCATCTCCATCTTAACCGCTGAGAGTACTAACAGCAGCATAAGCAACAAAAGTGGGGCTCATCATCGCTCACTTTATTTGCTTCTTTAGCTTTCTTTTAGTTTCATTACTTTAGTTGGTTGTGCTTTATATAAAATCTCTGCTATCTGGTGTGTTGAGTGTCGTCATCGTCGCTGTTGTCACTGTGATTGATGTTGACTTTAGAGTTAAACTATTTCACATTTACACTGACATTTACACATATGTTTGTTTTCTTGTATGTCTTAAGTAGAAAAACACTTGCAGTGTTGCTATTTTTGGTTGCGCTGAGCACAATTATCACAACTTGTTTGCTTGCTTAGATTTCGATTTTGTAGGACGCATCTTAACTTTGGCTTAAAAGGTTGCAATTCTTCCCAATAGTTCCTTGCAATTTTCTCAAGGATTTCATGAAAAAGAACTCATACAATTATTTAACAAATTCATTGAAGCTATGACAAACTTAAAAACCTTTAAGTAAGGAAATTAAATGTTTGAAAAGAGATAAGCGTAAAATAAAAATTCTACAACTTTAAAAAAACAAATTTTTTATTATATTTCACTGCAATGATTAAGCAACACATTATCTTGAAGCATAAAGACAACACCCCATTATGTGGCATCTTAATGACCACTAAGAAGTTAAAAAGTGAAATAAATTGCCACGTTGATGACTATCAACAATTTAATTGATTGTTTTGATACGTCATCATAATCATCGAACTTTTTTGTTTCGTACACGTTTTCAATTTCTTTATATTCATTTTTATTTTTGCCAGTTTTGTATTGTTTATCAGTTGCGTTCATGCGGATAGCACGCTTTGAGCATGAACATGAAACATGCTCAAGACAAAAACAAAAATTAAAAAAAAAGAAGATATGCTCGCCTGCAAACCAAAAAGTAACAGAAAAAAAATGAACCACTCTGAATGGCACAAAGGATGTCGAAGTTTCAATTTCTGTCTTGCCTCCATGTCGTTTTCTAGCTATCAGGGTGAATATGTGCAAGGTTTTATGGATATATATACACGCAAAAAATGTGAGTCAAGTTGCTTTGTAAAAATTTAAAATTCCGTTCAAAGTATTTCTATAACAATGGACTTATTACGTATTGTAAAGATTATCTCAATAAGTTGCGAATATACAATTTGGTTCTCAATTTTATACGAGTATTAATACATAGCATTTTAGAAGAAACAATTTGATACCTTTGACTGCTTGATGCTAAGATCTGTTGTCTTAACTTTTATATTGTCCCTTAAACTTCGTTCGATGGTTAACGTTTTCTAATTGAAATACATTTTTTGGGAATTTTTTTACATCCCTAAGATTTTACTTTTATTTAAGTGAAAAATGTCTCCATTACAGTACAGTTACATCTTGAGATTCTTAAATTTTTCCATCAAAATCAAGATCAAGGTATCATGTGAATTTTGAGTGAATATAAGTTAAAATTTTAGTGACTTTAATAAATTTACACAATTTACTTACAAGACTTATTCTGGCGTAAGTCTTTCCATGATCAAATGTTCAAACAATACTGAATAAAAATAAATTGTGTGCATGACAGCATGGCACCAGCCACGCGTGATCTGTCAAAAAAAAAAACCAAATAAAAAAACCTCGGAGTGAATCACAATATTATATCACTTTTTTCACAATTTTTTTAAAAATTTTTCACAAATTTTATTTTACAAATGATGATTTTTAATTAATATTTTTTTGTTAATGTATTTTAGAGTATTCAGAACGTATTTTCAAAAATTGTGCAGCATTCTGTTTTATATTTATTTAATTTGCTTAGCCCAGCAGTACCCAACTTCCTTAAAAGTAATCTCAGTGTGTTCAAATATATGTAAATTGATGCCTGTGTATAAGCCTTTGCATGTTTCTTGCAACTATGGAGGTCCTTTGTTCTTAGCATTGCTTGATGGTTTCTCTTTTTTTTGTCGAATGCAAAAGATAAAAGAAAAGAATAAACGCAACAAAAGACTCCCGAAACATGCAACAAAACGAGCAAACGATTTCATGTTCATGTCATATGCGTTGCACAAAAACTGAAGCAAAAGTTTAAAGTGAAAATCGGCTGAGAAAAGAATATAATTCTGAGCAAGTTAGCAGTTAATGGCATCAGTTATATGAAAAGTGATGTTCAAAGCATATGGTAATATTTTATATATACTTTGGTCTGTACTTGCGGCAACAAATTTTCTTTTAATCATTAAAGAATTATCACAGAGTAAATTTTAGTTTATACTCATGGACTCAAACCAAAAATATTTAAATTTATTAAATAGTCAAACACAAAATATGTTTTATTATATATCTCACCAACCAAACTAGTTTTTCGGATTAACTAGTTTTTCCTAGGCCAAACTAGTTAATTTGAAAGCCTGAATGTATGTAATTTAATTTTAATGCAAAAGCACTGTGATTAGCGAAGCCAGTGTTGCACATATTACAAACTGAACCTAGCCAAAGGCCGCCGCAAGGCCGGTACTGGATATATTAGAAGATGTTTGTTTCTTTATTTGTGTTTTTGTTTGATGTTAATCCTGAGTCGAGGCCGAAGGTGACCCAATTACCCTCACTTACCACCTGCCAAGTATTCAATGATATTGACAAATTTTGTTGTCTTACTTTGCTTTTGTCGTAGTCTTCATTCACCACAGTACTTTTGAATTAAAATTTCATTGCTTATCTATAGGCTTAGCCGTACCTTCTTCGGCCTAAGAACTAGTTTGGCCGGTAACATATATAAGTGGAAAATGTTTACCATGTTCATTTTTATTTTTCTTCAAAAATCATATTTTCATCAGAACCTTAAATTCCAGTTAATTAAGATGCTCATAATTGGCAACAGCATTGAACGCTTACACATGTATGCAAAACATACCATAACAAATGTGGTAATCTATCATTAACAACAGATAGGCAGACAGACAGCAAAACAAACTGCCAAAACAACCGATTATACATAATATGGGAGATTATGGGTAACGTTGCGTGTTGGGAAAAAACAGACAAACAAATCAACCAACACTACAATAGAAAAACAGAGATCAACCACAGTTTAGCATCAATTAGCCCAGAACTTATCCACTGACAAATCATAAGTCAAAAAAAGAAAACACATTTTATTGGTCACTGAGTATGTTGATGAAATTTGGTGAAAATCCGCTAACAATGTGTGGAAAAATGTGGAAAACAAAATATAAAAAACTTCTCATCTAAGTGAGAAAAACAAATCCATGGTTGAGCACTGCAACAACAACTACAAAAAGCGTTAAAGATAACACTACACACACGCAACTAGAGGCAACACATTGATACATTTCATATGCGTTGCATGAATTTGCACAAACACTTAGTGTCTCAATCTTAGTCAAGAGGAAAATCAATACAACCCAGTAGGCAAGGGCAGGAGCTTGCAGGCCTTCTAGCAGGCCTTACCTGGTAAATTTAAGGCCTTACCACCTCCTTTCAAACTTATTTTCTTTTTTATATGAAACGTCCCGATAAGTAAGGCCTCATTTAGCAGGCATGATAGAACTACTCTTCGAGCAGGTCTTCCTACATCGCTTGCGTCAAGAGCCCTTCTAAGAGCGCTTACCGTAGAAGGGGTCATAGAAGTACTTTGAAAAAATTAAATCTTAATACGTCGTGAGACTCTTAGTTAAATGTTTTTTTTTATCTGCGTCAACCTCCCTTACGTTCATATTTTTAATGTTTATTTTTTGTGACGATTTCTTAATTTATAATTTCACATTGAATACACAACACTCTACCACTTTAGCATAACATGAAACAGAAGACCAACCTAGCAACATGCACACCGTTCCTTACTGCTACTGTATCCACTGTATCAACTTTTGATGTCGTATAAGTACAATGCAATGAAAAAAAGTAATGTCGAATCATAAAACATTGCAATACATGAAATAAAAAAATACATGAAATAAAAAAATACATGAAGTCCTTCTTTTTTGCCTTCTATTATGAGGCCTTATAGCACTGCTGCTGTGGGAAGGCCTTATGGCACTGCTGCTATGGGAAGGTCTTATAGCAGTACATAATAGCATTTCATGAGTATACACTCAATGGAGTGTAACTATTCTGCTAATTAAAAATTCACTACTTATAAAATTTACTTATTGTTAATATTGACAGATTGTAAATAAAAACAAAAATCATAGTAAAAAAAAAAATTTTCTTGTTATTTACATGAAAATTTAGTTTTGAGAAGGCCTCTTACAATCGGAGCAGTGCTAGCAGGCCTTCTCTGGGGAAGGCCTTGCTCAATTGCCTGCTGGGAATGCAAAGAAATGTGTGGTCTACGGGCTTGCCTTAATGGATAAAATCTGTAAGTTTTTGTATTTAATTTGACTTTTTGTCAGTTTATTATATTAAATATAATGTCAGTGATAGTAATAAACAAGCAATTGCTACAAAACCAATTTTTATTAAAATTCCAAGAGCTTTAAGTAGTTGATATATATATATTTAAACTTTATACTTATTACTGACAAGTCCGTTCAGACAACATGAAGTTGCTAAAATCATCTATATTCCCATGATTGATATTTATAGTTTGAGTTCCTATGTTGGCTTCTGTGCCTGAATTGCTTAAAGATTGTAAGCATTATATCAATTTTTCCGGCGCTTCATAATAAATACAAACCTTACTGTGTAAGGCCGAAACCAACATATGATTCAGTTGAGCAAGGGATCAATGCTCCATCAGGTGTGCAGTTAATGGGAAGATAATCCTTGATCAAGGATTTACTTGTGTTTGATAGACAGACAGCAAAAATTAACCGTTGTACCCAAAATTTAGCTTTTGTCTGCAAGTGCCGAGCAAATGAGCAATTTTTTTAGTACAAACAGCTAATTAAAAAGTTAAGAAAGATACCCTATACATTTGAAAAAACTTTAAAATTTTTTCCAATCCTTTTCATAAGTGTAAGAAACTTACTTTTGTTTTTCATTTTTTTATTGTTCGTGGTGTTAGCCACACTCGCCTGAATAAAATATGATATATTATACATTGAATGTCATAAAACATTAAAAATTTATGATCAGAATCTGGTTAATAGTAATTTAAAAAGACAGAAACAAAGGAATATTTCAATTTTTCATTTTGTTTTTAAATTATGTAATTATTAGGTGGAAATTCAAGTTAACAAATGCTTAGTATGAAGTTATATAATGTTGAAGAGAATTCGATGAAACTTAAGTAAATATCCTTATATAGCATGTAAACTTTTAAAAACGCTACGGTACTTGCTTGGTATACTCCATTTATTGTGGCCAGGGTAAAAGTCGTTTGGTTGTGAGTGAAGTCAAAACATATTTAACTTTATTATATTCCTACATATTGTGACACTCACTAACACATGCATATACTACTGTCATTCTGCCCATTGGCAAAGACATGTTTGGTTTTGTTGTGTCGACATGATGTTTTTATTTATTTCCTATATTTTGTTGTAATCTCTGCTGTTGCTGTTGTTGTTTAACATAATTGATACTATCAGCTTCATTATTTGCAGTGTAATTTATCAATAAACACCAACCAAGTGGAATTAATTTGATTACATGTGATTTATTCATTCATTCACCAGTAGCTGTAGCAGTAGAACGTTTCTTTTATTTACTGAATTATGCGTGTGTATGTGCGTGTGTGTGTGAGTTTACTGGGAAATATATATATATGTATATATTTTATATCATGCAACATCATTTTGTCTCCTTATATTAGGTTAACTTTTTAAGCGACTTTGATTCAAATTGATGCAGTTAAGTTTTTGAAATATGTTAAATTTATGCCAAAAGATACTGAAGAGGAAATAGTTTAATATTATAATCTTTAAAGTATATTTTACTTGAATCATAAATAAAAAAAATTTATTTATCAAATATTTAAGTGAGATTTTGTGTTTAGAACAATAATTGCGAAACACCAAGAAAAATTTACAGCAAAAACAAATTAAAAACGTGCAGCAATTTTCTTTTTTTTATGCTTTGTTCCTGTTACATTTTTCTTCACTTTTTTCTGATATTTTTAATTTTTGTATGTTGTGTGATATCTACTTATTTAGTTAAATGTGAATTTTGAACATGTTTAAATTTTGAAACATTTATTTTCAAATAAATTATGATTACATTTGAACTTCGATTATCCGTAATTCTATTATCCAGGAACATCTATTGTCCGGGAAGCTTTGAAAGTTTTAATGTTGTTCATTTTGCTTCTATTAAGCGTGGTTGACTCCATTATCCGTGATGAGAAAAGTCTTATTGCTGCAATCTCAGTATTCTGTTCGTTTTTCATACGACACGCCAAGTAAAATGGAAAAAGAGAATTATAATATAATACGGGGAATCCCCCGGAAAGGTTCATAATGGTTAAAACATCGTATGCGTCAACTGATAAGAAAAGATCGAAAATAATATTTTGCACTTGATTTTATAATTCACGCAACATAGATATGTGTGAAAAATTCAAAGTAGCACCAAACGTATTAGCGTATCTATGATTTCGTATTTATGCACATGAACAGCGTATGCAGTTGAATTTTTAGTATTTTTGATTTTTATTTTTTTAATCACGGGTTTCTAAGCAGCCAAACATGGCTTACGCCACCATCACCATCATCAGCAGAGTATAAAACACCATCTTTCTGCGACAGTTCGCGTGCTGTTGTTGGCAGTTTATTCTAAATACTTTTGTTTTCTTTATTGTTGTAATTTTGACACTTTGGCCATGTAGTGAACAGATACAAGGATATTTGTTATTTTCAACAGAATTTCACAGACACAAGTGTATCTAAATAAGTATGTATGTATGTTTGCAACTGCACTACGACCGTTGCGGCAAAATTCTTTTTGAATTGCAGCAACATTATTTCACAGCGTATTTTATTGCTGATGTTGTTGAAGTTGCAGTTGCTCTTGTTGTTGTCATTGCGTTACTCCCGTAAATTTTCGATTTTCAAATTTTTTCTTAGCAAGATTTGCAAAATAGCAAAAGAAAAAAAAACAATATTTAAATGAATTCACGCTGTATTATTCTATTTCTAATAATTTGCTCCACACACTGAGAAACATTTTTAAAAAAATGTATGTATGGATCAAAAAGCTATTGCATTTTGCAAATTTAAGTATTATTCTTATCTACAAATTTGCATGAAATGATAGATATCCATAAAATTAACAGAAAAAAATTGTCACTGAAAAAAAAGTATGAAACTAAATTTAATAAAAAAAAAAGCTAAAAGACGCACAATAAATTTAAATTTTCTCCAAATTGTAAAGAAAATTATCAACTTACCTTAAATTTCAATTTTCTTCAAAATGAGTAGACTTACCTACACCTAAAATTTAAAGGAAAATATAGTTTTCTAACATTCCAAGTGAATATCCAAACTTTTCTTCAACTGTAAAGTTGCACTCCACGTTGGTACTGTGCAACCATTAAACAACATTTCATCCTTCAAGTGCTTAACTTTCCATAGTATAGCAATAATAACAACAACAACAGCACTAATAACAACAACAAGAACTACAAAGAAGTAGCTGCAGCATCAGCAGCAGCGCGTAGAGCTTAAGCGTGAACACGTGACTAACGCTTTATTATCATTTTTCTTCATTATTTCCTGCCATGGTTATCCCTTAACTTTTTAATTTTTTTCATTTTTGTTTCATACATTTTTTCTACTGTGTTTTGTCTGCATTGAAACTGCTTTCGTATGCAATTTTATGTGCTCTTGCTCGCAAACGTTGTAGCGCAAAAATGTTTTGTTGCCATATTTTTATTGCTTTGCAGTTGAATTTTTGTAATTTTTTTTCAAATTTTTTTTGGAAAAAAATTTGCTCATTCAATTTTTTTGCCTTTTCTGCTCTGCTCTTCTTAAATTTATCGCCGATTTGCATAAATTTTTAATCGAGTTTGTATGAACAGTGTTGGTGTTTCTATTGAAGCATCTTTAGTCTTGTGTTTTTGTGCTGGCTATATATTTTACATGGGTGTGAATTTCATCATCATGTCCTTAACTCCTCTGTATGTGTGTTAATGTATTTGAGTGGTGGAAAATTAAATTTCACCTAAGATATGAGCATGAATTCTAATGAACCATAATATCTTGTGCATTGAAATGATAGTGTTAATTACTCAAGATATTTTGTGCTTGGAGCTTTCTTAATTGAAAGTTTTAAAAGAAGGTTGCATCTATGATATATTGAATTTTTTGCTTCGAATGAATTTTATGATAACAGTTGTTTTCTTTTTTTTCGCCATAAATAAAATTTATTTTCAACTTCAATAGTATGTAAACCAGTCAAAAGAAGTTGATTATTTCAAGATATGTTGAACAGCTTGGAAAGTGTTGAATGAAACACATAATTTTTAAAAATTTTGATGAAGCCTATAACTACGAACTAAAATCTATTCAGGACTCAATTGAATGAAAAATAATTCCAACCAAACCGATATGCAACACAATCAGCTACTTTGAATTATAGATTTTTCCATTTTTTCAGATAAATTCTCATCTACAACATAAGTATATATAAATATATATAAATCGACATCTTAACTTCCTCGATATTTTTCGAAGCTTTTCGATTTCCTCAACTATTTTTGAATTTTTAATATTTTTGAACTTAAACTCTAATCATAACAACAATAAACTGGCACTCAGTTAGCAAGTCGATTCAATATATTTTATGTAACATATAAGGTAACAAGCGAGCAACCACAAGGCGGTAAATGTTAACACCGCACGCTGCCTATACGCCAATACATATTTTGGAAATAAACAGAATGAGTTGTCCAATCTTAATGAAATTGGTATACAAAATAATTTGAGGTTGCTGATTTTAGTTTGGTTAAATATTTTTTGAGAAAATCGCTTTCAAAGTTGGCAAATTAAATTGCTTCAAATACTGCCGGCAATGTCTTCATTTTAAACAAATATGAGAGTGCTATGTTTATAACATTGCCTTTATCTGAATAAAGTCTGCTGATATTAAAATTGAAGAGAGGTTTTATTTGTTTACTCAGTATAATCTGTGTAACCAGAATTTTCAATGTAACACCATATAGATAAACTTATGATCTAAGAGTCTTTACCAATAATTGCTTATAATTTTCTTATAATAATGCAATACTTAATAAACAAAAACTCGATGAAAAACAGTGTAACCGCCTTCGTACGGAATTCTTATGAAATTCCTTAATTAAGTGGTTCTTTCAAAACTAATTAAAAAAATAAATAAACGGAAAGTAGCAGTTTTGTTTCTTTTTTTCATAGCTAGCTTCATCTATGTCTTATGATTTAAAAAAAAGTGGAACTTACAATCATGAAATTTTTAGGTAAATATCCTGTATATATAATATGAAAACTTTTCTGTTTTTAGTTATAAATTTTCTTTAAATTTGGAAAATTCACCATTATATTATTTTCAATAATTAAAAAACCTAACTTTACCATCGTTTTTCTCTTAAATCATATACATGTTATTTTTTTTATTTTATTTTGTAAAGTGTATTTAAAAATAGAATTTTCAACCGTCAGACGTTGAGGAATACATTCTAAATGAACGTGTGCAAGAGATTGATGTGGAATTTCATGAAATTAAAGCGTTGCTGCTACAAAATCTATCATGTAACTATAAGAAGATCGTTTCCTTATTCAAAATACATCACATTTTCATGCACGAATATAATATGATGCTACAAGAAAATAAAGAAAAAAAAACATAAATATTTCATTCATGAAGTTAATACATCCAAAATATTATGTCTGTTTTGACTTTTAGAGAACTGTAGAAAAGACAAAGATCCTATCTTACGATTTAAAAAATCGTCAATTATGATCACTAATCTTTTAGTGGTGTCTATAAAAATTTGTTTTTGGTAATTATTTTTTTTAAAGTTGAAAAATTTACCAAAATTATAGTTTTCAGTATTTTTCAAAAATTAAAAAAAACAATATTTAATATAGTTTTTTTCTTTAAGAAATAAGATTTTTTGTTTTGTTTTGGAGAATAATTTATTTTAAAAAAGCATATCATATGACGCAACCTTTGAAATTCTTGGAAAATTAGTCAATTTTCACATAGTGCCGTGCTTACTTTCACAACTTTTAAACTTATTTTTTGAATTTGTTTTACCACGAATATTAACTGTCAAATGATACCAAGTTGATGATATTTGAAGACCAAAACTTTTCTTATTTATTACCACTATACAAAAAACTGTGCACTGTACTTTTCCAGGGGCTCATCAGAACGCTTTGGTTGATGATGTGGCTATGTATTTTTCGAAAATCAAATTTCCAAACATAATGCTCATTGTAATCAAAATTTCACATGTAAAAATTTTGAAGTGTACTGAAGCACTTCTGATAAAATAAACCGAAATTTAAAACTGCTAATGTTAGTGTAAATTACTTTATAGTGTGTGAAGTAAAAACTTTTCTGCTGTTTTACATTACTATCTTTCAGCAATTTCTCCCTCAAAAAGACATTAGTTACCAAAATCAACGTTTTGACTCAGAGTTGAAAATTTGTCAGACATGAGTCACGTCGTCACATGACCACTGCAAAAATTCAAATAAAACAGAAAAAAGTTTATAAAAAAATGCGAACAAAAACTAAAATATCCTAAGAGCACAAAAAAAATCGCATGCGAAAAAAAAATCCTTCAAACCTACGCAAACAAATGTCAACCTATGTACGTATGTCAACGTAGTGCAAAACCCAACTTTATGACTGCCATTTTAAAGTTGACTTTTGAGGTTGAACTCCATGTGGGCGTTGTTTTTTTTTTCTTTAATTTTGATTTCGTGTTTTTTTTTTGTTTGTTTTGATTTCTTTTTTTTTTGTCTTTTGCACTTTTGACTTTATTTCGGTTTCATTGTCGAAATGCTGCATCAATAAATAAATGCAGCTTTTCTATAAAAATATAAAGAAAAAATATGAATACGGAATGATGCTGTTGTTATTGATGAAGTTGATGATAATGATGATGATGATTTGCCTGTAGTATTGGCCAGGTGCCAATGTTTTGCTGCTTTTTGTGGTTTGCCTAGCTATATTCGCTTTTCAACATTACTACCTTACGTACCTGGTCGACCGACCAAAAAGCGCAATGTATCACTCAGAACAAAACAAAACAATGAGAAATGCATACGACTTTTATAACATTTCGACAGTTTTAAGCTCTCCGTGTGTGTTCTTTTTGTACGTGTACAGAGCAACATCAATGGATTTATTTTTGAGTTATCAAAAGTGTTTAATATCTGGTTATATATTTTGATATGCTAACAAAAGGTAGGTATTTGCATAATATTTTCGAAAAAAAGAAAAGCGAATAACGCTAAAATTGTTTAAAGTAAATATTTCGATATTTGTTGAGTTAAATAAAAAAAATCAGGTTAAAAAATGGTTTGAGATGCCTAAGGTAATCTATAAAATGCCATTGTTATTTCAGTCAAGAAAAATAGCGTTCATTTTATAAAGTTTATTAAAAAAACAGCAGAGTTTTTATATCGAAAAATAGACCAATGATGTTAAAACTACATTAATTTAACAAAACTTATCAATAGTCACCCGAAAAGTAAATAAGTGTACTTTCAACTTTATCAGCTATGTAAAAAATTGTCTTCGAGAAGCTAAGATCACAAATGACAGCTCCTACGAAATATATGAACGTGTATAGGAAAGATCCAATAATATTGCTGCAAAATTATCAGCACTGGCATACAAACAATGACTTCTTTGAATACTCAAATTTGAATTTTGAGAAAAAACCTGAAGATATCTCTGACTTAAAGAAATATTTTGAGTCGATTTCTATCTACGACATATGATACTATTCATCCACATCCAACCTATTGATGGTTTTAATAAATGACTTCTAAATAATATTCTTGATATAGAAAAAGTTAACGCTTAATGAGAAATTCAGGAAAAACGGAGAAAATTACAGCAGAAATAGTCTTAAATTTCATAATAAAGAGAAAAGCAAATGAGCACAACCGCATTTGGAGATGTAAAATTAGCTAAATCAAGAAAAATTTTAACTGCAGCATAAAACCCGAAATAAAGATTTTTTTTTCAATTTTTCCCTAGTACACCCAATCCTTCAGATTTTGTTCTTACGATATGATATAATGAAACTGTCTTTGATAAAATAGATAAAACTTTTTATTAGAATATGTTCCACGAATATAAGCTTTCTGGGTCCGAAATACTTACAAAGCCGTCGATAAGCTTCGCTTTTTTTTATGTACCCAGCAGACAGTTGAGCAAGGCCTGCCTCGGAGAAGGCCACCTAACACAACTGCGATTGTATGAGACCTTCTCACTACTAAATTATCATTCAAATACTTAAAAATATACTCATAGAAGGCCTTCCCATAGCAGATGTCCTGTTTGACTTGATATTAAAAGGCAAAGAATAGGACTGCTTGCATTTGATTATTTCATATAATGCAATGTTTAATGATTATGAAGTGGCTAGAAATAAAGAACGGCGCGCACGTTGCTAGGCTGGCCTTCTGTTTCATGTAATGCTAAAGTGTTAATGTGTTGTGTTCTCAATGTCAAATTATAAGTTGAGAAAACATTAAAAAAATGAGCCTTAAGAAAATCAAAAACAAAAAACTCTCAACTCAGAGTCTCACGACGTATTAAAATTTAATTTTTCGAAGTACTTCGGTGAGTCGTACTACGACAAGCGGTCAAAGAAGGCCTCTTTTTTACGGCTCATTTCATATAAAAGAAAATGCGTTTAAAAATAGTTGTGAAGGCCAGATGCTTCCCATAGAAGACATTTAGTAATACTGCTAGCTCCTGCTCTTGCCTACTGAGTATATATACATATATGACTGGAACTAAATTTGGTCACAATTTTTATTGAAATGCTAAGGAAATAAAAACATTTTTTCTGTATATGAAGATTCTCTATACAGATGAAGTTGATATGGCAACAGTCTAAACATATTAAATGAGTGCTTACGGTTTTCAAAATTTCATCAGTTTTGAAAAGGTATTCTTGTGCAAATTTCAACATCTTGAATTCGTTAATTGGGCTAATAAATGACTAATATCTTACAATTCAAGCAATTTGTTCATGCAGATATCCTTTCTAAGTCTATTTTGCACAGATATTTGAAATTTTTGCAGTTTTGAATGAATAGTTTAGAATTTTGTTTAAAATGCTGCGTTCTTCACTTCCATTAAGCTTTTTTCCCTGGCCACCTTTGGACTGGCAAGACAATCTAAGCTCGTGAGCAGTGGAATGACTTTTCCAAACTAACCAATTTCCCGGACAGTTACCTTTCTCCATGCATTTAACAATAGGCCGCCTTATTTCAAATCTAAATTGCTTACCTTTTGGAGCCATTGCTGATAATACGCATTGTAACACTGAAAGCAACGAATGTAAGCAAAGTAACGCAACGTAAAACAAAATAGTTAAGATAATCCGTTGTCCGATTATTCGTTAAGATAGTGAAATTGAGTAATTCATTCGTTCTTTATAATTACTAAAAAATATATGATTAAGTTTTTTTAATATGTTTGTTGTTGTTTGAATAGAGGATTAAGGAATTAATGATGAATTGAATTGCAAAGCAATTTTTTTTAGTTCCAATTAGTTCATAATTTTTAGAAAAAGGAAAATTTGTCCGATTATTCGTTGGACAATTAAACGTCATAGTTTGTAAGTATACCAAATACATAATTCTATTTTATTTAGCAATTTTTCAAAATAAAAACCTTCCACTCCGAGTTCTATCACAAAACAACAATCACCTGAATCATTATTACCTCTGCATCGAAAGCTGGATTTGTTCTTTAAGTATATTTAAAATCGATTTTACAAAATCATTTTCACTAAATTTGCAAAGTAAATAAATGCACACACACAAACACACCAAGAGCTATGCCGGAGGATCGTATAAAAGTAGTTAAACCAGAAAATAGTTAATTAAGAAAAAGTTGTTCAACAAAAACCAAATTTTTAGCATATCATTTATGCTACAAACTTTACACAAAACTTTATTGGAAGTTCATCTTTGTAACATACATACATACATTTATGGTACATAATACTCGTATTCACAGAAAGTGAGCAACAGCATATATTTTTGAATGTGTGCGAGTGTTAATTCTGGTTTCGCTCACCAAAATATTTGAACTCAAAATGCTTGGAAAAATTTTATGGTAGCAAAAAATTTATTGTTTTAAACAAGATAGCTATACTTAAAATTTTTTTCATATTAAATTAGCCATTGGGAGTTTTTTTCTTTAAAATTACCTTTCAATTCATTCAAATGGATACCTCGACAGGCTTGGCGGTAGGATATCGTGTTAACTTAACTATTTAAGGTTCCAATTTCAACATAACTCCAATCAATAATGTCCTTGAATCGTGTTCGAATTGTCAACAAGACATCGACTTACCTATTACGCGATCATACATACAAGAAAATTTAACGCTTTCAAAATGCTAAAATTAAATAGGAAAGAAACCATCAGATGAGCTATATAGTACATTAAAATGATAGAACGGAGGATTTTTTAATTGCTTGGTTTTTAAAACTTGAAAAAAGAGCAGAAAATTTGCAAAAGTAAATGAAATATTTATTTCGAGCGATACAGCAATTCCTTTGACTTAATTCTTAAAGATTATTTTATGTAAATGAGGCCCGCGACTATGCCTGAGGTGGTTCATCCGTGAGCTCTAACTTTGGCATACTTTTTCTAGCATTTCGGCCTGTATCTCACCAATGGCTGCTGTAATGTTATCTTTCAAGGCTGCAATTGTGGCTTTATACAAGAGATAACCTAGTTTGCATGATTTTGGCGGTCAATGGACTGCTCCAAAACGTGAGGTAAATTGCTCACCAAACTCGCCTCTCAATAGGTCCATAGTATCGCGTGCTGTGTTGCATGTGGCACCGTCATATTGAAGCCACATGTTAACCAAGTTCATTTCTTTCATTTTGGGCAAAAAAAAATCGGAAATCATCGCACGGCACTCTGCTCCATTGACTGTAACTTAACGATCTTCATTATTTTTGAAAAAGTACGGTCCAATGATGCCGCCGACCCACAAGTCGCGCCAAACAGTGAATTTTTCAGGGTGCATTGGGAGCTCTCGAACTGCCTTTGGCTGTTCTTCAGACCAAATTTGACAATTCTGTTTGTTAACGTCCCCATTGAGCCAAAAATGAGCTTCGTCGCTGAAGAAAATTTTTCGATAAAAACACATTTCTCGCAACGCACGAATTTTGATAATAAAATTCAATAATTTGCAAGCATTGTTCGTTTATTAGCCTTTTTGGTAAAATGGCAAACTTTATTGAGCATTTAAGCGCTAACAAATGTTACAAGCCAGGCACAAAGTGTCAGAAAATTTACACTAAAAAAACCAATAGCAAGAAAATCACTCTATATATGTTAAATTTTTGAAGACATATCTGAAAAAACTTACAATGTTGCATTGAAAATAATATGTTTTATTTATGTGTGTAGTGTGCTAAAGATCACAAAAGCAGTCTTTACCATAAACTCTACTGAAGATGTTTAATTGAATTTGGTTTTAGGAATCGATGGTGCTTACTTCTCTTTTTGAATAAGATTATTCAACAAAAAATTCTGCATATCAGTGATGGAAATTTCAATACAATTGCATAGTAAAGGGTGTTTTTTTTAGAGGTATAGAGCTTCAACTTGAAATAAAACACAAGAAAATCGTTTTAATGTCCATCAATTTGGCTTTATTGGAAGGATAATTTTATGCCATTAATGTTTAAATATAATTTCGGGCATGTGGGCACCGCGGCTGGCTCGAATAAAGCCAATTCTACTGGTCCAATTTTGAACCACTTTTTCGAGCATATGGGGCCGTATGTCGGCAATAACGCCACGAATGTTGGCTTCCAAGTCCCCTAACGTTTCTGGTTTGTTGGCGTAGACGAGCGACTTCACATATCCCCAAAGAAAATAATCCAATGGTGTCAAATCACACGATCTTGGTGGCCAATTGACAGGTCCATTCCGCGAAGTTATGCGCTCATCGAATGTTTCCTTCAATAAATCGATTGTGACGTGCGCTGTGTGGCATGTAGCGCCGTCTTGTTGGAACCACAACTCATCCACATTCATGCCATCCAATTCGGGAACAAAATAGTCGGTTATCATGGCTCTATACCGGTCTCCATTAACGGTATCTGACTCTCCAGCATTATTTCGGAAGAAGTATGGCCCAATGGCTCCACCAGCCCATAGAGCACACCAAACAGTCAGTTTTTGTGGATGTAATGGCGTCTCAAGGGTCTCATGTGGATTCTCTTCACTCCAAATGCGGCAGTTTTGCTTGTTGACGTAGCCATTCAACCAAAAATGAGCCTCATCACTGAACAAAATTTTGCGATGAAAATCAGCATCGAGATCAATCTCATTTTCGGCCCATACACCAAAATCACGACGCATTGCATGGTCTCGCGGCTTTAATTCTTGCACAAGCTGGATCTTGTAAGGTCGCAAGCCAAGATCTTTGCGCAAAATCTTCCATAAAGTTGATGGACAAAGCTCCAATTGCTGTGCACGGTGGCGAATCGATTCATTCGGGTCCTCTTCAACATTTTGCTCTACAGCGGCAATTGTTTCTTCGGTGCGCACTGTTCGACGTCTCTGCGGATGCGTATTATCACATAGAGTAAACGTAGTGCGAAAACGATCCATGGTTAACCGAATTAATTGCTCTGATGGACGATTATGTCGACCATAAAATGGACGGAGCTTGCGGTAAACTTCGCGAACTGAATCATTATTTTCGAAATAAATTTGCACAATTTGCAAGCGTTTTTCTTTTGTCAACCTATTCACGATAAAATGGCAAACCAAATTAAACATAAATGATATTAGAGTTGCCAGATTTGACCATAAAATGCCAGTTTTATCTCTATTCGAAAAACAAACCTCTAAGAAAACACCCTTTAGTATATGTATAGATGATGGATTACTTAACATAAGTAAGAGTGGGTCACTTGTTTTGCTTCATTAGTAAAACTGGCTAGTTCAACGAGTGGACTTAGTTAAATACCCTGTGGTCTCCAATATTTTTTTGTTTCAAAATACATGGTATTAATTTATTAATAGATATTATCTATCTTCTTGATTATAGGGGATTATTAGAAGAATCGAATTGAAGATATATTAAAACTGTTTATCATATGGGATGGTCTGTTTTGACTTTCAACTATTTACATATCTGTAGTTCTGAAAAAGACTTATATAAAAGATTCAGTTCAGAAAACTTTAAAAGCCTTATTGTCAACTTTTTCAACAAAAAATAAAGTTGAAATATAAATTGCATACTTTTTTGTATGCTTTGCAACACATTATAATGTGCAGAAAAACTTAAAAAAAAAATCACTTAATAAAAAAATAGCCACTGTTTCGGCCTGCTCACGAACTCTGCTGCTTCCTGCTGTAGTCAATAAAACTCTCTGCTCTTCGCAGCTACTATTCCACTGCATTCTCTGTGTTCCCCTCGGGTAAACTGTCAATTTCGGGTAATTTTATTATGTAGAAAATGACTTTTCAAAAAGCAGCATAGATAAAGCAGATAAAAACAAAAAAAAATAGAGAAAAACGAAATTTATTTTTGCATAGAAAACCAAGTGATGGCAAAGCATTGCTCCATAACAGCAACAAAATACTGTAGCTAAGTAGCAAGCTATAGATAGCGCCAAAAAGTATGACTCATGAAAAAGTTACAAAATTTCGGGCTTTTCTCAACGTTCATTTCGAGGAAGAAGAACATGAACACGACGTGGCGGCAGTTCAAAGACAAGGAAATTTTACAATTTCCAATGAAGGAAAGCGTTCAGATTAGAAATATGAAGAAAACTCTGCCAGCAAAACAGATACAAAGTGTGAGAGACACAAATGTTGAGTAAGAAGGAAGCGTTCGAAAAATAAAAATCTGTGAGGTAGGGAATGGTTGTTTGTTATTCTTATAAGCCTTGTGACGTCGACGAGAAAAGTAAAAAAAAAAAGAATTTCCTTATTGAATATTGATTTTACGCTGATCGGCACTGTCTTTTGCAAAGCGGGGACTTAACTTGAACACACACACAGCACAAACTAAACAGCAACTCAGTGGTAGTGAAGAAAATGTGTTAAGAATTAAAATGATGCCGATACTGATGCTCATGCTGATGATGATAACGATAAAAATAATGAAGTCTATAATGATGAGCATTAAATTCTGTTTAGAGACAAACATAAGGATAGCAATTGTACATCATCCTTAAGTTTGTCTCTAAGCAGATTATATTGAAGTTAATGGAAAAAATATTTTTCAATATAAAATTTTGCTTAATAGCAAATCACAGATATTAGGAACTAAACCTGATGATTTGACAGGGTTAGTCCTTGATTGTAATTACTCAATAATATGTTGCCAATAATTTTGAATAAGACTCTACTTCTTACGTTCAAATATATAGCACTTGAAAGTCTCTACCAGGATTGAAAATTTATATGGGCATTATTAAAACAGATGCAACCCTGTACTGTTAAAAATTTTCTAGTGCTTAACACTTTAAAAACAAGCTAAATATTTTAAAGAAAAATATGGTGTCTCTATGAAGAAAGTCAAAGTGTTTTTTTAAGATACTTAAAGCATACACTTCCAGGAAAAATCACAAGGAATTTTCTACTTCAAAGTATTATGCCAATTGTGGTTGCTGAACAAAACCTTTTGCCATGTAATAATAATTTCATAATACATAATGAAAAAGTTGTTAATGATGCGTTTAATAATCACATATGTATTAGATGAAGTAGCAAACAAATGTACACACATACTAACGTGTCAAAGAAAATCTGCTTACACAATATTTCACTCCCCAACATCAATGAAAATTTGTGTGCTCAAGTTACCAAAATCTTACGCTTCTTTTATTCGCACTTGCCAGGCTAAGTCAAAAAGTACTTCACTAAAGTACTTGAAATATTTTGTGTGTTTGTATGCGTGTCTATTGAATCTTCAGTAAGCTAGAGAAATTTGTATGTAATTGAATAAAAATCGATATTTACATTTTAAGAAATGAATGTGGAAATTTTTGTAGAATAAATTAAGAACAAAACACCAAAAAGAAAAGCACGACACAGCACTTTCATGCGTCATCAATTTTCAACATGAGTGTCGAGCGTTTAATTTTAGCTTTTGTAAATTGGGGGAGATCAAAGTGAAAGTTTTGTGATTAATTGAAATTTCATAAATTGTTTGGAAAATTGCTTTCACTTGTTTTTATTAATTTGCATAGCAAATTTCAAATCAAGGACTTTATGCTTTTAAAATTCTATTAAAGTTTTGGATAAAAAGTTTTCTATAAATTTTACTAATTTAATTCAGCAAAACATTAACAAATTGACCCATAAACGCATCTCCACTACTTGCAACGTAGATCAAACGATTGCGAACTTTTATTTGAAAGCTCGCAGACAAATGGGAAAACCTAATGATTTTTCAATTCTCACTGGAAGGAACTAAAAGTATTGCCAAACCGCATGAGCAAATTCAGAAATAGAAAGTAAAAATCAAATACAACAAAATTTGTAGCAGTAATAGCTATCATTCCATCTGTCTCTAATGAGATCGGGGATATCATTAAACATTTGTTGCTAATTAGTGGCGCACTTTCGAGCTAGGAGCAGAAAAAACCTATTTTTCACTATTTACCCACACACATTAACGAACGAAATATAAGACACACAAACACATAAATAGCTATTTGTAGCTACTATCGAGCAGTTGCATTTCCCAACGGTTATCAGCGTCGCTTCCGCAAACATTTGCATTCATCATTGAGGCCACATCCGGTGGAGAGTAAAAATGATTGCATTTGGATGCGCGAAATCTCGTTTGTTTTCGTTTGGCTTTAGCTGTTTTTAAAAATTTTTACTTTTGTTTTTTGTGGTGCTACTTTGCCTCACCCCTGCCACCACACAGATTAGATCATATCACGTGATGCGTCAAGTTAACGACTGCAAATGAAAGGAAATCTGCTATCTGTTCGTTTGTAGGTTCATCCGTCCGTCTATGTATCTGTATGTCCTTTAACTGTACTTTTTGTGAGTTATGAGTACATGGTTCTATATGAGTGTTATGTGTTCAGTAGGAAATTAACTTAAAGCTAAGTAAAATCAAACTCATCGCTTCACTTACACCTCGAAAAAGGTGAATTGTACAAGGGCTACAAGTAAAAATAAAATCAAAGTCAAATCGAAGTCAAGTCGAGGCCAGGTTAAGTCAAGTGTACGTCAAGTCTAAGTTGGCTTTAAGCTTATCCTAACTCAAACTTGAGTTAGCTTCATGTCACGTCACGTCAACCCATATTATTATAATTCACATAACGCGCCAACTTCAAATTTCGTGCTGGGTAAATGCGTGTATGTATGTTATGTCATGCCAACGCGGAATCCGATTAGAAACGGCGCTCCTCATGTAATCATTTACAACTGTTACACAACTGCTCGTGGAACCAATGATACCTCAACAAATCCCACTGCTACGATGATGCCATTTAATGGCATAGAGCGAAATATAACAAAAAAAAAAGCAAAAAACTCACTCCAGGACTTTTGTGGTTCATAGAAAACTGCGTAGAGCTTGCAGTAAAGATGATTAATGATACGGCTGATGTTGCTGCTCTAGCTGTTTTAAATGCTTTCCTTTTGCTCTGCATTCGTCAGTAATAGGAACAGCAGTGGTTGTAGCATTCAGGAAACTGGCAACATCCGCTATTTTAACAAACTGCCAGTAGATGCACACCTGCGCAAGGCAGATTCATGATATTCCACTTGGTACATGCAGAGGATGACAATTACATTGCAGCGTGTCATGAGGGGAGCAGCGTCATAAAGTAGCATCCACACTGTATGTTTCTATTGCCTCTCCAGTCCATCAGAACAACCAGCCACAGCTTGTAATAGGAAATGGTTATGGAATTTTTAAACTTTGGCAAGCCATAGTACAAGTAGGAACCGAGGCTTAGAAAGCTGGAAATACGCCTCATGTTTAAATAGTAAATATGTACAGTAGGATGGAACGCGAAGTTATCGCTTTGTTTTCTTAATGTCTATGTAATTCCTTAAAACTCATATCTTCAATAAATAGAATATTTGTACTTTATTCTTATTCCAGGTTGAGTTTCTAGTAAAACGGTTTCATCTTTTTTCTTGTTTAGACAGATTATTAAATTTTGGAATCTTGTCACTCTTCCAATGTCTTAAAAATAGACTCAGCTGCCAAAATTGGAGATTTTAAGACTCGTGTTACCGATTAATAAAGTTTTGTAAAAATTTATGTAAATGGACCTACACAAGGGTGGGGTGTCAAATTGAAAGTGCTTTTTGAAGCACTATACGAAACTCATACAGAAAATATCGTAAGATGTATATGATCAAAACAAAATATATTAATTTTGTATCTGTTCTTTATTATTTGCTTTTGACATGACATCCTTTTATATGCTGAAAAGGAATTTTTAAGGAAAAAGTTACATTTATCATCTAAAGTCAGCTTTAGAATGGTTAGAACTCTTGCGGAAAAAATCAAAGTTTAATACCTTGACAGTATTATCTTTGAAAAGTTAATGTTTTCTAAATGCTTGATATTTCAATAGTGTATCAAAAAATATCAATTTCGGGAACGCATGCTGTCGCGTAGGTTTTTTGCAATTTTAACATGAAAACCAAAAATAAGATAAGATTTTGATCAAATAATTTTAAAATCACTTACATCCTCTAAATACCTTAATGGTGCTTGAGAAATACACATCAGCATTAAGTATTTGAAAATGTTTTCTAGCGGCTGCAACAGCTATAGCTAAGACTACTCATGAAGTTCAATGCTGGCGGCATTTGATAATTTTTCAAAGTTTATTATTTTTAAAATCCTCGATCCACTGTGCTAAAGAGAGTTTCAACCAAGTTTGCTTTTTTATTTGTGCCCTTTTATACATAAATGTGAAAAAGTTATTTGAAAAAAAAAATATGCACACATTTGAAAGAAACGCGCACAATATCGCGCGAATATTTGAGGTGGCAAAAACTCCCACAAGAGCCACTTTATGGGGAAAAAATATTTTGAATATTGAACAGTCTTGCAAACATTCCTTTTTTGGTTTTCTGTGGGGAAAAAACGTGGTTAGCGTTGCGTTGTGATGCTTCTAAATGTTGTTTTTGTGTAGGTAAGGCTGTTACAGCTGTTACCTATTGATTTGATGTGATTTTTATTAAAAGTTTATTGTTAAAAAAAGGCGAAAAAATGTATAAGTAATAAAAATAAGTCCATAAGAAAAATCTGAGCATCGTACATTTTAAATGAAAGACAAATAATGATCGTTTAAGAAACTTAATATTACAGGTTTCGCAGCTACAAAAATCAGTAAGAAATAAAAGAGCAATAAAAAGTTAAAAGAAACAATATAAATATATAACACATTTTTTGACGAAAACGTGCAAGAAATAAAATTATGCTTAAAGTAGGTGAATTAAAAAAAATGTTCTAGCTATATACGCAGAGTGTGTTAAATGATACAAATGCTGCTTTGCTCGCTGTGGATGGTATTTATGTTAAGCAATATGGCTTAACTTGTTTTTGTTAACAAATAAAAATATAAAATTAAAATAATATTATTAACAAGAGTAGTCGAGAAAATGCCAAGTAAAATAACATATAAAGGAAACTTTCAAAAAGCTCAAATAAATCCATTAACTTTTTCAAAAACCTGCCAATTCTGCTTTTACATACGTGTTAGTGTTAAAGTTTTTGAAGCGCACAAAAGTAGACAACAAAATGTTGGTAAAATTACACATGCAGCTTTATCCACAGAATTGTTCCGTTGGTCACTTTAAGGTGTCGTCAATACGATAAATGCACTGTTGCCTACAGGCAGTAAGTGCCCCACTGCTCTTCTTCTCTTACTTCCTTATACGATGTGCTTCACAGTTTACCCATATAAAGCCGCTAGTGTTTGTCTTCACATGCTGCTTACATGCATATGTGTAAGTGCATATTGTGTGCGTTTGTTAAACTTCCCAGTAGGCAAGGGCAGGAGCTAGCACAGCCTCTAGCAGGCCTTTCTTAGCAAGTATAAGGCCTTGCTATCTCCTTTCAAATGTACTTTCTTTTATAATGAAATGTCCTAATAAAGCAGGTTTTCTTAAGCAGGTCTTCTAATACTGCTTGTCGTAGCAGGGGTCACAGAAGCACTTGGAAAAAATGAAATTTTAGTGCGTCGCGAGACTCGGAGTCAATTTTTTTTTTGTTCAACCGCGTCACCTCACTTGCCTTGATATTTTTAATGTTTATTTTTTGTGACGGTTTCTTAATTTATAAATTGACATTGAATACACAAAACTCTACCACCTTAACATAAAATGAAACAGAAGACCAGCCTAGCAACATTCGCGCTGTTCTTTACTTCTAACCATTTATCTACTTTTGATATCATAAAACATTGCAATATATGAAATGAAAAAATAAAGTAAATGAAGTCCTTCGTCTTTGTCTTCTAATATCAGGCCTGATAGCACGCCTGCTGTGGGAAGGCATAAAAGCATTTTATGAGTATACACTCAATAGAGAGTAACTATTTTGCTAATTAAAATTTCACTGCTTGTAATATTTACTTATTGTTAATATTGACAGATTGTAAATAAGTAAATACAAAAATCATAATAAATTTAGTTTTAAGAAGGCCTCTTACAATCGCAGCAGTGCTAGCAGGCATTCTCCGGGGAAGGCCTTGTTCAATTGCCTGCTGGGATAGCATTTACGCACACACAGTGCGACAACAACATTTTCGCAACATTCATCTTAGCGCCATATTGCAAATGCGCTTTCCGTTTCATATCGTTCACTCGTATCATTCGTTGTGCTTCGATGAATTGCTTACTTGTCATGTTTTCAATTTTTGTCTTCATTGTTGTTGTGGTAGCTATGTGAAGTAGGATCACGACTATGCTATCGAAAGTAACTCACTGCGTCAAAATTGCGCTTCGCTTTACAAAAACTAAAAGAAGATAGCTCACAGCTTTATGCTATCCAGGGAAACTCAACATGTCAAATCTGCGCCTTCTTTTCTCGTTCAGAAAATGGTTTTTGGTTTCGCGCAGTATTTTTGGAAATATTTTCAAAAGTAATTCAGGTTATTATAAAAACTTTAAGTGATTGCAAATTTGCACTTTTTTTATCGTCCAGAAAAATTTTAAAAGCTTGCTGTACTGAACCAGTTATTTCAGTTTTTTTGGCAGTATCGCTAGAGTATTTTTTTATAATTTCTGGTCGAGCAAACTAGGTTTTTAGGTTATAGCAATAATGTCGAAACTATTATTGGAGCATTGAATTGCAGTTCTCCGGAATATTGATATCTCATAGTCGCGAGCCTACTTCACACAGCTTGTTGTGGTTGTTGTTTTAGTTGCTTCTGTGTTTGTTAACTATTGCTATAACAGCACATTTTAACCGCATGCCACGCCTTTCCAAAAAAAAAATTTCCCCTAGCTGTCAGTCTGAGCATCAGGCACAAAATGTTTAAGTGTGCGTTTTGTGTCTACGTGCTCGGAAATATTAAATTTATTTGTTTCTTTTCACATAATTTTGGTTTTTCTCTTTTATTTTTGTTGCTTGTTGTTTGCATTGTTTGCGTAAGTAGTGGTGGTGGTCAACAACTGCACACACACGCACTGAAAGGCAGTGTCATATTTTGTCTACTTGTGTGTGGTGTATAATTTGGGTCTATTTGGCATACTAATGATAAAACCTCAAAATTATTCAAGCGTTGTCCCACAAATTTTCCTGTGTATTTAGGCAGGATCAGTTTTGATGGAAACTTGTTTTTTTTTTTTGGCCAAAAACTTTTGCTGACATTGAGTTATTTTTGCTTGCTAACATATTTTTTATTGGCTTTTATTAACTTTACAGTTGCAGTGAGTGGGTGTGTGAGTGTCCTTTTTTAAGTTAATAATGTGAAAAATCATAATTTCAGTAGTTTTCTAAGAATTTATGATAGAACCTTAAAAAAAGTAAGGACAGTCGAAGAGTCAATAAAATTAATAAATTTTGAGTCTTATTCAGAAAGTATTATCTTCTCACATAGTATTTATTTATGAGAACTATTTCAATACTTCCCTAACTGGGGAAAACTAAATTTCTTAAATTTAAAATTCTTTAATTTTAATTTTATTAGCCGCAACAAGAACACGGGCCATAATGTTTCAATAAAATTCTTAAAAAGCTGCATAATCTTGAAATGGGCTTAGTATCGAAGAAACAGTACATGTAAAGTCAATATCTATGCAAGTATTGTGTAAGGAAAATCTAGTGTTAATAAACGAGCTAAGGCTTGAACGTTTGTTTAAAAATATATAAATATACAAATATACGGCCAAACCTGTTTCAAAATCAACTGAATTAATTTTGATGAAATTTGGGGATTTGGTGCACATGAAAATGAAATAAAGATTGGTTAGTTTTCAAGTTTATAAAGACTCCTGTAAGGGCGCAAACCATACAAGAAATCGTGATGAAATTTGGTAAGCTGAATCAGATCGAATGTATATTTTAGGTTAGGTCATATATATCTTGAATTGTAGCCGAAATTTTCAAAAATTTGAAAATTTGATTCAATATTACTCGAAAACAGCAGCAACGATTTTTATTGAAACATTTGAGATAATACCACTAAAATCAATCCTTAATACAAGCTATACAAGCTTACAATACTTGTTGAAGGGCGTGGTGCCACCCACATTATTTATAAACGATGCACTGATGACGTACTCGTTATGAAGTTTAACTTGTCAAATTTTCGTGCTATTTATAAGGCGTGGTACATGGTAAATTTCAAAAGTTATTGTAAATTTTATATGAGAATAATCTTCATAAAACTTGGTGTAAAGGTGTAAGTTACTACGAAATTAAATACAATTCATAGGAATGCTATTAGTAGGCGTGGCATCTCCTATATAAATAGAGAGCTGTTAAGGATATTTTAAGTGAACCATTACAACAATTGGTATGAAATAAGAGACATATGCATATCTGAATGGAAAGTAGGGGAAAATATCACAAGTGGACGTAGCAGATCCCTTACAAGTAAAATATTTTAAGTTACATATCTAAGAAAGTATGAGCAATCATAATGGTGTAAGAATGTTGTGTATAAAAACTAGTTGTTTCTGGATCAAAATCATGCTAGATTGGAACAGAAGCAAAAACGTCCTTTCTAATTCCTAGGAAAACAGTCGAAAAGTGCCGAATAAGAATCGAAAAATGTCGTAAAGTCAATTTATCTATGTTCGGCGGCATAATATCAGAACGTATTGTCTTAAAGAATGCAATGTTTTGTGTAGATTAAATAAGTAGTATTTATATTCCAGAATGTCAAAACAGAATCGTAAATGAAATTCCCAAACAAATATTAATATTCTATCAAAGAAATTTTATGAAAGTTCATATATTCTCCACAAGAGTAAATAGAGACGAAATGATTTGATATTTGTTATGTATTTTAGCAAGCGTAAGGAAGTTGAATTTCAATTGAGTTTGAAGCCAGCTTTTAAAACATTCACCTCATAAAAATATTATTAAAAAATATTCAATTTACAAAACATTAATTTTCAGAAACCCAATCCAAAAAATTGCACAATGTCTGAAAAACCATAACAATAGCAAGAACTGTACCAAAAGTACATAAACCATTTGATGCGAATGTTGGACGATTTTCTAATTACATTGACTAAGGGACAGCACGATGAGGATGGTGGATCATGATATTGATGAAATTTATGACAGTGTCGAAAAGAGAACTGAAAAAGAATAACAGAGATAGCATTAATACAAACGAAAGTTTTCAATTTCCTCTAACCGGATACAGCAGGCATATCGCACTTGGAGTAGCAACAACAGCAACGGCGACATACACAATATTTGCAATAGCAACAACAACAAAAACACATCTGTCAACAGTCTAACCAGCGCTTGACTGCAATGCTGCTACTGCTGCTGTCAAAGTGAAGCTGTCCATTGTCCGATGTCCAATGTTCATCGTTCATCGCTGTCTGGTTTTTTGATGTCTATCTTTGGGTGCTGTAGCTCATTTTTCGTGCTCGTACATCAACTAAGACTTTCAATGTTGTTGCGCTGGAAGTAGTTTCGGAATTTTCTATATTGTTGTTCTTTTTTTAGTTTAAACAACAGAGTGGAACTTTATATTTTAATGTTTGGAGTATGTATGTGATATTTGAAACAACTTGTGACAAAACTCCCAAAAAAAATTTAAAAAAAAAAATTATTATCCACTACACTTAAAAGCCCTAAGTTAAACTATTTTTTTCCCGTATTTGACAAAGAAAATGGTAAAGCAGAAGTACATGTGCAAGGATAATTCGATCATTTCTCATACCTCGGCACTCATATAGCCTTATCTCATGGTTTTGCGATACTACTGAATAATTTCTATTATTTGGTATTCTTCTAATGGCAAAAGAATAATAAGAACAAAGTTTAGCTGTTACAGCTAATTTCCGATGATTTTTGAGTTTTTCTAAACTTTTTGATAACACGCGATACTAAAAACTAGCAAACGAAGCTTTGTACGAGCTATATGACTAAAAATGTGACTTAAATTTGATATGCGGTTTGTTCACCGGATTTATTTTGCTGCTATTTTGATAAATAATAGTTTCACACTTCAAATTTGGCAGTTGTGGTGTCAAGACAGACAAGATTTTCATTGAAAAATATTCGATAATTCGATATTTTTGAAACATTAAATGCAAATCAATTATCGATTACTGTGACAATGAGAAAGATATGTAAAATTTTTGGGAGCAATAACATGCCAACAAAATGTATGATTAATAGTGTAGTGAAAGACTTAAAAGAAAGAGTGTTTATAGCTTTAAGACGCAAGCCTTGATCATAACGTGCTACAATATAGACTGAGAACATTGCTCCTGTTCAAGAAAGTGTTCACAATAATCGATCAACCTCAAATCGAAACTGTGCTCAGATAACTGTCACTGCACAAAGATATCGTAAAATTATTGAAAATGCATACCTTCGGATTGATTAACATATGATTCCAAGAAGACGGTGCCACATTGCATGTAGCCAAAATTGTAATGGAATTTCTGTGAGACCTCTTTCCACAACAAGTCAACTCGAAAGATGATAATATTGATTGGAATCGTTGAAAAATCATTGCAAAAAAAATAGACTGTTTCTCATAAAATTTTATTTCCTAAAGAAGAAATTACTTCAAATTTATATCCACCCTAATTATCTAATTTTGCTTTTGACTTCATGCATACAAAATTTTTTGGTTTTGATTTTTGGTACTCCTTCTTCGATTTCCTCCTTTTTGTTTATTTTATTTTTTCTGCTCTGCTTCTTTTTTGACCCACAAATTTCTGCTTTATTGACTCTGATTGACTTCGAGGAAAGGGAATGAAAATGTAATTTGTTGAGAATTACGGTTTTCTCTTCTATTTTTCTTTTTTTTTGGAGATGTTACTCGATTTTTATGCAACAATAACAGGGGCAAGCAGCATCCATTATAACAACAACAATGGCAACAACAAAAGACACAACACCGAAAGTAGTAGCAACTATTCACATTGGCATCCTATAAATTGTAGGGCTACTTTGAAAGCGCAAAATTAGAGGGAAAGAGGGTAATAGGTACCAACCAACGACAAGGTAATCAAATGCAATTGAAATTCCTAGGAAGTGGAATGGAAATAAAAAAAAAATCTATAGATAAAACTATGTCTCGAGTTACAGGCTAGAAAAATGTCATTATGTATGTATGTGTGTCGTTTTCAATGTATGAGTTTGCTCGCAAGTGCATGTGTATGTTTTTCACATTGACGTTGCCAATAATGCAACCGTCATCGTTGTCGCATCCATCTGCGTTGTCAAGCACAATAGTGTTGTTTTTGGTGTTGTTGTTGTTACTGGTGTGCAGCAACAATTTGACAAATTTAATCAAAAGTTACACAAAAACTTTTCAATACCAATCGAGGTATCGAGGTCAATCGTGTTGCGGCATCAGCATCATGCAATGATGACAATCAAGTGGTTGTTACTTCGTGAAAGAAAAGTGAATGAGGAGTTCAATAGGCGCAGTGATGATGGAAGGAACAGCTCTTTGGAGCATTCAGAGGTAATTTTTTCAAAAATGAATAAATTTTTTAAACGTTTTAAGACTTTTTCTATTATTTTCACCATTATTCTTCATTTTTTGAATATATTTGCAAACAAAGTGAATTTCTTTTTTATTAGATTCGTTAATATTTTTGTAAGAAATATCAGATTTTATGCTTAAGTTATGTGATGATTTTAAATACACTCAAAAAAATAATTTTTTGGAAGAAAAACTATTTATTTGTGACATAAAAGTTTTGTTAAGAAGACATTACAGTCTTCATTTTATTTCTTCAACTATCTTTGTGTAGCCCGAACCGATACACACACTGTTCCCAAATCGAGGTTTTTGATTCAGAAATCACTAGAAAACGCTAATCTGCTCGGATATTAACACTTTTTGAATTTATAGCTAACCCAAATGCCAATGAATTATCGAAGCCCAAATTTTGAAAACAAAATTTCGTCTTAAATTATTTTAAGTTAAAAATTTCGATAATTGAGAATGTTAATTTATTTGTTAGACCTAACAACCCCGCAAGAAATTAACAAATTCTGTTATATTTTGTAAGGTAAAAGCTTTTATTTGTTTTTAGTATTTATTGGACATAAAATTAGATATTTGATTTGCAACTTTAATTTAGATCATGAAATTATCACCTGACAGTGCCTAATCTTAGTTGATTTTGTTGATTATTCTACTTTTAAAGTTACCATCTCTTATCCTTAATGCAGTACAACCACAACACTTAACATTTTTGCCCTATCGAAGGGTACAAAATAAAAACATGTACGGTAGACAAACGTTTTAAGTGCATGTAGTGGTTAAACAAACATGCCAGCTTGCATACACGTATATGTACAACACTTATGCAAAAAATCCAGTTAAGGCGGAAGTTATTGTAGCGAAAAAGCCGGATATCGGCAAATGATGCTCAGATGAAAACGGAGTAAAATCAAAAGAGATGTTAAAGTAAGAAAACAAAGCTTCAAGAAAAGACGTAGCTCAACAGTGACAGAAGATAGCGAAAGGTAAAATAATTACAACTCTTTTAGTTAATACAAGCAAGTTAAACACAGTGGTTCTTAAGATGAAAAAATTCATATCTTTTTTCTAATAGAAAATTTCTTGCTTCAGTCCTAGTTACAGATTGAGCGCATTATGTAACCGTCGCTATACACAAAGTGTTTGCAGGTGGGAGAAGGATGTGGGTGAAGGATGTGGGCGGGACACTTCTGGCTACGACTAGCAAAATCAGCCTGTGGGGGGGTTTCTTTAACGCTTTACCCAACCGTTCTTAGCGATTACAAAAAAAATAAAATTTAAAAGAATCCCTGAACTTCCTTTATTTAGTTCGGAAATTAATGATAACCAAACTAAGATTACTAGAGAAACAATAAATCAAAAACAAAAAATATTTACTTATAGAATCAAATAAAAAGAAAAGTATCGCAACGTGCGATCCGATAATCAATTCAACACAATATCTGCATCTGTGGATGTTATTAAGATGCGCACTCTTTACCCTCCCAACCATGATTGTTTGTGTGGTTTCATAAAGAATCCCAAAAGCATACTCTCTTTGTCACCCTACCCCCACGGAATAAACAAATTAACCTCTCATTTTATAAAACTTTGTTCAACATAAACTTATTTATTCATGAATATTTTCATAGAAATAACTTTTAATCTTTTCAATCAATATCTTCTAACAAATTATCCATTTTCGTTTTATTTTATTTCAATATTTAATACTTAATAGATAAATTGAGAAAACGAAGTAGCATAATAATATAAAACTAAAATTTTAATCAAGTTTATCAACCATATTCGCGTGGGATTCTGCAATTGCAATATGCAATTGAATAAAACAAAATGCAAAGAAAAAAAATTTACGCAAATATCAAAAATAAAAAAAATAATGCAAACATAGGGAGAGCGATCGTGCCAAAACGATAGCTTAGAAAAATGCAGTCAGAAATTCTGCAAAGCTACATAGGTATGTATTTAGGTATGTACGTTAAATGGTAATTCACCACGATCTCTTTTAGTAGAGCAATGCTTAATAGCACAAAAAATTTGAATACTCCCTTTTAATACTTGAATTTTAGTAAAAAACTATTTATATTTCATAAAAAAAATGTTGATAATATAATAATATAATTAAATGATAGAAAATTATGACTCACCAACAATCCATCGAGGTAAGGCCTTAACTTGATGTCTTGATAGTTTGATGGCTAGAAATTCTTTAGTAAAAATTAACAATTACATTCTTAACACTAATTACGTAAAATAATGGTTAGACTAATTTCTTTGATTTTTGGTTTTTTTAGGTTTTAGGAAAGATTTTTTTCTGTTCGTTGTTGTTGTTTCTCTTTTCTTTGTCTTTTATTTTTTAGAATCTCTAAGTTATTTATGTTTTTTTTCAGGATTTAGGATGTTTGCGTTCAATGTTTCAAAATTTTAGTGATTATTTAGAACTTAACTTATTTCACTTAGATTTTCAGATTTTTCTTGAGTTACCATGTTTATGCTAAATTTATTGTTCTTTTAACACTTTTTACTTTTAATCAAAATTTTTTCTTTTTTAACTTGCTTATATTTTCTTTTATAGATTTTTTAATGTTTCTTTGTGTTTTTACACTGAAGCTGAAAAAATTTAGCTGTTTGTGCACTTGTTTTTTCTAAATTTTGATCTACCGCTTTCGTTGATCTTTTCTGGTATGAATTATACGTAGTCTGATAGCTTATTTACCACACAGGTATACCAATGCTTGTGGGTGACACCGTTAATGGGTTTTTGCAAAGTGCAGTTGGCTGATGCAGCACCCCCTACACTCAGTAAATCTAATATTGAGATAAATTGATCGATTTTTAGATGGGTATTTATTAAATGGATTAAGAATAAAAATTCTTACCAATTTTTTTCTTCACGGTAGTTTTAATGATGATGTTGAGTTGTGAAAAAGAAAAGACTTAATGTCAAAATAAAAGATTCTTTGAAATTTTTCAAATTAGGCTTGGATTCCTATTGATAGTTTATCAGTAATTAATAAACGTAACTAAAGATAATATAAGTTTTATATTGAATTATGTTAATACCGATGTGTATAAGCATACCTTTCTCAATGAAGATTTTTGGAGATTTTAAAGAGCTAGAACCAGCTCGTATGAAGTGTTCTAGCGGAAAGAAAGACCTCATGTACTTTTTCTTTGCATATATCCACTTGATTGCATATGATCAACCGGATATTTTACAATTTTTGTACGTACTATACGATATTATTAGACAAGATCAGTGATGCCAAAGTAGAGGTGTACCTCACTTTTTAATAGAAAAATTTTTTAATTTTTAAACAGAATAATATTTTTGGATAAATTGTTTATTTGTTAAAACAACTAAGCAAAAATTTATTATTAATTTTGGAAATCAAAAAAAAATTTAAACAGAAAGTGATTTCTTTTCTGTACATTACAATTACTCTAATCATTACATTTTTAAGAAGCTTGGAACTTGCAACAAGTCTTATCATTCCCATTATGTTATACTCAACGTTTGAAATTTCTTAGTGAGCATTGATGAAAACAATGTTCTTGGGTGCAGCACCTCGTTTGTTCAATGCAACCTAGATGCAATTGCTAACGATGCTATCAAAATCGATAGTACTTTAGTCAGTGGACTGACGTGGGTCAGGTAAAAGATTTATAAAATGCTAAAGCGAAATTTTTACTACTATTTTCAAACTTTAAATTCATAAAAATTTTAATGAAAGTTTCCGTTCAGTTCAGAACTTGAAGGATAATACGTTGGTAACAAGTGAGTAGCTTATTTCTAAAACGCAACTTGATAGAATTTTTGTTAAGTTTGGTTATTTGAATCAGCACAGAAATCCAATGGTGCAGGCTATTTTGCTCAGAGCCTATTACAAGTTCCTTAAATAGAGGCTTGGAAATAATCTTCTCTCTAAAACGCATCAGTTTTTACTTTGTTCCGTTTTCGTTTTTCGCGCTCTCTGACAAATTGCGCTGATTTTTAAGTTCGCGTTTTGGAAATCAGCGACTAAAATACTATTCATTGAAAGTATTTCACTTCTATTGTGATCGAAAATTAATGCAAATATATGCAATGCATATTTTATTTGCTTTTTACATTCAGAACGCTTGGTTGTTTGGAAGAAATTATCAAAACATTTTCATGAAACTCGAGTTCCGTCGAGCTTTGAACTACTTATAAAGAAATAGTTACAAAAAAGGATGCTTTTCGTGAGCTTTAACCTTGAATATCATACAAAGAGGATCAATTACGATTTTCATTTGGTTCTGCTTCTGTAAAATCCGTTTTGGACCAATTTTCATCAAAACTCAGTCAGTCGCTTAACGGTAGTTTCTTTATTTCAAAATTCGAGTATATTCACAGCTATAGGAGATATGGAAAGGTATGATTAATGTTGATTTCAGAGCGCATAAAATTTTTCATCTTAACATTTTGTAATTACAGCCAAGTCACTTTGCTAAAAAGCTTTGTCTTATTTTAACTGATTGAGACTTTACTTTAATACTTAATTACAAATAGTAAGATACGCATGGCATACGTGATATTATTGAACTTCAAGGAGTTACCAAGCAAACACATACACCGCTAGACACATACACAATTTAAAGATTGAATCGAAGACAACTTTTTAATAATGAGTGTGAAGTTAAAACGCAGACAAATGTATCAATGAGCATTACATTAGAAAAATCAGAGTTGCCATGTACTAAATAAATTCAATGTGTCCTTTTTACTGTACCAATTAATTCACTCACATGACTATTATCATTTGAGTTAGCTTTTGGCAAGACATAGTTCCCAAAGTGACTTTTTTTAATTTCACTTACCAAACGTCCATAATGTTATCTACGCAACCATAGCTTTGGCGGACTTAAGCACACTCTAACATGAACAGAAGGCGGATCATCAGGGTGCTGCAATATTTTAAGCTTGCAAAAATAAGTTTGATCTTTTGGTGTCTCATGGATTTACAAAGAAAAATTTTATTGATGACCATCTGACACATTTTTTTTTTCTGTAAATTTACTGTGCATGTATTGAAATCAGTGATGGAATTTGGAATTTTCGAAAATATACTGAATCGAGAATTAGACAAAAAAATTACTAAAAAAACAAAGTCCACTCATTTAGCTTCTCAAAAACCCTAGCAAAATTAGATGATAGATATTTCACATTAAATTACAAAATCTGCACATTGCGTTTATTTTTATTTACTAAAAAATAATAAAAGATGATTATTATAAATTGTTCAAATGTACCGAAAATATACTGAAAATGTGCTTAAAACTTGCCAAATGTAGTTAAAATGCAACAAATCTACCAAATGTACTGAAAACTTGTAGAATGTGCTGACGATGACTTTCAAGACGGAAATGTACCGAAAAAAGTATAAATGTACGGAAAATGACATTACTAATTGGAATTAGATGGAAATTGCTCACTAGTAGCCTATAAATTCTGCCACCAAATTTTGGCCTATACGTCAGCGTTCTAGATAAAGGTAGGTAATTAACACGCTTACTTTACGACTGCTTTGTTTGAAGTTGGAGAGGTTTTGTATCTGAAGGAAAATTTGGTTCTCGTGAGCATACAAAAATTTTCATTATACAGAGTTTCAGCTTTTTACCAGAGCTCTTAGGCGATTTCTTTTTGCTCTGTGATCCTAAAAAAAATAAACTTTATTGCTAAATTAAACATAAGTACTTATGAACCGAAGCGCTACCCAGGAACACAACAACTCCATTGAATCAATATTCAGCTCAAGCTCAACAGCGGCACTGCCGAATTGCACTCAATCAGACTGAAAACTTTTAGCGTTCAACTTATGCCAATAGATAGTAATCGAAATATTTCAAAACGAAAAAAAATTTTCTTAAAATTAACTAGAATTTAAGGATCGTAAATGTGTGCTTCGTACTACAGAAAAAATATCTTTGGATAACATTAAAAACATCTTAAGCTTCACAGATTGTGGCAACCCTGTATGTCATTATAACTAAGACAACTCCAACATTCCATGTATGCACAGATTAAATTGTTGAATCTCGCGTAATCTACATGAAACTTTTACATTGTCAACAACAAAAACATTTGCAAAACCCACACAAAATTGCATTTACAAACACATAAAGAAACACCCACTTGAAAACACAAACCTAAAAACTAACATGTACTCGTATGCAGACAAAAACTTATTTTTTTTTTTCGAAAAAACAAATTTTATGAATTGGAAAATTCAATTTTCCATAATAAATAAACAATAATTTCATTTGTTTGTGTTATGTGTTGCTGCGTAGGTTGCATGCAGCATGCAAGTTCAATGTAAACATTTTTTAAAAATTAAACAATTTTTATTGTTTTTTTTTTTGTGTGGTCGTAAAATTGCTGTTGTTATTACTGTTGTTGTTTTTGTGCAAGCAAACTTAAATGGAGATTTTAAATAAAAAACACAGTAAAAACGAATTATTGTAAATTGCTAAAGTTTTAATTGTTTGCGAGACTTTGCAGTAGCAGACATACGTGGGCGACAGCAATACCAAATTTTGTCAAAATGCCATTTATGAGCTTCTGGTAAAGTTTTTGGTAAAGAAAAATTTAAAATAAAGGAAAATTCAATTAAAAATTATTTATATACATAAAATGTGCATTTAGAAATAAAATCATCATATATATTAACATAACTTCACAAGAACCAAATTTTCATTACATCAACTTGGCTAAAACTATTCAAATGCTTCTACCACTTTTACAGTTGTACATGAAAATATCTGTATTCACTACAAAAACTTTACACAAGAACTGTTGGCAATTAAAATTGACTTTTTTACGTAGTGTCAATTAAAAGTTAAGCTACCAATGTGTAATTTTGTGGTTGCACATTTATGTCATGAAATTATAAATGTTCATCAATATTAACTAATCATCAATAACAATATTGATAACCACAATGCAGCAGCAGCAGAGTGGTAGTAGCAGTAAAATAATCTCAATTCATCATTTGCGGCAACTACTGTCGCTCTGCATCAGTACGAACATCAACAAATTAGCAACTTTGCAATGTGGCTGCTGTCATCATCGTCATTAGTTCATTGGAAAGTTTGTCATTCATGCAGACACACGCACTTCATATCAACATTTTACGTATCTATTAGTACATTTTGATTGGTTCGTATTTGTATGCTCTTATTCGTATTGGGAATTGGCAGTAATTTCAAAAAGAATTGCTCAATCAAATGTTTGATACAATAATGCACGTTAGGGTCGATAACACAAAAAATGTATTTGGCAAAAGACTTACAGAAGAGTAGAAGTCTAATGGATTTGATGTTAAAAAGTTAATTCAACGATAGGATCAGACCAAATTATGCGTGTTCAAAAATTTCCCTAAAGCCCTATATTTTTATCCACTGTTACAGTATTCGTAAGTTTTATTGGGAAATAATAATATTTTCAAAAAAAAGTTGAGATCGAAACTCGAAGAAAATTTGATCAAAACATGCTGCCATGAAGATGCTTTAGTTCAATTAAGAATAACATGCAACCACAAAGAAAAAGCAAGGGTAAATATCTTTATATAAAATTTTAGGAAATTACATCCTAATCTGGTGCTAGATCCCATTAGAGACTGTTACATATTTATATAACTCTTGTTTAGTCGTAATTTTTTGGCTAAGTCCAAGCTACCGACATCCACACAGCAAATTCCGTTAATAAATCCAAAGCAATTCAATAAATTACGCATTTGTTTATCTAAAGCAACATCAAATGCGGTAACTACGTGCTGGTAAATGCTGCAAGCGCTTAAGCTTTGAAATCAAATAAATGAGAATTTGCTGCAAGCATTTGCAGCACCACAAAATTTGCAAACAGCACTAACAATGTAAAGTGCAACAACATGAAGTCATTTGTAAATTTAGAACAATAAAAGTGTTAAGTGGAGAGAATCCTTTTTTTGTGTTTTTTTTTTTCAATTAAAAAAGGAACAAAACCAATTCAGATTTTACTGCACAGCAGCTCATAGCTTTTGCAGAAAGAATAAAGAGAAAAAAAAATATTACAGCACATATGCAAATACACACATACATAACTGCATATGGAAGTGTGCGAAATTGTACATGTGCTTGTGGCCAAATATTTGAAACTACCATTAATTGCATTGACGTTGAACAATGAACAATTTGCAGTGCAACAACAATATTGCAATTCGTGCTGCTGCAAATATATATTAGTTTGCAGATATGTGTGTGCATGTGCACATGCTTATGCGTATGTGAATTTGTGCATTCGTGCTTTTAGCCTAGCGTGTGGCATATTAATTGCTCTTCTATTGCCCTTATGCAAATAAATGCGAAAATTAAACAATAAATTTGCACAAAACTCATATGAGTTTGCAGATTTCAAATTTAATTTTACGTTTTTCTTATTTTTTCGACATTGTAAGTGGATTGGTCGTGCTACAGCATTGAAGTGCTGCTGTTTGTAGGTCACAAGTTAGATAAAATAATATTTGGATGAATGCACTTTGAACCACTGAAATAATGTGGCTAAGCTTTCCCAAAACAAATTGCTATGATAGCTGCTCCTAGTTCTCGCAGAACCGTGTTATCTCTTTAAAATATCGGGCACAATTGCAACTATATCTAAATATTTCCAAACATTTGCATAAGGACTTGTTTCCTAAAATGTACCAAAATCTATAGTCTTATATTTTAATCAGAAGTACCCCTAAAGCACTATCGACCTTTGATGTTCAAATAAATACTTGTTCACCAACAATACTTCAAAATACTTTTAATCCATTTTAGTATTCAAAAATTATCATATCCATTGGAGCGCTTATAATTTTTGGAACATCTGTTCAATTTTTACGTCTTCATGTTTTGTTGCTTTTGTTTTGCACACACACAAATTGAATGTATTAATTAATTTTAAGTTTTCTTCAAGAAATAAAATTTAGATAGAACTTTATTTTTATATGATTAATCAATATATTATTTGGGTCCTATAAAATTGTTTGTTTGCCCCTAATATCAAAAGGGATACACGTATCTTTATCAGCGCATTGAGTTTGTTGCTATTGTTTTGCACTACACTGTAGAATACTTTGAGTGTATTTACCTACATCTGAGATAAAAACTTTTTGTTATTTTTCACATGAAATAAAACCTGATGGGTTTGTATTATTTGAATAAGGGTTATTAACTAACACCATATCACCTACTGCAATATGTTGCATACACAATTTTTTGTCAAGCATTATATTTTTAAGTCTTATGAGCTTTATTAAATCAATTTTTATTAAAACTGCATTTTACTCTGTGGCATCACTAAACGAGGGAGGATGGGAACGACAATATAATTCCACCACTATTAGATAGCTTTATTGAATTGGTAGGAGGCCAATGCCCTTCTCAGCCCTACCGAATTGACGCCACTGATTCTACTCATTAAGCTAGTTTTGGCTTTAATTCTTCACAAATAATTAAGAAATATTTATGTTACTTTTTATTAAAATGTACTAATTCATATTGGTATATGTAGGTGAATGAATTTTATTTCATTAAAAAAGGCACGTGTTTCTCAATAGTGCAAGGCACATATTCTTTTAAGTGTCATTATACTTTTGTTTACGTGCACTTTACTTGTCATCTGCAATCCCTACCAAAATAAGTTCTCCTCTGCTTCAAAACTTTTTCCCATGCTTCTGCATTCATAAATTGCTATTGCTGTACCTATGCTGCAGCAACGCAACGTCAAGAGGTCGCTGTAGGTCAACTTTACCGGTAGTTACTGCTGCTTTTGCGGTTGCACTTGCATATGATGTACTTCTCTTTTTTCCTGCAAGCTATCTTTGTTGATGTTGAACTTTTGCCATTTCATAGCATGTGTTTTATTAATTTAATTAATTTTTTCTACATCCAACGTTTCATTAGTTCTATATATTTATATGTATGCTCTCTTGTTTGCTTTTCTGTATTTCACTCTTTACAGTTCTCTTTTTGATTACGTAATTTCCGGGATGTGAAAAAGTATGTCTGGCCTTTTGTAGGCTTTGCAGTGAAACTTTGCAGAACCGGATATGCATATGTAAGACCTGCAGTCATTGCAGAGTTTGTAAAGCTTAGAACTATGAGACGAGATAAAAAATTATGTACCGTTGAAGGCAAATTTTATTAGGAGTTTTTTTGCAAAGTTTTCGGTTGAAAACTTTAAAAAAAAGTTCCTAAAAACATAATTTTTAAAGAATTACATTGCAACAAAAAGAAGCTGTTTATAACATGACATTTCATGTTGGCAGTGCCACAAATAACACGTGCAATTTTCTTCATGCAATTTTCTCTCACGTGCTCTATTTCTCATAATATTTTCTAGTTGTAGTGCGCCGCAAAAATGTGCTCTTTGCGTTTTACATCTTCTCTTTTGACCTGTTTTCGATAGTTTTTTTTTTCTTATTATTACTATTTGTCTCACAAATAATGATTTACTTTTTTTTTTTGCATGAGATGAGATGTTTCTTCCGGTCATTGAAAATCATCTATCTACACTGAAGCATATGTGATGTAAATTTTCACTCCCTCTATTCCTTCACATAAAAACGGGCAACAAGATATAAGCGTTTCTGTTTCCTGAAAGAAAAATTGTTTACTTTTTATTTCAGTTTATATATTTTGAAATAATTGTATGTTCACTTATAGTCTGAAAATGTTTTCGCAGATATCTTATATCAGAAGTATAGGGTACTATCAAATATATTAAGTTGTATATTTTAATCTAAATCGCTGAGATTACGATGATAAATGCAAATTTTTAGACTAAATATATAAAAATTAATATATGGGGTCTATTCTTGGACTGTTGTTTTATTTTGCTTACTAGTTTGATAATTTTTTGCCAATTATCATTTGAATGAGAACTTGGACACATTAACGTTTCAACTGTTCAAGTTCTAGCGTAATCTGAAGGACAAACTTTCGAACAATTGAGTATTTATTTGCGAATTTCAAAGCGCCAATTATTACTGGCTTATCAGCACAAGCAAACACAACATAGTTGTTCACAATAAATAACCGAATAGTGTTGAATTACGCAATTTTTGCGTTCATAATAGCAAAAAATCATGTGAATTTTGAGTGAATTTAAAGTTGAAATTTTACTGAATATCGAAAATTTTCTCAATCGTTGTTTTAGCGTTAGTCTGTTTATGGTGAAATGGCTAAAAATACTGAACACAAATCATATCTCAACTGTCAAATTGAGAGTGTGTCACGAGAAACATTTTTGCCAATTTCAAAACCAAACTTATAAAAGCAACATACCATACAAAAGTTTTCAATACCAGTATTGGTCTGAGGCACATAATATTATAAAGAAGAGTGTAAACCTTGAGGAAATTAATTGCCCCAATCGTAAACTATTTATTTTCTATCATGTGTCAGCACTTAAAACACACAAACACGCTTACAAATAAAAACTTACATTCACATGTGCAGTTTTTGCTCTTTAATGCTAATTTGTGCTTACGCCTCAAGGACCTGACGCAACCTCAACTCAACAATACAGCAGCGGTATAACAAAAGGCAACAATAACAACAACAACGGCAACATGAAAAAAGTGTTACAACAGCATTTTTACATAATTGATGAATGAGTTGTTGCCAAAATTTATTGCCAATTTAAGCGCGAGCGCTAAATACAAAAGAAGGTCATGCTTGTGGTTGCAATTTTTATGCTGTTGCTATGAATACGAATACCAAGTGTTATGGCTTTGAACATTTCAACTTGCTACAGCTGAAAAGAATACAACAAAAAAAAGTTTAAAACTACTTGCTGCAGCTGATTAATTTGTCTAAAATCACTGATACGCTGTCAATGGCGTACTACCAATGAATGCGGCATATCCTTCAGCGCGTAGTAAGTCAATGTGGCTTATGCCACAAGAATTTGCATTAGGCCAAAAGAATTGTTCTGTTGTTTCCTTTTGTTGTTATTGCTGCTGCTGCTGCCAGTCTATTACCATTGTATTGCTGATATTATGTACAAGCGTGTTGGTTTCAAACAAAATGCAGCGTCACTTGACTGTTTATTATTAACATTTACTATGGTATTGGTTATATGTATGCTTCTACCCTACCTACTTGGAGGATTTTTTATTTTTTTTTATATTTATGTTTATTGTTTGGTTTTCGAATGCCTATGACCTTGTAACAAATTTTGATTTAGGTTTTCAGATAATCATTTTTTGATTTTCATAATGGATTTTGTTTTCGTTTTTTGCAATTCGCTTTTTGTTTGTTGAAGTCAGCCCTGAATTAATTCGGAATCATTATTGTGTTTTACTATCAAGCAAAAGGTTAGAATTTAATTGACTCAGTTAAACCATTAAATGCAATTACTATTATAATTCAAAGAACTAAGTCAATTTCCAACTGATTAAAGCAAAATTTAATAAAAAAGTTTTTGCGTGATTCCTCATTTCTCAAAAAACAATCCAAAGTCAGACATTAAATAACAAAGTTTCTTTATGAAACTGATAGGCGGCAAGAGGATTATTTAGGTTTATCCTTTTTTTGGTTCTTTCATGCAAAATCTTTAACAAACTTAGTGCCATAAGTCATTTCATATCTGCACTATTTTTATTTTATTTTGAGACAAATGTGATTTATTTAGCATCACAGAAACGCGTTCATGCATAGAAACAATTGTTCTGCCTAAGATGAGGCTCAACTCCCTTTTGCGATACAATCGAATTTCGATGGAGAATAAACAGATTTAATGTAACTTTCTTCAAAATTGAGTTTATTTAAAATTGAGTGTGACAAATGTGTATGTATCAAAAACATCAAACTTTAGGGCAGCTATTCAAACGACAAACAAATTATTTATTTCGTCGATATCTGACAGTTTGCAAAAATTCAACATAAATTATGCATACAAAAACTATTGTGAGCATAAGTAGGTCGATATTTAAAGTGTCGCTAAAAATAAGATTAAAGTATAAAATCAAAAATAACCAACAACAAAAATTATGTATAAGCAAATACTATTTCTCTATCTATCTTTAATGAGCGCCAAAAATGTTTTAAGAAAATTGGGTATGTAAGTAATTTAAAGGCTCAAGATAATCGGAAGATTTAATTTCCTTTTTTTTTTTAATTTATAACATGTAAATTGTTTAAATACAAACAAAAACAAGACGACAATTTAAATTTGAGCAAACACAAACAACGACTTTCTGAATAATTTTTTCAATTATCCTGACTGATCCTGCTGCTCTGCAAAATGCTGTTGGCGCTGGCACCATTTTCCGTACCGACTAGTTGTTGTCAATTAAATTGAAAGTTTCTGCTTGTCATTTGCTTTGCTTTTGCTTTCGCCGCCGCCGACAGAATGCAACCAACATTTTTTTTCGTATACTTTTGCTTTTTCTTTCACATTTTCATCACAACCATTTTCTATTTGACGTGGAGCTTCTTCTGACTGGTGCAAGGCTGCAGGCCATAAAATTTACATTCGCATGCGAGCTGTCAACGATACTGATTCTCACACAAGCTGTCTATTTGAACTTTTGCATATCACAGAAAAATAATAAAAGTATGAGAATGAAAAAAAATTGCAAAAAGACAATATAAAGGAATAAAGCAGTGGATAATGGATATGACAAAAAATTAAAAATGCAAACTGCTAAAAAAAAGGAAAAAAAATTCAGCAAAGCTCTGCTGACTTTGTGTGATGTACCGTGTACTATCGTTTGCCATTGCTCTGCGCTGTGTTTTTTTTCTGTTTCTTATTCTTCTTCGAAGTGCATATGTTAAGTCAGCGACCGAGTGACTCAGTGACTGAGTAACTGACAAATCCAACCCGAAGTGGCTTTGATTAATTCAAACAGCCTGTAAGGAATACGGAAAGAAAGGATTTGTTTGAATTTTTGAAAGCTTTTTGTTAATATTTTTTGTTGCTTGTGTTATCATTGTTGTTGTCATGTAAGTTGTTGTTTTTGATATGTCATTGAACTTTTGTCAAAGTCAAAAGTATAGATATGAATACATACGCATACAGAAATGGCAACAATTGTTCATTAGCCAAATTTCTTTCAAATTAAAGGTTTTGCATTGTAGCGGGGAAATATCACTTGAGATTCTGCATATGAGTGTACGCATCTGCAATATTGTTGTGATGAAATTTGGAGATTATTTAGATTAAGACGATGATATGCAGACAGTCAGAGATAGTTAAAATTCAAAAATTTAAGCAGAGTTTCATTATGTTTTTGTACTCCATTTGGCAAACTACAGCAACTTGGCATAGGCATTTCAAAGTTTTAATTTATATATTTTATTATATAACAATGTAGTTTATGCTGAACTTCTTAAACTTTGCGTTTATTGTCTGATTTCTTGGATTAAGAAAAGATATTTGTGATTGATAAAAAAACGACTCTGATTTAAAAATCAGTGATATAAAATTCAATGATGTTGCTGCAATGAAAATATTGGTGTTTTACATAATTAAGAATTTTTAAAGTCGCCTGGTGACAGCTTAGGATGAATATTTTTTTTTAACTTTCATTGTAAGCCTTAAAGAACTCCATAAAATTTAACTTTTCCATGCTTCCAGTATGGTGTTATTAAATGGATTTTCAATTTAGTTTTTTTATACGTACCTACGTACAAATGTATACGTGTTATTCTATGCCAAAACGAAAGGAATTGAAACTTAAGTTCTCTTATTTTAGTGATTTTTTTTAGTGATATATATGTGAGTAGTGTTTATTTAGTTACTGATTTGAAAATGTTAAAATTTTTATAAATTTATAACATTCAAAAAAATATTTAAAATGCCTTTAATTTCACATACAATTTTAGTATTAACTTTGTCTTTTAAAAAACCAAATTTCAGCTATTTTATTTCAAGAGTATATGATATTTTTAGTTAAACGTGAAAATTAACCAAAACTGAAATTTCGTAATTGAGTTAAAACTTTTATATTTTTATATCCATTTAAATTTGAACAAAAAATCAGCTGCAAGCTCATTCCTTTATTGTCTCTTGATTTTTAGCATTCTAGGTATAATATACAAGATATTTCGCAAATTCAAAAAAAAGAGTATACACTATGACGTCATTTCCATTTTAGCATAAAATAAGAATAAAAAATGCAAAATATCGGAAATTAAGTTTGAGTCAATTTACAAGCTTAACTCAGCGCTAAGGAACAACAACTTCAATAAAAATAATTTTAAACACCAATTAATATCAGAAACTCAACAACAAGATCATAATTAGCGACGAAAAAAAATTGTAAAAAACTTTATCCATTAAGATATTTCTCTGAAGATCTAAGTATGCGGTCATGACAAGCTTTCTTCAAAATATTGCAAGAGATATTTTTCGGAATTTTGAAAGATTTTTTTAAAGTTTGTGGACTCAAGTCTTAAAATTTTGTGTGACCTAGAAATTTTCAAACTTAACAAAGGAACATTCACTCCTGAAATTTTTCATTGGAAAGAAAAACTCTCTTAAGTACTTTTTCCACATCCCAGTTTTTTCTAGCTTGTAACCAATTCCGTACACAAAGGTGGTAGTTTTGAGACCAAACATCTCCTATATGTTTTGTACATATCTACTTCAACATACTGACACATACATGACCATAGTTCAGTAATGGTAAAGTTTTTAATTACTTTTAAAAGCCACACAATGCAAACATGGTCAGACAAAACACAAACTGCCAAATGCACGAAATTAAAACATGCAAAGGATACAAAAAGGATAAAAACTTAGCAAGAAAAAATCACAACCAAAAAATGCATTCAGATTGACGCGTCACCTCGGATTTGGTGTTTGGGGTGACAAAATGCAGGAGACACAATGGCGTCAAGCTATCAACTTTAAATTAAATGACTTAACTCTAGCGACTGCAACTACGTGAACAAATGAACGCTAAAATAAATAGACGGACAGAAATGGATATAAAATATTTGGAAGTTTGAATGAATGAATGAATAGGTGGCTGTTGTGCATGAAAATTTAACTTCCGCTTGTGATGACAAGCTTCAACACATTGCGGTTTCACGCTGTGGATAAACGCACAAGTGAATACGCTGACAGATGCACACATACATATAGACCCTGAATTAAAGTAACTTACAAACCAAAATTTAGATGAATGCATCATGTTTGAGGCTTGACAAACTTTGGCTACACTTGACCATTATTTCTGTTTTCTGTTTTGGGTTTTGATTTTTTGATGTGAAGTTTTAAGCAAATGTTCATTATGTGCTCACGATTCAATGCAAAACAAAAACGATTGTTTTATTTAATTTTGTGTCAACTTTTACTATATTTCAAATTCTTTTGAAGGTAGTACTGCACATATTTAGCAAAATGTAAATTTCAATCACAGGTCGCTTTACCTTTTAACGTGAAATAAATCAAAATGACTACAATTAATCAATGAAAATACCCAAGAAAACTCAAAGCAGACAAGAAATAAACAAAGTGGAAGTAATAAGAGTTGTCACAAAATGGTCCATAAAAGTCTTGACAAGGATACCAACCTAATACGACAACAATGATAAAGAGTGAAGCAAGACCTGGTTTAGGAAAATTGCATACGACACTCAACTTTGGCAGTTGCCTAGTACTCAATACAAACAAACAAATTTGTTCTTCGCAAATTTACAAAACATCAGAAAAAGTAAAAAAGAAATTCACAAATTGAAAAACGTAAAAAAAGTGCACTCGAAACTCATTTCACTCATTTCGCTCATTTTAAGCTGATTGCTATAGCAGTAGCTCGTTGATGCTCGCTTCAGCAGCGTTTCAGTTCGAGCAGTAGCTGATTATGCCATTTTCCATTAGGTAATTCAGTGAAGCAGGCAAAGCAACAACAACACGAAAGTAAAAAATTGGAGCAGTAGTTCTAAAGAAGGTCGCCGTAGTTGTCGCGTTGTAATGTTTGGCATCTAATTGGTAATGAGATCCTGAAAGGCAAACGAAATGGTAACGGAAATGGAAATGAAAACGAAAATGGAAATTCAATATGAGCGCCAATAGGAAAATAATTTGGAATTTGCTATATTGAAGGAAAGTATGTGTGTGTGTCTGATATTTCTTTGCGTGTATTTGTAAAAATTTGACACAAAATGAATGAAAAAATTTGAAGGACATCAAACTGCATTTAAATTAACTGCTAAGTGGCAGTGCTATCGTCAGAAAAAAAAAGCAACAAAAACCCTAAATGTCAAGAGTTGAACACATTTGCATAAGCTTAAGAATGATATTTAATTTTGTTTAAAAATTTTTAAATCACTTTTACTGATGACATATTTTTTTTTAAAATTAAATGTTTTTCATTAGACCTACTTTCTAAACAGTACGTTGCATCAGTGTGTTTCTATGATTATGCATTGAAGTTGTGCTATTTTTTTGGAAAATTGTTGCGAATACTTAGGTGAGCAAGCTGAGCGGATATTTGAAAATAAAAACAAAAAATTCCTCTATACTCATACTAATGCAATGAACAAGTTCAACAGGTCGTATGAGTAATCATCAATTGTTGAAATTGATGAAAAACATTCCTCCAAATGATTGTTTGTTGGTTTTGATATTACAATAATAGCTAACTGCTTTAAAAGTTCGAAAATATTAACTACATGAAATTTAAATTAATTATGCTTATATTTGCTAATAGTAAGATGCTGTGAAACATTAAAATTCAAACGAATCAAAATTTAAATATACAATGTTCAAATACAGAAATCGTAGAATTTTATTACAGAATAAAAGTGTTATCACCCCATACCAATTCATTTAGATATAATTCTGATTAATTGTATAATTTAATTCCATTTAAGCTAATAATCACGCTCATTGCTAATCTTGTTGTCGTATCTTGATCTTTGCCTAATCGCCTTAGGGTTAAAACTAAATACATTTTCATTCTTCATTTGTGATCTTTTATTATTGTTATGTTTTCTATGGAGCAAAAGTCTATTATTTACATTAATTCACTCATATCAATTGTCGTCTTTGTTGTTGTCATAAATTGTTGTTAAACACACGCGATATGCGTATCAACCAACAATAAAAAATGTTGCTGCTTATATGAGATACTCGTGTTTGAATTGACGTATGTGTCATGTGATATGCGTGCATGTGCACAGATTTATGTTATCTATGCTACTTTTCTTTTTTGTTTATTTTTATCCCTCCGTTCACTCATTGCAATAGTTTGTCATCATATGTTTTAATATGATTAATTTAATTAGTCAACAAATAAATCTGTCAATTGCTTTATTTATTGACTAACGTTTGCTTGTAAATATCACTGTAAGAGATTTGCATCATTGATATATGGTTTTTAAGAATATTCCCTGACATTTTTACTAAAGTGATAGTTTATGTCAGTGTGACCTATTTTATGTTCGTGGTATTATGGTAGTATGATCATGTGTTTATCTTTTGGCCAAAAAGATTAATATATTAAACTTATCACAACTTATACTAAGCTTTTTGTATTATTCCTTTATTTCACTCTAAAGCTGATTTTCTGTAAGCAATTTTAATGGAAAAAACACGCACATAAAATCATTCACAGACTAAGTTTCCAAAATAAGGTAAACGAAATAAATAAATAAAAAATCGGCAAAAATAGTGCAAAAAATCTTTTATTAAATGGGAACACAATTTTTGGCGTTTTTTTTTTTTCAATGTCTCAAATTGAAGTTTTTTTTGAAGAAAGTTGTATGTAAAGTTACTTAGGAAAATTAATAATAAGTACAAATTTGGCATAAAAAAGGATGATGAAACATAATACTTAGAGTAATCCTTACTTAACGTCCATAGCCTTCTTCTCATTACTTCAGGGTTACGCTGAGTTTTTTTAGACAAAGTATTTCCATATAATAGCTTTTCTTAGAGATTAATCTTTGAGTAAGTTGACTTTTATTCAAAAATTCGTTACAAATTTTGATTTTATTTTATATGATAGCCTAAATTTAGCTTTTGGCTAGTCTTCAAGTTGTTCTGAGTTGCTTTAACAATTAATAATTGTCAGCATCAGACTGCCACCAGTACTGTGTTTTATTTAGTGTGACCAAAAAATCTGATAATACCTTCTCAAGTAGATGTTTTTGTGACATTTCGAGAAATGGTTTTATTTTCACTAAATCTCAATACTTTGGTGAAATTTAATTGTACTTTTTCGCCAATTTGCATAACTTTATATAATTTCTCATAATTAAAGTCTTTCTGCATTGAGTAGTTCACCCATATACATACTATCATCTCACACTCACACCAACACCACTTGGCACTTGCCTTTTGCTGTCAATAATGAACTGAGCGACGATGACGACTCACGTTTGATGCGAAAAATACGCGTGAAAATCAACATGAAAGCGTAACGCATTACATAATAAATGTGGAAAACGTGAAATGCACAACGTCAACAACTGTCAGTAAACAAGATTTGCTACGTTAGCAAAAGTGCTATGCAAAGAAGACGAAGTGTGAAAAAAATCTTCAAAAAAAAAGTAAAAATTACACTTAAAAATTTGGGAAAATACTACCTAAGAATTCCACAAAAAAAAAACACATTGAAATCCATGGTACGCCAACGTAAAATGATGAATGCGCATTTTTTATGAATAAAGTAAATAAAATAAAGCAAAAAGAAAAAGAAGTGCCAAGCAACAACGCAATGAAAACCTTTGTTAATATTTAAGCAACTTATGTCTGAAGACAACGGCAGGGCGCACAACACATGGAGAGTTTCTGCACAGACGAATAACACGCGGCACATTTTCACACTGAAATAAAAGTAAAATTTTTTCATTTCAAGCTAAGTAACTAACGGAATCAAAAAGAAATCATTTTTGACTCAAAGTACCAAACATCAGATTAAATTTTTAGACAGAATCGTTTTTTTTTTTTTTGAACTGAAAAAAAAGTAAAACGTAAATTGCTGGCAACTTTTTTGGACCACCCTCTACACCACATCCTTTCAGATGTATTTTTTTAAATATGTCTTTTTCGAGAACTGTGCCAAAATAGCTTTGAAAGTTTATAAACAGTGCGAGCTCTCAAGCTTCATGAACAGATCGCTTGCCAAAGTATAAACTTTTTTGAGAATTCAGTTCTTACCATCTAATTGTCCTCATTTGGAATGTATTGACGTTTCGTGGTGGTGTAAAATTGTTTTGACATTATATACTTATATTAATACCTTGTAACAAAAGCTTTGTGATACATTACCATGCAGTGAAGTTTAGCCATTTAAACGTTATTATTTAATGAAATCATATATTTTTCGAGTTCATAAATTTTTAAATAATCAGTGGAAAACAATTTAAGAGTATTTTTACAGCCCAGATACAAACTAAGCAATCGTTTTTACTAAACAAGTTTTAAGCTGCAAGAGTTTGAAGAAGAGATATTTAATCCTTCTTTTGTTCAAAAGAGCGGTCAAGCTTATGAATATGTTAGCATTAAAATTAAATGAATTCATTAAATTAAAAAAAAAAAGTGACAATAATTTTTTTTAGTGCATGAACATTAAGAGCAACCTCAAACAGCAAAAAAAAAGACGTGTTGAAACGTAAACATAAATTGTTATGTCGCTTTTATAGGCTTGCATTACATATAATGTTGCTCATGAATCCTTTTTTTATTTTTTTTTCTATCATACTACTGCTACGCCTTTCCTCTTAGTGTGTTTTTGTTAACCTCCCTTTACACTGCCACTGCAATTAATTTTGTGCGCCTCACTTACAGTTGAATGCTTAAAATTTCAATTCATTTGGGAAACATTTTTACTCTTATATAAAATGAAAAAAAGAAAACAAGCAACAACAGAAAGAATAAGCGGAAAAATTGTCGCGTCCATAAAGTCACTTACACTTAATATTTGCTTGTTTCTTCCTTTTTCCAGAGTTAAGTCCTTTTGCTTGCTGTCATACAGCCCGCTTGAATAACTCAGTTGGCCATAAATGGTCAGCAAACTCTTTAGTGCCTTGGTTTTGTACACCGTTGTGCCTTTGAATTCTTTTAAATATTTACAAGCTGTTCTGCTTTCTCTTTCTCTCACTATTTTGTTATTTCCAAAATCTCGTTTTGTGTTTTGAAACACATTTTTAAGATGTTGTTCTCTGTTAACTCTGCTTTTTAGTCGCTTTATTGTTTTTATTTGTTTCAATGGGATTTGCTTTTTAGATTATAATGATGATGGAGTTGAAATTTACGTGTTTGTCACTTTATATGCCATTTAAATTGCTGATGTCACTGATATTTTAAATTGTAACAGGCATTGCAAGATCAGAGTGATATTTTGTTTGAAATTTTGGTTTGATTATGTACATGGCCCTTTTTATTTCTCTATAAAGCAGAGGCAAATTTTGAAAAATATAGTACTTGTAATTTTAGCTACGCAAACAGAGAAAAATGACATACCAAGTGAGTACTTGCTTTATTGATGACATCTGTGTACTGATGCATTACCGTAAATAATTCTTCTGTACATCGTATAGAATTTTTTTGTATGGAAGGTGGCACGCTTTCTTCTCGTGATTCTCCCACTTTATTTGTATAGCTTATTAAAATCATTTCTATCATTTGAGTGAAATTTGGTTACATAACTTTAAGTAACTCTCTGGCAATAAAATTTTTTTTTAAAGGAGATGCCGCGCGTTTTGTTAAAAAAAGCTCCCTACTTTTGTCAGGTGCTAGTTTAAGCCATTATCCGTATTATTATTTGTTGAAAATTTGGCATCATTACTTACTCATATTCATTATATCGAGCTGTAAATAAAGATGTTGCCCACGTACTTAATTCCATTGAGCTATCTCGCTACATGTTCCAGTGGTCATAATATCCACGTACAGGCAGACTAACGGATATAGCTGTATGGACTCAGAAGTTGACAATGATCACGAAAGTAAACATTTTTCTATACCTATCACCAACGTAATCATTTTGCATGCAACAACATTGACACTAAAATGAAACAGGGCGTATGAGTGACATTTAACTCAACTGAAAACTGTGTGGAAGATATTTTGAGAAATATTTTTATAAATCAAAAAATGGTGTTGAACAAATTTATTTAAAGAGATTTCTTATTTTGATAAAACTTAAGCATTTTTTAACATTTGCACTTTTTTTTTATTCTATTCCCCATATTTATTGTAATACTTCGCCTCAAAAAAAATGTTTAGTCTAATTTTGAAATAAGTACTGCTAATTAGTAGTACTTTTTTTTTGAAATTTAAATTCAAAAATCAAAAATGTCGCAGAAAAACATCAAAAGATAACTGCAGCTGTTTAAAGAATGACCGATAGATTAAAAACAGCTATATTATCAAATATTAAATTTCATAAAGCTATTGGCCTCATTTCACCTACGCTAAACAAAAATAAACTCCAATATTTGCATATAGAGTAAATTTATTGCTAAAAGCAGAATCACAATCCGAAAGCGTAGGAGTTTATGGTATCACTACAAACTAAACTAATGCGCGCACACACACAGACAACGTGGCCACAACGCACCTAAATTATTGATATTTATTGGCAATAAGCTTTTCGTTTGGAAGCTTCTTCCTTCAACAAGAAAAAACCAAATCCAACCACACTGACATGACAATCCCACGCATTCAATCGATTATCTCTGGTCTAACGCTCTTGCTTGAACGCCTTCTAACCCCACATTCCCAAGTGGTAATTCGTTTTGATGTGTTTGGTTTATAAAAAAACAAAAAAGTTTAAACTTTTGGCTCACGTCGACATCATCTTCCTTGTCGTCGTCGTCGGTATCGTCTTTGCCGCAGTCGCACAACATTGCCATATTAATCAATAAAATGAGTGCTGTAGCACAGTAGCAACAAAGGACAAGCAATCAGACTAACAGACGCACTAACACTGAGATTTCAAAATAGACGCACGCACGCACGCACGCACGATTTGTGACAACAACAATAACAATTTAATGTTTAGAAGAAAGCAGCAATATAAAATCATCCCGTTTAAGCGCATAATAAATGGATAGCAAAATTTTTCGACTGCCATTTTCATGGTCATTAATCATATTCTTAAGGTTTCTTTTGTATTTAAAGGAACAACTACTAATGTTTTTTTGTCAAAAGTAGAAAAAACATAAATTTATATCAGGTTTTGTCTTAGCAGAAATAGAACAATAAACTATAAACGAACTTTTTTTCTTAACTCCTTCTTTTTTAAACTATTTTATGATGTTCACTTATAGAAAAATCCTCAATTTTTTATTTACAGATTGATTGTCAAAACTCTATGGTAATAATTCGAAAGGAATCACTTAAGTACTTAACGCTCTGACACATAGCAACACATACAACATGACATAGCAGTGACACTATCGATGGTAATTTAACCAGAAAATGCTTTTTTCACATAGACAAAGATATATATAAAAGCGCAAGCAAGTATACGCTCCCTGCAGGAAACATTGCATGTGGAGACAATGTCTGTAAAAAAATCTGGTAAGAGGAAGCATTCCATTGCGCGATGTGTGAAATCAATTTGAAAGAAAACAGGGTAACATTTTTACTGTAAGTAGAAAACGAATAATATTTTTTCAAAGTGTTTTCTTATATTCAAAAGTATGATCTTCCGGTTAGTTTTTCAACCCTTTTTTTTTTGTTCAAATGATTCTCTCAGCTGGTCTTGTAGTAGCCCATACGATGGTTCCAATTTTTCAGTAAATTTTTGACTGTAAGAGCACTAGTTGCACTTATTTTGTCCTTAAGAGTCTTAACCGTTGCTGTATGGCTAGCGTAACACTTATCTTTAACGGCTTCCTACAAATTATAGTACAACGGAGTCAAATCCCAGCTACGTGATAGACAATTCACATCACCGAAACAGCTAATAGCGCGGTTCTCAAACTTACCATTCAAAATGTCGATTATTGTATAGCTTGTGTGACCCGGTGCAGCATCCTGTTGAAACAAATGTTGCCCAAGTCCATAACTTCGAAAACAGGCCATAAATAATCAGTTATCATTGCACGGTAGTGCTTACCATTCACTGTAACGCATCTTCCTTCCTCAACTTCAAAGAAAAATTACCCAACTCTGAGCAATAGCAGCAATGTTTTCGGCTGTGTGTACTGTACGAGTACGAGAACGTGTTGTTTTATCCACACGTCTCACGAATTACATGGAAGGCGCTTCATTTCTACCAAATCTGGAAAGTAATTTTCTTACAAAGTCGTTAGAAGATTCACCATTCATTACTTCTCAACGTTGTTTAAGCGTATATCGACCTATTTCCATAATTGGAGATATAAAACTAACTTTTTGTCATAACACGAATGATATTAGAGTTGCCACACTCAAAAGAACTAGTAGTTCAAATTCCAAATGCTGTATAAAAGCCAACTCTGGACCTCATTTTGATTTTGTGATTATTGGCATACGTTTTCATCCCATTATTCTATGAATGAAAGATCTTTCTTTTGTTTTTGGTCATCAATATGTAATTATATATTTTCATTTCATTTTTAGGAAAAGGAACTATCTATTTTTATTTGAAATTGAATTTTTTTATATTATGTTTAGTTATAAAACAAAATAATTACGATTTATATATTTTTCATATCCAGTTTAAAAAACCAATTAATGTCACCTTGAAAATGTCTCCTACTGAGCACCATTGCAAACACACACAAGACCTGTTTAATCAAAATAGTTTTAACATTTTGAAGAGAAGTGTCACTCACAATAGCAACAATATCATCCACACAAAAATAACAGATACAACAACCACAGCAGTAACAATATAAACATTTTAAGTTTACTAAATGCATTATGGTAAATGCATAAACATGCAAGCACATGCGAAGTTGCAATAATTTATTCGAACATGTGTGCATGTGCGTGGGAGTGTGCGTTGTAGACAAACAAAATAACATTTTCGAAAATAAGTTTCAGATTGCAAGCCAAATCAAAATGAGAGCTACTAAAACTTGAATTGTGTTCATGCGGATGCCGTAATATACCCAGTGAGAAGCGAAGCTTGAGTTTTGCTATCTATTCCATCCGTTAGATCATTTTCTATTAAGCTTTCCTACTGGATTCAAAAACAAACAGTTGATTTGACCAACATTACACACACAGCAATAGAGCCAGATACATACATACATGAACACCGAAATAAACTCGAATAAGAAATTAAAGCATTGAGGGATTCAAAAGTGGACCGGTTCATTCCGAACGTGAAATGTAGAATGTGAGAAACCCCAAAAAACCAAAGTAAATTGCAAAATGGGAGAAAAATGTAAAAAGTGTTGAGGAAAAAATCAATAAAACCTAAATATCAGTTGTGTTCGTAGTTGAAATCTGTCAAAGCAAATGATTAATTGAAGAACTGCAAAGGAAATCAAAGAATATGTACTGCAGGATTTTTTTTTATTATTTTCTGTGAAAGACAGCATAAATGAATTGGGATGAAAAGGTTAAATAAATACAAATGGGCAACACCTGTAAAAGAAGTTTTTTTTTATGGAAGATTTAAAATTGATGTTGACATGAAATTCGTAAAATTAGATTCTGGAAAAATTCAAAAACACAGAAACAAAAAAGGTGAAAGTATGTTATGAAATTAATCAGTGCTTATTTAATCCATTTGAAAACCATTTTTATGAGGACAAATAACTCAAACAATCTTTCTCTAAAGCTTTATAAAAAAATATTTAATAGCAGTCGAAATCTTGTTTAATCGATTTTATTCAGACTTAAAGGTTATTGTTGAAAATGAATAAATAAAAAACCCAATATTTACAAAAAAAAATTTTCATTTGCACTGTATAAAAACTATGGGCGAAATATTTTAAGTGTAAAATACATAAAAAAGCTGACAAAAGACACACTTTTAAATCAAATTATAAAACATCCAGACATTCCAGAACACCACACAATAGGGGACAATACTGGTACTGAAAATGAGCGGAAGCTCGGAGTTTTTAATGAATCAGGCCCTCATCTCATTTCTCATTTTCATCAAAAATTAAAATACTCACATACTTTGGCCTTAAGTTACCACCAAATATTTGAATTCGGAAATTTCTTTAGGGGTGAAATTATTATTATATATATGTAGTAGCAGGCCCGACAGACGATGTTCTGCCCTTGGCGATAGGTGTAGCTATAACTTTAATTTGGTTATAGTCCTTATCTTTTACTCATTGGCTTTGCCCAATTCTGTCAATCCCAATTATGCTGTGAACCTTTTATAAAACCACCTACTTGCTGAGATGTAAAAAAACTGATTTTTCTTATTCGGCGATCGGTTGAACGGCTTAGGAGACCATAAGCAACACACGCACTCAATACACATTCAGCTTTATATATATAGATTCATAAGACTTTTGTGTAAGTCTCAAAAGCATCGTTGAATGGGACACACCCATTACATGTACATGTAACAGTGGGACAAGGCCACTTAATCGGCACAAGAAAGCCGCGTACAAAGTTTAGGTAGCACGTGTGCTCGTAAGACTGTGGCTAGGTTCTAGCTGACGATACACATGAAAACTTCAATGTCAACTATATCTGTTTATTAATCGCATTTGTTTTTATATCAGTTGATGCTGGTATATACAAAACTCTCAAGCACTCTCGTGCTATCATGTAGTCTACCAATTTTTGCACTTGATAATGCTTGTCTCGTAAAATATCAAAACATTCCAGTTCTGATTGCTGTAATACTAGACGCTGTTTCTCTATACTTCCCTGTGGTTGTATCAATTTTCAAGTTGGTTATTTTGTTTGCTGTGCTTACTACTATTTTTACCATTGATGCTCAGATTTCATTTGCACATGTAAAGTTGTTTCTTTGCTTTTTGTGTGGTTCGACCACGATCTCGATATATTTATTTTATTTACTTTTTCAAAGCTCTAGAACATTGCAATATATTCGCAAAAATATTACCTTAAGTTTGAAAAGAAAAAAAAATAAGATCTCAAAACTAAGCTGACGTTATGAACTACAACAAAGTTTTTTCTACGACTAATACTGCTGCTATAACTGCAACCAATTCTACTATCCTTTGTGTAATTCTCCTTTCTAATGTCATAGCTAGCTAAAATAGTTAAGCATGTGAATGAGTGTTCAAGTGTATGTCTGTGTGTCCTTTGTGTGTGTACTTATTGTCACTTGTATGTCATATTGCATTGTTCCATGTGCATTGTTTTTACCGGCTGTCATACGAATTGCTAGGACCTAATTTAACTGGGTTCAACATTTTTCTTTCTTCATTGTGCTGCTTTTCTTCCTGCTGTTGCTTTTTTTTGTGCCTGCTAGGCTGCGGTCAGTTATAGGTCTTTTGTTGGTGAGTTTGCTTTTCTAGGGGGGCTCAAATAATATGTATCAAGTTTAGAATAAATAATTTGGCTCGAGTTTTTTGAACAAAACCAAAGGAAGCAACATATATTTTTTCACTGTCCAGCACTCACCAGGCGCAGAATAGTTACCTTTTGACAAACATCGGCCAACTTCATAGCATACATATGCAGATGGATAAAAAGAACAAAGCCAAAGCTTTTCTTGACGAAAGAGAGTTTGTGGTAGCACAGTCAGTTCATGTATTAACTTCAAATATCAAACTGACATTTGCTGAGCCACCCTAAGGCAGATACATATATATGCATAAATGCAGTTGCATGTGTATATGTGACATACTAATATGCTGCATTTACAATGAATAGAAAGAAGAAGAATCAAACCAAAAAAAATATAAAAAAAAACTACCATTTTGTTGTTTGTTTGTTCGGTGACGTTAGGCTAGGCTCCTTTTCCTTTTGCTCTACTGTGCTGCTCTCTCTGCTGCCTGCTGCTAAAATGGTTGGGCTATTTTAGGTGCAAATGTCATTCATTGTATTTGAAGTTTTGTGGAATTTACATTTCTTTGTCATTTGCTTGGTGTTGCTGTTGCAGCTGCTGCTGGAGTTTTTCATTATGCTGTTTTTGTGCATTTTGTTGTTGTTTTTGTTGTACCTAGTTTTATTTTCACTTACAATCAGTGTGACTGTATGATGGCGTTTCGTTGTCGTTTTCGCTCTTTTAAGTTGGATACCTTTTTTTCGATTACCATTAGTTTAGCAGGTTACTGGAACATGACAGTCGCAGTCGTTTATTTAGGTCCTTCGTTTGACTTTGTTTGGCTTTTTTTGTATGAAAAAATTCAGTAACTCATTTTTTTTTTCTTTTTTTTGCACTTTTACATTCATTTGTTTGTCATTTTATAGTTGCAAGTGGGGCACATGTTCACCTTTGCAACTTTATTGGAACGTAATGTAAATTTCTTCAACATACTGCCAGCTATTTTCAATACCTTATTTAGTGTAGTAGTGTCACTTCTTTTTGAAATATTCATTTACGAAACAGAACAGTGTCTTATGGTGCATGTAAAACAATTTAAGGAGATGTGACAGTTTATATTTTAAATACCTCTAGCTTAGTTCCTCATTTTTAGGTAGGATTACTTGGTTTTCAGTTGATGAAACTTCTATTTCACGCAATTATTTGAATCAGCTTCATACGTTAGCTTATTAAATGTATTGTATATGATAAAATATTGATGATGACTTCGTAAGTGCTTACGATATTCATCATCGGTAGTATTCCGAGACTACTTTTCTTGTACTGCTACACACCACTTTAAGGATCCATCAAAGCTTATATTTATTGGACGTAGCCAACTTTTATGACATTTATTTCACGGCTTATACCGACAACTGGTGCTAAAGCATTTGATGCTTAAGCCTTTTTGATAAGAAATAAATTTTAAGTCGATGTAGCCTTCAAAATATCAGCACTTTTTGTGGTTCCGACACTTCAATTCTAATAAGTTGCTTATTGTTTACCTTTGGTATTGATCTTGCTGGTGAGTCTTATACAGCAACTGTTCTTCAAAGTACTTAGGTACTTTTTAGACGACGCATGTGCTTTTTCGTCATGAACATCAAAAAGTCAAATAAATTCAAACAAAATTTTAGCTTTTTTACTAAAAAAAATTTAGTAAAAGTTAGTTTACTGCAAGCTTTTAAGCAAATTTCAGCTTAATCTTAATCACAAGGCAAAGCATCATAGGTTCTCTGTATGAGCGTATAACTGCTTCACGACCTTGGCAATTAATCCTTGTTGTCACAGATTTGATTTTTGAGACGTGTGGCACATGTAAATTATAGTTTCACGCACGAATCAATTATGTTGGCTGCAGCGATACCGAAAAAAGTTCTACTAAAATTTTTTAAACAACAAACGTCAAAATTGGCTGATCGTAGAGAGCTAAAGCGGTATTTTGAGAATAAATATGCAACTTTTAGGGATGAGTTTGACAGCATGTGGTTCATTCAAAAATTCGGTGGTGTTGATTTAATGAAATATTTGTGTACATCAATAAAAAGAAATCAATTGTAGAAAACCAAACAAATAAATCACTTACCAATTGTGGAATTGCACAATTTAGAGGACACTGCTAAAAGTTTAAAAGCACTGATATAAAGCTTCGAATAGAACCAAAGCGGATGCTGCACTTAAGCAGCAACTGTAATGCATTTAACCGCAGACCCGATACTCTCAGGCGGCAGCGCTTTAATCACGATTTTTGCTGTTCATTAATAAAATGTTTTATTGTCCTATTACTCGAAACTTGTTTATAAATTCACTTTAACACTTTTTACTACTTTAGTATTGATATATTATTGCAAAATATGCAAAGATATACCGGAGTAGTTAAACGCGCACTTTGGAAAGTAAATGAAAACTGAAACATGAACTGGACATGTCACGTTGCTTACCGAATTGGTTCGCCGATTGGTGTGAAAAGTAATGAGCGGGGTTCAGATCATCAAATTTTTCATTATAATTTTGTCAAACAATTTGGCAGCTCAAGCGTACACATGATCGAATTTTTCGTCAAATTTTTGTTTGTTCTAACCAATAAATTGAAAACTTCGTGGTGGTGTACACATTATTTGATCAAGAATATATAGGGCGCAGACACGGCTCCATCATATTTTTTTTTTTAGCTTTAATATCGCATTCTTCGCTATAGTACCAACTTGGCAACCTGTTCATCCACATGGCATTTGGGTACTGAATCGAGACTGGACGTATACTTTTTAGATGTCGAAGGTACTTTTTCGTCATGCATATCAAAAAGCTACTTAAAATCGTGGTATAATTACCAAGGTAGAATTATATTGTCGAACTCAAATTACACAACCGTCAAAAGTTCCACCATTGCTGTCAAGAATGTCCTATTGTTTAACCTATTTTTACCTATTAGCATGTGATATGGAAATGTTGGCTGATTTTAACAGAACAGTAGCCTTAAAAATAAAGAAGAAGAACTGTCATTTAGAATAGCTGCTACCATGATAATTGTACCATGCTACAAATTAGTAAAATTTAGGGAAAAAAAATTTTACTTTTTACTAAAAAAAATGGTCAGAGAAATTTACTCCACAGATTTCTGCGCATATTTCAGCTAAATTAATTTAAAAGAAAAAAAACAATATGAAAAACTCAAAATGTACTAAAACTGTGCCGGAAATGCGCCAAATGTACCAAAAACTTGTCCAATGTACTGACAACGATTTTTCTCGACGCAAATGTTCTGATAAAGGTACAGATGTACCGAAAATGTTCTCTTTAGTTACTAAATTAACTACTGCCCAAATCTATGTAAGTGAATATTTGTGTTAGTTTGAAAAATAATGCGAAAGTTTTTAATTAATCACTCAGAAAACATTGAACCGGATTCAAAACATAGGATTTCTTTTCCACACGTGGTTTTATTTTTTTTTTTTTTTTGTATGCTCCTATTACACTAGTCTATAAGTCTTTTGATAATATGAAGTGACTAGGTGTTTTCGATAGACTTCAAGGTCAGACGCGATTAAATTTTAGTTTATTAAGGTCAAAAGCGGAAATGACAAGCTTCGATTTAAGAGAAATTTCCAAAATTTCGAGCATTGCTAGCCTCTTTTAAGTATTTCTTTTAGTACTTTATAGTGGATTCATTTCCAAATTTTTGTGTTTCAATTCGACAGACATCTGTATAATGAACCTTGTGATACCATTTGTTGTCGTCCTCAAAACTTTGAAAAAACTTCCTGAATTAATATTAAGGAAAGTTGCTCTAAATTTTTCACTGGTAACTTTTAAATTAGTGCCAACGAAGTGAAGTTAAATTTTAGCTGCATAAAAATGCCTGCTGCTCAACAAACCAAACGTTATCATTGCTGCAGGCGCACATAAAAAATAGAAATGAAAAAAAATTTAAAGAAAAAATCAAACCAAAAGAAACTCATTGGTAACATCACAACATCAAAAAATAGCAACTGCGCCTAAACGTGATTGCAATCAACAAAATGCCAATCTGCAGCCTGTTTTTGGTCAAAAAATTACTAAAAGCAGTAGGAAACAAAAAAAAAGTCACACAAATTCAACAAAAACAACAGAAACTAAAAAAAGGCTGACTTTGGTATAAAACACTGCCATCGCTACCAACGCCAACCACGTGGCAAAAAAGTTAAAGTGACAAACGTGTTGCGCTGCTGGCGGCATCCGAGGTGATGGCGGGCGGATGAAGCGTTGCAAAGAACGGAAACCTTGAGTAGGACAACTATTCATACAACTACATTTAATTTAAAATAGGCTCTAATATGACAGTGAAAGCGAAAGAAGCGAGAAGAGAAATAATAAAAATAGACGATGCTCTAAAATTTGGCCTAAATAAGCAAAGTGGGGAAAAGTTAAAACAACAACGAAAAGAAAATCAATAAAGTTTGACATTTTTTACGAGCTACGAGCATCATTTTTCTGAAAAAAAAAAATTTAGTTTCGAAAAGATGCATTCTGCAGAATTATTACATCAGTTGACTAACTGGTACTTTTGTGGCTATAAGGTTCCGATTTAGTTATTAACCAACATAGGCAATTGAAACGCAAAATTTTTATGGTACTCGATACTTATACCTAGACATTTTGCATCAGTTCAGCTCAAGTTGCTCATCTCTTATTCGTGACTGCAATTGCACTGCAATTTTTTCAAATTTTTATTCTTTGCTAAAGATGTGCTGTGCTCTTATAATTTGAAGGCCTTAAATTTCATTTTCTATGCTCCTACTTCATTTGCTCACGTCCGTGTGCCGAATTTTGTCTTCTTTTTTGGCGCTTGATGAAACATCGCGTGCTGCGCCAATGCGGCCAGTTTTTGAAGCAAAACTTTTCTATGCAATTATGTAGTGCAAGACTTCTGGCATATAAAAGTGCAGCATCATCATTATCTTCATCATATGTATGTGCCTAAGGTTAAATATTGCTTTAAAATTATATTTGGAATTTAATAGAGTAACATTATGACTAGATAATATTTCATACAGTTAAACAATAAAATTGTTATGCTTAATTTGCATTGCAACTTTTTTGACATTTATAATAGTGGCGTCACTTTACCAAAACTGTGGGGGGACGAGAATTATAATTCCACCACAATTAGATGGATTTATTGATTTGATGTATTTAATAATAATTAGTAACAGTTTCTTGGGGGGGGATCACTGCCCTCCTCAGCCCTACCGAAATGACGCAACTGACTTATGAGCAAACCTTAAAGAAACGCTTTTAAAAACTTCTTTTGCACAAAACTCAATAGCGACTTGTATTAGAAAAAAAAATTTTTTTTTTTCTCAAATAAAATTTTCGTTTGAATCCATTTTAGCCTTTTTCCAAAGAAGTTTTTTGTAAAAGTGTTTTTGATATATGTATGAATGAACATAGCAAATAGGAAAAGTCGTTCCTGCCTTTTTTTCCGTGCAAAGTGATTAGCAAAAATTAAAAATATCCTTACTTTTCCTTGGACAGACGGTCACTTGACCCGTGATTACAAGAAAAACTTGAGTAGCAGACGGGTTTATATACAAATATAGTGTACAGATGAGTGTTCAGGTTGAATGGTAACAAAAAATTAAGCCTACTCAATTACTTTTTCTCCACTGTTACAACATCTTGTTTCTACTTGCTTTATATAAAATCGTTGGCATTCAATGTGACTAAAATCCTAATGGTTTTATGTTTTTCCCAACTGATTTGCTCACTTGCGGTTTTGAAATAAACTACATAGCCTCGAGAAAATTGACAGAATGCAAAATATCACAGCTCATAATATCGAATGTACATCCTAGTAACCTAAATATAAAGTTTTATTTTTATCAATACCACAGAGAGATAACTTTCGAATTTCTTATGCCAAAATGTAGCTACATAAGTCACCTGACTGACGGTGGTAACGGAAAGGAAACGATTAACATTAATATGCCCGCAACTATCTAGAAGCTGATGGTTAATATCGAAACAGAAACCCATACATTATGTTCGAAATTCTTAGCGTTGTAATATTTTCGAAGGATCCCGCCGGTGTCAGCCCGAAAATGACGAAAATGTGAAAGACAACTAGTAAAAAAGAATTTTCAAGTTTAAAGTTTTTGTAAATAAAAAAGTTATGTGTTATTTAAGCCAAGAATTCGCAGCCCATAGCTCGTTTGGCTCTTCCAGCTCTTACAACAATAACAAAAAATATTGAGCTCACTTCGAGCTCTTTCCGTCATTCGAGCTAAATCATTTTTCATCGACTCGTTGAACTCTTGCCACTACTACTCAAGTTAAAAAATTTCGGTTTGCTATCGTTGCATGGGTTTTGTTTTTGTAGTTTTGTCTTCAACGCACTTTATTGTTTGTGTGATTTTGTTTTCAATTCATTTGCTCCTTGAACTTGGGATTTTTGTTTTCCTTTTTTTTCATGCATGTGTCTAAAAACTTTCATCAATACTAGGATTTTTGTTCGCAAAATATTTTTCAATAATATTAATATAAAAAAAATTATGTACTGATTTGTGACCCCCCTCACCTCGCCCCGTTCAGCCATGCGAGTATGCCGGCCATAAAGCTGGCTCTGATATTAAACATTTTAAAACAGAAATTTTGTCAAACACTGTCATGCCTCTTAGTAGTTATTACCAGAATTATAAAATGTTATCTTATGCCATTTATTCACTTTTAAGTTTAACCAAAGCGAATAAAACATATTGTTTCTGTAAGAAATATCTCTAAGGTAAAAATATGTCAACTTTGCAGGAAAGCAAAGGAGAGCTCATACAATAGAGAAGAGCTGCCAGACAAAATTGATAAGAGCAGCTTGTACCCCTCTACAAAGGATTCTATAGATTTTGCGATATGAAAACAAAGTCATTTTTTTCAATATGTATTTTTCTAAAGTTTTACTGAGTAGTAGTACTGACGACTTTTTGTATTTGCTATTTGCCCTAATATTTCTTCTCATCACTGCTGTTTTGAAGTCTGAAAAAAAAATTAGTACAATGAAAATGAAATTATTTGTGTAGTGCAACCTTCATTATGATTGCAGTCTAAGATAACAACAAAGTTTAGTTAAGACTCAGCGTACTTAGTCAAGACACCACTCATATACATTTTAGTGCAAAATGTGACATACAGACTGCTCCCAAGCGCATGTGTAAGCTAATTTTTATTATATGACAACGCTCACCGTCTTCCTTTTTTCTTCATTTTGCTCGACAGTTTTACCCTTTTTGTGGTCATTTGACAGCGTTTACACGAGGAAACTCTTCAAAGAAAGTTTCCCTGTCTGTAGGCAAGAAGGGAAAAACGAAAGGGTGGTGTACAGAATTTGTCGTACACGCGAAATCCCTTACGTTCTATTCTTTAGCTGATATTATGCTTTGAATTTACGTTTGTTGTGGCGGGTTGACGCAGAAATTGCTTTGAAATTTTCTTGCACAAACAAATTCAAGTTTCCGTGTGTAAACGCAAAAGAAATTCACAAAAGAGAATAGACAAGAATTTCTCAGACTGAATTTGCTGGTGTAAACGTTGACTTTCTTTACTATTCCATTTAAAATAACGGCTGAAGTTTCGAAATAAGAGAATGGCGCACTATATATTTTCACTAAAAAATAACTTTATTGTTGCTTGAATTAATTTTACATTCGTCCGAGTTTTCGGTACTTGCATCAATTTCTTTGTAACATTTATATTTATAATTTTATTAAAGCCTTGTAATAATTCCAGAGTGTTATTTTGAAATAAAAATATATTAACCATATTGAATTTTACTTGGCCAACGTTGGATTAGGCGTGGGAGTAGCGCAACACAATGCTGTGTGTAGAAGCATTATTCAAAGACCTGGCAGCACACAGCCAGCATTACAATTTTAAAAGACTTTGCTTCAAAAAATTATTCGAACGAATGAGCTTTCATAAAGGAAATGGACATCACCAGTCTTACGAGCACGAAGTTTCGAGTTTCGAGACTTAGATAGCTGTTGTTCATCTCATTGGAAGTACATATATCTACATATATTATTAATCTTTGAATATTATCTTGCGCTTGGATCCACTTTGAAAACTGAATTTAAGACTAAGTTAAGTCACATGGTTTCACAAACTCTGTAAAAAATATCACATTTCCTGATAAGCATCAGCCAATTTTGCATGTATAAGTGTTTAAAAAAAAACTAAAAATATGTACATCCATGTGCATTGAATAGATTTAAAAGAAACATTACTTAATTCGAACATGTCATTTAATTTTAATTTCCAAAAATTTTACCATTTTTCATTTAATATCCAGTTTACTTATCTTGAAAAGGATCCTTTGTAATGTATTTATCCAATTGCTTATCACTTTCGGGATCAACCTGTGACAGCTGCGAGAAGCCTTCCTCATCAACAAAGCAAATTTCATGACCATCCGGATCGGCCAAAATAATAACACGCACAGTCGCTTTATCAGGTGTATCCAAACTTATCAATGGTGTCAGGATGGTAGCATTTACTTCTTGTATTTTCATGTTTATTTTATCCTGTTCCTTAAAAGGTACCGCAAACGCAATACGTCCATATGCCTTTGCACGATTAAGTGGATAAGCAAACTGAATTAAATGTAGAACAGCTTGAGAGTTTCCATATGAGAGCAGTAAATCCTTTGGTCGACTTTCAAGAACGTCCATAGCCAATATATCATGCCAATATTTTTTAGATTCAAGTAAATTTGAAACGTTTAAGGCTACTTCAACAACAGGGTCACTTGAAGTTGGTTGTGGTTCATCAAATACAAAGAACTTATAGCCATCGGGTGAAAGAAGTACATAACGTTTTTCTTCCTGTTTAATAGGATAATTATTTGCACGTGCACGTTCTATTGTTTCTTTTGATTTAATGGTTATGCCTCCGAAGTCGTTGCCTGAGAATTATTTTTTTATTAAATTGGGCATATTTTTAGATCAATCAAGTATAACTTATTTGCTGCACTTACCCAATTCATAGTTTTTAACACCATAATTGTAGGTTAACTCTACTACAAAATGTGAAGATTCTGGTCCATAACCAACCATTGTTTTGCTCCAGCGATTATCATATGGCCTGTTAGATGAATATCATTTAATGTAAGGCACAATTTTTTTTAGTAGTTAACATACCCATTGCATTGTGCGTCGCATCCTTCTTTAAATTCCTCGTGGCGCAGCACCTATTGACGTCGATATATTATGTATCAAATACAATAATAATATGAATTAGATTATATGACGCCTAGTATTATATTTCATCGCTAGACAACAGGTTTTGTGTATTTTATTTTTACAATTATAGAAGATAAGCATCCAAAATTCAATCAAACATTTTTACTTTACATACATATATTTAATCACAACACGTAGGATCTATCAAATAGAAATCTACTCGAAAATATATGTATTTTTAAAACAAGTACTGTTTATATTTATGTCTCTTAATTAGTTTGTTACTTAAAATAAAATGCCGATAAGGAACACTCCAGTTTATTTTTATAACGAGATTTTTTATAGTTCTTACGTTTAACATTTTACTGCATGAATTATTGACCGTGGCAGAGAAAATATTTTGTAAGCAATACTAAGAATTGTGCCGGAAAAACGTGTAACAATTTGGAAGAATATTTAATAAAACGTATTTCAGGTTATTTCTTTTTTTATATATATTATTTTGATAGTTTAAGGGCTATTTCGAGGAAAAACAAGAGAAAAAGAACATCGGGTACTCGTACAAGCGAGTAGGATTCCGACTCGGTAAATAAAACACAGCTAGTATACGACAGAAAAAAAATTCATTTGCTTGGTTTGGGCTTTTTTGAAGTGATCCTCATGAATGCATGCTAAAGCCGTAGGCCACGTAGGAATTGAAAAATTTAGTCAGACCATTTTTCTGGAAATTTTGTCGACAAATTGCCATCAGATTTATCTATTCTATACAATTTCGAGACCTAGAAAACAATCAGCCTTGTTCTTTTGGATTGCCATTGAAATTTTTTTTGATTTCTGAAGCCTGGTTTTTCAATGATTTGCAATCTGTAATTAACCAGCCATTGCTTCTCTAATAAGGCTGTAGCATTTATTGTTTTAGTTTGTCCGGAAGGGAACCACCCAGAGTTTGATGGTATTACTGCGAACATTAAATGATTTCACATGAATGCAAAGAGAGTTATCAACAAAAATTTAGGAAACAGCATATTAAAGCATGAACCAAATATATAAACACCTATTAATTGAGTATTAAAAATAGATTTACTTAATATAGTTAGTAGTTTAAGATTTGTATTGTTTTGATCAAATGGCAAAACCTTGCCAAATAAATACATACACATATATAAAAAAAAAAATATCATTAGACCGCGAATGTGAGCTGTACTCAACAAGGGAGAACCCATTAATAAGTTTATTGATTCTGACTTAAAAACTTTCAATAAAGATTTCTCTAGAGCTCAAAACGAATGATCCAACAAAAACACGTACACAATATCTCGTGACTCGATTGTAATTATTAATTACTATGCAAGATCTAGAAAAATCACACAAAACCTGTTAGAGCGTTTCAATTCAAAACATAAATTTGACACTGAACTCACCTTCATGCCGAGAACTTTACGAAAGAAGTCAACATTTTTCTTACGATCCCCAATCTTCAAAACGTAATGCAATGCACGTCCAGAAATTTTAGATGCCATGATCGATAGTAACCTTTGGTGTAGAGCTATGGATGTGCGAAAATACAGCAACTGAAATTAGAAGGATAAATTTTACAAAACTTCCACCAGTTTCAATAACTAATAACCAGGAACAGTGCATAATTACAATCACCTCAAGATATAGCCGGCACTGAACTACAGAGCTGACAACAAATTGAAAAACTTAAGAGTCTACCAGGCGAATAAAACAGGTTTTTTTATTTTACTCGCGATTTTATCTAATCACTTTCATTATATGTTTTTGCTTTTCCTCTTTCAATTTGTAAAAGTACTTTTTAATTATAGGAATATAGAAAACATGAACTGATTGCAGTTGTTAAACGTCAAACAAAATAAACAAGAATTATGTGGCTATAGTAATTTGTGTTGCTAGCGTGTCGTGCGACATGTTGTAAATAATCAGTGCTGCCAGATCATATTTACTTGAGTTCTATTAATAACTCCGTAAACGGAAACTAATTTGTGTACGTTATTGGAAATACAACGAGCAATGGCTACGAAGGACTAAACGTGACCATTTAACTGTAGTCACATTAACCAAAATGAAGAAATACATAATAAAAATTAAAAAATCGTTAAAATCAAACTTTTTCATGTGGAAGTCTAAATTTTTTGTGGATTATTTTGCTTAATTTTTCAATTAAAAACTGCGTAATTGATAATAATTGCAAATTCTAAGGAAAAAAACTAAGTTCGAAACTTTTAGTATCTGTATCTCTGTAAGTCAGAGGCAAATCTACGTATCATCTTTAAGGTTGCTGAAGTTATATTAGGCGGAAGAGGAGAGCATCAGCAGGAGACCATAATTCAACAAAGAAATCGTAAAATCATTTACACTAAAAAATTTTTCTGTGTGGATAAAGTAGTTGTCCCACCAATGTTATGTTTTTACGAAAAAAGTAGTTTTTGACCCAGAATATCATTAAACTGGATTGGAGTGGGTTAAATATACCAGAAATTTTTTGTTAAAATTAACCAAATATATGAGTAAGTGATGAGCTTTGTAAAGTTTACGTCCATTAGTATTAGAATTACCGTCAGTCAGACATATTTTGAGGTTACGCTCGTAAAATCAATTACACTAGAACCCCGTTTTCGCCGATCCTATATGCGTTGTTTCAATTTGCCTTGCTTATACGATTAGAATTTTCCTCTGAAAATCACATGTAAAGAATTTTTCAATATGCTTTTGATAGGGGAATTCTCATTTTATTTTAAGCATAATTGCGTGTTTTGAAGAAAGAATTTAATTTCTAATAAGAAGTGTATGCATCCATATGACTTTTTGCATTTAAACAGAGACATAGTGATTGGATTTGCGCCACATTTCTTCAGTTCCTATTAACGAGGCGAATCGGGCCACTCGTGCATATAGAATATGTTTATCCGGCAACTCTAGGAACAGCTGTTAAATGTTGCGAGTGGTTTATTGGAAAAAAATTATGTATTTTCCAGTTGTATTATTACTAATTAAAAATTAGATATAAAGGCAATTGTCACTGAAGTAAACTTCTGCCGACAAATTACAAACCATACCTGCGAAGCCACTAGCACTCCATAACACACTTTTTGACTTGCCACGCAGCTCATCCGGCTGAAGCTGTTAAGTGCTACGCTCATATGTGAAGTCATGTCATAGTAAAACACTAAAATTTTTTTTAATTGGTATTCGAATATTTACAAATGAAATTTATAATAAATCCGAACATATATAATTTATGATTTTAAATGTAATTTTCTATTTTTCTGGATGTCAACACAAAGTTGTATGTTATCAACATGCTGCTGGCAAACATCGATTTCTGTTGCAGCACAAGCAACTCTTATGGTGTCCACCCATAAGCAAGACCGTTGCGTCAAAGTACACAATTGACGGAAGAAGGCGATTATGGGAATACGTCAGCAACGCTTTCAAAGTCAAACAAAAATATCAACGAAGTCAAGCTTCTTACTATATCACATGGTATGGATTCAGCACATAAAAAAAAATACTCGATACTCATGAGTTAACTGTCTTGTGAATAAAGGTTTGTACATCGGCATTCAAATGTCAAAAATTCTAATAAAAAAAAAGTAAAATGTTTTTAGCTTAAATGAATTGTTTTGAGCTGCATGTAAGCAACGTAACCAACGAAGAAAACACCGAACTACCACAACGACGTACTTCGCATTCGCACAACTACAAAACTACTCCGTCATACCGCCGGTGCTCAAATTTGGTTTGTGTGAGCAGCGTAAATAATGAATATTAATAAAAACGAATGTCACTTTCATCAGTGGTGAAAACTTTACTGTCAACCCCTACTGTCAAAAGAAAAGAAAAACTTGTAAGTAAAGACCTAAACCTCCGTGTTTGTTCCACCACGGTGCTAGCGAACGCATGGAGTTACTAGTTGCCGAGAGAGGCGTATTGTTTATTTCTACAACACAAAATAATGCTAATTCTCAATTTTATTGTAAACGTTTTTACCAGCTATTCCGGAAACATATATTTAACAACAAAGAATTGAATATTAAACAAAAATATTCGGCTTATGGAATTTAAAGGTTTTGAATCAGTAGAGCCGGCTCTTATTGGCCAATGCGGTACGTAATATACAACGTTTAAGAAACACAAAAAATAAAATTCACATGACTTTTATTAAAAATTTCTCATCTGCTTACTTAAGTTTACAAGATATTTAATTTTAAGTAACATAAATTAGTATCATTTATGTTTAAGCTTACCGAAAATGTTAGCAGATTGGTGGTCACTGGTGAAGAATACATTTAATCTATTTTGTATAAGATTTAAGCAAAAAATTGCACTTTCACCTGTAGCCTACAACATTTATTTTATATTCCTTTTAGAGATACTCCAAAAAGGAAAGTTCATTATCTTGAATATAATAATAATTCTTCGTTCGACAGAAAAAAGTATTAAGCTTTTTGTATGCAGAGTCAGCGTGTATTTAATTTTTGCCTGGGAACTGAGCTTTCCTAATAAGACCGGTTTTCGATCCTATGACTTGAATGTCATGAAAACGGTTAGTTCGGCGTAAAAGATTCATTCTGGTATATAGTTAATTTTTCTACGATTTTTGATTTAACTCATCTCTGTCCGATGTATTTACAAAAGGTTGATTTTGCTATTGGTGGTCGCACTGGCCAGCAGAACAAGAAATCGGCAGATCGACAGTGACTTTTGAACACTATTAAAAAGTTTTACCTAACATAACTTCGCTCACTTACTTCAAGACTGGCATATCTCAAAAACGCTATTTTTGAGTTGATGATGAAGAAATATTCGCCATTTCATGTTTTATTTTGTGTGAAAAAATCAAAAAGGTATCTTATAAACTTGCCTTGTGGGAAGAGTCTATGCAAACATAGTTTTTTGAAATTTCACATAAAAAGTAATTTATTGAAAACTTTAAATGCGTCTTCTGCAAAAGCGCGTTTTTTGAGTTATGCTAGTCTGGAAATTCATTCACTAAACTAAGCTAAAAAAATAAAATATCGGGCAATCAAACGCAAAAACGGCAACTACTATAGAAGATTAGCCAGATTGTTCGATGGAACAATTTTTGAAGACAAACCCTCACCAATTTGGAGTCGCAATACGCCATTCATTCAGGGAATGGTCTCAAGCTTGTTTCATAAACCAGCAAAGCAACAGTTGTCGAAGTTTTGAAAGCATCTCCGGAGTTCAGCATTGAATATGTATGTGGTGTGCCCTTTCCTAAAAGGATACCTATTTCTATGCCAAAATTGCAGGGGTTCAATTCCATCGGCTTAAGCCTAGTACAGACTTGTGTATTTCCGCCACTTGATATTCGAATAAATTTTGGCCGAAGGTTAATCGAGCGATCATTGTTGCATCAACTGAATTTAGGATGAATAGTTTGCAAACGAACAAAACTTCTTGATACCGGCTCAGCAGTGGGTACATATGACCGCAAACACGAACTCCACGGCGAAGCGAATGCATACCATGAAAAAAAGCAAAAATCAAAACAATTGCAAGAGAATTCCAAAAGGAAAACTAGGTATTTTTTTATTATAAAATAAACAAAGAAAAAGTAAAATTAAAACAAAGTATTTATGAGAATAACTAGAATCTCAGACGCCAAGCTGTCGACCAATGAGTAATACGAGCCGCAACTGAATTTGCGGTTTTAGTTTTATTAGCAAAACAATGATTCCAATCTACTTTGTGATTATTTACGTTATTTTTAAAAATGTTGAAAACAAAACGAAAAAGTGTTCACAATAATGAAACAAATAAAATAAACAGAAAAAAAATGTATCCAAACATAGCGACAAGTTAATGCATGAAGAAGAAATCGCACACTGGGGCAGAAGAAACGTAGTTTTTAGTTTACAAATATGTTTATGTATAAAGTTCTAAGAAATTTTGCTAATTATTCGGTATATGGTACAAGTCACCGATGACCTTTACTTTGAAATATGTTATTCTTGGTGATATTCTAAGCTAGTGCATATACATATTATATATTATGTACATATTTAAATATATATGGCGTGCTAAGACTTCCCTCATCTTTGGTCAGAATATCCGCAAAATTAGTATATTCTTAAGTCAAGATTATCAGTGGCGCGTAGCATTTTTCGATTAGATCCGTAATTTTTTCAACCCGTCTGTATTGAGTAAGCAATTCTTCATATTTTTTTAAATTTCACTGGTTGAGTCATGTAGTTCAAGTAATATAAATTTCTTATAAATAGGTTTATCACATTTTGATTAATATTGTTTTATTTTAATTTTACAAACACAATATGTGATACGCCAAAAGAGGGAACATTAGTGACTAAAACTGAACTGGAGCAATTTCATCTTTTCAAACAATAATAAAGTTCCTTGAAGGGACTTATGAAAGCTTTAGGTATAAGAATTTTTCTTGAACCAGTTCCATATGAGTTCTAGTTCAGTGAAACCAAATCCATTTTGTTCCGACACATCAAATTATTTTTTAATATTTTTACTTACAAAAAAGCGCATTGCAACGATTTTTATTACAAATATGATAAGATATAGTAGAGTGAAAATAACATCAATTTAATAAACACCATATCTATACGAAGTGAATTAATTAACATTTTTGGAGTCATCAGCCCCACTGTGCGGTGCTTGCAACTGCTGATAGTGTTGGGATTTTTTGCAATTTAATTGGGGTTTAAGGAAGATGGTGAAATGATAAATTAGACGTTGTGAATTGGAAAAAATATATAAAAACTAAGAAAATGTTAATGGGTACATACTGTGCGGTTAAGTCACGGTGATATTTGCATTGAAGTTTTTCTTTAGATTTTCGAATTATGCATTTTCATTTCGATGTTGTGATTTTAGTAAACAGAAAAGTATTTGTCATTTTGAAATGTTAAGATATTCTGAAAACATTTATTGTTAGTATACCTTACAAGTTAGGAGAAAACCCGAAAGTAGTTAAATTAAATTAACGCCTGAGAAAATCAAATTTAAGAGAAACTCAGTGCTGGTTTTGAGTGAAAAAATCACGAACCACATGCAAAGAGCGAATTTAAATCAGATAAGTTAAAAAAGGGATGCCAACATTCAGTATTAAATAACAAAAATTTCACCAATATTCATGTTTGTTCTATTTACATGCATTTAGATCAATTCAAATTTTTAACTAATAGAGGGTTGTTATCGCAGTACTCACTTTTTAAGATAAATTTTTATTTTGAAAAAACTCATTGAGCAAAGAATTTATTAGTAAGAACTAAATGGTTCGTATTGGACAAACTTATATTTGTTTGTGTCAAACATGTTGGTGCATATTTATATTCATTTTAGCTGTGTCCAACATAAGAATAACTGTTGTTTGACAAACAGTTTGATGAACAATTTGATGATCTGTACACCCCTAATGTTTTTAAGTCAGAAGTTAATATTAAAATTTTTAGTCATTACTTTCGTTTTTAAAAGTCAGTAAAAAATTAATTCAGAAATGTTTTATCTTAAAAGCCGTTCTTTCATCGCCATAGGCCGGTCATTAAGTCTTCTGACTCCAAATTGTTCCTGGATACTTCAGAAAAATTATTAAGACTTTCTAACAATGGGATAAATATCCTGCGTCGATTTATTCCTGTCAGTCTATTGACAATAAAACCATTTAAAAATCTTGTTATTTAAAAATGTGCCGGTAAAAAAAAATAAGTACTCTGACTCCATTCCTCCAAAAAACTCAATCTTGCTGTGAACAACCTCTTTCGTGCGTTGCTTAAGACCCTCTTTAAATTGGCCAAAACATGACCAAACAGATCGTTACCTTGTTTTCAACTCAATATGTACAATAGAGAAAAAAACAATTTTTTCTCAAGAATCTGTTAAGTTCAGGAATCGCTAAATTCTTGATATGTCCTTTGGTCGAATCTATCGAACATAGCCACCATTGATGTAATGATTTTGCCGTAAAGTATCAAAATTATTTGTTCAATGGTAGCAATTAAGATTTCTTTAAAAAGTTTATAATTTATGAAGGTTGGCAGCCCTCTCCTTATTATCTGAATCCATGAAATGCTGCTGCATTTTGTGAAAACCAGTTTTAATATAAACAGCTGGTGTATCTCTTATCCATAGAAAAAGAGAATAAGTTAGAGACAGCTCTTATCTCTGAGAGAACTTTCTCACAACTGAAATTAACATGATCGCGCTTGAAAGTCATTGGAGTGCGGCTGCTTCATAGCATTCGGACTGCGCACGGTGATTTTAGTTTGAGTTGAAGTGTTTAATGTGTTGCGCGACGATATCGGCGCCTATTGACTTACGCAAAAATATCGAATTTGTTATTGTTAATTAATAAGTTCAAATTTCGTTCGTTTTTGTTTTCGATTACTATTCTTTTTTATTGCGAATTTTTTAAAACAACAATCTTTATGATTATCAGTTCGATTTTGTTGCGACATTTATTTTTTAATGAGCTAAAAACACAAAAAATCGTTTCGAAAATTTACTTTGAAATTTAACATAGGTTACGTTATCGTTCCGGCGCAACGGCGGCGCAACGGCGGCGGAAATTAGCGGTCTACGCGCGCAAAAGGCTGCAACGTAAGAGCAGGTGGTGTTGGCCTAAATTAAAACAACAACGAAACAAAATTTGAATATTTGATTGTGCGTCACATGCAAATGCGTCTGCTCCCTTTTGCTATGTACGTGTGTATGAATTAATAAAAAATAAAAAGTTAAATGAAAATTCAAAACACAAAAAGCGTTAAGAAATAAAGTTAATTATCTGAAAATGTGTTGCGAACCGGAACTCATTGTGGCGTATGAAATTGTAGATAAAAGCCATAATTAAATGTGAACGATTTTTGACATAAATTCAGTTAAATGTTATATTTGAAAAATATTTAAAAAAAACAGCAATTTATTTGCATCACCCTGCATCAGCTGCATGTGTATTTGCATCAAAACAAAACAAAACAAAACGCTTGATTTGTTTATTGTTTAGTGATAAGAAAAGCACAAACAAAAAGCTTTTGTTCTTATCACAACTAATCGCACTCTCACTTTGTGCCGTGCGCCGTGCTCTTCATCTTTTGTCGTCGTGTCGTGCTTAGAATCGATTTGTGTTTTGTTTTGCCGCGTACCAACCTACCTACCTATAAATTTGCAATTTCACTGATTAAACAACGAATTCATTCATTTGCGTTTTTTACTCACTGATAAGAAGTGAAATCAGCTCAATCAGTGGATTCCTTTTATGGAACCCACTAAAGGCCAGCAGCTTTTCAAGGTTCAATCGGTAAGTTGATATCTTTGGTTTCTAATCTGTAGCTGCTCTTCTTGATAAGCAACAATTAACTTTATATGGGCTTTTGTGTTTTTTCTCATTTATTTTTGTTTTTATTCATCAAAATGCATTAATTAAAACTATAAAAAATAAATATTTTGAAAATGTTTCTAAGTAGTTTAAAGGTTCCAGTTTTAAAAAAAATGTTTTTTGTTATGTTAAATCATGCCTTGGACTATTTCATTAAAAATATATGTTCAAAACGTTTGAGTATAAATTTTCGGATTTTATATAACATCACCATTAAGACTTAAATAAATAAATTTCAAAAGAATTCTTTGTTCTAAACATTTTTGAAAAAGTTTTTAGTGCCGTATGGGCAAGGTTAAGCCACAACTTTGGTCCGCAAAAAAATACTTTTTTTTTGTTTTTTAGACTCAAAGTTATTTTAAAAGTATTATATATTAAAATGTGTGAATGCTCTTTTTATTTCTTATAGCCGTTGACACATTTTGTATTGCATTTTTTTCAATAGCTTACGGATGAGTGAGGGGGCGGCAAAATAGTCCTCGTAATATGAAACTCAATTTCTCATTTCGCTATGGGTTTTTGGATGTAAAAAGTGATTTCCTGTTTTTTTTTTTTGTGAAAAAAAAAATTGACAATTAGGAAGAGGAAAATCACCTCTTCATCCCGGGGGCAAAATAATCGAGGTACGCCACTGCCTAGAACCTAGGTTGGCAGACTAATCTTGCCTATTACGTATAGGGAATGATTACTTTAAAAAATTATATCGACATTTATCACCACATTTTGTTTTAAATTTGTTTATTTATGTAACGAGTCTGAAAAACTATTTTTGTTAAGTTTTAAAAATCGTCAATATTATTGTTTTCATACACCGAAAACGAGGGGAACATACAGACATAACTTACACATAAGGTGTTTACATGTTGTTGAGAGCTGTAGCCACATTTTTTTTAAAGATTTATTTTTTTTTTAGTGTGCAGTTAGTTAATATAAGATTAATGTTCAATTTTTCTTAAAAACATTCAGTGTTCTGTCCTTTCAAAGGTCTATGCTTTAACTGATGGTTTTGGTCGTCTAGTTCTGACCCTAAATTTCATTTTGTGATTTCTTTGTACAGTTTTCATATCAAATTTTACTGAAAAAATTATGCATATCGACACTCTGGAAAATAGTCATAAGTTTTGTATGGCACCCTTAGTATGTGGTACTCAGTTTTTACCTCGCCCCTGTTCGCAAACCGACTAACTAATACGCTAATTTTTGCTTTATCTCTCTAACATTGGCTTACACAACACTGGATTCAGGATTTCAATATGGCTGTCTCATAGATTTTGAGCTGCATAAATTGATTTTAATGTCCATTTTATTTTATATTTATAGCAATAAAGTAATCTTAAACCCAGATAAATCAGAAGAATATTGCTGATAGACTTAACTTCAGCATTAAAAAAATCTATAAGAAATAGTGAATTTTATTCAAAATTCCAAAAAGATAAAAATATATTAATCAAAAATGGAAATTTAAGCATTGTAGAATATCTGATACAAATATACTATTCTGCTCTTCTATTGTTGTAAACCAGCGATGGACACGTAGTGGCACTTTCTGCCCTCAGGGCCCGAAGCATTATTCGACGCACAAGCAAGCAAAAAAGCAATTCGTAGAATTTCAACGCTATCGATGCGCAGCGTTGCCTTGAGTTCAAATGAAAACAAAAACAACACACGACGAGGCACCGTCGCCAATGTCTTCCTTTTTTATTGCTTGATTTTTTTGTTGCGCCTTTTGCTAGATTTCCATGCCCACCGCTGCTGTAAGCCTTTGTTATAAAAAAATGATTATAAATTGAAATCCAAAAAATCTTACTAAACTTTAAAAATAAAAGTTATTTCTATAAAAAAATAAAAATAATAAAAATGTTTCAAGCACGGTTCTATAGTGTAATATATGCAAAAGGGTTAGTTAAAAAAAAAATCAAACTACACCACAATGGCTTATTTATTCATACATATCTCATTTGATAGACGGCGCCCGTCAATCGTTTGCACTCTTGTACTCAATGCATATACGACTTATGTTGTCAAGTGCAATATAAATAAAAAAACTATATTTTTTAATGTTTATTTAGAATTGTTTACTTGACGCTTGTTATCGCTAATTTTAGTAGGTTTATATTTTGTTTCTGGAAATTAGGGTAATTCTTTCTTTAATTATCAATAAAACTAACACAACTAAGTAAACTAAGCGTGTAAATTTAATGTCTGCTGTTATCAAGAAAGAAAACATTGATATTTTAATACCATTAATGTTACAATAACAATAGGCAGCAAGAAAAAATTCATTACTCAAAATTGGCATGTAAAATATACGTGCAATTTTCTCTTCTCTTCTCCTGTTACATCATACGCAACTGTCAAAATAACGATTTCACTTGTCAAATGAAAATATGTAGCAAAATGGCCTAGAGGCAGCAATTGTTCCATGTAACCTCTATGTATCGTAATAATAACAAATACACCAACAGTAATAATGACGCTTTAAGTAACTTCTATTTAAATTATATGGCAGCTGACTGTTATGTTTTTCTTCGTTGTTGTTTTTCCTGTTGCTATTGCTGGCAGTTACCATTGTAATGTCCTGCATGTCATCCTTAATATTTCTGTGTGTCTGTGTTTGTTTATGTACTTCTGTCTATCTGCTTGTTTATCTGTCAGTCTGACATATTGTTTCTTATTTGACAGTTTTGCATGCCATGCGATCATTCACAATTTGTACCGACGCTTGCACTTCTCGTTGTTGTTATTAATGACAGTTGTGCCAACTTTGCGAAAAAAAAAAATACAGAAAACCAAAACAAAAAACCCACAACGTTTCAGCAAATGATGGCCATTAATAATAAAGTTTTGTTTTAAGTAAATATAACGGTGTTGTCTTTAAGAAAGAAAAATGTAATTATCAAAATAAAAGTGAGGACAGTGCCGTTATAGCAATAAAACTTCACACTGTATGGGCAAATAAGGGGTTAATACTTTAACTTTAACCTGCTATGGTTTTTTTATGAATTTAATATACGCCAATGTGCATGGAAACTACACAGTTTTTGAGATTAAAGTCAAATTTGAAATGTGTAGAAAATATAAATTTTATTAATATGATATCTTCTTGCGTCTAGGCCACTTTCCGAGAAGACGGCACTATTTACCAACTTATTCGTTTGGATGAAATAATACCTAAAATGTTCTAGTACTTCTGAAAACGATGTACAAAATGCAAAACGAGAGCTACTCGTGAGAGTTGAGACAGATGAGGAAATATGTATTTTTAATGCAAAACTTAAACTTTATCTTCGCTATTTCGAATTTTTGAAGAATCGTTATTTTGGCTTTTAAAAGTGAAAAAACTTTTCGCATTCTATCGAATACCATATTGGTTCAGAGTTTTTTAAGCTTGTTCATTTTTGTTTCGAAAGATAGAAAAAGGCTTTTATGAGTACAAAAAAATTCTTTTAATTCACATGTTTTAAGATATCTCCTAAACCAAAGATAGCCAAACGAATGAGATCAGCATGAACCTCACTATGTGATTATGCCCACTTTCGGGTTACAGGCTCACAGTTTTTTCAGAAATCAGCTTCGCAACAAAAAGGGGGAGAAACATAGAATTTCGAAGTAAGTACAGTAATGCAGTATGATTTTTAATTTCTTCTTTTTTTTTTGGTTCCATGGTTCAGGTTTTTCAGAAACTGGTTCTTTCAATATCTGTTATCCAAAGATGAATTGCCAAAGACATAAGATACATAAACAAGCGCATGTAGCAAATAATCCTTTGCGATATAATTTATATTTTTCTTCACTCTTCAGATCAAATTTACGTTTTTCAGGAATTTGTGTTTTCAATACCCTTTGAACCTAAATTGAACAAACGAAAATAAAGGGTTTAATGCAGTTCAAATACATTAACGTAATCCTTACTGAATTTTTTCCCAGTTCTGTGAGCCAAATTCATGCTCTCTCAGGAATTTTTTTTGTGAACATTTTCAACTAAAGAGTAGAGTTTTTTTCTATTTTTGGGGGTTAGTATGCAGTCCCCCTAAATTTTATATATTCAAATATTTTTTAACCAAAGATACATAATCATAAGAAAAGGAGTTGACAAACAATAACAGTTCGTAAATCTCGCTTCGACTGTTTTATGGCAACCAACTTAGCGCACGTATGTAGCTATGAGCCCTTCTCATTGACTTTGCTGCATTTACTTATTCCTACATTTAACAAACTTGACTTTACTTGAATTAAAATTCCAGCTAATACCTACAACGCGATGATGAAATTACCTAACACCTTACACAAATTGTTAGTAAGAACGCTACAAATGCTGGTGCTCAAACTCAAGCAGCATTTTTTTTTGTTAAATTTTAAATATGTGGTTGCCTACTTTTGGTGCTATCACTGGTTGCATGTTAATGTATTAATTTATTTGTTGCATTTTATTGATAATGTCGTTCTTGTACTACTTGTTAATTTAATTTTAGCTGCTTATCAGCAACAGCTTCAGTTTAATTTAAATTTTTCTGTTCGGTTGTTATGCGTTGCACAAATTTAAAATGTCACAAATAACGTGCTATGATAATTTTAGTTCAATTTTTGAAAAGTTTTTGTATGGGTTCATTTGTAATCATTGAAATAGTACACATTTACGAGGATGCCATTTAATTATATCATATTTTTATGCACTGAGAAAACGATTTCTTTAAATATAAGGAATTGTATTTGATATAGTTAGTAAATTTAATATTTCAGTTAAACATGAAATGTTTCAACCAACATTTCCCACTATTTCATTCAATCATGCTGGACTCAAATAAATATTTATATACTCCTTATCAAATATACATTTGTTGTATTCATACAAATCGATTTTTAATAAAATAATACATGAAAAAATTACTAAAGTTAAATTCTTATGTCAAGATAAAACTAAAGTTCTGCAAAAATCAAAAAAAGAAACAAATTCAATTTTTAAAACATAACTTTTAACAGATCATCCAATGCTGAATTCGCAAAATTTTTAAGCTCTCAGACTTTTTTTGTCAGATTTTTGTTCTATCGCGAATCATGTAGCACACAAAATAAATTTACAACAAACTAATCTTGACTTAATACCGGGAACATAACGCTTAATCCCTTAGGAAAATACAATAGCAGCAGCAACAACAGTTCATAGTGAACAGCAGCAGAAAAAAGCCATTAAACCGAGAATATAGAAAAATATGTTGCAGAAAATTGTTTGCGGAAAAATGCTGTAGTGGAGCCGGAGAAATATTTGACTATACAGGTGGAAAATAATAAAATAAAAGCAAAAATTTACTGCAGACAACCAGGGGGATGCATGTTGGTCAGAGGAAACAGTAGAAAAAAAAAATTGCGACGATACAAGCGTAAACTTTACAAGCGAAAAACCAAATGGATTAAAATATGAACATGCTAAAAAGCCAACAAAAATATAAAAAATACATCGTATATATAGAATGTTACAATGTAAATGAACAGAACAAAAAGAATGCCATGATAGCGCCAGGAATTCGGGTTTTACGAGTCAGCAGCACCAACACCAACACCAGTGGCTGTGAAAAGCAGTGCCGAGCTTACACTTTTTTGAAGTGTAGGCCTAAAAATATTTTCTGCCCCACTAGAAAAGTTATTTTTCAAACAAAACAAAAAGAGTCTTCTATCTATTTTCCTCAAATATTTTGTCCACTCTCTGTTAACTTGATGAGCAGAACAGAAAATTTTTGTTTTACAGGCAAGTGACAAGATGTCGTCGATTGAGTATACAGACGTGCCAGAAGATTGCTTCGATTTAATTTAGATTTAGTGTACCCACATCCATAAGAAAAGTGTAATCTGAAGTGCAACATCACATATAAATATAAATATAAACATATAAATAAAAAAGATATAAGTCAGTTCCATCGAAAACTTGTCGCCCTTGAAATCTGCCGCCATAAGCCAATATCTCCTCGGCAGTAACTACCCTGAATCTGGCCCTGGTGAAAGGTCAGCAACAGCAAAATTGAAATAAATTGAAAGGTGAAATAAAAGGGCAGTTGTAAGGGATTTTTGCAAAAATTCTTTTTGCAAAGTGCTTAAAGCGATTTGTGAAATGGTATGAATGCTTAAAATACCTGTTAATTTAATAAAAATAAGTGGATTTTTTCGCGAAGTAAAATCTTTTTGACACTATATATCTATATAGATATGCGAAACAATGCTCAAAAGCCAGTTCAGTTAAGTTCGAGTTTAATAGCAGTGCATGAAAATGCATACAAAAAACTGATGCTTCCTTTCATTAAAAACTGGCTTATTTTTCGTTATGCATACTCAATGCTAAAGAATGGTTGAAATGTGCTCTCCAGAATCGAAAATCATCATATGCACATTGCAGACGAGTCATTTCCAGGTACATACTCGTACCTACAATATGAAAATAAATGAAAAAGTCAGCATGGGCATAAGGAAATAAAAAGAAAAATGTTTGATAGCAGCTGCTTGCAAATAACTTTACTTGGGACAAAAAACAGAAAGGTAGAAAATATTCTCACAATCAACGAGGGTAACGCTATGTTGCTGCATGTGCTGCATATGCTGTTTGTTGCTGCTGCTGCTGAATAACAGCGTAACCTTCTATCAGGCTTTACCTGTTGTTTTGTAGACACATTGGACGCACGCAAACAATCACATAGCTATGTATACATACATTGAAATTTACAGGGTGTCTGTAAACACAATGCCATATGTTTATTTTAAAGTTTTCATTGATGATGGTGAAGGTTATTTGGATCAAAACGAACCAATTATGGTTTTCTTTCTGCGTAAATTGTTCCTTATACCAAAAAAAAGACTTCTGACACAATTTTTTGTACGGAATGCATTTTACGAATATAACATATTAGGGATGTTCATATATCGAGCTCAAAGGAGATGGTAAAAATAATTTGTAAGAGTTGAGTCATTGCACTGATTGTTTTTTTTTTTGTTATTTTAAGGAATAGCACCGCAACAAGTTGCTTATGATTTGCTTATATATTTATAAACAGACAAAGCCACAACTTATCGTTGTAGGCTTTGATAAAGAGCTGAAGTTAAATTTTAACTTAAATAGCCGTGTTGGCTTTTGTTTTGACCAATGCGATACTTAATACTCTCAGATACAATGCAATATAGTACTGCCATAAAGCTATGAAGTGTTTGAGTTTGAATGTTTGCCGTTTAGGCTTGTGACGTGCAAGTCAAAAGGCTTTCCGTCTGCCAACAACAACAACAAAAAATATTACAATTATTTGACATTATAACACTTTAAAATAATATGTTTAAATATAACAAATGTATTTATGCTATAGAGCTATTAAATATTTGTTTGAGGCAAACATATAATGTTTGAAACAAGATTTGCCACTATTCGATCCAAATATTTTTGCCTCAAATAAATATTTGATTGTCTTATATGATATATAGTACATTCATTTCATTGAAACAAATCATTTTCTCAGTGTTGGTCATAATTATTAGAAATAAATTTCTCTGTTAATTATCATCGTACATTCATAAATATTTTTTTAACATAATTTGATAATTTTGGAGGAAACACAGACCCAGTTACTTTCTCATGGTACTAATTTTTGGTAATTTATATGACGATTATCGGTGCCCTAATAGTGACAATTCTACTTGTTGAATGCGTCAAAGGTTGCGAAAAGAGCCTCGTCAGTCATCAGAAATCGCATTCAAAAATCCGGCTGAGCTTTAACGATTCTAATAACGATATTTGCGTGAGCTAAGCGACTTGGCTTGTCTTTTTCTAACAATCTGTGAGTGAAATACTCTTTGTATGGGAACATGTGAAGAACTTGCTTCATAATATCAAAGTTATTCAATATTCCGTGGATGAGATTGAAATGATGTACGCGTTATAGTGATGTATTGAATATAACAAATTGTCAGGTCTGTTTTGATTAAGTTTCGGATTTGCTTCGGTAGTGAATTGGAAATTCCAAATTTATTTCGGGATCATACGATGGCCATGACCTTGATATATGTTATTATTGGTGCTATTCTGAGCAAGTGCATTCACTGAGAAAACTGTTTGTTTGCATATAATAAACGTATATTTCATAAAGAGCAATCAAATATTTGATTGAGTCAATCATATTGCATTCATCAATCATATATTTAATTGCTCTATATGAAATATGCGTTTGTTATATTCAAGTAAATCGTTTTCTCAGTGTACATATTTGTAGAGCGCTCTCGGACTTCCGTCATATTTGTTTTTGAGCTCAGAATAAGCACAAGCACAACATATTTCAAGGTCAATGTCGTTTATCATATTCCAAATAACCAGTTTCCGAAAATTAAAAAAAATTTCTACTTCAAATAGCAAAACCGGTACTTTCGAGATCTATATAAATGAGTACCGGCTGATACAAAAGGATATGCGTTTAATACGCACAACCAGTTTTAATCTGATTTTGTTAAGTTATGTGTCAAGTAAATGTTTTTTTGTGCTGTATAAAACAGAATTTTATAAAGGTTTCAAGCTAATTCTGAGCTTAAAATTCAATATTTTTTTGTGTAGAAAGCGCACTAATTATTTACAAAGCACCCTGTGAAGAAATGAACGAACGTATGATAGTTTTAGTCATTAGCTGTTCTTTTACGTCCGGCTTAATGATTTTTTTTTGAGCATTAGACCAACTACAAAACAAAAACAAAAGTGCAACCTGTGCCATGAATGATAGAACCACATATTATTTCTGTAGTATTAACCAAAATACTGCCTTATGCAAAAGCTCTAATGTTGTACAATTTAACCTATGATAACCCAAGCAAGCGTAACAGCAACATGGCAACAGCAAAGCCGGTATTTCAGCTCTACTGTAAAATAAATTTGCTGAAGAAATTATGGATTTTTAATTTTCTTATGTGATGTTTTGATTCCAAATATACTGCAAGAGTTCAAGAAACTTATCACGATAATCCGTAAACATTTGTTAACCTCTTTAGCACGTGTGATATCGCTTGTATCAATTATCCTTTGGCTGAATAAAAATTTACATTTTACAGTTATTAACAATTATTTATGTACATGCTCTTTTAATTATACATTTTCTTCTTTATTATGAGCTGTTTGTTATTGTTCATTTTTGCATGCTTCCGTTGTTTACAGAAAAGAAAAAAAAACGACTTTTACCGGAAGTATCCTGGACAGCAGTAGTAACATATGTATGTACATTAGAGCGTTGCAAAAAATCACTTCCACTTAAAAGTTAGTATTTGCGCAAAAAAATGAGGTTCTTAAAACATTTGCTGATATAACTAGTCAACATTTGGAGCTGGCTTAAGTCCAATTTGTTTCAATTTTGGTGCTTGAATGCATAGAAATGTAAATAAAAAAAAACATTCTTTTTCGATATTACAATTTTTTTGGTGTTTTTTTGACTTTAACTGAGCTTTATGGTCATCACATCATTCGGTTTTATTTAAAAGTTTTTCTTATTTTCATTGACAAAATCGGTCTGGAACCATCATGAGCTAATTTTTTGAGAACTTAATTTTTAAAGAATTTACTATCTCTCAAAGGGACTAAACAAAAAAATGGAAGTTACATTTTTTTGAAACGCCCTAATACATACACATATACACATATACATATATGCATATGCATGCAGTGCTGGATAATATATCGTATGATTAATTAATTGGAATTTAAGTGAATTTTAAATACTTTTTGCTGTCAGCGCATAAGCACAAAAATATAAATATTATTTTTGAAATGACAAGAGCATAAAATGCAGTTAATGTATAAAGCAAATCACATTTTAATTATAATCAACATTTTTCAATAGTATTACCACCAATAAAAGGAAGTTGTTTCATAAGTTATGCTTTTATTAAGATAATTAAGCCCTATTTACATACAATAGATAACAAAAAATGCTGAGTTACAAGCACGCACTGTGCTGTAATGTAATTCCCTGTACTATCCATATAGTACGTATAAAAAAGAAATAATGAAAAATTACACGCATTGCATGCCAATATGACAAATAATGTGAAATACGTAACGTGATTTCGATGATATTGTGGTTCCGTAGACAGATTTCAAATAAAAGACAGACAGACAAACATTGAACGCACGCATACAGCATTAGCTGCAAGCAACAAACAGGGCTAACATTTTTTACGATTATCAACTATTGTCGTGTTGAAGCTGCTTGATGTTGTACCATTGTAGTGTGTCACCGACCGACCGACCGACCGACCGATCGACCGACTGACTGACTTAGTGTCCGCCCTTACATGGTGTTGCATATGGTTGGTTGCTTGGCGCAGTTTGTACATAGTCGTAGTTCATTTCTTAGCTGTTGTTGTTGTCATTATTTATCAACTGTTGATAAGTTATCAGTTGAAGCGTGAATGATAAATTGAAATAAAAGAAAATGTTGTCTTTTATATTGAAATTCAACAAACACACGAGTGTAATAAACAAATAAAGTAATAAATGCAAGTTCAGCTATTAGGGAAAGTTAACATTGATGTAAAGTCACATGTTACTTGGAAAATCATAAAAGTTCATTATCTGTACTTTCTTCAAATTTCAGCAAAGTTTGATAGTGTCAAACTTTAGTATTTTTTAACCATTTGATCTTACAAAATATTAACTGAGGAAAGTTATGGGGCTATTTAGAATTATAATGAGCTATGTATCCAATTTCATGTGTTATATAGACGATTGGATATTGAATGTATGCATCAGACAACTTATCCAAATTCTTTAACTCTGTTGGATTTTTAATGTAATTATATATAAAAACAATGATGACAAAACGGCGTGACCATAACGAGAATATCGCTTAAAAATTCAAAATTTCGGAACAGTATATCTGCAAAGTTGCATAACAAGGATAATGCAAATTCTATTATAAGGATCAAACTATTTTGAGCAGACGATGTGAAATATTCGAATTGCTCAATTTTTCACGCAGCGGCTGTTTGACGCTTTGTATTGAATTTAAATTTGAATTTGAAATTCTTTTCCTAAAATTTTTTTAATAACAAATATTTTTTTTTTCCTATGAAATACTCCATCAAACCATAACAAAATAGTGTTTTTTTTTTTGAATCTTGTTTACAAATTTAAAATTTTTCTTTGTCGTCACACAATCCATTGTACAAAGATACATAAACTTTCAAAACTTTTTGAAAACTCATCTCGTAGTCGTCAACATTATGATTGGGGTCTATGATTTGTTAGTTTACGGTGTTCAAGTCTTTATGCTGAAACTATACAATTCCAATTGATTTTACAATCTGTCTAGTTAGTTTTGCATGATGCTGACTTAGCTCTGCTATCAAATGAATTAATTTTTTACTCAAAGTTTATGGATCATCAAAGTTTTCTTGTGCAGGGAATTTGAGATATTATTTTAGTGTTATATTTATTATCTTAAATTATCATTAATATATACATATATATATATATAATATATATATATATAATATATATATATATAATATATATATGCTATGTTCAAAATGCAGCTGAACACTTTAACACAAAAATACAAACAATTTGTGACACATTCTTCTCCATATATTTTTTTTGTTCTAAATGTTATTAACTGTTAGTAACTTGATATTACAATAATGGCAGGAAATAATTTATCATGAGATTGCATTGTTTAATTGGATTAAATAGAAAAGTGATATAAACAAAGTCTGTTATTTTTTGTTGTTGTTAATTTCCAGAACATAAATTATAGGTACGATGAAATACTCTAAATGAAAATGCTATAAAAAGCCATTTAATTTTTTATTACACTTTATAATGGCTTTCCCATGTAGAAGAGTACTTTTCCATTAAATACTTTGAGTACCCTAAGCTACTAAAGCAACTGGGTTGGGTTGGTGAAAACCAGTGCTTTGGTTGTTAGTTATGTGGTTTGTCATGCAAAGTCATAAACAATTAGAGGAAGGGCATTCTACTTCATTAAACCTAAGAAGCTTAACAGAGTTAACACAGATTTTGAGGTTAAAACTAATTTTCAAATAGGTAATTGACAATTACATATTGGATCATTAATTTTTAGGGTTTAACTGTTCGATAAGCTATATGTTAATTAGCTTAAATGAAATAGAAGAACAGTATTAAGAGAATAGTCAATGAATGCATAAAAAATTAAAAATTGACCAAACAAAAATGGAACGGGAAAACATGTTCCAAATTATATGAAATTTCAAAAATATCTTGAAATAAAAGATAACATTTCTCAAGTACATTTATTGAAATTTTACAAAATTAAAAAAAAAACTCTACATTGCATAATACATGAAAGTCATTGACTACCTTTCTCTAATAAAGTGCAATACTTCAAACTGCCTACCACCCGAGTACGGTTAGCAGCTATAATATTTGCATGCATCTTTTCAATAGTAATAAATTGCTGCAACAAAGCAAATGCCAGGCAGGCAGTAACAGCAACCAAATGGCACTTCAACTTTAGCGGCAGCAACACGCATTAAACACGTAAAAATAGCAAACTGCCAACAGACAGCAGCGCCAATGGGTGGACGATACCAATGATGCCGCCGACCGATGACGATGAAGACGGTAGCAACTAAATCAACGTCAACAACAGCAAACCACAGAAAGAAAAACAAAAAAAAAAAAACAAAATTTAAATGGGAAAATATTGTATTTCAAAAAAAAAAGTGGAGTCAAGCTATGCTAGGGATGCGAGAAGTATAGATCGTTATTGAAACTGGTACTGTAGGAATGCACTGCATGCGATGATTTTGATAAGTTTTAACATGAACCGAACTTTCTCGATAAGTTTTAACCTACCTCAATTAATTAAAAATTTTTTGATTTTGTGCTATTGTTTGTTTTTTTAAAATATTTTCTATGGTTTTTGACTTCAACGATGCTTTTAAATGGGTCTCAATATTTTTTGAGCTTTTCGAGGTATTTCGATAAGTTTAGATTTTTGGATTTTTAATTTTCAAGTTCTGTCGAGTTTTTCGATATTATTGGCCTACTTCGACTGTTTCAATATTTTTGAAATTTATCACAAAACATCGAAAAAATTCTTGTGTTCGAAGACTATTGAAAATATCAAAGATGTCATATGCTTTCGAAATACATAACTAAAGCGATAAAAGTTAAAAATTATCGAAAAGGTATGGCTGTGATAGAAAAAAATGAATATCCAAAAGTTTGATTGGATGTTTTAAATCAAAACGAATAGAAATGCCAACGTTTATGCAGTGATTTCTGTCATAAAATTCATACCCATTCCTAAATACAATATACCCTTTATACCCTTTGGTCGTATAAAAATCGAAGTTCATTTCAACATCACTATATTTAGCCGAATGAAAAAAAAGGACACCAAACCGAAATGTACCAACTATGGAGCATGGATTTTAGAGAAGTGGAGTTCACCACCACCATGCATCAATGAGCAATGATGAAAATAAAAAGTAATATTTCAAAAAGGCAATAATGTTCTCCCAGCACGCCTGCTAATATTGCTGTTGTTTTTGTTTGCGCAGTTGTTGTTGTTGTTGTAGATCATGATGATGATTATGATGTTGAGTAAGTACGTTGTTGATGACGCTCTTGATGACTCCACTTGGGCGCTAACTGACTTGATACTTGTACTCGATTTAGTCGTGTGTTGGTGCAGTTTGTTCACCTTAAAAAAAAAAAATTTAAATTTTGTATTTTTCCTTGCGAAAACAACAAATACAACAACAATTTTTTAATTGATTTTTAGCGTGAGTAATGAAGTGAATTATTTCTGTTTTCTGTTTCAGACTCCAGTGTAGCGCGTATAACTAAATGAAGTTTCTAATTGAAAACCGCGTTTTTTTTTCTCTCTACTTATCTACGTTCTCCTTCTTTCGTCATAAGTTTTGTATGAGCGCTGAATGTTTGCTTTAATGGTGAATGACGACGATGGCGACTGAAGCGTATCGCAAATAAAATCGGTTTATATCTGTAGTCAAATAATATAAAAAAGTAAAAAATAAAAATTCAAGCGCATAGCATAGATGCCCGCTATGTGAAAATCGCACAATCTAAACATTAGGTGAGCACGTAATGTGAAGTAACGTAAGCTACAGTGAGATTTTGTTTCCAACCCGAACTGTGAAAATTGGTAATATTGATAAAATTGCCCAATAAAATGCGGCCGTAAATGAAATACATGCCCAAAGCGTTTAGATATTGTTCACTTGGAAGAAATGTCTGCTAAGTTAAATAAATTGTTTGGCTTATACTAAAAAACCATTACTAATTAATCTCATAACTATATATTTTTTATATAAAAATCTGTCTGCTGAAAATTCACTTTTCTTAAGAAATGTGACAAATTCTATATTTGAAGCGCTGCTAAAACAAATCGTTGTGAAATAAACTACCATAGCAAATTGAGCTATGAATTTTAACCTACAGAAGTAAATATTTTCGCCATGTAGCCGACATAGCTTGAGATAAAACAAATGTCAAGAAACAAAAAAAAAAAAAAAAAACCGAAACCCAAACTATTAAATAACTTGTCATGCCCACGTAAAAAAAATTCAAGTCGATTCACGTGTCTCTTTTTGGTCATATAAATTAAATATTTAAAAAGTCTGCAAAGACCTGTTTTAACCAACGAAATCTGTAGTCTGTATGGCGCTTAGTAAATTAGTTACCATTTGAAACAAAAATGTAACCAAATTAGGAGATGGTGAAAAGAAAACATTCATTTACGGGTACTCTACATTTACATAAAGTGACTTCAAATACAGTTCATACTACGAATAATTGAGTAAAGTTAATTGATTGGGTTAATTGAAAATGTCAAAGTGTGTGATATTGTGATGCAGCTAGCCAGCACCAGGGTGTAGTCAAGCAATAAATGTGGTTCAAACTTAGTGCTGCGACAATTTAAGTGTTGCGGAATTCGTAAATAAAAATTACTAATGATCTAAGTAATGAATAAATTCTTCATTTATAGAAATTTTTATGCTAATTTTTTCAATATGACTGTGGTCTGTTATCGGGAAATCAATGCTGAGTTTTTACACCACAATTTTTTTGAATAATTATTTTATATTTAATCCAATTATTACGCAACGAAGTTTTAAAGTAGCATTTGTAAAAATACTTTTTACATACTATCGTTTCAAAAGCGTTTTTAAAATCATCCAACAGCAAATTTATCCTATATTTTTGAGATATTGGCGATATGAAAGTATATATTTTTAATGTATGTGTGTACAAATGTATGCATGATAATATTTAATAGTTGAATTTGCGGTCAAATCCGAGTAAACCAATTAATTTGAATAGCACCAATTAAGTTTTGATTAGTTAGAGCCTGCTAAGTACATTAAAAATAAATATTAAAAAAGAGATTATTTATACGAAACCATAAGCGATTTTTTAAACGTTTTTTATGAAATATTTTTTCTTATTTAGAAACGTTTTTTAAAGACTTTTAAGAAATTCTTGTTGGGTTAGTATTTATAAAAGAAAGCACATATTTAGAGACTGTTAAATTCAGCAAAGCAAAGTTAGCAAAAGACAACGTAGCCATTCCAATTTCGTGCTTATTAAGTGCTAATTTAGTGTTACAAAAAAAGTTTAGTGCTCCTTCCTAATTTTTTAATGATCCTTTTGAGTGGTCAATATTTTGTAGTAAATACTTCAATTCGCAAAATAATCTTTTTAACATAGTTAATACACTACAAAGTTATTTAGATTTTTTCACAACTTATTTTGCGAGCATGTTCCTTAAAATCACTTTAGATACAAAAATTCAACAGTCATAAAAATACTGCAAAACTTAAAACAAAACATCGTTTGAGTTATATTGGCGCATAAAAAGATATACGTATTAGCTACATGAACAAATTCAGACTTTTGCAGCTTAAGTGCAACACAACTGGGATTTGTAAAATAAAATAAACCACTTGCAGCAAAATGCCACACGTAATACTATAAAAAAATGAAGTGCTTTTAGTGGCAGCAGACAACTACAAAAATCCAAATAAATAAAAATAATGGTAAGGAGAAAAATCATACAAAATCAAATCCACTGTTGTTGAAGTTGCATAAATTGTGCTGCTGCAGTGGCTATTGCTGCTAAAACAACAGCAATACGATTTAACTCTGCAAAACAAATGCAATTTATAATAAAATCAAATAGAAAATTCAAAATGAAAAATGGCATAGAGAAAGTACTGAAAGTATAAATACAAAAAACAAACATCAACAAAAGTTCAGCTTAAATTAACAAATGCTGTACTTTTAGTAGTGAAAAATAGTAGTAAAAAAAGTATGCACAACATTAAGAATGAAAGAACAAGGAAGTTGTTAGTCAAGTAACATAAAATAAAATTTAATCGATAATATAAAATGCTAGCTGTCGTCTGTCTCTGTTGAACATGACTGCAAAATGCTATTAAAAGAGCTGTCAGCAAAGCATTGACCAACTAACTGACAGAAAGTAAGACAGACCAACCGACCGATATGCGTTGAAGAAGAAATTGTTGCTTTGATGCGAGTTATAATGCACTGGAAAAATATTTATTGTATTCTAACTTTCACATATCCACAAAATTTTCTTTTTTTTTTGTGGAGGCCTTATATTACATGAGGAGATAAAGGACATTTTTTGAAATGCTACCTTTGGGGACAAAGCTCACAGACTACCCCAAAACACAGAGAACTTTAGATGTTTAATGACATTTTAAGTTTAAGTTAAATAGCAGAATACGGAAGTATCTATTTCAAGACTCAAAACTACTTTTGAAAGAATAAGCTATCTGAATGCAACTATAACAATTGAACAAGTTTTGAAAGTATGTAGCATTTCGAATCGAAGTCGAATGAAACACACAAAAAAAAGTGTTTAAGCGATCTGACTATTGTCGGAAGATAATCTATGCTTCCATCTTCATAGTATTCAAATATAATTTCAGGCATATGTGCGTCGCAACTGGCAAATATTTACCACAGTCTTAAATTAAACTTTCTATGACTTTTTCAAGCAATGAAGTATTAATTTGCGAAACGGCACGGGTCTTTTTTTGATTTTAAGTGTGTCAATTATAGCTGATTTACCAGCATAAGCCGGAAACTACACACATTGCCACAAGTCATAATTCAGTGGTGTTAAATCACGCGATCTTGGCGGCCAATTGACTTCAAAATTGCAAAATGTAAATTTTTGTTAAAGTTTTATTGAATTAAGTAAATCCTCACAATTCGCAAACGCAGTTACGTTAGCAATTATGAAATGGCAAATTTTTCTAGCATAAATTATATTTATCAACAATGCCAGTTCTGATGAGATTTTTGAGAAGTAAAACATTCTAACATTGCTTCGTTTCATCACACAAAGTTATCAGCAGTTAAATGAATTTAAGTAAAGATAAAACCTTTCATTAGTTTTCTCTGCTGGGAGAAAGCAAGATTTGTAACGAGATTTGGTTATAATTAACAAATTGTATATTTAATATAACTAGTCAAACGAAATAGATATTTGATATAAGTGAGCACGTCACATATTCTGCTGAATTGAATAATATTATTAGATCGATCAGATATTTGGTGATAATTACCAAATAATATTTTGAATGAAATCCTCTTGCCTCCGTTTATAGGATTAAAAACCATTTAATGGACATTAGATTGAATATTTTGTCATCTCAGGATATAGAAATAATTAACAAAAGAAAAATTATTACAAAATTTATATTGAGCTTCAAAAACTCAGTCGTTTGCAAAACCCTCCACATTTGTTATACGATTTTTACGCATGGAATGCGAAATTCGCAAACTTCGTATTTAACAACAAATTATATCTGTTTGTAAAATAAAAAAAAAGGTCCATTGAGATATCTTGTTTAAGAGCTGCGGAAAAAGTTTTCTGTCATATATTCGTAAAACTATTGGTGACTCAATTTGCTATAAACTTAAATAACGCTGCTATTGGAACACATATCTTAGCAGATATTTCTTGAGGCAAAAATATTTTTCATTTTGCTCTTAATTTTTAAAATTCAACGTTGCAACTTAATGCAACCTAAATAAAAATTTTTTTGTTTCAGTGTAAAGTCTACGAACGAGTTTCTTCAATGTAGAGCATTTCACCATTTATGCTGCACTTGTAAAGTTGTCATGTTCTTTCAAGTAGGTTTTTTTACTACGTTTGCTTTGTTTTTCAAAAGCTATATTAAATATTTCATTGATTTAATAGCAATTACAATTGTAAAAACTCTGCCAACACATGAGTACGAAAAAGTATTAGAATCTTAACAGCTGTTAAAAAATATTCCAATGACTTGTGGATATGTGATATTTGTCGATTTGCCTTGCTCTCTCTGTTTATACTAAAAGTGAATCATTGAAAATTTTTCTTAACATACACACATGTGTATGTATTTCAAAACAAAAAGTATTTGTCTCAATAGTATGTCAATGCACAATTTTAAAAATTGTTTTATTCTGTGTAAATATTTGCACCATTAAAATTATCGAAGAATATCACACTGTATTGGGCTTATGAGAATTTACTCAGCTTTATTACTTTCAATATTCTCTAATCAGAAAACTTCATGCCAAGCATGATAGAAAATGGGCTTAACTTTTTTTTCATTTCCCATATAAAACTTGGTGAGTGTGAATAAATCTATTAACTATTTAAGGGTGGTTTTAAATATATTAGTTCACCTTTGTAACAAACTTCAAATACGTAAGGAGAACTTAGTGAGCAAAAAAAGATTCTGTATCCTTCAAAATTATATGCCCTATTATTAAGAAACTTTTCGTCGCTGTAGGCTCGGGCTTTTGCGGCAGCCTTCTAACTCCAGCTCAGGGTGATATAAATCATTTATTTGATATGAATCGAAGATATGAAGTCATCTTAGGTTTGATGAGCGTTGAATTTACATCCTTAAGAACTTTTGCATTTCCAAAGAAAAGGAGCAAAAGCTCCTTAACTTAAAATCTTCTAAATTGATTTATGTTTTGTTTTAAGAAATAAAAATATGTTTTTTTTATATTTCTTGATTTATATTTTATTTTATTTGCATGCTTGATATTAAAATTGTTCCTTAATTTTTACAGCCCTAGATTATATAGAGTAATCCTTCCGCTACAGGGTTTTTTTTTCCTAAAGAAAATTTAAATAATTTTGTATGTATCTTCTTCTTTACATAATATTTATTTAATCTTATATTTAATTTGTTTTTTTTTTTTGTAAAAAAAGTTAATGTTTTATTATTTTTACAGCCTCTCACCGAACACATTTTTCAAGATTTTCGAACATAAAACACGCATAAACAGTAAGTTACAAAAAAAGCTCAAATAGTAAATGTTTATGTGAAGTTAACTTTTATATGCAAATTTAATTATAAAATTCCATTTTGCAATAAATTTTAAGCATTTTATGTATTGACAAGAAGATTACAACTTTTGGGTGTTAATAAATAACTTTCTAAACAAGTTAACCAAATAAAAAATGATTTTAAAAACCACTTAAAATTAAAAAGAAATTTTTTTTTCTTTATGAAAAAAAAAAAAACAAACGTAGACCAACCAAGTAAAAAACAATAAAACTTTAACTTAAAATGCAGTTTTTTCACATTAATGCTTAGACATAAAATAAATAACTGATAAAAAAAAACATTATGTTGCTACAAAACTTGCTTAGCAACATTTTTATGCGACGCTTGACGAATTCAAGAAAATTAAAAACATAATGCAGCCGCAACAGAGTAATGGAAGAAAAACGAAGTTGCATGCAAAATAAGCGCCGACCGTCAAAGAAGAAAAAAGTCAGCTCAAGTTGCATGTAATAAAAGATTCATAAAAAACTTCAGCTTGAGACAAAAACAATAAAACTTCATAGGCATAACTGTAAATTACATATTGTGGCAACAATGTTATGGGCTTATGTGTACCGCCCCTGCAGAAATATTCAAAAAAGGTGACACCTGAGATAGTGATACAAGGAGATTGTAGTAAAACTCAACCATAGTATTAAGAATTCTAAAGTAACCAAATAAAATTGAAAAATCGCGCAATTTAGAGAAATCTTTCCATTAAAAAAACTTAAGTTCTCTTAAAATATTTTTTTTTCCTAAAGAAAACTTAATAACTGTCTGCTGACAATATGAATCTCAATATGACGTATTTTAAACACGCATTTCAAAACTTTTCTCTAAAATAAAAAAAATATTTCTACTGTGCACATTTATAGCCACACACAGTCACAATTACCCATATGCAAACACAAACATGCATATAAGCAAAGCACATTAATGAAAATTTGTTAATTTAAACGTTTTTATTTTATCACAGCCATAAATATAAGAAATTTGTTTTTTATCGCTTTTTATTGTAAATTTACGCTGCATTTACAATGTGAACATCACGTTTAAGTCATAAATTTTGTGTTGTTTCAGTCGTTGAAGTGATTTTTTTCTCCACTTCATTTAGGTAACAGCTGTTAGCGTGTACATATTTCTCTCATTTACAAACATATATTTTTTTAAATTATTTAGCAAATTTATAAAATTTGTTTGCAATTTACGAGTACAATACAACCAAAAATAGGCACAAATTCATCTACTATTATTAATTTTCATGTATGTAGACTGGCATTTTTTTTGCAAATTTGTTTTGATTGCACAGCTGATATTTCATTGTTTTTATGAAATTTTGTTTTTGCATACTTGCAGTATTTATATTTAAATAAATATAGAGATTTTTCGCGCATGAAACTGAAAACTATAAAAGAAAATTTCATCCATTACGAAATATTTAATAGTTTTTAATGTATTTAAAAAATTGTAAATTTAATGAAATTGACATTCGAATGTTGAATAAATTTATTGAACATTTTCTAATAAAATAAAGCATTGATCATTGCATGTCCATGATTAAGCACCCATTTAGTTCGTTAGAGCATATTATCTCCGTTAAAAAGTTACTCAAAGAGCAACGTTTGAAGACAACTCTACTTTAAGTAACAAAATTGGGTAAAAACGAAAATTCATAGAACATTCGATTGACCGTTGAGTGACCATGTTTCACCACCTTTTTTTTTTGTTTGACCACCCTTCTTGGAGCTTGGCTTTGTTCTCAAAGAACGCCAACAAACAAAAATATAAGATATTAAATAAAATCTATTAATCTTTTGACAGATCAGCACTTGCGTCCTTTATAGTCTCATGACGAATGAGTCATAGATTTTCTCCAATATTTCCCTAGTGCACGTATCTTCTATTCTACGGATCGTTTCGACGATGAATTAGAATGGTTTTCTCCTACCTTGAGATGTTCATTCCAATCCTTGCTAGAACACATAAGCGTAACTAGAAGGGAGTTGGGAGAAGTGGGCCCACAATTCAGGCTTGTGGCATTAAAATGATGCATTTAAAAGTACGCCACTGCCAGCAGATTTTTGTCGATGATTTTTGCAACTTTTCTCTAAACCATTTCCGTTCCAGCTGCACTGGTATTATCTTCACGTACCCAACTCTGTTTTTAAAACGAGACTACATTACTCTTTGATATACAGAGTGCCAATTCATTCGTGATTTTAAGTCCCGTTTGCTGAGGAGAAGTCCGACTCTGCCGCAGCATAGCTCATTTTCTAACCTAAACATTAGCAGAGCTAATTTTGATTTTATATGAGCCTATCCATCTACACTCACACATTCTTAAAATATCGATTTTGAGTCTCTTAAATTCATTGTATAATTGTTACAGATTTCCAAATTCGTTGAGTTTTCGAGTGTTTAAAATAACCCAATTTACAGAATTACTGAGATATGTCCCACTTTTAAACAAAGTTAAATGTTCCTCAATTAAACATGAATTTCGCACCTGTAAATCCGATTTTTATGTTGGGGAAGCAGGTGATGAAAGATGTTACTATTTGTGGAGTTCTTTTATACCAGCGGCTTAGAATTTATGATAGGATCACTAAAGCTTTAGCGCTGTTGCATGCAGTGAGTTGCAACCCAAAAGTAAAATAAGGTAGGCGGTGCAATATTTGATGAACAGATGCGCTTTTCTGAAGGTCGGTCTTAACTTGAGATACAACGGCTTTTGTGTCTGCTCACTCTAACTGCGGAAGCTAATAGGTGTAGAGTTTATTTTTCAGTTGATATTTTAGTACATATTTATATAAGTTGTCAATGCTTCATATCAACTTTTTTTAAAAATTTTCCAAAATTTGTACAGCTTTTTTGTTTTGTACTTTTATTTTATAGGAGATTTATGATACAATTGACTAAAATTAGTCACGTGAAGAGTAAAACAAATGTTTAATAAAAAAAGCTGTACATATCCACAATGTACACAAAAAATAAAGAAAAACAAACAATGTTTGACGTTACTTTAAAACAGAACAAAATTTCAAAATGTGAATACACAGTAGAAAAAATTAAGTACACCGTGCAAATTTCTACAAAGTATAAAAGTTAAAACCGCTAACATTTAACAGCGAATCTGCTGTGATATCAGTGCAAAAAATTTTAAAAAAGAAAAACAGAAAATTTCATTTAATTTCTATAAAAGTTATAGCAATACTGTTTCGTTATTGTTTTCGCTGTTGATTTTAACAAGATAACAAAATTCAGCAGAATGTTAAAATAAAAAAAAATAACTTTTTTTTTGTAAAAATACGCGTGAATGCAATTTTTTTACGGTACAAAGTGCGCAAATATGGTGCAGACAAAAAAGGCTTAAATTGTCAGCCATTTAGCTACTGCTTTTGCAAAAGTTTTACAGCAAATACCCATGGGTAGATAATAAATTGCACAATAGTAAAAGAGTTTGTTTTATTTTTTAACAAATTTAATTTTTTATTGTATTTCACTGTCAATTTATTATTGTTATCGCAAGTGAATATCTGAATAAGTGGAATTTTTTTAGAGAATTTTCTCGAAGCTGAATTTTGTAAACAAACTACAAGTAAAATAGCCAGTTATCATGAAAAGTGGAAATATTTTGTTTTGCTTTGTATTCAACGGAAATTTTATTTTTATTTAGCTAACCATTTTATTTTAAAATAATAAATTTAACAATGCTCCACTAACTCACTTGTTTATTTACTGAATTTGTTGATTTTAAAAGCGCAGTGACTCAGCATTGGATAGTTAGTACTTTGCTGTCATATCGTATTTAATTATAAGTAGTGCGTGGATACGGTACAGATGGCGTTAGGCAATATAATTTAACTTTTTTAGCTGTGTCACTTTGATAGTCAAAGCGAAATTGGTTTCTGTGATGGCACAAACTCTATTGTTACCAGCCTCGGAAAACTTGGACCATATCACAATTAAATAATGAAAATTTTAATATTTATTTGGCTTAAATAAATATTTTCTGCCGAAAATTCTTTGAGATTTTGCTGACATCGTTTTTCAAGAGACTTTCTAGCGAGATTTCTTTTCTTATTTTTGTGGAATCTTTGTTTTAATATTGGATCATTTGATTTTTGAGTGACTAAATTTACGGGCTCACAAATTGCGTAGAACTTTTAAGGAAATTATCAGCAATTTCTTTTTTTTATTTTTTAAAACGTGTTATATTTTCGTATATTTTTCCCTTATCTGTGTTTTTTTTACATAAAAATAAAATAAAGACTTTATATAGGCAAATTAATAACTAATCAGTTAAAATTATACATCAGAATATGACATTGATTTTGATTTATGGCATAATAAATTAAAGAAACAAAAAATTTTCAACATATAAAAATCAATTAGTATTATATTTCTATATCGACATACATACATACACATGTATACTTTTGAGCTTCAGTAATACTTTGACTTCCTATACAAAAATGTTGTTAATAAAGGCCTAAACAATACCTTTGTTGTAACTCTGCACGAATCCAACTAAGTCAAGTCACGCTTTGTTCCAAATAATTTATATTTTTTTTCTCTTTTAAAATATTATGTTTTTTTTTATGGAAAATGCAACTTCATGACATACAAAATATGTACAATACGATAAAATTTATCAAAAACCTCCTTCATTAAACGTGTGCTTTTCCACATAATTATCAATGAAAATAAAAGAGTATGAGCATAATATGGGCCAACGTTGTGTGTGTAACCTTCAAAACATTTGTATATACACAGTACCCTGTAGGTAATTGAGCATTGAGTATCTACTAGAGAAGACCTGCTGCAAGAAACGGCAACACACATTTTCATGAAAATATGCTATTCAAAAGCAGACCTCTTAGAGTAGTGCATGCAACAAAATATTTGCTTTATTTCATATATACTACACTTGTTATTGTACCTTTTAAAAGAAGGTCTGCTAGCAGGCTCACAAAGTCTCACAATATTTATTTTCATGATGCGTTTCTATTTCTAGTTCCCAATAGTTTTATTGAAATTTTGTAAAAAATATTTGTTTGATACTCAAAAGATACTAGGTAATTACATTATCATACATACGATACAGGATGTTAGTTAGTGAAAACTATAGCCATAGTAATATGCTGGTATTTTTAAATATCCGTTCGTAATTTTTCGATGCATTTCACACTAATTTCCTACGAAAATCAGTATTTATTTTCTCTTCTCTATTTAAACGTGAACCAAACAGAACTACACTAATCTCACTTCACGCCTTTTTTCCATATTCCACTCAAAAGTGAGAACATAAATCGTACAAACTTTGGTAGGCCTACTTATCCAAATCAATTTATATAAAAAAGAATATGAACTTGCAGGGAGTTCGGAAGGCTTTTTAATAGCTCTTCTTGCTATTGCTTTTGCCTGCTGGGTATTATTGTACCTTGTAAATATTCTGTACCAAAGTAAATCATCATACCAACAACAAGTTTTTAATGAAGCAGTCTGTGGTGCTTCATTACTGTTTTCGTTTGAATTGTTACTATTTTTCGGTTCATTAAAATGCTTCTGGAATACCAAGCGTGAAGCATTTTAAAGCATTCTACAGCGTTGCATTTTGATCAACAGAAATAAATTCTAAAAATGCATTATTTCCTTTGGAATTTTAAGTAAACTACTTTTTCAAATTAGACTTTCATATGTATTTGCAATTATGAGAGAATAAATTGGATTTTGAAAAACAACCTCTATATTGTCTTGCACAAATTGATATCTCATCACTTGAAATATTAAGACCAAAGTCTGTCAAAGTAAATTTTGTAATTAAAGCATAAAAACCAGCTACAACTGCTAGCTGCAAAACATTTTTGCTCTATCCTTTTGAAGCATCACATACATACGCCGCTAAAATATATAAAAGTACTGCAACCAGCTGTGCTGTCAAATAACTGAGACACTGGAGAGCGCATGATGTTGCATGTTTCCTATTCTTTTTTGTGGCGTTATGAAAATAAGAACAGAAAACAAGCAAAAAATGCATCTTTTTTATATTGCGGCATATTGTTGCTAGCTGACACATAAATCAAGCGTTGAATTATGCTTGAGAAGTATGCAAGGGAAAATGCAAGCAGCAGAAAAGCATAAATTATTAAAAAAAAGCAGATGAAAAGATTGAAATAAAGCTGGCAAAAATAAATAAATTAAACGAGAAGCGAATAAGCCGTAAAATCAAGTGAAAGCAAGAATGCATGTGGTGGCTGTACAGGCAACGCCAGCAATTGCATTGCCACGCACACAGAATGTGAATTGGCACGTAAATCAATTGAATTAAAATTGAGGCGCAAGAAATATGAAATTAAGAAAGTGGGCACACTTCTCTGAAAAAAGAGAGGAAAATTTATTATGCTTTTGAAATCGGGTCATATAAGAGGAGAAAAATACCACAAGAGTATTTTCCATAGAAGAAGTAATAAGGTTAGTTTGGGGTGTTTATAAGTTCGTAATTTATTTCCAATTAAAGAACACTTCAAAGAAGATTTTGCACCATTTGGAATGTTAAAGTTCCAAAACTAACTCATTGGTCTACGACCTAAGAAGTTTTACATTTGAAGTATTTAAAAACATAAAATTTCGAACTTTTCAAACAAAGTGAGACTGCGACGTTTTTTAGATTTCACAAAAAACATTTAAATTTAATATGCAAATGTGCTTAGATCAAAGTTTAATTTTCCCATGCGTGCGTGCATTAACCTCAGAATATGCAAACATAGCAATTAATATTTTTTTATATCAAAATTGTAGTTTTTATTAAATTATTGTAATTGTGTGTGTTTTTGCGAATGATGCATTTAATCTGTTTTTTGTTTAATTGAACATTTCATGTTGTTATAGCGCTGCAGTGCACATTAATTATTTAGTTTAGCCGTTGTTCGTTGCTTAGTTTGCCATAAAGCAGTGTTGTTGGCATTGCAGGCAATCCCACGTTGTTGTTTTTGTTGCAGTGTTCTTCGATCGCGTGAACTTTAATTGCACACTTGCAAACATTGCAGCAACATCACACATAGTGCACAAAACACACATTGACACATTTGCTGCCAACATAAACTAAAATTCCAAAAAAAAAACTTCAATTTGAAGTGCTTTTCTATGAATAGGCGTGTAAGTGTAATTTGTTGTACACATATGTGTGTATGTGTGAATGACTGTGTATGCGAAAAAATAACTGCTAACTAATGACTAAAATAGCGGCATTAAATTTTAATGACTTTAATAGCGAGTTTTAATAATGCATGAAAATGCATATGTGCGCGTACTTAAAATACAAAGAAATCATAAAAAAAATTGTTAAATCGAAATAGCGAATAAACTAATTAGAAAAAACTAGGACAACACGTGAGCTATTTTGCAACAAATTTAAATTTTAGTTTATGGCACACAAAGAGCACATGAGAGAGAATGTGTATTGTGTTGCATGTTTGGCCCGATTTTGCTTAAATTTTTGTACAATCCAGGCATTGTTTTTTTCTTTCTTATTTCTTGTCTCTGCATAACCTTTCACATTTTCCACTATTTTTTATCCACTTATCGTCTTTAGTGCTTTAGTTTATAGCCAACATTTTCCTGGCCAAAAACAAACCGATGTTTTTTATAAAATTATGCATTGACGTCATAAATAATCTCTAAAAATTTTCACGTGTCTTAAGTACATGATTTTTTTTGTTTCAAAAATATGGCTCTAACTACGAATCTGCAAGAAAATCGAGCTTAAGTTAATTTTAGCAAATTGTTTGTTTTATTTAAAACAACCAAACTCAATGGCATTATTTCGAGTCATTCTTCAACATCTTAGACACAACTGTTCAAATAATAAACAATTTTTGGGGAAAAAATATCTGGAAATTTAAAAAAATTGAATTTAATTAAAAATTCACTAAAAAGACTCCACGAATCCGATGGGTTAAAAAATCAACTATTAAAGTTGATTTTTGTTTTAACAAAGCAACTAAGATTTTGTATAAGAAAATTGCTGCAAAGATTTATAGTGTGTGTGAACATGAGATGTAGGAAATATTTTTTTTGGATATAAAAAAGAACTGTTTGGATGATACTGAACTTTTTATCGTATTATAAAGTAGATACATGTAGACACAACATATATTTATCAAATGATCGCGTCAGTCATTGCTTGCAGACCTTCATCCTCTTCCAGAAATTTTTAATCACTCTTTCGCATAGCCAGTACTCTATTTCGGCAATGGCAGCTTTAATATTCGCTTTGAGAGTTAGAATTCTTTGCATAAACCCTACTCATAACATAACCCAAAAGGAAGAGGTCTAACGCAGTTAAATCGCAAGATCTTGTTGCTCAACTGGAATCACCAAATCAAAACCAAGGAACTTTGTACGCAATAGCTCGATTGTTCCTTAGCTTGTATGCCATGTAACATCATTTTGTTGAATATAGAGGTTGTCCGTTTCTATATAATTCATTTCCGGCCATAAAAAATTGAATCACTCGAGTACTTTCGGATCTTCAAAGGTGGCAATTTTGTTAATTAATGTAACCGTCAATGTGAAAATTACCTGCGTAAAAAATAAGATATCCTTGCAAAAATCACTCTCATCATTAATTTTTCCAAGGCTGCAGTTCTTGTGTCAATTGGACTTTGTTCACAAGCATAGCCAAGTTTTTCGTCAATATTCGCTGCAGTGTTGACGTGGAGTAATCGATCTCTTGAGCTCGATGGCGAATCGAGGTGTTTAGGATCGGTTTCAGCACAGTTCTTCACTACGGCGATATTTTCGGTCGAAAGTCCGGAGCAAAGTCGTTTCAGCGTCTTCACATCTTTCACTGAGACAGCCGCTTAGAGTTTATTGATAAACTTGGAAACCTACATCTCAGAAGACACATACATTTTCTTGAATTTTGTGAATCGGAACTGCGACTGAACGCAAATATTCGTAATAAAACCCAATAACTTCTACTCTTCCTTTGACTTTGCAGCGTTATAGTAAATTTTCCGCATTTTTAGATGGCAAATGTTAACATTCGGCAGCTGTAAAATTAAAGATCTCTTCGTCCCTACACCTCTTGTCAGATACACGCTATAAGCAATAAAACTCTATCGGTGCTGAATTCCACTGATGACATGCATCTCCCAACTATGTCTTTATCTATTATGTATTCTAAATACCATCATTTCCCTTCTTCATAGCTTATGCATTACTCGATCCAAGTTTAAATTGAAATTTCCTTCAAGAAACTCTGCTTAGCATTCAAAATTTTTAATTTCTTATTTTACAATAAGTGCCCCAGTAGGGGTTAACAAAAATTAATTTTGTATTCAATAAAACAATTTCACAGCTAATTTGAAGCATTTGAAAATCATTAAAAAAACATAAAGCAAGTTCTCGTTAATATATAAAAAAAAAGGAACACTGTTAAACTCCAAGAGCAATAACCTTTGAGTAGTAGTAAGACTAAATCAAAATGGGTGTTTAACAACAGCGATGGCCAATAAAAAATAATGCTCTAAGCTATATATTTTCGTAATCTGAATAATTACCTTAAATTTTATCACCGAGAAGTTTTTTTTTTATTAACACTTAGGCTGTGATAATAACTTAAGTATTTCTTTTTTTTTTCTTAGTTAAAGAAAGCTGGAAAGCTATGAGTAGCATGGCAAAATCCAAGGATTAGAGAATATGAGCTATTAACATTAATTAAAGAACGTTTTTCAGCACCTTTTTACAGCGGCCTATTGTTGACACTTTTTAAATGTTTGTTTTTAGCTCTTTAAAATATTGCGTTTTTTTAAAATGCCAAACTTTATTAGCCAACTTGGGTTTATTCACCGCTAACTACACTGCGAAAAATGTTATGGAAAGAACAGACTAAATGGCTTAGCTTTTAAAATTTCTTATATATAGAATTTTATAGATTCTTAGACAAAAAATTCTTTGATGTTAATTTTTAAAAGAATGGAAGTTTCTTCTAAGAGCTTCCTTTTTTCTTAGTGCACACACTTTTAATTTGAGTTTCCTTTTGCAAAAGGAGCAATAAAAATTGTTAATTACTACTGCTGCGTCTTTTTTCCGTTGCTGTTGTTGCTTTTATTTGCCATTGCAGTATTTGAATAGTCCGTGGCAGCGCTATAACTGCTGACCATAATAACCCTTAGCCCTTTTGTACTGTATTTCTCAAAGCGGTTTCTTAAAAAAGCAATTAAGTTTGTGCTTAGTTTTTTTTTTTGTTGCCAGTCTTATTTTATTGCCTGCTTTTTAAGGAAAAATCATCCATTACTTACTTTATTAATATTTTGCTGTTTTTGTTTTTGTTTGTATTTTTTGTGTTATTTTTTCTTACAACATTAATTTTGTAATCATGATTAATGAGGTTTATTTTTGTTTGCCTTCTTCTTCTTGTTTATTAGCAGGTAGGTAAGTGTTAAGGTTTTGTTGACACACTGTTGGTGTGACGTCACGTCATTACATTAATTGGACTTACAAATTAAACATTGAATAGTTAAGCTGACCGAAATGCAATTTTATTTGGGTTCGTAATCAAAGTTAAGTAAATTTTGTAAGCTCTGAAAGAAATATCTTAATCAATACTGGTAGTTATACAATATTGATCATAAAAATGTTTAAGTTGCTAGCGGAACTTAAAAATCTTAAAAAGACTTACTACAGCGTTATTTGCAAGCCATTACTTCTGTTGTTAAGAGAATGGGAACAATAATCGATTCCAAATTATCAATTTCAGTCACTTTTTATACCCAAAAAGTTTCATCACATCTGACATGCAAATGTTTGTATAAATATGTATGTAGAAAAAAAGCCGGTGACCGAATTTTTTATATGATCTTATCGTGTGGCTGAGTTGGAAATCTTGAAGTTCTTAGTAATATAAATATTGCACACAATATCTGCCATTGCATTGTGTCTGCGTTCGTATTGGCATTAGCAATCTTATCGCGTCTGTCTCCTATATACATATATTATAAAATTTGTTTATGCACAAAAACAGAGTAATTAAATTATTTTCAAAATTTTCTGATTTCTAAAATCTTACGTGACTTTATTGCCAGACAAATTACAATTTTTATAAAGATAATGCCAAATATAAGAAATGAGAAAAACAAACTCTGCCTATTTGTTATTGCTTTATTTAAAAAATGCAATATGACAGACAAGTAAATAAAAAAACTTCCAGTAAAACATTACTATTGCGCCTGCCTCTTGGCTGATGGGTTTTTTTTTTTTTTTATAGGAAACATAAAAATTGAGAAAGCAGACGATTCCAGTGTTGATTTTTTGAAGACAGACGTTTTTAAGCACTTAAGTTACATACTACTAAGGATATATTTATGTATATTAAGTAATAGCGTGAAAGTTCTGTTTTCCAAAATTCAATTCTCTTTTTCTTTTGTGTACATGGGACACTCTTCGCCAAATCGTACAAAATTTTGCTTTTGTAACTCTTATTTCTAAAATTTTTCTATTCTTCTAGTACTGGTTGAGACTAGCCTCTATATGTTGTTTTTCTCCGAAATAGCATTAATGGAATTTTTTTATACAGGTCTTACATATAACGCGTAGTTTTTTTGTGGTTTTGAAAATTGAAAAAAGAACGAAAAATTTGCAAAAAAGATTGAAATATTTACTATATTTGAAGCGACACATCAATTCCTTTCATTTACTTTTTTAAGATTATTTCATGTAAATGTTGTACGCGGCTTCGACTGTTCATCCGTAAGCTTTAGTTTTGTCCAGCATTTCGGCCGGTATCTCACCAATGGCAGTTGTAAAATTGTTTTTCAGGGCTGCAATTATGGCTAGCTTGTCCTTGTATATGAAAAATTTCACATTACCCCACATAAATAAGTTTAGTGTCGTCAAATCTCATGATCTTGGACTGCTCCAAAACGTCAGATTAATTGCTCACCTAACTCGCCTCTCAATAGTTCCATGGTATCGCGTGCCGTGTGGCATGTGTCACCGTCTTGTTGAAACCACAAGTCAACCAAGTCCAATTCTTCCATTTTGGGAAAAAAAAGGTCGGTAATTATCGCATGGTATCTTACTCCATTAACTGTAACGTTGCGATTTTCATTATTTTTGAAAAAGTACGGTGCCGTTGGTCCACAAACTGCACCAAACTATGGGCCTTTCAACTATGTAATCAAATATATTCGCCACATATTTAAGAAATGGCACGTCTGTCTCTTGTATTATCAGCTGCTTGGGGAAATACTGAAATCCGTGAAGTTCTTCATAAAACTATTGTATATAGTTTATTTACCATTCTAACAATTGCTGTTATTAAAAATGCAGCAGTACGGATGTCTGCCTGTCATATTTTCGATATCTATACTTTGCTATTAATACAATAGATCAAAGGCAGATGCGTTGAAATCATTTAGTAGAGTTTTTTGTTCGTAAAATCAAAATTAATTTTTTTTCAAATATGTGGAATATTTTATAACACTAGAAACGTTCCTATTTTAAGCTATAAGATTGGGAAAAATTGACTTACCTTGTTAAAAAAAATTATAATTTAAAAATAATCAAAATATGCCCTGTAACGATGAGTCCCAACAATCAATTTTATTAATAAATCACTCTATTCTATCACATTATTATCGCTAATCGAACTATAGCATAGTTTTAATGACTTTTCCAAGTATCTCTTAATTTCAAATCGCTTTGTTATAGCGCCAAAAGGCAGAATTCAATTAAAACTGATACCTTACAGCAGAGATATTGGAGCAAAAGTAACAACAAATACAACAAAATGCATGAGATTGCAACACAAAATCCCTTTACAATTTTTTACACAACATCGTCGGACTGAACTGAATTCGAATGAGCTGCACTGGACATGACGTTGATTTGCCGCATTGTTATTGTATTGGTTGTTCTTCTGATTTTTTTTTTTTTTGGTTCAAAATTTAAGCTTGATAATGATTGTTATTTGTGATAAGCTGTATTTCCTTTTTAAAAAAAAGGTGCTGTTTCACTTTTTCTTTTATTTTACACATTTGGTAGTGATTTCCGTTGTTGTTTTGTTATTCCACTGTTGTTGACATATTTTTATTGTGAACAACATTTGCGATTACATCAGTGGACTTAATGTGTGTCACATTTTTTTAACGTTTTACAGAATATGCATGAAAGCATAAAGTCATGAATGCATTTTTTATTTTAAATTTTATTACTTCACAGCATCGGAATTTGTGAAATTTTAACGCGCATAAAAAAAATTTAAAAAGTTTATTTAAGCTTTAACTTTTTATTTAAAGGTCAACTAGTAGCTCTACTTCTTCATTTTTTGTAAATGCAGCTCATGATAAAACCTTAAGGTATTATCTCACAGTTAAAAATTTCTCACGCTTAGCTGCTGCGCGTAACATCTAAAAACGTATTTTTATTTTTTCGAAATTATTTGTATCTAATTTACAGCTTGCAGAAGAAGATGAAAATGAAAAAAAAACAACGAAATCAATGACTTGAAATTAATTAATTGTTTTAGAGTTGTAACAATGCCACAATAAAATGCCAAAGGAACAAAATTGCTTTACTATGTTGAATTAAGCAGACGAACGCAAATGTTGAAAATGTTTAATTTTTTTTTTGTTCCATTTAAACAATTGATTTTTCATGCTGTCGCTAATTCGTCTTCAAAATCTTATTTTCAATAGCAGCAACGTGCAGCATCAGCATTTAGTTTTGGAATACGAGTTGCTGGCATTTCATTGTCAGTGCTGTTTATTGCTTAGTTTACGCTTTTATCAGTATGACAAACAAATGTTTCATGCAACTTTTTATTTATGTTTTAGGGTGCAACATATTAAACTTATCGGCAAATATTGTTCGTTGAAGAGCAAATTATGAAGAATATATTAATAATATCAATGACCGATAAAATAGAATGTTATTGTATATGCAAGATATGTGTACCCTTATTAGTGCACCTAAAGCATTAAAAAACGTATGCCTTCAAAAAAACAGCGCTGGATTTAGTCTGTCACCTTAATTTTCATGATTTTGTTTACACAAAAGAACCAGTCATCCAAGAGGCAGGCGCGATAAATTGATTTTGCACTCAATTTTTTTTAACATGTTTGTAATATATTAATTATTAAATGCAGCAATATCTAACTGGCAGATCTTATTTTTCTCATTTCTTATGGCATAATATTTATAATAATTGCAACCTGCCTGACGATTAAATTTGTACTTAAGTTTGTATATATCATAAAATTTAGAAAAATAAAAAAATAATTACTCTTAAGCGTAGCAAAAAATATAATGTCTGCCTCTTGCAGTTTTTGTTCTTGTGCTAACCCACATTTTTTAAAGTACTAGGCAGACACGATGAATGTTTATGGTAAACTTTTGATTACAGTCTTAAACGGCTCTCAATTGATTACGTGGAGATAAGGTGATGGTAGAGATTGTGCGTTTTATTTATATTACCTAAAACTTTATGATTTGTAACATCTGCCGCACGATATTATTATATCAAAATATTGGAAAGGCAGATTGCATGAATTACTTAAAGGTAGCAAGGCAGATCTGATCAGAAATTAAATAGCAAAAAATTCGTTATCCAGCGACATACCAGTTAAAAATAAAGAGCTGGACAAGTGAAAATAAAGGGTCAGTAAACACGGACATTCAATGGACAATTAAATATAGAATTTTTTCAATACTTTGTTCACGATTGTTTAGAAATTTGATTTTGTATTTTTTTACACAAAAGGGTCTCGAATGTTTTGTATCTTTTAACTATTTAACACTTTTGAAGGCTAACGTTAAGGTGATCCAAAGGTAGACAAACAAAAATAAAGCATGTACAGACTTGAATATGGATGTGCAAACGAACGTAATAAAATTCCCAATTTTGTTTTTACGTTACGTAAACTTGGTTCCAATTTTAGCTTTTGAATATCTTTCAAAACGAAAGTAAATAATCGCCAAAAAAATGTTTGGCTAATAATGAAAATTTGATATTTTATTTGTTCCCGACTTTTGGAGGTTAAGTGCATGCGCGTAAAATTTATAAAAACTGTGAACACCGATTTCCTATTGCACTAAAGTTAAATATTACAAACTATACAGACTAAATTTGGTTATGTCCTGATCTTCAGACTTTATTTTCGTTTGTATGGAAGCGCGATACACAAGGTACACCCTAAATAAAAGTAACAATAAGTCTTTTGTATCGTACTATTCTTTTGAGATTCAACATCTATATAAAATTGTGTGAATCACTTGGTTTGATTTTAATGTCTTCTTATTGTTGTTTATATATCATTGTTTTGTTGCTGTTTGTCTGTGTCTTCTACAATTCAAAGTCCAATTTATGGCGAGATACTGTTGAGCAGCAGTAAGCACAGAAAACCAACAACAATAAGAGAAGCAGCATAAAACCAGTCTACCACAGCTGCTGCTTTTGTTTGGTTTCTTTTACTAAAAAAAATTTTTTTTTGTTGTCTTTACTACAGACTTCAAATAATACCTTCAATTTTTTTCCAAATTTTCATCACTGCCTCATCATTAACCAACAACTAACTACCTGCAATGTTAGTTTTGTTAGGAACCAAAAAAAAAAACATGAAGACCTGCTTCACGAAACCTCATTTCTGTTTCTGCAGATTTTTTTTTAAAGATTTTTCTCAAATCTCAACAAAAAAGGTGTATGTTTCTTCTGGCCTTACATTTTTATTTCTATAGAGTTCATTTTTCTTTGGTTCTATGTTGCTCAGTTCTTTTATTTCTTGATTTTTGTTTTAAAGATTATATCTTTCTTTTAAGTGTTACCTATACAGAGCGATTTATTTTTATGCACAACATCCTTTTCATTCATATCCTTATATCCTTTAGTAATTATATACGCTTATCCTTGAAGGTAGGTTATAACAGAGTTCATTTTTCTTTGGTTCTATGTTGCTCAGTTCTTTTATTTCTTGATTTTTGTTTTAAAGATTATATCTTTCTTTTAAGTGTTACCTATACAGAGCGATTTATTTTTATGCACAACATCCTTTTCATTCATATCCTTATATCCTTTAGTAATTATATACGCTTATCCTTGAAGGTAGGTTATAACAGATATTCGTTACGCTTTCTTTTTCTTTTGAAAAAAAAATTTTAGAAAAAATCATTTCAGTCTGCTTGCTCTTTTATACTCTTTTGGGTATTATAATAACAGAAAAAAGATTGGAAGACAACCCACTTTTCGATAATTTAACTGCAGATCTTATCCCATTAAATTTCTTTTTTGCACCTGCTATTGAGAATCGCTGTTCAGCTTGGAAATGTTATGATTGTTTCTAAATAACTTTTATCGTTTTTGCGTAAATTCAATTTCAATTTTGAAATATTTTCCATCAGAAAACTCGCTCACGAAATAATTGGAAAACTTAAAAATAAAACATCAAGTATGGGAATATGATTTTTTTGGATGTTAAAACTTGGGAGATTTTGCTTTCACCCATAAAAGTGTCTATAATTTTAGTGAGTAAGATAGTTTTTACAAAAAGTCTCAAGTGCAATTTTGCTTAAGAATAGTCAATCAAAAAAAAGTGCTGGGACCATTTCTTTGGCCACAAAGAATATCAGCTTAAGTGGAATTGTGTTCACAAGGCAAAGCAACATGAGTTCTATTCGTAAGCATGTGACTTATGCAAGGATGCTTTGCCACTTTGTTGACTTCAGCTGTAGTTCCTTGTTGCTACAATTTTTTCATTTCAAGTCAGAATAATTTTTTCTTAAGTAATTAATCGATTCTTTTTATTTGTGAACAACACCTAGTGAGGTAAAAACCATTTTTCTGAAGAATACTCAAAAATTGCACTAACTTGTTGCATATGTAATTGGTTAAAAGCTTTCTATCTTTTAAGACTCTGAATTCAAATAATACAAAAAACTCGTTTACAGTAACAATACACTTTGACTTGAGATAAAAAATGGCTTTCTTTCGAAAAAACTTATAAAAAAATCATATGAACTTATAGCAATCAAATTAAATGACAAACATAAAACGTTTTCTTTCTTGACTTTGACTAGTGAGTTTATTATAAATGCAGCCCTTTTTTTATAATAACTTAGCACCTTATACTATGAGTGTACCAAGCGATGTGAGTTCCAAAAACAATAACAACAGCAACAACAGCTTTGCGCTTCAAAAGACTACACGTTTCTTCACATCATTTGGTATCTCTCACGAGCATCTTAGATTTTAGAAAATAAAATAAAAATAAAGTACTGAAAAATATACAACTACAATAACAAGAACAACGCTGTTGCGCACCTTACTCTAACACGATGTACGTGCAGGGTAATAGTTTGACTGTGGCCTAAGAAACACACAGTTGGGAAGTTGTTTGATACTCTTCGATATTTTAATATTTGGTTATGAATTCAAGCTTATGTGAAAAGATTGGTTTTTTATTAGAGAAAATTAAAAAAAATTGCCGGGGAAAAGTAATTAGATTATAGACAAATGGTTTTATTTTTGTAGCAATTTTTTATTTGGTAGATCTCTTATTTTATATTCTTGGGTAATTTTTCTTCAAAAAAAAATATATATATTCCCTAGTCATATATTAAGGGTGCAACTAAGTTCTCGCTGTTTTTCGTTAGAAAATGCAACTTTATTGTCAAAAATAGTTACAGATGAATCAATCAAAGTATTGCTAGATACCACTTTCCCCATCTTACTGGTAGAGCTCGAATGCCATCACGGTAGAAGTGTTCGTCTCTTGACGCTATCCACGAATCAAGCCATTTTTTTAGGTCTTCGTAGGAGTTGAACTGCTGATCAGCCAGACCATGTGCCATTGCTTCTGACGAGGCAATATCTGGGGAATACGGCGGGTGGGGTAGGATTTCCTATTTGAGAATTTCCCAGTATGTTTTCACTGGTTTAGCAACGTGAGGCCTGGCGTTGTCATGCAATAGGATTACTTTATTGTGCCTCTGTTCGTATTAGAGCCGTTTTTCACGCATGCAAATATTTGGAAATGGCTTGTCGGGTAACTCCTAATACTGAAGCAAGCTCTTCTTGCGTTTGGGCCGAATCCTCATCGAGCAATGCCTCCAATTCCGTATCATTGAAGTTTTTTGGCCTTCCTTCACGTGGTCGATCGTCGATGTTGAAATCATGGTCTTTAAAGCAACGGAACCAATCTCGGCACGTTGTTTCGCTCAGAACACCATCTCCGTAAACTTTTTGGAGCTTTGGATGCGCGTCAGCCGCTGTTATCTTCGATTGAAAGAAGAAACTAAACGCCTCCCGAAAATGGCGATTATTTGGCACAAAATCAGTCATTTTCGAGCAACCACAAGCAGACTATGAAAACACAAAATCTCAAAAGTGTCAAATCGGTTTGTTTACCATATCTTCAGGCTAGATTCATAACGTTTCGATATGAACCAAATCGACCAGCTCTTACCGCTAGCGCCATCTATTGGCAAACAATGAGAACTTAGTTGCGCACCTAATACATTTGTCCAAATATATCGAAAAATATTGAAAATACAAATATATTGAAAACTTTGTAAAATGTTGAAAAAGTTGTAAAAATTCAATGAGTTGAAAAAGTGAAAATCAATTACATAATTTGGAAAAATGTCAAAGATTCGTAGAATGTAGAAAATTCTTTAACAGTCTAAAAACAATATCGATTTCTTAATGATATTAATGTCCGTGCTATGTTGCCTGAAACTGCCATCTCCGTTACAGCGATTGTATCGTTGCACTACCACGTCGTTGTGCATGATAAGAAGTAAAAAATTCTTGGAAAAAATCACAGTTCATTTAAGCATAAATTCGTCTGTGTTGAAGCTATTATTGTTGTTGTTATTGTTATTTTTCAACCGTAACAGCACAGCACTGTTGTTGCTGTATATTTGTAGTAGTTGTTGTTGTCTTAGCAGTTGTTATTTGATGCCTGATTATTATTTAAGAAACATTATTTTTTTTTCTTTACACATTCTTTTTGTTTGACTTCAAGCGCCGCCAACAACGCCATCATCATCTTCGCTGGGTATCCCTTCTCTTCTCCACTTTTGGATAGTTTCACCCATTTGACTAGCTAAAAAAATATCTTTCATATGCACTACGCTTGAGTGAAGTTGAGTTGCTAGCATTGCTGCTTGCAACATGAAAAATATCAACTTCAAAATCATAAAGCAAAAATTTAAGCAACTGCTAACGCAACGTAGACAGACATGAAGCGAGCTTATAAGCTGACGACCTCGTGGATGAAACTTAACGAAACTTTATTGCACTCAACTGAACGTACATACATTTAATTGAAGTGCAACGGCAGCCGGAGCAGTCAAGTTCTTGCCATGTTGCTGTAGTGGCTGCTGCAACATTATTAACTAAGTGTTGTTGCTCTTTTTCATGTTGATATTGTTGTTATTTTGGTTTTTCTTCAGGTGCTTGCCATCGAACTTGGAGTTCTTTTTTTTACCTCTGTGCACTATGTTTCTCTAATGATGTGCGCTGGAAAGGAAGCGCAAACTTTTAGACACTGAAAAAATTTCTTGTTGGTAAAAAAGACTGATAATTACCAATTGTGCTTCAGATTTAGGCTGCTAATGATGTTGGCAATGCTTTCAGTATAATTTCAAAGAAATAATTCAACTTTTTTTGAATATAATTATATTTAAATTGTTATTCAACTTAAAATTCATGCCTTCAAGGTGATATACAGCATTCGATTGATATGTTGATTTACTATTTTGCAATAGTGTCTTTTTTCTTCAGCAAGATTAGGTTCTATGTGCGCATATGGTCCAGTCAATGAGACTATAGTAAGCCAACTTCTAAGACAAATCAATTGGTACGTTGCCACCTCCTTAGATTTCATGTTTGATATAACCTCAAGTGTTTGTATGGAAAATCAACATAATTTGTGCATTACGATTGTCTTACACTCACAGCAAGCAAACTGCACCATATGAATTTCGCTGATTATGTATGGCTATGTTTTGTAACAAGGCTTAGCAACATTTTTTAGCAATTATGTTTGGCAATATAGTTTGCAATACAGTTTAGCAACAATGTTAAGCAAAAAAGTTTTGGAATTCTTTCGAATAATTCCGTAAACTCCCCAACAATGCTTAGTATAAAAATATTTTAAATGTGAAGTGAATAGCATCTTGGCTTAGAAACAATGCTACAAGAATTTGAATTCACCATAACTAAAGAGCTGTCACCAATGACCCTTAAATGAGAATGTGACTCCATTTTATCATAATTTCATTTTTAGCTATTTGGAATTTTTTTTTTCAGTGCAGTGATTTTGTGCTATGAGATTGCAGTTAGAAATGAGGATTTTTTCTGGGTTTTTGTTTAAGCAAACTGTGAATTTCTAGTGAACGGAATCAACGTAAAGTTTGACTTTCAAGTGTTTATGTTGATGTTATTATTTTCGTGTTGCTTGCTGCTGATGTTATAAGTAAGTTGCTTACAAATACAACAATTACTGCAAACAGCAGTAAACAAACAAAATGTTCAAGTAGACTCCAACAGAAGAAGAGGCTACAATGTAGGTAAGTGATGTAGAAGCTTACGATGAAAATTTCTCCATTGTTTTCTTTAAAAACATTTAGTTTCTTGTAATTCCACAGTGGCGAACCCTTTTTTATGAGTCTTTTCTTGGGCTTAATGATTTTTTTTACCTTCAACAACAGCTTAAATTGATTTTTTCCACCGTTTTCTCGATATAATTAAAACCTTAAGAGCTGGGCATATCTGCAGAGGAATTGCATCAATCATGGTGATGATGATGCTGCGCATGCGTGTTATAAATGAAACGCCAAAAAGTGTGTTACAATCTTACGAGTTTTGAAGCACGAAAAGTTCCTTTTATTGCGTGCCTTAATTGGTTATTTGAGCCCAGCAGCACAACAGCACACAAAAACTGTTAGTTTTTTTTCAAAATTATTGGTGTTGCCAGTTACTGCATGGCACGTTCACTATATCATCAACGTCATTGTTTTTTCCTTTATTTTTTTGACTTGAGCCGCAATTTCTTTTCTGTGTTCCTTTACTTCGATCTCATGGAAGATTTCTGTAATATCTTTGAAACCTCAATCAATTTTTCGTTATAATGATGGCACGAAAACTGTGATGACCACCAGAGTGTGGCTGTATTGGGGAGTATATTTAAGTTGATTATCGGTTGTGTACAAAGTTCAACGCATTCGAATATCTAGCGAATGTCATTAAGAGATCATCTTTGGATTACAATTTTAAGTTGGTATAAATATTAAGTTGAATGGGATCTTTTAAGAACTTGTTGGATTACCATGTTATGTAGATTATCCAAATTTAATTTTGTTTCAATTTAATCATACAAAATCAAGTTTTGTTTGATAATATATAATTATGTATTTCATAGAAGGCTCTAAGCTTTAATTTTAAAATCTGATTAAATTAAAACTTCGTTGGCTTTGTAATGCATATTAATTTTGGAAAAAGTTTTATGTTTAATACATTGACAGGGAAAAAATTAATTACATAACTTTCTGCCCCATTGCTATCACATTTGCATATGAGTTAGCCACGCATTACATAAAAAAGGTGTTGCATGCCGCATTGCATGATATTTCGATATGCTTTATTTTGCCCCTAAAACCACAATTTGTGGAATTTCAATTGCAACTAATTAGTAGCAAGTGGCTGAAATTATTGAAATCATGCAACACTTTGTGGTTGATTTTCTCACTTAAAATATTTTATAGCGAATGCACCTTATGTTACTAAGCTGCATAGATTTGCGTGAAATATTTCACGAAATTTTAATGCATAAAAGCGAAACACATTTTCGAAACATTAAAATTTACATTTTTAAACAAATTTGAATAGAACCAGATTCTGTAACATTCAACTGAATTCCTTTTCTATCCAGTAAGCCAATAATTTATCAATATTTTGCTTTAACGAATACGGTTTTCCATAACAACTTGTAGGCCTATGCTATTTATATTACAGTGCGGGCTTGGCCAATGCAACTATTAAAAACCAAGCCTGTTGCAAAAACAGCAGTAGTTGGAATGATGAAGTCAAAAAATCTTAGATACTGTGGTGAAGATATTTAAAACGAAGTTACCTTAAGTACACAAAAACGTCATTTATTTGCTGAATAAACCAATTAAAATATTTTTCCGTCTTGGGGTATTCACGAACTCATTTTAATAACGCTACAGATAATATTCAAACGACGAAAGAAGTCTACAGGTTGCGATAATTGAGGAGTTGTATTTATCAAGGGTGACGTTGACCGAGGTAAAATGGTCTTAAGCAATGGTAAAAATGTTGAGATGCATGTAAAAAATAGTGAGCTATAAAATTGGGAACAGTTAATAGCTAAAAAAGCAAAAAAAAGTGTTTGTAATTGCAAAACAATTCGCACAAAATTTTGTTTGAAAAATGAAACGAAACTTTCAATTATTGGAAAAGAGTCGCCAAGAAAACTCAATTTTAGTATCCTTGGGTAAAATTAATTCCGTGCTACGATACGTAAATCAAAACATCGATATGTGTACTAGGGGTCTGCACGAGTGCGCAGATTATTGTACTCGCTGTCGAGTCTATTGACATTATGTGAGTCACGAATATACTCTCTCAAAATCGAATGATCACACGATATGACTTGACTTCGGATGTTCGCTGACTCGTATTTCACCGTCAACGTTGTTTAAGCAGAACAAATCTTTTATAACACCTAACGTGAAAAAAAAACAATAAATGTGGCGAGTCAGCTGCTATATCACAGCGTTGCCAAAAGAGCGACGGTAGAGGTTTTACAGATTTATTATATGTTATGATTGGTTTTGCGTTCGCCTCTTAGTGTCACGCGTTATTTAAATGGCTGTTGCTGTGCAAATTCACAGTGCAACGCAAGTTGGCATAGCAAATCTGATATCTGAGCAAGTGCATTAAAAAACAACAAACCACTCGGTGCCGAATGCAATAAAATACGAGTGCTTGAGTTCATAGAACATTTTACTTGCGAGTACAACATTCACCTCTCTTGCTTGGTGTTTCGTTTTGATTTGTGATTTTCGTCCGCAAGGGCTCGAGTTGAACATAACATGTTAGTGTCATTTTTGGTAAAAATTGTCTCAAAAATAATTTAAGATAGTTAGGTTCGAAAAATACTTCAGACTATAAATTCAGTTCGTTTTCGATTTTTTTTTATCACATGACTAAGTGCGATCCATTATAGCTCGCGTCAGCTACTTTCAATACTCATTGACACGAAATTTAGCTTCTATGCATATATAAGTCCAAATAAATAATAAAAAATAAAAAAAAAAATAAAAATAAATAAAAAATTTGTTTATAATAAACGGTTAATGGTGCCATAAACTGAATTGAAGTTATTTTCAGTGTATGAAATTGACCCACAATTTTCTAGTGCTTTGATGCATTATCACCCAATGCATTTTTAATGCAATTGCAAGGAATGCCTTAACCAAAAATTGCATAGTGTGGTTGATTTAAAAAAAAAGACCTCATACTCGACGATTAAAGTTTTAATATTTATTCAAATAGTTTTCAATTGCATGGATTGCAATGGCAAATTGATTATGACATTTTTGTAATTTCAATTATACGAAATCATTGGTTTTTTTTTGCCGATTTAATGACATTTTATTGTTACGTATACACTACGAATTGATTGTTATTTGCATATAATTAATTACTTAATGCAACAGATAATCTGTGTTACTAAACTTTTCAGAAATGCATTTGCTGTTTTTTTTTTTCTAATATTCAACCAAAATATTTAATGAAATGAAATTAGCTACTTTGTACTTAAAATAATTATTTTTTAATTTGCTTACTAAGGCAGATTATGCTTTTTTAATAGAAAATGATTAAGCTAACCAGCAAAAATATTCAAAAATATTTTTTTCTGTAAGAATCTTAAGTAATACGAGGATATTTCAAAAAACTAGTTCACAGCATATTCAATAAAAGCTTACACGTGTTTATCTTGTTTGTATCTTACCCATCGTCTTATTGTACAGCTAATATTGCATCTTTGTATGTAACTTGACTTTATTGCCTCAAGGGCTCTTTTCTCAAGCCATTGAACCTTCAAGTATAGGTTAGCGTGAGTAGATACAGCAACACTTTCAGCAGCATGATTTGTTGCATGGCATGATTAAATTTATTACATAATCAGTTAGTTATGCTACTTAAAACTTGAAGTACAACAAATTTAAATTATGTAAAGGTACAGGAAAAAACCAAGTTTTCTCGTTTGGAATAAAAGATAATCATGCATACATTAAAGCAATTTAAGAAGATACAAAAATTGAGGCTAACATTGTAAAGATATGCTAACAAGTTGAGAGAAAACAGTTAAGCGCAAAAAGTGATTGAATTTGAAATTTTGAGAATCATAAAAATATATTGTTTTCAATTTAAGGCCCTGAGGAATAAAAAATATCTTAGTTGCTTTTAACTTTGACATCAGATGCCTTATTATATGAAGCACATAGCCTTAAGTTTTTTGCCGAAAATCAGAGTTTCTTGGAAAATTTTCTTGATGAATTTTCTATTATTATAGTCAGGGAGCCAGTAGCTGAAATTTATATATGATTTTTTCGTGGGGTTGAAAATAATGAAGTTTCAATAATACAAATAGTACGAACAATCTCTGCCATTGCGTTGTCTCTAGATGCCATGAGCATTTTCATCGCAACTGCCAATTTATTTAAAAAAAAGACCTGCAACACTAAAACAGATAAATGCAAAAGGCAGAAGTTTTTGTTGATGAGTTAAAGAGTAATTGATTTTTTTTTTATTTTTTGATATTAACGAACTTAAGTGATTTTTCGTCAGGCAGATTGCGGTAGTTTTAAAGATTATATACTTTAAAGCGAGAGAAACAACATCTGCCACATTGTTAATGCATCTGTAAATAAAAAATTGAGTATTATTAATCATTTTATCGCGTCTGCCCTTCAATTTATCGGTTTTTTTACTTATAAAAAACATAAAAATAGAGAAAGCAGACGGTTTTACTGCTCTCTTCTCATTGACTGACGATTTTAAGCACTAAAAGTGCATACTATTAAGAACTTATTTATACATATAAAATCTCACATAGAATCTCTTATTTTTTTAAATATTTTTTGTCTCTCAGTACTGTCTTAGACTAGCAATTTCTTGAAAAATTGAGCATTTTGACTATTTTTGCAACCCCAGAGCGAACAAAACTTAAATTTTTAGTTTAATTACAAAAGATCTCGGGATTTCTATAGAATTGGCTAGAGAAAAAACATTTTATATATGAAGCGAGAGCTAACGTGTTGAATATTTTAAGGTACTACTATAATGATTTTACTGGTAATAAACGTTAAAGTGACCTTAGAGCATGCACTATCACTAAATGTCTCGATGAGTTGAAATCCAAATTTTTCTATCACTTCATATAGAATGGATGTTATATTCTTTTATGTTAACCATTTCATGGTAATGGAGTCCAAGCTTCGCTAACCACCATTCAGCATTTATTGTTAGTGAAATTCAAATACTACTACTACGAAATACTTAATGGTAATGCTATTAAATTTCATAACTACTAAAAAATTTTATGGAGATATTTAACACCACAAATTCAATTACTTTTTTTAGTGAAAATTTGTTTTGAAAGAAAAAAAATGTCCCATTACTTATTTTTGAATTCAATAGGTATTGAAAACAAATTCTATAAGCTGTTTCGTAAAAGTTGAAAATATCTACTTTACACAAAATTTTTATATTTTTTAGCACTTAGTGCTTCGTTGTGAAAAGATTTTGAGTTTCATTATACATTTAATGCTATTGCAATTTATCAATAAATATTTAGTACTTGGTAGTAATATTTGAAATTCATTACCAGGAAGTGTTTTGAATATAAGATTTCCAAATTCATTAATGTTTAAAAACTAATTTCAGCTAGCTTTTAAAGGTTAATTAGTTACCAATTTTGTTACCACTATCACTTTATTATTTTTATTGGATTTATGCAATTAATGTCCATATACCTGTACTCGTCAAATTGTGTTACTATCTGCTTGCAAGTTCATGAAGTTTGCAGCTGACTTCGTTGCTGCAAAGGTAGTTAGCTAATCATGTAGTTTAAAATGACACACGAAACACTTTGTTATCGAAAAACTGCGTTAGTACACCGTGAAAAAATAGACTCCGTTTAGAATGTTTCTGAAACATTTCAGAGAATTCTTACATAAAACAAAAAAAAAAATTATTTTTGTTTCGTTAAAATAACTATTTTTACTGATTAAAGATACTTTAGCTATTTTTTGGTATATTTAAAGATTTTCACAATAGTTTTTTCCGCTAACTGATTTCGGTATTTCTTTTCAATTTCAACGCATGATGACAATGAATGCGCAACCTTATGTTTTGCTTTGCGTGGTTGGTTGCACAATCGTTGTTGTCATTATGACAGTAGGCTGTTCACCTGCTGTTTACTCTTGCCTACCTTGTGTAACTTAGTGAACAAACAGAAAAACTTGACAATTCCATATTTGGCGATTTTCTTTCATACATATGTTAGCTGGATTTTGTCAAGCATACAATTCTGCGCTGACATAAATAGTAGCTATAACTATATGACTGATTGCAGCACAAGTTTGACGTCAAGGAAAGTATTGACGCAGGCAGATGTTTTTTTTTTTGGATATTAACAAGTCAGTTTTTTATTTTTAATGTTTTTAGCACATCAACAATAATATAATTTTTTAGTTACTTTTATAAAATATAAAACTTTTTGCTTACACAAATTTCAATAGTTTTCGTAATGTATGTGCTAAGAACCTTACAACAAAGCAACACTTTTCGCGGTGTCTTGTAACAATGTTGCCGCTGCAATGCCTACAATTATTGCTGCAAGAGCACTTGAACACAAACAGCTCAACTTTGTTTTGCAAAAATTGCAGCAACATCAGCATTGACCAAGTTACACACTTGAGGGCTGTTCTGCCTTTGTGTTGCTCGCTGCTGTTGCTGTGGTTCTTTAACAATTCTTTTGTGTTTTTTGCTTATGTGTTGGTTTTTATTGCAGTTGCTGCGCAGAAAGTTCAGCGATTTTACTTTGTTTCTTGTACCTTTTTTTTATTCGCTAGTGCAATGTTGCGCTAAGTTTCGCTTTTGTTATTTTAGTGCGCTCGCATATGTTTTATTTTCAGGTTGTTCTGTTGAACTTTACTGCTGCTTTTTGGCTGTTGTTTTCTTGCTCTTGAAAGCATTTTTGCGCAAAGTGTTGTTGTTATTTTTTTTTGTAGCTGGAAATTTGTACTTTGTAAACTGCAGTTTTGTAGTGCTTATGTTACAGTACTACCTCGACTTGCAAAACTAAAATTGAATCCATAAATCTTAAAAAATGCATGCAATTAACTTAGAGCCATTTAGAAAGTAGAGTTTTTAACAGGTTAGAGGCATTGAAACTTGTGATACTCTTATCAAAAGCTTAATTAACATGAACTGGAACCCTAAATTAACAAAAATTTTAAATCTGACTGTGTGCAGAAATGCAGGGGTTTTGGTTTTTTTTTGCTGCCGTGTGTTGTATGAGCTAAAACTCAAATGAAACTTATTGATCATAGCTTGCGAATAAACCTTTATGGGAATATATAGATATTTGCACTCCATATAGGCTTACCGGCATGTATTTTGATTCAAAGAATTCACTAATAAACTCTACCAACAAATTGTCTTGTAGCTCAAAAGTAAATTTAAGACAATCAATGGTAAAAAGCAGTTCTAAACAAGAAACTGTCGTATTCGAAAAATGCGATGATAGTACATATCATACATATGAATACATTAAGATAAAAATCACATGAAATAAAAATGACTTGAGATAAAAATGTCTTTAGATAAAAATATTTCGAGATGTAATATGTTATATGATAACAATAACATAAGATTAAAATCGCATGAGATAGATGTCTCATGAAATAAGCATTTAATGTGACGAAATTTTGATAAAAACAAAAGCTTAAAACTATCGAACAGAGCTTTTGACTGCATAATATGAGGTCGCGACATTGAACTATGAAATTCTATTCTATTTTAAACGTGTTGTAATTATCAAGTGAATTTTGTGTTAAAGTTTGCTTATTTTGATGATGGCACAAAATAAGCTAAGGTGAAACGGAATTTGAAAAAAATATGCAGAAATAAAATAAAACTAATGAATAAAAAGAAACAATAAGTCAGCAACAAAAAACATTGATGTCATAAAACAAAATATGTCAAATGTCATATTTTGAAACTTTTGAAATTTTGCAAACAAATGTTGCAGCTTGCAATATATTTTGTAACAATCAACTTTATTAGCATTCGGTGTTATGCTACACTCTTAAAATCATAAAAACTTTTGTACTTCAATACCTGAGGCATTTTGCCTTGGGAATTGGCTACGAAGTCTACAAAAAACCATCACTAACAAGTTAGTTTGTCAATTTATAGTTACCATAAATAGCAAGTTAGCTTATCATTTTGTTGTTGCTATTTATTTAATAATTACTAAGTCTTTTTTTGATAACTAAAAATTTGTTCGGTGAATTTTATGTCGATTTTGTCTTTTATTGTAAAATTTATTTTGTCACATTTTTCAACATAAATTTATTGTATGGAATCGATTGATGTTGTTGCTATTTTTATAGCGGTCTTACAGTTGCTAATGCTGGTTTCAACTTAACTGTTGTGTTGCGTTGTCATTTGTCTTTTTGCAAATTTTCTTGAAAATTCATTTTTATGTCTGCAACGTGACAGGAAACTGACAGACATTGGTGCAGCAGACATAAGTTACTAATGGTAGGCAGAGTTGCCACCTTATAAGTTTTCAAAACATAAATTTTTGTAAAATTGGCTATAGAGAAAATTGCATAAAAAAGCTTCATGTGTTTCAGCTTAGTTTTTCGAAATAATTTCTGTTATTTTTCAAGCTTTTCTGGGCAGTTTTGCCTCAAAGAAGTTTTCTCAAAAATTGTTGTGAAAAAATTATCAAAAACTACTTTTAATGTATATCACGCTAAGATAATGTCATTCAAGTTTTGACAGTGATATTGATGTTAAAATTTTTGGCATATTTTTATATTATTTTGGTTCCATTAATGTGGTAATTTACCCTTAGAAGCCCTTTCTGTCGGCATTAAGGTTTGTTTTAAAAATACATGTCTAGTGGAGTCTCTCCGTGAAGCACCAACTTAATACCACTAAGCCAGATAAGACGAGATACAAGTTGCTAGATGCTATGTGCTCGTATACACTGGATACCAAATAGTAGAGAGAAGTAGGGAGAACAATACTATGTGGCCAATAGACATATCTCACTAGATTGTAGATATAAAGAGCTAGATCCTACACACTTAATACTACACAAAAAGACACTGATGCTAGGCAGCACTTTTGGATAGTAGGATGATTTTGTCTACTAGGCACTAGTAGGTACTGTCTTAAGTAATATAAATTTCATTTAATATGCAATTCACTAGAAAACCAAAATACTATGAATTTGCTCTGGTCTTCATTTTATTGTTTACATAATTCTATCACAGGAAACTTTTATCACATGACATTTTTATTTCATTTAATCTTTTATCACATGGCATTTCTATCTCATGAGACTTTTTTATCGCAAACATTTTAAATCGTAAGGTTCAAGATGTCACATTTCTTGTACACTCTGCTTAGTTTGTACTACATTAAATTTCATACAATTTTACTCTTGAGCTCAAGAAATCTCGATATCTGTGTTAAAAAATCATAATATCTCGAAAACTGTACCATTCAAAATTTTTTTTTCATTTTTGAGCTCAGCAGGAAAAAGTACATCAGAAAAGTAACCTCAATGGAACATTTTGAGTGTAAACTAGTGTAATCGAAGAACAGACGTGAACTGGTCGCCAAGACCATGTGACTTGTTACCATCGTATTTTCTCTTATGAGGCTTGTTTGAGATTAAAGTTTATACGGATATTCCTCAAACTGTTCAACACCTCAAAGATGACATAATCGAGCAAATATCATTTTAGAAAAAGATAACTTTATTTTTTATTACTTACCGTAACCTTTACTGTACTTTATTTTCCAATAAAAATAAATAAAGATTTCATATGTCTTTTGTTTAAAATTTAGAAAGATACCTCAAATTTGAACACCCTCTATACTATATATAACATATTTAATCAAACAAATATCCTTCTGCAATACGTTTTCTCGTTGAATTGCGTTGCACTGTCGCTTATAATTGCAAGATAGCAAAAATCCCAAGCACAGAACAAACAACTTTATTCACAGCTGCAACAACGACAGCAACAACTTGCAGCCATCAACAGCTAGAATCCACTTAATTCATTTTGCGACAATTTAATAGCAACTTTAGTCATGAAAACACACAAAATGGGTAGAAAAGGAAAAAAGAAGTCATAGCACTGCAGCTTCTTCTACTGACATTGAATTATTGGTGAAAGTCTTTTGAACGAAAATTTTTATTTGAAAATTAATTTCACAGAGTGCTTGTAAAATTAACCACTGCAATAAAAAGGCTATTCGCATACCAGTTAATAGCGCTGAGATCCGCAGGTGGTCGAAAATAAAAATTGATGTCTTTTATTTTTATTGAAGTCAACATTTTCTGATTGGGAAAGATTCGCAAGCGCTTAAACAACAAATAAAACATTTAAGTGCTGACTAAACGTGATGATGATATCAAATAACTTTCATTAGCCGTAACATCTTAGTAAGAATTTGTTTTATGGAGATTGTAATTCTATAAAAGGGTTTACTTTAGTCTATTTTTAAATAACTATGTATGAACTATGCTGGGTGAGATTATCAGCTTCTTAGATGTCATTTAGCTCTCCATCGGATTTTATATTTTATTACATTTACCATAACAAAATAGTGGGAAATTAAATTTATATTCTAAACCAAAAAAGCAACAGAAATGCCGTCATACACATCCGTTGCACGTTCAATTTATTTTCTGCTGGTCGACGGTCATCCTGTCAGAACTTTCGCCAACAACCAGTACAGCAGCAAGCGACTATTTTTGCCAGTCTACACTGTCTATTGCATACGGCGCGCCTGCTGGCTTACAATGGCAATGATTAAATTGCAAAGCCGCGTGCTAAGTGTTGCACATCAAACGCACCAGTGTCACTCCTACGATGTTGACGACAGTAATAGCAATAACAACAACCACAACTGTTGCTAGACAACCACCAATAACAATGACGTCTGTAGCAACAAATGCATGCGACAGCATAAAATGATATCCGTTTCACATTTAGTTTAATGTCAACAGAGCAGACGGAACGGTTGGACGGAAAACTGAAGGGACAAAGAGATGTTCTTTCATTTTATTATTTTTAGTATTTTTTAGACTTTATTTTATTTTCCATTAGTATGAGATGTGTCAGTCAACGAAAGCTGTAGCAAATGACATAAAATGATAAAAGTCGGATAGTTTTAGCTTTGTGCAATGCATCTTTTGAATTTATACAAAAGCAACAAGCTATAGCCTTTAATGTTCGAGTATATTTATCTTGATGTGCAGTAAAGGTGACAACATGTTTTTATTCTTGACTCATCTATACTATATATTTAAAATCGCTTACATGAAAATGGTTTGTAACGCTTTGGTGAAAAATATACTGAACCGATTTTAAAAAATTGTCTTTTATAACAACATATTTATGTTAAAAAGAAAATTTTTTTTTATTTTTTTTTTAATTAATTGTTTTTTTTTTAGAATTAAGTTTACTTGCGTGACCTTACACAAAAATTTTTGTTTGATTTTTCGTTGTTATTCTTTTTTTCTCATTTGTACAATTTGTATTTGGATTCGATGTTCAAAGAACAAACTCTCTTTCTATTTGGATTTGATACCTATTCAGAGAGAAAAACAATGGGACATGCGAAGCCGTGGGCACTACTAGTACTACAAATGTATAAAGCATGTAAGACGTAAAGAAAAATTTTAAAAATAAATTTTTTTAAAACCAGCTATCATTGTAAATGCATGTTATTGCTCTTTCTAAAGCTTTGTTAAGATTCAGAAATTTCTATTAAATATTTTCAAGTCAATCCTTGTCATAAGCTTTTATTTTAATTGTATTTACAGAAAAATGCACAACATGCCAGCACCAACGTAATATAGTTCAAATACTGCAAGAAAGACAAATCGTGCAGTCTTGCACAAGAAATCTGTTAAATCAAAACAAAAGCAAGGCACAGTCTGCCTCAGTTTGTTTTCTTTGTCTGTGACGCGCTCTAATTGAAAACGTGCCAAGGCGGCATTATTACAAAAGAAGATTTAAGACAGCAGCAACAAAGAAAAAAAAAACCAATATGACTATTAAAATCGCTAAGCTTTTTAGCAACTCTGGTAGCCCTGTAGAAAATAGTATTGATATACCGCCACCATTGCCACCACCAAATCCAAAAACAGTACCAGCAATCACAAGTAACAACAAATATTACAAGCAACAGCAGCATTATAATCCCTACATGTTGGATGGTGAAGATGACAACATGTCACTGTATTCCACGACAGCGTCCATCATGACAACACGTGATCATCCATTTAATAACTCCCAGCGACCACTTTTAGCCGAAAGAAAACCAACAGTGCAATTGTTACAGAAAAAAAAGCAGCATGCGGCTGAGGCAGCAATAAAAAAGCATCATCTTCAATACACACAGCAGCAGCAACAAGAAGAGCCACAATACATCTCACCCTATGTGCAGGCACAAAAACGTGATAGCGCCAAAGGTTTACATGGCTTCAATGATTTTGTTATTCTATCACAGCAGTACAATCAACATTTGCAACAAAGTCCTCATCATGGTTATCCTTATGGTAGTCCACCATCGCCAACAGCAACATCTAACGATTTTGTATTTGATAACAGCGGCAGCAGCAGCAATAATGCGCTCTCCACGCATCAAAATAAACCGTCAGCTGCACCACGTTATGCAAACACTGTGATGGATTATATCACTGCAAATGTTGCTCAACAGCATCCGCAACATCATCAGCAGCATATTATAAATGAACTGGATTATTATTCCACCTCCTCTGCAGCGTCGGCTTGTATTGGAAAATCTTCACGTTTCGAGGATGATTTCTGTTGTCGTCGTAATGTTGAATTCGCCAAGCACGCGCAAATGGCTGCGGCTGCATCATCGTCAGCGTCATCATCTTCAGTGTGTAGCGGTCCTTTTATATTCGGCGGAATACCACCGCCACATCAGCAGCAGTTGGTGTGTCGCATGCCCGCTGGTGGTCATGGTTTCGTCGATTGCTTGGAGCCGATGTTCAGCAGTGACAGTGGTGTCAGTAGTGTTACCACTGCTGATAGCAGCAAATATGACAAGTCGTTGATGGTGAGTAAAGCACGCTTAATATTATAATCATGATTAATTTTATGGAATGGTTGAAGCTATGAACTAGGAAGTTATTAATTGATTTGTATTCTCAAAATTGATATTCAGTGGCTAAAAGAAATATCAACATTGCAAGTCATCTGATAATACAAAAATATTGACACGTTAGAAAACCATATTTGCATTGCATTTATGATTTTTTGAAATTATTGACATGAACTAACATCGGTATGACAGCTTCGATGATACTCAAAGTCAAACTATTAGCCAATTTGGTTACCTATAAATGTCATTGTTATTGTATATAAATTAAAAATTGGTTACGAAATATTGTATATACGACCTAAACGACAAAAATGTTGAAAATTAATGGCAATAAGCAAAATTAAAGTTTAGACAGACGATAAAATAAGTTGCTGATATTCTTAAGAGTTTTGTCTGAGGTATGAAATTAAGTGATTGCAACCTTTAGTAAATTAAACACCTACCCATAAGAAAGTTTCTACTTGATGCTCAACTTCAAATCCTTTCTATTTAGATAAAATGCCAAAAATTTCATCCAATTTCATTGCCAAATTAAGTGCCAATTAACAAAAATACTATGCATAGTAAGTACGTGCGTAAACATCACGCCAAATACCAAACATTTTTTCAAGCACAACGATTCTCCGCAGCCACTCGTTAAACCTTAATTAAGTAATTTCTCAAGATACTCAATGAGATAAAAACAACAAAAAAGAAATACCTGAAGCAACAGCGCAAACTTATAAGCCACCCACATGAGCATTTGCCCACATAGCAGCATGTTGACCATCATTGAACAAACCTGCCACCTACTACGTTTGTTAATTAAGTTTAGTGAAATGCGCTGTGGCACTACTTTTAACTAAATACTTCTTAATTTCACTACCTAATTCAATGCATGCAATTGCTGCGGTTTCTAGTTTAACAGCTCCAGCGAAAGTGGTAATCCATAAAAGGTGAACATTTTTAGCAAGAATAACATGAATGCTGATCTTAATTAATTGAAAATAAAGTCTGCACGGTCAAAAACCTTCAAGATTTTTAACAGCATTTCAGTTTCTCTCTTTCAGTTAAAAGAAATTTGACAAACCCATTTTAGATTTCAGTTAAGTTTTTCATTGACATAAATATAGAAGTATGAAATTTTAACTTTTATTTTGCTTAGCGGCAACAACTATCAATATGCAGACACAAATATTTACTAAGAATCATTAACTGTATGAAATTTTGATATTAATCAATTGAAAATATTTCGTTACAAATGCTAAAAATCTCGAAAACTATTTGTGCTTTGATAATGTTGCTTATTGTCGAAATCTTACGAAATCAATCAAAAACATATTGTAACTCGTGCCCTATCCAGCGGCCACTCACGAAGCTTAAAAATTTATATAACGCACCTAAAAGTAAAAGAAAAATTCTTAAAATATGATTTTTTAAAAACATCGCCCCTTAGATACTGCGCAGTTAAATTGTTGACATCAAAAATGGAGTCAATTTAGAATTGTTAGTTTTTGGATTTATCGAGCTTGATCCAATTTCCTCTTATTCATGTAATATTCTTTTAAACTTTCAAAATAAAATCCAAAGTCAATCCATATTGTGATATTTCATAATTAAATGTTACTCATACGTCTTAACATTAAAAGTTTTAATGATCCTAAATATTTTTCCGATTTTGGTTAGAGGCCACACTCTATATATTGAAATTATCATGCATGCATGCTGTGTTCCCAAAATGGTGTGATAAAATGTTTAACATTTTATTTAGACTAGAAACTCGAAAAGAACTTCAGCCACCCAGTTTATCTTAGAGCTGAGTTAGGACCTAAAAAATATGAATTAAAAAATTTTCTTGAGATTTTGAAAATTTTTGTCCCCTCGCAGGATTGCAATAATTTTGTTTTCAGTTTCAAAGACACAAGTCAGTTCCTCGGTCACCTGGAAGGCTTAGAATTAAAATGTAAATTTGACGAAGTGTAATATTTCCCTATAAATAAAACTTCAAATGCTAAATTCAATTTGAAAGTGTTAATGTTGAGTATTGTAGCCAAGAGCTGTGTGGTTTTTAATCTAAACCACACAAAAAGTAAAAAATCTCAATCTCTTTCTTGAGCTTTAAGAACTTGGTCTTAAAGTTCAATTTCAGCTACACAGAAAATTTCTGTTATGCCATTTATTAATGTTTTCATTTACCAGAGGTCATATCCAAAGGAACGGCATCAAAGGTCATTTGCCGAGTATAACGTACAGCTAAAGATGATAGTTAAGTTAGAAAAGTGCTCTTCAGAGCTGTAAATTTAAGAATTTTTTGTAAGTTTTCTTTGCAATATTTTGACAAGGAACATCCGTTTAACATTCCCACAAAATGTTTCCTTTTGAATTTAATTGAAAACTATGTAAATTTATTATTTGCATAAATTTCCTTTCATTCAGTAGAAGTTTTATTTTCAATTTCATGCTTAAGATTTTCACTCCATTTATATTTTGGTTTCTCTACCATTCAACGTTTTTAATTTGATTGCGTTAAGCGAAGCAACCGCAAACGACCATAAAATGTTTATTTCAGCTTATTTTTGTTTTTTTTGCACAGAATTTTCATTTACAGTTCTTTCGCTAATTTTTTGCAAGAAAAGTTGCAAAATAAAAAAGGTCTGTGTTTCTACCACAGCCGCAGCTTGTTAAGTACTTGCAGCAGTACAATGACCATGACAAGGACAACCAAACAGCAGGATAGTGCGGCACAGAAATAGAGCAGTAGAAGCGACAAACTTTCAGTTGGCATAAAAGTCTAATGGCAAGTTTGCTGTGTTGTTTTTGTTTAGATGCAGTGGAACCAAATAGCTAAAGTATTGCTAAAGTGATTTTACGGATCTTAAAAATTCATCGGAGGTTTTACTTAACTGATTTTACAGTTTTCAAAAATTTATATTGTATACTACACGAATGTAAATAAGAGAAGAAATGAATGAATTTCTTGTTTTTTTGAGGAATGTTAAACTGATACCTCTCCATGCCAAAATACTTAAAGAAACTGGGTCAATATCAGTCTTACGCCAATTTTTTTAAAGACAATCGTTTAGCGAAATGTTGTCCAACTTATTGTTGTATCCCGCTTAGTTTCCTATAAATTGAACGAATGATGATTTTTTAGGTTAACATTAAAATCCAGTTAATATATATGCAATTATCTCTTCTGATTGATATTAAAATGTTTTTTTTGCTGATGTACACAAATTCAACGAATAATTAGATAATTTCCAAATGTTTCATAAAAAACTTTTAAGTGGGTGTCAAAAACAAAATATCCTTTTATGCCCTACTACAGCGATGGGCATAATCAGAAAGATGAACCAATTTTAGCTCTTTAAATCAAATACGTCGTTTTTCTTAAGGAAAATAACCAAAACTACAAACATATGCACGAGACTTGTATTATTGATATTGTTGCTGCATTTCAAAAAGAACGAAGTGAGAGAAAAAGAAAATAACAATTCATGTTGTCCTCACTTGATTCTTCCAATTGGCTTTTGGTTGACAGTGGAACTATTTTTTGCTATCGTTATCAAATTTATGGTGGGGTCTTTTTCGTTGTTTTAGCTCCTGCTTTAAAAATGTGGCGCATATGCTCCTGAACACAAAAAAAAACTTTATTCTCATATAAAAGATAGCGTTAAAAATAGAGTTAACATATCTTAATACATTTTAAATAAGACTTGTGTACTTACTCTCAATATTATTTTAAAAATTTCTATACTACGCTTCAGAATGATTTTTTAATCTTGCTTAAAAAAAAAATTTAAATTAGTAATAGCAGATAGTTAAAAAATATGATAACTTCTATAAATGTTTAAAGTTTTAAATGCTTAAGTGTCTTCATCATAAATAATGCAAATATCATTTAAGAGCTCTTAAGAAGTGTTTTCCTATATTAAGCGACAATTTCTGTGCTTTTTATTAAACCAAAAACTATAATCTTCCTAAAGATGACAAAATTAAGCCAAAATCCAAACCCTAAAATTGTGGCGGCATGAGCTACGTAGAATCAAAGCCAAACATCACTAAAAACTAAGCCAACCATAAAATGTTGGCCAATTCTATGCGCACTTAACGTAAAAAGTTGGATTTCAGTTTATAACGCTGCTGACTAGCGCGCGCGCATGTTAATGGCCAAACGATGAAGAAGGGAGTCTACTACTTGTAGCAATGTGGCCAGAAAGTAGTAAAAAGATAGCAAAATAAAACAATGATATTAGTAACAATTTCAACAAATTTCATAATGAAGTTGGTGAGGCTGTTGCCTTGTTGCTGCCTTCAAATTAAAAAAGATAATTAAAAGTGTAGCGCGTACTAAGAACGTTTCTAATTAAGGCAGTTGGAATAAATGTAGTCAACTCATTGGCTAAAATGAGGGAAAAAAGATTGTGAAAATAAGCATGGAAAAATTAGAGAAGAAGCAAAAAATGTGCCATGAAAACTTGCCATGAAGACTTGCTGTGAAATTACATTCGGTCGACTTCGAAAATTAAGTATACTTTTAATTTAAGTACTATATACAAATAAATAGCATTCGTGTAGTATGTTTAGCGCCAAAGTATTTGTGTTCAGAAATGTGTGTGGATAGGTTCGGTTTTTAATTATACCATATTTGTTGAAGTAAAAGCTTAGAATTGCTTACGATTACAGCAAATTCTAGATCAAACTATACAGTGTTGGGTAGAATTAAGAGAAGAAACACCGCTTCAGATTAGCAAGGAAATAACAAATGTCAAATTTTGTGTGGTGCTTTGGAAAAATTATTCCTAAAAGAAATAAGGTAAAAAATAAAAAAAATAAATATGCAATAATCTTTTTTAATATAAATGTGTTGTTTTAAAAAAGAAATTAGTAAAAACATTTCAGTATACATTGCGCCAAAGCGTTACAAACCATTCTCCTGTAAGCAATTTTAATTAAACTGTATAAACTGGCAATGAAAATAATTTTTCTGTACGATAAAAAATGTTGTTATTTGAAGCTATATTTTCATAGCTTTAACATTTTAAATTATATAAAAGCCACTTATTTCTCTCGCCAAAAAGTGTAGGGTACAAATGCGGTAACATAAAGTTACTCCATTTCATTTATTGCCTTACATTTAATGTTTTGCTCAAATATAACGTTTGAAGTGTAGCAAAGTTTTTTGTTTGTTTATTTTCTTGCAGTGTAAATTCCTTGCTAGCTATGCTGCTATGTTGCCGCTATTTAATGCTTGTTGCATTCGCAAAGCGTTGTAAAAATACTAATTACATGGAATTAGCGTTGCAGAAAAAGAAAAAAAAATGTTTAAGTGCAGCCAAAAAAAAAAAATAAATAAAAAATCATGAGAATTTTCCAAGAGTTAAACAGTAAAGAGAAAGCTTAAGTGCGAAATGGTGGAAAATTGACTGCCTAATTGGTGTTAATAAGTTTGACACATAAAGAGAAATGTTATAACTTAATAAGTGGCATTAAAATTTCAGAAAATATAAATTTTAGATTTGAAAAGGGATGCTGTTTTAGGACGCATTGTCGACATATCGAATACAGGTTTCAAAAAAAATATTGAAATCAAGTTCAATCAACTCTATTGGCTTTACGAAAATTTTCGATGTGTTTTAAAATTAATTTAAAATGCAATTTACGCAATACTTAGTTAATAAAGATGTAATGTAATGAACAAAGAAAAGCGAAAATGATACAAGAATGTGGATAGGCGGACTAAGCGGTGGTGTTATAGAAAATGTGTTATAACTTTTCTTAGTACTGAAACTACCACGAATAAATTAATTTCATTGGATTTTTTTTATAACAGGCGTCACAGTCTAACTGATGCCGAAAAATATCCCTGCACATCATTTAACTTCTGATTATTAGCAAGCATACTAGCACTAAAATTATAGTTTTGACGGTATAGATCTCAATAGAAAGAATACTCGCAAAATTAAACAGAAACCCGTGATAACGCATCGAAAAGCGTGAAGAAACGCTAAAGTGTATGAACTAGCGTGAAGATTCACTAGAAAGCACACGAACACTCACAAAAACTCTTGAAAATATGTGAAAATTTGAAGTCACTCGAATATGAATTTGCAACAGCGTATCAAAGCAAAATTACATAAAAAGGCACGTGAAATATATGAAAATGTGAAAAAAATGTTGGGAAAACATCAAACGTCGTAGAAAATCCAACGCGTGAAAATGAGCTCAAATGCAACAATTGAAATGCACTCGAAACGCTGAAAGTGTAAAAGTTTGTGAAAATGTTTTTCGATGCACTAAAACGTGCACAAACTTGCACTTGCAATGAAACACAATAATGAGTGAAACTGAAAGAAAATGTGCATCTATGTCAATGCCAACAAGAAATCCCTAATTTTTTATCTCTAACTTTGCACTTCGAAATATTGATGTTCTTTCTCACTGAATTTGAGCTTTTGCTTTTCCGCTAAGCAATGGATATTTTTAATGAATTTTTGAAATGTGTGTTTTTTTAGATGAAAATTTTCCCTGTTCAATTTATTCAGATTTAAGGTGTTAAACCACTGTAACCGTTCGACATTGCCTTGTTTTTTGTGAATTTTTATCATGTATGAAGGAGTATAAAAGAATTAATAAATTGATAAGGAATTGCTACGTAACTATTTAAATGCTCGTCTTCTCCTGAGCCATGTTCAGATTTATCTAGGTGAGTATACCTAGATAATGGTGTACTCATGTAAAAATTTCGATGAAAATTTTTTTTTTCCGACACAAACTTTTCTGTCCCTCTATTCTTAATATGTAGGTTAGAGCACTTTTTGAGTAAAACAAAAAACGATTTCTAAAAATTTTACTGAGGCTTAACCCCTTAAATATTACATGCCTGTAGTAAACAAAAATCGCTGTAGTTTCGCTTTGGAGCTAACATTTTTAAGGTTTGATGTAAGATTTGAAAAGTGTTTTATCTATATAAAATTGCTCATACCAAAAAGTGTTTGTAACGGTTTGGCGCAAAGTATAATGAAGCGAGTTGAATTATTTATTTTTAGGAACAACATTTTTATGCTAAACAAGGTTATTGCGTACTTATTTTTTAAACTTTTTAAAGTTAGATATCCTATTTTTTACGATTAAATTCTTGCAAAACTTCTCACATAAATTTTCGTGTTATTTTTGTGTTTTTTTTGTCACTTGTACCGTTTGTATTTGACTTCAAAGTTCTCCTTCAATTGTATTTTTCCGTTACTTTTTAAGAGAGAAGATGGAATGAGATGTTAAGAGAGTAATTTCGTTTAAAAAAAAAAAGCAACGGGAAATGCGCTTGCGAAGCTACGGATACCACTAGTTCCATGTTAATCAGAAGGCATTCGGCTGCAAAATTTGTCTTATAAAAAACTCATACAAACATTGTTTTATTAAGAAAACAACGGACAGTTAAATATTTTTAGATTCGTAGTAGCATAGTATCCAAAAACAACTACGATGAAATTCAGTGAGGAAGATCATTGCTGTATAGTTTGATTAAATTTAATAAATAAAGCGAGTGAGATTTATTTATATATGGCAAGAAAGAAGCGTTCATTACCTGTAATTATAGTACATTACCCTGAGAAAACGAATTGTTTGAATAAAACAAACGTATATTTCATATAGAGCATTCGGATCAAATAGCTTAAATGTTGGTTAAAGCTTTTTATATTTGACTCAATCAAATATTTAATTGCTCCATATGAAATATGCGTTTGTTATATTCAAACAAATCGTTTTCTCAGTGTAGTAAATACCATGTAGATAAGTTTCAGTCTCATACAATTCCTATGCTACGTAATGAACTGTAAGTAAGCCACTCAGAAATATGTGTATATTTTCATAAAACAAATTCAATATATTCTTGAAATAACTCATAATCTTAATTAATCAAGCGCAGTCCTCACTGAATAAACTCAAAATAACTAAGAAACGTCAACTTTTGTTCAAGTCTTATAGCAGCTGTCGGCATTACAAAGCCAAAGTTTTGCTTAAAAGCCAATACTTCAAGCATTTTATTTACAAACATCTAAATTTATAAATATTCTCTCAAATTGTTTTTTGCTAGTGATGTCACAAATAAGCGAACATGGTGTAAAAATGTTTTGTATTTGTTAATCGCATGTTTGCCTCTTATTTATTCTGAGTTTAAGTTTAAGATATTTAATACGTTTTTAAGCAATGCTGATTTTTTTGACAGAGGAAGTTTTTTATTTAATCGCAATTAGTAATAAATTGATGGGATTTCTGAAATGATTTTTATAGCATGCAATAGATAAAATAAACAAAATACCTCGTCTGCATCGCATATTTTTTTCATATGTATTGCGATCTGCGTAAAAGGATCACATCATGTCTGAGCAAGATATATAAGAGAGCGAAAAATATAATTCAAAGTCAAAATCGGTAGCTTTGAAATTATGTTGAATTATGACACTATCCACTCAAATTATGCACTCAGGTTTATGCTACAGCATTGAATTAAAACGACAATATAAATCAAGTTTCATATGTTTGAGAAACTTTAAGCTCAAAACTTTTAAAATTTTGTTTATTAGCTAATTAATGCGCTGTCCTCTATAAAAATATAACTAAGTCTCAATTACTACCTCATACATGTTCAGATCCTTTTACGTAGATCTTACCATTATGTTTCTTTTAGACGGTTCTTACATTGATACATTCAATATTTGATTATTTGCACAAAATCACAACTTTACATCACAACAGCAATTCACCAACCCAGCAATGTGTCGGCATCTCAATGTGTTGTTGTTCATTTTCATGCCTTTCTTCAACTGTTGCTGCTGTTGTTGTTACCACTGTTGCTGTTGCTACTGCTTCCTTTTTGCCTTTATTTGATTTATTTATATGCGCATATTAAATTAAGCTCAATTACATCTTACGTAGCTTCCGATTTTGCATAGTTGTTTTTAATATTGTTGTTCTTGCTGTTGCTGTGCTGTTCTTATTATTATTATCATATTATTTTAACGTCTCTTTTCGCGCCTTGTTAGTAACATATGTGCGTGTGTGTGTGTGTGAGTATGCACCTCTATGTAGGCGGATATGAATCACATTTTGTGTGTAAACTTTTGCTTTAATTTTAAGCCAGTGATGTTCTTGAAATATGTATATTCTTAAAGAAATTTAATTATGAGTGTTGTTTCACTGTTTCTTCTCTTTGAGTTTGTTTTGCGGTAAAACATGCAACGCATTTTTGTTCCACCAAATTTTGAAATTCGAAATGTTTTCAATGTTTCAAATAGTTTTTTGATAAGAAAATATTTAATTTGAAATTGATTTCAGTTTTCAGACATCTAAATATGAGTTAAGATTCATTATGCTACTGATAGTTGCATTCATTAGCAAATTGAGTTGTTTGAAATAAATATGTTAAGCCACGACTATTTTGTTTGTCTAAGATACATATTGACAAAATTCTTGCAATATGGTGTTTAAGACATAAACTTCTATTTTATGAATTCACTTAATGCATTCCAAATAATTCGGAAGCATAAAAATGAAAAAACCGAAGGTTAAGGTTTAAGGGAAGAGATTTCTATTCACTGTGTTTAATCGGGGGCTGGACAAAAAAGTTGAAACACTATAATTCAATTTTGGGGGTTTATTATAATGTAAAATATTATAATTTCAATTCAATATAAATACAAATCTTATGTATACGATACGTGTTGTTCTTGTGATATGTGGAGTTCGAGTTATTGTTGTCCAACGCTGAGTTGCTGTGTTGAGATGATGGTGGTTGTTTTTGTATTTATGAATTTGATGTTGATTGTAGAATCTTGTTGTGTTTCACTATGTTGTGTTTCACTGTTGTTTGTTGTGTGATTTATGTTAAACTGTTGTAAACTGTGTACTGTTTTTCACTTGTTTAAAACTGAGATGTTAATTGTAATTTATGTTAAATGTTTTTTCTTCGCTTGCGGGAGGGTTCGCTGACTTCGGGATCTTCTTCTAGATGACGAATAATTATTTGCGCGTTTTACTCGTTGGTGTTGTAGCCGATCGGCTTGGGGCATTCGTTGCAGTCACAACGAGTAAACGGCAGCGCTTTGCGGTGGATAGCAAAGACGAGCAGATATGTAGGCTACACACTAGTTTACGTTGTACGTAAACACACTGTTTCCATAAAGCTTAAAAATTTTTTTTTTCAAATTTTCATTGAAAACATAATTTTTTCCGCATTATTGAACTATAAATATAAATTCAACTGTAAATTAAACAATTTAGATATATTGCGAGGAACTTTTTTATTTTTCAGTAATATAGCGATCCTTGCGGTGCTTCAATTGAATTCTGTAAAAAATTAAATTTCTTTTTGCATTTCCCTAAACTGTGCACGTGAAGAGTCCTTAACCAATATGCAATCTAAAGTTTGTTGAATGCGACTTATATTTTTTTATTCGCACAATAGATATTGCAATTGATGTTTGCATTAAGCAATTTAAACAAAGCGACAACTGTTGCCATATATTGTTCAAGCGTAGAAAAAAAACATTGAGTCATACATAAAAAATACGTTAACACTTAATTTCCAAATACCAATACATCGATTCGGTGTAAGCTTATAAGAGCTGTAAAAGCATACATTCATTAAAAAAAATCGAACCAGGTCTTTCGCCAATCAGCCTGCAAAAATATGGGATTAAAAATATCAAACGTTCCTACACTGAGGCTTGGTTTATGCGCAAATGTGTGTCATCAAAAGATTCAAAAGTTACATTTTTCTTTAAAATATTGGGATTTTTTCAATACACCCCACTCAAAATATTTTGTATATATGTTGAACTAATAATTGAAATCTCTTACATCTCTGATCTACACACACACATAGAAACTGCATCGCTATGCATGTGTTTGTATTTTATTGAGTAAAAGTTGAAATTCAATTGTGGCTACATGTGTGTAAATGGAATTTTGAGTGTGTTAGTGTGGTTGCGTTCATTTCATACTAAAACAAATTGTTGGCATCGTCTGCGGTCAATTTTAATCAACGAAAAATATTGAATTGCACTCAGTGTTGTTGTTGTTGTTGTTTTTGTTGCTATTCTTGTACAATGTTGAGTACAGCTATTTATTTATTAACAATGACTTGTTTTTGTTTATTGTTTTTTTTTTTGATAAATCAAACAAAACTTTTTTGGCCAAATCAAACTTGGCCATTTAAATTTTATTTTTGTACAAATTGGCATTTTTGTTGTTGTATTTGTATTGGTGTAAAGTTTTATTGCAAGAATTAAGTTTGAAATTGCATTTTTGTGTTGAGGTTTTCCAATTTGGCAATTTTTAATTAAAATTGAAAATGTGTTTGCTTTATTTTCTACTTTATTTTATAATAGAGCACTTATTTTTTAAATTTTTTTTTAAACATTTCGCATTTATTCAAACGTACCGTTTCTCAAAAATTAAATTAATGACCTAATTTTCTTTATCTTGTTAATTTATCACCCTCTATCTTACCGTTGTTTTAACTGTTTCAGCAAAATGTGTTTTTTTGTTTGATTTCAAGCTTTGGCGAATTGCAAAATGTTTGCTTTTTATTTAAAATAAAAGCACAACTCTCTCCTATAAGTTCACACAACGCCCATGCAGCATTTAAATAATTTGATTGTGAAGAGTTTTCAATTTACTAACGCATTTGAATGTTGACTTTTGTTTTGAGCAGAGTGAAACAATGAAGTTGGCTCAGTGGGCTTCAAGTGAATTGTTGACTTGTTAAGTGTGGTCGTGATAAGTGAAAGAAAGCTAAGAAACAAATTGGGTTGAAGCTAAGACACAGTTTTTAAATTTGAGTCTATACGTTGTAGGTGGTATTCAATAATTCTTGCGCACATAATTTTTAAATATCATCCACAATTTGGAAATTGTTAAGATTTCTGATTTGAATCTTAACAACGAATGATTAAAATTATTGGAACATTTTGTAAAAAAAAAGAATCTTATAATGAAACAAACGTACTAATAATTAATATCCAATATGCTGTTAAAACATGACTGCTGAAATACATTGAAAAAAATGCCTTTATAAAATCAAGAACATTACTTCACGCATGAAATTTTTACTAATATTTATTACTTTTCCTAGCTCTTATTACTTACTTTGAATAGATCCACAAAAACCAAATAAACCCTTGGTATTAGTTCTTGTGTGAAGTACATTTAGCTGAAATCTTACAACATTTTGTTTTCATTCAGAGCTTTCTCATAACTCATTGTAACCTTTCTTTTGGAAATCTTAATTTTACCTTTTGCTTGGAATAATTCCAACAGTTTTCATAAAATAGCATTTCAATTATTTACCAAATTAAAAAAAAAATCTCTTAGGGAACATTAGTCACCACAAAATATTTGCGTCCAAACTTGTGTATAGCATTTAAGCGTACCATGTGTTCAAAATTTCCCCCATGAAAGACAAAGTTTCTTTGTCATTATCATTATTGTTGTTACTTTTCAAAATGCAAATAAAATTTCTGTGTTATTTATGAAACACTACTATTTAACTGCAACTTCTGTTGCAACGGAAGTTTTGTGCAGCACCACATGAGCAACATTGGTAACATTAGTTATATGTGAAATGAAAAGAGCAACAAAAACTGCAACAAAAAAGCTTAAGCCAACAACTCATTAAATATTGAAATTAAATTTAAAGTTGCATAAAATTATCCATAATTTTTATTGTTATATCACGATATTTTTTAGCATCAAATGTAGTCACGAGAGTAACATAAAATATTTAAGAAACAACTAAAAAATATTTATGTAAATATGGGCGAAAAGTGGGCAAAAATATTAACGATAATATTTACGAAAAAAATTAAGAACTTTTTTATTAACGCTCAAGAAAGTCCTGGAAACGGTAAAGATAGATGAAGATATACGCAGTAAATGTACGCTCAACACCAGGCGATGCTAAATGTATATATCTAAATACTTCAATCTCACATCGAGCTCGTTGGATTCACCCATTTTTGGAATACCTACAGTTACTTTGAATTCGACAAGTCAAGTATTCTGATCGACAACATAATTGAATTCCTGAAGAGTTGTGGTTTTCTCGTAATTGCCCCAGGCCAGGGCGGATTGATTCAAATATTTCCAAAATATCAGTGAGAGGTTCGCTCTTTTTCTTTGTTTTGCTTTGTGATCGCGAATTGATATTTGCAGAGCGCCAATTCATTTTTTAGATTCGGTAATTGAAATGTCTTTGTGGCTTTGTCAATACATTTTGCATATTTTTCATCGAGAGTACTCAGAAAACATTTAATATTTAATAATTAACAGCTGCAAGGATCCAGCAATGGGCTTTGAAGAAATATCGCCTAGAGTTCCTGTCTTCGAAAAGGAGCTTGTAATTACATAAAAAATGAGTTCGATAAAATTGAATCATCTGGTCGTCGTCGAAATATTTGTGCGAGAATTGAAACTGGAAAATATTGATTTTCGAAAAAGATTGTGAAAATATTGAAATAAATATTTTTTATTCAAATAAATGTTTTATCTTGCCCTTGTAATCACTGTCATTTAATACACTGCTTTTTAGTAAGCAATTTATTAAAATAAGAATTCATGTTATATGCAGGTTTTCTGGCTGAGATATCTGCAAAAAGATGAGAAGAATTTTCAAGAAAACTGTGATCATGACAAATTTAAGCAAACAATATTTTATGAATAGTTCAAAGTTTGCAAAAAAGTAATAATGAGTATCTGAACATTTACGATAAGTACTGTAGCCAATATATTAAGTTTTCCAAAGCTGTTGACCAGAATACTTACAAAAATGCACCAACAACTGAAAAAAATTATCACGAACATATGAAGTGGCGTTGTCAAAGTCATAACTCAATGTCAACATTTTCTCATAACGAAATTCCAATTCCTCTAACAAAAATCGGTTTCCACTGGAATTAATGTTTCATCAAATTTTTCAGCAAAAAAAAAAGGTAATTTAATTTTTAATCAACTTTAAAAAATATTTCAATCCATTAGTATTACTTTATACATTCATGCTTGGCGCCACTTTGTTGCACTACGCAAACCTCAATTCGATTCAGTGCACGCAAAAAGTGTTACTTTCAATCTTAGGTCTTATGTTTCTTACTTTGCATACAGCGTTGCTAGTTTCCTTCAACAAATTAAAGCTAACTGAGGTATGCAATTGTTACTTGCTTACGAAAAACAACAATAAAAATTATTACAAAGGCAATCATTAACATTCCAACAATTGCGTAATGTTTGTTTTTTTTATACACAAATTTATTAGTAAATGATGTTCGTATGCATTTCTACCTCAAACCACAAATGCGAATAAAAAACCTTTGGCAGCTGCATTTGGCTGCTTTAAGGCGCCACTTGCTTATCACAGTACTGCTACAGTGGTTTTTGCTAAATTGGCTTAGTTGACATTATGCTGAAATATTATTGCGCATTATTTGCATTTTATTATGTTATTTTTCAATAGATTTGGACAATACAGGTCTTATACCTTATTTACTTCTTTGATTGAGTTCTTAAACATAATGTGAATATTTTTAGTGCTGTTCAATACAACGAAATGTGCATCTTTCCAAAAAGCTTTAAACTCATGCGAAGGTATTTTATTAGATAGTTTTATAAGATTTTAACACAGAAAGGTGAAACAAACAATTTCTCTTTGAAAGACTGGCACACACTGCCATAAAAAATAGCTGTTTTTAAATTATTTTGTCTTTGAGTGTATATAATAGCTGCCAATATGAGACAATACCTTTCTAACATCACCAGATTTAATAAATTCTCTTATGACCTCCAATATTTTTTGGTAAAAGTCGAACTAAAAATATCCATTGATTGTAGCAAGTAAGACTTCTTCTTATATAATAATTGTGGTTACTTAGCAATAGGTTTTGATGATATCTAATACTACCGCCTCTCAACACATTTTTCTCAGTGATAAATATATATATTATGGTGTTTGTTTGAAGAAAAAGAAAGGATGGATTTTATTGGAAGCAAATTTTCATGAAAAACGCTTAAAATTATAAGATCTCTGATGTAAGGTTTGTTAAAAAGAAAAGGTCTTAATAATACCTGACCACGTTTTTTCTAATGAACTGTTAATTCTGCGAGTATTCTACTTACAACAATTTCCTTGTTTGTTTGGAAATAGTTGAGAATGATACCAGAGAACTACAAAATTTACAAAAAAATTATAATTAGCAAAGCTCAATGCTTTTTGATTATTAAAAAAAGAAAATTCAAAAACTCTTATCTTCACAAGAAATTTAGTAAATTGTAAACCTATTACAAAAGCTTTAAAAAATGCACATGCCTTGAAAACTAGACAGCAGCTTATAAATTTTCCTGCACCATTATTATAGTTTATTGAACTATCTTCCATATGACATATGGATCTTATGATTTTCACTTTGTATTAACTTTCCAGAAAGAATAAATCTTTGCTATAAGGCGGCTGCACTAAATTTTAATTCAATACTTGCTCTAAGTAATAAAAACCCATGAGAAAAACAGGGTAGGTGAGGTACCTGAAAACAGCAAAATAACAAATTTTGACAATTTAAGACAATTTTACAAAGTGTTTATAGGACCCTCTCTATAATAAATCATATTACGCTCTTAATGCTGGTAATCGATGTCAAGTTTTCGAATTTTCATTCAAAAAAGTGTGTGTTATAGAATGATTTTATTCACATTTAAGAATGCCTAATTTGTTTTGTCGCGATTTATATATAATTTTTTTCTTTCAGTTGCTTAAATCAATAAGTTGGTAAAATCATTTAAATAAAATGTTTTCTTTATAACTTCATTGTTTATATCTATATCACAAAAGAGTCATGAAAAGACATAACTACTAACAAGCTAACTAAAGATTTTTGATAAAAACTTTGCACATTTTTATTTAATCGGCTTACTTTTATCAATTGCTAACTTTCTTAATGCTCTAAAATATGTGAAGTTACGCTTTATCTAAGTAAGCTTAGCTAAGGCTAACAATCAATTCCTTTTAAGGAATCTATTTTACGGAGAATTTCTCGATGAATTTGTGAACTTCTGGTCTTTTCAATACTTTTGTTTACTAACATTTTAAATTTAGGCAAACGATGTTGCTTATATTTTTAAATTGTTATAAGCTAAAAAACTATTTATGCCTACTTGTAAGATCGTACAATAACTGCGAGTTTTTTATGTTCCATTTTAAGCAAAAAGTTCTATTGAAAGAACACAAAACATAAAATCCACAACAATTCGTACACCTCACTAAATATTTATGCGCAAAAATGTCGCTTTATTGTTTTTGTGCAACTACTGCTGCTGCTGTTGTTTGTTTAACAGATTTACAATGTGTTGCAACCGCAAGTACAATACAGATATGGCAGATAAACAAAAAATTGGCAGACAAAAAGTGACAAAAAAGCTGAAACAAAAGCGTTACCATAACTTGTTAACTTTGCTGCAGAAAAAAGTGTTGAATAACACAAATACTCTCGTACGTATATACGAATACCTGGCTGAAATATCACGGCATAAATAAATTATTCACTCGTCTTTTTGATGTATGGCCCAGTTGATGCTGACAGCAACAGCAGCAGTACTTAACAAGCGTATGACCATGGTTTACTGACTGCTTGGTGATGGTAAACGAGTGTTAAAAAAAAAGAAACAAAAAAAAACAATGCCAGACAATTTTGTTGCAGCTGCCTGCAATGCCTACAAATGCAACTATTTGCGCTTTTGGTTGACTTTATGCAGTTTTTCCGTCAGCTTGCTGTATATGTTGTGTGGCTTACTGACGGCTAGTTGAGTGATGGCGACGTTTTATTGACCATGAGTTTAGTTATGGTATAAGAAACAAAAGTGCATACACAAAAACTTGCTGCTGCATCTAAAAAAGAGGTGCTTGCATCACAGTTGTTATATGCAGAAGCTTAACTCTTCTTAATTTTTTCTTTTTAAAACTACGGTTTGCTATAACCTATGTCATTTAACATCAAAAATTCTTGAATTCATTGATGAAGGGTTGAATTTTATTATTGAAAGTTTTCTAGAAGCCCATATTATATCAATAACGTAATGCACTTTTAATATACGATATGCAATGCTACAGTAACATTGCCCATTTTATCTGCATAACGCGTAGCAGCAGCAGCTCTTGCTACATGCAGCTCAAAACTTCATATGTACACATGTCATACTTGCGGAATTTGTATGCTTTGCCACACGTATAATTATGTTTAAATTAAGTTTATTTTTACCCTATAATTTTTAATATTAAATTTTTTTAATGTCAGCCTGTACACAAGCTTAATTAACTTACTCGACATGGTACCCGTAGTATACACAAAATTTGCATTTGACGCCCTTAATGAGCATTTTGTGCAACGCAGCATAAAGGGTGTCAATTTTTCTAAGTAAATGTGGATAGGGTACATTTTGTAACTTTTTTTTATTTGTTTTTGAATTGAGGTCAGCTGCATTTTAAAATATTTATGTCATGACTACTTGAATATTCTGTACCATTGGTTTGCATTAAAAAGTTTGCTACTTTCATCTAACCTAAAAAACTTTATTTGAATAATATTTTCACATGGAATTAAAAGAGGTAAAAAAGCCTATGTTGGCTGAAGCTATTACAATTGTTTACATATATATAATGTCTTCAACTATAATTCATGTTAATTTCAAACTGCTTCTCAAATGAGAGTTTCTGAACTTTTCTCTCATTGAAAGATAAGTGTTGACTTAAAAGCATCCATTTCATATTTTTCATTAGAACTTCTAAGCATTAAATATTACTTACTGAAAAATTAATTTTGTATATTTTAAATAATTAAGTTTTTGTAAAGACGAAACTTACATATCTTTCGCTGCATTGTTTTGACTTAATGCATTTTTAGTTTATTTAAATATGTTCCGAATTTGGTTCCATTACCTTAAAAACATCATAGCATTTTGAAGTTTTGTTTCATTCTATGGCAGATCTCGAGCCCTCTTACCAAAGTTAACTAAACTTTTATTCAGAGCTTGTCGAATTTAATCTTAAAATGTGTTAGATATTTGACCATGCTACGTCAAATAACTTTCTCAGTATAGCAATTTAAATGGTTTATTTGTATGGGTGGCAGCCATGTCCATGAATCGATTTCACAAATATTGAGAAGCTTTCGAAGTTGAAGCTTTTACATCGGATTTAAATATCTCGCGTAGCTTTGTAGGATTTAATAGAAAAATAACTAAAAATCGTTCAAAGGTATAAATTTGGTTCTTATAGGAGCACATTTTATAAAAAAAATTATTTTTAAATGCTTATGGTTAATTTGAGTTTTTTTTTCTTAAATTGAGCATTTTTAACACTTATTAGCATGCTCTTGCATTAAGTAATTCTAAGAATATATTGTACGCTGTATATAATATAATAATAAATTTGTTTGTTACTCGATTTTTCTATTAATTTTACGATCGTATTAGCTAAATATATAAAAATGTTCTTAATATTCTTATGCAATTTTCCATTTTATTCAGCTCAAATATACACCTAAAGTACTTGAGCAGTTTTGCTAATACGTATACCATAATGTCCATATATGAATCAACTACGTTTCAACACAGCGGCACATAAAAATTCTTTACTAAGTAACAACTCTGTAACAAAAATTTCCAACATCAACTCCTCAGTATTGTTCTGAGTAAATTTAAAAGTTATTACAATTAGTCAGCAATAAAAAAACAAAACATTTCGTCATTTAATTTAACTACGTTATTGATCATTTCTTTTAATGAATAATATAAATTTCAAACGCAAATACATCTTCTTTGGTATTAATTATGTGAAATAACTAAACAGAAATCACTTCACTTGACAAATTCACTCTGATTGAGGGTCACATTAATTTTGTAGCAGAACCTTAGAGCAAAATAAAAAGAAAACATGAAGTCTACAATAATGCCTTGCTAACAGAATAAGTAATAGATTGGATCACAAAGTAATAAATGCATTTAAAAATAAATTTTTAATTAATGACACTTGTCTTTAAATTATGTTCACTAAAGTCACAACTATCGCAAAATGTTTCAAATTGATCTGAACTAAAAAAAATCTTCTGCAGCACAACCTTCAAAAACATTGTTCTGTTTTATCTGGCGTATGAGTAAGTTTTAATGTTTAATAATTATTTGCTAAATTTTACTAAAAATTTCAGCAAAAAAAAAATTTTCTTAAATGTCCAAAATTTTCTTAAAAAAAAAATGTTAATTTTTAGAAAAAGTGCACATCAACCGATAATGTACTGAAAATTCGCCTTTTGTACCAAAAAATTTCTGAAATGCTCTGACACAAAGTTTTTAAAGGCAAATGTACTCAAAAAGTACAAATGTACTGAATGTGTCATCACTGGCCTATACTCTAGCAACTAGTTTATTTGAGCAACACCTGTCGTATGAGTAATATTTAATTACAAATGAAACTTTATTTATTAATTGTTACTCATGCGAAAGAAGTAAAATCTTATGACCAAAGTATAACCACACATTTTGGTGTAGTTTTTCACTTTCAAGTAATTAAAATCATTCTGTTATAATAGAAAGAATTTACTAATCTTTATATATAAACACTAAATATTATAAAAATCCTAAAAAAAGAGTATTAAAAATTCCAAATGACTGCATTTGAGTACCCACAAATTGAATACATTGAAACACATAAATGTATTTAGAAGCACCTGAACACATCTTGACAAAAAAGCACAAACTCTCAGACAACCAAATACACAGTTACGACAAAATGTCACAAAATTAAAAAAGAGTTCGTATGTTAGTTTTGCTCAGACAAAATGGGTATTTTTTTTTAAAAAATTCCAATTTTTTCCTAACTTTCTATTTTTCCTATGTTTTTCTTAAATTTATGCCATTGCAGTAGTTACAAAATGGAAGGTGAAACAAAATTTTTTTTTCAATTTTCTTGTAAATCTTACTTTTCCACAATATGTTTTTTTTTGTGCCTTTGATACGCATTTCATTGCGCTTATTGCAATTTACGACATTTTCAAAGTGATAACATTTTGTGCTTTCTTTTTCTTTCTTTTCACTAGAATATACGCTTATTTATTTGCCTAGGTTGGTTACTTTAACGTTGCCAAAAACTCTTAATAGCTAGTTCGGTTGCTAACGGAAGTTGCTTCTACACTGAGGTTTTAATTGAAATGTGAATATGTAATATCTGTCAAGTTTACTTTTTATGTATTTTACTAATGTTCTGCTAAAAATTTTAACTACCATACTTGTCTTGTTATTCTATTGCCACTAAGTGACTTCATATGACATCAATACGAAAATGACTATTGATTGACTTGATTATGATTTCAGTATAACGTTCCGATGATGTTACTTAACAAAAGTTTCTCCCTATTGACAGAGAATGTATTTTTTATAGCCACATTAGACAAAAATTTATATAAAATATATTCAGTAATTAATTGATATTTACTTTTTCGTGGAAGTTCTGAGGAATATTTGTCCGAGTGAGAGCCAATATTCAACTGCATAGATCCAAAGTTCTTTAAGAACTCTTTTGTGTTCCATTTTACCGTGTCTTTTATCTCACGGAATATAGGGCCTTCACAAAATTCGTTCATACTGCAGGATTATTTGCGTTTGGTTTCATTTCCCAGCATTTCCATGCTAGTTTAGAATAGGCACCAGATACTACTCTAAAGAGTACTTGTGAAAAATTTTCCGAAAAAGTTTTTTTTTTTGTTATGATTATTTTAATTATTATGAAAAGCGTTGAATTTCAAGATACTTAAAACTTATATAACTTGAAATGCTTTTTTTCAGTGTACAGATTTGTAGGTATGTTGCTGTGTGGAAAATAGCGCATTACTTTGAATAAATGTGGCTTGTGCAACATATGGAAATTTCGTTTAATATGCTTTTTTATGTTCAGTATGTTGTTGCTATGAGTGTTGTTGTACAAGTACTCCTTGTTGCTATTGGCAATGTGGCTTGCGTGTTGTTGTCCAAAAGACAAACATAACAACAGCCAGACAGACAAGCATACAAGACAGATAGTCAAACACGAATTTATAACCTATGATAAGCATGCGAAAAACGAGACAAACTATTTAGATGAAGTAAATCTATTAAAAAGTTCTTTTTCCCAACTTTCTCATGTTGTTTTTTCTCACTAAAACCGAAGAAAATTCTAATATACCGACTGTAGGAAAGAAACAAGAAGTAAACGAAAGTTGTGAAAAACTTATCAGTTGAAAATTGCGGGAATTAACAGATGTTGCTTTTAATATGAGCCAATTACTTGCTGTTGTTACATTTAGTTGGAAAAAATATGTGAACTTATAAGCTAGCAAGCAATAAAAGAAGGATGTTGATATATAAGTAGGAGATATTAGAATATAAAATTAAAAAATCATAAGCTATGCGCTGAAAATATTAATCTTAGCTATTTAGTGCATACATATTGCAAAGTTTTAATATATTGCTACCATGATATTGCTAATGGTTCCCTCTTCGCCACATAAATAAAACATTAACGATGTAATTTAACATCATTTATAGTTGACACAATTATCACACACGCTTGCATAGCTGCAACATTTTGAGCTCATGGCAAGCGTAGTCACCAACTCTTAGCTTAGAGCAAATGTGTGCTTTGAAAAATACTGATAGCATTAGGACAGTACGGCAAAACTTTTCAATACAAAAAATATTTAAGAGTTCAACAGAATTTTAACAGGAATTTTCAAGTGCACAATGAATTGAATTTGGATGAAAATTTGTTGAGTTAGAACTTAGATTGTTTAACTATTAACTTTTTATTTCCATAAGCTGTAAGAACCATATTGGAGGAAAAAGAAACTTAATTGTTTGTCATACTGAAAAAAAAAGTTCAACTTAGTGCTGCACCCTTTAAGGTGTTCGATTTGGCCAAATATGTAGATAACTCATATGACCAGTATTAGGACAGAGTAACAGCATTAAAAGAAAAACAAACAATACTTTTTCTATTTAATTATTTGTAATAAAAAGCCGTTTTTGTTTAATAATAATTTTTTCGACTATTCCAAAAGTTGGGTGCTAACTTCTTGACATAAAATTTAAAACAAAATTATCTGAAAAGTACCATCATCAACTGACTTTCGATATAAAATCTACTAATGCTCATTGCCATTTTTATCACAAAACTTTAAGGATAATATTTTTCGATAGCTTGAAACTTAAACCAAATTTAATTGAAAAGCTTAGAACTTTTTTATAATGCTTAAAAGCTAAAATTAAATTTCTTTTATGTGCTAGAACTTTCATTGTTTTATTTTAATTTGATATCCTGGTTGATTTCTCAATTTCATTGTTTTCTTTTTCTATTTGTAGCAGTCAACAAGCGACACAAGTTCCAGTTCACGTGACAGCAATAGCAACACGAACAACAATAGTAGCAACAACATAAGGAGCAGTAGCTGTAAAGGTGCAAAGTTTTTGCTGCGTAGAAGCAAAACCAAAAAGAAGCAAAAACAGAAAAAGTCAACTTTAGGTAAGTGAAAAAATATTGTACAGCGTATTATGACACATACCATTCGAGCTCAATTTGGCAAAATAAAAATAAAACTTGTATTATTGAAAAAAACATTAAAAATTTTACAAAACTAAAGTAAAATACTCAGTGGTTTGAAGTAAAAAAAAAACATAAAAAATCCATGGATCGCGCTAATGCATGGCATCATCGGAAAAAGCGTTTAATGAAAGTGGTGGCTTCGGGACCATTTAAAGTTTCTAAGATAACTATAAAACACGTATTTTATGTAAAAAGTCCGTTTTATTTTAAACAATTTTTTTTTTTAATGAATAGTAATCGCTCTTTATTATGTTATCAAACTGTGTGAAAACGTTTCTAATTAATGCCTAGGGCATGCACACGGCGCACACTAAACAATAAATACCAATGTTCGTAAGCTCCTGTATTTTTTTTTTTTGTTTCTTTACCCGGCGAGATTGTGGCCGGGTTTGACATGCCCACCATGTTACATTTATGTGTGTGGATTTTTAATTAGTCATTCCAACGTTTTGTTGTTTTGATCGCAGTGAGTCGGCAGCCTGCGCTCGAGTTACATGCTAGCTAATAACGATCGATTGAGTAATCTTTAGCAATTGAAAATAGATTTTTCTGGCTTATTTAGTTCTTGATTACATGTTCTATGAGGTTTTGCAGTTTTTTTGGTTTTGTGTCTATACCTTTTGTAGATTTTTTGAAAGTTTCTAAAGTTAGGTAATTTTTTTGTTCTTCACCTGTAATATAAAAAGTATTAAACTGCCACAGGTGTTTTATTAAAATTAAATTATCATATTGCCTGTTACAATAAAACACATTTATTTTAATGGTATATATTTGGTGAATGAGTTCAAAAGTCAATTTTATACGCGGGTATGTGATACCCTGCCACATACTATTTGTAACATTTTGTCACCACATTACCGCCGGGTTAAAAGCCCAATAATTCTTTTTGCAAAAGTTGCCAAAAAAACAACATTGATGTATGTCTTCCGGCAACAATCGGACATCGTTCATTATATGATACATCATTATTGGACTTTTGCTTAAGCTTTAAAAATAAAAATCAGATCCCAAGACTGCCCAAATGAGTGCTTTATGAGTAAAAAAGAAAGGGTGTGTTTAGAAAAAAAAATTGATTTTGTGAATTTAAAAAAAATATGTTGCATACCTTTAGGCTTGTAGGTTAATATAACGAGCATATCCAACATTATTTATGCTTTGTGCATTAACTTAGCCTAAAGGCAATAAGCGCACGAAGATTCTCGCGTAAAGGTTCACTAAGTTTTTGTTTGATAAAAATAAATCATCAGTTTCTTTAGTGTTTTTAAGAAAGTGAAGATATAATTTCTTAGAATAATAAATAACTTAATCTCGAAAAAGTTGCAGTTTGTAAAACCTTTAGCATAAGAAAGTTTAAAGTGCGAGGTGGGCGTGCCTGAAACAATATGTATTAAATTTTCTTTGTCGGTTCATTACGAAGGAAATTAATTCGTTTTAAATTTTGTTGTTATATGGGAAGCGGCAGAGGTTATTCGATAACTTAAATTTTTTTGTGTGCGTTTTGTGAATAGATCATAATTTAATGCTATATTTGCTGCTGAGCCTCATGTCCAGTGCTGTAAATGCAGAATGCTCAAGAATATATCAGCGCAAAATGCATTAAAGAATCAAAAATGGTCAACCAGCTGCTTATACTAGTTTCAAACACTGCTACATGATATCATCAGTAAGCTTTGTAAGCTGACGTTTAAGAATTCACAAGCATACTATACATTGTAACAAAATTTTTGGCTTAGGGATTGTTCAATATTAACCATAGTTGGATTAAGCATTTCCTCACTCTGTTATCAATTGTTTTTCTTTGTGCACTTACAACTGTTGTACAAATTGTTGAAATAAGTTGTTTTTGTTAGCCAAAGCACAATTTTAATTGCCAACGATTGGCTGTAGGCGACATTTTGCTTACAATTAATTTGCAATTTCTCGCAAAAGTGCTTTTTTCTTGCTTTTCTCATTTCATTACATTTATTTACTAACTGCCTTTCATTATTCTCATTTTCTTTTTCCACATTTTTTTTCCAGCTGATAAAACCATTGATGATGTTGGTGAAGTAGCATCAAAACAACAAACCATCAAATGTGTTGTTGTCGGTGATGGTGCGGTGGGAAAGACAAATTTAATTTTATCCTACCTGGAAAATCGCTTTATACCGGAACATGTACCAACAGCATCAGATATTTACAATGGTAAGTAGAACTCTCTTCTTGTTCACATATTCAACGTATGCATATGTAGGTGTATTCTGTTCATGTGTTCGTATCTATTTTACTTAGAGATTCGCTGCGCAGCGTATGTATAATTTTGTGGGTGTTCGTTATTAATTTTTGCCCATATCGAAATTGTGCTTTAATTCTCATGAATTTTTAAACAATTGCATAAAGGAAACAATTCCGATTTTCCGACTTTGGCAATTTTCGCGTTTTTCTTTTTAATTTTGTTTCTTTTCTTTCTGCTTTTCTTTGAATTGGCATGGTATATAGTGCCTCGTTCTTTTTGCCCGTGAAGCCCCAGCTTAAGTTTCTTAAAATATTTTACTTCATTTTTTTTTTTTTTTTTCTTTGCTTAACTTACAAAAGAAAAATACACTTAAAGAAATATTTTTACATATTTTGTGGTTTGTTAGTGAGAAATTCTGCTTTTTTTATTAAACTTAGGTATTTTTAAGACATTTCCGAATCATTTAGGTTTCTCCATAAGCCACTAGGATGGCGCAAACTTTGCTATGACCTTATTTGCATATCTACATTCTTATATAAATATGTCGGAATCAGTGCTGTCATTTGGATTTTGTGAAATTGCATTGAATAGAGACTTGAAAAGTACTTTTTAGAGGCCGAATGTACTTTTTTGCCTTTAGCATCCAATTTTATTGAAAGTTTGAAAATTTTTCTAAAAGTGACTAAATAAAAAGATCCCGACTTTTGGCATCTCAAAAGCCCTTGCAAAGTGAAATATATATCACGGTAAACTATAAAATGCCGACCTACACATTGCGATTTACTATCTCGAATTATTTTATTATGATATACTAAAAAGCAAGATAATTATTCCAAACTGTTCAAGTGTACCGAAAATGTGCTGATAATTCGCTAAATGTACTGAAAATGCGCCAAATGTACTAAATGTACTGAACTCTTGTCGAAAAAAGTTCAAATGTACCGAAAAAAGTATAAATGTACCGAAAAAAGTACAAATATACTGAAAATTTCATCACTGATCTGAATCAACGCCACTTTCAACACATGAGAATTCATAGCAAATCTTTGACAGATTCTTATACTTTAATGGCATAATAAGCTTAGTTTCATAATTTGAGGGTGACAATTATTATACAACTGATTTGCGGAAGTAACTTTATATGTTAAATTAGCAAGCAAATTTAATAAATCATAAATATTAATTGAGGTTTTATCGAAATTCTTTTCAACAAGATGCGATAGAAAAAAATAATAAGCGTTTTTAGAAATTCCATTGTCATACAAGAATATATTTTCCTATTATAGAGTCATACATTTTTAGTCTAAATATGGTAAGTACTTATAGGTCTAATATATAAACTTACTTATTAAAGAAAAAATCAAGAATTTCTCATATATGTATGTGTTTTGATAACAATGCAACTCTAGCATAGGGTTAACAGAATTCGTAAAGTTTCAAAAAACATTATTTTATTGTAACCTTCTACACAGCTCTTGTTAAGAACAATATTAAGGTCATATTTAAAACATTGCCAGGAAGCAACTTTTTGACTCCGTTTGCCAGTCTTGCAATCACAAAATAAATTTTGTTCAGTGCTTCTCTCCATATGAAGCCAAAAAATTTTCATGCTAGCAGGACTAAAATTCATTTTTCATTTTTGATCATTTCCTTCTTCGTTTACTTCATTTTATTTTTTGTTCATATCGTCATCATCATCATTTTATATTTTTCACTTGCGGCGTTAAAATTCAGCAGCATTAAAAATTGAACCGAAGCTGCAGCTGATTGAATTATGATGTGAGGAACATCAACAGCAGCAGTAGAGCAACATTTTTGCTGTTGCTCTACTACTTCTTTTGCTGCATAGTCAGATATATGAGTGGCTTATATTTGTATACTTATATGTATGTATGTGAGCTCAAATGTAAGCTTCTAAATATATGTGCAAGATAACATGTATACATTAGGGTGGTGCAATAATTCTTCGGAAGTCAATTGACACTTCCTGGAATTCAATAAGGCATCAAGAAACTAAAAAAATTGCTTTTTGAAATCACAAAATCATTTCGTGTTTTAAGGTCGCTTCAGTCCTATAAGAAGCGCTGTTTAAATTTGAAATTAACTCACCATTAAAATTTTACATTAAATTGAATTCTTCGGCACCACCCTATCCAAATATAAATATGCACGTGTAGATGATTTTTGTGTGACTTTATATGGTCGTTGTAGGAGATGAAAATTTATTTATTTATTATGTGCTACAAATTGCTGCCTGGCTTAGAGCAATTCTGTTATATTATTGAATTGTCCATGGCTACGTACTGTTGCTTGGGAAATTTTTTGATAGCAACAGCAAAGAAAAGGACTCTATTTTAAGTAACTTGAATTATGGGTGCTGTTAGTTGGCTAACAAATCTTGCAAAGTTTTCATATGTTCTCTGGTTAAATTAAAATTTGTTAAGCTACTGTAATTAAATTTTCTTTAAAGTTGCAGGTATTCTCTTTAGAAGTTTTCGTATTAATGAAATATTTTCTTAAGCGCATTTAAACGTATAAGACTTTGTAAAATAGTGGCTCTTTAAATAAATAATGAACTTAACAAATTTTTGATGCACTGAACGTATGACTGATTTTGATTGGCACAACCACAGTTATTATTTTTATTTGAAAGTTGTCTTTATAAATATGTAGATATATTGTGCCTTATGAAAAAAATTGAAAGAAGTTGACAATTCCTTAGAACTTGGTGAGTATTAAAAAAATCAAAAAAACTCACTCATTATAATCAATAGTGAGTTCATGTAACAAAAATGTCATGCAATAAAAGTTTATTAGTTTTAAAATTTCACGTGATGAAAATCTGATGGGATCTGAATGTACTACGATAGAAATCATACGAAAAAGAAACCAGCAATATTATATCTCTTTAAATCTTGATAATCTTCACACAGACTGCTGTCGATTTTACAGCATTCAAATATGTCTTAACATATTTACTGACATGATTTGTATCATGTTTAGATATAAAAACTTTCGTAATCAACTATCTAATACGTATATCGTTTTGTTTTGATCTATTTTCATGAGATTTCAATCTCTTTATATTTTTCTCACATAACATTTTCGTCTGTTGTCATTTTTGTGCAATGAACTTCTGGATGTTTATATCATGTGATTTTAATTCTTTTGAGTCGAGTATACTAAAATTTATTACAGTGCTACAATATATGCACAGTTATGTCAATGTTTACTGCAGTTCGTTAATAAAAAATAAACATAATTTTAAGTATAATTTAAAAATAACTTAAATATTTATATTTAAAAAGTATTTATAGCATATTTATTCAATTTTTTTCCCATGTCCGCATTAAAACTTCGCTAGTCATTGATTTTGGTACAACTTGGAATTTCTGTGTCGATAACATTAGTATTAGTATGTCAAGTTAAATTTGACTAATTCGTTTCATACACATGTATATGTTTATACTTAAATGCACCAATACACTTAGAAAATTAGCACAAAAATCAATTGCACACAGCCATTGAGATAACGAGCTAAATTAAATGCTGAAACGGAAACGCGAATCAATTACACACAGACCTAACTTATATATCCGAATAAGTGTGTGTATGCATAGATGTAAGCACACATGTGTACTTACGCTCTAATGTATGAAATGAACAGAAAACATCACTGAAGTGTATAAGCACTAATTGAATCTCTAATGTGGTGATACTTTTTTCTCTGTGATTGAAGTTGACTTTTTTCGTGGTAGAGTTCAAAGCTAATTTTTTTAAAACAAAATTTTTTAAAAAAGTAATGATGTATCATTGATGCATAGAGCTGCAATATGCTTCATATTTTATAGATAAATTTAGTGAAAATCAAATGCTTTAAGTTTTTATAGTTTTGGCCAGAACGTAGTCAATGTGTTGAAAATGTATTTGCTATGCAATATTACTCCTAAGTGCTTAATACTGTGCTCATAATTTATCATTTGGCCGTTAATGGCAATGCTGTGAACGAATGTTCTTGTATTAGAGCATAAATTTTTCCTAACGCCTTTAAATCTTGTGGTTTCACATTTATTAAGATCTAACCCAAGATTCCATTATTCACTGAACCTAGCCCTTTCACTTAAACTTAGTACAATAATATCATCTGCGTACACCAAGGTTAGAAGACTAGGCCCTGGAGCTGGCATGTCCGCTATCAAGATATTATAGAGTATTGTTCCTAGAATCGATCCCTAAGGTACTCTTGCATTAATTGGCTAAGAAATTGAATTTTTACATTATTAGTAAAATTACCTACTTGTGAGGTAGTCTAGGGCAATTCCGCAAAGATGCCTATCGACATTGAATTTTTTGTAGGATTTGTATAGACCTACGCTGTAGCAAATGCCTTTTTGAAATCAAAGCCCATGGCAGTGCCAATTTAAAGTCGTTTACTACCCAGTGTTAACTTATATGTATGAGTTTTTTTTTAAAAAGAAGATTGGGCTGTATTTGCTCACTTGCCTGTAAACGGAATATCAACATATATGATAAACATATGTACAGTTTTTTTTTGTAGTATGGAAGTATTGGAATATAAAGATGTTTGCACACTGTAAAAAATAATGAAAAAAATCTTAGCTACTAAAAATGAATTTGGAGATTTGTTTTTTCCACTAGCAATATTGTTTGAGTTTTTACAATCTTCAATTTTTTTCAGTAATATATCGCAAAACAGACCATTGAGCACAAATCTACATATTATAGTCCATAGGAAATAACAGAAAATTTTGATGTTTTAAGTTTTCATTGAATTTTAAATTTCTTTAGAAACTAGGTTCTAATTTTTTCTCAAAGACTACAAAAGAAAAACATATAACACAATATTATTTTGATAAATATCGTTTCAAAAAATGTTCGAAAAAGTCAAATGCGATCTGTTTGAAAACTTTTTTTTTGTAGTACTGATTGAAATTATTTTTACTTTATCAGTGCATCGATAAAGTTAAACCGAATATTTTTGTGTCCTCATCCAAGTCACAGCTATTAATTTTGTCCATAAGATAAGAATAAGTGATATTTGAGAAAAAAAAATGCCTTCATGATTTTTGTCGTTGAATAAACGGTACTATCAGCCGTGCTCCCATTTACACTTAGTTTTGCGATTTGCGTTTTAGTACAAATCGTACGATTTCATTTTTAGGTTCTCCGGAATTCGTTAGTTAGTTATCTAGCTGTCTCTGTCAGACATATCGATAATTGTATTTATCCTTTCTCATATCGCTCAAAAACAAATCGGAACTTATTGTTGTTTTGACAGATTTTTTAACATTAAAAATTGAGGTGTGGCCAGTAAATATTTACTTAAACAATGAAATCAACCTGCATTTTGTTTTCGAGTACGCCAAAATTATTTTAAAACATTACAGAAGAACATAAAAAAAAATTTTGATTTAAGTCTATTGTTTATTTATACAAAAACGGCAATTTACTTTTCATTTCACCGACCCAACAGCTTCCGATTTGAAATCGGAAACATTTTGCGATTTACGAAAATCGGGGCACGTACATTTGCTATTTGAAAAGTAAATCGCAATATTTTTGCGTTTCCGGTAATGGGAGCACGGCTGTATGTCACCAAAACACATATTTCTACATAGTAATTACAAAACTAAACTTTCGGGAACTTTATAAAGCTTGTTGCTCTTGAGAAATCTGAATGGTTCTTTGGCATATTGATGGAAATGTTTTGCAAATTTTCAACAAAAAAAAAATGTTTTTTTAATAGTTTTCTTTTGTGCCCTGGATCTTTTAAAAATCTGAAAAAAATGTCACAATTCATCCGTAAACAAAATTTTGGGGCCGAAAGTACTTCAGAAATTATGATGAAAACAATGCTGCGCGACAAGTATGACAAGTTTTCAAGTATGGAAAAGTTTCTTTAAATAATATATAGTATTCATAGTCACAAGAGCTACGTTCTGTATGTAGAAGAAACCCGATGTATGGAAATTTTAGGGGTCTTAGATATAAAGTCCGGTGAGTTAGCCATCGTAACTGCCTCTTTGTTCGCGTCTTGAGTTTTTAGAGTTAGTCGGAGATGTGTCTCTCAATTATGTAGTCATGTTTGACTTTTGGCGTTGTTTTAAAAAAGTGGCATATTGTCGATTGACATTTGTAAGAGACCTTATTGACAGGAAAGTTCAGTTTCATTCTGGGCAAGAGCTACGAGCCCTATGATTGGCTATGGGCTTGCCAACAGTGATATTGCTTAAGTTTTTATAACTTACGATTTTTTTTCGTTAATGATTTGCTCAACAGACTGAGGAGCTCAAAACTACATTATATACATAAACTTATCCATAGTAGAGCACAATATCGAAAAATTTTTAACTAAGTACGTATATATATTCTATGACGTCCATACACTGAATCTTAAATCTAGTCACATAATGTGTAAGCTATGGATTTATTTTAGTTTCCAATCCTAGTTTTTTTAGCTATCCGTGAATCCAGATTTGGCATTTTTAAATAACACAATCATAATTTTCATTTCTATATTTTATTTATTATTATTTCATTTAATACCTACATACAAGCAAAATAGTTAAAATGGCAATTATAGCAAACTATATGACCAATCATACTAATGTTTGGTGTAAGAATGTTGGTTAAAAAAGTTATTTTTGGATACAAATCGTGTTGGTTTGTATCAGTGGGTATGCCACCGCCAAAGTTTCAAGACTAACTATGGAAAATATCGCATACTATTTAAGCTTTTATGATAAAATTTGGAAGGCGCATGTCGGTATCGAATATAATTTATTTAACCAAAAGTAAGATTCAAACTGTGAAATATTTTTAAACATTTTTCGTCTTTTTCAATTTATTTTAAAGATTTTCTACATTTTGCATATGTTTTTTTGACTTCTAACCTTTTAAATTTTTTGACCATGTCAACTGTTTTCTACATTTATCTTTTTTTTTAACCTTTTCCAAGGTCAAGCTTACTAAGATTTTTTTAACCTTTCAACACGACTTCTTTTAACTTTTTCAATATTTTCCATATTTTTTCGACTTTTTCAACCTTTTGACTTTTTTAACATTTTTCAACTTTTTTGTCTACATTTTTAACTTTTACAATATTTTTGAACCTCAAAGAATTTTTTTCAACACTTTGCATATTTTTCGGCTTTCACCCTCAAAACTAAAGTCTATGAACGCAGTAAAATATGTTTTTTACTTGATCTAATATAACATTTATATGTTGTGTTTCCAAGATTTGAAATTATATTTTCTGCCAGATTAGTGAGTATTCTTGATATGCTTTTCATTTCTGCTGATGAGTCCTTCAAAAGCTTTGATATGTCATTCATGCCTTTTGTCATATCCTTCAAATACTTTGTTATATCCTTTGTTTTTTCTCTTAATTTCTCAGGTTGTACTGTTGCATCAACTATTTTTGTTTTTTTTTGAATTTTTTGGCGAGTCTTTAAAAACTTCTATTAAGTCATTTATTCCTTTTGCCATATTCTCCAGATGGTTTGTCATAACATTAATTTTTTCTGTTAACTCCTCAGGTTGTATTGTTGCGTTAGTAAAATTGTTTGTAAAATTTTGAAGTTGTTCTGATACGCCACTTTCTTCTATCAACAAATCCTCAAGATGTTTTGATATATCATCATTTATTTCCTTTGTAACTTTTTGTTGCTCTTCAGATACATTATTTTTTTCTTCTGATGATTTTTTGAATTGTTCGGATATATTGTTTTCTTCTGGTGATAAATTTCTACAATGTTCGGATGAATTATGCTCCGGCATATCATTTCTTCCTCTTGAACAACTGTCAAGAGGTACTGACACGTTGCTGATTATTTTTGACATATCCACCAGTTGACCAAAAATAAGCTTTAATTGCTCTAATATATCGTTCAAAAGCGACGTACTTTTTTCGGTTGTTTGAACTTGATGAAAGGAATTTTTATAATTTTTTTCTTGTAGTATCATGTTATATTCATTTTTGAACATATGATGTATTTTGAAGAAAACAATTATCTTTCTATAGTCACAAGACGGATCGGATAGGAGATTTGTTATAATGCTATGAAAATCTTTATCAGTGTTTTGCACACATTCTTTAAGAAAGTCTTCCTCAATTTGTGCCGCTTTAAATGCCTCGAAACTAATGTTGCAAAATAATACTGAGGTTCCGAATTTTTTTAAACTGTTGAAATAAATATCTTCTTCTGAGTTAGCAAAGGCATTTTCCACTACTTCAATCAATTTCAATCCCCGATTATATTCGTATGCGCTATTTCTGTTAAAGATTTCATCATTTCCGTTTGACAGAAGTTTTGCTTTTTTGTAACGATTAATGTAATTCACTTGTAGTATGTTGCTTCAAACTGAAGTATGAAATAAAAAAAAATACCTTAATATACTCATGAGCATAGGTAGAAAGATTGAAGAACAACTACAACTATAGCTGCTGACTTGCCTGTAAAAGGACCATTTCTTTATGGCAAACATAATTTTTTTCTTTGAATTTGTTTTTGTAAAATCTACTCAGCGGCGTAGTTTGAAGGTTGATAAGGGATGCTCAAAACATTTCAACTAATTGCGATATGAGAAATTTTAAATTTTTCTTGGTTGAGGCTGAATTAATTTTCGAAAATATTTAAGAAAACTTATGATGTCCATGTGTTTTTGGCTTTAATTTGATTGTTTTTTCATTGTTTCAAAGTAGCAACAAACTGCAAAGTAATGGAACCAACCTTCTCGTAACTTGCTAATTACAAATACGCACGGCTGACATAACATTGCTTAGCATGATTTGTACAGTTATGCTGTAGGACAAATTGATAAATTTTCAAAATTTTCCTCGTAATATCAGTTTTTTTTAAAAATAATGCTTCGTTCAAGAGCATAACCCTTGGCTGTGCCACTGAATATGTATATACAAAAAATGGGAAATTCCGTTCAATTCTGCCAGCATTTGTAACAAATAAACTAGGTAGTGCTAAATAGAACCTAAGACCTGCCTCAGCCTTATCTTTGCAGTTTCGTAGATCTAGCAAACTGATCTCAACTGTTCTTAAAACAGAAATTGATGTGCGTTGAAAATAATCCAATATTGGCTAGATATTTATTTTCAAAGTGAAATTGTGACCTCAGTTTAGTAAGTTTCGTAACCTTGCGTTAAAGAAAATTCTACTAGTGTTGTTACGAACAATATCCCTGTCGGAAATTAGTCTACTCCAAAACTATTCACAAACTAGTTCCAAGCGAAACACAACTAGTTTGCAAGTAGTCCCTTTTCCATACGATGAACTGTTGATTTTTACATGGGCTTGTCATTGCAGCAAGTCAATTGTCCTGCCCTGCATTCGGTGTAATTAGTTACAAGTTAATCTTTAAAGTACACTATCTGCTAAAAATTTTGATGTTTACCATTACATAAGCATTCCTGTTGCAGCTTATGGTTTGGTTCAAATCAAAAAGTTCTTTTTCAGTTTTAAGTGAAAGGTGGCAGCGATAGCCCCCAATTCATTTTCTTGTGAAACAAGCTTTGTTATGAGTGCAGTTTGTTCTGCTAACGTTTCGAGGATGACTATTTTGAGTTTCAATTTTGTCTGTAAATGAAATAAAAATGGCACGTTTAGGGCGCTTGAACTTTTGATAAGAATTTGTCAAATTTCAAATTTGTCAAATTGGTCAAATTTACCTGATAATCCTTTAAGGTCTTTCTTAATGTTCTTGCAGCCTCTGCAACATTCTTCTTGGCTAAGGCTCATTAGTTTTTTGGGCGTAGATGACGACATAGTGTTTGTTTTTATTATTTCTGTGTTTTAAGATAACTTAATATAGTAAATAGAATTAATTTCAATTACAATTCAATTACTTATTTTTTTTCACTTCTTATCGCACTTTGAAATTCCGCGTGTTTAACTCTGTTTGACTTTTTTTAATTTATCCTGAGACAAAAAATTCAAAGCTTGCTTGTTATTATATTTTTTAAAAAAAACTTTTCTTTGAAAACTGGCGAGTGTCTTCTTCTACATTCGCTTGGAGTAGTTGCGAGTCAGTCAATCGGACTAGTTTACGATGATTTTAGAGGTAAATCATATAAATTAGTTCTCTCAATAAATTCGTTTGGAGTAGTTGCGGTGTGTTTATTTAGCTACGGACAATTGTTCTTTCGATGCATTCGCTTGGAGTAGTCGTAAGTATAGTCATTTAGGTTAATTGAATACTACGATTACTTTAGAACTAGTATGAGGCTAGAACGAGTATATGAACTGGCTCGCTTCTTCCTGCAGTATATACTGCATAGCAAAATTTCAAATTGATTTCTGGCAATTAATATTTTTACAAGCATACGAGCGTATCCACTCCACAGTGTTTTTTTTTTTTGTATTTTATCATTGGTATGGAAAATTGTGGCCAATCGGATAAATTCATAAAAGTAATCGGATTCTAAGAAAAATTTTACCATTAGAAATGATATCGAAACTCGTTGGGGTAAATCATGTTGACTAGTGTTTTTGAAATAAAATGTAACAAATCTTCTAACATATTATTTTTATTAATCTTTTTTTTTAATTGGTCTTAATTTTCGCTACTTATTTTTACCTACATGTTATTTGCGAAATGGGATTATTTTTTACTTAAACTAATTTTGGAAATAAAAATGATTTCACGTTCTCATTATACAAACAAACTTACAGGTAGAAAGTATTTCCATTTCAGAAACATCGCGTAGGTAAAAAATATTCCCATTTTGCTAATAAAGTGCAGATTGAAAAATGTAGGTAAGTAAATGATGCTCCACAAGAAAAATTCGATTCAGTGGAATAAGCCAGTAGTCTGCTACAGTTACACATATTATATGTGTGGGAGGAGATGCCTTGGAAACTGCAGCTTTTAGAGTTTGAAAAAAATGTGTGTGTGGCAAAGTTTACGCAAACCACTAAAACTTTCGGGTCAAATTTTGTGAGATAGCGTTATTTTCAGTGAAGGTGAAAGTGCACCGATAGGATGAAGCCGGCAAGAACAGCAAAAAGCTTAACGAAAAAATGTCACACCTGAATCAATCGATCTTCCGAGATATTGAAATTCCAACCTATGAATTGCGTTTGAGTGTGTGTATATTTGTTGTTTGTCAGCTTCTTTGTATTTTTATTCACCAACCATTCAAAATTGTTTGTGTTTTTCAATATTATTATCTCAAAGTTTGAAGAAACAAAAAAGACTAGCAAGCATCTGTTATAATGAACATGCGAAACATTGAGGAACCGTAACAGCCTTACAATATATTCAAAACGCTAGCACATTCAATAGATAATAAATAAGATTTGAGCTCCACATTGATCTCCATTCTTCGTCAACGTGACTACTACACTTGTTTCCCAGCAATTTTTCTCAAATAGCCCAAGAGCCCGTATACGATAATGGTATATATAGTACTTGATTTTGGTGAAACTAACTTAACAGGGTTGCCTTGCCAAAGCCTATCCCGATGCCCGAAAATGACTGAATTTCAGCCAATTTTGTTGTTTAAATTAAAACTTTATGATATTACAGCTCGAAATATATGCCGAAAGATAGAACTCAAAGAGGTCTAAATACAATATATGGGTTTGCATTGTTGAAACCTGTCCCAAAAATGAGTTTAAACCAGTTTCTTTGATATTTTTTTTAACTCTTTTTTGGAATCACGGCCAATACCAAAATTCCAATCTGAGTATGAAATTATTTCACACCAGCTTCTGTGTATTTTTATTCGTCAACCATTCAAATTTGTTTGTGCTTTTCAAAATTATTATCTCAATGTTTGAAGAAAAAAAAATGTGTGCCCGAAGTGATGGAGCTCGAAGATCCTAAAGAGAATACATAGGGGCTGCCTTGTTGAAACCTGTCTTAAACATGGGTTGCCACCCGTTTTTATTGCCAATTTTTCTTAAATGAGCGTCAGCCCATGTTTGGGACTGGATTTGGCAAGGAAACCCTATATATTCTATTTAGGCTCTTCGAGCTGTATCATTTGGCACATATTTAAAGCTGTTATCTTCAGTAATCAAAACTGACCCAAAAAATTGGTGGAAACCTATGTTTGGGACAGAATTCAACAATGAAACTCTATACAAGGGTCATTCCATCTATAATGAGCCTATTATGACCCTCGTGTTTTTTAAATAGGCTGAAACTATTTTCAGTGATTAGTCTATCATGTAGAAGATATAAAAAAAATCGATAAAATTTTTTTGACCAGCATTCTTGCTTAAAAAAAAAGTTTCAAATTGTGTTAAAAAAAAACTCGTAAGTAAAACAAAAAAAATCATTGATGAATATAAACAAACAAACAGAATCCAAATTAGCTTTTATATTATTTTTAGGTAGTTGTGTACCAGTAGATGACAAAAAATCTGCAAATCTGAATAAATGAAGGCCTGAACGGTTTCTATGTGGTAAAAGATAAAAAAATTAACCTTCCAAGAAAACATCACTTTCCCAAATATTCCATCATCGATTTCAATTTTTTTAGGCTCAAAATTTTCAGAACATATAGGAGTACCATCCCTGAAAAACTTATCCATGTTTTTTCACTGTATGTATTTCATTTTGCAAGCATTGAAACTCGCAAGTAAAACAAAAAATTCATTGATGAATAAAAACAAACCGACACAATTCACATTAGCTTTTATGTTATTTTTAGGTAGTTGTGTACCAGTAGATGGCAAAAAAAATGCAAATCTGAATAAATTAAGGCCTGAACGGTTTCTATGTGGTAAAAGATAAAAAAATTGACTTTTTCAAAAAACATCAATTTCCCGAATACTCCATCACCGATTTCAGCTTTTATAGGCTCAAAATTTTTAGACTATACAGGAGTATCATACCTGAAAATCAACGTTTTTTCACCCTATTTGATTTTACAGGCATTTAAAGTTAAGATTTATGATTGGCAATGTAAATTGAAACATTGAGAATGAAAGCGGGAGAACAAAATTTGAATTGATTTCAGCCTTTTCAAGGTTTTCTGTATATCTTATCCTGTAATCTTATACACTCGAATTTTCAACAGTGGGCTCTCCGCCTAAAACACTTCTTGACCTTTTAGGAAAAGTTGTGTAGTTACACCAAGTTTTTGTTTCTTACTTTTTTTTCAAATTAAAAAAAAAATAAAATATCCTTCCTTTCTGTATATCAACAACTTTCGAAGCAATCGTGCATCAGACACGTTGACGTGTGAATTTCACTCGCAATCACATCAAACGTCAACGATGACAACGTCAATAATTTTGTCAGTGACTTGTGCTTATGTAGATGGTGTATGCAAAGATATTTGCCAACACAATTTTAGCAAGAAAAAAGTATTAAAATTGCTTTATTTTTGCACCTTAAAGAACTCGCATATTACAACTAAAGTAAACCACGTTTTGGCAAATGTATTTTTCTTAAACTATTTTCAGTTTTTTTATTCTGAAGAACGAAGTTGAAAAAATGCTTCACTGTCATGCTGATGCACACAATATTAAATCTGTTCAATTTGATGACTGAGAGTGACATTCCTCGTTTATTATAGTAAAAACACAAGCAAAATGTTCACTGTGTCCTTAAAAGGAATTTCAGAATATCGCTATAAATTGAAATATTGGCAGTGACAGTCTTTTTAAAGATTCAATTAATTATAAAAAAATATTAAGTTATTATTCAAAATATGAATTTTGCGATGCGAGAAAGTTTCTTTTTTCAAGAAACGCATGTTATCGTTATTTTGAAGAACTTAAATCAAAATTAAGGCAAAATGTAACTTTATGTCCACAGGTAACTTTTTTTTTGATCTAAGTAATGCTTCTGAACTTAGAGAGGTTGCAATAATTAAACCATTTTTTTAAATAGTTGCAATTTACTTTATAAAATAAATTTTAATTATTCTGTATAACTTTACATATTGAGACAGAAAAAATCGACATTTTTAAAAACCATTAAAAATTATATTCATAAATATTATTATTATGTTGTATATTTATGCACTTGCTTTTTATGAATTTCATATTACATTTTACGAACACTTCAGGAATTTAGTAACTCATAACTTTAAAAAAAAAGTTGCTGTGTCCTTACATTTATCTCTTAGTTTTAGTTACAAATTCAACAGCTGTAATAATGAATCAGATCGCTATTAGATGCTGTCTTTTTTATAAAATGCCAGAATTGTGAAATATAACGGGTGATTTCTTAAGCGTTTAATTTTTGAAAATTAACAAACGAACAGAAAATTCGCAAAAGTGAATAAAATATTTACTTAGAGCGATATACCAATTCCCTTCATTTTTTGTTAAAGATAATTTTGTGTAAATGATCCACGCGGCTACACCTGAGGTGGTTCATCCGTTAGCTCCAATTAAGGCATACTTTTTCCAGCATTTCGGCCGGTATCTCACCAATACCAGCTGTAATGCTGTCTTCCAGGGCTACAATTGAGGCTGGCTTCTCACTGTACACGAGAGTCTTCACGTAGCCGCACATAATATAGTCTAGGGTGGTCAAGTCGCATGATATTGGTAGCCAATGGACTGCTCCAAAACGTGATATTAATTGCTCACCAAACTCGCGTCTCAATAAGTCCATGGTATCGCGTGCTTTGTGGCATGTGGCACCGTCTTGTTGAAACCACATGCCAATCAAATCCGCTTATTTTATTTTGGACAAAAAAAGTCGGCAATCATCGCACGGCTTTAAAATACATAGCGTACGTAAATCAATTTCCATTATTAATTTATTTTTTTGCTCTCCATCACTCTTTTCAATCCATTATGATTGTCACCATTTTAATTTAGTTGTTTTCCCTTTTCTTTCATTTCATTTTAGCTGATGTCATGGTGAACGACAGCCCTGTACATTTGACGCTCTGTGATACTGCTGGCCAGGATACGCTTGACCCTTTGCGTGAACTCTGCTATCCGGATAGCGATGTGTTTCTCTTATGTTTCTCAGTGGCTAAGCCGGAAACATTCCATGCGATTAAAACAAAATGGGCGCCAAAATTTGTAAGGACAAAAGCAACACTGATATTGGTTGGAACACAAGCGGATTTGCGTAGCAATGCAAATGTGCTGAATAAATTGCAGGTAAAATTGTTTTGCTGGCTTTATGTGGAATTTGTTCATTTTCATATGTGTAAAGAAAAACTATTTCCACCTTCGCCTGTAGTGAATGATTTCAATTTCATTTCAGTTGGTTTCATTTCATTGCATTTTTTGGTTCAAATATTTATACATTCTTTCTTGATTTCATTTCGGTTCTGTACATTTTTTTCTTTTATTTTCATTTTATTTGAATATTTGCATCTGGTCTGTGGGTATTCAACAACGTATCCTTGAAACTCAACACATTCATATATCGCTCGTATCCTTGTATTTGCTGTTTTCTTATGTTTGTACCATAACACTCTGACCTTCGTATCGCAGTCAAATGGCGAGAAACCAATTTCATATGCAGATGCTTGGGATTTGGCAACAACAATTGGAGCAAAATACATCGAGACTTCGTCAGCAACACAGGTGAGTTTGGCAAAGCGACATGGGGTGGCACAAATAGATATGTTTAAAGTTTACACAGCTTAGCTGTTCAAATAAATCAGCTTGTAGCTGGTTGTAAGCTTAAAGTGATTCTTTGTGGTATTTAAGAGATTAATTTTAACTTCATGGAATTTGGAAATAAATTCCATACGCAAAAACTTCATTTGAACCAAGTTAGACAAAATTAGTGGCTTGCATATTTTTATTTGAGTGGTTCAAAAATCGCTTTCTTCTGGTCTTGCCTGCCAAGTAGTTGGTTTATGCTTCAGACTGAATATATTAGAAACAACCTATTTGCTCCATATTTGGGGGATACTTAAAAAAAATTTCTGCAATTTTAGTGCTTTCACATGGGGAAATGTACAAATTTCTGAAAATTTCAAAAATACCAAACGTTGAAAAACAAACAGGAAATTCGAAATTTAAAAAAGTATTAATTTGGCATCTTATTATATTTTACATCAATGGGAAAAGTTGGCCCGACAAAATACCTCCGATATTTTGCGTAGTGGTCCGGAAATTGGTAGAAATCATAGAACGACTTTGCATGCAAGCCTTCATGTGCAAATGGTGTTGTAAGCATATCGTATATATTGTTTTAATTTTGTAAAATATGTAAAATTTCCTTAAAATAAGCTTAGTTAAAAATATTCATTAATAAATAAACTTTCACAAAAACCAGTTCGAAAAAACTTAAATTAAAAAAACTTTGCAGCTTATTCGGTCTCACACCAAATTAGGTCTATAAATAAAATTTACCAAATATCACACATGGTGTGCCGGACCGACTTTCCCTTTGACGTAAAATAAACGATATTTAAAAAAAAATAGTGGTTTTTAAATTTATTTTTTTACTAAATCTGAATCCGTTTGGAGGCTTCGATCAGGTAAACAAATACAAATACAAATACAAACAGAAGAAATCACATACAAACTTACAAATGGCAACAAGAATTTCGTTGTTTTACGCGAAAAACCCTATGGTATCTCTCCCCTAAATATTAAAAACAAATTTTGTAAAATAACAGAAAAACAACAGCAACGAAAAGTGTTAAGCAAATTCCCCAAAGGACCAAAAACGACGCTGCGAAACGCAACTTTCACAGTGGATGTGAATGTAAAACCAAACAGCACCATCGCGGCAGGCAAAGGCGTCAAAATCTGGCAGGATTTGTGTTAAAAAGTGTCGTCGTCGTCAACACAATACAGGCAAAACTAAAATAAAAAAAAATATTTTTCTGTCTGATTGTGTTTTCCACAAGAACATGGTTGCCAGCTTAAAATAATTTGAACAAGTTGAGATAGTTTTTAACAACATGAAATCATTTAAGTCGGCTGTAATGCTGTTAGGATAAGAGTTCAGTGTTAGTGGTGGACCTTTGATCTTATGGACTTTGAATGTATTCTCTGTGGTTTCAGCATTGTATTTTTATAATTCTTCCAAAATACTAGCAAATAATCTCATCAAAATTGCAGTTATTTATGTGATATACTTAAAATGCCATCACTTTTGCTATAGGTTGCAATGAAGTTTTGGTTGAAGAAATCTTAAAACTCTTAAGTCAATTTTAAGCAATCAAATGTTTGTCTTTACTTCAATCAAACTACATTTGGAAACCCTATAGTTCTGGCTGCATAACTTTTATTGCTCTTAAGTCATTTTCTTAAAAATTCTTTCTCATAATTTTTAACTAACTGGCAACACTACTTTAAAATGTGCTTGTTTTAGCATACACTGAGAGAGCTTCATAGCTGACCCTTGAAAAACATTTCCTGATAAAGTCTTTCAACATAAGTATGCTGAAATATTTTTTTTTCAGAAATCCTCGCAGTCCAAATTATGAAAAAATATGGATTTTTGGAAAAAGCCAAAAAGTTATTTTAAATATTCATTGGTTCAAAAATTGCTACCAGGCGTACCAATTGAAACACCCTTTAATCATTATTTAATATATAAAAACAATACTTTCATTTATAATCTGCTCAGTGTATCCCACATGAATGTCACATATTTGTTTGTATTTGTGTATTTTTGTATTTACGCTGCGCAGGAGTTTATTCCCTTGTGCTTCAAATGAAAGTAAACATAACATGGCGTAACAATTATTGTCGTTGTATCGTAGTATGCGGTGGTATTTATTTTTTTTGCGGGAACTTAACATCGGGGTTTTTCTGTCACCGCACGCTAACTTAAAGCAAAGTTAAATCGTAACGACGCAAGCCACATTAAACGAGGTCGTCTTTATCCGTTGGTTACACTTTTAAAATCTCAAGGGCATTCAAATTTTACACTTTGTTGGTTGTACGTTGCGCAGATGTCTGAGTGGAGCTCTAAAGGATGAGGAATTTTATGTAACTTTAATTGAAAAATTTTTTAAAGATTTATGCATTTTATAAAATAAATAAATTTTCTTTGTTTTTAAAATTTTATGTAGTTTTTTTTGCTAATTTAATTTTTTTTGCTCATTAATATTTTTGCAGGACAAAGTCAAAGAAGTTTTCGATACCGCAATATGGGAAGGATTACGACCTAATACGTTGCCACCTACGCCACCGCTATGGAAAAAGTTGCTGTGTCTCGCATGATGTTAAAGTTTATTGGAAACAAGAATTTTTTTATATACAAAGACATTATGTCTTGTATTTACACAAACGACTTGCATTGTTATGTTAAAACAATTTCTACTGCTCGAAAAGTTTCTTAGTTTTAAGTAAAAGTCCAGCTCTTTAGACTGATATGTTCACTTCAAGTTTTTTTGTTTTGCTGTTAAGTTTTACACCTTTAAGAAAAAATATACAAAATCATATCTCCTACACTTAGTTTAAATGTTAAGTTTTCAATTTTTTATATGTAACTTCATCGCATGTTTATACTTCATATTCGTATTACTAAATTTTTCTCTTGATAATTATTAATTAAGTTTGTCTTATTTACACATTCCACGCATTAAAATTGTTTAATTAGGTATGATTTTTGGCAAATATTACAATTACTTAGGGTTAGTCAGTTAAGAAGATTTCTTTAAAGACACTGTTTGATTATTATTGAGCTGTAGTTCTGAAATTAAAATTATGAGTATAATAAATTAAACACAATTTATTCTTTGCTACATTTTAATTGTTTCTTTCTTTATTCATTTTAAATTAGTTCGAGTAAACTTTCACTGAGAATCCTTAAAAAAATATGTTGCATACTTTAAGAATAGCAATTTTAAGATTTTCTGCCCGTAGTTGCCTGTGCCATAAGATATTCCCTCAAAAAATTTTGTGAAATATGCTCGTACAGTTTTCGCAACGTAGAGTTTGAAACTTTTGCTTATCTGAGAGTTACCACGCCCAATTACTTGACACTACTCAAAATAATAAGTACGACTAAGAGTTGAAATACTCGTAGCTTATTGCATTCGACACTGAGTCACTTGTTGTTTTTTCTGGTGTCTGAATTTTCTTAGGAAGCTTGGAATCCAATCTCGAGGTTACTCATTTTATTGGCCGATTCTATGACCATTCCAAGGGCTTTTTCTTTAAAGCGGACCCCGTTCCATATATATTGGGTCAAAAATTTTTCCAATTCCCTTATCAATTTGCCGTAAAATTTTTGTGTGCAGATCATTGCTCTTTCTTATGTTCGGCATTGTAAATGTTTTTGTTCGGCTTGAACAATATTGAAACCGAAATACAAGTCAGAACGAGTCAAAGTTTAAACGAATCACAAGTCATGTCGCTCAACAGTTCTGTTTGTGCAAGTCTACTGATGACTCGTACAATGTCAATAGAACCATAGTACACGACAACAATAACACTGATCGGTTGACAGAGCAGGTGCACTCACGCAGAGCTCTAGTATGCAATAATCTTCCTTTGCACAAACATGTTAACCTTAAAAAAAATTTATTAAAATCGGTTTAGTATATATTGCGACAAGGCGTTACAAACAATTTCAATAAAAGCCACCTTATATAAATACCCAAAGATTTGCACGCGCACGCCACTTTTATTTTTTCATAATGAATTTACTCTATTAGCATCTCATTCTATATTCTCCAAAAGTAACAAAAAACCAAAAATTAAATGGTAAAAGTGAGTTTGTTCTTTGAACTTCGAAACCAAATACAAACTGTATAAATGAAAAATGAGAATGAATGAGAATTCAAGAAGCAGCACTTGCATAAGCAATGAAAATTAAACGACAATTTTCGTGTGAGGTTTTACAAAAATTTCATCCTAGAAAAAAGATATTTTGCTTTAAAAATTTAGCAAAATAAGTAAGCACAAATATGTTGTTTAAAAAAAGATATTATTAAAATCGGTTCAGTAAATTTTATGCCAAAGCATTACAATTCAATTGCATATAAGCAAGATTATATAAATACTACAGATTAATAAGTCATAAGCATATAAATATTGTTATCACTGAATCCTTTTACCCATTTCATTTTAGGCTGTATAGGCATACTGTATTTATAATTCAAAAAAAAGTCCAAATCGATATTGAGCTTATCCTTGCTATACTTCCAGTTACTCTAATATCAGGGAATTTCAGCGACCTTGCACAACCGCGTTAAGCGAAAATTCAAAAAAATTATGTTTGTACACCCTATTGACATTTAAATTTTCGTTGCATAGTTATAGGCAAAATTAAATCAACTGAAAGTTTGTTATTGAGAAAATTGCTTACAATTAAAAGTAAAATAAATATAATGAACCTTTATTATTAAAAAACGCTACTATTCAGTTTTTATAATGGAATGCATATTAAATAATCAAATCAAATATTGAAAATGGCGAAATTCTGGAAGCAATATCTGATTTTAAAAATTTTTCTATCAAACTCAAACATAAATACAATGCAAGATATGCAAAACATGAAACATTTAACTTTTAATTGCTTTATTTCTTTCTTACTGAAACACACACACTTATAATAGCAAAAGTGCAAAATCCTCTTTATTGCCATAGAATTTGGTTGCTAAAACTGTTAACTTCAATAAAAAGTTAAAAAGACCAAATGCAAAAGCAAAAGAAGAAAGAAAACTTAAGGAAAGTTTGAGAAAAACCAAAAACAAAGCTGCTTTTTATGCTTAAAAATCTTTGGTACAACAAACTTGGCAACAACCAAATAAATTAAAAAATAAAATAGCAAAAATAAAACCAATACGTCAAAAAAAAAGCATCACAAAAGCTGAAACGGAAGTCAAGCGTTACAGGAAATTAGTAACAAAAAGTCACTTCCGCCAACACAGCATCAAATGTACAAACAGACAGACAGCATATATGTACGCTTGCAGTCAGTTACAACAACAAACCTAACGACAGAATTACAAATAACCACAAGTGCAACGCAAATAAGTAAAAAACCGCAACATTTCCAAAAGTTTTCAGTAGTAAGCAACAATGCAACAATAACAAAAACAAAACAACTTGACACTGAAAAAAATTAGATGAAAGTTATGTTTGAAATTTTAAAGAAAAATATTTACTAATTAATATTTTTTTTCTCTAACCAAGATAGATTTGATTTGGTATAAAAGTATTTCCGTAAGTACATGATACAAAATATTTATCAATTAAAATTTTCAAAACTTTCCGTGTGCAATAACAACAATGTAAGGAAAATATTGCATCACTTGACTTTTGAGCTGTGAATGTTCAACCACAATAAACAACAACAGTTAGGGATGCACCACCCAACGAAAGGCTATTCCAGTGTCTAAGGTGTTGCATAGGATAATGGAAAAAATACGCTTTAGTGGTGTTGCAACATTTCTTCAACTCCCAGTCTGCGTAAAACCACACAATTGATGTTGACGTTGATGACTTGATTGTAGTATCAGCAGCAACATGGAAACCGTACATGGCTGACAAACGAAATATCTAATGCAATCACTGCAGCAGCAACCGTAATAAGTGTAATAAAAACATTTGCTGTTGCTGCAGCAGTTGGAACTAAGCTCACATGTTTTTGTTGAAATTATTTATTTATTTTGTTGCTGAAATAAATCATTGGCAGGAAGAAAATTGAAATGTAACAGACAGACTAACATACTTTACAGTAGATATGTGACTATTAAACTTTTTGCTAACAACAGCAATTACCACGCGTAAGCAATTACAGTTTTTTGCACATTTAACATGAATCTTAGGAGTAAGTATTCCTGAATATTTGTACAGCTTAAGCACCAGTTTTTATACCAAAAATATTGCAAATAAGAAGCAAATATAAGAATTGAAAAACAGCTATCATTTTGTTTACAAAATGGAGCTTCAAATTTTAGTCAGAAAAATTTATTCTGGTGAAAACTTCATAGCTCGCTCAAGGAAACAGATTTTGAAAAAGAAACTGAGCTAAGCTGTTGATAGGAGATTCCCTAATATGTTTGCGAATTTCTTTACATTGTTAAAAAAATGCTTACAAAATAAAAAGTCTAATGAAAACATTTGCAACAGAAAATAAAAACTAATTATTTAAAAGTGTCATTATTTTAAATATTTCAAACTGATAGGCTTTGTATGTAATTTAAATAAAAAAATACAACTTGTTTAATTCTATGAAATTTAATATTGCTACAAAGGCAACCACATCAATCAAATTTATTGTCAACAAAGAGACACATGACAAAATGTATTTACATAGATAACTTAATGGAATTTTAAGCCTTGGTGTAATAGACCAGGCAAACAAACGTATTAATAGCCACATACGTTCTGTCATTTATATACATATGTCTTTTTCAAAAAAAACTCCAATTTTGTATCATGTTTTCACTTTTTTGCTTGGCCAGACCGCCAAAGTTCACAAGAATGAAAAACTATATGTGTGGTGTCCTGTTTTTTTGTATTTTGCGAACGTCACTTGTATTGGTAGTATTGAAATTGAGACACATACATACGATAGACCAGACAGTTTAGCAATGACAGCAGCTTCATATGTTGTCAATTTTTATTTTTTAAATAATTATTTAATGATTTTCTGTCACTAGAATATAGGAATTCATTATTCAAACAATTAATCACAAGTCTAGTCGAGCTTCAGCAGCTTAAAAAATTGTATGCAAATTGCAAGTCCAACTGAATCAACGATAACAATCAAATTTAAGGCACTGTATGCAAGTAACATGTATGACGAGACGCACAATCAACAGGGGTTTGTGGCTTTACCAACCAATTAAATATAAAAATAATTATCTAAAACGTCGATTCAACACTTTTAAGGAAATACTTTTTCTACATATATTTTGCTTATCGTAAAAAAAAATGTCCAAAGCGGAGAAAAAATTTCACCAAAAAATAATGAAAAATTGGACTAAGCTTCATTTGTCTTAGGCAAACTAAGGCTGTAGATATGAAACACAACAGTAGATATAAACACAAATACATCTGCATATATTTGCCGTAGAGTTTATTCTCGAGTCCACAAGTAATCCATCTTGTGATTGGTGACTGTTTCCATAATTTTGATGTATGTGTTTTTTTCTCGTTGAAAACTTTTTTTGAATGCAAGTCCCAAGACATTATGATAAGTAAACAATACGTGTTTTTTTATTCAAGAAATGGTACATTTTCTTTTTACAAAAAAATTGCTCAGGTAGTTTTCGTCGATGGAAAGTTCTTGTAAGACTATTTTGTCAAAGCTAACATTTTTCGCAGGAAGTGCCATTGTGTGATGCCTTAAATATCATAAAATTTAAATTCGGACTTTTTTACATGGGATCTCCAGAATGGTTAAAAAAATTTGTTACAAATCTTATTTGAATGTTCTTTTTAGTACAACAAGTTTTGTTTTAACTAATGGTGATTATTTTTACATGGGAGCTTACAGTGTCCGAATCAACTGCAGCATAAAATAAGTGAATGCTGCAGCAATGTTTACCTCTAGAGCGACCCGATTTTAATTTTTGTTCAACATCTCTGAACAAAAATTTCTGTTTCTTGATATCGCTTTTAAGTGACGTACATTTTATGTACATAAACTTTTTTTCACGTCTTCTTAAATTCAATTTAAGAAACTGAAAACTGTAAAGGTTTTGTAAAAAATTTTCAAAACTGGTATTTTAATAAATTTTTATTTTTGAGCTCCATAGCAATATTAGGAATACGTTTACGTTTTAAAGGATTCATTTTTGACAGTTTAGGTATCAAATCTGGAAACATCATTTGAAAAATAACAAAACCCGATACGATAGCTCCCATTAAAAAAAACCTTAAAACTATTTGTCAGATGCAAAGCAACCTGGATATCTTTGGTTTCAAACGATTATCTTAAGCTTTGGTGGCAAAGACAATTTAATTTGTACTGTTTGGATGATAGAAAAATCCAGTATTGATAAGAGCATCCACAGTTACAAAATTTCAGAGCTAATAAACTTGTCTTTCTTAAAAAATAGGAGTAGCTCCACACAAAAAAAAAAAGAAAAAAAACCTGGATGCACCACCGTATATTACACAAATTTAATACCTTAATACCACATAGTAAAACTGACAAATTTGAAATTTAATTTTACAAAGTTTAGTTGAATGAAACAAAATCGTAGCGACATCAAGCACCGAAACGAATACCAATATCCTGTTTTTATTTTATAACCTTTTTTGGTCACAAAATTTAAGCAGAACTTTCGTATGACCAACATTTGAAAGTTGCTTAATAAATGTAATGGAGAACTCACATTACTGTGAGTGTAGGTATGCCACAAAGGACGACTAGAGCAACTCCAACTACCCGGAATGTGGTATTTGGCAGGACATGCATGAATAGCTGATGAGCATGTAGAGACAACTCAAAAGTTAGTTTCTTGAAATTTTTCGTCCTGCTACCGTGTATTTCGTTGTTTTTTTTGTTGTTTTTTTTTCATTTGAGTAAGTGAAAAAGTTTAGGGGAGCATCTATGTGAAATTTTGTGAAAAAACAGAGTAGTTCAAGATAAGGGGCTGAAAGAGATAGAGACCTAGTGACATACGTAAAGCAGCTATGATTGTGCTCAGAAAAGCTGGGTTCTGAACGTCGAAAGCATATGAACATTAATTTATTCTCGACAATTTCAACTCCTTAAAGATTTAACATATGACGAATACTCAGCTTTGAGAAAAACTTTCTTAGAACTTTCGCGAAAGAGTAAGTGTTAAAAAAGCAAACACAATTTAAATCTTAAATCCGCCATTTCCCTTGATAGCTCCAAAATGGAAAAAAGGGTGCAACTTTCTAAGTATGTAAGTCAAAAAGGAATGCCATGACCCAATAAGCAAACAATATTTTCTGATGGCCACCATCTAAGCGTTAAACTCATTACTAACAACATGCAAGAGGATAGAACATTACAGGAAGAATTAAGCGGAGTAGGCCGTCAGTTTGATACTATTTTGTTCCAGCCTAAAAATTATCGAGTGTGTTGAAGATACTGAGGAGCTCACAAGATGTGGTTCATATCTTAACAAAATCGTTGCATATCGTGCACATAATCTACCACTTAGCTCTAGTCGAGAAGCAAATCTTTCTCCATTTCCTATCCAAGGTGAGCATTGATTGGATAACTACAAAAACTTGCAATGCTAGCATTATGGCGACAACACGCCTTCTTTTTACGTAGAAAATCATCTGTAGCTCAATATCCTCTGATCTAAACTTTCATACGTTCATTCGTTCAGTCGTTAATTTTCAGTTTATATTTTTTGCAGGTTTATAAGGTTCTGAGAAAACCCAATGTGAACTCTTTTGTTTTTAACCCTCATGGGTTGATACATGGAAACTTCTTCGTCTAATTTTTCATTCAATTAAGCTGAGATATATCAATATATCAGGTTTTTTGATTTTTCTGATGATTTTATCCTAGTCTGCAGTTGACTCAGATTTTTTAATCAGTTTCTTTGAGTTTTTTTATGGCATACTTTTTACTATAAGATAAATTCTGATATATAATTTTATATTTTTCTAAAACAATTGTTATGGAATAGTCCTTAATAACAGACCTGAGATTGTGCGTGTGATTGTGTGCACTAATGTTTCATAGCGTGTGTTGTTGATAACAACATAGCTGTTTTTGCAAATAGTTTCCTGTTTCATTTTAATTTTCCAGCTGTGCCATACACAAAATTTCTATTTTATAGCAGACGATAGCAGTAACAGTTGCAGCAATAGTTTGTACGGCTAGATGCTTTAAGAGAAATAGTAGTATGAAAGTAAGAAAAGCAATTGGAAATTGTTTTTTACACACATAAAAACTTAAAAAAAGAAGAAAGAATGAAGCAGACGTTCAACGGCATCAAGATTCTAGCAATATTTCATTTATGTTCACCACAAGTGTTTGTGTTCCAATCAATGTTTTCGTTTTTGTTTGTTGATATCTGTAGAACAGTGTAATTGTCTATGCCTGTTAGGCATGGAAATTTCGACAAATTTCAATACCACTCTGTGCAAATGTGCATATGTACATGTAGACGTACCTATATAACTGTGTTGAATGTATTACATATGTTGAGGTTACCATTTATCCATGTGCAGACATAAATCAATTGGCAAAGAAGTGTCATTTTGAAAATTTATTTGTTCGAGGTAATAAAACGAAAAAAATTTTCAATGTCTAGGCTTTCAAAAAAAAAAAAAGAAGAAGAATTTTATATAATAAGATTTGTAGGAGTTTAGAGAAAAGTATTGCATTTTCAATAAATTTTAAAAAAAAATATATGATACATACGCTCAAAAGTTATACACTCATTTCATAGGGAAATGTTGAAAATAAACCAATTTCGGAACTTTTTTTTAACACAATCTACCAATTCACTTCGTAAAAAGTATACCTATCAAACAGATTTATTGTTTGACTGTATCTAATAATAACTTTTAAAAATTGGAACAACATTTTGTTGAGTATTTTTGTACCTTGAATGGAAATATGATACTTTTTTGAGTGAATTAAAAGGACTTCGTGGCCTAAAAACATTCTTGCTGATTTTATCTCAATTAAACTTGGAATGAATATGAATAATTCTCAAAATATATGTAGTTCATTCCACTCCAAATCAAACACCATTTTTTATGTTTGTTTTTCTTTTAGTGCTGGCTTAAGCTAGCCTCCATGAATTTGTTCAATGAGTTCAAAAAGTTTTCCGATTCAGAGTGATATTCCCATTATATTCCTACAGTTACACATCTTCGGTAAGGTACTTAATTTAGAGTTTTGTGATAGCGTAGACACCAACGACGTCTAATAGCAGCATATGACCGCTCGAGTGAATTTAATATTATAGATATTTTTGTGCATTAATTATTCGAGTTTTTTGTTAGTCAGTGTAAAGAGATGTTGAGGCAAAGCAGGATTGCTTTCGCCAAATAAAGATTTAGTGATTATCAACTAATATATATTAACGATAATCAAATAAAATCAAAATAAACTATTTTTATGTTGCCTATAATCAAACGAAAACATAAGCAAGTTATAACCAACACTATGATACAACACAGGCAAATTCTTTACTGTGTGTTTGTGAAGACTTTGTCACGTAAGAGCAACATGAAAGTTAACATGGAAAGAAACTAGAATTCCATGCTCTGGAATTCTTACTTTTATTAATAAAATTTTATAATCTTTTTATTTTAAAATAGAAATTATTTTAACAAAAATTGCATCCCTTTATGAATTACTTCCCACGTATGAGCGATATATATTTGAATGCAAAAAAAACTAATTAGTCTACCATAGCGCATAAAATTAAATGCACGTGACAAAATTTTAGCTACTTTATGTGTGTTTCAAGCTCCTTTATTAATAAGAAGAACTTCATATTCTAAATATTTACATTCACTTTCAGTTACTTGAGTTTTACATGAGTTTCCATAAAGTCTTTGTTCACATTTTAGTAACACACTACAAAGCTCGTCAAACACCATACATAGCTGCTCATAAAAATTTCAACAAAAATCTTTTACATCACTCAATTTAAATCCTCATGCAAACTACTGCTGCTGCTTTATAAAAAACGACATTTTTGATCCTTTAGTCTGAACCGAACTTACGTTTATCCTTTTTAGCGAGGCGCTTTGAATTTTTTTACATCAGAAATTTCAATATTTGTCGCTACTTATCAACATCATCAGCAACATCACCCGCAGCTGCAATAACATACAATCAGCAGCAGCAGCAGCAACGTTCGTAACCACTTCAAGAAAGCAAAGACGACATCTTCTTGAAAGCTTTGGCAACTTGACTGAATTGTTGGCTCAGATTTTGTTAAGAATATAAAGTGGATAAAAATTGGAATAACGAAAGAGTCAACAGTAAAAATGAATAATCGAAAATGCTTTTGGCAGAATATCGTTCTCATTATTATTCTAACGGTTGAGCAGGGAACAGCAGCAGCAGCAACAATAAATATGTCCTCCGGCGATAGTAGTGGATATTGAAATTTTCATTTTGAGCTACAAAATAGATAGTGAAAAAAATCGGTGGGAAAATTAAAGGCGGTCAGTGTGACTTTTTATGAAACTACCACACACATCGTTAGCAACAATTGAATCGGGGCAAAATACATGTCCAGTAATTGAAAAAATCTTTTGACGTCCATAAGGAATAATCAGTGAGTTAGATTACATTGGATTTTGAAGGCAGATTGCCAATTAGCTCTCCTTATTACGTTTCCTGTTGGGATGATCGAAATCACTCAGAGCTCTACATGAAAGTTTCTTGGCTGGTGCTTGTCCTGCCAGGCACATATATATAAAATGGATGAATGATATGATAATGTTTATATGATTTGAAAATTCTTATATAGCAGGATTTGATTTTTAATTTATCAATCAGCCTCATGAATAAATAGTGAATATAATTTAAGAATTTAAATTTATTACTTTAAATAAAATTTTTTTGAAAAGCTTTACTAAATTGTTATGAACTTTATAGATCTTCTTAAATTATATAGGGCACAACAATAATAACAGCGAAACAATGTAAAATATCACAAAAAGTCCAACGAACAAAAAGAATAATCAATGCAAATTTTCAACAATTCGAAAAAAGAAATGAATATTTTTTTTAAAATAAAAATATTTCGATTTAAGACAAATTTCATTTTGACTCGCTAAACTTTTTCACCGCAAAATACGTATCCTTTTTCAATAAACCGTTTTTCCTTACTTGAGGCAACCGTATGTTGGCAACCGCAATCGCAACAAATTTCAGTGTTTATTTGGGTCATTTAGTACAAATAGTGAAAGAAGTTAATAAAAAAAAAAGAAAATTGAAACCGCAACACTTCCATGAAAAACAGTAAGCTTTTATCCTAAAGCAGCTTTGGACATGAATGCTTGCTCGCATTGTAAAAGTGGGTGTGTTGAGCATAAATGCGTGCGCAGTAATAATCATAGCGTCGTCATCAATGAAATTATGTGCTTCTTTCTATTCACATACCTACAGACACACACGTACCATAAAAACAGTAAATACCAGAAAATATGCTTAATGTGGATAAGAGATCTTAGAAAAACAGAGAAAACAAACTACTGATAACGAAATTGTTTTCACGATTTCTTTAGTTCAGCTTAACTATTATTAATCGAATTATGTCTCAATAATGTATCGAAAAATAAAACTTTGACTATGTTATTCGATTTATGGATAAGTTTTCAATAGGATATTAAAAATCAAAACCTTGAATCGAAAACTACATCCATTGTAATCTGAACAATTAATTTTATATTTTGCGATCTCTTGAAAAGATTTATTATGGTAGCTAAGTTATTTTTTCCTGTGGATAGTCTCACAAATATAGTTTTTATAAATATAGAAGTTATGGGATCGTCTCTCAAAGTTTACCGAATTTAAACTTTACTTTTCTGGATTGATGATCTCAAGCAGTGATGGGTTTTTGGTTTTGTGAAAGTATGCTGAAACAAAAAAACGATACTCTAAAAAAAACTGCCTTCAATTCCGGTAAGCTGGTAAATATCTTTATTAATAAATACTCTAATAGTCATGTGAAGTATAACAAAACTCAGGTGATACGTATGAGAAATTCGAATACCCATACAATCTCTAAGTTGTTCATTCTATCAAGTAAATACTGTGTACAGAACTTTAGCGCTTTTCCTCGCTACAAGATCATAAATGTTAAACGTGCTTTGCATGAAAAATACAACTTTTCTAATCTTGTGTATCCCCCCTGGCACTGCACCATCAGTTGCTTTTGCAAATTTTCACTCTTAATCAGCAATAGTTTTACGATAAGCACTACCAAGAAAAAAAGGACATCCCCATAGAAACTTCTTTTCAGCACTTCAATAAAATTTAGTTGCCATTGTACATTTCGCTTAATAAACCCACGCAACATGCTCGAAAGTGAACGTGTTGCTAGTTTTTATGAGTATGCTCAATGCGTCTTTGAATAGAGGATCCTTTTTTTCCACATAATGAGATATAAAATAACCTTAAATGTGGCAGTTTTAACTTTGGAATACAAAGCTTTTACTTACATGTGCCAAATACTTGTATTTTAGAAGTGAAAGTAATATTACAGATAGTTGAATATACGAAATAGGGCTACTCGTTTTTAAGCGTTTGAATGTTTTTTGGGAGTTGTTTTGTATGCGAAAAGTGTCTCACAAGCAAATTGGTTTGTTAAGCGTTCGTGTAATTGGAAGCGTTCGCGCTAATGAGCACTTTCTTTTGAGTATTGTGCGTCTTAATATACATAAGTATATCTGTTAAACTATTTTTATGCAATAAGCATTTGCAAAGAAATTCTTTAATATAGGAGTTTCTTTCAGATTCATTTTATGTTGAAAAAAATGGGTGCGATTTTAAAGGAAATATTGGAAAATTTGAAATATGTCATGCTTTGTATACATTTTGATGGTGTGGTGCATTTTTTTAGACACGACGTTGCAGTTGCCGTAAGTTTTTCTTTGCATGTATGCTAAGTAGCTTCTACTAGTGATATAAGTGAACCATTTCATTTGGAAAAGATTAAATCGAGAGAAAAAGGTAAGGTAATAATAAAAAAATTAAGTGCCAATTCAAAGATGCTCAATTTTTCTTAGGAAAATTAACCAATTTTAACAAAATTCATTATTGATTAGTTTTTGAGATTACTGATTACCATTCCAAAGTTAAATTAAACAAAAAAAAATGGCTATAGGTCTTTGGTATCACCTCTATGCTACTTAATTTTCATAAATTAATTTATACATCATTTAAGACTTCAATGGAAACGATTTTATAGTTTTTACCAGCTAACCAGCTTTTCTCACAATTGCCTACGATATTATTTTAAAGCAATACACAATTTTATTAGTCATTAACTACGTAAGCAGATCAACCTTAATAAAGTGCTCAGAAAACAAAGTTATATAATGTGTCAACGATTCGCTGAACTCCAACCCCAAATGAATAATAAACTCATTACAACAAAAGTTCTTAGTAGACTTTTAGATGAAAATTTGCGGATGTCATTTTGAAGTTCATTTTGTATTTGTTTTGTTTTTTTGTTCTAAAACTGTCATTTTTTATTCACTTGAAGACACCAACTTTTGTTCATCATTGTTACCATAAAAATTTTGTACTTTGGCAGTGAACTAAGCAAAAAGTTTTTCCATTTGCTGTCACTTTTACATCTTTGGTCGCTTCTGCCCCTGTTACACCGTTATACTGCGTCTAATTGACTCAATTGTCTGTGAAACTGTTACTCCTCTACCATGAAATGATTTCTCTAGTAATTTCAGCTGAACTGGAACTGCAAAAGTTTTACGATTCCCTACTCGTTATTCTCATATTTCAACAATTTTGTGGGCTCACTTGCTTGATGGGCTTCATTATATTTGAACGCCATGCTTTCATTCCTTCACTTTGCTATTTGTTCATTTGTTCAGTTACTCATTCTTTTATGCTTTATTCCTTCCATTCAATTGACAATTGAAGATTTGCAGCATGAACAGCGCGCGCTCTCATTTATTGTTGTTGATATTAATTACAGCAACTGAAGTTAATTAAACTTCGAATGCGAAAGTTTTTCAGTTGTTCACCTTTTGTATTGCAGCGCTTGAGTTCGACGCTGGGTTGTAGGTATTGTTCTACTCCTTCCTCAACAGCCAATTGAAATTTCGAGTGGCTTGCAATGGTTGGTTGCCTTAGTTGCTATAGCTCTCAAGGGGAAATATCTATGAAACTTCTGCAATTAGTTTTTGTTGTTTGCAAAAAAGTTTGTTAATACGCAGCAAATACTAAGCAAGGATTAAGTGTTTCTCGCTCTAGGTTAGCAGGAGGATTCTTTTATTATTGCTTACAGTTTAATTATCAAAGAATTTAATAAACTTTTAATGGAAATCTATATCATCCGATATATGAATGCATATCTAAGCATTGAATTGCATAAAAAGCATATGAAACTAGATGATGATAAATGCTGCAAACTAACACCTTTAGAAATAAATTTAAAAAAAACATAAATGTAATTTTAAATTTACTATATTTAAAAAAAAAAAAAATATTTCAAATTACCTTTCGATGTAAAATATCTGGAAATATCATGATTTTTGCACTTTTAGGTCGCTCTGATTCCTACATATGCAAACTTCAACTTATAAAACTAATATTTCTTTTATAAATCCTGTAACAGAAATCAAAGTTTGACTTCTAGAGCTCAAACCACAATAATTTGGAAACTGACCTTCATACACTTCGGAAATATGATTTGTCTTTCTCTTTAGTTAAAAGTAAGCGATTGACTGATGATGATGCTAATGCATCGAAAAAATTGTTTCAATATGTATATATTTTTAAAAAATAATAATATTTGACATTAAAGTGTATATTTACTCGAAAAATTTATCTTTTTATTTATCAATAATGTTGTTGGCCGGTGTCCGTACTTAAAATTGTAGTCAATTTTTCCAGTTTCCATTCATCGCTTGGTTTTTGCCTTTATTTCAACAAAACGATCTGAATGAATTGAAAAATATAAATCCATTGTTTCGGTTAAAGGCAAACCAAAGTACGAAAATGGTCTCTTTGTTTTTATCCGGGGCTTTTTACATTATGAATTTATCTCAAAATCAAATTGCTCGAATAAATTTATTCAAGTTACATCAAAAATAACTCAAAACTTATTTTGGTTCAATGAATTGTATACAAAATAAACTTATTCTCTTTGGCATGTATATGTAGTAATGAAAAACTTCGGTTTTTAGTTCCAATTCTTTGAAATGAAACTAAAATATTTGAATTTCAAATTAGAATTCGCTCAAATTGTTTTTAATATAAAGTCAAATAACTTAATTTATAGTTTTAAATATAAACAAAAATATTTCATCACAGCGATAATAATGCCACGATTACTTAGGCATTATATATACTTATTTCCAAGTTTTTTTTCCTGATGCTGACTTTGTTGGCGCTTTTGTTCACCACTTGCCATTTTTGCTGTGCTGTACTGCTCTCTGCTATTTGATTTTGTAACACTGAGCACTAAAGAGTGCAAACATAATGAGGTCACTTATATATGATGACTACGACAACCGACCAAACTTTTAGCTGCAAACATGACATCCGTTCCATTTCCGGCGTTTTAACAAAGTTTTGCGTAAAGTACTCGTACATAAAAAATGCTTTGCTTTTAAAAAAAAGAGAAGTCTATTATGATGCGTTAGCAGGGCGATGCAGTCATATGATGCTGTTGACAATGCAATGACATAGTGCGTAGTTACCCTGTAGAGAACTCTGCTTCAATTGTAATTAAATAAAATTACTTCACTTGCTTAGAAGGGACTGGTAAATTTTATGTTCCCTAATTATATTTAGCTTGCTCGTTATTTTTAGACGTTTTTTTAAAAAAAAGACAATATCTTTGTCTTAGAGGTCGTATGATCAATCGAATAGCGATAGTGCTGTGTTACAAGTGTATTGCGTAGCGGGAATATTATGAACTCAATCTCTTAAAGCTGTTTGCAGTCTCTGCAGGGTAGTCTATCAAATTGTAGTCTGCATATGCTGAGTTCGATGCTTTCGTACTATATCGGTCAAATGAACCTGTTGGTAAGCAAATTTGATTATTTCTTATACTTAGTTGACTATTTTGGCTTGGTACATCCTGTCTCACAAAAAGTTATTTATTGCATGAATTGAAATGGAGAGATCGAATATGCTTTTTTTGGCATTATAGTATTCCATCAAACGATATGTAATCGATACTTTTTTTGTTTTTTATGGGGCGTGTTTTTAATTTTTCCTATTGACACCAAAATTTATTAAAATTTAATATAAAAAAAATCATTAATATAAAAAAATCTTAACGCATACTTCAGTAAAGTTATGTAAAAAATGATTGGTCTTTGGATATTTTTTACGCTTTTTTCATTAAAATTACTAAGATTTAAAAATAAATCCAAAATGATATTGAAAATTCACCAAATGTACTGAAAAATTGTCCATTGTACCGAATTTAAATTTTTTACAACGCAAATGCACTGAAAAAAGCCATACGTCTTGAAATGTACACACTACTCATACGTCATGTTGTACTTAAGGCAGACTCTTAAAAGAAAAAAATTATTTCTAGCCGAAATTCACTTTGAACTTGAAAGTAAAAATCGTTGCAAGTGAAATTGCATGCTATCAGCATTTAAACTACCACTACTCTTTTCAACTTCTTCATGCAACAACAGTAAGCCCGACTATGCTGAGCACATATGGCAGACAATTGCAAATAAAGTAGCAAAAGGGAAAAAGAACACTGTCTCAACTTCAAGAGCACACAGCAAGAGCAACGTCGGACAGCTGTCAGTCAGTAGGATTGAAATTCAATTGTGCATCCTTTCACTGTAAGTATAAAAACAAGAGTAGTGAAAAACTTCAATAGTACAAAATCTTTTAAATTGAAAACTTGGCAAATAAAATAAATCATTACCTTAATGTGAGAAGAGTTGACAGGATTTTTACAATTTAATATTAATGCTAGATCGAGAATTGTTTCAAGAGGAAATAAAGTGGCTTAAGTTAAGGAGACAAGAAAGTTTAAAATTAAATTTATTTCACTGGCGCAACCTTTTTTCAAAGTTAAGAAAGTCGTGCTAAAATTTAAATTTTTGTTGTTTGATTTTCACAAATTTTGAACAATTCAACTTTTTATCTCATTATAAAGTTGTTAAAATTTTGTACGTTTTCTAAAAAAAGACGACATAACTCAAATGCCATCCTTATTAAAATTCAACACATTTTGCAATTCATTAACCCAAAGTGGCAACACTTCAGCTCATTTCACTACAAAACGGCTTAATTCACAAGTGTCTTACACCCATCTTAACAGCCATGCGTTAAATTGTGCTGCTTGGCGGCAAAATTTCAAAATGCTTGTGTCTTGCATATTAATATTCGATACTAACGCATAATCAGCTACAGTTGTATGCGTGTGTGAGAAGCACTTTAGTTATCCATAGACTGAGCAATACACACTTAAAGATATTAGCACACATGAATATGCAGCGTTCTTAATATTAACATATCTATGCGTATGTGTATATACTTGAGCCTTAGTAGTCATCGTGCATATTTAGTATAGCTTTGCATAATCCTCTCTGTTTCATAAGAAGCTTTAGCAAGCTGCTTATTCTCTTTGAAAATTATTTGCTGTTACTTTGTTATAGCACGGACTCCTAAATGTTAACTTAATCCATGCAATTGAAGAAACTGAGAACATTAAAATGCACATTCTACTAATGAAAGTTATTCTAGCAAAAAATTTTTGAGAAAAATTACTCATAACACATAAAATTATTAATGAAGTATCAATCCATTAGGTTTCAAAAAACTCATCCAAGGTATTAACACCTATTCTGAGCTTGAGTATTACACGGTTTTACCTAATAATTTAGTTATTCTTACCACTAACTAAATAAAATATAAATAGCTTATGAGCTTGTTTCATAATTGGCCTGATTTTCCAACATAGTAAAACTTTTCACATAAGTTTTTTAAACATAACAACGAGCGCCTTTATTTCTGTATTTGAGTAAACCTAACGATTTTTAAAATAGAAAATGTAAAAAGAGATCACGGTTTCTGCTTAGCTTGCTTGTTTATTTGATTATCATATATCATCTTTCAAATGATACCACTTGTCGTCGCTTAAGAGTGGTCACTTGCCTTGACCAGTTCAACTAACGACCATATCATAGACTAACTCAAGTTAAAGTTTAAAGTGCCTTCATATTTTGTGGTTATGCAAAATCGCTTCCGTCAGTACCCAACCAGCAACCATTGGTTGGTTATGCTGCTTTTAAGTGCACGCCCGTCGGGATTATGATGACATAATGACATGGTGATGTTGGCACTGAACCCTGTGACAGTGCATAAGTAAGAAAGTTAACAAATATCGCACACAAACCAACACATGGTGCAAACTTTATACCGCAAGTACTGCAAACATATGAAAAAACCTCTATAAAAAAAATTAGGGAAAAAATGCCCCTAAAAAGTACGAGTACAAAAAAAAATTAATAAAAACTTTAGAGTATGGCCACGGGCTCAACTCAATTCAATTAAGTGGGACTAAAAAAAAACTGAACAAAATTGCGGTAAAGTAGAACAAAACAGTTGAAAAAACTACCCCAAGTGAAAGCGTGAAAATGAATGCAGTGACGATATTTCTGTGGAAAAAAAAAATTTAAAAAATGTGGAAATGCTGAGTCCCTTAACTACCGTACTTTAAGGAGTATAGAGGATATCAAACCTACACTTTAGTTTCTGTTTAAATGGTACCACTGTTCGTAGACGAAGCAGCACTATTCAACTAAATGTGTGAATGGGTAAAAACAAAGCAAACAAACACAATCCCACCCAGTCGTTCATAGAATAAAATATTCAATGAAGTAAACATGACCGACCGACCTCGGTGAAAGTGGAGTGTAAGCAACTGGCTCAAAAGTGATGATTTCTATAGCAGCTGCTGCTGTGAAAATGAAATTGCATAAAAAGTTTCACCTAAAGCATTGGAGAAATTTATTAAAATTGTTGAACAAATACAATAATTTCACAAAAAAAAACCAAGCATATGACTTTAGGGAATTTTTTAAATTTATGGCCTAATTAAGGAATTTTATTGTTTGCACTGTTGCAGTGATAAAATGCATTTTTATGTTTTTGTTGCAGTTGCAAAGTTTTAGTGCAGTCACTGCATTTGAAATTCCTAGTTTGACATACAAAATTTTAAAGTGCATGACATAAATATTTGAATGGATTTGTTAAAAGGAAAATAACTAAACGAAATTTTATAATTGTGAAAATAACCTCAAAAAGTGATTCTTTGAATGAATAGTTAAAACTTTTAACGCAAATTATCTAAACGATTCCTATTCAAATCAAAGTTTTAAGCTTTAAGCATGAAATTTCATAAGAAAAAAATATAAAAATTTGAGTCTCTGCTTAAAGAAAGTGCCTCATCGCAAAAGCTTAGAATTATGTTGTTGAATCTTTTGATAATACATTTGACTCATTTCATTCTTTGTTTCTTCTCATGTTAGAGGTTGAAAATATTTTGCTCGGTTTGAACAACTTTGACATCAAGATACGAGTCAGAGTGCAAACGAAATCAAGCCATGTCGTTGAATCGTTCTGTTTTGTGCGAATATATTGATGATTCGCAGTGTGTCAATAGAGCCACTGTACAAGAGTGCGTTTGTTGACACAACAATCACAACAATCAAGCATACATCCAATGTGGACTCGCTATACGTATGTGATCTACACTAGCGATTTTCTCGAAGAAATAACTGTGGAGTAATATTTCGATTTTGTTTTAAATGTGATTGAAAATAAGTTTGGTTAATTTTTAGAAGTGGAACAAAGATTATTGACTCCTCTTTTTACATATAAAGGTTATGACCACCTACTTAAGGAGTTTTCATAGGTAATCTTTAAAGTTATTTGTCAAAGATTTTTTCTACTTTCCAAGCGCCTTCGAAAAAAGAGAGTAAATTTTTCGATATTATGGATGGATTCACTCTTAATAGTATTGTCATAGCCTGGTTTTTATTTTGTGATAGTTGTGATAGTTTTTATTGTTCCATTTTCATTGTTGTCGGGATTCATAGTGCTAATGACGTTTTCAATATATCTTACAAACTGCACCGATTCATATATGCGTGGTCCACCGCTCATTCTTTTAGCTAAACGTGCAAAGTGGTTGACTTTTTTGAAGATATTTTTTCTGATGCTGTCGATGTTGTATCAATACCTCTGCATCTGCTGCAAAACTATCAGCCAAAATATCTTCACCTCCTTTGCAGCTGTTAAAATAGTGTGGCTTTAGTTATTCGGGCTCCGATGATTTTTTACGCTGAGACTAACTGTTAAGCCTCGAAGGGTATCATTGCTGACAAAAACATTTGTGCTTATATGCTCAAATCCGACAAAGGCACAGCAGGTATCAAGTTTTGTACTATACCGTTGTTCCACCAGCGCAAAATGAGTTGATAAACTTAGGCTTCTGGTTTTCTTTCGATATATTATGAATTATCTAAAAACAAAGCTGACTATCTGAATAAAAACAGATATTTTTATTTTTATCTTTAGATTTTTCTCTCTTCACATGAAAGTAGGAAATAAAGCTTGGATCAAATAACTTGTTATATACCATATATATTGAGCATGAAATAACCAGTGCTGGTTCCTTGCATTTAATGTTCAAGCACTCTTTTTGGAACCTTCGTAGAAACTGAAATTAAGAGTATTTATTTTAAAAACAAAATTTATCGGTCGCAATATTTTTAAAATTAATAACAGATTTTGTGTTAAAAAAATTCGAAATTGTTGTGATTTCAATAGCTCAAAGAAATTTTTTCTCTCTTATTAAAAGCTTCGTTAGAGTTCATAGTTTAAAGGATAAAAATTCTCTTCGAAATATGAACTCTCTTTGTCCTATAAAATTTTGAAGGCATGTTATAAACAATTTATCGAACATATGAATGTTTTACTACTTTCACCTCAAGCTTAGGTATATATCCTACTTTTGTTGCTCTTTATGAACCTTAGCATCATGCATTAAACATAACATGAAATTGTTCACGTTAAAAGCAGCAGACAGTTGCTATCACACAATATAAAAGCGAAAAAAATACCTTAGATTGTTAATATAATCGAGCGAAAGTAAGATCCCCCCTTGTGTTATTATTCAAATTTTTACTCACGTTCGCTGCTTACTATGTACCCTTTTGGTATTTTCTTTATTTACATAAATTTGTGTTGCACAAATTGACGATAACTTAAAATTAGGCAAAGAACGGATTCGACATTTCCGACAGTTTGTCTCGCAGCAAAGAATTTGCGCTTCATATGCCACAGGCAGTTCAAAGCAGTATGTATTGGGATAACAATGCACACACACGAGCACATTGGTTACATCTTGAAGGTGGAGAATAACATGTTAACACACACATGCATACGCATTTGATTTGTAAATGAGATTCTCTTCAGAAACTCATGCATAAAATATTTCTCGCTAACAGCGTGTGAATTTTGTTGCTTCTTACATACACTTAGGAATATTGTTGTTGTTCAATTCAATTTTATTCAAGTACCTCTATTTGTGAGAGTTTTTTCGATTGAAAATTCAAAAGAAAATGACATCGGCTTATGGTATAAACACATTTGTGTTGGTAAGCGATATATAATGATGTACCCGAAACAAAATTTTCATTCAAAGTTTTCTTTTGGCTTTCAGAAACGTTTAAGAAAAGTGTCTTCAACTTTTTTACATTTTGGCAGTTAAACTTCATTTTACAACGACTTAAGTCAAAATTACATTTTTCAAATACAAATTAACTAAATAGGCACAATAAAATTTCTTTCATTGCAATATATAAATACAATTCAATAAAATGGTTTATTGCAATTTTGTTACAATGAGCAACAACTCAGATAGCAAAAGACCAAATAAATGAAATAGTCATCGAAATTAGAGAACAATCAAATTTTAACACCTCTTGAGCCAAATCGTATTAACCGCACAATAAATTTTATCCAATTAACATTCCGCAGTGGCAGCCAAAGTAGCAACAGTAGCGATAGTTAACAGCAAAAATTCACAGTTGCCTACAGTAGCACCAGCAATAACAACAAAAATCATCATCATAGACATCAACATCAACATTCCTACCGCAAAACTGTGAAAATATCGATTGAGCACGCAATTTATTATTGGTGCAAGAACCAAAGTTAATTTCAACGATGTTCACTTTGATTTCATTATGGAATCGCATAAGGATACCAATGAAAATTCCTGAAATAAAACAACAAAACGCACAGCTAGAGCAACAGCAAACAAGCCATAAAGTACGGGTAAAATAGCAATAAAAATAGCACATCACAGCAGCAAACTGAAAAAGCAAGGCGAAAGAAAACAACAACAATGAAATTAGATTACGTTTTGATTTACGCAGCGAAAATGATACAACTAATACCGGCTAACAGTATGACGTCAAGTTATAACTTAATATGAAAGTTATAGGGATATCATATCGAGTATGCAATATGAGTACTCAACAAGAATATATTTCATCAATAGAAGCATTATAGAAATATTCAATAAAAATACACGTGCAGTACTTAAAGGGAACTCTGAACTCTGAGTTCTGAAAAATCAAATCTTTCTTTAGTACTTAAATCATTACTTAAAGCATTCAATAATATGTACACCATGTTACAGAGAACAATTAAAACTATTTTCACCTGACTCAAGCCTGTGTTCCGCTACAGATCTTCTATGTTGTATTAAAAAGTTTTTGTATCGAAAACTGTGAAGCGGGTTTCCTTCAGTCTTACTTTTTATGGTTTTAAGGAATGAATGGGTGTAATTACAAAAAAAAATTATACAAAGATTTGTAGTTTTGTTTATTTTTGATAAAAAACACTGTAGAAAATACTATATTTCTATTTTTATATCGTATATAAATCCAATTTATAATTTTTTCTGGATTTTCTTAATACGAGTATACCCAGAAAAAATTGATAAAAATCGGTTTCTTTCTTTTGTTCCAGGCAAGAATATTGCAATAATTCTTGATTATCGAAGGTCTCTATGGAACTTTTTATAGCTTGACTTATAGCAATATTTTCTTAACTTTTGAAAAAATCTCAAAAAGTTTGTTGGGCTCAGATGTTTTTTTTTCTAGCAAAAACGTTACGCTAAAATAGCTGCTATTAATGTATTGATAAATGTTTTTTCTAAGTACAAAATAATGGTTTTAGCTCTCAGTCATTCAAGTACCGCGACCAAAAGAATAGCATTTTTACATTTGTAAGTATATAGATCAAAAAATACGTTTACATTCCAATATGACCTCCATATATGTATGAAAATAAAATAAACAGCTGCTTTGCCCACATTAAAATATCATCGATATTTTGAGCAAACATTTAAAAATATCCAAATACGTCTCCTATCTACATTTCAATAAACCACCACGTTCACATTTAAATAACACACTTCCTTTCGAATTCAGTTCTTGAAAACAAACGATGTGCGTTCAAAAATTTATCGGAAACATCGATATTTCGCGGGTGTTGTATTCGCAATCATGTCTAAAAAGTATCTATAAATTTTCAGACATATAGGTTATAAAATTTATTATCAGGTTTTGAAGCCATAACACGTGTACATAATGTTGGCGATTTTTTAATTCTAATGTATATTGGAACAGATCCAGCGATCCATATGCCTTCACCTTAGTTTCGACAACATAGCCATAAATCCATGTTTTGTCATCAGTTATGATTCGTTTCTATAATTCTATATAGTTTTGGACAAGATTCTGCGACTCCTGAGCAAATTCCATTTACTGATGATTTTGTTCGAAATTTAACACATTGATACAAATTGTGCTGCAATATGTTTCATATACAAGGCATCCGAAAAAAGATCATTGCATGAGCCAATTCATCATAACATGGGCTTATGCTCCATAGAGGTATAAATTGCTCGGAGCAGCATAAGACCATCTTTCCAAAAGTATTTATTTGATCTCTATCCTTTTTCTTTTTTCTACTGTACACACTCTTGGTATCAGCAAAGCATCGTTGCCTTTGTATGATATGAATACAATGCAAAATTAACCTTTCTTTGATGACATATTGGGCTGCTTGGCTTCTATATCGATACTTTGAAAACTCACTAACTTTGGAAATTCGCTTACTTTAACTTACATAATTATTTTTCTGTTTTTTTTTTTTTGGCAAACGAAACTTTGGCAATTATTAACTTTGTTGTTATTTTACTTTAAGGTTTCATGACGAAGACTTAATTATGTAATGCTACTATAGCAGCGAAGGGTGATGCACTTGAGACAGCAAATATATCGAAAGTTTATAAATGGATTTATGAAAAAATTGAACATAAAAATTATTCATCAAAATTCAAATTATGTTTTTGCACAAAAGAAACTTAAAAACAAATTGATTTAAGAACAGATTTTACGGCTAGTGCTCATTACGCTTACGCTTTTCACTGTAGTCTCTATCGCTCTCGCATGTTTCTATTGTTGCCATAACTTCATGCAGGCATTTGACTTTGACGGTAGTGAAGCATTAAAAGAAGCTTGCAATAGCTAACAACATCCTGAGCTTACTGCCTAGCAGCCACAAAGCGTCAATAACTAAAATAACAGCAGCGATAACAATATCCGTTGGAATACCAACGTGCAACATCAAAGTAAACAGCAATGGCAACAGCGGCAATGAACAAGTTTCTTCAATATTTCCAACACATTGGTTTTAGTTCTGCACGAACACAAAAGTGGCGTGTTTTAAGCATGAAAACGTGTTTCAAATGATGTCCATCATAAACAGCTTTTAGGCGTGACTTAGCGCAAGCAGTTTTGCATAACTATGTTTAAGCCACCTTGATTATGCAAACCCTTAGTGCGCGCAATTTGCCGAAAAACAATGAAAAACTTTTACGAACATGTGCCGTAATGCAGTAATTAAGGATTAGTAAAGATTTTGCAGTTATTAGCGGAAAAATACTTTAAGTTCATATTCCAGCAGAGAGGAAAAATAAAATTTGTTGTTATTATGGCACTTATTACGTAATTGAGCCAGCGAATTACCAACGGTACTAAATAATGTGTGCCGCGCTACATTAAAAATAGAAAAATAGTTCTATTCTTGACAAAATTATCTGCCTGTCACGCTAATAAGGAATCGAAAGAACTTAAATTGATAAAATATCAATTAAAATTATAATGAATATAATTTGTGAAATTAAAAATGCTTTCGAGTAGTTCGGTATTGCAAAACTCAACTTCAATCGAACTAAATATTAAAGGTTACGTATACGACATGTTGTCAATATGTGATTACTTTGATTATTCGAATATGTAACTGAATTACTCTAATAATAATTTATGCTAATTAATAACTTGCTATAAAATTTTCATCAAAGGAATAAACTAAGATAATAAGGTGGCCCACATAAGTCTGCAATAGGCGCACGCACGAATTGTCAACTCGATTTGATCATAATTTAAAATTCACAACGCATTCAATGTATTGATAAGTAAATTGAATTGTTGCTAAAATTGTTGTTGTTGTTGTTGTTGCTGTTGCTGTTGTAGTTGTTATTGCTGTTGTAGCTTTTGTTGTTATATAAACACAATATATCATCATAAGGACATGAAATAGAAAACGGGAATCACTCCTGACAACATCAGACACAATGCATGCTGCTCACATGTCAGCTCTGTTTGTGTGTGGGTTTATGTATAATGCTTATGTTAATATCATAAATATGTTTGTATGTAAACTTGAAAGAAAATTTGCTGAGTTCTTTAGGTAAAAGATGAATTGGCCAGTCACTGAGTTAGTATGTGAATATATAAAATTAATGAACTGTCAGTCTACAACTCCAAGTGAGGTATTATTTGGTAAATGAACTTTAACTCTGTTTATCGCATGAATACTGCAAGGTTTTGCATTTATGTCTGTCTATTTTTTTTTTTTTGGTTCTTCTTCAAAGAGTTAAGTTTCAGATTTTGCACTAAACAACTTTATGTTGGTCTCAGTATTATAGAAAAATTTTCTTTTAAAAATTAACTCTTAAATATGAAAAATAATATTGAATATCTCTGCAATCTTCTTAAAAAGCTACTTAGTAACAGAACTACAGACTACGCTTATAAATATGAGATCTTGACAAGTACGGACAGAAAAATATTTTGGTTTCCACCCAATACGCAGCACATGTCTGAAAAGTGTTTTTTACAAATTCCTGAGTTTTTCTTATTTGCAATAACTCAAAAGTACAATTTTCTTCAGACGTCACACACATTGTTAATGTGAGGTTGTTGGCTTTGTTATGGAAATTAATTTTAAGCAACCGCTGAAAATTTGAAGCTTTGAAGTTAAAGCTAAAACTTCAGTTTAGAAATTCAGTTTTTATTTCACCAAGTTTAGTTACTATCAAAATGAGTAAGATTTTTTTGAGGCTGAAATCCTCCATTTTGAGCAACTCTAGTTCAGATTATTTTCATGTTGGGGGCTTGTTGAACTGAGATAGTAAAGCCATTGGTTGGATAACAAATTGTTTAGGGTCGCAAAAAACTTATTTTGGATAAACTTTTCCTGCAAATTTTCTATCAAATAGTATAAATAGAGACTTTTCACCCGATATTTTGTTCCAAAATAATGCCAGTTTGGCAACATTTTTTTCAAAAGCAAATTGAAGGATAAGCTATTTATCGGAAAACGTTTTATAACTTGTTTTTCAACTTACGAATTCTCGAAAATTTAACAGCGATTAGTTCTATAAAAAATACGTGAAGTCCTCTCGAATGTATCCTGAAAAAATCTTTCCGCTCAAATTTTGGCACAGTTATATTTAAGCCTCAAACTAAAATTTAAGCAAAAAAAAAATAGAACATATCTAAAAAATTTTTCAAAAAAAAACACTTTAATATGTATACATTATTCCATGAATAAAAAAACGATGGCGCAAACTCTCTTACTCTTTTGAAAGAAATTTTTTCAAACAATATGCTTGATCGAGAAAAGTATTCTTGTCGGTTTTGTTTTAACAAGTTTTGGTAGTTTTTTGTAGGTTCTATAATAAGAAATCATTATTTTTCATTATTAATCTTTTATTAATCTTTGCATTTATATTCTGACAGTTGTATCAGTACTGCAGTAAAGTTTTTTTTGAATTTTTTGAACCTTATGTACATGGTTTCATTCTATTTAAATTTTGTTTTGAACCACCAAAATTATTCTGAATAGTACTTAATAAACTTTTTATTATTTTTTTGGCAACAGATTTTTCATCTAAAAATATGAAATTAAGATAGGCACACGGCTTCGTAATAGTTTATGTATAACTCTTTTACGTTCTACTCCGTAGATACAAAAATGTTACTAATTGCCTGGATCAACAAAATCCCTTTCACACAAACACACTTTCATTAAACCAGCAAAATTTTAAGCAAATTTTTAATTAACACCAGCCACTGAATCCTCTTCAAATAAAACGACAACTACACGTTAGCGCCTTAAATTTGTAGCACCCCTGCGGCGATCACTGTTAATGATGACGACAAAGGCGATGACGCCTTTAACTTATGTAAACAACAAAATTTGTGATATGGTAAGCGCGCCCAAACACTCACATTTACATATATATGCAAAGGCCACATAATACTTACATAAACAAATCGCACACACTTTCAAGCAATACATACAAACAAGCACACACATTAGCTTAAGCAAAGGTAAACACCGATACATAACAACAACACAAAACGTAACATAATGATAAAGGATATCATATAAAATTTTTCAGTGTCGTGCAAGAAAACAACAAAATCTGCTAGTGAAAAAAATGAAAGAATTAGATGTTCTCTGTTAAAGCCATGACTAAAGTAAACAATATGGATAATAGCAAAGAGAAGTACTAGCAGTAGTGCTGCTACCACAAAACAACATTTTACTGCGTGGCGGTAACAATAACAAAAGAAACAATCCCACATTGAAAGTACAAAAAACAAATACAAAAGACAAAAAAGGATACGCTAACTGTTGATTATGGGCGAAAGGTCAGTTGACAGTCGCAACAAGAACAAAAATTGAAACAAAAATAAAAAATGAAAGCACAACAGCACAAGAGAAATTTAAGCAACAAAGCGAAACAGCAAGGACATTTGCGTACGTTTTGCACAGCAGTGAATGCAACATGCGACTGTTTTGGGCCAACAATTTTTTATCCTTAACATATGATGCGTGCTTGTGAGCGCAATTCCTTCACTCTGCGGATAAAAAGGATAATTTCGGCGTTCTGGAATGTTTCATGCGCATGCTTTGGAAATTCATTGAGAAATAAGTTAATGTTGACAATATCTTGTGGATCAAAATACGGTGGCACATGCAAGGGACACAGTACTTTGGCATGTTGCAGGACATTGGACGTTTTAAATATTATGCTGTGCTAAGGAATAAATTCAGTCAGTTGTGTTTCAGACGTGCCGGTATTAAGTTGAAACAAAAAATGGTGCAATAATAATTAAATGGATAACAAAAAATTTGCTAGTTCATAGATAATTTTTGCAACAAAGCGAAATTAAAAATAAATTATTAAAAAAGTAATATAAAACGTTTTTTTTTTCAAAATGTGCTGTACTTACAAAGAGCCTTAATTTTGGGTGTTAAGAAAAATCGATAATATACTAATTTTGACTACAGCATGCTGGAATTATCGTGAATGCACAAAGTCAAATGTTTTGATAAAAACATAAATACAAGCCATATGTTTCGAGTGCGTAAAACGGAATTCTATGAAAAGGTTTTGATTTAATAATTCCTTGAAAATTAAAGCGAAACTTTAACGAGGCTTTGCTTTAATTTTTGGAACATGAAGTTTTATAAGACGAGAGGAATTTCATGATATTTGCTGCCAGTATTTTTGCTGAAAGATAAATGCACAATTTTTAAACAAAATTTGTCTTAATGAAATGATGGTTTAAATACTAAGAAAACTTAGCATCATATTTCGAATTGGACAAATGTATAAAAAGAATATTTAGAATCTTAACCAATAGAATGTAAATCTTAAAATTCATTATCTTCTCCAACTCAAGCAGTTTCCATGATTCAGATAAAAAAGCGGGTTAGATAGCTTTTTTATTACAATAAAATTTATCTATATTTAGAAAGAATCTTCAGTTGTTAGCAGTTTTTGCTGACTAATTTATGTTCAATGCCTAGAGTTACGCGTTCGATCCTAAAATATCAATTCATGAAGTTAGAATCCGTTTTCAATATATGTAAACACTTAGAAATATATAGCTTTGTGAAATTACAATGAAAAGATGTGAATTGTGTCCTAGTGAATTTTTATATCTAAAAAGGAAAATTTTTTGAAATACCAAACTCCAAAAAACAATGAAAATCCTAAGCAAAAAAGAGCGATTTTCATTGCAATTTATTTTAGCTAAGACCCAATACCTGAATATATAGAATTACCGTACAACACAAATATCTACTAATGATTTACTTTTTCAAAATGCTAACATAAGGTGGTTTGAGCCCTCTTTGAAATGCAAAACAAATTTTTCCGAAAAAATTATATTATATTGACCAATGTTGCAAAAAACTGTTTAGCATAGAAACAAAGCACCACGCAAATTTTTGAATGTTTCATCAGATCTGTAAATTTTTATCCATTTGGTTGTGAATTGACTCAGCATCACTTGCAATTCTGTACAGCTTAATAGAGCTGTAAAATCTCAAAATAATTAAATAGTATTTTTTCGCAATTTACTGCGGAGTTATCACTTTGCACTGACGCTATTATTTGAATTTTTTGACTAAAATCATTCCTCAATCGATTACGTTCCTTCGAATTCGTATCTATTATTCCACATTACGAAATTATAAAAAAGAACTAAAAGTATGCAGCTCAGAGCTCAAAATACAGAGAATGCTAGCATAAAAATTATTAGGTCCTGCATATTTCGTCATTATTAGAGCAGATAAATAAAAATTAGATACCTTAAAGCTTACTCGATTCAATACTTGCAAATGTCAATAGATATTACGCATAAATGTTGGCTTAAAACAGTACCACATTTTTTTTGCGAAATAGTTATATCTCTGTGACTATCAAATAATCGCTACTCTTATTCAATAACACACAAAAAAACCATACATTCAAATATCTGAAAACACTGCATTTTTAAAACAGCGAAACTTTTGCACCTTGCAAGTTTTATTAAGAGTTTTGTTAAATTTAATGGTAATATATTTACTTAAAATTTAATTTTGTACATTTTTCAAGAGCGAAAATTACTTTGATTATAAATTTATGCAAATTAATTTAATGTGAAAAATAAAAAAAAACATACAATCGCATTAAAACATTGCACACTCTGAGGCCACTGTCAAATTGAATGTCGTGTCCTTTATGAAAATCATATTTAAAGGCAATAAAATATTCATAAAGCAGCTGTCATAATGTGAAAAATGTGAAGCAGCTCGAAAGTTTCATACAGTGCAAAACAAAAAAAATTAAACAAAAATTAAAATAAAAGGATTAAAACATAAAAAAAGGATATTTCGCTTTAATAAAAAATTACAATCAGAAAAAAAGCACAATATTGTCAACAGTGGATTTATTTATAACACCCGACCAACCCGACCGTGAATCGCTTTAATTTTATTTTTATTTTTTGAATTAAAGAAGACCACGTAGGACGCGGCGTGCTACTGCGTATTGCTTAACGCCAACTCGGCACTCAGTGTTGATGTGCGCCTTGGGAATATGTCGTCAGACGCATACGCATAAAATTATTGTGCAAAAAGTACACACACGCACACCTACATATGAAAAACGCATAAAAGCGTAAATTTATGAGTTTTTGCAACGGCCTTTATCGTCTTTGCAGTGTCTCTTTCGGCGTTTTGTTGTAATGCGTGAAAATCTTTATTTGCTGCGTGCCGGATTTATATTTGTGAACATTAATTTAAAAAAACACGCACACATCTGAGAGAACACACACGTACAGACAAAGTCATTTAACAAAATACAAAAGTCAACTTCTTAAGAGTAAAAACTGAGTAGTTGGCAATATTAATAAGAAACAACAACTACGTCATCAAAGTGCATAAACTAATACAATCAAAAACAGCATATAATTTTTAATTACGCGCGCATTCTTATTGTGTTGGCGCTTTTTTGTTTCGGTTGCGGTGAAAGTGCGTGCAATGGACAATGTGTGACAACAAAAACAACAAAAATGTGTACCAGCAGCAGCAAACATGGCTCTTAAAGCCACTGCTACAACTGCTGTTGTTAGGCGTGTTAATCCAACAGCAACAACAAAATGTTGTGCTTGTCAACGCAACACCAGAAGCAGCAACCGCTGCTGCTTTCCAACCCAGCTACATTGAGCATGGCAAGGATGCTCTTAGCTTGGCATCTACAAGCTTGTTAGTGCAACAGCAACAAAATGTTGCCACATTTGACACAAAAGATGTTGTTGACTCGTCATTGTCGACCGCACGGAAGTTGTTGGCTGTTGATGGCGATATTAGCAAAGTTGAAGGAAGCGGTAGTGCTGTTGTTGGCACACTCACTGATATAGAGGATGATAGAGTTGAAAATACGGATGTGGATAAAAATGCGAATGATGAGGATATGGATAGAATTGAGTTTTCCGGTTATGTGAATGGTAAGTCAAAAAATTTAAAAGAAAACCTGAAAATTTATTTCTATATCAAATAATTTTTCAGTCTTATAGACAATTATAACGCTTTTAGTCCCAACTTTGTTAACATTAAAAGCTTGGCACCAAATGTGTTAAGAGCTATAAACAGGGTGAACAAAGTTAGGAAACAACGCGATTTTAAAGGCATGAATTTAAAAATATTGTCAAAATTTCCAGAAGTTTTATGCGGAAACTTATAGCGAAGCTTACATATACAGTGCTGTCAAACTAACCCGGACACATATTGATGCGTGATATGTCAAGAATATAGAAAACACAATAATTATTATATAAATAATATGTATAATGCATAATTTTTGTATTTTTTTATTCTTTTATAAAGAAATTGTGATCATATAAGTAAGGAATAAAATGAGTGAAAAATGCACTTGTACACACACACATACAATATTTTATGAACACTGTTTTCAATAAAATATGTGCCTGCAAAAACTCACTAGTATGAAAATGAATTTTGAAAAAACCAAAGTTGACATATTCGTGCCAGCGACAGTCTATTTGCTAACAAAAATATACTTTTACTTAGCTTGGGCCGAACAGAAGAGGCAAAATTTTAAAAATGTCCGAGTTGTAGAGATGTCCAGATCCCTGGGAAGCCCGGATTAGCGAGTGTCCGGATTAGCGCAACTGTATTGTACATCCAATATTGTTAAGTTATCTTCTTGCGTTTTTTGCAGAATTGTGAGACAAACTTTTTCCTAGGTCGATAGCTTCCACAACCATTCAAATTTTTCCAGATTTCAAAATAGTATATGTTATTTGAAAGAAAAGAGTAACTTAAGGCTTAAGCAATTTCTTGAAATTACTGTCTTCTGAACGAAATTTGACTATTGGCAAAGAAACCTCATTTTTGAGATTTCCAAAAATAAAAGGCAATTGTCATCCTCTAAATTAACCCTTTACGGTGCAAGATCGAATTTTTAATTTATTTTAATAGTAATATACTATAAATATCTTATAATGAACAGGAAAAATAATTAAAAAATTCAGAGTTTTTTAAAACTATTTATTTTTCATAAAAAATTGTTTGTTGCAGAAATGCAACACGTCGTCAATTGATATGATATTGTTTGAAGCAATTATTTGACGTGTTGTAGCACAAGCCGACTGCAGATTATTCGCATACGGTTTGAGTGTAGCCACTACAGCCTGGAAATTTGCACTTCATTCGTTTGTCTGTCCATGTAGGCCAATGTCCATACTGATCCATTCGAACGTCTTTATATGGAACGTGTTGTGGTGAACTTTTATTCTTTTTGCTTGAATTGCACTTTCCAGTTGAGAGCTTCGTTTATTCCTCTGTATTATTTTATACTTGCACAAAGTTTCGGCAGTAAAAAATCGAAATTCTGCAGAGTTCAGAACTTTGTTCTTTCTTTGAGTTTCAGAATGTATTCTTCTATATGGGAGCCAGGCATTACCCATTGTCATCTCAAGAAAATGATAGTATAGCCTCATATACCAACCTTTTGCTGCGAAGTTTAATTTTTTAGTGTCCCATAACAGAGTCTAATAGGTCAACTCCTCCCATATGTTGATTATATTGAGTGATCACAAAAGGTCTCTCGATTGTAATGTATTTCTTTTGCGATCTATCAAATCTGGTCACAGAAGAAGTAGGATTCTTCCCTGCGTAATTGGATGCAAGAGTGACCACTTTATTGTCTCTCCATGAAACAGCAGAAATGTCTTCTCCATTGTGATTACTGACCTGCTCGACCGATGTACCTCGTAGCAATTTTTTAAAATCTTTTTCGTCCGGAAGCTTGCAGTAAGGAATACGATTTTTTCGAATGGTGCCCAAACATAAAATTCCACGCATTGCCAAATATTCAATTAAGGGCAAAGACGTATAATAGTTGTCGAAAAATATTCTATAATTTTTATTTGATGGTACATTTCTGGTAAGTCTTACAACCATATTGGATGATGCACCCAGTTGAGGTTCCCCTTCGGCACATATATTTTCTTTTCCTCTATAAACTTTAAATTTATAAGCAAACCCACTCACACCGCAGATGACAAATAGCTTGAAGCCCCATTTGTGTGGTTTGTCTGGTAAGTACTGTTTCAAACTACTGCGAGCTTTATTTGAACACATTTGTTCATCGACAGATAAATTGGCTTCTAAGGGAATTTTCTCAAAATTTTCATTGGCTTTTTCAATTAGTGGCCTGATTTTATATAGTCGATCAGAGTCCTGATGTCCGTATGGTAAAATTTTACTATTATCATTGAAATGCAATATTCGCCAGAGCTGCTCGAACCTTTTTAATGTCAGCGTTTCTTTAATAAGATCTACGCCCATTTTATCAGAAAAATACATCCTTACATTGGGCATGCAAACAACAGACATCTAGTTCACGATTCCAATAAATTTCCGTACCTCTTGACTTGCGACATTTGAAAGTTTGCTGGCATCTTTCTGAACGCTGTATAAATTAGTCTCGTCTCTTATGAAATCAATAATGGTGTCAGGGAATAAAAAAGAAAATATCTGAAAAGGTGTATCTAGTTCAAGTATTTCGTCTGATAGCGCAGCAGATATTCCGAATCTGATTTGGTCTTCATTCAGCTCTAAATGTTTATTTTTCCATATAACGTTTATCTGAAAGACGTATAAAAACAAGAACAAATAAATTAACAGGGAAAATACAACACAAAATTTAAGAAAATATAACATACCCTTGGCAAACGTGTGGTATTATGAAATCCATACAAACTACTTATTTTCGATCCAAAATCAGAAATTTTTTATTTATTTCTCTATGGAACTCCACAATTTAGCTACATTAAAGTTTATGGTAAATTGTTTATAAATTGTAAATTGTGTAGTCCTTCATTAAGATGATATCTTTATTCTACTATTAGCATAATTATTAAAAATTCGCCAATTGCAAGTTTCTTAAATAGTTTTTAAATTAATACTGAATAAAGCAAATACTGAATCTGTGGCTGTTCAAAACAATTATATATTTAATTTAATTTGCAAAAGCCAATAAAACAAACACACGATGTGTGTATGTAGCCTTAAGAGACTTTCATTGAATTGAAATTTGAGTTAGTATTGTGTGTATGTTATGTATGTTAGTATGATTGTGTGTAAAAATACAACGAAGTGCTTATGTTAAAAACAACATTTACATATCTCTGTTTATTATAAGTTTAAATATAGCAACAAAGTCAAAATTTCAATTTTCAAGATATACTAAGCATATGGCCTCAGAGAATATTGTTGCTGCTTTTAAAACTATTGCTACAGTTGCTGTTGCTGCCTTTTCTACTATTAGTTTTCAAATATTGTCAGCTTGAAAATTCTATATGAAAGTTTTACTCTATGTGTGTTGCTATCAAATTAATTGTTTATGCACTGGTGTTAGTGGTTGTTAGTGTTGCTTACACACAATTAAATATAAAATTGATTTGATTTATTTTTGCTATTCTTCAATTTTGTTGACACTTTTATGAGCGCTATAAATACTCGTATGTATATGTTTGATTGTTGTTTCAATATCTCTAAAATATTATAAATTAAAACGATTTTTACAGGGTAAATCAGTTTAGATACTTAAGCTGAAGATTTGTTTTTCATATGATAAATTTTAAGTTAACATCTATGAACCTTTTTATAATGAGTAGTCATTCAAGATTTTATTTGAAACTAACTTACCCTATGCGCATGTTACTCCTTTGCTTTTACAAATGCTCTTTTTGATTTTGTTACTATTGGCAATTACTGGCTGAGCTAAAGCTTAAGTTTGATGAAATTTAAAAACTTGTTAGCATAAAATGAGGCTCTTTAAATATTTGAAATAAAACTTTTTTGATATAAATGATTTACAGATATCTTAATACGTTTCTTGCAAAACCTGAATGCTTTTTAGATTTATTGTAGCAATTTGTAATGCCTGCGAGCAGTTTCATAAACTGGAAGTGTACAATAACATCATGTTAAGGACTTAAATTTTGAGAACTTTAAGATAATATTGAAAATAAATAAGATTTGTCTCTTGTGCTTAGGCTTTTGCAACAATAAGACATATATTGAATTTTTACAGCCATCCTGATATCTACATATAGTATTTAAGTAAATTCAGTTTGGGTAAATGCTCAAGTTATATACGTCTATTAAGTTCTTTAAATAAGCAATGGTATTTATTATCATTGGTCTTGCGAAAAACTGAGAACACTACAATGCATTGACAATAAAAGTGCACGATCAATTTTAAAATGATTTGAAAACTTTTTTGATTGATCATAAATGCCTGAAGGCGTCGGCTGCACTTAGCTCTTTTAACAGTGACTTTTCAATGAAGGTGCCAATGAGTGTGGATAAAAAATTAGAAAGATTCTGGACTGAGAACAATAAGATGAATGAATTAAAATTTTGTTAAAATTGACGAACAAGCTTTAGACTTTATAATGTCAAAAACGTTAAAAAAATCATCCAAAAATTATTAACTTCATGCGTGCATGAATGGTGTGTGTCGAAATCATGATGGCGCCATCATTTGATTGATCATGCACGCATAAACGTCTATTTGGGTCTTTAGAAAACTATTTTTGTTTGATGCACGCCATTTTTTTGTATTTTCTACCTGTTTAATTAGCATGTTCAACAGGTCGTATGAGTGATTCAAATAGCAATATTTTTATCCTTGGTCTTGTTAATTTTCTCTTATTATTTGCTAAACATGACGTCTAACCTTAAACTTCTGCAATGCGTTGATCGGTACAATGAGTTCATGCTAGTAACGGATGATTTTTTAAGCGTTTGGTTTTTGAAAATTAAAAAAAAAACGGAAAACTTGCAACAGTGAATGAAATATTTATTTATAGCGATAAATTAATTACTTTGATTTATTTTTGAGAGATTATTTCATGTAAATATTGCCCACGGCTTTGCCTGAGGTGGTTCATCCGAAAGCTCCAATTTTGGCATACTTTTTTCAGCATTTCAGCCTGTGTCTCACCAATGGCAACTGTAATGTTGTCCTCCTGGGCTGCAATTGCAATTGTCTTGTCCCTGTACACAAGATACTTCACGTACACTCACAATAAAAATTCTAATGGAGTCAAATCACATGCTCTTGGCAGCCTATGGACTGCTCCAACACGTGAGATTACTTGCTCAACAAACTCGCCTCTCAATAGGTCCATGGTATCGCGTGGCGTGTGTCATGTGCCACCGTCTTGTTGAATCCACATGTTGAGCAAGTCCAATTCTTTGATTTTGGGCAAAAAAAAGTCAGTAATCATAGCACGGTATCTTGCCCCATTAACTGTAACGTTTTGATTTTCATTATTTCTTGAAAAAGTACGGTCCAATGATACGGCCCGCCCACAAACAGTTTATTTTGCAGGGTGCTTTTGTTGGATCTTGAACTGCCTATAGCTGTTCTTCAGACCAAATTTGGCAATTCTTTTTGTTGATGTATCCATTGAGCCAAAAATGAGCTTTGTCGCTAAAGAAAATTTTTCGATAAAAAATTGGATCTTCACATTTCTCACTGATCACGAATCTCGATAATAAAATTCAATAATTTGTAGACAGTGTTCGTTTGTTAGCATTATTAGTAACATGTTACTTTCTTGACATATTACCAATCACTCGCAAAGTGTCAAAAAATTTACTGAAAAAACAAGAATCAAAAAAATCACCCGATAGATAAATAAATTTCTGATTTATGAAAAGAGTGGATTGGTGAGAAAATCGGTTCTTTCAATTTTACGAAAAATGTTCAATTAGTTAAAACATAGTCAATCAATATTCGTTATGTAAATTAGTGCAAATAAGCTCCTTTTGATATGTTAAGAATTGTGGCTAACTTCCCAGACATAAATGATTTGCATTATTCAAACATTGCTTGAAGCACCCAACTTAAGTGAGAATACATAATCTTTGCATAATATTTTTATGAATGCAAAAAAATAAAAACTGCTTAAAAGAAACAGAATAAATTAAAAATTTATGAAGACTTAGAGGTTCAGCAAAATTCAAGAAAATTGACAAACAAAAAAATATTAGAAAAACAAGAAAAATTGCAACAGACAATCACAAAAGCAGTCAAACTTAAAGAAAATTTACAACAAAAGGTGAATAAATTAACATAAAAATTTATATTATTGGACCAATTGGAAAAAAATTTGACGATATATTAATAAAAAAGGAGGCATTGGAAGGGATAAGCAGAAAAAAATTAATGTAAGATATTTATAAAAGTAGCACTTTAAAAACACATCCGATGCACTTTCGCAAAAGCAGTAAGCTCCCTCCAATCAAATTCTCACGGTTGAAGAGAGCATGTCACTATGAGGAAGCACATCCTTCAAAGCATCATTAGATGTTTCCTGGAGGCACGAACATGGAGAGACATTAAATGTTATGGGGTAGCACATACCATACTTTGTAACATTTTTTACTTTTTTTTAATTTAATCGTAGTTGCAAGAAAACTCCGAGTGTTTTGCATAAAAAAAACTTGAATTTTGCTGGTTGGGTAAGAGATTTATACTTCTATACACCTTATCTAGCTGCCCAGTCAGAAGTTTCCAATACTTCCAAATGAATTTGTGAAAGCTTCAAAATAATAGATGAATAGTGAAATAAAGATATGACGAGGATTGTCTCTGTAAAAATTTTCAAAAAAGTTCCAATTCTTTCGGCTATAAATGAAAATTGATTTTTTAAAAAGAGATTACAAATTTTCATCATTTTAAACTAACACATATAATTATCTTCTGCAAAAAAAAGCTTACATTTAGCATTTCCAGCTAAGCACACCAAAACAAAAGAATCTTTATTCAATATTCTTTAAGCAAAAAACGTTATGTTTCTTTAAATGCACCACCACTCAAGTTTAGTTTTCTCAAAATTCTCTCGAGGTTCTTTGTGCAAACACAACTGCATATGAGAAAATGGAAAGGAAATGCTTTTATTAAAATGTTTGCACTGCTAAATTGAAATTTTCCAATTCGAGTTAGAAATAGAGAAGACAGACCAGAAAAAAAATTAGAATTTTCCGTAATGCAACAACAATTTTGCATGCAGTTGGCAGCATTTAATAAAAGTGGCAACGAATGAAACTATGCTTCAAGCCAATTTCATGCAACCGCTTGTGTATGTGAGCGTATATCGGATCTTGTATATGTTTCAGCTTAACCTTCGCTCAAAACTTTTAAGCAGCAGTAAGAAAAATACACACATTGCAATACACTCGACGCTCGCTTGCAATTTCTCAATTCCTACGAGCATTTATTTAGCTTTTCACTAGAACCAAAAAAAAAAGAGGTGTCATTCATTCAAAGCCAGAAACACCAGCAGCATAGAGCTACAGTTACGCTTCCACCCATGCACATTATGCAGTAGAACTTTTGTTGAAAAACGTACACGACGCTAAGGAATTTGTGCAATTTTACGGGCATGAAAAGTGCGCAATTTATAAATTCTAACAAGTTAGCACAATCTATTTAAACTCTGCGTTCAAAAAATTTGCGTTAAGTTACTTTTTAGCATTGCGAGATTTGTTTCAGATCGTTTGTTGAAATGTGTAAAAATTTTTTTTTGGCTCAAGTTTATATCATTTTAAATGCAAAAACACTTTGAGACACAAAAAATATATTCAAGCTCACATCACTACATCTAAACCTAAGGTTATCCTTGAGCCGAAGTTTCAAGAAGGTTATGCACAATAACTAGAATAACGTGTTTTTTTTTCAATTTGATTTTTGACCACTCTAATATATAGATAGATATGTAAGTTCGTTTTTGAAGTATTCAAACATCAATATATTGTATACATGAGCGTAATTATATGTTGTACAGTGTTAGTGCAGCCATGCAATTCACTCTTGCTCCACACCCAACTTGACGTTATCATCAGTGGCTTGCAAATGAAGCAAAATAAAAAAGTACCACAAAAAAAAAAAGTTGACAACGCATGCTTGTTTTCAACCCAAAAAAAAATAGTTTCGCTGCTTTATTTCGTTTTTGTTTTTATTTTGTTTTCTTGCACAACGCTTGAGGTTGTGATATGCCACATCGCTGCGTCACGTGCTCGTCTCTTTGGTCGGTGGTTTCAATGTGGTTACGCTACTTCCGCGTTAACAATGAACATGCACCACATTTAGGTATGAAAAATGTTACTTGTAAAATGGTTGAATAGAAAAAAATGCTCAAAAAGTTTAAGAACCTCAACAAATTTTGAGAAAAAAAACCACAAATTTTGACAACATGCTCTACTTCTCTATGGAACTGATAACAATGCAGCTTAAGTGGGTATACTTCGGAACTGTGGTTAGATATGCCTCATACGTTTTTAAGCTAAAATCAGCAAAGTGGAAAAATTATTTCATATTAAACCTTGGACAGTGAAATTTGAAAATTATTGAAAATGATAATGTTATTGTACGACTGTATTCAATTGAAAAAATAGGTACCCCAAAAACAATTTCAGTTCCCATATATGTAAACGATATTTTTTCAAAAACTAATTACAAAATGTAACGAAAATAATTTAAAACGTAATCCCGTTGATCAACTTAGCAAATAGTAATATTGTTTTACAGAACCAAAGCCAATATCACGCTTTTAAAGAAAGTGTGGGTTAAAAAAAATTAAAAATGTCCGAGAAGAAAATAAAATTTTTTACCAAAACTAATGAAAATAATACACAAAAATTACATTGAAAAATGCTCGATAAGATTTCATAATAATTCATTGAATTCCGAGAGACATTTATGCTTTTGGTTCGAATTGTTGAAAGATACAGAAAAATCTTTTATAGAAATTGCTTAAGTTTTAGCTACTCACTTTGCTCTTCTGCGAATTCGTTAGTTTACCAAGTAAACGACAATATTAAAGGTTACGTATACGACATGTTGACTAAGGTGAATAGTTAAATTAATACAAAATATTTTGGAGTAATTTTGTTGTATTTTTTTTAAGCAGCATTTCTTTTACACAATTTTTATTTAAGCTAAAGAGAAAAATTGATTAAGAAACATTTTTATGTCATATAATAATACATGGATGTTTAAAATTTATAGGTTATTAACTTATTATAGACGTGGTAGTGAAAAAAATTCCCAACATACAACATAAGCAGTTAAAGGCCAAAAAAATTCAGTGCCTAAGTTATGAATTTAGTTTAAATTCCACAGTATAATAAGGTCATCGAAGCAATTGAACATTTTCGTCAATTTATATGCGCTAATGTTGTTTGCCTAAAGCATAAAGTACACACATATAATCGATGGTGAAATAAATTTTATGAAAATGTTTATTTATGATTTTGCATTGTGCGTGCAAAACATAAAATCGTAAACTTAATGGTAATATACAAAATATTTAAATATTAATACACGCACATCTCATATCTCATACAACCGCTGAAATGTTTTGCGATGTTTTACCCAGCCGGAAACAATAAAGTTATTCAATTCATTTCAGAATATGTACATAAAATATGTTCTTTACTATTATAGCTTGTCTAAATTTCTTGAGTACAAAACAAGTTATGGAAATAAGAAAATTTAGAAAAACAAGCTTGAATAAACAGAACTGTTAACAAGCAGTTTCAAATTTTGTCTCTCCATATGATTAGATTACTGCAAGTAAAAATTTGCCAGAACCGGTTGTATACTTAATGATAATACATTACATGGGGCATCGTTTGGCTTAGTAATTTTAATAATCTCAGAAACTCTACGTTTCAAAGGATAGCATCCAATTCAGAGCATATATTTACAAATACGTCAGAGATATTTACGTGTTTCCTTCGCGAATTTTTCTAAAAATGTTGCCGTATATTGCGATTTTTTCGTAATCTCTTTATGGATCACGCAGGGAAGTAAGCGGACTATCTTGTGTTTAATTTAAAAATGTTTCTGTTTGCGTAGTGGTTTTGTGATTGGTGTTTCTTAACACAAAACATTCTGTTTAATATGCAGTGTTCAAATCTATGCAATTGCTGCACTTTCAAATTGTCTGTTGCCGTAGGGCTGGTTCAGTCTTTTGCAGGGCGCAGGACAATACAACTAACGCAAACACTGGGTCAGGAAGAGCAGTTTTATGGATAGCAGAACTATTGGTAAACAATGTCATCTTGAGCGAAAAAACTTTAAATAAATTAATTTTCTTAAAAACTAAGGTCCAAATAACCGTATAGCGTCAGCAGTGGCAGTGTGTTTTGGCATTTTGATTTATTTCCTTGTTAATTTTAAAGCAAGTTCCATTTTTTGTCTCTTTAAATTTAGTTTATGAGTTTTTTTTTTGTTTAATACAAAAATAAATCATTCCAAATGACTTTTAGAACCAAACAAATAAAGCAGTTGTGAAAGCAAAACAGCTATCAAGCTTTCGTGTGGCATTTGATCACAGTTTTTGTGAATTTAGACTTTCCTTAAATGACAACAAGATATAAAAAAATATCTTTCGTTTTTGTAATTTTAATTGAATATTTTGAAAAAGGGCTATCTACAAATTTTAAAGCTTTAGAAGAGAAATAAAATATATGCTTCCAACCAGTAATACTCAACAAAAACTTTATACTTTTGTTACCAAGCAAAAAAAAATCTCATGAAAAGACAATGTTTCTACTCAAGAGATACAGAAGTCCTGATTTATATTTAGGACATGGAATTCACAAAGGCACATATTTTCGTTTTAATACTAAGTTCTGTTAAAAAATAAGTGATTGCTAATACAATTGAGAAATGCAAAAGTTTTACCCGCTGGGATATTTATTTGCTGTATTTGCAATTTTATTTATCCGCTTATTGTAAATCATATCCGTTGGTGCTGTTGTTATTATTGTTATTTTCAATATAAATACACAAATACCTATGCGAGCAAAACCATTGGTGTCACTGAGTATCATCAGCCAATGTGTACGCATTAAAAACTCATGCACAAAATTTTACACGCACACAATTACAAATTTATGTTGTCAAATAAGCTGACTGTAGTACCCGTATGACATATTGTATTACCAAACATGATAGCGAATATGAAAATACCAGTTGTCAGGCATCAAAGCTCCCCTCAGGCGTTGATGTGCCGCTCTTTTTTATTATATCCATTGTAGATGTATTATTTTTCAATTGGATATAAGATCGTTGTCTCAGTCGGAAAAAAAACCGTTCGCGCCGATAACATTTTTTTCAATTTTCGCAACGCTACCGTTTGCTTTTAAGCAAGAAAAGGACAATTGAATGTGATTACTATTTAAGTACATAGGTGGATGAATGATCGACTCAGAGATTTTCCCATTTGGTCATTTTATGCCACAAGCATCATATTCTTTAGATCAAAATCTTCAATTAGGAGCAAAAAAATTAACTTATAATGCGATCGTAGTGTTTAGCATGCTTCTTCAATATTCTCAAAATATTACGTGCCAATCACCATCACTGACGAATGCAAATACTGCAGTATTTTTTTACGGAAACGATGACTTCATGGCAATGTTTGCAATTTAATGATGTCTTCAAACGTTAAAAGATCAGCATTATCGTTATATAGAGTTTTGTTTGAAAAGTCTTTAATCAGTGCCAGTTATTTCGGCGTTTCTTCAGGGCATATCGTGCTCGGCTGATAACAATTCTTGCTTAAGTTCAATATTATATAGATGAAAATGTGAGTCAAAATGCTAAATACGTCGTAATGTGCCGAAGGACAAGCCCAAATGCCGCTTGTGCCATGGAATCCATAACAGATCCAGCTTCATCAAATTTTCACTGTGTAAGGTGATTATGGCTATCATAGCCCTACGGCAGATTCATCGTTTTTTCTGAAAGCCTTAACAATTTTAACGCATTATATGGAAGTCCTGTGATCCATTATTTTAGATGGCAAACTTATAAATAAACAGATATCTCTAGTAAATTAATCTTTACGGTGCTCTCACCAAAACGTGATGCTTTTCATGGACCCGTTGTATAGCAAATTCACCTATAAATATTCTATATTTCCAGGTTGCTAAATAATCAAGTTTTTGGAGTCGGGGCCAATGCTTGTAGGTTTATTCTTAGACCGAAATTAACTTTATATATTTTTTTTAACACTAAATGTCCGTGATCAAAAAGATACCTGTAGATAACGATTCACATTGGTTTCAAAATGTTTGGACAATCCTAAGAAGCAAAAAAAATGCCGAAGAAAAATTCGTCATAGGTGTCCTTAGTACGCAGTGAAAATGTACGTGTCCAGTGGATTGTTAAAAAAGTATTTTCTTTTGCTTCAAAACGTTTTATTTGAATCAGGTTTGAAGAAAAATGTGCTATGTACTTAAGATATAATGAAAACTGACTTTTAGTTCATCGATGAAGGAGGCTTTTTTATAAGTCGCCATACATAAATTTATTTCTAGAGATTCTTTATGAGCGATTTTTGTTACAATTCTTCTTCTTTTTATTTAAATCTACATGCCTTTTTGTGAAAAAAATATTGTATACTTTTTTAAGGAAGCTTTTTTGCAGTTTTGGAACACTTTCTCTATTGGATATATGTGTCTAGCAAAGCTATTAAATCATTTTAATAAGTTTACCTTTGATCTAATTTGCTTTAATTAAGCTTCCATCTTAAATTTTGTTGATATCAAATTACAAAAAAAAACAACATAATTTCAAAAGAAACAAAGTTCCTACTATATATTAATTTATATCGTACCAGTCTTTCTTCAATACATCAACTGACAAAAACAGCAACTGCTTCGACAAAATAAATTCTTACAAAATAAGTCAAAAGCATAAGAACAAAAAAAAAACAATATTTCATGCAAAACAAATGTGACAAAAACAACTTGAAGTAAAGCGTAATTTTTATTACAACTCAAAACGATATTTCACAGTTCATTAAAAAGCAATTAAGTGAATAATATTTACTTCCACCTCAAATGACCCAAACTACCTCGGTTACCCCAAATGCGCCATTACATAAGACCGCAAGCACCATTCAAGCTTCATTAATTCGTAATATAAAAAGACACAAAAAAAAATATTGAAAATAAATATAAAAAATACATTTGCAGCATTTTACCCTGGAGTGATGAAAATAAAAAAAAAAATAAAACTAAATTCAATGACAATAAATAAATATTAGAAAGTTTTCGACCAAGCCAGACAGTCTACTATAAATACAACAACAAGTGCAATTAGAAAGAGGAGAAAATGTTTTTTTCTATTAACAGAATTTGTTTTTCTATTTGCTTTGCTCTCGTTTTTATTTAGCGCGCTGTGTTGATTTTTAATTCAGTGTTGTTTATCCTTTAGATTATAACGCACTAGTTCTTGGTTTTACTGCAAAAATTCATCTATTCATTCACTCACTCACTTACAGGCATACACACTCATCACATATACACATAATGTGCCGAGGAGCACTCATAGAAAATTAAGACAAACAAACTTCAGCCAGAAGAAAAAGAGGTCGAAAAAATAGAACGCAAAAGTAAAAAGCAAAAAAAAACTTTTTTTAATGGTAGAATTCGAAATCAACTTTAGGTGCTGCTTCCTCTCCTTCATACATTTAGACAATAACTGAATTTGTAAAAAGCAAAAGCGAGAAACAAACAAAAAGTAGACAAAGAGACAGTAAAGGGAGAATCAGACAAATAGACCGTGCCATTACCATTGTTGAATGTTCTTATGTATACAGAGAGAGAAAAAAATTGTTGAGAAATCATCAATCGTTTATGTCAAAAATATCCAAAGGCAAAGCCCTTTATCTATACGTTGATTAATAGTTTTATTTCATTTCACACTAGCACCAATGGCAGCTCGTTTTCATTTATCTCGTTTTTGTGCCAAAGACTGGTCAAAAGCAGCTCGTTAGTAATTAAGATTTTAATATACATCGGTGATTTTTTTTAAAAACTGTATATTTTTTTAAAGTTGGCATTTTAGAATCGTTCGAAAACTTTTTCTTACGACTTAACCGAACTTTTATTGTACATTTTATCACGTTAGTTTTCGAAGTGTATAAAAAAAATGTTTTTTTCATTGTCACATGGGCGGGGGAAGATGGAGTGAAAAAATATTTGCATATTCTTAAACAAACTTAATGGTAAACAGAAATATTGGCAAGTCCTTTTTACAGTTTTAGACACCCAAAAAAGTTTCAGGTGTCGAGTACTCTACACCGCCGGACATGTCTTCAAGGGGACTTGTCTGTCCACACAAAAATGAAAAAGCAAAAACATTTTCTCTTAGGAAAACTAAGTCAATTCCAAGTTCTGATTCAAAATTTTAGCTTCTTAAAATTTACAGCTCTAAGCCGCGTCTCTGCAGATCTATGTAGCTTGAACCTAATATTTATATATCCTTTTATTAGCCTTTTTGTTTAGAGTTTTTATTTTTCATTGAAGTTTGCTTATCGTCTTACTCTCTCTCTTTTTGCAATTTTTCTAAATGTATAATATGCATTGCATCACTTTCTTTTAGCTTCCATCAATCTTTTATTATTATTTTCTATAAATTATGTTTTCTTATTTTTTGATTATTTTTAATGACTTTTTTCAATTTTGTTGCATATTTTTTAATACTTTTCATCAACTTTCGTCACATATAAATATTTGATGACCGCTTTTGACTCAATTGGACTTCTGAGCATTTTCGGATTATATTTACATATAGCTTGTTTATATATGGCAACACTTTTCATGTAGTTTTTAACTTTCTTCGTGTAGTCTATGATTTTCTCTTATTTTTGTCCACTTTCTGTCATTGGTTTTTATTTCTTTTGCATTTATTTTGGCTTGCTCAATCCAATTGGTTTATTCATTTTTAGTACATTGATATTATTTTTGATTTCATTTTGTCCGTTTATCATGAACTCTGGCATTTACATGCTACCAATTTCTGTATTTGTTTTTATTTAATCTCTTACATATTTCTTTCCAAAAATTATGTTACCTTTTTCTTCTACTATTTTTTATATTATTTTTAATCACTGAATCATTTTTTACTCGTAATAACCGTAGGTTTTTAACCAACGCTTTATCGATTTTTAATGTTTTACCAGTTTTTTTTTCGTATTTCTGAAATAGATTCAAGCAATTTTTTAGCTACTCTTTGTCCTTGTTTTATTTTCTGTTTCAGTTTTCATTTTTTTCAGTAATGTATCCCATTTATTTAATCTTTTTTTTCTCATATTCAAAGGATTTTTCTTTTATTTTTATTTTTGTAGTTTTTCGTTCAGATTTATCATGTCTCAATTTTTTGCTCATTTTTAGACCTTCTTAAGTAACATTAATTTTGCATCCTTTTTCTTCATAAATTTCTCATTTGTTAGAGCTCTTTCCTACCTAATTTTTGAATTTTTCAAAGAAATTTCGATATTTCTTGTTCACATTAATTGCAATACTTTTGCTATCTCATTATTTATATGCAATTTTTTGGTTTGATATTTATTAGTATATGGGTCATTCCATCTATAATGGGCCTATCATTACCCTCATGTTTTCTAATTAGGCTGAAACTTTTTCAGTGATTGGTCTATCATATAGAAGATATAAAAAAATTAGATAAAATTTTTTTTGGCCAATATTATTGTTAAAAAAAAGTTTAAAATTGTGTTAAAAAAAACTCGTAAGTAAAACAAAAAAATTCATTTATGAATATAAACAAACCAACACAATCCACATTAGCTTTTATATTATTTTTAGGTAGTTGTGCACTAGTAGATGACGAAAAAACTGCAAATCTGAATAAATGAAGGCCTGAACGGTTTCCATGTGGTAAAAGATAAAAAAATTGACCTTCCAAGAAAACATCAATTTCCCAAATACTCTCGGACTCATTCTCAATGTTTCAATTTAAATTGCAAATCCTAAATCTTAACTTTAGATGCCTGTAAAATGAAACAAGGTGAACAAAAATGAATGAAATTTTCAGAGATGGTACTCCTAAATGTTCTGAAAATTTTGAGTCTATAAAAGCTGAACTCGGTGTTATAGTATTTTGGAAATTGATGTTTTTTGAAAAAGTCAATTTTTTTTAACTTTTACCACATAGAAACTGTGTGAACGGTTAATTTATTCAGATTTGCAGTTTTTTTGCCATCTACTAGTACACATCTACCTTAAAATAATATAAAAGCTAATGTGGATTGTGTTGGTTTGTTTATATTCATAAATGAATTTTTTTGTTTTACTTACGAGTTTTTTTTAACACAATTTTAAACTTTTTTTTTAAACAATAATATTGGTCAAAAAAATTTTATCTAATTTTTTTATATCTTCTTTATGATAGACCAATCACTGAAAAAAGGTTCAGCCTAATTAGAAAACATAAGGGTAATGATAGACCCATTATAGATGGAATGACCCATATGTATGTACTAAGTATTAAGACTCACACATTTCTAAAGTATAATTTGATCAATTTTAATCAGTATTTGGAAGTGTTGTCAGTTCTTGGTGATTGTGGCTTATTTTTCGATTTGCAGCTAATTTTCGATGAACTTAAATATTAATATTATATAGAGGTACTGTCGTCTTTCTCAAGTTATTTTGTTCAATGATCAATTTTCTACTTCATTACTTTACCAATTGGCCATATATCTTTCTGAAGTTTAAAAATGTTGGAGTTTTTTGATCTTTTATTTATTTTTTTACAGTAGTAGTTTTTCTCAAAGTGTTGGGCGTCCTTGATAAAGAGCAAAGCACCAGCAGTATCAACACTTGAGTCAGCAGCACTGGGACTCGTTATGCCATTATTTTAGCGGGAACAAAGTGTAAACTTTTTGAAAAACAAAATGTTTAAAAGCAAAATAGAAGGAAATATTTATGTGCATGAATCAGTAATGGAATTTTAAGTACGTTTTCTCGGTATATTAGCGATTTGATAAATGTGCAAATACAATGAACCGACATATTTGTAATAGTAACAGTCGGAGCTCTAGTTTTACCCTAAAAAAAAAGTGCGCAAGTCAAACGGAGCAATTTTAGAACATTCAACGGAGATTATAATAATTTATCTGCTTATTAGTTGGAGAAAACCAAACATCGGCATATAACTTATTTTTTAGCAAAATTATGACACAAATTCGCTTTTTAAAAAATACATTCCGAGTCTAAATTCAGTTTGATCCTAAAAACCCCAAATATTTTTGACGAACTCTATTACTCTTGTACACATTCGCTACTTTGACCTTTATGCACTACTATGAAAGCCAGAACACCTTCGCTACAAACACTTGTGCTGGCACTTAAATATACGACATTTATGTAGAATCACAGTAGGAATTTCTAGGAGCAGCATCATCATTACAAAAAAAATACCACTGTAAAATAAGACTCTATAACGGTACTTTCATATAAACCGCTTTAACAATTTGCCAAGTTTGTGTTGCTCATATTAAAAACAACAATTGCTAAGAAAATTAAAACCTCAACAATGATTTTCAAACAAATAATTTAATAAATTTTTAACTAATAATGATGGTTGCACCTCATCAAAGCGTTTAAATATCTTGGTTTGATACCAGATTGGAAACTAAGTTGGGTTGATCATGCCTGTGTACTTAGATTAGATGAGTTGGCAGTTATAAGAAAGATATATCATTTAAAATCTGTTTGCTCAATTAAATTGCTAACATTTATTTACCATGGCTTATTTCATTCTAAACTGCAATAAGGTTTTTTATGCAACTATTAGCCATGGTTATAAAAATGATCCCCCTTCAGAATCATATTATTCGTATTTTATGCAAAATACACCGTATGAAAATCAGGTTGAACTCATTTAGAGAATTAAAGATTTTCCCGCTTAAACATTTAAATCTTTATAAAGTTTTAAAAGCATATTTTTATGACTGCTGTTACCTAGTAACAACTAAACCATATACAATTTAATAATAAATAATCAACATTGAGCTCTTGCACCTCCACATTCTTGCAACATTTTTTATAATTTTTACTGCTCCGTAGCTCCTACGTTGTTTAGTAAACTTCCATGCAATATAAGATTCCATCGTAATGTTAGCAACTTCCTCGATAAAATGAAGTCATGGCTTATTTTTAAAGATTACACTGAGCTTAATAGCTTACTTAATTGTTTCAATCGTTAATATATAAAATAAATTAATTAAAAATAAAAATAAAAAACAATTTATATTATATCAAAACTATATCCATATTTAGTGGTTTGACCCCACAATACTTTTAAATACAATAGCATAATTACTTATGTTTGATATATATCTAAATCAGTATTCGTCACTAGTTAATTTTGAACTACAAAATACATATATTATTAATTAATGGTACTAATTTATGGAGTTCATCTGCATCAATGAACAATTTTTGATTATTTAATAATAAAATGTAAGGAAATAAACTGAGAAATAACCCCCATGTATCACGTACGGAAGACATTTTTAAAGGAAGTAAGAAACACTATCTCGAAATATTTGCAATTAAAAAAATTCCATTTTAAATAAAGCATTTTACAATTGCCAATTTAAAAAAAAGAGTCACTAATAATTTGCTTTCTACTTGGGTTTATAACAAAATAAATTTATAGTCAGATCCTTACGTTGTACATTGTTATCGTCGTACAAATACCTAACGATATTGTGCAGCTGTTTCACACTGAATGCTATAAGCAAAAACAACAAGAACAAAATAAACACAACAAGTGCAAGATTTCACGAATTGTCGCTGTTTCACTTAAGACGTTCAGCTAAAATTCTTTACAAAATCGTCTTTTATTTACAATCCTTGACTTTGAAGCTATGAAATATAATATTTCTTTTGTCAACTCTTGGAAAAACTTTTTTCTTATGTAGTTTCTTGTGCTTTAATATTTTATATGCCAGCTATTGTATCGCTTCGATAATTTGCTATTTTAATGTAAATACTAATTGAGAAGTAAGTGGTGTGAACAACTAAATGCATTATTCTTTAAAAAGTGACTCACCTTTAGCTTAAAAGTTGAATTCAAGGGAAATATTGTTAGTTAACCTTAAATATTACACTTTTATTTAAAAAGTTGGAAACATGATGATCCCGTACAATATTTTTTTTTTTATTTTCATATCTTTTCTTTAGCTCAATTTTACCTCAAGGTTAAAAAAAGATTTTTGCATAGAAACCATGTCTTTATGAATTTTTTTGCACTCTACATGATGTTGTCATATACATATACATATACATATACATATATGTATATTGTGTATTTGTTCATACCTCTGTTCATGAAATATCAGACCAGCGACAAACGCAAATGTCCAGATGACACAATCAGGATATTGGATACTTTTGCTAAATTGACCAATATCAGCGTGGTGATATAGCAATACTTAAGGCAAAATAAAAATAAAAGCACCAGTTTGAGTTAATTTTATTTCTCCGCTGACTTTGATGTATTTATTAAATTTTTTGACTAATAAAATCTCAAACCAAAATCTTAAAAGTCATACTGAGTTATAACCGTTGAAGGTTAAAACAAAATATCGACCGCATGCAGTTAAATTCAACACTTAAGCCATATAAAACCTAATAAAACTGCAAGAGATAAATGAAAAATAAAAACCAAAAGAAACAAAAAAAAACCTAAACAAAACAAACGACGCAATATGAAAATTTTACTTCCGCTTACATTGTGTGTGTGGGTGTGTGTAATTCAAGCCACTACCGCTGCGAGGCGCTTTTGTTAAATATGAAACTACCGCTTTTCTTAGCATTTTTATCACTTTGCAAAAGGGATTTCGAACATTAGGCATGACTTAAAAACACGGAAGCAACAGAAAGTGGAGAGCGAATGAAAACAAAGAAAAAGCACTGGCTGCATAGAGGCCGATAATTCGTTGGTGCAAAAAGAAAAGAAAATAAGCTCTTCAATTTCACTAGTGTCTGTTAATTTTTTAATTTTTTTACTACCATTCAAAAGAAATGAAAAATTTAATTTACTTTTTACGCATATTAACACCTCCCCACATCTACTTTTCTCTTCTGCATTCTGGATTTCATTCAATTTAAAAGATTTCATCGGAAGGGCAAAATGCGTTGAAAGCACACACGTTATAAAAAGCAAAATATAAGCAAAGAAAATATTTCATCAGAGGATTTTCATAAGAACATTTTCTAACGATCCAATAGTTTTCATTTGAAAGAGTTTGACAGTAAGAAACATTCTGTTACTACTCCAAAAACTATGCAATAATTTTTTATATTTTTTTTTCGAGCACAGGTTGAACTTTCCTGAATTTCATTCCAAGCTTCCCGAAGTACTTCAATATTTTTGTGAAAGCAAATTAATCTTTTGGCCTAAAAAAAGTTGTATTTTTACGCAGCGTAGCTTGTCACCAGCAAACTCATTTTTTAACTTGAAAACTTGGTGACATTCAGAAAGAAATGTTTCAAGCACTTTTAGTCTTTGCAATATGAGCTTTTTTATGTTGGACATATTTTATCCTATAGGTTCATAAGATAGCAAACAAAAAATGTCACGTTTTTATTTCCATAATCTCTACTCTTTTTGAGTAATAAATTAAATACAAAAACAACGTTAAACGCTATATTTTTTTTAATATTTAAGTTTTATTTTTTAACATATTTTTAATAATGCTCCGAGCTCCTTAATTAAATAAACTTAGGATAAATTATACAGCCTAAGTGTCGGACGATTCACTTCTTTCTAATTTTACAGATCCATCCGGTCATGCGGTTGAGCTAAAAACGTTTATTATTTTTGTCCAATGTAGAGTACTTTTCTATTTTATTTAATCATAATTTCGAAAAATAGTCTTACTGAAAAAACGCTTTCATTTTCTCTCTTTTTCGTACTATTTTTTTGGAATTATAAAGCGTCCACTGAAAAAAAAAAGAATCAAAGTCCATCTGAAAAATCGAAAAAAATGTAATGTTCAGTGATTTTTTCTCTTCTTAGCATAGGCGTGATAAAACGGCAAGGCTTATTTTCCAAAATTGATAAAAAATAGAAAACATTGTGGTTCGAAGCTAAAACTTTAACACACGGCAGCTAATATAGCAGTAACTTACATATCAAATCACGAGCAGGACACAAAATCCTAAAGTATAAAAATTGAGATAAGAAAGATATTAAAATGTTTTGGCCCAAATCATTCAATGAACTACTCACTAGACAAACTTGTAAAATTGTTTTCTGAATCTCAACTTAAGGTATACTCATGTAAAATTTACAGCAAATCGGGGAAGCTCGTGTCCCGGTTGTTGTTAATAAAATTGTAGAATGTGTTTTAATGCAAGTATTTTTGATGCATTTTAGTCTTACTCTTCAAGAAATGAAATAAATTCATCAACTGGAAGACGAAAAATTCAACAATCTCTCAAATATTGTCGGGCTGCTTTACCATTTTATGTAATTTCTTGAAAACTCCATTCTGTGCTATTCAATACATCAAATGTTCTTAACTCTTTTCAACTACTATCAGCAGCTTTCTTTGCATTTTTCCCACTTAATATTCTTTGAGCCCTAACATATTTCCGTCTCTCTATTCAGTTGGCATAATCACGTCTCTCAGGTATTCTACCAAGTGAAACGTTCAGTTGCACTAACTTGCTGAATGGCTTCTTTCAACTACATGAGTCACTTTTAACCCAACGCCTAAGGTCATGTGATGCTAAGCAAAGTTTGCTTTTGTGTTCTCTTAACCGACAGTCGGAGAATTGTTTCAGCAAATTGTTTGGTTACGTGGTTGCTTCGTCGACTATTTGCCGTGTGGTTGGAGAAACTTTTACTTACAATGAAAAGAAAACTGAAATTTCAGGGCATTAAATAATTTGTTTAGATTTTATAATTGAAACTTTCTTAACTTTGCTTAATTTTTCTATGGGTGAGCTTTTTGTTTTTGAAATTTTCTTAGATTGAGTTATGTTGATTGATAAAATTAACAGAAAATATTCGTAGACTAAGCAAATATAACGTTATTTAATAAAATATTAACAAAAGTACGATATCAATCTACTCAACAATTTTGTGGATACCAAACAAATTTTACAACGCGCTATTTATAAATTTCCTACCACCTTAAGCTGGTAGGACTATTTTCAGTTATTTTTAATTAAAATATACATAACTTCAAATGTAAGTAGGTACAATAATTCAGAAAATTCTTTTGTCGTAAAATAAATTTTGTAATTGCCAATGGATACGAATTAGTACGAATTTAAAGTCGTCTTTAAAAGTCAATCGCAACCACTGGAAGAGAATGGAATTGATTCATTTAGCAAGATGAATAGTTTTTTTCTTTTTCCAATACCCATATGATCCAATAGCTGTTTCCAGTAACATAAATATCAAGAACTTGTGAAGCATTTTATTTTTCCTGGCATCTAAAACGTTGAGAAATGTATGAATTTTCTCTTTGTGTATCTTATGCAAAAACAGATGATAGAGTTTTGAAAAAAACTATATGACTTAGAAAAGTTCATTCACTTGACTTTGCATGCAAGTATTGACAATTACCAGTTCTTTTCCTATCACAGATTTCTTATAATTTGCAAAACTTAAGTTAATTAATGTGGTAAAATTTGTTTCTATGAATCATTAAATAAGCGTAGAACATAATTTAATTAATTAACAAAAAGTCTTATCATTAAATTGACTTAAATTCGTAACAGCAAATTATCAAACCAATTTATAATTATTAATAGACATCATGTTTAACACTTGAGTAATAAACTACATGCAAAATTTGAGAGTGTCAAAGGAAATTTGCTGATCCAGCAAACTTTGAATTAATTTCCATAACTAACACACTTGAAAGTTTTCAATTCAATGACTTGCTAGAAGCTGTAAGGAAAAAATGAAGAAGCAGCAGCAGCTTAGAAGATGCAACACCTTGGGCGATTTTGCGACGCGCACATACTTTCATGACCCAAATTTAGCAAACTATTGAAACAATGAATTTTCAATCGACCTGCATATATGTAGATAACGGACAATATATTGAAATATGCATGTTTGAGTGTGTGTTAAATAGGAAACCTTGGGCTAGTTGTGTGATGTGTTTGCTCACAGTGCACAAATACATACATATTGTGCGACACATATGAAGACTCGAGGGCAATTAAATTGAGTGCAAAATACAATCAAACTACGCCAAAACTTACAGCATATGGAATTTTATGTTAGATAACAAATTGGAAATTTAATATTCTGCTTATGATGTGGTAAACCGATAATCTTGTGAAATGCTTACATTTTCTGAAGTATGTGGGCATAATATTTCAATTAATAGCAAAATTGGCAACTAAAATGTGTTTATTAGTGTATTAGCCTTTGTCATAATTTCTTAGAAAATTTTTCTATTTTTTGTTAACGTGACAATACTGCAATGAAATATGTCATAAAATTTGATAATAATCAACTGTAGATGAAGTGTTCATATCTTGACTTGCATCAGGTTTAGCCAGGAACTTAAATAATTTTGTTGTAGAGAGATGATTAAAATAGCAGAAATTAAAACTTTATGGGATGATGTGTAGATAAAAAAAACTGTAGAAATTTATGGTGACAGAATGTAAGAGAACAAGCAGCCGTTGTATGAAACGATTAGCGTGACTGGAAGGGGGGAGAGGGAGCGGCAACTCCGGTCTCAACGCTATGTATATCTCCATTTCCTAGAGTTTTTGAAAGTCAAAACTAAGGAAATATTTTTTTTTAATAAATGTATATGCAAAATTTAAGTGAAACATACCTACATTACAAAAAACAAAAACAATCTCTATCTCCATCTTTATCGCTATATTTTTATCGGTCCCATTTTTGTTCTGGCAGTAGTTTGCGTCAAATATCGTCTTTGTATTAAGTTTTATTACAGTTTCTTTACAAAAGCGTTCTAGTTACTTCCATCTATCGGCATCTTCTTAATTGAATCCATCACATTAAAACTTAATATTTCTTTATATTCATGCAAACTTAAGTTTTCAAGCGTTTTCAAGCGTTTTCGAAACATTTTCAGGCGAAAAACAACCTAGTTGAAATGAAGATATTTTTTGGTGAGTTTTGATTGTTAAAAAATAGGCTCAAAGATACATATGGGTCATTCCATCTATAATGGGCCTATCATTACCCTCATGTTTTTTAAATGGGCTGAAACTTTTTTCAGTGATGGGTCTATCATGTAGAAGATATAAAAAAATTCGATAAAATTTTTTTGCCCAATATTATTGCTTAAAAAAGGTTTCAAATTGTGTTAAAAAAAACTCGTATGAAAAAAAAAATTCTTTGATGAATAGAAAAAAACCAACACAATCCAAATTAGCTTTTATTTTATTTTTAGGTAGTTGTGCACTAGTAGATGACAAAAAAAATGCAAATCTGAATAAATGAAGGCCTGAACGGTTTCCATGTGGTAAAAGATAAAAAAATTGACCTTCCAAGAAACATCAATTTCCCAAATACTCCATCATCGATTTCAGATTTTTTAGGCTCAAAATTTTTAGAACGTACTGAAGTATCATCCCTGAAAAGTTTATGCATGTTTTTTCACCCTATTTGATTTTACAAGCATTTAAAGCTAGGATTTATGATTTGCAATGTAAATTGAAACATTGAGAATGAGACCGAGAGAATAAAATTTGAACTTCAGCACAAGACCAATCACTGCAAAAAGTTTCAGCCCATTTAAAAAACATGAGGGTAATGATAGGCCCATTATAGATGGATTGACCCATATGCCATTTTGCAAAAGATTAATTTGGGCTTTTTTCTCCTTTTTCTTCAATTTTGGGAAAAATTGTCTGAATGCGAATTTTTATTATTTATATGGTACATGCATATTTTAAATAATTTTTTGTTGTCCAAGTCGTAGGTGATTTTCTTATCTAGTGCCTCATCAGATTTTGGGCGTTATCTTATTGGAAAAAATCTCCATCAGGTACACAGTGTTTTAATTCAGATTGGATAAGCTTTTCTTTTTCAACACTCGACCATTTTTTCTTAAAACAAGCTTCAACACTAAACTTGATATATAACCAAAACCACTTTGTCGTATCATCCGATTTTAAACATATCTGCAAGTTCCTTAGGCACTTCTGAAGATTACAATTTTTTGCATTATAAAAATCTTTAAAATTTGCTTCTCTTTAAAAATGTTAAACGGCACATACAATACATTTCCACTTTTCTAAAATCATAACAATAAAATTCACTTTGTAATCAACTCATTGTATGATGTAAAAACAAAACGTCATAGCTATAAAATAATAATCTCACATGACACCAAGTAAAATGTACTACACACTCAGATAGGGTAATCTCCAATGCTAAGCCTCACTTTTATTTTAATTAAAATGTTATCTCAAAATAAAATCCACAACGATTGAAGTAGATAGATATGCCAACATCTCAACAAACAACAACAAAGCCAAGTAATTTTTATTTGTCTAACGCATGCAATCTAAGGCAGGCGCACACAACACAAAGCAATTGTGTGGCTGGCTTAGTTACCCAACTCTCGCCTAAGCAAATTCAACAATACACCCACCCATAACTAAAGCACTCACTTAATACAGTTATTCTTTTTTTATGCTTGCTCTTATTTTCTGACCCATCGACCAGCTTTATTTCTTAATATTCTACTACTCATCATAGAGTGCTTTGGCATTTCATCCCGCTTATCCTTGTTCAAGGATCTCTTACTTCGACTATTCGTTGCTTTGTTTAGAATGCGTTGCTTCTCTTTTATTGATTTATAATTTTTCCTTTAATGGTTGCGTGTAATTTGTGCGTTATATGAATTTACAATACGTACAATAAAAACAACGGCAACACAAAAACAACAACAATAGCTATAATAATACCGTGTAATTCATAATAATTTTCAAGGACTTGAGGTGTTACCATACGTTTCTGTTGCTGCCACCATGGTCTCTTTGTTCAGTAGCTGGCTTTACTGGTGCTTCTTTTTTTTTTTCATTAGAACATTTTCATTCTATGTGATTTTTCAATATTGAAATGAAGTAGTAAACTGTTGACATTTTTTTGATTGCGTTTTGTTTTTTGTTTTTTCAAACTAATTCGTCCTTTAAACAAAAGTTGGAATTTCATGCTTAGTAGTAATTTTTATGAAGACATAAAAATAGGAAAAAAATTAAAAAAAGTTCGACGGAAATACAAAAAAGTTGCTGTCGACAATAAACGTTTTCTTATGATTAATCTGTATAATTTTTGCCCGCACAAAGTTTGAGAGAATGTATTGCTTAAGTTTTTCAATACAGGGCAGGGCGTTTGATGATGGAATGTTATTTGTTTTATATAATATTTTGCATATTTGCAATATCATCATCACCGAACTTGTGTTGGAAAGATAACAAAAATCGAGCTCTAGAATATTTCCAAAAAAAAATTCTCAGTTCGAGCTTAAACACTTAGTTTTTAATTTAACGTTTTTTCACTTCAGTTTAAGTTTTAAAAGAGAATAGTTCTGAATTTCAAATGGCACTGAAGCGCTTCACATTTGACATTCAGACTTAAAGTATTTGTAAGACTATCAACAGAGCTAATTGTTAAACAAAAGATATCTGATTTCAAATAAAAATCAATAACTGAAAAATAGTTTAAAATATCAGTTTCTTAACTAGCTATAATCTAACGAAAAAATCATTCAAAATTTTCTTAAAAATTTGGTCATTATTCAAATTTTAAAATTTATAAATAATTGACTATTCAAAGCATTTTTTTTTAAATTGGGCTTATCCAGATGGTTTTCTAAAAACTTTTTGATCAAAAAATTTTTTAAAAAAAATTCGGTGAAATTCATGAGTAAGACATAAATCTATTGTGTTCTTAGCCATTTTGTTTGTAAGTTTAAAAAAAAAATTTTGAATTTGTCTTGCCAACGAACGACGTGCCTATACTAGCTTAACTTTGGCAAAATTTAAGGCATATAGTATAATATATTGTAAAAATAAAACTCAAAACTCTGAGCGTAAGTGCCAACAGTTTTCAGATAAATTCAGCAAAAAGGTTGATACTAGCAACAAAATGTCAAACATATAAGAAGAGTCTGTCAGAAAAAATTTTTTGAAAAGCAGTTGAATATCAGCTAATGTTTCCTTTTATTAACTTTAATTTTTTTTTAATAATTGCAAATATTACATTTTTAAATAACATAGAAATTTCTTATTAGATGTTGATTTGTTTTCTTACTTTATACCAAGCTAATATCATCTTAAGCAATAAATCACCCTATAAATAAATATCAATTACTGTGTAGCTTTTTTTCTTTTGAACTTTTTGCAGGATTTACCAACCTGTCAGGGTGAGTTAGGTAATCATTAATTTTGGGTTTTTGTAGCAGGTCGATATTAAATTAAATTTTCATAAACGTCAACGACAGTTGGTCAATGCGAACGTGAAAACTTTTGTACTTGTCATAAATTAGAGAAACAATAACATTAGTAAATAGAATTTTATTATTCAATATACAATTAAGGAAAATGTTTGTTCTTAAGAATTTAATTAATAACACAACTATAGTGAAAAATCTTTGTCTTTCATGTCATCAAAGAAATTACATTAGAAATTAGCCAATTTAAAAAAGGCAGCAAGACTTTATGTTAAGAAATTCGTTCACCTTTGCCTGTCATGCAAAAGTTTAACCAGCTGCAACAGCAATATTGAGCCGCAAAAATGATTTTTGTCTATGCAATTTTTGGCATTACCTAAATAAAATTGATAAAAATAACAACAGCAGAAGAAAAAGGAAGGCAAACTTCATTTTTGCGGTAGCAATTGTGTCAGCCTACTATGGCAACTTAGTTTAAGCCATATAATTATGCAGTGAAAGGCGCAAAATGACTGAGACGCCCAAAAGTAGGCAAAACATTCTTTAGTATATTTATGCAACATAGGCAGGAACTTGTTATGTGTAAAACAACAACAAGATTATGGTAAAATATTGTGAAAAAGAAACATAAATATCAAATACAACAGCAGCACTATGTTGCAACAAATTACTTTCATTATACACCAAACACGCAGGACAAACGCCGCTACCCACGTCACTTGCGTGAAGCTACTTGCAAAAGTCTTTTTAAGTAAAAGCTTGAGAAGAGTTTGCTCTAATTTAAGCTGCAGCAACTACTTTCACTACTGCTATTTTGATTTACATGAGACTTTTAACAGACACTTAGAAGCATTTTATACACACACAAATACTCGCAAAGTACATGTACACGTATTTTATGTGCATAAATTTTTAGACATAGCGTTGGCATAATTTTGTACCACAGTATTCATCTGATATTCGTAGTAGCGCTGTCGCTGTTGTATAGTAACTTCCAAGTGTCTGTTATGTGTGTGTGTGCATATTTAATATGCACACAACTACACCTGCATGCTGATGTGCTCATTTGCTATCGTGTGTGTTGCAAGCTAAAGTAGCTAGACCTACTTTTTAGCGAAGCAAAATTCTCATTTTGCTTAATACGCAAATTAGCTATGATTTAAGGCCTTATTACAGATATTTAACTTCTTGTTTTTGCTATGCATTTAAAGCAAGTAGCTTACATTTTCAATTCACTACGCACTTTCAAAAAATCTGCAAGGTAAAATAAACTTAATTTTTTTTTTAACATATGCCATAATTATCGGTTATAAATCATCATGAAATTCTGTAATAAGCCACTTATACAAATTAAGGCATCGCGTGATTGGCAGCAGTATTTTGTTTTTGCTTTGTTACGAACGTGACTTTTGCCTCATGTGCGACTTTTGTAGTCTGAAAATCTTTTTGTTTTTCTTTATAATCTGACTAATTGTCAATTAATTTAAACCAGTTCATTTGGAAAATATTAGCTTTAAGTATTTAAGTAGTACACGTAGCTGTATAATATAATGCTGATATTGGATTATTTTAAAAGTATGCAGACATTGTCATGGCGTTTGATATCTTTCAGTCTTAAGTTTTTTTGCTGAGCACATACGGTAATAGTATCTTATCCAAAATCAGACTAATATTACTACGACTATGTGAACATCCTAACAGGTGGATATCAGAGAATATCTATAATGAAGTCATTATGATGAATACTTGCGCAAGAAACTAAATTTGAATAGCAATAGACTCAACTCAAAATATAATGACAATTTAACGGAGAAGAGTGGTTTCTGGACTTTTGCAACATATAACGAATTCTTCAAATTTTTTCGATACTTCAACCTTTGTTGAAAATGCTAATATTTTTTAACTTCTTCAATATTTGCAAGATTTTCAACAATTCGTTTAAGTTTTTGAAAACTTTTTGAATTTATTAAGATTTTTCTAATAACGAGAGATTTTTTAAGCGCTTGGTTTTTGAAATATAAGAATATGAACTGAAGATTTCCAAAAGTGAATGAAACATTTATTTGAATCGATTTGTCAACTCTTTTCACTAACTTTTTAGTGATTATATTATGTAAATGTTGCCGCGGCTACGCCTGAGGTGATTCATCCGTAAGCTCTAATTTTGGCATACTTTTTCCAGCATTTCGGTCGGTATCTCAGCTGTAATGTTGTCTTCCAGGGCTGCAATTGTGACTGATTTATCCTTGTACACGAGAGACCTTACGTAGCCCCACAAAAAATAGTTTAATGTGGTCAAATTGCATGATCTTGGCGGCCAATGGACTGCTCCAAAACGTGAGATTAATTGCTTTCCAAACTCACCTCTCAATAGGTCAATGGTATCGCATGCCGTGTGACATGTGGCACCATCATATCAACCAAGTCCAATTCTACCATTTTTGGGCAAAAAAAAGTAGTAGTAATCATCGCACGGTACCTTACACCATTGACTATAACGTTGCAATGTTTATTATTTTTGAAAAAGTACGGTTCAATGATGCCGCCGGCCCACAAATCGCACCAAACAGTGCATTTTTCAAGGTGCTCTTAAACTGCCCCTGGCTACTCTTCAGACCAAGTTCCGTAAATTTTTTTGTTGACGTACCCATTGAGCCAAAAGTGAGCTTCGTCACTAAAAAAAATATTTCGATAAGCAATTGGATCTTCACCCAACTCACAGAGCACGAATTTTGATACTTCAATACTTTAATTTTTCCATGTTTCTTTCCAGCTTTGTGTAGAGTGAGCTCAGGTATCTTGTTTTTTCAACCGGTTTTCGGTTTGCATTTTCTGCTTTGTGTGGATTTGAATTGCATTCGGTTGATATTGCAAATAAAAATATTACTTTATTTGGAAACGACAGCATTTATTATGAAAACAAGATAGACCATGAGTATTCATCACAAATACAATGATTAAGACTGAACAGAAATACAAAACTTGCAGAAGGAAGTGATAACATCAATTATTATTGCACTGTTTGGCACTTAAAACCCAAAGTTAGTTATGTCCCAAATGCCAAAAATCAGAAATTATTTTGAAAAGCAACGTAATGATTTTTCGTGAATCGGGCTTCAAAACTTTTTTCAAATTTTCTATAAAAATTTTTTCACAATTTTAATTTTTCGCCTTCCGCTTGAAAAAACTTTGAGGGCTTTTCACAAATCGCTTCTGCTGTTGACAGTTGATATAACAAGTTTATGGTTTTTTATTTTTTTTTTTTTGTTTTTGCAAACACCAAAAATTTAAAGAATAAACACTTTATTGGGTAAGAAAACAACAACACCAATAACCAATGTAATTTGTTCGGAAAAGTTGAGCCATTTTTCATCTTATCCTTTATTTTTGGTATTTTTTTTTGCGCATTTTCGAAATTGTTATGGCTATAAATAGGAGGTGCTGTTCTTGTTGTTGCTGCTGACATTGTTTACGATAATGATGTTGCTGCTCCTACTGCTGTTGTTGTCGCTGCTATCGATGGATTTCTTGGTTGCCGTTGGGTTCTTGTTACGTATTTCACTTATTGTAGTTTCCACTGTAGGGTTTGACTTTTATGCTTACGAATTTTCCTATTATTTTTATTGTATTGGTTGGGAGCAAGTTTTTGAGAGCCTCTTCCTTTTTTTTCTCTCTTTGTAATATCAACTGAAGTGTTAAAGTGCCGCAAGTTAACGAGTTTCATTGAGCAGAAAACATTTTAATGGCCCTGTGGTGAGAAACGCACAACAGCAGCATTTCTAAATTTAACAACAACAACAGTTGATAAATTTCTTAAATTCCTTCAAAGCCATAAATTAAATTATCATTAAATTTCAATAATGTTAATGGTTATAGGACATTGGGGGAAATGGAGGCCATAGAAAAATTAACCCAATGTGTGCTGTATGAAAAAGTTTGTGACAATGTGTAAGAACCTATGACCTTCATTTCGGGAACAAAAGTTGTAGTATTGCAAAATTATATTTAAAGCAATTTACATATCACTGGAATTCATATACTTATTTAAATAAAAAATATAGCAGTAAAGTTTCACAGCAATAGGTCACATTTAAGCTGAGTTTATTTGAAAACACAATTGTTATTTTTATAATTATTAACATTTTTCTATCATAAATTAAAAATTCACAGAAATTCCTTTTCAGCAGCTTATCCTTATTGAATATGTTATATGAAAGCATTTAGCGTACAAAATGTGTTAAAAAGTAAACAGTACCATCAACGCGATTAAATTGGTATAGTGATTGCATGTTCCGAAAATTTATGGGCTATGCGGGAGCTTCTTAAGCTTGAAAGTAGAAAATAATAAAGGCATGCAAAGAAACTGCTGACCTTGAAGCTTATCAAAATGCCAAAGTTGCTGCATGTTTATTATTTTTTTTTTTGTTTCATGCCAAGCGATTCGAATAACGAGACTCGCGAACTCGACCCTTTGCTTCTTCTTGTGATTGTCACTATTGTCATTCATTGTGTCATGGCTGATTTCGCTTGACTTAACAACAATACTTTTGACATTTTTCGTTTTTAGTTTGTGCTTTTTAATATCTCTGTTTGATTGTCTTCCATTTGCGTTAAAAGTTGAAAATTTGATTGCGATCGTAAATTTTGCAAAAAACCTCCGCTGTTGACGACGCAATTTTATTGTATTTGTATTTCATCGATTACCCATGAGGGAAATTTCCAATGTACTTAACGAATTATAAGTACAATCTATGCTGCAAAAAAAATTTGAATTTAAAACTATACTTACTGTTTGCCGAATATACATATGACTATATTTTGGTTTGTGTATTCCTACAATGTTAATATCATGTCTGCCTATAACAAGCAAATTTTTCAACTTACAGTCAAATAACCTTCACGAAAAGTCGCTGTCATCGTTGTTGTGCTGTCATGTATAGCGTTTGACCTTGGAAAAAGTCGTTCATCGTTTACCTTTTATTTTCGCAAGTTACTCATTAATAATTTTGTGAGTACTTTGGTTTGGTTTCATTCGAAACTGAAAGCAAGTCAAGGAAAAATATTTGCATAAATGGCAAGCGGCAGCAGTAGATGATATTTAAATAAAGGCTTGCTGATAAAGCTTATGAATAACGTTGTTGTACTGTAACGTCGAGTAGCATACACAAATACTGAAAGCTTACAGATACATATAGCAAAAAAAAATAAAACACACCTTTATATATGCTCGAGCATAACACACAAAGAAAGATACACAAGAGGTGTTCACTCACACCTTCTGAGTAAACATGACAAAACTCTTTGGTAGGTTAAGGACAACAGCGCACGGCAGAATATTTAGGCGGGTTTTTAATTGTGTTTATTTAGTGAGCCGAAGCAATGCTTTGATGGATGGGTAGCAGGGAAAAAAATCAATAAATATGGTTAGGAGTGATGCAGCAAATGTTTGCGAACTTCACGCATTGTAGTAAGTTTTTGTTTAATTTTTTATGTAAATTATGTGGATTAGACCTTTGTGTTGTTCGTTGCTGTAAAAACAAATTTAATGTGAATTTAATTTTTTAGCTCTTCAGATATGGTGCTATGAAAAAAGTTTCTGCTAAGCTTTTAATTGTGAAAGTTAGAGCGAACCAATTTCAGTTAAAATTAAGCTAATTATTTGTTTTATGAAAAAAATATTCTGAGAAAATTTTCGCCCTAAAATTTATTTTGAGCTAACTTTTTTTAGAAAATATAAATTATTAAATTTTTTTTTTTTTGCACAATACATCTAGATTTTAATTTTATACTTATAACCTTTGATCTTTCTAAATTTAAGGAAAAAGGTAGCATTAAAGAAATTTTGAAGATACAGGGTTTATCAAAACACGAAAGGAAAATAAGACTTATTATTCATTCTCTTCTGCTGTGTTCAATTTTTCAGTTATCACAACGTATGTTTTACATTTGAATATATTTTCTTAAATATGAGCGCTTCATCCTTAAAACTGTGCTCACAAATTTAATCAACCATTTCGTTTACAGAAACTGTAGCTATTTGAAAGTAGTTTCAATGGACTTCTGGTAACACATCCATTACCTATGCTTCGCATAAAGTTTCGTTTATTTAATTACAAGGGAAACAATTTAAAAGCTAACAAAGTAATCACAAATTAATGTCTTAGGAACAGTTTTAATTTTTAAATAATAAAGTGAATGTTTAGTAAAAGGTGGAAGAATAAATAATAATTTAGAAGCAGAGCAAAATCCTTAGCTTTGATGCACTATGCATGTGTAAAGGGTGATTCACTTAGAGCTTATTTTTTCCAACAACAGTAATCTTCATACAAAATGGTCTATTCTGAAAGTCCATTTTTCAATGACATTTTCGAGAATTTTGAGAGCTATTTGGCGAGTAGCGCGAGTAATGTTGGCTTCTAAGTTCGCAATCATTGCTGGCTTATCTAGTAGACTTTCGACTTTACGTAATCTCAAGTGGAATTGTAAAGAAGTTTGATATACCATGATCTCAGTGGTTAGTTCACTGGTCCGATGCGTCAAATTAATTGCAAAAAATTCAGAATTGTATAGGCTGTGTGACAAATAGGGCAGTCTTCTTGGAACCCAATGCAATAAGAGGCGTTTGCAGGCTGCTGTCATTATATTCAAGAAATATGGACCAGATCATACGCCGCAGAATACTGCTATGTTGTTTGGATGTAATTTGGATGTTCCTTCTATTTTTGTTCCGAAATTCGGCAATTTCGCTAAATGACGTAGCCACTTAATTAGAAATCGCAGCTGAAAAATTTGTAGACGTTGTATCGTGCTAAGACTTTTCATGATAAAATATTAATCAATGCGGAACAAAAATATCATGATGGTTTGACACGACTCAGGCCCAAACTGTCATAGAACTTCTTATGATAAAAGCGAACAGCGAAATTTCATATTTTGTAAGAGATCAAGATTTTGGGACGTGGCTGTAAACTAGATTTTCTCAAAGTCACAATATAGTTCTATAGACTATAAGGACTAACAGTTCTTTTTAAGAATATGTCTACAGATCAAATAGCACCTTTAAAAATAAAAGCTCAAAGATCCAATCAAATGTATTTTGAAAAAGTTTTTGAATGAATATTTAGGAAGTAAGTAATTAAAAAACAGTTCGTTATAAATTCTTTCAAGTGCAATTTTGTGAAGCTTTGTGGTAAAGAAATTACTGTTCAGCTTATAAATGAGAGCCAAGAAGAGCCCAAATCATCTTTACTAAGGTGGACTGTTTGCTATAGTTTGTTAGCAGCTACTTATGAACAATTGAGCAATTTTTTTAAACATTGTGAATAACTGAAATCATTGTGTATTTTACTATTTATATGCACATATATCTGAACTAATTTATGTAGCTTTATTTACGCAAAGCACACAAGCAATATTTTTTTCTAAAGTGAAAATAATGTTGCTACTTTTCACGTACACTTTTTGAATTACAATGAAATCCTTAACCAAACATTCAATAGCGTGTAAGCACAAAGGTGCAATTCCAACACAATAAAACTTAAAAAATGGCACCATTCTTTAACAGGTGAGGTGAAAACGAACTGCGAAATAGGTTGCATGCAAGCTGCACTGCAAAGTGTAAAAATGCATAGCAATAACAAAGAGTAAAAAAAAGTGCTTAAACCTACGTGCACTATAACAAATGCAGCAACAACGACAACAACAACTATTTTAATAGCAGCAACAACAATAAAAATGAGAATAGCAACTACAATAGCAGTTCTCATAGCAGCCATAACTATAAATTTAGTAAATTACATTTGATGTTAACGCTACTCAAAAAAAAAAAGTACCACAAAAATGCAGTAATGGTTGGAGAAAAAAAATTCCTAAAAAAATATTAGAAAAAATCCAAAAGAAAGAACTAAACCAAACAACAACATATAAAAATACTGCAAGCACGCGCTACAAATTGGCCTAATTTCAAATGAAATATTGTGCGAAAATTTCCAAAAAAAAAGGAGTTACAATAAAACGTAGTAGAAATAAAAAAAAAAAATACTTTTCCTTATGAGCAGTCAGCGCTAAAACTATACAACTGTTGCAAATGAAAGTTGTTAGCAAATGTAGATTTATTATTAAATATCTCGTTCATGGAAAAGTGGCAACTTAAAAAGTTACAAATATTTGCACCAATTTTTTATTGAATTCAATTTGGAGTAATAGCGTATCATGCATGTTATAATAAAATTTTAATCCCATTACCGAAACATTAAAATGAAATTAATTTTTGCATTTTTTCAAATTCATACAACTGCTATCTGTTCTACACTATGACCTCTTCGTAGTAAGCTTATTTTATGCAGCACAATGACCGCTACTGTTGCTGCTACATTGCCATAGCTTTATTTTCTGAGTGCCACAAAGCATGGTATGTTTTCATTGCTTAACATACTTTTGTCTCTCAGACTTTTAACGACACTGGTTAACAGCAGAAGTGATGCGAACTAACAAGAAAATAAATGAACTTGTAACTTGAATTTGACAATGTTCACTTATACGTACAGGGTGCGCCATCTAAATGTGGTCGACGGAAATATTGAATAACTTGAACAGTTCTCAATCGATTTTGGAAAACTATTTTTTTTTTTTAAATTTGAAGCTTTACAATTTTCTCCATTTAGTTTCCAAAAACAACGTCGATCAGATGACCACCTTCATTGCGGATACAAAATTCAGCTCTTTTGCTGGCATTTTCCATGACATTTGCCAGCATCTCGGTTGATATCGCAGTGATTTTGGCTCGAATATTGTCCTTAAGCTCGTCTAAAGTCATCGGTTTGTTGGCATACACTTTGCTTTTTAAAAATCCCCACAGAAAAAAGTCCGGTGCCGTTAAATCGGGCGATCTCGGTGGCCAGTCAATATCCCCCCCTTTCGATACCACACGTCCTGGTAACTTTTGACGCAAGAAGTTCATCGTTGATTTCGCGGTTAGACAGGTCGCGCCGTCTTGTTGAAACCAAAAGCCTTTAAGACCTTTTTCACGCATTTCTGGTAAAACAGAGTGTACCAACATCCATCGATACCGATCCCCATTGACAGTTTCCCCAACTCTGAAGAAGAACGGACCAATAATGGTTCTTGAGCAGACACCGGCCCAAACAGTCACTTTCTGATCATGCGGTGAAGTTTGATGTATAGCATGAGGATTTTCTTTCCCCCAAATGCTAAGCTAAGCGACAAATAGTGTCATTTTTAGGCGCAGAATGACCGCGATACTTTTGACAATACGCACGCTGTGTTGCAACACCTGAACAATTACATTTAATGAACATTGTCACTATTTCCGCGCGTTCTTTGGGCGTGAATCGATTCATGGTTAAAATTGCAAAGCAATAACTTTTACTAAATGTGTTCGACGACGTCGATCGGTGTAAATCTGTCAAAGTTATTCAATATTTCCATCGACCACATTTAGATGGCGCACCCTGTACATATATCAGTGATGACATTTTCATTACATTTATACTTTTTTCAATACATTTGCGATGTGAAAAAATATGAGTCATTACGTTCGACAAATTTTTCATACGTTCGGTATAATGAACAATTCTTCAGTATTGGTTGGAAAACCACATCCCTGAGTATTTCACATAGTTGTGTTTTGAATGTTGCTAATATAAATATGCCATGCAATTTCGATTTTTTTTTCATTTTGCAATTTTGTAATCTAGTGTATTCATTCTTAATGGCTTTTTTTGTTTCTGCTTCAAATATAAATTTATGAGTGTTTGTGCTGATGCTACCCCCATTGCATTATCTTATCGATTTTAATTCATTTTTCCTAATTTTCTCACTCGCTACTTTGTGTGTTGCAATAAAAGTGAATTGAGCGTAAAATTTTTATGGCCACACACTTTAGTACGATTGCTATTGAATTGCAAGGATTTTCGTGTTTTGCAAATGAATGTGTGTTTTGGTAGTTACTAGAATGTGTGTGTGTGTTGCATTTGTTGTTGTTTCTGCTGCTTGCTTGTTGCAAATATTGCTTGTAATAATTATTATTTTCCCAAATTACGTAAACATAAAAAATCAATAAGAAAATTGAAAAATTTCGTATATAAAAGAAATGAAACTGATGCACTTCTAAAAGTCTTAAAAACGATTTATTTTTATTTGTAAGACTTTAATTGGAAGTGTAAGTGAATCCACCATTAAATTTGATATTTTCACTCAAAGTACTATATGTACTGTATCTAGTTTTGCCAAGGTGTAACAAACATGTCAAAGTTATTTCTGTTTATACGAAAAAGTTGAATACAGAACGCTATTAAACAAAATTTAAATGTAATCTAAATCAAATTTATAAACTAAGTAAAACTCTGTGAATTCGTCGCTCCTTTCTTATAAACCTCCTGTTTTGCTTTAAAAAGTTTGCTTTAACAAAATTTGTTCAAATTATGAAAATGTCTCAAAGAAATTGAAGCTATTGGTTGTGTTTTGTAGGGAAAAATTTAAATTTAAGTTTAAGCTCATATATTGTGTCTTTTTAGACCTATCAGATTATCAGGTAGAGTATAATCTTAAAAAATAAAAACGTAATTTTTTTCTGGGAGTGTCCTAAGCTCCACTGAAAATAATTGAAACGCTTTGGGGATCAGTTGGAGAGGAAGACAAACTTTTGACTGATTTAATAGTGGAGGTTAATCATACGACCCGTTGTACTTTATTAAAAAGTTCAGCTTTACTGTTCAGCAACACTTTTCTTTTGGTATTTGGTGTGCTAAATCGTAGTTTTGAGAAACTTAACTCTCAAATTAAAAAAAAATTAGACCTTGTCTTATTTCGCATATTATTTAAAGCTGCAAAGCTTTATTTCTTCGAGTTTCATGTTCAGCATTGTGTTTCATGTTAAGCGTTGCGCAAACCTCCAGTCTCTCAAATATTGAAATAATTTCTTGCCTATTGGGCATATTTATCCATATTTTAAATCAATATTTACCACAAATCCATCAAAGCTGAGTTTCTTTGAGTATCATAAGCTTATTGTTGTTTGTAGAAGTTTTTTTGCAGCAACATAAAGTTGTTACTTTGAGAAAAAGTAATATTTTGTCAAATAAAAAGTAAACAAAGTTTTTTGTGCGCACGAAGAAAATATGCTCAACTTGAAGTCTTACATAAATAACTTTTTTTTACTTAGCTTATCGTCAATATTTTTTAGTTGGCTGTTTTTATTTTATTTTTTCATTTAACCTAAAAAAACTAAACAAAACTTAAGGCTGATCTTACTGCGGTCGATAAAGTTTCTGTGATAAAGATTTTGTGGTCACAATAAGCTGTCTTTGAAAATTTGTAATTCGAACTTTATAAAATTGGCAAAATTTAAAACTTGTTTGCGCAAGTTTTCTGTGGTTAAAAAATAATCAGCAAAATAAAATGTTTTTGTGTAAAATGTAAATGAGTGTCTTAAGGTAATTACTTATATATGGAAACAAATTTTGACTCTTGTTGTGTCGACATTGTTCGTTTTAAGACTTTTAGTACTATAATGAATTAAGACTTTGCTATTCAGTGTAATGTGAAGTTCTTTTTTTCTGTCTTTTCATATCAAATTCTAAAGTAAAACAACTATGGAGAATACTATGTCATTTAAAATTCTTGTGTTTTACAAATTGCAATATATCAGCGTAACCGGTATATGAAACCGCAAATATGTGCACTCAATGCTACAAAAATTGCAACTTTTACTGTCGTATGGTAAGTTTGCAAACATAAGTTGCTGGCTACAGCAACTCATGACATCATGAGTCATAACAAAACCAAGTGCAAAACAAAAACAAGTCCGTAATATATCGATTGAACACAAATAATCGTTCTGTTTTTATGTTATAGCCACACACCTGTTCCTGTATGGACACACCCATATGCACGTACAATCGTAAATACACAGATTTGTTAAATAACGGCAGAACTAATTCTTGCTCACTTAACCTGTGTTCCTGTCCACCTCTAATTGTTTGTGTGCAAAATTTACCTACACAATGGTAATCAGAGTAGGAGCAATACACACTTACACGCACTTAGACCGCAATAAACAAGGACTATACAATGGCAGAGATTAGACATCTTTTCGATTTTACGCATGACTTAACCCAGTCGGATAGCAAAAGTTGTGTTTGTAGTGATATACTAAGAGAAATATAATTCAGTTTTGCGTTATTGTCCTTCACGGGTGATTATATTTCGATCAAGCATGATTGTGGCGCCTTTAATTCTGATGTGAATATTATCGTAGCAACTGGATTAATTGGTACGCTTTTTGAATTCGTTTATGGTAGAAATTATTTTGATGTGATTTTGCATACAATAGATCGTAGCCTTAGATATGGTTCTATATTTACCTACTTATACACTTTTATGTGGATCATACCTAATTAGAGACACTGCTCAATCTGAGTATGGACGCTATATGATTAAAGATATTAAGTCACAGGCCAGCAAACCTAATCGAAATTCTAGAAAAAGTTATTGTACATTACAAAAAAGTGTTATTGAATTTGTAGTGAACAAAATGGCTGCTGCAAATAATTTTCCTGGAGAGACATTTTTCGAGGGGTATGCAGTCAGATAGCTAGCACCTGCAATTTTAGATTAAGAAAAATAAATTTTCACGTGATTGTATAAATGAGAAGTATTTGGCGTTATATTTCAAATTCTTCAAAAACTAAGCGACTTTAAAAAATATATTGCTTTATAAAAAAACTATGCAATACACAGTCAAAATTTTAAGTCAATTTTTCAAAAATTGTTTGAGCTATGTGCTCAGCCAACTTGAAAAATTTTATTTTCAGAGGAATGCATTTAAAATTTTCAATTAGGCCTAGTTCCTTATAGCAGCTAACCGCCAACATTCGAAACTTCAGTCCTTAGATAAATCATACACAATAACTTTTATATTTTTTTTGAGGTACTAAGGCATATTTTAAGTCAATAAATAAATAAAGATTTCTCAAAATTTCTAGTGTGGCCTTACATATTTATCTTAGTAGATAAAAGAGCAAAATACGTTTGCAATAAGCCTAAGTTAATGTAAACCTAATCAAAAAGGCAGCTTTTATTTGCGTTAAGAATACTAAATCTATATATGTAAAAATCCCAACAAATCCGAATATTAGGGCCTTAATTATAACAATAAATAATTTTGCTTTAAGCGAAAATAATGTTTTTTTAACCAAAAACCGCTCGTACTTTTCAGACTCCTTCGGAAAGTTTTTCTAATAAAGAAGATTTCTTCCATACTGTCTATATATGAGACATAAATATTTTAGATCATTTAGTGTATCTAAATATGTGAGGATTTTATTTATTTCGACCAATTTTTTTTATTAAATGATTTGCATTTGTTTAATGTTATTCAATATATGAAATTACTCGAGCCTTTTGTAATAACCAATACCGCAATGAAATATTTACTCTAAAATCTCTTTGTCATCAATGCTATATTTTTTCCACTGAGTAAAAAATGTTATTACATAGTGTAATGAAACATTGAAATGCCTTTGGCTCAATGTAATGCATGTAACTATGTTGCTGTTATTGCTTTGGTTATTGTTTTTGAATAGGCAATTCGAAATGAAATATTCGTTTCAACATGTATTCTTCTCTTTCTTAAATTGACGACCACATGCGAATGTGTGTTGGCCTATACATTTCAGTGTTATGAATGCAAACTGGTGAATAGTAAGAGCCGTATTCAATGTAAATCCAATGATTTCAATTTCAGCTCCTTTTCAACTGTTTGTCATTTTGCATTGATTTGTGTTCAGTGTACATCATTCATTGCACTGCAATTAATAGCATGTCCTGCATATTGCTGCAAAAGATATTCTGATTTATGGATTTATGTCCATTTGTACCATTTTTGGACCACAAATGCAGCAATTTTTTTTGATAATTCGTAAGCCACATAACGCAATGTGCGCATTATGGAAACATAGTCATAAAAGCAATTATTGACAAGTTCTCGAAATAGGTACTAAACATAAGCTTCTAATATCTTTATCCAATAGCAAATGAACTTAAAGTGAGGTTTATAAATAACTTCATAATTTTTTTAATTCTAAAAACTGGACTTTTTATTATTATTCATGTTAATTGAACACTATTGCTAAAGCAATTATATAAAAGGTGATGCTTTAAAACGAATTATCTTTGAGTAACAAAAGACCGTATGCCATATGTTATGGCAGCGCATCAAAATACTTTCGAAACTAATTAATTATTAAAGACTTTATCTTTTATTTAAATGAATAGCTAAAAATAATTACTATTTTGTTAGAATAATCCGAAAGCACATTTCAAAAACAAAATGTAATTGTAGACAAGCATTGATTTGGAAAGCTAATCAACTTAAAATTGTCTTTCATCTTTGTCAATCAAAACTATTACGCAGTGTAAATAATTCTAAGCACAAAAACTGCTTTATTTAGAGCACTTTAATAAACTCACCCTGAATTTATATTTACTTTTATATTTAACAATGTGGAAACTTTGGACCACTCCCAACAAAACTTGTTGCCACAATATACCGCATAATATTCTGATATTATGTACTCTCTCGTATAATATACAAATAAAAATATGTAATACGAGTACATAAAAACACACAAATTACGTCCGTTCATACCAAAGCATCATCGCTTTGCCTGAGGAAATATGCACAATACCCACTTCCTTCTGGGCCATAAATTACTGGTGTCGCCTTTTCATGTGTATTCATGTTATCATAGTTGCTGTTATTGTTGACCTAACCATTCATAGTATTCCGTTTGCGAACAACTACTTACTGCTGTCTTTTCTATCCTTAGTTCGCAGTTGTTGTAGATAGTAAAATTAACATTTTCAGCATTTTGATGGTTAAGACTTTAAGTGAAAAGAAACACCTTATTTTCCTTTTTTATTGCTGAGGTACAAGTGCTTGTAGTTCTTGTTACTTTTTAAGCTGAAATTTAACTTTATTTTCTATTTAGCTTGGTTTAATAAGTTACTGAGATATGAAATTTTAAGCGCCATACTTTTAAACATATGTCATTTGCAAAAGTTCGAATCAAGCAGAAATTTTAGTTTCAGCTCAAATGAAAACATTTTATGAGGATACGGTGTACATAACAAAATTTAACTTAACTTAATTAAATTTAATTTTACTTGCAACCTATTTTCAGAATATTTTAAAATATAGTCAATTGTTTTGCTACGACTTGATTTATACTTAGTATTAAAAAGGTCAGAGGCTTCTTATTCTATTCCCCATAGCTTTTGAGATATGTTCTTTGTTTCAAAAAATGTTCACAAAAAAATTCAAAATAATCAGTCATTAAAGAATGATCGATTTGGATACTAAATTATTTTTGAGACATTTTATGTCGTTGGTTCACGTTTTTAACAGAAAATAAGTTCAATAGAATAATAAGCCTTGTTAAAAATTCTAAGTCGATGGATTTCATATGGGAATTCAAACAAAACCACCTCTTAAAACAACATTCCATTTTACAAATACTTCACTATTGAGTTTGCAATTATAAAGACATTTCTTCTGCGCACATTAAAGAGATATTTGCCCAACTCAGTTTCAAAGTATTCAAAATTTTCACACAAACAACGTCATCAAAAATTTATAAGCAACGTGAGATAATGTAAATCAATCATCTTAAGACGCGCAAAAAAAATTACAAAAATTAATTATTCATAACAACAAAATTTGTCTTTATAAACAAAAAAAACAAAGGAAATACCATTTTAAATCTGAAGCAGCAGCTGGAAAAGGAATATTAAGGATATAAAAAAAATCACAAAAAATACCAAAAGGCAAAAATGAACTCTCAAAGAAATTAAATCTGGATTTTTATATCCATCAACCATGAAATGAAGTCAATGCGCAAAACAGCAGCGCTTCAGTGTTGTTATGTTGTCCCCAGTGGGTTTCATAGTCTCTGATTCCTTATTATAATTTTTTTTTGTTTCTTTCATTTTATTTTAATTTTTTTTTTCCTTTGCCTTATTGTTCCCCATCCGATTTATATAACGTGGTAATGTGGTAATGCACAAGAATTTTGCTGCCGCCGGTTGTTATTTTTGTTGTTGCTGCTGTTGTACGGTTCAGTACAGTGTGGTTACGCCATGGTTTGAGGTTCGTTGAATATAATGAATACCGCCATTGCGACAATATGGCTGACTTCCGGCGGAAAAAAGCAAGCATGTCGTTGCATGTCATAAGTGTGTGATTGTTGATCTCTCTTTGAGCTTGTATGTGTGCTTGTTCTACAGTGTGTAAATGTAATCACAAAAAAGAATGTAATTACCGCTTACACTTATGAGAATAAAATGAAATACAACTCTGCATGGACATCCAGCCATAGAGACACTGCACAGTGGCGTAAATTATGCAGACAAGTGCAATAAAAATAGAAAGAAACAACAAAGCCGTACATAACGCTATACTGTTGCTGTTAACTTTACTAATCAATAAAAAATTTACAATTTTTAGTTAGAAATCTGTGTTTACTCTTAAAATAACTTTTGCGTGAATTTTTGAACACCTCTTACATCGTCTTTTATTATTCATTAATATTGCAGTCAGAGATATAAATGTTTATCAATAGTTTAATTCGCAGGTATTGCTACAAACTCGAGGAAAAACTTTCCAATATATCTGCACATTAAAAATAATTTCTTCGTCTTTAACAAATATTTCCACAGCACTATATCACTTCAAATTAACAAAACATATACTGAAACTTTTTCACATTGTATTTAAAACTGACTAGTGACTCTAATGCGGCAGCCAGAATACAATTTCAACATTATTTAAAGGGAATTATTTGTGGGCATCATTGTTAAACCATAATATTAAGTGATTTCGACACATGCAAGTTGACTCCGCAACATATGTATGTATTTTTCAACTGTTTCCGTATTAGAACCTTTTTGGTTCCTCCATCTCCTCCCCGCTCATCTTCATCATCATTGATGTCGTAAACGGTTGCACTGTGTCTCCCAAACGGACATTTTAATTATCCATCTGCGTGGTTTTTGAGGTCGCTTTTGTCTGAATTAAATTATTTTGTAAATTGTACGAGCATAAGAGTAAACTAGAAAGTAAGAAAGAGACAAAATGATATGAAGGGGAAAAAAAAGTAGAAAGAGTAAAGCAAATGTGCCACAGACTACCCTAACAACAAGAACAACATTTGGGCAATATGAGTAAGAGTCTCACTACATACAGATAAGTAATCTTGGGACTAGGTATCAGACTGGTAAGGTCAGATTGTAGTAACAGCAACAACATCAAAAAAAAAACACACAAAATAGATTTTCTAATTAAATTCGCAACGCAGTAACTGCTGCTTTACATGCATGCAGTTCATGTCTGTGATCAAGGTTGTAGCCAAGAGGAAGCTTTAGCGGGTTTGGTCCCCAAAATTATTATAAGGTGTTCGTAACTCTTCATTGAAAGCCATTCACCACACATATGATTTGCTTATAATAAACATAAGAGCCGGTAACTTCAGTAAATTTGTGTCGAAATAAATAAATTTATCAAAAAATAACTTATTCGATACACCCTGTTTATCAGTATAAACAAATGTGTTTTTAATAGTGTGTAGAAAAATGAAATTAAAGTTTAAAATGCACTGTTTCGATAGAAATGTTGGGCTAGATTATGGTAGCGATGTAGTTTTTGCAGAGTTTTGTTTGGATATACACTCTTATCGGCAATTAAAGTTTATGGCTCCCAACTGATTTCAAATTAAAGAACGGAAAGATATTTGAAAATTTGTAGTTAAAACATAAGAATGTTATGCCGACTTGACGCTGAACCTGAAACAAACGATTGCAAATTTGGAGCTTTTGTATAGTCCAGGAAGTAGCGTTAAAAAAAATATACTCAATTGCGCACTCCGCTAATTTGCCCATTTAATTTTTTTGTAATCATTTGAACACATAGGCGCCGGATGCCACTCAATTGCTGAAACAGATTTACATATTGTGCCTAAATTAAGTTTCCTTGCACAAAACTAATTCTCAAGCTAATTGTACATCAAAATTAAGTTAGTCGCCAAACACGAGATTACTGCAAGTTTTTTGTTTAAGGGATTGCTCATACCGGTGAGAACCGTCTAAATTAGACCTTTCGTCGCTGAACCTAAGCTCGGTACTGAGTTTTTCTTATCACATCAAGAATTTTTTTAAATTTATGTTTCCTTTAAGTAATTATTAAATTACTTAAAACATGGAAATCCCATAGCCCACTAAGTCAATCAAATACCACCTTTGAAGTACTAAGTTTTAGCTAGTAATGTCTCTTTTTGAGCGGGAAGCTATCCATCAGAGATGCTCAAATCCATTTCATTATGCGACCCTGTTTAACAGACTGAATGACACAGCGGCAATATATTTTGTAGCGCTATCTCTCGTACTAATACGTTTTCGGATAAAATGTAATAAATCAAATATTTTGAAGTCCAATTATGTGCAATAAGATAAAGGTCATAGGTCAGCAATAAACTTATTTCAAAATATGAAAATCAAAAGTATTTTTTTTTCGAGAAAAAGTTGGGGCTTTTTTTTCATTGAAGATTACCTTTTGATTTGAAAAATTTTTTTGTTTAAGTTTGATACTTTCTGGTTTTAGATACATCAAAGTCATACAGAAAAGTTCTACCAGTAAGCATTGTTGCATAAAAATATATTTGGAAATAAAGTTAAATACTCTGTCTTGTTCTTGTCTTAAAACATTCAAATCAAATAAAGTTGCGTCTGAAGAATTAAAGTTTTTCCTTGAAACTTTTTTACATTTTGAATGCTTGCGAAACCACCGCCACTCTGCACCGAAATTACTAATTGGCTATGACGCTGTCTGTGACTTTCAATACTAAAGACATATAAGCAATTTTAGTGAAGTATTTTTTTTAATTTATGCTGCTACATGTAAATATTTTAAGTTCATTTAAATTAAACGAAAGATTCAAAACTTAGCATTCAATACAAAGTAACAAAATGACCTAACAAAAAAAGACTCAAATAAATGGCACGTTTAAATTTGAACAAATTTTTCTTAAAATAAATTTTTTTTTGTTAGTTTTCTAAATGTTTTGCAACATCAATAAAACTTTCATAAGACTAAAGGCCATGTAAGAGCATTCATAAATAAAATAAATAAAAAATATTCAAATAGCTTTATCACCCTCAAAAGCTGTTGTTCTGGAGTAGTTACATTGCAAATAACCTAAGCTAAACAACAGAGGGGAAAAAAACATGTATTTGCATACAAAAAATACCGAACTATAGTAAAAACAAAAGGGAAACTTAACACAAAGAATAAAAAGCCTATCAAAATCACATCGCAAAATAAAAAATCCCATAGATTTACGAGTACACAGCACATATCATTTGTGTATGTTTGTGTGCAATACAAGCTAAGTCGTGTTTTTATTGTAGGTCCTTGTATATTGAAGTACACATTTGTTATACTGCATAAGTGCGCCATATAAAATGTGATTTAAATATTTTGGCATTTGAACTTAGTATAAGAATTTATTTCATGGTACTGTGTAAATACCATGATTTTATTTGCACTTTATAGACTCCTTTATATATAAGTTTAATACTTTGCCAAATAAAAATAAGTAAAATACCTAAAAACAAGTAAATGTCTTCATCGACTTGTTGGTCCTTGCAATAAACTCTCTACATTCGGTATAATAATCTGTTGGTCATAAATATATTGACATTATTCTTTTACACTGGCGAAAAAGTTCGTCTCTTCTGAGCGCAATAACATTTTGTGGGTCTGAATCATACGCATACCCTGTGCTGCCCAGAGAGCGAGCAGGCGCTCAAAGACCGTAAAAATGAGAAAAAAAGGCGCTTTAAGAGCGTAATAAAGCGATAAAGAGCGTAAAGCACATGCTTGTCGTTGGTCATACCTTTGAAGCGAATGTTCGCTTCTGAATTACCTCACCAATCACCTTGAAAGACAAAATATTTAAAAAAATGAATGCAACCAAACAATAGCTTACAGATATTAAAAAAAAACCTTCTTGAAACACAACTGTTGATGTAAACTATGATCGAGCGAGTATTCAACTTTTTTTTGGGTCATTTTATTAAGTTTAGTTTTTGGGCAAGTCTGCTTAAGAAAAAAAGTCCAAAAACAAGAAATCTCAGTGTAGAATGGATGTTGCAAGTATATTCGTGTCTTCTAAATATGTACGTATATCATAAGATAATTTTTGCAGTTTTTATTAAAATCATTTTTCTTAGTGTACAATATAAACTTCATGCACATTTTTGTTTCTTATCATCTTCTGGTATTTTGTCAGTAAAATATTTAAAGCTTTCGATTATAACTATCCTTTGCCCATGAGCAGCTTGAGATTGCATTTTAATACCATGTTATTGAATTTTTTACTTATTCTTCTCCTTCGCTTTATTTGTTATCTTTGCAGATTTCAATATGCAACGTGAAGCATCCATACCGGAGGATATTTTAGATCAACAACACATTGAGGACGAACAAGAAAATGCTGAAGGTGATGGTGAAGAAAATATTGTAAGTACATAACATGTGTACAGATTTTACGTGTGTGTTGCAGTTAAATGCGTATGAATGCACATTGGTATTAAAAATCACTTAAAATACTTTGTATGAAATTCTTTGAAAGCACGATATCATAAACTTTTGTCAGTGTCAACTCAAGTAGCACCAAAACTTGAAAGGGCTTGTCATTCTTTGTTGTTGCATTATGAAAATATTCTTCTATTGTTAGAGGCTTACAAAAAGCTCAAACTATTGAGAATTCTTTTGATGAACTATTTGAGCTTTGAGCAGCATTGGCTTGAAATGGCAATATTCATTTAAATAACCATTTTTTTAAGGCAGCAGAGATGAAAAAATAGAATTTTGAGATTTTTTTTTGAGATACAAATAAATATTAAAAATTAATTGACGGAATGCGAATACAATTTGCAACTTTTTTATCGTTTGCCGTTTTAAGTTTTTTAACAAATTTTGTATATTTTCAATTTATTTGTATATTTTTTTATGTATAATTTCATTTTTTGACCTCATAAGAACAGCTTACAGTTTCTAAAATTTTATATAAAGCCCTAGGAGAACAGAAGCATTTTATAGTATGTACTATATTTTGACATAAGCCAAGCAGAAGTTGTCAGTGAAACCACAAAAATAACAATGAAGTCCCTAATTAAATTTAACAAAAAACAAAGGAAATTATTTCAAGTATTTTCTTTATAATCAAACAGAACTTTGCGCATTTATGAGCAAATAATAAAAAGAAAATTGTTCGTAGTCTCTTACACATTGTTTGTCTTTTTCACTTATATTTTTTTCATCTTTTTTTCTTTCTCTGATGATGACATCATGCAGATACTTGAATCCCAAAGGTCCACTATAAGAAATTTCACCTCTTCTAACAACAATAACAACAACAACAACAATGAAAACCACGGCAATAATAATAAAAACTACAACAGCGATGTTGATGATGACAACGGCAGCAACAACTATAAGCGTAAAAAAAAGAAAACCAACAACAACAATAGTTCCAACAAAAACCAACATAAAAAATTGAGTAACAACAAAAACAACCAACATCACCACTTTGAGATCTCGGTTGAAATAGAAAACGATGAGCCACCAAATGCTGACGACAACAGCGAAAGTTTACAAAATGAAAAATTGGGGAACAGGCAACAGCATCATCATCAGCAGCAGCACCAACAGCAACTGCAAGCAGTAGACCAGCAACAGCAACTGGACGACAATGTGCACTTAAATGAACTGAAATTTAATAAACTTACGGTCGTAGAAAACTTGAATGATAATGAGGACGATGATGATGATGATGCAGCTGATGTGGTTGACTTTAAATGGAGCAGCAACAACAACAAGGAGCAACAGCAGCAGCAGCAGTATAAATACGATGAAAAACAACAAAACGATGAGCAAGTGAAGGCAATTGGTGATATTGAGGACAACAACAGTTTTCGCAAAGAAACTGCTTGGGAAGCAGAAATTACAAATGACAATGATGCATCTGCTGCCGTTGCTGTTGCTACGGGTGATGGTAGTACCAATAATGATACCGATGATGATGAAATTGCTGATGCAACTACAGTACCTAGAACAACAACAGCGAAAACAATCGTATTTGTTGGACGCAAAACCAAACGACATGGAACAGCACTCAGCACACAAAAGCAGCAGCAGCAGCAAGAACAATTCATGGATGTTGCTGACCAGCAATATGATGAAGAACAGCAACAAATGATATATGACAAGCAAGACCATTCTCGGCATCATCATTTCAATAGCGATAGCAGTAGGAGCAGCAACAACAATAATATGCCAACATTACAAGATGACTTAGATCAAGAACAAACAGAACAAAAACAAAAATTACTGGTGAAACCCGATTACTCAATCAGCTACTTTGGCATTTCAACTTCGAATGGTAGCAGCACAAGTACACAAAAGGATATGCGTGTAGGAGCAACAAATGTGGAGTCCTTTTCAATGTCCGATAGCAGTAGTAGCAATAGCAAAGGTCAAGATGTGTTGAAGTTTATTAATGAGGATGGTGTTACTTTGAGCCAGCATTCAGATTATGGTAAGTTACCATGAAACAGTTCACCAACACGAGTACATTTGTACATGCATGTTTCTGTAAAATGATTGTTGTTGATGTCATTTGCGGTTGGATGATTTTTATTGGCTAAAGATTGGCCAAAACTAAAATTTAAAGTTTATGGAATAAAGCCTGCAGGCAGCACAATTAAGTTTTAGGACTCGCATCGAAAGTATTATTTTTTTCGCATTGTTTTTTTTTTCGCTATAAAGATGGTCAAGAATTGATTTCATTTCCTTTAAGAGTAAGTAGAAGATAAATTCAATATTCTAGTGAATTGTCATATTGCTACACTTAAACTTTTAGGACTTTTTACCCCAGAGCTACTTTGTCCATACATGGCATATGGTGTTTGTTCTTGATGAATCCTTAGTCAAATTATTAAAGGCTTCAGGCTTTTGAAAGAATAGCAAACTAATTGAGCCCTTTCTTTTGAGAATGATGTCAATTCCATTTCGTTGATTGGAAAACTTAAGCATTCTAAAATAAACTATGAAAAATTTAGTTCATGTTTTATTCACAGCGAAGAGGAACTTGCACCACTTTTAAAATAAAATGCTCAAATATTGCCAATTTGGTAAATCTTACTAATAAGCTACTGAAATGCTTATTTATACACTTTTTCAATCTTTTTTGAATTAAAATTGAGGCAATTAAGAAAAACAGCCAGAATCATCTGAATAAATCTTACGTTAAGGTTGGTTTAAGGCTAAACTTTCACTACTTATTAGCACCCTTTTTCCTCAATTTTTTTGTAATGTAAATAGCGCCGATATACGAAGGTATAACTTTGCATAGGGCTAATGACTTTAATTTACCTTAATTTTCTTTTAATTGCGTAAGCTAATACCACATTGCCACAGAACTATTGAATTTCGTTAGAGGGAACGTTCTAGTAACTAACTCCGTACTATTTGGCACTTTTTAATTTTACGATGTTTTCTAATGCTATGACTCTTGGACTTTCTTTATGTCTGTCGATACAATTCGATTACTGCCGATCTATCGATGACAGTCGATGCTTAGCTATATCGGAGCTATACCCATTGTTATCCGTCTTTCTTTTAATGTTCTTCAATATCTTTTGACCTTTATCAACTGTATGACTTGTGCCAACTTTTGTAACGTTCGTTCACCTATGTAAGCTTTATCAATTTTTTTGTTTTCAAACACTAATTGATATTTTCCGGCATTCGAAATTTTTTCGATGCTTTGATCGTCTGTTTTTAGTACCTTCAAATTCGATCGACCTTTTTTTACATTTCTCATTAATTTTTGACAAACTAAGAATTTTTTGAATTCTTTTGAAATTTATTCTGACTCTTTTGACTCATCAACTTGAATTTTTGATTTACAGTAGAATCACAGTTGAGATAACTATTTCGTGCAGAGACATACCCCTCTACCCAGATTTTCCTCTCACTCAAAATTAAAAATTAACTCGTAGATTTTAATAAAAACCAACGATTTGTTTGACATTATATTGCATAGTTGTTTATTTGCATATAAATAATGCAGAAATCATTAAAAAAGTAAAAAACTTACACTCACTTTAGTTTTGTCATTTCACATTACCAGGCATATTTATGTATATTACAAGAACAAATCACTTTTTAAAAAATCATTCTCTGTAGTTTGTTTTTTTGTATAGCCATATCTCCTATATTTTGCAGCACCATCTAAAGCATTCAAGCGAATTAGTCTTCTCCTCCATTTTTCGGTTTGTCAAAAATTTAAAAAGCTTCGGTTGCCGTAACTTTAGATTTTAAGCCATTTCATTCTTGTTCTTCCCCGCCGTCAGTATCAGTCTGTTCAACATTAACAATAACCTCAACATCTGTATTATCTGTGCTTTTGTCATCCATTTCAGTCCATTGTCTTAGTTCGTCAATGATGAAGTAATTCAACTTTAACTTCAACCGCACAACTTTCTGCCAAAAAAACACGCTTGTAGATGAAAACTCTCATACTTTTATTATATAAAACAAAGTGAGCGACACTAATGTAACGGGAAACTTTTTCGTCAAAAATTAGTAAGTTCCCTCTACTTAGCACTCATCAGTGCTCTTTACTGTATAGAGTAGTAAATGGAAAAATTTTTCCGGTACCTTCGAGCGAGAAGTTCTCTTGACCAAGAGTTGCCTCAACTTCGAGTCTACTGTATCTTAATCTATTCTCATTTAGATCATTATTCTCGATGAAAAATTAGTGCATAATTAAGCCTCTGTATGCACTTCGTTTGTGTAGTTTTGTATTCAAGTCACTTGCTCCTTCAGTTTATGCCTTTTGTTTTTTATTTTCTTAGATTGTATAAAATTTGCTTGGCGCACTAGTCTTTTCGCAATATACTTTAGAGCTTCAATGTTTTGGATATCCTTTGATTAATTCAATTTCAACAAGCTTTCGAAATGCAATATTTCTATTTAACAGCCCCCAGTTTCACGATATTGGTACATTTACATACAAAACTAATTCATCTCAACTCATTCCCGAAAACAGTCTCGAATGTTATTTAAGAGAATTTTGTAACAAAGTTTTATCAAATGTGAACTATGATTGGCATTCATATGACCTTCATTAAAAATTTGCATTTAAATTGTCGGCCATTTCAATAAATAAACAAAATTTTCCACTTCTTCTTCTTCGTTTGCCTTGAAACAAAACTCATTAAATCGTAAGTTTAAGTTGCCCACAAGTAAGTCTTCAGTTCCACATTTAACCAAACCATTTTAAGCGACCACAAAGAACTTGCAGCGCCAAGTAACAACGACCACATTTCTGACGAATTTTCATTTACTTGAAGTAAATTCAACATCTTAGCCAGCAGCAAGCAATTCGTTACTTGCAATATTTTCTGAAAAGACGATACGTTCGTACGTAAGTTGTGTGCGGTCACATACAAAATGCAAAAGTAAGCGGCAGTACAAACTGTGGGAAACTCGAAAATATTTTCAATTTACCAGCAGCCACACAAATATTTGTGGAATTCTCGAAATTCGAATCACGTTCTTGCATTGTCCCACTTAGGGGAGAATCTATCAAAATGCAGACATTGTAACTGAAGAATAAAAAAAAGCCGAGAAGAAGAAATCTACTTTACGTGCATATCTTGCAAGAGGAGTAGTAGCTGAATATCTGAAACTTAGGAGTCTTACGTGTGTATATGTGTGTGTACCTTGCAATGTCCTTGAGTTGTAGGCTGCAAAGAAGATAGCAGTTGGGGCTGCTGATGTTGTACCAACGGGGAGCTGCTAGAGCTTATAGCTGGTTTATTTTGTAACCTCTTCAATTGTTATATTCGTATTTATTCGAATTTAGCTTAAAGAAAATACAGATAAGACAACAAATACAACAACTACTACTTGCACAGTCTGTTACCGTAAGTTGTATTGATATTCTTTGGGGAAATTTTGTACAAAGAAAATTGTGTGCCAACTAAAAGTAGTACGAGTGGTGTTGACTTTTTTTCGTGCTGGTGCCTTATTGCCACTCGATTGGGTATCAAAAAAAACAAAACAAAAAAGTTAAATCTTTATAAAGTGGTCCATTGAGAATTTTAACAAAAAAAAAAACAAAAACAAATTGTCATTTGTAATGCCTACGTTTATGTGTAATTTCTTCTTGATTTACTTGTGTATGCGAAAAAAAAAATTCATCTCAAGGATAAAAAATAAATTGCTACTAATTTAATAAAACGAATTTAAAAATTTGTTCCAGCAACACGTTGGCAATCCGTAAAGAGTCTCTTAAAGATCGTATTAGGCTTCCTCAAAGCTTGAAAACTGTATGAAGAAGAGTCAACTCACGAGATTATTCAATAATTGGTTGGAATGATTTTAAAGTGCGATTTTAAATAAATGGTCGGTTACTGCAATCCATGTATGTGTATAAGTGTGGTCATAAGTTACAGGACCTTATATTGAAAAAATAAGTGCAGGCAGATCAATCTGTCTTTGAGAAAATCATCTTAAATGAACATGAAACTTCTTGTTATCATTCCTTTTTGACAATGAAGAGAGTGGTTATTTATTTTTGTACAAACAGGTGGTTGAACAACATTTAAGCCCGTTTTAATTGCTATAAGACAGCATAATTACTTTACTTTTTTTTTTTGTTGGAAAGGTTGTAAAGAGTGGCAGTGCAGAATGTAATTTGTTTTATAGTAGGTGGTGCCATGCGCCTACCAGGAATATATATTTCCTGGTAGGCGCGTACCAGCATATATAAACTAATATACTGGTTTTAATAAACGTTCAGATAGATAAGAATCTCTAAGTTCTTTAAGTGGGTGTGGCAATGCCTCTAATGCTACGGCTGAGTCGTAGAGAGTATGAAATTTGGTATGGAGATAGACTGATTCTTAAATAAAGACATTTTTGAGTAAGGTGGTCCCAAGCTCTTTACGAGAAAAACCGTTTTCGTTGCTAAAAAAATTGTTGATTAAATTTGGTACAGAGATGGATTGGACCCTGATATATGTTTATAATGAACGGTACTACGCCTCTAATCAAAAAATATGCTTCACAACTAGACTAATCAAACGATTTTCATAAAATTTGGTAGATAGGTTGAGCCATGCGGAAAGGTATTTACATTAAAAGAAGTAGTGCCACCCCTATTAGCTTCAGGAGAAGTTATGGTGACGAAAATTCAGCTTGTAAAACAGTGATGCATTCAAAATAGCTTTGTATCAAAATTAACTAAAAAATTCGTCTTTGTAGTGAAATTTGGCTTTATAATATCTTTCTAGAACAAGATATAAGATCATGATAAAGAGACCGCATGTCTCTTATGTTTTAATACTGTAGCCATATAAGTCACTTAAAAAACATATCGTCTCATGTTTTCAGCGACATATAAGATAGGGAACATTATTCTCCATTTTATGTTGCTTTACCAAAACATATATGAGTAAGGTATAATTCGCCTTTGACATATGATGTAATATATGACCGATAACCTAGTAGATAGAACGCAGCACTATGAATCGCTGGGACATTCGTTCGAGACTGACTTTGCCAATTTGTAAATCGTAAGTAAAAATTAAATGTGACAATAAATAAAATTAAAACAACAAAGTTCTACAATTTGCATAATACTATATAAAAAATAAATGAAGTCATTCAATAAATCTCTAAGACCGGAAATAATTTTTAGGTGTTTTTAAAGTGTTTTTTAAACAGCTCAGAAATATATTTTACTTTTGTATCTTACAACAATGGTTGATTTTCATCCAGTGTGCGAATACTAGTGTTAATAGCTAGACAGTAATTATATCTTTGAGTGCAACTATTACCAGTTTCAAATCGGTCCTAAAATGTGCAGAAGTTTTTTTCAACTAATCACTGTGTTTAATGCTATATTTTGCTTATCAAATGGCTTGGAACATTTCATTATACAAAAAAAAAATATAATTTGCTTACGAAGCATTAAAAAATGTTTTCTTGAGTCAACACTGATAAGTACTCACTAGTTAATACAATTGCAGTATAACATCCAGTTAGTTAAAAATATCGAAAAAATTTCACACAAAATTGCCTGACTACATTTTCTTCAAATATTCTTTAATAGCTATTAAGGAACCCTTACCATAAACATATAATTTTTTCCAAGTCATAATCATAAATTTTATAAAATGTCATAATCATAAACTGCATACATAAAAAATAGTTCCAATAGTGCAAAAAAAAAATAGTCCCAATTGCCATAAAGTGTCAACAGCCTATTGCTACAATGGAAAAGTGAACCAATTGGAAACAGAGACATTTAACACAACAACCATTAGGCGAGCAGCAACGACGAGGAGAAAAGTCTAGAAATGATTATGATATAAGAAAATTTTGCTTTTATTTTTACTTCTCTATTTTTATGCCATTAATAAAACTTAATTTAGCACAATCCCACGGTTAAATGTTAGCTATTTGTTGCTGACTTTTGTATTTTTCTCTTCTTTACGTTTGCAATTTTATTATCATTGCAGTCACGCCGACGTTAACAGCATTTGAACAACATAAGGCGCAACGACGTAACAATCGAAGAACGGGGCATAAAAGTCACAAAAAGAAATATAAGGATTATTTGAGATATGTCAAGGCAACAGCAACAACTACAACTACAGCAGCAATAACAGGAAAATCAACGACAATTCAAGCACCAACAATGGCGAAAGTAGTAATGGCAGATATAGCGACAATACCAGCAGCAATGGAAGAAAAAGAATTGAGACCAGAACAACAACAGCATGAAAGACAACAACAACGGCTTGCCAAGCTAAAACAGTACAAGAACGATATTAAGTCTATGGAAAAAACGCGACAACTGCCCGCAGCATCATCGCCAATTTTCGTACTGACAAATCGTCGTGCTAATGCTGCCACAACAGATGTCCTGGCTGCTGGTAGTAGTAGTGTTAGTGAAGTCACTATTAGGCCCTATTATGAAGGTCAACTCAGTTATTACATGGAAACCAGAGACGATGAAGATGAGACGAAAAATATGCCAGGTAATAATGTTGGTAAATTAATAACCAGTGAAACTGGTAGCAACAATTGGTATCGACGTATGCAACCGATATTACGAAATGGTATGACAAAACAGCGTGACAATAAGCGGGAACATAATAAACATCATCATCACCACCATCATTTGCATGAACATCACCTGAAACAACATCAGCAACATGGAGCTCATCATCAGCATCAACATCATCATCACAATCATCATAGTCAAAGCCTGCAGCGTGAGCATCGCAAGCACTTGCACGAAGAGCACCAGCAGCACCAGGAGAGCGGTAAGTTAAATTCAAAATTATTAAATAGAGGGAAATCAAGCAAAGATGATTCATAAAGAAAACCACCAAGGGACTGGGAAGTCATTGCTCAGAGCTTGAACCTTCACAAAAAAAAAGAGCTTGGCTAGAGGCGAAAAAATTTGAAAAAGATCGATTGGTGGCTTTTGTGGTTTTGAAATTTCTTTTACTCTTTAAGCTCAAGAAATTTGCATGCCATTTATCACAGGCTGCCTAAGAAAGTGAATGACTTCATCAGCAGTTGACGCCAATGACAACCGACTTCATTTATTTTTCATCTTAAATATGTCTGACTTAAGTCCGTGCAGAATTGTGGCTGAATTTACCCTTGAACTAGAACTGACTACAACTGCGTATGGGGCTAATTTTGATTTCAAAAATTTATATTTCAATATGCGCATTTCCAGAAAGTTTTTTCATTAACTTTTCGGCACCTTAATTTACCTTTATTCTCCTCACAGATTCCAGTGATTCGGTGAGATCGTCCCAAAAAGAAATCAATCTTGATAAATCAGTACAACATCACGCATATCAACGACGTCTGTCTGCAACCAAAAAAGAACAACAACCGCCATATAGACCACATTATACACCCTACGTACCACTTGAAGCACCAACCGCACCGCTCCCAGCACCTAGCTATCACGCTGCTCAGCAACAAAAATCATCAAGCGATGGTGCACTCCGAGAATTGGGTCACCAAATCACACAAATGGAAGAGTTCGATCGCTACTATCGCAAATGGCCGCACTTGGCGCGCGTGCAATATCAACTAAACGATGAGAATTATCGTGCCGCTCATGGCGGTGCTCTACTAGATGCTGACTCCGAAACTGAATACGAATATCAATTGGCAGGTGATGAAATTGAAGATGAATTCGATACTGAAGACGACGATGACGAAGATGATGATGCTGAAGATGCAAATTTACCACCATATATTAAGAAATATAATCGACGCAATAAACAGCTGCTTAATCTGCTCGAAGGCACTTTGCCGCCACCGACGCCACCCAAACGCATCATCTGGTCCAGTTCAGTATTACAGCCGGGACCACGTGATTCTGCACCGGTGCGAGTTGATGACGATTACATTAAGGAGAAACGTAGACGTTATCACAAGCAACACAATGGCAACACAAAACAATGGAGTGGCACCAAGGATTTGTTTGCTGAACAACGAGATGCAAGTGAAAAGTTAAGCGACACCAGTGTAAATGATGACACGACAGCACCAACAACAGCAAAAGCAACTGTACAAACAGCTCTGCCGCGTCAAACACTAAATTTGCATGTTACGCAAGATGGGCAGCAACAACCATCACAACAGCCCCCTTTGAATGTCATCCCTGGTGATGATGTTGATATGTCATCGTCATCATCACAGGAATTTGATGATTGGGAAAAGGAAATTGCAACGAGTGTTAAAGGAAGTGAGAAAATGAAATGGCAAATTGAAAACTCAGCTGCAGCAACAACAACAGTTGCTACTCCCACAGCAACAACAACACTGAAACCCGCCGTTTTTCGATTACCTTCATATCCTGGCTTTGCCGGTAGTTTCATTGGAAAGCCACGCAGTCGCAGCTCTCAATTTGCACCTAGCAGCGGTAGCAGCATCATTTCAAGTGGCAGCAGCAGCAGCCGTCTCTTACCTGGCATTGCGGGTAATCGTGCTGGAAATAGCTTCATTACCAATGCGCTTCATGCTGGAAATTACAAATCAGCAATGAATATACGCGATAGTAGCATCAGCAGTGAAAGTAACAACAATATCGCACCACCAACATCAGTCCCACCAAGCTCATCGGTTACTGTTGCTGTTGCTGCAAAGCCACTTAGCAACAGCTTTGTTTATCATCGCGTTGAGGCGTCGCCACGTGCTGTCGGCGCTGGCTTTACAGGTCATAAGCAACGTTTACCTTTTGTTGCAATCACCGATCGACGTTTGGAGACGTCAAAAAAATCGTTTGCGCTGTTGGAACGTCAGCGTAGCGACTTTGAACAAAATCACTATCCGATGCCTTAAACTTAAAAATAAAACGAAAAAAAAAATTTAAAACGCAAGAGTTAAGTACATGCACACACATACATACACATATACACATATATAAAATAAACAAACCAAAAAATAATTTTTTGTTCAAAGCTAATTGAAAATGTAGTTGCCAAGTGTAGGGTGTATTGAAAATGCAATAAAAGAAATCGATAATTACTTAAGCGAGGACCGCTAGTTTTTTCATGAGTAGAAAGATTTTGCGGCAATGTCGATTATTGTCGTCATTTAAAACCAGTCCGTAGATATGTCTGCTACTTAAAGGTTATTCTGCCTGTCTTGCTTCCCATTAATTGCAGAGAAATTTGATTGAGCCAACAGTTATAGAATAGAAATTTTCGAACTAAATGATTTCTTCTGTCATTTATCTTCTCATGGAATATGCCTCTACCAAATGCTTTCAGATATTTCCAATAATTTTAAAATTGGTGTCTAATGAAAAATGGTATGAACATTAGATAGCAGCGATATTAGGCGCTTAATCTTAAAATATATCGTTCGGAGAAAAACTAACCAACGAATGTTTTAAGTTTCAACCTGAAATTGTCGTTTAGATATGACAGAATCTTTTTCAATCAAAGAAATCATATCCATGAAATACATCTTGCAAGCCTAAGAATATGCTACATAAAAATGTTATTGGCTGGATTATGGTGCATATACAATCGCATACACAGAGAATATATATTAATTCATTTTTGAAAGTAACATCAACGTCGGGTAGCATAGTCCTATACCGGCTATTTTTTTTGTAAAATCATTTGCTCCAGGCAAAACTAGTTATTCCTAGGTAAAGTAGATATTTTTGCCTAAGTTTATGCAATCATACTTGAATGAAAATCGCTATGCCTAGCAAACCCGCTGTTGGACCTATCACAAAACTTGCCACTCTTAACTTTCAAATCAAAAACTCGAAGTTTTATCTATTAAAACGTGAATGATACCCTTTATGTTTTTATTTAACTAGACTGCAAATCTTTAAGTTTTTTACGTTCGATCTGACATTTTTTTAATGTTTATAAATATTAGCTGCAAGTCTAGATTAACTGACTAACCTTTAAGCTTAAAAATATGCAGTGAGGCTAGCGAGGCCAGTGTTGGACATAATATGGGATGCAAGGCCGCTAAGTCACTACAACTTGAATGCAGATGTACCGTATATTTTATTGTATGCATGAAAAGTGGACAGTCTTAATTAAAGAACCTACATTAACCCTACTTAACAGTTAGGACATGTGGGTGGTGGTCTTCAACTGCAGCTCATAGATTGCATGTTGCACTATTTCCAACATTGGTTTCGCTAGCCATAGTGCTTTTACATTAAAATTTCATTGCATATTTTCAGGCACACAATCAACTAGTCCGGCCCGCATATTCCCGAAATTCTCGTTTCTAATACTCTTGAATTTAATTAAATTTTATTTTCAAAGGTGGTTATTAGTTTTGGAATCTCAAATGTATAAATTCCTTTCATCCCATTAAACAACTGCGAATTTTTCCACAAAGTTTGTATTTAGTTTTTTATAGTTTCAACTTTATGCTCTTTTTAACAAATCAAAGCACACCCTACTCTCGGCAAACTATCAATCTACATGTGAGCAGTAAACTGATTCAACTACGTGTGCCCAAAATATGCCTGAAAATTTTTGTTTTCTTACAAATATTTGATGTCATTATTTGATGTTGATTTGTATTTAAGAAAATAAAGAGCATATTTTTAAACAGGCATTAGAATCAGCTTACTGTTTATGTCAACTGTATACCGTTTACAGTCATAACTATTTTTTGGAGAAAAATGGTTTTGTCCAGGCCAAATTAGTTGGACAAAACCTTAATGCTGAAATAATGTCGAATATAAGCCCTAAGCTGTACCCACACTATAATGCAGAATTATTGTTTTCATACTGAAAAACCAGATTGGATTTATGCGCCATGATAAGACTCTTTTAGCAAGGGCAAAACTGATTATTCCTGAAGGTAAGTTATCGACATATATATATACATAATTAACAAATTTTAGCGTAGTTCAGATGGTGGCACTCAAACGCTGTTAAACTTATAAGCTATAGTTACGTAGAACTTGATATACCCCATACATAATTATAGTACATAGATACACAACATATATAGATTTAGTAGTACTTTCAGTAGCTTAAGTGGTGATTGAGATTTTAGCATTTAGTGACTTTGTAATTTGTATTAGGTAATTTTTGAGTTTTTATTTTTATATGTGAAGATTTCTATTGTATTTAAGCTTAAGTAGTTAACGGCTTTAACGTTTTGTGAAATGTTTTTATAACTATAGTTCTTTTTTCATATTTAAAACGAATTTTTCAATTCTTAGATAAGTCACTTATGAGTGTTCATTGGACAACTTAAATTAAAATTTCATTTATTCCTTTAAAGAGTCGTTCATGTTCTCTAACATGACCAAGGCGGGGCCCGAAAATCTATGAAATTGGAGAGGGACTTAAGCTAAAAATATATGCATAGCCGCAAGTTCTTGTGGCATTCTAATTTTCTCAAGTGATTGAAATTTCTGACTAGAAACGTAATTATTCTTCCTTCTTTGCTAGCTCATTCTTTTTGAAGTAAAAAGTTAAAACCAAAATCTAAAGCAAATTGCTGGTTTTATTGAATGAACCGAAGCTTGAAACTTCGAATATTTACCTCTTTTAGAATATACTAACCTCTACTTTTTTAATTAAATTCCTAAAAAGAAACAACTTCATAGCAGTTCCTGAATGCAAAGTATAAAAGATGATTTGGTTTTTTGAAAATTGTAAAAATTGCGTAAAATTTGCAAAGTCCGTGACCTCCAATTTTGGCATACCGCTTTCCAATGTTGCTGCAATTGCGACGGACTTCTTCCTATACAATAAAGACTTCACGTAGCCCCACAAAGAATAGTAAAATCGCATGATCTTGGTGGCCAATGGACTGCTCCAAAACGTAAGATCCATTGCTCACCAAACTCGGCCCTCAATAGGTTCATGGTATCACATGCTGTGTGGCATGTAGGACCGTCTTGTTGAATTCACATGCCAACCAAGTCCAATTTTATCATTTTGGGCAATAAAAAAACGATAATCATCGCACGGTACCTTGCTCCATTGGCTGTAACGTTGCATTTCGATTAGGAACAAGAATATTACATGAAGTGAGAAGCAATGACTTGTAAATGATCGCTTGAATAAATTTATTTTAGCAGTGAGCAAATACCAATTTATTATAATTTATTTTATGAACTTTAAACGTAAATTCATTTCAAATAAATTTTAACATAAATAGGTTTCGCTTTTACGTGTTGTTTAACACTCAAATGTAAATAATTAAACAAACAAATTATGAATATATAAATCAAACACAAGAATATAAATTTACATGGAAAAAAATCTTAATTGCAGTACGTAAAATAAAAAAATATTAAGAAAAAAAGAAAAATCATATGAAACAAAAACTAAAACACATATCAAGCAACAATAAATGTGTGTTAAACACAGCAACATTTATATAGAGTATAGCAAGAGAATATTAAATGCAATACACCAGCAAAACGAAACCATACATTCACATCCTCACCTAAACACATACACACACACACCAACGTAGTTGCTTTTAAAATCAGCAACTTTTGTTGCTTAACACAATTAAAGTTGTTCAATTGTTTCACAAAAAGGAACTCACATTCACATTGTGTTAAATTTTAAAACCGAAAAATCAATGAAACCTAAAAGTATACAATAAAATTTTACTTAATTTTCAATTGCATATGTATTTCAATGATCTTTGATATGAAGAATTTTATAAAACTAAAAAGTTTTACATGCATTTTACTGAAAATAATTTCTCATATTGAATTTAAGCAAACTTTTACAAGAACACAGCAAATATTAAAAAAATTTTTCTTTAAATAGCAAACTATGGAAAAGGTAAATTACATCTCCTTCGCAAATTTACCATTTGTGGAAAAATCATACCAATGAACTGTTTGAAGAAACTAAAGCATTTCATTTTTAACCACAATGTGTTATTAAAGAGTAAAAAATTCAGAAAAACCAATTTGAACTTCTAAAGTGTTTATGTTTAAAAGTTATATTTTTAATTCCAAGAGCTTAAACATTTATTGTTACAGCAGAACTTATAATTTAGGTTTATTTAAGAGCATAAAACATATATAGTTTAGCAAATATTAGTTTAATCAATGCTTTGTTACATTAAGAAAATGCAGTCATACCACATAGTAGACATTAAGGAAAAAGAAATAAAATGATTTAAAAAAATTAATAAAAATATAAAGATATATTGTAGAGTTTGTTCTCATTTATTTTATTCCACGCAAAACGGGTAAGTTGTTTGATATCAGTTTTCAGAATCAAATAGATTTAATTTAAAATATAAACTAAACGTAATGTTAACATAAGTCTCAGGTTAAAGACTTTCAACCTTTAAAATTTAGAAAATGGAAACAATTACTGGTCTCTTAGTTTTTCTGGGATAAGGTGTTTCAACAACTTTAGGCTTTGTGGTTGGTATCTTGGAACGAGTCCATGGGAAGCTCCAATTTTTTATAAACCTTAAACTTGTCATTTTTTTCGTAGCGCGTAGTAGGGCAAATATAGAAAAGAGTAATGGGCAAAACTAGTTTATAGACACGCCTACCGCTCATGCAAATAAAACCTCTAAGACGCTATATTGAAGGCGTTTTTTGATGTATTATAGTCAAATTTCTCACGAATGCTATAAAGAACTCGGACAATCTCTCAACAAAAAAAAATACAATATTCGAAGAAAAGCGTGGCACATTTCATAGAAAAGTTTTAGAGCAAAATACTGAGATATTTATTTATGGAAATAACGCCAAGTTCGACAGAAACAGTAGGTATGATTCGGAAAAGTTTTGGACAAGAATTGGGCGAACTTTTACAAGTGAACAACGTGCATGTAAGGTTGTTCGGACTAGCAGAGTAACCTTACTACTTATTTTTAGCAAAAATCATTACTAAATAATTTAATAATTTCTTAACTTTAATTATATCTGAGGACCCATTTCTTTTACATGTTCATTAAGGTAATTTCCATCATTGACATGCAATGGCATAGGGAAAATGTCTTCACTGCTTATTCCTACTGTTCACAACCTGGTGCTTATGAACATTATGTTTTTTATCTCCTCTCGGAGCAGAGGTCCTCCACAAAACTATTCCAAAGTGCCAGACCAGAAATTGTCAAATCTCTCTAACATTTGCACGATGCTCGTATTTCCGGTTCTGACGATAGTTTCAACGATAATTAAGTACTGCTGTGCTTTCTGCACCCCTGAGTGCAACTTGTGTCCATTTTCATTTCCTCCATTTGATTTGAATTGATATCAGATCTTGACATACATCTGATAAGCAATTCGATATTATAAATGATCCTTGGCCCCTAAGTTTTCAGAATACGGTGAAGGAAATTTTGTACAAAAGAACTGGCTTCACGTTTGACTCAAAGATTTTGAGCTTCATTTTCGCTTACAAATACAAAGACTGCCAGACATAACAATACTGATTGGAGCATGCATTAGAGTTCTCTAAGTAGCTGTAATTGAAAGTAATCGAGTCGAGTTTCATCCACTTACTTGTCTATTTCATTTTGAATTCTATCAACTGAGTGCTGATAGCAAGAATATTATTAATAAACAAATAGTTCTGACTTAAAGTGATATACCTAACAGCATTTCACAATATCTTTAAAGGTATATTTCAGCTCTATTCTACTGTACTAAATACTCGCTTTTCTTAATGAAAAAATTACCTATACAAAAAAATTTGCTATTATTTTCTTCAACACGTAAAAGTTTCATAATTTTCGTCGAACTATGAGCTCCTGAAACTAAAAACTTGAATACTCCATAAATATTTTGAATTTGAAGTTAATAACATATTTAAATACCCACCGTGAGCATTGACTTTTCTACTTGTTGGACTAACTTGCTAAGTTTCCTCTATCAATATAATGACTTAAATTTCTACTGGGCATTTACATGTACAATGTGCAAACGCAAGTATTTGAACTATAAGTGAATATAGCACAATTTGCTCGAGTGTATGGGCGAGTGCTATTGAAATATATACTGTTGAGTGCACTTAAAGCAAATACAGAAAAATACACCAAAGCATAAGAAAAGGCAGAAATGATGAGAATTTTTTTTCTCTTGGACGAAGCTATTTGCAGCAACCCAGTCATCACATAGAAGTTCTTGGAAGAGCTATGTTGAAATAAATATTTTTAATGCATATTTTTTTTTTACAGAATTCAATGTGTTATGATTTCGTATTCTATTTACAATAGCATGGGTTAAGAAAAATTTTTGAAGTTCATGGTTCATATAAACATAGGGCTCAGTTTTCTGTTATTTTTTATTCAACCCTTCCTTACACAACTTCATTATGATACATCCGCAAATGATTTTGGCGATTTGTTACAGGAGGACAGTTTTTCCAGAAAAAGTTATCGTTTCACACTAAATATGATCTTTCATGCGACTAAAAAACTTCACCACTGCGATTAAAATACAACTCTACCGTAGTTACATATGTTTGCTGAGAAGAGCCTAAAAATTAAAATAAAGTTGTATTAAAATTTTGCTTTGTATGAATGAATTTTTGTGTACTACAAATATGAATTTTATGAGCGTATGAAATCCATTCTACTGTGCTGCTTCTACAAGTGCATTGATGTATGGATTGGATGAAATAAATTGAAATGTATTCTGTAGGAAAGCATAAAAGATGACTTAACTGTGCCAACTGAATGGATTGACTCCCAGACTGAATGACTCATGTGTTTGAATGGAAGTAAAATTTTCAATTGAAATGTGCAAATTGCATGCATCGGAAATATGCTCATGATAAAGTACAGATTGACCGGATAATGATGAGGATGTTGTTGCACGAAGAAGAGCTGTGATGTTTGTAACTCAATCAATGGCAGTAAATGATAAATGCTAAACTTGCTGTAGCGATTTAAGGAGACCTTTTGAAAAATATGAATTTTTTCTTTATCTTGCGTGCTTTAAAAAGCTTAGCATGCTTGTGTTTGTTTGTTCCTATAAAAGGGGAATTTTTGATTATATTTTCTATTCTTCAATTGATGCTAAGTTGAACTACAACTCGATAAACTCAAAAAGGAAATCGCTCAATGGCATGCATACTGTAACTATGACATCTGTAGTTTGAAGGACTATGAGCTCAAAGGCTATAAAGCATTATGATTTAAGACTTTGAAAATTAAATTTATTTTTAAAGTAGCACACACCCACTAACAAACAAATAACAAAGGCCAATACAAACAAATAAATGCATGAAAAACAGTGCTGCTTACAGCGGTTAATGTTCAATGTTTGTTCCTACATGCTGCATATGCACAGTAATGTTCTGTTGAATCAACATGCCACTGTTTCACATGTTTAATTAAACCAGGGTGTACTGTTTTTGCTTTTAAAGTTTTTTTTTTTAATTTACTTAATAAAATTTTAGCATACACATATAAATAAGAATTAAACCACCTCCTAAGAAACTTCAAAATTCGAATATTTCCAGGTCTGTGAAAGATGGTAAGGCTTTTTAATATAAAAATACAGGGGAGCATCAATATTTTTGTTTAAAATCAGAGCAATATTTTGAAATGTATAGCTATGGCTGCTATCATTTAGATTTTATATTACTTTTTAAAATATGTCTTGTGCTAAAACTACACTTACACAATTACTATACACATTACTAACTAGCAAATCCACATTATTGTCAAATATTAGCATTAACTGGTTATTGTGTCCGCTTGAATTCGCAAAAATAAAGGTTTATTTTCTCATTTATTTTTTTGATATACATAGTTTTCATATCAGTGCCTAAAAACTAAAGAGGAACCAAATTTATTGAAGTGCAGAAAAATATTGAACTTATTGGCACCCTAATTTGTATATAAATTGCTCACTTCATCTCAACGCTTGCAATTGATATTGGAGCACTAAAAGAATTTAAATTAAATAAATCGATCTTTTGGCAACAATAAATTTTTAATTACGCGTTCATATAAAATGCAAAAAAAAATTTAAAAACAACCTTTTTTATATTAAAATTGATTGAAAGTCAAAAGCTGCATAAGACCACTGCGACGCACATTCATACGTCCATAAAAATAAGAAACCATGTTTGACAACACAAATAAACCAACAATAAATAAGCTATATTCGCACATGAAGAGTAAAAAGTATTGTATTTTTTTAGTGCCGAAAACAGTACACTATTTATAAGCATTTCACAACTCATCGACATCCGTCATATTTCATCTCTTTGACAGTAGCCAATTCAGTCAAAAAGTACAATTCTTTTATAATCCTGACGAAAAACCTGTATTCTGAATTATGAACAGCTTCTAAGGTATAGAGTTACCAAATTATTGGACAAACGATTTCTTTGATTTTTGACCAACTTAAGCTCCTCCAAACTGTTGGCAAGCCTGAGTGTCTTTGTCATTATTGAGCCAGAAATTAAGCTTAAAAGTGACGTCAAGTATCTAGGGTTGGGTTGGAGTCCACAAAAAAAAACAAAGCTCGATAAGTGGTCCTCGTACTACATAAATAGACTCAGTTTAAGTTTTGAAATTATTTCCGATAATATTGCTACTATCGTTATTTTTGCGTCGTTCAATGGAATTAAGTAATCACTTAATGAATCAAATACAGGTAGTCCCCGACTTACGACCGAGATAGGTTCCTAGTTACGATTAAGTCGTAAGTCGAGTTTCTTAAAAAATAACTAAAGAAAAATATTACATACATACTGTACTACTAGTTCCAGCCATTTTTGGGATGATATAAAATTATTCACTTAAACAAACGTATTATTTGTACTGAAATAAATCGAATCCTTGTACATACTACTGTTTTTTTTTTAAATTTTTTCTCATATACATATTTTAGGGACTCCCCAAAACAATTTTAAGCATTTCCTATGAAAAAAATTGAAAGAAAAATTGGTCGTAAGTGCGAATAGTCGTAAGTCGAACGGTCGTAAGTCGGGGACTACCTGTAATACATTATTCAGTAAATAAATACATTTCACTCAATATAAAATTGTCAATTCATTATTTTTAAAATATCTTTTTTTGGAATTAAACTCTTCACATGCAACATACATGCTATGATAATTGAATTTCAATGAAATTAAATCATAAATTTTTAGCTGGGAAAATTATTGCACCAAAACATTTATTATTTCGTGGCTTTTCTTGGACTCAATTTTAAATAATTAATATAACAGCATCATTGAAACATTTATAAAAACACAATATCAGTGAGATTGCAATAATTGAAACAGCGCAATTTCATTTGAATTCAATTAAAAAATCAGTTGTAACCACATGATAATATGGAATTTTGTGAAAACATTTTTGTGGCGTTTCAGACTTAATGACTTAAGTGCAAAATTCTAATTTTGCAATATTAAAGTTTTGGGTAATTATATTATTCACTTGTAAAGCCGTTTACAACCACATCTCTTACCACAATCCCATTTAATCTCATCCAATTTCTAAACAAGATCATACCAAATTTGTTTGTGATGATTCGCATTAAATAAGTCTTTTACTAAAGATCTAATAGCAGGTGAATCCACTATACTAAGTTTCATAACTATGACGTAATCCATTCTACAGCAGAATGCTTAAAAATCTTTGCGTACATCAGTTTTTCCAATATGAAAATCAATATCAAACCAATTTTTGCCTTTGGCGGTATCATATTTTAATATTTTTTTTTTTTTTTTCAAAATCGACAAATCCGAGAATTGTTGTCTCAAACTTTGTGCTTGTTTCTGAGGTATAAGAACTTTTTTTTGACTCCAACTTGGTTCAGTTTACGATATTGTATATCATTCACCTATTGAATTTCAGCAAAAAATAGTTCATGGTAAAAGAAATTTTGAAGTGTTGAGTGATGCCACGCATCTTTAATGGCATTGACAAGTTGAAACTTTAGCTCAATTTTAATTTGGTTCTCATAAACAGCATCTTCTCGAATGTTAGTAAAATTTATGTAGTCGTTTTCAAAATATGGATTTGAAAGAAATTTCATAAAACGTCTATTGTCTATTTTATAAGATCAATATTTTGTAGTTCTTGAAACAGTTTTGACAAAATGAAATATGTACAAAAAGTAATATAAATCCAACCTTTACTCATTTTTGTAAAAAAATCGACTTATGTCATTAGTCCAGGAAGCCACAGAGTTCTTATAACAGAAGTATGCTACCGCTTTTGATATGAAAATGAATATGCAATTAAATGACACGTGGTGAGTTGCAATCAGTGCGCGTAGGTGTTACATGATGTGGCATTAATTAGTCAACTCACATTGTAATTTATTCAACGCACTATGGTACACAACGTTCGTTAGTAAATAATTTAATTTTAAAAAAAAGTTCATAGGTAAATTAAATGTTTGCGTTTCATTGGTAGTGTGTCATGCAGTGTAAACTTTTTTAACTAGCTCCGCTATCAACAATATTTGCTTATAACTGCTATCCAAATTGACTCTACGAGACCGTGTGCCAAACTTTTCATAAAATATTTAATGACCTTTGTGGGCAACATGACGAATGAGTGACATCTATTTATGTAGATACCTAATGAGATTGATGAAAACTCAATGTAGTAGAAAATTAATAACTTTGTGTGCAAACACAATTATTAAATCAATCAAAAATATATGTACAAATGTTTGCAATAGAAATTTATGCACTATAGTATGACCTCGGATTACTTTTATTGTCATGGAAATTTTAATAAACGAAAAAAAATTTAAACTTTAATCGAAAATTAATGAAGCGTTTTATTTTATTCTAATTAAAAGCAATCAAGTTAAAAGTAAATCTTTCAGAAGCTATCAGCACTTTTATCAATTAAAGAGATTCTTTATATAAGGTGATTTGGGTGTAATAGTTTCGAAACTTACCTCCAATTTTATCAATGAGATTCGGATTTTGATACAAATTTTTAATTTTGATCTTCAAAGTTTTGAAACAAATCACTTTAATGAAAGCCAGACACAGCGAAGACATAGAAAAGCTACGCACCTTAGAGGAGCAAAAAATGCTTATTTGTTGATATAATTTCATGCTTTTTTATTATGCAAGATATCGTATCGATATATTTCGTTCATATAGTTTTCCATCTCATATATATTCTTGACTATTATAGTATGTTTGATGAGCTATTATTTATTTCTGTAATTGCTTAAGATATACGAAATGTCAACGCTTATTTCTAAATAGGGTAATAAATAATTTTGCAGAAATTGACCTTAAGGTTGCCCATTTTTTGTTCCTTCACAATTGTTGGAGTTATTCTCTAACAATTAATGCATTTTGCGATTGTAATTTTTTTGTTGTTTTTGCACTGAACATAAAAGTTCAGCAAAGTACATAAAATATCAAAGCTTGACCAATTTCACCTTAATTACAAGATTCCTTGTAACGGAGACGGGACCAATGTATGCCATAAGGTATACGTTGGCTCTACATAAAATAAATTAGACCAAACCAAAAAAGCTGAGCTTGGGCATTTCCCTAAGGCAGCACTTTCAGCCCACTTTGCTGAGCTTGGGCATTTCTCTAATTTCGACGCTGTGAAGATATAACAAGAAGAAAGTAATCACGAAAAGAGATTAATATTAGAGATGCTCCACATTATTAACACCCACACTGAAAAGAGAATGAAATTCAAGAGCGACACAGAAAGTTGTGCTCATATATATAGACATATATATAATTTTAGCATTTCTGTAATTGTAACGTAAGTTCTGTTTGTTAATTTATTTTATTGTGTGAAGCCAGAAAAGTGATATGTTTTTAATAAAAGGTCTAGCAAAATTCTTAAAATGTATAAAATATTTATTCTTCTTGTTTTGGACATATGTCTATTAATTTTTTAGAAAACAAGTCCCAAAAAATTAATGAAAAAACTTTCAAAGTTTGGTACTTATTTTTGAAAATTATTTTATGATGAAATATCAGCCCATTTTTGAGGATTATTTTATTTCAATTGATGTTTATTTTATTCGTTTTTATTAAGTTTTATATCATTATGAAATATATCCAATAATAACTTGACAGTTGTAGGAAATATTGATATGTGTCAAATCAGATGTCACTAAATTTAATATAAAGAATTTAAATAACAACAGAAATTGTAATTAAATTTTTAATGTAAAAGCAATTCTACTAAGAGCATTCATTTTCTGCACACGACAAAGTTTTCATTAATTTTCTAAGGAAAATTTTGCCTCTGCAAAAGTTTTTCCTTATGAAATCTTCCACTTTTAATCATTTGTTTTTGGAGCTGCAGCAACAACAGCAAAAATAGCAAAAGTTAAAAGTTTCTCAACTTAAATTCAGCTCAAGAAAATTGCGCATCGGTGCTGCAACAAAGCGCTGCAACAGAAATCTGTAGTTGCTGCTGCAAATCCGCTTATTTGAGAACAACAAAAAAAAAGAAAGGAAAACCCAATTCGCACACTTAAGAAGACAGCACACGCTCCCATACCAAACTTACTCACTCATACATCACACATACGTGCACGCTCACTTTCTCTCACACATCGCCTCTTACGTTTGACGTAAAAGTTCGACGTTGCGAATATTTAAATTTATGTGATTGTAAAATAATGTACGCAACAGACGTAGTGAAAAGGCGCTCAAAAAATACGAAACTGGTGACTGTAAGTAGAGTCAAGAGACATTTAATGGAGTTTTCATGTTTTCTATTTAGTTATTTGCTGTTCTTGCGTTTTTTTCTTAACATAAGAATTCATTTTACTTAATAAACAGAAGGCGAATGCTGAAACAAAGATATAAAAATGAAAACAAAAGCGTTACGTTACGTTATTTATAAATATCCGATTTATATATGAGTGTACGATGTTGTTGGAAAATGCGTAGCAGCATACGTTGTATCAAAACTCAAGTAACTTTAACGACGCACGTAAATATTAGGGTGAGTTTTGGTGGAAAAGTTATTATTTTTGACAAAACTCTCAAAATCTTAATGCTAAATTATAATAAAACAACTTTGTTGAAATAATATACAAAGTATCTGACAAGACTTAGTTGATTTAATTGGGGGGAAAAACACATATGACGTCTTGAGTAGCACTCTCCAGATTCTCGATATAATTTTAATAGATTTCTTGAGAGTGGATTTCTGGTTAGTCCACCTACTCAAATATTATTCAAAGCTCTTAACGTTTCAGTTACAAAATAAATTCGCGAAGAAAGCAACAGGAGAGCCAAATTTTCGCACAGTGGGCGATCGTGACCACAAATACAAAATAATATTTAAGTGTTAGTTATTTTTTAACAACAACCGACAGATAACATTTAAGGTTAAAAAAATTAAGCTATGAAAGCTCAAAATGGGCTCAATGGGCTCAAAGTTGAACTTTAAGCACTAAAAATGCTCTATGAATATTTCGAAAAAAATTTTATATATGTGTGTATAATGTGACAAAGTATGGTGAACCAAAATCTAAAGTTCCAGCATCAGTTTTCCCAAATTAATTAAATGATTTTTTCTCTGTTGAAAGATTTTGCTTTCCTTATATATTGCCTTTTGCTTGGCAATGTCATAATTGCTATCGCAATTGCTACGAACATCCTTTTGCTGACTTACCCAAAACAGGGGAACCTTTAAAAACTGTGCCACTTTTTAAACGATATGCTACATTCTGGAGATTTTAAAGCTGCTTTTCAAGGAACAAATCCTAATATCCGTATCACATTTGGAATATCTTCAGTTATTTTTTAATTTTATGAAAATTTTTTGCATCACTCTACAGAGTACTTCCAACGCAATGTAAAGATGACGATGGAACGTTTGCCAAAAAGACTAAAATAACAAGAATGGCAGTTGATTAATTAATGCGTTAATTAAGATTCGAGTGTGTGCATATTTTTATCTTTTCAGTATTTGTTTGTATTTTATTTGTGTATGTGCGTATAAAAGCAACAGTTGCATAATTTATTACTTTATATGTTTGTATTGTATTCTCATTTTTGGGGCAACATATGAAAGGATTCTGTGAAATTTTGTTTTTGTGCGTAAGCATAAAAATTAATAAAAGTCAACAGCTGGTAGCAGCAGCAGCAGTTGTTTGCCAATCAACTTGCAACGTAATGTCCTTTTTCCTACATATTAAATGCTGAAAAGATTTAGTTTTAACATATGATATGAATTTTAATATTCACTGCATTGTGACCTAATGAAATATAATTTAATTTAAAAAAAATTTATAATATTTCATTTAAGAGTGAAAGTCATTAACTACATTAAATTTGAAGCACTGCTCAAAGTACGTAATTTTAACATATATTAAGGTTGAAATATCCATTTAGATCTATATAACGTGTGTGACAAAATACGTCAACATGAGAATTTGAGCGGAGTTTCAATGGAAATATAATGGCATCAAAATAAGTACAATTTCATTGAGTACGCTACCAAAAATCAAAAATTCCATCAATCTACTAAATTTTGTTAAGTTGAACACATTTTTGATAGTTTGTGTTATGATTTAAAGTTTAGTGTTAAATATGTAAACAGGGCGAGCTAAAAGTCCAAAACATACAAACTCTAGCACATTTTTCCTTTGTAGTCTTAATACGTAACCACAACTAAAGATTGAATTTCGTTTCTGAGACATCGAAATTCAGTTTTAAGAATTACGTACGAATTTATTTAACTATTTTTAAAAGCTGATTCCTTAGCTATTTAATTAAAAGAAAATAGATGAGTGCCATTAAGGCTCGATGTGAATTAAATGTTAATCATACGACATGTTATACTTGTACTTCAACTATATTGTATTTTTAAAGAGGCTATAAGCTATTGCAAAAATAATTCTTAATTTTAAATGTTCCACCATTTATAAGACAAAGCTTTATCCTATAGGAAAACTTCAGAAAATAGCAAAAATCGGCTGTGATGGTTACGTAGTTGTACTTTAAATAAAAGATCTGGTAAAATTTCTTGGCTTTGGTTTTCACTCGTCTTCCATAAACATTTTGTAACGCCATGCTCTAAATTATACTATGAACGCTTACAAAAAAAGAGTTTTAATTAATATTGGTGTCTGAATTAATAAATATAACTGAATGAAATTAAAAAATAACTTACCCTGAAGTATTGTCTTTAGGTTTTTAATCATTGCATAAGCTTTCAAAAAAATATGAATTGAAAAATTTTCTGAGAGCAAAGGGATTGGAGTTTAGGAGGAGCTTAGAATAATTTGAAATTTTAGCCCGTTTTTAAAAAAGGAATGTATTGAGCTTTGAATAGTCTTTGGTGAATCGATTTTTTTCAAAATATCGCTGGTAAGACAGTTTAGCCATTCGTCGCTGAAAAAAATTTTGTGTTAAAAAGAGAGCTCAATCTGTACCTGAAGGCATGAGTGATTGAAAGTTTCTTACAACTTTTATATAAATTTGCGTTCCATGTCATAAGTGTGGACGTTTTGTCTATATGCACCTCAGGAAATGTCACGTTCCATAGTTAATGTATCAAATATGAAAACTTTAAGGATCATTTCTGTAAAATTTATTAAATTCTTATCACATCAACTTTATCTACTTAGATCTTAAATTGGTATTTAGTGGAATCTACAATATTCTTGCAAGGAACGATAACCATGTGGCACAGCGATTATAATATTGATCTTTTTGACATGCAGATCAAGCCTACGTCAAAATATATTAAAACATAAAAAAATTCACAGTCTCCTTGCAATGGCGAACGGTGGCAAAGCGACAAATTTAGACACAATTTCCTACAAAGCAGCGACATTTTCTGCGTTAAGCGTCTTAACACTTGTACCCAATTTATAATCACTGGCATATGGTTGCTTTGCACAAGTATGCCAACTTTCGGACTGATTAACAAAGCAAAATTCTTTCAATTCTTCACTTGATCTCTTTCAGAGAAAATCACATCCTCCCCTTGGGTGCCTTAACTAAGTAAAACTACATGGCTTAGCTTTGCACATTTTATGGCTACATTTTGTGAAAAACTTTTTGGGTCTTCAGTTTTAGTTGAATGCAAACATTTAACGACAAGCGACCATTACACCAAGTTGCATAATTTTACGCAGGAGACATCTTGAAGTTAACGCCATGGCACACACACGTACACTAACTTTATTAAACACACACACGCATACATGTACGCTGACAAATTAAGCACTTCAATGCTGTGCAAACTTGAGCTGCAAGCAATGCAAATACTCGTAAGCGCAAAAGCTTAGCTTTTAGATATCGTAAAAGTTGGTAAATGTTGCACGCTAATTGCTAGTTGCAGTCTCCGACAGTGGTGATGATGATGGTTATGGTGATGACGATGGTGTTGGCAAGAATGATGAGGAAGACGGCGTACAAAGTGAACACAACAAAACTTTGGTGTGAACGACAGCATAAGGCAAAAGAAGTCTAAGGATATGTGTGCATGACAGCTGTTAAGCTCGTAAAGTCGAAGGACATTTGCTGTTGCCGGCACTGTAAGAGTAATTAATTATATTTTTCAAATAGTCGGCAGCAACATTTGCCAACATGCAGCACAACGACACCAGGCCTGACATGCAATTTAAGACTCCAGTGCAGATTTATTTCACAATTCATTTTGCTGCTAATTTGAACGTTATGTATTTTAATTTGTGCAAATTATGCATTCAACTGCATTTTCTAATGGCTCTGGCAAACTGCTGGCTTTTTAATTTGCAAACTTTATAAACTTTTACTGCGTGATTTAGTTGCTAAGTTTTATTGGTGTGATTTTTGTAACAAAAGTTTGCAACATGCAACATATATATATTCGTTGATTTTCATATTTCAAGTGAATTGCAATGGGCATATTTTACACGTTTTTTATTTCATTTTGAGTTTATGGAAGAATATATTTTTTGCATAGAGTCCTCACAGAATCGTAACCTCATAATGTGCTGTCGTATTCCGAAATGAATTTTTGGAGCAACTGACTACTGAGTAATTATATTATACTAAATGTAATTATCAAACCGTACGAGAAGAAATGATTTTTCATGAATTTTTTCTCTTTTGAAATAATGAAGAAAGCGCTTAAGCCACGTTTTGAAAAAGTCGACTACTTTTTGAGTGAAAAATTAATAAAAGAACTTTTTGTACCTTGCTTCAACCAGAAATGCAAATGGTTTGTAACGTTTTGGCGCAAAGTACTCGAAACCCATTTAGAAAATTTCTATTTTAAATCAACACATGCTATTTAAGATTATTGCAAACTTAGTTTGTTAATTTTTTAAAGTTAAGTACCCTTATTTAAGGATTAAATTTTTAAAAAACCTCATACAAAAATTGTCGATTGATTTTCGTTATTTATGCTGCTTCCTAAGCTCTGTATGTTTTTTATTTTCTTCTTATTCGTACCGTGTTTGTAACATAATGAGGAGAAGGAGTAAATCAGTTGATCAGAGCCATGCATTGGTATGATACTAGATCATTCACTTAATATTCATGCTTTTGGAAATGCTGCTTCATCGCTCATGGCGGGTATTTTAATTTAATGAATTACTTCCAGTTCTTGTCCAATAACCACCGAAAATTTTTAAATTTTAAAATGCTAAATTGCAATAATATTCAATCTTATGGTCAGCACAACCCAAAGGATTAAGCTGTTCTCCTTATAACGATATTATTAAATTCATAAGAAACCTTCTTAAGATAAATGTAAGCTCCAATTTTTTCCTATAACTTACGCTGTAGTAAACATAACCAAAACACCTTTACTCTTAAATGTCATAATTAAATAACGATTTCCCGGTGAAAATTAAGCACTTGACCTGACACATAATTAAAAACAATCAGTTTTGGACATAATGAAAATCAAGCAACATATTTACCACTCAAAAACCATCCCACAGGAGATACACAAACAAACACAAATACACAGTGCAACAAGTACAAACTTTTGTTAATGTCACGTAGCTATGTGGGTCAGTGTCCATTCAGTCTATTCACGAACACTACAACTACTAATACCTAAATAAAATCATTAAAGGTACCCGCACTCACACTCCACTGCAATCATGTAATAATCCCAGCGAGAAAATATATATTCTTTAATTGTAAAAACAATTGAAGTATTTTGGCTCGAATGTGAATATATTTGAAATGGCAAAATTTGTGTTGATGACAGTTGTATTCAGAATGGTTTTCAATGCAAACATGAAAAGATACATTGCATCCTTACAAAATATTTATGACGGAAGAATTTAAACATTGATTTGAATTTGAATATGATGATGATTTAACCAAAAGAATCAATTTCTCTCTGATGTAGCGTTTTTTCATCTCTTTAAGTCGAAACTTTAGCAAAATTTTCATTAATAGTCTCAAGTCAATATACAAATTATTCACGTGGAATTTTTGCATTCCGCAAAAGTAACCGTTTGGTGTGATTTGTGGCACGTTGGAATGAACTTCTCTGATTTTTTCAAGAATTAATTATAGATGAATGAATTTTCGCCTTGGGCTTTTAGCTTTTATTATGGACGTTAGTGTGCCAGTGCTTGTCTTTAATTCACTTATCTCTATGATTATAGCCACAACACCTGCGCCAAAAATTAGTATTGTGTTCGTGCATAGGTGTCTGATAGGTGGGTGGTGGTGGTTTTAATTTGAATGTCAGTCTAATAATGAAACAAAATTAAACCCAAAGGATGTGTTCGCATTACAAAAGCGCTTGTATGCAAATATGCTGCCTGTGAAATAGCTTCGTCTATTCCTGTCTATGAACGTATTCTTGTCAACTATAATGTTTATCGTCACCGTCATCAAATTTTATTTTAATATTATCATGTTCAACTATAGATTGCTTCCATTAAAAATAACTACTTTTTCGTTGCAGTTTTCGAAGCTTTGAAAGTTTTAAACGCTTAACTAGGGCCACTCATGAGGATTAGTGCAGTATCTGTAGTCAAAGCAAAGTATTTCTACAGTACTGCTGTGAAATGTTAGAACTAAAACAAACTTTTGGCTAGTATATCCGAAGGTAAAAACTGCACTTTATTTTTCACTACTTTTTTTTACCCAAAAGAATGTGATTATGTGGCCTATTTGCGACAAAACAATTTTAAAGCTTGCAAAATGAATATACTGATTTTAATAAAACCTTGATAGCTCTTACGAAGCTTTTATTAATTTTTATTTAATAACCGAAAAAGCAATGAAATAAAATGCCAGGAAACTGTTAGCTTATTTTAAAGAAGATAGGATGGGACTGTATCAGCGGACGTTGCGCTCATAAGACGATCGTACAAAAAGTAAGTTTCAGTATTTTATTGAAAAGAAACTACAAAGCATAGTAACAAAAATTTTCTTATGCTCGGATCCTTTGACACAACAACTATTTTTCTACACACATTTGTAGCCGTGTCACTAACTTTTTTAGTCCGGCTCAATCTTAGGTTTGGTACAAAATTTCGAAAATTTTTAGATAAACTTTACTAATTTTTAGTTAAACTTTACTAAATTTTTTTTCAATATCGAGTTTATTTGTAAATTGATAAAAAAATGAGTGTCCTTCGTTTAAAAATAAAGCATTTACAAGCAAATAAGAAAAGCCATAACTCACTTCCATACTAAAAAACTTTTTCGATCTCCTGTAAAGTAACCAAAAATGATAGATAGAGCTTTTCTATATTAAGGTAACGATATGCAATTCTGAAAATTTTAACTTCAATTTTAGTCTTCAAGAAAAGTTATACCAGTAGGTTCATTGTCTTATAAAAAATGTTGGCTGAAAAAGCTTAGTTCGGCTAGTAAGGAAATATTTTTAAGTCAGTACCTCCCGAAATACTACTATTTCGATTTTTGCTGAATACTGTTAACAATATAGCATCGAAAAATACCAAAACAATAGGTTTTTGATGAACTCTTTTGCAAACAATTAGTATTAAGATTTTACTATTTTACCTGAGACTTTTTTTTTCTCTTAAGCATTTTAAAACAAATGACATCTGAAATGTTATGAAAAAAGGGATTTTGGTATACATTTCCTCAAATCGAAAAGAGTTTAGAAGAATTTTCACAATTTACTAAGTAAATAAACTTCAAATAAAATAAATAAAACTCAAGCGCATTTTAGCAGCTAAAGCGAATAAATTGAAAAACGCTCAACGACTGACTTCATTGCTGTTTGCTGCTGCTACTGGCATTGACGTAGTTCACTGCAACACTTGAACGTCATTGCTGACGCTGATGTACCACGAAAATGACAGATATCCCTTGCACTTCAACATACCGCAGAGCACTCTCTGTGTACTTCTTTTTTTTTCTTAAGGCGATGGCTGCAATGCTTTCCCAGTAAGAGTTTTAGTGTCAGCTTAATGTAATGCAATAACAACAACAATAGTTCATTCCGCACTACAGCAAAATTTTCCGTGCTGCAATTGCAGTAGCAGCATCTTCGTCATTGTGGACTTTTAGAAAATGTTGGTTTTTAGTGTGGTGACAGCAACACTAGTCAGTGTAAAAAAAAAAAACAGCAGAATACAGGAATTTAAATGCGTTGATTCTCTAACGCATTGGGTGTAAAATATGTGACAACAAAAAGTGAAACTGACAAATGCAATCCAACTAAACGTCAACGTATTCGCATCCGTAATGCAATGAAGCGTAATCAATTTGTCTCGAGTGCAATGATATAGATATTGGGTTGATGATGTCGATGAGCGACGATGGTGTTGGGTAGACAATAGACCATTACAGAAGCGGAACTAGAACTTGCTATAGTGGAAGAGAACAATAATTTTAAATATTAAAATAAGAGAAGTAGAAGCACAAATAAAATACTTTGAAAGCAGAACAATGCTGCTGTTAAAATAATAAATAATCGTTTAAATAAACAGCACTCAATTACTTTGAATAAATATTCATTTATAGAGCTTCTGCAAAGATTTTTAAAAGAAAACATTTTGCTGCACTCAAAAAAAATAGTTAATGACATGATTTTTCTTATTTTATTCAAACAAACAAAAATGAGTAAGCAATAATCGTCCTAAGCACAAATATTTTGCTTTAAAAAACCACATTTTAGACGTGATACAAAATAACGATTGCTCCTACGTAGATTTGGTATACGATTATAGCATTTCAAAGAATTTGACATACTAAAAAATATATATCAATAGACAAACTTTGTGTCTCGCTTTATCTCTGAAATATTGAGCTTAGTAATTGTTTACTTAAGGAAAATTTAACGTTTTAAGCGTTGGTAATGCCATTAACATATCTGCTGTGGCGCAGTATTTTGAGTTCTTGCAAACATTTAATGTTTCTTACAATTGTATTGAATTAGTTTTTAGCTAAAGAGTAAATTAAATTAACTTAATTTATGTTTTAATTAATTTTTAATCAGATGGCAAGTAAAAATAACCACAGTTTTATTACTGGCACATCAAAAATAATTTTATCGTATCGCAGTTCATAAATTAAAGGGATTGTGAGTAGCTGTTGTCGAACAAATAAATTTAGTGTAACAAAAACAGCAAGATTGCCACTAAGTTCGACTACTTCGAAGTTTCCTCTTCCTAAATTAAGATGCACCATGGCAAGAACTCAACACAATTTCACAGCCAAACACACTCGTGCAAAGCATACACGTAACGTGTCGAAGTAATGTGCATTTGCCCAGCCAACATATGAAACTTTTCGAGCGATGAATTTATAACTCTTCTGGAAATATTGTGATGTTTAAATATCATGTGTTTCAATGTATTATGATTCGATGTATCTTTTTTGTACATGCATTGTACTTACTCACATGCGACATCAAATATAATTACTTGCATAGAAGCTAAGAACGTTGTCAATGCTACAGCAAATTATTCTGAGGTCAGTTTTATTTCTTCAGTGTAGCTGTGTGAGAACTTTCAATTATAAATTTAAACTTTACAGTAAATAAAACAACAAATGCAATATATACACAAGGTTGCTTATGCGTGGATAATTGAAATAACAATTCTGAGTCAGATGACGCGATATTTTTATTTTTTTTTTTATAATAATTGCCAACGAGTCGCTAGCCAAAGCGGTTCCTCTCGAACAAAACTATCGCTTGACATCAGTGAATATGAGAACACGCACGTTCAAAACGATCGCCTTGTCAATTGTAATATGACCCTTCTGCAAATGAAAATGTCTTCTAGGTGTGTCATGCAGTTTTCTGCAAGTTCCGTTAGTTTCTGCCGATGCTTCTGTGTGTCTTGTCTGTCGAATTCGTTTCCTCTGTTTTTCCGTTACAGGGTTCTGTGTTCTTGCTGTTGTCATATGCCATACTTTATTTATCACTGCGAAATCCTGTGCATCTGGAAAGGCAGCATTTTATATGCTGGCTGTGGAGCAGTAAGTATGTAAAGCTACTAATAAAGTATTTTAATCAAGTTCTTTCGGAATATTTTATAGCATAGTATTGAAAGGATAAAAATGCATTTTCTTCTGCGATAAAAAATGTATATGAAAAGTTTGAAGTAACATAAATAGTAGAGTACCAGCTCTTTTTAATACATGCGGCATTTCAACCGATATTTCCAAGATTATATTTTGTATAAGAAAAAGTACCTTAGTAACATGTTTTTTGTGGTCATTTTTAATTATTTTAAGGTATGGTTAATATTAAGAATTTTTGAATAATTCAAATTCTGTAAAGGAATTTATCCGAAAATTTTTTGACTTGCATATAAGATCGTCTCATTTATTAACATTAATTTGTTTAAGTCAAAGTTTTTTAAGAACTTAACCTTTATTTCTTTTAAAAAATTTGGATATGTATTCTGTGAAGAAGGCAAAAGTGAACTTCGAGAGAACTAAAACCGCTTTATTAAGATTTTTCCAATCGAAAAAATTATGATGTTGAAACTTTTTTCAAGAATCCCTCTAACTTTTAAGACCTCTCTCTGGACTGACTTCTTTTTTGGTCCATATAAATCGAACTGGTATGCTGTATATGAACCTCATTTGTTAGGTTTATTTTTGTACAAAATCTAATCAGGAGCCCCACATGCCTTGACATGTCATGTTATATTTTTGGAAAAAGTACATGCATTTCAGGACCACGATTTCTCAATGAATGAACGTAAAAATAAAATGTTTGTTTGTATATATTAACAACTACAAAAAGCTCAAAAAATGTCTGTACTTCGAAGCAGAATTTTGAATAAAATTATTTAAAATATAAATAAAAATAGAGATTCTTAAAAAATTTATGAATTTATTTTATAAATTGCATTAAAGTGCAAATCAGCAACATTTTTATTGCAAATCAGCTGGTTTTCGAGTAAAAAGCGTTTATAACTTCAAAGCTTTTGGAAAATTCAAGCAGTTCATCGTACTACAAAATTGGAAAAATTGTTATAAGTACAGCACAACTTATTGAAATTTAAAAAAAAAATTGTGTTGGTCAAAGATTTAAGATTGGCAAACTCCCCCAAAATACTCCAAATTCTATTATCCGAATAGAAACAAAAGGACAATGGCAAAAATATATATTTTTCATCAGTAAAAAAGTTAAGTTAATAATGCTAATGCAAACTGTTTTAACAGACAAAAAAACGACGCGCATAACCGGAAGTCATAATTAAGTTAACTCTGAACGCGCGGCACGATGAACTCATAATAAATTCATTAAAAATGACAGCGGATAGAATTTGCCACTTTTGTTTTCTTTATTGCAGGTTGTGGATAAACTTTTCGCACGACAAAACGTGACAAGCTCAGCGTTTATTATGGAAATCAATTTCTTTTTTTTTTTTGGTTTATTTTTTGTTTTAATTTCCTTTTGGCATAAATTGATTTCGTTAACATTAAGGACTTTGTGTCAAAATTTGTAAAAGCTTAACATAAATTTGGTATTTAATGTATCGTTATCATCAATTTTCTCATTGGACTTAGTTTGAAACAAAAAGAAATTGTTGCCTTTGCTTAAAACTTGGAACGTAGAAACGTTGAAAAAGTTTAGAGTCATAGTTGTTGCTAAGAAAAGTTGCAAGATATTTATTATTGCTGGAAATTTTTGCCCATCTATCTTTCTAAACACGCTTATTAAAATGTTTTCTGAGATAAATTACACTTGTTTACAATATAAGTGAACATTTGATGAAAGCTTTCGTATTTCGTATGTATTTTTTCCCGCTGAATTTGAAGATCAAAGTTAGTATTTTCTTTATGGAACCGTTTTTCATACATTGAATTGTTTTAGTTTACCGACCTCTTTCACTTTAAATATAATTTCTCGAGCTAAAATGTCAAATTTGGTACCAATGAAAGGTAATAATATGACAAATAAACACATTGCAGAAGTGGTTCAAGAGATATCGCTGAAAATTGGCCACGATTATTAAAAAAAAAATTTTACCGCTGATTTTGTGGCTGTGGGAAAATAGAATTGGATAAAAAATATCAGGTTAAAGTTCATGTAAATGGATACTTTTACGAAAAAAATATGGCCAACCAGAAAAAATCGAATGCAATGGAATGAAAATCTACAAGCCCTCATTTTCTGAATATATATTTTTTTTTTTCGACAAGTTATTGAGTTCAATTACAAAAAACTTTTTCAAAACTTGTTCATGTCTATGTTGTGTAAGCCTACTTCTTGGAAGTCTTCATAACAGCACTTAGACGGCTTGGTCTCGTTTCTAGCAAGCAAGCGCTTTTTTAATATTATAATATCACTGCACTCAAGCGCTTGACTTTCGCTATAACTGCAGCACATTGAGTCTTAACTACTCAATAGCTACTACTCAATTGAGTGGCTCGTTCATGCTTCGGAAAGCGCTTCATTACCATTGTCATGTCAATGCAAACAAGCGCTTCTCACTTACTGAAGACAGAGCGCTTTGAAAGCACTGCATATGAAAATATTTCGTCTCGTAAATCAAGTCAGCGTTTACCAAAATTTTTCCGTAAGTAAAATCCAATCAATTGAAATGTTTGATTTGGTGCTAAGAAGTTGAATCCGATGTTGTTATTCTAATTCTTTGTCTATTAGCTGTAGAAAGTGAGTTACTATCGAAATTCATATCATTTCGGCCATTTTGAAGCCGCCATTTTGATGTTGAAGTTGATTTATTTCATTCAAGAAGCTACTGAATGCTATAGGGATGCTGACAGTTTACGATGGTAAACCAATATCAGCGATAAAAATCGTCTGCAAAATGTGTAGAAAAGAACGAAAACTGAACTTCATAATAATTAATTTTATTAAATTTTTTTTTTCAGTTTTTCTATTTTAACCATTTGCGGCCCACAGACATAAAACGCTGCCATTTGAAAAGCAAACAATTCTTCGCAAAGTGCTGGAACAAATACTACTCAGTTTATCGGGAAGAACCAATTTTTAGTCCTTTTGGTTCCGAAAAGGGCATCGCATGTTTACGGTACCTGGGAGTGATGATATGTGATTGAAATATGTGAGCCTTTGAGTTATAATTATCAATCACTAGTGCCTAAACGCAAACCAAAATTAGCACTGAATTTTCAAAGTGACATCTTATTTTTGGTAAATATCTTATTTTCTCTTGGCGAAGTCTAGGCTACGCCACTGATGTCTATGTTAGTGTAATGCTGTTAAAACTTTGTTGCATGCCATTTTTTTAAGAAATATCTAGTTTTCAATAAGTGGTAAGAAGAAACATGTCTTTTATCATTAAATTACTCAAATATCATAAAAGTGCAGATCCCAAATATTATCAGAGTGTCTTAGATTGACTCGATTTTTATTTTAATTTTGAAAGCTTACAAATTTTTAAAGTTCTTACGCTCACTTATTGATTACATTATGGAGTTACGACATATCAATGTTGCTTGCAAAATGTCAAACTATCGAATTGTGCAAAACAGTTTTGCAGTTGCAATTCATTGTTGTCACCGAAGCTCGTGTTTCTTATTGTTGTTAAGTTTCGTGCATTTTGGTATCTACTTTTTTATTAAAATTGATCCAACAACATTAAATTCATTTGCTCTGCTTGAATTATTTGTGAAATGTTGCAGCATCAACAACAACAGCAATAACATCACCAACGAAAACAACAACAACAACATAGGCAGCTGCAGTAAACTTTTTCGAAAATCAAAATCACGTTCAATTTGCAGAATGAGTGAAATCGCTTCATTTACGTGACTTACAAATTATTTTTTGATGCAACATTTTCCACACGTAGTATGTAATGTAATTTGTTTCTATTGCTGCTGCAGAGCTTTTTTTTATTTTTTCTTTTTTCTTCAGCAACATATGTCACACATGCGCAGCAATACATTTGTCAACTGATGTTGCTACTGCTGCTGTTGCATTACCGTTGATATGCACGACAGCTGTCATGTTTTTTAATGTTCATCTATTTATTTGTATTTGTGATGCAGCATCTGCATTAGGGTGTTTTTTTTTTTTTTTTTTTGATAAAATTATAAAATATGTTTAATTTTTTTGAAGAAAATGTGTCATATTAATTGCACTATAATTCTAAAGGTTTAAACATGAAAAAGGTGTTGCTTCCTTTGAACAACCACTACACTTATTGATGGCTTAACCCATAATGAAACGCAGAAACAATGTCTCCCACAAGTGCACTGCTTTAATTTGAATATCTAGAGAAGTCTTAATCTGGCACGTTTGGCATTAAGAACTGTTTCAATTAGATTTTGATTTTAAATCGAAATTCTTTGTCCACCAGTTGAAAACATTTACTTTGAACTTATACAAGCAACTTTACTCATATCATTTGTAAAGAACAAGATATTATCCAAAAAATGGCATTAATCGTAGCCTTACATCTGAAAAATTTAACATGTAACTATGCTCTTTGACATTTTTAAATTAAGTAAAAGTTTCATCAGCTTTGAGGACCGCTACTTATTCGAAACTTTCTTAGAAGTGAATTTCTTTCCATGCGTATTTATAAAACTACCATGCAAGTTTTCAAAAAAATCCACCCTAATCTATTATACATACATACATTTGTATGTATTAGTGTCAGCCATTGCCTGTATGTCTGTTTAAGTTTTGTTTGCTAAGTGGTTGTAAGTGAAGTTATGGAATTGTTTGCTGCCGCATAGTTATGCAGTTGCAGAATCGGTAGCAGCAGCAACTATCTATCATTGCATACGAGTGCTACGAGTACGTCAACTTTATACACAAAACTCAGTTAAATTCTTTGTAAAAAAATGACGAAAAATTTACTTTTAGGAGTGCCTCCTTTGAATTCACTTTATCTCCTTAGGCATAAGGAAAAGTTGCCATCATTGTAAATTATGTTAGCAATTTTTTAATGATATTTTGTTGAAAGAAATACATAATGCCAAGAGATTTATAAATACTTGAGATGAAAATGTTACATTAAATTGAAATAATGATCATTAAATGCATTTTTTGAGTAAACATTTTCAAAATAAATTCTTTATTTGTGTAGGGTATTGTTTCAAACTGTTGCAGTTTCGAATTGAAATAAAAGTCAAACAATTACCTAAAAGACCCGATTTTAAGCACCATAAGTTAGGTAATCTCATGCCATTGAATTAAACGTTTGGTTATATTAGCGCTGCATTTGACAAAAATTTGGTGCAGTTTGAAACTCCAACTTTCCATTTTTTTTCGAAAAATGTAAGTTCTTGTATGCAAAATAACATGAGTTATGTGAAATTACCAAGCGTCAATTATTTCTTGCTTATCTGCAAAAATTGTCAAATCGTGTGATCTTGATGATCACATGATTTCATAAATGCACGAAATCATATGAATTTTCAATGAATTTAAATTTGATATTTTAATGAGTTTAGTAAATTTTCACTATGTGCGAGCATTGTTGCAGTTTCAACGTTTTCATGATAAAATAACAAACTTTACTGAAAGTCGCCTGATTTCATGAAATTTTTCATATTTCTTTCTATTTGGGAAATAGAACTTTCTTAAAAAACATACTATATGTTAGAAAATTCAACAACTAAGGACTGTCCCCGAAAAAAACTTATGTTTTGCTTTTTAGTCTTAGCCTTCATTAAATTTTGTCCAGTCGTTTCGTCTTGTGAATTTTTTGCATTCTTACACTCCTTCGAAAATCTCTTTTTGATTAGAGCCCGATATCTTTTAATTGGGCGAAGCTCTGGGCAGTTGGGCGGATTTGCTATTTTTGGTACGAAATTGATCTTTTTACTTGCATACCATTCCATAGTAGCTTTAGAGTAATGAGAGGTTGCTAAATTTGGCCAGAACATCACGGTACCCTCATGTGCACGAATAAATTATGCTTCTGAGACCACAAGTGCATATGGCCTGCCAAACATATATTGCTACGGAAATTTCGAAATTTTTTTTTCTTTGCATTTACTAGACACATGCCCCTTCTTCGGTGATGTATGATATTAGTGCCCAGGTAGCTGCTTAAAATTTGCTTTGACGTATGTTTCGTCGTCCATAACACAGCAATCAAATTTAGTCAGGTACCTTTCATACAAATTTCGGGCTCACATCTGAGCCATCAACTGCCTTTCATCAGAACGGTCTGGTATTTTTTGAACTTCATATGTCTTTAGCTTACTTTTTTCCTTTATTCTTTGTACGGTAGATTTTGATGTACCTGCTATAGCCGCCATATCTCGCACTGAGGTGTTGGGATTTTGCTTGAAAAGGCGCTTCACCTTCGTCGCTACCTTTAGGTTAAAAAATTCTGGTTTTCTGCCTGAACCTTTTTCGTGAAACAGGTAGACCCTTCTTATAATTAGAAAAAACCGGAAAGATAGTATTTTCTGATGCACTATTTTTGCTATAGCTGAATATTTTAATTTTGCAGGTAAGTGAACAAAATCAGTTTGCGGACTTTTTGTTGCTTGCTAGACATCTTTGTCGTCAAAAGTGCTATCTTCAAGTGGTATACATCATATTAAACGTCACTTTATATAAAACAAATATCATGTCTTTTTAGACCTATAAGATTATCAGGTAGAGCATAATACAAAAAATAAAAAAAGTAAGTAAGTCCTTAAATATGAATATTATAGGGATTTCAAAGACATCTTATTACTGAAACATCTTCTAAAATATATTCATTCATCTTTTTAAAAGTAAATGCAGAACATTCCTGAAATGTCCATAAATATTTTAATTTTTCACATGCGCATAATTCTTTCTCAATTTAGTGAGCATTGCCAAGATTTGAGCCAAATTAAATATTATTCAGTAAGAAATGGTAAACCTCAACCATGATTTCGACGCTAATGGTGAAATGTGTGAATAATGTCACTTCTTGTGAAATTTTCATTTTGAAACCGTTACTTCCTCAAATTTATTTGAAATTATGATATTATATTCTATGTTAAGAAGCAAAATACCGATAGTTTTTATTTGCTTTATGCCCTTCACTTTATTCTTCCTCAGAAATTATTAAATTTATTTTCAAAAATTAAGTTTCGTTAAAAATTTTTGATAACAAAAAAATATCATGTGTACCAAAAACAGTGGTAAAATTTGAAAAAAAAAGTAAATCGCACCACCCAAACCAATAAAAGAAAAAAAAAATCTGCAAATTATTTTAATCTTAAAATTCTAAATTACATACGATAACAGCATTTGTTTTTTTTTTCTAATGGTATACATATGTACGATATATAATAGTTAATAATGTTGTGGCCCCGATTGCATGTGCTGGGTTCAAATAATATATCAGATTTCGACTTGCACGGCCTCTGACATCTCACAGCTTCATTTAGTTTTCGAGTATATGGCATTTATACCTTTGTTAAAAACTCTAAAAATTAAATACGCGAATTTCGGAAAATTTTTATGGTTCTCGCATTAAATTGGAAAATGTGGCATACATAGTAATGAATAGAGACTGAACAACAAGATTACATAATAACCGTCAATTGCATTTGTTTCAACACACTGAGTATATAGTAGATATGATTTTTAACTCACTACTTCTAGATTTAAGGAAAAATTGGAAACACTTTATTTGTGAAAGAGCTGAGCTCCAAGCTTTCTTACAGAATCCTTATACAAACAAGTGCTTGTGGAATGGCGCATTAAATACTTTTTAGACACACTGTTATTACATGCTCCAGTTTTTTGCCGAGTTTACAAAAGTTAAGACAAACAGTTATTTTACTTTAAATAAGTTCATTGAAATAAAATTGCCAGTTGTTATTTGCTATATATATCTTATTATCCGCCAAGAAATGCTCCATTTAAAAGGTAATAAAATTCATTTTATGTTACTGCCCAACTTTGCTGCAAGCTGTTCTTGTAAATGTTGCTTGCCATGGCTGCTGTTGTCCTTATTAAATTCTTAACCATACCATTTTATCCCGGCTAAGATCACAACGCCGCACACCACATAACCGATGGCTGTAAAATTTCGCTTAAAATAAAACTCACTTTGCAAAAGGATGTTAAATAAAACGGGCGCTACTCAACTGTGATGTTGCAAAACCCTGACCAGCTGTCGACTACAGCAACGACAACAACAAAAACAAAAGCAATTTTGTTTACTATTATTTTTGTTTAAGTTTTATGAGGTTTTTCTCAAGCTTTTCCGAAAACACAACAACGCCGCCTTTAGCGCTGGTTGTGCGCGAAATAAACCCTTTTTTTATCTGTAGGGGGTAGTCGAATGCCTGTGTAATGGTAACAGTTTAATGTTCGGATATACCCATAGTGGGTATCCTGATGATTTGTGGTAAAACTGTATGGGGTCGATTTATTTTTGTTTTCTCTTGGTCTGTCGCTTTTTATCTGCTTTTGTGGAATTAATCTTTATTTCGTCATTTGCTCGCTCTAATAGAGAGGAAAACAGATTTTGACAGCTTTTTTTGATTTTTTGTTGGCAATAGCTTTTTCATTATGAGGATTTTATTCCTTTGACTTGATTTTGATTTGGCTTTGCGCTGATTTTAATGTGGGTTCTTTGTGTTCAAACTTTAACAATGACAGTTTATGGCTTTGAGTTGAGTTTTTATTTAATAAATTTTTTGTTTCAAAATATTGTTGGGAGTATTCATGGCGATATTATGTAAAAACTTTATTTTTTAAATGTATGGTATCCAAGTAAATAAACATAAACGGGAAAAAAATTTAATAAAATAAAGCTTTGCGATTTTTATTACTGTCTTCCTACATCATACACCCCAGTGGGTGTATCAGATACGTAGGCAACCTCCACTTTGCCATATTTAATTTTTTTTAAATACTGGGATTTCAATAAACAGTGCGACCTCGGTCAACGCAACCCTCGATAAATGCAACTTCTCAATGTTCGCAACGAGTAGATTACAGACTCAGTAAGTGCCACTTTTCAAACAAATTTTACCTCGCTTTTTGCAACGTGCATACACTTGAATATAATGCGAATATCCCAAGAACGAAAAAGGTTTATACAAATGTTTTTTTAAACAAATAAATCATGATTTTATTTTGATGAATTGACGTTGTTTTTTATATGAGATGTTTTTCTTATGAGATATATATATCTTGTTACCTAAGATTTTTTGACTCCATCATTGCAACTTCCGCGGTTATTGCAACAGGCTTGGTTTTAATAAGTTGCGTTAATCGAGGCCGCACTGTATTTGAACCCATTCAGATTTCCAGAATATTCATTTGGAGCATAAGATTGTCAAACGTGCTTGGTCCAGGCAGACCAAATTTGACATTTCTACTTGTTTGCTATGCTAAAAAAACATAAATTTGAGACATCTTGAATTCTTTAAACTTAACTTGCTAAGTCGAACGAAGCGAAAAATGTTGAAAATGTTCAAAATTTCCAAAAAATTTCAAAAGAAGTTCAATAAGTCAAAATATATTAATGGTACTTCTCTAAATACGTTGATGTCTCGAAAACTGAAAAAGCTAAGCACACGGAGCATAATTTTGAGCCTTGTACGATTTGTTTGGAGTAAAGTTCACTCACGCTTTAAAGATCAGTCAGTGTTGCCGTTCAGAAGAACGCAATTTTCTACAATATAAAATATTGAAATGTTTGAGCCATTTTGGCATAAAAACTAAAATCCGGATAATAACAAAACTATATCAGTCTATAATAGCAATTCATATGGTCTTCAATACTCTATATCAGTTCAATCAACTTTTGTACGTGACTTAAACAATTAACCAAGAGACTTACTTATCGATTAGAAAGTCTACAATGCCCAGGTATTGTCATATTACAAAGAGATAATAAGTACTCAAACAGTATGACAGATGACTTTTCGTAGATGGATTAGCTAAGTTTCTAACTAAACTCCTCTTCATGTACGTCCAAGTTCTACTTACGCAATAAAATATCTCATCACTAAAATTTCCCATTTGCCTCTAACCAAAGAAGCCCTTAATTTACTCTGAATTACAAAAGCTCTTATGTAAAATATACACGCAAATATTTCCAACGAAAACGTAAATTCAATTTTGCACCACTTTTATGTTGCACGCAAAATAGTTTCTAAATAGTTTTAGGTTTCAATTCAGAGTTATATGAAATTTTAACTTATCACACCACATTTTCAAGAACTCCGCGCTGTTGCTGTTGCTGCTGCTTTGGCCTGTAACATTGTTGTTGTTATCCTTTCAGCAACACTAAATGAATTCTCAACGCTCATAAAATTTTAAACATTTGCCGTTGACATTCATCATCAGCTATTTCAACCAAGCACCAACAACAAACACAGCAGCAGCAGTAGAAACTAAAAAACAATTTATTTGTGTAAGTCTTTGCCAAAGCGTACGCTGCTGTCCTAATTAAAATTTTCCACTTCATGACCAACGCGGGACAGATTTGAGTCACACCAAAGTAGCTTACGAAATTGGTAGCAAAAAAAAAAAGAACGAAAAAGGCTCCTAAAAGAGAAATACTTTGAAATGGCAAAAAAAAAGCGAAGAAAAAAACGGATCCACTTTTATAACGTGATTTATGCAGCGACGAGCGCCATTTGTCAGCCAGACACCGCTTTAACATTTTATTCTGCGCTCTTACTTTCTTCTTTTTTTTTGTTGCCCTCTTCTGCCGAGAAGTGTCCTTTTTCTGCATTTTCTTTCTATGTAGATTTATACTTGGCTTACTTTGATTTTCTGTTTCTTTTGCTTTCACTTTATACGGAATTTTCAATTTTTTTTTTCATTTATTTTTCAATTTGCTTACTTTGCTGTCGTTTGCACTTTGCTCCTGGTACTTACCCAGTGAGAGCTGAAGGAACGTGTTCTAAAAGAGAACAATGTTTACTACAGAAAAAACTTTTTTTCCCGTTTCAAATTGCATACTTAAAAGGTTACGACGTAAAGCAGGGGAAGAAGGTAAGCATAATGATGGAATTATTTTCCGATAATTATATTCATATCTATAGGAAATAAATTGATTTCATATCACTTTTTATATTATGTTTAATCTTAAATTTATTTCAAGCACCAGCTTTTCTCAGTGCCTTCATATCAAAGAAATCGTGAGAGATCCGATCCCAGTACAGACAGTTCAAAGTTTCACCAATTCTAGACCCTTCACTTACCAAATCAGCGAATGCCTGCACTTCGGCGCGTTGGATTTATTTTTAAATACAAATACAAAATAAATATAAAGTATAGCATACTTTTTGGCATTTTTGTATAAATATATATTGTTTTCTTTCTTTTGTCTTCGTGCATTACCAGGAAGCGCAGTAAGCAATGCGGATTTTCATTTAATTTCAAGACGACAAGCAGCAACCATACCTTCCAATGCTCATTCATTCATTCATTCATTCATTCATTAGTTTATTATTATCAAATGATTTACATTGGAAATATTTACAATATTTGCTATATGCTATTTGAATAGAAAAAATAAGGTATGAAATCAATGAGGTAAGGCAGTCATTCCTACATGCCCAGACAACCATGATATCATCAGTCCTAACTTGCGTACTGGTCCAACTGAGTGCTGCTTCTGTGATGATTATCCACTACTATGCGGGCTTAGCAGAGCAATTGCGCTGCACTCTCTATGTAGACATCACAAGTTGATTGAATTGGATTATTATGCTTCGTTAAGATGAAATAATGATGTGAATTATGAAGACGATATTGCCGTTAAATACGTTGCGGTAGAACCAAAATTCTAAAATGAGATTCAAAACAATAACAACAACAACGATAATATTGCGCTTACTTTTGGTATTTACAAATCCAATTAAATGCTATCGTCAAGTGAATTTTGTCACCGATGCAAATAGAAATTTTGTTTTTTTTTTAAATTTTAAACTTTGTTGATTTTATTACATTTGAAACCTTGATTTTATTAAGTATTACTTATAACATTTAAATATTTGTTGTTTCTATTAAAATAATGTAATTTTATTAGCAGGATCAAAACAAAATTGCCAGAACTAAGGGATGGAAAATATCAACCAAATGAAAAAAATAGTAAAGGTAATATCTTTGGTCTCGCGAGAAATGAAATACCATACAGTGTTTCATTCAAAGGATGTTTGTTCGAACGTACTCACATTGAATTTGACAGCATTTTTTAGCGTTTTAAAGCTTATGTATGCTTGTATGGGTGATAAAAACAAAACAGTTCATCACTATTTTACCGGATTAAATGCCATCGACTTAGAAAATAAAATCTCAAAATCGTATTACCCTATCCCGATCTCTATCTCTGTCCATTCTTTAGGGCTCAATCTATCTCCACAACTGATTTTGTTAAAAAATTGATGCACATGCTTAGACGTGAAAACATATTTTCTTATAAGGGATCTTGTGCCCACTTTAGGCTTAAAACCTTTCCTCGGGCTCAATCTAACTAAAATTCCAACCAAATTCCATGAAAATCGGTTCATAGTTGTGAAATCCACCCTTTCAAAACAATATCTTTTTCAGGGTTCGATATATCTCAGTACTAAATATCATCAAAACCGGATATCAGTTTAGCACAGACAACGTGTTTACCTGATAGGGGCGTGTCACCACCCACTATCTTTACTCAGGAATCAATTATTTCAATCCAAATTTCATCATTTCATCATAGCGGCTTAGTCGTGATAGTGTTTGTCCCATTAGCGACGGTGTCACAACCGCTAAAAGATCACACAGTTTTTAATACCCCTTTTTAATGTTCAGTTTATAGTATCTTCATACCAAATTTTATAAAAATCGATACACTGCACTGCCCCTCATAAAAATCTTTGCATAAAAGAGATGGAACTGCATAGTTTCTCTCAGTGAAACGTTTTAAAGTTTTCGTTTCTATTTAGTGTGCCACACCCACGAAGTTCGCCAATCTTTTAACCAGAGCTCTTCCAAATCATTAATAACCTTAAATAATTCTCTTAGTATATATAACATTTTGAAATTTTCGCTTACTTGTGAAATGCCACGCCCTCTCGTGGTAGTCTTTCCTAGTATTTTTGAGTATTTTGTTACACACAAATAGCTCTCTCGTTAAAAATGTTTCATTTGTATGGGTGGCAGGCGTGTCCATTTACCGATTTCGCTCATTTCATTCAATTTGCGGCTTTGTACTTTTATACATTTCTATACCTTCCACGCCCACTTCTATGCGAAAGAAATGAAATGGCTAAGTTAATAATCCCTCGTTATAGGGTATAATAAATGTACTCAATAAATTCGGCAGAAATACCGTGGTAACACTTTATATCTGCTTTACAAAAGTGCTTTTTGTAAAATTTATAACTAATATTTCTCTAATTCCCAATCTTATCGTGTAAAAGGACGAAATTGCGGCACACTCTCAAGCACATGAACTTACACATGGTTACTCTCCAAAGCTTCACAAGAAATTGCTAAAGTTAATAAGTTGCTCATCATCACATCATCTGTGAATGCAAGTAGCTTAAATTTCCCATGGAGCGCATTTTAATAGCAGCTGTGCAATTTTTTCCCCATTTTATTTTTTGTTCGCTTGCTTGCATATCCCTTACACAGATGGGATAAAGTGCAGCCTTTTTGACTGCATTTCCGTTTACTTACATGGATTTGTGAGCACGTGTGTGAAATTCGAACGTGTAATTATTGCGTCTGTGTGGTTTTTCTGTTTGTCAGACAAAAGTGTTGCATTTAATGAAATTTCATTGCAATTTAACGCATTTTAATCTCGAAAGTAATGAGTTCATGTTAATTTAAAAAGAAATGCATGAAGTCAGCATTTCATTTCAACTGCAGTGTTTGTTCTACAAATAATTTTGCTAAAATATATTTCTAATAAGCTTTCAAAATTTGGAAGGCTGTCAAGTTTTCTTTATACCACCTACCGACAATTTTCAAATTCTTATTGACTCATGAATCATGAAGGATCTTTACTTGAATTTATTTAATTACTAAACTTTCTTATAAACTATCCATCCAAGGATACAGCACTTAATAGCATCATATAATTTTATTTGAAAGGTTAAAAAATTATTTCTTGCAGAAACTCTTATATAAACTTACACTCACATCTAAGCAATTTTAAGTGTTGACCCAAAATATCCCAATTTTTTTTTTCCGTCAGCTGAAAGTCACAAAAAACATATTCCAAAGATGTCAATTTACGATAATAAAAGCAAAATTTACAACAACTTGTCAATGGTCTCTTTTTTTTTCATTTTGTTTTGAGCGCTGCATCCAACGTACACGCCCACCGACCCTGTTATTTTTCTTTGATTGTCTTTTTTTATTGCTTTTTTAACCATTTACTACCTTTCTTGTTTTTACTATTTTTTGTCCCCCATGGGTTCTTTTAAAAAGTAGGCTTTTGTGAGAAAAGGATTGCCGCAATTTAAATTTATCATTCATCTTCCACAAAGCGTTTGCTCAGCAAGGTTTTTCTTAAGTTTTTTGTTCTAGCGAAAAAAACTCCCCTCTTTTTTTCATTAAATAAAAAAAACATACTAAAAATTGTAATAGTTGTACAATTTTTTTTTTTTCTTCCCTGCAACTCTTTCAAGTTGATGTTTAAATTGGCTTTTGCCAGCTCAGTGGACAGCTTATTATTGCTTCGAAGTTTCTGCACCCATTGTGCGTTGAATTGGCCTATCCCAATACAACAACAGCAAATTGAAGTCTGACACTTGGTACATTTCTTTCTGACATGGGTCAATTTAATTTGAAGTGATTGAAAAAATAGATAGGAGGTTGGTAAAAACACCAACAATGGCTGACAAAGATGAAAATGAAAAAATAATAACAGTTCACTTCAAACGGATGCCACAAAATGCTGATGTGTTTTTATGCAACAATGAATCCTTGGTGTATCCTTTGAAAATTGTATTGAAATAAAAATGACATTCTTTGTGGTTTTTATTTAAGTTTTTTGTCAAAGTTCCTGATTTTATTGATACGAGTATTGCGACATTATTCAAATAAGTACTTTCTTACAGAATATGGAATGTAGAGGTACAGAGCACTGATGATGGTGATTTTTTATTGGGGTTTACAATCAAAGTAGTCGCAAATTAAAATATTTTTCAGGCATAGTAGTCAGTGTCACAGTTTTTCTTCAAAACTTTTTTGATGTCTATGAATCAAAAAAAAATTATAAGTAATATGAACTTCAAAAGTTCGTTTTGATATTTTCATCCTTCTCGCGTATTCAGATGGTTTAATAGAAGCAACAAAACCAAAAAATTTATAGTAAGTTTTTTCTTTGAACTTCGAACCCAAACACCTTCGTTGCAAAGAGAGGAAACAACAATTACAACACAGAATTCAAGAAGCAGCATAGACATGAAAAGATTTTATGTGTCGTTTTGTAAAATTTTAATCCTTCAAGAATGTTTCTTAGACATACATAACCTCATACTCTAGAATTCCTTGGAAACGCTTAAGAAATTGAAATAATACTCCATTTTGAGTATATCCTCAATCAAAAAAAAATTCTAGGGCTGCTACGAGAACTGCAAAATGTTATTTTTTGGAATTTGAGTAAGGAAATGAAGAAAATTTTACATTTTTTGTACAATCCAGTCCGATTTTGATCCAGAAATAGTTTTTCATAAACAACATTCTTACACCAAATTTTAGTACGATACCTCACATATTTCGATATCGTATGGGAGGTGTCACCAGCACCTACATTAAATTTCATACCAATTGCTGCAATAGTTCACTTAAAATACCGCTAAAAACTTTATGTTTGCATGGGAGGTGCCACGCCCACTGATAACATCTCTTCGAATTCTATTTATTTTAAATTTTATAGCAACCAACACCTCTACACCAAATTTTATGAAGATTACTCTCTTAGCACACTATCTATTGCATTAAACGTTTTGTGCTTGTATGGGAGGTGTCACAGGTACCATTGCACAAAATTTGTGTTCTAATATACCATATGGCACTTACATATGTCATAAAAATTTCATAAAGATCACGCTGTTATTTCTCTTATCATAACGTTTGTAAATATTGTGGGGTGTGCCACTAACTTCAAGGACCTCTGACTTAATTTGTGTTGCTGTTTTGAGTGGTATCATCTATAAAAACTTCAAACCATAAGTGCCAATTTCGAGTTATACAGAATCAAATTTTTCAATTGTTTAAAAGTGACACATCCACTTTTTCAGTTTCGCACACTTTTGGCAAAATTGAAGACCTATATCATCTGTATCCGCTTATCAAATTTCATCACAATACCTTGCATGGCTTACGAGATAGGGCGTTATAAAAACTAAAGTCTTGGGCTGTGCCACACTCCTGTAAGATCCTTTGAAACTTGAAGCCTAGCCGAATCCTAACTTTGCATACATGTGCACCAAAGCACCAAGTTTCATAGAGTACGGGATATATTATGTAGGTGTGTCAGCCTATGTGTTTCACACATTTTCAATCCCGAGAAGCTTATTAGAAGGCGTGAGCTGTGTGCCAAATTTCATTCCATTAGCTTGCTCGGTTTTGCCGTAAACGTGCGTGCTATGAGATACAAACGAAATGTCCCGGATTATACCCTCTGTGTAGGATATAAAAATAAAGAGTATTTGCCAAAAGTGACACCTACCAATATTTGTATGTACATAAATACAAGTGCATATGGGGCTTTTTTTAAACAAAAGGAATTCAACCTTGAGGTCACCAATTTAAATTTTTTCACTCTTAATTTTTTTTAGCATTCACCAAAGTTTTGGAAACTTATTGAGATTAAACATCTTCAAACAAACTAAACTGCACCTAGTGAGATTTTAAAGTTTTATATAAAGCAAACATGGGTTTGAATTTTTTGATTTCTGTCAATACAATTTTTTTTTTTGACTTATGAAAATATTTCTAATTGATTGGAGTTTCTGTGAGTTGAAATTAAAATACTAAAGAGATCAATTGAATTACGGTAAACAACAAAATGGCGCTACGTCTTATCACCGGGCACGCATTACTACGGCGACTCACATACATGCAAAATTTCCTGCAGCAACAGTTGCCGCATCTCAAGACGAAAATCGGCAGTACCGCTACAGTTTTTACCTTAGAAAAACTGGGTAAACGGGAAATTGTAGGTTACGGTGCCAATGGTCAATATGGCTATCAAGATCGCATTGATTATCCAATGCCAGCCATACGTTTTCGTGAACCAGATGAAGAAATTTGTGCGCTACGTGAAAAGGAAAAGTGCGATTGGAAGAAAATGAATATTGAGGAGAAAAAAGACCTCTATCGCTATAGTTTCTGTCAAACGTTTGAGGAAATGAAAGCTCCTACCGGTGAATGGAAAATAGTTGTTGGTGTTGCTTTTTGGACAGCCACACTAGCATACATTTATGTTTTACTTTGCAATATCTACTTGTGTCCACCATATCCTGATACGTTTGAGCCACCTCGTCAACGTGCGCAGATGAAACGTATGTTAGACTTGGAGTTCAATATGGTGGAGGGTATTGCTTCTTATTGGGACTATGATAAAGATGAATGGAAGAAGTAGGAACATTAAATATCTTTACTATTAAATGTCAATATGCAATATAAATTGTGGTGCAAAATAAAAAAAAATTAAGTTTTTTTCATGAACTTTGGCATGTTTGATATTTGCTATAAGTACTTAGGTTATTTTATATCAAAAATGCTTGAATCATTTCTATAAGACTTCTCTCTCTCCCTCCTACAATATACCAGTCTTTCCGAAAGGCACATATCGGCACGGAAAAGTACTACCATAAGCTTGAGGTTTCCATATTTTAATTTCTTGTTGACAGATTTTATATCAGAATGATGCTTGATGGGTCTAGTGAGGCTCAGGACTTATAAGCAATTACACTCAGTCCCTTCTTAAAACCAATAATTTCAAGTGAACTTTCTAATGTCTTAAATAAATTTTTGTTCTTAGAAACTGAATTGTTTTTTTAATTAGACACCAAGGAATAATGTAAGACATTTATCACTAACGTAGTGTGTTAATGTGTATATTTTTAAAAAAAATTTTATCAAAAACTAAACCAATCTGCTAAAGGGTTAAACTCTCTGATAAAATGCATTTGAGATCTACGCGAGATCGCTTTTTATCTAGTGATGACATACATTTTAAAAGTTCAACTTAGATTTCAACACAACGGTTCAACCACTTAAGGAATTAAAAAAATAGTTCAGAAAGAAATCAAGTGATATAGAAGCACCGACACAAGCTCTCAATCATTTTTAATAACGAATTTCAATGACAGATAGACTGATTGACTTAACGTAGCGTTGACCCTGTTGCTAACATTTCCGAAGTACTGTGGGGGAAACTGTGGGGGAAATTCACAAAAATACAACTGCACTGAGAAATTTCTACATATAGCAGAAGCATTGATGTCGCTGTAAGTTTTGTTTCTGTTTTGTAAGAACATTAAATCATTTAAAAAATGTGGCTGTGAATGATTCTGAGATCCAACTCTTAAATAATTTGAAATCTAAATTTTAACACAACTAAAGTTTTCATACGTAGTACTTAATTATTCCTATTAAAATAATGATAAGAACGCGTGGTTTTAATTTCAAAGCTTAGACTATGAAAATTGTAGTCGCAACTTACTCAGTTTTTAATTCATTGGCTTTAATTATATACACAGTGTAATTAAATCGTTTAATAAATATATACTTTAAATGGAATTTAAAGTATATATTACCCAGTTATTAAAGAAAATTAAAATTTATTTCAATAATGAAAAAATAACAATATAAAAAATAGTTATTGTTACATACCTAAATGAATTTACACCACTGTGCTTGCACGCTTTTGCTTATAATTTTTAAACCTATGATTATGAAGTAAGTGTGACCAGCCTTTTTTGATTTTGGACAGTGTGTATTTCTTTTAAGGCTAGAAATACTGTACATGAAGTTAAAGTGAAAGTAGATCCTGAAGATAGCGATGGTGAACTGATCTGAAAACATTTCATAAGAAAAGCGTAGTAGCAGCCAAGTCTGGTCTTACAATACCAGCCACTGAATGTTAAGTATCCACTAACTTACAGGTTTACTGTTTTTTTTTTTGTGATTTCAATGCTATTTCGCAGTGAGCGAAAGTGTTATGAACCGACTAAAGTTATTCCATCAACAAATTCACTATTTCACTGTATAGACTTAGACACATCCCAACATTTATCAGATTTGATAATGCAAACATTCGTTGATAGTCAACTTGAAGACAGCCAACATACCTATAACGCAAATTGCCGTAGATGAACAATTTAAATACTCCTAGTACAGAAATTGGCTATCACAACATTGGCACATTGATTACAAATCTAATGTTCTGAAATTCCAAGGCTAGTTTTCGTCGGTTAGGTGCCAAATTTCTAACAATGTAGTACCACTAAAAACTGCTTAAAAGAACTCGGGGATCCTATTCGAATGTGTAGGCTTCAAAAATTGGGCTGTTCTTCAAAATTGACAGCTGAAATTTCCGAAATTTTAACAAAAAATAAAAAAATATTTTTGCTGCACTACCCACATTTTTATCTTTGTAGCAGTACTGCCAGCAAAGAGAACGGGTCGATAATCCAGTGCCTCGAAATATGTTGTAGGTCTGCACAGACCTTCTAGGTGCACTTACCGAATCTTACATTCCTGGATATTCTCATATCTATAGCAAATACATATATTACATACATGGTTATTCTAGGGTTAATTTGTTTACATTTCAAAGAGTAGTTGTTGTTATTGCTACTACTTAGCATGTTGTTATTATTCTATCTGCTGTTGTTATTTTTGTTGTTTTTTGTTATTTGTTATTGTAGAAACTATATCAGTAGGTCAAAAACAAATTTTTATTATTACGTTGTCATTGTTTTCTCTATTATTGTTTTTGTTGTTGCGAATTTTGCTTACAGTATGAACTTATCAGCTGTTTTTGTATCTGCTTTAGTAGATTTTATTGTTGTTAGTGTATTGCTGTACATTTACCACTATAATTACAAGGGGACAAAAAAAATTTTCATTTCATCAATCATTCAAGCGCGTGTGGTTTTTGTTAAAGCATTTTTATACATATGCACATAATACATTTTGAGCCTGTTTCTATATACAAACAAATACATATACATATAAGATGTAAATACAGAAACACTTATCTTAAATCAACAAAACAAAAATGCGCTAAAATAATTTTGCTTGCTAAACAAAATCGCAAAATTATCTCAAAATAATAACAAAACGTCAAAATAAATAACAATAACAATGTGAATTGTAGGCAGTAATATAGCAAACAAATCAATTTTTGCGTTACTTACTGCTAACGAAAAAGAAACAAATCACCTAAAAATAAATCGCATCATCATTTTGTTGATATATGTGGTTATCAATGCGATGTCATACGATATATTTTACTCATGCCTCTAACTCCAAGGAATAATAGCTCATTGTTTTATATAAAGTATACCTACTCGCACAATTATGTCTTCTCTGAACGTTTTAATAGTTGCCGACGTGGCACAAATTTCATAAAAACAAACATAACTATCTTTAATACGAAGCTGTCTCGAAGTTCAAGCTCAAAGTTAAAGCTCCGATACTAAGTTTATTAATTGGTTTCTAGCAAAACTATTGTTCTTACATTTTGCGGAACATAAAACTTTTTCAACATTTGATTACTAACTTTTTTTTTGGTTGCAGTTCAGTTCAAAATTTTCTCTGTGAGTTTGAGGTACCCCATTTTTTCTTCATTTAAAAAAAATATTTTACATGTTAGAGCGATATACAATGTAATGATTTGATAGCACCTATTAATGGTTTTTGATAATTTATTAAAAATTAAAATTTGTATATATTATTAATTTTGTGGCAAACTTTTCATCATTTTTATGATGGCAATAATGATTAACAATCAGAAAAAATTTTAAGCGGACCGAAATGTTTGAGTAAACATTGAGTTTTATTTTGCATGAAATAAGTCCGTACCTATTACACATATGAATTTTTCGTCAAAATATTTTATGAAATATAGATAGGTATGTACATTTCGTGAAAGCAAACTAAATGATGTTCCATATCAAAAGATAGCAACTCATTGTTCTATTTTGAATCAATGTCGAACTTGTTGTGGCTAACGATAAATTTTGTGAGAACTATCCTCACAATACAATACTAAATGGCCATTTGCCCCGCTATTTCATCAGTTAAAATATAAACGTTTTATTATCATATGATTCACATATTAATATTTTCGTAAAAGAAAATAAATCATTTTTAGCTTGATAAGATAATGAAAGTTTTTTGGTGTTGTACAATAATTTCATGTAGTACAATAAATAAGCACAACAAAGGAGAACCAAAATTTTAATGTCGCTTAAGGTCGACACCTGGTAAACATTTGGAAAATTTTGTAATCCTTCATTTTAATATATATCGCTGGATTTATAATGCTTCTAAAAGAGTAAGCGCTATTAATAAGCGAACCTTTTAGCGCTTTTGAAGAAGATAAATAATAAAAAAAAACAATTTTCAAATCAGTATTAATTATATTTAGTTAATTTAAATCATCCTTGAGACCCTTTAATCAGATTGATTACAACTTCCAGGCAATAAGTTTATTACTCATCTGTAAAACTTAAATCGGCTATTTAGGCATTTTTAAATGTCATATATTCGAAATGCATTATGATTCGAAATGACTTTTTAGTTGTTTGCATTTTACATATGCATATGACATCAAATTTTGAGACCTTATAAATAAGATCATCCATACTTACTTCTAAGCGCAAGAAGAAATGCATGCTTGCCGTAAAAGGCTGAAAAGTAAGCTCGAGCAATAGTTTTTTAGCTACCTCCACCAAACTCAGGATCACAAGTGTTGCGACCTGAGAAGGTTTTTACAATTTTTTTCAAATCGACGAGATACATCTTGGGCACACAGGGCAGGACAAGCATTGCAAGTATAATTAAACTTAGAAATTAAAAATTTGCTTAAAACTTTTTGAGTCATTCAAACTGGTAACCCAGACATGCTTTGTTTAGAAAAAAAAATTATTTCATACTGCTATCTGATGTTTTTCGCGCGTGTGTTTGGGTTTTGTAAGAAGACTCCATAGTTCATCACATTTTTTTGTGTTGCCTGGTGTATTATAGATCATAAAGAAGACCCGAACAACGCTCTAGGCTCTAAAGCTGAAGTTATAATAACAAAAAAAAACATTGTAATTATTTGTAAGATTTGTATCGGAAAAATATTAGCAAAGGAAAATCACAGGAGCCTCTAAGAGTTAAATATTTCAAAATTTTTGTGAAAATTCCAACTGCTTATCAGTTAATTCGCATTTTAATCACATTTAAATACGCAGAGAGCTACCATACGTAGATTATAATTAATTCGATTACAATTTACGCCGTACAACTCAATTACATAACGATTAGTTTTGCGTTCATTAATCATTAAGTTGAATGTGTTAACTTTTACTTGCTGCATCAGTACGATTTAAATGTTTTAATTTAAATAAATTGCTGCTACTCGATCAGTAATGCGGTTGAGAAACATTTTGATTTATAAATTAATCAATACACAACATGTGTTACATACGAAATACTTGCGCAATTCAAACTTTTATTTAATTGTAAATAACAAAAATATTTAATTAACTAACCTTTCGCTTGAAACAACGTTAAGGAGATGACCTCTACATATGGAATGCATCGTGTTAATTTGCTAGATAAGCAGATCAGCTAAAGAGCAGAGGATGAGAAGAGTAGTGTCGGTGAATATTTTTACGAGCGGTATTCACGATCTGTAGTTTTTCTTGTATTTTTTGTAAATTCTTACAATGATTACTATAGACTGTGGACGCTCTTATGTATTTTTGAGGTTTGTTTTCGATTCGTACTAACATTTGGCAAATTTATTTCTATTAATTAAAACCCTACAGCATCTTTAAGATGTGATAACATTGACGCCTGACATGTAAATGAACAAATAATACCCAAAAGTTACAACAGGTTATCGCCATTGTATTTTTGGTATTCATAGTATTTGAAAATTGTACGTTTTTGTAAGAATACTAAATTTACAACAAATTTTAAATTTATCAAAAATACAGAATGCATGACCAATTACTCCAGAACGTGAACAGGAAAAATTGTTACACAACTTAATAGTATGCTGTACAAGAGGTGTGAATTGTATTTCAGTTTGAGTTAAATATGAGCGAAATAGATAGTTCGGAAATAAGCAAAGTTGGAACTTAGCTCTCACTTGACATTTGGACGGCTCTTTCGATACACCGAAGGCATAATTTATCCATCTCTAGCCCTGTTGAACCACTCACTCAGCATGTAACATTTCGTAAGTACCTAATTGAAATCTTTCACATGAAATCTTACAAAGTTTAAGTCACGTTTCAGAAATCTTTCGTTTTCATTTCTGAAAGCTTTCTGCAATGTGTCACTGTCCACCTTTCGATTTAATTTGAAACGTTACAGAAACTTTGTAAGACTAAAGGGAAAATAATAAAAAATTAGTACATCATCGAACTCTGCATTTTTACTTTTTTATCCACGTCACTTGTGCGCTGCTAGTTTATTACGTCATCAGGCGACTCTATTATTGCTGTTTCATATTACCCTCGTCATCACTTGTGTGCTTGGCAAGTGGTAAGTTAGGGCAGTTGGACGCTGTCTTACAGCGTATTAGCAACGGAAATCGGCCGCGGGTCAGTTTATAGTATGTCTAACACCGGCTTCACTATCTATAGTGCTTTTGAATTCAAATTAAATTGCGTACTTTTAGGCAGTTTGGCCTAGGAAAAACTAGTTTATCCTAAAAACCAATTTGGCAGGTAATATTTATAAATATATGAATGTATATATGTTTAATCAATTAGATTCACTAAAATCTAAGAGGAAAACCCGTTCGAAAAAAGCATTGATTTAATTTATCTATAGGCAAGCTGTCCCTAAGCGTTTACCTATATGATACTTCTATTCCAAAGACGTGTGTTTGCCTTTCATGCAGTAACCCACAACCAAAAGAATACAATAAAATATTTTTCATTTTCATATATAGAATATATTGTTTATTTTAAACTCTTTTCCTTATTTAATATGAATTATTTAATTAAAATAAACTCTATGTATTTGCATATAGAAGAATATAATTTTATACTCTAATTAAGGATACTTAAAAAGGTAACAGCACGAGATTATTGCAAACTACTCGATTCAGCAAAATATAACTATGGAATCGAAGATACAAACACACATACATATGCACTACATACCTACATATATAGTCGAACATATGTGCTTGTAATTCAGTTATGAAGTGTGAGAAAGTTTAATATGCAAATGCAAAAAATTAAATATATTTTATATAATTTAACTTAAATAAATTTGTATGAAGGAATGTTGTTGTGTTTTGTGTGTGGAAATTCAATAAGGTAAGCATGCATGCATAATTAAAACAAAATTGCATGGAAATGTTTTTTATACTTTTTTTTTGTTTTTAATTTGCATATGAATTGAGTAGTTTGTAGTTAGAACAAGAAAATAAAACCCAGTGCTAATGAGATACTTTTGCAAATTTTTTACAAACGTCCACTATTTAAGTTAATATAGTGTGATTCAGTTGGAGCTTACACTTTAAATGTGAAATAAGCCATTAGTTTTTTTATTAAGTTATGATTTTAAAACATTGATGCTAAAAAAAATTATATTGACTAAATGACCGCACGTTTGGCAAAATTTTTCATTGCTTTTCGGTATAAATCCCGCGGAAGTTTACAAATAAAGCAAGGAAGCTCGTGACATGACATCACACGATCTTTTGCAAATTGTGACAGTAACGTTTTCTGCATTTCTGTTGAATAGCGCTTCATGTTATAAAATGTCAATACATAGGTATTATGATAGATGTTACACATTAGCTGTTCATTATTGATGGGGAAAAAAAATTTGCCATATTTATATTATAAACTCCAATTAAATCACTCCTTATAAACGTCATGCATTATGCTATACGCTACCTTTGTATAGTTGTTCAGTTTTTTATTGCAGTATTTTTTTTTTTTTTTATGTTTTTTTTTTTGTTTTTTATATTTTGTTTATATTTTGTTTTCATATGACCTGAAATAAAAAGCTTAAAATCTAAATAAAATATTGCATTGTATAAAAACAAATTTACAAAAAATCAAAATCATAATTCTAATATGGTTTTAAATTATGTAGCTATTTTAAATTGCAAATACATACAAGTAAAAATTATAAATTAATTAATTTTAAACTTTTCAGTTCAAGCCACCAAGCAGAAAACTCTAACGAAACTCATTGGTTAAGTTTTTCTTTCACAATTTAAATTGCTATTCAATATGCTTAAACTAAATATTTAGCTGAATTTTTTTTAAACATACGATACATCTATAGCAGAACATTTTACACAAAAATAGTTCTTGGCAGTTGTTTTGTTTTAACGCTTTTATTCAACATTCACTCTTAGGTGTTTTTGATTTCGTAGACATTTTCATTTAATGCATTTAATTCATTCATTTAGTTCTTAAGTCAAGCATGCAGCCCGCTTTTTTTCTTTTCTTTTTTTTTATTTTGCTATGCCTTTTGTGTAATAGCTTGCTCTATTTTAACTTCAATAAAAGTTTTTCTTCTTCATCTACATCATTATCATCATCGTTTTGTTTGCTGTCGATCTGCAAACAGCTTCAAAATGCCCTTCAGCAGCATTTTCAGCTTACATTTTTTTTTTCTACATAATTCTTCTGCACTCATAATTCAACTTCAACTCTATTTTCTTCCTTTTCTCATTTAGCTTGTTTCTTTTAATTTTATAACAAATTACAATTTCAATTAAATTTCTTCTTCGTCTTCTTTCACAACAGGCTGCATTTAGACTTGAAACTAAATATCGAACTTTTTCACATTTTTACTACATAATAATTATAAATTTTAAAGTGGTTTTTTAACATCGTTTTGTTTTCTAAATGACTGAACACGGCAAAGTTCTTAATAATATTTATTCAAAACTCTTGACAGACTGAGTTAGATTAAAAAAAAATAGATTACTACTGACATTAAAGTTTAATTGTATTAAATTTGTCGCATACGATTTTTAGGGTCATTTTGAGATCGTTGAAATCTACAAAATCAATTTCAAGTCATTAGTAAATTCTTTTATGTGCTAGCCATTTGAATTTATCAAACGAATTGTAAAGTTTTATTAAAATTTTTCATATAAGATTTTTGCGTAACTTGGATCATTTTGAGACCGCTTCAATTTTAAATAACATATTTTATACGATAGCTAATAGGTTTTTGAAAAAAATTTTGAAAAACTTGAATCAATTCTAGATCATTTGAATTTTATAAAAACAAATTTAAAGTAATAGTAAAATATTTTATGCGCTTTATTGCAAAATTCTCACATTTTTATACGCTAGTCAATTAAATTCATCAAACGAATCATTTAGCTTAAGATTTTTATATAATTTGTCGCATGAGATTTTTTATAACTTGAGTTATTATGAGTTCATAAAAATTGTGCAAAAGTAATTTCAAATCAATGCAATTGAGTTCACGAATTCTCTGATTTCAAGTTTAAAATACAAAAAGATAGCAGTTAGCAACTGTGCTTGGTTGCATGTGATATATTTTCTCTTCTAGTTTTTTAAATTCAAAAATCACCCAAGGCAAGTTCAATTTCTTTAGAATAGCTGTTTGAAATTATATCACCCACTCTCAGAAAACATATTTATGATTTTTCTGTGAAAAACGTTGTTTTTTATACAATGAACAACTTTTGACAAAATTGCAAATGTAAGTTATATTCTGCACATTAATTAACGAACTCAAACACAGCGTTTTAACGTCTAACTTTTGAAGTTTTTTTCAAGATTTTATTCTACATGACCTTAGTTAATTTTTTGCAGTTTTGCTATATTAGTTAATATTCAAAAATGAATTAACTTTTGCAATAACAAAAAGAAAACACGATTATTTTCATTACGCATGAGATATTTGAACAAATTATTTAAAAAATTCAATGAATTGCTTGAAATTTATTAAGACTTCGAACTAGCGAATTGAAATTCAAATATACAGTATATAGGTTTGAATGCAGAAAATGCGAAAAAATTTGTTAAACAACATTTATACGAGGGTAGTCTGAAAAGCTTAGTCTTAACATGAAGAAAGCGTTACTCATCCTATCCACGCTAGTACTATCTTATATGTTTTGCCATACATTTTTATCAATTTTAGCCTTCTGTATTCACCACAACACTCTTTAGGTAAATAAACAGTCAAAGTTTTGGTATTTTTTGCTCCGAAGAAGGCGAAGACTTTTTGCATTTTGTTGGTAAAAATGCATTGATTTAAAAAAAAAATAAATTTTAATTTTACCGAAATATAATAGGCTCTAAGCTTTTCAGGCAACCCTCATATTCATTTAATGCAGCACTTTCTGATGTTGAATAACTTTGAGTTATGCAAGTTCAATTGTATGCAATAATTTATAAATAAGGCATTTCACGAACAAAATTTTTCGTTGCTTTTAAATCATTCTTGCTATTGTTGTAAGGATTAAAAATTACTAGCGTTTTATCCAAAAATCAACAATGGGTTTATGTAATACTTAAATGGCTCCAACATAATAAATAAGGAGATGGTAAGTATTTATTATTTTTTGATATATTGCACAGATTTCATAAATTATATCATGCTATATATTTTTTTACTTCTTTGAAATTCTATTCATTGTAAAATATGAAAAAATTGAAAGTTTGTTTTCGTAATTACTATTTACTTTTCTTTTAAAGCTTTATCACAGATAGTACAAATCACATGTATGCTGAATTATGAAAAAATATCTCATGCAATTTTCTGCAATAAATTGCTAGTTTAGTTTACAATAATAATCAAGATTTTAAAGGAATTCTTGAAAATTTTAAGATATTTTATTAGGTAAAATAGTTTTAGCACATGAAAGAAGTTTATAAAAAACCTTTCTCCAATTTTTGTTTATCTTCAAAAAAAACATATTCAAGTCTAAGTTTGTATGGTAAAATACGAAAGTAAAATTAATCCGCTGCGACAAAGTCCATATAAAAGATAAATCAACAGCTCTTTTTTATTTTAGTGCACCATTTTTTGGTCTAAAATCGCATGCGAAGTATTTAATGTTTTGTTTTAATGTTTGAAACATACAAGTGTTTCAGAACATACTATAAGTTTATGCAATGCTCTATACATTATTGATCTTAAAAGAAAATCAATCAAGTGCTAATGCAGTAATGGAAATAAATCTATTTCAATGCAAGTAACATTACGCTTCTATGCAATAAAGCTGCCCATCTTTTATTTTAGTGCATCATCTTATGGATCCTTGTCGCATGCGATATTTTATATGATATGAAATTGTTGCTATTCTATAAGTTCTGCACTCATGTACAAACTCCTATCAATTAAACTTTGTCAGTAAACTCTACATATTAATTGGAAATAGTAGGATAACTATATTTATGATTTTCAAATCTTACACAGAAATTGTTAAAAAAAAAATTGAGCAGACATTACTATTATGACAGAAAAAACTGGAAATTTTAAGTTTTGTTAACAAAATTTTTGGAATTGAAATAAGAATAAAGTGTTGTGTTACAAGAAGGAGATATACAATACGAGAAGATACGAGAGTGTGAATTAGAGTAGGCTTAAAACTTAGCATTCAAGCTTGTGTATAGTGATATGAGAGGAGAACGGCGTGGTGTCACAGGCGTAGGCAGCGATATATGAAACACAGCAATTAACGCGTTAATTTAGCACTTTTGCTTTTTTGTTTTTGGTCCGAAAATGTAACAATTTCATTAAAATACTTTAAGTTTTTAATATTAAAATTGCATATTAACAGTTTAAACGACTTTTAGCCTTATATTCGTTGACGCTTACACTAACGTCCCACGCACCTACAGCACTCTCGCTCCCTCTTTCTCTCAGTCATTAACGCGCGCTTGTACTTTAATTATGATATTTGTTATCAATATGTAATTATTGATAGCTTGGTGCTCGCAATCATTACTATTACCAAAATATTTGTTGTTAAATTTTGTTTTGTTATTTTTTGTAGTGTTACGTGTATCACCAGCGAACTTTATCATTACCAACGTAGCATCAATCGTTCACTCTACACTTTGTCGTTTTATGATCATGGTTATAACAGCAGTTGTAGTATTAGTTGTTGTTTTTGTTTATATTAATGTTTGTGTTGGAAAATAGTTTTAAATAACATCATTGTACACCATCTACCATGCGGCCACTGCAACTATAGAGGCAGCTGCGGCTGCACGTTTATTCATCGCTCAATCCCAACCGTTCTCTTTAATCATATGCGCTAGCTCAATGATATACTTTCCCTCTTTATATTTTTGACTGGATTCGTAAGCATGTTCATATTTCCAGCCCAATGGTGTCTTACAGCACTCACAATAAATATCCGCAACGGCATGTAAGCCAGTAAGCAGTACGCGCTCCTCTGTTTGACCGCAAGCAACATTTACCACCGAATTAAAGAGATACGCTGGACCCTGACTGCCTTGAAATGATTTTGAGATTAGCTCCTCGTGTGAAGCGAGATGCGCGCGACAATGAACACATGAGTAGGTCCTATTAGTGGACGGTAGGTAGGCTTGAAACGTCTTCACCATTTTAACGGAGAAATGAGGTGACACGGCAGCGATGATGGTGACTGTGATGACAATGGCGAATTTGATATGAAATGTATTAGCACGAAGTGATAAAACCACTGCAGGGCATATGTTTCAGATCCTGTAAATTAAGAAATCGTATCAGATAAATGCAATAATATTTAAATTTTACTTATTTACAAAAAAAAAAACTGGTTCACATTGACAAAATTAATACCGATAATAAAATGAAAGTTATTTAATTATCATCATAAAATTAAATGATAACGAAATTAAAAGCTTATGACTAGCGCTTAAACTAAACAAATCGCCAAGTAACGAAAACAACCTAGTCAAAGCATTAAGAGCTAACCCAAGTTTAATGACGCAACTTTTTATTTTCCCTTTTGAAACCATTTGGATAGAAAAGAGATTCCCTGACGAATGGCTAGTAGGGGTATTTATTGAAATTTCCAAAAAAGACTAAAAATTATAGTCACTTTTCTGAGTTCGTTCTCTGAGTGGCTACAACAACAATTTTTCATCGCAGTATTTTATATTGTGCTAAGCCGTGCTCTTACTGGGAGCCATGGGAGGATCTAATGGGCCTTTAGAGGTCATCAGGAAGAATTCGCATATTCCGACACCGATATTATATGACCAAAAGTAAAATCCCCTTTACTGCATAAACAGTAAAATTAGGTTATTTCCAGTAAACGGATGTGATTTCGTTGTGTTTTCACTGGGAAGTGAAATGTAGAACACACCTGGTAAATTAATTTTTTCAGAATATTTTTCCATAAATAATTTTTGAAAGACACAAATTTTTAATTAAAGTCACTAACGTAGGTGTAAAACACCCGGACACTTTTTTATATAGATAATTTGTTATCACATTTTGGTTTCCAAAGTGATACTAACAATTGTCAAAAATGTAGACAAATACACAAGGTAAGATTAGATATTGTCGTAGAGGTGGCAGAAATTGATCAAAAATATAATTTTATTAGATGAATTCACATTGGGAGCTATAGTTCTTTGAAATTTGGTATTTTAATTCAAATTTACTGTAGAAAGTATAAAAATATTTTTATATCATCAATGTAGAACACAAAGTCACTATCTACATTTTCATGTTTTCAAGTTATAAAGCACAAGTTTTTCAAGATTTTGTACACACTTTGACAGTTAATAATAAAGAACTTGTATTATTCGAAAGATTTGCTTCGGTCACATTGAATTTTTAATGATAAAATGTAAATCAAAAGCAGCATAACTTAAAAATATGAAAATGTAGATAGTGACTTTTTGCTCTCTACAGACGATATATCAATGTAAAACATAAATAAGATATGTATTTGAAAACGGCGGAAGTAAATATTACAGAAAATGGATGTTTTTCCTTCTTTACAACTTTGTTTATGTTTTCCGAAAGAAGGCACACTCCCCAGGATACTGAACGAAAATGTTCTTTCGGCTCAGTAAAGCGGCTAACGGTGGAAATCGCCATCATTATAGAATTTTCATCAGGTGTCATCCTTAAACTTGAAATCTAAGGCGTCAGTCAGAACCTAAAATGTTTTGAACAGTTGATCTATCTTAAACTATTTCATCCTTTCATTCATACTCATGATATTTATTTTTTGCGGAGTGTGACGAAATCTGCGGGCCAAAATCAACAAAGGAAGTGCATTTATAACTCTGAAACCGCGGAAATTTGAAAAAGGGAAAATCGCCATGTCTTCTGTGAAAGAGATATCAGACTGTGTGCGCATAAATTTATGCCCCTTTTCTAGAAGATTTTGGGAAGCTTTCTCATATGAAATCAATTCTTTTGTTCTAAATATTATTTGTGCCGATTTTATTGTTTTATTTTGTCTTTTTGTATGATTATACATTTTGATCACGTTCGTGTAGACTATACGCACAACGGTGCACAATGGGATGAAATTTGAAATATTCAGTCAAAAATTCATAGCTCCTCATCCACTTGAGCGATATTATTAAAGGTAGTGTAATTCTTTTCGTATTACTAGGATAGACAGTATATTTAAGTTTAATAAATTAATCTTTTGGAAATTTTTTTTTTAACTAATCAGCCAATTAATAATATTGTTTGATTTGAGATCAGGAAATATAAGAAAACATTTGAAATTTCACAAAAATCAGAATCATTTAAGAAACAGTTTAAAAAACGATTCTGCACGGATGCATGTTGCTTTAAACGAATTATTTGTGTCACAACATAATTAGTTAATAATTAGTTATTTTATTAGTAAGTTTAGTTAATTGATTTCTTTTTTTTTCGGCCGTAAGTGATTCAAAATAAGAACTGAGTGTTAATATCCATCGATGGATGGTCGATGGTGATAAACAGCAAATTTTTATTTTGAGCCACTTTAGCGCGACGGAATCAAAAACATATTTTCGATTGACTTGTGATTCAGCACGGAAAATTCCCTAACTTTAAGGAATTATGTTGTCATTTTTTTATGCATTTTGCATATTTTTTTTTTAGTTTTAGCAATTGCATATTCAATTAGTATTCAATTAATATTAAAAGACATCCTAGCGATTTACACTTACTATAGGTCCGTAGTATTATGTAGGTAATATAAAAAACTAACCTTGCAAAAATTTTCTTAGCTTTCGCAGCAATTAGAGCACAGCTCCAACTTCAAATATAAGACAGCAGTAGCAATTTGGCCAACTGACTGCGTGACTGAATGACTGGTTGACTGACTAGCGGCAGTGCAATGCTATCAAGCCGTTCACTTCTTTGTCTATGGATGAGCGCTGTCGTTTGTTTCTTTGCTCACTTTTCTAAGTGCACTAAGTAACTGCAACGACAGCTAGAGTACACAGTGGAGGAAACCAAAAACATTTACGGTTCTTGATATTCGAATAAACTCCCTCGACTACAACAAGCGACGACGTCTGACTGCAACGAACGTATTTCACTTACTACGATGAAGGTATGAAAAAGCTGTCTGCGTTTTTTATGAATTTTTGCTTCTTTCCAACGCCGATTCAATATCAAATTTCCTGCAAATGCCAAATAAAAAATAAAAAAATTAATATATTTTTTTTCGATTTTTATTAATTTTTGTGATTTTTTTTTCCACAATGAAGCATTACTTGTCATGGGGAGGGAAGATAGTAGCAATTGGGTATGCGGGGCGCAAAGTTTCAGAGGAGCGGCAAATCGGACCAGCCAGACCAACAAAGTAGCGATTGCATGCAAACTTATCTACTATCCGTATAGGTACATATATGAAATGTGTAATCGAATACAAAATGTGCATATAGAATTTGTTTACATATACATATGTATGTAAAACATTTTATAGACAGCTGTTTGTTAATTTGTATTGATATTTTTTGTGTGAATGTGTGTTTGTATTTACTGTTTCAGTTACATTTTATTGATGTTTTAAAAGATTTATGGTGAGTACGAAAGAATGAATGAAGCAACAAACGAACGAACGATTTAGTGTAGCACTAATTTAAAGCACGCTGAAAGATTTATGTAGAACGCGAATACCAATTGTAAAAAAAATGTTAGGGACGGTTTGTTTTTATGCTTTAAATTACATATTGATAAATGAGCAGAAATATATTTTTAGAGCAAATTTAATACTCATCTGACCTTTGTGAAGTATATAAATACTAGATTTTATTTTATTCGAACATAATTTTATAGTGATGTTAAAAACAGGAGTCTCAACTCTCAATATTAAATAAAGAAATTAAGTTATTAATTGATGGCAAAATTTCCCAAAAGAACATTAGATGCTCTAGGTCTACAAAACAAAGATTCAGGAATGGATATCTCGATACACTCGAAAAGTACGTCATAAATTTTTGATAAACAAGATTTTATGATAAGATTCGATTGAGTTTTGATGCTAAGAAGTTGATGCGTCTTAAGCAGATCATAGTAAGCATAAGTAAATTTAAATTTAAAAAATTTTTTGATAGGATAAAACGGGTTGGATTCAGCAATCTAAAATCTATAAGAAAACTGCAATTCAATCTAAGTAATATAAGAAAAAAACTTTTAAAAAATTTCAGCATAACTCACTTAAGCCTCATAAGGAGTTGTTTTATTAAAAATTTATGTTTTTTCTCCTCTAAAATTTTGATAATAATTTACATATGAATTATTTATGTACCAATGACTAATAAATTTATACATCAAATTCAATTTAAACTCAGTTTCAGCATAAATTAAACTAAATTTTAAGATTGTAAATAATTTTTAAATTTAATTTGCATCCTACATAAAAAGACTTGAGCCGCTACAAAGCTGATGCATATAAGACCAGTCAGTTGTAAAAAAAAACAAATTTAATTACATTTATATAAATTCAATGAAATGACAGTCTACAGATGCAAGAATGGATATCTGCACAAAAACGCAACAACAACCTTTTTATAGAAATACGAACAGACAACAAATACAGTCATACAGTCCAAAGAGAAAAAACCGAAAACAGCTGTTTAAAATACTGCGATAAAAACAAACAACAAACATACAGACAGGTATGTGTACACACACAAAAAACAGGCTCCACAGAAAACAGCATGAAAATAATCAACAAAATAAAGGTACCATTGAAGAAGTACAAATAAAGAATATTGAAAATAAAATGTTATAAGGCCAACAAAGCGAAACATCGATTCCCAAAGTTAAGTAAAACAGTACCTACTACTCACGTCCTTAGGGGTAAACATTGAATTAACCTTTTTGGATTGTAGGAATTCACATATTTTAACTGTTTCACTTGTGAGCGATTTAAATGTGTGCTGCGTGCACATATGTAAATATAAATAGTACATGCTATACATACATTTGTTTGTAATAAAAGTTTAAATATTATAAAAAAAAAATTGTGCAAAAATTACCATTGCAGACAACAAAGGAGTCTAAGCTTTTAGTCAGCATGAGAAAATACACATTATGTACATATGTACATAGTAATGAAAATGTTCTCCGACATAGAAATTGCACCATAATTAAAAACAAATAGAAGAAGAACACAAAAGGTTTTACAATTTTTGTTTTTTCAATATACTACACAAATTTTAAGTTACTTCTTCCGTTTTGACACCAACTCGAGACGCCAGTAAAAGTAAAGTAATTGTTTCAACAAAACTTTAAGTTTATGTTTTTTTTTGTTTTTACTTTTTTCTTATTGTATTTTATCTACACATGCTTTTATAATTTTTTTTTTTTTTTTTTTTTAATTTTACAATGTAAAATTACATAAAATGGGAATCCCCTGTTTTATTACTTCCAACACATACAAAGAAATAGATTATCAAGAACAACAGTCGACGGCATGAAGGACAGCAAAGCAGAGATTGTTCTTCGTTAGAATGTGCATTTTGTCCACCTGTAGAGATGCCTTGTATGAAATGTGTACACATCTAGTGTCCGCGTTTGGCCAAGGCAGCGTTCGCCTACCGGACGTGTTTTAACTATTTTAAAACTTTAATAAAAAAAACCTAAGCTGATACAGTTGGTATTTTTAAAGATAAATTGTAGAAAAAATGAAAAATCAGATTGGGTTATCCAACTATCTAATAACGCTATTCTATAAATAACAAAAAAAGTTCATTTTTATAATTTGTTGATTAAGTCAGAGAACTTCAATTTTTTTTGTCCAATCGAAGGCGCTTGAGGTTTATTCAACTGAACTAATCATTTTAACAGAATAATAATAGCTACATCCAATTGACACTGACCTGAATGCGTAATAAAAATAAACGAACTCTTAAATAAACGCGAATTTAATGACTAATTAATAACAGTTAAGAAAGATCTAAGCCCAACGTATAGAATCACAATCGAATATCGTTTTAAGAAAATTAATAAAGATATACATATGTACCCACAAAGGTATGTAAACAATAAACGCCAAAACAGCTGTAACGAGATTGTTTAAAATGAGCGTTGAATGAACTTTACAAAATAAAGAAGAAAAAACACCAAGATAAAAACAGAGACGGTTGAGAAAATTAAAATGAGAGAACTAGGGAGAATGTTTTGAAGAGAGTTCAATGAACCAGAGAGTAAAACGAACTGTGAGAGAGCGTGTTGGAGGGGAAAAAGAATATTTTGCAAAAACTTGGCTACATTGAAACGGCATTTTAATTATGGGGGGTTTGGCGAAGAGGCGGGACATAACGGTACATTGATGTACACAACAAAAAAATAAAGCAACAGAGCAAATACAATAATAACAACATTCAGTTTAAACAAAAAGGCAAAAATAGAATGAACAATTCAACAGGAAAATGCAAGTTCTCACAAAGTTTCTTACCAATATTTTCTTGATTTTTATTTTTTTCTTTTCTCTCTAATCAACTACGTAGCACAGAAATCACAATAAAACAGGCGCAAACTCAACGCAAATGCGACTCCAATAATAAAATAATTTAACTGATTCGATACAACTCGACTCGATGCGATGCGATCCGTTTCTACTCTGCACAGAACGAAGCGCAGTAAACCAACAAAAACTCCTGCCAAGAAATGCAAACTATATCTGTTCAGGGTTGCCAGTAGTGGAAAAATGTTTCTATTGAGTTGAGATAAAATCGTTTCTGTGCGATACATAAATTTAAGATTTACGGGTCAGTCAAAAAAATTTTCCAAAACTGATATATGTATTACGTCGAAAAGCTGGAGCTGCTTGCGGAAAAGATTTTTATCATTGGAAAGCGTTCATAAAACAACACTTGGAAACTACCAAGACTGAGAAAGTTGAGTAAGATAGCGCAAGCATATTATGTCAAAACGGAAAACATACACATGTACTTAAATAGAAGTAATTGCAGCGAATTGGTGTACTATAATATTTCAGCGGAATCAATAAATAGTTCAACTAAAATTCTTTGCCAATATTGAATAAAAACTTCCATATTTTTTGGAATATAAAAAAAAAGAAGATATTATATAAAATAATTTACTTCCAACAGTAGGAGCAGGTAACCCTAAAATGACTTGGGGTATCTAGGGGCTAGTGAGTTGTGAACAGATGGAAAAATTAAGACAACGACGTCAGACGACAGAGCAACAACATATCGTTGGTGTGAGAATAACATACATACCTGCATGCATACATACATTCAAAGCAAAGCCAACAAAGTCAGACATAAAAGGTTAAAAAAAAATTAAATAAAAATGGTCTGCTTATTTTTGTACGATTCGTATTTTCTTTTTATGTCTGATTCTTTAAAAGTTCGTTCTTTTGGGATTACTGTTGTTGGTGATACATACTGTACAACCCCCATTCCCTCTATGTTTTAGTCATTCTGATTAAGTTTTTCATGCTTGTTTTTGTATCTGTTGTATTCATGGCGTTGTTGTAATTCACTTTAAATGCGTATGAAACATTTCAAGTGATGACTGCTGGCATTGAACGATGAAAGGGGTGCTATTATGGGGAAATGGAAGTTATTGACTATACAGCCACAGTCAAAAGCCTGTGCTCCTCTTCACTGTTTTGTTGGTGAAACAATACACAGTATGTTAAAGAAGTCAATGGACTGAAAGTTGCCATATTTTAAGAAAAATAATATCAGTTTGTACTCTTTTCAGGAAAAGAAAATGTACTTCTTGTTATTGCAAATAAAAATTTGCCTAGGTTCAATTACAACTTCTTGGTTGACAGCAGATTTATTAATTTCAACTTTTTTGAACTTCATTGAATATTCAATATAAATACATTTACAAACCGCACACCATTTTGGACTTGATATTTTAGAATGCCCCAGATTTTTTTTACAAACTGTATTTATAAAAGCCAAAATTTAATAAGGAGTGTCAGATACCCGATCCTTTGTTTTGACTTGTCGCACGACTTGCGCTCGAAAATATTAATAGCTTCCGATCTAACAGAGACCTTACTTTTTTGTAAAGTGGGTTTTGTAGTTTAAGGAATAAGGAACACAAAATGTTTTTTTTTTTTTTCAAATGTATTCTAGTTTGGGGGACAGCATGTTAAAACTGTTAAAACTATTTAAACAATTAAATCTATATATAAATACACAGTTGGTAAACGGATACAATAATTTTTTTTTTGTTGGAAAGGCGGTGAAGAGAAGGGGGCCATGTATATTTTATTTTTCTATATTATGCGGTGACACGCGCCTAACATGAAAAACTATTTTAATAAAATTTGGTACAGAGATAGATTGAATCCTACGGAAGCTATTTGTTTTAAAGTGGATGATGCTACGGCTGCAGTAGGGAACTAAGATTTCACAGCTAAGCTAATGTACCGATTTTAATGAAATTTAGTATGGAGATTTATAGCACTCTAAGGAGGAGAAAGAGATAGTGGTAGGTGATATCAACATGGTACCATGATTTTAATTTGCTCTTTCTTATATAAGTTTTTTCATATTAAATACTAAAAAGTTGGTTGAATTTCAACCACTGGGCGAACTCTAATTGATATTATTTTTCATTTGTTGACAATATACATATATTTTTTTTTTAATTTACTGCGAAACCTAACGTTAAAGACTATTAAACAAAAAAATCCGACGTTGATCGGATGAGTACAACTTTAGATAATAGATTTCAAGAAATTTTATTTCTTTTTAGATTATTTGAATTGAAAATATCGTTGCATAGGTGTAAACAAAGTGTAGCAAAGACATCAAAAAGCTCAGTAAATGAAGCATTTGTGGTGGACGGCATAATTAATGAGTAATCTTCATAGTGTTCCAACTCACGTGTGACAGGTTAAAATCACCAAGCACTATACTGAGATCATTTGTTTTTCGCAATTTACTAAAACTGTCAAATGTGTTAGGTGTATTGAGAAATCTGGACAAGGTGGTATATGAGAGCATTTAATATAGCAAGAAAATTAACTTATAACCGCCAAAAATTCAAGATCATCAATAAGAACATTCATTACTTGAAACAACTAAAAAACAATTGTATGGAATCTTATTATAGCTCAATAAGTATTGAGGTTTGTTTTAAGTAAGGCCATATTCAAATTTTTAGAAAGCTATAGCCTCGAAACTAATTTCGAGGAATCTTCCAATCTAAAAGGCCCATCAATTTCGGGAACAATACATCTTAGGAAAGACCTTATCTGGTTTGCAGCAATTCAAGTAAAAAAGTGTTTTATGTTGGAAATAAATGTTTGGCAACCTATATAATTTAGCAATTTTCAAGGTTTCAAGCACACACTTATATTACATGAACTTCTGTTATTGAATTATGACCCCAAAGCGACATGGCCCTTTATTATCCCATTGAACGCAAAGTGGCAACGCCGCATTACTACGCGACCAGCGCAACAATTACATATTGAAACTTTATTTCAAAACAGGCAAAATAATGACACGATTCGAGAGAGCGAGCAAATGCTCAAAAGGGCTCCAAATTTAGAGAGAGAGAATAGGAAAACGAGTTACTAAGGGTGGCCGGATGTTCGGGGAAATTCCTCATTCACTTTGTTATTGTGCTTCTACACTAAAATTATACTATGGTTATCTATCTTGCAATTGTTAAGACGTATTTTATTTTCACACTGATTATTTGCACTAATTTGTTAATAATGTTATTTTTTCTTACTCACAAAATGAAAACAAATTTCTTTATTAACAAACTTTTACCGCTTCTTTGTTTTGGTAATGTTTTTATTTTGGTTTCATTTAATTTTTTACTTTGTTATCTTACGAGTATATGTGTTTTTCTGTACATACATATTTATTTTTGTTTATTTGTTTTAATTTCATTTTTTCTTTATTTTTTCTTTATTTTTTAGTTGCCCTGTTTTACATTTACAAAGAAAATAACAAAACAACACAAATTGCGAAAGCCCAGACACAAACAAGTGATAAAAATAACAAAATTCACAGCAACAGACGACGGAATAAATGAGATTGTTGTTATTATTCTTCTGATGTGCAGCTAGCATTTACTCTCTCCAAATGGGGGATTTCTCATTTCCGAAGAAGCCAATGCAAAACTTTTTCAAATAATTAATGATTTTGAAAATGGAAAATTCAAAAAAAAATTATCAATATTAAGCAGAAATACACAGGTAACAGGTAGTTGTACCACAAAAACAATTGTTTTCAAGAGCTGAATACAAGAAATCCTCCCTCACAAAGCATTATCACCACTTGAAGTGAGTTTTTGAGGTTATACACTAACGTACAAAAAATCAATGGTTGGCCTAAGTACACACATACAATGTACATCTCTGGCGTATCTACGTACATAGATACATATATCGATTAATTGAGAAAAATGTAAGTGTAAATGTACTTCAAAGCTTTTATAGAAATGCTATATATATAACATGCATGTATTTATGTACCATATATGTAATGCGATCTGTGTAGAAGGACCTTAACCTTGTCATAGGTGAAAGTTGCGATTTAGCCAAATCCTTATAAAGGACAGTATAAGTAACAAAACGAGCCCTTATTTAGCAAAAATAGTCCAGAACTTAAAGTGTTATGAGTTTTTAAAGATCCCAGTTCCAAAAAATCGATTTTGAAAAGATCAAATTTTAAGTTTTCAAACACACTTGTATGTAACTGTAATTACCTAATCGTGTTGAATCGCAACGATGAGATGTACATATGTATGCAGTAGAAATCAACGATGATAATTTCATATTTTTTTACATGACGCGAATTACAGACGTTGACTGAATTGGTTAAGAATCGCGTTTTTTGGGAGTTTTGAATTCGCTAGTTCACAATGCAGTGCGATTATTTTGTTGAACATGATCGCATACTTAGACTTATCATATTAAAAATAAAAAAAATTGGACAACATTTTAGAAAAATCCTCAATCATGGGACTTAATCGACTACGACTACGTAAATTACGTCCGAGAAATAGGATTTTATAAAAAGAAGGAAGAAGGTGGATGCGCAGACTCTAACCGAAATGGACATTAGTAAACCTAATTAGCAAAGAGAAAATTAGAAATTCAAAATCAGAAAACTTGGTATTACATACATATTTATGTGTGAATGTGTAATTTGTCAAACTCTTGGAATTTTGATTTTTTTTTTTGAGACCGGCAACCAACCGGTCACAAATTAAATCTGTACAAAAGTTAGAAATAAGACAATTGTCTAAACAAGTAATAGAGCATGTGACGAATCACGTTAGTTCAACCGTTTCCAAAATATTCAAGGGCAAAGGTAAAAAATAGATTTTATATTGTATCTTGAAAACGGGTGGTCACACGTAAAAATTTATAAAACACTTTTTATAGAAAATAGCATTATACAACTTTTGTCTAACATAAATTTGAGTCTGGCCAACAGGAACCGAGATAGTTTATAGCTTAAACTAAACACGAATGATGAAAGTACTGTGAAATTAATGGGCTGGTAGAGCTTTGTTCTGAAAGTCTTAACCCTTTTTCTAATGCACTAATCGGATCGTATCGTATGTAACCAAAGCTTTAATATACACAGATGGTAGATTTCAGCATAAATTGCTCATATGCCCGATTTTCGTTCTCAAATCTCACTAATCAACTTGCGATCGGCCGATAAGCCGATATGCGCACTACGCGAAATCGCCTAACGAAAAGCATGATTTAACTATTAAGGTTCGGGCAAGTTAACAAACTCATGTCTGAAAGTGTTGAAAATCAGAAAGATTGACTGTCAAAATTTACATTTAAAGCAAAAATCGAAAAATAAGTCTAATACAATTTGACACTAGACCTACTTTTAGAAGCATTTTTTTTCGCAGTAACCTTAAATCGGTAAATTATGGTCATAAGCACCACGTCGCTTGCGTTTTCGATGGTGGCGAGGTCGTTCCTGAAGCTGTCCGTTGCTGTGCGTAAATTTAATTTATACGGAATTTTATACATTTTTTTGCGAATAAACGCAACGCCATGTCAACCACTACTGTCAAAATTGTTTCCTTCTGCAAAGGTGGCAACGCTTTAGGAAAGAGAACTGCGTAGCGAAAGAACGAGAAATAACAAAATAACAAATATACAGATGTTCACATACATACCAAATTAAACACCTACGTACATATGTACATTTGCTGTACTCGATACACCAACAAAAACAAGGCCTTAACAAAAAGAAAAAAAAAAACAACAATAAAAATATGGAATTGAAAAATATTAAATTTTCTTACAATTGTAAAATAATTTATTCAACTCGTTTACTGTTGCTACTGCACTTTTTACGTTGAGGACGACTATTTCCTCGATTTTTTCACAATTTAATTTATTCTTGGCAAAAATATAACGAAATTATTAACAAATCTTACGACGCGTAATAATTTGTATACAAATCAATATAAGAGAAAATTTATATTGACCCAACATTTGTCAAGCAGCCAACTTGGCTTTGCCTTTACTTTTTAAAAACAATTTTTCAAAACTTTTTTCCACTTCAAAAAAATTGCAACAATAATAGAAAAAAAACTAGTTGAACAACAATTTTCCTTTTTTTTGCTGCTACTTCTCGCTTAAAAATCCGTTTTGTGTGTTCTCCGATTTCTCTCTGTTGTGGCTGTTTTGAGCAAATTCTAATTTGACCCCCACTGAAACGAAAAACACAAAGAAAAGCAGCGAAACAATAAATTCGTGTTGGTCCAAGAAGCAGCTGTAGTAAACATATGGAAAATGTTCGCGTTGCACAATGGTTAAATTCACCTAAATGTTGGCCAAAATACAATTTTTAAAGTGTTCGTGGAATTATCGTTTGTATGTACATATGTATATATGGGTACAGGTTTTGGAAGCCCATTCTAATTTGTTTGGGACGAGTATAGTTCCAGAAGCGTCAAAACACCATTTTAAGTTGAGAACGCCTCAACCGATTTCCAAAACATTGGTGGCATATGAAAAGTATTTTATTAACCCATAATAAATTCGTTTTTATAGTAGTAAGAATTACTCAGATTTATAGGAATTAGTCCAAAAAGCTTTCTCCTTCACGGATACCCTGTAAATAAGAGTGTAGATGCGAGAGATTCTTACTTTTTCTAAACATACAGGTTTCAGTTAGAAGAATTTCTGTTTGAAAAATCATTAAAAGTTTGTAAAAATAAATTGTAATTTAACAGCAAAAATTTATAAACATGAAATAAAAGTTTTTAATGCAACAAAATTGGAAGTGGTGACAAAATAATTGAACATGCACGTGATTGTGCCTACGCTTAGTGGCGTAAATAGAGGACCATTGTCCCAGCTGCAAAGGCTTTGGGGCAGCAAAATAGTCCGCGGTATTCATTGGTACGTGCCTACATATTTGTTGTCATCAAAAATAAAAAAAAAATTGTTTCACTGTTGTGGTCGTATACAAGGAATGTGGAGAAAAGTAATTAAATTAAAAAATCTTATATTGATTTTTTTAATCGAATTATATTTAACCTTATCTAAAGTTTCTTTGTCAGCAAAAAACAGGTTTAAATTAATTTTTTGGCATTTTCTTCGAAATAATTATTGTGAGACTTTTGCAGTTGAGTTGTAAGAAACTTAATTTCGTATTGTATTTTTGAGGGTAATTCTTCAACATCGATATCATTAAAAACAATCAGCTGTTTCTATTAACTCGCTAATTAATACTAACTAGTATCGCATGTGGTCGAAATTCAACACATCACCTCATCTCCCAAAACAACATATACCAATAGAAATATCAATTTCTATTGGTACTACATAATTTCTATTACGAGGTCTATTTTCATTTTGATTTGGACGCAATAATGCTCCCTATCTGTTTTCCTTTCAATCCGACCCGTTAGCGTTCGCCTTGGACCCACAATAAATATATATTTTTAATAAAATTGATCATAAAAATGAACGAAATCACTTAATTGGCTAAAGCGTTTTGTATTTGGGAACCATGCACGTATGCTCTCTTTATTTTACCTGCCTAAGCGGCACATATTATAATACATTTTTTTTTGTGCACATCTATAAAACAGTAACTTTCCAATGATTTCCAATGATAGTTTCATTCCCCTCTCTTTATAATAAATACTAAAATATGGATTATTAAATTTCGTGAGCGAATTAAGTCTTTTTCAATACTGTTCGGCGTATGGATTGTTATTCATAATCGGTAGTAGAGTTTCGAGTACGTTACTTTGTTTTACTTTTTTTTTTCGTTGAAAAATCCCCTCGCCATAGTCTAAACTATGGATCAGACGAGTCTGTCCCGATTGCCTCCAATACTCCAAAAGACGCTCTGCAATTCATCGTGAAACAGAATTGGACTTCATTTCGAAAATTATTAACGTTTTTAGCTACCACAGGTAATGGAGGAATAAGTTTTTGGAAGTATAATATATAAATACATACGATATGACTGTTAAATACGAGAGAAGAAAAAAAACATTTGAGTAAGCTATGATTTGCTTCTCATTGAGGTGGTGCTCTCGTATGTTAACGTTTACACGAGCAAATTCGATCTGAGAAATTCTTGTCTATTCTCTTTTGCGTTTACACACGGAAACTAGAATTTGTTTGTGCAAGAAAATTTCAAAGACAGCGTTTACACGAGGAAACTCTTCAAAGAAAGTTTCCCTGTCTGTTGGCAAGAAGGGAAAAACGAAAGGGTGGTGTACAGAATTTGTCGTGCACGCAAAATCCCTTTCGTTCTATTCTTTAGCTGATATTATGCTTTGAATTTACGTTTGTTGTGACGGGTTGACGCAGTAATTGCTTTGAAATTTTCTTGCACAAACAAATTCTACTTTCCTTGTGTAAACGCAAAAGAAATTCACAAAAGAGAATAGACAAGAATTTTTCAGACCGAATTTGAATGTCAACGTTTGTTGACATATATTATTTACGAGACATCGCAGACGCAATATTGTGTATTATCGCATTTAATGTACATATGTACAATGAATATGTGTCGACAGTCATAGCGTCCTGCACTCACGCATTCTCGCATTATTGTATCTTCAGCATTACTTGTGACCCATATTTATGTACATTTCACCACAGTACGCCGCGGCAGCTGTTTTCGTTGAATTTCACTTAGTATGTATTCTTATATTGTTTTCTTGTTATATTTTGCTTTATTTTGATATTCGCCAACCCAGTGTTGGCAACAGCTGTGTGGGATTGTATGCATTTCACAGCCAGTGATGCAAAAATACATTATAAGTCGAATTTTTCCCGAAATGAATCTCGTCGGATCGTGGATTTGAGCATAAATTGCTCAAATGCTCGTAGTTCGTTCTGACGAGCGATGCTATTTGCGTTAAATTCCCTTTTAATAAACGATAACCTAAACAACGTAGGATTTGTAACTTTACTTTCATCATAACAGGTAAGAAAATCCAGAAAACGTTTTAAAATGTTACTTTATGCGTATGAACTAATAGGGCCGTGCACACCATCCTTCATGCTGTCCATCATGCTTGACGTACTCGAATAACTGTAAAATTAGTTTTGCGTTCACATCATACAGCATGCTGTCAAACATCATTTGCAGAAATATTTTGAGGCGTACACATCACTCGCATTACTCACTTTTCTTCTTTACTTTTATTTTGCGGAGGTGCTGCTTCCTGTAAAAATAAAAACCAATTGTTTTCAGCTCCCTAAAAACGAAGATGTCTCTTAAGAAACCTAAATTGTGAAAAATGTGGCATTAGGTTCACTGATTCAATCGCTCCTACCGTTCTCATATTGTGGTAGATTTTCTTCTAGTTCATCTTAATTTTTCTGTAAAAGTATCCGTTGTATGTGTATGGAGTGAAACTAGTTTTTGTTGTTTTATTTCTATTTTTTCGTGGCCACAGAAGAATATGCAAAATCTGATTTTTTTAAAAATTTGCCTTATTTTCATCCATATATTTTGAACCACTTATTCAATGAAAGATGTAATCATACATGTTTGTGTGTCATTTTATTATCTTCAATTTGGTATGATAAACAATCAAATTGGACATTTCTAGTTAAAGATATTAATTTTAAAGTGAATGGCGGCCGAAAAAATGAAAAATACACAATATAACGAAAACTGTACTATTCAAAATATTTTTATTTTCATATTCGAAATCAGCAAGAAAAGCTACATAAAAAAGTAACCTCTTATTCATGGAACATAAAAAAAAATTCATCTTGTAAGCTAGTGCTATTATTCATGAACACCGTCGATGTTCACCAAAGAGTATCCTCTTTGATGTTCACTCCATGAAATCTTATTTGAAATGAAAAATTTGCACTAGGCTTCGCAGCCAGCGTTGTACGGACGGACAAGCCAACAGAGAAATCAAAAACATTTTAAATCCATCCATCCATCCATCCAACATGAGTGTCAAGCGGCTGGTCAAACCGTTCACATGATCTAATAGTGAAGTTTGACAAGCATGATGGACAGCATGAAGGATGGTGTGTACGGCCCTAATGAAAGTACGTTGATGCGATTGGTATGAACAGTTAGCTATTTTATTAGTTTTGTTTCCTGTTTTAATAAAACGTCAAATGTTGGGCGGGTAACTTTGAATTCATTTCTTTATTGCTTTTTGTTATATTTTTATGTAAAAAAGGTAGGAATCTTACAAATATTAGAAAGTTTAAGTTAGTAAACATTATCTTTATATTTTTTATTGAATATTCGATCAAATTCCATAAATTAATAATAATCAGTGGACAAAAAAACAAAACAATTTTCATATATGTTAAATATTTAGTGAACATCATAAGAAATACAGTTATCCATAAAAATGCTCAAGGTTGATCTTGTTGAGGATTTTTTGAGCGTCCCTATTTTTTGGTTTTGTTCATAAGAAACTATTAGAAATTAAAAAAAGGGAAAAGGGGTGCAGCATAATCGTTTGTAGAGGAGGTAGCGAATCGGTCAAAAGTGGACAATCAGGTGCAAGAGGCTACAGTTCCAGAATTTTTACGGACATCTTATATAGAACTGCAGTAATTATAATTAATTTTTTTAATGTATCTTTCTAATTGCGCTCGACTCGAGACAAACTTGCCTAAGAAACAAACAGTTAAAGCTGTGCAATATTTTAAGCTTTTGAATTTCTAATTTTTAGTTTTAAATGATTTTTTCTTTGCCCACAGTAATACTAATTTTGAGTTGCGTCATTGATTTATTTTATTTGATTTAAGGATAAACTGTCAGTTTTTGATTTTAATTTTTTTTGTATTTTCAAAAAAAGAAAATTATTTATTGTTTCGTCCTATTTTTGCATTTATTTACAATGCAGCGCTGGTTTTTCGCCGATCAGACCGAAGTTTGTGTTGCACCTAAGCTGCCAGAGGAGCCGTCTTCAACAAGTATTCCCAAAGACACTTCATTTAAGCCGACACTTCGTCCATGGACATTCAGCGTGCAGATAAAACAAAATCTCTGTGGAAATGAAATAGCAGCCGTTACTGGAGGCTCTAAAGTTTTAGGCAACTGGCAGTTAAAAGATTGTGAAATAATGGAAAAGTCTAAATCAGAAGCTAATATATGGACTGCAACTGTAGATCTGCCATTCGAAGAAGCTACTCAATACCGATACTTGATATGCGCCAAAGGAATGTGTTCCGATGAAAAAACAACTATTATACGCTTTTGGGAAACTCACCTACAACCACGCTCCGTTCCTGAATATGCCGAAAATATACCGATACGCCAAGAAGTTTTTGGGTTGGTTGACGACGTCATTAAGATCGATCGAGGTTGGTTAACATCGGAGACACTCGTTCAAATCAAGTTTTTCAATGCACCATTCACTTGGAAAACAACTCCAAAAATGAAGCAGGAATTGTTGCTATACGTAAAAGTAACACCTGTGAATATAATAACTCCAGATAACTGTGATACCACGCATGAGCCCTTGGAATTTCGCACAAAGCTTTCATCTGTAAGTAAACGTTCTATGCAAACTGAGCTTAGTGACTTTGATGATAATGATGGTCTTAGAAACAACTTTAGTGAAGCGTTTTCATTTTGTGAAGTAGGAGTGCTGAAAGGAACTGAAAGTGGTATTACTCAACAGCCAGAATTTGGTTTTTTATGCTCCCAAGACGACTTGCTAATATTTCATTTAAGAATTGGAGATTTCGCTGCAACGGCATATAGAGTCAATCTATACGTGTACACATATAAAAGTGCTCCCGACGAGCCTCCTTGGCATTTTGGGTACCAGTATATTTTGCCGGAACTATTTCAAAACTCACAGGGTTCCTTTACAGTGCCCATCACATGTGCATCCACACATCGTCCTTTGGGTGTCATGCATTTAGGATATCATATAATAAAGCCTACGAAATCCCTTGAGTTAGATATGAGCAAAACATTTCAACGTTATTGGAATGCTGAAAAAGTCGGTTTGTATATTGGACATAGAGGCTCTGGTAAAAGTGGCCCAGAAAGTATTTTTCGAGAGAATACAATTGTTTCCATGAAAAATGCATTTGATCATGGTGCAGATATGATTGAAATGGATCTTCATCTAACAAAAGATATGATTCCAGTAGTTTATCACGATTACAACATTCGTTTATCATATAAGTCGAAGCATCCTGATATGCAAGACTACCCACTACATAATGGAGAGCATAAATATAGAATTATTCCAATTTCGAAATTCACATGGGACCAATTATTAAATCTTGAAGATATTCACGAAAAACCACCACCAGAACGCTGTAGCACTGAAACTGATTTACGTCAATATCAATGTATACAAATGCTATCTGATATGTTTGATCTTTTGGCTCCCAAGATTAGATTTGATATTGAAATTAAGTGGTCACAACTTCAAGAGGATTGTAAATACGAAGAAGATTTTAAGCCACAAATCGATAGAAACGAATACGTCGACTGTATTCTCGACTTGGTTTTCCGAAAAGCTGGAAGCCGTGTAGTTGTATTTTCCTGCAGTGATTCGGATATTTGTACAATGGTTCGATTTAAACAAAATCGCTATCCAGTTATGCAGTTATCAATTAGTGCTAAGTCAAGAGAGAAGAAATTCATGGATCCTCGCGCTAATTGTATTTATTTGACCATGTCACAAGCATTAGCAATGGAGTTCTTAGGAGTTGTAGTTCATGTTGGAAATTTGTTAGAAGAGCCTTGCCAGGTTGGTTTCTAAAACATACAGCTTGTTTGGTTATAGGTAGTACATTTCTCTACATTTTAGATAGGAACCATTAAACGAACTGGATTGATAATTTTCTGCTATGGTGGCTGTGCTGCTTCTGATGAAGTTCGAAAAATGCTAAAAGATTGGGGCCTCCATGGCATAATATATGATCTACAGACTGATGTAAAACCCGTTCCAAGCACATTTGAACTATTAATAAATGAAATTCCTGAAATAGATGAAAATGACAAATGTCGAGATTCAGAAATTAAGAAGAAATCAATATAAATAACGATTTGTTTCAAAATTCTCTGTTTGTCATCTTCGTCATTTGACGTTATGCATTCAAGAAAAAAACCTCTAAGTTTCCATGTTTTAAATTTGATATGTGTTAATGGATGGGGCAAATAAAGCCGATACTTTAGTTTAAAGAAGAATGGTATTCCTAAAAACATACGGTTTCACCAGTTAATTTGTGAATTGCACTTTAAGAGCTGTTGAAAATGTTCCTTAAATACATCTTAAATTTTCAATGTGCATCATCAGATTTCCTGAATTACTTTGAAGTTTGCCAGTTGTTTTGTTTTTCTAAAATCTCTGTATTTTTTCGTGGCTTCAAAATTTCCAAAAAACAGCGAGATAATAAAATGGAATTCAAGACAAAGGTTACTTATTCAATTGTACATCGAGACAATTTCAGAAACTAAGGAGCCAAATTGCTTTAATTTAATACTTTATTCATAATATTCAGGGGAACGTCTTCCATGTGTGTTAAGTCTTTTGAAAACCTACGACGCTAAGGTTCTGGGCGCAAAATTACATTAAGTTAGAACTTTTAATGGTATTTACAGGGGGCCTGACGTAGTCTTTCGCCATGATGCCAGATGAAACTGGTGTGCCTCTGAATATATTGATATAACAAAGGGGCTTGTCATCTCAGCAACCTCACCAAGCAAACATTTTCAAACGTAGTGGTGAGCTGCTCGTTTATATACGTTCTGGTTTTGCTCACGTATGAAAATGAATTAGACAACTATAGAAAACGGCAGATTTGGACAGAGAAGCTTTCATGCATATTTAATTTCCCAAGCGCTTTATTGGAAGAGCTATTTCGAGTTATAGATTCTTATAAAAATATATATATAAATTAATTAATGCAGAATAGGAATGTTTAAACCAGAAAAAAATGGGACATTGGTATTTTGCATTGTTTTGATATGGCATCACTATAATATAAAAATGTAAAATTTCCGAACGCACCTTCTGTATCTGCAACACTTCCAGGGGCAAAGGAGAAATGTCAAAATCATTTTTATTTATCTTGCTGTATTCCGAATCAACCGTCAAAATTCCATTCCAACTTTGAAAAAACAACGCAATTTGCATTGCTGCCGGAAAATAACTAATTTAACAAATTTTAGTTGCAAAATATAAACAAATAACAGCAAAATTGTACACTAAAGCAAAAAAAGCAAAATAAATAATTCATTTACGCCAAAAAAGGTAATTTTAAATGCGGGAAATGTGTTTGAAGGCAAAATGCAAAAAGGGACGCCTTCGTCAAGTTATTGGAAATTGTGGAGTAAAACTCAACATTCTTTTAAAAAACGTAAATTTTGTCTTATGTTGTTGCAGGATTTGAAGAAGCAAAGATTGCCGCTTTAATGTGAACGCAATGAGCAGCCAAAGTCATAAAATGTCAGGAATTCCACCAAAGCCGCGTTCAGATGAGATTGATTTGACGGGTGAGTGAATTGGCTGGGTAGTAGAGAAATAACATGTTTTCCTTTGGGGCTTCTTGTCTCTTTGAAACAGATTTGCTATTTGAATAAAAAAAAATAATAAGTTAAAAACAAGCGTCGGGAGGATCTAAATTCGGAGATAAAGCCATCGAAAGTTGCGAGTTTATCTTTCTAAAAATCGCTTTAAGTTAGGATCACCTGTATTGATTTCCACAATATGGGGGCCCATTGAAGCTTATTTAATAAGCTATAATTATGGTGCATAAACTTTTGAAATCGTAACTCAAAACCTGTTTTTTTTTTTAAAAACAGTTTTTTTCCAATAACTTCGTTATGGGGTTATCATTTTATAAACATATTTAAAAAGGTTACATTCCATTCAAAATCATGTAACATTTTGAAAAATACTTTCATTTCGCTGACCGAAAAAAAATCATTGCTGATTTTGGGAATTTTTTTATAAATATGATGGTTTTCCTTAACAATATCATCGCCATATTCGTTATGATAATTATGTAGTACTAAAATATATTTCAATCGCTTATATCCTATAGTATATGAAATACAAGCTTCGCTAGCCACAGTAATTCCACATAAAAGTTAATGAAGAATGCGAGGTCCGAGCGCGCTCTATACACTTGACCCAAAAAAAGCTTATTTCAAGGCCAAGTTTTCTGAATTATTTCCAAAGTTTTAAATCTTTTATTTATGTTGTATTTGTTGTTGTAGTTATTGTTGCAATAGCTGTTGTTGTAAAAGCTGTTGTTTTTGTCATAATAGTTGGGTATATATTTTGTTTTCCATTATAAAAAGTTTATTGACCAAAAAATTTTAAATAAATGTGACATCAGGTTACAGCAAATTAATTGATCTGTCTTGATATGTAAATAGAACTGTAGATTAATAATAAATTTTTTTAAAATAATATCGGTTAGTCGGAAAAAAAATTAAAAATTTAAGAAAAACCTTTATAAAATTCAATTTTCATATAATACCTTCCTTTGTGTGAATCTATTTAGGGGTTCCGAACTTATGTCGTTATATATAACAGCATTAATAGCAACTTCCGATGGCTATATCTCCGAAACTAGATCCGCTCGACACTTTTTGGTTGCATATCTATCCTTAGAACCAAAAATCGAATTTTCGAAGTTTATACTTAAACTGCAAGTGGCTGGCTCAGCAACACTAAACGATATATGATTTTATTTTCTTTTTCTCAGAACGCTTCTCAGAGCAAATGGCTCAGCTGTGCATGAATGCCGACTATTCGGACGTTGAGTTTATTGTTGAAAATCAACATCTGCCAGCACATCGTGTTATACTGGCGGCGCGCAGTGAATATTTTCGGGCATTACTTTATGGTGGCCTGTCGGAATCAACTCAGCGAGAAATACGACTTAAAATACCACTAGATGCATTTAAGGCACTCTTACGCTATATATATTCAGGACATATGCCGCTAAATCAAATGTCCGATGACATTATTATCGATATTTTAGGTTTGGCCAATCAATATGGTTTCACTGAACTTGAGTTGGCTATATCTGATTATTTGCGTCAGTACTTAACGCTTAATAATGTTTGTACCATTTTGGATGCATCACGTTTATATGATTTGACAAATCTGACCAGCGTTTGCATGACATTTATGGATCGTAATGCGGTTGAGATATTGCAGCATGAAACCTTTAAAGCACTTTCTAAGGAATCACTTGAAGAAGTTTTGAAACGTGACTCGTTTTTTGCACCTGAGGTACAAATTTTTTTAGGCGTATCGGAGTGGTGCAAGCACAATGCAGACATTGACATTGAGGTGAGTTTTCAATAAAATTATCAGTACAAATCGTGATTTTAATCATCTTTTATGTTTCTGCAGTCCGTTGTCTCTTGTGTGCGTCTACCACTTATGAATCTTGAGCATTTGTTGCAGGTAGTAAGACCCTCTGGTATATTGGATCCAGACAAATTGCTCGATGCTATTGAAGAGCAATCAACATCTAAGTACTTACCCTATAGAGCAGCACTTTGGCCTATGGAAAATGTGGCTACAGCAAAATTTGTTTCTCGCACTATCCAAGGCGAGTGTCGTAATGCATTACTAGATGGTGATTTTACTACATATGATATGGAAAAAGGTTACACTCGGCATTGCATTACCGAGAACAATGATAGTGGCATCACTATCGAATTGGGTACCATTTGTCTCATAAACCACATTAAAATGTTACTCTGGGATCGTGATGGACGCGCGTATTCATATTTTATTGAAGTATCCGTGAATCAAACGCATTGGGAGCGTGTCATTGACCACACACAGTATCATTGTCGTTCATGGCAGTTTTTGTACTTTCAACCGCGACCTGTACGTTACATCAAGTTGGTGGGGTCGCACAATACGGTGAATAAGGTTCGTAACTAAAAAAATTAAAAAAAATATCTCTTGAATAAATCAACTTTACCAGTTAAATGGCAGTGGCAACACTTCATTGCCATTAAAAAATTATAACACATATTTAATTCTCTTTATTCATGCAAATCTTAAAGCAATTCAAAAATAATGGAAACATTCTTTACTTTTCCTTAGGTTTTTCATGTGGTCGGCTTAGAGGCTATGTACACAACGGCATTGCCAAAAATAGTGAATGGCATTGTTTCGCCCACAAACAATGTGGCCACTATTGAGATGAGCGCGCTTGTGGTCAATGGTGTTAGTCGAACACGCAACGCGTTACTAAATGGCGACTACATTAACTACGACTGGGATTCTGGTTATACTTGCCACCAACTAGGCAGTGGTGATATTTTAGTGCGTTTAGGTAAATTCGCAAAAAAATTATGTACATACTATAAATACTAGCTGAATTTAATTATCTGCAGGACAACCCTATTTCATCGGTTCTATGCGTTTATTGCTCTGGGATTGTGATGATCGTACCTATAGTTTTTATATTGAAACTTCAGTAAATGAAAAAGATTGGCAAATTGTTGTAGACAAACGTAATGAACAGATCAAGTCTTGGCAAAACTTTGCGTTTACTCCACGCCCGATAGTTTTTATACGCATTGTGGGTACGCGTAATACAGCAAATGAGGTAAGGTTCAAAATTATCATAGATTTTCTTTTTGATCAATATATTTTTTATGTAGATTTTTCATATCGTTCACTTGGAGTGCCCTTCACAAGATCCAAATTTTCTGCAACAAGAAAAAGTAAAAGAAAAACTACGTTCCAACGCTATTACGAGCAAAAACATGAAATCTACACCAATAAATTTAAACAGTAACACTAACAGCGTCAGCAGCATTACCGGCAGCAATGGCAGTAGTAACAATGTCGTTCAATTAAATGCTACAGATAGAGATGTTGAGGATGAAATTCTTATTCAGCTTGATAGTAATTCAATGGATGAAATTGTTTAGGGTGATATTGTCGAGCCATTGTATCCACTGTGTTACTGTCTTTTTTGTAAACAATGTTTTCTTTTATGAGTTATTTATTTGAACTTCCGGGATAATGAAATGTACCAAACTTATTAATTGCAGTTTGTTTTTGTTTTTCTAATGATTTTATTTTTTGTTCAACTTATATTGTGTAACTCTATTTTAAAATATATGGTTATAAAATGCATACTACAAGGAATTTCACACTCATAACTATGTACTAACATTGATTCCAATAAAAATGTGCGCTAATAGTTTTAATTAAAAACGGAACTACAAATCAATAGATCATAGTATTTAATTTAAATTAACAATGTTGCCAAAAATTAAGAGAAAACTATTTGAGTTTATAAGATTGGATTGTAAAAAAAATTTGCTTACTTATTTAGCGAGTTATCTAAATGATGTTAAGTTATAATTCTTTATATCAATCATCATTTGTGAATACAAAACTAAAATTGCAAGCGTATACTGTAAGACTTATTATATATTGCTTAAACGCTTTCTCCAGACTTTAAAAAAAACTTTTTTATGAAACACGGAATTTTAGTATCACCACTTTCTTTATACATACTTAAAAATGGTAGTAAGTAATAGCGAAAAAATGTTTCTAAATTTATGAACCTGAAATAATAAATCGGCTCATAATATATGCTCTGTTTTATTACTTTTCTTCTTTGCTTAATTAAATCTTCAACTTACGACATCTATATACATATAACAATATAGAACGAAGCTTAATACAATCATAATGATATGAAAATGTATGCATGACAGCAAAATATTTTGGTAACGCCGTTAATGTTTTATTGTATTGAACAGTCTAAAAATTAAACCTTGCGTGCTTGGCATACATGATGTTTGGTACACTTTTTGAAAAAGATTATAAGCAATCTTAAAATAGAGTTTTTCGATTTACTTCGTTGTTGACCGTCTAGTTTTGTTCAGTTAAATCTCTTTCTGTATTTAGAACTAGGGAATTAAATTTCCATATGTGTTTCGATTAAGGTGATATGATATTTGACTCCTTATAACCCAACAGTCTTAACTAATCGGTTCAAATTCATGTCAACTTAAAATGGCTGTTACTTTGCAAGGGGATATCATAGCTCATTTTAAGGAGGAATAATGGTATTAAATGATGTTTTATTAGAAATAAGTACTTAACCTCAAATATTTCAAAATTCTAACGGAATTGATCGATTCTGAGGCCAGATTCCACAATTATAATTTCACCACTATTAGATGGTCTTATTGAATTGATGTATTGAATAATAACTAGCATCAGATCCTTAGGGAAGGGAGGGGGGCGGCAATGCCCACCCCGACCTGACGCCACTGTATTGCAGCCAGTGTTTTAGTTAGCTGTGGCTTTATCCAGAGTCAACTATTCAATATCCTTTTGAGTAAATTTAAGCGAAATATCTACTTTCCTTAATTTTGTCATGTTTTACTTACACGCCCATGGCTAGATTATCAACAAATCATAAGGATTTTGATAGATTTTAACCTTATAATACAAAGCTTCGAACAAAGTTCTGGCAATATAGTCAGCAAAGCCTTTACTTTATTTTAAAATACAAAAACTATACTAACATTTCTACGTTGAGTTCAGTTTCGTGTCTGCGTATGAGAGATAAATCGCGCGAAAATTACAAAGTCAAGGTTTATCACATGGAAATCATTTAAAATAAACAAAGGAACAACAAGAACAGGCTGACTGCCAAACGACAATTCGCCCGAAAAAAAGATTGTGATATTTAAAAGCAAATAAATTTGGCGGTTTTGCACGAACTTAAACATACTCGTATGTAAGTATGTATGAGTATATGAATGTATATGTATATAGGTACGTATTCTATTTGTGTAAAGTAGGCTCTCAACTGTGCGATGTCAAATTAAAGTCAACACTGAAAAGTGCTCTTCTTTTGCGTGTCCAGAAAGTTCTTCCAAACATTATTTCAAATATTGCTTACGCTCATTGCTTATATTTTGAGAGCATTGCTAATCAATCAAAAATACTCGTCCAGAAATTGTGTTAAGGAAAATCGACTAAGCTTTTGCTCTTGCATAAATTGATTCCTAAAACATTGCTTCCACAATATTTATTATAAATTTGAATCTGGATTGCAATTTATCGATATTCAAATTGTAGAAAAATGTCTCTAGGCTTACCCCTCCAAAAATTTTTCTTTTAGTAAAAATGGCTCTTACAAAATATGACTTCACAATATTGTCAATAAAAACAAATTGAATATTTTTTTATCTTGAGAGCAATTTTGTTTATATAACTGTTTTCAAAATGTGCTTATCGAAATTCAATCAACCTACTACCTATTTTTGACATGGAAACGGTGAACAATTCCCATGGAATTTTGAATTTAAACGGAGCAAATATTTTAAATGGTCACAGTCAGGAGCCCACTTCGCAGAGCTGCATATGTTGGTCGGTAACCCAGTTGGACTGGTTAGTATGCTAGAGGTAATGATAGCATGGTTGGCTAGGTAAGCACAGATTGTTGCTTTTCCCCATAATTTTGATCTGCTTACCATCTCTTTTTCTTCGTAATTCACAAGAGGACCACATCTTATATTTGATAAAAAAGGTTAGGTACCAAACATTATTTCTTTTTATATCATGATTCTCTAGGTTCCAACTGGGTGTTTGTTTAGTTATGTGCATATGTGTGAGAATGTGCATAGATAAAGGTGTGTTAAAGTATGTGTGTGAGCAAATGATTGCCTATTTTAAGGTTGAAGTGTATTAAATTATCTGGATTAACCTAAATCACGTGAAACGTGAAACTTTCTTACTCGTGAGTTTAAGAAATTGACAAATAGAAAGAATAAAAAAAAAAAATCACCGAAAATCGCCAAGGATGTGCAAAGTGAATTAAAATAAAGTTCTGGGTGTTGTAGTTTATAGAAATAAAATAAAGATTTATTGAGCTTTCAAAAACGGATTGGTAAATTAATGTGGGCCTGTAAATTAAAAAAAAGTTACAGTATACTTTATGGCATTCAATAAGAAATTTTTGGGAAAACGCCATTATCCATACTTATTAAAAAGCATATCTTATGGATCGAAGAATCAATAATTAAAAAACGTCAGAGCAATTGAAACATTTGAAAAACATTGAAATTGTGAAAATTGCCAGTGCACATTGATATAGCAGCAGTACATAAACGAAACTTTGCCAATGCAGTTAAGACAAAAGCATGAAATATAGCAGTTGGCTGAAACAAGATAAACAGAGAGAAAAATGTCCTTCAGGCATCAGCATATAACGCACACTAAATCAAATCACCCACATATGAGTACACCCAGCAAACAATTTTAATGACGAAAAGGATTTATTTAAATTGGTGCGTGACTTCATCTTATTCTGATACCAAGCAAGAATTTGTTCATAAGAAGTGATTTGCATATGGTTCATAAGTAAGACTTATTATTAAAACGATTATTGTTGTAATCAATACATATATATATATTAAGTCATCGGATAACTAGAAGCTATACACAGGACTGCACATTTTTCTATTGGGCAACTGGGGGGAAAATTTAATCTGGCTTGGCTTACGTCGAGATTTTGAGATATTTGAGATTAAAAAACTAAAAAATAGCGTGTACTTCTATATTTAATACTATGTCAGCTACTTCAAAAACAGTTCTCAAATGCATATCCACGATAATTCTTCGCAAAGTGAAAGCTACTTCAATACAAGATCTTTTTAATGGTTTTGTGAAAGATGGCTTACAGGCATAAGAGCTTACATCCTATAGTATATCCAACACCTGCATATCCAGAGTGCCTTTTCATCAAAATTTCAATGCATTTTAAGGCATACGGCTCTTCTAGAAGAGTTATAAATTCATCTCCAAAATGTTGGCTGGGAACATGTAGGTCCATACAAACATACATCCCGTATTGGCATACTGCATTAGTATCTGGCAAATTCGCATCAAGGATATGGCGCACCATTTGTCAGATATGACCCCATTACGATAATAAATTTGAAGAAGTTGCAGAAGTGCAAAGATAACAATAGCATTTCAGACAATGAACACTTTTATATTGCTAATTTATTTTTTTTTCAAATCGTACTGTTTTAAAATTTTTAAAGTGCGTGTACAATTACTAATATTCGGAAACGCACATTGGGACATAGGAATTTTCTAGACAATCCAATGATGACTATTTAAGATTTTCGAATAATTTTCCATCAATGATACAAAAGAAAAAACACGCAGGCAAAATCTCTGAAATTTTTATCATTCGTACATGTCTATATGTGTATATATGTATGTAGCTATTTAATATTGAGGTGCCAGTCATCCAAAACAATTTTTTTTAAGTTGGGACTAGCTTAATATGAAGAGTTACTCAATATTTTTGCGATTAACTAATTGGATGGAATCTTTTTATAGCATAATCGTTCAAGAAAATGTTATGCAAATTTGGGTAAAATTTTAAGTTAACAGTAGATCGAAGAATTCCAGGCTTTGTTTTGGGTAATTTTACTTTTAAGTTTTTAGGTAAGTTTCCTTAGCAAAACTAAAACATATATAAACAAGTAAGAGTGTTAGCGTTGGGCTCGCCAAAAATTGAATACCCTAGACATTTCCGTAAATAGTTCCCTGTGTATCATTTTTAAGTTTACGTTTGCGTGGGAGGTACCACGCCCACTAGTTGAAATCAGCAATCTTTTTGTACAAAGGTTGCCCAAGTTATTTTCAGTATTTGTGAGAAATTTGGTTAAATCAATCAAATAGCTCTTTCTATATATCATTTTGCCAAATTTCATTCAATTATCGTGCTCGATTTTCCCGTTGTGGTGACTTTGATTAAAAATATATTAATTTTTTATACCTACCAACGCTATAACTTCTTCACTACATGATATAAATATTTATTATCCAATAATGAAAATCGATTTTCTAAAATGTTGATAGTATAGCGAATTGTGCAGAGCAAAAAACACATTCTTCGTAGAACGTAAGTGATTTACGTAATACAACTGAATATTTTGTATTTATGTGCCGAGTGAAGTCTTTCTATAATGAAGTGTTAAATAATATTGAATAATAGCTCCAAGGCAGCTTGACACAACTCACGCTTGATCTATCATAAGATCCCTTCTAAAAAAAAAAATACATCTCAATGAATCACCCTTTACATGCGTATGAAAAGGAATGAAAACTGAGCACGGGGAATGCTGGTGACCATTTTAAAAAATCATTATTTAAATTAAATTATATTATATCATCGTATCCATTTATGTGACCGAAAGGAGAAATTAGGAACTCAACTATCAAAACTAAAAGGAAGAACACTGAATACACTTATGTCTGTATACTGATGATGTGTCCTTTCGTTAGATGGTGTTTGGTTTGCAACGAGAAACAAAAGCAATTACAGACTGAACAACTAAATCAAAAAAAAAAAAACAAAAAAAAAAAAAATTGAAAGCCATAGACATTGCGTTTTAAAGAAAAATGTAACAGAAAGTGAACATTTTTCTCATTATGCAAAGCGAACAACTGAAAAACGTTTACTTATACAGCTACACTAGGATGGGTCGAAAAATGTTTACTTTTAATTTCAATTTCTATAGATTGGGGAATTTAATTTATGAGAGAAGTGCATAACATATTTTTTCTACATTTCACGCACTTTTTTCAATTAAATACATACTTGTGCTAGTAGCAGTAACTAATGTTAATGAATTTTTATGTGATACAGTGGAATAATCTTGATAATAAGTCGAATTGAAATGCTTGGGTCTTCTTTGTTATGGGCATTACAAGAGCTATCAAAATAGCTTTTACCGAGTTTGTTGACATAATACTTAACTTACTACCCTTACCTTACTTTATGTCTCAAACATCAATTCTCATAAGCTGTCTATCGATTGTAGTATTTTTCGGGCGGGAGTAGTAGCGATTCAGAAAGACGCTGACTTTCTCATAAAAAATACTAACTATTCCATATTAAATATCTACGCGTATGCTGATACTCGAGCAGCTCTCAAAACGCTTAAAAATAAAAAAAAGCAAATAAGTCTAAAACACTTTCAGAATATGAGCATCTATGATCTTAGTTTTCATCGGCCAATGCTAGGAACTTGGATTTGAGTACTCTTTCGATTTTCTGTTCTTTTATTGTGAATAAGATGAAAATTTCGTCTACCGGTTTCCTTGTTTTCCAACGTCTTGCCAAAGCTGAATATTTAGAATTCGCTGTCACTTCAGTTAAAGTACAGACTCACTGTGGAGGCTCATGGTTTACTTATATTTGGTGCATTACTATACATAAAAATGAAGACAGTAGTTTCATCTTTTTCTTTTAAAACGAATCATAGCTCGAAATTTTATAGTAATGACTTTCTGCAATGCACCAAAATGCATCAAAAATTATAGTAGGTATCTCACCTGAAGTAGATTGAACGAAGGTTCTGTAACTATTTCGATGTATGCGCATAAAAGTATAAAAACTTTTTTAAATGCATTTGTGAGAACCAGAGAATGAAAAAGAACTCTATCGTATGGTTCGATTCCGTTCTGCTCCATAAGCGTTAACTTTTTTCCTCTGCATTTCGTATTTCACTCATTGATTGAAACATTAACTCAAACCAAAGCAAGCGACAAGAGAGAGCGCAACAGAATGGAAACGTTCTGCTATACACACAATAAATTTTTTTTTTTATTTATTTATTTAATTCATCTACCGGGTTTCTTACCCTTACAGATTACAGTAATAAAACTTAAAAACTATTGGTAAAAATTAATAAACTTAGCTATATAGGAACAATTATTTCTTCAAGACATTTTTTGAAAGCAATGCTATTTGAGCTGAAGTCCAATTGGTTAGCGAGTGCGTTACAATTAGACAAGCATCTAGAAATAGGTTCATTAGAACCATATTTAGTTCTGTGATACGGAATGTAGAACATATTTGACTCTCTAAGATTACGAGCTGGGACATTGAATGGAATTAGCGCAAGTAAGTCAGGCGAATTTAGTCTTCCGTCGATAATGTCCTTAATGAACATAATATTACTCACTCTTCGTCTATTGGCCAAGCTGCTGAGGCTTAATAAACGGCATCGCACCCAATAAGGAGGCATATTTTCCCAAGTATACAGTCGTCTCAAGGCAAATCGAGTAAATCGTTTTTGAATATTTTCAATGCGTTTTACCGAAATATTGTAAAATGGATCCCACGCGTACTCTAGATGGGATCTTGCTATGCTAAAAAAGATAGTTCTTGGCGTAAAAGGATCGAAAAACTCTCTCGAGTTTCTTTTTAAAAATCCAAATTGAGAATTCGCTTTTGAAATTATATACTCCAAGTGCACGTCAAATGAGAGCTTTTCGTCAAAGTATACTCCAAGGTCTTTAAATTGATGTACTCTGGAAAATGTATTATTAGCGTTATAACTATAATCGTAAACAATACGAGAAACTTTACGTGAAAACGTTTTAATTTTAAATTTTTCAAAATTCAAAGACAACTGGTTAGTTTTACACTAGTGAAGCAAATAAGAAATATCGTCCTAAAGCTTTTCGCAGTCGCTACGATCTTTTACCTCATGAAAAATTTTCAAATCATCAGCATACAGAAGGCATTTACCAAATTTGAATATCTGGGCTACGTCATTTATGAATAAATTTAAAAGTAAAGGTCCTAAATGACTCCCCTGAGGGACACCGGACTTTTTTTTTGTATTTTTCATGAGCTTTGTTTCTTAAATTTTTCAAATTAATAAGTCTTCTATTAAACCACGGATGTTTATAATTAGGTAATTGATTTTTTATTGGTATGTATAATGACAGGCCTTCCTTAATGATTTGTTTAAATTTATGTTACAAGTCATAAATTTTATTCGCTTTGTTGTGGTTTTGACTTACGATTGCTATCCGAACGCGTACCAAATGTTGTGATCGTTTATGCCATTAGATTCGTATGAGGGAAACATTTTTTTTTATTTTATTAATTTATTTTTATTTATTTATTTATTTATGAGTTCAATCTCTAGTACAATAAGATATATATCTTATGATTAGAGTACTAGATAATTATAAATGTAAAGGGAAGCTTGGGACCCTGGATAGAAGCTTTTTTGACCCGAAAATAGGTCCTCGTACCATGGTATTCGTTTTTGACTTCCAAAACATGGCATCACTTATACGAATCTAATGCCAAAAACGATCACTACAATTGGTACGGGTTCGGGTAGCGATCGCGAGTCTTTTATTTCTGTACTATTGTATGGGTTGGTGTTTGAATCAAAGAGCGAAACAAAGAATGTGAGAAGTAAAGTTTGCGTTGTGCGGTTTGAATGTTACGATAAGGTGCAGTTTTTTTTTTCATTCCCTGGTCAGAACTGAAAATTTTCCTATGCGATTTTGGAAAGTTTTGTGTGAATACTTGTATATACTCAAAAATTGTATTTAAAAATATCACAAAGTCATAATAGTTTACAAAACCACAGTCAAATATATGAAAATAAGCGATGAGTTGTACTGCTGCTGTAATTTTTGTTTGCCTGCGAGACTCTTTTTTTACTTAAGAGATTGCAATGAAATGCAATTTTGTGCACTGAGGCGTATACACAACTTTTATTGCAACACTCACGAGAGAAATGAGAAAACGTTAAGAACAACTAACACAGAGATATAAAAGAAAACGAAATGGCGTGTCAAGGTTCTTTTGTTATTACTTAATTACTTTTTTGAAAAAGTTTTTATACAGCTCGCTAGGACGTACGAACATTTTTGCTATGCAGTTTTATTGCAGTAGAATGATAATACGTAAAATTTGTTTAATGACATCAATTGTATAGATGTGCATCTTAAAATAATAACATCTTTATTTCTCAACCTGTAAAGGATTCAGACCGAAATTTTAAAATTAAATTTTTCTATAAAAAGACTTACATACATACATACATATTTAAACGCACACATTTCCATTTAAATTTTTAGTTCTGCCAAAGCTTTTGCCAAAAACTTTATCTTGCACTTTCATCTCGACTCCTATTGGTTGGCTTTTTTTTTTCTGTTTTCATTGCTTGTTTGCACTCTCGAACTAACTGTAAAATTTATTTTACAAATTTGTCTTCCTGACTGCTTGACTGCACACAATGGCCACTTTTCCATGGTAGAATTTCAAGTCTTATTTTTCTTGCTTTGCTGCACAAGCCCAAGTGTTTAAGTAGACAAAAGCATGAATTTTCACACTTGCTGTCAGAAGCAGTTTTATTTAAGATGAAAATGAAACGAATATTTAATATTGACATGAAGGCAATTGAAGCAACTGTTGCATGATCTTCAAAGAGGGGTCAGTATAGTTCTCTTTTTTGAAGGGTTTTTTATAGTCATGTGTGAGAAGCTTAAGAGTTTAAAATATGCACAAGAGCTACAATGAATGTTACTTAATATATCACACAAATTATTTAATGAAAGTTCTGTTCCATTTAAAAATTCATTACTTTATGTCTTCTAAAAGTTGAATGCACTATTTGCTATGTATTCAATTTTTATCTTGGTATCAGCTGTTGCCCACAACTATGTGCCTGAAGCTTGTTTTCCTTACCATGTGTTCTCATTTATAATTTCTGAGTTCAGTTTTCAAGGCAGATACTTTGTTCCTCTATCTTTCTATCTTTTAAATCTTGATCGAAGCCTAAGCCCACAGTATTTTATTGACAGTGTTAGTTGCATATAGAGCCTTTGTAGTAAATTTCATAACATTGGCTTTAAAAAAATTTTTATACGAGCTTTTAAGAATTTTCTTATTCTCCTATATATCTCAATATTTTCGTTTACTCAATTTCAGTTTCTGTCTGAATATCTAAGACCAACTGCATCTCTTTTGCTTCTTTATCAAAACCCTCCAAAATTTGTGCTCTAAGATTTGAGTTTCTAAATTCTCTTACTTAGCACATACTGAAGAACGTATGAGGATTCCGTGTTTGGAATTTCATGTTTTTAAGGTAAACAATTTGGCTTGGACTTTGTTCGCTAGTCTTGAAAAAGAGCAATTTTTCGGTCGTGTCCCTTTGGATTAGTGTTGTAGTAGCCTTCCTCAGTATTTGTTTTCATCACGATTAAAAAGTAATCATTACAAGAGAATTAAATTACTGCTCTTTAAGCATTAACTTGATCAAAAAATGTAGAGTTTTGAAATCTTATAGTTTTGAAATCAATTTCATGATCTTTTTGACTAAAAGTCAAACATATAACGATTTCACTGGGTTTTGAGTTTCGAAAACATTCTGAAATAACTAACTTTTTACTGTTTAGTCATAGCAATATAAAATTTAATATGCTCATAAACAAATACTCATTACCATGTATGTTATATAAATGCTTTTTTATAAGTTTTCAATTTCACGCAATGATCACATACTTTCCGCTCAAATTAACGCTATTGAAAGAAAAACTTTTGAATTGCCAACGTTTCAATCATTCACCGACTTCTGACCAAGTGACACGTCTTAAGTAAAAACACGATACCATGGAACGTTGGGTTGACAAAATAGCTGTGGTCACTGGTGCTAGCTCTGGTATTGGTGCAGCTATTGTCAAAGATCTTGTCATAGCTGGCTTGAAAGTTATTGGCTTGGCGCGTCGTCAGAAGCGCATTGAAGAACTCAAGAAGGGATTGACTGAAGAACAACAAAAACGTTTGCATGCTGATAAATGTGAAGTTTCATCATTGGACTCAGTCAATTCTGCATTTGATTGGATTGAACAGCAATTGGGTGGCACCTGATATTTGGTACAGGAAGTTTTGCAGGTGAACGTTATGAGTGTCATCTATTGCACACAACGTGCTTTTAAATCAATGAAGAAGCGTAATTTCAATGGTCACGTTATATTGATCAATAGTATTCTTGGCCACAAAGCACTTTCTGTTCCTGGACGTTTGCCAGAAGATAATATTTATTCACCATCGAAATTTGCCATAACTGATATTACTGAGATATTTAGGCAAGAGTTTACTGGACTGGAAACAAAAATCAAAATAACAGTGAGTAGTTTTGAGTTTCTGTATGTGTATATACTTACTATACACATGTTGATAATTGACATCTAAATACTCGAGTTCATGTACCTTTCTAATAAATATGAAGCTATTACATACATACACAAATACGGTATTTCATTAGAGCCCATATGATAAAAAGCAGTGCTCTGTGGCAATGACCTTTGAAGATTAAAAAACTATTTTGAAATATACGTACGTATGTAAAATGTAAAAATTGTATAAATTGAAAAAAGGTTTCATATGTTCCTTAGTTTCAAATCTATTTAAAATAACTATGATGTCGAAAATATGGGTTTCAAAAGTTGTCGAAGCTTATGCACATGCGCAATTCAAAATCAAACATATAATTAATAAATGTTTGCTGACATTTTTTCAGAGCATCAGTCCGGGTTATGTCGATACAGAAATTGTAACTGAAGATATTAAAACGATGCTTGGAGTTCTTATTTTGAAATCTAAAGATATCGCACAAGGTCTACTTTATGTTCTGGGCACACCACCAAATGTGCAAGTTCTTGAATTAACAATTAAGGCAGTAGGTGAAATGTTTTAGCTTTGTTTTAAGTTAAGCAATCATTTGTATCAAATGTAATATGTATAAAAAGCACTTAAATCAAAAATATGAAATTTTAAAAAATTTTAATCGTCAGTGATTTTAAAATACTAAGATCACAGGACTTTGGATAGATTTTTCACTTAATTAAATATTATTTATCTGTTCTTCTTAAACGAGTTTCAATTGTATATATGCACAATATATTAATTAAATAAATAAATAGTTTAACTCTGATCTTTAAAATCATGACTTTTAAGTTATGAGTTATACTGTCAAAATCATTGCTCGTTTTATTACTTATACTTTCTTTGATAAGAATATGGCTAATTAGTTCTACTAACCGCTTGATAATAATTACGTCATGTATTAGCAGAGTATCTACTGTAACTTTTCATTTTATTCTGACTTCACTCAAAGTCTTACTCTCTGAACTATTTTTCTAACTTATGGTCGTTCTCTTTCGATGTGCCAACTGGCACTAAGCAACCGCGTAGTTAATATATTTGTGTGACTAATTAAAGTTTTCGAAATTAGTAAAACAACGTGGCATATTTAAAATTCCGGTTCGTATTAGACTTTTTGCTTCAATTTTCATGCATCAAACATTAGCATACCGAAGTTTTTGTTTCATTGCCTTTGAAGAAGTCTTCAAATTCATTGGAAAATTTGTAAAAAGTTTTAATAATGAAAACTTTATATTGTTCATTAGTTTTGAATGTTTTCAATCATAGGACTTCACCCAACTAGAATTGTCCTTAAGCGGTCCCAACTAGGATACTTTGATGTTAGCTTAAATTAGGAATGTATATCGCCTGCCTAATAAGGTAATTAGTAGGAATATCTGAAATAGGCTTGTTTATCAGCTGCCGAATTGGGTCTTATTACGGGTTGTGAAAGTTAGGATAAGCTAAGAAAGACACTGCGTAACTGACTTAGATCAGAAAAATAAAACTCGATCAAACTGAGAAATCATAATAGATACCCAAAGTACTTTAATTTAAGCTAAATAAAATTGTAGCAAATAGCCGAATAGTTTACTCAAGTCGTTGTAGTCAACTTGGAAAAATGAAGCTGTATAGAAACTAGAGATATGCAATTTACAAAACCAATCTGTCGGCGCGAAGAGTTTTAGAGGCGCTTCTAAGACTGTAGATTTTTCTGTCTTGTGTTTGCTGAGGCTTATGATCAGAATCTACAGTTATTTTTCAAGTTTCAGGAATGGGAACTTATTTTGCAAGAAAAAACGCGGTTGCATTGTCGTTAACTTCTGGTCAATAAGCATATGTTTGCCAATTCAATTAAGATAAATTCTATTGTACTTAATTAAGCTAAATTTTCACTTTAGTGAACCAAGTTCGTGTACTTTTTTTCATAACTGAAAATTTCTGGCAGCCCTTAGATCATTTAATTTGTGGCTTCTCTATTAAGAACCAGTCATTGGAAAGCGATATTTGTATTTTATGTATCGAAGACAGTCTGGCGCCAGATCAAATAGTCTTTCGTTATAACTTTTATTCTGCAAGTCATAAGAATATAGATACTCAATGAAACAGCTGATTTTCATATAAAAGCTTCCGATAAAAACCCAACCAACATCTGATATGGAAAATATTTTTCCCCTAGATAAGATAGTTTAATCTGCTACCGATTTCAGAAAGCTTTTACTCAAATTAGCATGTTAAACCTTGGACTCATAATGTGCAAAATCATTCTCGCAATGCTTACAAATTTTCGCTCAATTGAATGCTATTCAAAGTAAAATAGTTACATAGCCAAAGTGTCAGTCATTCGCCGAATTCTTAACTGGTAACACTTCAAAATTAAAATCATGGAACGTTGGGTCAACAAAGTAGCTGTGGTTACTGGTGCTAGTTCAGGTATTGGTGCAGCCATTGTCAAAGATCTTGTCATAGCTGGTTTGCATGTCATTGGCTTGGCGCGTCGACAGGAGCGCATTGAAGAGCTGAAGAAAGGACTAACTGAAGAACAGCAAAAGCGTTTGCATGCTATTAAATGTGATGTTTCATCATTGGACTCAGTTAATTCTGCTTTTGATTGGATTGAACAACAATTGGGTGGCATTGATATTCTCATCAATAATGCAGGTATAGCGAGAAAGGGGCAACTGTCTACAATGGACCCGCAGTTGGTGCAGGAAGTTTTGCAGGTGAATGTTATGGGTGTTATCTATTGCACACAACGCGCTTTCAAATCAATGAAGGAGCGTAGTGTTGCTGGTCACGTGATATTGATCAATAGTATTCTTGGTCACAAAGTACTTTCCATTCCTGGTCGCTTACCAGAAAGTAATATGTATTGTCCATCGAAATATGCAATAACTGCCATTACTGAGATCTTCAGACAAGAGTTTAGTGGACTGGAAACAAAAATAAAAATAACGGTGAGTAGTTTATGAATTTATACGATTGTAACAATTATTTCGAAAGAAACATTGCCCTTTGAAAAATTCAAAATTGTAGATATAACAGGGCCACCTTATGAAAAAAGTTTAGCTTACGTAAAGAGTTTACAAATTTCATATCCAATTATTTTGACTCAATCCCCATCATTAAATGATTCTGATATCGAAAATATGGCTTCCAAAAGTTGTTAGCATATATATACAGGCTTAATGAAAAGTTCTATGCTATGATGAAAATTTTGAAGTATCGGTCAACTCTCCAACGTCCATTATGTCAAGCATCTCCCTTACATTCTCCCCTTATATCTATAATATAATTATTATATGTTTGCTTAAATTTTTTTCAGAGCATCAGTCCCGGTTTCGTTGATACCGAAATTGTAACTGAAGAAATTAAAAACATGCTTGGAGATCATATTTTAAAATCTGAAGATATCTCACAAGGTGTCCTTTATGTTTTGGGAACACCACCAAATGTGCAAGTTCATGAGTTAACAATTAAGCCAGTAGGTGAAACGTTATAGTTTGGTTTTTAAGATTAATATGGATGTGTGTTATGTACATACATAAAAAAAAACACTCAAAAAAATTGCTTTAAAAAGTTTTAAACGTGTTTAAGTTGTATATATAAGTAAGTATAAATAAATAAATAAATCAATAAGTAAGTAAGTAAATAAGAAATGAATGAGTTTATAAATATCAATATATTTATTAATTCATTCATTTTATATATATATTTATATATAAGGACTGTCCCAGAAAAAACTTACGTTTTGCTTTTTAGCTATAAAAAATATCCAGTAATTTTTTTGGTCTTTTTTCGTTTTTTATCAATAATGGCTAGTGTTCAGAATATAAATAACTAAAAACTAAGTAACAATTTTTTCTTTTATAAAAATTTCTTACTTTTTTCGTAAGGCCCTTCATTAAATTTTGTCCAGTCATTTCATCGACAGTATGGTACGATTTTTTCCAGTTAAGTCTGAAGTCTTGTAAATTTTTTGCATTCTCACCACTCCTTCGAAAATCTCTTTTCATTAGAGCCCGATATCTTTCAATTGGGCGAAGCTCTGGGCAGTTGGGCGGATTTGCTATTTTTGGTACGAAATTGATCTGTTTACTTGCAAACCATTCCGTCGTAGCTTTAGAGTAATGAGAAGTTGCTAAATCTGGATAGAACATCATAGTACCCTCATGTGAACGAAGAAATGGTAGAAGACGTTTTTCGAGGCACCCGTCTATATAAACTTTGGAATTGATTTTGCCTTGAGTAACAAAAAATCTGCTTCTGAGACCACAAGTGCATATGGCCTGCCAAACCATATATGGCTTCGGAAATTTCGAAATTTTTTTTTTTGCATTTACTAGACACATGCCCCTTCTTCGGTGATGTATGAAATTCGTGCCCAGGTAGCTGCTTAAAATCTGTTTTGACGTAAGTTTCGTCGTCCATAACACAGCAATCAAATTTAGCCAGGAACCTTTCATACAATTTTCGTGCTCGCATCTGAGCCATCAACTGCTTTTCATCAGAACAGTCTGGTACTTTTTGAACTCTTTATGTTTTTAGCTTACTTTTCTCTTTTGTCGTTTGTACAGTAGATTTTGATGTACCTGCTCTAGCCACCATATCTCGCACTGAGTTGTTGAGATTTTGCTTAAAAAGGCGCTTCACCTTCGTCGCTACCTTTAGGTTAAAAAATTCTGGTTTTCTGCCTGAACCTTTTTCGTTAAACAGGTAGACCCTTCTTATAACTAAAAATAACCGCAAAGACAGATTTTTTCTGATGCACCAACTATTTTTGCTATAGCTGAATATTTTAATTTTGGATTTTGCAGGTATGTGGACAAAATCAGTTTGCGGACTTTTGTTGCTTGCTAGATATCTTTGTCGCCAAAAGTGATATTTTCAAATGATACACATCATATTAAACGTCACTTTATATAGAAAACATATTATGTCTTTTTAGACCTATAAGATTATCAGGTAGAGCGTAATACAAAAAATAAAAAACGTAAGTTTTTTCTGGAGACAGTCCTTATATATATATATATATGCATATAAATAAATAAATAAAGAATTAACTTATTGCCGATCTTTAAAAGCTTTAATGAACTTTTCAAGTTTTAAATTATTTTCTAAAGCATTTCAACAAAAACTGAATGGATGATTCTTGTGAATAAGTAATAAGTACCAGGAGATCGAATATAGTTCGGTTTTTTGATTTGACGTTGAAAAAGTTGAAAAAACCTTGCAAAATATTGAAAGAGCTGAATGAGATTGATTGAGTCGAAAAAATTTCAAAAACTGAAAGAGGATAAAAAACCGAAAAATTCGAAAAAAGTTGAAAACGGTGGGTAAGTGTATAAAAAGCTGTTATGAAAAATAAATAAGGAAAATATCGAAAAAGTATATAAAATGTTGAAAAGCTCCAAAAAGGTTGAATAACGCTGAAAGAGGTTGATCAAATCATACACACTGAAATTGTTGAAAAATAGATGAAAGAGGTCAAATAAATCGAAAAATATGGAAAATATTGAAAATGTTGAAAAAGTCGAAAAAAACTGTTGAAAAAAGTTTAAAGAGGTTGAATTATGTTGAAACAGTTGAAAAAGGGTTGGAAAATAGTAGCTACTAGCTACCCAATTATGTCAGTTGATTTTCATAAAAGAGCTTCCGATGAACTATTGGGAGTTTATCAACATCTGATATGGACAATATTTTTTCTATAGATAAGAAAGTTTCATCTGCTACCGATTTCAATAGCTTTAACTCAATTTTAGCAATTTATGCTTTAGACTCATAATGCTCAAAGTTTCCACGCAATGATTACAAATTTTTCACTCAATTTAATGCCATTAAAAGTAGAGTAGTTGCATAGCAAAAGTTACATTCATTCACCGAATTCTTACCTAGTAACACGTCAAAATTAAAATCATGGAACGTTGGGTCAACAAAGTAGCTGTGGTTACTGGTGCTAGTTCAGGTATTGGTGCAGCTATTGCCAAGGATCTTGTCATAGCTGGTTTGCATGTCGTTGGCTTGGCGCGTCGTCAGGAGCGCATTGAAGAGCTCAAGAAGGGACTAACTGGAGAGCAACAAAAACGTTTGCATGGTGTTAAATGTGATGTTTCATCATTGGAATCAGTCAATTCTGCTTTTGATTGGATTGAACAGCAATTGGGTGGAATTGATATTCTCATCAATAATGCTGGTACATCTAGAACTGGGCAACTGTCTACAATGGACCCGCAGTTGGTGCAGGAAGTTTTGCAGGTGAATGTTATGGGTGTCATCTATTGCACACAACGTGCTTTCAAATCAATGAAGGAGCGCAAATTTGATGGTCATGTGATATTGATCAATAGTGTTCTTGGCCATCAAGTATTTAAATTGGGTCGCGTTCCAGAAGGAAATATTTATGCACCTACGAAATTTGCTATCACTGCCATAACTGAGATCTTTAGACAAGAGTTTAATGGACTGAAATCAAAAATCAAAATAACAGTAAGTAATTTTTAAGTGCTTTATTTATTCATATACATTAGATAATTTATATCATTAAACATTCGAATTCAAGTGCATTGTTATAAACATGAAGTTTGTTACATCTGTATATATCAATGGTATTTGATTATAAGTACATATGCCCAAAATCAGTGTTCTGAAAAAATATCATTTTGTATAATTTAAGTAAATACATTTAGAAGCGTAAATTAACCGTAGATTTATAGAAGCTAGACTTATGTCGTTTTTATAAAACGGTGAAATACTCTTCCTTGATGCAGTTACATATTAGACTCAAATTAGAAAAAATACCCTTACGTACTTATGATCAAATATTTCCCGTTAATCGGCTTAAAACTCTGTCCGAAATTCCTCGTAATGAAGAATAACGGCATTCGATAATCTCGATATTATCAATAATTTCAAATGGATCCAGAGATTACCATATTGAATTATGTTATGTATGTATGGAAAAGCAATTCTCCTATATTTTTCGCTTACATCCGAAAAATCATTAATACATGTTTGGTAACATTTTTTTCAGAGCGTCAGTCCTGGATTGGTTGATACAGAGATTGTACTTGAAGAGATCAAAAAAATGATGGGAACTCGTATTTTGAAATCTGAAGATATCTCACAAGGTGTCCTTTATGTTCTGGGTACACCACCACATGTGCAAGTTCATGAGTTAACAATTAAGCCAGTAGGTGAACTCTTCTAATTTTGTTTTTAAGAATAGCAAAAGTTTGTATCATGAGTATATAACACAAAATAAAACAGAAAAATAAAAAAATTTTATTTAATAAGTTTCATTGGACAATTAGTTTTAAATATTTAAATCACGTGGTCTTGAACCCTTTTTTTATTTAATTAAAGTTTATTTATCCTTTTTTTATGAAAAGAGTTTAAATTGTATATATAGGTCATTTTGCGCCAGATCAGACACCATTTTGTTTTTGTATCTTTGATTTTTTAAAAGTTTTTATTTTTTAAAATACTATTTGAAAGAATTCTTCTTAAGTTATTTGAATGATATATATGTATATGTAGCTATATATTTATATAAGCAGGCCACCTCTGTACCCAAATTGTATTATATGTATTACGATAAACACAAAAAACTACAAATTTCATTAAAAAGAACTACAACAATTTCTACTTGCGGCTTACTTTCCGAGCTATTCAGCGAAACCTTTTTTGTCAGCCTCTCACAACCAGGCCCACAACGATTCTGATGACTGACGCTTATTTTGATTATCAGCCATAACAAAACTATTAATTGCAAAAAAATTATTCAGGAGGAAATGACTTTGAAAAATACCACGCTACCTCCCGGACGAAACCTAATCAACTAAATACTAGGAACTTATCGACATCGACATGTTTTTTTCTCAGATAAGATATTTTAATCTGCAACCGATTTCAAAAAGCTTTAACTAAAATTAAAAAGTTCATGCTAAACTTTATACTCACAATTTCAATAGTCATTCACGCATTCACTCAAATTAACGCTATTAAAAGTAAAACGCTATGATTACCAAAGTCTCATTCATTAACTGACTTCTTAAGTAGTTACACGTCTAAAACGAAATCTCAAAACTATGGAACGTTGGGTCAATAAAGTAGCTGTGGTCACAGGTGCTAGTTCAGGTATTGGTGCAGCCATTGTCAAAGATCTTGTCGTAGCTGGTTTGCATGTTGTTGGCTTGGCGCGTCGTCAGGAGCGCGTTGAAGAGTTTAAGAAGGGACTAACTGGAGAACAACAAAAGCGTTTGCATGCTGTTAAATGTGATGTATCATCATTAGACTCAGTCAATTCTGCTTTTGATTGGATTGAAAAGAAATTAGGTGGCATTGATATTCTCATTAATAACGCTGGTACATTTAGAAATGGACAAATGTCTACAATGGACCCACAGTTGATGCAGGAGGTTTTGCAGGTGAATGTTATGGGTGTCATCTATTGCACACAACGTGCTTTTAAGTCAATGAAGGCGTGTACTGTTGATGGTCACGTGGTATTGATCAATAGTATTGTTGGTCACAAAGTAATTTCTATTCCTGGTCGTTTGCCAGAAAGTAATATGTATTGTCCATCGAAATATGCAATAACTGCCATTACTGAAATCTTCAGACAAGAATTTAGTGGACTGGAAACAAAAATCAAAATAACAGTGAGTAGTTTTTAATTGCTTTCTTTGTATATATTAGATAATTTATGTCATAATATGAAACAATGGAAACATCTAGTACATAACCTAAATATACTAATATAATGAAAAGCAAATCTCCAACATTTTCACCTTATATCCATAATATATGTAATTAATACGTGTACTTAAAATTTTTTTCAGAGCGTCAGTCCTGGATTGGTTGATACAGAAATTGTACCTGAGGAATATAAAAAGATGATGGGAGCTCGTATTTTGAAATCTGAAGATATCTCACAAGGTGTCCTTTATGTTCTGGGTACACCACCACATGTGCAAGTTCATGAGTTAACAATTAAGCCAGTAGGTGAAATGTTTTAGTTTTGTGTATCATATTAGTAAAAATTTCACATATATAAATAACAAAAACAAAATAATTTTATTTAATAAATTTTAAAATAAGGGAGTTTCGTGTTAAGTGGACAAAGAAAAAAATTAGATTCTGAAATTTGTCACTAGGCGTAACGCTTTCTATTAAAGTATACTATTTTTAATTTAAATTTAATGAGGTAGGCAATAGTAACGTTTGCTTAACGACCAAAGTTGTAGCAGTAATCCTCAGGACTTAATCTGTACTCTCACCTTAATAATAGGCTTATAAAAAAAATAGGTAAAATATCCATCGCTTGATATTATGTATTTATAAATGCAGATGGTTTAAGGCATGAACGTTAGAAAAATTTACCATGACTGATGTGGGGCTTAGACAACGCAAATATAAGACTTAGAGGGGTGTTATCTTTGGCAATCCGAATATTCAATGCCTTACACCGCAATAGCAGTAAAAGTTCCTTCAAGCACTTTGTAGAAATGTAGCAGTCAAATAGATATGCCTTTGTGACTTCTTTGGGCACCACAGACTGTGCTGTATTTTGTACTTTCTTTCTTACACTTGGTGATGTTGGTCATCAAGGCCTTTCGTACTTTCTTGGAAAAGTCTGGAGAAAAATAAACTTTCCAAGCATGCTTCCAAGAAGAAGGAAGAAAAATAGGCCTACCCGTTTGCTTCCCAACTGAAAGCAGCCTGTTTTGCTGATTGCAAAGAAAAAGAAAATTGATATATTGGGTCGGCCATTTAATGCTTCACAAAGAGGATAGTAAATTATTGCATTGGAATTATTTTAATTTCTTTACTAGTATTGAATAATGCTTATTTATTGATAGCTATTAGAAACGACTATTTTTAGAGATTAGCAAATAGGCTTAATTGTTCTTCTAAATCACCAAAATGGCATACTTTTGCTCATTCTGTAGCTCTTGAATTTTTACTGACCTAATTAACACCAACGAACGAAGGCCAAGAGTGTCAAAACGCATGATTTCGGTGGCCAACTGGTATCGCTTTTTCATGAGATAATAAAGCTATAATAGTTATCTTATCGTACAAGGCCGTCTTGATGTAACCACATGTTGTTCTCATCCAAACTCCTAAATTTGGGCCATAATAAATTAGTTATCATAGTACGATAGCGTTTACCATTCACAGTAACAGCACTAGCGGCCCCACTTTTGCAAAAAAATAAACAGACCAATAAAACGGTAGTAACGTTCGAACATGCGGCCTATATGAACATGCACTGATGATTTACCGAAACAGTTTTTGGAATTTGTACACCATATTTAAAATTTTACGTTCAGTTAGTCGATAACTCCAAAGAAATCGCATAATGCGCGATATGCACAGTCAGTTGAACAGTAATTCCCTTAATAAGCTTCGATAATTTTAACACGTTATACCACCGGGTATTTTATCCATGACAAAAATTGCTATAGACGGTAGATACCAAATATCAATATGAAACATTTAAATTCACTCTATCCCCCTTTCCGCTCAGTGTTAGTGAAATGCTTAAAAAAAGTGTTATATTTTTATTAGTTTCGAATTGTCATACATTACATCTAATGTAATTTTTTCCAAAAATTCGCATAAGCTGATTGAGAGCTTTTAGAAAAAAGCGAAGAATCTCACTGAGTGTAAAAACTAGCGACTTTGAGATTTTGCTGAATTATCACACTGTCAATCCCGCCACAGAGTATCCATCTGGATTTAGTTCAAAAATCGCACGCGACGGTGTGCTAGTACCGTAATGAAATGACAATGTAAATACATTTTCAAACGTTCAAATTTTCTCAAAATCGTTTTTTAAATTCGATCTTAAAAACCTTATAACTTTTAAGTTTTGCATTGTTTTGGCAAAAACAAGATTTATTGCATATACTGTCTTTGATGAAAATTTTTATAATTATTTCTACTAGCGGGCTTATATAGTAAGTGCGTTGTCTGTTAGCAAACGCTGGGCTAAATAGTCTTTCATAAGAAGTTTTTTGTGCATGTCATAAGAATATAGCTACTCAATGAAATCAGCTGTTTCACTTATAGAAGCTTCTGCTAAAAACCTTATCAATTATATTAGGAACTTATCGACATCTGGTATAAACAATATTTTGATCCCAGATAAGGAAGTTTAATCTGCAACTGATTTTAAAAAGCTTTAGCTCAAATTAAAAAGTTCATGCTAAACTTTAGACTCACAATTTCAATAGTCATTCATGCATTCACTCAATTTAAGGCTATTAAAAGTAAAACATTTCTATTGCCTAAGTATCACTCATTAACCGACTTCTTGTCTAGTTACACGTTTAAAGTAATAAAACGAAGTCCCAAAATCATGGAACGTTGGGTCAATAAAGTAGCTGTGGTCACAGGTGCTAGTTCAGGTATTGGTGCAGCTATTGTCAAAGATCTTGTCGTAGCTGGTTTGCATGTTGTTGGCTTGGCGCGACGTCAGGAGCGTGTTGAAGAGCTTAAGAAGGGATTAACTAAAGAACAACAAAAACGTTTGCATGCTGTTAAATGTGATGTTTCATCATTGGAATCAGTCAATTCTGCTTTTGATTGGATTGAAAAAGAATTGGGTGACATTGATATTCTTATCAACAATGCTGGTACAGCTAAAAAGGGGCAATTGTGTACAATGGACCCGAAGTTCGTGCAGGAAATTTTACAGGTGAATGTTATGGGTGTCATCTATTGTACACAACGTGCTTTTAAATCAATGAAGGCGCGTAGTATTGATGGTCACGTAGTGTTGATCAATAGTGTTGCTGGTCACAAAGTAATTTCATCGGGTCGTTTGCCAGAAATAAACATTTATTGTCCATCGAAATTTGCTGTAACTGCCATTACTGAGATCTTTAGACAAGAATTTAGTGGACTGGAAACAAAAATCAAAATATCGGTGAGTAGCTTTGAATTACTATATATATATGTGTTTATATGTAAGATAAGCGATATATTTAAAGAATTGATTTCGAAGTGCGTTTGTCAAAATGCAAAGCTTACCACATGCAGATAATATTAGATGTAACTATGTCATTTTCCTAGTTTCTTGAATTGAGAAGCTTGATATATTTGTGCTTCTGTCATAAAGGTCTCAGCCGTTAAAACATTTTTATTTTGCTCAGCTTAGCGTGTCGCGAAGAACTTTACTTTTTTGCTTAATTTATAAAAATTACACTAAAAAAAGATTTATTGCTCGGTTTTCTTGTACGAAATTTTTTGCAGCGCATTTTATTATCTGCTTAGAAGTTTAAAATAGTGAACAAAAGTGGTTGAAACTATTCTCTCTTTAAATCTATTAGCTTTTGGTTAAAAATTCATTAAAATTGGGACGAGTGTTCGAGTTTATCTACTGAACTAAATTCGAAGCATCCTTATTTAACTATACATAAGTACATACTTTACCAAAAACGTTTTCTTAACATTTTTCCCGTATATCCATAGAATATGTAATTAATATGTGCTTTGGTAAAATTTTTTCAGAGTGTCAGTCCCGGTTTGGTTGATACAGAAATCGTATCTGATGAACTTAAATTAAGATGTGAAAATCGTATTTTGAAACCTGAAGATATCTCACAGGGTGTACTTTATGTTCTGGGAACACCACCAAACGTGCAAGTTCATGAGTTAATAATTAAGCCAGTAGGTGAAATGTTTTAATTTATTTTTTAAGATACTCGTACAAAAAAATTACTAACGCTAAATATAAAATGTAAATATAAATATGAATGAGTTTTGATTAACAATGCCATAAAGAAAGCAAAATAATATGGTTATACCGATAATTTATAAAATCATTTTATTATTGCAAGATTTAATTTTTGGCAGTGAGTAGCTCATGTTATTGCAAAAAACCAAAAAAGAATGCCAGTTCAAGCAGTGAACCTTAACAAACTTAATGATATATGGGTCATTCCATCTATAATGGGCCTATCATTACCGTCATGTTTTTTAAATAGGCTGAAACTTTTATCAGTGATTGGTCTATCATGTAGAAGATATAAAAAAAATCGATAAAATTTTTTTGACCAGTGTTATTGCTTAAAAAAAAAGTTTCAAATTGTGTTAAAAAAAACTCGTAAGTAAACAAAAAAATTCATTGATGAATATAAACAAACCAACAGAATCCAAATTAGCTATTATATTATTTTTAGGTAGTTGTGTACTAGTAGATGACAAAAAAACTGTAAATCTGAAAATCTAAATCCGTTTGTTAGGCTCAAAATTTTCAGAATATATAGGAGTACCATCTCTGAAAAATTTATCCATGGTTTTTTACCCTGTTTGATTTTACAAGCATTTAAATTTAAAATTTATGATTTGCAATGTAAATTGAAACATTGAGAATGAAAGCGAGAGAATAAATTTGAATTGATTTCAGCCTTTTTAGACTCAAAATTTTCAGAACATTCAGCAGTACCACCTCTGAAAATTTCATTCATTTTTGTTCACCGTATTTCATTTTACAGGCATCTTAAGTTAAGATTTAGGATTTGCAATGTAAAATGAAACATTGAGAAGTAGAGCGAGAAAATTTTAATATTCCGTTACATTTCTTTCATAAATATTCCACTGTATACACAATCTTTAAATGCTTGTAAAATGAAATGAGGTGAACAAAAATGAAACAAATTTTCAGAGATGATACTCCTGAATGTTCTGAAAGTTTTGAGTCTAAAAAGGCTGAAATCAATTCAAATTTATTCTCTCGCTTTCATTCTCAATGTTTCAATTTACATTGCAAATCATAAATTTTAAATTTAAATGCTTGTAAAATCAAACAGGGTGAAAAACATGGATAAATTTTTCAGGGATGGTACTCCTTTATGTTCTGAAAATTTTGAGCCTAAAAAACGTGAAATCGATGATGGGGTATTTGGGAAAGTGATGTTTTCTTGAAAGGTAAATTTTTTTATCTTTTACCACATAGAAACCGTTCAGGCCTTCATTTATTCAGATTTACAGTTTTTTTGTCATCTACTAGTACACAACTACCTAAAAATAATATAATAGCTAATTTGGATTCTGTTGGTTTGTTTATATTCATCAATGAATTTTTTTGTTTTACTTACGTGTTTTTTTTAACACAATTTGAAACTTTTTTTTTAAGCAATAATACTGGTCAAAAAAATTTTATCGATTTTCTACATGATAGACCAATCACTGAAAAAAGTTTCAGCCTATTTAAAAAACATGAGGGTAATTAATGGGCCGTTATAGATGGAATGACACATATGTAGAAATGGCTGAAATAGTTGAAAAATGTTTAAATAAGTCCAAAAATGGTGAACAGTCGAAATCCTTACAGGTCGAAAAATGTTGAAAAATCGAAAAGTATTAATGCGGTTGATGCATATATGTTCTAATATTATGGAAAATGTGAAAATTATAGAAAAAAGCGCTGATGCAACTCATTACATATTTTTTCAATAAGGATATAAGGCAGCGAAAAATCATTAAATGAAATTCAAATCCATTAACATAACATAGCCGCAAGCATATAATTAATTATGGAAAAACTTTTTCTGCGCGGCGTGCTAACAATTTTTCCAAAAAAAGTAATTGTAATTTAAGTTTTTGATAACTTTATAAACAAAAGCTTGTTGCTCTTGAACGGATCAACTGATTTGAGTGAAACTTTGTTATGTTGAAAGGAATGTAATTTACTTTAGATAATCGCTTGAAAATTTTCATATGTAAATAATTTTTTCATAGCTATTTTACTAATTGCTTATAAGCAATTATTTTTGTTTAGGTAAAAAATCTGTGAGAAATGTTAAAATACGGCAAAATCCTGAGGAGTTCAAGTCCGTTGAGAAAAGTTACAAGCCCAACTGTACATCCAGTATACCGTGCAGCATTGTTTTCATCATAATTTCTAAAAAGATTGAGACCCGAAAATTTTGTAAACAGATTTGGATTCCAAATGTGCTTGGTACACAGTTAATCTTTGTATTAGATTCTTAAAAGGTCCAGAACGCAAAAAAAAAAAATAATTGTATTTTGTGTACCGAAGATATTCTGGCGCAAGGCTTAATAGTTCTCTACAAGAAGTTTTTTTTGTGCAAGTCATAAGAATATAGCTACTTAATAAAATCAGCTGTTTCACATATAAAAGCTGCTGATAAAAACCTAATCAATTATCTTAGCAATTTGTCAACATCTGATAAAAACAAATTTACTTTCCTTTATAAAATAACTTATCTGCTTTCGATTTTAAAAAGCTTCAACTTAAATTAAAAAGTTAATGTTAAACTATAGACTCATGATTTCCAAAGTCATTCACGCAATGATTGTAAGCTTTTTGCTGAACTTAACGCTATTAAAGCAAAATAGTTAGATTGCAACATTTTCATTCATTCGTCGACTTCTCAGCAAGTTACACGTCTAAATTAAAAAAAAATTAAAATATTTCAAGTCATGCAACGTTGGCAAGATAAAGTAGCTGTTGTCACTGGTGCTAGTTCAGGCATTGGTGCAGCTATTGTCAAAGATCTCGTCATAGCTGGTTTGCATGTCGTTGGATTAGCGCGTCGTCAGGAGCGCGTTGAAGAGCTAAAGAAGGGATTGACTGACGAACAACAAAAACGTTTGCATGCTGTTAAATGTGATGTTTCATCGTTGGACTCAGTCAATTCTGCATTTGATTGGATTGAACAGCAATTGGGTGGCATTGATATTCTCATTAATAATGCAGGTACAACAAGAAAGGGGCAACTGTCTACAATGAATCCGCAATTAGTACAGGAAGTTTTACAAGTGAATGTTATGGGTGTCATCTATTGTACACAACGTGCTTTTAAATCAATGAAGGAGCGTAGTGTTGATGGTCACGTGATACTGATCAATAGTATTTTAGGTCACAAAGTAATTTCTCTTCCTGGTCGCTTGACAGAAAGTAATATGTATTCACCATCGAAGTTTGCTATAACTGCCATTACTGAGATCTTTAGACAAGAATTTAGTGGACTGGAAACAAAAATCAAAATTACAGTGAGTAGTTTTGATTTGCTATATTTATACATATGTAAAGATAATTGATATCAATTAAGATTTGAACTCCAGTGCATTTTTTAAAATGCGAAGCTCATTTCATGTGTATGTATCTACGGTATTTGATCAAAAGTGCATAAGTTCAAAGTTAGATATATGAGGCAAAAGCTCTTTGGGATTCAAAATCATTTTAATGTATACAATGTATAAATCATATTTATTTAAAAGTATTCACAAGTGTCGATTTTACGAAACAGAAATATATATTTGTCTGCCTTGAAGTATGTATCTACATTTTTAACTGTCACGTGCTTATGACCAAACATCCTAGATATAATTTACATATGTGTGATGTTTCACTTTAATCGGCTTATTGCTCTGTTTGAAACTCAACTCAATGAATAATAATGATAAGAAACTATATATAATTTGAATAGTATCAATAAATAAAAAAAAAACAAAAAAATTATGGTAGCGAAAATTTGGCTGTAGTTGTCAAAATGTTATGTGATGGACAATCAAGTAACTCGCGAATATATTATGAAAACTATAGCCAAAATATATGGTAATTAATACATGATTTGCTAATGTTTTTCAGAGCATCAGTCCCGGTTTGGTTGATACAGAAATTGTACCCGAAGAATTCAAAAAGATGATGGAAGATCGTATTTTGAAACCTGAAGATATTTCACAAGGTGTCCTTTATGTTCTGGGAACACCACCAAACGTGCAAGTTCATGAATTAACAATTAAGCCAGTAGGTGAAATGTTTTAGTTTTTCTTAATAGATTTGCAAAAAATTGTGTGTTTAAACATAAAAAGATTACCAACTCAAATAAAAAAAATATAAATAATAATAAACTGTGATCGATGTTGATTTAAAGCAAATAGTTGGTAGTTGATTGTGGGAAAACTAAAAATAAGGTAAATTTAAGTTTGAAGTTGGACGTCAACATGTTGAAATATGTTGAAAAATTTTTTGTGACCGAAAAGTATTGAAAACTTAAAAAATCTTGATGAAGTCGAGATATGTTGAAAAATTATGAAAAATTTTGAAAATGCTAAAAAAAAGTGGAAAGCAGTGCTAAAGGTTAAAAAAGTCGAAGAAAATTGATAAGGTTTAAAAAACCTTTGGGAGGCTGAAAAAGTTCAAAAAGTAAATAAAATCTTTAAAAGTCAAAGAGGCGAAAAACTTGTCATAGGCAAAAAGAGACCAAAGTAGTTGGAAGAAGTCGCAAAAGCTTAAAAAGCCGATAAGCTGATAATATCAAAAATGTTTCGAAATAAGTTCAAAAAGTTTGAAAAGGCTTGAAAGTCGACGAAAGTTGGAAAAAAATTTACAGAAAAGAATAAAGCTGAAAAAGGTTGAATATACCAAAATTGGTTGAATAAAATTTAGAAATGGTTGAAGAAGTTCGAAAAAGTTGAAAGGGGTAGAACAAATTCAAAAAAAGTTGATAAAATGGATAAAAAATAGTTCGAATAAGTCAAAATAGTTGCGAAAGATTGAAAAAAGTCTGAAATTAGTAGCTAAGGTCGAAGAAGATGAAAAATCGAAAAATTACGAAAAAAGTTGAAAGGGTCGAATTTTAAAAAAGTTGAAATATGTTAAAGATATCGATAAATGATGAAATGGCGTTGCATTCAATGCATTACATATAGGTAATTCATAAGGTCTCGTAAAGTCATAAGTCAATATTGTACAAAAATACTACGGATGTGAACTCTTTCTCATAATTGTTTGTACAATTGAATTGTCAATCGAATAAAGTAAGGATAAATTATACATCACTCTTTTTGTCACTCTCCTTTCCCATACAATACTCTCATCAAAATAGAACAACGAATACAACATTCAAAAACCATGGGGTGCAGAGTTGTATTGATTTGTTGTATATTCATAAGGAAAATCACGACAAAATTCTTAAAGAAGTCATTATGACATATAATACATAATACATATTTTTAAACATTATAACATGTTAGAGCACCTTGTGAATTGCCTAAAAATCCGCTGTAGAACATATTGCTACATTAGAAAAGTTATAAGGTCATTGGTAGAAGGAAAATTTAATAATCTCATGCTTCATAATGATAATTTTCCCATTTTCAAACGTCAAAAGTAGTAGCAAGATGTTCAATGTGAGTTTATCGTAAAGTAAAAAAATGCTCTTGGGCATTCAAAATACTTAAAGCAAAAAAACCTCAGCTATCTTTTTGCTCTTTTAATTTGCTATTTTTAATTTACTGGCTTGCACTACGAAAAAAATTTTTTTTGTTCTCGATTTTCACGCTGCAGACTGCGAGTTAGCCATTTGTGTCTGTGTCAACTGCCGGGTATTTTAATAATATTGGGATATATTTGCCCCAATTTTTAATTGAATCAAAAAATATCTATTTAAATATTGTCTTCTTCTTAAAATATGCCAATCATTTCGAAAGGCATATATGTACATATATACGTGGAAAGGACTACCGAAACATGGAGTTTTTGAGTCCTTTGCATTGTGATTGCAAATCACTAAATATTACGAGCACCTCTTGCAAGGCTAAAATAAATATCCCATTGGTATTGAAATCGTTCATAACTCAAACGTTTCACCGCTTTAATAAAAGCATGTGGAACGGGTCAGACGCTAAGTCCCACGCGAACGAATACAACCGAAAACACGTCTGTACTCGTAAATGGACAAAATGAAAGCATTTAGAGATTATATAGACGCACACAACAATCAACGAAAAACAGACAGACGTACCGCCACCAGTTAGCGTTAGCCACTTATGTCAAAACAATTACAAGGGTAAAACAAATGCGCACCTTCAAGTGTCAGACAGCATGCTAATCTGACATTTTGACAAAGTCCCTTGCACCATTATTTGATATTCCTTGTACTAGATCGATTATTCTAGTGAACTATGAATCCCCAATTCCAATCCAAGCATTTCGTCCGTTTGTGTGTTACTTTTATTGAGCCTTAAGTTTACTGCTAGAAAATTTAAATTTTATGTGTGAAAGCTCCATTTTAGAATCAGACAACTGGCACGCCTCTTTTATTTAAATGACATTGTCTCTATATTTTCTCACGATATTGAGAAAACAATCTCAGTTATATAGTTCAGTATGGTAAGCAAGCATATGTGTATATGTTGGGCGCGGAAACACGTCCACAACATTGATGAATGAAATTCCATATATGGAATTTAAATAAGTAACGATATTCACTTAAGCGAATACAGTCGGTATCAAATTATCGCATAATTCATGCTGTTAGCTATATATATTATAAGCCGAGAGAATGCTTAGCATGTAATTTTTTTGTCATTGCTGGAGGTGGTTGTATTCCCAGTAAAAAAACTTCAGCGTACATACTTGGCAAGGTAACTGCTGACAACAGGCATTGCTAACTTTATTTTAAGTATATTAAATGTACTTAAGGTTTTATAAATATACATATGCTCATACATGAGAAGCCAAACCATTACCTGAAAACTACTAAAAATTTTAAAATTTCACAAAGATGTTACTATCGACAACTAAACGACAGCTTATGACGTTGCGTTCTTTTGCGAGCATATTATGAAATTTCAAAACATAAAATAAATTCAATCAAAGATAACCTTATCTGGTAGTCATTATAAAATTTTAAGTCAAAATACCAATGTTTCTATGATATGTTCGCATGTAATTTGACAATGTTAATTAATCAAATTATAGCTAAATGATAATTTTTACACTTTTAAAAGTATTAAATAATCATGTTAGATTTCAGTTTTCTACCGGCTTTTTAACGAATAACAAGCCTGATATATGAAATTTTATTATGGAACGTTGGCAAAATAAAGTAGCTGTCGTCACTGGTGCCAGTTCAGGAATTGGTGCAGCAATTGTAAGAGATCTTGTTGTTGCTGGCTTGAATGTCATTGGTTTGGCGCGTCGTCAGGAGCGCGTTGAAGAGCTCAAGCAGGGACTGACGGAAGATCAACAAAAACGTTTGAATGCTTTCAAATGTGATGTTTCATCATTGGACTCAGTCAATTTGGCTTTTGATTGGATTGAGCAACAATTTGGTGGCATTGACATTCTTGTCAATAATGCTGGTGCTTTTAAAATGGGACAATTGGCTACATTAGATCCACAGCTAATACAGAGTGTTTTGCAAACAAATGTTATGGGTGTTGTCTATTGCACGCAGCGTGCTTTCAAATCAATGAAAGAACGGAATTTCGATGGTCATGTGATTTTAATTAACAGCGTTGTGGGCCACCAAGTACATTCTACTGGTCGTTTACCTGAGGTTAACATATATGCACCAACAAAATTTGCCATCACTGCAATTACCGAAATTTACAGACAAGAATTCAGTGGATTGGACACAAAAATTAAAGTAACAGTAAGTGGTTTTTTATCATTAATCTATATTAAAGGATTTTGGTGTTATCGACTTTATATGTGAAAAAAATAATTCCTGGAGGGGACACAGCGCATTATGAAGTAAAATCGGTATTTAATGCACTTTTGATCAAAAACAATACAGTTTGCTAAAATAATTGGTTAGCTGATTTGTCAAATGTAGCTCTCATTTCACATTATAGTTATTTTTTGCAATACACCCTTTATAATTAAACAATTTCTAAAGTGATTTTTTTGTTTCATTTTTCACAGAGCGTCAGTCCCGGTTTAGTTGATACAGAAATAGTTCCTGACTATATTAAAAAGGTAATGGGAAGTATTATTCTGAAACCTGAGGATGTCTCAGAAGCTGTACTTTATGCTATAGGGACACCACCACATGTACAAATTCATGAGTTAACAATAAAGCCAGTAGGTGAAAAATTTTAACAATTTGTGCTCAAATTCAAAATAAATTCGTTATTTATATTAAAAAGAAATGTTCAATGCATTGAAAGTGTTTGAGAATTTGAGAAAAATTTTTTAATGATAAGTTAGAGAGATAGCGTACTTTGGTTTGATAAGATATGATAAGTTGTGATGTTTTACGAAAAGGTTCCTACTCAAATAGTATTAAGTAGTAAGGTTAAAAATAATATACATACATATTTGATATCACAAAATATGAGGCTACCTTGTTCTCACCATACGTCCAACCGTTGGGAAGACGCATCTGCTTATCGTTCGGATCGATGATTAAATCTGAACAGTCCAGACTGTTCATGAACATGAGACGGAGTGTGTTTTCTGGTAGTATTTATACGAATTAATTAGCAAATTTTTGGCTTCTTCAAGCAGAGTACTTTATTTTTATTAAAGACTTAATTGCAAAAGTACTGCAGTTTTAAAATCCGTTGAAACTTAAAACACTGGGCTGCAATCTAAGGCCGATGACATGCTCATACTGAAAATAGAATTAAATTTCATTGTTTGCAAGTGAAACCACTACTTAGAATTAAAAAAATATCAGCCCCATATTATGGAGCTGCAACAAAATAAAACAAATTCAAATGCTTACACATACACAGATTGTTGTGAATACTTAAATAAGCAACGATTACACTATGTAAAGAGTGTCACGAAATTTACGCAGAGATTGCGATTTGTGCGGTAAAGTGTTGTTGAAAAAAAAAAAAAAAAAAAATAGCTGACAGTTCAGGGTTATTGAAAATGGAGCGCCCAACGAAAAAGGAGCGCGTTTTCATTGTTGAGTAATATTTCAAAAACACTAAAAGTTTGCCAGCTACAGATTGAAATTTTCATACAAAATATGCTTAAAAAGCAAATAACTTCATCAGCTGTGAAAATGTTAATTTCAAAATTCAATTAGACAGCATAAATTACAGATTTTAGATATTCTCGCCGTACTTCAACAAGTCGTTCAATACAAAATGTCGAAGCAGATCGTGAAAGTGTTGCTTAGAAATCAGGAAAATAATATCGAAACCTTCGTTTGGAATTGGTTACTTCGATTGCATTTATATTTTATTTATAATTATTTTATTTTATGGGAAAACGTTTCCTATGTCGCATCTGGACATCACTTTATATTTACTTTAACTTTTTCACCATTTTTCAACTTTTTACGGCTTTTTAACTTTTCAAAGTTTTTCACAACCTTCGACTTGTTCAACTTTTTTTAACTCATCAATATTTTCCATTTTTTATTTCGACTTACTCAATCTCATTAAATGTTTTTCAACATTTTCCATATTCAAATGATTTATCAGCTTTCAATTTGCTTTATTTCTTTTTGGATTTTTCAACCTCATCTTTTCGAGACTTACAACCTTTTTTTAGTTTCTGAACCTGCTTAGGCTATTTTTAAAATTTTTTATATTTTATCGACTTTATCAGCCCGTTTCAACTGTTTCAACCTCTTACAACTTTATCCAGCAGCTTTCATAATTTTTTTAACTTTTTAACTTCTTTCGACGTTTTTCAGCATTTACTTAACCCTTTCGCGGACACGCCGGCATAAGCCGACTCTACGAATGGCTTAAATTGGACACGTCGTTATATGCCGACATAGTTGGTTTTATATGTAGTAGCATATTGTGTGCCACTGCAGAAGCAATGAGATTTAAGTCAGTGCCCCAATTTTTTGTTTTTGTAAAAATTTAATATTCAATAAACCACAAACTGAATTCAATTATCTGTTTTATAAGCCAAATAAATTGCATGTGTCATTCTGCTAAATTTCGGTGTCCGCGAAAGGGTTAATTTTTTAAAAATTTTTTTACCTATTTTACAATTTTAATTTTTTTTCGAATTTTTCAACATCTTTCAAGTTTTTAATTATTTTTCATATATTTTTGTACTTATTAAACCTCATACGAAGTTCTTCAACAGTTCGCACATTTTTTCGAATTTTTAAACCTCATAAGCGAAAAACCGCACTATGGTCGGTCTCCTGGTGCTATCTCATATATAGCATGAAAAAGAGAATGAAATATATTTACAGGAATACTCTCCACCACTACTAAAAGAAAAAACAAGTTTAAGATTTGGCGTGGAGTGCCCCATTTTATGTATAAATAAATCTACATAAACAAAAATTTGTCGCTACTGTAAGCGAAAAATTAGTTAGAAATTAAAAACATTAAAACAAACTCCGGCAATTTGCTGGCATCAATTTTTTCACGCAATCCTTAAATTTTTTGGAAAGTGGTATGGCGGCGCTTCTTAACGTGGTTTCTCACCTGCGATGCTACATTAGTTTTAACATTAATGCATTACGATGGTGTAAACAGGAATGATAAATCATAAATGAAAAAATTAATATCAATAAATTCATTTCTTAAAAGCGACGTTTCACTTGCACTTGGTTGAGAAACAATTCAAAGCTCGAAACACTTAACTCAAATCTTTCCCAACAGAATTTTTTCATTATCAAAGCGCTAAATAAATATCCAAAATGAAGAGCTTTTATCTCAATTGCTACTTTCATTCAATTCAGACATCATCTGACTGAATCATAAGAAAAAAAAAGCTTAACGGCAGCAGTATATAGATAATAAAAGCTTTTTATTTGAAAAATATTTGGATCGTTGTTAAACTTTTAGTCATATAACCGGCTTCTGTACACGCTATAACCAACTGAAAAATCGTAGAAAATTTTAAGACAAAAAAATAAACAGATAAATTCGCAAAGTTATGGACCGTTGGCAAAATAAGGTGGCTGTTGTTACGGGCGCTAGTTCAGGCATTGGTGCAGCCATTGTAAAAGATCTTGTTGAAGCTGGTCTCATTGTTGTTGGACTAGCGCGCCGGCCAGAGCGTGTGGAAGAACTTAAAAATGGACTTGACGCTAAACAACAAGAACGTTTGCATGCTGTAAAATGTGATGTCTCACAATTGGATTCAGTCAATTTGGCTTTTGATTGGATTGAACAACAGCTGGGTGCCATTGATATATTGGTAAATAGTGCTGGAATTTACAGAGAAGGTCAATTGACCTCCATGGACTTACAGTTGGTACAAGAAGTATTACAGACCAATGTCATGGGCGTTGTCTATTGCACTCAGCGTGCCTTCAAGTCAATGAAAGAACGCAATTTTGATGGTCATGTGATCATAATCAACAGCATTGTTGGTCACAAGGTACCTACTACAAGACCACCAGGTTCAGCGCCACACAGCAATATGTATGCACCATCGAAATTTGCCATATCAGCAATTACCGAGATTTATCGTCAGGAGTTCAGTGGCCTGGAGACAAAAATTAAGATGACAGTGAGTTTTGAAAATTAATTTAAAAAAAAATTAAAATAAATTTTTGCACTCTTTTAGAGCATCAGTCCCGGCTTAGTTGATACGGAAATTGTTGGCGCAGAGGCTAAGAAGCTATTTAGGGAGCGTATTTTGAGAGCTGAGGATATCTCGCAAGGTGTGCTGTACGCCATTGCTACACCGCCGCATGTTCAGGTTCATGAACTAACTATTAAGGCAGTGGGCGAGATCATTTAATCTGTGAATGGCTCGTATGTGAAGGTAGCAAATTGCTTTTCCTTGTGTACATAATACAAGACAAAGCTTTACATAATCAATTAAATAATTCTTGAGACTTTTCATTATGTTTTTCTGTGTATCTGGTTTTTGTTTGCTAAGCGTATGCTTTATTATATGGCAGTATTGCCATATAAAGCACAGCACCACATGATATATTGATAAAAAATAGAGCAAACAATATTCCGTGCTGTCGCTGATAGCTTAATATCTTTTAACATACATACACATGTACATATTTATTAATAAAAATTTAGTTTGTGTACATACATACAAGTGATGCACGAGGTATTGTTTTCTCAATTGTTTTTTGGTCTCAAGTTTTTTTTTTCATAAACTTTAATACTTAATAAAAATAAAAGTCAAATAATTTCTGAAACAGTGGCATTAATAGCTGACAACTAATAAATTAGCACATTGTATTGTAAACAATTTTAAGCACAAATTTAATTAAAGAAAAACCAATGTATTCGTTACGATAAAGATTACATTTGAGAAATAGTTAATATACGTAAATAAAAAAAAACTTATTTCAATCAATTCTGTGACTCAACTTTGACGTCTTTTTTGAACCATCCTCTGTGAAATCAAATATGGTCAGTACACTTTAACTTAGCATGTAAATTTATATGAAATTTGATCGAAAAAGATGTGCCTATCGAATAACAAGTATATGATATCAATAGCTGACTTACACAACCTGATAAAGAACAATTGGCCAGAAGAAAGCGTCATTTAGAATTGTTTGGATTGGATTAGATCAATCCTATGAGGTTTTCCTAACTTCGTTTTAACAAAGAAACTATTAAAATCGGCTTAGTATGTCTTTCGCCAAAGCGTTATATACCATTTCCATATAAGCAATTTTTATACATGGTATAGATTAGATTTACACATTGTATATATTTAGTTTTGATGGCAATGGAAAAAATTGTGTGTCAATGTCTGCTGTTATAATGTTTATCCTGGAAAATATAATTTTTTTAATTTAATTTTACTAACAATTCTTACAGATCAAATAATTTCATTAACTAATCTTGTTTCGACTGAGATTTAAACTTGGTTCATTTCTAGAAAAGTTTGAATGCGACCCCGTTGCTTAGCAAGCTCGCCTCAAAAATAGTACAAGTCCTATTAATTTTGCATGGAAACTATTGTCTCAATTGCAATTTAGTAGTATTTTCTTTACTATTAAATAAATGGGACAGTTAGTGATCGTTTAAGGGATACTTTTCCTTGAGTGCACGAGCTGGTAAAGGGCATTCCAGTATTTGCATTAGATCTGCGTCAACTGAGCGCCAAAAAACGAATAGAGAGGGATGCACTAAGCAACAGCGAGATGAAATCTACTGTTAAGTCGCAACCTAATATTAAGACAGAGAGTAGGTATTTTTTAAAACTCTTTCCGATGTTTCCCCCAATATACACATATCCGCTTATTAGCAATGCACACAGTTGTCACCCAGGTAAGACGACGTTATTTTCAAAGTTCCGAGGATGCCGTAACTTATTTGGGCAATAGCCCAAAGTTAGGTTAGTAAGCTTCAATAAGAGCGCCAGATTTGTATTTCAGGCCCGATGCTTTCATGTTAGGATGCCAATTCTAAAATTTTCCTTTGTGATATCTGCCAATATTGTGATTAGTAAATATGGAATATGACACGAAAGAGCCATATGACATGCAAGGCCAAATACTCACACTTGGTAATATGGAAAAGAGGTAAGTATGTAATTCAAATTAAACATTTTCAAACGACTAATGTTGCAATTAAAATTTACAAGAGCAAAAGTTAGCGGCATGATATATGCAGGTTGGTAGGTAAGAAAACTTTCATTTCAGGCATCATGGCTTGGAGCATGCTGTGACATGTTACGCGAAGCTGCGGGTACCACTAATTACTACACAAAATATTTACTTAATTGGAAGCTTATGAATGTTATCATTAGCAGACAATAACTGGCTTGCGGCAACGACCAGTGAGCGCTGATTAAAAAATATATCATGATTGAACATTTTCTAAACACAACAAAAAACAAAGCTCGACTCTGATTCAAGGAATCACTAACTTTGATTGTAAGGCGCTTAAAGTAATTGCCAAAAATTGTTCAAGCTGGCAATAAAGGATTAAAAAGAAAATTAATTTCAAAAGCACTTTAAAATAATAAATTTAAAATGTAAAAAGCCGTCATGTGTAAAAATCACGTACTGGATTTTTTGAAGCAAATATTTTATAAGCACTTCTCTGCTGGTACGAGTATGCATTTCAGCTACAACATTTAATCGACAACAATATTACGAACGAAATTTAAAGTACAACAAAATCCATTCAAGAAATTTGTGTTGCGTCGACTTTTTAATCGCTTTATGTTGCCAAATCTGCGGTAAAATTGGAACAAAATTTTCTATGCTGCTCACAAATGCAATGCAAATAATAAGTAAGCTATGAATAGATGTAAGGATATGGATTGTTAAGCCAAAACTTGAGTACACAACAAAGTTGGTATATTCAAGAGACTTTCATTTTTATCGCAATTGAATGAGTAGTTGAGGATGTTTGGAGTTAAGTGTAAGCCAAGGAATTGGCAAGCACTCATTTTATTACAAGATATCTTACAATTTAATATTAGCTTATTATGCTTTATTTTGGAAGACTGACTTTATGTGGATTTCTGAAGATTTTATTTTATTATAATATTATTTATAGATTTTATACGCGTACATACCAATTTTAAGTTGAACATTGTGGTCGTTCTTTTATTTTTAATTTCACACTTAATTTGCACAAACGTCGCTTTAACACGATATTAAAAAAAATTTTTTTAAAACGAAGTTCGGTTCTTAACAATATTTCATTTTCTATGGGTAAAGTGTTCTTCACAATGCACTTAATTCATAATTTAAAGTATTGTCGGTTCGTAAAAAAGTACTAAAACTTGAAATTTTATATATGTTACCGGCCAAACTAGTTTTAGGCCGAACTAGTGACCGTTAAGGTAATGTCAGACAATAAAGCTTGTCAATTTCATTTTATGCTTGGCAAAGTTGTAAGTTGGCGGCCTTCGAACGCTGCTCAGGATTAACATTCGATAGAGACGGCTAATAAGTTTTTTGCCCCGGGCGCCCGATATGAACGGTACGGCTATGAGCTAACGTCGGCGTCTCGGTGGCTTTCGGTCACGGCTCAGTCTATAATATATCCAACACCTGCTTCGTTATCCACGGTGCTTTTGCACTAAAATTAGATTGCATAAAAAATTAACTAGTTTGACCTAGGAAAAACTAGTTTATCCTAAAGACTTGTTTGGCCGGTAACATATACATATATACAACTTTCATTGTGAAAATTTAAGCAAAAAAAAATTGTTACGGCCTAAAAATAGGCAAGATTAATTTTAAAATAAAAATATTTCAAATATTCCAAATAAGATATTTAATAAATTTTGATGAAAATCGCTCTGATAATGCACTGAGGATGAAATCTATGCCGTTGGTAAAAATAAACACACATATGGTAAGTCTTTAAACGGAGCATTCATAAAATTAATGGAAACAGCCGCATTCAAATACCCAAAGATTATCACTTCTTCTCAGATAATTTATCTCATGACAAGCCGATAAAACTTTGAACTGATTCGAGATTACTTTTATTGCAAATGTTTTTTTTTGTCTTGTTGTGTGTATACATGAGCAGTATGAAAATTTTGTTAAGATTATTAGACATCCTTTTTTATATCTTGTTTTAAGTTGCTATTTTGTAGATTAATGGCAACAGCATTGCTTTTATTAAGTGGTAAATAATGTGTAAAATATATTCATATATATATATGAAATGTTTTGGCAGCAAATCCAACAATGTGCAAAGTATTCAGCTAAAATGTCGTTTTTGGGCGGGCTTACTCAGATAGTTTTGTGCAATACTTTTGAAGTTTTTATAAATAGCCAAAAATTACGACTTTAAACTTATTGAATATTGCTGATATATAAAATATAAGTCTTGAACTTTAAAAAACTTAACATTTTTCATTAAACTCAAGTTTCAAATTGATTTGCAAGAAATTTTTATGAACAAAATTAAAAAAAAATCGGCTTAGATGAAAACATACTTTTGAAATATCTCAAATACTAGAACTAACTAAAACAAAAAAAAAAAAGTGGTTCTTAATTTTCAGCATCCGAAACTCAAAGTCACTTAAGCTTAAGATACATCAACTTTTAATTTGCTGAGTAAATTCATACTAATCACTAAAATCAAACGTTGTTTTTGAATATATTTCTTAGCTGCAGATATAAAATATCAACTTGAAACATTGGCATGAAATAAAAGTTTTTGCAGCACACACTCTCTATGCACTTAATGACCGAGTTCTTAATTAAATATTTAACAAAAGCTGCTGTCCCTAATGTCCAATATCAATTAAATATAGCTCTTAACTCTTCTGGTCTTCGATGTATTAGTTTTTTCTTTTTTTTTCTTGTCAAAGACCCACATAATTCAATACCAAATGCCATTTGAACTTTATTGCCATCTCTATCTCATTCTCACAAATAGTTACACACACAAAAATAACGCAACACAATCATGGAGCGTTTACTGCTTTGTGGTATTAAATGCTAAGTTGTCCATGAGTCGAATTCAAGTTCTGAAACGGAGACCACCATTATTAACTCTGTCCGATACACTTAATCTGTTCTCCAATAGTTTTCATTGCAGCATTTGTATAGCTTCCATTTGTTACTGTTGCTGCTATCATTGCTGGTTATTGTTGTTGTGGCTGTTTATTATCTCAACACAAGAGTTGAACAATTGAAATAATAATGGACGAGAAAATGGCGACAAGGAGACAAGTGTTAGTACGTGTGTAAATGGTAGATTTCCATTACGGAAAACCAGTAGGGAATTGTAGATGTGAGAATGCCATATACCTTGAGATGCTTTTTGTTGTGATAATTAGTCTAAAAATATGTAAAGGACTCATAAAACAAAGTGACTCTTAGTCTCCTACATTTTAATAAGTGAGCTTCCTAAACACCACTACTGACGTATGTGATCTTTATGGGCATTGCAAGGATCCTTTTGTTGAAAATTTCATCAAATCACCTTGCTCAATGCAAAGTGCTAGTAAGAAGTTTCTTTAAGGTCTACGTATATCGTCTCATTTAAGTGACCTAAGGTTAACATTATCACTACGTATTCTTATTTAAACTGGCCTACTTTAACAGCATTAAATCATCTATTCCTGGATCCTATTTTGGTTGTGTCAAAATGCCTCCAACACAGAGCTTTTGCGCCACTTATGAATAAATCGTTTTTTAATATTTGAATGAAAAATTAAAATCAAGAAGATTTTTCTACTGGGGGTCAAAACGAATTTATTTGTCTGTATTGAGAACAAAAGGCACACAGTTAGCAAGAGATAAAGAAAAGTTTATCTCTAGTAGCTGCACTAAAGTAGAAAGGAGTAAATGGTAAAACAATAAAATAAATGAAAACAAAAACTGAAATTTTGTACCTATAGTACACGACACATCTCAACATTTTGTGTGTGAGTTTGCAGTTAAAAGCCCTTAAGAATTAGCACAAGCATCCATTATAATTCTTTGGAATTAAGGCATCTCAAAGGAGCAGTAAAATTTTTGTGTTAAACATATTTAGATACAATAGCACAAAATAAATGACAATTTTTTCCTAGAATTTCTAACTTTCTTTTCTTAACACTTACAGTATGATTAGTAATATTTTATACAAAAATAAAGTAAGGTCGTTCTTTTAATTTTAACAGTATTTATTTGACCAAAAATAGTTTTCATATATGACGTTAAGTTTAAACATTGGCTTAATGTGTCATTTAATTTTTTGGCACTCGCATAAGCCTTTTTTCGCAATGATTACAGGCGATATGCTCGACATCTATAGGTAAGTTCTCATGTGTGATATGTAGCTAAAAGATTATTTCTTTTTAATCCGTTACTTTGGTATGTTAGTGATTTTTCCCTTTTGTTTAAAAGAAAAGCTGTGACCAAAATAGCCATGTTAATGTTAAGGACGTTGAATTGATATGCATAGTAAAATTGCATTTTCAATACTTGGCGCTTTATAGCGTATACTAATCGTCAACATTACGACACATTATTAAGTTCTTACATCACCCTGCGAGTGCTCCTCAGACACAAGTTATATAGGACGCTACGCACAAATTTCAAAAACGCACGGTGCAACTATCGAAATCCAGTGTCTGCGTCCGTTTCGAACCATAGAATGTCTGAAAACTAATATACACTGAAACAACCAAAGGAAACCAGTGACTTAGGGGCAATTGTACTCTTATCCAATAGTGATAATGCCACGCCTCTAATAAGAAAATACGTTTCAACAACTAAACTAATTTTAAAATTTTTATGAAACTTGGCTTATAGATAGATTGAACTATAAGAAATGGTATCTAAAAGTGTTGTTCTTTCATTGGGTGTGGCATCGCCCCTAATAGGGAAAAACTCAAACTCAGGTGTACCGTTATACTGATTTTGATGAAATTAAGTTAGAAAATAGATTGATTGCAGAGTAAAGGTTTCTAAAGGTGAGTCGGTGTCACGTGAACCGATTTTTAAGAATTTTGGCACATAGATAGATTGAGCCCTAAGAACAGACATTTTTGATCGGGTAGCGTCACGCTTTCAACCAAAAAATACGTTTCCACATAGTAGCTATACTATGGGACGGATTTTAATGAAATTTGATATGGAGATGGATTCAATGATGTGAAAAGATATGGGTTTTTAAGTAAATAGTGCCGCATCCCTAACCAATAAATGTGTTTTTCACAGCTAAGCCAACAATTCCATTTTGATGAAATTTTATATGGAGTTGGACTATGCACTTACGAAAGATATTTATTTTAGATAAGCGGCACCACGCTCTTAACCAGAAAAAAATTTTTTCACAGCTGTACTAATAGACCCGATTTTGATGAAATTCGGTATGGTTATGGATAGATCCCTGAAAAAAGGCATTTATTTTCAAGAGGTGGTTTCCACGCCCTTACCAGAAATTATTGTTTTTCAGCTAAAGTAATGAAGTGATTTTGATGAAATTTGGTATGGAGACACATATATGGAAGCCCAAGGGAGAAATAGAGATAGAGATTGTGCAACATGATATCATGATTTTTATTTTTCGGAGCAATGGCATGTAATTAGATAAAATGACACTGAGCTATTTTGTATTGCCACTTTTATTTTAACTGGTGGGCGAACTTCAGTTGTTTTAACTCGAAAGCTGTAGTATCGATTTAAAAATGTAATCAAATTATTTAATATTTGATTAAATTATATATTGTCAGATTTTCTATCAAGTAAGGAATTCGAGGACTTGCAAGCAATGTGTCAAAATATGGCAACAAGTAGAATCATTGAAGCACAGGCCCACAAAGTTTTTCTGTATTCTGTGAAAAAATTTTCACTATATAGACAACGGTTCAATTCATTAAAAATACATTTGAAACTATGTAATACATTCATATGTTGATGTAATATTTACTAGCTCTAGTTCATCTCAAGTTATTCCTTCACTTTAAGAATCATTTATGAGACATACATTAGTTTTGACGTAACAGCCTTATCGTATTTCCAAGATAGTGCTCTGTTTATATTTAGATAATAAACTTTTAATTAAGAACACGCTAATGTTATTTACCATACTATGATATTTAATTTATGAACATCCGTGACATATCCACAAACCATTTCAGTATGAATACTTAAACAATAACCATTTGAAATTTGTAGGAAAAGCAGCATTTTATAGCATCACAATCACAAGTACTTATGCCAAACAACATTTATTTGGCATTTCAAAAGCAACAGCAACAGTAGCAGCAATTCCAGTAGCTGTTGCAACATCAAGAGTGGCAACTGCAATTGAAGTTTGTTCTGGTTAAAATCGAAAATGCTTGTAAATATTTCAAATTATTTGCTAATGAAAGTGCTGATATGTTGAAATGTCGTTTGTTTCACATGCAGTTTATTTGCATTTGCATTTTGTTCAGATATAGATGTTGTTGTTGCTGCAGTCCATAGATGTTACTGCTGTTGTCCTTTTGTCCTTCTGACGTATGAGCAACTTAACATTTATTGCATTTTAAGTGTAGTAAATGTTTGACTTGCACTAAAGAAAGAGTTAGTGCTTAGAATTTGCAAGAGCAAGATAAATATTGCAGATACTTTCTATATTATTGCGCAATAATTGAAATTCTTGGATAAACGATAGACCTCTTAAATGTCTCATGGGGAAATGTAACTGAATGTGTGTGGTGTTAAAAAAAAAACACAATATATACAATGTTACGTCGACAAAATCTTAAGAAAATTTACTCAATATAAAATGAAAAAACAGTACAGGAAAGGTGATTAAATTGACGTGTATTTCTAACATGAAAATCAATACGAAAAAAGAGAGTGAATAATATTTTTTAAAAAGGGGATAAGCACTAGAATTAAATATGCTTTGACATTTCATACAAGATAAAAGCTCATAAAGTTTTAAAACCAATTTTTAACTTGACATTTACCAGCTATGTGAAGTCGAAGCAAAAGAGAGAAAGTTACAGATAATATAGCCACAAAAACTTTGTGGTGGTTGTATTAAAAATAACTCTAAAGAAATAACATATCAATTAAGGAATGGTAAATTTGATATAACTTCTACAACTTGTTCAAAAAATTTAATTATGTTTTTGTTCAAAACCTAACAATGTATGCGTACATCCACATGTTTGTAATAAAATTATTAACAATTTAACACTCCAATATCAATTAGAAACCTTCAGCGCCTGTCAGACGCACTTAAGCCAGCAACGCAATAAACTACCAGAATATAGAAAAGATAAGAAGGGTAGAAAAGAAATAATCGAGCAAGACAACGTCATAAATAAAATAGCGTTAGACACTTAATGGTACAGCTCAACACTAACAAGCGATACAAACATAAAATGGACCAAAACCACACACGCACACTTGAATACACAAGAGTCGCATATGTCAGAGGACTGTCATCGACGATGACTGCCATGACATCAGAGAACAACAACATAAAAAAAGACAAATTTAGACAGAAAAAAAACAGCAACATGAAGATGATACCAAAGTTGGCACTCAAATGAGGACACACGCAGGAATCCCTTTAGGACATACTTCTTTTTGAGTAGCAGCTGCTGTTTTTTTTTTCTTCTGCATTTCAGCACTCAAACACACATACAGACGGTTACAGTTGTGCGACGATTATGTGAAAATCACCTTTAAGGCTGCTGGTCAATTTATAAATGAAGCAAACGCAGTTCCCAAAAGCCAAAATTTAATTTTCTAAAACGAAAAATAGATAACAATCAAAAGCAAAGAATAGAACACTACACAGAAAAAATTGTAAAAGTTTTTTCACCGTCTCCTACATAAGTTGGGTGTAAGAAAAAATATGCAATTTCAAAGTAACAACTCAACCAAATTCATTTTCATGCAGGTCTTTTTAGAAAAATTCTTTAGTTTTTACATCATTTCTTAATTACTCTAAGTAGAAAAAGGGAATTTTTTTTTTACACTCAAATATCAAAAATTTTTTTTTGAATCTCGCTAGCATATAATCAAGTTACCCAAGAGTCTACTGTATTTTAGATGGTAAGACATGACATAAAATGCATTTTGAGTTCAAATTGAAAACATTTCACAGCCGTTAGTATGGTGTGTTGTTGTTGTTGGATTTGATACTGTTTGGTTCCAACCGTTGGCAGCTGTCAGTCATGGCATCGTAAATGAAGTGGCTGTTCTGGTCGCTATTGCTTTTTCCGTTTCTGCTGTTGTTGGTATTTTCGCAAAGCACCATAAACAGTTCATCACTTTGTCGCTGAATTGGCAGTCAGCCCTAACCCCTTACCGAAGTAATGACGGGCACAAAGCAGTGCACAGCAGGTCTGTGACAAATGTCTAGAATGTTGCTGCTTTGTCCGCTTACAAAGAATAGAAATTCCAACAGCAACCGAAGCAATTTGAGTATTATCACTTCATTATACGTAAAATACTCACATTACGCTAAATTTTGCAAGGCTATAAAAAACGACACACATACATATTATATGCAGGATATAGAGCAAAAGAGATATAGACAGGCAGTTCGTAATTTAGAGTAGGAGTTGATGCAAAATTGGCCGAGCACATTTCAGTCGAAAAATAGTAATTGTTAGCAAGCATAGAATGCCGGAAAGTGAAGGTTGTTGAAGAGCAGCAACAAAAATAATAGATCCGGAACTTGTTAGCTTATTTATAGCCTTAAAAAGCAGCAAGTGCGGAAGCATCGTAATGAAGATGCCATTAAACATTTTTGTCTTGTACAGTGCGGTTCACTTGGAAATATGTACGATTTATAGTGTCATTTAAATATTTCTATGTCAAGGATATTTCGAATTACAGCACTGTCATGCGTAGACTCTCAACGGATATTTAGTTCTTACTTTGTATTTGTATTTGCTTTTATAAATTTATATGTGGGCATTTTTGAAAATTTATGGTCGTTACTCTGATGTTCTCAATAATTTACAAAGTCAGCATCAAATAGAAACATATAATAAATTCAAAGTTCTAAAGATGATTAAAAAAACATCATTTGGCTCATCAGTTGTCGTTTTAAAACTTCCAAAAAAAACAGCATTTCATGAACATAAATACAGTAGAGTCTCGCTAATTAAGATAAATAAAAACCGACCCCAATCTGGACTATGCAGGGATCTGGATTACCAAAAGCATATTAAAATTATTGAAGAAAAGGTACCAATGCACTATAAAAACGAAAACAAACCTCTTTATTTTTCCTTTGTTTTTATTTATTTCAGAAATTGTAGATGTACAGACAACGTATTTTTTGGAAGCACTTTTCCACTGCTACCACTTAGTTGAACTATTTAAAATATGAAAATATTTTCTTTTTCAGCGAGAGTTAACATTTTATTCGACCTTTCTGATGCCATTTTGTTGAACAACTGACTAAAGACCTTACTTTTGTACAAATTCGGAGATTCCCCGTTTTGCAAAAATTAAATAAAGCAATAATAAGCGAAATAAGGTGTACAAGCGAATCAGACAAAGTGTGTAAGAGAATATTAGAAAATTCCACATGCTACGCAGTCATGCATGACGAAAAAGTGTATTGTCATAGTTCGATATTATGGGAAGTATCAAATAGAGAGTACATAGAAATAGGCGGAATAAAGTGTATAAACGAATATAATGTAAAGCGTGTGAATATAGCATAACTATGCGTGTTTAATTTCACTGTATTCTTGATTTCTGCTCGACATAACAAGCAATCCGGATAAGCGAAACCAAGAACGGTGCGGATTACAAAGGACATAATTGAAATTTTTACTTTTTTCAAGCTGTCCGTATTACAGTAGGATCCAGATAAGGCCATATCCGGATTAGTGAGACTCTACTGTAGTTATTTTGAACAAAAATTGTGGTATTTAGATTTGATTTGTAAATTTTTACTAAGAACTTTCAATTTCTTGCTTCAATATTACGTTGTCGATGGGAGAGTATGGCTAAATAAGCTCATTAGATGACGCTGATAGAGAATATATATATATTTCCCTATATCTGTGACGCCCTCACTTATGCGCTACAAATGGTTTGATAAAATGAACACACATTGTGTTGAGTGGAAAAATAAATCGATAACTCTATGGTACTGAGGAACAAATGAAACCGATAATCGAATTATTTTTTGAAATTTTAAGGTGCGCACAAAATATGCAAACAGCAACTCCCTTTGGAAAATACACATCCAGTTGCGGTTGATATAAATGAAATGTTTCTTAGAATGCTAAACAATGCAAATTTGTTCAAATTGCTGTAATGATGAAACTTTAAAGATTTACAAAAGTAATATTTCTCATAAAAGATATACGAAGAACTTATTGCGAAAAGTTAGCACTTATTATAGCTATTTTCCTAGACTACAAAGTTTATGTCTGCCAACGAGGAAACATTTTTTACCTTCATTTATTTTCCATAGTACGAGAAGAATTCCCTATGTGCAGAAATAGCCACACAAACTTAAAAATATTACCCTCACTTAAATAAATTAGTTATATATTTCTTTTGATGTCCAATGCTTAGCGCATAAAAATTATTATTATTTTGATATTTTTTATGCGTTAGTTTTCTTCTTTTCGTAAAATTCTTTTAGCTTAAAAGCCAACACTAAAAATTACAAAATAAATTACTTACTTGCCTTAAATTGAAGAAATTACCACATGCCAACTCACCCAACTCCACACAAATGGGTACAACTTTTTGCCTTTAATGCGATTGAACTGAGTGCCTTGACATAAAAATACTAAACGGGTAATTAAGATTAGAAGAAAAATAAAAAAACAAAAGTATATCATGAGTGAAATAAATAATATTAAAATGGCTAATGCAAATAAAATGTCCAATTTACCATTTCCACATAGTCAGCTTTTGATGACCTTCTCCAAAATTTAATTATACACAAAGTGCGCGCAAAATAAAAACGTCTGCCATTACTTAATGTCTGTCTGTATGTTTTTTCTTCTTAGCAAATTTGCTGCCAAGCCCATAGCAGCTTCTTTGGGTATATTTATTTCTTTTTGCGTAATTTACTATACTTTTTTTGATTTTTCCAAAAAAAAAACGAACCCTCCCACTTCGGTTGTTCTATTTATTGTTGGAAATATTGTGCTTTTTTACTATCTGTAGCTGCATATTTATAGCAAATAAAAATAAGACCGTAGCACAAATAAGGCATTCAATGTGTAGCACTTTGTAAATGAGTAAAAAAAGGGGTATTTTTCCCAGAGTGGGTTAACAGAATGCGCTTAAAATTTTCCAAATAAGCAAGTTACTTGTTACGCACTCGTTATCTACTTGATGAAGGATATGATCTTGAGTTTTGTTTTATACTTTGTTGTTTTAGCATTTTTCTTTTGTCTTTGCTTTATTTTAACTGACTGACTTTCTCAAAAACTTGAAATTTTTTCTTATCTAGTAACGTGCAAAAAATGTTGTTGATGGAAACTGAAGACAAGAAAAAAGTTCAAGGATAATTTGCAGATATTTTCTTTCAGCGTTAACCTCTTATGTGAACTTGTTGCTTTTTGAATTTATTTTATATCATGATTAAAAAGCTGGGTCTCTTATAATAAGATGTTTGGAAAACAATACATCAATTATTTTAATTGGCTGATATGCGAAATGACAAAAAATATTTTAAAGACTTAATAAAAAGTAGCTACATGTATGAAAAAATCTGGTATTTCTGTTCACCTAACCAGCTGAACGCGAGCGTTAGTAAATTCACAAAATACCTTGTATGAGACAAATGAGTTTTTGGTTTCAAATCTCGCAAGTATGAATTTGAAAATAAATTTTAAAATATACAAAATTAAAATCTTCATCTGTTTTACTAATGTATTGCTATCTTTTGCTATTAGATTACCTATCTCTTTGAATTTAAATGTGAACTTACGATTATTGTAAGGCTAAATCGAGCACCATGAAGAGGTTAAAATCGCCTACCATTGCCTTGCATTAAGACGCAACAGCAACAAAGTTAATGAAAAGAATTATGCGTTTCTTTCTACGGAATGATGCGAATTTTTATTTTAAATGACTTTAGCTTTATGTAATTTTTTATTTCTCTTTTTTATTATTTATGCTTTTATCTGTTTCATTTTCCTTCTTTTCTTTACATTTCTACTTAACGTTGTCATTATCATGGTGAAGCATCCTTATAAATTATTAATAATTTTAATCTGCAAAAAAAAAGAAATGATTTCAACATGAGACAAATTTTTGCATTCCTTTGTGTAGAAATAGCGCGGTTTTGTTAGTCCTTGATTGTCCTAGATTTTTTTTCTCAAGATATAAAAAATGAGCGTTAATAAGAAAATTTGCACATTTTCTGTCATTTGTCTGCTGTTGGCTTTCATCAAAAATGAAAAAAAAAAATATTAACAAAAAAAAAAAAAAATCTCACCAAAATAATAGCGAAAAATTTTCTGCCAACAGCGTCACAAGGATACACGAATAATGCAAGCTCGTTAATCACTGTATCATGTGCTGCGCATTAAAATTTCATGTCAAATAACTCGGAATGACCTAAATAAAGCGTTGCTGTTGTCACGGGTATTAAGTTATGTGCCGCGCCGTCGACAGAGTTTGGTGAGTGAACAATGCTCATCATTATTTGGTTAATGTGCCACGGGATGGAGCAGAGTAAATCAGGACGTACTATTCTTAATGCGAATATATTAATTTGTGGTTATTATTTTCATTTAACTCCACGAATTCAGGCAACGATTATTAAATTTTGTATCATAACACATAAAATTGTGGTTTTGAGAGTGCAGAGTTGACTTCCTTTTTGGGAAGACTTTGTTGTATGAGATCAGATTTAGAAATATGTTTGCGTATTTTGCAGAGAAATGACTTCTTTCTTCTGATGTCAGATACCTTAGTACTTATTTATTGCGATATTCAAAAGTATTTATTTATAAAAAAAAGTTCGATCGATTCTCTCACTATGACCTTCAATCCAGATAATGCCTTGAATTCCTTTTTGAACCTTTTACTTTGCAATTCCCACTGCAACGCATAGAAAGGGACGTGGCAGGTAAAGAGATATGTAGTATATACATAAATACATATCCTTAGTCACCGAATCACTCATCACTTTAGTTGATTTAACAATTTTCGTCGAGTTCAAGCTGATTGAATGAAGTTTGGCACATATTCAAGCAAGTTCTTTGGGATTGAAAATTGTTTCCCAATACATCGGTTCACGGACACGCCTACCGCCAAAACAAGCAAAACATTAATAATGCTATATTGAGGCAGTTATTTTATGTAGTGTTACAAAATTCCTGAAAAATACTAGGAAAAACTTAGACAAGCTCTCGAAAAAAGTTGGCGAATTCCGACGAGAGGGCGTGAAACTTCCTAAACAAGCCAAAAGCTTCGAAACGCTATACTGAGAGAAGTATTTGAAGGTAATGGGACCGAATTTCAAAAGAAAGCAAGAATGTTGGTGTAGTATCAGACAAAAATATGGAAAATTTTTATAAGAGTGCGTTGCACCTCCCATACAAGCAAAAACTTCAAAACGCTATAAGGGTCAATCCATCTATAATGGGCCTATCATTACCCTCATGTTTTTTAAATAGGCTGAAACTTTTTTCAGTTATTGGTCTGTCATGTAGAAGATATAAAAAAATTCGATAAAATTCTTTTGACCAAAATTATTGCTTAAAAAAAAAGTTTCAAATTGTGTTCAAAAAATCTCGTAACTAAAACGAAAAAATTCATTGATGAATATAAACAAACCAACACAATTCATATCAGCTTTTATATTATTTTAAGGTAGTTGTGTACTAGTAGATGACAAAAAAATTGAAAATCTGAATAAATGAAGGCCTGAACGGTTTCTATGTGGTCAAAGATAAAAAAATTGACTTTCCAAGAAAACATCAATTTCCCAAATAGTCAATCATCGATTTCAGCCTTTTTAGGCTCAAAGTTTTTAGAACATATAGGAGTACCATCTCTAAAAATTTTTTGCATGTTTTTTCACCCTATTTGATTTTACAAGCATTTAAAGCTAAGATTTATGATTTGCACTGTAAATTGAAACATTGAGAATGAGACGGAAGAGCGCGGCACATCCCATGCAAGCGAAAACTATGGAACGGTATTCTGAGAGAGTTATTTAAAGTAATGAAACCAAATTCATCGGACTGATTTGGTCAACCATTGGACAAAAAGTTGGTGAATTTCTACAAGTGGGTGTGTAACCTCCCATACAAGCATATACCTCAAAATGAGCTATTTAAGTAAATGCTGCGAGTCAGCACGTACAAAGGTGGAAGAGATATGAGTATCATTTTAATAAAAATTTAGGACTTAAATGGACTTTTACTGTAAACGTGGTGTAGGGCATTGAACTTTTGACGTGGCAACGGATAACACACCCTTATATGCTTAAATTTAGTTTTGTTCCAAATTTGAATGATACCTTAAGTTCTTAGTTTAATATGAGATGACACGTCCGTATGTTCAATTCCGCCAACTTTTTCACCTAGATATTGCTTTTGTTCTTTTTTAATTCTCATACACAGGGTAACAAATTTTTTGCTTCAACGCAAGGGGGCAAGCCCTCTTTTGTCTGAGATAATGTTTCTGTAGCTTTTTTTTATTGAATTCTCAAACTAGCGATATAACTGCATATTTGCACACAATTTCAATACGAAAGCTCTAAATATGTATGTTTAGTTAATGTGACTACATATATGTCCTTGCATTCCCTTGGAATTGGAGTGATACTTAAAATTTCATTCATCTAAGGCAGTTGTTGAAACCAAACTAGGTGATTATGTGCCAAGTTACTATGAAAACTATGTCTATATATACCCTTTCTTTGGGTATTCGCCTAAACTATTTGTCGTTCTTGTGCAAAATTCAAATACATTTAATCGAATAATGAACGTTTAAGTGCTTAAAGGTCTTTTCTTGAACACTTTGTTTTAAGATACAAATTATAGTACAAAATATACATATAACGAATCGCAAACATTTTCTACTCACTCATTTTACACAATGTATTTGTGTGCGATATAATCGAAGTATAAAAACTCACTAACATGTCGCCGATATAAAAAGGACATTGCGCTCTTAGCAACAGCAGAACCGACAACAAAAAAACGCGCTAAGTTTAAAAGGAACGAATAAATATCTTGAAAAATTTGCCTAGTAAATAAAAAAGAAAAATCAAAAGCGTAAAATAAAGATTGCCAGCAAAAGTTATTGAAGTGAAAAATTTGAAAATACAAAAGCGAATGAAGCGAGTCATAAAAAAAATGCATGTATCGAATATTAAATACGATATCGAATGACAGCTGCCGTACATTGCGGTTTGATGGCGCTTTACTTATGAACTGCAAATGGAATTTCGTTCGAATCGGTGGTCATGAAACGACAAAATGCAGTAACTTTGCTATTGCATGCGTGCGGTTGTTATCGGCCGTGGTATAAATGAATTTCGTCGCAACATTTTATTTAATTTGTCATGAATATGAAACAAATTTTATTATTGCAGCCTTAGAGTGATTTTACATAAATAGCCAATTAAATGAATTTTTATCGAATTTTCTTTCAGGCTTTCGTGGACTTCATAAAGTGAAAGTCATAAATCAAAAGGCCTGAAACTTGAATATTTAATGGCGTTTTTTTTTGAAACAAAAATACTGCTGAAATTATACTGCCTAGTTTAAGGCGTTAAATTTTTAATAAGAAATATGAACTACTGCGTAGCGCATCATGTACAACTAAAGAATATTTCGGCTTTAGGCTGAATTTGATCATTTTACTGATTATTTTTATGTGGGTTGAATAGTTGAGTATAAGTCAATTGATTATTGTGCTTATAAGACTTAAATGACTGAATTTTAAAAATATTTTTTTTCTATAAATATTAGCTCTACGAAGAAAATGTTAGATACATAAAATATAAGAATTATCTCTATTATTTTTAAAAATATGATTTTTGTGTTTTTTTTTTAAATAGGTGAATGATGCGAGTATATTGAGCTAAGATATATGCTTTGATATTTAAGCATTAAATTTGCCATGAGAAGCTATTCTAAACATTCTTTAAATGAAGCTGCCATGAAACTGTAGACTTATGCCAGTTTCTTAAATCGTTAAAGAAAACACAAAAAGATCACTGTGAAAAAAGCCATTGGTGGGCTGTTATATGCACCTTAGAGTATTAAAGTTGTGGAAGCATGAAAAGATTATTTTTAAGCTAAGCAAAATTCGTTGAAATCAGTAAAACATGAAAGCATTCAGCTGTAAGCCTGCTTAAAGTAATATAAAAACCGTTTAAGCTGATAGCACATAATTAAAATCTTTAAAGAGCCACAAGTGAAAAGAAAAACTTAAAAGCTTCCTAAGCTATTATAAGTTATAAGACAAAGAACAGCGTACACAACTGGCAACCCTAACCTCCCCATAGACTTATAAAGTACAATACGTAAGCAGACGTCATCATCATTGTCATTCACTAAATAGATTTTTTTTTCATGCGCTGCTATTGAAGTGGGTCCTTCCTGTAAAAACGGCTGGAAATCATTCAGCCATTCGCTGCTTAATGTCAAAGCCACAAGACGCCGAACTGTCGAATTCATTGATTCCACTGCCAAGGTATAAGCGCTTGACTTGGCAGCGACCTAATCAACTTAATTTAATTCAAGTTGGGCAACACTGCAGCAATAGCAACAACAGCAGCAGCACACGAAATCCTTAAGCCAAAGTGAGAAGAAAAAAAAATCTATGCCATTAGGGTCACATGTGTAGCAGTTGAAGTATTTTGGACCGATTATTTGACAAAACTTTTAACGCGACGCAACTAAAAGAAAATAAAAAAAAATAAAATAAAAAGGAGTAGCAAGGCAGTAGAAAGAAAGAAAAAGTAGCAATAACGGCCTGAAAAAAAGGGCACAAATGTGTTCAAAAGTAAATGGCGCACCGCACCATAATCGACGAAGGGTAAAATTGACTTTGTAATGCCGCAAAAACGTACAACGAATTTTAATGTGACCCCTTTTGTGTGCCATTGTTGGTGTTTTTCTCAACTTCATCGGGCGTTCGGTGAAGGTCCAATTTTATTGTATGAGTAGTAACCTTTTAAAAGTTTTAGGCAGGCTGTTCATTTTATCGATTCATATGACAACGAATTGATTAACATTTTAGCAGCTGAAATTCTATTTTCTTCGCTTTTTTGCAGCGACTCCTTTTACGGCTATGGCTTTGGCTATAAACGAGAGTGGCTTATTGGTTTCATGCTGGGTTGCCAACTGTTTCGTTGTTGGTTCATTCGCTTTAGTGCTGTAGCGCATTTTTTAGCATATTTTATTTCATTTTATTAGGTGCTGAGTATATTCATTATGTATGTAAAATACGCTTGCTTACGTTCATGAGACTTAAGGGTAGCCTTTGGGTACATTTTTTTTGCACTCTGCGAGTTTGGTGAGGAATATGCAAGTAGTTAGCGCTGAAAAGTGCACATATGCCTATAGCCGTAAAGATGATGTTGTAGTATTTCACTCCAAAAAGGGTAAGAAAAATTGTGCTTGATTGGTGTTAAATAAAAACAAGTTTTATTTGTTTTTCACTCTAACATTTTGAAGAGTTAAGGCTTTAATGAAATATAAATAAAAATATTATTGCCTCCCGGAATGTTGGCAATCCTTTATCAAAACAATGCAAACAATTTAAAAACTGCTGTTAACTAGGTAAGCTTTGTAAATTATTGGCAATTAGGGTGGGTAGTTGGAAAGAAATGAAATGAGAAGAAAAGAGACATCCTGCTAATTTGCATGAAAAATACATTTCCATATGGTGCAGTAATGGAAATAGCCACAGCTTAGCCTTAAAATTATGATTAATTTAATATTTAAGAGGAATTTAAAAAATAAAAATTAAAAATGCGCATTAAAGAAAAGATGAATCGTCTGTACTTGAGCCTTGTGTTAAATTAGGTTAAGAAGACTTTTATCATTTTAAAGGAACCTCCACATTTTGCTCGGAAAATTTCTTTGATAAAATTTGCTCATAATGACAGTTAGCTTAGAAATATGAATATTTTGTAGCTACCCACTTAGACTTAAACTACGTCTTTATCGAAAAAGACACATTTCAAGACTTTAACATAAAATATATTAAAATAAAGCGCTTCGCAACTGAAGTATGCAATAAGCGCGAGAGATACAACTGGCTATTATTGTCTCAAATAAGAAAATTATAAAGGTTTAAAATTTTCTTATAATATTCTCAGGAGCAAGCTAAGAAAACCAAGAAAAAATTTAAAAAATCTTACCAAACCTAAAGAAAACGCGCTTCAAAGTTTTTGATAGGAGGACATTTCAATACAAAGTAGAATATCAGTAGTGGCATACACGCTCGACTCCGGCCAAAATGCTTTGAATTGATCTCTGCATTATATCGAGCATATTTTGATGAGAGTAATAAAAAATATCGATGATTGCACCTCATATTCAGGACCTCCCTTGATTCAAAGTTATTTTATTTTTTTTTTTGCAATAAACAAAGATATCAATTTGCTAGGGTATACTATGGAGAACGCCGATAAGTGTGTCCCCCATAATGCTGATGGCATGCAGCTTGAAAGACAAAATTGTTAACAGAATAATGATTTCTTTACAGCTAATCTACACAAAAACTACTAGGAATGCTCAAAGAATTTAACTGAAGGCAACGTTGGCAGAACTGTTTTTTCTGTAATGGCGCGCACTTTGTGCTTTTCATTAACTCATATTAAATATCAATTTTTGTTATGTGCGCAATTTCGCAATGTATCAGATAAATTGAACCATTAATTTTACTTAAATTACTACTTACCTAAAATGTTTAATTCTTTCTTAAATGTAAAGATTGATCATTGAAATAATTTTATACAAAACTGCATATGTTTTTTAAAAAAAGTTGTTCCCACCCAACAATCTTATGATAGCTTCAAAATATTTCAACTTTTTTTGAAGTTTTATATTGCACTTCAAATTATATCAATTATTGAAATCTACGCTGACGCTTCCAATTATTGAGTTTTTGTGAAGAATTTAAGCGATTTCTCAGATAGATATAGCTTAAACCTTTATTCAAAATATTTAAATTTCTCTGCAAAATTTTAAAAAGGTTGGCGAATTGCACACAAATCAAATCTGTGCGTTATTCTCGGACCTTTCCTCATATATGTATGTGAACGTTACTCATACGACATGAGTTTCCCCTCCGCCCGTATTTTATGTCAGCAGCCCTATTTAAAGGTTCCTGCTGCGCTGTAAGAATCAATTAAATAATAACAGACAACAATATAACAATCATCAATTTATTAGAACAAAGCAAAATAAAAAATATTACACTGGTTCACAAAATCAAGATTTTTGAGAGTCTTTTATTTTGCTATTGATCTCAAATTAAACAACACTAGCTTATTTTGAGTACATTGAGAGTTTTACCTATCATGTCAGGTTTTTGGAAACAATGAGGGGGTTCCGCAAAATATATAGTGACGAAACATATGAAATCTAACGCTTGATTTCGTGTGATATCTCCTAAGATTGCATTCTAAACTGCATTGAATTATGTTGGCTTATGCAGCACATTGCTTTCGCATCGCATTATAGAGCTGGGCCTCAAATTCCATAACTATACCCCTCATTGTTCAATCCTACACATAATTTGCAAAATTCTTAGCATCCTGTGTCAAATTTCAAAAAATCAATGTATTCATTTGAAGATCAGACGTCGAAAAACGTTCAGTACCACATCATAACAAAAGCGGTAATTTAATAAGTTCTGGTCCACCATTAAAGCTCTTAAGTCTATTAAAATAAAATTTCAAAATTTGGGTTGGAAACATTAATGCGTTTAGGTAGAACCGAATAGTTTGTTATATTTCTATTTCTTTCGGTTACGATATTTTAATAAAGTAAAACGTTCTCGCTTTCAGAACCTCGTTGATCCACAATATGTCTTTGAAAAAATTGTTGATTAGCAAATTCAAAATTATAAAATAAGTTACATACAGTAAAACAAAAACTCACTTCTTGTACACAAGTGCGTTTGATACTACGCGCTTGTATTGCGTCTAATTTGCCTATTTTTGTCATTTTTCATTTTAGAAATTTTGCCTTTTCATCGTTGTTGTTGTTACAGCAGCAAATTTAAGATTTCCCTTAATTTAGGCAATGAAATATTATTATCTTGTGGAAAATAAATGGTGAACATTTTTAATGAGCATTTCAAATGCGTATCAAAAAGAAAACAAATTGTTTTATATAAATTATAAAGTAAAATAAAATAATAGCAGATGTACAACACAAAGGATGTAAATTGAGACAAGTGCTTAAAAATGATAACGAAAAAGCTTTTGCTGGTCCTTAGACCTCCTTAAAAAAATATTGAAATCTATTTAAAGTATTTTCTAATGATTCAAATCGTCTTAGTTATATTCAACTCTGTAAATTCTCCCCAACCTTTAGAAACGCAATCAACTCTGAACTCATGCTGACGAGTAATTTGCTTTTGCGGACTTATGAGATTTTCTTTCATATTCTTCCATCTGTGACAGCTGATAATCATTAATTAGTTCTACGCCTTTTACTTTCACTGCCTGCAGACAGATAATTTTCAATTATCAACGAGAAACTTGCCGCAGTCGTTAGCAATTCAAACGAGGTTCATGCTACGCGACACTTGTGCTTTCATATGTCAAACCCCACCACTCTTTGTGTAATTTTAATTCGTTTGAAATTTTTTTTCATATCCTTGGCATCATATGTGCATATTTTGATTTAGTATTTTGTTGGTATATCCTCGTGATACGCGACATGAGACGAATCTTGCCGGCATTAACGCATCAAAACGAGAGAAGAAAGGAAAATTTATGTGTGAAAGCTTTCAGTTGCTCCTATGGGAACTTTGGGATATTTTTCTGCTATGAGCTTTTTATTTGTGATAGTTGTCATGCCTCAAAAAGTTTTTGCCTCAGCTGTTGTTTTGAATGAGAGAGTAAGCGGAAAATGCAAACATGGTCATGGAAGAGCATAAATATGAATTTTTTATGTGCGAGAAATTTCTGTTGCAATAAATCGCATGCAAGTTTTTAAATAATAACGCTTATGCTTAGTAAAAATGAGAGATTTTGAATAACATGTCATGTTATGCTTTTAATATATTGAATGTTCAACCATAGATTAAAAGTTACTCATACGCCACGTAAAATAAAATTGTTATAAAGTTTAATCCAAAACTTTAGTATATTTTCCTTTGAATTTAAAAAAAATTTTTGCAAGCAGTTAAATTCCTTAGAATATATTTTCATGTCGTAAACAATCAAATTGAAAAATCTTCTAATGCTTGTAAAGAAAAAATATCACCGAAAATCTTTAAAAAATCAACATTTTGCAAGTAAAGTATCTAATTTATAGTGTGTAATAACAAATACTAAGAAAATAATCAAAAATTTATGATACAGCGTTCAAGAACTTTAATCACTTTGCTATTACATATAAATGGAAAAATTCTTTTAATATTTTCTTTGACTAATTTTACATAATTAAGATGGATTCGATAATGCATACAATATTAAAATTAAAGGTTTGGTGCATTTGTACTACATCCATCGAAAAATTTTCTACAAAAATTAACTGAATTTTGTTATAGAGGGCGACTCAACCTTACAGTTGTATTACTGCTCAAAGCTGAATATTTTACATATTGTTTCATTTTTTCGTGAATAACATATGAGTGGTCATCAAAAAGCTATAATATTCTGCATATAAATTAAGAAACATTTCACAGTTTGTTTATCAGAACGTATGAGTAATATTGAATTTTGAAAAACTCAATATTTTTTATCATATGTAACTCATACATGTTGGATGAATTGGGAACAGAAAAAGTGAAAGAAGGTTAAGATAAATTCTACTGTGTATTTGGCTTTACTTTACCAAAAATAAACTGCTAGACTCTTAAGAATTATCCAAGCATGCTTGCGTGCATGCATGCTACAGATATTTGCTTTACAAATCGATTTTTTTGGCTTTAAATAAATACTTTACCCTATTGAAAATCATCTAGATAAAAATATTTGTAAATATTTTTTAAATTTTAATTTATTTTGATTTTAATTTATTTTATTTATATCTTTTTGTATATTTAGGGTGCAAATTTGAGAGCTCAGCTACTGGATTTGGAATATGCAAACATTTCGTTTTTTAGCTAATGGAATGCATTATTTAATAATTCAAACCTGTTCATAATATGACTACTCTTTTATTTTGGCCATATTTTCAAATACAATTTTTGTTTTCAAATTGTTAAATAGCAAACTCTAATATGCATAATTATTGCTTGTTGCTAAGTGAGCTATTACATTAAATAAATAAGAGTTTCAAAAAAAAAAGAAAACATTTTTCTATTTAATCTTCTTAAGTGGAAAAATTGAAAAAAAATCTTTTTTAATGGCATTTTCAATAGATCTGGCGCCTATGTGCTATTTAAAGTTGTACACATAAAATAAGGCTACACTATTATTAAATTAAAATTAATGGTTTGTCCTGCCGAAATAACATTTGTCAGACAATAAAAAAACTGACAGCTATTTCGACACTTTCAACACATAAATGCCACAGCATCGAAGACAAAACCTTTGATATATTAAAAGTAATAAATCACATAGAACTTTTTACAATTGCGGCAAAAAATACACACACGAAGCACTTACTTACCCACACATGCAGCTTAAAAGCACACACACACATCTCCGAGTACTTATCCAAATAATAAAAAACACTCACAGGCAATATAGAAAATAAGAAAAAATTTTAAATCTAAAAAGAAAAAGTGACGCAGCGGTATAAATTATAAATTATTACGGTCATTTAAAACATGACGGCCGACTGTATTGCGTTTTTTTAATGTATCTTCATTTACTAATACACATGTGGTATATATATATATTTGAAAGTGTCAATATGACATGTTGATGCTTAGCAATATTGCAGAGCAAAATGCTACATTGTATTTTGTTCATTAGTGATGCTAGATTGATGCTCGATTATGTCAGGAAATAAATTTGATTTTGATATTTTCTTTGACTGTTTGCTATGATAGCAATGCCCGCTAAGAGCAGAGTAACACCAAACACAAAAAAACTTGAACGAGATTTTACTGTTAAAGATATCCACTACTAGCAATTTAATTGTCTTTTGTCTCAATTTCGTTCTATACATTCCACAGTTTATATTTTTCATTTCTGTCAAAAAGGTATAGAGCTGCAGACATTTTGCGGTAACGTAGCAAGGCTATAAAATTAAGTGTACAAAAACACATATACATATATACACACACATATGCGTCAGGCGTTGGCAATCGCAAAATTTGGTTCAACTTGATATTGCAATGGTTGTGGTCGTTATTGTTGTTGGTGCTTCAACTTTGATACATGTGATCTGCTGCTGTACATTAAATCTTCTTAAGTGTCATTAAGAATGACAATCATCAAATGAATGCAAACTCTTACAGACTCAACTAATGGCCAGTTTGGGATTGGTGTCACAACATACACGTATATATTTATGAAATACTGTTGGTTGCTTTTGTCTTTTTGTCAAAACTGAAGTCAAGAAATCAATAAATGTGTCAAATAATAACAATATGTTTAAATTAGCTGTCATTGCAAATAAAGCAAACGCTGCATATGACATGGATTATCCATTTATCCTTACTGTTGAATGTTGATTTCAACAACATACAGCTCAACGCTTAGTGACATTAACATAGCTTAGAGATTTGACAACTTTAAGTTAATTAAAAAATTTAAGTTAATTATGAAATATGTTTGTTTTACTTAAAAGCTTAAATTTGAATAATCCAAAAACTTGAACATGTTTAATTTGTATTTTTTAAGTCCCTTAAAAGTGGTATTACCAATTTTTAAACTTACTACGGCATATCTCGCCAATTCTGTAAGCTATTGTGATAAAATTTGGAATGCGTATGCCAATCACGAAAATAATTTGTTGATCCAAGAGTAGGAGGAATCAGAAAAGAAATAAAAAAAAAAGTATGCAGTTTTGATTAATTTTTAAAAAGTTCTCATAGAGCATTAAAAACTAAAGCGAACTTTGGGCAAATTAAAATTAGCAATATATTGCTTCGCTCTACGTTTTTTTTAAAAATCCTTTTTCTTAATTTCAATATGGATATATCGGTTGAATTAGCGTAATGAACTTGCTGTAAAAATTAACATACTTATAAGCAAAAAATTCACATTCACACTGTAGTGGCACAGCTGCTGGAGTACAAGACAAACACATCAATATTCAGCCACTATCAAACAAACACACTCATATGTAGACAGGGCCGCATCGTTTGAATGTGAGGCCTTTTCCCATATTTAAACTTAAATTTTTTGTCTGAGTCTGTTTTCCATTCCAACGTCTTAAAATTGTTGAGAAATCATTTATTTTTGCAATATCTAAGTGATAGAGCAGCAATTAATGCAAGAAACGTGGTGCTTTTTAAGATGTGCGGGCTCTTTTAAAAGTATGAAACTTGGAGCAGTTCGTTCTACTCGTTCTCGCACGGTACGTCCCTGTAATTACAAACTATAAAGTCATTTTCAAATACATACCGACATGTATGTTGGCATTGCTAACAAGTCAAGAGAAAATGAAAGAAGAAAATGCATAGCAAACATGTTGCAACGTTTTGCAGAACGCAAGTGAATCTCTCAATTCAAGTACTGGAGTGAAATTGTAGGAACGTCAAGTCCTTGTAACATTTTCAATAATCTCTTCACATAGGAAATAAAAAGGTTAAGAACCCAGTTATTGCATAAAAAAATTAAATTGTTAAAAAATTTTCTAGAAGATTTATGAACTTTAGTATTGACTTTAAAGGCACTTAAACAAATAGTTTTTAGAAATTTTATGCTTTTGTGAAATAGAGTGATCCTTGTGTGATGTATTATTGAGCTTTAGGTTACTCAACTCTTTGGTTAAGTAACTTTGCAGCTTGTCCAGAGTTTGAAAAAAGATCTTTCGCGAGTATTTTTTTGTTTGTTCTAGGGTCTTTGCTTGCTTAAATGCCAAATTTGATTAAGAAACGCATCCCGTGTCAAAGGAGTGCTCGTAAGCCAGGACAAGTGATTCCGTGCCAAAGAAGTGCTTTTGTGCTAAAAATAGCTCCTCTGAGCAAAGGCAGTGTGCGCGAGCGAAAGGAGCACTCTCAGTTTAGATAGAGGAAGATTTATGAAAAACTATCCATATTACCAGGGACCTCCTTGTTCATTACAACCATCCGTTACACGTATATCGTTTGTTTTACTACACCAATTGACAGGAAAAGGTCGAAAATACATTTGAACATAACCAGTAGTGTTTTGGGCCCCTCTTAGACCCGTTTTTTGGCATAATAAAGAAAGGCAAGTTAATACACTAATTGATGTGAAGGGTCGAAAAAGGGCTTAAGAAGTCACAAAGAGTTCATCAATCCATGAGAATGTCAATGTTTGGCCCATGTATGGGAAAAGGTAGCAACTGGATTTAGGAAATCATCAACCTTTGGTCTTTTGACATCATTTACGGAAAAAAATACCTTTGCATTACACTTGTCAACGTGGCATAATCGAAAATACATTTTAGATTTGGCTAAAAGCACATCTGGGTCCATATTTGACCATAAAGCCTTATCACTTCGATTGATGGTAAAAGTCGACAGTATTTTCCGGACTTTTTTTCTTGAAAACTTGCAAAATTTTTCATGATGCTTTTAGTGAATCTAAGGAGCGTGCTTGCAAAAATTCACTTGAGATATTTTCCTCTTGAAACTGCTTTCTTTATTTAGGAAGCAGCTTTCAAGTAGAATATGGAAAATAAAAATTAAGTTAATTTTTAAGCTAAAAAAAAACGGTTTTCCACCAACAACTTTATGTTTATGATTTCAAAAAAAAAATCGATTTATGACTACGCAAAAGTATATTCTCTCATACAAACCTTTTAAAAATCTTCAAATTTCTATGCTACTAAATAGCATTTAAGAACAACCCTATTACACAATCTATTGACAATGACGGTCGTTGATGTTACAATTGATATGCAGATGAAAATGTCTTCATAATAAGGACTGGAAACGTTTTAAATGTTCCAAGTGTATCATAGTTCAAGTGGTGTAGTCAACATCATTGTTGTCGTTGACGTCATTTTGCTACAGTGGGTTAGCCTAAAGTGTTCTATTTGAAGCTTGCGGGTGTCCAACAGCAACGTCATTATACAATATTGTTGTTGAAGCTGACATGTCTTTGTTATTGTCAGTATTCCGTTGTTGTTGCTTATTGATGAAATTGCCAATTTTGTTCTTGGCAGCATTGAATGTGATTGAAATACCTTTTTTACAAACTTTTTTAACTTGTCATACAAGCTTTGAAAATAGCTCTTTTAGAATGGAATATTCCACATTATTGAAATTTTTCTAAGCTACTTCTCAATTTGAAGTTTCTTATGGTGGGTCAGCCTTAGGCGTTTAGTAGTATTCCAAGGGTTATAATTTCATTAAAAATATTTTTTTTTAATTTTGGCCTCATAGATTTTTGATTGATAATTTTCAAGAAGGATAAAGATTATCGAAAAGTAATTTTAATATATCTAATATAATTTAAGATCTACCTAACTAGCTTGAAATGTTTCTTATGAAAACCCATTCCCAATAATTAATTTATTATTCCCCAGCCACAGCAGTCATTTCTTTCAACCTTGCCATTTAAATAATGCGTCGATAATGCGCGCACAACTGTACAACATCAACAACAATAACTACTTCAGCAACATCTTATATCCCTTAATCCATACCGACAATGTTGGACCGCAGCTGCATGCGATGGAACATTAAATTTTCATTTAAAAACCCCAACAGAATGCACCAGAGTGCAAAGTGCAGCCCAAAGATAAATAAAGTGCCGCTGCTACAAACGAAAAAGGTGTAAAAATTAATTTCACTTCTGCAACGCATAACAAAAGAACAAGAGAAAGAAGAAAGAAAATATCAAAAAACGAACAAAACGATAAATTGAAAAACAAAAGCCATGGCGAAAATATGAGAATTGCACCATGTTAAATGTTTTAAGTTGTTAAGTTGGTGGGGCGTGATCAGAGACAATGGAAACATTTTTTTCAAACACAAGCACAAGTTGCAATGTCTCTGGGTTGCATAGGTTGTGGCAGTAGCATCAACGGCGACAATAAATTAAAAGTTTTATTGAAACAAAAAAGAAGTTAAAGTAAAAACTGGTAAGGGTGCAATCTTTGGCTGTACCAAAAATTAAATACCCTACAACGCATTAACATTAAAAGTGCGCATAAGTCTCAAAAAAAATTTTTTTTTTTTACTTAAGGCTTCAGGCGAAATAGCTAAGAATGCTAATAACAGTAGTAGCGAAGTTCTTTTTCATTGGAACGACGTAGAACAGCCTCTTGCCAAAGTCTGCCAATTTTTTGTCAAATATTTCAGCAATGCGTTACAAACCGAATAACAAAACTCAAATACCCTGAGCGTAGGGTATACAGAGAACGTAGTGGAAAAATAAGTTGAAGCGATAAAAGTGCACACGCTTGACTTGGCCGTTGTCCAAAGTCAATAACCATGCAAGGTGACAATTTAGGGAAGTCAACAGTTTTGTTATGAAAGGAATAGTGTGATAAAGGAAACAAGCCAGATAATGGTAAAGTAATGATTCAACGATGTATGGGAGCAAGCAATGGAATGAAGTGTTGTAACAGGCCAAATCAGATAAAAGTTTAACTTTGATTCTTCCATGAGAGTTTTGAAAAGCTTAAGTTATAATAAGCTAAAAAAATTGATGTTACGGAATTTTTCTCTAAGTTTTCAAGTCGGTTTTGAAGGAGAAGAGTAATGATTTCACACGCTGTTTCATGTTTCTATGAAAACAACTGATTGATAGGGGAAGTAACAAGCTTCAGCTGGAAATATCTTGGAAGGGTTCAGAACACCAACTTTAGTGTCCACAGCTATCCAAAAATGTTCTTAAACGACTTTTTTTGGGGCTTTCACACCGCATTTTTTAGCTTCGATCTCGAGTTTTTCGCAAATCGCTCGAAAAAGTGATGGATGCTTTGACCTTTAGACAGCACATACTATTTTTGAGTTGCAGCGCTCATAAGCACTTGGACTTTTGTGATTTATTTAAGTCAGTACTACAACATTCTGAAAAAAAGACATCCTGTATAATACATAGGATTAAAGTTTTAAAAGATTTTTGAATAAAATTAACAATTAAAGACTTGCCTAGTAAGCTTCTAAAAACCTCAGTTTTCCATATTCTTTTACCCAAGTGCGTTTGTATGTATGAGGTATGAAAATTTCAATTACAACATTTTGCAATGATAAACAAGCGTTGTGTTCTTTTATCTACATGTAAATCAGTGCTTCTCATCATAGATTTATTATTATGACCTCCAAGCAAATTTATACAAATAAACGTTCTCTAATTAAAATAATGATAGCAATTGTTCGGCCTGTCTTGTAAGAATTTTAAAACTTGTTAAATTCAATTGCTCTGTGTAGTATTTTATCTTGCAATAATTGTCTATTTTAGTACTTACGATTATGTTGTTAGTAGCAAACAAAGTTTCAAGCTATAGGGTGTACTATCAAATGAAAGACGAGAAAATATTAAATATTAACCTTCCATAACAAAAGAAATCTTGGCTTCAATTTTCTTAATATTGAATTAATTTATACTTAAGGAAAAGAAATGCAATGCTTTTTTCAGAAATCTACTCACTCTATTTGTTGCGAAATTATGAGTATGATTTATAGATTACTTATGAATTTTTATATTAGATACACCCCATCTTGTATATCTTCTTAATTCACACACAAATTAATAAATGCTGCAATTTAAATTATTTGAAAACTTTTTAAGGTTTGTGCCTAATAGGCAATTTTCAGCTATTCCACATACTGATAATAGGTGTTTGTTTTTTTTTAGAAAAAAAACATGGGTTTCTAAACGGTTTTAATGATTTTTTTTTTGCTTTTTTCAAATTCAAATATATAGAAACCGCTTCGGATTGAATAAGCTATGATATCTAGAAATATAAAAGAACATCGTCATATTTACTTGAAATAAACTTTTTCACTTATAAAGGGTGTTTTTTTAGAGGTTTGTTTTTCGAATAGAGATAAAACTGGCATTTTATGGTCAAATCTGGCAATTCTAATGTCATTTATGTTCAGTTTGGTTTGCCATTTCATCATGAACAGGTTGACAAAAGAACAACGCTTGCAAATCGTGCAAATTTATTTCGAAAATAATGGTTCAGTTCGCGAAGTTTACCGCAAGCTCCGTCCATTTTATGGTCGACATAATCGTCCATCAGAGCAATAATTCGGTTAACCATGGATCGTTTTCGCACTACGTTTACTCTATGTGATAATACGCATCCGCAGAGACGTCGAACAGTGCGCACCGAAGAAACAATTGCCACTGTAGAGCAAAATGTTGAAGAGGACCCGAATGAATCGATTCGCCACCGTGCACAGCAATTGGAGCTTTGTCCATCAACTTTATGGAAGATTTTGCGCAAAGATCTTGGCTTGCGACCTTACAAGATCCAGCTTGTGCAAGAATTAAAGCCGCGAGACCATGCAATGCGTCGTGATTTTGGTGTATGGGCCGAAAATGAGATTGATCTCGATGTTGATTTTCATCGCAAAATTTTGTTCAGTGATGAGGCTCATTTTTGGTTGAATGGCTACGTCAACAAGCAAAATTGCCGCATTTGGAGTGAAGAGAATCCACATGAGACCCTTGAGACGCCATTACATCCACAAAAACTGACTGTTGGTGTGCTCTATGGGCTGGTGGAGTCATTGGGCCATACTTCTTCCGAAATAATGCTGGAGAGTCAGTTACCGTTAATGGAGACCGGTATAGAGCAATGATAACCGACTATTTTGTTCCCGAATTGGATGGCATGAATGTGGATGAGTTGCGGTTCCAACAAGACGGCGCTACATGCCACACAGCGCACGTCACAATCGATTTATTGAAGGAAACATTCGATGAGCGCATAATTTCGCGGAATGGACCTGTCAATTGGCCACCAAGATCGTGTGATTTGACACCATTGGATTATTTTCTTTGGGGATATGTGAAGTCGCTCGTCTACGCCAACAAACCAGAAACGTTAGGGGACTTGGAAGCCAACATTCGTGGCGTTATTGCCGACATACGGCCCCATATGCTCGAAAAAGTGGTTCAAAATTGGACCTGTAGAATTGGCTTTATTCGAGCCAGCCGCGGCGGCCACATGCCCGAAATCATATTTAAACATTAATGGCATAAAATTATCCTTCCAATAAAGCCAAATTGATGGACATTAAAACGATTTTCTTGTGTTTTATTTCAATTCGAAGCTCTATACCTCTAAAAAAAACACCCTTTATATAGTGAAAAATACAAGATTTCAGATTAAATTTTTTGTCGCAAGCTAGGAATATCTATGTAAGTACGTGACCATACATGTGATCTAGTTGAAAACAAAGAATTTGTAATATAATAAATATTTCAAAGGAAACTAATTTCATAAAAATATGATCCCAAAGTTAGATGATCAATAATTCTCAAGATATAAAGTCTTAACATGAAAAATTTTACTTTCCGTGGCTACTACTTAAAGGATTTGAATTTTGAATTGAAGCATTGATCTAAAGATTTCAAATTTGAGGAGTTTCTTTGATAATTAATTTTTACAAAAGATTTTTTTAATAGGATTAACCAAATGATTGCAATAAAAAAGAAATGCTGCCTTGTCACCAAAATTTAACATTGAAAACTATAAATTATCTAAAAAATGACAGTAACCTATGAGCCTTATGATCATAAAGTTGGCACTGTTATACTCATTTCAAGTATACCATACTTATGCATATATTATATAAATTAATTATAAAATATAAATTTAAGAAAAATTAAAATTTCAAAAGTAATACAAAAAACCACCCTAATGTACAATAGTTTTAGTTTCTTTAATTTATAGTATTTGTTGTTGCTGTGCTAATAGCAATTTCTTTTATTATATTGTTGTTTTTGCGTTTTGCTATATAATTGAAAAATTATAAATTTAATCGTAAAAGCAGTGGATGAGGGCAGGTTTGCTAGAAGCCTTCAATACCATCGGCACAGCACACACAATAGCAAAGCACAGCATTTTTGTAGGTTAAGTGTCTTTGAGTTTCAGTTTATTGTGCTCTTTGCTTTGTTTCAATTTTCACATTGAAGACTTTAACTTACTATAACGATGAACTTAAAATGCTGATTAAAGCAATTGGTTGATTATTGCTTGCTTTCTTGTGGCTTACGAATGCCGACGTTTTATGATGGAACTTAGTGCCAGAGATAAAGCAGAACTGTTGAGTAAAGAAAAAAAAAAAAGAAAAGTTCAGCTGGAATCAATTTTATTTTAAGGCTATTTTAATTAGATTACGCAAATAGGCGCCTTTATGACTAAGATTTTGTTTAAGTGAGATATCGTCATAAGATTGGAAATATAGTGAAAGCTCGATAACGTGAACAGTCACTCACGTGTAAAATTTGTTTCCCATTTATTTATTTATGTAACTAACTAATTAATATATCGACAAAGTCGTTGCCCATACATCATCTCTAATATTTTCTAAATGGTTTAAGAGAGGTTTTGTCACCTCCTTTCTATTAACAAAGCCGTATCTTTTTTATGGATTATAAATCTTGCTGGGAGTATGGAAACAGAAATAGAGACAGGTACCTAATTCCTAATTTTCCCTGAACCTTGCACTTTTCCAGTCATAAATTTATTTTTATTATTAATACCAAAGTGACTTTGTAACTACCTACTCTACTCAAAGAATTTTATTTATTATATGAGACGGTGTTTATATACAGAAAAATTATTCGACATAAGTAAATTGTACAAGATAACATTTATAAAAAATCGCATTGGAGCTGGGCTGAAAGTGTTCTGAATATATTGAAAATCAGTTCATTGCGCTTTTGAAAACAATGTTCAATTTTCAACAAAATTTGGCAAAGATTGAATTAACATCTCTGTAAATTGTGCGATGGCAATATATTAAACATACATTTATTAATACTTCTTTATCATAAACTATTTCATAAAATATTTATTAGAAATAAACTTTCAATCACCGATGTCATTGTCATTATCATTTACCTGAAAAATTGACATTATAGCGACACATCCCCTTAAGTAAACATAGCTATTGCACTTTAAGTTACTCTCTTTTTTATTTCTACGCAAATAAGTTCTATGACGAATATTTTTCTAAAAATTGAATGGACTTTTCAATGAGTCAGAATTTGTGAAGTCATCCAATGATTTTTCCTTGGTTCTTGTACTTGTATTCAATGAACGCTTTTCTATTCAAAGTAGTAAATAGAAATTACAAATTTAACTATTTTTCCAAATTCAAATATTCGTATGATTTATTAGTAGAAACATTTTTTTTTATCTAAATTATTTACTCTCTACAATTCATACCATAATTCTGGCTAAATTTTGGTAATATTTTTTTTTTGTAAATAAGACTGAAATGACTGAAATTTTTCAAATAATAAAAGAGGCATAATATATTCAAATTATATAAAATAATTAAAAAATTTCAACATCTCATTCAGTTTAAAGATCATATTCACCTTTCACAAGTTTTGGTTCGAAGGTAGTAAGGGGCATAAACAGCGCTCGCCATAACCTCGTCCACTCAAAAATGCAAAATTCAAAACAACATCAATCAAATGCTTCAACACGCATCAGTGCCGCTCATATGAATTTTCCGCGCGTGTATGTAAATGGGAAGGAAATGAAGCTTAACGTAAATTCAATGGCGTTGCCAATATGCCAAACATCCTTTTTCCTACATAAACAGAGTAGATAGGAGTAGATCCTTGTGGTATTTTGCTTCATTTTTTATTTTGTTTTAAATTTTTTTTACGATTGTTGTTGCTGATGTTACTTAAGCATGAAAAATACGCTCATATATGCACATTTTCTACGCGATTTGTATTTGACGCAAGGTTTTGCATGTTCTGCATTTAAATATGTAAATAAATCTTTTTTATTTTTTCTTTTAACAACATGGTAACTTACGTAGCTAGTGTGGTTATAAACAGTTGCTTAGTTGCTCGCATATTTTTTTTTTGCAGTATGTACTCTATCGCATTTTGACAGCTTTTGTTGCCTTTTGTTATGAAATGCAATTTTTTTCTTTATTACTCCTTTATGTAAGTCCTTTAACTTGAGTGGTATCGGCTTAAATATATGGTCATGTTATTTACAGCTTACAAACGCTACAACCGGAGACCATCAGCTGAGTGAAGATCGATTGCTATGATAGAAAAATTCATTATCCTTTGTTATATTGATTGTAGTGTCGTTTTACCATTATAAGGAGTAAATTGATGGTCTGAAAAATAGAAGTATTCTTTTTTATTTTTAAGTTTCATGTGTTTCAATTGTGTTGGGTATATTTTATACTCAATACTCTATGCAGTCACTATTTTGTTTAGCCATGAAATTTTGATATACTGCTCTTCGAACTCTTTTAATAAAAAGTTATCAATTATTTTTAAAAAAGTCATTTTTTCGCATTAATTTTTAAACCCTTAAAAATAATTTTTTTATGCATAGTTTTAAAAATATTATCTAAGTCAAAATAGTTTTAACATTTTAATAAAACAGGAAACTCTTTAGACAAAATATAGATCTACTAAACGCATTTTTAAATAATTTGCAGAGATTTATTTCAAAGAATTTTCAGTAAGCCATAAAGGCATTCAAGCAAGCTGCATGTGCGCTTAAAGCAATTTGTGTACACATTTTTATTTGTAAAATAAAAAACTTTAGCTTCAGGTTCTTAAGATTTTCGCCTCATTTTACCTTGAAAATTTCAATGCAGCATACATGATGCATAACATGCTGCAGTAGCAAAGCAGTTTCGTCAGCAATATCAACGGTGGTAACAGCATAACTAAACTTTTCTTTGAAAAACAATGTAAGCTTTATTCTATAAATTTTTGGAGGACGACATAGACCCAAGAAAAGTTACTAAGTTGCAAGGAATTGCAGCTAATTGCCCAAAGCTCTGAAAATACTTTATGATGAGCATACGAGTAGAAACCAGGAAAATGAAAATCTCGTTTCCTAGCTATCAAGCAGGCAGTCAAACGTTACTTAGCTTAGACAAATATTGCGGCAAGTCTTTAACGAGCTACAGTAATGCGCTACTAATATTGCTGGGGCGCTTAAAGAAAATTCTTAAGCAAAATTAGATACAAATAAATGGAAAAGTTTTGTAAATTAAGAAGCTTAGCAGTAACTCTTCTGTGTACAGCATGAGTACTTAAGTATATGAATTTTGTGTTAATGTGCGTGTGTGATAGTGCCCAGCTGAAACGCAAGTGATTGAAATTGCTGTTTATGTAGTATATTTCACATTGATATCTGTGATTTTTATTTTATAGTTTTTTAAATTATGGAGCTTAAAGCTTATGCTTTTGAAGTTGTGATGCAAACGAGCTTTGGTTGTTTGGTCTCTGCAGCTATTTAGAGACAGTAAATATCCAGTCAATTGTAAAAAAATTATCGCTTTTTGTGTGCTAAATCATTACATTAACCAAAAGTAATTTTAAACTTAAGACTAATGTTCTCGCATATATTATTGAGTGACACCCTAACAACAAATGCTAAATAAGTATGAAAAAAAGTATCACTATCAGGAAACTTCGCTATTCTTCATCAGAGCGTTATAAACTACAGATATAACACTTGCAGGTTAGACGTTAAGGACTTGAAGTTCCAGAGTAAAGAAAAATAAAATTTTTATAAGCAAGTTAGCAAAAGACGACATCCGATGCCAGAAAATATTTATTATTAAGAGCTTTTGGGTTGCAAAACCTTATTTTTTCTTTTACGGCTTCTGAACTCAGCGTTAATTTTTGCTATTTTGTCAAAAAAAATGGAGATGTTGAAAGAACCGTATCTGCTATCATAACTGTAAGCGTTTAAGTAACTGTGACTGATACATGCAACTACTTATATAACGTAATTATGCTACTTAAGTGGAAATCAAATGGGTTGTTTACAGTATTCCTGCCATTATTGTTTTGCGGTTAGTATCGTGCCAATTGAGATGACTTCAATGCACAAGCTGCACTTGGTACTAATACATAATAGCAGATTGGAGTCCTTGAACTTTGGTTACAATAGTTCCCAAAGGCATATTTCAAAATATTGCGAATATTTTACAATGAAATGTGCTGGAGCCTCTACCGCCTCACCATAATCATATAGATCGTTAGAGTTAATAAAATTGATCGTCAGATTGCGGTTCAACATTACCCTGCTAGAGACTTGTTGACCTCACCATAGCTAAGACGCGTTAACGGTTTTCAAAATATTGCCAGAGTTATGTAGTAATTTGCCCATAGGACTTTTAAGAAACTATTCAACAAATTACTTTTCTTATTCTCAGCTCCAAAAAAAGTATTCTGAACAATAATTTCTTTTTTTCTTGCCTACAACGAAATGTGCTCTTGATAAGAAAACTCTTTTCACGCATTTCTGATATCAGTAATACACGCATATCTCAGCTACTAATTGCTCTCATTAGAGTATCCTTTCTTTACAACTGTTACAAGAAATTACAAGAAGCGTAAACAAATTTTTCACACATAATACTTTATCTTCTTAGCTGCAATTATCTTAAGCAGAATATGTATGATAGGGTGGTGCCAAAAATAAATTTCTAAATAAGTCGCCTAAGCTGATAATAAATGAACAGAAAATATTTTTAGAAAATTCAGATGTGTAAATTGAAATTCATGTATCTTTAAGTTTTTCTTATTTGTAGTCTTTTAGGTCTGCCATCTAAAATTTTTAGTCGCAACTTTGCTTTAAAAAATTTTCAACTTTTGGCTTCGAAACTATGTTAAATTTTTTATTTGGTGATATTTTACAAAAGTCATAACTATTTGAAAATAACGAAATACTTAATAGACTTTTATGTTGTAAGGGACAAAGTTTAATGCCACTCATACGCCCTGTTGCGCTAAAAAAATATTAATTGAATAGAAGCAATGTGTAAATGGCTATTACTTTCGTTAATGTTTTGATGCGAAAATCAGTAAATTATGACTTCAAAAACAAAATTCATAGCCTTAGAAAATAAGACCAAAGTATAATGGTGGCTAAATTTTAATGCCATAAGCACTATAAATAAGTAAATTTAATAAAAATCTAATTTTTTAACATCGGTCGCATGGTATCACTTTAATTTACAGACTTGCTGTTTCACAAAGCTTTTTTTTCCACCACCCTAATGTTTGGTGAAAAAGTTTGTAATGTTGCCAGCTTGCTAAAAACACAATTTCTAATTAATTTATTCATTTGTTAAATGACAAAAAACAAAGAAAAGAAAATAAAAGAGGAGATAGAAAAAATCTATAAATAAATGCAATCATTATCTATTTAGTTAAAGCTTGTGAACAATTAAATTGCCATCAAAATTTCATGGCAACACCACTTGAAGGGTTGGCATTTTTTCAGAAGAACGCACAGAGCTTCTTGAACACATAAAGTTGTTTACGACAGCAACATGTTTTTCTTCTTAACTTGTTGGCCTTTGTGATTAATTGCTGAAAATAAATCTGTACTGGCGAAATATACTGCGTAGACTTTCACTTAATTTTATTGATATTGAAATATTGGCACAATTAATATGAACATTTTTCAAGTCAGAAAAATCTCTGCTGAGCGCTAAGTAACCCAATCCATTAATTATTTTTTAAATTTATCATTGATTTGTTTCAAAATACAATAAATTTTTTTCATTTAAATTTCATATCGGGAATCTCTTCATAACGTATTTAGTTTCAACAATTTTTATAAAAAAGTATAACTTTCCTCCACGTGCAGCCTTCAACATGTCGCTATCAAAAACGTTTTACTGTCATTTTTTGTTTGTTTTGCAAAAGCATCCTTTTTAGCAACTGTTGCTGTAGTTCTTGCAATTGTTGTCAACTCCGATCAGTCACAGTTTTATGTCAGGAACTCATTTCCCAAAATGTTATTAGTGAGTTAAAAGCTATGAATGTAGAATACGATTTTTCAATTAGTAATAATACCACACGGCTTGTTGGAAGCAGGTTATAAGCGATGAAAATGTCAGCGAAAATGGAGTACACCATTATATTTTTTCATTAGTCGCAGTATTTGCATAATTTTAAAGAAAAAATTTTATGTGTTCAGCTGTAGAATAAATAAATGAATTACCGCATCAATGTTATTAATAAAATCATGAAGATAATGTTACCGTTTTGTTGACTTAATACATTTGACCAAACAAAAAGAATAAAAAAAAAAGTTGAGTTCGAGTGAACCTTTGCACATGCTTTGCCAGACGTTGCCCTTGAACAAAAGGTCATTTCAGAATCGTAAGACTGTAAAGTTTTAATTTTATGTTGAATGTTAAAAAAGTTATATAACGATATTGAAAAAGCCAAAAAATTTTGAATTTTGTTTTTTGACATGAGCAAAAAATTCGAAAGTCTTATAAGAAAATGTCAATGAATTGAAATTCAGTTTGAAAAATAATGATTAATATTGACAAACGTTGAGACATTCGATACATTCAAGACTTCGAAATATATTAAAGCATTAGAGTCATATCAAAAATATTAAAAAGCTCAATCAACGTACAAAAAGTCGAAAAATGTGGACAAAGTTTTGAAAAAGTCGTTAAGTGTATAACAGGCTTTAACTACACAGTGATGTCCAGAATGACGATATCCAAAATTTTGAGATCCAGTAGATGGAAAAATAAATTTCGCCCCACCCTAATGTATATAACGTAACACTACTGTGACTATAAGCGTTAGGCGTCACTTTTCAACCAATTCCAGTCCGGTGTTAAATTTCTTTGAACCCCACCACTAGAGATGCGCACACTTCAAAAATTAAAATAAAAATTAATTACTTTATAAAACTTCGAGCAAACTATCTGCAAAATGAAAGTGTTAGCATGCAAAAGCTTTGTAGACCGTTCGTAGAAAAAAAAATCAATTCTAAACAAGCAACATCTGACATCTATAAAGGTAGACAACAACGTCACACTCTGATGAGTCCATTACAATTCATTAAAGCAAAATAAAATTTCCCACAGGACAAAATCCAATTTGACAATACAAAGTGATGTTCGGTGACTGGAGGTGTTAAAATTGTGTGGGTGGGTATTAAATTACATTATAGAGTGGTCTAGCATTCTAAATATAGACATGTTGTTGTTTTTGTATTTTGAAGAAAGCTGTACATAAGGGTTGCCCTAATGATTGTTTCTTTCAAAGTTTTAAACGAATTTAACGAGGCATTATGGAATGCAATATCGAAAGGTTTTGGTAGTAGAGGAATACCAAATTAAGATTCCAGTGATTTTTCAAAGAAAATTTTAAAACTAAAGAAATCATAAAGAGTAATTATAGATAAAGTATGTACGATGAGATGTATTTATAAACAATATCATAATTTTTTGTTTTTCTTTTGACATAGCATACGCAAAATTAAAGTATTTTCGGTTGTAATGAAATCAACAAAAAACTTTGTTTTGTCCAATAATTAATGGAAAAATGCCACATTGTGCTATTATTTCTAGAATTGAACTCCTTTCATTGACATAAACATTTCCAAACTCACCATAAGTAAGCAAATCTGATACAATTTCCTGATTTGACCAATACAAAAAAATCTCTCAATAATCAGATCAATATAAATATAGGATGTATTTTGTCATCAAGGCTACTCCTTAGTCTAAAAATTTAAGTAGGTTTGAACATTCTTTAAACCACTTTGTCCGCCAACAAGTTGCCTTTTTTCGCATTTGTTCTGAACAAGATATATTATATGTTAAAATCCATAAATGGACATAAATCCATAAATGGACATCTATCGTCAAGACCAATTATCTTATCCAATTGGAATAAAGTACATTGTTTGTTGACCTAATTTGGCGGCCATCTCCTTAAGACATATTTTTCCTCGCTGATATTCGTTAGATATTTTTTTAATAAATTATATTAATTTCTTCAAATTTACAGCTTTATATATAAAAAAGTGTTAAAGTGTCTGCTGTCGTATATGTAGTTAATATATCCTATCATTCAATGAATTTAAAGGAATTAAAAATGCTATAACTGCGAAGCATATATTTGAATTCACTTAAAAGATAAAGTCAACTTAAATTCATCAAATTAGTGATCCTTTTTTAAAAAGTCCTGCAAACCATGCTAGGTGGGTAGACATAATTTCCTATGTTGCTTTGACCATTCGTAAATTGTGAGTATAATTTATATAGAAACAATTTGTATTGAATTGAGTTATTTTATAAACAGACTTAAGACATTATTCCAATAGTGTAAGAATATATTTATATCAGCGGATAGTTCCTTGAGCTTTTTGTATTTAAACTCTAAAAAGTGACACATTTTCCGCAGTTAACTTAATGACATTGTACGTAGCTATTTTGTTTGCATTCATGTCAGTATTTGAGTTTTCTTATATGTATGCATCTATATGTGTGTGTTTGAATATTTAGTTCAGTATAAGTATGGAATTGAACTTAAAAGCAACCAAACGCAACGCTGTATAGTATCCCAACGGGAAAATGCAGAAGTAAATCATATAAGAGCCACAATGAAGCACATAATTTCTCAAGCAAAAGGGAAGCAATTGCCTTTGCGATATGTAATAAAGTTCAAACCCTATGCTCCAATTTTTTCCAAGAAACACTTAAGCCGCAACCAGATTTGAAAAACTTTAGTTTAAAAAAATTTTGAATAAAAAATAAATTTGATAAATTCACTACCAAGAAGTGTAATTTTACGTAAGAAAATAAACTCCGTCTAACAGCAAGCAACGTTTTCATGAATATGATGTTTCTCATCATGAGTCCTTGGAGTCTTATGTCAAACTGATATCAGCAATAACAACACTCATTTACACGAACACAAAATACCTTTTCCCATGTGTGTGTTCGAAATTTTGATGGAATCAGTTGAGTTTTCAGTTGGCATTTAATAGCAGAATTCATTATAATTGAAAGACAACAACAACCAATACTTTGTGTGTATGACCAGAACATAAATCAAGCTGGTTCTAGGAACTGTTCACGTCACTGTGCTATCAAACAGAGTAAGTAAATGTGAAATCTAAATTTTTACACTAAATGCATATGAATGTATTGTGTACGTCTTTTTGGTCTGTATTCGAAACATTATCTTTGTGTATTTGAAAATAAATTTTAATTTGTCACCATCATCAAATTTACATAAATTATATGCAAATGGTTTTTTGTAAAATTTTTCTCACCCACTCTAGTCGTATATATAGACCTTTGACTCACACTCAAACAAAAATTTAGTTATTTGCAAAAGTTTTCCACAGATGTTAAACACCTGCTACCGCTGCGGTAGTTGATTTCCCAGTTGAATTACCAAAATTCAACGAAAGTACTTCGCGACCATATTTGGGAAAAATACCAAAAAAAAAAAAAACAACTGAGTGTGGTCAGGATTAAATTTGTCAACGGCAAAATAGAAAACTTACGATTAGAGTGATGAGTAGATCTATGACGGAAGTTTAAATTTGTTTACAAGCAGCATTCATTATTAAAGACTTGAGAAGATTAGAGAAAGAGTTGACATAGATTGCTAAAATGTTGGAGATCATGTGATGAAATTTATTTGTCAGTGACAGTTTTTTTGTGGTAAATATATTAAAAACTTCTCTTATTTTATGAAACCTGTTTTTGGAGCATTATTAATCTTTAGGACCGTAGGTATGGTGGATAGTTATCAAACAGTACAATATATAAGTATGAGATGAGAAAAACTACAAACTATAATGAAATAGTGCTATAATGGAACTTTTTCTGTGATTCATAATATATTTTAAATTTTCTGAAAAGAAGAAAATAAAAAAAATAAATTACACGAAACAGTATACAATTTTTAGTTCTACAATTTCATAAGGTTATTGCGTTAGAAAGATGAAAAGAGAAAATTTATCTCTTGGACTTAACCTTGAATTTCTTTATATTTTTACCATATAAAGTAATACAAATAGTTCATCAGTATTTGGATTCAATTCCATAGTAAAAGACGTTTCTTAAAAATTATACTGAAAGCTTTTAGTACAAATTTAATTAAGATTTATTTAGGGTTATCTTTAAATTGATTGAATTTAAAAAAAAAAAAAATCATTTAACTTTTAATTTTTATTATAGTATTGGTATATTATTTTGATTAATTGCTTACGTAGCGTTTTTTTTAATCGAATACAAAAATTTTTACAGCTTTTCTAAGTACTTTAGTCATTTTTGTTACTTCAATGCCAAATATCAAAATCATGATATAAGAGGTAAAAGTGAAATCAAAATGTCAAAGTTTTTGACACTTTTCATATTGTATTCACACAATGTTTCCTCTGTCAAATAGTCATAAGAGGTCAAGCATGCTGCTGACATTTATATTGGTAACAAACTATAAGGAAAATAAAAAGAACAAAAACTAAAACAAAAAAGTCCACAACAGTTCTGTATTGAAATTAAATTTTCAGATATATCGTTCCGTCTATCTGATTTTTTTATTAAAATAAATTAAAATTTTGTTCACTGCTAAAACGAAGATGGCGTAGACTTATTTATTTTTATATCCTTTTAGAATAGCTGGCATAAAGAGAAAGATATGCATCTTTTAAGCAATTCTTAAAGGTTTAACTTGTTCAGAAGTTTATGAAAAAAGTTTTAATTATATAATATGATTGCTGTTTTGCTTATCGTTGATTAATAATAAACTCTAAAACTATAACAGCAAAAAGTGCATAAATTAATATGAGAGGATAAAATGGGGTCTTCCAGCTTGTGCTTAGTAAAATTAAGTTTAAAAAACAACGAACTGAAATTTAGAGCTTGATGAAATCCTTATGATGAAACACAACAAATATTCAAATATCTTTCATTTGTTCACACTGGGCCTAAAGGATCGATAGGTTGCATTAAAATGGCAACGAAATCTGAAAGCACTATTGTTTTTATGCTTGATTATAGAAAAAAATCAGTTTGAATTAAAATCCTAGCTTATCCTGTTTCGAAAATATTGATATTTTTCGCTTTTTGATACATACGGTCATGTATCGACGTTTACTAAAGTGTTCTAATTGATTAGTAGACTCCATATATATGTATATGTATACATATATATATATGTATATATTTCCAAACCAGGAGCACCTAGGATTCTATGTAGAAATATATATATATACATTTGAATAGATATTTGAAATATACTACGCATACAATTAATTCCTATTCATGTTATAGTTTCTGATACAATTTCCACACCATCTAATGAGATATATATCATGGCGCTTTTTTTTTACAGTGGTATCCCCTATAGGCCTAATCCACCTTGAAAGTATTTTATACCATTAAAACAATTACTTTATATCATGTAAGTATTACATGTGTTGGGAAGAAAATGTTACTACCGCTTTTTTCAATCTGCTTATAAATGAAGGATCTTCGATTTGAATCTTTCCCAAAATTTGAGGGATTCGCGATGTAACGATTCACCAGCCTGCTCCGACCACAATACCAAACCATCGTTGTTCAAATACAAAAGACCATCTTTGAAATGTTCCAGAATAACATGGATTTTAACTGTCTGAGATACACCAGTACTTACAATAGCTTTGCGAAGTTCCATGAAATGATTATCTATATTGCTAATATCAGCACGCTTCGTAGAAAAACAAGCATCTACAATTTTGTTCATTGCCTTAAATGAGTTAATGTAAGGCTGCAATCGAAATGGCCCAATGTGCTCAAATATTTGTGGATCATTCAATTTTTCTGCTTCTTTTAACAGCTTTCTACACGCATTACCCTCAAAAATCTCACCCTGATAATTTTTAGGGATTAGTTTCAATTTTTTTGGCCAAAGTAATGCCTTTTCACGCCCAATATCACGAACTATACCATTCCAAAAGAGATGATTGAGAAAACCGTGTAGAAGATGAAGTTCAGGTAGTACACATTTCTCGATGACATACATATCATCTTCATCAAGCAAATTTACAGTGGCGTTATATATATGAAACGCACCTTAGTGTCAATTGTTTTAATTTTTTTATCGTTAGATTTATCAATGAAATAATTAAAATTATTAAAATAAACAAATATATATATATATATATATATATATTTATATATTGTTACGAAATTTCCTGTCTCTTTTTAGGATAATTTCGATCTCTTACACTTTTCTGAGTTCGGTCACTGGATTGTGTAGCAATTAAAAACACAAACTCTATTTAATTAAAAAATGGTTTATTTAAATCAAAAGCGTTAGTTTTTAAACGGTACAATTGTTTATTTCCTTTAATTATCGATATTCAAACTCTAATATTGAACTGGCACTGTATAGACAATTTTTCACTTAATCGCTTTAAATCCACTGTGTCTATTGCTTAAAAAGGACTGTCTTACTCTATTGCTTAAAAGCAACTGTATCTCGACAGCTCAGATGACAGCCTTTTATAGCAAGTTCACTTAATTCTTAAAAAATCCACCACTATCCAGAATGTCATTTCCGGTACCTTCTAGATGGCGCTTATCGAGTTCAAGAATCATCTAGCATACCGCAGCGACATTCAGTTTATTCGTTACCTTCTAGATGGCGCTTATCGAGTTCAAGAATCATCTAGCATACCGCAGCGATATTCAGTTTATTTGCTACCTTCTAGATGGCGCTTATCGAGTTCAAGAATTGTCTGACATATTGCAGCGACATTCAGTTCATTATTTCTAGTACAGAAACCACATATGACTGCCAGAGGGTGTTCGAGAACTGGCATACTGCAAATTTCGCTACAATATATATATATATATATATATATATATATATATACAGTGCTTTTTTTGGAAAAAAATACTTACCGGAACGCTATATTATTTTTAATTCTATAGTAGGAAAACTGATACAGAAACTGAATTTAATTTATTGAATAATTATCATTTATTATAAAAAAATAATTTTAAAATTACAAGTTTTTCCATATAATTGCCATATTTTCATCATAATCCTTTTCACGATTCCATTTTTTGCTGTTCGTGTCCGTAGCTGAATGATGACCTCGAATTAGCCATGATTTGACATATTTTTGTTTGTTGAAAATTCTCAGAGGCGGACCAACCATTCTTATAAAGAGTAATGATGCTGCTGTAGATGTTAACAGCGATGATCTGGTTGGAGTTATGATTAGATTCATCTGCGAAAATCCTCTCTCACATTCGCTTGTAGAAATTGGAACAACATCTAAAATATTTACCAATGGGAGGAGTGACGAAGGTATCTGTTTTTCTTCCAAATATTCACGGAAACCTCTGGTAATCTGTCTCTCATTTAAACCAAATCTTTTGCTCAAAATTTGAATTTCAGTTTCACCGTACGTTATGTTTTTATGTATGTCATTAGGCCAATTTTCTGGATACAGTACTTTAGAATATTGTGGTAATTCTATGTCTTCTGCTGATAATAGTCTCTTTTCTATTGATTGTTTCAAATGTTTATAAAATGCACTCGGACTTATAGTTTCTGTTTCATATCTACCAAATTTGTTCGTTTTGTTAATAGAAACATTTTTAAATTTCAAACTATCAACTGCACTAACAGCAATTTTATAATAAGTTCAAGGGCTAGTAATTCTTTCTTCAAAAAATGGAGTTTGCAATTTTATCTTTTGATGTGCTGTATATAAATTTATATTACGTGATTGTAGTTCAAGCGACAATTCGGATAGTTCCTGTAATGCATCGCACATTAATGCAAGATCCAGAATAAATTTTTCTTATGAGAAAAATAACGACAATTTTTTAAATCGAATAAAAATTGATTTTTAATCTATTTAATTTATATTTACCGGAGCTGTGCTTCGGTGAGCTCCGGTACAAAAAAAGCACTGTATATATATATACATATACATATCTATGAAGTCTACTAATCAATTAGAACACTTTAATAAACGTCGATACATGATTGCTTGTATCAAAAGGCGAAAAATATCAATATTTTCGAAACAGGATCAGCTAGGATTTTAATTCAAACTGATTTTTTGTCTATAATCAAGCATAAAAACAATAGTGCTTTCAGATTTCGTTGCCATTTTAATGCAACCTATCGATCCTTTAGGCCCAGTGTGTGTTGTTAAACTAAATCGCTTTAAGGAATATTAAAAATGACTGTTTTGCAGAATTTTTATTGCAAATTGGCCAAAGATTGATGAATATTAGCTTTAAATTGCTATAAAGTTAGAGTGCTGTTTCTATTAGCATGATATTTTGAGTGGTATTACAAGAAAAAGTCAACAGCATCAAATTCTATGATATTAAAGGCCGTATTTTCCTGGCAAACTTTCGCTTAAGAATAGGCTTTATTTATTTTAATGTCTTAATAATTTATGCGTATTATTTGGTTGGTGAGATCGTTTTAGTTAGAGCGCATAGCGTTCATACCGAAATTTTCAGTCGTGGCAAAAGTGGATATCATAAATCAGCATGGATGGTAATAGTTGCATCGTCATCATACTCAAAGAAAGATCATAAGTACTTTTTAAGAATACAATTGTTTTTCAAGGTCATATGCGGGTTTCTTTTGTCTGTTGGGCAATAAATGAGTTTCATCTTTGTAAAAAGTTTTGTTAAAAAAATTATCATTCTATACTTGTTCTGTCAGTCCCCAATCAGCGCATTTTTGCGCATTTCATGGAATTCGTGGAACGAGAATGTAAAGTTAAATCCAAAATATGCTACAATGAAAGCAAAGTCCATGTGCTTAGTGACTAATTTGGATCTGGAACAAGGCTACTGCAGACTTATCACTTTTGTGGAAAATCGCAACAATTTAATGATTCGAGCATTAGTTAAACGATCCACGGTGTCGAAGACTAGGTACTAGTTAAATAAATATCAGTATATACGACAATTAAGCTTGACAGTTGCAAGGTGACAGGGCTACACTTTCCAAACCATGAAACGGATAGCCCACTACAATATGCCTTGAACACATGTTTACCTTAAAATGAAAATTTCAAGTTATAAATTAAATGTAACAATCATATGGTATATAAAACTTTTGCTAGGAAGGATTCCTTCCAATAAGAATAAAAAATTATTTTTATCATAAGTACAAAAGTATCATATTATTGCTAAGTTTTAAATTCAATTTATGCAATAGTATTAAAAAATTAAATCGAAACCACGTATTTTCAACTTGTTTCTGCTAACTTACATGAGCTCAGTTTTAATTCAAATATTTTTAGTTTCTAACTTAGTTGCTGGTTTTCGTGGTCGTTATGACTTTTAAATATTTAGAGTTAGAATTATCAACCAATGCGCTTAAATTTCAATAAAACCACACGAAATAATTGAAATCCCAATGAAAACACTAGTTAATTTAATGCGATTGACGTTAATACTGTTGTTGAGTGTATGTTTTGTATGCATGTATTTCAGTGAAATAATGTTCACAGTTTTATACCATAATTATAAGGCTGAATTATTTTTGAATTATTAATTTTTCATATGAAAAAAAAATAATCAATAAATTCAAATTTTGCAGAAACTTGCTTGATATAGTAATGATGTGGAAAATTTGTTAATTAAATTTTGGCACTCCCTAAATATTTGACTTAAAATGCATTTATTCTGCTCTAAAATAAATTGGAAGTATTAAATAAATAATACTTAAATTTATTATTATTTTTGATGGGTATGAACGAATCCTATTACTGCACCTTTTTAACATTTGCGCCTTGGTCCAGAAAAAGAGATGCAATGTCCGAAAAAACGATTTTCACTTTTTTGACGATTCCATTAGAAGATAATGCGCTCTTTTTAACAATAAAAAAATGGTTTCTCTAAAAATTTTGATTTCGGGCAATAGGTCCCGTTTCTTAGATCAAGGCAGCTATATTAAATTCGTAAAGACTTCCAGCTTCCTCCACATATTACGACTTTCTTAATTCATCAATTCTTTCAGCATGTTTCAACCAATTCAATTTTATTTGACATTTTTTTATATTTCGAGCTTATCGACATTCTTTGACTCTTACATTAAGCTTCTTCTTCATTTTCAAAATTTTTAACTTTTTTTTTCGACTTTTTTTTACATTTTCTAAACCGATATAGCGAAACCTTAATAAACATCACGTCGCGAGTGCCTGCCTTTTTTTTAAGTCAAATGTACTCTGCAACATTTTTGTTCCAGATTATATTTCAATAAAAATATTGCATTTATACTGAAAATAAAATATTTGAATAGATTGATGTTACTCATACGACATGTTGCACTTTAACTTTCATGACACTTGTATTCCAAGAATATCTATCAAATTATGCAACTAAATGTTTTTAATGCAGCTTGAGGCTCTATGGTTCTATGGTATTTACCAGATTTAAAATATATAACCTTAGTATTGAGTAGTACTTCCAAAGTTTTTCTGTATAGTCGACTAGAAAATTATGAAACCGTGCTATTTATTGCATACGCCAAATTAATTTCTTCCTTAAGCTACGCTCTTAAAATTATTTTTGGCCACAATCATGCAAATTATGCACACAAAGAGACATTTATTCACCACACACACGTGTGCAATGCACAAAAAATTATGGCGCATTCAGCCACGAAACCAAAAATGCGTTATGGTCAAGCATAATAAAATCAAAACACCAACACGATAAGCACACAGTTGCCGCCTTTATTTAAGCAACACCTACACTCACCCATACTGTTATATCCAAATGTATGTATATAGGCATTTGAATGCAACAAAATTGTTGCCATTTATTTGCTATGAATTCATTAAAATTTTGCGCCTTGTATGCATGTGGCATGAATGGCTACACCCATGTGCACTCACATACAAGCAAACACATGCATGAATTATATTTGCTTGTATTTATGTACTTAAGCTTCTCCGAAAAACGCTTGGTTTCGTTATCGCTTTTTGTGTGAATTGCACGCAAATGCTACGGGTGCAAAATTTATTATTTGCTTTTAGGTTGTTAAACAAATGTGCAAATTTGTTGCATGCAACATTACAATCAAACAATAAGAAAAAATAAAAATTATTTAAAATAAATATAGTATATGAAAAAGTAAGAAAAGCAGAAAATGAATGGTATGCGACAACACAATGAAAGTCTAAGGGTCATTCCATCTATAATGGGCCTATCATTACCCTCATGTTTTTTAAATAGGCTGAAACTTTTCTCAGTGATTGGTCTATCATGTAGTAGATATAAAAATATTCGATAAAATTTTTTTGACCAATATTATTGCTTAAAAAAAAGTTTCAAATTGTGTTAAAAAAAACTCGCAAGTAAAACAAAAAAATTCATTGATGAATATAAACAAACCAACACAATCCAAATTAGCTTTTATATTATTTTTAGGTAGTTGTGTACTAGTAGATGACAAAAAAACTGCAAATCTGAATAAATGAAGGCCTGAACGGTTTCTATGTGGTAAAAAATAAAAAAATTGACTTTCCAAGAAAATATCACTTTCCCAGATACTCCATCACCGATTTCAGCCTTTATAGGCTCAAAATTTTTAGAACATACTGGAGTATCATCTCTGAAAATTTTATTCATTTTTGTTCACCTTATTTCATTTTACAGGCATCTAAATTTAAGATTTAGGACTTGCAGTGTAAATGGAAACATTGAAAAGTAGAGCGAGAAATTTTGAATATTCCGTTATATTTCTTTCATAAATATTCCACAGTATACACAAACTTCAAATGCCTGTAAATTGAAATATGGTACACAAATATGAATGAAATTTTCAGAGATTATACTCCTGAGTGTTATTAAAATTTTGACCTTAAAAAGGTTGCAATCAATTCAAATTTTATTCTCTCGCTTTCATTCTCAATATATCAATTTACATTGCAAATCATTAATCTTAACTTTAAATGCTTGTAAAATCAAATAGGGTAAAAAATCATGGATAAAATTTTCAGAGATGATACTGCTGTATATTCTAAAAATTTTGAGCCTATAATAACTGAAATCGGTGATGGAGTATTTGGGAAATTGATGTTTTTTTAAAAAGTAAATTTTTTTATCTTTTACCACATAGAAACCGATTGCGGATTTGCAGTTTTTTTGCGACCTGCTAGTACACATCTACCTAAAAATAGTATTAAACCTAATTTGGGTTGTGTTGGTTTGTTTATATTCATCAATGAATTTTTTTGTTTTACTTGCGAGCTTTTTTGAACACAATTTAAAACTTTATTTTTAAGCAATAATATTGGTCATAAAATTTTATCGAATTTTTTTATATCTTCTACATGACAGACCAATCACTGAAAAAATTTTCAGCCTATTTAAAAAACATGAGGGTAATGATAGGCCCATTATAGATGGATTGACCCCTATTGAAAATAAAAGAGGGTGGTAAGAGATATGTTGACTTTTTTGCTCTAAAAAAAAAACTCATGCGAAATGTGTCAGTGAAAAAAAGATTTGTTTGGTGACTTCATTTATAAGTACTGTTGACATAATTTCTATAATTCTAGCTGAGAAACACAAATTCCTTAGGGACTAATATTTCTGTTACTAGAGCCATTTATATTTTAGAGAGTTTCCAATTTCTTCTCACAGAATCATTGTGAACAATTCGCGCAATATCTCAAAAATGGCACACTAAAATCGAAGTTTAGTACCCTATAACTGTAACAACCTTTATGCTTTCATCAATTCTTGAAATTCAAATATTTCTTTTAGAATAATGCCCATAAAAGTGAAGTTGGATTTGCCACTTCCATTATTATTCTTATATGCTCCTCTTTTTGGAGAGTCAAGGGAAAGTTTTTAATGGGGATTTTACATTAAATCTTCAATTATTTAACGAAGCGAATATCGAAGAAATATAGTGGATGAAAGGATGAAAATGGAAACTAATTTTCTAAAAGCTGTAAGTTTTTAAACATTCCTGAAAAATGTGTCGCATTTTAATTCCAAATGTCGTTTAAGTTCACAGTAATAATATCTGCCTGTTATGAACAACTAGCAAGTTTCATACAAATTGTTTTCAACCATTTTTAGTACCAATCAATAATAAAGTTCGATGTTTTTGCTATTTGGTGTTCAGTGTAACTTTTTGACACCTCACGCGTGATTCGTAATATGGGTTAACGTCAAAAATGCTTAGTTAAGTTTGCCATTTTGCCATAAAAAGATTAAAAAACGAGCAGTGCTTGAAAGTTATTGAATTTTATTTTAAAACTTCGTGCTCCATGAGAAATGTGTTTTTTATCAAAACATTTTCTTCAGCACCGAAGCTCATTTTTGGCTCAATGTGTACGTCAATAAACAGAATTGCTCAACTCGGTCCGAAGAGCAGCGAGAGGCAGTTCAAGAGCTGACAATGCACCCTGAAAAATGCACTGCTTGGTGTTGTTTGTGGACCGGTGGCATCAGTCGACTGTACTTTTTCAAAAATAATGAAATTCGCAACATTAAAGTCCAGGAAGCAAGATACCTTGCCGGATAACTACCAACTTTCTTTTGCCCAAAATAAAAGAATTGGACTTGGTTGACATGTGGCTTCAACAAAATGGTGCCACATCCCACACGGCACGTGACACCATGGACCTATTGAGAGGCGAGTTTGGTGAGCAATTCGTCTCACGTTTTGGAGCAGTCCATTGGCCGCTAAGATCAAGCGATTTGATCCCCTTGGATAAATTTTTGTGAGGCTACGTGAAGTCGCTTGTGTACAAGGACAAGCCTGCCACAATAGCAACCTTAAAAAACAATATTACATTTGCCATTGGTGAGATACTTGCCGAAATGCTTGAAAAAGTATTCCATAATTGGAGCTTACGGATGAACCACTTCAGGCGGAGCCGCGGGCAACAGTTACGTAAAATAATCTTAAAAATTAAATGGATAGAATTGATGCACTGTTCCAAATAAAGATTTCATTCCCTATTGGAAATTTTCTGTTTTTTTGTCAATTTTCAAAAACCAAACGCTTAAGGAATCACTCGTTATAAAGTATTTTCAAAACTTGCACACCTCTTATTAAATATTCGATTCGTTTTGCAGTTCATAACAAGAAATTCAACCATTCGAGTACCGTAGCGCATAAATCTACAATTTAAGACTTGCAACTGAAACAGACACGAAACATAAAACTCTGATATAAATTCTACAATGCAAAATCATTGTTTGCATACAAATTTAATTTTAATCGCTTTACAACCGCCATCACTGCTAACATCAGCAACATTCTTGCTGTTGTTGTCATTAGAACGAAGCTTCTGCAACACCTACACACATAGCTACAAATACGTGCCAATCAAGCGCACAGCAGCAGCAGGGATGGTAACAGAAATGGGATTTGTGCAGCTGTTGCTGCTGCTGTGTTATGCATTTGACTCAGTTTATGCTGCTGTTGATTAGTTGCGCTGGATGTTGCTGATATTTTATCTTTTGCTGCCGCTGCTGCTGCTGATATTCAAACCACAAGTCAATGAATATTTTATGTGTGCGGTCAGTGATTATCCCATAAATTTCTAATAATCATTGAGGAGATTCGTGCACGTGGCAACAGCCAACCCAATCAAGCAGTGGCCAGAGGAATGCTGGAACACCATTCGGATTGTAACGTGATTGACGGAGGTGTTTGTATTTAATTCAGGTTATAAATTTATAATTTTAAGCTAAAGTTTTTGCTATGCAAAACCACACGCAGACACTTCGGAGATTTGGTTGGCTTTTAATTTTTTAGTGCAACATGAGATATCCGCTGAAAATAATTTATTATCAACATGAAGTCTTAACGCGACCAAGTGGAAAGTCGACATTGGTACAGGCAACAACATAGATTATTTGTTGAATAATAATATTTCCAATTTCCGCACTGGAGTGTAATTTATTATTAATATTTACAGAGAAATTCATTAAGGGAATTCAGTGAAATTTTGTATTAGGTACAAAATAAGAAATAGGGACATAAAGTTGCTGTTTAACAGTAAGTAAACCACCTCAAGGCCATTCGTGGTTTAAGTTTCCATATGTTCAAACTGAATATAAATTGTGCATACCCTTAGCCTCTTCTATTATTCAGATATACCATTATTATCTACGTAATTGTTAATGCTTTGCTGGTTAACTCCTTTAATAGTAACTCGTTTAATCCTCTGAATTAATGTCCTTGGAAATTGAATTTTACAGCTTTATCGAAGGAGTAATTTGATGTTTCAATGCATTGCCGGTTATTATTAAACACAAAATGTTAACATTTCCGTTGCATGCTTTGTGCCTTAATTAAAGTGGCAATTTATGATTTGTCTGGTTAAATATAGTGCATTATCTACGTTGCATTTCGCTGCGCTTTAGTGAAGCACTGGAGCGTGAGCTTACGATTAAATTATTGGCATTAATTGTTATTACTCTCTGAATTAAGTGGGAATACAACCGTGCAAATATTGCTCCTCCTCCAAATTATCATACAAACTTATTTAAGCTCCTATCAAGACGCCCCTATCTTTTCATTTTTCAGCCCAATCAACTTTTCCAAGGATGCAGTTTCTATGTCATATAAGACATCTGCCATTCTTTAGGTTATGGTATCCGATTGAAAAGCGATTCGACACCGAGTATATGCCTTACACTCGATTTTGGGGCTGTGATTGTAATTGAAAAAAAAAAATTGATTATTTCGCACATGATTTTCGCTCTCTAGCAATTCCTTAACAAAAAACTTGATTTGGGACCCACTGTGTGCCGGTCTGACTCCATAGCATAAACATTATACTACCAATTGGCTAGAAGTAATATAAAAAACTATTGAGTCTTGACTCGATATTACAGGACGAACAAGCTCATCATGAATATTTGGATTTTTACGTAGCGGAGAATACAGAGTGTGTGAGAAGGATATAGTGATAGATGTGACAGTCATTGTCCTGGCCTGACGTTTCCTTTTCAGCTACAAACGTTGTTTCTGAACTAAAAAAAATCAAGAATCACATCATATTTCATGTTGAATTCAATGCCTAAGGAATCTTATTAACATTTTCAAATAAAGTTAAGAAGATCATTGCAGAATATTTCTTAGTATCTTAATAGATTTCACAGATTGTGACTCCAAGAATCTTGAGTGGATTTTCGGAACGACTTTTTATACAAACGATTTCAATATTCAGTTCCTTTTCTACTTAAATGAGCCATGTAGTCATTGAGGTTTTCACCTCAATTTATAGCATTTATATCAACTCATGGCTGCTATATTATTACCTTGTAGTGTATTAGCACTATGCTTCTCTATAAACCTGATTTTTTGAATTTATGCAAGGAACAAAATTATCAAAAAATGTGTTTTGACAAAAATGTTCTTTAATAAATTTAATATCAACTAACGAAACGGATTTTATAATAAATATTTCCTAATGTTTAAACAAAGCTCACTAACATTGCTATTGTACGAGTGTTTTAAATTTGTATAAGAATTTAATATGCAAAAAGTATCTAATTTAAAGCACAACCCAAATTTATATTCTTTAATATTTATTTTCAATTCTAACGCCCTTTTAAAGTTGGGGCGGCACCCATGAACGCAAATTATAACATGTGCGTTCGTAATCCTGTGGCGGCCCCTAACATAAACCTGCTGTTATTTTTCCCAGCCGGTTTTTTTTCGGCAAGTTGCTTTTGATGTTAATGCTGTCGTTGTTCTTGTATTTGTTGGAGAACTTACAAAATATTTGAAACTTCTTTTTTGTGATTTTCATTTAAATTCTGTAGTTATTTAAAATTGTTTTTTGAATTTGTTACCATGTTACCGTCGTTTTGTGTAAGTACTTGTATAACTGTGCACACGTTTGTATGTGTATGTGTTATGCTTTCACAGCTGTTCGCTTATCCTTGATGCGCTTATGTCAAATTCAAATACAGCTTAGACACGTCCTTCAGTTTTGTTGCAAAGCCTAACCAAAGGCAACAGCGCAAGCACAAAAAAAAGAACTGAAACGAAACGGAATGAAAACGAAAAACTTTTTTGTATAAAATAAATATTTTTGATGGCGTAACAGCTTACATTACGGTTACATTTCAAATGATGAATGATCACAAGCTGCTGCTTATAAGTTGGTCGTAGGGTGCTCATTTTGCAGCTAAAAAGTTTATAATGTTGTTTAAGTAGTTATTGGAGTAATTTTATTATATTTTCGAACAATTTTTTTTTTATTAAGGCTTATGTGATAGTTATTTTAGGTGTATTGGTCTATGCCTTATATATAAATAAAACGTTTGAGAGCTAAGTTTTTAGATATAATATATGTTGAATATATCACGCACATTCTAAAAATAGTAAAAAAAGTGTTTTGCTAATCCACTTTTTAAGCTCTTTTCTGGAACAATTTAAAAATTAGAGTGAAAAAAGGTTACCACAATGTGAAAATCGATATTGTAGCATAAAGCAGATCAGTTTCAATATATAATTTTTAATGAAATCCAACATTTTCAAAGTTTTTTATTTGATTGCTCGGTTAGCATATTGTAAAAGAATTTCGAAAAAAAAGTTCTTGCTTACAATATTTTGTAACACCAACATCAGTCATGGCAATTGCTTATTCATCTTATTTTTTTTACATCGCTTTAATTTAAAATTCCTCAACTCATTGTTTTCTTAATTAAACGCATGAATTAATTTATTGTTTTCTTATAAGAGGTGTAGGTACGTATTTTCGTCATTGCTAGTTTTGTTGTTGTTGTTGTTTTCCTTCGTACTGTGCTTCATTACAACATTATTAAGCGTTAAATTAATTTTCATTGAATTGTCATTAAGTCAGCACAAAATGTTTTTCGCATAAATTTGCGCATTTTCTTATGAAGTGACTCTAATTCTGATTTATTGTCACAATTTACTAAACTCAATGAACTCTTGGCAGGTTATGAAGATGGAGATTGTTGAGAAGATGAATATTTGTACATAAATTTGCTTAAATAGCTTAATGTAAAAGGTCGTTAGAAAATCTGTACGGTTATAGTGAAATGCAAATTATTTTGTTTTGTTATATTTTGATAAATTTTTTAAATTATTTTAGCTATGAGATATTTAATAATATTTTTGAAGTAATTAAGAGCCAAGCGAGTTATTTTTTGTATCAAAGTAGAAGTGACCATATTTTATGCTGCAAAAAAAAATTGATTTGCTGTAGAATTTGTCCTGGTATTGTTACATAGTTTTCTTTTGTTTATTTTTGGTTCAATTTTAATGCATAATTTCATATAGAAATTATAATCAATCTAAATTATGCGTAGCCTATTGATTTGACTGCGTTGATACATAAAATATGATCCCAATCCTGACACACGCAAATCAATAAAGCAAATTTATACACACGCAGAAAAAAATTCGTAATTGATTTTTAATTCCGAACAGGATGGTCTTGAACTTAAAAAATTAGAATAACATGTATCTACTTAATTAGAAGAAGTGAATTGAATATTAAAAACAAAGTTGTTTCGATGATAATTTATAGAATTGTACTATTAGTATTTGATGAGAATTGTTATCAAAATTGAAGCGAGCTTCGCTTTTTGTTCTTAGTCGAAAATCAAAATATTTACTGTGTAGAAGAAAGTTACTTTTTTTGAAAAAGTTTTTAAAATTAGATTCCAATCACATACAAAATTGATTTTTCATAGAAAAGTCAACAGGTTGGAATAGTTTTGTTTTTGTGTACTAACTTTTTTGATACTTTCTTTTGGTCAATGTAAAGATTTTCCTGGCATTTCAATGGCAAATTTAACAAGAATGTATTCTCAAAGATTAAGTGCACAGTGACTGATATTTAAACTTGCGACATTGTTAAATGTCAATTATTATAATAAATTTTTCGAAGATAAGTGATTATAAAGAATTAAATTGTGAAAGAAGCAAAATGGGTCATGGGCTTCGATACCATTTATATAATTTGGGTATGGAGATGTCTTTTAGGCTGCTCAACTATTGCGTTGTTTTTCAAGCTGAAATCTATGCCATAGACCAAGCCGCACAGGTGATACGAAACAGGGAGCTTACTCACTCCGACATTACTATATGTGTGGACAATCAGGCAGCTATTAAAGTACTGAACCCTAAAATTGTGAAGGCAAGGTGTGTAGAACACTGCAAGGAATCAATACGTACAATTCGAGAGCATGCTTTTGAACTCTGCTGTATGCCCGGTTTTAAGGGTATTTCCGGAAATGAGAAAGCTGACGAATGTGCCAGAATACGATCAGAACAACCAGAAAATCAACAAGTGGTACCTTAAGATATGGTTGGCGGAACTACACTATCGGATAGAGGGTATAATCAAGAAACAAACGAACAGAAGGTGAAAACTTACCGCCGGATGCAGAACGCCTTGAATCATGTGGCCTATACGGAATCTAGGAAGGACACAAACTCTCTTAAGATTTCGAAGAGAAGATCTAAGGACTGTTGTAGGAGTACTGGCAGGGCACTGTGCTATTGGACCTATGGCCGCCAAATATGGTGCTCTTTTCAGAGATTTCTGCAGGTGTTGCGGAGATGAAGAATAGGACGAGACAGTTAAACATCTGCTCTGCGAATGCCCGAATCTAATGAGGAGGCGAATCAAATATTTTGGTTCTGCATTCTTCGTTGGTCTTGAGGTTGAGTTGAGACTGAGTTGGAACTCACCAGCTTCCTCAACTGTAACAAGTCTTCTGGGTGGTTCGCCCCCATTCAATAAGAAAAAGAGGGGAAAATTTTTGTTTTTATATATATGTTGGGTATCACAATGGAAAAACTGCCTCCGAGTGCATCTTGATATATGCAAGCAGCCCTTTTAACCTAATCTAACCTTTTTAAATTTAATCTCATATACGTTCAAAACGGATGTAAAATTGTTATTCTAAGCTTTAGCCTAAAAGCTACGATTCTTTACAGCCAAAACCATGCGGTATTTTAGCTAAGTTCCGACTTTTGTGACATTTAACCTAAGCTACCTCAAAAGCTGCCCTGATACACAAATATCATTCCGGCACCCAATGATCCAATTTTTTAATTATTATTTTTAAAATAATTTAGATATGAAAAACGCAAGTGACATAGAAAAACTAAACACAAGCGCAAGCATAGCATACACAGAAACACGTACGCACTTAATAACATAAAATCTATTGAGTTGGCATTGTATTCGATGTGAAAAAACTTCAAAACTACACATACTCTATGCATCAACGTTCATACAACATACACATACACATCCATTTTATATGCTACATATAAACGTATGATGGCAGTAATAACAAAAGATGAAGGCATTAAATTTAACAACCAACGTCCGACGACCAACTGCTACAAAAATGTCATCACAATCATTATGGTTATTACCACAGTATAGTAACAACAACAAGAGCAATAATATTGAATAATGTCACTTACAATCGCCATCAATGTGAAGCATCAAGAAATTATAGATGAAACTTCTTTTATATATTAAACTATGAGCAAAGCTGGATAGCAAAATAAAATCGAAGCGTAAAAACTCAAATTATTATGATGAGTAGCGTAATACAATGTTGCAGGGCATCAGTAGATATGTGAAATTAAAATATCAAAAAATGTCAAGGATATTAGGTATATCGGATGGATGATGTGATAAAGGAACTTATTTTCCATTTCTTAAAAATGAGTTATTGATGCATTCGTTCATATAAAAAATTTGTATTTTTTCATCAAAGTATCGACTGGTTTTAAATACATAACTGAAGAAAATCACTGAAAAAATCACAAAAAAATTATTAGCTTTATTGGCGTGGATCAGAAACCCAGAAGAGTCGTCCTATATATAATTCTGTTTGTTGATTGAATAGGTTTTGACATTAGAAAAGTTTTTTTTGAAGCTTATTGAACTACCAAATTGCTTTCTTAAGCATAATAAAACAATGTTAAAGGTTAGAAAATTAACATTTCTTTCCCTAATTAATCCGAAATGACTGCAGATTCAACTCGATATTTTCCACATCAATATAGCATCGAAATTTCTTTCTGTCTCCTTGCATATACATGGAACACATATTAAACGAATGCTATAACCACGCTTGCCCATAATGATCGATAGGTCCAGCAGCATGTCGCATCTCGCATGAATTACGACAAAAGTGACGACAGCATAAAGTACAGAACGACAGCAAAAGGTCATCTATTTTAAGGGAGCAGTGTAGCGAAAAAAATGGGACCAAATATATATGTCAACAGCGTTGTACACAAAAGCAACAGTAACGTTGGCTAGCTGTTCTGATAGCTATGGCGAAGTGTACCACGTCATATTAAATTAAATAAAATGTAGCGAATTTGAAATCAAATGTACGAATGTATGTGTATACCATAAGTAGCATGGCACAAAAATGTGCAAAATTATAGAGTTTGAAAAAATTACGTGTGCTTTTCAAGTGTGGCATAGTGTAGAAATTAAATTAAATGTCGTTAGTAAAGCTATATATCACTTTTATTCGTGATAAGCTCAATAATAGGGATATATTTACTATAGTAACTCAATGAATTTGGCATTGATTTACTTTGCTATTTGGTAGCCATTAAAGTGTGTTGTGGGCAGATTTCTGCAATTGTCGCATTTCGTATTAAAATTTTCAATTTATAATATGAATGGTACTTTTGCAAGTCTACGCGCACAATAGTGCCTTAGAATTTTTTTTTCTGTTTCAATTTTTTTTTAACAGGTTATTTCATAGGTGCTCTTATTGAAGATTTATTCCAAAACCAGTCTATTCATGTCCTCAATTACATCAATATCGCTAAAACTACTCAGCCGTGATGACGATCTTTTGCTTTAGGGCCTTCGCCTATTTATATGTAGATTTATTAAATTTTTTTTTTATTCATAATTAAAAGGTTCAAAATAAATTTTGAAAATGACCAAAGCCACTTCCCAACCACTCTATGATGACTTTTTCCCAAAGTTTTTATTGCATAAGTCTGTAGAAAAAGTATCGGAAATTTTTATCATTGATGTTTTTGGAAAATATTAATGGATTAAAAATATCGAAAAATAATATTTGAAATGATTAAACCGGTGCTTTGGAGCTAAGCTACGATCCATCTACTGAGCAATTTTTTTAAAAAAATTTTATCTTATCAATAAGTGGTAAATTTATGAAAAAAATCATTTTGAAACATATGGGACACACTAAGTTTAAGTAGTAAGTAGTAGGTAGTAAGTTTAACATCAAGTTCTCATATTGTTAGTCTCTATAGTTTTGTACTCTTAAGCTATGCTTTTTTACTATAAGTTTGTATAATTATATACATAAGGATTTTTCCAGCAGAAAAATAACAAATAATGCACATTAAAAACGTAAAGAGCAAGAAAAAATATACATCGCTTTTTTAAGGATATGATTGATTTTTATTCGACAGCACAACTTTTCTTAAAACGTACAACAGATGTCACACACAGCTTCTTTGTGAATGAAAATTTCCTTCTAGGCGGAAAACCCAATTTATTACTCAAATTAAAGATAAATAAGCTAAAGGATATTGAGGCAAAATCAATTTTTTAACCCGATTTCTTTTAAGAAAAAAATGAGTTCTTAATGCGGCAGAAAAAAGGAAAAAAGTTTACCAACTTTAATGAGGTTGAGGTCAAACCTTACAAATAACCTTTATCATCACACGTTTTTCTATAAGCAAGAAGGACCTACTTAATTTTCCACTCATGCAGTCAAGCGTAAACGACATCCTTTGTATGTCCACTGAAGAATATCCACCATCATTGGTATCTCAGAACCAGTGCGGCATTTACTCATGTCAATCAAGAGAAAAACCACTGCCAACTAAAACAAAAATTGGACAACCGAAGAAGTTTAAAACAAATAAACTGCAAGAACATATGTAGGATAAAGAAAGGAAAAATAATAATAATGATAAAAAATAAAACTAGAAAATCCAAATATCCAACTTAATGGTACACCGTAACAAGAGAAGCGGAAATAGTAAAAGAAACAAACAATTCATTTCCTTAATCCAACGTTTGCTCGTTCATTCATTTATTTGTCGGTCAGCAATCCTTGACAAAAAGTTAAAAAGGATTCTGTGCACATCTGTAGAACTTCAAAATAAGCAGGCACAAAAAGTAACAGTAGTGCGCGAGTTACGTTCTCTTATCTTATGCTTATATTTAAGTTTTGTGTATCATGAAGACATACATATGTGCATAATTATCATGTGAATGAATAGCGTCTGCAATAGCGTTATCTTTTAATTTTGCTATTGCACAAGCAGAGGATATCAAATTCGGTTGAAGCTCAAATGCAAAATATGCTGAGTAACATATTTTGCATTTTCAAGGCCAACTGAATTTGTGCACTTTTAAAAATTATATTAAAAGAATAATTCAGTCTTAAGATTCACAGCAATAAAGTTAGATCACAAGCTAAAGCTTATGTGTTTTTTTTTTATTACGGCAACCCACATATATAATTCGCGCTGTGGTGATGCTGAAATTTTTAAATCATTTTACCTGCATAAAAAACTTATTTTTAGAAGTTAATGTTTTCTTTCCTTCAGCTCTAACAGCATATAAAAAACTTGAGATTTTGCGAAACACCCTAGAAACACCACAGATATACTTACACCTTCTAACTTAGCATAACAGCTGTCCTTTTGTTGTACATGCGTACATTTGTCAAAGCTTTTTCTGCTGCAGTTGCTAAGATTTTATTTAACAATTTTTACTTCTGTTTCAAAAAGGTACAACATTTTTTGTTTTTTGTTGAAAAACAATACCTTTCGAGTTGGCTCTCTCACAAAAAAAAAAAGAAAAAGTTTTTCATTTTATCAACTTAAATTTTCTTTTTTGTACCTCATGCCACTTGCAGCGGAAGAAACACTGTGTCACTTTGTTCTTGAAGCTGCTGTTGTTGTCATCATTGCTGTTGCAAGTTGTGACAATTGCAAGTGCAGTGCAGCAGCATTGATTTACAAGGACAATTTGTGACGTTGTTTCGTTTTTTATGTATTTACTTTATTCTTTTGAAAGTTTTTACTTAACATAGAAAAAGTTGGAAAAAAGTTTTGCACTCAGAAGTGATTAAAAAGATTGAAAAGCTGAAATTACTTTCATTAATTATCTGGTTAGAAATAAAGAGCTGAAAAAATTGGATCGTAAATTATCTCGCGGCATTAGTGCTGAAGGTGACAACTTTAGCTATTAATTAAGAGTCTGTTATATTTACTCTGACACTAAAAACGCTTCCGTGAAGTAACTATTCTTGATATTTCTTGGAAGCAAAAAAGTATTTGGAACAAAGCGTTTGATGATCCGATGATCTGCGAAATAGTTGCTCTATTACACATCCTTAGAATTCATTTCAGAAATATTTCGTTCGATTGGTGGAGCTCATAGTTATGCTCAAAATGCATTGCTGCTTTCAATAATTTACAATTCATATTTCGATGTATATTTGTAACGCGTCCCCACATTTTTTTAAAATCTTCATACAAATTTTGACATGTATTGGTGCTATGAAATATTTTTGGATGACAGTATTTGCCCAATCCAACACCAATTTTGTCGGTTGGTGAAGATATTCTTGACTTCTTTTTTTAATATAAAACAGCAATTGCAATTAACATATTTAACGAATCATTTTGCATAATATTGTATGGTTACGCGATTCTATACGTTGCCAACAGTCATAATTTAGCAAAAATTCCCACCAAATGAATGATTAAATTACTAACTAAGTTACTCAAAATGTAAAAAATTGTTCCAATACATGAAATATCGAATTCTTAATTAGTAAAATTAACTAAAACTTATATTTATTTCCAAAATTCAACACCAATGTTTTCATGTGTCAATATCAGCATTTACTCTTTTAAATCTAAAAATTCTCTCTCTCTCTCTCAAACTCTTATTGTATGATTCGTTTTCTTTGTCACTAAATAAGCAATTCTGAAAAAAAAACAACAACAATATTTCCAAAGTTTATTTTTAATTCAATAAACAAAATTGGCCGACTCTCAGCTACTGGCGCATTGCGGCACGACATGCTGCGGCCATCCCGAAAATAGCTGCCGCATAGAGATGATTAAAATACCGCACAAAAGCGCAACGATCTCACAATAATTCTAGCGCTACTCTCCCACGACGCCGTTGCTGTATGATAGAATTTTCCTTCTAAGATATTTTTCCATTATTTTCTTGAAGTAAAACACCAATTTTCAATAGAAAGATTCATTTCGTTTCGGTTGTTTTACGCCAATGTTTGTTTTTGTAATTTTCACTATTGTTGATTACTTAATATTTTTAATTTTTTTGTTTGCTCTTTTTTATCTAAATTTTAAGATTTTTGTTTTATGAAAAAAGAAATAAAAAAACAAATGTGAATTAATTTAGATCTGTGTTTATTCCATTGAAAATCATTTAATTTTCCTCCATCATCAAGTTTAAAAATTGAAAATAATAAAAAATTTATGAAAAATTAGTATTGAAAAATTATTATCTTGTGGCTTTTTAAAGAGCGCGTCGTGTTTTTTTGTATTTTTTTTTTACAAAAACAAAAAAAAAACAATAATTTTCTTTGCTCTGCAATAGGTCTGTATTGAAATATTCACTCAGTTTAATACAAAGTGATAAAACATCAACGCGATGCGATAGTCGCGTTACCGGCATTTGAGTGCAAGATATATGAAAGTTTTGTACATTTTTGAAATCGGCGGCATGGGCGTTTCATTGGTGATATAATTTTATGTGTGTGACTGTCGCTAACAAAAATAACCAATTTGCCCGGAGGTAAAAAGGTATGTTGACATTACGTGTTATAATAATATATTTCGAGTGATAAATTACGAAAGGTCGTATACAAAAATCTATGAGTATTATGATGTCAGTTTCAGTATTCAACTGAAGTTAAGTGATATATAAAAAACTCTACGCTTCAAAGCGATACAAAACAACGATATTCCCGATATGACATTCTGCTTTTGCTAAATTATGTATTATCTTTTATGAAGTTTAAATATTTCAATTAAGTATGAAACAAAAATGTTAAAATAATGTGATCCACGATAAAAATTCCCCATTTTTATTGTGAGTTTTAACAAATAATAACAGATTTTCCTCATGTGTTAGCACGTCCATGTTTACTAATGGCATTAGACACAGATGATATGCTTTGAACTTTTAGAGCTGCCAACCTCAAAAAAAATGCATGAAAATTATATCTTGCGCTCTGAACATATATTATTGACCAAATCAAGTTTAAGAAAAATGTTTCCTTTATAAAAATTTTATTGTAATCGATCTTAAGAAATTTTGCAAAATATTTTGAAAAGTACATGGTGTGTTGAAAATCGTCCTTTTTGTAGTGAAAGCAATCACAGTACTTATTCAAAACTTGAAAACCTATCATTGCAAATTTTTTAATAGAACAATCTCTTAAAAATGTGAATTTGCTTGAAATACCAATTTTTAAAATTTCTTTTCGGAATGTTTTTTTCGTTTGTTGTGTAGTTTCTTACGCCGAACACAAGTTGGGTACATATTCCACTTTCAATTACGTATAACCTTCTGACAATGTGGTGACATTCGTAAAAAATACATATTTTGCCTATATTTAACAATTTTAGCATATGCTTTGGAGCACGAACAGAAAAAATTAGATAGCGATATTTTTTTATGCATTTAGCTTAAAGAAGCCAGTTTTTTAATATTTACTATTAAAAATTGACCACTTTGTGGCGTCAAACACATGAAAAATAATACCAATACTGTGGCAACTTCAATCAAAGTATCACTGATATAAACTATTTATGTAGCAGTCATATTTCCCAAAATACAAATATCTTCATGAAACATATTAAAATTGGATTTTAGAAAAAAAAATGTTCTAATATATTTTTGAGTACAGAGATGTATAAAAAACCTGATGTCAAATAAACTTATGTTCTTAAGAAAAGTGACATTTATAAAAAATAAATAGTTTAACAACATAAAAAAACTTTTACTTACCTGTAGTAAATTCCACAATAAAAAATATGTCATGGAAAATTGATAATAAACCATCCTTGAGCTGATTTCTTCGACGATTTTGAGATGACACCGAATCGCTTTGATAAATATGGTTGAGAAGCTTGTTAGTGGGGTAAATAATGAAAAACTTCAGTATTTATTTGGACCTATCTATTCATTTGATGAATTACTCAATAAAAATAAATTCTTAGCTCCACTGAAAGAAATCATGAAATGGTTTTTTAATGGAATTCACTTAAACCAAAGTATGGTTGCTCATGGATTACATAATTCACATCTGTTTTGGCTCATCATGCTACTTGAGTTATTTTTAAACTTTCTTATAAGAAAGCATAATGAATTTGTCTTTGACCAATGGTTACAGTACTATATAATTTCTACAATGAAATATGTTCCTAAATGCCTAAGTTTTATTCGAATTGGCAATAATTTTAGGATATCACCGTACAAAAAAAATTATTCAGACTTTATCCACTTCGTCGGTGGCGCAAACTCCAAAAGAATCTTAAGCACCGCCATCGTGTTCTTCATCTTCGAATACTGGTAGCGTAGGTGGTCTGGTTGCCGCTTAAAATATTTGTATTTTTAAAGGTTTTTTCCGACTCATAGAATTTACTATAAGCAATTTGTGCAGAGTTATAAATATATCAATAAGTATTACTTTAAAAGAGATTCATTTTTTTTTCAACTGAATATTGCATCTTATATTTTCTGCACCTATATAATTTTTTTCGTTTTCGATCGGACTTGGAAGGCTGTTTTTCATTAACATTTAATGAATAAACTTATTTTTAACCGTGAATAATACATTGTATAAAATTGAAAAAAATGTTACTCTATGAAATAGAAATTTCAATGCAAAGGAAACACCGTTAGTTTTATAAAAATCGTAAGCTTTTGAAAAAATTTGGTGCCCGAATTTCAATTGCCTTTAACAAAGAAAATCATTTAATTTCTAACACATACCTATCACTAGCTATCTGAATAACACAATTTCATTAAAAAATCAGCATTTTAAGTTAATATGTGGCCCACTTGAGAAATTCTTACCCAGTATAGATTCTAAAAACATTAATAATAGGTTTTATGATTACAAAGATAAGGAGCTGTTTTCATGGAACTTAAATTTCAAACAAAATCAGGTCTATTTCGATTTTTATTTAGAAAGTAGAGCTTTTAGAAAAATATTAGCTTCATTATCATCATCAGCACACTGAATACCATATATCCTAAATATACATCAAGACTCAAGAAAAAATTGTGTGCACTGACCAGTGAAATTTTTTCTTACGAAACATAAATAAAAAGATAATTCAACATTTCAAGATTCATAAGTCAAACTTCTATATATATCTGAGATTTCTCTAAAATTGTCTGTATGACAGCTGCATGCCCTAATATCGGCTGCTGTGCCTAAATGTTAATATTAACTATATCTCTTTTTATAATACTCTTCAAAATTCCATTTTTTCCAAATAACCACACGCAATTCTTAGTTCTTAAAATAAATCAAGAGAATGGATAAAACAAAGTTATTTTTCAATATAATTTCATGGCTTAGTTTAATTTCTATTATTTTAAACACTTAAAAAAACTGTATTTACATTAATAATAAATTTGTGTTAGAGGAGGGGTGATTTATTTTAAGCAGCATTTTTTAGATTTCATTTATAACATTTGTATGCTATATCCCATTAGGAAAAATGGGAGAAAACATATTTGTTTGAGAGCTGCAAATGAGTACAACAAAATAACATAAAAATAAGTAATTATACCAGAAATTAAGTCATCAATTAAAAATACGAAAAAGTCTCAGAAAATATTTTATTTCATAATAAAGTTTTTCAACGAAACGAAACGAAACATGCACGCTGCGTAGTCAATGTTGCAATAAAATACAAACTTTATGCCAATTTTTTCCAAGGAATGCAATAAAGTCGCTTAAATGACACAAATAAATAAACTTGAACTTGAGGTGAACAGACAAGAAAACACATTAAAGAAATTTTCGAAATCACAGAATTTTGAGTATTCTCATAGCCTTCAATTTCCAAGTGTACGATCGAAATATGAAATAAAAAGCAATAATGAGAAACCACGAAAAACGATGATGATCTCTAAATGCATATTAAAATAAACAGGGTGTCTACGCCACATTGGCATTAAGCCAAAATAAACTTTGCGGACAAATGTAGCACTAAATATGTCTAAAAATAAAAATATGGTTTTTTTATGGAATGCCATATTAAACAACAAATAACACGTGTAAAACTTCAATGTAAATTAGAAATTTAATTTTCTTGTTGAAATGCAACTTAACGAAAAAACTATAGTTTTCCAACGCTTCTGTTCGAATGCTAGATTTGTGGCATCCGCTAAGGTTCCAAAGTTTCAGCACCTCATTTAGAAAAACATAAATTTTTTATTGTTACGTAGCGCACGTTTTTAGCTGCTCAAATTCTATACCACAATATTTTGATTGTTTCCAAAGTAAGTTCTACAGCACTTTATAAATTCGGAATTTTGTTGCTTTTAAATTCCTTTAGTGGTTTTTTGACCTGGTTTTGCTTTAGCATCATCGTTTCTATTCCAAAATGTGGTGGTTTTTATTTTTGTTATTCAGTCTGCACTCTTATTATATGAAACTGCATGCTTAGGAACGTGCAAAAATAAACATCGTAATGTTCGTCTATAAAAATATCTCACCTAGTTTTTATATTTCAACATCGCTGCATGCGATATAAACAAATACGTATCTTATTCATTGTGTTTCATTCTGCCCATAATACCACCCACCACTGTGTTGCTGCTGTTGTTGTTATTTTTGACAGCCGCTCCAAACAAGTCTATTTTTAAAAGCACGCTGCATTGCGAGTGTTACTTGCTGTCAGCTGTTAGTTGCTAACAGTCTCTGTTAACATTAACAGCATAGAGCGAATATGAGTCAGTGGCGTTTTATAATTTTGACTTTTTAAAACAAATTTTCTATAAATTTTAGGTCATATGTCGATGAAAGTCAATGAAGGTTGAAAACTTTCAAATGAAATCGAGAGATTGCGAACATCTTGAAAAGTGTTGAAGGAGTCGAAGAATTTCAGAGAGCGCCCACAAATGTTGAAAAGCTGATATACAGCGATGTATCGAATAATGTCTAAAACTAAAACGAATAAAGTTCAAAAGATTTTCGAAAGTCAAAAACTGTTGAAAAACTCTAAGAATAATAAGAAAGTCAGTCAATATTGGTAAGCTCGAAAAATTTTGGTAAGCTCGGAAACAGTTGAGTAAATCAAAACACCTTCGAATATTCAAAAAATATTGAGAACTTTAGAAAATTGATGTCTTAATAGCTCAAAGTTAAAATATATTTTGGCTAAAGCCAATGTTGAAAAAAGTGAGTCTTTGAGCTTTAAAATGACACAAAAAAATGTTATAACCCAAAATATTCTGAAAATTATAGAGGGTCTTTTTTTATGTAGTAGTCTTTTTACATCATTACATTAAATTTTGATAGAGTTTTTATAGAATTTAAAAAGAAAGCGTTAAAAGGGTCTAAAAAAATTATATTTTTGAGTACTCTATATATCTGGAACAAATAAACTAAGTTTCAGGGAAATTGTAGAAGACATGAAGGGTTTTAATTTTTTTTTATGGACACATATGGATTTATCCATAGACGTCTACTGTCTCTAGTTAGACTTCGTATCAAATATTGCTGCTAAAAATTTAGTAATTAAAATAAGTAGCAATATTTATGTTTTTTTTTAATTGACACGAGATATTCCAAATATTTCATTTTTAGAAACAAACAAATTGGAAGAACAATGAAAAATTAAAGAAAACAATTTCAAAGAAACATAAAAATTACTAATGGAATCTAATTATAAATGATAAAGTCATTGAAATGCGCATAAACTTTCTAATTCTTTTGTTATGATAATTTTAAAATGTTTCGTCATTAAATATGTATACAAAAAAACTATTTTCTTATTTAAGAGATAATTTTTTAAAGTTAAGAGAAAATTTGGAAAACCACGGATATAAAACCTCTCCGAGAATAGAACCACATATCTGAGATGAACGGAAAATATAAACAAATGGAAATTCCCAATTTTAAAACCAAATATTCTCCGGAATAATTTTATAACTTTTTTTAGGTGATCATCAGATGAACACAAATTCAGTTGAAAACGTTACGTGAAAACGCGCTCACGTATTTTGTTGAATTCTTGAACGCTAATTCATTCAAACTGATTTATTTTATTTAAATACAAAAAAAGATTGAAAGAAAAAATGTGGCATTGAAAAAAAAAAGTGGAAAATATATTAAAATAAAAAATTAATTCGATAAAAAACGTGCAAATTTTTTGTCAGTTATAATAAATTTCTGCTAATTATGCCATGTGAAATTTTTGTATTCTGACAGCATCGTTGAGTGCTTCATTGGTTTTTCTCAATGATGCCATAAACAGTTTTTGCTAGTGTTGTAAAAAGCACCTTACTGCTGTTGTAATATTCAAAAAAATATTTATTAAAAAATTTTTGTTAGAATAAAAGAAAAAAAAAATCATTAAATAGAAATTATAGAAATTATAAATTAAATAGTTTGTTGTGGAAAATGTTTTATTTGTTTGTTTGTTTTGCTTCACAAAAGCCATAAAAATCACCTCTGTTTTCCTGTTCAGTTCCGTTCCGTTCGGTTCGGTTCGCTGTGTGCTTTTGAGTTGCATTATTGTTCAGTGTTTGCTGTTACTTTTGTTGTTGCTGTTTCTTCTGCTTATGATGTTGTTGTTTATACTCAATATATTGTTGGAATTTTCACATATAAAAACAAAAATTAAATAGAAACAACTGTAGATGTGAAAAAGAAGAAGAACATAAAATTTTTTTTTCTCCACCAAATTGTAATCTAAAATAAAAAGAAAATTTTCAATTTTACATAAAATGAAATTTTTTATTTTATATGCGTGGAAATCGAATGTTTAGTTTGTGTTCATCGAGGATTGTGGCCAAAAGCAATTTTTTATTTGCTTTCACGTGGTTGATTTAATGTTGCATTAAAGTTAATTTTCCGAATGTTTTGAAACCAATATGTTACCAAGAATTTTAAGAAATATTTTAATGTATTAAGGGAAAATGAAATTTTAAAGTGTTTTGATGTAATAAAACACAACATAAGAAAATTGAAAATAAAAAATTTTCTGTTGTATAAAGTTCGTTGATTGTGAGAGAGATTAAGAGCAATTAAGAATCTATCATGGAGTCAATTGAGGATCTTAATGTTTTTGGTGAGTTTAAAAATAAAAAAAAAAAAAAAAAATTAAAAAGTGTTAAATTTATTAAAAGAGTCTAATGTGAATATAATCAACTCCATTTCATTCTAAGTAAATCTGTGTTAATTTTACAACATAGAAATTGTGGCATTGTGTTGAGGCTGCTTAGTAACATGAGTTGTATTTGAAGAAAGGAAATAAGTACGCTATATGGAATAATAGCGATACTTTTGGAAAACATATAAGAATATTTTAAGCTTCTCTACATAAAATTTGGAAGAGTATTAAAAATATGTGAACAATTAAGTTCTAAGATTTTAGAAAACCTAAGAGCTTCGTTTGACTTTTTAGGGCATATTTTCAGAGTAAGACTTATGTATGTATTATTAGTAGCTTAAGTTGCTTAACTTAAATGTTTAAGAAAATTTTTTTTCAAAATATTTTTAAAAAGAAATAAATGAAACCGTAGTTTGAGCTGAAATAATTCCTTCTAAGGTGACAGTCTTAAAAGAAGCTAATGTACATATGAACATTTTTTGCATATTTGATAACAAGAACAAAAGCCAAAAGTTCTTGTGATAAATGCAAAAGTTTGAGTCATAAGTCAATCTAGCAATTTTTTTTATTGAATGCACGCTATCTAAAGTAATCTCCTGAAATTTCATGACTTATGAAATGACTAAACTGAATCATATTTTTTCCCCATTTTGAAAACTTAGAGCTTTTCACCCAAACAGCAGAGGCAGCGAAAAACGACTTTTATTAAATAACAACTCAAAATACGTTGATGGCTTTCCGTCTGTTACTATTACTTTTATTGCAGCAGTTATTGATACTATTACTCTTACTTTTACTGTTATATTTACTGTTGGTGTAGCTGTTACTGTATCTGTAGCTGTTACTGTTACTGTTAGTGTTGCTTTTACTGTTACTGTTACTATTACTGTTACTATTACTGTTACTGTTACTGTTACTGTTACTGTTACTGTTACTATTACTATTACTGTTACTGTTACTGTTACTGTTACTGTTACTGTTACTGTTACTGTTACTGTCACTTTTACTGTTACTGTTACTGTTACTGTTACTCTACCTGTTACTCTAACTGTTACTCTAACTGTTACTCTAACTGTTACTCTTACTGTTACTGTTACTGTTACTGATGTCGTTAATGCTACTAATATTACTACCAAGGAGTCCACCAGCGATAATTTCACATACCTATTTGCATTTTTTGGTGCGATACATAAGGATCCATTGATCTATATATTCATAATGAAGCCAGAGCAGAAATTACTGTCCTAGTGCACAAGAACGTTGCTCAACTGAGCTCAATATCGAACGATGTTGAAATTTGCATCATTAGCGCAAAACCTGCTACAACTGTAATTACAGTTAATATTGACTCTATCAACGAACGAAATCTTTGATTGGCTGCTGAATTCACTGGACTTAACCACCCGTATCATTTTAATTTTGGGCTTTAGGAAAAGATATATGTGTATTAATAAACCAGCGAGCATATCCCAATTGAAAATCAATATTTCCAATGATATCCAAAGCTGAAATTTTGCGCAAGTTCTCGACATATATTTGCTATAAAAAGCAGAATATCAAATATCCATTTATTTAACATAAAAAAACAAAAGAAATTTTGTTTAGCATTTCATTACCATACTGAATTTCTACGCAAAAAATTGGCAATAATATGCACATTAAAATATTGTACTAATTTTAATTTTTTTATTTCCTGTTTAGTTTACCCAAATGCAATAAAAACTATTTATGTTTATTTTAATTTAAATAAACAAAATAAAGACTTATGGTATGCTGTTTAATGTACATCACACCATGCGGACAGATTGACTGGACTGACTGCGAGACCATAGTACATACTGGCATATTTTTTTCAAAACGGATTCAAAATATTAAAATAAAAAGATTTTGTTTGAAGAAATACGTTGTTATTTTAAATGAAATTTTAATGGTATGACTTCTCAAATTTAAGTCATTTGTTTTATTTATTTAGCTGTGATCACATAAAAACTTCATGTTACATTAAATTGTTGTTGCTCCTGCCGTATATTATTGTGATATCGTTATTTATAATTGTATTTTTGTAAATAAATAAATCTATTTTTGCATCACAGCGCAGCAGTTATTGCTGTTTTAATTATTTAATTACGAATCACCTTAAGTTTAATGTTGCACCACCCGCAATGCGAATGCTGTTTATATGCGCCATACAAATGAGTCCGTGAATGGAAACTCATTGGTTTCCAAATGAAAAAACAAATCACTTTATGTATTTTAATGATAATTTAAATTTTTATTACGTTCATAATGTTTTTATGTTATTTTAAATAAATTGAATTAATATTTGCCATGAACATTTTTATTTTTATTCGCGCTTAGTGCGCAAACATCAACTAAAATACAAAGAAAATAAAACGCATCAATTTAATAAAAGTTTTCTAAGAATTGCATAGGATGTAAGCAGACGTATGCATTGAAATTTCATAACATATCAAAATGCATTGACATCTTTAATCTACTTTCAGTGAATGAGAGAAAAGTTTACATTATCTTTTCAATTTTCAGAATTATTAAAGCGAATTCATTTAGTTCTTCCTTTAGTATCATCAACAAAATCGTTTTTGTTTATTTTTGTTTACATTAAATTGTTCAGTTTTTATTAAACTTTTCTCTTTCCAGCCAAAAGCATGAATGAAATATAGTAAATTTAAATCAATTTGAAGACGGATGTGTTCAAGCATATTTATTCATTTTTCTTTAACACAGTGGTACCATACGTTTTTATTAGACTGTCCGCTATTTTTCAAATAAAATAAAGTTTTTGAAAAAAAAAATTAAAAATTTTATATAAGAAGTATATAACACTGTCGTAGAGATATTTGAGGTTTTTTTAAATCGAAAAGAAATTTTTTATAAAACCAATATTAGGGTTCGAAAGAACCTTGAGTTCAAACTAAATTCTTATTTTTTCTTATAAATAACATGACACATTAATTCAACCTCATTAGGATACGTATTAACATTGATATATCAATATATCAAGCTCATAATTTGAATGAACTTTTTCTATTTTTTTTTTGCAATTGAAGAACCACTCTGGCAGATTTGTATGTATTGATTTTTAATGCAAAAGTTATAACAAAAAAAAAAAATTGTATAATGAAAAACTTAAAAAGGTTTATAAAAATTTGAATGTTCATAAAATGTTTATCCTATAATGTTGATTTAAGTAAATTTACTTTTGATGTGAAATAGACCGTGACTTTATTTGCTTATGGAACTTTTTTTGCATTTGTTCTATTTACCTTTGATTCTATTATGCACACATTTTTTTGTTAGCTGCACTGCAAGTTCATTCGATGGTTCTGTCTGTGCTAACTGAAAAGTTTATTGTTTGCCAAAATTTATGAAAATTATTTTTCCATAAAAAACTTTTTTTCTCTGAATTGATTGAAAATGTAGTTTAAAATTAAAGAATAGGAAGTTCACAACTTTCATTACGCTGTGCAATGAATTGTTTTTATAATATTTAAGATAAATGTAGAATAATACAATTTTGAAACAGGAACATTTATAATAAAATCTATATATATACGAGTATATATAATAATAAAAACTTAAGAAGGATTAACATTAGTCTTGTAATTATTAGAATTGTGAATAATTTAATATGCTTTTGCTTTTGAGTCAGATAGTGGAGGAGGCTTGTAGTAATGCCAATGCCAAAAGATTGGGATGGATTTTTACTATGGCTTTATATTTGTCACTAAACTTTTTTATTTCGTCTTTCACAGAGTGTATTTGTAAATCTCTATTAGTAGTGTGATTTGACACATACCAAGGAGCCATGTTCATTGACATTGACATTCTGATTGAAACCGCTGCATAATTTCAAATTTGAATTCAGTTGTTTTTGAAAATAAATTATATAATGATTTAGCTTCAATAAGAGCCCTTTTAATGAATTGTTACTGAATACACATATGTTTATCTAAATATTAAAAATATAAAATCTTATGTTTTCACATTATTTATATGGAGAAAAATCAAAATTGTTTAGATTCATTTGCTCCCTTTTCGCTATTTCATGGCATATTACATGGTACCGAAGTGTAAGCCCATGTATTCCACATGATCACTAAGGAGTATAGTTGTGTTGAAAATGTTTATAGACAGACAGCCACCTTTCCTAAGAGTTAAAGTAGCATGGACAGATTTATCTGAATTAACTTTAATGTTTTGCATCTTAAGCCAGGCTTTAAATTGAAATAAGTAATTTTGTAGTACGTGGTACGGTACGGTGGAGGCCAATTTGTTTGAAGTTAGCACTGCATCAGCGAATGTTGCAATAGTAACATTGTTATTCTTTGGTGTATCCAACGTGAAGATTGAGTACAGAATTGGCCACAAAACACTATTCTGCGGTACACCTGATTTAATTTCATAAATATATGAATATTCAATACCAACTCTAACATAAAATTGTCATCTTTTAAATAAGATCTAAGCATAAGGAAAAATTGTGCAGGTAATACTTAATTTATATAGCATTCCTGAGTGCAAGACTTTATCGAATGCTTTGTGCACATCAAGGAATACCCCAGAGCAGTATTCTATTTGGTCTGGATATACTGTTGGTCCACAATTATTTTAAAATTTTCCAATACTGACATCAGTCTTCGAAAAATAACTCTTTCCAATACTTTCGAGAGAGCTACCAGCAGACATATGGAACGATATGAACTAACTTAATTGCCGCGTTTCCTTGATTTTGAGTTATGTAATTTTTTCTACCAATCTCTGTAATTGCTGATGTGATAAATAATTTTCTGTGCTTGATATAACAAATTGTAAAGTTTTGAAGAACAAAAAAAAAAAAAAAGTTAAAGAAACATGTAATAAATTTACCATAGAATTAATAGAAACGTTCTATTAAATTATTCTAATTGATAAAATTACTTTTTTTCTACATTTATTTTTACGATTTTTCAATGAAAAATAAAGATTATTTCAACAATAGCATATGGGGCATACTCCATAAGCTTTACCACATGATTTATTTATTATTATTAATAACGATATCATCATTAAATATTTTCATAACATTTTAATAACTTTATAATTGCAATAAAAAATTATTTTCAAACTAAAAATAGCAAAATATATTTAGGTACAAGAATTTGAAATATTTTCTTATTTTCTTACACAAGACAATAAATTGTGTCAGCTGGTCAGTGAAGAGCTAACTCAATGCGAAACACATGGTGGTTGTAAAAATTAACCGCCCACCAAGTTTGTGGCTACAGAAAATGAACAAAAAATTTTACTATAAATTTTTTCGTTTTATAAATAAGAACATAAAAAAAAATATGATTATAAGCCACATATAAAAACATTTGTTATTAAAAGTAATTCTCAATATTTGTTTTGGTTTTGACCATAACTGGCATATTGCCAAACTTCTGAAAAAATGCAAATAGTGGCTGACAAAATGGATAGACATTTAAATAGACATACAGACCAACGATATGGGAGGTTGCAGACAGGTAGGCGTTAATGTGAAATATGAAATTGTAGGACAAACTATACAAGTGTATATGGAAATCTAATTAAATTTAATTTTCTTGATTCTTATTTTGTTTTAGTCAATATGCAAATTCAACATTTTGTGGGAGAAATTCAGCGATTGCATAAAAACATTAAGCAAAAAGAAATGTAAATCCAATTTTTTCCACTTTTAAAAAATTTAAAAAAGAGCGGAAAAAATGCATTAAATCACTATGAATAATATGTTGGAATAAAAATATTGCATAGATCATTAAATAAAGCTTTATACGTTACCCAGATACTAGCTCAGTTGTGGCAAAAAAGTCACCACATCACTTTGCATACTGTGCTTAGTAAATTTCGTGAACATTTCTGGATTAGAACGAAAATTGATTTTGATTGACTGAAATATAAATTTTAAAAGTTGAATGGAAACGTATGAGATGTGTTTTATCAAATTAAATGAAGAATATTCAGGTTAAAAAACTGATATACTAGACATGTACAAAAACTCAAAAATGTTCATACCATAACACTTTGGCATGTTGTTTTCAACAAAGAAACCCATTTCTATTTTTGTAGATTGTTTTTTTTTAAATGTTTTTAAATTTCAGCACAACCCAGCACACCATTTATTCGGCCTACCATAACAATAACAAATTGTACCGGACCTAATACACCGATAAGTGAAACAAACTTTGTAACACTAAATATACCAGGAGGAAGTTCATCAATATCACCTAATTTGCAGTATCTACGTCGACATTCACAACATTCACATCAATCGCGCCATTCGAGTACGCGCGATTTGACACCAAATCAAAATCAAGTTGGTTCGTGTTTGGTGAGATTTCGTAAGGGTTTTGCTAAATGTAAGTCATTTGTATTTAGCATTTATGTTGATTTGATTCTCATATGTATATTTATTTTTTAGTTTTTGGCAAAATCATGGGTAGCAATACGCCCAGTGAGGCAGACAAATATGAATACTATGACTGTAAGTGCTAGATTTTAATGTCATTTTAAAACCTCCAATAAATCGTTGATATATAAACTGATTTTTTTGTGTGTTACTTCGAATACATCTAGAGATTTGAAGGGATTCGAATTTCTCTTTTATCAATCTTAATCACAAATATATTCCAGCAAACTATTCATCTTCGCAAGACTTAAAGTCTACTGAACTTTTTATGTGCGATTCTTATAGTTTCATTGAAATTTCTTGCTTTTATGTTATTTCTTGAATTTACATAATCTTTGCTTTATCTCTCCCGTAGGGGTAAAAAGCGGTTTACTCCCTTTGTCAGTATTTATAACGCTCCTCATTTTATTAATATATCCACACATTTGCCATAACAACTCATCATTACTGCAGTAATGGAGTAAATCTCCATTTATACGCTAAAACAAAATAAATCGATATTCAACCAATACATAAACATACGCATACTTATCTTTATGTATACACTCTCACAGCTATTCGTGCGTATTTTTGTATGTATAGATGTTTAGCTGTCAAATGATTCTGTAGGGGCATTTCATCTTTACTTTGTTGCAGACATCTGGTTTGTTTATTTGTTCTTGTTGTTTTTGTTTGTTTATTGCTGCCTGTACAATCGGTTGATAATCACAAGCACAAACTTCAATAACAATTCCCAAGAAGGTGTTTTCAAATATTTACCTCACAAACAGTTGTAAAATTTTCGCTTCCTTCCAGAAAAAAATTAATTTCCGAAAAGAAAAACAAAATATACCAGGGCTCATTTTTAATATGACTGGCTGATAAGTCGTATTCCCAAAACTCCTTTACAAACGTAAATGGGCCTACTCAGTAGAATTTCAAAAGTGGAGCAAAGGAAACTTAGTGGTGTTTCAGAAAAAAAAAAACTTCTCTCTTATTACATAGAGATATTTTTTTTAAGTCAAATACATTAAGAGTTCTTAAGCCCTGGTGATTTTATTGGAATGCTTGTAGTTACTGAAGGTAAATTTGTTAAATTTGAAATTATTGTTAGTAATATTTGAGCTAGGGTGATTGCTGTATATATATGTCATCTGGTCTTAAGAATTCAAGTTGAACAAATTTATATAACAATTATTTAAATTAGGGTGTCTGCAATGTTATTATGTCAACGAAACTTTCATACAGTCTATTCGAATAGATCTTTCTGCTTCCGGTACATTTAGCAAAAAGTATGTTTCTTTGAAATAAATGCATTTTTACTTTTTTTAAAATACTTACCATCAACAAATTGTGGTACATATTACAATGCATTTAGTTGGAGGTTTAAGTATTCCTTACTTGATGAAACATAGTGTCTGTTGGTGTCGACTGAATAGATCTAAATGGGTCAAATATATCTTTGGTAATGGTATTTTTATTTGATTTCACTCAGAGGCAAATTCCAAAAGAAATGTTGGTTTCAACTCAAATATTTTTTCGTGATTATTACTAAAATATAGGTATGATTAACTACAATGATACATGTACAATTATCTAATTACTACTCATTACATAATTCAGTGAAATTTGTGACACATGAACTTACATCAAATATTTATTCCACATCCACTAAATATATCAATTATTATCAAATCTCGATTTATAAAAAAAATCGTTTTCCTTGTGCAAATTTTAGTGTCTCGAATCTGAAACTGTAATGTACAACAGTAAAAGATACATTTTTCAGAAAAGATAGCACCATGTTCAACAGATCTATTTCTGTTACAGATATTCAAGACCAATGTTACAAAAAACTGTAAGAAGCATTTATCTTACTTCCTATTAACCAGGCAGAAACTCAATATGCACATAATCTATAGGCTGGATAATTTTGCAGTGAAATATTTTAATGCATTTTTTTACATAAATTCAAATTTTGTATACTTTATCTCTTCTATGTCTTATCTTTTTTTCAACTTTTTTACTACTTTCTCGGTCAGAGCTTTAACTTTTAGCTATTACTTACTGATCATATTTTCAATTTTATTGTATCGAAATATTTTAACATAAAATATTTTTTCCAATGCATAAGTGTAACCACTTCAATTCAATATTTTTTTTTTATTTCCAACAAACATAATACATATAGACAAATAAGGAAGACAAAAGTCGAAAGGAAGCCCAATAACAAAATTCTCATCTTGGTTATTTGTATTGAAAGAAAGATTAAGCAGGAATTCCATCATGCAGACTCATGATAACAACCAAAGCTACAATAACAATGATAATAAAAACAAAAAGTAACAAAAACAAAATAAACCGCTAATGCAGCGCATCCTCTTTTATTTTCTTGGGGACAACCGCCAAAGCAATATAATATCAATGGGTTTCTTCAGTCTGTCTTCACTTAACACACCATGCAGCGCAGTTGATAAAAAGAAAAACTCAACAAAATCGCAAATCGGCCATAATTATTAAACAGCGCACTACAACGGTATTGATATTTGTATTTAATATGCCGGAGACATCCTTAGTACACAAACACATATACAATAACTCACACATTCATACGCAAACATTTTCATGCTCATCTCTTAAGAGCTGCATCAGCTGGCGGTGTTCGCTTGCGTTAATGATATTGTGGCTTCATGGTTGTCATTGAATATTTTCCCCCGCTGCCATCGTCGCGATTATCAACGTCATTTCCTTTTTCGCTGTTTTCCAGAGTTGCTAAGCAACAGGTAGGCAACAAAATGTTATTGCTGTTATTTGTGTTGTTGTTGTTGCTGCCGTTGACTCAGCAGCAGCAACCACCCGCTAAAAGCACTAAAATTTTGTCATTGTGCGAGAATATTTGGGTAGGCTCTCTTCTATGCTGCCAGCAAGTAGACAGCATCCGCTTTGTTGTTGTTTTTAGTGTATTTTTTTGTTGTAATATATTTCTCTCTCACCCCAAGGCAAAATATGGCCATTTTTTAATTGACGGAGTAAGAGTATTTATGAAGTCTTTTCTGAGAAATTTTCGGTAACAACGATAATGCGTGAGTAAATTTAGAAACAAAAATTTATATATTTTCCCACCCTTTTTGTCTGACTTTTGTCATTTGAGTGTGATAAATTTCCTGCGGCATCTAATCAATTGATGTTTGCTCAAACAGTTTTTGTTAACGAAAAGTTCAAAATGTGCATGTTGATTTAGTCAAAAATTATCAAATGCATCTAAGTTTAAGGCCTTAAATTTTTTCTGATTCTATTTTTATAGATATGATAAGACACTGCAGCTACTGTCAGGGGGAAACCAAAAGCTCACAACGCTCTCACGAGCAGTTTTGCTCTCAATTTTGATTTCTCATTTGATTTATAAAATATATTTGATATTAAAGAGAAAGTTTCTTAACATTGGCATATAGCAGGTTGTTGTTACACTTTGTCTCATGCCATATTTTATGCCTTCGACTTAATTTGTTTGTTATGTCTGAGAACAAGCTTTACGCTGTGAAGGATGTGAAGGGGATTTTCTATATACCCTTTCACTTGCAGCGCCAATTTACATTTCTATTCCAAAATAACTAATGGAGAACTTACTTTTTAATTAATTTTGCGTTTGAGACTTACCATGCTTATAGAAATTTTTGATGCATTACGCAAATTTGAAAGAATTTTAACGCGGAGTAATTGTAAACAAATATCTTAATTTTGTCTGCTCAAACCAAAAACTACTCTAGTCTCATCAAAATAAGTTAGTACCTAACCTTGGGAAGGCAGTATAAATAATTTTTTTATACTCATCCAATGCTAAAGGTAACCAGCATATATAAACATTCATTTCAATTACTTAAATCGTTCCAAACTACCCCACAGTTTTTGTATGGGAAAAGAAGTTTTATGAAATTAGCTGCAATTTTGGGAATAAGTTGTGTTGCTGATCAAAAATCACGTTGTCCTGGACAAAATCCAATGACATTAAAAATCCTGCAATAGGATTTTTGTCTTTGAGATATTGACCAATAATGGTCTCATATTACGTACATGTTAGGAGCAAAATAACAAATTGAATTTTTTTTATTGTATCAACATATCTTAAAATAAAAGAACTACTCCCAAAAAAAAAAGTATGGTGAAATCTGCTTCAATAAGAAAAACGTTGAGATAGGTATTCAGAAACTTCATCAGAGTTGCATCTATAAATAAATAAATCAATTAAAAGCTTACCGAAATATGATATTAAAAAATGTTAGTCTTAGGCAATTGCGAAATTGCCTATTTCGGTGATATCCTCTGTAGAGTGACTAAATCTTTTATGTATGAAACTGATCATGTACAATCGATCAAATTTGAGTAATTTTTTCAAAATAATTTAATTGAAATATTCAAAAAAGTTTTGATTTTGTGGAAGAGTAAATGAACAAAAAAAAAAAACTGAAGTTTTGAATCTTGAGGGCTTTCAATTGAAAATGAAATATAGGGTCGGACTTTTCATGCAAGAATTAGTTTAAATCATTTTTTGCTTCTTATTGAAGTAATGCAATAAAATCATATAAAATAAACAAAAAAAAACTTTGCAAAAACTTTATATTTTGGCATGCGATAATCTCTGTGAATTCAAATCTTTCCAATGTTTTTCAACTTTTGCCTAACATCTTTCATATTTTGAAGAAAAATCTCCCTTATGTAAAAATAGTGAGTTTTCATCAAACATGCAATTTTCCTGTCACGATAAATCAAATGCCACGTTGCATAAATTTTTTAGTTTGATATTTTTTGCTGATAACGTGATCTCTTACTTTCAAAGGATCTCAAAAAAAATAAAATAAAAATATGTATGTACTTAATAATTGATATTGAATAAAAGTGTTTGTTTGAAATTTCCTTCTTATTAACAAAATTGCATGTTAGTTTAATTTATATTCAAGTCCACTTAAATATCGCATGGGATAAGCATTAAAACGAAACCTAAAAAAATCTCTTTTCTTTTCTCTTATGCAAAAACTCTCACGCACTCCTGCTTTGCAAAATATACACAAATATGTGTACACAATAATACTTTTGTTGGTGTAGTTCATCAACAACAACAACAATTCAAATATAGCTTTCAGAACGCTGCAGCAAATCTCAAACGACAAAGAATTAAAGCTCACAAACACAGTGCAAATAAAATTTCCCATCAGTTTTCGCGTAGCTTTACGTTCGAAATGACGTGTCGTTAGATAAAAGAAAGGTTTTACTATAAAAACAAATTTCAAAAAACTACTCTGTTTAAGGTACAAGTTTAGTTAAAATTTAAACTAAAAAAAAAAAAATTCAAAAATAATACAAATTCAAAAAGTGCTTAAAAAGTGATAAGAAAAATTTACCAAAAAAGTTGGCAAAGTATGAAAAAATCCTCTCAAGTGCTAACATATTGCATGAATACAATTTCAAGCAAACGTGTCACAATTTTTGGTCGGAAAAGGCAATTTTGCAATAAAATGAAAATAAAAAGCTTAAATGCTTAAAGAGAGCTTAGATTAAATCACAAATCGACCAACCAAGCGGCTAAAGACGGTAATGTCATTTAAGCCTCCTGGTGGTTTTCGTGTATGTTTTTAATTTAACTACACAATTTTACTACCTATTTAATTTTTTAGTGCCGTTCTTTTTTCTTTCTTCGGCACTAAAGCCCTTTTGTGGTGAACCACAATTTCACACCCACAAAAAAGAAAAACTCATACATATTCATGTACACACATTTCCACATAAATGTGCCTTAAGGCCCTTTTTAGTTTGTGATTTTGCGAGAGGGTTTACTTTTTTCAGCTCGTTACTTTTGTATAACAATTTTTGTGTTTTTTCTTATGTTTTGTTGTTGCAACTGATGTTTTCCTTCCTATTTGGCAGCTAAAATGCTGTAAATATTTAATTATGTTCTGGGAATAAAACATTTTATTTGACCATACCCACATATGTGTATGTGTGATAACAATGTATACACATACTTGTACACATGTCAGTGTGACAGCAAAAAAAAGAAAAGAAGAGAAAGTAAAAATATCAACTGCAAAAAAAGGGGGATATAAAACAATTATTTTAATGCTTGATATAAAATATTTATAGTAAACACTTTGTTATTTTTCATAAAATATTTTCCTCTTAGAATAGTTTCGCAGATTTTAAAATGCAAAAACAATGCTTGCTACATTGAAGAATTTCTTTCTTTTTTTTCGTTTTGTTTCATCACAGATGCTATTTCTTTGTTAAGTTAAGAATATTTTCGTAGTCTTTAATGTTCACCTTGTATATTTTAATTAGTTCGTATAAGCAACAAGAACTTAATTAATATGCGCACAATAAAAATGCATGAAGATGTTGATTTTCAGAAAACATGTGTAACTTCTGCGAATCAAAGAAATAAATCTTACTTTAATTGATTGTAAGTGATGCAAAAAGTTGCTGTGGGAAGATCATTGAATAATATCGGCACTGAACTTGAATGAATATTAATGAGAAAACGTGTAGCTGCTTTGTTATTGGAAATTCCAATCTAAGCATAAAAAAAAAATTATGTACAAGCTGAGATGATTCTTTGAACAATACTTGTATATTTGATTGCTATAAAATTGAAAAAAAAATTTCACTTAATTTTGTAAAAATTTCTCAAAGTTAATATTGCAATAGATTTCTTCAGTATCACTGACTTTAGAAAATTTACATAGCCACATTTAAAAAAGATTAAGAATTGTGCCATTGCAAGAGCTCTTCTATTGAAAGTCACTGGCAATTAATTAAATGCATATTAGTAAGCTTTCTCAACAGTCGCTTTTCGGATGTGTTCTTAAACAATAAGTTCCCCCACGATTCTGTTAAAACGAAACCGACAAAAATAAATGTTTGCACAAAAGCACTAGCTTGAAATTTCCAAATTATAGTATATTTTATGTTACATGCAGGCCATAAGCTGATAGCAAATAATTATATTGCCTTGAAATTCAGTTTTAACCAACAGTTGTATGTATATAGGGGAGAATTTTTCAGCTTCACATAAATACCGAAAAAAAGTTAAGTATTATATTTCTAATATGCACAGTTAATTTCGTCAAAGTTCCCGAAGTGCAATATATAAAAACAAATTCTTGTTTGCTTATAAATGTGCAACAACTCTCACGGGGACATTGCATGTATCTATTTTCGAGATTACTTAATAATTCTGCAAACTGCACAAATGTAATACGTAAATATACGCGATTGTTTTTGCAAAAAGCTGAGTTCTAGTTAAGTTTCTATGGGGAGAAGATTAATATTTTTTAGTTTATTAATACAATAGGGGAGCTGCTGCTAAAGCATTTTTGGTTTTAACCATATTAATAGGTCTTTTGCTAACTCAAAACTATTAACAATTATTAGCATTTGTGAACAAAAAACTTTCCTATATGCAAGAAATGTGGCAGTTACAAATTTTCCAATCAAACAATTATTAAAAATTTCTAACGATTGACTTTCTTGGGACAAGTTTTTGGTAGTATGAAAATAACTGTAAAATTAAAATATAAAAATTGTTTAAAAAAGTTTAATGTAAATTTTTTAAGTTACATTTTATTTTAAAAGAAATCTGTCGACATGAAATTTTTGTACAACAAACTTTTAGCTTATGGCATTATTTTCCAAAAAATACTCCATTTCGCTCACATTGACCCACACTTTCATTAAAAATAGGTTTTTTTTTTTTGTAGAATAAGAAAACTTGCTGCAATAGCGATTTATGCTTTAAGAGGAACTAACATCACTTATGAGCTGATAAAGATTACTGTTTAAGTATTTGTGTTATGATATTAATGGCCTTAATTCAAGTTTTAAAGATATTAATAAAATCAAGGAAATGGTTGCCTACAAAAGCTATTTAGAACATTCAAAAGGCATATGAAGAATAAATAATTTCTTTGATTAAGAACTACTTTTTTGAGTGAAACATATTATTCTTTATGAATTTATTTTTGAACAGAGGTAAGCTCTGTAGAATAGATGTTATCAAAATTTACTCAAACTTTTGAAGAAAAACTCTATCCCTGGCCCACATTCACATCACATTATAATATTATTACTTTTTTGAAGTAGACGAATTGTATATATTGTATATTGTCTTTTTTGTTTCTCCACAATTCAGTTACGACTTAGTACGACACCCTAAAAGGTTTTAATTATACATATTAACCAAGGTTTCAGCTCTCTTGCTTCCATCGATTTTGCAAATTGAGTGACTTCATTTGTGCCATTCTTACATCTATCCGATCGATACTTGCCTTTAATGATTACAACTAAAAATCTACGTTAGCTTATTCTTAAATTTACAAACGTTTTGTGAAAATGTGAAGAAAATTATATATATTAAAATATATTGTTTTCTAACATCTTCATAATATTTTTCTTTTTCATACTTTTTTTATTTTTGATTCTGAGAAAAATATTCTGCTTACTCTCACAGACTTTGTTAGCAACAAATTTTTAAGCTCGACCTTTTGCTAAGAATTTTAAGAAGATATACGCTAAATTTTTATAAAAAATTCACCACTAAGCATTTATTATCGTTTTAAGTTCCAAATTTTTTGTATAAATTTAGGTCAAAGCTAGCATGGAGCATGTTACGGTGGAATATCTTCTACGTCCTGCTACTCTGACTTGTTCTACACTGACACACCCCACAATGAATCCAAACCAAAGCGTACAAATTAATGGATGTACATATCGACACTTGCACTGGAACGGGTGTGACAGTTTCAGAGTTATTTCCATTCAGATCTTTTGTGACAAGAGTGAGAATGTAATTTCATCCTTTGCAACAAGTACTATGGTACCTTCCGATATGTATTAAAGACATACAAATTTGAAAACTACATGTAATTAACTCAGAAAATTGTTTTAGAGTGCATAACGAGTGTGCCCTTGAAAAAAGCTCTTTTTTAATTCAATATTTTGAGTTCTGAATTCAATTTGCTTAAAACTTAGCAGAAGTTAATGATAAATTGATATCATTTTAGAAATACTGATGAATCATGAGTGACTTTTAACATAAGCTTTTTAATAACATATAAAATGTTATGTCCAAAAATGTAACGGGTGCGACATTATTATAATCAAATAGTAAAAAATAAATTTAATAAACTTTTATTTTAAAATAAAAGGACATTCAATATGTGATGAAGAATTTTTATATATTACTATTTTTAAGGCTGCACAGCTACAAAATTTTTGATGTGTCTACAATTTTGTTCCATTTTTGAAAAATGGTCAGTAAAGCTGGAAGTGTCGATATATGAACGGCTTACATGCACGTTGCCGAATATCAAAATTAAATTTTCTTACAGAAATATATCCGATTTTGAACATTGTTCCTATTTTAAATGGAACTTTGTTTTCAAAGTTGTGGCCATTATTCCATAAAACAAGTTGTTTGCAAATTAAATTTATGAGTTTCGAATGACTTCTGTTTATAAGAAGCTTTGTGACTGATTTTCATCTTTATTTTTCTTTTGCAGACTTTATGTTTTGATATGATGCAAAATGTATGTGCTTTTGAGTTAGCTTGCAACATTGGTTCATTTTAATAACTTTGGAGAGATTTACTTTTAATTATTTGATTGTCACTAAAATAAAAATTATTAAATAAATTTTTTTCTGATAGGCGATAAAGATTTATGTGACGTTTCTTAACAACCAGTTAAGCTCTTACCATCATGTTGTAATGGAAATTTCAAATGCCTTTTGATACACAATTTCTCCAAATCATATATATCAATTCTGACTGATAAGTAACGTTACATTTCTCTGGTGAGCATACGTTTATTTGACAGTCAGACAGCATGTCAGCTGTGTTATTAAATTCAAAATGGTTCTTTGATTTAATACGCTGTAATTTGCTGGTGCTCCCGGCATAAATTTTGAAATATTCTGTGTACATTGTTGCCGTTGATTTTAAAACAACAAAATGGCAGGCAAAGTAGAAAAGGGTACTTTTTTAAGGAGACTCATTAAGTGTTTTACTCTTTGTTCATCACTTCAACTTCAACATCGAATTTCAGAAACTATCTGACAATGATCTCGAACTGCTTAAGGGCTGTGTAATCCGAATTCCTTTGGTCGTATTTTGGTCGTATTATTATTATCAATAATATATTCTTCATTTGTATAGCTACGTGCATAATTTTTCAGGTTGTGTATGACGGTAAAAGTATAATAGATTTCTTAAGCCCTTAGAGCAACAGCATTAATTTTGTTTGCCCTTCGATTTTCATTAACTGAAATTTTACACTTTAGTAAATATATTATTGCAAATTTCTAAGTCCTTCTTCCACAACATTAAACTAATTTCATCAGATCCATAAGTCATGTTTGTGGTAACTAGTTCGCAAAGAACAAAAAAACGTACCACGAATCGGAAATATCAGCAAATGAACTAATGGAATTTAAGTTTGTTTAAACCGAGCCTTACCTAAAGATTTTGAGCTAAAAAATATTGCAACTAAGCACTTAAGGGATTTAACAATACTAGCCAAGTTCTCTCATACTCAACTATAATTTCTAAACACTCAAATATAAAATCATTGTATTTACCTAAAAGAAAAGATTCTTAAATAAAAAACTGCAATAATCGGAAGAAATGTCATCGAAGCACAATGATTTTTATTCTAGATAAATATGCTTAATCGAATTAAGTTAATTTTTTGTAATAAATTGATCTGCTTTCGTAAAACATGCACTCACACAAAGCTGTTTTGTATATCATCAAAAATCTGTAAAATTTTTGTAATTTCATTTGTTTATTTTTTCAACAACTAAGAGTTTACTGTTTGAAATTGAAAATCAATTCACATAAAAATCAAAAATATGTAATCTAAATAAAACTGAACCCCAGCAAATGCTAGGATTTCTAGGAAATTTATAATTTTTTTTCCTTTCCGCAAAACTCAATTATATCATTAATTAAATCAATAATTAATAGCTAGCACCTACACGCTGTCATAATAAATTTTCACTTAAATTTACACAGCCTTAAAATTGCATTCTAATTGATAATTTTTCGGCCGAAAATTGCGATGCGTGCTATTGATAAAATTTTCCAAATATTTATTCTCCTTCATGTTTAGCTAAATATTTAATGGTTTTCTGGAATATCAAATTTAAACACAAATGCACAAATAGAGAGAGTTTGCTCGTATTAATACAAAATAATTGAAACGCAACACATGTAAAATAAATAAATCAAATTTTAGAAAAAAAGAAGCATATTTTTATAAGTTTGCTGCTTTTAAAAAAAAAAGTAAATACATAAAAAATAACGAAAGCATACTTAATTTAATAGATCTCATCAAATATGTTGCATGAAATAAGTGTACCAATTAAAATGAATTCAACATAAAAATCTCATAATTAGTGCATAAATACAAGAAAAACTATAATACCTACAAGTAATGCGATTAAATTTTTAATATTGAAATAAAAGTTTTAAAAATCGCGATTTATTAACACATGGAATTTGCTTTTGAAGTGTTTGAAATAATTCCACACATTCAGCATTTGATTGCAGTAGACAGCAGCATGCCGTTTTGAAAGCGAACACTCACAGCATTAAATTGAGGTGAATATTATTAAATAATATAAGTATATTTGTATAATATTGACATGAATTTGAATGAAATGAATGAAACATATACTGAATCCTACAAATATTGCCGCGCATTGCATATGTGCTTTGGAAATGATTTTTGCTTTAATTTGTTTTGACTAAAAATGCCGCTTATTTTTTTTTAAGTCTGAGAAACATAATATTAGCGTATTTTTATTTAGTTTGATTTGTGAGATGAGAAAAATTTCAAATAAAAATATTCTCTGAATATTTCATACTAAGTATCATTATGGATAAAACTTCGAAATATAAACTTTTGATTTTTTTCTCGATTTTCCCGGAGATAGTCTAACATTTTTGAGCAAAGTTTGACTTAAAATTTTCTTATCTGAACAAAAATTAAAACAAATTAGAGGCCAAATCACCAAGAAACTTGTTTTATAAATCGTTATAGATGTTCGGATTCAATGGATGGAAATACTTGTGTGAAAAAACTTTTTCCTTCGAACATAATTTAAATCGATAATTCAGTTAAAGTTTTCGAGATTATATCCGACGGTGGAATTATGCTCAGAACAAATACGAGATTGACTTTGTTTCCATTTTTCGTAGCTCAAACTTAGCTTCTTGTTCTTGTTGTCACAGAAATATTTTTGAAGATTTGAGCTCGGCTGATGGTTATTTAATTAAAGCTGCATGAATGTCTTTCTTATATTGCAGAAACATAAATGTTTTGAAACTTCTTCTTGCAGCTTAATCTTTTTTTTCATATTTCAATTTAATTTACTTAGCTGGGAAAATTAAAATTTTCGAACATAATCTTATAAAAACTTCGAAAGTCCAATTGATTACAGATAAATATGTGGCCTGTGAGACATAAGGCTTCAAACATAATTTACTCTCAAATATATATTTTATCTATGTCAATTAAGTCATTTAAAAATTGCTCTACAGTGTAATTAACTATCATCAATAAAAGAAAAGCTGCTTAGCATAGATTAATCACAAAGTTTTCCCATTAAAAGTGATAATCATTAAATGGTTTTTCAACGTAAAAGTTTTAAATCAATATATCAATAGCAGCAACAAAAAAAAAAGTCTGGAACAATAAATTTAGAACAAAAGCCATCCAAAAGATCTATCGTCAACTTAAAAATTTTTGAAAGTTTTGCGGGAAATTTTACATTGATACAACATTCACAGTAAAAGTACTAAAGACTGATGAGATATGAAAACGATTGCTGATTTTGTTTAATTTTTTTAGCAAAATTTGTACCTTAAACGTTTTTGAGTTGTCACAAATTTTTCTAAAGTCCATCAGAACTAAAATTTTGTGACGTTACTATAACATTTATGTCATTTAGATAAACGAAATTTTATTGTAACATATTGGGTACAATTGTACTAACACATATCTTTTCAAATTCAATAGCATGTCATCGAAAATAAGTCGAATCTCTTGTTCTTCTTGTCCTTGAGGATGTTGGGAAGTGACCAAATTAAACACTTAATCGTATTAATATCATTTTATTTATCATTCGTCATAGCTTAAGTAAATGCATTATTATGTTGTCAGATTATATTTCATTAAGATTTTTAAAATTTAAATGCATATTGTGTTTCAATTTTCAAGTAGACTAAAAATATTGCTGCGCCTTAAAACAACAATTTGCTCAATGTTTGCTTTATCAATTTACAAATAAAAATAAAGATTTTATATTACGTTTCACACACAATGAAACTTTCATCAAACTTAAGAAAGTAAATGTAGCGAAAACGAGAGACAGCTAATGCTTTACACAATGTCATGTTAACGTTAGCGCTAAACGTAAAACGTTATCAAATCAACGACAGCGTAACAAACGAGTGAGTAAACATTGAACGCATGGACATACACACTAGCATGTAAAACGTGAAAAAACTACAACAATAAGTACAGCCCCAGCAAACATTTTTAAACCCGAAAAAGTAATATCATAATCAAAGTGATGAAGATAGTTCGGTAGAGACTATCCGGTCTTAGCAACTTGAAAAAGCGACTGGTATATGATGCATATGAGAGAGTTTCGAACGATTATTGTTGCAGACATAGAATCTTAAGTTAGATATTTTTCAGGCTTAGGCCTAAGCTTGATGTTTTATTTCTTTTGACCATTTAATATCGTATTTTTTCAACGCAAATAATAAAAATGTCAAATCTTAATACAATCATACATACTATATACTCTAATCAATTCTTAATAAATTGATGTTAAAGAGTAACACATAAGTTCATCAACTAGAATAAAGAAAATTCAATGTTGACTGGGAACTATATTTCTCTGTATGTGTCTACTTAAAATGACAAGCTAACAGCATGACATAAACTCAAATACAAATATGAACTTTAATGAAAAAAAAAATCCTTTGATTTGGCAATGGTGTTACGCGCACAAGATGCCATTGTCGTAAACGTGTCCAAAAAAAGGATATCAAGACAAACGCCAATGAATGCAATTGACTTTAGAGAGCTCTAGACATGAAAAAAATGTATAGAAAATAAATATTAAAAGATAAAATAAAAAACTGATTACGTTATGTGTAGAGATTGTATTTGTGTGTATTCAGATTTGTGTGCAGGGACTTGTGCTACAAGTCCCTGCAAGCATTTTAAGTCGCAGAAAAAGTCGTCAAAATGATTTGCATGTATGCAAATTCAAAGGAGGTCTTCCAAATATTTTTATATGAAACAGAAATATCTATTGTGTTGTAGACTAGGAATTAAATTAAGAAAGATTTATATTAAAGTCAACGCAAAAAAAGTTTGCATTTTATGAAATAATTATAAAAACGCCGACATTGAAATCATAGATTATCGTCTGAATTTTTTTTTCGTGGCATTTACCATTTTGCATGAAAAAAAAGCATTAAAAATTTATTTTTCCGGCCTAAAAATTCAAAATCAAAAAATTTTGGTGGCCTAAAATCTACGCGATGTCAATATTGCCAGGCTCTTTCTTTCTATCCAAGTGATGTCAAGTGCTGTTCAATGTAATTATTTGTCATTATATGTACATGTAAGTTGTGTGGATAAAATCTAACTCTAATTTTCCGATGAAAAAATAAATATTTTTATTTTGTTTTTGACAAAAATGATGCTATGATTCATACCTGCAGAAAGTTTCTCTAGATTAAAATTGGTATCTGTTCATACGCTAGCAAAAACATAGTCCTGAGGATTGAAAAATGATCATTCCACGGCTAAAAATGTTTTTTTGGCTGTGACAAAAAAATGTTCAAATTGAAAATAAATACAATTATAATACAAACTAAAAGTCAACAATTGCAAAGATATGGGGATGCTTTTTTTTAACAAATTTAAAATTTATGTGAGTAATGATATCATAAGTTGTGGCTTTATATTGGAATAATCGTGCTTAATTTTTTCGTTTTATGTAAAACTTAAATGTCAAAAATTTTCAGTGGTCTTAGGTGACTTTTTAATATTCATAGTCGGAAATATCCTTTTGTTTGGATTTACTTTCAAGTATATCAAAAATTTCTAAATAAATGTTGAAAAATTTATGCTTAAAAAATCTCTCTAACACTATAAAATCGAACTTATAACAAAAAAAACATTACAAAGGAAACTTCAGAATATAAAGATACATATATAAAAAATTATATACACAAGAAAAGTTATATATAAGCTGTTTTCACTATACGCATGGTTAGAAAAACACTACACAAATGAAAAATTGCACATGTTGACATAAATCTGAGAGGAAAATTTTGTAGCAAATACAAATTTTTTACTTAGGGTGCCACAAAAATGTACATTGAAAAGTAAAACCGACTTTTGCTAATGAAGATAGATATTCAAATTAATTGCACATATTGTAAATTTATTTCACGCAAAATAAATGTTAAAGCTGAAATCTAGCAGAAGATTGCAATAGGTCCATTTAATCTTTTGTAAGAAAAAAATCACTCAAAAAAAGGGTTGTACTAATCGAGTATAAGTGCAACAGTAAAGAGAGCAAAAGCTAGAAATCAGATTAAAACTGTGGTCGTCATAAATACATAAGTACTCAAAATGAAAGAATTTGTTTTAATTTAAAAGGAAAACCAACCAAAAATTTTAGGGTTGATCTTATACATATAACACTAGCTTAAAAATTTGGACCTCATTTCGAGATCTTATTATTAAAAACTTTTGGAAAGTAGATTTCAAAACTGCTAACCATAAGAATCATTTTCGAGATATCCCATAAAAAAAAATCCGTTTATTGCACATTTTTCATTTATTTGGCCATATTTCTATAATTTTTTTTTAGCATACTGTGCAAAGTAGTTTTTTCACCTTTCTAACGGTTAATTTAATTCGAAAAACACATTTTTCTCACTAAATGGTTAACTTGTCGTATGTGTAACCAATAACTCTTTTATCAGTAACTGTAAAAGAGTGCCAAACAAATTGTTTCAAATTGATTTGAGCTCTCAAAGATTAATGGATCTTTATCTACACTCAACATACAAAAATTTTGAGAAATTATTCCTTACAAAAGTCCTTAAAAATCATACAAAATAACATTCATACTTCGCTTTGCAACACCCTATACTGCTTTTACAATGATATATATGTACATATACATGATTGCATGTGTAAGCACTTAGCGTGTGTGCTGGTGTGCATAAGTTGTTGGCATCATCAACATGCCATGACATGGCATAGCATACTCGTATAAGAAAAAGTTGAAAGGTTATAAAGGCACAAATTCAGAGCCTGTTGAATGTCAAATGTAAAGTCAACAGCAACAACACTAACACCAATAACAACAAAGTGTCTGGCATACTATTTGGCAGCCATTATCTCAAGTTACAACGCATACTACACAAATATAACGCCACCAACACTCATGCTCAATACACAGACATACGAATTCAAAGAGTGTCATAAATGTTACGTGCGTAAAATTTTTTGGAAATGTCGTTTTGACATTTGCCACATAATGTATAGATAACGGAAAAAGTAAATGATATAAAATGCAAACTCCGAATGCGAAATCAAGTTAAACTGATGAGGCTTTAAGCTACAGCTACAAAAAATCTGAAAATAACCTCTACTGAGATTATTTGTTTAATATAAAAATGGAGAAAGCAAAAATTGCAAAGGCAAAGGCACAAGGTGTGCGTCGCACAACAGACAGACTCACCCCTATTTTGTTATAAAAGTTTATACAACATAATAAGATTTTTTCAGATTTCAATTTTGTTGTTGTATTTTGTGAGCACGAAAAAAAATCAATTTTCTTTATATAAGCTTTTGTATTAGGGTAAAACGCACACACCTCAGAATAGAATTTCTTCCCAACATTTTGTTAGTATCCTTTGTATCAGTACGCTTCAATTTAGCTTAACTTACCTTTCTTTACTGTACTTACTTACGCGTACTGTTTTGCCATTTTGCATTTATTATATCCCAACCTATTTCATGTTCTATTTTCACATAATTTTGATTTTCATGTATAAATTCTCTTATCGACCCGGTTTGTTTGATGGTAACTGCTCTGCCAATTTCTCTAAAATGTTACAGTGGTGGATTTCAAAATTAAGATAAAATAAAATTAATTGAACATTGATAAAATAGAATCTCAAGAGTTTGAAAAGTTTCAGGTCTACAAAAAATTCTTGAGCTGTCGTAAAAAAATAAAATAAAAAAACTTTATCTTATCATAGAAAGAAAGTGACAACAAATCGAAGTGTTCATAACATCAGACAACCAAAATTTTAGTGAAAGTGTGCTTTTATTTTCGTTATGTGTTTTATTTTTTAGTCACTACTGTGCTATAAAACTCACGACAGTACGTACATAAAAACTGCTACGCATTCGTGGAAATTCTATTTTCAAATTCTTAGTGTTTTTTGCATTTCACTTATTGCTATTTTTGATACATAACTAATATTTTGTGTTTCAATTGAAATTTTTTTAATTAACTTTGATTTTCACTTTTTGCTGAATCGGTTTATGTCAGGTTTGCTATTTAACCTTCAAGCGGTCGCGCGGTCATTTGTAACACCAGCAGTCGCGCGTAACCTAAAAGACCTATTGGATATATCAGAGAAATAAAACACTAATTATTTAATATCTTTTATTTTTTTATAATTAGGAACATTATTCATTGTCTAGGACATTAATTTGTCGAAAAAAAATCTCAACCTTAGGAAAAAACTAAGTTATAAAATGAAAAAAAAAGAACTTAACTTCTCTTTGGATTAGAATCCCAGAGTATTGAATTCGGTCGAATCGACGTCGCGCGACTGCTTGAAAGTTAAATTAATCAATTCTGAAAATAAAATTTAGCTATACCGTTAATTTGGCCTTTCCACCTTATGTAGGCCAACAGGTTATTAAGTCTAAGCTGTATGCTTAAGTGTAACAAAAAATGTTGTTTTTGTAGTAGAACATAATATTAAATCAAAATGTGTATGCAGAACCCCTTTATTTTGGCGGATGTCCGAAAATTGAACAAAGAAAGGATATTAACCTAATATTTTGAAAACGGTATAGCTTCAATCTGGAGAAAAAGGGTTTCTGACATATGCGGTATTTGCTAAATGAACCTCAACCAGTTCAAAGTTTATAATAATTGAGTGCAAGACCTGAATATGCAGTTTTATTGGAAAATAAACGTGGTATCTTACTAGATCATTTTCTTTTATGAAAATAGTCGAAAAATTTTAAATCCTGCATCGGAGTTGTAAACATTGGTATATGAAAACTATGGTCTGTATTTAAATTGAAATGTTTTACAGGGCTATAACCAGTAATATATAAGACCTAAGATGCGCCAGATATTGCAACATTAATTTATTTGTTTTTTTTTTAATATTTTTTATAGTTTATAAAAAAAATTTGAAATATAGTAAAAAAATACATTTACTAAAAATAAATAGGTACATTCAAGTAAAAGACAAAGTGACTAGAAAATTGAGAAGAAATGCATAATTCTACAGACCTGTCAGTTATTTTGTAAGGAATTGCATTACTCCTATCCTGGGACACTCAAAAGCCTTTCTATGGTCTAAGGTCTTAAGATTCTAAGAATTAACGCTGCAAAATTTTTGAAGAAAAGGCTTAATACATCAAAAATAAATATTTTACTGCAGGATATATATGAATCCTACCATTCGTTAATGTTTTTGAAGCAGGGAGAAAAATTATATCCTTCTTATTTCTTAACAAGAAAGATAGAACCAAACTTACATTAAATAAGGAAAATCTTAAATTAATAATATGCAACTACAGAGATTTTGCAAACACTGAAGTTTCATGTTCCCTTGTGTCATTTTCATAATGTTGCTATTAGGTCGCTAAGGAACAAGTTTATTGTCAATAACATTGTCAACTTTTAACAGCTTATTATTTGACATGTGCTTTTTATTTTACCATTATATTTTTTCCTTTTCTAGTTCTAAAAATTGTTAAGATCTTATTTTAAAAATTAATTGTACTGCAAATGAAACGGTCGGAAACTCGCACTATTATGAAGTATGAGATTCTACATCGGACAATGGCATCGCAGACCGCTCGAAACACTAAAAGTATATTTGGTTCAGGACTTACTACATATTAAAACAGCCTACATTGGTCAACAGATCAACTTCTATCTTAATATATGGTATTTTTATACGAAATCTTGCTTGAAATTCAAAAAACTATATGTTAGAATTACACTTAAATAAAATTTAACTTATGCGTATAATGCTAAAAGTTTGCAAATTCAAGGAGTACGTTGTCACTCCATAGACATAAACATTCATATCAATCAATTAAATTATAAGCCTTTTAAGTAGGTGCTTATTTTGTTTTAATGCCTTTTACGGCCTTTATCGATATTGTAATGAAACTTAAGCCAATTTCATAATAAAACTTACGGCATTTGGGGCTTACGAGGAATGCCTAACATTGCAGTAATAAAATAGTAATTAAACGAAAATATGTCGCAGAAGAACGAGTGACTGGAAAAAAAAGAATAAAAACCAAATGAAACATGAGATACAACGTAAGCAAAAGCAAGACAAAAAGGATAAGCTATGTTCCAAGAAATTACAAAAATAATTCCAAAGTTTGTCTACTAAGCAAGTAAAAATTTATTGTAAAAATTTTTTTCTTATTGAAAGAAAGCTTTCACAATTCATAATTTTTATTACTGAAGTTTATTTTATAACAAAACTACTATACAATTACATAGCACAGAGCTTTGGGCAACTTTATTTACTTACGCACTCTCAAGGTTGCTTGTTATGTGTTCAACACTACAAACATCAGCACTAAATAAGCTGACTGATTTCGATCCAAACAGTCAGCCACATGGCCAGAAGCTGCAAAAAGCAATCGTAAAAATTGTAGACTTTAATATGACAAGTTGGTAAACGCAAAAGGATGAAATTCATCGGATACGTAAACGTATTGTTGTGTGTTTTTATGCTACTACGCTGGGCACTTAAAATAATGAAAATATTCACTGCAAAACTGTAGCAGAAATTGTAGTGCAATCCTTTTGCTTTTCCACTACTTCTTCCATTTATTCAGTGATCTGCTTTTACAGCAACAACAACGTAAATGTTGTGGTTCACAGTTGCTGTCAGCGGTGGTTTTTGCTGTATTTATGCGGGTTTCCTGTGTGTGTCCATCTCATGAGTATGGTGGTTATATGGTTACCAGGTTGGCTGGCTTAGGTGCTGCATATTTCTGCTTCACAGGCCGTCGTCTGCAATGTAAAATTGTGCAGTAGCGCAATATTTATATCTTTTACGTTACGTTACAATTCTCTTTTTTTTTGGAATTTTTTTATTTCTTCTCTTTTTTTTTGGAATTTTTGTGGAATATACAATGTAGTTGTGAAACAAATGGAATTAAATATGATATTTGCACACCATGAAGCACAAACGTATGCACTTGCAAATGTATGTATGGTACAGTATGCACGTGCAATGGTCATACATATTAAAGTTTATGTGTATTTTTATCTGTGTGTATTTAAGTCAGTAATTAAAGTATTATATGTTTTAAATTGCATTGTGTTGCGGATTCCTTTGTTTAATTTTTAGATCAAAATATTTTTGAGGCAAATTTGTTTGTTTCTAGTTCGCGTAAGCTATTCCAGGTTAAAGTTCTAATTAATAAAAAGAAGAACAACATAAATTACAGAACAACCAATACATAATTTCAGTTGGGAAAAACTTAAACTTTTGTCTGTAAAAGATAAGCTCCGCAAAATCTGAAAAACAACACATTAAATAATTTTTCTTGAATTGAAAAGGGTAATCTATTGCTTTAACCTAATAATCGGTAAATCCCACTTATCTTGATAACTTCTAAACTATTATACAGTAGCGTTTTGAACAGAATCAGAACAACAATTGTTATAAAAGCCGGTACAGTGCATCGAATTGATGAAATCAACGTCAAAGTGAAAAGTTATCGCGCTAAGAAAAGTGGGTATGGCACTTAATAGCACACATCAAAAAAAAACTTATTGACTAATAAATTCCATGGTCAAGTTCTGATAAGTAGGATATCACAAATATCCCTAATACGTACTTTGACGAAACATGAGAGCATTCCAATTTTAATGCGCTTTACTAATCTCTGTGATATACTATAGACGTAGACAGAGATATTGCCATAGATATCATCATTGATATAAAAATGTTCGCAAAGCTTGAGTTAAAGCAATTGAAAAAATGAAGATTAAGGTATAAAGGAATAAGAAGGTATGAAAATAAAGGTGATATGCAGACGTCAAAGAAATATTTAATAGAAAACTCTTTAAGTCCGGAAACATATGAATCAAAAACATACACAATGCACAGAAAAGCAAGCAACAGCTAGTGATCTAGAAAAAAAAAATTATGTTCTTATCCTAATTTTGTATTTATTTTGGATTAAAATATCTTAAGGACTAACGAAAAAAATACCTCAAAATCATAATTAAGTTCCGAAACCGCTTGATAGCAAATAACATTATAATTTTTCCGCAGTTACTGAAGGAGTAATAAATAAATAACTTCTTGAAAAAGTTTTATGTACACAAATTACTTTGAAAAGTTTTTAAGAAGTATAACTTTTAAGCCTGTTAAATTTTTGTTTTTCTCTTTTTTTGCATACATGGGTTTTTCTCTTAATAATCTTAATTCTACGTATGTTTGGTAAAAAAACAACGTACACTTGACACTTAGCTTGTTATATTTTATGACAAAAATTCTTTTACATAAAAACTTTGTGCATTTTTTCCTTTCATCATGTTTTACTGTTTTATTATCTTGAAAGTTTTTATTAAAAGTTTTTACTTTTCCGCGCCATTGTTTTCTTTTGCCAAACCGAACTTTTTTAATTAAAGCTAAAGAACGGAGTCCCCTGTTGAAAATCTAAAGAGACAAACAATTTTGGGACGTAGCAGAAAACGGCGTGTATGCACAAAAAAAAAATTAGTAACTTAAATATGCAGGCGCAATACGTTCTTTTTTATTTAATTCTGCGCAATCTGAAGATTTTAATTAAATGTTTTAAGTTCACTCTACGCTTAAAAATATGCAAGGAAAAACTAAGTAATAATAAGGCCCGAAGGAAAAATTTTGAGTAAAAGTTTTTTGTACAGCAAAAATTTCAATGAACTCCATCAAAAAAAAACGTTCTTTCTTAACAAACGATTATTACAACTTACTACCATAGTAAAGTTTCTTATTTTATTGTAATTAAAAACACACTTTCCAACAGCAGCAATGCAAACAAACGCTCAAGTTACACGCGTCCAAACAGTCAACTGCCAGATACGCTGTTTAATTAAACTTAATTTTTGGTGCGAAGGCAGAAATGTAGGGGGAAAAACCTCTGTCATTATTATGCTTTGAGCCGCCAATGATGATAATGCGTACACTACGTTGACAAATTTCCAAGAAACTCTGTTGGGATCTGGCGGGGACATGAAGAGCGGGTCTCTTAAGATTTAGAAAACATAACTGACATACGCAAAAGTGTAACGCAAGACGTTGCTTGTAATTATCAAATGCGTTACGCACAATGAATCGAGGGTGGCGTTGCGTTAAGTCCTTGAGTATTTTGACAGTTTTGCTAAATTGAGGCAGGAAAAAAATGCTTAATACGATTGCAGACAACAATTTTAATTACACTTTGAAGTCAATGTGACAGTATTTAAAATAACAACAAAAAATATAACATGAATTTAGAGGCACTCACATGCTTATGAGAAGAAAACAAATTTAAGAAGAAATCCTTTTACCAAGAAAACGTTAAAATTAAAATATCAATCAAGAAATGTTACAAGTATAGCATAACATTGCAATATCAAGAGATGCAATTAGTGTTGAGTTCATGTGAAAATTTATAATCGCCAACAAAATTCGCCCATTTGAAAAAGAAAAATTATGTCAGAACTGAAGAAAATTATAGTCCGAATTGAACTAAAAATAAGCAAAAACAAAGGAAACATAGTATATTTATCTATCTATCTATATTTGTCTTTTTTAGGTCTACGTAAAATTTTTCATATGTAAATCAATTCAGTTTGTTACCCACTCACATCTACTGTATGTTATTAATTTGTTCAACTCGAAAAAGCCATCAACACTCATTATTATTTATTTTTAGATCATATTACCATCTCTATTTTAAGCAACAATAAAAAAAACACTAAAGATATTGATTATCGATAATTTTATGGTTCACCAATTGATATTAAATAAAATAGAGCTACCATTTCGGTCATACAATTAGCTGCTCTACAACATTGCAGATAAAAATAACCTTAACCTTTAGCAAATTACTTTTCTACAGCAGCACTTAAAATGCGCTAGGTTTCACCCGTAGAAAATGATAAAACACACACACACGCAAGACCACATAGATAGACAGATACTTATGGCAACACATATGCAATAAAAAGAAAATAAAACAAAAATCCCTCATAAAGAAGACTGCAATATAAATCCAATTGCTATCTGTAACAATAAATCAGTTTTAATGCTCATCAAAGAAAAGAAAAAAAACAAAAACCAAAAAAAAATAAAAAAAAATTATAAATAAAAAATTCCAGAACTCTGCTACATTTTTACAATTTGTGTAGAAATAACAAAAGTGTGGAGTTTTTGTTACAATTTCTTTAGTAAAAATAAATACAAAATGTATGAAACTTTTGTAGAACTCTTTTAAAGTAAGAATTTCACAGACATATAAAAACATGCACACATACATATATTTGTATATGCAATCATTATATGTGTTTTGTAGTATGAGCACCACAAGAAGTAGTTGCTGTAGTAGTGGTGTTTTAGTCTTTCGTACTTGACATTTTTATTCTGATAAAGTGACTTATACGTATTCCTCAGAAGAAGTGGCAGTATATTATTACACGAGTTTACTTGGTATAATATTATAAAGAAACTTTTTATTTTTATTTGTAAAAAAATTTGTAGTTTTATTATACCCAACGAGAAAATTCAATTGGAGCACACGATTTTTATAGAAAAAGTAAACAAAAATCAATTATACTTTTGTTCCCATTTTGAACACAAAGTTCTGACTCGTTAATGGATACATTCAGGTATTATCCAACATCGGTATATTTTGGCGTAATAGTTGTTTTTTTTAAATAAATTAATTTTACAACAATTATTTGGCTTAGAATGTTGGAAAAATTTGCAAAATTGATTTGCAAAATTGATTTTGCAAATTTTATTTATTTCTTAGTATTTTGATGCAAATTTGAAAGAAAAAGCTTACAACAAGATATAAACAAAAAGAGCAACCTAACATCATGTACGCGTCAATCTTAGGTTAGGTTAGGTTAGGCAGGAGGGACAGTCAGTTACAAAGAACCGACTCAGTTAGACCAAATGTGATCCATTGTTATACCACAGGGTATCTGACTATAGCCTCTCGTTGATCAAATGAAAACAATCTAAGTGACTTGTGGCGATTTCTAGCAAGTGCGGGACAGGAGCAGAGAAGATGTTTAGTATTTTTCTCTTCTTGTACATCTTCACAGCTTCTACAGAAGTCAAAGGACCGCATGTCTGCCGATGAGACAGTGGCCAGTTATGACTACAAAAACTGACGAGACACTATGTCTAGTGCGCCTCAATCTTACATCGAGCATAGCAATAGTCAAAATTTTAAGCTTAGAACCTTGCACAGTTTGTGGGCTGTATAACAGCTTTACACCAAAGTTAATTCGGCAAAGTTTGCTCAACGGTATTCAAAAAATTCCTCCAAGCTAAGTTTCATGATATAGATTTATTTTTTTTATAAAAAAAAGCCATAAAATTTTAATAAAGTAAATTTCTTTACGTGTTTTCCGGATTGAAACCTAGGACAACAATCTTTGAAAGCAACCAGCTTACTCCTTGATCTTTTCACATAAGTTCAAATGCTGGATTTAAGCAAAGGCGCACGCCTGTGATGCTTTCGAAATGCAAAACTTTGTGATCGATATGTAATGATATTTTAATCTTAACGGATCGATTCTGAATAAGTTGTAGTACAATACACTTTACCGTTGGGTATGTCTGCTTTGTCGTTTTAACTTCAAAGGTTATTGTGTTTTATTACCAATGCCATGTTCAGTTGTGCTATTTTTTATGATGGCTACTAATAGTAAAATATATTTTGTGGCTTGTGAAAGAGTAAAAATATACAATTTCAAATATTCAGCTTGGAATAAAGGCGCTGTGATTTTATTACTCACTTAAAGCAAGTGAAATGAAAAATATATGATTGCTATTTTATATGAAACCAAAATATATAAGCCAACAGTTTTAAAACAAATGTAGGTCTCAAGAACTTTTTCCACAATGTTACTATTATATTTGAACTAAAATAGTTTTGCTTGTGCCGTTTGAAACGTTGATTAAAATAATTTTAGCTTTATAAAAACACTTTGTTTTTTTGAAAAAAATCATTTAAATTTACTTATAAATGCGTAGATGAACTCTTATGAGTTTAAGGATGAAAAGGACTTTCAAATATTAATCTCAAGAAACCGATTACCATATCAATGCTAAATAACATGAAAAAATCTATATAATATAAGCGAAATTCAGGTCATTTGAAGAATATTTTGTGTTTTATTTCAATATAGAACAGCAACAAACTAAAAATAAATAAAATAATTCCACAATATTAAGTAAACCTTTTGTTTTAGTACTGAAAATGCGCTGAACCTCCAAATGCTTTTACTGTTTATCTTAACTCCTTACGGAGCATAGGGGGCTCTATAAAATTCTATCAACGTACGCGATCTGTAGCAAGTACCTCCAACACTTAACCTATTCCGGCGTATTTCTTGCTCTAGTGCACGTTTCCATGATGATTAAGGACGGCTATGTTTCCGCTAACGTGAGGATTTCACTCTAATGTTTGCGGCATACTTCAGATGGCTATATCCGTAAAGTGTGTCCAATATATTTAATTTTTTGCTGTTTGATTTCAATGGAAATTAGATCATGACGGTTTTAGTTGGATGTTAAAAAATATTCAGATGCAGTATTTAAAATTGTAAAAGGCATATTTTCCTTAATAACATGAACTTTGAAAATTCAAAAAAAAAAAGATTAAAAAAATGTGTAGTATAACTCTCACTCAATATTAGAAGAACAATAAATTTTAATAAAAATCAGAGATTCGAAAGCAAAATTATGTCCAATTCGGCGTGGAATGCTCCAAATGCAATTTGAAAGCCTTCAAAAATATGTAAAAAAGGAACTCAAACAATCAGAAGGAATCAAAAATGTGGAAGTCTGTTGTGTTTGTCACTATTTCTGAGCCGAGTATCAAACCCAGCTGCATTGAGCTTGGAACACTTTCACTGCATACAAGGACGGCCTTACTAAAAACTTGTAATTCTACAACACATAGCGTAACCAAGCTGTTCCTATCTAAATGATGAATTGTTGTTTTACATGTTTCATTATTTAAATAGAATTATTATGCGTCCTTTGAAAACACAAATACTACAGTAGCTACCTAATGAAGCAAAAGTGGCCACAAATACATAAGCAACAACAAAAGTATTTTAAATTTATTTAGCAATATGCAACCTAACAACGGATCCTGCATACAAAACTCGTTAAATAAAAAAAAAAACTTAGAGCCGCTGGCGTTTGTATAATAATAAAAATAAAGTTATTGTTGTAACATTTTTTCTTTTTTTGAAAGATTCTTATCAGTATTTGTAGTCTGGCTGTTGTGGGTTCATTGCAGTCCTTTTGTACACACAAATTTTTATCAGTGTTCTTTGATCACACAATTTGTTGTTGTCATTTCTGTTGATACTACAGTGTTCTTGTGTCGTTATTCTTTCATTTATTTTTTTCTATACTGTCGCCGTGTCGACGTCCTTTTTGTCCTTTTGTTATTGCAGCGGCAGCAAGCAATGGCGGCGACTTTTTGTTTGTTTATCAAACGACCGCTTGTTAGTTTTATCTGTTTGTTTATATGTCTCACTCATATTATCTCACTCCAACTAACATATAATAAAGTTTTAAATTTTTCACTTACACTTTGTTTTCATTTGTTCGTTTTATTGGGGTGTCTTAAAAAATAAAATTTAAAAAGTTTTCTTGAAGACTTGACCATGGATTTTGGGGAAAAGTGGTGTTAAAATCGAGTGTTCTGAAACTACCGATGCAGTTTGCAAATTTTGCCTCAAAGAGATATACGAGTTATTTGAAAGGCAAAAACGTTGATATTAAACCAATTTTTTAAAAATTTTCAGGTGAAATTTTAATTTTTATTTCGGTCTTTTTGGAATTTTAAAATAATGTTAAAAAAATTTCTATGAAAATAAGTACCACCCTAATGGAGCACATTCATTTTCATTTAACTTTAGAGCCAAGCGATAAGCGTCGAATGTTACCACGACATGTTGCCGCCGCTCTTTTAATACATAAATTGTTGCATGCGACAGTAAAAATTAATTTTGCTATATGTCCTCGTTTTATTTAGTTGTGCGAGTAGTGTTGGTGAAGAGGATGTTTACGCTGATGTTGTCATTATCTTATGACTCCTAAAAATGTTGTGCTTACGTACAACACCACCGAAGGCAACATTTGCGTGTTATTTAAATGTTTATTTGCACTTTTGTTTTACATATTTCATTGAAAAGGGACCGTTTATTTCACTTTGTTGAATTTCCTTAATTATAGCATATTTTTGGGCGCATCTTCAAAAGGGGTGTTTTTCAGCTCCGCAGATACCTTGTTATGTTCGTTATAATTAAAGTTTTCTTATCGTTTGCGAATGCCCTTATTGTCCTCGAAAATGCCAATTATTGCAAGACCAATTTATAACTTCTTAATTGTCGTTTTTGTTTTCATTTTTCTTCTTAACATTTCTAATAGCACAATAAATTTTCTAGTAGCAGAGAAATTTTATAAGAAATTAAGGGGTAGATAGGCGGATGAAGCGAGGTGAGTGTGCAAATATGAGGATCGAGATGTGATAAGTAATTGTTATGTATGAGACCTTAGAGAATAGAGTAATACACTTGCTGGCTTTAATCTCTTAAATTAAGTATCAAATTCGAAAAGTGGTTGATATTTGTCATTAAAATCTATTTTAATTTTTGCTGATGAAATCGAAGATTTTAAATTTTTTTTTTAAATTTCTTTAGAAATGTGCCCTTGATAATATATTTTTTATTTTATGTAAGGTTAAGAAATAATAAGAAAGTTTATTGGCTCATTGGTTAATAGCTCAATGAGTTTTTTAAATTAAGATAAAACCAAGTTATCGAGCTTTTAAAAAAGGAATCGAAGTGTTTTTTACCATTTTTTTCACTATCATATTACGAAATGCTTAAGATATACAAACAACATAAGTCTGTATTTATAAGTAAAACATAACCGGGTAACAGTTTTTATTAGAACGTTGAGAGAATTAAAGATAAAGAATATGAGTCATTTCGAAAAATAAAAGGCTGCGTAATTGTTAGGGAATAGAAAATGCATCGGTCTCGTGCCAAATCATAATGTTAAAAGTTGAACAACAAGATGTAGGTAATGGAGTTTTGCTTAACCCTCATCAATTTATGTTATATCTTCATTTATTGGTTTGAGTCATAGTTTTTGAGTAAATCAGCCGAATTGAAAAAAATGTGATTTGCGCATATTTTTTGAATAGTCACCAATAGGAATAGCTATCTGATTTAGAGGTTTTATCATGAAACTTGCCTTGAGAATACGTAGGTTATATGGTTTAAAAAACAAATGACTTTTTGACAAAGAGTCCAAGTATTTGTTTTACTCTACAACTTTTGTCTAAAATGTATATTATGACTAACGGCTATATTTCGACCACTTTGAGCGGCCATCAATATGAATGCCGGTAATCTGCATTTTTATGTGCCTTAAGGTCTTTGGTAAATCTCGTCTCTAATATTTTGCACACGCACGTATCTTCAGCGTTTGATCCCTTTACCTATTAATAAATAATTTTTGCTTAAATACTTATTACAAATCAAATCAAAAAAAGTCCTATTTTATAATAAAAGTAAAAAATGAGAGCAATAAAAACATTTCAAAACGCATTTTAATATTTAAGAAAATTTCTGATACAAAAAAGTTCAAAATAAAAATACAATAGAGCTTCATTTCGTAAAAAATGGCTAAATCTTTTTTAGCATGCTTTTTTTAACTTCTTATATTGTGCAATAGTTAATGTCCCTTACACCAACACTATGTTCGTTAAACTTTAATATACAAGCTAAGCTAACATCAAAGCCTTTGAAGTCGACGTAACTATTATACGTACATCTTTACCACTCACTCGCTCATATGCGCTTACATACATAAGCCCCTTAACAAATTTCTAAACACAACTTACGGACTTACAGCATGTAGTTTTCAAGAAACTTGTGCAGATGTAAAGTTGCTGTTTTCATAAGGTTTTAGTTGGAATTTCTTACGAGCTTAAGCTCAAAAATAAACTACAAGCAAGAAGTAGCAGATTTTACTGTAAAAAACAAAGAACAACATAGTGCCAACAGTCAACATGCTACAAGAGTTTTCAAAAGTCAACATCAAAGACCTGCAGTGCGACTGTTTCTGTCCTCGCAGTTTCTTGAATTTGTTACAGCTACTTATTTTAGTGTCACTACAAATGCTGTGCTGTTGCTATTTAAAGTGTTAAGCCTACATGAGTAGACACTTTAAGTAAACGAAACTAGCTAAAAAAAGGAATTTGGTCATAAGTTGTTACAAAGCTTAACTCGTAGGCCAAAATTATATTTTTAATTGAGAAATGTTCCATTTGTTTCACCTCGCAGTTACAATGAGCCAAATAATTATGTCAAAATATTTCAAGAAAAAATATATATCTGTATGAAACAAAAGCTATTTGGTTAGGAAATACAATACTTTGAAACAACGGTAAGTTTTTGGTTTATTATTTGTAATTAATAATAAGGTGCTTTCACCTTGCTTTTATTTCTTAATAAATTAACAAAATCATAGGAAAAAATTTAAATAAGTTTATCCTCTAAACTCTCTCAAAGTGCTAAGGCTTTCTCAAAATCATTTTAAGGAAATGTAAATTCAAATAACTTGAAAAATTCACTGTTCATCTATCCACATGCATAAATATGCTTTACAGCTTCTGTTTAAATTAATTTTTTTAAGTCATGGAAATTGGAGGTTTTCTTATAAAATAATAAAATAATATTTCTATAGTCTTGTTAAAGTAACCCTAAGAAATGTAGAATGCTTGCCATTTTAAAATTTTAATCTCTTAAAACACTCTACTGAATGCCCACAAAGGGATTGTGCTAACTGTGTACTTTGTTTCTATCAAGCAAACCTAACTTTTATAACAAAACAAAATAACAAAAATTTGGAGGACATCATGTAAAGGGTGTTTTTTTTAGAGGTTTGTTTTTCGAATAGAGATAAAACTGGCATTTTATGGTCAAATCTGGCAACTCTAATGTCATTTATGTTTAGTTTGGTTTGCCATTTCATCATGAACAGGTTGACAAAAGAACAACGCTTGCAAATTGTGCAAATTTATTTCGAAAATAATGGTTCAGTTCGCGAAGTTTACCGCAAGCTCCGTCCATTTTATGGTCGACATAATCGTCCATCAGAGCAATTAATTCGGTTAACCATGGATCGTTTTCGCACTACGTTTACTCTATGTGATAATACGCATCCGCAGAGACGTCGAACAGTGCGCACCGAAGAAACAATTGCCGCTGTAGAGCAAAATGTTGAAGAGGACCCGAATGAATCGATTCGCCACCGTGCACAGCAATTGGAGCTTTGTCCATCAACTTTATGGAAGATTTTGAGCAAAGATCTTGGCTTGCGACCTTACAAGATCCAGCTTGTGCAAGAATTAAAGCCGCGAGACCATGCAATGCGTCGTGATTTTGGTGTATGGGCCGAAAATGAGATTGATCTCGATGCTGATTTTCATCGCAAAATTTTGTTCAGTGATGAGGCTCATTTTTGGTTGAATGGCTACGTCAACAAGCAAAATTGCCGCATTTGGAGTGAAGAGAATCCACATGAGACCCTTGAGACGCCATTACATCCACAAAAACTGACTGTTTGGTGTGCTCTATGGGCTGGTGGAGTCATTGGGCCATACTTCTTCCGAAATAATGCTGGAGAGTCAGTTACCGTTAATGGAGACCGGTATAGAGCCATGATAACCGACTATTTTGTTCCCGAATTGGATGGCATGAATGTGGATGAGTTGTGGTTCCAACAAGACGGCGCTACATGCCACACAGCGCACGTCATAATCGATTTATTGAAGGAAACATTCGATGAGCGCATAATTTCGCGGAATGGACCTGTCAATTGGCCACCAAGATCGTGTGATTTGACACCATTGGATTATTTTCTTTGGGGATATGTGAAGTCGCTCGTCTACGCCAACAAACCAGAAACGTTAGGGGACTTGGAAGCCAACATTCGTGGCGTTATTGCCGACATACGGCCCCATATGCTCGAAAAAGTGGTTCAAAATTGGACCTGTAGAATGGGCTTTATTCGAGCCAGCCGCGGCGGCCACATGCCCGAAATCATATTTAAACATTAATGACATAAAATTATCCTTCCAATAAAGCCAAATTGATGGACATTAAAACGATTTTCTTGTGTTTTATTTCAATTCGAAGCTCTATACCTCTAAAAAAAACACCCTTTACTTCATTAAAGTTTTAGTGGATATTTTGTTCAAAATTATTCTTTTTGTGTATGTGACAAAACACTTTTTGAGCAGACTCTTCTTCTTCACCCACTTACTGGATTTTTCAAGTCAGCTTAATATGCACGACACGTTGAAATCTTTTAATGTTGATATAAAGTCATTGACACACATGCAAGCAAAGCTAAGTGTGTGCGAAACATGTTCACACATATTTGTTGACATGCTCACTTAATATCTTGGTGTTTATATTAAAAAACGCGTTTCCAACACTACCTAGGCAAAGGCTAAGAATTTCTTACTCTTCAAAAATTTAGAGATTCCACGCATGTGTTAATGTCAAAAGTTTTTATTACACTCACCTACACAAGTACGCACACGACCATATCGTGTCGTGTTAATTCCCAGTAGGCAAGGGCAGGAGCTTGCAGGCCTCTAGCAGGCCTTACCTGGTAAGATTAAGGCCTTACCACCTCCTTTCAAACTTACTTTCTTTTTTATATGAAACGTCCCGATAAGTAAGGCCTCATTTAGCAGGCCTGATAGAAGTACTCTTCGAGCAGGTCTTCCTACATCACTTGCGTCAAGAGCCCTTCTAAGAGCGCTTACCGTAGAAGGGGTCATAGAAGTACTTTGAAAAAATTAAATCTTAGTACGTCGTGAGACTCTTAGTTAAATGTTTTTTTTATCTGCGTCAACCTCCCACACGTTCATAGTTTTAATGTTTATTTTTTGTGATGATTTATAATTTCACATTGAATACACAACACTCTACCACTTTAGCATAACATGAAACAGAAGACCAACCTAGCAACATGCACACCGTTCCTTACTGCTAACCATGTATCAACTTTTGATGTCGTATAAATACAATCCAATGACAAAAAAGTAATGTCGAATCATAAAACATTGCAATACATGAAATAAAAAAATACATGAAGTCCTTCTTTTTTTGCCTTCTATTATGAGGCCTTATAGCACTGCTGCTGTGGGAAGGCCTTATAGCACTGCTGCATAATAACATTTCATGAGTATACACTCAATGGAGTGTAACCATTCTGCTAATTAAAAATTCACTACTTATAAAATTTACTTATTGTTAATATTGACAGATTGTAAATAAAAACAAAAATCATAAAAAAAAAAAAAAATTTTTTTTGTTATTTACATGAAAATTTAGTTTTGAGAAGGCTTCTTACAATCGGAGCAGTGCTAGCAGGCATTCTCTGGGGAAGGCCTTGCTCAATTGCCTGCTGGGTTGTTTTGTTGTAGTCTTCTTTTCTTTAAAATAACTTGCTTGCTGCTTTTAATTAAAAAATCTTGACACTTTTTTGTAAGACATTTTAAAATGCCTTAATTATAGCCTTACAAAATTTGAAAAAAAAAAGTTCCTTTGTTTGCTAATTTAGTACAAAAAAAAGCTGCATCTATGTAGCATGAATGTAGTATGCACTGAGATTTTTTTATTTTTAAACAAAATAGCTGTTATAGCAATTAAGAATAATAATAAATTTAAATAATTGATATGAAAGTAATTAACGCAAAAAAGTGTTTTTAATATGAAATATTTTTTGCCTGTTTGAAACAGTTCACATTGCATAAAACTAAAAACCACCCAAGCAAACGAAACATATCATATAGTAAAAATAGCTATCAATAGGTTCAATAGCAAAGAAATTGTTTTGTTGTAGACAAAAACTGAACTGAACTCGATTATTATAAATTTTATAGCACTAGCATATCAGGCAAGCTGCGTTATATCGATCCACTTTGTATTGGCAAAAATAAAGTACTTGCGAGGAGGATAGTTTCCAATGAATAAGAATATAAAAGAAATTGATATCGCAAAATTAATATATAAATTAAAGCAATAAATTGAGCAATATTATAACAATTGTACTGCAAAAAACTATTTTTTGAAAAATTTCAAAGTTATAACTTCATAACTGCCTCAAATGAAGGTTGAGGCACAAACACACTCTTAAATGTAAGCTACAAAATGCTGCATGTAGGCAATCCATCGCTAAAATGCTATGAGGTTTTTAAAGTTATGGCGCAGAGGACAAAACCTTTGGGTACTGCCACCAATGCGCTAAAATGTGTACAAACTTATTTTTAAAAGAGTGCTTACAGCAAAATAAAACTTGAAAAATACAAAACAATAAATGGGAGAGCAGAGAAAATTTCGATGTAAGCATAAGCAAAAAGTATTTATAAACTAACTGGAAATATGTTTAAAGGTAAGAAAATGTTTCAGTTAGAAAATTTTTGCATTCTTGATGAAAATAATTTTAATAAAATGTATATCCTTAATAAAAAATACATAAAGTTGGTCAAAACTAACATTATTCTATCATTAAATCTCACATATCTTACAAATAAGAGCTGCTTTAGTAAGAAGATTGCTTCAAGACCTTCTGGATATTCAGCAATCTAGCGTAGATCCATAGACTCATGCATGGCATTTAGTTAATATCTTTTATTAGATTAAATAACATATGCCCTTTGAATTAAGAGCACAAAATTTTACTCAACATACTTTGTGAAACTTTTAAGGTTTGGCTTTAGTCAAATTTGTAGCTCAACTTTTTTGAACGATTTCAAAGCATATTCGAAAATTTGCAGACCCATGACGGACTTCCTAGCTAGTCCTGACTATATTTTGAAACAAGAAGTCGGTTATAACAAACCCGGAAATCATTTTTCTTTATCTGTATTTTGCAAAAACTTTTTTAAAATTTAAAAATGAGGATAACGCCAATTTGATTTTAATGTGCATACACAGACACTACACCTCACCCCAGGATTGGTTTATAATAAACAAAGGTAACGCATTAGTAAATTAAATAAGTATCTAGTTACCCAGCTAAATGACATGCGATTTGGTGGTTTTGCAGCACCAAGCGAAATGTGATCACTGTGCTAAGCTGATTCAAACATTGACCTGATTAAATGTGGGTTAATATTAGACACACATGTTTACATTATGGAAAATATGAGTACATAAATTGTTAGTTATTAGCCAAAACATTTAGTTAGTTTTCTTTAATCTTTAATTAGAACTTATTTAAAGTAACAATATTGGCAGCATAGCCAAAAATTTTTTAGAATTATTCTTGACTTCAAAATCAAAGTACATCCTTGATATCCAACTTAAAAAATAGCTTTGCAGGCGTTTTATACCACTAATAGTTAACGTCAAGGACTTATTACCTGGAAAATCTGTTGTAATTTTATTACAAGATGCCTTTATTTGATAGTGAAATAAAAGGCATCAACTATTTTATTGACTTTAGATTAAACTTCTGTTATGGGAAAATTTTAAAGATTTTCTCAGATTTGTTACAGTGAACATTTTTTTTTGTGCATCTTTGCTTTGTGTACTTATCAGCATTTCAAGAAGTAATTTCGAAAAATTATTTCGTCGAATTTTTGCTTATAGAATCTAAAAATTTCTGGCTTATCATAAATTAGCAAATTATGCTCATAAATGAAAATCTTTAAAGTAATTCAAACAATTCTTTCATATTTTCATAAAGTTTTACAACAAGCGTCTAATAAACCTCAAATTACTTTAAAGTTGAAAAGAAACTAAGGTAACAACACAGCAGTAGTAACGCTGGATAGCCAGTTGGTCAGGAGGCTGCAGCGCCAAATATTTAAAATTCCGTTTGACCTTTATGCTTTTGCTGGTACCACCAGAGCACTTAGCATATTATGACCGTGGAAGCCAAAAACATTCGTATGCTCAACTGAAAGAGAAATGAAAACAGCACATAACTATACTAAGGAACTCCTGCTCGACGATTTGCCAACGTATGAATTTTTCAAAAATACCCTAGAGCTCTCGGGAAAGTTCAAGCAAAGCAAACGATAGTGAAACAAAGTACTGCAAAGGCAACAAAAATTTGCAATACTCGCTTACTTTAGTAAACATTACGACACAAGGAACAACAGAAATAATAGAAATGTTATATGAAAAAGGCCACAACAGCAACAACAACAACTACTTCAAGGCAGTTGTGGCAATATAACGAAAGTTAAAATGTAATAAGGCCCGCGAGGCGCATCTTTACATAAAGACGAAATAAAAAGAAAAAAAAACAAAATATTTACAAAGAGAAAACTTATAATGAGTAAAATGTTCTTTTATCTGAAAATGCCTGTAAATAACTCACTCACAGCAGCCTAGTGTTGCCAATGACATATTAATGCTTTCGAAAATATTCCTAAGCGGGTAGTGTAATTATTAACATCTTAAAAATAAGTCTCACTCGTCCATTTAGAGGCTAAGTGCAACATCCAACATCGGTTTGAGAACAATAACCAGATGTATTACATATAACTTCCAAGGGGTAAGATCAATATCTAATGCTCAGATCTAAAGTTGTCAAGACGCTATATAATGTTCTGAAGATGACTTTCAACAAAAGTCGATAGTGGGGACTAAACTAAATAAATTAAACAATTTTAAAATCAATTTTTTAATGTTTCGTTAATTGATAATTTTTATATAGGAATCAATTTTTTTTTTGTTTTTATCATCGAACATAAATTTTTTTAGTTACCATCAAATTATTTCAAATTAATTTGTTTTTCTTTATCGTTAAAAATTAAATTTGGTTTCAATTTTTACATATCTCAATACATGGTATTAAACGAGCTGTAATTATATGTAAAAATGGTGCACATCTTCAATTAAAATTTCAAATTTTCCAAAGTTAGGTCGAGAATTTCGATTTGATTGAAGAGCTGACCTATTGTGATGAAATTTAGTATGCGGATGTCAATCATCGAATTGAATTTTTATTGAACCAAAAGTAGTTGAAATTGGAAAAGTGGTCGTGGATTTTTCAATTTCTTTAAAATTTCAGTGATTTGAATTTTCTTTAATCATGCACAAAACAGATATCCACATTCTTAGGAGGACAAAGTCTCAGCATAAATTATTTTTCAAGTCTTGCTCTTAGTTGGTAACACTATTGCTTGGATAAAAATAAAATAAAATTTCAAATAAGATTTTACTCTCCATTATTTTTGTCGCTTACACTTTTCTTATGCTTTGTGTGTTTTGTGCTTTATTTTGTTGTTGTTAACTTTTTTTTTTAAAAGTTTGCTTGTACTTGTCTTAGGCTAATAACATAATTTAGCCATGAGTGCATCAGTTTAACCGCACATTTCTTGTTTCTCTTTGTTTTCAGTGTTGCCAGCGTGGCCGTAGTTTTGACTTTGACAAAATTTTTTAATAACGTGTTTTTACTTGCAGCTACAAGCTGTATGCGTTGCATGGAGAGTTTTTTCTTTAATAATATTTTCTTTTTTTTTGTATTACATATTTTTAATTTTGGTAATTTATAATTTTTTACACTTTAACTTAAATATTCAATGAAAAACTGAATTGCTGTTTAGGCTTTGTAGACGATGACTATGGGATTAAGCATCACTGCCCCTTCAACGTATGCCTTTCTGCGTATTGGTATTAATGTTGAAAATTGCTTTTTGTGTCTGTTGGTAATTGTATGTATAAGTGTGTATAAGTGGGAGAGCGAAAACTTTTGTTAACATGAAAAATCCATTTAAAATTTCATTCGTATGTGTCTTGTTTTAAAATGGGTGTGTGTGTGTTGGAGTATTTTCCCAATGTGCACAAAAACGGATGCGGATCCGTAACGGATCCGAAACGGACATCAAAAACGGAAAAAAAACCGAAATCTGCTTTATCGTGTCCGTAACGGATCCGAAATGGTTGTCATATACGGATCCGTTTCGGATTCGTATTTCGTGTCCGTAACGGATCCGAAACGGACGTCATAAACGGAAAAAAACCGGAATCCGAAACGGATCCGTTTGGCACATTGGGTTTGTGAGCAGCCCAAGAAAAACGACCGGCTAATGGACGCTTTTAAGCAAAATGTTTGATTAATTTACTAATTTATCGTTTAGAATTTAAGGCATCTCTTAACTTTTAAATAATTTTTAAGTAGCGAAATGAAATATTATTATGAAGCAGCATTTTATCTTGTATCACATTTTGCTTATAATTTTGAATTAAACATTTTTAGCCAAATTGCTCACATAAAATTTACTTATTTTTAATGCTCCTAAATGGATTATATTTTCATTTATATGTAATTTATAGCTTATTTTTCAATGTATGTTGCTCACTTCAACTGAAAGAAGATATTTTCAGTTTATTATTATTACGACAATATCTGACCAAAATCTATAAATAAAAATGCTAAGTCATTAAATAAAAGCGGATATATCAATAAATTTAATAATTGTGCATCCGTTGCAATTACCACGAACATTGCACATATAAATAAAAATGAGTGAGCCAAACTATGCCATAAAAGATAATCTGCCGTAAGGTACAACGTACATATAAATTATTAATCTTCATAACAATAAAAATAAAATGCCAATACATACAGTGGGTATAAATTAAAAAATGAATATTAACATTAAAACCGTGAACAATCAACTTTAACTAATTAATTATGCTGCCATGTAGGCATATATCCTGTCACTATATGACAAATGACGTCAGCTGAAGCAAAACGAAATAAAATTCTGCAGTAATATATACAAAATAATATTACAAAGCCAACGGCAGTAATATCGTTGTTATTATTGTTATTAATACGACATGCCATAGCTATAGCACATAAATAAATGGCAAATGTTTGTTGTGTCATATGAATATTTTTTTTATTGAGCGGTTTAAAAATACTAATTGCATATGGTTTTTATTGTTTTTTTAAAATTTATGCCAACAAATTAAAATTGTGAATTATGACGAGACAATTAAATGTAGCCGCTTATATAGAAACATATCTTATTTAAATTATTTGGATCAAGATATTGTCAACATTGTCGCATGTTGAATTATTTTTGAACAGAGTAAAATTTTTATAAATTCATAATATTTCGAAAATTGTTTTTGTGCGATTCCGAAAAATACTTAAGAAAATATCGCCAAGAGAATAGACTTTGTTGTTTAAGAAAATTACCTTTTTCCGGGTTCACTGACTAAGAAACGAAAAATTTTGAATCTGAATTCCTTATAGTATGCCAATTTTCTGTAACGAAGATTTTTGAGAAATTAAAATCTCGTATTCCCTAGAAACAAGAAATTTATATTTTTTCAAACCTTGGCCACTAATTGAATTCTGTATATGTGAGCTGAAAATGCTTGGATAGGTGAATGTCGCTCCACTTGAGCTATAAAATTACTATTCATATATACAGAATCTAATGAAATTTATTTTAAAGTCACGAAGCGACGATGACATTTTCGTGGGTGAAATCAGTGATGGCATATATACCAATAACTTAAATTCCGTAGGTGCTTTTCGAAAGTAAAACGTTTTTTTTCGTAATTTCTGTTAAAACCAGAAAAATAAATAATAAATCGATCAAGAAGCATTTTCTGGACGAAAGCCTGACAGATAAGACAAGCAAACGTGGCAAATTTCGTGATCATATTTCGAAAGTTTTTGCAGAGATTGCGTCGAAATTCGAGAAAGAACATCACTAAGTCTTGGAGAAAAAGTCCCTTTATAGAAATAAAATCCTGTAATTACTATGTCGCGAAGACAATTCAATAAAACTCCATACAAAAGCACCAAGGAATTTAACGAAAGGCGGCACAAAAGCATTCCTGAGAAAAAAGTTATTAGCACAGGAACTTAAAATTTTGATAGCACAATTGCTTAACAAAGTAATAGGACGAAACTTGGTCAAACGCATTCTATCGTAAGCCACTTTTTGAAAAAAAAAAAAAAAGATTATAGAGTTGCAGAAAAAAGACATTTAAATAGAAACTGAAATACAACAAGATATGAAAGCAGATAAACATCAAAAAATTAATTAGAGATATAGAATAATCAGTTAATAAAGAACTTATTGGCACATGTATGCCGTCAACAAATTGTTCTTCAAGCATTAAGTCTACTTGAATAATTTTTAGTAATCGAAAGAGGTCGAGAAAACTTTTTCGTATCAGCTGCAAAATTCAACATTCTGTTTAAAATTTGTTGTATGACCAATTCAACAATCAATGTTAATTTAATTGCCTTATTATTGCACTCAATTTGTGTGATCACGTAATAATAATTGTGTGAATTTGCTAACATTATTACCCCACCTACTTTACAACAAATCGGGATTGTCATATAAAATGCTAATTAGTATTAGAAAATTGGATGCCAAAATAATTTACGCAATTTGTTCGAAATGTGTAAAAAGATGTTTTAATTTATATTCAACATTTGTGCACAAAAATTTCATAAATTACGAGCATAACAGCAGTAATGGACACAACAGCCGCAATTAGTGAAAGCGAGAACAGCAAAAGTTGGTGCAACCTAACATGAACGTGAAACTCAGGCTTGAATTTTGGATGGCACTAAAAATAGTTTGCGACATAAATTTGTGTCATATAATCACACACATATACAAACAAACACATTCACTTGCACCTGTACAACAGTTGCGCTAAAGACTTAAATCATATTGTGAAGTGCAACAATGCAAATGTAAACATGTATAGACTTATGGACTGCTGTATGCTTAAATATTAACATGGGCTATTCCATGATTTAGTATATATGGTTTCATGAGTTTTGTTCAAAACCATAGATAGTATGGGCTTAAAAAATACAACCTTATTTTCTCAATTTTATGCAGATAATGCTAACGCTTTTAATAAAATTTACTTGTATTCCTTTGCAATAAGTAATTGCAGTTTTCATTACGCTGCATATGAGAGTGTGTAATCGGATATGTGGCTGCTCTATTCAAAAAAATTACATCTAAGAACTAAAGATGCTTTAATGATTACCTGTGCAAGGCGTTGAGATAGAACATAACAGCCGAAAGACTTCAAATTTTCTTGTGGCAACTCAAAACATCGTTAAAAAATATCAATAAAAGAGAAACTCGCCAGGAATTTCTAGGTTTATGTTCATGTTCGTTTTAATAAATATACTACAAGAATTGGAAGTAGATTTTAGCAAATCTTCAAAGCTTTCAAACAAAATAGTTGAAACAGACTAACTATTTATTAGACATTGCCTGGGCTTTGAGAACATTTGTCAATAGACTTTATGATTTTTTTTAACTTAAACAAATCTAACCGCTGAACATGCAACTCTTGGATTTAAAAGTTCGAGGTCAGTATTTTTGGTAAAAATGGAGCAAAATGTAGACGTATGTCCAGTTTTAGTTGTCATTTTAGAACCATAAATCAAATCTAGCTTATTCTTTTATTTTGCGCGGATATGATATAATGTGCATATCGCCACTAAAACTATTTGATCTACATAATGCTCTATAAAATGTTTACATTTTTGACCTTACCAAAGCCGTTACTTCGTCCTTTCGGAAGCATTTATATCTAAGAATCTGTTTAACTACTCGCATTTTAATATAATTATAAGAATTACAATCTAATAGCTTAACTAGTTGTTTGTATTTTAAAAAAAAAAAATTAAACCATAATTTCTGAGAAATACAATTTTGCTAAATTTGTTGCCAGTCACGTATGGAATAATCCATTTATGAATGTGCAATTGCAAATGAAACTAACAATGGTGGTTTATTTGTAATGGTGATAGTGTAAATATCTCTGTGTGTATGCGGAGTAAATCAGCAATGTTTGTTAGTAAACTGGGACATTATTATTATTTTTAATAATAAAACAGTTAGTAGGTTGGTTTCTTCCATATTCACGTAGTAATGCTTCCATGTGTACGTGTGTGAATGTGTGTGTGTGACACCCGCATACAAATTTACTGTCAGGTAGGCAACAATTTATTTCAATTTTTTATTTGGCGCCAATTTTTTGCACAGATAGCACGTATTTTGAATATAAACTTGCTGTTTGCTGCTTTTATTGTACAGCTGTGTAAGTTTTCTTGTTTGTGAATGTGTGTCATTGATATGCCAGACGTGCACGTCACACATATAAATAAAATGTTGCACAATATTGGCTTCATTGACTTAAAAGGTGTTAATGTGGAATTGCAATTAACACTTTAACAGTTTTTAATGAATCGTTCGGAAATTTGACAAAAAATATATAAAAAATTCAAAAAGTAATCATATACTTAAATACATGCAAAAAATAAAAAAATGTATTTATTTTCGTGCTTCAGTTTAATGTTCAATTGAGATGAAAAGGATAATAAAGTTTTAAAAATTTCTTTGATATTCTATCCAGTATGTACAGACGATAAAAAAATTAAGCTGCACACATGTCGAAGATATGGTTTTAAGGTGCTATTTATCCAGCACATATGTTTTTGAGAAAAATTGAAAAATTTTTCTCTAATATCCAAACAGAGATGGTTAGAGCAGCAATCCACATTTCAGTGAAAGAAAATCTTGCGTTGCAAAGCAAAGATTTAGCCATTAGAAGTAGATTAGAAAAGAAGTGAAAAGAATTAATTCTTAAAATGTGTGGCCATAAGCGCACATAATTATTTTAAGTGCTACAGCAGCACTAAATTGAAATAAAATTTCATGACACTGCAAGCTGCAACCGAAGCATTGACAGCACAAAGGGTAGCAATGGCTTGGCAGTAGCCAGAATCTACTCAGTACCCACAAAAGTAGCGCCATTGCTATGTGCATTCACAGTTGGTTCACGTGAATGACAAAGAAATTACACGAAAATGAGTGTTTAAATAATGAGGAAATTAAAAACAATAAAAGGAAATGAAAAGGAATGAAAAATAATGGCTTATAATGAACAAAAAGGCAGTAAAATGGGAAACTTAACTTAAGCGCAAATTAAGAAAATGAAAATAAAAACAAATTGAAAGAGGTTCCAAAGCAAAGTTGCACCTGGTTTGAAAGGACAAAGTTCAGTCGTTATATAGTTTTTTCTATGGAAATTGAATCTTGTTAAGTTTTAATGCGCTATTACTAATATTTTGTCACTTTTTTCTTTATTAATTAATTATCTTTATTAATTCATGGAACACAATTAAATTTGATCGCTAACAACAAACCACCACACCAGCGGACATGCAAAATTATGCTCAACGAAAAAGTGTATACTGAAATTAAAAAAATTTTGGGAATAAGAGAAACGCTATCCTTAAAATGAAAACATTAGTACATTTTATATTAAAACAAAATATCACCAGAGGTTACAACCGAATATTTAAATTTATTTGATAAACAATTAAAACAATTTACTAACAAAAACCAAATTCAAAAGTTAGGTAGAACTACTCACAACAACAAAAATAAACATTGCTACAGCCACAATATTTGGCCTATAGCATGTCGCTCCAGGATGCATAGAAAGCAGCAGCACAACAAAAACAAATATGAGAATGATGCTGCTGATGATGATAATGATGTTATTTCTAAAGACAATATTTCTCTTGCCGTAGCATACAGCTCATGCTTAAACTCTTTAGAAAAATTAATATTCATAAGGCAGCGCTGCACTGCGCAATGACGCGCGACACAACACAGCTCCACACCGCACAGCCTAACGTAACGCAACGCAGCGTAACCATAACCGTAAGTAAGGTTAGGTCACATGCATTAGTGATGAGAGTGTCATTCATTGTACCGTGTAGCAGAATAAAGGCAGCATATGCCTTCAAGCGGTTGCTGTCCTACCACCAGCTGATGATATTTTTATTTGCTTGCTTTGGTTTTTATGTCACATGATGACGATGATGATGATGATGACGTTGAAGATGACGATGACGATGATGAATACAAAGAGAAAAAAAGAAAAAATCCTTTAATGTAATAATAAAAAAACCAACGAGCAAAAACCAACGGCGTCGACAATGTGTTCTAGCTTTATGTAGATCGAAGTATTTTATAAATAAAAGAGTGAGGTTATAAAAATAGCAAATTTATGCATCAAAAGATATAACAAAAACAAAAAATTATTGCTATTGATTTTTATAGGCATAGAACAGTGCGCTGAACTTGAAAAGGTAGACAATTTTCAAATGTAAGGAAAAAAAATATAATTTATTATAGTAAAAACTGAAATTTGAAAGTGCTCCTATGATTTCTATCTTTCTACCAAGCATATTTTTGTACTTTTTTTCTTAATGGAATATAATTTAATTAGTTTTATATCAATATATAACGAGAGCAATTTTAATTTCGTAATATAATTCAGTTTTTTTTTTGTTTATATCTGCATTTTTTAATTTCAATTTAATTGCGGTTAAGCCTAAGCTAACAATATCAGTGTAAACGATTAAATCAATTAATAAAGTCAATGGCACCAATATCAACAACAACATGCATGCCAACAAGTCGTTGCCATGCCTTGCATATATTGCTCGTTAAATGTTTATATGTAGTTGTATATTAATACATATATCTGTGCTTAGGTTTGAATTTGATTACATGGAAAACTTCCATAAGCCATAGAATTAGTTATGAGCCAGTAGCGGTAGCATTGCATAGCTCTTAGTGATGTAGTTTGTGAGCAGAATTGGATTAACATGAGCATGTGATGTGTGAGCATCATAGAAAATATTTTATGAATCTGCGAAAAGGTTGAGTTGCTTTTGTTTTTGATAACAGATACAAGAAATTTGTATAAAATAATTTGTACAACATGTCGTATGAGCATCATTTTCTTTTCATTGAAGCTAAAGTGTAAAAATCAAAGTTCGATGTAACTTTTTCCTTATAAAACTCAGTCATCTATATTGAACTTATGTTTGCTCTACACAACTTCAAGATTTGAAATATGGCTGCTTAGAAACAACTTTGTCAGGCTTGGCAACTAGGAATAAGCGTCAGAGACTAAAACTCAAAAAAAACATTTTTGTAGAAGATTTTCTACCAATTTTTAAAAAAAAAATTGTCGAAAGGAGCAGACTAACAAAGCCACATAATGTAAAAATTACAAATATGATCTGAAGTATTATTCAGCATGCCTCAATGCTAAATAATTCATTTTTTGATGCTTTTCATAGAAATATTAGCATCTCAGAAAGTTTTAATTTGCAAAATTAATTGATGTATGAAGCAAAAATGCAAATTTTTAAATAACTGGCGCAAAAAAATTGCTAAGTTTGTGTTGTACTGGGTCTAAGTTCATGATAAATCCTGATTTTGTATCAAAACGTAGAAAAAATGGGTCTATGTGACTATAAAAAGAGTTTTTTTTAGTATAATGAAATTTTAGTTGACTTTATAAACAAAAAGTTATTGCGCTTAAACATATCAACCGATTAGAAGGAAATTTCGGCCTATCAAATATATATGTTTGGCTTATTTAGATCACAAAAATTATTTATAAGCAACAAGATAAGTAATTCAGAAAAATTATTTGCGTTAAACTTTCGGATCCAATTTACTTAGATCAGTTGCTTTGCTTAGGAAGAACTACGATTTCTTTGCAAGATTATCGAACATTTCACTCAACAATAATTTTGTACCAATAAAGTTTCACCGTCACACACGCGTAGAACATTTTTTTAATCATTTAAATAAAAAATCAGGATGGATATTTCATTCATGTTAATAATACAATATCTGACTCCAATACCAAAATATATAATTTGGATATAAGCCGAACTGAGTGGACTGAAAACCAACACAGAATTCTGTTTGGTTTTTCGTTTTAAAGCAGGAAAAAACAGGTGAATGTGTTTTGGCTACAGGTACCTCAGCAATAGTTTTCTGAAAGAAGATTTTAAATTGCAGCTTAATAATTTAGTGACTGGAAGTTTATCTGACCATACAAGATTCATTGGCTATGCCCAAAAAAATCTTCTTGAAACAGTAGCATATGCTCAAAACAAATAATGTCCATTTTTCGCTTAGCTTATTTGTCGTCTAATATGTATCGGCGAGATAAATTTTGATGCATAAGGGAGAAGAAATTAACAAAAACTCTTTGGCCTTAATTGATTGAGAAAATTTTGGTTTTTCACACAATTGTCGCTTACGTAATTGCTTTCTTAATTGCTGAGCAATGATTTTCAACAATGAGGGGCAAGCTATGAGCCTTTCCCCATCATCAAGAACATCGGCATTCATCTCATGTTCGGTAGGCATTGCTATACTCAACTCAGCTGTCGTTATTAACATCAACATTGTCACCAACAATGCAACAACATAACTCAGACAATTTAAACATCGATGCAATCAATGGAAATCCTTGTCGAAGCCAAATAGAAATGACGAAAAGAGACAGAGAAATCGACATATGAAATCGTTTGACGTTTTGAGGCAGCATTTCCTTCCACAATATTAATGGAATGATGGTTGAAGGCCATACATTTGCACAGTCACTTGCGGTTGTAACTGACCATGTGAGTGCAAGATGTAGTTTGCAATTGTAGTACGTACTTGTAAGTACTTGCTGCTTTCATTGCTGAAGTTGCCAGCAAAATGCAAACGAAATTAATTGATTTTGAGCAAATCTAAGCAAACAGATTGAGAGATGGCATTTAAAGGTAATGAAAATCATGTAAAATGCTGACCTAAGGGTTACCTTAATTTATCAAAGGAACTTAAGGGTCTATGAGATAAATTGTAGCCAGTAGTATCAACGTCATTAGCTATTTTGATTGTTGTTATTTTGACTAGCTTGTTAATTGATAAACTTATAGATATTTTAAGTGCTTTACAGCAGCACAATAGAATTAGTCACTTAGAGATTATAACTGATGTTGCTGAGTGATATTTAATTTATAATGCATTTTTATGCAGAAACTTAAAATTTCCTATTTAAAATTGAGTGCACATGAACAAAAATTTAAAAAAAGCAAAACGTGATTTGGAAAGAAGATATCTCGTTAAGAATTTATATTCCATTTTGAAGCTCTTAATAGTCAGCATTCAAAATATGGCAAAGGTCCCAAATTTCATGCAATTTTTTAACATTCTCTCTTATTACTGTTGCATGTCTAGGAATAAATTTTTCTATAGTTTTTTATTGAAATACGACTAATTCCTCAAAATTTCCTTGCCTCAGAGCATTTTTCAATTGAATTTGGGATTTTCATAGATCATGTCATTCCACATTATTATTTGAAAGGCACGGATTTTTTCAATAAAAGAGTATGTCTGTATATTGTCACATAATCATGTCATATCATCCCACTGTATAGTACAATCATTCATATGTGGCTTGCGATCCACATGCACGCTATTATGTTACCATACATTGTAGATATGATCTGCACGTTTTGGTACTGTTGATACTGCTACATATGTACATACATACAAACGTACATATGGTGCGGCCAACACAATAAATATGTTTATTTTTCATTTCCTTTTCTTGAAATAAGAATCCACAGTCCAGCCGATTCATAAGAATCCGCTGCCCTGCAGACTTGCTGAAATAAATGCTGAAATGGCATAAATATAATAAAAATGTACATATATATAAATTGTAAACCAAAAATTGTCAATAAAGTTTCAGTTTCAACCTTAACTCCGTGATTGGCGCAGTCGCAAAAATAATCGGCTGTTAAAATAAGAAATCAAGAGATTTTATTTTTAACACAACTGCAATACAATAATAAAAAAAATTGGCACCCTTAATGTGAAGATGCAATAAGGAAGCTAAATAAATTAAATAAAATTAACAACAAGTACACTGCAGAATTCTATTTTGTATACAATAAGGATGTTAAATAAATAAAACTAAATAAAATTGACAAGAAGTACAGTGCAGAATAAAATAATGTAATTTGTGTTGGTGAAAGACCATTTAAATAAAACTATTAAGAAAAAAAATAATATACACAAAAAAAAAAAAAAAAAAAAGAAAAAAAAAACAAAAAAAAAATTTTTTGTGAAATTTTGAAGATTTAAAAAAGGTTTTCATTCCGAGAAACCCCACACCCCCGAACGAAGGATCAGGGTCAGCGTTGGCGTTTTACATTTTAACATTCAACAGCTACAAGCGAACAACATCAAAAAGCAAATATCAACATCATCGTATTGTGCGAAAAAAAAAAAAAGGGAAAGCAACAGCAGAGTATAAGCAAAACAGCTCATCAATACGCAGACGGTTAAGAATTTTAGCAGTTCTACTTAATAAAAGTTCTGGTGAGAAAGAAAAAAAAACCAAGAAAGATGTATAGAAGGAACTACGTAAGTTAAGTTTTACTATCTACTTTTTATTTGTGATTGAATTAAGAACACAAAAAAAGAACACAAAAAAAAAAAAAAACAAAATATAAATAAACGACAGTTGAATTAAATTGTAAAAGAGAAGGAATATTTAATACTATAAAAACGAACCATCAAAATAAAAACATATAAACTAATTACTACCGTAAATTTTAAGTAAAAAAAAAATTTTTTTTGTTGTTGTCCAAATTTTTATTCTCTCTTTAAAAAATCTAATTACGAAAATGGATCAGGCAATGATTCAACAGATGAACCTAATTATTAATTGTATAAAGCACATAAAAGACTATGACGGTTTGAGTCCAAATTCGTTACCGGACTTTATAAAAAATATTGAAAATATACTTCCGTCTTTCGACCACTTTGACGTGGCATCTAAGCGCATTTTGATAGGGTTTATAAAAGACAAATGCGTAGGTGAATGTGTAGAAGCTCTACACAGAGAGCCATCGGATACGTGGGTACAAATAAAAGATTGTTTAAAAAGAAATTTTGGCGAAAAAGAAACTGTTGTTGAATTAATGGATAAATTAAAAATGAAATCATTGAATGGTACTATTGAAAACTACTATTATTTGATTCAAAAATTTGTGAATAGGGTAATAAATAGGAAGATGACGCACGAAGAGAACGACTACTCGATCGATGAAATAAATAGAATAGCATTTCAAGTTTTCCGAAGTCATTTGCCAGAACCTACAAAAACTATGATCATAACTAGGGCTCCTACAACACTTATGGACGCTTACAAAATTATAACTGAAGCTCGACATCAGGGATTTACTCAGTACGGTCCACCCCAATATAGACCTAATACTTCAAAATACACACGAGTAAATTTCAGCGATAATTACAATAATCGCGCTAATAATAAAAATGGTACTTATGATTATCAAAATACCAATAACTACCAAAAAAAACAAAACGACAGATATCAAAGTAATCGATATAATAATCAACAAGAAAGAAATAAAACTCATCACAATGAACAAAGGAACCATGATAACACAAACACTAACTATAGAAATCAACAGTATCATAATTTCAGTAGAAACGACAGCAACTCACAAAATACACGGCGCACTTATAATAATCGATATGAAAGAAGGGATAATCAAAGCGCACAGTCCCGACAGTCTAGAAATTCAAATGGTCAAGAACCAATGGATACTTATAATACAAATTTTTCAGACCAAGCCTCAAAAAATTACCTTACTTAAAATTTAAAAGAGGTGATGAATCATTTTATTTATTGATAGACACAGGTGCTGAATTTAGCTTAATAAAACCAGGTGTTTGTGATCCTAAGTGGAGAACAAAGATTAGCGCAGAAGTTAAAGCCTTTGGAAAAATCTTTAAAAGTAATTATATTTATAAATTTCCATTGTTTAAGGAATTCGGTTCCTTCAACCCAAGTAAAGATTGCGAATTTTTGGAACTCGATTTTCATGATAGGTTCCATGGTCTTATAGGCAACAACATCCTTGATGAAATTAATTGTAAAATAGACTATCCTAATAGGGAACTAGTAACACCTAATGCAAAGATCCCATTTTTTATTTGCAAAGAAGAAGAGGAATATTACGAACAAGTACAAAGGGAAGAAAATTTTGAAATATTAAACTGTCAAACGGAAGAAGTAAAAAACGATGAAAATCACTTAAATAATTTTGAAAAAATTCAGATTGCAAAACTTCAAAGAAAATACGCTGAAGTATTTCACAAAGAAAATGATAATTTAACATTCACCAATAATGTTAAACATAAAATAAAGACTAAAAATGACATTCCAATATATGCTAAAAGTTATAGATACCCAGAAATCCATAAAGAAGAGGTAAATAACCAAATCGACGAAATGTTAAGTCAAGGTATCATTAGAGAATCATATAGTCCTTATAATAGTCCAATCTGGATTGTCCCTAAGAAACCGGATAGTTCAGGCAGACAAAACTGGCGTGTAGTAGTGGACTATAGGAAGTTAAATGAGGACACTATAGAAGATAGGTTTCCAATACCTAATATAGATGACATTTTCGATAAGCTAGGAAAATGTCAATACTTCACCACATTAGACTTAACTAAAGGATTTCATCAAATTGAAATGGATCCTAAGGACATATATAAAACTGCGTTCTCGACAACTAATGGTCACTACGAGTTCTTGCGAATGCCGTTCGGACTAAAGAATGCCCCGGCTACATTCCAGAGACTCATGAACAATGTTTTAAAAGAATACATTGGCAAACTTTGCGTAGTATATTTAGATGACATACTAGTATTTTCTACAAGTATCGAGGAACATCTCGATTCCCTCGAAAAAATTTTCAATTGCTTAAAAAAAGCGAACTTAAAGGTACAATTGCAAAAATGCAAATTTTTGGCGAAAGAAACTGACTTTTTAGGCCATATAATTACTGCGAATGGAATTAAAACAAATCCGAATAAAGTAGAAGCGATAAAAAAAATTCCCTTACCTAAAAATCAGAAAGAGATCAAATCTTTCCTAGGTATTACAGGCTATTACAGACGTTTTATTAAAGACTATTCGAAAGTAGCTTACCACCTCATAAAATACCTAAAAAAAGATAAAAAAATAAATATTAAAGACAAAGACTACATAGAAGCTTTCAATAAATTAAAAACACTTCTTCAGAATGACCCCATTCTGGTTCATCCCGATTTCACAAAACAATTTACTTTAGTTACAGACGCAAGCAATTTTGCACTGGGAGCGGTCCTAATGCAGAATAACAAAACAATTGCATACGCGAGTAGAACCCTAAATGCACACGAGAAAAACTACTCAACCATAGAGAAAGAATTATTGGCAATAGTTTGGGCTACGAAGTACTTTAGGCCATACTTATTCGGGCGCAAATTCGTTATTAAAACTGATCACAGACCTTTAATATGGTTACAGAACCTGAAGGAACCTAATAGTAAACTTCAACGGTGGAAAATCAAGTTAAATGAATTTGATTTCAATACCGAATATATAAAAGGTCGCGAAAACATAGTAGCAGACGGACTTAGTAGAATAAACCCAGACACCGCGAATGAAATTAACATGAATGAACATATCGAAATTCCGACGACAACGGAAGAAACTATAACAGAACTAAGAAGAATTTACGAAGACGAAGAAGAGACTATGCATAGTGCAGATAGTGATAGCACTGATTTGATAAGAATATCGGAAAAACCTCTAAACTTATTTAAAATACAAATGATAATTGATTATGCGCAGAAGAAATCAAATAAAAAGATAATTTTGTATAAAAATAAAATAAGGAATATAATATCAATTACTCGGGAAAGTAACCTTCTACAAACAATGCAAGATATTCTTCCAACTAAAGGGTTGATATCTATTTTTATTCCCCATCCGGATTTATTTCTGAAGTTTCAGGATCTCTACGTGAAATACTTTGCTAAAAATAAAAATCTAAAAATATTAAAATCAAATATACTTCTAGAGGACGTAACCGATAGAGAAGTTTTGCTGGAAAAAATAAAAAAGGCCCACCTTAAGAATAATCATAGAGGAATAAATGAGACATTCGAGGAATTAAAGAACTCAATTTATTATCCAAAATTACAGGAACAAATTCACAAATTTATTAACAATTGTGAAATTTGCAACCTGGCCAAATTTGATAGAAATCCCATACGTCATAGATTAAATATCACTGAAACTCCTAAAGTGCATAACGAACTTGTCCATATAGATATTTGGTACCCATTAAGAAACGTCATGTACCTTACAACCATTGACAGACTTACGAAATACGCAACAGTGGAAAAATTACAAGACAGAACTTGGATCTCTATCCTTAGAGCAATTAAATTAAGAGTTCAATATTTGGGAAAACCTAAAAAGGTCGTAACAGACAACGAATTAGATACAACGACAATAAGAGAATTCTTTAGAGACAATGATATAGAAGTTTATTTTACCACCCCATATAATAAAACAGGTAACGCAGATGTCGAACGTCTACACCAAACGCTAAACGAACATTTACGAATACTTTTTGCAGATCGAGAGTGCATCGACGAAATTAATGAGAAAGTTCAAAAAGCAATCATGTTTTATAATGCAACGATACATTCCACGACAAGGAGAAAACCAATAGACTTTATAAATAATATTCTGACAAGAGAAGAAGTAGATGAATTTTCAAATAGAATGAGAGAAAATAAAATCGACAAAATAAATAAAATTAATGATAAAATTAATAATAACGATTCAAAAATAGCTGAAAACGTTGTAAAAAATTACAGAGCAAGTAAATCTCAACCAAAATACAAAAAGCTTACCAATTATACTAGAGCGGACAATTACATATTAACTAATAATAATAATAATAAACTTAGGAAATATTATAAAAATCAAGTAAAAAGAAAATTCAAATACCAAGAGCAATAATAACGAAATACTGAAATGTTTCGTTACAGATATCGGTTGGTTTATTCATATTAATTATAAACACCCATGGAAGTTACTCGATATCTAAGGAAGATAAGCAACCTCTACCATCTATAAACATAAGACCTCTGAACAACAGCAATGGGTTTACAATAGTTAAGCTGGAAAAGAAAAACGTACTAAGCTCATACACCAAAATACTGCATTTAGTTAATCTCACACAATATAATGAAATTTTAAAAAAATTTGAGAATAAGACAAAGCTATTGACACTCATTAACGACAATTACCTTTATGAACTAATAAATTCGGAGCTAAGTTCACTTAAACAGAATTTACACACCCTTACGCCTTTTACGATTAGGAAAAAACGAGGACTATTTAACTTTGTAGGAAGGGCTTACAAATTTCTAATAGGAACTATGGACGATGAAGACGAACAGGAAATTTACGAACATTTGAACAATTTGGATAATAACGTTAAGAATTCTATTGATGAGAATAATAAGCAAGTTATAGTCAATAGAAATTTAATTGAAAACATGAAAAACATAGAGAACCACATTAACAAGCAACAAGAACTCATCTCACAAAATTTATATAAAATTCAAGGAAAAACTAACGAGGTAATTACTTCAATAAACTCATTTGATCAAAGTTTTCAAATTTATATAACACTCCTAAAAATCAATAAAGAAATCGAGAGATTTTCAGACATAATATTGTTAAGTAAATTAAATGTTCTAGCACACAATTTTTTAACAAGTGAAGAGATAATAAAATATAATATTTCTATTGATATAATGATGTACATGAAGACAAATGTATTGTTTAATGAAGAATTTATTATCTTCGTACTCAATATTCCAAAATTTTCAAACAAAGAATTTTTCAATGGTATGATTATACCCATGCCAAATAAAGAGAATAAGGAGTTGGACATGCAAATTACTAATATTATTTTCAATGAAGAAGAAATTTTCGAGTATACTAATGACATAATAAAAGAGAAAAATCTTAAATACCATAAAAACCGATGCGTTCGTAATATCTTACAAAATAATGATACTTGCATGTATAAAATAAATCGTAATAAAGAGATTGAACAACTAGAAAATAATATGTTAGTTCTAAAAAACTTTCCAAACACAAACATACTGCATAATTGTAATTTTAACCTTTTACAAGTAGAAGGCAATGCATTAATAACATTCCACTTATGTAAAATCAAAATTGATAATTACGAATTTTTAAATGAGGAAGATATTTTTATGAACGTTGTTGAAATATTTGAGATAAATACTGAAATACCTAAAATTGAAGGAAATTTGACATTGGAAATAATACATGGAAAAACTATAGAAAATAGGGAACTAATTGAAAACGTATACTTTAAAAATCAAATTAAAGCAACAACAATCTCAAGTACTATAATCATTGTAATATTACTTTCAGTTATTTTGACATTGTATCTTATCAAAACTAAACAAACAAAAAAAAGTGTAAATAAAATTAATATAACAACTACTTCAAACAGTAATAATCCATTTGCCATTAAGTAATGAAAAAATTAATGTTTTAAAGAAAATTTTATTTCAAATAAATATATAATATATAAAAATATATAACAAAATTAATTTTATGTGATGTAAATTTCAGTAACTTTGCAGGGACTGCAAATAGCTTACGGTGGAGGTGTCACATAATCATGTCATATCATCCCACTGTATAGTACAATCATTCATATGTGGCTTGCGATCCACATGCACGCTATTATGTTACCATACATTGTAGATATGATCTGCACGTTTTGGTACTGTTGATACTGCTACATATGTACATACATACAAACGTACATATGGTGCGGCCAACACAATAAATATGTTTATTTTTCATTTCCTTTTCTTGAAATAAGAATCCACAGTCCAGCCGATTCATAAGAATCCGCTGCCCTGCAGACTTGCTGAAATAAATGCTGAAATGGCATAAATATAATAAAAATGTACATATATATAAATTGTAAACCAAAAATTGTCAATAAAGTTTCAGTTTCAACCTTAACTCCGTGATTATATACTCATCATTTTAATTAAGATTGTGACTGCAATTACTTTTCATTGCTATTTACTTAAAACACCAAATACACACAAAGTGTATACAATACATAGAAAAACAATTTTGCACAAAAGAAAGTATATATGGCTAAATGCTTCAAAAAGCTGTAAGCGGAATATCCGCAGTAATGAAGTTGCTGATAATATGTTGGTCAGCGCCATGATTTTTCATCCAGCCACATAATTTCATGTTCATTGAAAGAAATGTTTGTATGTATTGAAATTGATTATAATCATCAGTAAACTGTTACAAGAATTCCGTTGGTAGCCGGCTGAAATAAAAGTTTCAATGGAAAAATTAAATATACACTGCAAAATAAATCACCAAAGAACTTTCTCAGAAGATGTAAACAAAAAGCATCAGAGTCAGTGCATAATAACCCTCCTTAATTCTGTTAAAAAAAGCTATATATGGACATGAAACGAACTTATAGTTTGTTATTTAATATCTTTAAATTGCTTACAATAACATAAATTGCATTTTATTGAACATTGTGCGTTAATAAATACAAACATTTTGTAACAGCATTCTGCATAATCTAACCGGAATTTTTAGGAAATTATGAAGGTCTTCCAGCAAAGGAGTGGTATGTGCATATATATATAACATATTTACAACATTAAATATTGCTCATCACTAAGCCAGCGGAGCAACTGTCCTAAGATTTAAAAAAACAGGATTTCAAAAACAGAACTTCTCACGTGAGTGGATTTGAAATTTGGGTGACATTTCTTGAAAAAAGTTCGGTTTTCCAAATAACTATGGACGAAAATTAGTTTTCAGTTTGAGGCCATTTTAAAATTGAATTCTAGTTTTTTGATATTTTACAAAACATATTTTTTTTGTTGTGTATTATATGAACACATAAAGGCAGATAGATATATGTGTGTAATATATATATTTGTATGCGTCTGTTCTTACTCACATATTTGCTTAAGCTTAATTATAATGTTAATTAAATTGTATTGCTTTAAGCGTTCCCAGTAGTACTTAATAAAACCACTGCTTCAGTGGTTTTGTGTACGCACATTTATACATACATATGGGTCATTCCATCTATAATGGGCCTATCATTACCCTCATGTTTTTTAAATAGGCTGAAACTTTTTTCAGTGATTGGTCTATCATGTAGAAGATATAAAAAAAATCGATAAAATTTTTTTGACCAGTATTATTGCTTAAAAAAAAAGTTTCAAATTGTGTTAAAAAAAAATCGTAAGTAAAACAAAAAAGTTCATTGATGAATATAAACAAACCACCAGAATCCAAATTAGCTATTATATTATTTTTAGGTAGTTGTGTACTAGTAGATGACAAAAAAACTGCAAATCTGAATAAATGAAGGCCTGAACGGTTTCTATGTGGTAAAAGATAACAAAATTGACCTTCCAAGAAAACATCACTTTCCCAAATACTCCATCATCGATTTCAGTTTTTTTAAGCTCAAAATTTTCAGAACATATAGGAGTACCATCCCTGAAAAATTTATCCATGGTTTTGCACCCTGGTTGATCTTACAAGCGTTTAAAGTTAAGATTTATGATTTGCAATGTAAATTGAAACATTGAGAATGAAAGCGAGAGAATAAAATTTGAATTGATTTCAGTTTTTTTAGGCTCAAAATTTTCAGAACATTCAGGAGTACCATCTCTGAAAATTTGATTCATTTTTGTTCACCTTGTTTCATTTTACAGGCATCTTAAGTTAAGATTTAGGATTTGCAATATAAATTGAAACATTGAGAAGTAGAGCGAGAAAATTTGAATATTCTGTTATATTTTTTTCATAAATATTCCACTGTATACACGCACTTTAAATGCTTGTAAAATGAAATAAGGTGAACAAAAATGAATCAAATTTTCAGAGATGATACTCCTGAATGTTCTGAAAATTTTGAGCCTAAAAAAACTGAAATCAATTCAAATTTTGTTCTCTCGCTTTCATTCTCAATGTTTCAATTTACATTGCAAATCATAAATCTTAACTTTAAACGCTTGTAAGATGAACCAGGGTGAAAAAACATGGATGAATTTTTCAGGGATGGTACTCCTATAAGTTTTGAAAATTTTGAGCTTAAAAAAGCTGAAATCGATGATGGAGTATTTGGGAAAGTGATGTTTTCTTGGAAGGTCAATTTTGTTATCTTTTACCACATAGAAACCGTTCAGGCCTTCATTTATTCAGATTTGCAGTTTTTTTATCATCTACTAGTACACAACTACCTAAAAATAATATAAAAGCTAGTTTGGATTCTGTTGGTTTGTTTATATCCATCAATGAATTTTTTTGTTTTATTTACGAGTTTTTTTTAACACAATTTTAAACTTTTTTTTTAAGCAATAATACCTGTCAAAAAATTTTATCGATTTTTTTTATATCTTCTACATGATAGACCATTCCCTGAAAAAAGTTTCAGCCTATTAAAAAACATGAGGGTAATGATAGGCCCATTATAGATGGAATGACCCATATGTACGTATAAATATGCATGTGCGTGTAGAGCACACGCAAATAATGAAATTCCATTATTCACATACTTCTACAAGAAATGCCGTGTGTCTACTTACAGTTTTACTGAAACCTTTTTTTTGCAACAGACCGCTGGCTTGGCTTTCAGTTAATTATTTTAAATACAAGTGGAAAAATTTAAATATTTACACTAAAGCACACACACTAACAGACAGTGATGAGTGTGGAGTAGTAAAAAAAATTAATGTTTGCATGTGTTTGTGTTTTCATTTCACATTGTGAGTTGTTGTAAATATTTGTTGTACGCTAGCCACCCTGCCAGCAGGCATTGCACGCGAGAAATTTTTTCGTTTTTAGACTTCGGGTCTTTTATTTTTTCAACACTTCCAGCATTATGTTGCTTAATGTTGTAAAATTGTATAATTGTTGTTGCTATTACTGTTGCTGTACACGTCACTCTGTTTACTAATTGCTAGCGTGTCCATTTGTTATGACTTTTCTATGTTGTTTGTGCTTTATGCAAATTAAATGTTTATGTGAAACGGCGAAATAAAATTAAAATTACTCATACGTTATGGCAGACCATTAGACAGTAAATAACATTTTGCACTTCAAAGCTCATAAAAAGTGTTTCATGCAAACGGAAGTATATGTTTTAGCTGAAAATTCGACAGTAGCACATGAAAACAGAGCTTTCAAAGTAAAGGTCACATGTTTGCAAATGCGCATCTAAGCCATGTGTAATCAGTTTCAGCTCAGATAATTTTTTTTTGCCTGAGCCCGACTTTTTTATTTTAATAAAACTGTTTATTGTAAAGGGGGATTCTTTTGCTATTTGTCTTTTCAGTGTAATTTTTTTGACACCTCATGCATGAGTCGTAACATGTGTCAACGCCAAGAATGCTCAATATGCACATGCATTATATGAAATTTTATACAAAATAAAATCTATCGGAAGCCCCGGGCATGCATGTAGGACGGAGCTTCTTTTAAATTTTGAAAAAAAAACATTTTTAGTCAGTCGAATTATCTGTGCAATGTATACTGCAGTTATGTTTAAGAAAAAATTTTTATCGGAAATCCATCGGCGTATGTATAAATCGGTGCTCAAGGATTCTTAAAGATGTGTAAGTAAAATTTTCCATTTAGAAAATATTGAAATTAATTTTTCTTTAAGGGGCTCGAAATGCCACCCTAAATCCATGGCAACGGCTTCCGATGGATTCTTCTGACTTAAAACTTCATGTAATTCACCTATCTAACATTAATGTAATATGAAATGTGTTTTTCTTCAAAATGCTACAAAAACAAAATATGTAAATATGTTTTATACAAAATCCTGGCAAGCATACGTGGTCCGATCAGCACAAAATTTCTCACGTATGTTTTACATAACTTACAATTCAGGAATTTTCAATAAATTTATTGAAATCACAACATTTTCAGATAGCAGTTTATATCTTCTGAGACTAAAGGGTGATCCAATACAAGGTCCATATGACAGCTGTCATATGTCAAATGACTAGTCCATATGAAGTTTGGGTGCAGTATTCAATACGACTCAATCATGAATAGACTTACTCCTGAACAACGTTTATGAATTGTGGAAACTTACTACCAAAATCAGTCATCAGTTAGAGAATGTTACAGAGTTCTTAACATCATTTTGGTCATTATGAGCGTCCAACCGAGCGCACTATTCGTAGCACCATCACAAAATTCCGAACCAATTTTACACTATTGGACATTTCATTCAAGCAGCGTGCTTACAGCCAATAGTTTTGAGAATATTTCTGCAGTAGCAGAGAGTGTTCATGGAAACCGTAAACAATCGATTCCTTGCAATTTTAAGCTTTGGGCTTCTCTTATGGATCATTGGGGCGTATCTTGAGGCATGATCTTGGTCGGAAGGCTTATAAAATACAGCTCGTACGAGAATTGAAGCCGACTGACATTGGTTTACGTTTAAATTTCGATTTATGAGCCTTACAGCAACTTCAAAGTGATCCAATATTTTATCGAAAAATTGTGTTTAGCGACGAAGCTCATTTTTGGTTGAACGGCTACGTTAACAAGCAAAATTGCCGTATGTAGCCGATGAACAAGCAGAAACAATCCAAGTGCTTCCAATGTATCCCGATAAATGTACTGTTTGGTGTGGCTTATAGGCAGGAGGCATCATCGGACTGTATTTCTTCAAAAATGCGAATGAAGCCCGTGTTACGGTCAATGGTGTTTCCAAAAATTCAGGATGTTGGTATAGCTGACCTCTGGATTCAACAATAAGACGCAACATGACAAAACAATCGCCTTATTTAGGGAAACGTTCGACGAAAACATCACCTCAAGAAATGATCCTGTTAATTGGCCACCAAGATTTGACGCCATTGCATTACTTTCTTTGGGGGTATGTTAAATAACTTGTCTATGTCGACAAACCCGAAACTATTGACGGTTTGGAAACCAACATAACTCGTGATTTTGAAAGAATACGGGTCGATATGCGCGAAAGAGTTGTCGAATATCGGACCCATAGAATGGACCATTTAAGAATAATTCGTGGGCAATATTTGAACAAAATAATTTTTAAAAAATGAGTTGTAGGAACGAAACTATCATTTCAAATAGAGATTTGCATCAATACATTGATTTTTGGATCACCCTTTATGATTATCAGATTTTCAGGAAAGTTTTTCTCCTACAAATTTTCACTAGATACCATCATTAAGGTGACTCTATACATTAAAGCTTTATTGTTTTAAGTTTTAAAATTCATCTTATATTTCAATGCTTTTAATCCAATAATTTTAAAAAATTTTTTTACTTTACATTTTCACCATGAAAAATATTTCCGCGTTTTGCGGATCTTTCCCTAAATTATTTATGACCAAAAAATTTGCCATTTTTGTCAATAGCTAGCTGGCTTTTATCTTAATATCAACTGTGCCAAACACCATAACTTGTTTTATTTCCGTTTGTCATTTTTTTCCAGTTTTCCATTTTTAAATTTATTTTGCTGTGCTTTTAATCATGCTGTTATTTTGCTGTGTGCTTTTTTATTTATGCACAATTCTTGTTCAGCTTATTTTCACACGTTTTCAAATCATTGAGTTTCGTTGTTTTCAGCCATCGTAGTGTTGTCAGTAAAATGTGCTGCACTAAGGATGGGGTGTCCAAGGAAATTGATAGCTGTGCCATTATGCAATAAAAGTCTTTTTTTACAAACGAAATTTTTTTTAAATTCTTTTTCTGATTTCGCAGCATTTTTCATAGTAAATATGATAAAAAAATAATAACAATTTTAAAATGGATTCTTGAAAACAATAGCAAAAAGATATTGCTCACATTTATTGCATTAATAAACAAAACTCGGTACGTTGCACAAATAAAAGTGATACTTTCATACAACAACAAGTGCATTAAAGTGCTGAAACTTGCAAAAGTCGTTAATAACAGCAGTTCAAAAAAGAAACTTTATTGTGTATTTATTTTGTATACAATGTTGCCTTTTGTTTGGTTTTTGTGTTAAATAAAAATGGCTTTTTTTATTTTCCAGAAAAATATAAAAAGGTTAATGGTTTTTTTACGCATGACGCAAAAATTTTTGTTTATTATATCTGCATTTAAGCGAAAAAGTGCCGCAACGCTGCTTGGCTGTAATAATTAACAATTTGTTGCGTATAGAGTTCTTATAGTTAAAGGACTTAAGGAATTCTAATAATTTATTTATTAATTTTTGCAAATTAAAAAAAAGAAATAACTCGCTCTAAAAACGTACATTCCTACTCAAAGTTTATAATATTTGCAAAAAATCCAAACACATGCTATCATTGATATCAAGTAGCGCATTCTCCGTAATTTCATTTCAATTGATAATGAAACAAAATATTGTAACTTCTAAGAACAGAAAGTCCTTGTGCAAAGTGTTGTCATAGAATTTAAAGTAAATTTTAGAAATAGTGCAACTAATCATAATAATATCAAATCAATAATTAATTACTTCTCAAAACTGTCAATAAATTGCAAAAATAAAATAAATAAAAAAAAGAACCACACACACACTCACCCTTAGACGTAACAAACGACACTTATCACTGTCACCAAAAGTGGTAAACACAAAATCAATGTCATGTGGTATGGGGAGGAAAAACTTTTAATGGCATATTAATGCTTGGAAAAATGACAAATAAGCTTAAGCAACAAATACACTAAGTGAGGAGATATATCGGTTGATGTCATATAAATATTAATTTATTGATAAACAAATACATATATGAGTTATATTTATAGATAAGTTATAGTAGATTACTGAAATGAGGGAAACAAATACTGCTCACGCATTCACTTGACGTAACCTTTGTAGAGCTATGCCTACCTAGGTAGGCCACAGCACCCTCAGTAGAATTAGTCGGCAATAAGTTGTTCACATAATGCAAATATTTGCGGTAGAAGCCCTCCAAAAAAAATCTCTTGTCACGCCAATGATGGCATGACTCTTGAACACTTTCAATGCCTCTAAAAATAATCACAAGACGTGCTGATGTGGTGCTTAGGAAAACTCTTACCAACTTATACGTATCATACTTATACGTAAATACGCAAATTGAAAAACCTCTTTAATACAGACATAACTCCACCGAACATATTCAACACGGGAGTATCATATTTCAATCGCCGGGGTTGACAGATTCGAAGTGTAATAAATGGATTTAAGAAGTATTGCAGAAAATGACGAATGATATATAAAAATAACGAGAATGTTGTTAAATGCTAAAACCTGTCGGAAAAATCAACAAATCGCGAACAGCGCCGGATATTTTGATATAAGTTAAGCGATATCAAAAATTTTGATTATAATCGAATGGTAAAGCGAAATTTTAAATAAAATTTGAGCAATGCTCATTGAGTCGTAAGCTCTTGAAAAAGTCAATAAACTATGATAAATTCGAAAAAGCTTGACAAAGCCGAAAATCTTCTGCGGAAAGACAAAAGACTAAAAATGTATTTTTGAAAGAAATTTCGAAAAAGTTGAAAAAGGCGTTTTTTTATCTAGTTTTCCAAAAATTTTCGATCGGAAATAGGTTTTAATATATGAACATATACAAGGTGCTTAATACTTAGACTTATATTGATACCAAACAACCCTCCACATATAAATAATTTCCAAATGCAAGTCCTTTCACTGAAGAATTTATACAGTAAGAAACCGATCCTTGCTAATGCTTACGCAATGCTTGAAAGTAATTTAAAAAATGTCGCTCATTTCATTTTGATTTTAGATATTTAGAGATAATTTAAAATAAAATTATATAAAGTCTTGGAAATATAAATCAATGGGGGAAGAAATACAGACAATTTTTTAATACACGCTCATATTTTTAGCATCAGCTCATATTTCAAAGTCAAGATTAAGGACATTTGCATTGCAATTTTATAGTCAAATTTTTACTTATCATCATCTAAAAAAAACTCAAATTTCAGCGAGCAAGCTTTAGCACTTGGGATTAATGATTGCATTTGCAAACAGCTGCTCAAACAAGCTTAAGTAAAAGTCTCCTACAAGAGCCTTGTAGTCAGAATAACAGTAGCACATGTGCGAAAGCCACGTTTGTTTGTTTTCATATCCATTGTTTGATTTAACTTTGAGCTCGTTTCGCCAACGCAAAACAGTGATATGAGAAGCCGGAATGAATTGCTACGCTAAACGCATACAACAGAATAACAAAAATCTGATAAAAAACTGAACGATGCACGCGAAAAATTGCAATTTTCACGTTTAGCATTCCGATGTTGTTGACGGTAATGCTCTGCAAAATTTCGTGGAACGTTTTTGTTAAAAGAAAAAATTTGAATAAAAAGTTTCAACTTGCGTTTTAGCAGATTAAATGAAAAAACTTGGGTTTGAAACTAAAGCGCTTCTAATGCCTGCAATGTGAAACGCAAGTTCTGAAAGGAATTTTTAAATTAATTTTTGTTCAAGAACATGAAATTAGTTTCTTAGAACTCTGCAAAGTAGGAGACTTAAAATGGAAATTATTGAAGAGTTGCTAAAACTTTATTATTACGCTTTATACTTTTAACTATCCAATGAATACTAATTTCTCTAAGCAACACTGGAGATTGACGGGTTAATTAAATACACATTTTTACTATTTCTTCTTCTGAAACTTCAACAACAGGCGATTATCGACGAACTTCCGAGTATTTTGTGAAATAATGTCAGCGATAAGATTCCAATTTCCGCATCATCCTGCTGCATGCGCAGCTACGCTACACCTTAGCAGCAAAAAGACAAGTGAGTTTATTTGAAATTTCTTGCCGTTGTTATACTTTCAAAACATTTTCATTGTCCTTGCTCCACGCTGAAAAGGATAAGCAAACTTTAAGTGAATTGAATTTCGTGGTTTGCAGCGTATTGCTTCACATTGCACTTTACATTCTACATCGTCATTGTGTACTTTAGTTCAATTCATTGTTTGTTTTGTCAAACAACAAGAGCATAATGTCCTTTTCTTTGCAGTGAAGTCCTTCTTGCTTTCTCGAATTTCAGTTTCCTTTTTATTCTGATTTGTTAACAATTTTCAGTGATTTTGCTTTTCAACCTTTAAAGCTTGAGCTGTTAAGAGTTTTCCATCCTATATTTCTACTATGTGCCCTTTGCCCTTATTGCTGCTCATTTATAATAGTTATTTTCTTTCAATTATGTATTTTTCTTAAAACGGATATGCACTACCGTTTTAATTTATTTTTCATTTTCGTTATCTTTTCAATTTTATTTCAAAATATAGTTCACCTTATTTTGTGCGTTTCCTTCCACAGTTAACTTTCTTCTATGCAACATTCTGTGGTTTCCTTTCAAGCGCCGGTAATGAATTTTTGTTCATCTGTGAATTATTATTAAAAAAGAAGATCGTGTTGCTATGCTGAGCAGAGCAGTCACTTAGGGGATTTATTTTTAATGTACTTTGCACTAAATAAGTGCAAAAAGGAGTCATAATTCAAGTGCTTTTTGAAAGAATTCATTTAATGAAATCTTTTAGTTCATTGCTTAGGTTAGTGACAAAAATATAGAATTCTATTTTGTGAATATACTACGCGGACAATATTGCTCTAGACTTTCCACTATTTTACACAGCTTAAGGTTTTTCTATATTGATTTCATTCCGTTCAGCGCTTTTCGGCCTTCCCGAAGTTTTTTTTTTCGATAGTATGTGACATCATTTCGCTCTTACGATGTAAACGGTACTATTTTATATCAATCTACTTTTTTGTGTCATTCAATAATTTTGACCTTTTATTTAATTTTCTATTGAATTCCGATCTACATAGGTTTTTTTATGCTATGGAATTAGAAGAGGTAGCGTTGCACCTTCATTGCGATAGAAACAATAAAGACGCTTTATCTGGAAACTTCGGTTAGCAAGAGTTTCAAAATTTGGAACAAGGGTGTACGCGGCAACTATCATTCTTCGTACTTAAATCAAGTTGTGAAATTTGGTGCATGCACCCAATTGTCTGCAGTAAGGACTGCGTAAAATGTTAGCGAGATCGTAGAATGGGTTGTGAGTGGGCAAATCCGCGGGAACAGCTAACTTACAACAAAACAAAATTTGTAGTAATAAAGTGTCTACTATGACAAAATCTACAATTTTTATGAAATAATTTGTAGCTTTAAAATTATGCTTTGTGTCTAAAGTCTCGCATACTCATTAGATTTTAACACTTTCCACCTTAATAAATTTGGCACAGTTGTCACTCAGTTTCTGATACCCAAATTTTGAAGCTTGTCTCTTTCAAATCACTTATATTTTGTGATGAAAAAAGTTTTTTAACTTTGTACTTCACTTTTTTTTTGATTCTCAAAACATGTAAAATGAATCTAACATGTCGTATGTGTTATAATTAATTAAATTTGTATTCATTATCATGTTGCTACATCTTGTTAAACTTTTATTCTACTTCATGAAAGTATGTATGTATGTGTAGAACAACTTCAATATAATACATATAATGCACACAACAGTGTGTGCACACAAAAATTACAACAACAAAAAGAGGAAATAGTAGTCGAAAACTTTTATGAAAAATCTATTTTTGTCTTTACCTTCAACTTTTACTTTTCACTTGGGGAAATTAAATAACAGACAAGGGAGAAAGTTAGCATAAAATCATCAAACAAGCACACATTATCGCTATTACGAACGCATACTCAAACACCGCATACAAGTGCACACATACATGCATATCTATGCTGGCAACATCCATTAAGAATATTATTTCACACGTGAAAAACATCACATTAATCTCATCAATGTATGGCAGTCAGACACACAGATAAATAAACGCACACACACCTGCACGCACGTGGTATTAAGTCAAGTTTGTGTACTCGGAGCACACAGCTGTCTACGTTAGTTAGCACATACAAATAAAACGTTCACTAATATATTGACGTGTTGCACAGGTGCGAATATATCAAGCATTCATAACTTTTACTATAATTAATTCAAGTGCTTATTTCCCCACTACTTTTACCTTCATAAAACTTTTACTTTTTGTAACGTTGTTTGCTTTTGTAACCGTATTGCGTATGTGTGATTAATTTTGTGTGCTTTAATATATGTTAGTTTTCTTTTGAACTTTTAATTGGGAGTAATTACAAAATACCTAAATAGTTCCTTGTTTAGTTAGTTTTTTCGAAAATGCATTTTGAATTTATTTCTAGTTTTTTTCAAAATATTTTTTCGGATTTATTGATATAGCTTTAGAATTAATTATATGAGATTTGCTTCATAAATAAAATGTTATTTTAATGCTTATCTTATGATTTGGTTTTAAAGTGATCATCAGCATTATATTAAATAAATGTTCTTAAAAAAGTGCTTAAGAAGACAAAACATATTCCTTTTTAGAAGTAGTAATATATCAAAAACTACCTGCTGTAATCCTCATTGTTTTTTCTAAGCAACAAATTTTTTTCGAGAAAACCCATTTAGCACATTAATTCCCAAGCACAGAAGTTCAGTGACGTATGTATTCATATTACTATACCTAGTAAATAATGCGACAAAACAATGTTCTTTAATATCTTCCTTATGTACAATGTGTGCAATCAGAAACTAAAAGTCATACAAAATGTGTATGCAGTCGGTCCAGCACTTATGGATTTTCAAACAAAAAAATTACTGTGCTCGACTTGTGCTATGATGTGCCGTATTGCAAAAAAAAAAATATTTCAACTATTTCTATATAAAACTTACAAAAACTATAAGTCATACAAAAATGTTTGCCCAGCCATCAGATTAGGTTGATTGGAGATATTTTTAGCTTTTCCTGTCTCAGAGTGCTAAATATTAGCTTCGATTTTTCGATATTATATTGTATCCCAACAGCTCAAGTGTTAGAGCGGCCGTCGAAAATAATATTGTAATGCATGGAACAGTCAGGGGTTTCAGCATTAACCAAAAATTGGTCTGATGAGGCTATGTATATATGTATATCAATACTGTGTATATATGTGGTAACAGCCAAAACATATGTCACCAATTACCAGATCAAGTTTATTCAATTGTTATCTCTGTCATGTTTGTTGTAAAGAAAGCATTGATCAACTTGTAAGATTTTACAGTACTAATGGTCTTTGCTAACTGACTGGAAAAGTTCAATGTAAATAATTCTCCAACATGGATGTAATTTGATATGAGCAAAATTTAATTTCTATTTTTGGGGGATACTTTATTCAAGTTTTGTAGATCCTAAGGAAATATCTTATACAATACATGGCAACACTGCCAGCAACAAATGTAAATTTTCCCAGACACCAGAGTGTATAAGAAAGAAGAATGACAATGTCGTCAACTGATTAACCGCCATACAAGTGAAAGATGGTGATGTCATATTTGTTTGCAGGATACTGCTTTGGGATTAGAATTTTAGCATTAGAGCACACAGGATGATGAAACCAAATCTAATTTGCCTTTTGCTTGCTTTTGTGCTAAACAACATTTTCAATGTGTGTGTATGCTTTAAAACTTTGCTTTTATAACGACATCAGCAGTGTGTTGACTTGATTATGGGAGTGGTGATGTGTGGCGATTCTTTTCTCTAACTGTAGGCTTGACGATTTTATTATAAAAGATTTAGTTGTTACGCTATGCTTTATTTTGGACAAATTCCTTTTAATGCAGCCATTAATCTTTTCCTAAGCTTGTCATATTTTTCTCACTTCTTACAATGAAATTAGAATTTGTGTGGTTTTTTCTTTAGCTAAGTAATTAAGGGTTTCTTTTGCTTGCAAATTACAACTAATTACGTTTTATGATTTCAACAGCTGTTGATATTGGCTGCTTAAGGCTACACCTAATTTTTATCTTTCGTACAATGTCGTCTATATGTTTATTTTTATATACAGCAATATGTTGAAATATGTAGCAAACTTGAAACTGTTTTTTTGTGGTTTTTAATGGAAAAACTACTTTTTATCAAACAAACATGTGAGATGCATTTTGACAATTTGCTTTGCTTTTTCAAAGTGACCTTAATTACAAAAGGGTTTTTATTTATTTCATAAATTTTGTGCAACCTTTGCAAGTCAAAAAAAGTTAACAGCTTTGTTGCGTGTTCCAGGGTAATAATCACAACAAGGTCTAATCAATTTAAAATTCAGCTTACTGAGCTATTGAAGAAAGTACCCAGTTCACTTAAGCTAATGCACAGCAACATTAAGTAAAGCCTAAGCTAAGTTGCAAAGTTCAATATGTTATGATGCCATTAACACGATAAGTGGGCAGCAACACGTAAGAAATCAATTTGCACCAAAGCATTACTAATTATTTTCAATATTTGTAAGTAAATTACAAGAAAATTTATTTTATTAGGCAAGCAGCAAATTGAATAACTTAATTAAGGCTATAAATTGTTGCCTACTTTGTTGAGTTAAACGCTTAGCAAACATTAAAAACAACAAATTAAAATAAATTTCAGTCATATAGCAGTTAAGTGCTAATTAATGCAAGCTGCTTTAGTATTAATTACATAATTATATATAGCAGCATAAACAGTAATAAGTTTAATTAGCCGACTAAAAAAAATGCACTAAATGGAAACACAAGCAAACACACTTACACTCTTTACACTGCAGTCTTTGTTGTGTGTGTAACGTACACAGCTGCTTGTTGCGCCTTAATTTGCAACATTATTTATATCCTGTAACGTAAGATAGGCGGGACGGTGCCATATATGGGTGTGTATTTTTTTTTAATTTGTAGCTTCTTTACAGTAGAGTTTTTTGTTGTTTGGAAAATTGTACTGTTTCACTTTACCACCATCAGAATAATCTTAGTACTATTGAAAAACTGTAAGTGTTTTTCATCAGCGGTCGAAAAATTCATATCGATTTAAAAAAAATATAAACAAGAACATCAGGGATAGCCAATAAACTTTATAATATACATTATTTAAATGTTTGTCCTTTTTGATTTCCTGCAGTTTTTTAGGTCTAAATTATTAAATTATCTAACTCTTGTTAAAATAGTTATCGTGGGATATTTGTTGGAATTTTTGAAACATAGTTCATTTCGCGAAAGTTCAGCTTCAGCCTCAATACCTAAGGCACTTTGAACAAGAGCGAAACACGGATTTGTAAGTCCAATCTTTTGTATTACTAGGTATATTCATGCAAAATTTGAGCCAAATTGGATTAGGTCGTGTCCCGTAAGCGTTCATTTTTGTAAAACAAATTTTGAAATGTCTCCTTAATTTTACAAGATACACCACTGTATGCTACTGAAGTGTTTTTTTTTTGAATTGCACTCATTTATTAAAATTACCCTATAACATATTTACTCTTGCCCATTGTAGGGTGTATCCTCGTAGCAGTTGGTTGCTTATGTTGATCTTTGGCTAATGCTTTAATTACAATGTTCTCCACTCAATTTGTAGTTGCTTTTTGAACTTCGCACCGCTAGTTGCACCCTCACAAACACAGAGCATGCCTGCTGAATATGTGCTATCTTCTTCTCTTGTTTATTTTTTTTAGTGTATCACTTTTTATTTACTCTTTTCAAGCTCATTCTAACAGGTTGTTAACTTTTGCTTCCTCGTATTACACTGTAGTTTATTGCATCTCGAATGGCACCATAGTACATAGTTTCCGTATCAGGTTTTTCTTTAGTTTGGCTTTGTTAACATGTTGTGGTCTTATTTCTTTGCATGTATATGTATGAGTACTATGCAAGTTTTTATGTATGTTTGTGTATGCAGTGAATGCATACTGCTGCTTTTGGTATGCGTATTGCATGCTGCATAGCTATTTGTTTATGTGTTTATACGCTGCAGCACGAAATTGAAGTTAGCTATAATTTTCTAATGACTTTTGCACGTGTAGTTAGGGAAATTTATTTAACAAAGGCTATTCATTGGAAAAAGTAATAAATAGTTCTTGGAGACTAAAAATTTAATATCGGTGGCTAACCGCTTGCTTTAAGACTTATTTAATTTAAGAAAATTAAATTATAAGTAATATATTTAAGTTCAATACTTTGAAAGAGGTAATTACCAACAGTTTGTAGAAGAGGCATTTTTCATTAGAAATTAGTTACCTTTACACCTACATATACGCGGTAACCGACGTTGAGTCTTTTTTTTCTATGTTCGAAGCTACGAAAAATATTATTGAAATAATTTTCCATTCAAATTGAATATTTTTTTTGTACCTGATTTGTTTACAAAAGCAAAACTTTGAATCTCTTTAGCCTGAAAAGGAACACTTCTCACTTACCAAAAACAACAATGATATCAGAAACTCACTTTGTGCAAGCGAACCAATATTGAGTGAACAGAAAAGAAAACTGTCACACAATAACAACCAACTTCAGGTAGGTAAGGAAATTTCAAGGAAATTGGATTTATATAAAAATGTTATCGACATAATTTTATAAATAAACGGAAGTATTTGTCTGGGAAAAAAAAGAAAAAACCAAAAAACTTTTAGTTTTCGTAAGAGTATAAAAAGAAAATGCATAAATAAAAATGAGCTGAGAGAAATAAAAACTCAACGCTTACAATATGCACATACCTGTACCTCAGGTAAACTTATGCAACATTTTTTAGAAATGCATTTCATTTATGAACTTCTTACACTTCAATTTTTGTATTAAACTTTTCGGATGCATGAAAGTGTGAAACGTTTTTTTTTTTTCATTGTATGATAAGTAAATATTGCTTCATTTTGCATATATGCTAACTCCCATAAATATTGGTATTCAGAAAATATACGCTTTGGTGCATTTGAATAAGAGCTCTTTCAGCATTTTGCAGTATGCAGACTGTTAGGAAATGGCAGCAAAATGCACTTGGGAGCAGTTTTTCATTTCTGATGTGCATTTCATTTTAACGCAGATGCACAAAGACACGTTCTTGTATTTTTGATGGACATCAAAAGAACATTTGTATGCACTCACTGTTACTGCTCCTGCTGCTGATGATGATGGAGATTTTTCGATTACATTTTGGGAAATTTGGTTTGCATTTTTGATTTATTGCAAGTTTTTTGATTGTTGAAATGCATCAGTGGCTTTCTTGTAGTAAAATTATTTATTTTGTGTTTTTTAACAATAGAATTTTTGAAGCATATCACTTGTAGATTAGAGAGTAATTGCGGCATAGCATTTTTTCATAAATAAAAACAATCTACTGACTGCAATATTTTGTAAAATCATATGAATTTGCCATTAAAATTATAAACGATTTATTGCTCTTAAGAACATATATTTTCATAATAAGCTTGTAGAAATCTAACAACTTACTAACTCCTCTTAACCCATTATGACCCAAGCCTTAACTACTGAACCGAAATCGATAAAATTTCATCCAAAGGCAACATTTGAATCACTTGTCTAAGTTTTGATATTAAATATTTTTTACCTGCTCAGGTTTGGGCTCAGGTACGTGGTCGATCTTTCGACCACTAGGCACAAGTGATATCAAAAAATGCAACATTTTCTGAGATGAACGAACAACGATTTTGTATGGCAAAAAATTGCTTTATTGAATGAATATTGATGACAATCGGTTCTTTTCATTTGTGGACAACTCGATTTTGAAAATTATGAAATATGTTGAAGCATTTTGTGCGCAACTGTATATCGCATTTGGTGCATTGCCATGATGCGTGCTTCCGGGAAACGTTACCAGAACGTGTCTTGGCGATCTTCAAAATTCTATGTTCTATTTTGTCAGTACGTATATCGTTCAAGGCGATGGTTTTGATGAAATTGAAAAAAAAAATCTCGAAAATTCCACCGATCTAAGGCCCGAAAAATCAGTTTAATAACCGATTCACGTGAAACCAAAAATAAAGTTAGCTGGAAGAAGTCCCAACTAACATATTAGCTAAGCGCTTAAGCGATACGATTTTCTGGCTCACCTCGACAAAATGAGAAAGCTACTGGTCGAAAAATCGACTGCTGGGAATAATGGGTTAGAGAACAGTCCTTATATTTTTCAAATTTGTTTGCTTTACATTGGTGCAGAAGTGAAAGTCACAAATTGCTTATTTAGTTTTATGATTTTACCTTTGTACTTTTAGAATCAAAAACTTTCTGTTGTCGAAAACTCGTTTTTGTATAGGTAATAGGTAGATTTTCTCAAAAACATGCTTACAGTTGATGGTTCTTGTGGCCACAAGACCCATTGTATGTCCTATTGTGTAGATATAATGGCTCAATGAAGGTTTAATTAATTAGACATGCCTCCAATGTGTCAGACTTTCTTTCAGACCGAGCTTCGATTAGGACAATTCTCATATATCAACTTATCTCCATATTAAAATCCACTTAAACTCGGTTCATTTGCCTAGCTGTAAAAACATATTGTCTATTGCACTGCCTATTATTGAAAATAAATTATTAATGACAATGCCCATTTGCACAACTTGCCCTACAAAAGAAAAAACTCATGCGATTATTTAGTTTTATGGCAAATAAAATGGGATGGAACTGATTTGCTTTCTCCTATTGATATAATGAATATTCTACGCCCATTAACATATCTTTATTTCGAAAAAAATATATTTTGCCCCATTTATCTATAGCAACCCTTCTAAAAAAATTTTTCTGATCTTTTAAACTATAAAAAAAAATAATAATCATAGCAAGCCCTAAGCAACTGAGAACTTTATGCTCACTGACAACGGGGGAAATTAAACGCTCATCAAATATTTGTGCTAACACAAATAAATTAAATTCATTTTGTAAATTGTTTTGTTGCTAACGCGGTAAAAACTTTCACAAACAAATAGACAGTTTTTTTTGCACAAAATAAAACCAATTATCCCCTACCGTAAGAAGTGTTGGGTTATTAAACTGAAAATAAAATTGAAAGAACAGAGAAAAGGCAGAAAAACGCCAAATAAACTGCAGTTGAAGCAAATGTTGAAAAACGGTTGCATTTGCACAAAAACGCAGCTATGAATACGATGGTGTGTTCTGTGCAGAATAGAAACTCGATAGGTGTGATTGTGTGAGTACTTATGCTTACGGCAATACTTGTGTTGCTGCCAATACAAAACAACAATGCTCCTATTGTAACTGCTGTTTATTTGTGGCTGCATTGCATGCAGTCGTGGGTGCTATGTGTGTGCGAGATTTTGTCTTTCGCAGCAATGATATGTGAGTTACTCGAGAGATATGAATGTGTGCAACTGTGAATCGCAGTTTATTTTTTGTTACCGCTGTTATTGTTGCAAATGATTTGTTGCTTGTGGCAAAACCATTTATAAACGAAAATAGAATTCAAAAGCTCGTAAAGTGAAACGAATGTAAGAAGAAAGGCAAAAGCGTTTCAGTGGTGCATGTAAGTGTAGTTTTATTGAAGTATGTGCCAAATGACAGTATCGTAGCACAGTAAGTTGTATTTTCTGTGTTGAAATTAAAGTTTATTAGTGCAATTTATGTATCAAATTGCATTAAGAAGAAAATAAACCAAAAAGTAAAATATTAAAATAAAAACAACTTACTAAATTTATGTAATACCTCAAAGAATGCTTTAGCCACATATTAAAAAAAATTCAAAAACTGCAGCTGAAAATCAAATTTTTTTAATTAATATATCTTTTGAAATCTTTTAAAAATCTCCGTCACCACATGAAATGTAAATTAAAAATATCTACATAATTTTTTATAGTAAAATAAGTTCCATTCAACATGGGCAATGAGCAGCCAGCCCACTTTGCTTAAAATAAAAAGTCGAATAGAAAAAAATGTTATAACAACTTGTGTCTGTTCGCCCAAACGCTTCCATCCTCATAACTGTTAGCATTTCATTTGAAATGTCACTTGCAACTGCATGCACTAAATTAATGAAGCATAATCAACAACAACACACGCTTCCACTACACAGTGGAGCAACACCCAGATGCTTACTCATGCGAAATTACACTGACACCAGAAGATGTTTATTTGCTGCGAAACGAGCGATGTATTAAAACTTAAAAATAAAAATATAATTTGATTTTATAAAAACATATGCGTTTAAATTCTAAATATAAAAATCAATTCATTTTCATGTTGCAATAAAAAGATGTGCCGCAAGTGCGTATTTTATGCATTTGCAAACAAAATATGTTGTTTATGTTTCTTTTTATGGAAACGATATAAATAATGTCAAAAGAGTTTTTTTTTTAATTTTTATTGCTTTAGAAATGATGAATTCTCACATTTTGGTGAAAGTCTTGAACCAGAAATGTGATGTTAAGATTATCTACTCAAAGGCATGCTTACATTTTGCACTTAAGATATTTTTATTTCATTTGATTGTTTTTAAAGGATATACTTTCATTTTTCAATTATAATCTGGGCCGGTTACGGCTACGTTGTCAGCAGACTGTTATTCATTAAAAAATTCAACAAATTCTAGCAGAGCTTATGTTTTTTATATATTCGAAATCGTTGTAGTACGTACAATTAAAACAATTTTCTTTGTACATATTATCCGTCCAATAATTAAGCTATGAAAACCTATTTTGGTGTTAGAGGCAGCCTACTCAAAAATAAATTCCCTACTTTAAAGTTCAATCCCTGTCCATATCTAAGTTGACCAAAAATTACGGGGGAAATCACGCGCACGCCTCTTAGTCTTTTCATAATGGAATTTCTCTCTTAGCATCTCATTCTTTCTTCTCTCTTCAAAAGCTAAAAAAAAGCAATTGCAAGAGAGTTTGTTCTCTGTTCTTCACAAACATTTTTGTCTGAAGTTTTTCGAAAACCAAAATTAAAAAAATGGATATTTAACTTTCAAAAATTAAAAAAATTAAGTATGCCATAACCTTTCTAGTCAAAAAGTTGTTGTTTTAAAATAAAAGTTATTAAAATCGGTTCAATGCATTCTGCGCCAAAGCGTTACAAAACATTTCTTTAAAATCAATTTTATATAAATTGTGTAGATGTAGATAAGTCTATTTTTAAACTTCCAATGCTTTCTTAGTGTATTAGTAACAATATAAATGAAAACTCTATTTCTTTTTTATGCCTAAGCTTTGGCAAAACCAGTTCTGAAATTTTTATGGCAGTCTTGTTCAACGTTTTTACTTTAAATGGTTATCTATTCCTTGTATAAAATTTAATATTTCTAAGTTAAAATATTTCAAAAATTTAATATGAGAAGAAATATTTTCATCACAAGACAGAAAACGTATTTAAAAGAAAATTCATTGAGTAACTCGTTACTCATTCTGTAATTCAAATGTCAAATAAATCAATGTTTATTAACTAAATATGTCAACTAACATTTTGTGTGGAATGTGTATGTATGTGGTTAACCGCTTGCTATTTTAATTGCCAATAAAAAAATGTGAAAAAACTACTTAGAATGCTGTAGTTTTAATTATTTAAAAAAAATAATTTATATGCCTGCTTAACCACAAAGAAAAATGTTTGATTTTTTTCTTTTTTGTTCTGTTTCTTTTTGCAGATTTCTAACAAAATCATTAAAAAAAAAAAATGCTGCGCCAAAATGTAAACCACTGCTGACAATGCTAAGTTAGAAACTGCTGCTAAAACTGCAACTACTACTTTTGCTACTACTTAAGATGCGTTTTAATATAAAATGTTGTATATAAAACTAAAACATCACAAACGCACGATCACCTAGAAAAAATGTAGTAAAAATTTAGAAAATTGCAACGAAAAATAGTAACTGAAAATTCTTGTGCCAAACTCAATTTGAAAACGTAACATTTAGTTACGTATCGACTACTGCTCAAACTTCCAATAATCAAAACCGTAGTAAACATGTTATTACTAAAATCGCAAGATGCTACCAACTCCAATGTACTTAAAACAGAACAAAGAAAATCTACAACCATCCATTAAAATGTGTTGAGCAAAACCAACCAATTCGAAAATGTAACTTACAAAAGTATTAAAAGTAGTAGAAAATATATTTAGTAGTTAAAAAATAGTAGCAAATTAACAAATTAAAGTATATAGATATTTTTGTGTTCCAAAATCATTCAACGAACAAAAACATAAGAAGAGCTAAGAATTTCAATATCACAGACGTTGCACTTAGCATGGCCGGTCCACAAGTGCAACAGCAGCAACGCCCCAGCAGCGCTTATTATACAGGTCTTAATGGCGCCAGCACTGGTGCGGCCACCAGCAGCAATCCAACTGGTGGTGGTGGCCTTAGCACTAGCACGTCTTCACATACGGGTCTACATGCATTACGTCAAATGGGCCAAGAGAGTGAGCTGATTTATCGTGGTGGCACACAGCATCCAACAGCACATCCACATTACACCAGCAATGGCAATACGGTTAGTGCTGCCGTTGACAGTTGTGTTGCCAGCACAAGTCGCAGTGGTCATGTGATACAACAGCAACCAAATCGTAGTGGTGGTGTTGATACGGGATCCAGTGCCAGTCAAGCTCTCTTAGCCAAAGTCAGTGCGAGAACGCTGCAGCGTTCAGCATCGGTGCGAAGCTGTGAAATCATTATGGATGCAACGCAGTGCCGTAAGTTATCATCAATTGATGCCGATGCTGATGCCGATGCGGATGGCGCAGAAGAAGAAGATATAGAACAGGGTGGTGGTGGCGAGAAAGGACATGGGCGAAGACGTCGTCGACATCGACCGCTACATCGGCGACTTTTGACATATTTGAGGAGTTTATTCCAAGGCAGCACTACACAGACTGGTAAGCGTGTTGGGGGAATAATAAAAACTTTAAATTTATTAAATGGGGTTTCAGTCAGCGGTACGGAAAGAAAAAATATGGATTTTGTATCAAAATAAGATATTTTTTAATACGACTATTAAATTTCGTTCATAGATTATAAATGCTGGACAACATTGAAAAGTCAACATGTGATTAGTACTTTCATTTGAGGAGTCCTTCTTACAAATCATTCAAAATAAAATTCATAAATTTTTTTTAAACGGATAAAAAGTATAAGTATGTCTTATTTCTCTACTTTTTCGATGTTTTTCGATACCGCTTGATACGTTTTGACTTTTTCGATACTATTTAAGAGCTCTTGACTTTTCGATAGCTTTACTTCTACCTACTAACGATATTTTAAATATTTCCGCTTTAGCTCGATATTTCTCGACCCTGTTTGACTTTTTTGTTATTTCTCGATGCTAACTATTTGATAAATTTCCACATTTTGATGATTTTCATGACTATTATGTTAGTAATACTCAAAAGGTATTATCGAGTTTTTAGTAAAATTGACTAATTTTAGGCTTTCACAGTCTTTTTCGATACATTTCGATTTTAGAAAAAAAAACGGTTTTTGGCCCTAACTTACCTTCTAAGAATTGTCAAAAATTAATTTCAGAGTTTTCAATAGCTTTTGTATTTGTTCATAAAAAACAGAATTTTTCATAAGCTTTATTAACACAGCACATGAGTTTTTCGTTGAAATTTTTCATGTTGCTATTAGTGACATGTGTGCGTTACTCAAACGTGGAAGCAATGTTGTACGCAAACCTGTCTTAGATCACACCAACACATAAACCACCTGTATCGTATATATGTAGTGCCACAAGGTACACAAAGCGAACATGTTTTAACGCTTGCATAAAGAATTATCAAGATAAGCAGCTTGTTTGCTTATAATAAACGAGCAAAGTTTTACTCCGTATGTGCTTCACTTTTTCACCTACTTAAGATGCTAACAAGAGAATGCTGTTCCTGCTGCCTGTATGAGATATCTGCTCAGTTATTCATAACTTGCTATTATGATTGTCTTATACAAAAAAAAAAAGTTTAATAAAAAATGTGAAATTTATTGGCGGAAATTTGTTCAAGAAATACACATTATGCGGAAGCAATGTGGGCTGCATGGAGTGATTTTGCGTGCTGTTACATAAAACGCAGCTGCTGTGTTCTATTTATATGGGCGCACGTTCTATTTATAAACCTAAGCTATTTGTATTACTCAAGGTACAAGGTAATCTCGATTTAGTCGAAAAATATATTGAATTTTAAATTATTCAAATAAAAATAATCGCAATATTCGAACTCATTTTCCATTTTTTTCCATAATTTAAAAACCGGATATTACAATTACTAACCCACGTTTTTTTTTTCTTTTGTTTTCGAAAATTTTCAAACGAAATTTAAACAAAATTGAAAAATGCACTGTAAGCAACAATAAAGTACAAAATTTAATTACAATGGAAATAAAAGAAGAAGAAGAAACAATTTAAAACGAAATACTACGTGTTTTCTTAGAAAGTGAATTTTTACATAAAAACAAATGTTTGTATGTTGATGTAAAGTAAACAAAACTATAAATTCACAACAATGTATAAACAATAATTTATAATGTGCATTTTAGTGAACGAAACGAAATTGGAAAAATCAACAAACAATTGAAAGAAAAACTAAAGAAATGTAAATTAATACAAAATCAAAAAAAAAAAAACAATTTATGAAAACCATCCCATGATTTTGTGTACACTACTGATGGAAGTTGAACTTTTCGTGGATGTAGTGCATTTAATATCGGAGTTCACTTTTCGAAGAACTTGTCATTAATACGACCTTTTTTTAGAATTTTTACGAAATGCCCAAATAATTTATTTTCATCAATCTGGCATAATTTTTCGCTAATATAAACAAATTATCACAGAAGCAGAAAAAATTTTCCGAACAAACTAAATATCAGTTCATTGTACCTCAGTGTTATCCGAATATGTGGATATGTACTGAAAATAGTACAATTGTACTGCAAATAGCATCACTGATGTCTATTCTGAATATTATAGTGCGAAACAAGCTACTATTTATTTGATAGTATTTTGTTGTGGTTTATTTTATGATGTTATTTTGACTAAGAAACAACTTTGGAGAATTTCTTAATTGTTTTTGTTTAAAGCAAATGCTTTGAATGTAAGCTATAAAAAAATAAAAGCACGTGCGAATTGATTGATTATTTTTACACATAAATTTACACATTTCGTTTTCAATAAATTCTTGCGCTATATGTTTAATAAGGGTAGAACCCCGAAAGTTGCCAGTTCGAAATAATTTTTTTAAGTATCTAAACTATATATCAAAAAATAAACTTAAAACAAATTGGTGTAAGGTGTTATTTTGCTATTTTATTTGGAAGCTGATATTATAGACTGTATCCATCTCAAATCGTGCGGTGCTCATACTCTTAGGTTCAGACTAACGTAACATTATTCTCTACACAAAATAGGAGAATATGCTTTTTTTCTAGTTTTGGTTCAGCTTAGGTTCGGTCTCATGCATTTTTTAAGTTTAGTTACTGCAAACTGAATTTTCTAAAAATTTTAAACGTATTTCACCATTGATAGGCGCTTTCGTATAAATAAAAGCTTATATGACCTATATAGCGTTCTTGAGTTGTCAACATTTTATCAAAAAAGCTTGAAAAATAAACTCGTATTTAAAAGCTTCCCTTGAAAGCATCAAGAAAACAAGAAAAACTTTTTTGGATCACTTAAAAACAAAAAAACCATAACCATAATCATAACTTTGGCATGTGATGTCTGATGCTTAAAAATTATATATTTTGTAAACGGCGTAATTAGTACAACATTTTTTTCATATTTTTATTATGTCCGTTTAGGTTCGACTAGTAAGAACCAATAATTTAAGTCTTCGAAAATATATTTACTTTTTCAAAAAAATGCAACGAAACTAATTTGTATTCTGCTTTTATATTCAACCTATGTATCTTATACTAAAAACACCGCAAAAATTTCAAATATGTTCATTTATTGGCCAAATTTTATTTAAAAAACCTTAAAATTAAACACGAACACCCAGAAAAATATTTTTGCAACACCCACATACATGCTAGGTTTAGTGACAACACATTAGCTTCATGTTGTTTTTGCTATCTGTGTGAAATATTTTAAGCCAACATTTGAAACATGCATACCAACAGAACATGCACAGCTACACATATCACATACAAATATTTACACACTCACACTTGCGAATACACGCATTTTGCATTTAACTGTCGAATGTATTTGTTATGTTTACCAAAGTGACTTACAGTAGGTCAAGGTGCACAAACACTGGAAGACACACACACACATAGGTAAACATCAACAACCATCTGTATTTTCATTGCCAAAACCACAAAATGTTAAACCAGAATAAAGCGCCATTTATTGTGTCGTAGATGTCGTAGATGACTGTAGCCAATTTATTAGAGTTGTTGAGAGCATGAACGGAAGGAGTTGCTAGGTGTATGTTCAAGTGAAACATAATTTAGTGTGTAGATATGAAACATGTGAGTGCTTCAGTAGGAAGCAAACACATTACCATGTTGTTGTTTTTTTTTTTTTTTTTGTGTTGTCACTGTGCTACCAACAGTTACTGTTAGTTCCCTACATAGTAGATAAGGCACATGCATACGAATACCCAGGGAGAATCGTAGACATGAATGTGATATAAATTGAATCAATAGGTACAATAGGAAAACAATTGTTCTTACGTCAAAGTTTTATTAACAAAGTTTCATTGTACTCTCAAAATCAGCAAAAACTAATATTATTCAAAAAGTTCTTATACAAAAAAATTATCAGATGTAAGCGAAGTGAATAAAATTTAGGTGATGTACCACAACTGACTGCAATTTTAAGAATGTGTCATATGATATGTCCTTCAAATTCATACTTCTACAAGAATATGCTAAGATCTAAAGTCGATTAAGGTCGCCAAACAGTTTGAAATGGTATAGCTCATACATCGATAACTTAAAATCCTTAAAATTCTTTCATTGAAGATTGAAAAATATGATGAAAAGATAACTTTACATCACCAAATAATTGAGGAAAAACGTGTATCGTGGAAGTGTTAGAGAGAGTGCCTCCGCACTTGCTACTGATAGTGCATGTTCGAATAGTTTTATGGAGACCCTATGATCCGTGAGTACATATATATCACAATAGAAAGAAATAATTAAAACATAATTTTTGGTATGCTCCTACATTTTTATAGAATAATCTCAGTTTTCAACATAAACAAATATGCACGCTATAATTTGGCATTATGAATAAAATCTTAGAGATTGTAAAGAAAAATGGTGTCTGATTTGGCCTTCCTTAATAGATGTACAGAATGTTAATATTTTCTATAAGAAACCGTTTGTAAATAAATAATTTATATATTTAAGTCTTAAGGCTTATTTAATTCATTACTCAAAACTCATTCAGAGCCCATTCACAATTTTTTACAGAACATTAAAATATTTATTTTTTAAACTTTTGGTGCTTTTATCTATATTATACGCCATTTAATGTTCATGGTATGTTCATAGAAATTATGTATTATATATTCATCTGCATGAATATATTTGGTACTACATTCAGCTTGCTTACAAAGACAAAATTTGAATTTTTCTCTTTTCGAAGCGTAATAGTTATAGCTTCAACACTTTTGAAAACTCAGTGGTGCACAAAAAAAGTACTTAAGTACTAACAAAACAAGAGGCAAAGAATTAGTTCCAGGGTTTTCCCGGTAACGACTTCAGTCAGAGTTAAGAAATTTAGCAAGCAGCTTAGTCTTGTTATGTTCATTGTTACCCAAAAAGATGTAGTACTGTAGGAAAAAGTGAGATAAGTCACAGTGTTGTTTTGAAAAGGTTTTTAGCCAAATACGTATGAGGGATATATCTAAAATTTAACACAAAGTACTTGAAAATAATGTATTCAATTTTTCGTATTTCTTAACTTGATTATCAGGTCGACATTGAAAACTGACAAATTTTGGAAGTTTTTTTTAAATAAAACAATACATATAATATCTTTTCACAGCATTTCACAAATTTAATACTTAAAAAGAAGTCCAAGCCTTTAAAAGAATCGCCTTAGACGAACAAATCGTATTAGATTTGACTAAAATGTCCGTTAAGGCTTAAAAGTCACATAGAGCTAAAAAGTTATATAAAACTAGGAAGTTATATAAAAAATAAATACAACAATTGAGATAGTAAATTTCGCCTATGACTACAAATATACTACTACAATATTAAGAAAATACTCTCGTAAAACTATCCAGACCAATAAGACGTATGTCATTAAGTCACATGAAGCAAAAAGTTTACAAGCTGACAAAAAAAAAATTAAGACACAAAAAATTGTGTGCAACTAAAACCCAGTGTGCGAATAATGACTTACAAAATTTATAAAAAATGACACAAAACTTTGGCTATTCCTCACAGCTTTTTGAGTATAATGTTCATTTCCTTCACAGCTTTTCCTCAAAACAAAAAAGGGCCAAAAAAAAATCTGACGACACAAGTTGCACTAATTTTTTAACAAACCTTCCACCCAAAAAGAAGGTCTACTTCGACATTGATTTAACATTACTTTCCAATGCAATATCGAACTTCCGAAAACTTGAGAATGGATTGAAGGCAATACCCTTACAATGATTACTTGGTTCCCACAATTACCATTAAAATTCGCGTCACTGTGGTCATAGAAAATTAGAAATAAATTCAACAACAATTTGATTGCTGACTTCCGTACTCACAAAATATTATTAAATTTTGAAAAGAAGTTAATTTTGGAATTTCATTTTTACGCAAATTTTTCATTTCTTGTAAGGTCGAAATTAATTGAATAGTTTTTGAAAATTTATTTTTTCATGTTTGTTGGCCAGGTTTTTCTTATTAAAGTAACATTAATAATTGAGTACAATTAAAAAAATTATAATGGTTTTTTGTCTTTTAGCAAACATTTTCTTTGAGTGCATTCTATAAAATTTATATTCAAATATGATATTAACCATTTACAAAGTTCACAAAATTATGCAAAAAATTTGTCAACTTGAAATAAAACAAATTCAATTTTACTTATGTAAACAAAAATTGTAATAAATTATCATTTGTTTGATAATGCGCCTGTTTTTAAATTAAAATTTTGCAAATTTTCCTGGTTACCTAAAATTGCAAAATTTATTTACACACACACGCACGTACAAATAATGAAAAAGTAATTTATTAACAATTTATTTAGCTGCCCTTTTTCATATCTCGCACAACTAAATCACCAGGATAAACCAGCTGACAGCTGATTGCAAAATAATCCGCAAAATTCAACGCTCCCTCCCCACTGCTTAGCATAACGCAATCTCATTCATATTCATAAATTACGAACGGAAATACAGAAAGGAAGAAGCAGCAGCATGTGAAAAGAGAGAAAACAGATAAAACTGTTACATTTTTAGAGAATATTTGCAAGCTGACTAATCTCACGCGTAGACAGATAACAGACCGTTGCTGGCGCTGACAGCTTCAACAAAAATAATGTGGTGTTTTTATCAGACAAACACAACAACAAAATGATCATCAAAATTATCGTTTTTTTTTTTTTTTTGGGTACGCCCGCTTACTACTTACAGTATCTGTGTGTCATTCTGCTTTCTATCTATAATTCGTAGCGTTGTTTTTGTTGTGATTTTTGTGTATCTTTGGCACATTTACTGCGCGTAAATACAACAAAAGCCATAACATGCTACAAAAACACACCTACATGCCATACGGATATCTATCTTTTCGCACGGGTTTCGTAAAATGATTTATGAGCAATTAAGTTGCTGCATTGTTCGCTTCGGCTGGTAAGGGTTTGCCATATCACGCTTTTGAGTTTCGCTTAAGCCAAATAGCGTGCACCCAAAATTGGCAATAATTTAACGCGTACTGACTGCTCTTGCATATGTGAACTCTAATTAGGGATGTGTAAGCCCAGTAGGAAAATAATTTTAGTTAGAAGGAAGAAATCATTGGATGATGGTTATCAGAATACTAACAGTTTTTCCGCAGCTCCGCCCGTGTGTGCTCCGTTGTCCAATCCCACCAACATTTTTCAAGGTTCTTACATATGTTGCTGCCATGATGGAGCCTTTTAAGTGGTTTTGTAGTATGAATGGTGCCTCGCACAGTTGTCAAATCACGCCCACATGAAATTTCAAGCCTGTAACTGTTTTAAGTGCCAAGATGCAACGATTTAATTGATTTTGTTGAGTGAGTGGTACCTAGGCCCATTCTTCAATTTCTCCCACATTTTTCAAAATGCTTAACACAGAGTGTATAAGTCAAAGTGTCATAGGTTAGTTTTTATTTTTTTGTATCGGACACTTACTCGTCCTTTGACTCCCACGTCCCTACTTGAAATAACTTTTTTTTCCTCCATTGAAGAGGTACGGATACACGAAAATCTAAGAATGTAAGATCAAACACAGTTCTGGAAACTTATAAAGTACAAATGGAAATAGTCACATACGTGTTTCATTAACGTTTTGTATAATAGATGACAAAGCGATAAGTTTTAAGAAAATCGGTTTAGTTCATTTCTGATTTATTAACTGATTATTTGATGACCCAAATACACATAATTCAGGCTTTATATTTAGCTCTTGAGTAGCATCTGGCGTTTGAAACTATTTTTAAAAAAAAATTTAGTCTTTGCTTGCTCTCTTTCCAATAATCATCGGCCAAGTGGTCAAGGTATTTGCTTACCCTTTGTGGAAAAATCGTGCATTGATATAATACGCAGGCTGTTATTCAAAGTCATTGATTTCAGTTCTGACAAAGTTGGAATTAAACTCAACTTTCTTTATTCCATAGCAAAGAAAATATCTAATTTTTGATTCCACTAACGAATGTAATCGAATTATTTTTGAAAAAGTAAAATTTTCTGATTTTTCATTGAAATTGAAATTTTCTTAACACAAATGTTAGCCTTATTACAATAAATTAAAAAATTCAGCTCTCAATTCCAACACCCTAAAATCATTGCCTAAGATTGCGCTTACTTTTCATATCTATGTTATTTGATAACCAAAATACTGTCAAACTTCCTAAATGGAAGTTGTATTGATTGTTTCAAAAGGACGCCAACATTTCAAAAAAAAATTGGTATTTCTTACAATTTTCTACTTGGGTTCAGCGATAAATAAAGCAGCATTAATTTTTTAGCATATAATACCACAGATTGGCACTGCTTTTGCACCTTATGCGGTTAACATTAAATAATTTTTTATTCTCTAATAAATTTCTGAAGATATGCAAATAACTTTAATGGTGATTTATGGACTTAAAGCAATAATATGTTATTTCAGACTTTTGTTAGATAATTTCTTTTAAGAAAAATATCTATTTATATTACAGGCGACTTTATATGCGGAGTCTATCTTCTAACTTATTAGATCAGTTTATTTTGAAACTCACTTTTCTATCGCACTTAGCTTTTAGGATTCGACCAGCTTTTGTTCAGCAGATGTTTAGGTTTAATTATAAATGTTTATTGAAATTCCTTTCAAAGCTTTTAAATGTTGCAGACTTTCTGCTAAAGTGACTATATACAAGATCTTGAATTCATATATAATACGATTTTATCAAAATTCTTTAAACGTTATTACATTTTTTTAATATACTACGACCATCTTCAACATTTTTGGAAAATGTTTGACTTTTTCGCTCATTACTGAAAGGAATATTCAAACATTATTGACTTCACATATGACACTGCAAGTACATACACTCCATCCTTTTCTAAAATTTTAGATCACAAGACTTATGGAGTTACAAAAGCATAATGACCTAAAGTTCAATGTTTTGGACTAACATTCATTACAAGCTTCATAAAGTTTCTCAAACTGAAAAGAAGTTAAGCTTTCCCGAATGGAAGCCCTCTTAAAAAATGTTAATAGAATTTTGATGCCAATTTTGTTTAAGGTTAGTCCATTTGCGCCAATCTTCTGAGCCATCCACTAAATTTAGGTAGAAATTACCAAGCACAATTGTGTAAATAATTTATAACCACAAGGCTTTAACATAGATATTATCTTTGAATGCTTCAAATTATCCAAATAATGTGCGAAATTTTTGTTTAATATTAATTTTTCGAATATAAAATTAGTTTTTATAAAACACTTTTGGCCAAACTTTTGGCAGTCATTTTGTGTTATTATCCAAAGTTAAGAACAAATTTGAGAGCATCAGCAAAAAACAACTTAATTTTTCTCCATAAGAATGTGAGACGGCTTAACATATCTGAAAGAATAATTATACTTTCTGTTATTTTCTTAACAGTTTGATTTAAGTTCTTTTAAAAAAACAATACAAAAAATTATATCCCAACTTAAGCAGATACTTGAGCAAAATTTCACACCTTCATGCATTTTTCATACAGCTCTCAACATATGCTTAAAATTCATACTTCTTCTTCTTCTACTATGGCCTGTAGCACAATGTTGACAGCTTTTGAAATACCAAAACAGCACAAAGGAAAAAATAAAAAAACAATAAAGAAATAGAAATAAAGAAAAAGAAAAGACCTGCTGTATGAGAGTGTGTACTATACAAAGATGAACTTCTGTTGCAACGCAATTTCGCTACTGACATATCTACGCCTCAAGGCACTCACACAGTTGCGCATACCAAAAAAGTACAAATACACATACATACACTCACTTCGTATTTTACAGACTAGTATATATTCTTCTGCATGTATGATATGTATATATGTGTTGCAACTGCAATTTATGTCACATGAAGCGGAAATTAAGATTTAAAAACAACGCGTCTGCGCTGCACATTGAATGCACACAGAGCAGCGCAACGAATTGTTTCCGGCGTTACATGGAACTTGCATGTAGTTTTGGCTGCGTATGTGGTCATAGCCAAGATTTCTTTTATAAACGTGTGTCATTGTTCTTGTTACTTTGACATAAGCAAGTACTGGAAAAACTTTAATAGTTTTATTTTGGTTTTTGTAATACTGCACTCGCTTCATATGTAGTGTTAAGTTGCAAACCAATTAATGTTTTATCGTTTTGTTTTTCGTATAGCGTGTCATTAAATATTTCTAGTAAGCACCTACTTTAAAAATAAATTGTTTCTCTGATAAATTGTGTAATATTGATGGAATTTCGCTTAATGCCAGCATAAGTTACTACTTCATTTTTATTATAATGAAAGGACCTTTTTATATTTTGCAATTCCCAGCCCCTTTAAAAAAAAATTATTTTTATTGACTGATAATTCTATGGAGCTGAGTTTATTTTGTTTCTTTCATATTAAAAAATATCAAATCTTTGAAGTCATCAACAGATGTTACAATGGCGGTAACAACAAGCAAAATGAAAATAAGCGTTACTCCAACAAATGCCCTTCAAATTTTAGTATGCATATCAAATTCAAATTTCGTGACCTGCAAATGCCTTAGCTTTGCATTGAGCAATAAAACAGCAAATTTATTAGCAGCATAAGAATATTAAGGGGAAATGTAAATAAAATGTGAAGTACGCTTCATTGGAATACAAACAGGAAATTGATGTTTTTATGTATCAATTAAGAGCTATGAAATAAAGCTTTGAATTTAAAAATTTAAAAAACTATGAATTCGCATTTAGTCTTGCAGTTTAACACGAGTTTTGAGTTTAGTAGGTACTTTGAATTCTAATTTTTGACAGCCATGACGTATGAGTGATATTTAATTGCCAACAATAGTTTAAGGGTATACCGTATACGCATACATGCGACTAAATAGTTCTGAACCTAAGTGCTACTGTCTCATCTCCTTAGATGGTGGATAAATACTTCAAGTAGTTTACATTAAAAGTTACCAGTTAGCACTCAATCAACCCTAAGAACCCTCAGAGACAGTGCCAAAATGAGATTAAATAGTTTTAATAGTACAATGAGCATTATGTGAGTTCACATGCTTGTTACTAAGTAGTTTGTCATAGGACTTGAATTGTAAAATCGTCGTCAACTGTAAGATTTTCAATGTGCTAAAAAAATTTAGAAAAACATGTCGTATGAGTAACGTTTAATTAATTGATGTCATTCGAATAATATTAAGATCTATTTAAAACCTTTAATATGCTGACCCAGATTAACCATGTCATTATGAGCAACGTTAACTTTAACTGTACATTTCAGTGTATAATAAAATGTTTTTTACCGAATTGTTTCAATTTGAAGAATTGCTGCCGCCTTCGCCCTCTTATATTCTTAATGCAACAGTTGCAGCAAACATAAAAAATCTCAATTTGCATAAGAGATACCCATAAAAAATTGTAAATAAAATTTAAACATAAAAATGAAAAAGAAGAAAAATGTGAACTTAAAAGGACACTAAGGTCTGCTGATAATTGAGGCACATAAAAAATGTAGCAAAAATCTATAAAACATAAAATACATTTTCAAAAGCAATAAAAAAGTAAGTCTGGTTTAGCATATACAGAGCGCTGACAGAAAACTTATATAAAAAAATACAGAAAAAATGGTTTATTAATACGCAGCTTTGAGCAAACAATTTTAAGCTCTTTACAATTTTTTTTTTTTTTATTGCTTTGCTCTTTCGCTATTTCTTCAGTAAATTTCCTGCAGCAATTGTCTGAAAATGCCAAAAAACTGTCAAATTGTCATTCATCAAAGTTTTTCAATAAAACTTTTGCATCAATTTCAAAAAGTTTTTCATACTTTTTTTCGCTAGCTCCCCTTCTCTTTTATTTGCTAAGATACTTTATTAAATTTTTGTCTTAATATAGAAAAAACGTTCCATACGATTTGAATGCGAAAAAAGTAAACAACTTTTACTACTGACTATGCGAAATCTTCCTGAAATTTGAAGCATCATCAATAAAACTGCCAAAAATAATGATAGCAAAGTTTGTGATTCTTTTTGGCAACAGCCGAAATCGTTTATTTATTTATTTGCTACTTTTTTTTTGTCAAACTTTATATAACTTACTTGTTTTATTTTTTCCTTGAATGATGATTTGCTATGCTACTACTATGGCAGACAAAATAAATTGAAATGAAAAGTTTAGATTTGACTAGTTGACAAGTCAATTTCATTTTTGTGTATGAAAAATATCGATTTTCATTTTGATTGCTGCAGGTTAGGTTATATAATAACATTAACATTTAAATGTAAGCTATGAAATTACATTAAATTGTTCGCTGCAACTACTTGAGTTTTGTGTTGTTTTATAAAAGTGAATGAAGGTGCAAATTTATCTTATTAGAAATTACTAATACGGTGTGTTAATGCTCTACGAAAAACATTTTTTTGTGCTAGAAAATAAGTTGAAAATTTTCCAGAACAGCTTAATTTGGTTTCAACAATTTTTCACTCTCAAAATATTTTGTTTGATATGCGAAAGCAGAAACTGTGAAGAAAATCAGCTATTCATTTTGAGAATTTGTTCGACTTTTTTGCTTACAATATTTCGAGGTAGATCCTTCCTCATCTTCAGGGTTGATTAATAAATAAAAATTTAAATAATAATTAATACAATACACAATCAAATAAATTAACAAATAAACTTAAGTTAAATTGTCAACTAAGTATCTGTAGATATGAGCACAATTTTCTGTATCAGTCTTTAAATTTATTCTCTTGTCATTGGGGGTATTAATAATGTGGAGCATCTCTAATACAAATCCTTTTTTCATGTTTGATTGCTTCTTGTAAGATCTACACAGCGTCGAAATTGGGGAAGTGTCTAAACTCAGCATAGTGTGCTGAAAGTGGTGTTTTAGTAGCTTGTTCGTTTCTGTTCTTTTTTTAATCCGATCTGTATCCTGAGAGTCTTGTGCCAAGTTCAGTATTGGTAGTGCTATCATATACCTTATGGCATGCATTAGTCCCGTCTCCATCGCAAGAAATCTTGCAGATAAGGCAGAATTTGTCAAGTTTTGCAAATCTATACTTAATTTATCGAATTCTCTATCAACCTGGGAATATATGTCATTGATATATATATGATGCACTGATATTTTTATGATTTTCGATATTTTTTCCGATGCAACTGTTACGTAAATAGGACACAAATATTGTTCTTCATTACCTGTAAATTGCCCAACAATTTTTAATATATTTTTTTTTTCATATTCTATACTATATTCTGTTAAGTTTTATATCAAAACCTTAGCAATTAAACTAAATTATTTAACATTTCAAATTATCCTTTAGTTTTTGAAATTTTAAGCGCAGCTCACTATATAATAAAATTTTTCCTACAAAAGGCGCTATTAAAAGTTAGCATCCGTTAATCTTTTTAAACACTTTATTGCAAAAGTATTTTTTTTTTTCTAACAAAATCGTTGGGGGCAAGTCTCATGACCTCACGTCATCACCGCAAGCTTAAGTTAATCCTTAACAACTAATGTTTGTCCTTTGTGTTAACGTCATCAACTTAATTGCTGTCGCTGTTGATTCTACTGCTATTAACGTGTTTTTTCTCTACGTACCGAAGAACTTTCTCACTTGAAACAAAAACAAGTGCTGTCATTCAACATACTCATTATCCTTTAGCCTTGCTAGTGCCAACATATACACAAACAAAATAAAAACTAAACACAAAGCAACAACATTTAAACAGACTAAAATAGAATAACACTAACGTTAATGCAGCGCAGTGCCACATAGTTTTTGCTTAAAAAATATGATTTTTTTTCCTCTTTAAGTAAATTAAAAATGTGGCATGTGTTGCTGCAAAAAAAAAATATACAAAAAGAAACAATAACACAGCAACCTAACTAAAGTATTTAGCAAAATAAAAACATAAAAAAAAAATTTTCCTGCAACAACATTTTTTAAATACATTGTGAGCGACTAAAAACATAAATTTACTTAAAGGTTTTTCGGAGTTTTGAACATTATTTTTTTTGAATATTCTAAAGTTGCAAATGCAAAGTGCACAGAATTTTTAATTAAATCAACACATTCACAATGTTGAATTTAACACAAAAGTATGCAATAAGATTTTTAATTAGCTTTAGTTTGAACTTTGACTCTGGTCAGTCTTTTGCTGTTTTGCGTGCTGCGGCCATTTAATTTCCCAATGCGTACATGCTGCATTGTTTGCAAGTCATTCAAGGATGCTACTCATTGTATATAGATGTTTCATAGCAGGCATTTCATTAACTTTTAAGAACTTAATTGAAAAAAATAAAACTATAGCATATTTTTTCGCTTCTTTAAAAACTGCGTTTTGCCATTTGCAGCGTGCAACATTGATATTTGTTTTTTTTTGAACCTCTACAGTGAGTAGGGGCTAAAAATATTTACCAGTTTTTTAAAGATATTTTTAAGAATGAAAAATGTAGCTAAATTGCAACTTATCATGTATTTTTAAAGGCCAACAGGATATAAATATGCAAAAACAAAGACTTTAACATTGGCAGATGGAAACTAAATATGACAACGATGCTAAAGAGAACATAACTCATTTGTAAGATACTTTCCAATACCAAATTAGCCAATACTAGACCTGTTCTGATTCTGATTTAATTCGGAAGTGCAATTGAAATCCAAGGTTGAATGTCAATTGCTTTTCTTATCCTACTAATCGTATATCCCTTTTATGCATGATCCTGATACAATCTTCTAAGTCCAATTCCGTTTGCTTAGCAGGTCTGAGGCTTCATAAGTCAAAGTATTGTAATTTGTATACTTCAAAAGTTGCTGTGAGAATATTTGAACTAAAAAATCGGCAACAATGACATACTATGTGCGGAAAAATATTAAGAAGACTTTGAATATGAATAACATTTTACTTGTTTAACAAATTTTAATAATATTGAAAAAAAAAGAAGCTTAATCTTTGTTAATACTAAGGATAAGTATTAGAGTAGAAGTTAACATCGTTTAGTTGAATACTTAAGCTATTTTGGCATTGGCAAAACTCGTAATCGTTTGGTGAAATTTTCCATTGCCTTTTACAATGTTCGTGGTGTCAAGGACACTATATGGAACTTAATGTATACTTTGAAGGCTAAATGAGCTTGAGGATTATTTTCGTAAGTCCTTCATTTCAAACAATCTCATAATTGTAAAGTCCGGGAAAAGTTCGGGAAACAAGCCGGTTGTTCAATGTCTCTCTTACGAACACGTAAGATTATTATATAGACATTAGAACAGTTATCAAGGATATACTCATCCTATTTCTGACTACATGAGCAGTATCGCCATTCTGTTAAATCCACATGTAAGCACTTCCGCATAAGTATCCCAACTGCGTACTTAAAAAATATTCTAACACTGCTCTGTTCTAGTTCTGATTTCCCGTTATTAGATTCGTACATATAACGGCCGAATGGCCTTTTTAGCCATAATAAAACACTAAGCTACAACTCGAAGAAGATTCATCCGCCTACCTTGAGTTGTTCAACGGCTTTACGTATGCAGAAGTCCAATCATTGCTTACTAACGATCACATTCCTTTGGAAATTTAACTTTCCATTTTAAAAAAAATCATGAACTTATGTTTAAAGTATTCGTTAACTTTTCTAATAAAACTTAAGTTTTAATGATGCGTTTTAAAATTTTTTACTACGTTAATTAGAATATACTTACTTTCAGTCATTGCAGCAGCAACCTCTATAATTATTTTTTTTTTTTTGACGTTTATATTTTATGTCCCACTTAAAAATCGCATTTTTTACATAAAAGCACTTAGATAATACAAAGTTTTTTTCTACGTCCATAAAGCTTATTCCTAGCACTAAGAGGTTAATAAATACAAAACAAAAATATTGAAAAAAACGACGAATACTCATATAAAACAACGTGAAAAACAGCATAAAAACAGAGATAACTCGAAGTATCCTGCAAGTGAGCGTTGTACATCGCAGCAAATGAATGTAGTTAACAGCGCATGGATTTTAATGCATCCGCGTCTGTTTTTCTTTTGCGATACTCCCTTGCTCTGGTGCATTTATCTTCAACAATTTGTGTAGTTTTTCGTAATCTCAACTATTTTCATCATTTTCCCTTTTGACTGCTTATTAGTCACAGTGCTGCACTTTCTTTTTTGCTCTCTACTGCACTGTTCACTGCAATGTATGCCCATGGCAATCAACTGCAGTGGTGCTTTTTTTGCTGTAGCTTTTTAGCTTTTTCACTGCTCAATCGAATTATTTTTGCTTTTTTTTTTCTTACGATGATGTTAGTTTTTTGTTGCCACCACTGTGGCTTACTTAGCCTCTTTATTTATGCGGCGCATCATCCATCTCTCACTAACTGACGTACGCTCATTATTTGCGCGTTCTTGAGTTAATTTTATTAGGCTTCATCAAAGCACTAAAGCGCAAAAGGAAAATTGCAAAAAACAAAAACAAAAAGTAAATGGAAAAAAAGCTCAACGCTTTTATGTGTTTGACTTTGATGTATGAAAGGAACGGAAGTTGGTCGTGGCGGTTGTGGGCCTTGATTGCCTTGCAATCATTGCATAAGTACTTATGTGTGTGTGTGTGCTTGTAAATGCATGTTATGGCGTGTAAAGGCATCCTTTTATATTTTGTAATATGCTTGTTAAATTTATAAAACTCGTTGAGTTGGCATTCAATTTTATTTGCTCTATTTCAATTAAAATAAATTCAATTAATTGTATCTCTCTTCGCCAAATACAAGTCAATTTGCTTCCTAGTTTTTGAAATAAGAAATGTAATGACCATGAGTCAAAACATGGTCGTAGACTTCTGCATTTGGAAAACAAAAGTATGAATATAATAACGCTTTTTTAGGATCTTATAAAAATCTTAATATGGAATTGTACAATTTCAAGTGATGGTTGCTAGAGAACTTTAAGTCAACTTTCATAAAATTTAAATAATTTTAGATAGAAATTACTACATGGGCACTAAAATTTAAAAAGTACATTACTTAGAGCTATCTTATGTTGAAATTTCTGACCTTTAATGTAATCTTAACTTTTGAGACCAACCATGTTTTGCATTTTTATAGCAAATGTCTCGTTCATCGCAATGATATCCGACAAACAAACGACAAAATACAACCCAAAAAAAATTCAAAAAAATTGTTAGGGTTTCCAGAAAATATAGCTAAAGTTTGTCTCGAATGGAACTGTTATTAATTAGATTTTAAACTAAAAATTTTAGTAAGAAAAAGTATTTCAAATTTTTATTTAAATTAAGACTTATTAAGATTTTTTTATTGTTATTTTAATTTTTTTTTCTCTTTATTTATTTGTTTTTTTTTATTTTCCTAGAGGTTGACGTTAAAATCGACTTCAAGGAGTTCGTATTTAAAATTGTGAAACGTTTGAAAACAGTAGTTTTTGCAGGTATTGTAAGCAAATCATGCATTTTGTTTTGTTAACAAACCCTTTCACTTATCAGAAGCACAACATTTATGTCAACAATAGAGATGATACTCTTTAGAATTTGTTACAACTTTGTCATAAGCTTCACAAAAATAATATAAAAACTATTTGCAACATACTCAAAACAACATTTTAGTGTCCTTACATATAACCTTAGTAAAAATTTTATATCGTAAAAAATCATCATTCATGAAATTTTTCGGTTTAAATGAAAGAGGAAAAAATTGTACAATGCAATGTTTATCATCGTATCGTAAAATAAAATGTTGCTCACGCAAAAACTTTATATTTGTAGCTTTGTGCAACATAATACATATTTGCTTGCTTAACGCTTCCTACAAACTTGCACACGCAGGCACGCTACATCCTTTGACTAAGAAATCATAATGTTTTTTTATGAAGTCTCCTTGAAGACTACCATCTATTATTAAAGTATCAAATCAAACTTCGTTCGTATACATGACATAGGAGCGCCAATGAGCGGAGTATGTCCTTTGAGTATCAAACAGCAAGGGGAATATTCCATTTTTGATAGTTCTTAAAAACTCCGCAGTTTATACGCTATTTTGTGACATATTTAAAAATAGCACTTACGAGAAATTGCTTCATAAAATTCTATTTCTATGAATAGCACATCACATCCCTTCTTCAAACCAAACCTTTTGATATTGTCAATAGGATGCTTCCAATCCGAGCTATATTAACTAGAGCTAAAAATATTTTAATAATCATAATAATGAGAGAATTTAGCTACGGAAGCTATAAGCATTCTTAGCTTTATAGCTTGGACCCTTAAATCAAGTAAAAGAAAGCATATTAAGAAACTTATTCAAAAACGAATTGATGTTTCAATGAGAAATTTTCTGAAATTGAACACTCTACAAAAGTATTTGAAACAAACTTTAAATAAAAGTTATCCTAGTCCAAGAGAAATATGCTGCAGACTTGCGTTTCTCCTTGAAATATCTCAACATTTTGACAAATATGAAATATTAAAATCTGTTTTTTTTATCACGAAAATCCACCCGACCTATATGTCGGATCACTGTGTTTGAAGAGAAACTGCGTAGGGTATAGCATTTATCGTTTGTACCACATCTATTTGCTTGTGCTACTCTCTGTTATGTTTTACTTTCACATTCCATATTCAGCTACGTCATAATGAAACTTTTTGTATTTTTTTTTGTCCTCCATGCATTCGTTTTTACTTCCTTGACCAACTCGCACGCAGTGTCCTTGTGTTTTCCTTAACACTCGAGTGACTTGCCATTATGCGTGTTTCTCTTTTTGTGTTCACTCTTTTTTCTAGCACTCTTTTTTCTCTTGTGTTTCTTATACATTCATGCACTTTTTACTGCTACTTACATTCAACTTTTCATAGTTCGTTATCCCTATTGGCCAAGTTTGCATTTTTAGTTTTTTTATTTTTTGATTTTTTTGCTTTCTTTTGTTTTTGTTTTTCTGCAAATCACTCACTCATGCTCTGTTGTTTAATGAAAAAAGTTTTTACACTGTTGTTTTTTTTTCTGTTACTTTTTGCGCATTTTTGTTTCGTTTTTCTTTTGATTGTTGTTGCGCGCGTAAATTGTTGCGAAATGTTTCTATTTGCCATTGCGTTTGTATTAGTTTCAAACAAATGTGTGTGAATGAGTATGTGTTTGTTGGCTTGCGAATATCCTGCTGATAGACAGCTGTAGTGTGAATGCTGCTGAGAAGGACTTGTGTTTTTTTTTTTTCTATTTTTGTTCTTATTGTTACTTTTCTGTCAAAATAATGAGCAGTAAGTTTTTTCTTTTGTATTATTTTTTTTCGAAATTTCCGTTTTAGTTTCTATACTTTTGTGTTGTTTTTGTAAAATGTTGTCTAAAATTATGTGCGAAATGTCAGCATGACAGCAGCAATTATTGTTACAGCAGCTGTTAAGTTGTCATTGCTGTTGTTATTTTTAGTTTTTGTTGTGACACTTTTAGTTGAATTAAATGAGAATACAAAGCAACAAAAGCATGCAACACAAAAGAATTCCCAGGATTAGAGGAATTATAGTGCCATGTTAGCAGTGCAACTGGGAGTAGTATCATTGAAGAAAATTCTTTACGTAGATTAGAATTTTCTACATAGAATTCACAGTTTGAGATGAGATGAAAGATAAAATAATAATTTAAAATAAAATAGATGTTGTAAAAGCTATGTGACTAAGCACCTCTTACTATGCTAAGAAAGTTTTAAAATATTTGCTGCAACATTTCAATGGGTATGCTTTTGAATTCATATAAGAAGGAAGAAAGACCAAAGGAGTTTGAGCTTTGGTTATTACAGTTTCGCATTAATGTTAGTCTCCATTCAAATCGTTGTGCTAACAGAAGACTTGGGCTTAATATATTCGGAAATAGAAAATAATAATAAAAATTATTTCAAATAATTTTCGGAATATATTGTTACTTGAATAAATAGTTATTAAGTCTTTAAAAATTTATTTTTTTAAACTTATTCGATAGAAGCGAGCCCACTACTTATAGTGCTAATAGCCTATATAATGATGACTCGCCGACGCCAAGATTCATATACAAACCATGTTCGTTTTGTTACAAAACTCTTTATTTAAAAGTGATTAACAAAAATTCTTTGTATGTGGTTCAATCTTTGTCATATACAAAACCACCCACTTAAAATTTCTGTAAAATATTGAAAAAAAAAAATGTTAAAACAAAAAAAAAATTTAAATAAGAATGTAGGTTTCCATGATTAAGAGTATTTTTCGAATTCAAAAATTTTCCTAAAATTTTTAATTTTGCGAAAGTGACATAAATCACTTTTTTCTCCTTATCGTACAATTTTCAATAACAATTACACTGAATAAAAAGTTATTAAAATTAGTTTCGTTTCCCAGAAATTTTTTATGAAAATTACCATTCCTTTCTAATTACGGCATTTGAGCGAGATAGCGAAGTTTTCTCGAATGACGTATTCAAAAAGATTTTCTGATGTATATATCAAATTAAAAGAATATTATTATGATATGCCGAGCTATAAGCAGATTTGTAGAGCGCCTTGGCACTGAAATGAAAAAATACATTATTGTTTGAAAAATTGTAACAAAAATGTTAACAGGATTGATAATTTTCAAATAATTTTCTTCTCCTTGAACTAAAAAACCCTGTCAAGAAATTGAAAATTGAACTTTTTGAAAACCATAATCTTCAGTTCAACTTTTACCACAATCTTTTTGTTCAAATAGAGCATGAATGCAGTCACATATTTTTTTGCAAACACACCCGCAAATTCTGTTAAATTGTAAAAATTCAATATTAAGGAAAGGCTGTTTAGAGACATCATTGGGAAAACGTTGCAAGATAAATAAGAATATCACACGCTCGACACCGGCCAAAATATTCTTTATTGCTCTCAATAACTTTGTGTATCTAATCTTATTTGTCAAAGATACTGATTTTAGCAATACACACAAAACTCGATTATTTGAACCTCATAATTAAGCACAATTATGGACATCCTCTTAAGGCAATTGCATGGGACTTATAGCTTTAGTATTTCAGCAAAAGTCTTACAACTAAAAAGTATCTTGCAAATAAAGCTCATGTTACTGATTAAAAATACAATCTTTATTTTTTTTTATTTCCAAGAACTTTAAAGTTGCCGCTTTTTGGTCCTTTTCCGCGATTTCGCTACATCAGAAATCAATTTTTTTCGGTCTTAAATGCTTCCTTAGCTCTCAAAATTCGACTCAAAATCAGATTGGTTCATTTACTAACGTTAATAATAAATCTTCTGAAACAAATCCAATGTAGATATTATAATATATATATTTTTCCATTAGAAATGTTAAAAACCCAAATTAAATAAATGCAATGCTATGCTAATGATCCTCTAACTTCTAATTCATTTAATCAACACAAAAAAGAAACTCAACTTAACTTCACTCTTGGCACTTATCGCAAATACAGATTATTAAGTGGCAATACGAAAAAAGGAAAAACTTGAAGTCAAATTCCGCAGAAAAGTTAATGATAAAAAAGGGCGCTAAGAGACGTAAACTGACGATACTCTCAACAGACACAAAATAAAAATTGCAAATGGTATAAGTTTTAAGAGCCCAAGACAGAACAAAAAAATCATATAGGAACTAATACGTACAAAGTTACATACATGTAGCCTAAATACGCATACAAACGCATGTCAAGTATGTTTGTCATGTCTTGTAAGAGAGGATATACAGTATAACCAACTCTACATACAAAATACTATAAGGGTTTTTTTTTAAATGAACAGAACAACAAAAAACAAACGAGAAAGAAAGAAGTGGGTTTTTGAGATAAAAACTAAAAAAGAAAAGGAGGGATAAAAAACGTAAACAAACGAAAAAGTGCAAACAGTAAAATATTTTTGCAAGCATATCAGTGTTAAGAAAAAATTGCCCAATGAATGAAAATCTGTTTGGGGAATTTTAAGCCTAAAAAAAATGGAATTCGCAAAAAGTATGCCTTTGCAAAAAGTCGTATAGATATCCTTCAAAGTAAACTAGGAAAAAAATAAAATCCTTAAGAGTTTAAGCAAACTCTGCGCCGTCCATTATCCTGCGGCTAGGTTTTGCTTTATAGATTGAATATTTGCACAAAGTGATTTGTTTTTGTTTTTATTGCCAGTCAGATTACATTTCCAGTGAGGACTTCTCGTTTAGTCAACATTATATCCTTATAACATATTATACGTACCACAATATGTGGCTTTAAGTTGCGCTATAAGGTAATAATCTTTTTTTTTTCTCATCTTTTGCAGATTCCGAACTCGAAGAATTTGAGACGCCAGCACGTTATCGTCCGGATTCCCTAAGTGCCCTCAGTCGTGCCACCCGCTTCACAGAGGATGAAATCAAACGAATTTATCGCGGTTTTAAGGCTGAATGTCCGACGGGTGTCGTCAAAGAGGACACCTTTAAAGTTATCTATTCACAATTTTTTCCACAGGGAGGTTCGTGTGGTACAGTATAAAATGTTTTGTTAACATTTAGTGTCTTGAGTAGATTTACTAATGCTTGCTTGCTTCTTTCATTATTTTTTCATTTGCTTTTTTTTACATTTAAATAGAATATTTAATCATTGTAGTTTTTTTTAAATAATACGCAAAACTCAAAGTCTTTTTAAAACTTCGGACCGAATTTTAATTGGACGATATATCACTAGAATTAATAGCAAAATAAAGTAGTTTAGATGAACAAATCATAGAACCAATAATGGTGGCGCAAGCTTTTAAAAATCAAATTTCCTAGTATGCAAAGTTAGTTCAGCTTCTCGTAGTATATTTTGGGTAGCATTGATAGCATTAAACAGTCAGCAATTTGTAAATGCCAAATCTTTTTGCTACTGCAACAACCAGTTTATTTTTGATCAGTGAAACTATAATTCATCTGCAAACCACACAGTTCGTTAGGATTATAGAGTCTTTCGTAAACACCTTGTCCGACCGAATGGTTTAAGAACCTTGAAATCTGACTACTTCATAGCTTGGACAACAACAAGCCTTGCAGCTACAATTCCGAAACATAAAGACAAAGACCACATCCCCATCATAGTTCCAATTGCTCAACTGTTTTTATAATTATTATTTATTTATTCACCAATATAACAATTCAAGTATAATTATAATACATAAATATTAACAAAATTAAGTAAATAAAAAGAGTTACATTGATAAATTACAACATTCTGTTGTTAAAACGAACAAGAGATGAATGTAGTACTTAACATTAAAATAAAGCGATAATTGAATAAAAAAGCGTGGGGCTTAACATATAGTAAATAAAAATAAAAACTATAAAATAATTGAAAAAAATAAAAAACAATAAATAACTGATGAAATTAAAAATTAAGAGAATTAAAAGAAACATTAATTTAAGACTGCAAAAAAAAAAAAAAAAAAAAAAAAAACCAAGGGAAGAGCTATACTTGAACACGAAGAAGCCGATCAATTTCGACATATTCAAGATTAAAGAGCCACAGTTTAACCATTTTTAAGAAAACTTTCACATTACGCAGATTTCTAATTTCAACGGGAAGACAATTGAATAATCTGGGTGCAACAGACAAATAATAATTAAAAAAATGTTGAGAAGTGTGATTTAGTGTCGGAGCAAGGTTTAAAGAATTTATTATTAAATTATAAATAGAATAATTTTAAAACTTTAAAAAAATATGAATATTTCAGAGGGAGTATATTCAAATTAAGGAATAGCGGAAGACTTCTAGCTAACCGACTTTGACTACATATAATTCTAATTGCATGTTTTTGTGCATTAAATGAGGGGTTAATTTTACAAGGTTTAGTCCCACCCCAACAGACAAGACCATACTGAAGTTTAGAGTGGAAGATGGCGTGATAAATACATGTAAGCAATTTCCTATTACAAAATTTTTTTAAATGATAAATTTGCCTTGTAGCAGCCATCAAGTAACTTTTTAAAGCATTTGTATGAAGAGTCCAGCACATCTTCCAATCAAGCAACAAACCAAGATACTTGTACGACTTTACCCACTCAATTGAGAAACATTTATTGGAACAACTCTTTTCTGCAAAATAAGTTTGTAAATCTCCGGCAGATCTACAAGAGTTCTTGTCTATTAAATATTTATCACAGCTGGCAAAATGAAATATTTGATTGCAAATATAACGCTCCTTCCCAGAAATATTAAAATACATTAACTTAGTTTTATCACTCAAAACAAGTTTATGAGTGGAAAATCAATGTCTCAAAATAGAAAGGTCAGACTTAATATCCACAGCAAGCTTATGAGATGAATCACATGCAAAAATGCAAGCCATGTCATCAGCAAAGGCTATGACCTTACTTGCGAATTTCAAGGAAAAAATGGAGTTGATAAAAATCAGGAACAAAATAGGGCCCAGTACAGAGCCTTGAGGAACACCAATATTTATGTTTAAACAGCTACTATATTTGTTATCTAACTTTACTCTTTGAGTTCTGTCGGACAAGTAAGACACAACCCAGGAATAAATAGATCCCCTGAATCCACATTTATAAAGCTTTTCAAAAAGTAATTTATGATCAACGGTATCAAATGCTTTGGTTATATCAATAAACAAAGATGCAGTCGACTTTTGCTGATTTAGACTAGAGTAAATGTTATTACAAAAATTTAGAAGAGCATCTTCTGTAGACAATCCTTTTCGAAAACCAAATTGGCAGTCACTAAAATCTAGGTGTCTATCTATTGAACTCGCTGAAGAAAACTTCAAAATGAACCAATGTCGTACGATGCCAATAATCGTACGATGCCGAAACTCTCCATTCACAGACCTGTTCGCTAATAATTAGTGGCACTTGTCCCTCTCACTGACGTTTTTTGTTTTTACTTCTCTGAACTGGAGCATTTAACTTTTCTAAGTAGCAACTTCTTTTTGAAAAATCAAATACTCTCAAACAGAATATTCCAAAGTGTGAAGAGGCTTTTGTTGAGTCTGTTATTTTTTTTCACTTTATTGCTTTCAAGACAACGTAGTTTGAATCATTTTTAAATTTTGAAGTATTTCAGGCATAGTATAAATTGTTTAACTACAAAGACTATAACGTCATAAAAATCATCCCATCATCTTAAAATCATTGCTGTTATATTCTCGTTGTTCTTTTAAAACTAAAATTTATAGTTAGTTCTCTATGCAACCATAGCTCAGTTGCGTATATATAGCTGTAGTAAATGTATAACTTTTAAGAACATCAACATCACTCATTTTCTGCTGCAATGCCAACTACATCATTATTCAGTTTTTATCTGATTGAGATAACAAATCCGTTTTCTTACCAAAAGTTATTGTAATAAATAAAAAGAATGAAATATGGTTATGGATACCTGATTTCCTAGTACAAAAATAAGTGAGAAATATGTAATTTAGATGGGTACAATAATGTGGAAAGGAAAAAAACTGAATATTTACGACAATAAACCTTCTGAAAAAAAATTTAAATACAAAAAAAAAGTTTAACTTAAAACACAAAATAAATAGCCATCAAATCATCAATCGCAAATATATAACAGCGCAAACATATGAAAAAACTTTTTCGGAAAAGTTTTTGCTATGGATTCCTTTTCTATTTTCAGTTCAAGATTTACTTTCACTAAAAGAAAAGACTTATTTTTAAATTTTAAGTTATTTCACGTCCGAATCAAAACATGCTGCCCGCAAAAATATGCTATCAAAAGCAGCTAATTTAAAAGCACAGCACACACCCATATACCAAAATTAACAATAAATCATCGAGTTTAACTGTAATACTTACAGCGCGCAAGTAAGCAGCTTACGAATGTAACATACCATTATTACTATTGCCACGCATCACCAGTTATACTTCAACTCCTCCAGAGTACAGCGCAGCATCGCACCGCACCGCAAACCCTCGAAACAACAATAACACTATAAAAAATGCTTTCAATATTTATTCCTACATCTGATAGCGGCATGCAAACAAATCTCATTTTTTATTAGAACATCGGTGGTGTGCGGGGTACATGCATACGTGCTGCGTAGTGTTACATATCTTAAGCATATGAGCACATGCATATAATATGTATGGTCCTCGTTTGTCATCGGGTCTCTGAGGCCAAAACTCATGAGGAAGAGGTGAGATGGATGGTGCTTACTGTAGCAATTTCAGCCATTAGTTTGTTGACATGATTTATTTTAAATTAAGTTGCTACTGAAAAAATAAAATTTATTCATATTAAATTTGCTTTTTATGGCCGTAACATTTTGTTGTTATCATATTTTAAGGCGCTGTCACATGCTCAAATAATATCTGTCATGTTATCCTTTCCATGGTATTTTCTTCAAGCTTCTGAGTCAAATTGAAAATATTTTTTTTTTCGTTTTCCTACGATCCCACACGTGGCATATGAAAATCTACTGAAAAAAAGTCTCAATATGCAATATCTACAAAAACATATAGTTTTAGAGGTCACATTCAAAATTACTTTGAAGTAAATAGAATAAAAATTCTTCCAATTTTGGATAAAATAAAATTGTTGTATTTTGTATGGCTTTCCAATGAATACGAAAGCCATAAAAAAGAGATGACAATATAGAATCCTCTTTAAAGTAGTCATTAAATTTTGAAAAATTTCACCATAAAATATTGCAAATAAATTCAAAAAAAATAATTGCTTATGAAAATTTATGGGAAAAGTTTTTAGCCGATTACTAAAGCAATCATTTATATCAGTTTTAATTCTTTTTTTTTAATATTTTTTTTTGGTTCTGGCTTGAAAAAATTGCCAAAAAAAATCTTTCCCTGAGGTATTTATTTGCGAAATTTTGCGTTAATTTTGAAGTAAAAACTGATAAAATCTAAAATCTTTTTACCATAAATTTTTTGACTGATTTTTTCCTATTTATGATTGTTGTGTAGAGATTGAAGAGATTCTGAAATATTAAGCTTTTCCCAGAAAATTTTGTATATGTTAAAGAGACAGTAATTGCTGAGCACAAGTTCATTGCAAACGCTTTTATTATAGTTCATACGATAGTTCAACATTGATGCATCAGTTAAATGTTTTTCATAAAAATCACTTTTCTCGGTTACTCGAAGTAAAGTATATCTTGAATTGAAAAAAAAAAAAACTATGGGGCGCAGTTCAGATTTTGACCCCCCCCCCATTCTTTTGAGTACTTTTTTAAAATATCTTTTTTAAGAAAAATGGTATCTTACGTAGATGCTACCAACGCTGCCATTCAGAAGAAGTAATTTCATATTGATAATATTAAAATACTGACCGAAAATTTAAGCGAAATTGTTTCAAGCTTGAGCGATGAATTGGCAATGATTTTGAAAAGAAATTGATAAAAAAGAGGTTCCGTACCCATTGAACTACTAGAAAAAAACACAAAAGAAAAGTTCCAAAAGAGTTAGATTGTTCGAACAATAATGCAAAAAATGTTTTCCAATAGTTTTCAATTTTTTTAACCAGGCGGAAAGTTTCTTTTTTGAAAATGACAAATTTCATAAAGAAGGAATCATGTATTTTGGTTCAGATACTGTGAAGGATCGACTAATTTTATATAGTTAGAAAAATGCTCCTAGACATTTTGCGAGCTTAAAATTTACTGCCACAAACAAGCTCCAATAGCAAATCTTCGATAAAAACCGAAACTCTATACTTTTCTAGTTCATCGTAACAGCCTTGTGGTGATAAAAAGAAAAATTACGTCTCAGTCAAATCACATCATCATCATCAGTTTTCCGTGATTACCTTTAATTGGAAAATTATGAAGATCTTAGAAAAAAAATACACAATCAATCGAAATCACTCAATTAATCTACGTTGATAGAATGTACGGCAAGAATAGCATAATATTTTTATATACCTACACTTTTGTGCCATAATTTCATCTTAACATGAGCTTAATGATAACATGCCACAACAAATTTTTGCCACACATGTTCTACCAACTAGAAGTGTTCGACTCACAGCAAGAAAACTTACCACAATTTTATTGGCTTCTCTCTGGTTTGATTGAAGCCAAGATAATGTTTTCCTGTATGAAATAGGAAATAGGCGTAAATTAATTAAGCCATCTAACATTTACGAATGATCACATTAAGGTGGATCAATATTTTTAAAACTTAAAATTTTATTATAATACATCAATTCTGCTTCTTAGTATTTTCCTCAACTTCAGCAGCGGTTGGCATTATTATTTCTCTTGGGTCTGCATGGCTTCAGTGATGTAAAATTTTTTTTCGTTCTATGTCAATATCTCAAGGATCTATCACCAAGTAATGATGGTTCTTGGGACTCAGGTCTGTAAGGATGCTGGTTTACTGAATTTTCATACCTACATATATATTCGTAGCGAAGTTGCATGCTAGAGTCAAAACCAATTGAACACGACGGGCGTTGAACGTAGCTCCATGTGGACTAAGCTTAAGCCTAAATGTGGGAAGGATTCATAGCTTCGAAAAAAAAGTAATCCTCTCTGATTCGATTTCCAAATTTTAAGAGACGTACCCATGTAGTAAAATCGTTATTGCTGGTGACTTAATGTTCATAACTCTAATTGGATGTGGCATTCCGCCCATACAACTCCTCAAGGCTTTTATGTTGAGTTTTTTCTCGAATTTAATTTGCTCACTCAATCAGTGAAGGTTCGATGCCACGTAGATTCAACGCATTGGAAAGCATAGCTTGCTTACACTCTACCCCATTTCAACGTTACAAATGATAAATCGCCAATACGATTCCGACTTGTGTTCCTTACTCAGAAATGGAGCCAATATGTTTTTGGTGAAAATATGGCTGTTGCTCAGAACATTCCTATGGGCGCCATCGCTAAGTAAACGACTTCCATTTTGAGAATGCATCGAAACACAAGCTTATTTTCTAATAATAACCCATTTGAATCACATTCTTTCAGAATAAATAAAAGTAACTGAATAGATATGAGCGAATAATGAAGCATTTTGAGTTTTGTTCCCCATATGGATCTTCACATTTAATCTGCTGTAATTGGAATATTTTCAATTTTGGACGTAGTGTTTTTATGTTATTGACTTAATCGGTATAACTCTTGGTTAAATCTTTTAATAAAATCCTACATTGAAATTGTCTTTAGCAGATTTCGAAGTTGCATAAAGAATTAAGCAGAGACAGAAATATGCTAAATTCTCTTCTTTCAATAATCAATCGCAATGAAAAATCGTTATCTTTTGGCAATCACAACTGCGAAGACATTGAAGCTTGCCAGGGATAAGTGCTTTTAAAAACTTAATTAGCTTCATCATATTTGTCATTATGGGACACCCTTACACATGTAGAGAATATATAGCAACACACATTTGTGTATCATATATACCGGTATAGCTTACGCACAACTCATATTATTGCTTTCATCCATTAAGATTTCATTTGATTTAACCTTTTTGCTACTTCTGCTATAAAACCACAATAAAGGTAAATGAAAATATTGATTATATTTCGTATGCCTCAGATCTTTTGCTTTTTTATATCGTAATGCACATTGATATTAAAGAACTCTGTGTTTAACTCATTGCTTGACATGTCAGTATATTAAGTTAGGTAAATATTGTCGACAACTGTGATGACCTTGTCAGTTATATGTATTTAATGAAGGGATGGTTTGAGATGATAAATAGCAATAATCTACAAATTTTGAAAAATTTTTTTATTTCAGTTAAGATTTCTTATGTAAATTGAAACTATTCTTGAAAAAATTAACTTTTTAAAAGTGGTTTTTCAGAAATTAAGGTTTGTAAATAAAATGTTCCTTTCTATTTTCTAAAGAGCTTCAAATTTTATTTCATAATACTTTTTTTTCTATTAATTTGAAAGAAAATTCAATACTACTTCTACTTCAATATAAAATTGCTTTTAAACTCAAAATTTGTGAACTTGAGTAAAAAATATTTAAAATTTGGAAAATAAAGTCCAACCTACCATTACAACTTAAGGACACATAATAAAAGAGAATCCATCGAAGTAAATACATTAAGACGAAGAATCAAAATTTTACCATCTTATAAAATCGACCCATAATAGCACCCTTAAAATCCAATGCCAATTGGATTGACATAAATATGACAACAGTTGAATGAATGTCGTTGGAACGAATAAAAGCTGATGACAAAAATATATGAAAAGATTTAGATGTAGACAGAGAGCAAAGAAGTAAATTGGCTTATTTTTGAGACGAATGATAAAAGTAGCTCCTGCATAAAGTAAAAGTGTTAGCATTAAAAATAAAGCTGATGGCAAAACATCAAATTAGGAATTATTGATATGTTGAAGTCACTAACATCTAAAATAACGAATAATATAATTTTTGACTTATCAAATATTAACATGTGTATGTATTTTATGAAAATAAAGCACACAAACACATAAGCAACATCAAAGGGTATATGTCTGTAGATGTACGGAAGAAAGTATTTTCTATCTAACGGTTTGGAAAATATTTTGCATTGTTTTTCGTATTGGAAAATCGTTTGCGTACGTTTTATATCCACCCAGTGTGCGCGCACTTAGTATAGTACGGTAATTTATCAATAGGCGGAGAGCCCGCTATTAGAAAGTCGAGTGTATAAGATTACAGCATAAAATTTACGGGAATGATAGTAATGCATTTTGGTGAAACTAACCAACCAGGGTTGACTGGCTAAAGCCTGTCCCGATGCCAAATGATAGAGCTTGAAGAAGCTTAAATATAAACGTTGGGTTGCGTTGCTTAATCATGTCCCAAACAAGGGTTGCAACCGGTTTTTTTCGGTTAATGAAGATAACAGCTTTAAATATGAGCTAAATGATAGAGATCGAAAAGTCTTAATATAATATATGGGGTTGTCTTGTCGAATCCTGTTCCAAACATGGGTTGCCACTCATTTAAGAAAACTTGGCCCTAACAAAGGGTGGCAACCCATGTTTAGGATATGATTCCAGTAAACAACTCTGTGTGTTCTGTTAAGCTTTTCGAGCTCTATCATTTGACACACATTTCAAGCTATGAATTCAACTATACAAACCCTTCAAGTTTTATCATTTGGCATACATTTCGAGCTGTAATATTCTACAGTTTTAATTAAAACAATAAAATTGGCTAAGACCATTTTCGGGCATTGGGCCAGGCTTTGGCATGGCAACTCTGGTTGAATGGTTTCACCATTACTATCCTTCTCATAAATCCTATCCTGTAATCTTATACACTCGACTTTTCTACATCTGCCTCTTGGGCTATAAACAAACTGTATTTATCAAACTCATTTGCAACACGCTATATGAAGAAAATCTATATTTTTATATATATACATGGAAGCATTTCTTAGAGTTTTAAAAGTCAATTACTATTTGCATGCACTTAAAGACACTGAATATTACATAAATTTATATGAACCACTCAAATAAGTGACTGTGTGAAAAATCAATACATTCGTCACAGATGAAATCGTAGCCCTTTGTAAGCAAACAGAAATAGCAAACCATCATAAATATATATGAACTACTTTGTTTGAGTGTAGCTATTCTTTTTTAATCATTTTTTTTGTATTATTGGTATTTTTGTCATCAAATGCGTCTCCTATCAATTCTCTTGATGCTAACAATTTTTGTGTGTATGTGCATACATACTATTAATATTAACACTGTTCTACAAATTTCAACTTTAAGTCTGCCAATAGATAATAGAAATTGATAGTTTTTTGATCGGTAAACCCGCATCAGGGCTCAAAAACTGTTCATCACGCATAGCTTATTTGGGAAAAGGGGTGTTGAAAACCTCTTAAAGAGCTAGTAGTTGGAAACTGGATCAAATGAAACAAACCCTGAATAAAGCGGCGAACATTGCACTCTATACAAGCAGCCCATAAATTATGACCCTCAAAGTTTGTAAACGAAAAATCATTCAGCCGCAGAACTGCTGATGCTGTATTCGCCAGGGCTTCAAGGTTAGATGCGATCAATTTTCAGCTTATTGTGTCGAAATGGGGAAATTAAAGTTTCAAATTATGACAATGAATAAAGTTCTAGGTCTTCGAAATCTTGTGGTTTCAACTCCCATTTTTTTAAAAAATATAGATGATTGACAGCTTTTGAACTCAGATTTGTATGAAAATATGTCGAAAACATCAATTCACTTCCTATTAGCACTACCTTTGCATACCAGTGTAATTATACGAGTATGTTGAACTCAATAGAAAAATTCTGGATATATACTTTCAATGCTATATACAATGGAAATTATGTTCACAATTCCTATTTAAAAGCATTTTCAAAGACATTCAGTAAGACTTTGGCTAAGTTCACAAAATTGAAATATCAAAGAAAAATTAGATTTTGAAGAGTGTACTTTTTAACACTGAAGAGATGCAAATTTTTTTGTAACGTTTTCATATTTTTGAAATATCTCTATAAAAATTAATGGTCTCAAAAAATTTTTGCAGCAGAACTAAAATTATAACAAGCAACAAATCAGGTCTACACTTTCTGACAATATGAAGACGATTTGCCATTGATGGCAATAATTAATATTTTGGGATCACAAGCTTAGGTTTTTGCTCAAATCGGTGGGTGTGGCTTTGATTTTTAAAGAAAAAATTTTTAACTTACAGTCATTCAAATGAACAATTCCCGTTGATAGCCATTTGAAAAAAAAAACTTTCAGCATACAATAAATTTTCAAACACCAAACAGTGAAGAGTGTAAATTGTGACATCACAGCAGATTTCTGCAAGTTTTTCAGTTTCCATTGGGTCTGTCTGCAATCAGCACGACAAAAGTATGTCACTATGTTTTTCAGTCGGTATACATATTTTCATTTAAGTTTCATTCCATGTCATTCGTCTGTTTCGTTTTATTTATTTATTTGTCTTCCATTTGAGCTGCGTTGTTAACAGATTAGAAGTTATAAATAGATTTTGTAAATTGCTGACGAAATTGGTTTTTTATGCCCAACTCTTCTATTCTACTCTGCTCTGTTCAGCTACTGATGTTATTTACGACAGTTTCTATGTCAAAATAACTACATATAACACTTGTTTGTGTTAGTATATTGGCTTTTGTATGCTGTTAAATATTCAAGGCGTATATGCTGTTAACATTTCATTTCATTTTATTTCGATTTCATTTCATTGTTCGATTTTATGAATTTGTTGAGGTTTTCTTTGTTCCTCAGGTTATTGAGGTTGAATTTAATTATGTTTCAATTTTGTCAATACGTAGTTTTTAATGCTACATAAAACAAATCTGAGATGTAGAAACATTTCATGATATGAATATAAATTAGATGGAGATGGAAATACACATCAGATGATAGAATACCTGAAAATAATATGGTGGTTTATCTTTTTTAAATAAAGTCAACAAAAACTTTTCTTTTATGAGTTAGCAGATTTTCATTGTGGTTTCTTATTAAAAATTTGATAATATTCATTGTTCGACTGTCAACAAAATATAAAAAAACTTCAAAATTAAGTTGAAGTAGCTCATAGTGTTGACAATCCTAGATAAAAAATTAGAAAAGCTCATTCAAAAGAAAATTAACGGAAATGCTGCCTAAAAACGATAAAAGCTTATTTTTTAATTTAAGAAAAAATTGCCTAAGATATAATTGAGATAAAAAAAAAAATTTTTGAAGTCATAAAGTCCATGAGCTATTTATTATTTATTATACCTTTACTCTTCCTCTATTGGAATAAATTCAGAAAAGCCAAGATAATTTATATTATTTTTACTGGACATAAGGCTTGGCATTGTCATTTAAGCTATTGGGATGGTATTTGAATGTTTCTCATATGGTGCTATGCACTAGAGTTCAAAAGACAACAAGAACGTTTTTTTTTTTAGTTCTGAAAGCCGTATATATGATACGTGCTAGGACAAATCTAAAGAAAGAAATATTTTTAAAGTATATGTGGAAAAATTTTAAAAATTTGAAGAAATTTTTCAATTTAGAGGGCTAGAACGATTCAAGAAAATGATCCTAGAACTCAGCAAATTTTTTTCTATTAAGCAATTTAATTTTTCGGAAATAAATTTATGAATAAATACTCTTGATCTGAATAATAAATCTATACCTGAGTATGATAATGATCTTAATAAAAAGTTATTATAGTCATGCCACATATGTAAGACCTAAGTTACATATTCACCCATATATGAAAATTTTTTCTAATTCAAAATCATACCAATCATTTTGGAACTCTCGTTATCATAAAAAGTTGTTAAAAACTTCGAAATGCGTTCATTTGAATAGTTTTCAATTGTCCAAAAACCATTCCGCGTACGCAAAACACTCTGAGCACATTTTTTGCACTTTTTTTGTTGAGAATCACCCATCCAAGAAATACAACTGTGAACTTTTATCTGTCATTTTTAATAAAATTGTCCTTATTTTCTTTTGATGAAGTGCATTGTCACACAAATGCAAAAATACTCTTAGGAAACAGCAAGACGACACATACACTGAAAATATCATACAAAGGAACATATGTTAACACATGTGCATCTGCTTTTTGTTGTTTCCTTTACTTTTCATTTCGTCCTCTACTTTTCTTCACATGCGAGTACATGTAAATCGTAATCTTATTTGAATTTATGGCATCATATGCAGAAGTAAGTCGGTTGTAACAGAGAAAAAGAAAAATGTCACATAAAATGCAAATTTCCACCTTCTTAGGGTTTTGTAAGTCAGCAGCTGAAGTGCAAGGTAATGTGTACGGCATACCTTGAGTTTTTCACTTCTTTGCTCCTTTTCTTTTATTTATTTATTTATATGGGTGAAATGAAATGTGAAAATACACACACATATCTGCTAACAACTTGACATTTACATGACAAAAGAGTTGTTTTTATTTTAGTTTTAACTGTTTCTTTTGACAAAGGAGCTTATCAAAAGAGAAACAAAATGAAGTGAAGAGAAGACATATTGAAGAGGCCGTTATATTTCAAAACTTATTGGACTGACTTTAAAAATTAGGTTAATAAGGATAAATATTGGACTAGTTGCATATTTCATAAAAGCAAATCTATTAGAATTTCCTAGAAACTTAGCTTAATTTCAGGTATATAATAAAATTTTTTGAAAAAATCTTTACTAGAACAAAAACAATAATTAGCTAATTTTATGCAATATTTTCCGAGGTTTTGAACTCGTGTAGATTTTTCAAAACGATATCGTGTACTTTCAATGGCTACATTTTTAAAATTTAGTGTCTCTTCTTACTTTTTACAACATGCTCACAATAGACATTGAAATCAACGTCAGTAAAATGAAACTGGAAAAAATTTTATATGGACATTACTATGCGAGTTTAGCAATTTTAAATCACTATTCCATATCGATATTCCAAAAAAGTTTTCATCTAACCCACCCTAATGCACATACGTGAACTGCGCCCATGTTATTTTTTATTAGGTAGCTTAAAGAATAAATTATAAAAAAGGCATCAGGCTACCAAAGTATGGACCGAACTTAAAACTGTCACTCTCACACACTCAAAGTTATCCACAGTGGGTTCATTTAATCAAAGTTATTTTAACGGCGATATTGATAAAATAATGAAACAAGACAAAGAGTAAAACACTGGTCAAAAAGTAAATATTGTAGCCAAACATTTCGTGCCGCTTAATAAATTATTATTATCCTTATTAGTCCTTAGCCGCTGGAAATTATGATTCGAATTTGGCAAAACCCAGTGAGTGATTCATCTTGAAGCCAAGCCTTATGCTGGTGACATGTATTGTACTGTATTATGAAAACACTAGGCTCCGTGGTTAGTTTTCAGGAAATTCTGCAAACACACAGCAAATGTACTTAGTTGTAAGGAAAATACAGTCAACTCTTTCTTAGATTTTATTTCATACGTATATATCCCTGATTCGTCACGACTGTAGTGTTGTACAGGGCTTTAGATGCACCATAGTAACTTTTGATAATTTTTTAGCATCAGTCAGCAATGGCCTTTTTTTCAAATTATGCGGAATCCAACGCACACAAATCTTTTTTATAGATAAATGTTCATGGTTGTCTCTATCTCATGGTATTTCACATGCCGATCTAATATAATTAGTTTACGCACAGATTCAACTATCTCTCACACAATAAACGATTTGGACAACATTCGTTAAAATCATCCATGAGCGCAGGTCGGTCACATTTAAATTCATACATCTTTTTAAGCTATTGCTGCTTAAGAATTTTTATTAATTCAAGACATTATTTTCACAAAAACATCAAACTCGAAATCATTGCCAATGTTTGTATTTATGCCTGTAGTTGTAGTAAAATGACTAAAATATTTGTTACTTTTATTAATACCAAACCTTTTTCAAAAAAACTTTCACAACTGAAAGTTAATTAAGATTTTCAACTTTGAAAAGTAGAACCAAAAGTTGACCAGAAATTTTTTACTTTCATATGCAACTTTCCAACAAACTTTCAAACATAACAACGAAAAAACACAACATTCAACTTTGAAACAACAGCGAATCCCACCTTGTATGCACACTATGTATTCAACACACTGGACCAGGATCACAGCGGAATTGTTAGTTTCGAGGTGAGTGCAAAACAAATAAGTTTTAAATATTTTTTTTTTTACTTTTGTCATATAATTAAAAAGTTTTGATATTTTAAACTAGAAATACAACAATATAAGTTTCCAATGAAAAATTCACATAGTTTGCGAATAAAAAGTAAAATAAATTCGAATTCGTGACTACAAATCAGCAAATTAGTCAAAAAGTGAGAGAAAAAAATTCTTAAAATCCTGACGATGTTTGTCTAGGCTCATTAACTAAAAGAACAAGCAAGAACGATGACAGCTAATTAAATAGACGGCTTTCACTTCATTACCTACGTGTCGTCCTTTTCATTTTCATTTAGTGTTGCTCCTATTTCTCTTTTCTGTTTTCATTTTGTTGCTGAGTTTTTTTTTGCACTTTATGCAAACCCATCCAATTTGCACGTCCTCAAAATTTCTTGTACAGTGGGACAAGATCTTATTTTGACGTTTGGTTCTGTGGTTTTCTGTAACAAAGTTTTTGCTTTGCATGTTTTGTTTTGTATTATCTATGATGCTTACTCGCAAAGTTATAGCAGATTCTCGGTGAAAAGGATTTGAAATAATAATCCCTATTTTTCTCTTTGAAAATGAAATAAAAAAATTAAAATTTATTAAATTAATAAAAAAAATTTATTTTCACAGTTACAGCTTTGCGAGTAAAACATGAATGACCATTTGAAAACTCATTTTTAATAGGAAGGATGGTACTTAATTATGAGTATATTAGAAATTAGTTGAAAAAAAGTTAATTTCTTATATGTAACATCAAAAGTGTTAAAAAAAATCATTGTCTAAGTAGCTACCACAAAAATAATCAAAAGCGATGGTATCACTAGCTATAAAAAAAATAATATAATACGACCTAATCGCACTTAAACCTTTTACTGCTCCATCTATTTATATAAAATTGCTAATATGAAAGTGGTTTGTAACGCTTTGGCGTAAAACATACTGGACCGATTTTAATAATTTATTTTTTATAAAAACATATTTTTGCTTAAGTAGGTTACTGCTTACTCAATGAATTGATTATTTTTCGATTATTAGTTTCCAACAGTCTCAAACCTTTTAACTGTACTCTGTTCTTCACAATCGCTTGTGGAATATGTAAATCTAATTTAATATAACACAAAATCGCTTTAATACGGATATCTGAACATATTTTGAGCCTGATATCTATTTGTTGGAAATGAATGGCTCAAAGGCATAGGTGACCACCAATCGTCGTTTATAAGATTTGTATTTATGTTCATGGCATCAGACTGCCGGAATCAATTGATGATTTGGAACATTTTAGATGAAACACGAAGTTTTTGTTTGCTTTTCGAAGAACAACTGTCTACTTTTTACGGATAAAACATATCTTTATGGTCTTATCTTCAACATACACCAGCAATTGATATCATCTATTCCAGTTATATATACAACAGTCGTTGTTGTTTAACCATGATAGATATTGCTGCTCCAACACCTTTTTGTGCCATTAACACAACTTTAACCACTGTGCTCTGTAAAAAAAAAAACGAAAAAGTTGAGAAAGTCCTTACAAAAAAAAAAGAAATGTGAAATTTTTTAACTGGTTTAAATCACAACTGGGCATAAGAGTTACACTTGGTGACAGCAACAACAACAATAAAAAAAGCAGCAATTACAACTACAAGCCCTCCGTGCAGGATACAGCACATCGCTTGACATTTGTAACCTTGCTACGCGGCACCCCATTGTAATTGGATTTTTATTTAGCGCGAAACTTAGCGTCCTTTCGCTTTGGATATAGATAGCAATGTTAAGGTTTTTTAGTTTCCCTTTTGTATCTGTCCTTTTTTAATACCTCTTCGTTAATTTAAACTTGAAATGACGGCAAATTTAGCTGAGAGCAGCGTATTAAGTATAAAATGGCGGAAATGTCAGTGTATTTTTTGTACATTGCAAGTCCGGCGAACATTTCCCATCGGGGAAATCGGCTTGTTAAGCGAATTTATGCGATTCTTTCTGAAGAAAATTTTTTATGCCACAATTTTTAGCTATAAATTTTAACAACAATTTTGATTAATGTCCTTGTAAAAAAATGTGCTCTCTTATAGCTATTTCTCTGGGCCATGGCCTGCAAGATGGAATGAGTTTTGTAATGAAATACATTTTAAGATAAAACTAGACAGATTAAATTTTGCTTTGCATCGTTAGTAACTTGGTATATATGCATTTTAAATATTTTATGCCTTAAAATTGAACTTCTTAGTACTGTAACAACATTAAATTTAAGACTTCTGCTGAGGAGCGCAATAATTTGCTTAATTGCAGAGTTTTGCTTTAGAAATTTGTTGCTTAAAGAATAAATTTAAATTTTGGTGAAAAGAGCAACAAACACAAAGTTCAACAAATCAATTTGAACGAACGAACTGCAGTTGAAAATAATGTCAATCGTGCGTAACTTCTGCCGCTTTTGGCGCTGTAATGTGCGCCATGCTCTGCGCTCGTGGCGGCACACTTGCGTTCAACTTAATTTAGTTACGGCTAATTAAGTTTACATTCTTGCTCTTGCTATTTTATCTGGATTTTATTTTTATATTTATGAGGCAGCACGGCGCATAGTTGAGACTGAAAATTTCACTAAAATTGCAATAAAAATTTGCAAGCAGCCGCCTTTGCTTGGCTAATGGGCTTTTAAAGAAATGCCTGGACATTTGAATGTGGAATAGGGTGGAAGTGGGGCTGGCGAGGATGATGCTTATTATTTGGCCAAGTACAAGCTGTTAAATTTACTATTTTACGAATGAAATCAAAAATATTTCTGCACCAATAATTTTCTAATTGAAATTTTATGCCTTTGCAGCGATTGTTGCAATAAAAACACAAAATGGCACAAAACAATCAAAATGATATTAAATGGAAAATATTTTAATTACATATGCGAGTATCTGATTTTTGAATTTAACAAATTTTGTTTTATTTTTATTGTTAGTTGCTAAAAAGTATTGAGTAACTAATGAATCAGCTATACATGTCACAATATTTTTGATCCCATTAATGTCACTGATTTTCTTGAAATTTACTCAATTTTAAGAGATCATTTTTTTTTATTTCTCGCTGAAAACGCACATCTTAAACCATTAATCTTTATTTTTAAATCAAAACAAAAAACTTAACTTCTACGCTCATTTGAATTCGCTTACCTCCAAGCTTCGCTTTCTATTTTTCTAACATAGCTCAACTCAAACTAATGTACTTAAGTATTTTGTGAATAACTCAATTTAATTTATTTTAGAAGCAAAAATAACGACAACAACAGAAACAAACACAAACCAAAAAAAAAAAAATAATATGCCATGGACTTAAATTATGTCTGACAGCACTTAGTTAGTTCTGACAAAGTAGCGCTCTAGGCAAGGACAAGCACTTAGGCTTCATTGAAGTATCATGCCACCACCGCCACCACCACCCACTACCATTATGTTTAACAAATGGGCTGTAACGAACCTATTTCATACAAATGCTGGCACCATTCGCCAACCAACTTAGTGACAAAGCATTTCAATACTTCACCCACAATTCGTATGCTACGGGTATCTACATATCATACGAGAAGTCCAAATGTGGAAGTCAGCAAAATAAATAAATAAATAAAGAGCAGACAACATGAATTCCACAACCATAGGTTTTATTCACTTGTATTTGTAATGGCAGTGCTGAAAGTACTTTTTCAGTAATACAATTTTTTTCAATGCCTTTTTTTCATGTTGTGCAAGAAAAAAAAGAAACAAATACTTAAAAGGTCTTAATTCTTTGAAAAAGGTCTTCGAAGGCTGAGTGGCAAGCTAATTTTGTTTGTGAAAACATTGAAACTAAGTTGGTATGCAAAGGACTTCGTTTGTTTTTTTTTTGTTAGCATTACATTTAACAATTGCTTGCAACAGAGCGTTGTTTATTTTTTTTGAGTTTCTTATTTATTTCCTCTTTTCAAGTGTACTTCTTTAATGATATTATTTTTCAACAAATTTTTCTATTGATTGATTTTACCGCTATGCTGACATACTGTATCCCCTACAAATAAAGCCTGAAAATTATGTACAATAACTGGCTAAATAGTAAAGTTTTGTTGTTGATTTCGCTCCAAAAAGTGAAATATGCGGAGGAGTTAAAAAATCCAAGAATTCGGCCAGCAAAATGCAAAGGTCGATCGAAATAGAGAGAAGAAGCTCAAGTGACATTTTTTTCTATCTTGGTTACTCATTGAGAAAGCTGAATAGCGTTACCAATTATGCCAAAGCTAGAGTTGATTTTAACATTCAAGTAAAAAGCGAGTAATTTCTCATGTCCCTATTATGTCATGGAATAGGAGATGTACAGTTTGATTTGGCAGTTCCAAACTTTGCTTAGCTCCAGTTGATATCAATCAGCTATTTCCAGTTGGTGAAAAGTTTTCTTGCTTCGCTTTGTTTGTCCCTACCGAATTTTACTTGATTTTAACACTAGGTAGCTTACCTTCGTCATTTTAAAGAACAGTAGTCAGATATTCATCTGTTTCGCTGAAACTGTCGCGCCTAGCTACACACTACCAACACACCAACTTCGTCTACGCAAAAATCTTGCTCGTGGTGATAGAGCGGTGAGTATTTTATATTTTGATATTAAAGCTACTTGTTCGTCATTTTGACAAATGGTTAGCTTTTTGTGAGAATTTTTGTCATACATTGCTTACATGTTATAAACGTTATACTTCTTAAGGTTATTTCTATATCATTTTTAGTGTTGATGACCTAAGATTGCAGTTATGTCAAAAAGTAGCATTTTGTTCTAAGTTATTGCCCAAATGTTAGCTTTTTGGAATACTAATAAAAAGTTTCTTTTTTGTTCCTAAAACTTAAAATAAATGTCGTCAATATTCTTTGACTACTGAATATTAAATAAAATACTAAAAAATAAACTTTTTTATGCAGAATCTGCTTTCATTAATTTCTTTCTATCACAAATGGTTTTCGAAAAGATTTTTTGGTGCCTTTTCATATCATTTCAAACCGACTTTATTGCACCAAAAAAAAACTCAGAGCTTCAAGACCTTATTTTGTTTTAGGTGCCTATGCGTGGATTTGACTCATAAGAACTACGAGTTTTTTTAAGTGTCTTGTGCATTGCATTTTTAACGTGGACAAAAAATAAGTAATCCTTGCATGAAATACTCCAATTTACCTTTTTTTTTGTCAATATATGAGAATTGTTGAGATATTTCATTTTCAGCACCTTAAGCCATATAAGTGCTATATGCAGTTTAGTGAATTAATTTTTTAAACCTTAACTCAAAAACTTAAATGACCAAAACATAAACAATCTGCAACTGATATAAAAATTGTTACTCAATGACCCGAAATGGGCCCATTAAAGGAAGATCAATTTGATTTTGCAACAATATTTATATCATTAAAATATGAAGCATATTAAAAACTTTCTACCTACTTTTATTCATAGATTAGACTACTTGGATTAGGTTGCAGGAAACATTGTCTCTTTATAAAGATAGTAATAAATTTATGAGAATTGTTACGACAAATTCAACGTGGTAAAGAAGCAGCTAGTCATAATACCCAAAGTCTCGATAGGTAGACAAAAGCTCTTAGACAAGCCATGTATAAAATAACATATTTTTAGTTCCAAATTACTTCTAAAAATAATCTCATGGCCTTCAAAAAATACGAGCTAAAATATTTAATTCAGTGCTAAACAACTCAAGTTGTAAGCCAAAATAAGACATTTTCATTTGTTCATACCAAAATGAAAAGCCACACTTAAAAAATCCAACTAAACGAAGACATCAAAAATGAAAATGGCAAAGAAATTAAATGCTACAGGCAGTAAAAATGATGATGAAAATAGAAACAAAACAAAGCAAAACAAAATTCGTAAGTGCAAAATGAAAACATCAAGAGTCAAGTGAAATACAGATATAAAATAAATGATGCTGCTGCTGTTTACTTTCGTTGTTTTTATGATGACGATGACGATGACGCTGACGCGAGAATGCTGAATATGTTAAGGATACTCAAACAAACTAAAGCAACAACAACAGCAACGATTTCAGCGCATCTCATTAGCTGATCTGTGAGAAAAAGGAAACAATGGCAGCTCTTGTGGTGACTAGTAATTTGATGTCCCCGTTTTGTTGCAAACTACAAATTTTAACCAAAAACCACATCACCAGGAACATCAACATCAGCACTCATCAATCTATGTCCTGCGGTCATGTTGAAAGCCGATGAAGACGACGGCAATGCTGGACAGCTGACAATGTGCTATGCCTTGTCCTATGAACGGTAAACACCTCGTCAAAACGTCACAAATCTAAGAATGATGGAAACCAACAACCACAACAACAGTAGCAGCAACAACAAAAACATGGCGCACATCAACATGACCATCAAGCGGACCTAAATTGTTAACGAAGGTATCAACGTGGCGCGTCAAAGTAGCAACGTGGCTGGCTATCAAGTGCGGCCAACTGAAGATTGAAGTGCACAAATTTACAATGGTGAAAACTGAGCTAAAATTATATTGGATTCAGCTCATTATATGAAGTCGGTATGAAACGAGATATAATATTTGCTTAAAGCAGGGCTTTGATGGAATCAGCCAGAGTACGAGTACGATCGATAAATGAAAAGTCACCTAAGCAGATTTGGTTTGGTTTTTTTTCCAATATTCCAGAATCAAGGGGCGGCCATGGTTGTTTTACGTTTTGATCCTAAGATTGAGAAAAATTTTGTATAAAATTTTAAAGACGGTGAATACGTCAAGAAGTATGAAAAATGTTGAGATCGGCTAAATAAGTTTAAAAAACGTGGCATAAAAATTAATACCAAAGTTGTAGTTGAGTATTGTTGTTCATTTTATAAACATTTTTTTCGATTGCGCAATTTTTTTTTTATTCGAGTAATTTTATGCAAATACTGGCCCAATGTATGCTTGATATTGTAATTCGCTAGTCGCATAATGAAAAAAAAAATTTAAGAGGTTGAGCAGCGCAATAAAAATGATGCCAAAAGCAACAAACATAATAACTAGCGAAAAGATGCCAAGTCAAAAGGAAAAACGGAAACAGACAAAAAGAAAAGGAAATCAAAAGCGCAAACAAAAAGACATAAAATTGAAGGACATTAAAATAAATCGTTGAATAGCAAAAACGACTGCTCTAGGGACCTCAATGGAGAAGCCTAGTGCAACTCTCTAAAGAAATATTTTAATTTTTTTTTGTTCGTTTTCTTATTCGCGCACTTTGCGGGGTGTCGATATTCGTTTTAGCCATAAAATTTCAAATGTGAAATAATGCGAGCAATGAACGTTATACAAAAGAATCCGAAGGAAAAGCGCTGAAGAAACCTCCGTAAAATAATGATGACGACACGGATACGTTAAGGAGGAACTGGCGCTGCTGCCAACTCAACCTTTTGAACTCATAAAAATGTTCATTTCAATTTGTGTGCCATACCTATCGTGCCGTTAAATTTCCATGCACAGCGAATGTAAACCGGATACGGATGTTCGCTTTGTTGGTGTATTGTGGCGCACGCTGCTGCTGTAGCTGCTGCAGGCAGCAAGTGATGTTGTTGCACAGCCTGGCAGTTGGGCAGGTGTACTACGTGTCGTGGTAGGGCAAGCTCACGTAAATTAAATCGTGTGAGCCAATTTGTAGGCAATTTCGCAGCTAGCAGCAGTTTTTTTTTTTCTTTTTTTTTCTGAAGTGATATTTAATTGAATTTTTTTTTCGTTTAAAAATTAAGGAACAAAAAGTTTGGAACAATTTTAAAATGTAATAAATTTAATTGAAATTACGGTAACTTACATACAATTGATGATGAGGTTTTTGCATACAATTTTTTCCTTTATATTGTTTGTGTAAGAAAATGCATGAAAATAGGTGCTTGTCACTGACTGTTCGCTCAATAGAATGATGCTGCATTGAAATTTTTTAATATCATCAAAATTAAGTCAGAAGTAAATTAAAAAAGTACAAAAGCGCGCATTTGAGAATAGAAAATTAAATTCGTTAACTAAAAATATGAGCACAATTTGTTAGAAAAAGTTTCAAGCATCAAATCACAACTATTAGTCTAATGTTTCACTTGCATGAAATGTTTCTGAAAGGTTCCTGGCTCAACTTTTCCCAATCCTTTCAAATAAAATATTTCTGGCTGTTTAAAAACGAAATGTTGCACATGTAACCATTCTGAAATGTTTCTGAAAGATTGCAGATTTAATGTTCATTGAGTTTGTCTTATGAAATCTTAATAACGTTTCATCATTCGAAATTGCGTTTTTCTATCTGCATCATATTAAGGCACATGATTAGTAAAGAACTTTTTGAATATTCCCATGCTGCTTCTCTGTTTGATGCAATGTTGACATATGTTTTATAAATTATATATTATAAACTAAGCAACGTCACAAAACTTAACTGCATATTATGAGTATCAATATTCGATATAAATTTAAAAAAATATCAGCAACTGATGGCGTAATAAAGACTTTTTGTATATTTCCTCTTAATTTCACCGGGTTTCTGTATATTTCAAATTATATCTTAATGCGGATATTGACACATTGCATAAGGCTTTCTGGAATTAAAATGAAATATTTCTGAAACGTAACTGAAATGTTGTAGGATCTCATGTGAAAGTTTTCGATAGGTGTACGAAACGTTGAATGCTGAGTGAACAGTAGCATGTACTATAGGAATTTTAATTTCAAATCAATAAGTATTTCAATTCAGTAGAGTTTTTCTCAAAAACTATTTATCTGAAGAAAGTTTTCGGTTCAACACTGAATTGTTATTTTGAGTACAGTCAAAATAGGTAGAAGAAAATGAAAAAATGTTTAAAGTCGCAAAAAATTCAAGTAGACTTGAGTTCGGCAATCATTTTCATTATTAAACTTCAGTAACATTTTTATAAGGTCAATTTTTCACTCTGGAACAACACTTCTATTTTTACAAGCCATTTTAATTGTTTTCTTATTGATATTTCTTCTTCTTAACAAGAAACCAAAGAAATACCATTTAAAGTGTTAATACCAAAATTTCTAATTGGATTCAAATACTTAAAACACTCACTATAATAAAACTGTAATATATTTTGATTAAATCTTAATTTGTCGTATGCCATGAAGCATTGCCACTTTCAGTTTGTTTGGCAATTAATTAAAACCTTTTTAGAAAACAACGCTTTTAATACTTCTATTATTCATATAACAAATTGTCCAAATGTCATAAGATACTCGTAAAACTTTTATGGAAACCACTTCAAATGTGCTAATGGACTTTACCTGCTGAAAATTAGCTCTGGACACGAAGATGTTTTAATGTCTTCTTTATCAAGATTAAGGTTATGGTAATGGTGCTTCACGTTAAATTAAAACATTAACTTACTTTAACAGTCTGTACGTGAACCAAGTTAAGTGCACGAATTCTAAAGTATAAAAGTTGAAGCTATAGGCAGTGAGACTTCAATTGCATGACATGGTTAGGCAAAACTTTAAGCTATAAATTGACATTATCTTGTAATAACGTTTAAGACCAACAATGTGAATCCTTGTAATAAATTAAGCACTTTCAACACTTAACACAGAAACTCTTAAGTGCTCACTGGCTCATAGACTTAACACTTTTTAAAAGAACCTTCTGCTGTAATACAAAATAATTAAGCTGTAATTAAAAATGCATTTGCAGGCGCCAGACTCGCGCAAACATAAACGAAAACAACAATTTATTGCCTGTTTAAAAAACGACTAATTAAACACCTTGGCGAGCAACATTTCAACTAAGTGTCAAACTTCTGACACCTTCATGCTTGTTGGCTGTCCCAACCCAGCAACTGACTTGCAGCACCTTAAATAATAACATGCGAATCCAACATAAAATCCATACATGGACAAATTGAAACCGGAAGTGCTGCTTATTGAGGATGTCCGTGGTTATGCGCGGACGCTTTGCTGCGCTTGCTTATTCATGCAGCACTGGTGAAACATGTTCGTGACTTAATAGCATTTCTGTTCATGCAACCATCATTATGTAAAGTCATTACTCAAAAAGGCGTGCAAAATGGCGCTTAAATTGTTGTTGCCGCTATTATTTCTGTTGTTGTTTTGGCATACACTAAAGCGTTGAAATCATAATAATCAATGACACTGTTAGAACATGCAAAGGTTTTCCGAACAACCACACTAGCCGACCAACTTACAAGCTGACGGAATTACTGACACGCTCAACGTTGCATATGAATAGCAGAGGCGAAAGGAAGCATGCATTTGTGCTCTTATTGTGGTTCCTGTGAACTTGTGTTGGCAACATATGTAAACGCGCGCATATAATTAAAGCAATTTTATATTTGCATACATCAACACATACGTATACCATAAAGCAATGTCTACACATAGAAAAGGTCACGCTAAGACTAATCTAATGAAAATTTTTGTCATCGCCTTAAGTATCTTTAAAATCCTTTAGCACAAAATTTCATTTTGATTCTTTCTTACTCATGCAATGGATATTTAATGATAATGAATTGGCAGAGTCAGGACTAATGCCATAAATATATCCTAGGCTCGCTTCCATATAGCAAGTTTCACTTCGAAGTCGTTTTTCCTTTGTGATACAAATAAATATACCATTAACTTTTTCAAGTTTTGAGTTGAAAAATCTTTAATTATATCGAAATGTAACGCAAGAATGGATAAGTATCAATAAACACCCAATAGTATCGAAAAAGTAGAGATACACCAAACAATAAAGAAAACTGTTACATATGTCAATAAAATACGAAGAGTTGATACTCTCATATGTTTTCAAAAGGAATTATTTATATTTTAAATAAATCTAACGTACATTGTTCATAAGACTCAAAATATCGAAGAAGCTAAAAAATGTTGCAACCAAACTGTTTCCATCCCATCCTCGATATAAAATAAGCTTCATGTTGTTGCCTGTTCGTCTATAGTTAGACCTCTTGCCGTTTAAATTCAGAAAAATTCAATCATCGCCGGTCAAAAAAGTGCAAACCAAAATTTATGCAAATTTTCAGAGATTCATTGTATATAGTAATGCATAAAACAAGTAATGTCACGGCAGTGTAACCGCATCTCAACTTTTTGTATGCGTTTCGGATCTTGGCTTGACTTAATTTTATTGATAACTAGTAAAGGTGTTATCTTCGGCTAGGCCGAAACTCACATACTCTACACTGCATTAAAAGTACTTTTTAAATAAATGTTAAAAAAATGTTGAGGAGGTTGAATAATTCAAAAATAATGTAAAAAGGTTCAAAAATGTTGGAAAGTGTTGGAAAAAACTGAAAATGTCAAAAGAATATGGGAACTGTTGAAAAAAATAGAATAGAAATGAAAAACACGAAATATGTCACGTAAATGATATTCGTGATTAACATGATCAAACCAAATTTTAGCACAATAGCTTGTATAGTTTGCGATATATGCCGTAATTATGCCTAAAATTTAGGGCGGTGACAGACCCACTGGTGCAATCCACTCCGATTTTGATCCAGAAATAGCTTTTTATAAAAAAACTTCTTACACCAAATTTCACTATGATTGCTCATATATTTCGATAGTTATGCCACTTATGGTATTTTAATTGTATGGGAGGTGCCACGCCCACTCTTTCTATTTTGCCAGCTTTTGATTCATATATACCTATTACCCAGTAAACCACTTACATCAAATTCCAGATCGATTGATCCAATAGTTTACTTATAATAGCACTTACAACTTTATGTGAATGATGGAGGTGCCACGCCGACTGATGCAATCTTGTCAAGTTTCATTTAATTCTGAAGCTTATAGTAACCTACACCTTTACACAAAATTTTATGAAGATTACTCTCATTGCACACTATCGATAGCATTAAACGCATTTCGCCACAGCCACCGGCGCAATTGTGCCAACATTTTGCAAGAAGACATCTTTTAGCAAGTGTATCCGCCATATTAAATTTCATAACGATTGCGTTGTTAGTTCTCTTTTTATAACGTTTATAAATATTGTAGGCTGTGTCACGCTCTTAAAATAAATTTTTCAGTATATTGACGTGGCTTGTATTGTTGACTACATTCAGTGGTATCATCCCTAAAATATTAATGCAAATCGTATGTGCCAATTTGGAGTTATACGAAATCCAATTTTTTAATTGTTAAGAAATGCCACGCCCACTTTTACAATTCCGCCCACTTTATTCGCAATTCAAAATTCTCAAGATCTGTATCCGTGTACCAAATTTCATCACAATATCTTGCACAGTTTTCGAGCAATGGCGTCATAAAACTTAAAATTTAGGGCTGTGCCACGCCTCTTTAAAAGCCTTTGCAAACTTAAGACCTAGCCTAATCTTAATGTTGTTCGCATATTCACCAAATCACCAATTTTGATCAAAATCGCAGCAACTTTTTTTCAAAATGGACTTGGGTATATTTACATAGAGTATGGGTTGAAGGCGTGGCTGTGAGCCGATTTCGCCCATTTTTATATGCTAGCAGCTTGCAAGAAGATGTGAGCTGTGTGCTAAATTTCATTGAATTAGCTTGCTTGGTTTTTGAGTATACCTGATTTCAACTGACAGACAGACACAGCTATATCGACTCAGGTGGTGACGCTGATCAAGAATATATATACTTTTCCATACCTGCCACGCCCCCTCTATGCGTTACAAACAGAATGTCAAAGTGAATATACCCTCTGTGTAGGGTATAAAAATGCCACAGAAGAGGAACTTGCTATCTACGGAAATTTGCTTAATTTTTAGATAGCCTCCAAGTTAAAGCTTCAGCTTTGATCGTGCATTAAGAAAGATATACTATAGCTGAAATCTTGAACTTAATAACAAACGTTTTCGCAAATATCCTTAATTTGATTTATTCTAAAAATTCTGAAGACTAACATCATTACTTTACTAAAAAAAATTTTCTAAAATCTTCTCTGAAAGTACTTTTAGTTTATTCAAAAATATTTTCTTACTTTTCCAAATACATTTCACATAACTTGAAAGTTATTTTAATAAATTCTAAAATCATTTACTTTAATCTGAAAATGTTGCACATAAAGTTTCAATAAATAAAACTTTTACATTAAAGAAATTGTACTTAAAAGCATATCAATTATGCAAAATAACCAAAAACTTTTAGTGTGATTTACAAATTAACTTCTAACCAATTTAAAATACATTGCTCCAAATTTTTTGATTTGTTATCCCCAAAACGAGTCTGCTAAAATGAAAAATGAAACTCAGAAAAACCATTAAAATCAATCAATATGAAAACATCAAAAAACAGCACACTGAGTTTACATCCAAAGGCACTGTGTGTATCAAACTCAAACCCACACCTTTTACTTCAAGAGGACACACACATTTTTTTTTTTTTTTTAAATTTATAACACTTAATATCAGCTACAAGGATCTTCACTTCAATCCATCGTACTCGGTCAATACAGCAAACTTTTGCCATGCCACTACCATGCGGTTTTCGTGCAATTACTTTATTTACAAGAATTTTCACCCTCTCTCCGAAGTTTCTCCATCGAGTCTTTTTCTTATACAAAGTATTTTCTTGTATTTTTCATAAATTCAATTTTAACTTTTCATTGCAGGACTTCGTTCAAGGACTCTCGATACTGTCGCGTGGTTCCGTTGAGGAAAAACTACGCTGGACATTCTCCTTGTATGACATCAATGGTGATGGTTTCATTACGAGGGATGAAATGACTGATATTGTGACTGCCATATATGAGTTGGTGGGACGACTGCCTGACGAATACCCCGAAGAGGAAAAAATCAAAGGAAAAGTCGAACATATATTTCAGGTAAGGATGAGCGTAGAAAGCAAAAGAGTGGAAGTCACAGTACACAGTGAAGCAAAAACAAAAAAGACAAAGAATGAAAGCATATAGCGAATACTTTTAAGGAAAACAGCTTAAGCTATTGGCTGCTTGCTATACACTGAAAAAAGATGTATTTTCATGTTATCGTATAACAATCATAAGCTACTAAATGAAGCTAGCAAAGCAACTCTGTTAAGTTTTTCGCTGAGTGTCAAAATTGAAATATTTTCTGGCAAATGACAGCTGCATGTCAGTAGAATTTACAATTTTAGGCGTTCGTGTGCTTGATGATGTCTGTACCATATTTTTACTTCCATTATTTATTTTTTGCAGGAGCCTCCCATCACTTCCATTTCATTTCTTTAGGATTACCTGAAGCGCATTTTTATTTAATTGGGGGATTTGTTTGTGAAGCTCACTTGGCTGGAAAACAATATTTTTTGTTCTTTAGGTCAAACGGAAATGTATGTAGTCGTATAAAGTAACAAAACAAAAAGAATCAAACGAACAAAAGTTTAAGGATCAAAAATATTAAACAGGAAGTTTGGCAAGTTTGCGTTTAAGGAAGTAATTCATTTCAATGAATTTTTTTATTATTTTTTTTTTTTGTTTTCTTTATGCGACAACGGAAATTGAAACATTTTTTCTGTTTGCGATTTCAGTCAGTTTTATTACCATTTTTTATGTCATGGCCATGAGGTATTTTTGCCGCTATCCTAAGTTTTGATTAATGATCAGAAACAGGAAAACCATTTTTAGACAGATGATCTGCCATTTGAATAAATTTGGCTCCCTCTTTGTTTTTGATGCAAATAAGTGAGTAATATTTTTGAATAGTGGGAGGAATTTTATTTAAATTAGTTTAATTAAATTAATAGCGTGAAATAATTTAAACAAATATTATGTATTTTTTCTTGAAAAAAAGCTATATTTTTAATAGGAAACTATTGTAGCGTACTCATGTTCTACCCCTTTTAACACATTACAACAAACGTACATACGTACATACATAAACTGCATTTTAATAAACATTTGCACATTTGCAAAAAGTAAAGTAACATACGTGACGGAATGCACTGCGTCAGCATAAATATTCTATTAAGCAAATGATCCTCATATTGCACACAACAACACACAAACACATGAGCATGAATACCCTCTTACATATTGTAGCAATAAGCTAATTTTAAGTGAAATATATTTCTTCAATAAAGACAGTGAATCAGTTGGATTCCAGAAACCAAAACGTGCGATCTTTTAAATTTTAAACTCGTTACCTTCACTATTAAAAAAAGATGGTACACATGACGTATGTGTAGCATTTAATTATAATGAATGCCACGTAAATCGTAATAATGATAGCGTCAGAAATTTTTAATGTCTTAGCGAATCAGAGAAATGGCTCATCAGAGATATGTACGCATGTTCAATGAAGTTTGTCCAAAATTTTTTTTCCGTCCGCTGGTTTCATCCTAGATATCGTCAATCTGAACATCATTGTTTAAAGGCGACCATAGATGGAGCGTGAGTGCCCCAAAATTGCTAATTTTCAGTACTTTTTTCATATAACCGATACTGGCACATATCTGTTTCATAGATCTGATTCATCCCTTTACCTTTTACCTCTTTATCTGAGGGACAGAATTAATTTAAAATCATAGTTTTTGTATATTATTCTGTGTTTCTGGTACTTCTGGTTGTAAGTCAAAATTCCAATACCATATGTTTCAATATTTTTTAATGATCTTTCCTTTGATGTCTGTTAAGCACTATTTTTCACTGAATACGGAATAAATTGCAAAACAAAATTGGAAACACGTAGTCTGGACTGCCGAAACTAATATTTACCGATATAAATTTGATTGTAAGCAATCATTGGCATCGACCCTAGTAGAGGACTCAAAAACACCAGTCCAATCTTCCTGGGTCTAGTCTTTATAGTCATTGCTGAACATCATTATAGCACAAAGCTGGTTGTCATTTCGTAATAAAAGCGATCAGACCCAATTTTTTCAAATCCCATCTTAAAATACACTTACTTACAGGTTAGTCAATAGCTTTCCCTTGTGTCGCGATATTTCAAGAACGCATCATATATTCCATCAAACTCGCTTGCTATTCGAAAACATTGTGAGCAGTGCGCCTGACTTCATTGATTAAGCGATTTTTCTGCGTTTTCTAATTGCAATTATTGTAGTTTTCTGCTACATTACGGCTTGAAAACCAATTTTCAATTAGATTTACGACGTTATCTTCAATATCAACCGGCACTTTTCCCATTTTGTATTTAGAGACAAATTTTTACAACGTACGGACACCATAGCTTAAAATTATGATCCGAACAAATTTGTCGGTCCATATGAGAGATAAGGCCAGATAGCTAAAATAATTCAAGCTTACAATGGTGCAAGTAGCGGTACTAAGTCTTGTTTCAATTAGATTTTGAAACTATAGCTGTATGATGGTTTTCTCAAAGACAAGCGGAAAGTGCATTTTGTGTACAACACGGCGTATGAGTAACCATTAATTCGTTCTTAACGATGATGCAATTAGATATATGAATAATTCTTAGGTTATCTTCGCCTTATCAGTGTTAAGAATCTTATAGAGCTATGGTAATTTAGACAAAGGTTAACTATTATTTTTTTATTTTATACTAAATTTCTAGCAACTCATGTCACTTTCTATGAGCACTTTTAAAGTTCGCTGTTAAAAAACTTGCCACACTAAGTTTTTGACGCTTGTTGTTGAAAACCATCATATTAAGTTTATCACAAAAGATTGTCCCACTTACTTCTAATGTACAAAACAAATCACGTAGCTGAGAGCTACAGTTTTTTTGCTTACTTTGATATTATTTACCTTAAAAAATCTAAGAAAATTATGTTCTTGTTAGTAAACAACTTAATTCTATAAAACATATAATGCTGTCAGCAACAGCAAGGCTGAGGGCATGGCATAAAAACTTATTTTGATGTTTTTGGTTTATTGACTAAAAAAATATATTTCATATATATATTCTGTGGGTTGTTATAACAAATATAATATTTTTCGAAAAATAAAGTCGATAAAAAACACTGAATTCGTATAATTTTATTTCTTTTTTTTTTGCTACCCAAATATTCAATATCTCTCTGATTTCCAATATGAAACAACTCTTTTATGCCTTTGCAGAAAATGGACATCAATCGTGATGGTGTCGTGACACTTGATGAATTCCTAGAAGCATGTCGAAACGATGATGCCATATCGAGATCCATGTCTGTTTTTGATACAGCGTTCTGACCATACCCACGCGATGAAGGCGAAGATTTTAGAAATAAGCGTAGTAGACGACATAATAACAGTAGAAGCAGAGAAACAGCAACAGGTAGTGATAACAACAAACAACAACAACAAAAACATAATCAACAGCAAAGCAAACAATCACAAAATAAACAACAACAACAACAGCAGCAGCATCAGCAACAGCAACAACAACAGCGACATGCAAGAAGGGATAAAAGTAAAAGTCAACATGAAAAACGTAAGTCAAATCAAAAACAGCAACAGCAACAACAACAACAGAAACAAAAACATAAACAGCAACAACAACAACAACAACTGCTAGAAAACCAAAATCAAAAGAACAAAAAATTAACAAATAGTAGTAGTAAAAAAAGTAGTGATAAAGGTAGTAGAACAAGACGACGTGACGACGACGAAACAATAGCAGTAACAACAGCTCTCTCAGTTGGTGATGACAACTACGATGTTGCAACCACACAAACAATAAGCACAACAACAACAACGACGACAACGACATCAACAACAAGGGAAACTGAAGATGAAGACGATGATGAATCTTCATCCGAAGCGGCAGATTTCTGTCGCCATTGTCTGCGGTCACAAGCGGAACTGCAGTTGCGTTTCAAGCGACCACGACAACGCAGTAGACAAAGACAGCGGCAACAACAACAACAACAAAATCGTAAACATAGCAAACAGCGACGCACACAACGTAGTAAAAGTCGGAAATACGAAACTGTGACGGAAGCGACCGCAGCTGGCAGTGCCACGGGAAGAGTGTTACGCAATTTGAACGCTGCCAACGAGGAGGCTATACGATTTCGTTGCCCACAAGTGGGACCACAAGGTAGTCGTGTACAACAGCGTACGCATTGGTTGCCATCAATGCATTTTCATCATCCACATTGGAGTCACCAGCAACAGCAACAGCAACAACATCTACCATATCAGCAGCAGCAAATCTATCAGTATTACTGGCAGCAGCAGTCATTGCACAATGCGTATACGCAACCACTACGAATTGATCAAACGTATTTAAATCATCACCAGCAGCAACAACAACAGCAACATATTTGCGATCACACTACGCTCACTATTGAGTGTGAATTAAAGCGAAAAAATCAAAATAAAAAAGAGCAGCTACAACAGCCATGCGGCGCAACAATAGCAAATGGCAGCTGCTGCCATCACTACCACAACCAGCCTCAACATAAACACTCGCCAACAATTGTTAATACTGCTTCAGCGACAACAACAGCGATTACTGTTGCAACGCCTTCACATATGCTGCCACAACAATTGCCTACACTAACCACTACAACCACAACAGCACATATTAGTTCCTCTTTAAGTGCAGCTGCTGCTGTCAGTGATAATGAGCAACAGCAGCAGCAACAATTGGTAGCCACAACGCCAGACTCAGCGTGTTTGGTGAAAGTGCACACCTGGTACACAGTGGCTAAGCAGGGTGTCTCCTGCTAATAGTGTGTGGCACGGCACACAAAATTTTAGTGTGTCCCTGCTGTAATATCGTTTTTTGTGACCACCACAACAGCTTCCGCGCAGTCAATAGTTGTTTGCAAATAATTTAGTCAAAGTTAAAACAGAAAAATTAGAAGTTTTTTGCAGTGTTGTTAACTCTAGTTGTTGTTAGATAAAATTTTGTTTTTGTTTTCAAAGATTTTCTTCAAAAATATAAAAAGAAAATATTTATTTTGATATAAGCTTTAAAAAAATTAATTTCAAACACATTTTGAAAACTTGCAGTAATTCATCATATCGGATTATCAGACAGAGATACTTTCAATTTCACAATTTTTCTTTTAAACTTGGAATAAAATTTTATTGCTGTTAAGCGGCCAACGCCCATTCAAAACATTCCTTATTAGTCACACAAAAAAATAAGTAACTATTATTGCGATTCTTGAGCTTAAACTAAAATCAGAACTCTTATGTCATAGTTTTGGCTTATAAAAAATGTTTGTTCTCCTCTCATTACACCAACGTAAATGACAAATGATTTAAAACAAAAACTTCAATTACATACTTTGCTTTTACATAAAACTGATGTGAGTAAAGTTTATAATTTTCATTTTTTAAGTTATAAAAAACAATGATACACCAGAACAATTCTTTACTAAGGCCTAGGAATATGTGATTAATTTATTTTTTTTTCAAAACAATTTCTGTTTTACAAAAATCATGATATCTAAAACTTCCAATTAAAAAAAAGTATGAAACGATCAACATCGAATATTTTCTCTATCTCCATTTTGTCATTTATTCACATCTTTCCTGTTCTGAGAGTTTCACTCCCGGCATACTTCAGTTGTTGATTTCCGTAACGTGTGCCAAAGTCATTTCCACTTTAGCCGCTTGATTTGAATATAAATCAAATCTTCTTTGCATCTGGTGAGCAACTTGACATTGGAAATGGTCCTGGGAACACAAAATTTTTAGAACATGCGAAGACCACCGATGATAAACACTTCTAATTAAGCATCAGTTCAGTCAGTTTTTCATTTAAACTTTTCAATAGGATAGTTTTTAACTTTTTGAACTACATTCGCTAGTTGAAATGAACCTAAAAAAATACTCTGAAACTGTAAGTTTTGGTAAACGATCTTGTCGAAGTTTTTTCACTGCAGTATCATTGTGTCATTTCTAATATGTGCAAGAGTTCTATTCAGATAAAATCACATTTTTAGGAAAGATTTACACAGCTGCAATCAAAAATTTTCAAACCGCCTGCTTGTAACCACTATTGGGCACTAAGCAATACACTCAAGTGGTCAATTATGAACTCTCTTTGGATTTTTTATGAAGCATTTAAACAAATATACGCACTCTCTAGTACCCGTTGCATACTTTACACCGAGCACGACGGTTTTTGCTGAAAACGTATAATCTGGTGATTTGCTGCTATCTCTAGTGGTGCTAAGCGCTAATCTAAATATAGCACGATGTGCCACAATCATTATCGTTGATTTTGAAAATTAAATTCAATGATTGCTGTTTCCTGTTCCGTACTATTTATTATCATTTTTCTAACAAAGTTTTAGAATTAAATTATAAGAGGCAAACATATTAATTGTATTGCATATTGTTAAGGTCATTTTGTGCCTCCCTGTGAACGGCAAAAAAAGTTTATGTATTGCTTCCAACGCTTTATAATTTATTTTGTAATATCTTTCAGCAAAAGTAAAAAATTCTTAAATTCGTAAGACTCTCAAAATTTGTTTTGCCAACCAGGTCGTATGAGTAACATTTTGTTATGCTGTCTCAGTGTAGCATTTGAGATTTGTGGAAATGAATCGATACTTAAAATCTTAATGCTTCGTTATGAACATCAACCAGCTACTTAAATTCAAGCACACCTATAACTTTTTGAAAAAAAAATGGCAAAGTTGAGTCCAGAGTTCTTAACATATTTCAGCTTTATGTATTTACTCAAAAAAAAGAAATTGTAGGTCTTAGAAATCATCCAACTGTATTTAAAATACGAAAAATGTATCGAATGTACTAAGAACTTGAATGCACTGAAGACGATTTATCACGAGGCAAATGTACCAATAAAACTACAAATATACCGAAAATGTCATCACAGACACACAGCACAGTGATGGAACGTGGTAACATACATTAGCGTTGTGATAAATTTGCGCTAATACATTTGACAAGCGGTGGATTTGGTGCATTTTCAGTACATTATCAGTACATTCGGACCGTTTCTAATAATTAGCTTATTTTTTTTTTCTTATGAAGTCTTAAAACATTATTGTTAACATTGATGGAATTTGCGTAAAAAATCTAATGTTTCATATTTTTTTAGTAAATATTACTGAAATATGAGTTATTAAAAATGTGAAAGAAACATTATCAGAAATTAATAAAATTCATCGCCAACTTACTTAACACAAAATCTGTTGACAATATATTACTGCTTCTTACTGTTGACCAACAAACATTAGCATCCAACACAATTAGCCAAAATACACATAGCTCGAAACAAACAAAAAACATGAAACTAAAAATGAAATTTAGATGATCAAAATTTGTTGCAAATTGTTTGCAATAAAATACAAATGCTAATAATTAGTTGTAATAGGTACCCCTATCGTGTAAGTAGTAAATTAAATAATTGTTAAAAAATTTATCAAATCAAATCAAATAAAACAAGCATATGTGTATGTAAAAATTTTTAATAAATTAGAAAAAATCAATTGATATTTTGTTTTCTTTAATTTGAAAAGAAAAGTTCTTAAAAAAACCAAATATCAATTATTAAAAATAGTAAAATTTGTATAGAAAACGTAACTCGAAATTTAATATAATAAATATTTTTATAAAAAAAATTAATAACATAATTTCTTGTGAGCACACTTAATAAAATTTTAATTTAATTTTACTTTTTATGGTTATCTGAAATATAATTTTACTATTCTCTAGAAAATGACATCAAAAAAATTTTAACATTAAATACTAAAAGGTCGTCACAATTTGTAAGAACATTAAAGTATACATATGTCCTTTTGTCATTGCTAGTTAATAAATACATTTTGTTTTTATTTTTGAAGCCTTTATCTGCCACGGTTTAGTAGTTCCTTAGCTCATCTGAAGTAAAACATAAAATCAAAAATGATTAGCAAGTACTATACTGTAAGTAAGTACTTCAATAGTTTTTTTGTGTAGCAAGAAATCTTTGTCTTCTTAGCAAATTCTTATTTTTACTAAATGTTACTGTTAAAATTATTCAAAAAACAAAGCCGACTTTAAAAGTTTGTTTCTACAAATTAATAGCTATTGTTTATATTGTATGGTGTATGATGAAAGAAATTTAAGGTCTTTCCTCATATTTTGAAAACTTAACTGTAGAGTGTTTCATCATTCTGTAAAAATCACCAAAGATCACTCTCCGCCATAGCTTCTCGAATATTCTGTTCTAAGGTTTCAACGTCTTGCAATATGATCTTTGACCAGTGGATTTTGTACCCTTAAATTTTCGGTATTCTCTTCTATAAAATTAAAACTTTATGCAAAAAGGTTTTCAAAAGTGATACAGAGAAATATTGAAACACTCGCGTTGTAAGTTCTCAAAATGAAAGATGGCATATGAATCTTTTTTCCCCACTTTGGGTTTGTTATAACCTTATGTTTATATGTAAATATGTATGTATGTATATTCGTATTTTTACATAACTGATTTGTACTATTTGTAAATCGAATAATTGTCAGCGTCAGAAATTACTATGATAATGTGTTTTTGAAGCAAAATGTAGTTATAATTGTTGTTGTTTCTGTGATGAAATCATATATTGCTCATTATGATAATTTTTATTATTAATAATATTAAAAAAAGAAAATGAAACATATAATAAATTAGCTATTACAATTTCATATCAATTAAAATTTTGAATGTCTTTCATTTCTTTATTTTTTTGAAATATTGATTTTTAATTTTTTTTGAATTTTTCTTAAGTTATTTAAAATCTACACAAATTTTTGCATGATCACTTTTTAACGTAATTTTCTTACAGTTTCGGTGGACGAATCACCATTTTGCAAGTGATTTTTTATTATTTCTCAATGTTTTTCAGGCGTATTTCTTAACTTATTCCTTAAGTTCAAATTCCAAACGATATATGGATCTCCCTGTAGTCTTACTATGGTGGTCCAAAGAAGCTCAACGCAAGGAAACCTTTTTTTCTTCTGCAAATAACTTGCGTATTTCGTAGGTTTTGTGATTTAAGAACCAATTTTATAAGAATGATTATAAATGGTATAGTTATTAAATTGGTCCCCTTTCCGCCAGCATATCACGAGTAATTCCGCCAAGTCAGAAAACAATCTCAGACACTAAATTTTGAAACTTGAAGAATGTTGTCTCCATAGTAGTTTGGGTGTAGAACCGTTTCGTTTGATGCAACTTGTCCCATTTATGCAGTATATCCAAATTGATATTATTATTCTTAAATTTTTTCTTAATTTTTAAATTTTAAAATTATTGTGTGTTCAGGAGGTAAAAAAATATAAGAACGTTAATTCCTATTGACTCAAAGACCAAACGTGATCAAGTTTTTGACTAAAGCAGTGCACCATTTCACAGAAAAGTTACGTCTTATGTCGAAAGTTTCTAAAAACTTACATTAAACTTTGTTCGTTATAGTTGTCATTTGAACTTAAATCCCTTTGTGTTTCGTTTTTGAGTTTTTTTTGTGCTACATAAAATATTGCAAAATTTTACCAGCTGCCAAATTCGATTCAAATTTTATTAACAAATTACCGTACAAATTTATATCTTAATTTTTTATATTTTATTTCATATTTAATTTGCTTAATTTATACGTTCGCAATTTTTTTATTAAATAAATTTAATTTTGTGCACCAATGCCAGCGCTGTGCAATATTTGCATATTACACAGCTAAAAAAAATCCATAAACAGAAAAAAACAGTTTGAATATATTATTTTACTGCTATGTATGTTTCCCTTTTTATTCATCTCTTACTTTTACAATATTTTTCTGTCTCTCCTATGCTATCTCGCTCTATTTTTTATGCAACATTTGCTTAACAACAACAACTACTACTACTACTACTACAACAACAGCAGCAACAACAATAACAACAGCATCAGCAACAGCAACAACAACAATGCAAAAAAATAGTTGAACTCTTATCAACATAATTTGGTTAGCACAATTTTGCTGCTGGTAAAACGCACACACACACAGCAGCTCATCCAAACACACGCACATGGCCACAATTACACACATGCACACAAACAAACTTACTAACAGAGCAAACACAATAACTTGAAAAAGCACAATAACAATAACACTAAAAGGCTTGCAAACACACACTCAACACAAAAAACTTAGTCATAAACTAAAAATGCAGCGCAAAAATGCAGAAAATTAAAGAAAAACATTTGGGTTAAGTTCTTTTTTTAAAAAAAAATAAACAAATTGGTGTGCACCAAGCAGAAAGCAGTGGAATTGTACTTATGCACACATTATGACGTAGTTACAAAATTAGAGGGTTATTTGCGGAAACAAAATTTACATATTTTGTTATATCTCAAAATCAGTAGGGACTTCAGAATTTTGTTTTTTTGGAAACGGGTTTTCCAATTTGTACTTTAGATTTCTTATTAAACACAATATCATCGTAATGAAGTAGAGCAAAAATTTTGAAATACACTAGATGGTATTAATATCTATTTTCTGCTGCCCTGACTGCTCCCCTTATCAATTTCGACCACTTTATTTAATAAATTAGGTCTTATTCCACTTATTTGGCATTCAATACATCATTATGATGCTTTATTTCAATGACTTTTAATATCTCATCGAGAGAAAATTCAAAAGTGTTAAGTCACAACATTTTGGAGGCCATTCGACCATCTGCATTTTTTTAGATTATGGCAAGCCAAACTTTTTCCACAATAAATTTATTGTGGCATGAGCTATGTGGCACATGATCCCTTGTTGTTGAAACCACATGTTTGTTAATTGATATTTTATAATTCCGGTCATAAAATTTTCCTTATCATCAATCTGTCCTGCTCACCATTGAAAGTAACAAAGTCACAAACCACACCAGCTGGTTATTTATACGAAATGCAAAGATTCCTAGTGAAAAATTTGCTGATTGGCTTGAGAGCAGTCTCGGCAATTTCGATTGTTTAATCCAGAAGGACAGAAATGTGCCTCTTCAAACAATATTATTATCTTGGCAAAATCAGCATATTTTTCAAATTGTCCCAAGTCAAAATAAGCAAATTCATGGCGTTTCCGACCATCCAAATGCATTGATTCTTGCTTAACAACATATGTACATACTTAGAATCTAAGTCTTGTATTCAGTATATATGGCTCTTCATCGACTCTTGCCTGAACGTTAGCATTATTGACGTCACTTCGACTGGATCTATCTCTTACTGGTGTGCGAATATTGTGCAACGCAAGATTACGTTCAAAACTATCCACAGTTCGAAGACTAGTGAGCAGTAAGCTGATTATGACGACCATAAATTGTAAGAACTGCACGGTATGTTGCAATAAAATATCAATTTATTTGATAAAACAACAAACACTGCTCACACCTTAGTTTTAAGCATTCGCTGAAAGTTCGTTGATCATGTCAGTCAGTGTACGTATCACATTTGTAATGATCGAGTAAACCTTTGGCATTATATTCCACATGTTTTCAATTAAAATATGACACCCTAACAATATGTGTGCATAAGTGCGTTATGATAAAAGCAAAACCATACTATAAAAACTTGCAAGAAAATAGCAAAATACAACTGAAACAGAACGCTTCATAGCAACAACACAATTGCACAAATGTTGATTGCCAGAAAAGTTAAAATCACATAAATTATTTCAAAAGAGATAAAAAATTCACCAAAATATTTGCTTTGTGAATGTTGTTTTCTGCATAGCCAAAATAGCTTAAAAATAACAGAAAACATATTGCGTAAATACACATACGAATGCATGTTAACACACACACATACAAGTACATACTCGACAAACACACTAAAAATGAAACTTAAATGTGAAAAGCAAATTGTGAAAATTTGCGAAAAAACCACTTTACTTTATCAAAATAAATTAAATTTTACAAACGAAAGCTTTACTTATAAACTAGTTAATGAAAAAAAAAAACCTAATAATAACAATAATAGTAAAAACTTTCAAAGAAGTAATAAATAGAAATGTAAATTATGGAGTAATTTACAAAGCAAATGGTTTTTTTATGAGTTTTTTTTTTAGTAAAACCATTAAGAAATGTTTTCGAAATGTTTATTATCACAATTATTGCTGTTGTTTCTCGTAGTTGGTCTACAACTACTTTTCTCAAAAATATACGAAACTACCAATCTTTCAAAGTTTATGTCAATAAAATAACGAAATTTATGTGAAATTTAGCTAAGTTTTTTTGTCTCTATTAAAGAAAAAGTAAAAGACATGAAAACAAAATAACGAAATTGTTGAAAATTCTTTAAGAAATGTTAACTAATTGTATGTTCTATGTATATTTTTACGGTAGAGTTAATGACTTAGAATTTAAATGTAAAAAAATAATTCAAGAGAAAAATTAAAACAAACAAATTGGACCAGCTAAATATACAACTAATATCTTAAGTTTTTCTTTCTCGCACATTTTATTTCCAAGTGAAGTGTTTTGTTAAAGAAGTTTGCTTTTGAAGAAGATTGGTAACCTCGAGCATAGGCCAGTATGCTTTATCTCATCAAAAAAAAAGTTTTAGATAACATGTCTAGCCTTCTGAATATATTTGCTTTAAGACAAACAAAAAAGTCAATATATAAAAAAGTTTTGGGTATTACATGAAGTTTTCGAGACATTCCAAAACTCTTTTTAGAATATCGAAAGTTTCGTGACATGACATTAACCGATTTGTCTTAACTTTTGATAAGAATATCTTAGAATAAGATGAAAATTTTATACAGCCGAAGTTCTTGACGCATCAAGGCAAAAAAACCTGAAATTTTGCTAAAAAACTTTAAATCAAGGCTTTGGAATGTCTCTATCATTTTTCTAGATTACCTTACTGATTTAATGCACAAAGAAACTTTTTGCAAATGTAACAGCTTTTTGCTGTTGAACTCAAAAATTGCTTGCAATAGGTCAAAAATAATAATTAAAATATATCAAATAAAACTTTAAAATAATCGTAAAAATTTTTATATTATGTGGTTTCAATAACTATCTAATAAATTTGTTTGTGGGCCCATTTTAAAATAACTGACTTAATTCAACTAAATTATATTATTTAAGTTGCCTTAAATAAATTTAGAGCTATAGTTTGTATAGAGAGGTGAATACGTAAGTTTCACACAGCAGTAGAACAGGTCCTTCGGAAACCGTAGTGAAAGTTGCTAACTTAATCAATGCACTCTAATTTATAAAATAACATTTCAGCTTTTTCTACATTCTATCTTACTCTCTACTTGAGTTTAGCTATTGGTTTCGAGCTTTTGTTTTTCCTTGCCTGTCAAATTGAACAAGGATACTTCTTTACTCCACAAGCAGGATAAAACCAAATTCTGTAATTTGTGACCTTTAATAAAAATATTACACTCTTCGTGTGTTCAAAATTTGACTAGCCCCCGAAGTTCAGAATGGTTTCTTACAAAAGCCTAATTCAAATGTAAGTTCCTCAAATCCTATGTTATAATTTTGGGCAATACTTCTAAGGCAAAATTTTTTTAAGATTATTTTAAATAACCATTGTAATATATCAATTTTAAGAAGTAAAAAAAACCACAAGCATTTTATCTTTAACATAAGTAGTTGTCTTCCGAAAAAAAGTAATAGAATCAAATAAACAGTAATAGAATCTGCTAAACATATACCTAACACTCAACTTTAAACTACACAAATATTGATTTGCCAAATGCAGTAGAGTACCTAACGAAGAATATTTGTTACCAGTAATCCAAAAGCTTTGTCAACCAAACTAAATAGATATTGAGTCCAATTCCAGCAAATCTTAAGCTAAAAATAAAACGAAAAAAACTATTTTTGTAGCTATGTTGTAGCAACATTTTAAGATAGAAACTTAATCTTTTTTTAAACTAAAGCTTACTTACAATGTGAAACTTTTAATATTTAAATGTTAAAAACTTAAAATTCTAATACATAATTGGTACAACTCCACTAATTTACACGTTTACACAAGCTGGTTTCCTCTTTAAAATGAATGCTAGAAAAATAAAAAATAAACTTTAACTTCTAAGCAAAAACTTTGATTGATGAATTAATTTGCTAATATGTGAAAAATCATATACCCATAGTTGTTCAAAATGAAAAGCTAAATATTGAAACAGTATATATCCGTCAACCCACCCTAGAACAATAAATAGTACGCGTACCTTCTCCCAAAGTTACAAGAGTTAATAATAAATTTTAAATCATAAAAATTAAATGTAAATAAAAATGTAAAAACTGTATTGCTGTTTGTGATCAAACTAAAAAAAAAGTCAAAACTTGCGCTCAAATTGAGCTCGATATAAATTCTTATTTAAAAACTAATTAAAAGGTGCCTCCAATTTATAAAAAAAAAATTAAATGCCCTTTTTTAAAATTGTTGCTGAGTCAGTGCTGTAGATATTTAAAAAAAAATAATATTTTTAGACAGTTGAACGACTCGTCATATTTTTATTGAAAAGTGAGTTCAAAATGCTAATTGATTTGAAAGAATTTTTCATTAAAAAAAGGTCAGTCGATAATATCATTTACTACTTTCAAAACTAAATTTGAAAGTGTAGAAGACACACGGGCTTAGTTCATACTCCAAAAATCAATTTATTGAAAAAATCTACATTTTTTTAAATTCCAAAATCTAAAAAAAGAAATCTCGTTTTAGCAGATTTTTATTTGTACATATAGATAAAAGTAAATTTAATTAGTAACTTTACTCAAAAGCAAAATTTACTCACTCCGAACAAAACAAAACTCAAAACAAAAAGTCTAAAATTTTAAAATTCGTATACTAAAAGATAAGAAAAATTTTAAGTTTTTAATATGATTACTTGTATCAAGGTGAAGAAAAAAACTAAAAATTTTCAACTTAGCAAAATTATAAAAAAACCCTAATTTTAGTCGTACTACCTAATAAAAAACAAATTATTAAATGGGTAAAAATTTAAAAAAATCTTTAATTGTTATTAGAATAGAAAAATTATATGAGAATACATACAATGAAAACAGTCTAGTCTATATTAGTAGCATTTAATTAATGTACATGTTTTTAATAAATTAAAAGTAAAAATTGATAATAATGAAAATTTTGAAGCAAATTTGCATGAAACCTAGGCAGAATTGTAATTGAATTTAACATATGAGAGTGAAGTACTCAAAATTTAAAAATCGTTGCAACAAAATTTAAGAAATATTGTCTTGAAGCATTAGCAAAAAACTCTTAAGTAACGGAAAAGCCAGCGTATTATGTAGATATTTTTGTGTAAATGATGGAATTTCAGCAAATAGAATCATACTTTAGGAACAAAAGAAAAATATTAGTATAGCCATATTTAATATGGAATTTAACGAGAATTGTGTGAAATATTTTAAACGAAATATAAAAATACTTTAATGAAACATAAAAGAAAGAATATAAAAGAAAAATAATAAATATATATTTGAAACAAATATAAATGAAATCTTTTTTATTCTTTGGTTTTATTTCAGATTCAGAGTAAAGAGATTTTCTAAATGGCACAAGCATTGCGGCAAAACTCAAAAGCTTAATAACCATACCAACATAATTTGAACAAAAGTTTTTTTCAAAATTTGGAAACAAAGATATATATGCTCCCCTTACCGATATAATTTAAATTTTACATTGATTTACCTTTTAAAAAGTGAAAAAAAATTATAGAATTCATAAACTTGTTAACATTTTGCCATTAACCATTAAACTTTTCAGCTTAAATATACTGGTAGATGGTTTGGTTTTGTGCAAAATTTTAAGCTCGAAAACTTTCGTTTGACAAAAATTACGTTTAAGCCAAAAGACCGTGCAACGTTCTCAAAGAGCTGGCCTCATGCCGCAGTTTAGCTTACAACCACAGAGTTCCTCAGTTTCGATTCCCCGTTCAGACATGGTAATATGCACTCTACATTTCTTAATATTCCTTTGTTCGTAATTATTTCCTTCTCCTCTTCTTAATTTTCTGATTGTTTTTTTAAAGATCTTACAAATAAGCAGCACATTGAGCTTTCCAACTGTGGTAAAAAGGATACTATGTCGGCAAAGCATCAGTGAACTTCAAAAACATAGCACTTGCTTCAGATCACAGTATTCTTATCGTTGCGCTAGAAAATGAAAACCAAAAAAGATGTTGCTCTATAGCTTATCCCGTGTTTTTGCAATATATTAAAGCTAAATTCCATGAAATATGATTACAGAAACATAAAGTGTTTAAACACAGAACATAAAATCCAACTCTTTAAAACATTATTTCTTTACTAACGCTATGGTTTTCAAAAAAATTTTCCCTAACCCACATATATTCACATTCATTTAATTCACATTCAATACTTTTTTCTTTTAAATTTTATTTGTGTCCCATAAATTTCCGAACAGTTTGCACCATCACATAGTCATGGACACTAATGAAATAAATATAGTCTGCCAGTAACACATAGCCACACTTTTTTTTATTGAAACCTTTCGACATTCAAGCAGAGTTAAGAAAACAAAATCGATTGAAGGCGAATCGATTTCACTTTATTATTGAATCATGTGGGCTGAAGACTTTCACTTCAGCAATTCCAAATGGCTTTTGTCCAGATGCGAACAGGATGTCTACTCAAGTGTAAGTATGTGTTTGGGTTTGATTCTATGACTGGTGAAATAGAACAGCACATAAAAGCGTAAATGAAGTTACACAAAAGGTAGAGAGCTCAAGGGAAAGTAACGAAAGGAAATAAAAATGCCAAATGATAAAATAAACTTAACGACTTGGGACTTTAAATGTTCTTAGTGCAGGCAGAAAAAAAAGTGAAAGCAATAGATATGAAATTCGGCTATTCCATATATAAGTGAATACGAATTGAAATAGTTTTTTTAAATAATTATTATTGAAAAAAAAATCTAGGATTTTATATATTAAAATCAAATTTAATCGATAACAGCTACAGTTAGTAAAATTTAATATGCAAAAGCTAAATGGTCTATATAGCAAGTTTTAGACATCACTTGAAGAATAAAATACCCTAGAGCTTGATTGGATTTAGATAAGGTTGCTTCAACTTTTATGTTATATAGTCTGTCGTATGTGTTCAGGATATAACTCGTTGCGGGGATGCCTTTCTTGAAACCTGCGACTTTTCTTGATTCCTTTTAACACAAACTATACACTGCTCATGGCATAAGACTATGGATGGTTGGCGAGACGTTTCGCCTGAAGTTTTTACCTTCACCGGCTTATCCAAAGCAATTCATTGTTTTTGGCTTCAATTTTTTTATTAATTGTGAAATTGTGAGACCATTACCGTCTCTCTGTCCATATATCTTGAATAAAATTCGGGACAGTGACTTTCAAACAAAATTCTTGGAATTGAAAATAGCCGAAATCAGTTCAAGAATACGCCTACCGCCGATACAAATAAGTAGTATAACTAAATTTCTCAATTATACTAAAAATAGCTTAAAAAAGCTCCGGCCAAAAATTTTGCGAATTTCAAGAAGTGGGCGTGGCACTGTCCATGCAGCGCAAGCTTCAATATTCAATTCGGAGAGCCTTATTTTTGGTAATGGAAGAAAATTTCACACAAATAATTAGAATTATTTGAAAAAACTCTGGACGAGAACTTGCCGATTTTCATCAAGCGAGTATGGTACACTCCATAGAAACAAAAATTTTAAAACTCTACACTGAGAAAATTATTAAGGGAAATTAAACCAAATTTCACACAAAGAGTTCGGCCAAGCATCAGACAAAAATTTTGGCGAACTTAGAAAAGAGGGCGTGGCATGTACCATACAAGCATTAGCTTCAATACACAGAGAGCTGCTTAAGTATATGTTGTCAAATTCAATGTGGGTAAGTTTAGTCAATCCAGCCAGTATATAGTATGGTGAAAAAAAAATCTTTTTATGAAACTTTAACACTTATGTACTTTTAACGTTGTGTAGGGTACGTAATTTTTAGCGTTGCTTAAGATAACACCTTTGCCTGTTTATCTTCATTTTCTCAAGGTTTTGCTTTTTCTTATATATTTTTTTAAAACACATTTTGTCAGAAGTCTCAATAAATATTTTCCCCAAGATCAAAAAAGCTTACTGATTTTATATCTACAACATTGGCACAATATAACGATTCAGGTATAGGAAAACTATATTATTAATGCATCTCATTTGCGAAAAAGCCAAAAACTGCCACACACCGGATACTTAAAAATGCGAAAGTCTAAAATAAATTTTTGATACCAATGATATTTAACTTATTTAAAATGTATTTTTAATATTAACACTTAGTCAGAAACAAAATAAAAAACATTAAAGGCAAGAATATGTCAAAAGATATACTTAATTTATGCCGTTTATTTGTTAATGGAAAAAGCACCGAATTCATAGCTGACACTTTTAAAAATTATGTATTCTGCTAAGTTGTTTTTATTTCTTAAGTCTTTCCAAAAAGCTAATTATTCTCTGTGAAAAGACCCATAACAAAATTTATGTTGTCAAGAACATTTTTTTTTTAATTTATTACCGACTTTGACAAAAAAGGAAGGTATTTTTGACATCAGTGAAAGGTATTTTAGAAACGTACAATTCATTTGAAGAAAGGCACAGGGTAGCCACTGAATCCTCAGAATATATCTCGACAAAAGAGAAAATAATTTTTTTCTTAGAATTTTATGCATTAAGAAAATTAAATTTTTTTAAATGCTTTTCTGGCATGTAATTCTTAAAATTAGAAATTAAAACAGATGTATTAATTCTCTTACTTATTTCAGTCAAACTGCTCTGCACAACACTTTTCTTAAAATTTCTAAAAACCATGGCACTATATAATGGATTAACTTGTAATCAAACCCAGCACATTTTTAGCATCCCTTTAAAACCAAAGTAAAGACCAAAAGATGCTCTGTTGCAGTGAAGAGAGTAAAATAATTTGATACCGCATTTGGCTACAAATCTGTTTTAATGGTCTGTTTCCTGATTTACCTTGCGGCTTAAGAATTTCCTAATGGACGTGCTCAACAAAAAAGCACCGACGATGACTTAAGCAAATCAACTTCAATTTAATTTATTTTGCTGAGATTTTTTTGAAGGCTCCGAGTATTTTTTTTTTCTGTGTTTTTTTTTTGTGCGTAACGTTTCAGTATGCAATGTTGTGTGTGTGTGTAAATAAATATTTATGTTGGAAATTAACATAAATAGATACTTGTGTGACTTACACACATGAATGTATGTATGTAGTAAAGGCTGTATACCTGTTATAGATTTTTTTTTTTTTTTGATGGCGAAAGGTGTGTTTACTTGACAAATTGGTTTGCAAATTGCTAGTCATAAATAATGTAATTAATTTCAACTTTTGCGGCTCTGTAAATCATACTGTCACAATAAAAGTTTATATGTATGTGTCTTTGGCAATTTCAGTTTTATTTGCATATTTTTATGGGAAATTTTTATTATTTGGAAGTTCATTGAACTAATGACCATTAATATGTTAAGTAATTAGTGTTAGTACCTTATAACATTATTCTCTATACACATAGTTGTATTAAAATCTGATTTGCTATCTACTCTAAGCTTTAAGTAGCTTTTATGTTTAACCATAAATTCCTCTGAATATGTGGTATCAAAACAAATGTGGATTTCATAAACGACACTCCTAAAATTCATATTAGTTCATTACCGCAAACATTACTATCATGACGCTAACTAAAATGACAGCTGTTACCAACTGTCAACAATTAAAGTTTTTATTGCTAGCATATCCATAAAGTTGTGTTCTCTGTAAATGCAGAGAAATGTTAACAATTATATACATAAGAGCCATTACTATGGATTTTGTCAACTTTTTAGCTTAAAATTGTTGTTTTGAGCTTAATAACGTTTCGATGAGCCCAACTGAAATGATTTTTGTTGTCACTGATTTCACATCCAACATCGCTCTAATTCAAGCGGTTTTTTGATAAAACTTGCGCCGTAGGTAAAAAATTTTAATGAAAAGTCCTATATTTTTTTTGAAAACTCATCACAAATTACATATAAATAGTCCTAGTTTAAACATAACAATCATTAATTTTGGTAAATTTTTAGTATGTCGAATTGTATCGAAGACACGCGAAATCTAAATATGTCATAAAGTATTGAAAATTTTGATGCAAATCGTAACCAATATTGTTGATTAAAAAAAGTAGAAAACCTTCAAAATGTTTAAGAAAGACAACGAAAATGCAAAAATCGCACAAAATTTAATTCAAACCCAACAATTAGTTCCAGAGCTATAAGCAAAACAAGCACGCCACCTATGATTGCATTTTTGAAGTTCATAATAGTATTATTTTAAATCTTCCTTTCAATATGGAAGTGAAATATTTTATTGGTCATGATATATTCATGTGCACTTTCCTCCATGCACTTCCATTTCACTATTTCCGGTTTACAAAATTGCCAAAAGTTCCCAATTTATTAAATTTATTTAAAAATAACAAACCATGATATTTTCTCATATGTCAACTAACCGAATAACAACTTTGTTGCAAAACAGCAACAACATCATTAGTCATACAACTTTGTATATTGAATTGCATTGCAAATGCAACGTTCAACTTTGAATATTCAATAAAACGCATGAATTTATTAACTTGCTACTGCAATTGAAAAGTTTTTACCACCATATGTAAGGGGAAACTCTGTCCGCACTTATGTTAAATCGAGAGTAGAAAAAAAGCTCTTCTGCCAGCATCGATGCAAAATTCATATGAAAACTTTGTTTGCACAAAAGACTTTGACTGTAAAGCAAAAACTTTCAACTTCTTGCGCATATGTGATGCAATTAGTTGGATGCTGCGGCAAGGATTTGCTTGAGGAAATTTTATCTGAGATATCCGCAAAATATGCACATTTTCCACATGTCGCTGTTGTTGGTTGGATATACGAAACAATAAATGAAATCGGAAGTTCTGCAAGAAAGTTGTCTAAAATTAAGTGGTTGCGGCCACAGACTTTGATTTTGTGCTTGGTGGTTTGATTTAAATATGGAAGCCTTAAGTTTATATTGTTCTTTTAAGAAAAACAATTTATGCGTATCATCACAAAATTTGTATCTAATAAAATAGCATAGAAAAATTTCCTACTCAAAAAAAAGTTTTTTCAAAACCATTAAGAAAAATTGGCAGGAAAAGAAATTATGTGAAGGGATATTAGACTTTCGACACTATTTTGCTTTGAAAAATTACGTTGAGTTCAACATCTATTTTCTGCAAATATTTACTGATTTTGCATTTCATTTTTAATGTCAGTTCAGTTGAAAATGACATTTTCCGAAATAAATGAATCTTCTGTTACAAATTTAATTTATTTTAATTTTCTACACTTACCAATATACCACGTGTTGTAGCAGCCCAAAGGGAAACCGGAAGAGAAAATTCATGCCACACAATGCAAGTACCATTATTGTTTTCTAACATAATGCTGCAACGTGTCGCAGCTACCAATTCAAGGCTTTAAATTGTATATCCCTTTTGATGGGGATGATGATAATGAGCGTGTCGCACTATTGTTGCTCAAATAATGATAACGTTGACAATTATGATGCCAACTGATGATGGCATTGGCGCAGTAGTTATTGTTAACAACGGCGTAATTGCTACAGCAATAACAGACAATACCATTGTAACTGGGGCGCTATTAAAAGAGAAAATAAAGTTCAAATCGATAGTAAAAAAGAAAACAATCAAATCAAATTGAAAACGAAAATGAAAACCTGGACTCTTGAAATGAGCTCTTTTGTTTTTTTACGATATACGACCTATTGGCAGTTTAATAGCTGGTTCTTTTTTTTACATAAAATTTCCATTCATTAAGATTTTTTTCAGTAATTTGTTCTCAGAAAAGTTTCACAAAAAAAAAATTATTGTCATTGGGAAAAAATTGCTTGAATTTTAAATGAAAGATAAACGGCTGTCGTGTAACGCAAAAATATACTGCATATTTTCAGGCGCACAATTGCAAAGCGTACCAACACATGTAGGCGTTTATATGCAGCAACACAAACATACACACATGATATGCGAACTGCTCGTATATAAATACAAGCACATAGACAATACACTGTATTTGCCATGCTGCATCCGTGCATGCAGTAAAATATGAAAAAAACGAGTGCTCTGCCTCAATGTGGCCGCAAAGTCAACAATGTGTGCTACGTTGGTCAAATGCACAGCAGCAGCAGAGAAAAATCCTTGTCTAAGTTGTAGTTAATAAAGGCAGGACAAACGCGCTAAAGGGATAACACTAAAGACTGCAGTACGGATTGGTGGATTTTTATTTTCTTTCTCTCTTTTTCTCTATACTTTTCAATAGCAAACTGAAAAAAAGTTTGGCGAAAGCGCAAAAAATACCTCCTAACAATATTTGGCATAGATTTATGTTAACAATGTTCTGAATCAGCGTGTGTTCGATGCTTTTTGTTGTTGTTCTTGTGCGTACCCATGGGATATAGTATTTTAATACCAACAAGGTTGCAAACGATGCAAATGACAGTTTAACTTTCAGTTTAGTTTGAATATTTAATTGCTCTCGAAAGGATTAAAAATGAACGAACATAGAAAATTCGGGGATTATAGTTTAAGGTAATAGCTGAAAGAGATAAAAAATATTGTCCTGAACAGCTTTTTGTTGAGCAAAAATAATTTAAGCAACATTTTGAAGATTAAATTTTGAAGCTTAAGTCATATTAGAAATTGAAAATATTTGTTACAGAAGCTACGGAACTTACATTAAATTTTAAATTTCATTTGAAACTCTGTTCTGAGCCCACAAGTGAGATTATAATTGATATGCTTTTTGATGGAAGAGAATAAATTCATACGAACATTTTTTCAATTTTTTGAAACAAATGTTATTTGAAAAATACATGCGACTGATTTGAAGAAAGTAGTATGAAAGCAATTCGACACTGGCTATTAACGATTCATAGGCCCAACAAACGTTATGCTTTAAAAAACTCATAACATTTTATTAAGCGCCATCTCCACTACCTCCCAATTATTATGTTAAAACAGCTGCTGCGTGCTGTGGAATTAAGCTCAGGGAAGCCGACACTTGATTTTTGAAGCATTATGGATATTGCGCCATTCTCGGCATCTTGCCAATCGAACTTTCAAAATCACCAATCGACTACATTTGTACAACTACTAAAGATTTCGGAGCGTGTTTAATGAGACAGGGCACTCCTAATTAAAATTAAATAACAACTCAACTTATAAAAAGTAAAACCAAAAGCATCAGTAACAAATATAACAGAAATTCAAAACTTCTCAAGGTCCATTAAAATATAAAAGAATCTCAATGGCTTTAGCAAAATAAAACAACAACGACAAAAGCACAAATAATAACACTAATGAAGTTATCTAAATGTATAACAACAGCAACAAATCAAGCCAATCGAGTTACCACGAGACCACGCCTGCAATTACGACAACATTTTTTGTCGAAACCATTGTAGTGAGGGAAGTAAATGAGTGGCTAAGGCACACTGGAATCGAGCATTAGAGTGTAAAAGTTAGAAACCGCCAATTCGGTTACAAATGGCCAATTTCAATATACTCCAAAATATTGTTGTTGTTATGATAGTTCTAAATGTTTGAGTGTATTGGTTTTGTAGCCAATGGCTAAGTATTTAATAATGACAACTGTGCTAGTTCAAGTGCAGTGGCGGCAAAAGTGTGTGGGGTCAAAAGCGGCTACTACCTAACAATAAAATAAAAATTTTGAAAGATTTACCATTCTCTAATATTCATTTAAACAAAATAACTTCCTGCTAAAGGATTGAATTTTTGCAAGCCCCTTTTTTCTACAAAAAATTTTCCGGTTCCTAACTATTGAAATTGTTAGGGCATTTAACAGAACATTAGCCAATTAGTTATGCGAAATTGCATTACATACAGAGAGATGTTTATTAATCTACCATACAGCTGTGAGTTGCTGTTGTTTATCGCACTCACACCGTAATGCATTCATTGCAATACAAACATGCATTGCATTACATATGTATACGTGCAGTACCATGAATGCTAGCCACTAAATGTAATTAATAGTTAATTCAACATCGCCGGCAGCAACAGCAATAGCAATGCAGCAGTGTTGCCAGCATCACTTAGCGGTTTTCTTCGTGGTCGATTAAGCTTATTGTTAGTGTAATTGAGTTTAAAATGCAGCAATGTGAAATTCCTAATTAAAATCCAATTGAGTACAAAATTCCATTGTATTGGCTAATGTTACTGCTATTGCTGGTGACCTCAAAAGGACCTCGTAACTTCTGTACGCAAATGTTTGTGTAATTATAATAAAATTTTTGAAAAACCGTTATGAAACTTATACACTTTTTTATGTGTGCAAAAATTGTTCTAAGTAACAGCTAAAAAACTAAGAGTCTGCACTACTGTCTTATAAAAATTCACTAACGAAAACTTGAGCTAAAATTTAACTTTATTTCTAAACACTTATATTCGTTCACATATTTTTTTCTTGACTTAGATTTATTTATTCATATCGATAGCAAATATTGATAAATTTATAGCGCTAAAGAAATGAACCCCTTAATATCACTTGAAAAAATTCATTATCCTTTACAAATATTTTGCATTTCTTTTTTTTCTATTTTCACCCTGCAAATCTTGTTGCTGTCATGTCAAGTTGTGCTTAGCCGAAATTTATTTTGGGCGCTTAAAATGTCATGTTGCTATCAACTTATGTTGTTTGCTTTTTTTTCATGAATATCTTGCCACTAGGTATTTTTAAAAAATCCACAAAAAAAGAAAAAAATTGGCAGTTACTTATTTCAACATAAGAAGGCAATACATCGTAAAATAATAATAAATTTATGCCAATATACAGTCAGCATAAAAATAAAAATCAACTGAAGATCAGAAAGTGTAAATGCAAAAAAGTATGTTGAGGCATCAATAAAAATGCAAAAACCGTAACTTTTTTTTTTTCAAGCAAACACATACATAAGCAACTTGACAATGTGTAGATATGTAAAGGTCTAAATATGACCCAGTTGGAAATCCTGTTAAAAGTAACTACAAAACAGAGAACAATCCCTTATCTTTATACAGCTTCTAAATAATTTAGGGTCACTCAACATTTAAAGAATGTTATAAAAACATTACGATTTTTCTGAAAAAAAGATTAATACTGAAATTACGAGAAACAAAGATTAACATTGGGAAATTTTGTCACAGTTTCTTTTCAAAATCCAAATGAAACTAAGTCGCTTTTACCGATGAAAAAAAGGAAAATAAATTGTTGAAATCCCAGAGCTAAATAATGTGATTTTTATTTTTAAGAAAAAAATGTTGAGGGATATTTTGAAAACTTAAATTTTTTTAAACATTCTGCCGATTCTCACTCATTTACCTTAAAAATGTTTAAAATAGAAGCAATTCTCGTGATTATCGTATTGGAAAAAAATTTGAAAAGCTTACTTACATCTTTATATAGTAAAGAACGTCTATAGTCAATACAATTATAAAAAATTGCTCATGAGGAAATCGTTCGTAACGCTTTGGCGCAAAATTTACTCATTGCTTATGCTGCTTCTTGAATTTCATATTGTTATTGGTGGTTTTTTCTTCTCATTTGTACCGCTTATACTTGACTTCGAAGTTGAAAGGACAAACTCTCCTTAAATTGTATTTTTTTTTTCAATTTTGAAGAGAGAATATATAATGAGATGTTAAGAAAGTAATTTTGTTATGAAAAAAACAACGACACATGCGCGTGCGAAGCCGCGGGTATAAAAACTTTGAAATCTTTTTGATTTCAATATAATATAGTAAATTCAATATACAATAAAACGTGCCATTTGCTTAGATATATCACAACCCAAATATCATGATTTTGTTAGTAAAGGCATTACTTTGAGAAAAATATTGCGAAAATTGTCCCTAGCAAACTTTTTAGCAATTTGATTTTAATTTCATGCGACATGTCTTCTACATCCTTAAATTACAGTAATCAGGCTGCATTGAAGAATTGCGCTTATTAATGCAAACAATAACCATTTTTCTCTACTGGGGTGCTGATATCATTTAACTGACTTTTTTGTTTCAGTAGCGTATATTATAGTCTTCTTTTAACCAACTCAGTGACCGCAAAATAAGTGAATTTATGCTATTTCCATATCTATGCATATAAGCTCGATATTAATTACTCACACACACATGAACTTGCTAGTTTTAACACTCAATTTTGCAATTTATAGTGACTATAAAGTTTCTACGCTCACAAAAATAGCCGAATATTCATATGTTGCCAGTTTCATATACTTAAAATAGCGTACATGCACACACCAACAATCTCAATATAGCGAAATTTCTCCAAAAAAAAAAAAATATGAATTTATCTGCGACATGTGCGTAGGGTTGCATGGCTGACCGTTGGTTGCGAGTTTTTTATGAACGGTGGAGTAAAAAGTCTAAAAAGAAAACTGAATATGAAAACAAAAAAATTACATGGATTTTTTTTTATGTAACATGTCCTTGAACTCTTTTTTTCTTTGTTTTTGTTGCTTTCGTTTGTTAAACATTGCTAATATTAGTAACAACTGCTGCTGCTGCTATTGCTGATGATGGTGTTGAAAGGTCAATGCGTTTTTAGCCAAAGGGTATACAAGGACACTGTGAAGAAAATTATGGCGTCATGTTCAATTCATTCATGTGAAAAATATTGCCAACACAAACATACTATGCATACATATGTACATGCTTGGGTGGATTTACTTTCAGAACAATTTTGCAACAGCAAATTGAGTATTCTGTCTAGATGTTTCAATGATTTCTGCAATTTTCTTTGTCTCGATGGTCTTGATTGTAAAGCTTTTACAAACCAAACAGTTTTGGTATATTACAGACTTTGTTTTAAAAGAACAAATTTTGAAATTAAATTGAGTTTTATGGATAGCATAACTAAGCTATCATATTTTCATAAAGATATTGTGTTGCTAGTCAAGTTACTTTGTTAAATGATTTACTATAGCAGTACTTAAAATAATTCATTGCACCAAAATACTTGGTGCAACGAACAGTTCTTAAGATGCACCGACTGCATGCAATGTCTCCTTTTTCAACATTTTCCACATACATTAAGTACATTATATTTTATGGAAAATACATTATATTTACTTTGCTAACATTCTGCCATTATTTTCATTTTCTACAGTTTTTATGCACGTTGGCAGTATTGTCTCTATTATCTGCATAGTTTTGACAAAATTAAATCCACCCTCAACACACATACGCGCACATTACTGCAGCTGCTTCATAAATTTGCGCTTCATTGCTTATTTTCTCATTAAATCTTTTTTTTTCAACAATTGGTCAGCCCTGATAAAACGTTTCTATCAACTTCCGTTTCCGTTAATTCTAATATTGCTTCTTTTTTTTTGCTTGCAACTTTCTCTTCTTGTTCGTAGCAAACAATTAATTTTCTTATTTTTCACATGTTTTTTTTTTTAATTTTTGTTCACACAGAACCCGTTGCGAGAACTCATCAACTTTAATTGGATTTCTTCGCTTTTCTTTTGAATTTTGCAGTTTTCATGCAGCAGTTTTCTCTTGTGCTTCTTCTTCTTCGTCTTTTCAACTACACAAAAATAAAATCATTGTTTGCTTAAGCAATAAAATTTTGCTTCTGGTGCAATCAAAAAATATTGAAAACTGCTTTCAATGTTAAAAGCTCAATTTAATGCCATTAGCAAAATTTTTTTCACTCAGATTAAGAATTTTTTTCTATCTTTGTTTTTGTTGACTAAAGTACTTAATTTTTCAAATTGAGTGCTTCTGTGTGCATGTGTTTTTTATCATTTTGATTGTCAGTGAAAGAAATTGCAACTAAAAAATCTCTTATAAAGCTATTTGACATTGTTGTGGTAGGGAAGTCGAGTGCATAAGTTAACACGATAGGATATACAAGAAAGATAGTAATGTAATTTGGTAAAACTAACCAACCAGTATTGCCTTGCCAAAAACCGTTCCGATGATTGAAAATGCCTGAGTTTTTGGATAATTATTTCATTATGATATTTGTATAAAATTACCGCTTGGAATGTAAGCCAAATGATGGAACTCAAAGGGCATTAAATGTGTAACACGTAGCGCCTTCCTTTTGAAACCACATGTCGTTCGTATCCAGAACACTCAATTTAGAAAAAAAAATATTGCTTAGCATCGATCGTTAGGGCTCTTCGTTTTAGTTGATGGCATACATTACTCCATTTTTGAAGGAGTACAGACGAATGATCCCGCCGGCTCACAATCCACACCAAAAAGTGACTTTCTACGAATGCATTGCTACTTGGTGGACTTTGTGTTATTTGGTATCGTCTCCAATTCAAACGTTTATCCAAAAATGTGCCTCGTCGCTGGAGATGATTTTATTTTTGCTAGAATCGGGGCCCGCTTCAAATAAAGTTTTTTTTTAAGTCTTATCATTAGCACTTGTGTGATGAAAAATTAAAAAAAAAAATAAAAAATAAACATCAGATAAAACAACATATAAAACAACATATAAAACAACATATAAAACAACATGGCCGCCATGAACTGTCAAATTCTTCCCATCACTATTGAAAAACCCTATAATAAGTTAATGCTTATATCGTCAAAAATAATTGTTAGTATGACTTGTTGGAGTAGTCCTATATGTTTCTAATCGAAACACTCATGTTTTCTTGCACATGTCAGTAGAGTTTCGGTATTTCTCAAATTTTGGTACCAAAAAGTCGACTCCATTTAAACTTAACTTCTGCATCAACTTCTTGACTACTTTTTTTAAATATTTCGATAAAAACGTTAACGATATGAGATAGCATTTGTATCTATGGCAAGTGTTCTATGAAATTTCTTGAGTATTTTGAAAATAAGTGTGATCACTGAAAGAAACATGCATATATATCTTTATCCTTAATATTCTACCCACCTGAAATAAATGTTCCTCTAATTATTGATATAACTTTTTTTCTAATTTTTGAGTCCATCTTACGAATAACGAAATAATTAAAATACCTCAGAGCTTTAAATAGTAATGTGACTAGAAAATCAGCAATCAGACATAACCAGCGATCAATTTGGCTATATTGTTCAAACACTATGACTTAAATTCGAATGATATAATAAGTATTTGGTTGCATTTTTATTGACATTTGATTAAAGTTACTTTATAACTTTATTTTATAAACATATTTTAGAAATTATACTTCAGAAACATCGTGTAACATAAAAAACTTTACTACCCTAATAGGCCAAAATAAACAAGCTCTTCATTCGTTGCATTGTTCTTCAGTCTATCTAACGGATCCTTTTGTTCTCATACGATTGCCAATATTTGTGTATAAGCAATTTCGTAAAATTTATGGTTTTTTAATCGACCATTTTATGACTGTAGGCAATATATTTAATTGCAATTTATCTATGTGTGCTATACATACACACAAGAAATATAATTTGATATTTTCAGCCTTGAGATTATTAAGTTATTTTGGGTAGTTTTTGTTTGCTATTGCGGATATTAAATTGATTTATGCGTAAATGCTGCAGTACTTAGCAATCAACAATAAATTTTAATTTTTATTTTATACATTTTATTTGTTGTTTCATATAAGAGACATCAAATTATAAATTAAATTTTTTCTTGAATGAATTGCTGGTGTTGTATCAAAACCATCTTTGAATTTTACTTTCCATCAGATTTCAACTTTCTCGTAAAATTCCGTCTTAGTTTACATTTCTAATCCAATAAGTAATTCCACACATTTTTGTGGCTATGTCAGTGGTCAGTAGTTTAAATAATTGAATCATTACAAAAAGAACTACTTGAATAATAATAAGAACAACAACTTCTACTACTATTACTACGCAAAAGGATGTTAAAATGCGCCTAAAAGTAAGTCAGAAAATTAACATTTTCTTGCAGTTGTTGTTGTTATTATGTCGTTATTGCTTTATTTTAATGTTGCTGTTACTGCTTGCAATTCAAATGAGAGAGATCTTAGCTCATTGTTTTTGTTGTTGTTAATTTACATTTGCAATGTCTTCATTAAAATACAACAAACAGAGTGAAAAGAGTTGGCTATAGCTAATGGTATTTTTAAATTTGATTGTTTGTTCGTATACCCAGCAAACATTTTTAACCGTTCAAAGGTCGTAATTTAATCGTCACTATGATGATTTTGATCATGCGCAAGCTCATATTCAAATCACAATAAAAATAAAGTTTTAATTTCGGTTTAAACAAAAATCTCTTTAAACTCTCCCTTATGATTCATACGCAAATCATTGTGGGGAGCTTTTACCCTCGGATAATTTCCATCGTACACCACCTCCTGCGAACAAAATATGAACGTCTTAAATCACCGTGAAACCGATTCCCAGAACATGAAATACGTGGATCAGGAAAATTTTGCTGAGAATTTAAGTGTTTTGCGGACGCCTTATGCTCCGTGAGGAGATAAAGTACACAAGAAGAACTTTTTTGTGGTATGCATAAGCAGAAGCAGTAGATCTTTTAGAAGGCCTTTTGAACACCCCTCAAACTCCTGTTTTTAAAAGAAAGTAGCATATAGAAAGATCTTGAGTAGAAGATGTGCTTGCATAATCGCTTACACGTTTTTCTAACGTTTATTATGACAACCCTAACGAGACTTTTCGGGAAGTGGCGTAGTGCAATTCTCTACTGGGTAAGAAATGTGGTAAGTGCGGTTTTTCGTTTGTATGTTTGTGTGCGTGTATATGAAATAGAAAGTAAAAGTGTTGTCGTTTGTAAAACAAATGTCTTAATGAGATGTCAATTGAAGCGTCCCAACTGGAAACTTAATGGTAAATGAACATAAGGCCTACAAAGACCGGCGCTATAAGACCGAAAATATGCGAATAACGATTTTGAAAGTTCTTGAAATTTTTATTTTTTTTTTTATTTATATTTCACAATATTGGAGTGCTCAGCTATCTCAGAAAATATAAATTTTTTTTTTGATTTGAAAAAAGATATTACCCATTACAAAATAAATAAATTTTTTATTTATACGAAGACTTAAAACGCTTATTATATATAATTGGCCTGATAGTCGTTAGAAAAGGCCGATGTTATTGTAAATTTATGAAATTCATTTTTATTTCATGTTTTCGTGGAATGGTTACTACAGTTCAAATGAAACTATCTATACAATTAGCCCCATCAGAAGAAGTGCTTATATTTTTTTAATAAAACTTGATGAGTCGGAAATTTGATTCAGATATTTTATTCAACTACACATACGTTAAATGATATTTCAAAATGTATTACTCTGGTATGTAAAAACAATAACAAATTGCCTTCCATTAAGGTATCATAACATAAAAAAAGTTAACATTTTCATAAGTGCTACAAGACTTTTCCATGAGGTCATGAGAACATGGTGATGGAAATCATTAATGATAACTTCTTTATATCCCGTTGTTAATCTACCCAAGTATAACGATTCTTAAAAAAATAACTTTTCAAATAAAATTGTAACATTTAGTATTCTTTTCATTTTTTCTTTTATGGTAAAAAGCGTCAGAAGTTAGTAGCAACACAGTAATCTTACTGTTTGATCAGCAAGCAGAATAGTTCGGGTTTTCTACAGGCATTGCAGGGTTGGCTTTTTTGGTTTTGTGCAAACAACTGAAGTGAAGAAAGAGGCTGATGTAGTTGAAGAGACAAAGAACAAGTAAGGTTCATTTAATTAAATATGTATATAGCTATTGACGTAAATTTGTATGGAATAAATTGTTAAATTTAAGTGAATTTTATTTTTGTGGTTACTTCAGCAATGCAGGCATTTAATTGAAAATAATTGATGTCATAGAAAGCCTGTACCAAAAATGCCACTTAATATTGAAAAATTTAGAAAAATTTAGGCTTTCGGTTAATCTTAAGAAAATGAAAAACCCCTATTCAAGCTAAAATTTTGCATAAAGCATTTAAATTTACATGCAAATTGTCACCAAATTTTAACGAATGGCGGTGGCTCGAATATATAGCTTTAATAAAAGCTGTTATATGTTAGGAATGTCTAATATGTTTACAACAATATGGATATCCTTTGAAAACTTATTTTACAAGCTATCAATTATTCCATAAGTTACAATAAAAGAAGGCTTTTTATCATATCAAAATTAAAATAACAATATGCACATTTTTCGCAAGTTTCAACGCACCAAAAGTCTACTCAGATTTTCCACTAAAGCTTGATTCATTTTAAGTTAAGTGAAATTGTATAAAAAATCTGGTTCTATTTCTGAATATGCATGCTATATTGCAAAATCATTTTTAGCACAAAAAAAGCCATTAAAATTGATAGTAAAAAGCTAAATTATAGACTTTGTATTATCAAAAAATCATGCACCTAAGGAGCTATGGGCTAAATCAGGAGCGGATTAAAGGATTTGCTACTAAATGCTAATGTTCATCTTTTGAGAATTTATTGCCCATTATTTCTTGTACTGATTAGCAAAAACACAAAGAAAAATCTTTTTAGTTTTAAACTGATAGACAAACCAAGAATTCATCAAACTTGGAAAATTCTATAGAATCAAAATGTTCACTGCACCTAAAATCGAAAATTTACTGAGCTCTACAATTTGCTATTTTAGGGTCTAATAGATCCACCACTGTGCGCATTAACATTAATTTATTTTTCAGCGACTCCTCGAATGTCCACAAAAGGAAGTGAGTACCAAAATAAAAAAAGTGATTTACAAACTACAAAAATAAAAATAGGATTATATATTCGTAGGCAGCATCAGAAATACAAAAGGATTCTGTCATGGAAAAAATTTAAATTGTTTTTTTATGAACTTTTAAAAAAATTTATACAAATTAAAAAATGACAATTGAGAACTTTTTTATTATATGCGCATTGGTAGTAGTGACAAACTGTCGAGGCAAAAGTATTGAAAAGTTATTTTATAGAAGTTGTGGACACAATACTGCCAAGGTTTGGATTTAATTAATTTTTCTATGTACATTAGGGTGATAAATTTATTTTTTTTTTTTGTTTCAAACTAGTTATTAACTTGTACCTACAGGTACATTGAAAGAAAAATGCTGGTGCGTGCAGAGCTTTTAATATTTACTGGTGGCTCACTGAATTTTCAGTTAGCTATAGGAATTACATATATCGGTGATTCTTTACAAATTGTTTCATTTGATACTTTATACGCAAGCTTTCGAAATAAATTTAAAAAAAAAATATTTTACATTGCTAACAAATAAAAAATAATAACAATTTAATGGTTTATATATCCGCCAACTAGAATTGATTTGAAAAAAATACAATTTTTTTTTTTAACTACAAGAACCATTTTACAAAAAAATGGAGTCTCCTAGACTGAAAGTTATGTTTCGAGCCCAAGTTATACAGTTCAGAAGAAGTCTAAGCGTATAGAGTGCACCGTGCGACGTGGTAAAGCAAGGTTAACGAGCATCAGAGACTCGTTCCTGGACTTTAAACGTCTAAAAGTAAAACTATTTTATTTAATGATACCCACCTTCCAGGATTGAAACCTTCAAGTTACAAAATTTCGATGAAATTGGTGCCAGGTTGTATCTGACAGAGAACTTGGATCCGTTATTAGTTTGTTTGTAGCTGTTAAGTCCTCAAGCCCTTCTGCTCTCATTTCTACAATGTAACTTAATTTGTAGTAATTGACTTTTTTTAATCTTTAAGCCTTTTAAATAGAATCTGGCTGAAATCAAATGCGAAGTGTTTTAACACTTATATGACGCACTTGAATCATCAATTGTGATAACTGAGCACTGTGTGATTGGGAAACATGCAGATGGATAAGGTTGGAATGTTGAGAAGAAGAAAAACTAAGCATTTTCTTTACTTCTGCCCTGCATAAATCTTTTTAAGTAACCTGGATGACCTGTAACATAAGAGTTAAGAGCAATGTTTAGTTCAAATATGATATTAGAATATTTCTTCGAAAATGTTTATTTAAATATCCTGTCACATCCTCAAACTGCTTGCTAGTCCTACTTAAACGAACCATATTAGACTTCAGTTCAGTTGTAATTCAAATCTGAGCAACGATATGCCTCTGGTTTCATTAATAGTCAAAGACAAATAAGAAGATTCTTGGGTATCGATTCCAATAGGGTATCTCTAAATTGTGAGCATTACATAATATATGTTTATGGAATTTACTTTACAGTGCTGTTGTTATTTTTCACTTGCTGTTATGCTCTCGTATAATAATGCAAGATTAATGCTTGCGCTTGTCAACATTTTTTGCATAATTTATGATGTGATTTACTATCGAAAAACATAAACTCACTCGCATACAAAAGTACATTGTACATTTACTTTTACACCCAACTGTTACTGATAGTGTGATAAACATTTTGTTAATGAACATTTGTCTGCTATTTTTATAACGCGACATTTTTGCGCGCGTGATTGTACGGACATACATGCTCATTAATAAAATTCGTCTCTTTTTAATGGTTTTTAAAAATAAGAGTCGTTAAAATTCAAATTTGTGCCAATTAAAATGTCACAGAAACTACGTTGTTTTTCATTTAATATACTATGTGTGTACGTGTCTGTATTTCCCCTTGATTTCAATTAAACTTTTTTACAGTTGTTGCAATTAAATTTGTTTACAGATTTATTTATAATTTCATTCGTTTTTCTTTTTGGCTTGCACATGTAAAACTCATAATTTAAATTCATTCATGCTTAATTCAATTAAATTTTTTAATTTTATTATCTTCATTGCATTATTTATCAAATTTTTTTATAAATTTATTTAAACAATGACAATGCTATTATGAAACAACAATTAAGAGTTTTCAAATAAAAAAAAAATACTTTTTTATTACAATTAAATACTCCCCATAGGTAGAATCTACAGGTAACAGCAGCGTACATTGGCCGAAGTGACATTCATTGGGTAATTTAATTAATAAATCAAAAACTATAGTACCCAGGGCATTAAAATTTATCACAGGAATTATTTAGAAGAATATAAACGCTAAGCTTCATAATGCGTAAAATTGGCCAAATACTCGTACTATATCTTCCTTACCTAATAGTTTTTTAGCAAGAAATACTTAGCTTTTTAACTTTTTCATAATTTGACAGTATGTGAACTTATTACAATGTTTCACATATTGTAAAGACGAAAATCATTGTGCTCATTTTGACCCACGCAACAGCTATTCAAAGTCGATCAAGCTAATTCAAAAAAAAGCTCAAATTCTTTCAATTAATAAAAACCTCCATAAAATAAACTGTTATAACCAGTGTTGCCATGACATTCTAAAGCAAAAAGTTAAACATGCCAAAATGAATGGTTAAAAATGGACCATCATCAACATTATTTTTTGGCAAAAAAAATGACTAAGTCTGATAACTTTTATTAATAATTCAAAAACTAACAATTTGATATAATTACAATATTTACACAAGAATATGTTCTACATATGCAATTGCTCTGAGTAGATAACATTTTTGCAGTTCTAACTTCTTAAACTTTATTTTTTTAAATTAACTTTTTTCTGATTCAAAACTTAATATAGCTAAGTATTTTTATAGCTGCAGTAGCTAAAGTCTTTTATATAACAACAATATTCCAACTCTACTCTTTTTATAAAAAACTATATGATTAAAACCTATACACAAAATGATTTAATTGTTAAAACCAATGGATTATAGCAGAGATGCACACAAGATCTGCTTCGGGAGCTGGTTACAATAACATCAATCTGGGTAAAAAACTCAAAAATATTTTTCGAAAAAAAACCAGTATTGATGAAAATTTTTTGATTAGTTATGGCAAGCATGCAATCAAAAGAAAAACAAAAACCAAAACTTAAAGGAGAAGTGACAACAAAATCTCTCAAACAAAAAGCAGTGATAGCAAACCTAAATTGTATACCGAAACGAAAGAGCTGAACGACCAAGCGTGCCTTGATACAAACAAAATGCATGCGGTGGTTGCATACTGAAATGATTTATTAATATGCGTATCCTGCTGCTTTGAGAACTCATCGGATAAATTGCCACCAGTTTATGCCTTATGTTTAAATTGTCGATGGCGAATAATTTTTGTTTACTCTACTGCCAATCTTGGCAATACATTATTGAGATATAAATTTCCTTACTAAGTGCTGTAATTTTTTAGTTTGAATTGTCAACAATATAGGCTTCATAATTTTTAAGTTATGAGCAAGCCATGCTACACACGTCACATTCCACATGCTCTACTTAAACAATGGCAGATGGGCGCCTACCAACTAACGCTTACAATTGATTAATGTGCGCAAAAACATAGTTCTTGTCCTCATTTTCTCATTATAATAAATGGAAAAACGTTTTATATTAACGGCTTTATATTGATTTATTTGATCATTTTAATGCAATAAAAATGAAGGGAAAACCTTCTTTAGAAAAACGTGTCATCATTGAATGTTGTCGCACATAAAATTTATACAAAATGTCAACATCGAAGGTAACAGCGAAGGTAGGTAACATGTGAAAAGTGTAACATTTCTGACAACGCACTGGGAGAAAATCATTCACAATATAAATAAAACTAACATTTTTACTCTTCTTGACGAGTAAACCTTGAACAAATTATATTTTGGCAAAACAAAATTTTTCTAGTGCTGATTTAATTTCATAGAAAATTGTTTCCAAAATAAAGCACCACGCATCTGACAGTATATTAACAAAACACCAACACATTCTTTTATTAACAAACACATGCAAAATAATGTTGTAACCCAGTTGAACTGATGAATATGCTGCGACTCATGATAACATGGTAGCCAGAGCGAGCAAAGATGGTTGGATTTTCAGCATTGGGAGGTAAGGTGCAAAATCAATGAGACAGAACTTTTTAAAAATGAAATAAAAATGGGACGACTGCATTACTGTTTGACTTACGCAGTAAACCGCAAATGCAATGAAATTGAGAGAAACAAATTTTCATTTGCTCAGAAATGCCAAAAAGTATGCTACATTATTTGGTAAACGAATGCGCATACGCACAGGGACTTGCAGGAGCGTTAACGGTTTTAAAACTTTGAACTGTGAATACTGAGACTTAATCTCACGACTGATTTAATGGGAGTATAGAATTCGCGCCACTGAACCTGTGGCGACTTTGAGAACATATTGCTCAAAGAAAATTAAAGCTTTAGAGTCATACAGAAATTTGACATGATAAAATTTTTTCAACAAAAAAATTTAAAGAAATAATGCAAAAATATTCACTACTTTACATACTTATCGTCTTACGGCGTAAGCTTGTGGGTAAGCATATTAAAAGAAAAGTTTTCATGCTATGCCTTTTCTCATGCCTTACAAAAGAACGACATTCGACTTATGCAGATGGTAAACACTACCAGTTTACTCTAAGTATTAACTGGGAGTTTTTTTGTTTTTTTGCTCTCTGATGTATTATAAGTACACTTACTTTGCTGTGGACCAAAATTCACATTCAAACCAACTGCTGCTCTTACGCGCACAGTTAAGTTCCCAGAAGTGCATAGCATTTTTGCAAGCGGAATTTTACGCATAACCGAAACTTCAATTTCGAAAATCACTGACAACTATAAAAATAAGCATTTGCGGTAACTACACTGTAGCAGCACCAGCGTTGCTTTGTGTGCCAACTGCGAGTGTGTTTGACGACGATAAAGCACCATATTCAATGCACGTTTTACACGATGAATTGCGTTTTCAATTTTCCAATTTCCAATTTATATTTCATTCGAAAGCATGAAAGGGATATTGATGTAATTTAGAAAAGAAACAGCAATATGGACCCCAAGTAACTGCAAGAAAAAATAAATCGGCAGGATATCCCCATAAAAAACTGCGGATTCTACTTGAAAAATCACTTCTCCACACAATCAATGTTTATGTTGCTTTTGCACTTGAATTTCCAAAGCGTTTTGTTTATTTCTCTTTCAACTGCTTTGTTTCATTGAATGTATGGTGGAGGAAAAATGAATTGCATTTTTATACCTTACAAGCGGACATAAATTTTCTTTTAGTAAAGTCACATGTTAGCAGCAACTCAATTTAAAGGTGTGGTTGCATTGTAATATGATTGACAGTTATTTGCAATTTTGTGGCATGATATATGAGCTTGAATATGTGAATTTGTAGTTTTTCTATAGGATACTTTTGTTATGGAACTTATTACTTAGGCTGCTGCGTCAAATCTGAAAATATGTGATAGAAAGTTAGAAATTATGATATGAAGTTGTTGTGTTACAAAAATGTTGGGTGGAATAATAAGTTTTCGCCTGCGTAGTCGTACGTAGTTAAAATCTGACAGCCTTATTTACTATAATTAATAAATTTTTGTAGAGAAATATGATACTTTAAAGCTCTTTTTAATATTATGAATAATATTCGTAGTTTAAGGAAAAATAAGTTTATATGTCAGTGATATGTGTGCAAGCCATCAGTGATAAATATTTAAGTAAGTACTTCATTTATAAGCAATAATATAATTGGACTATGTGATTGCTGTTGGAATATTTAGTGACAATTATTTCAGAGAAAAACATACGGCGGGTATGTTTTTAGATTCATTAAAAAAAGTCAAAATTTTATGCATATCAATAAAAAATATGCCACAACATATTAGCATTAATGCATTGCTATCAAAATTTTCCGCTTCTCCTCTCTCCCTGAAAGAAAGGTTTTTACATACTAAGCTTGAAAAATCCTCAACATTGGTTGTTTTACGTGAAAAGTTTTTAGGATTTTTGTGATGTCAGGATCAAACGACTTATCGCCGTTGAACATTTCTTATGAGATAACGTTAAGATTTGTCTTTTGTCTGACAAATACGAAACGTTGAAGCACCTAAAAACCTATATCTCTCAAATTGTGGTCACGACACCATCCAGAACATGTAAAAATGTCATGAAAAACAAACTTGAAAGTATTCAATGCTGCAAAAGGTTCGGATCTCGTCATTTGATTAATATTTATTTTCATGAGTAATTAAATGGTACAAAACATTAAATATTCTATTAACAAAACAAATCAGAAATTTGTGGACTTACAAAAAAAATAGTTGCTAAAAATGAGAAGTTTTAGTTGATGATAAAACTTTTATTATTTTATTATATCATTTAACATATATTTAAGCAAAAAATAAGGGGATTATGATTTTCTTCAAAACTGCTTTAGTAATTCATTTGATAACTTCAAGAGTTTTGTGCACATTTGAACAAAGTAAGACGAAAATTATTAGCATATTTAAAGATTGCAATTGGTGCGCACTTTGCAGGCAAAATAACTCTAGTAACTTGGCTACTGTTATAATATTTTTGATGTGAGTATTCCTGTATATTCTCCAAGTTTTAACACTTTGTATGATAAAAAAATTTATAGTTTACTGAAACTTCTCGTTGCTTTAGTGCATTTTTTACGATTTTTCAATGAATTTTTAATCTAAGCTCCGCTAGCGTTAAATTGTGTGCTTGCATGTGTGTTCTAAGTAAACTATTTTCTGGAACGTGAAGCATGAAATTGCAACTCAAAATTTCATAAATCAACAAATCAGCTGAATTAGCTGTGGTGCAAAAGAAACGTAAAGTATTTGAAAACTGCACAAAAAGCACACCACATAGAAAAAGCACAAAGTGAAAGTCACACATTTATGAGTTGCAAAAATGTGAAGTTCTTGATAAAATGACAGCCAGTGATGGAACGGACTAGAATGCAACATGCTAAATGCAGCAGCGCATACAATGCGTCAAGAAAACTAAAACAAACTTTAAATATTAACATTATGATTTTTAGTAGTCATTGAATTCGGCGACAAGCTTATAATTTGTCATATTCTTAATAATTTATTTGGAAAAACTTTTAGCAAAAGAATGTCAAGAACAATGCAAAAATCATAAGAATATTCACAAATCCTGAAATTATAGCTACGCATAGCAAATTAAAATCACGGAACGTGCAATGCATGCTGAAACTGAAACGAGTACATGGACATGACACACACGTCCTTGTAGCTACGATCCAACCATTCGCTACACTTACTTCAAAGTTAACTTATTTCGAGCGCTCACAATAAAATGAACAAATAGCGCAAACTTTATCAACAACATTATCTGCATCGATGATGAAAATTGTTGCACATCCAACTAACCATCCATCCAATCGCACTAAATTCCATTCCAACAAATTTCCTCCAAATATTCATTCATTCCGTGCGCACTCAATTCAACGATTTAAGAGCGTGGGAGGGGCACACAACTAAATGAGCAGCTACACGCGAATCCGGATTTACTCACCGACTATAAAATGCCACGACGATAAAAAATTGTCGAAATGCATTCAATTCCATGAGGGAAGGACGTTTTGATGTTGCTGTTGACGTTTGCATGTAAGTCGCTGGAACAAAATACCGTGAAGGTTAATGCTGTTACGAAAATTTTAATACAAAAAGTGTAGCGTGTCGAGCAAGAGGACGTTCGGATAATAAGTAGCTGAATAGATTAAGGTAGTTTGGTGGAAGTGATGTGTAATGCTGCAATGCATTTTATTATTTTCATCAGATAATCTGCAATTCAATGGAAAGCAATGAAAATAATCAGATTTTCAAAATCTATGCAAAGTAAGAGTTCGTGATTTTTTTTTCATTAGACATTTCATAAAAGTTTAATATTTCAGTTGAGAAACTAAATAATTATAAAATGTAATTTGATATTTTTATATTAAATCAGATCTTTTCAGATCTTTTCAAGTAAAAGGTTGGCCATGGAATATTTCACCATTAGATAGGTGGATAAAATAAAATTATACTCAGAGATAGATACTCGGTGGCACAATGTGTTCAAATTGTCGCAGCGTATTATGAAAACGACCGTTCAAGAAGAATTGCATATCGCACATTACGTAATTTTTGGTGTGAATAATGAACCAACTACGCTTCAAAATTGTTTGCTACAATTTGGAATGTGGTGCGCAAATTCCACGAAACAGGTCTTTCAGTCGAAAACATCGCTGCCGTATGTAAAAGCGTGATTGCGAACCCAAGCATTTTAGCTCAAAGAAATTAAAGCTTTCAAAAATGTGCATTTAATCGAACTTTAACAAAAATATTGCAGGAATTGAAGGTTCCAGAACATTCAAAGAAAATCAATTTCAATACGTCAATAAGCAAAATGGTTAAATTTGGGCCAATAAAAGCCTAAGAAAGATTATCGAATCCCCAATGATCTTCAAAGAATCATTGTTTGGTGTTTTCTGTGGTGAAGTATGAGATGCAAGTCCGAAAAAAAACAAAGAGAGCAAATGGAAGCTGAAATAAGCTCAATTGCGTGTCTTCTTCTTACCTACATAAAAATGTATGTCTTCTCGTTTTGTTTTTTAGTCGCACTCGCATTTCGCATCATTCAGTGTGCTTAGAACTTTATTTTACCTTTTTTTCAAGCGATGCCGATAATGCTGTTAGTGTCAATGTTACCATAGCAACCATTTTTTTTATGTCCCAAACTATGTAATGTGGAAGTGGGCGATATGTAGTTCTAACAAGACGATACCACATGCCATACAGCCATTTCAGTAATAACTTTATTGTACGAAAAGTTCCCTGGACACAAGATCGCGCTACACAATAATATTAATGAGTCACCGATCTCGTGGAATTGGAAACACTTGAAGGTAAATGTATTGATACATACCGCTGAAGCCATGGTGAGCAACCAGTCAATAATTAAAAATTTAATATATACCATAATTATTTAATTTCATATTGGACAATAGTTCATTAAAAAGTAAATAGTTCCCACTTGTACAATCGGCCAAAAATTATTGATTTTTTAATGTTAAACAATTTGTCAGTATAATTGCTATCAACTTTTGATTTGTATATTTTTGAAAATAGTGATACTTAATAAAATAAAAATTATTTGCAAAAGAGCCTTGAATTCGCCATCGAAGTTACACATTTAGTTTTCTAAAGTGGCAAACCTATCAAAATTACTTTTATACAGAACCATATTTTTAAAAATCGAATTATATATTAATACTAAATTTTCCTTTTTGCATGATTTTTTTTTTTTTGTATTTTTTTGGCCAAATATGTACACCAACTTTTTTGAATAAATTCTAGTAGTTAAATTATTTTCAATGCAATAACCAAGCACATAGGTCTTACGGCAACAAATAATGTGACAACTTGGTTACGCCAACTCACAAATGTTGTTTTAGTCAAAAAGCAAACAGCGAGAGTAACTTCCGACGATGCGCACGGCAAACAGTTGCTTCCGTTAGCGCAGCTGGTATTAAATTTACTGATCAGAGCTGCAAAATAATATACATCTGAAAATGTTGGCGATATACTCGAAGTACAAGGGTTTGATTACTGGAAGCATGCGATGCGAAAGAGAGATAGTGAAGTTTTAGACCGGAAAATTGCTCTTTTTATGAACTTTTACAAAAGTTAAGGAATGAGCCTTATGAGCCAAAAAATGACTGCTCACCTCGGTGGTAAGATATTAGTGCATTGACTTTTAGTTCTTGAAAAGTTTACTCAAAGCTTTAAAAATAAAAGATTTAGTGTAATAATTAGACCTAAGCTTTCACTTAAAAAAACTATTTATTAGTCTGCCTTTAAATTTTATTGTGTTAATGTGACTACAAATCGTCACAAACTCTTACAACTCTGGCAATAACTAATCGCTAGTTTTAATAGGAACGTCGACAACGACGAAATGGAAAATTAAGTGAAAATTTGAATTTTCACGCTTACAAACAGCGTTAGCATAAAGCAGCTAAGACGCAAAGAGGCTTAGAATGACGGCAACATAAGTCAACAGATGACAATCCGCATAGCAGCAAAATTTGCAAATGTAGATGAATTAACTTAGCGACTTTAAGTACTCTTACTATAAACATTTACTTTAAGCTAAAAATACAAATGAAATTTTGAGCAGAGTTGCTGCTGTATTTAATTAGCTTTTAAATTTTCCTTTGAACTAACTCTGAAATTACGGTAAGTAGTAATTTAATAAATGGTCTTATATGTTATTAATAGCTTAAGAAAAGTTCTACGAGTAAAAATTATTGCCACTGAAAACTCTTCAGTACTATATATTTAAAAGATTTCAGACTTAAGGCTTTAATCTGCTACCAACCTAGTACATTAAAAGCACCATATAACAAAAAATATGGAAGATGAACACGAAAAATAATTGAGAACCGAAATCTTTTTATTTGTTCTCTAGCGATCGAAAACCCATGTGTAGGCTTGTAGGCCTAGCATGGCCTAGAAGATTAACAATTTATAAAAAAATGTAGCTTATAAAGCGATCCTTTGTTATGACTTATTTTCTTCCGCTTTCTCCCACTATTTTTGGATTTTCTTATGCTTAATACTTAAGCCGGCTTTTTGTGCGATTCCAAGACTGCGTCGTTGCACCTCGTATCGTCTGGACGATACTACGCAAATGTCAGCAGTGTAGTCGAAATTTTTTAGTTTTTCGTAACAGTTCCATCGGATAACTCTTTTGGATCTGTCGAAGCATTATTTAGTATGTCATCTAGATCGATAAAGAAGAGGATAGATGAGGTATATGTACTGTATGCTGGAAAAAGGGTGCCAAAATTGAAGCTTACGGGAAAACCAACTCAAGGCAACATTTACATGAAATAATCTTTAAAAAGTAAATGACAGGAATTGATATATCGCTTCAAAAAAATATTTTATTCACTGTTGCAAATTTCTGTTCTTTTTCCAATTTTCAAAAACCAAACGCTTAAGAAATCACCCGTTACAACTCTTATGATTTTCATGAAGTCCTTTGGAATTATCAATATGCATATTGATGGTCTAATTTTCCACCGAAGTCGTTATCTACATAAATACCACATAACGCCTATTACTAAACACAACAAGTCCACAGTTTATTGAAAAGAGTTGTAATTACTGGCATTATAGCATTCTTCATTTCAGCATATTGTAACCAATTGAACAGACCGTTCCATATTTATTCTGAGCACGTTCGACCCAAGTCATTACTTTTTTGTGTTTGTTTTTCTTTCTTGTTTTGTTTTGGTTAGCATTTTCCTTTTAACACAACATTGTTCGGCGTACATCGTTTTTAAATGATGATTTTGGCAAAATTTTCACAAAATTAAAAACGTACACATAAGCATTTTGATACAAAAGTATTTTTATGCATTAGGGTGGCATATTTTTACTATGAAAAAAAAAAAATCAAAAGCTTTGTTAAATTCATATGATAATTATAAAGCATATGTGTATGTAAAGGGTGTTTTTTAGAGGTGCACCACTTTAAAATTAAATTTAATACCTAAAATTATGAAAAAATGTCCATGGTATTGGTTTTATTGAAAAATAGTTTCATGCCATTAAAGCTTAAACATAATTTCAAGCATATGACCATCGTGGCTGACTCGAAAGATTAGCAATCTGGAAGTTCAATATACTAAGCAACTGCAACCGTATGTCGGCCATAACGAGGCGAATGTTGACTTTCATATGATTCAACGCCTTCGGCTTATCGGCACATACTAGTGACTGCATATATCTTCACAGGGTATAATGCATAGGTGTGAGGTCATACGATCATGAAAACTAGTTCACAGGTCTATTATGCGAAATTATACGCACATGGAATGTGTCTCACAATAAATTGTTCGTATTGTATTGACACCAAAGCTCTTCCACATCAGCTCCATTTAACTATAATATTCTGGTCGGCAACATCTTTGCAGATTGCAGAAATATCGGCCAACGATTTCACTCTATAAACATTTTCTTTTAATTTCGTTTTAATATCGTCTCGGAAAAAATACTTTTGGATTTCATCCACTCCAATTCTGTTAGTTCTGCTTATTGACATGGCCGCTCAACCAAAGACTAACTTGATCGCTGAACAATATTTTTGGATGCCTATTATCAACTAGAGTATGCGTGGTGTGAAAACGATCCATTCTTTTTGAATAACTGAGCCGGATGGACGAATAAGTCTGTCGAAATTTTGGCGAACACAACCACGAAAAATAAGTTTGCACAATTTTCAAGCGTTGTTCTGACGTAAGTTTGCTCATCGTAAAATGGCAAAAAAACACTGAGCATAAGTCGTCTGTCAGCTGTTGAACCGACTATTGCAAGAATCAGTGTTGCTGGTATAAAAACCAAACATTTAAAAACCAACTTTTAAAAAAATTTTCGAAATCTGAGGAAACCAGAGCCAAATTTTCACACACAAGGGCATAAGAAATTAATTTTTTGGTTAATTCATTGCTCGTAAAAAAAGTCACAGTTCAGAAATGAAAGAAATTAAAGGAAATTTAATTCTCTATTACTGACTCTCAAAGTAAGGAAAATAAGTGCACATTAAAAGTTATCAAAATCGGACACATTACCGTCGAAGTCCTTTTGTATTTTCAATGATTACCCCATATATATTACAATAAAATTATGAAGTGAAATTGATAAAAAAATTCCTAAAAACAAGCACCCTTTTACATGTATGTACTTGTTTATATTGATGTCTATATACATGCATATGTACAAGAAATCAGAAACCACATACTAACTTCCTTGAAGTGCAAAGAGCGTACACCAAAATTCTTATGCTGCTGTCAAGGATTTTCCATAACGAAGAATAATATTACGTTTTTGCTTCGAGGCAAAAGCAAGAACTCTGTGATGTATTAAAGCATTTTTTATTAGATGCATTCAAAATTAGTTTACAGTTTTTCTTACACAATATATAGCACACATGAATATTGCAAGCCTCAGCACAGCTCATTAAAAATTAATTTTTGCCACAAGCTCGAAAAATGGTAACCAATCTTTGCTTTGAAATAATTTCTTTATCATTACACTTAATTTATGTAAAGTGAAATATTTTTTTAAAAAAATCCACTTTTTCTTAAATAAGCTCTGCTGCATGGCTTCATTCAGTTTAAATTTAAGGAAAGAACCAGAAAATTACAAATTTTCGTTCAAAAATATCGTTTTGTTCAACCCACATAATCACTTGTGACTTTAGTGCAAATTGCTGCTGTTGTCCTGCGACAAAGTCTAAAATCAATGAGGCGCCATAAAAGAAAAATCAACAACACGAGCGAAAACCAATGGTGCACATTCAGGCATCCTTAAATGGATTGCAACATTACCGGAGATTTTTCTCATTTGCTGCGTTGCATTTCGATTTGGTGACAAATGCGGAATGTGAATTTGGAATGATTCAAGTCACGCTTAAAATTGACATTCTACCACTATTGTTCGATAATGGTTTACAAAATCTCTCACAATATTTTTGCTTAATTTTCTTTCTAACAATGGCTGAACATTTTTCAAAGGACATTTGCCTCGAAATGACAACTGCTTTCTACACACTTACATACACGTACATATGTTTTAAGTTTGTTTTTTTTAGTGCTGTAAATGTACCTACTCAACTCTTTTTTGTGAACATTTCAATAAAACTTTGGAAACACGATTTGTTGCAACACATTGTAAATGCGTGTTTAACTGACCGTATGGTATGACACTCCATTCAACTCAGCAGCAGCATGGCTACGTGAGGCAAAAGTAAAGCAAAAAAATAGAAAAAAAGCTGTGGAAACGCATGATCATAGACAGGCTTGCGACAGGCTGTGTAAAAGTTTGGCAATTTAAGAACCTAAGTGGATGCCACTGTGGTTCATTCTATTGCAATATTAATAGAGTGCAAAGGAAGGGTGGGATTTTTAGATAATTTTTTTTAACTATATAAGTATAATAGCAGAAACGATCAGCTTACAAGGCTTTGACAAATTGATTCCGACAAATCCTTAGAGGTGAGTCTCGCTGTCAAATCACATACAATTTTTGAGAAAAATGTTGAGTAGATTTTTGATATGGGTCCACGGAGTAAACATTTTTGCAGAGTTTGCAAATATTCCTAAAATTATTATTGTCTGAAAATCGTCAAAGTTTCATAAAATTTTATGGAAATTTGCTTAATTCGAATAGTTACTACTTATCACATTAATCATAATTTTGAAGCGCCTTCTTATCCCATGAACTACTACGAAATTAAATTGATTTTTTAAGCCAATTTTCAATTTCAGTTTTCCATGTTTCCATGGGCTTTGTTTTTTTTTAAATTTCAACAAATTTTAATTTTATGCCATATCCGTTTTATCCTATTAAAATCAATACAGCCATTTAAATTTCTAATCTTTACCACATATGAGTCTAACGAAGTAATCACCTAAGGCGACACTACCAATAAAATAACAAAAAACAAATTAACCACTCACGCAAATTAATGATGCACCACCATTCAAGAACAAACAAAATTATCGCAACGACCCAAAATCTTCAGTAGTCAACCAGCCGTTGCGATTTACTGGCGCCCAGTACTACAATCAACCCAAACCACTAAGACCACAGCGACATCTATGTAATTATAATGATGTCATTCCTAATGATTGTAATTATTTAAGCACTACACTGTAATACATACATCTTTAGTTTGCGGTGAGAGAGGGTCTTTTTTTCGTGCACCAGCTTAGCAAACAAGTGTTGGTCTCTATTAAAGGACTTAGTTCATATGAACTGGAATATCCATTTCAAGCGACTTTTTCGAATTTCTTAAAATATTTTGAAGATTTATTTTGGATGCAAAAAGTTGAAAATTTTTGGGCGAAAATAAATGTCTGTCTCAAGTTTAAGGCTTTGCAAATGTGAAAGAAATTATTTAAGGGTGATCAATATGCAATTTCTTTGAATTAATAACGTACATAATTTCGTTGGTATCATCACAACTATTTGTCATTAAAATCTGTTCTAACATAGTTTTAATGTAGAGGTATACTTATACATACATTTACATATGTGTTTGAACGTGTAGTTGTGTATTCTAGTAGCTATAAATATGCCATGAGTTGTAATGGACAGCACTGTATGGTCGAAAAGGTCTAGAAATAATACTTTTCAAAGCTTCTGAAACCTTATCTCATTGATGAACATTTAAGTGTTGAGGACCTTTCAAATGAAGTACATATCTTTGGTATTGACAACAAGTTACTTTATAACTCGATATTATTTAAAACTTAAGCTGATCGGTCCATTTAATACAAAATGATATTTGATAAAAACTATGTGTGTTTCTGCAATTTCGAGTTGTTTTTATTTATAAATACTCATCAACGAAAGACAAAAAACATTCCTTAGATATGACCACTTTTATGATAGCTTTCACAGATATAGAGTCTAGTCCCAACCATATTCGATGAACTGACAAATTTAGTGCCATAGCTGGCAAGAAATGCTTCTTTGTCAGCAATAATTTCAGATTTCTAACTTGTTTATCAAAGCATAGACGCGAAAAGTTCAAATAAATCAGAGAGATCTATTGAAATTTTGCCTAAATTTTATTCCAATTCATATGGAATGCATTCGAGACAAAACCGTAGTTGAGACGATGAGCCAAAACGCTGCTTTTCCATGCTCTGCCACTAATCGTGTAAAATCGTCGTGGCATATATTTGCCAGGCATTTCGTAATTGAGGGTGCATTGAAAATAAATTTGTAGAAAAACTTAATACAATGCAAAACTGAAAAAACTATACTGAGTCAAATGAAAGAGCGAGAAACTAGTAAATGAGATGTATAATGAGATCAGCATTGCCAAAGAGAAATTCCTTGATTGAACGAGAATTTTCGATGGTTTTTTATTAGTCAGCTTTCCGCAAAAACTTCTTAATATCCGTTACGATAAAAATTATAATTTAATATCATACGAATAAAATTTCTCAAAGCACCCCATTGTAAAATGGCACACTGCAATATGGAGATATATTATCTACAAATGCCAATATATGGTCTCCATTTGTCTATTTCGTTTCGTTTGCTCCGCTGGGAGTCGATTACAAATGAGCAAACAGATTTCTTTCTATTGGCTTACACGTACGCGTGGAGTAGAGTACTACAGCGCCAGTGACTGCTCCGACCAAATAAACTTTTATGGTGGTAGTGGTGGTGATAGCGATGTTTGTGATGTAGGTACAAGGTTCAACAGTGGTGGCAAGTTGAGTGAACCTTCCTTACTTTGTTCTGCATACACACATACTCTGTCCGCTGCTGTTATGTTCTATTTTTATAACTTGTAAATTGTTTTCCCCGAATATTTGATTTGGGATTTTCGAAAGCTTTTTGTAATGTGTATTACAATGATTGCATTGGCGTGTAGCTGGGGTGTCATTACATTTTTTGTTATTGTAATTAAATGGTGTCAAGCTGTGTGCTGTGCGTTATGGAGCGTGGTGTTGTTACAAGTGATTTCATGTAATTTGTAAATTACATTCACACAATAAAAACAAATTACGAGGAAAATCTTAGTAATTAAAGGTCTTTACAAGCAAAAGTAGTAATTTACATTTGAAAATAGTCGTCAAATGATTGTTATTTGTTTTAATTGAATTAAGAAATATTTTGCCTCATTAGCTAAGAAGACAGAGACGTATCATTATAGAAGCAGAAAAATGACGCCAACTTATTACTTAGTGTAATTATATTTCATTCACTGATCAGCATCAAAAATATACAAGTTAATTTGAGTTTCAAGACATTAAACAGATAGATATAAAACTTAAAGAAAATACTGGAAAGCACACCAAAGGATATTGCGCAAAAAGAGCCTCTTTTATTGTTTTAGTTATCAAACCGAAATCCAATTTATATTATGAATTTCTGGCCCAGTGAAGAAAAAAATAGCTTTTGAGTTAAAAGAGTCAGAAGAACAACATATTTGAATTTCAATGTGAGTAAAATAAAATAGTTGCTTGCATTATTAGAACATATGGTAGCTTAAGTATAAAGCTTACATTTACATCACAGAAGTTTTAATTAATTCGGAAGGATATACAACACTTAAATATTTCGTTAATTACTTTTTTTTATGTGATAATATTAAGTTAATGGGTATAATAATAAAATCATATAACATCAATTTCATGAAAAATAAACTTTTATAAAAGCCAACAACAACCACACACACAAAACTTACAATTGACACACACAAAGTGATTTTAAGCCACAACGAAAAACGCGTGGTTAAAATTAAAACCAACCCATGATCTCCAGTGACAGTTATGTGTGTTTGTAGTATTTTTCTAAAGTTTGAATTGGAATCCAATGCAATTCTACAAATTCTATTGTTGGTCAAATGTCAGCTCAAAAAGTTGCTCGTTCAGCTGACGAACATTCATGTAACATATGGCAGGAGCCAAATTAAACATTTGATATTGTTGAACAGAAGAAAAAAGTTTTTATTTTTTTCAATTAAAAAATATTTCAAAATGATACTTATAAAGTTAGAAGATTAAACAATAAATTAGAATATACTATAGCATTCAAAATTCCGCATATGTTAGTGGCTTATAGAAATTCGAATTTCATTCAGCTTTTGCTGGAGAGTTTTTTCGTGAAACTTGTTTTCTAGCTCATCAGCTGACATATTTCAAATACGATTCCTATCTCTCTATCTGTTATTTTTTATTCCCCCATATTACTACCTTTCTGTTCCTTTATCTATCTGCATCTCAATGATGTGTTTATCAAAAATAAGCAGGAAACATTTTTTAATCCTGTATAAGTTACCGGCCAAAATAGTTTTTAGGTTAATCTAGTTTTTCCTATGCCAAACTAGTTGAGCTTAAGATAAAGCAACAACTTTAACGGCCTCACTCCCAATTTTCTTGAATTTTTAGTGTGTTAGAGTAAGTGGGTGTACTTCGGCCGCAGTTCAGGGCTTACATTTTCAAATATTTCTATTGTTGGCTTCGCGGCGACCTTTGGCTGCGATTCATTATACTATGTTCATGGATATACTATAATGTACCGCGACCGAAGTCCGCTACGAAGCCGTTGCTGAACATATTGTAGGACGAATACCTTGAGTCGAAGGTCGCCCACTTATCCTGACAAACTAAAATTTTCTTAGGCTAAACTGATTCATCCTAACACGCTTCGGATGAACTAATTTGTTATAGGGAAAACTAGTTTATCTTAAGAACTAGTTTGGCCGGTAACGCATATAGCCTTAAAAGTATGTTTACTTGAGAAAAAATATTGATCGTTTTGTAAATTTACATGAATATCAGCATATGCTTATGACAGTAATTAAAAATAATGCTGAAATAAAAATAAACACATATTTCCTTTTCAAATAAAACTCACCAAGTATGAAATGAATAAAATTGAAATAAATTCTCATACTTTCGTTTCATTGCTGCAATTGTTTTACAAAAGTTAGAGTGCAATTGCAGAGATAGTTGACTGCGGTAAATTGAGCTGTTGGCTAAAATCTGAGCTTGAGGGCAAAGTTTTAATTAGGTAATAACTTGTGTGGTTTTATGCTTTGTCGTTCATTCATTCTATGTATTAAAGTTTGAGCGCATTTTTCGACATTTAGCACAAAGCTCCACTCTTCTGTATTCACATGTGACGCATTCGTTGCAGCTCTTTTTTCCTTGCTCGAGCGTTAAATTACTTGTTAATTACGCATGTAATTCAAATCTCACCTTTTTTCCACACTTTAGCCCTGTTATTTGCTAAAGTTTCCCCATTGTGTCTTCTTGTATGCATTGCAACTTTCTAACTTTTTGTTTGTTCTTTTGGTGCCATTTCGTTGCCCGCATTGAATTCCTGCTGCAGTTTTATCTGGCCATCATTCCACTTAACTTGGTTCTTTTTGGGGAGTGAAGGCACTCATGTGTGTGCCCGGTATTTTTGTGTTAGTTCACTGGGAAATTTACTATACCAAGAGCTTTGACTTTGAAACTTTACTTGTTGGGTTACTTTAATTGTATCTTAATTTGCTATAAAGTTGTAATGTTCCAAAAGTTTTTAAAAACTTCAGTTGTGCGGTTAGATTTAATTGGTTTAAGTCAAATAATTTGAGCATCGTTAGGAAATTAGGTCAAGATAATCAAAAGTATTAAAGTAATATGTAATGCTATCTATGAAAAGGAAACTTATTTTACCAGAACAAAATTGACAATGTTCAAATTGGGAATTTTTGCAAGTAGGATAATATTGTGTAGTTCATATGGAAGTTTCCACGCGCATTAATGCAGTCGCTTAAAAAATAATGATAGCCAAATGCTGCAAACTAAATATTAAAATAATAGCTTGTGTTGTCTTTTAATAATAGACGGCGTAAATACGCAAATAATTTTTATTATTTATTGAGGTCAATATCATCAAGTTTTTTTTTTGTTTGTGTAAAAGTCTCCGCACCCACTTTTAGATTTCTTCAATTTTTCGCCATTAAGGGCCTCTTCAATGCTTTCTATCTACTCATCAAATATTTTAGTAATAGCACTTGAAATACCAAGCATTTATGGGCGGTATCACGTCCCTCATAAGAGTTTTTCTTATTTATTTAGTTATTTACATTGTTTATTAAAAAATTCAGCATTAATTTTATTTTATCTTATAAACTCAATATACAATTAAACTTTAATTCACTTTATATCATTAGTACATTAGCACTAAGATTTAGTATTCAAGAATGAATTTTTAAAGCTGCTAAAACATAATTTTAGGAAACTTTCGCAAAACATTCACCCCCTTGTGGCGAAAACTTAGTTTTTGCATCGTTCGTAGCCACATATCTACTTATTTACTTTTTCAATGGAATATAAATAACATAAATGAAATGTCAGCTTCATACTTTAATTACTTTTTTAAAAAAAATAGAAAGTCATGACCTTTGACCACAAAATTAACTGGACTTTCGAAATAGCACACATTTGGATTTGGGTTTTTTTTCTCATTTTTGCTGTAAGAATTTTAAAAGAACTTTCAGAGATACATTCAAGCAAAATAAATATTACGAAAAATGTTTGGTAACAAAATCAAAAGTTAGATAGCAAGTGCGTGTTGCAAATGCCATAAGAAAGAAATCTGATAACGAAATGAAAACATTTTTTTTTGTATTAGAAGCTGCAGCGTAAAGCTGAATAAATATTTTAATATTCATAAAAATATCATTGCTGTTAATACCTTACTTTAAGCAAACAATCCGTTAGAGTTTTTAACCCTTCATCTAAGCATAATATTCATGTTAACCAAATTTACTACAGTGCAAAAATTATCAAATTCACTCATGCAAATAAAACTTTATGTGGATATGAATATACTAGATGTGGTCAGAAGACAAAACAACATAAGTTGAACTGTCATCACAAACCAAAGCAGCATCAATTATGTTTCTTAACATATCATGTAACTAAACCGTTTCACTTTATGTAAACTTCTGACATATTGTGTTTTGTCCGGTGACCTCAGCTAGAAGCGCTTTGCATTGTTTTCAATCTAGCTATATTTTAAGAATCGTAGGTATAACCCATCGCACTGCAAATAAATTGAATGTCACTAACTTCCTTCGGGCGAAAATAACTGAAAGATAATCAAGGATGCACATACAATAAGTAAAGAATGGATTTTTTTTTAACAAATGCAATTTCTTAGCAACAAAAGAGCATGAAAAATGCAAAATATTTAAAAAACAAATTGAACTTCATGCACGAGTTAAGAAAATTTACAAACAATACGCTACGGTTGACAGATAAGAAAATCTGTATGCGGTCCCAGGTATGAGCATAAGAGGAAGTGGCTTTTTTTGTAGAGGATAATACAGAAAAATGGAAAAAATGACAGACAGAGCTAGAAAATAAGTTTTAAAGTCTACAAAATATCTCATAAGTAAAAGATGTATTACCTTAATTTTATACAAAAACTTATAATATTTTGAAACCCTCTATTATTTTTTTTTTACCAATACTTATGTATATGAAGCATGCCCTGACAACTCAGCCAAGCCCTCTATTAAGAACTGGTGCAACGTAGAGCCACTTGTGTTGGGTCAAATAAAAGTTTATAGACCTCAAGCTCTTTTCAATTAACATTTCAATTTTTCATGCTCTTACAAAGTGTACAATTTATACCATAATAAATTAAACACTTTTGAAAAATAAGTTGTTGTGCATTTAACAGTTGCTTGAATTGACTGATTGCCTTCAATACTCGCAACGAAAAAAAATCATAGTTGAAAAATTACAAAATTAATTAGATAAATTTTTAAAAAATTTTTTATTTATGTTTAAAATTTCATATTATAATAAATTCCGAACTTTTCGTAAAATATCCAGAAAAAACCACTAAAAGTGCTATATCAAAGTTAAAGAGTAATAAATTCACATTGAATTTGATGCGGAAGAACAAAAAAATGCTGCTTTTGTTCATCAATTGTTCAATAGTGTTGCCACCCTTATAAAAAGAATTAATATGAACAAAATAAATTGTGTAATTTTTTTAATATTTTTTATGGTGTCAAATGGAAACAGATTGAAGATTAATGCATTAATGTATGACTCTCAATTAGTTTGAAAGCTAATGGCATTAAATGCATTACAACTAAACGAAAAAAATCGGTACAGATATTTATAAAAAAAAACTTACATTGTTATAAAGAATTTAAATTTTTTCTTAATTCCTCAATTTGAAAAGTGGCTGGCTTCTTCGTTTAGAAACTAAATAAAACATATTGTTGGAGTTTTAATTCTTTGCTCTGAATCGATATGAAAAAGTTTTTAGCATTTTTAAGAGTATACGCAAAAATCGAAGTTGTATATATATTTGAAATTTTTGTCTCGACAATAAATATTTACATTGTTTTTAAGAAAAAACGTGTTGGAAAAGGGAAGAATTTTTTAAGAATCAGAATATGTTGAATAACTCCGAAAATGTTGAAAAATATCGAAAAAAGTTGAATACATCAAAAAATGTGAAAATTCGAAAAATGGTGAAAGTGCCGATATAAGTAGAACTATGTATATTGGAAAATGTTCCCCCAAGTGATTCACCCTATAGAAAGTTTGTAAAATTAAATACCCTCCATCGCATTAACATGTGAAAGCGCTCCTAAATCTGGTATTCATGTACAAAAAATCACGTTCTGACTGGTTTTGAAAAACGGTTTCATTTTGAATTTAGCAACAATTATTTGGTACAGTGATTTTTATACTTTGCTTGTATGGAACGTGCAACGCCCTCCTATCAAACTCTGTTTTTGTTTTTTGCTTTTTTCCGAACAATTTCTAGTTGTTGTGCGTAACTTTAGAGCATTGTTTTTCAAAAAACTCTTTCAGTATAGAATTTAATTTTTTTTATTTAATGGGATGTGCCACACCTTTTTTTTCAAATTCACACAATTTGCACGAGACAAATAGGCAGCCTAACAGAAAGACAGATGGAAATGGCTAAATCGATTAATCTTCCACTGCCCCTTCTATGTTTTGTAAACAAAACATTCATTCATGCCCGTCAATTAAGATGACGGTGATGCTAATTTTTGAAGAAAAAAAAAAATAAAAAAAAAGTACATTCGCGAAAAGTTCAAACTGACAGGCTCACATTTTCTCACATATTCTCGTAAATTTCATTCATGTGAATATTTTTTTAAGTTTTCGAAGTTTGAGACTTTTAACTTAACTTAACATTTTATTAAACTCATCAATTTGTTCTGCAATTCAAGTAAAAAAATAAGCAATTTAAAATTGCATTTACTGTAAGTGCCAATCACAAGAAAGTTGGCAGCTCTGAACGGACAAACTACTTTGTTGCACTCCATGCAAAGTAGCAAAAATACTGATACAATGATTGAATGATTGCATTATTATTCTAAAAGTTCTTCTTGGGGCTTGCTGACTTTTTGCAGAATGTTAAACGACTTTGTATTTTCAAGTGAATTTTCCAATGGTTTCCGCATAATGGGAGAAAAAAACATTTGTACAAATGATTGTGAAGTAACGATGAGTTTAACGTTAAATTGATAGAACTAAGAAGATAATCGGTATCAATTGAAATGTTTGCGACAATTGTCAATATTTGTTACAATTATATTCCGAGTTGATGCTAATTCATTGATTTCACAGGCATAAAAAGTTTTTATGCTTGAAATAAATGTTTTATTTTTATTAATACTTGATATACCCTGAATACGATTTAAATAGGTAAATAATTCTGCAACGTACCGATTTTTAAGTTACAATGAAATAAGTCAAAAAAGATAGTATCACTAAATTGCAGATACATAGATTTGTACCTAATAGGCTGTTACATAATGTACTGGTATTGAAATTCAAATCATAGTGATGTCCAAAATCCATTAATATCTTTTCCGTAGAACAATGCAAGAAATAATAATTCAAAATATACCGAAATCGAGCATTGAAGGGTACCGAGGCTATCCCTTGGCGCTACACATAGTTTCGACTTCTTTTCATTATTGCTGCAAGAAAAACTTTTAAAAAAAAATTACTGAAATTGAACATCTAAGGGCTTCTCTTTGTGATGTTCAGAAACAATTTTTAATTTATCACTAACGATTGGTGTCATTGATATCTTTAATAAAGGAAGGAATGTGTTGAAAATTTTTAATTGTGTTTTCGAAATCACAGCAATATTTTGCATAAAAATTGTTTTAATTCTGTACTGCCATTATTTTCTTTGAGATTTTAACGAAAATACTACGCAATATAATCACAATCGAACAAGTTACACTGAGGTGATTTGGTTCAAGTACTTCAATAATTTATTTTTAGATTTTTGACAACAACTGAAAGACTATTATTATCAATTAGGTAAAACTAATTTCACCCAAAAGCCCTTACCCTTACATAAACGCCCCTTGTAACAGGTAGCCCAGTAATATGTTATTCCATTACAAAAACATCAATATGTCATAAAACTGACGACAGGTCAAATTTCTACACAAATGATAATCGAATGTGACAAACAAAATGTGCGCCACGAGACCTATGGACTCGCGTTGGCTAGACCGTCATAAAGTCACACAAACAAAAAAACCCATAATAATAAATGCATCGGTCGCATATTATTCAAAACAAAGTAATAAACCAACAAATGAGGCTGGTAGTTATTTGCAAATTGATTGAGAAAAACAGCAGCAGGGTATTGTAGGTCATTTTGAGAATTTCATATTCGAGGGTATAAAAATCAAACGTTGTGTGAAACCAACAGACAGTGCTTCACTAGCTACTGCGAATAGCGTACAGCGGACAAAACCAAAAATAATAAATTAAGTTCATTTTATACTAGAAACTATGGAAAATCATAGCATCACTAGCATGTTGCTACATCAAATGCAAACTTCAATGACCGATGCATTTCAATTGCAGCATATCAATGTCTATCATCAGCTGTCTCCGTGCAGTATTGATCATTTGGTGGAACAGGAGATGAAACGTCTTAAGAGCAACTATCACAATGATGAGGAGCATTTTGTCGAACAGATGTTACTAGAGAATCCTGTTATTGTCGAGCGTCGTACACCACCAGCATCGAGAGTAAGTAATGGCACTTCTTACAGTTCAGATGATCAAAGCAATATATCCACATATGGTCGTGATGTTACCGCACAACAGCGTGCCGAATCTTGTCGCAAATCCAGAATTAATAACAAAATCAAAAAGGCCAAAACAAAGTTCCGTCATAAATACATTTCAAATAAGTTGACTCAGAGCACTCATGTGCTGAGTAATCTACGCGATATCATAGCACAAGCGGAGGCGCAGTTGCTTTGCAATGGCTACAGTCAACTGTCGTTGCAGAAGTTAAGGAGCACATTTGGTTTAGATAGACAACGGCAGTATAGTAATGATCACAGTCGCCGATTGGAAATTATGACGCGCTCAATGGAAGTGAAACCATTGGGTTAAATGTAAATTTTAGTTTATTTTGTTGTTATAGTAATTGTTATGTTTATAAAAAATAATAGCAGAAATGCCTAAGTATGAATTATATTATGTGTAGTATATGAGACCTAAGCTAGAATTTTATTTTTATAAATTTGAATAAATCAACTAATTTTACTAAACTTAATATGACTCCTTTTGTTTGATTTATTAACAAATTTCTCCTTAATGATCGCAAGGCTCAAAATGAGATTTGCAGTTTCAAAAAAAATCATTTAGCGGAAACATCTCCTCGGCCATATCATGTATAGTTGTTTATGGAACTTGGTATAGCCAAGTGACAAACGAGAGCGCTTAAAAATTGGCTGGGGCTTAAAGTGTTAATATCTACTATAAAAATGTATTATACTTAAGAGCTCATCGTTTCGAAACAGTTTGTTTAGTTTCATTGTCAATACAGACAATATTTAATACTACATCACTTAAACTTTAGAAGGGCTATAAACGAAAATTTCTTAAAACAAACTCTAAGTTTTAAAAAACAGAAGCCCGTGGATGGCTTGATGTGATTTCGAAATTTAACAACTTCCAATTGATGCGGTAACCAACTAAGCCACCGCCTGAGCTTTTGCGTCATCACAGAGTCAAATGACAAATTGTTGCAGCTTTTCCACTAATTTTCATCGTCACAAAAAAGTAAACAACTACAAGTGCATGGAAAGTTTTAAAAGACTTTATCGTTGCATGAAAGAACATGCACAATTTTTAGTAAAGTTTCATAAAAGTAGTTCAATATTTCCAAATAATTGAAGTGGGAGGCGTTAAGAATAAAATTCTTTATTTAGCAGCCCTTGAATTTGAAATACGACCACCTGCGTAATAGGTAACCATGTCAGCTACTGTGATAATCTGCTTATAAACCTATGTAGCAGCCATTAAGGCTCTTGTCCCTAATATTACGAAATCACGGTTGGTCCTAGATTACTAGTAATCACTATGCAAAACAGAATAGATGTGTAATCTAACTGAATGTTGGGATTCTGGACATGGAGACTTATTTTGACTTAATAGCTGAACCTTACATTGTGAAACCAAAATTGATTCAAAATGTATAAATTGGGCTTATAAGAGACGACATGTTGTACGTCCAGGACAATCTGACCTCATATTATGATGCTAATAGAACGCGAAAGTGATCTCATTAGACAAGCAATCCCTGAGAATCTTTGTTGATGATATTACAAGTCATTATTTTTTAGTTATGCATTCCTCAAGACTAGAGTTACTCACGTACGAGATCTTTGTAGATGTTGTAGAGATATTTTCATCGAAGAGTCATTCTTTCATTACCTTTGGGTGTGCTCAGCGCTGGCAAATTGTCGTTTTAAGGTATTCGAGTGTTACTACTCTTAAAGACATCACTAAAAAGTGAGCGAAATCAATATTGAAGCTTATAAAATTTCGAAATGATTTTTCTATGTTGACAACGAAACAATAAACCGGGTAAACAATGAGCCCAATTGCGATCTAAGTTATGATGATGGTTGTAATCTCCCGCGCTAACCTAACCTTAACAGGCAAGAGTTTTTAAAAGAAAAGCCAGCTAAGTTTTGAAAGCTCTAAAAAAACTTAGCAAAAAAGTATTTCTTTAATTGTGTCAGTTTTGTATGACTACGACTGAAGTTCTATGAAAACTTTTGGAATATATAAATTAAATGTTAACCAAAGGATGGAATTCTTTAAGTGTGGGATTTTTTGCTACGTTGCATAGTTGTTGGTCTTCAACATTTTTTATCAATTTATTTAATTTGTTTTCAAAAAATCATAAATAAAATTTCTTGGAAAAGTTCAAACACGGTAGGGATTTTCCTTTAATTTCATGCTTGGTCAGCATTAAATTTAAAAAATAAAACTTTTTCCAATGACTGATAAGAAAATGTCAATAAATGTGACTACTTTTGACCTCAAATGTTTTTTTTTTTTTTTGGGACATTTTATTTTCTTTTTCATTTCTGCACATCTTTCACATGACGCATGAAAATTAATTTTGTAATTTGTAAAATGTGAAGTAATCCTTCTTGTTAAACGGATTGTTTACGTGTTGTATGCGAAAGGTTCGCACACATATTTTGAAGTCATAAAATATTTAAGATGATGGAATGCGGGTATCTGGCATAGGGCTCAAAAATTAAATGTAATCTTTTAGGTAGAACAAATATAGGAATTCACCTGGTAGTAAACTTTGGTTGTATTTAATAGTTGTAATTAAAAAGGGGTCATAATATTGGATCATTAAAAATATCAAGCACAAAGGTTGCGCAAATTCACTTTAGAAATATTTATGATAGTTCAAAAAACATTACGTTGTTCTACGAATTCTACACAATTTGACTTAAATAAAAACTGTAAGGCAAATTATAACAGAACAAATATGTGAAATTCTCTTACATACATAACTTCGGCAAGACTGATAAGACCATTAAACAGTAATACCCTTGAAACAGGTAGTTGCTGAACCTTAGTGACCTGGTAGCTAGACATGACGTGACATGTCACGCATCTTGCAAACAAACAAGACAATTAAGGGTTTGTCATAAAATTTAGCACACATTGAGATAAGTTGCTTTGTGAAAAATTGAGGGCTAACTTAGATGTACTTTGTAAATTTTGATTGTAAAACATGTGGTGAGTACTACCTTAAGTAGGCAATCACGGACTTATATCACAATATCGTATTACCAAAATGGCATCGTTTTTATTAGATCGATGGCTATCGATTTCAGCGCAAATCGAGAACCGCAATAGGGGCCCAATTTTATGCGTAATAAGAGGTTTAAGTGCTAGTACGAAGGATTAAAGGAACTTTTGGAGTTATATATTCTTTTGCAAATATGTAAATTGTATGAATATTAAAAAAAAACTATAATTTTATTTGAAAGAGTCCATGAATTAAAACGTCCTCATGCATGGTAACATAGAATAAGCCATGACGCAGCTGTTTGACTGCGGTTATACAAAGTTGACATTGCAGAAGTTTAAAAAGCACGTACGGGTTAAATGTGGCCACAACTTGAACACAATGACAAAGTGCAAGTACGTGCAATCATGAAGAATGAGTTGTAGTTAAGAAATTTTGTATTAAATTTTTTTTTTTATATTAAAATAAAGTCTATCAGCAGGAGTAAAATGCCTTTTTGTAACAGTAGTGGCTCTTTTTCTTATAATTTATTGTTTTTGATGTGTTGGTTGTCCTTGTTGTTGTTGTTTTTCGACTTATTGTCGTCATAATTATTGCACTTAAAGTTATTGTTATACTTCTTCAAATTGTTATTGCATATAAAAATTTTTATTTTTATTAGAGTGTAGTATCCTACAGTGCCGTTGAAGCAGTTTCAAATTTTGTCTAAAGTAACTAAGTTATCCTTTGAGAAAAGGATTTACCTTTTTTTAGACTTTTACTGTTGAGCAGGATTTAGAATAACGAACGCAGAAAATGCTTGTTGTTAACCTTCGTTAACAACAAGGCCGGATTACATAGGCTTCGAGCCAAAACACAGATTAACAGTTTTTCTTTTAATTCAAAGTCATTTTCAAATACTAAAAATAAACCGCAATTTTTCGTAGTTAGGTTGCGACCTTAAAAAAAATTCCAAAATATTGAAAGTTTGAAATTTTTCGCTAACAGTTCGGAGCCGATTTATGAAATAATATTTTCTAAGAAAGAACTCGTCCATGGCCGTAGAGGAAAAAAGCTGATAAATACAAACACTCACGGCCAGACAGGAGCTCATTTTTGTAGGAAGTCATATAATTTCACTCTTTTTTGAGGGTTGAACTTAACAATGTTTTGTAATGATAAAAGAATAAATAAAAATTCGAAAAAAATATAAAAATTTTTAAAAAGTCGAAAAATTTAGTCGACAGAAGTCAAAAAAAAGTCCAATAGTACTGAAAAATTCGATTGAAGTCAAAATTTAACGCTAGTTCCCCGTTTAGACACAGAAGTTATTTTCCAAAATAATTTTTGTTTATTGGTAAGAGGCGAAAAACGAAAGGGTTGAGTATGTTACATGCACCAGCACAAAGAAATTTTAATTTTTGTGTGTATACGCAAAAAGAATTCACAAAAGAGAATAGACAAGAATTTCTTTCACAGAATTTCCTAGTGTAAACCAGCACTAACGTTTGTGTGTGGCGTTACCTTTCACCTAATTCACTCCAGCACAGATTTTCCATTATACTCGCTAGTAAAGATATTCGCACATCAAAGGAGCATGAATTTGCTCAAGAACCTGTAATGAACTTGAAGCCATAAAAGAAGGTCAACAAATTGATGTTTATATGCTAAAGAATTTCAGTATCTTAATAATAAATCATAACTGCATGCATGTCAAAACAAAACGAAAATATTTTAGTTTTTCAAAATTAAAACAACTGCAAACCAACACATGCAAGCAAATTTGCAAATGTGTGTGCAAATATGTATAGATTATTCCAACGGAGATGACGCCGCCATGTTACTTTTTTCTGACAGTTACACTTAAAACAGTCAGTCGAGTCAGAATTTCAAGACCCTAAGAAGACGAAACAACAACAAAATGAAATTGCAGAGCACGGTTTTCAAATTACAGCCAACGCCATGTGAAATATTTGCGATATGGGTAGTGTGGCAGTAACATTCTGCAATATGAAAAATTGCAATGAGAAAAGAAAAGAAAATCAAACTGTCGGCAGCAGCGGCAGGCAATTTGTTGTGTGCACTGCAATGACTAAACGACGACATTTCCGGTGCAGGCAGGCAGGAAAAAAAAACAACCCAAAACCAACATTAAAAACAACAGCTACAGTTGTTGCCTGAAACATGACGATTGCCGTTTTTTCAGGGACGCCATTGACCCAGTACTCTTTTATGATGCTTAACCAATTTTGAACCCATCAAATAAATTGTAAATAATTCATAAAATGAAGCCAGAAACTTTTAATTGCAAAGCGGAAAGTCAATATGGGAGTGACGAAAAAATCAGACCGATAACATGTGAGTTGGAAGTTTTCTCAAATTTTTCTCATCAATACATATAACATTGAAATCGTATGAATAGTGACTGGAATTCTCCACGAAATAGCATTTCCTACAACAAAATATTAAATACATGGCTCAAATGTCAAGTTTTTACTCCTTAACAACACTTTATCTTTTTTCTAAGACAAACTTTGAATAAACCACCCTTAATACGAGTATATTTAATCCACTATAGATTTTCATTGCATTTTGTAATGGCACATATCAGTGGGGCTTATTGACTTGTGGATTGATTGTACGTTCTTCCTTTTTATGACTTGGTAATGACAGACGATTCAAGTTAGATATCTCATTGCACTTAGTCGTATTTTTGTCAAAACTTCATAAAACTCTTCCATCGGACATGGTCTCTAACATTTCCCCGATTCACGGATTTGTTGCCAACTATCGGTTACACGACTAATAAGGAAATCCACGTGTCCTGTTGCCATGAGTGTTCGGCACCAATGGTTGGCATTATACTTCAGTGGGTGATTTGCGTAACGTTCTATTAACATCGTTCCATTTAATCCCTTCTTTGCTAGATTCGTCTATCATTAAATTACTACTGATACTAATGAATGAAAACACTTTGCGCTTTAACATTTGGAAACCTCAATGAATACCGATGACTATTTTTTGGCCCCGCCTCAAGCCTTTACGCCCTGGGCGATAGCCATTTTTCCCCACTTGTTTCGACACTAAGTCTCAATATATGTATAGTAAAATTTTATTTTTAACTTCAGCTTTGCGTGGTACAGAGCTGGTTAAGCCAAGTATACGTCACGTGATATGTCAGGCATATGTCACTAGGCGAAATAACAAACTGACACCGATGTGGTACTTTGTATATCAGTTTGTGTACACTTTAACTTAATGTTTCTAATGCAAAAACATGCATTTGTGTTGCAGTGCAAAATCCAAACTGCAACACTTTTGCAATAAGCGATTTATACGCAAACGTATTTCACTATTTGTTTTTATTATTGCCGCAATTGTAAGCTGTTACATACCAGCATATTTCATATAAGAAATACCACAGTGGCAACAACAACAGCAACAATTTCTGCAGTAACATCAAATGTAATTATTTATTCAGAGTGGGGACTGTTACATTAAATTTCACACCCAATAGCTTCTAGCGCTTGTGAGGTAAAATTGCAGGAACGTCTTAGTTGAATTTTATTCCAGTAAATCTTAAACTTTAAGTGATAGTAGAAACAAAAGTGAATTGAAAATCCACTGTGTCAGTCCCCACTCTGATTTTACTACAGCAGTATAATTCTTCAGGCATTCTTTGATTTTCTGTCTTGCATGCCTGCCTTGCAATATTGTCAGTACTGTCATTGCAGCAGTTGCCAACTTAACTGTTGTTGGTGGTGGATTTGGACAAGCAACAACAACAATGTTGATGTTGCTTGCAAGCAAATGCAGTTTTTGCAAGTACAATGTTGATATTGCAACATTTGAGAGACATCCTTGCAATAATTAAACCATATAATTTAAAACGTGCTGGAAAGTTAAAACAGTAAACTTCGTGACAACAATGAAAATGTTGTTAACACAGTCAGCGAAAGTTTTTAACTGTCAACGGGGGAAACACGTCTTAAAGTTCTTACTAAATAACTGGGTAGTTAAAAGGGTTGACATAGTGTGGTGAAACAAAGCACGCAATATTTTATCTAAAAATTTATTGAGGTGATAAAAAAATGTGATCCTTAAAATTGTATACAAAGAACTTAAAATGATATACTAAACTTGCAAGGATAAAAAAATTTCATGAGTATATTTCCTTACTTTTATTGAAATACATCACAATTTTTTTTGTAAGAGTGCTGTGATTATTTTTAACAAATATTTAAAATAGAAGACGTTGTGAATCCGTGATAATTTATCAATAATTAACATATCTAAAAATTAGGACAATCAAAAGTGCCACAAAACGAGATATGGGAAGAATAAAGTTAATTGGCTATGCTTATTTTCCTTATGCGATTGAAAAATTTTTCCAGTTACCCTACAACTCAATTATTTTTAGGTTAGGATATCACAAAACCTTTACGTGTGGGACTAAAGGTTTCTTCTTTTTTTTGTCTTCATTCAGGATTATATCATAGCTCTGCAAGAAAAAATGTCATAAATGACCAATTGGTAACTTATTTTAAGAGGAAGAACTTATGATTTAATGAGATAAAAGCTCAATATATATTTAAATCCTACACATAATCTCAAAAGTAAACAAACGCATTTTTTGTGTGCATAACCTCAAATATTTTAAAATGCTGACGTGATGAGGCAATTCTGAGTTCAAATTCAGACTCAGCACAAAATGGCGCCCATTTGCCCAACAACATAAGCTCGCAGACCAGGGTTCATAAACTTTGTCCAAAGCAAAGAAACTTAATCTTAGTAATGGCATTTTTGATTTTTTTTGCAGGATTCACCCATCCTGAAACTACAACTGGCACTAGTTGCATGGATCAAATGCCTTTTGATTTATTTGTATTGATTTTCAGACATATTTGTTTTGAGAAAGATCTGTAATTGGAGAGGATTGCATGCACGTCAATCTGCTTGGTGACGATGAGGCAAATGTCATTCATTTAAGCGATGGCCTTTAGATGTTCTTTGGATATCCATTAAATACCCTTTCAATACAATTTGCTAGCAACGTCAATTTAGGGATTTTGCACTGTAATCAGATGGCAACATTACCAATAGAAATATAATTCAGCATTTGTTATAGACATGAAATTTTCAGCCAGGATATTGGTAACCATATAATTTTTTTTTTGTTTCTAATGTGACTTTTTATAGTTAATTATACCTTCTGTTTACACAACATAAATTTCAGAATAATAATGATTCATAAGAAATGAGTCTCACTCCAAAAGAATTGAAAATGAATTCGTTCGCGGGAGTAATTCGAGTGGATGTGACTGAGGCTACACAGTACAAATTTTCGATACTATACGATACTTTTTATTTTCTTCAACGTATTTGAGACTTTATCGATGTTTTCCAACACTTTGTCGATATTTTCCCACACTGCTCACACTTTCAATACTTTTTAAGTTTTTTCGACTTTCTCAAAGATTTTCGATATTGCTGTAAACTGCTTTTTCTAAGTTTTTGATACCATTCAAAATCATTACGGCTGTAATCGATACAGTTCGAATACTATTTACAGACACTTTTTAAAAACAAATACACGATATTTATGCGACAGCAGTCTCAGATCTTTTCTGGGTTATTTTAAAGTTAATGATATCTTTTTCTAATGAGCAAAAAGATATATTCAGATATCAATGGTTTGCTTTTGTAATTAGCTCAAACTATGCTATTGAGCGGTACGGTCAAAACAACTCTCAGTTGTTCTTAGTAAAATCTACCCTAAAGGACATTTCATATGTTTTCTTATTTCATAATAAACTGTTGTGTTGGAGTTTGATTTAGAAGGTCAGCGCAGAAACCTCAAGCACGCATGCTGTAGCTTAAAGCTTCACTAGGCCATACTAGAGTATGAGTCACTGTGGCCAAAAGATGACCTAGTAGATGAGAACGAAAAAGAGAAAATTGTACTGATGTTTTCTGTTTGGTCAGTTGGGCGTAAAAATCAACCCTTTCGCAGCTGAAGCTTTACTACTAATTAAATGTGAATGGAATTTTTGCAGTTTTGTTTTATTCTGCTGTGCAAATAAAACTTTGTTTAATTTAGTTTTTCTTTTAGCACGCTTTACAGTCTACTTTTGTTCGTACGAGTTGCCTTAACTTTTTACATTTTTTTTTATTCAACGTAAAGAGCTTAAGTTTTTTGCTTAGAGGAACTTGGATATTGACAGTACACATAGCTTAACTTTTAATGCTTAAAATCTTCAGACAAACTATGCGAAAAGTAGAAAATAGTAACTAAAAAAAAGTTGACTGGACGGATGTAAATGCATGTTTACTTATGTTGATTAGCAGAACTACATCTTCCGAAGAAGATCTGACGGCAGTGAGTTCTTCTCTCATGTCTGACTGCTTGGTGGTGAGTAAAGTCTAAAGCTCTACTGGCGAGTACTATCAGAAATAAGATTCGAAGTGAATCAAAAGGATCAGTAATTTCCCGCTGTGTAATACTCTACATCTGAAACTATCCTATTGAGCCTTTATAAGACCAATGAATTTGGGTGCTGCACCTAGTCTGTTAAATACATTCCATATGCTACTTTGATCATTCTCGTTGCTATGTACTCGAGTATTTTGTTGTTTAATCTTATGAAAATCATTTCTCTCCTAGATTTCTATTTCATTCGACTACTAGCTACCATTAAACCCAAAATTCCTCTACTACTATTTCTGAAAAGGTACCCTATCGCCTTGCTTATTTTGTAGCTGTTTTACTATGATGGTGTTAAGATGTGCTTAAAAATGTATTCATGCTGTCAGCTGCAGTCAAGCGTTTCCATTTATTTTTACTCTCACTTTTTTTGCGCCTTGGAAAGGTTCACAGGGTACTTCGCATTGTGTGCTGATTTTCTTTTTTCTTTTTGAATGCACAAAACAAAAAAAAAAACTTTTATATAAAAGCAACGGAAATTGTGTGATGAAAAACTTTAATTATGGTATATATTAACTTTTCACTTTATAACTCGTATCAGTGAATAGATTTTCTTTTTTATAAAATCTGAAATAAAGTTTTTTTCCTTCAATTAAGATTTTTATTTAATGAAAAAGTACCGGTTAATTCTATAAATGCAGCAACCTTTCTTTCGGTTTATTTTCAAGGCTTTTCAAACTTTTTGAAATATTTTTTTTTTTTCAATCAATTAGCATGTTTATTTGTGTTTTTCATATAATTTACATTTTGAAAAAAAAAAATAAATTGAATTGTACATTGTCATATTGAAGGAAGCGGTAAGCTTTATAGGTTAATTTTTTGAACATCTGAATTATTTTTAGTTACGAATCAAAATCCTTTACTAACAATAGACCTATTGAATAAAAAAAAAAAAAAATTGGTCAGTAATTTAGAAAACTCGCAATATCTTGAAATTTATAACGCGAATTACAGATTTTTGTGATATATGTAGCTAATTAAATTACATTTCTTAAGACACTCATATTTTGAGACTCGATACATGGATCATCGACGTACACATAACGATTTTTTAAAAAGCTATATACTAGGCTTTTGATGTCTTTATCTCTGAAACGAAAATGCGTCTTTCAATTTTTGAAAATCTTATAAGAAAACATTGATTTAATAAACAACGGAGATGGGCTCCCAAACTAAACTTATGCCAAACTTCACATTAAGCTGAAATCATAAATCGAGCTAAAAAATAATAACGTGGAAAAAGTTGATTGCATTAAAATCCGTCGTCAGTTTTCGTTCAAGGAAACTCTGAAATTTCTTTAAAATTGTGAAGAGAGTTTTGAAATTACAAAATGGATAAAGTAACCGTAGGATATCAGCATCTCAATTACATTAACAACAAAAGCTTTAAATAAATTCATAAATATCTATGTTTTAAAATAAACCACATAGCTTGAATCTCAGATTTTAAACGAAAATGCGAAGATTAATCCACTGAAAATCGACAGCATTGACATTTTCGCATCAAAAATACCATTTGCGGAATCATTTTCATTATCTCCACTGATATAATAAGTGTAATTTAGTGAAGAATTCGTCATAGAAATCCAACTGTCAAAGTATGACACATTTGTGTAAACACCAGGATAGCCTGGCAAGGCACAACCATTTCCCCACGAAACAATGCCAGCCAATAAACCATTGCAAATCAAAGGACCACCAGAATCACCTTGACAGGCATCTATGCCACCACTTTGCATATCGCCAGCACACAGCATACCAACTTTTATGCTGTTATAGTTAGTAGAACACACTGCAACACTGACTATGGGTACTGTAGCACTTTCCAAAACTTGCGAAATGTAACCCTAACAAAGAAGAAAGAAACTATGATTAATATTAATAGGTAACACCTTAAAATAGCATATGCTAACCGTTCCTGTTTTGCCCCAACCAGTTACACTGCACTCAGTTCCACTTGCCACTGGCCACATATTAAGTGCAATCGGCTGCACAGCTGAAGGAACCCATAGTATATTGCCATTTAGAAAGAAGAGTGAAACATCATTAACCAGTGTGGCAATGTTAAAATTTGAATTTATTACAACTTGCGCCACATCGAATTGCTGTGTATTCGATGTTTTATAATAAAGCATAGCAGTGCCCATGACTAGTGTAAATTCGCTGGCGCTACGATATACCACGGGTGTGACAGCAGCACTAAAACATAGCAATGATTAATAAATAAATTTTTAATCAATTTTCTTTTGTTTTAGTACTTTGCTACACAGTGCGCTGCAGACACCACAACCCGTTCTGTTAACACTGATCCTCCGCATATGTGTCCAGCACCGAATTGCGCTTTATCATATAGCTTAAGACGCACGGATACCTGCCATGGTGCTTGTGAAATGGCAATTGCTGATCCACCTATTATTCTCTGATCCAATTCACTAAAATTTGTAGCAAGTCCAACAGCTAAAGTTTCTGCTCAGACAGTAAGAGAAGTCAAAATACATGATAAAAATGTATTAACATGAATATTTATTTATTGATTATGAATATAATTTGAGCTCACCTGCATTGATAAGTGAGCAGTATTTTACAATCCAGACAAAAAGTATTACTTTGAAGTAAAGCATAAATAATTAATTCTAATTAATTATATCGTTCTGCATTGAACTGCTGTCATTTATTAACTAAAACTAAGTATATTTATTTTTAATATTAACCAAATATGAATCGTATGTACATATGTATATCTAATTAATCAATATCTACTTACGCACATATTTCACGTTACACGAAAAAGTTTATCTTATCGTTGTTTTACGCTAGGATTTATCCTAGATTTCATATTTTGCTGACATAGTCGTACACTTGAAAACTCCAAAACAAAATGTTTGCGTTGCGTTTAAGAATTTAATCAGTATAGGGGAGGCCGCTGGGTGGCCGAAGGGGCAGGTTGGCCGAGTGTCTTTTTTAAAAAGGCTTTTGGGCACAGTGGCGACATCTATAGTGATTTTGGTGGGGTATTAGTTCGCACATGTACCGACGTAATTTTAGATGTTTTCGTGTTGCCGTTTGCACAGGAGCACGTTTGTTCTTTTTTTGACGCTGGTGAGTAAATTTCTGTTATTGTAAAGTAATGTTCGTAACACGAGTCAATTTACATCCGATTTCCAAAAACATGGTACCGCTGTAAAGGGTATTCAAAACCCTAAAAAATGGTATATCGGTTTCCAGAGTAACCTTACTTTTGTTTTTGTAAACCATGATTGTTCTCGAAAACATTCATTGGGGTAGGTTGGCCGAGTTTTGTGTGGGGCTGCACTTCGAAACTCGCGAAATGCACCGATTCCCCAATAAAAGCAGCATTGGAGAAGGAGAAAAATGAAAGCAAACGTAAGCGTACGCTGGCGGAGGAAAAGAAAGCCGCGAGAGCTATGAAAAAGTTCACTAAAGCTGCCGAAACTAAGTCTAAAAATGTTAAAAAGACTAAAAAGTAAAGAGTGGAGTTTTTTTTATGTACCTACATATTACAAAACTATGTACACTAACTTTTTTTCACTAATAAATATTTTCCATTGATGCATTTGATGTCTTTCACTTATTTTACAAACCTCGGCCAACCTCCCCCGGCTCTAGGGTTGGTTGGCCGATTTTTCGCGCTGCATTTGATTGTTTATAACTTTTTCCCTAATTTTTTTTCATGGATGAAAAAATTCATATATGTGCTCAAGGGTTGTATCTTTATGACAGAGCAAACCGTTTTTCAAAAAGTCAAACCAGAATGAGTACAGAAATTCCGAAAACAAAACTCGGCCAACCAGCCCCGGTCTCCCCTACTATAGAAAGAATATAATGCTTTTTCAAAACGTGATACGTAAACGATTTTTTTTATCGCACATTGATTATCGCACTCAAAAAAATTATTTTTATGTTGAGCAAAAAAAACACCCTATATGGTAAACTTAAATAGTTGAAAAGTATGTGTGTAGTTTGGCTCCCCATTAATGTTCTACATTTAAGAGATCCTATAATTAAGGAAAAGTGTACTTCAAAATGCATAAATGTTTCCTTGGTAGAGCATTTGGATTTTAAAATTGCAACACTGTATCTTATGACAGTTAGTTTGACAGCTGAAAGGCGATTTATGCTCAATATGATATACCATTCACTAAAATTGTAATTTTAAATTTATTTTTTTTAAATAAAATTGTTATTTCTGTCAATAATTTTTAAAAATTTCCGAAAAAATGTATGGTATTGAAATATCATTAAAATTTAACTCAAAATAAAAGAATTTTAATATCATTTTTTTCATAACACCTAACATTTCCTAACATTTTATGTCTAAAGTTTTTTTTACAAAATTTTGTAAACTTATAAAAAATACAATTATTTATAGTAAAGTATCCAACATGATAACACATGGACAGGTCATATAGAAAAATACTAAACTTGAAGAGCGCAGAATCTGTTAAAGTCTTCTGAAAAATACTATATATGCTCAATATAAAGTTCGAAAGGACATATAATAAAGCATTTCAGACATTAACGCTTATAGTAGATACATTTTTGATTGAGGACGCTATTAACAAAATAATTGTTATCAATATCTTAATTAATACATCAATACTTGCTCCAATTGATTTCGTCCATAATTCAGTTGACCTTTGACATTGAAGACGTTCAAAAAAAACTTATTTTCCAAGCCCACTGCACCTATTTCGTATACAAGCTCATATTTCTTTTGAAACTTTATTCTGGACGCGTTGCTCTTTTAACAGAGGATAGCTACTACAGCTATAAGCTTTCTTAGCTATTTAGTTTCAAAAACAATTTGTTCATAAGCAATTAAGTTTTTTTGGTGCTATTCGACTTTTAAAAATTTGAAAAATAATTTCACTAAACCTTTCACCTAAACAATCCAAATCCTTTGACAAAATTTTGATACCGCAATTAATTTAGAAATTATGATGAAAACAATGCTGCGTGGCAAGGTGCACCGCTGTACGTCAAACAGTTCAAACGGGGTAATTGCAAAATTCTCTATAATGTAGATATCGGCAAAGACAAAAATTAAGGAAGCATTGAAGTCTCAAAAATTCATTATGAGAAAACATCAGACTCGCTTCCATTAAATCACATTAGTTTTTTTACTTAAATTTTGAGTGGGAGCCTATGTTTCTGTGGTCTCCTTTATTTATCGTCTCTTTTAACGATTACAGTTTAATTATACATTAAAAAGTGACGCTTATCAAATGATATTTATTATTAAATTGTCTAAACAATATGAACTTTAGCTCTTAAAAACGAGCGCTACAAATATTCCACATCCAACAGAGATCAAGGAAAACCTATAATCAAATACACCTTTCGCAGAGTCGACATAATAAGTGTAATTAAATGTTGAATTAGCGTATGTTATCCAATTGTAAAAGTAGGATACATTTGTGTAAACACCAGGATAACCTGGCATTGCACAGCCATCACCCCAAGAGACAATGCCCGCCAAATAACCATTACACATTAAGGGACCACCAGAATCACCTTGACAGGCATCTACTCCACCAGATTGCATGTAACCAGCACAGAGCATGCCATCGCTTAAGTCATGATAATTGGTGGAACAAATGGATACGCTGACTATGGGCACCGTTGCACCCAGCAATACTGGTGAAACATAACCCTAAAAAATTATCACAAAGTATTATGTTACACTTGTCAGTTTTAAGAAATGAAGCTACTACTTACGGTTGCTGTTGTGCCCCAACCAGTTACAGTGCAGATAGTGCCACTTGGCTCTGACAACACATTCAACGGTACCGGTTGAACTGCTAGTGAGTTTACAGGTATGTAGCCATTTATAAAAAATAATGACACATCATTTGCAAGTGTCGTGATACTGAATAATGAATTTGGAAAAACTTGCAAAACATCATACTGCTGTGTCGTTGTTGTATCTGAATAGAGGTAAAGTGATCCCATGACCAGTGTGAATTCACTGGGGTTACGATATACCATTGGAGTTTCTTCAGTGCTAAGATAAATAGTTTTAATTGAGAGATGTGACTGATTAATTATTTCTTACTTTGCTACGCAATGGGCTGCAGATACAATAACTCGTTGTGTTATTACCGATCCTCCACATATATGACCACGGCCGAACCCTTCAGCTTCATATATTTTAAGTCGCACCGATACTTGCCATGGTGCTTGGGTTATGGAATTGATTGGCGATCCGCCAATAATTTTTGGATATATTTCGCTCAAGCCAAGCGCGGTTTTTACATTTTCTATAAAAAAAAAAACAAATAATAATTTATAAATTGTAAATTTGTTAATTTTTGAACTTACTTCCGCAAACTAACAAAAACCAGTTGGGTAATACAATGTACAAGAACAGTGATTTCAGCAAAAAACGTTTAAAACTAAGCATTTTGAATTATAAAACCAAAAATCATTAAGCCTATGATATTTTGTCCAACCACTAACTGCTGAAGCTAATTAATTAATAAATCAAATTTTTCAATGTGAAAATTTAGATATTTATCTTTAATCGATTTTTAGTTATTTATTTTACAAATTTATCTTATCATAAGTTTTGTGCAAATTGCAGACGACATCGAACACTGTGGCATAATCAAGCTTAAGTTCTTAATTGTAAATTGTATTTATAACTTAGATATAAAATGGGAGGGGAACTTTTTTTTATTCAAAGGTGAATCAAAAATGATTGTGGTTAACGTGAGACGCATACTCACTTTAAAAAATTTTTAATTTACATTTTAGAGGCATCCCAATTTTCCCTCTGAAATTTGTTGTACGAAACAGCACCACTCAAAGTTTTACTCAAAAAATGTATGTGGTTTGACGTAGGGCAATGGGGACTAATATTTTTGGTAAATTAATTTCTGGATTGAAATCTCTAAATGTAGTTTTGCTCGTATAGCTGAGTTATACTATACTATACTGTTGCATAAATACAACAAAAATTTTGTTTATTTTATTGAATAAATTTCTAAAATTGAAACGTTTGAAAAAAATGCTTTAAAAATATAAGATTCTTTGCGATTGATGATTAAAAACATAATCAAAATTTAAGATGGATATTTATAAGCTAACTCAAAACAAATTAAAACGAAATGCTATTATCCGAACGATTGTTCAAATCAGCTATGCGTTGTTTCTCCAAATCGCGTAATGAATTTTGTATTGCCACTAATTCCTGTGATATGACATCCAGATCTGGGGATGACTCTATTAAACTTTGACTTTGGCTACTTTCATATTCTAATTTTTTCTTGCGTGCGTTTAGTTTCATTTCCATACGTTTGTGATGCAAATCAATATTTTTTCTTTTCCTAAAAATAAGGCAGATTAAAAACAAATGAGATTCTTTAAAAATTGTTGGCACCTTGCGCGGGGGCTAGCTTTTGTCTTTTCATTTCGAAATGTTTCTGGTTTTTCATTTATTTGCTGTATTTTTGTATCAGTTGAATTTGTTTCTTTTAGCTCTTCACTTGCATTTGCTAGCTCAGCTTTATTTTGTTCCATTATATGTTCAGCTACTTCTTGAAATCCTTTTGTGACCTTATTAACTTTAGAAAATTTTTCATTAAAATGCGTAAAGCTAAAAGCTTGTGTAGCAACAGTGGCTGAAGGTATAAAAATAAATAAAAGTTTATATTTAGTACATTGTAAAATAATAAGTTTTTACATCTTCTTAGTATCGCGCCTTCGTCCTTATATTGCTTAAGTTCGACATCTTTTTTGCTTATAACATCACGTAACTCTTCAATTTGTTGGCACATGCTGTGCACAGCCATAAAAAGTGGAATGGTAAACGCCTCACGAAACTAAGAATTTAAATTAAATAATTAATAATTTCATATACATAGGTATGTACTGTAAAAAATAGAATGAAACAATTTCATCAATCACATTTTATTGAAATGAATTCGTTATTTTATATACTTCAGGGGAAAGAAGCGCTTCAACTTTTAAATTAAGGCATATGCCACGGGAAGAAGACAAAATTTTCTATAGTGCACTGTAAGGAAAAACGATTTAAAATTTCATAAGAAACCGATCGTTGCTATATAATAATTATGTTCTTGTTTAAAATCCCCCTCAGAAGTTTGAAAAATTCCAAATCAAAAAGGAAACACCTATTAAAACCTCATTTGTTGTTACTGTGCATCTCGTATGCCGGTGCATCACACAGCATTTCGTCAGTGGCGAAGATAATGGCGTAAAGGATTTGCATTTTTATGGTTTTGATCTATCATAACATTTTTTACAGTACATATTTCAATAGCGCAGGACAAGAACAAAATTGATTGTTTATACACAGTTTGTCATGTAATTTTGAAGAAGAGTTTCAGAACCATTAATTAAAGTCCAATTCATCCTCTTTAATGTTTTAAAGTTTGATTCAAATCGGTTCATTTGTTCAAATTTAAAAGTTAAGCACTTAACTGTGCGCTGGGATCAATATAAAATTTCAAACGTTCAAAATTTGATTTCTTCGATGAACGATATTAGGGAACTAGGGAACTATTCCTCTATATTTTTTACTTTACCTAAACCATAAAATATAATTATTTTTTCATACAAAATTTTCAGTTAATTTTAGGTATAATTCAGTCGATTTCCGCTAAAAAAATTCAAAAAAGGACCATGTAGTTTCAGTGAAAATCAGTGAGTTGAGATCCTTCCACGATTGCCAAACTATTTCCGGAAGTATTCTTTTAATTTGAAGTGTTTACCTCTAGCTCTGTTTGTTCTTTAAGTTGCCATTTAAAATGAAATGGAAGAGAGGCGATACGATACTTCAGCTTCAATACATTGTCTTCTTTGTTACCTACAAATTGGGCGTCTTCTACCTCAGCTGCTGAAAGAGTTGATTGAATTGTGAGTTCATCAAATTGAATGCGTTTATTGAGTTCCTTGAATAAAATTGTATTACAAATTTGTAAAATTTTTATATATATAGGTCTCACCTTAGCGCGTTGCAGCACCTTTGATAGTTCAAGATATTCACACCAACTCTGCTTTAGATCGTATAAAATAAATTTCACTAATTTCTTAACAATTTGACATTCAACAAAAAAAGTGGTTTCGTCTATTTCAATACGTTTCCACATTATAAACAATTAATTACAAAAATTTACTAAATTAACTAGTGATTAGAGGATACAGGCAAACAGCTGTTTTTGACAACTTTTTGTTTTTTGTAATTTCTTCGGTCACATGAACTACAGCCTGTTTAAGAAATTACTAGTTTTAATCTTGTTGACACAAGTGGCATCATATTCTCGATAAATGCTCAGAACTTCAGAGATGTAAAGAGCTGCCAAGTGGCCGGCTATGATGCGCAATTGCAGGTTGAATATGCGAGTAATTGGAAGATTTTTGTTTTAAGTGAGCAAAACTAAATGATCATCAAGACTTTCCCACACAAAAATATTTAATTTTGATCAATTAAAAATACATTTTTTTGTTATAATGGCTGCGCCGATATGTTGACACTTCAGATGGCTTTAGTTTATGAAAAAGTTGTTGATTTCCGATAAGATTTGACATCTCTAGCCATTTTTTAACCGAAAAACCAAAGTTAATGGCCAAAAATAAATATTACTTAACCCTTCTGTGTATGACGGGGTACCCCACTTCATTTTCGAAACAAAGTTTTTTACGTTTGGATATGCTCTACAATTCTGAAGCTTCACGAAAATTAATTTTATATTTTCATGAGTGGTTTCGCCTCATCAGTTCAAGAGATGTCATTATTTTGTTCAGTTCGAGCCAAAACATTTGTTATTATCATATAACTAGTGTAAGGATAGGTAATTTTTTATTTGGCACGCACATTTTTTGAAATAAACAAGTTATTTTTCAAATGAAACGACGAAATTCCAACAAATTTTCAGAGCACAAATTTAAAATTAAATCGTTTTAGTTAAAAGTCAAATAAATAAAAAACTTGTTCCAACTTAAAAGAAAAAGATTTATTTGCTTTCTAATAATTAACGCTCCGAGGATTTTTTGGCATTTCGGAAAGTTTTAAAATACTTAATAAAAAAATTGCTAATATCTGACAAGACTTGCGCTCTCTAGCAATTTTTGAACCAAAACACTCAACTTTGAACCAGAGTGCAGCGTGAACCATTTATTACCCAGAACAACCACGACTGTATATTACCACTAAACACATATAAATCGTATTTGCAAGGTTAGTCATAAGTTAAATTTCCATTGAGTCAAAGAGTTAGTCAATCGAATCTGTAAGACGTTGCATGTAATCATACTAGCTGTATTCATTTATAAATTACTCCTAACTCGTAAGGTATATTTAGCGCTCATTACTTCATAGCCACTTTTGAAGAGCTATAAATGTTAAGTAGTAGACAGGTAGGTTTAAAATCGGAAGAGCAACAATCTTTGAAAATCCTACCTGTAGCATTTATTAGTTGAGGACCTTTTTCAGCTCGTCACCTTGACAACCTTTAAAAAAAAATATAATAATATTGTTTATAAATCACAATTTATTTCAATATTATTTACGATAGTATTTTATATCTTATATATGTAATTATATGTAATTGTCTTTTTGTGATCATTTTATAATCTATGTATATAGTTTTTAGAGTTTTGCTTATGTAATCATATAAATATTTACTAAAATTTTGTTATATTTACACACTAGACAAACATTGTATTAAACACAATTAGCATAAGTAATAAGTTATATCATATTTTGCTATAAATACATGCAAGGACTAAAACTAATGCTTGTTATATACCCACAACAAAATTTTAAATTCCGTTGCTGATAAAATAATTAACATTTAATATTTATCTATTAATACTAACAAATATTTTAATTTGTTTAACTAATGATATCTTGCATAACAAATTATGCTGAAAATTAATTGAAACTAACCAGTTTATATTAAGCAAATAATTTACGTTAAGCATTTAATTTAAGAATAAAATAGCCTCCTCCTCCTTAATTCAAAAATGTCTTTAATTGTGTCTTAGTGACTTCTTTCTTTACAATCAAAATATGTCGCTTCCTTAAATAAATAAATTTGCTGCACCAGTTATCAAAATATCAAAAAATATTTATAATAGACGTTGTCTGGGCATCTGAAGTCTATTTCATATCTGGGGCCGCGCCCACAATTCGCTTAAGTCTTTAGGACGTATTTTGCCAATTTCTGAAAGAGAACTTTTTTGTAAGATGGGTTTTGTGTAACAATATTTTTCAAAGTATTTACCAAGTGGTGCCGGCAACATGCCTGTGTCTCGTTTTGGTGATGGCCAAACAATATCGAAACGTGGTTGCACTGCAGCTAGCTGACTGGATTGAGGCGGGCGAAATGTAGAGCTTAATGATAAAATTTAAAATTTGAATAACTTGTGGAATGCAGAGCTCATCAGTTAAGATAAATTTCGATTAGTTTATAATACATTTATGGGAAAATCTCGCATAAGCTCGTGCTTTTATTGAAAGCTTTCAAATACAGTACTTTTGAAATTTTTGACCTTTAAATGGCGCAAATTATATTTTTGCACATGATCAGTAAGTCTTAAGCCTTTCGACGATACCATTTTTGATACATATGGTTCAAGGATCTCAGAATCATAACTTGATGCTAATATTCTGATTCGGATAAAGAAACCCAAAATCCATAATTCATTACTGGCAATCTGTGATATATGCGCGTCAATGAAATTTTTAAAGCCTGTTTTAAGAAATAAAATTACAAACATAACTGAATCAGAATTCGAATCGTCACGTGTAAAAAAACTGAAGTGATATAGTTTTAATTTAGAATGCGGTTGTAATATATATTTCGTTAATAGACGAATTTTATAGCTTCAGTTATACATTGAATATTGAAGTACCAAAATATACAGATAAATGTATATCTATAAATTAAAGTTCTAGCTACTTAAATCCCACTCGTTTAGTTGATATCGGTAAAAAACCGTTGAGCAAAATCAATAACATAAGAGGCAATCACTATTTTAATTCAAAACATTAAAGTGTAAGATTTTGCGGGATTTATCCGCGATCTCTGGTTTTAAATTTACTTTCTTACCTATATGGATGTTTGAGACAACCATAAACTTCCCGATAACGCCCATACAATGTACCATACGAAACACCCAAAATTCTAGCGGCCTTCTTCATTTCAAGTCTTTTATTTTTTATGGCATCGAGAACCTTTAGGAAAGAGAAAGTTACAGAACACATTTACTAAATCAATAAAGTTTACTCACTCTTCTGGTGAATGGCTCTTCCCAAAATTGTGGTCGTCTACCCTTTGCTAAATAATCATCCATCTTGATCACATCCTGCCACTGTGACATTTCTTCACTGGTTAACCGCAAGTCTGCAGCATCGTAATCTTCCATTTTGATATCAATAAACTCATGATCGCTATTACCATTAGACGCACTGACAACTGGATGTGACTGGAAATCATGAGTCATTAACATACCGTGCTCATTTAGCACATAGCCGCCGCCTTCAGGTGGTGCATATTTTGTAAAATGTGTATGTGCTGCTGGTGGTATGTGGGTGTGGTGAGCGGCATGTGCGTGTGTATTTGAGTGCGCGGAATTAGTTATCGCTTTTGTTTGAGAATCATTGTGTGACGACGATGATGTGCTAGGCAAATCAGACGGCGATGCAATTGTTGTCGGAGTTGCTGTTGTTGTAGTGGCTGCAGATGAAGATGTTTGTTGTTGTTGTTGTTGCTTTTGTTGTTGCAGCACCTGTTGAGCACTTTCAATATCCTCCACAGGTTGTGGCAGCACCGTAGATTCTTCTCCGTCCTCCTCATGATCTGAATTTCTAGGCATTTTTTCTGCATTACCAGACTGTTTCTCGTTGTTTTCGCGTTGTCGATGTTCTTTTGCCTTTTCGAGAAGACTACGCTTTTTGAAGCGTTCAACTTTTGGTGAACTCTTCTCAGTCTTTAACTTTTCTTCGGCTGTCTTTTCTCTAGCGCCAGTGGGTGACGGGATTGTCTTATCTATTTTCTTTTCACGATGTTCTGCTGATTGCGATTCATCGCTATTTTCTAATGGTTCAATTGTCTCAACATCACACTCACTGACATTCACTTCCAAGTTACTTGTTATCCATTCAGGATCTGTTTGGGTATCTTCAGCATCTTCACTATCGGTTGCATGTTGCTGTTCAAGCTTTTGACGTTGCCTTCGCTGTTGCTGATGTATGTGCTGTTGGTAGGCCGACGTCAAATGGCGTCGTTGTTCATCATTTTTTGATGAATGAATCCGGCCCTCCTCAAGAAAGCGCTGTGAGTCCAGTTGTCCACCCAACTGTGACAATTTGTGTCTGAAATTAGAGTTAAAAATATTCCATGTAAATAAATATTAGATGACAAGAGAAGAAAACCTGACGCTACACAAATTCTAAAAAAACATAAAGAGAAAAGTCCTATTACACTCTTCAGGACGACCCAAGGACGAATTATACAAGATGCACAAAATAACTCACGCACTGAATAACTCACGATGCAACAGATGTATCAATTCATGTCGCGATATGGTGCGATATCTCGACTGAAATTGTCATTAGTTACTGTTTCCTGACGCAAACAATCTCAAAAATATAGACGTTGATTAGCGGCCTCGTTTTCGGTCTTAATAGCTCCAGATTTAATATTATGGGGTTATAGGAGTGGAAAAATTAACGAGAATAATGTCCAGTGATCCTCTTGCAAACATTAAAAGGAACATCAAACTTTGAAATGAGGAATGAAAAAATTCATCAAAAGATTAGGTTTTGCGAAACCCAAAATGGCGACTGCCTAAAGAATTTTTATTTCCATTATTAATTTCTTAAGAAATAGCAAAGATGAGGCTTCGATATTTTTCTGGTTCGTTAATAAAATAACAATCCAATTTATATTTTTGAGCCACCATGTATATTTGTTTTGGCCTTTTTGAATAAAACCATACTGTTTAAGTGTTTCCGAATTTTTTCCTACAATTCTACAACACATATTTATGAACTTTCTAGATCAACTTAATTATAATTTACTTACACATTAAATACATCATAGGCATCATCTAGTGGCGGACGACCTCGTTTACGCCTCGGACCTAAGTAGTGCTCCCCTGTGGCAGCAGCAATTGTTATACTTGGTGATGGTATGGGTGTCAACATAGGTAATCGACTTGGCAATTGCTGTTGCTTACTGCCTTGAGTTGGCGATGAATTTCTACGTTCCATATCACCGATAGGGGAGCAGCGAGCATCCAGACCAGCAGAATAACTTTCATGTGTACGATGTGACGGCGGTAATGGTGGTGAATGTATAATGAATTCTGTATCTGGCATAGGAGGCGGAGCTACACCACCACCACTGCTTCCGTTGTCTTCATCATCACGCCATGATACCTCAGCAAGACCTTTAATTTTAAGATCATCCGCTGTTTTTAAAAGTGACGCTAAGTTTGCCTAAAGAAATATTTTAAAAATCTAGTATCACATTCTGTTGAAATGCTTGGCTAATATGGACTTACATGCTCCACATTTATTTCGCCTTTGTACATAAATTCAATCAAAGACTTAACGTCGGCAAAAGTAACATCCTTCATAATGATAATGGGATCACGTTCACTGGCATAATTTGTCAATACTGTGTCGAAAAAGGTGCTACAGGCACAGAGTACAACCCGATGAGCGCGTATTAGTTGTCCCTCACATGCTAATGTAACATCACAGAAGCAACCACGGTCAAGTAGTTGTGAGAACATGGTCTGCAGATTGCTGTGATGGTACTTCCAACGAAGGCAATACTGTTGCGGCAACATTCTGACGTCTCTGAAATAAGAAAAAGAAAATGTTTAATCGATTTTTACAAAATTGTTGGAATATATATTTCAAGGACTAGTAGTAGTAATGTAAGTCTTCAGCATATTATGAGATAAGGACATACAACTTGACTATCAAGTCTTATTAATCTGTTTCAGGAGTAGCTTTAGTTTAGCTTTTTACAAAATAAGTAACATGTATTAATTTAGTTTTTAAGTTAGAATTTCTGTTTAGCAAATGTTAAAAAAACACCATCAAAAGGGTAAAAACGTCCAGTTTAAGAACCCAACTCATTAGTTTAACTTAAGACTTAAAATTCTTTGGCAACATGACACATGGGGGTAATGGTCATCTTGAAAAAAAAAAGAAAAAAAACTATAACAAAAATGATAACAATAAATGAAAAAACCCTTGGAAAAGGGTATGCTCCCCCATACTCATAAAAACAGCCTTTAGCAAAAAGGAAAAAATAAACGAAAATAAAAAAAATACAAAATACCTAGTATAGATATATATAAAGTCGAAAAAGGTAAAAAAAATTGCATATGACATAAAAAAACTGAGTTATTTTTTCATCTTTTTGTTGTTAGGTACAAAATAATTTAAAATTCGTACTTGTGCCAAAATGACCATCCCTTTGCTTCACATTGCCAAATTCTCTGCTGACATCCTTCGTTGAGCTCTCAACATTTTAACAATTTTTTCTTCAGTTTCTTTTCGTACAAAAAATAAAATTGAGAAAACGTTACGTAATAAAAAAAAAACCAAGTGGAAAAAACGCTCGTTAAAAATAAAATGAGATAAAAAAATTTAATATAACTACACTCAAAAAAATGCACCAAAATTTCAAGGAATTACTCCGGCATAGATGTAGTAAGAATAAATTTTAAAAGCGGACATACTTCGCACACTTTAGAAGAAGAGGATCATGCACATAGCTTCATTATCAAGGCTCTCATAGCTCTCTTAAGCTTAACTTTTTTTATATGAAATGATGGATAAAAGTAGGTCTCTGTGTAAGGGTTAAAAAATGCTTTTGGTGGAGGGGAGAAAATTAGTAAAAAGTACTATTTTCATGAATTTTCAGACAGATTTTCATGTGTGGAAATCTTTTAATATCTTTCATTTTGTATTGGATGAAGACTATCAAAAGACTATTAAAACTATAAAAAGATATAAGGAATCAAGAAAATAAAAAATGAGAGCCGATTTTTTTCGGTTTCTATTGGCGTATATAAAAGATCTCAAATAAACCAAGTGCTTATAGGCCGACTGTTGGAAGACATATGTATATTTTAAGAAAATCTTATATAAGCGCATACTTGTTGTTGGCATGTGTATTAACAATGAGCAGCGCAAGGGTCTATCCTAGGCCCAGACCTTTGGAACTGCTTGCAGCAATGTTACAGGCCTTCTCTGGGGGAGGCCTTGCTAGCCAATTATTTCACAAGTTTATTTCTCTGAGAAGATTGGTATAGCAATTTGTCCAAAACATATGAATTTTTGACTAAAATTGACCAAGTCCTTTTACTATTTCTTTACTCGAAAACTAGCAGGCTTACGGAAACAATGGTGTTACTCTTTTATTGACTATTTAACTTAAAGTCCATTAAAGGTATGTCATTTTTCAGTGCATTTTAGATTTACTTAAAAGCTTATCAAATACATGAAAAAGATTGAAAACGAACAATTTATTACTTTTACAAACACTTTTTTTTTCAGTGCCAGCCTGTATAGTTACGATATTTAAACAAAATTTAATCTTATTTAATACTTAAGAAATGAAATATTCTTTTTTTTTTTAATTAAAGGAATATGAAACACATTTTTAGAAAAAGATCAAAAGCTCAGAAAAAATTCTTAACACTGTTTTTGAACAGTCAATTCAAAATTTTTCGTCCTCTTGAAGATATGCCACAGTGGCAAACGAAGTTGATGCCATTCGAGTGCATATATACATAGAGACACTACTTAGAAGTGTAGCGTATTTTATTTTTGACATGGCTAAAAATAAATAACACCCTATTAATGTAGTTTTATTATTATTCGCATTAAAAAATGTTAAAAAAATTTTCCACTTTTTTTTGTATAGACTCAGTAAAAACGTAGCATTTTTTTTTTTGTTTTGGTTAGCAATAATATAAAATATGGTATTTATTTTCTATAATCTTAAAACAAAAAATTCTAAGAACCCACGTTCATGTGCAATAAAAAACTTGCTTATCAATTTATTTGTTTTTAGAATGAAAAATCAAAATATTGATTAAAAGACAAAAAGATTTCAAATAATTTTGATAAGGGGAAATTCCCAAAATAAACAGAGGTAGCAAAAGTGAAAAGTAAATGAGTGTTAAGCATATTTTTGAAAGCACACTCTAGAAATGACAACCTTCTAAGTCCAATATTAAAATAATTATTATCTTTTTATGTAAGTTCAATACCATTTTGTAGAGAAACATTTTTTGCGCATGAGGTTTAAGTTTTTTAACCTATTTGAAACGTATGGAGATATTAAAGCACAGTGGGACAAGCGGTACCAAAAAAAAAAACAAAGCTGTAAATTACTAATTTGTAGAATTGAATTATATAAATCCGTCCACGGAGATCCATACGAATCTAAGCAGATTTACGAGCGTCTCTCACATTCGATGAATTTTGTCCAGTGGAATTCATTTTTAACTCAATTATAGTAATCAATTCTATTACGATATAATATAAAAGAGTGGCATCTCCACTACAGGCAAAAACTTTTTGAAATAGAGAGAGGTTTCCAAGCAAATGAGTCCAACTTTAATTACGACGAGAGTTTTAAGCGACCACTGAACAACATCTTCAAACGTTATATTGAAAAAGCTAGTTAAGTAAATGGGAGTAACCCCTGTATGATAACATTGGGCAATACAAACTGTTAATAGACTAAAAGTGGGAAGATTGGAATTAATCGGCGTGGCATTTTTTATATAAGAAATTAATCTTAGACGCTGTACAGAAAGATTAAAATTAATATTTCTTTAATATAACGATATAAATTTTTTTTCAACCTCTTTTTTTGTACAGCGAGAGGATCTGATCACTTAACCAGTGATGAGAAAGAACACATCGTTTAAAGGATATATTACAAAAATATTTCTACCTAATTCATTGTTTAAACTTTTCATGTTTCTAAGCGTCAGTTTATCAGTGTAAGTGCTAAGTTTGATTAAAATCATTTAAATTTGAATTATTGTTAAACTATGGAAAAAGTTTTTCAGTGTGAGGTCAATCTAAGCTCGGTGTTAACTATCGGATCTTAACGAAACTTTGCACGAGATTACTTTCGACTTTTATCAACTCTTTTGATATTTTACAATACTTACTATTCGATACATTTTAACCTTTGGATATTTTCTTTTTCGATAGTTCTCGACACCTTTGATACTTTTCAATATTTTTTTGAACTTTTCGACTCTTGCAATATTTTTCGATACTATGTATTCACTACTTTTAAACTTTAATCAAATTTTTCGATAAAATTGACTTTTTCATTATTTTTCAATAATTTTTGACTTTTTAATATTTTTTGATACAATTTGATACCTATCGAATTTTCAATGTATTTTGATACTTTTGGACAAATTCAATGCTTGTTGATGCTATTTGTTATTTTCCAACTTTTATGACCTTTCTCGATACTTTTTGACTGATATCGATTTTTCGAAACTTTCACTATTCATTGCTTTTCGACATTTAAGAAAATCTGCGATAATTTCTGAATTCAATCGACTCGTTCGCTTTTACTTTTGATTTTTATACCAACGGTTCCTACGCATAAGAGGAAAAAACACATTGTTGACGACTACTTCCTGTCTACCTTACTTTTAAGCTGGAAGTAATTTTTATGTTTTCGTTTTATCAGTGTTGCTTAGTTGAAATCGATATTCTTACGTCACTTAGAGTCCGTATTTGCTTTAGAAATTTTCAAACTTTTGTTTCTTTACCACTCCCAAATCCTTTCCTCTTCAATTTACTGAAGAGAAAATAGTCACTAGAAGCTAAGTTAGGACTACGAGGTTAGGGAAGATGGTGACAAGCGGCATGTTAACAGGTTCTCAAGTTTGTTCACAACTTTATGCCGTTTACAAACTAATAAAAATATTTTAAATTAAGTGCGTATCGTCGATATTGAAAATCGTTGAAAGTTCTATAGCTCTATGAATAAACATCATTTTTATGTAATCTGTAACCAATGTAGGTTTCATTTTACAAACGGTAATATTCCTTTGAACAAAGAATTGACAGATAAAAATATATAAATAGAAATGTCTCAAATATTTGTGAGAACGAAAAGAAAACTTTTCAGTACGACAAAATCTGAAACGGCTCCGTTTCTTCTCATTTCTTTGCACATCAGGTCCACTTTGAACAAAGAAAACTTTCCGTGTGTAAATTGGGCCTGGAGCAAGAAAGTTTAACATACTTTAAGGACGTGAAAATTAATTTAACGTGTATTTCTTGCACATAAGAAAAAATGTCTATTAATTTAAAAATGAATTTAATTTATATAGGTACAGAGATACATGCATACGTATATATGTATGTACTATATGAAAGCATCGAAAACAAGCAAGTTGCATCCGATTTGTATACTTAAAAAATAAATTAAATTTTACTACTTTTTTATGATGTTAATGATATTGTAAAAAGGAAGCTTAATACAATCGCAATCATACACACACATACATATATGTATGTACTCGCATACAACGCAGCTTTAAAAGAAAGAATTTTAAAATGAAATTCACGTGAAAATTTGCTGCAAATTTTTAATAATAAAATAGCACCAAAGGAAAACGCATGAAAAAAAGATATCGTCCTCATTTTCTTCAACGTCTTTTTTATGATGATTTTCGACATTTTTTATATAAAATTTGTTGTTTTTTTTTTTTTTGCTTTTTATATGCCCTTAAATTATATGGCCAAAAAGGCAACAACACCAACAATAAAAAATTAAGTAAAAAATAAAAATGAAAAAATGTCAGAGGAAAAATTTTCATTTTGGTTTTTATGCATAATTTTAGCACTGCGTTGGTAGTGATGGACGACGCAGAGCATGGAATGAAGGCTCACCGAGGGTGAGATTGAAGTTAAAAGCCTGAGCTGGGAGGAAATTTCTTTTTTATCAACATTTTATGTTTTTAACAAAAACCGAAACGACCGTCAGCTATATAAATATTCAAGCATACAAAATTGTATACAACGTTCAAAAAAAAGTCTTAATCTACTTTTTTAAAGTTTTCCCAATATTTTGCTTTCAGTCGAAAAATAAAAATTTAACATTGAATTGAAAAAATTTTTTCTGATAAAGCTAAAAAAATTTTGGAACCCAAAAAAAATTATCACTTCATTTTTTTATTTGTTAACATTTAGAAAAGACACTGGTCTGAATATTTAACTTCCCAGCGAAAATGCGTACACTAGCACCAGAACCAATCAGAATTTTTTTTTTTAATATTCAAAATTTCTAGGCATTTGTTCCCCAAAAATAAAACAAGTTTTTTTTTGCTTTACAAATACCACTTTTTTTGGGGAAATTCAAAACATGGGAGACTGCGGTAGAAATTCTTGGTGGGATTCTACAACTCAAAATATCTTAATTTATCTTATTTCTAGAGTTTTCAGCAATTTTTCTAGAGGTACCTCTATGGTCTCTATTGGCTTTTATTTAAGAAACATTAGTTCTTAGTTGTTTTTCGAGTATTCAGTCGGTAGTTACCAGGCATTTTCTTTAATTTTGTTTTACAAATGATAAAAACTACAGATATATACATAGGTAAAGCATTTTTTTTGCGTTAAAATATATATTTTCGACGGACATACATATCGGGAGGACCAAAAATGTGTTTTGAAAAATAAAAGGTATTTGTGATTAAAAGAACAAAAATATTGAAAAAATGTAGGTCAAAAATATGGTTTTTGAATTTTATAACTTCATATATCATGAAAACAAAACATGAACTGAGCAAAATATAGATCAATCAGTGGGTCAACGGCACAAGTGCTTAGAAATCTAGACCTTTTTCCCATAGTGAGCAATTGCTCACTATGGAAAAAAGTGGCCCAATATTTAGCGAAAAAATGGCGAAAAAACCGTTTAATCCCAACTTTACATTCTTCCTCTCTTTCTATGCAACAATTAGATCGGCAAAATTTTTATGTCTTTTGATATTGTAATACACTAATGATTTCCGACTCTTTGACGCTTTGTCACCGTGGCAGGCAGAATGATAACGTGAATGTCAAAGTTACTCATCTATCTATAGCTATGAAGACAGAATGATTTGGCCCAACTGCCGAACGCATTTTTTTAAGTACCCGATAAAGAGGTTAAGCTTCACAACATATCGTGTGAAATTCATCACTCTTTTAGTGTAAGAATTAAGAAAATTCAGGCACAACTAAATTAGGTCCAATCGAGCAAAAAAAAATTAAAATGAATACTTCCATGTACATAAAATAAAAACAATAAAAACACAGGTTTTGTAGCTCTTGGCAAAACCTATCAAATGAGACTTTTTAAACTACAAAATCTCAATTTGGTAAGGAACACCATGCATTTGTTTGGTAAAAAAACGCTAAATTTTCATATTTTCCTACGTTTTTCGATATATAAGTTAGATAAAAAAATTTTTTTCCTCCTACCTACAAATATTATCTTTGAAGATAATTAAAAAATAAAAATAATTATTTATTTTAAGTTAATCTTAAATTTTATTTGTTATTTTTTAGCTGCATTTTATAATTTAAGTGTTTTTTTTTTAAAAAGTAAATTTTTATTTTTGCTTTGAGAGAGTTGATAAACTGCTTTAAAAAATCTGAAAAAATTCAGGAGTTATTGTTTTATGTTGTAGAACATACCACTGCATGACCAACAAAATCGGAGACATTTTTTTTTTGTGAACAACCCTAATGTACATATTTATATAATTGTGTTCAAACATTTTCGCCGTCCCTTTTTTATTGGAGTGCGGAGCAATCTCCCTTTTCTGTCTCGCTTAGCTACGCCACTGCATCATTTTCATTTGCTTGGGTTTTGGTTTTGATTTTCATAAAAAAGTTTCTGATTGTACAAATACATTCAGCCTCATTAATGTATAAATCTTAAAAAAAAAGTCCACATAAAAAGCAACTATCTATGTATGTATATTTAAAAGTAGATTTAATAGTATCCTTCATTTTAAGTCCTTTTTTTAGTTTTCTTGTTTTTGCTCCTATTTTCTTTTTGCAAATATATTTTATGTCCTTTTGGGTCCTTTTTTCATTTAGTTTGTTGTTTTTCTCTCATTTTTTTTTGCGTTTTGAAAAGCTGGCAACAGAAACTGAAAATAAAATGAAAAATTTCCAACATCTCAAAAATAATATATACGAGCAAATAACACAAAGCAAAAAAACCTTTTAAACAAGCTAAGCCACCCAACTTTTTAGCCCACTTTTTTATCTCTATGCTAAGGTTTGATCCCTTGCAAACTTCTCACCCTTTCAATGTGCTTTCCTTGGAATTTTTTGTAGTAGTATTAAAAAAGTAGTATAAAAAAGGTTTTTTATATTTTCCCGCCATGGCAGTAAAAAAGGAATGCTCTACAACCCACCCAACAACAGACTGTCCTGCCTGAAAGACCGCCAAACTCACACCGCACAAAGCGCTTTACAACTTTTTGTTGCTTTTGGTTTTCATTTTGAGTCCACCTTGCCACCACCACATCAGCTTGCATGCTTTCTTCCCCCATTTCCCACTTTTTTTCCGTTCCCTTCCCCAACCACCTATGTATTTTTCATGTTGAGGATGTGGAAAATATTTTGCAATTTTTTTTTTTTTCATTTTCAACATTTTTTCATTTTTATTTTTTCTCAGAAATGAAGAAATGAGGGACGTTGAATGGTTGAGCGGAAAAATAAAATGAAAAAAAAAATAACAACAAAAAAACATAACGACCGTTTTTATTTTACTGCTGTAATTTTTTCTTGACATTTTTCCATTTTTATTTTTATCTTTTTTGGTTTTTTTTCTGTAATTTTTTATTCATTTTTTTTTTTGAAGTATCGATTTTTATGTCAGCTATAATGGAAGGTGAATATTTTTTAATAAAGAAATATTTTTCCGACGGAACAAAAAAAATGGTTCATGGAAAATTTCTCACAATTTGTAGTTAAGCGCACATACCCGTACGTACATACAAGTGCTATACATAGGTATGACATATTTTATCAGCATAAGTACATATTTACATACATTCACATACTATGTACATATGTATGTCTGTATTCAAGGGAAAATTCGTTTTAAAAAATAAATCTACTAAGAATGGATAAATCTGATTTTAAGTCTAATTTTTTAGCTTTAAACCAGTAAATATTAAGCGCAGAATCATCACACAAAAAATAAGTAAAAAAATAAAAGTCATTCCGGTAAAAGTGTATAAAATTTGAATATTTATTATAATTTGCACATCTTAATGAATACCCAGCATCATTTTGGCATCAGAAAGCCTATGCATTCATTAGAGGTCTGCATGAGTGCACTCGAAACGACCATCAAGCCACGTTGCGAGCCCATTAACTTTTTATGCGCAAAAACCACAAATTAAATCAAAACAATTCGAAACACCAAGCAGGAGAGTTGAGTGTTGCACTTGCAAATAAATCGGAAATAAAATGTTTTACAAGTTCAAGCACTCGAAGTTTATTGCATTTTGGAAATTTATATGATGATCGTTTCGAGTGCACTCATGCAGACCTCTATTATGCATAACGTGTTCATTAGAAAAGTTCCAGTTCTTATTAAGCATTTTTCAACATTAACGGAATGTAATAATTGTTGGTTTCAACCACATTCTATGGTTGATCAACAATACTAAAATCAACGAAAGTTTATATTTGGCATTTCCAAAATATCCACAAAATTTACACATTTAACCACATTTGTAGTTGACTCAACGCAGATTCTATGATTGAGTGACATGTTGATGTTGAATATTCGAGAATTTACTTTTTTACTTATTGTTTATGAGACAAAACTTAGGTTTAAGTCTGTCAAGTTTATAAATTAAATAATGCACCAAATAATAATAATGATAGTGGTTTGAGCTGTACTTCCTACATTTAATCAAATAATGCCGCACCTTTAAAACTTTAAATTTTTTGCGTAAAATCACAGCGGTTTTTACCCTGACAGTGTTTTATCAAATTTTTTTAGGAAAACAATAAAATTATTTATTTACCGATTTTAATGAAATCACAGAATAAAAACCCCAAATGAAAAATTTAATTCTTATTTCGTGCAGCTGTCGCACACATACACGTCGTCATATGCGTTACATACACAAGCTCAAGCTTAAATATTAACCTCATTACCTCAATTTAACAATAAACATAAAAAAAACTGAAAAATAAAATAAAAAACTGCAAAAAAAAATACATAAAAGTTTTGGTGTTGAAAAATAGGGAAAAAAAAGTAGTTGGGTATGACGAGTACATAGTTATGAAGTACTTTAAATTCCGCTTGGGTTCATAGATGTTTTTCAGAAACTCACGCACATGTCGGCAGTAATTTTAATTTTTTATTAAAAAAATAAATTATCCCAAAGAAAAGCATTTTATAATTTTTTTTTTTATTTTTTTTGTTTAATTTAAAATATTTGCTTTTTATTTTCACATTTTACATGTGAGCAATTGAAATTGTCAGAGACAGCAACAACAACAACAAAAGCATGCAATTATATGTAATAATAGTGTTGCCATTTCTTCTTTAACAGAAATCAGGCTTAAGTGTCAAGAAATCAAGTTTGAGCCAAAATTTACCGAAACAAAAAACTATATTAAATTTGGCACGAACTACTGACGGAATTGCTTCAGTGAAAATGGCTCCTTCCATGCACACGAAAAATTGTAAACGTTAACTTAAATCAACTAATTCAGCAATTATTATAAAAAAGTGGGTCAGGTTAAACCAACAGGCGTGTCAATATAAGTAAAAATCTAAATTATATAATTTAAAATATTTAGTGAACGTGTGTACATATCTATAAGCAATAATAATACAATTGGTAGAATTGTAGAATTGTGACAGACAGAATTTTTTAAATAAACTCCGGTGGTGGTTCTTAATGCATATACATACTTTTCTATAGCTGCCAAGTTCCTTTCAATGCTTTACAAATGGAATGTCAAAAGTAATATACCCTGAGTGCAGCGTAACGAAAATATTTCTCTATCGCTGAATGAAAACGGCAACACTGCAAAGTACACACAAAACCCGCGAAACGCGAATGTTGACGGGAAAGCATGAATGAATGAACGAACCAGCAAGCAAATACAAACAATTGAACTATGTAATTTTACATTGAAAATTGCCTTCAATAATTTTATTACAATTCGTGTGTAGTTTTTAATTTTTTTGTTTTTTTTTAAATTTTTTATTAAACAAATAAAATCCCGCAATTTTTTTTTCTTTAAAATTTTGCATAATTTATTCGGTAGATATGTTATGTTTGCATGTTTCTTCATATCATAATTATAGACTTCACACTGTTGCAAATAAGAAACCAAAATAATCCAACAATATGATATAATTTTGCGAGAATGTGCAATTTACATTACAACACAAAGTACCAGGAGACCAATTTTTTATTATGAATCTTTGTTTAGGATTAAAATTCAAATTAAAAACTAAAAATTAACTGTTATGGAAGGTATCACACCTACTTATATGATTCCAATCATTTTCGTTCTAGTGAATTTTTATTACAACCTTGGTCATTATACAAACATTTCAATTGCTTACCTCCTTTCATTAATATCACTTGAAAACATTCTGAGCTTGAAAGGATCCACCACGCCTTAGTTAATTTTAACGTACATAATACAGGCAAGTTTCGATATAACGAACCTCCCTTTAACGAAAATCCGATCTCACGAATGGCCAAATATTTTATATTGAATACCTTATATAACGAATGCTTACTTGGATTTTTTTGGCGTCAGTTCATTTTTGTCACATTTGGATTTATTCATGTAAGTGTTGTAGTATTAATGGTCGCTATTATGAGTGTCAATAAAACCGGCTTGGTTCGACTTTTGTCAATTTCAGTCAATAGCCTGCATTATGAGTGTCAATAATTGTCAATTTTCGACATCAGTTAAGGTCAATCTATTGATTTACAGTGGATTTAAATTGACTGGTGTCGAATATTGACTTAAATTGGCAAGTGTCGAGTCAATTTGATTTTATTCACACTGATAACATGGGCCAATATGGGATATATAAAAAAAGTTCTTTAAGTGAAAAGTAAAAATATTGGATGCGTGTGAAAAAGTGTGATTTCATAAAAATATGGAATACCAAAATCCTCTATATGCACCTTAAAGAATTAATTATATGAAATGAAGATTCTTTAAGTTATTAAAATGAAGTTATTAAAAAAGCAATGTCCGATATAACGAGTTTTTCGATACAACGCAAGGTCCTGACATTATATCAGGACTTGCCTTTACTGTTTTTCTGAAAATTTCATCCATTAATCTTATCTTTTCTACAGTGTACTCGTATCATCAATGTTCTATTTAGCAAATTTTAGTTTTGCTCTGAACACCGAAAGATAACAACACAACGAATGGCGAACAAATTACCATATTTTTGAAAATTGACATGTTGATGAAAGAAGATGAAATTTTTAAAATAAAATACGCAAATAAAAAAAAAAATCTGGAAGCCTCTGTCAAAACATAATTAATATTTTAGATAACAGGCATTTTTATAAAATAACGAGACCAAATTTTTTGTCTCCAAAAAATTACACCCAAAAACAAATAAAAAATTTACGAAAAATAAGGTTGTAACTAAAATGGTGTGCTTGTCCTTATGTAAAAGAAATTTGCACGATTTTCATGAACGAAGCGTTCTCTGATGTGTTGAACTGTCAATTGACTTAATTTAATAATTTTTTACATTAATACGCTGACTTTTTTCATCTTAATAGGTTGAACCCTACAAAATGTTAGGTAAAAAAATAGGGTGCAAACATATCACATAAACAATTTTTATTTGAAATTTCTTATAGGGAAAATCAAAACTTTATGTAGTCCCATTCTCCAAGTGGTAACTTAAATAAAATTAAGATTTCTGATTGACTTGATCTTATTTTATTTAAAAAATATCATAAAAAATATTAAAATAAAAAGCATTTTAAAGCTTTCGGAAGCCATTAACAAACCTAAGCAAGGACTTAGGAGAGACTTTATAAAGAACAGCGAAGAGAAGATTCGAGGTTTTCATAGGACACCCTGAATAAGCTTTCTATACTGTCGTATAAAAATTGAATTTCTTTTCCCCCTATGAATATATATGTATGTAGGTACTCGTACATTAAATTTTTCTTCTCATCCCCTTTTTTTCAACCATAAAAATTGTTTAATGCTTCACAAAATATTGCAACAATAAAAAAGAGTAGTAAAGTGGAAAAGTATAGAACGTTGCCCATGTCTGTTTCAACGACATAAAAACATCAAAATCTACCAGGGAATTATAAAAAGAAAAAAAATTTAGATTTAAAAAAAAAGAATAATAAATAACATACACTATGGCTGCAACAATAAAACAATAACAAAAAAAACGTTCAAGTAGAGAAAAGCAACATAATACAATCAAAAACAAAAAAGCAATGAAAAAACTCATATGGGTTCAAAAAAAACTACTTTTAAAAAATTTTCAAAAAAAAGTTACAGTGGAGTGAAAGAACAAAAAGTTGGAGAATGTTATAATCATAAAAGATTTCAACCTATTTAAGAGTATAACTACAATTACCATTATTACTAAAAAGCTTTAAAAGAGTGAAAAAATTTTAAGTCCAATGAAATCAATAGTTTCTGAGGGTTGATCAAACTTGTGTCTGGCGATAGAAAGCAACGATTACGATTTAACAGTTCCGGAAATATTTGTGTAATGTATGGATTCAAAATGTACAGTTCTACTCACACATGCATACGTATTGATATTGTTTGGTTGCTTGGAAGGATTTCGAAAATCACGAAACTTTTAAAATTTAAGAACTTTTTGTGATGAATGCCTACTCTGAACGTTTAAAGTGAATGAGTTATCAGTTATAGCTACAGCCATGTAGCTTGCTGACATTGTCGCAGACAGTGGTTCTAGTGGCAGCATAATTTACTTTATCACACTTAAAATAGACCTTAAGATGAGAAGATGAGGTAAAAACTTTTATGACAATATTTATCTTTAACAATTTAAGTTTTATGTATATAACTAATTACTATTATTATTCATGTTTGTGCTGAAAAAAGAAAATATTGAGCTTTTCTCACTTTCTGAAAATCTTATTTCTGAAATGTGAGAATCGTTTCCTTAAATAATCTTATATCCTAAATTTTAATAAGTCTTAACATTTTAAAGAATATTTGCATTTCATTCTCATTGTTTTATTTTTCCCATTTTTTGAGATACTGACTTTTTTAAAATTGAAAAATTTTTATCAGTGTAGTTTTCAACCTGAGGTAGGGGTCAGATGATTCCGAACAAACCAAACTATCAATGTCCTCTGCCTCCTAGCGTCATGTAAATAATCCGTGACAAGTTTTTTTTGCACCAATTTCGATGTAGTAAGTAGTTTTGTGAGGACCTTAAGTGATGCTTGGCTGTCACTGTAGATTCAGTGTCAGGCAAACCATACATGTCAAAATGTTCACAAAAAACACTCGAACGTAATCGAATCGAGTCGAATCAAATTTCGCAGCGTACACAACGAGTATACGTCTACGTAGCCACTGTTTGAGTTTTGCCGCAGTTGCCCGTGGGCGGCAGAATGTAGTATATGTGATGTAGATCCACAAAAACCGATTTTTCTAGTTGTTTCTTTCAACGTAACTCATGACATCAATTATGGCGAGCACTACAGCCTGAAAGACCAAAAATTGCACAAACCTTGATGAAAACTACAAAACGCAATTCGCTTTTTCTGGACACATTTGTTAAAATTCGATGACTTGAAAATAAGTGTGAACCATACAATCTGGGGTATGAGTAAATTAATGAGTTTGGCTACTAAAAGTTAAAATCTTCTCAGTTTTCTCTTAATAAATCGCACAAAAATTAGATATTCGACATTTTTGCACATGCAATGATTTTTTCCTAAGTATCTAGGGCTGTTATTTATTTAGCAACAAATTGTAAAATACAAATGACATCACTTAAAAACTTGTAATATATAAGAGACATTAAAATTTTTTATTATAATTGAAAAAAAAATTTCTTCCACTAAATCAAAAAAAATCCCCAAAACTAAAACGTCAGTCGACTGCAACGACAGGTCAGCCCAGCCTACTGTAGAATTGCATTTCGCGTTACAGCAGATTGGCCGATGCAGTTGCGCGCTCCGTGCAGCTGCTGTTAATGATGATTACAGACTTTTTTGTTTTTGTTTTTGTTTTTGCCCGTTTTGTAATAATTCAATTTTTTCATTATTTCAATTTTTTAATTGAATCGCAACTTGTTATGAACACAAAAATAAGCAATGAAAAAATAACACACTAATTAGATAAAAATAAAATTTTTAAAATTTTCAATTCGAAAGCAAAAAAAAAGTTATTTTTTTTTTATATCTCTACGAATTTTTCAGATCGCACGCCAAGGTATTTCGAAAAATAAAGCAAATTGTTGAATGATCAAAATGTTCATGATGAGGAGATAACAAATGCTAAAACAACAACAAATGCATTTCATTTGAAATTGTCTTAAACTTTTTATTTTAACATATACATATGTACTTGTATATCCCTATTGGGGTGTTTATTTTGAAATCTTTATAAATGTAGTTTTTCCCCCCCATATTTCAGCTTGAGTATTAAAAATAATTGACCCGAAATTTGAGCTTACCAGCTCAAACCTATAAACGGCGTTAAATAAATTTTAGTCGGTCTGTGTATTGCAGAATAATTTCTATGATATTACGAATTCACTGTCGACTACTATGATTTTAATAGATTTTGTGGGAGACGGGCTGAATTTTCAAGACAACCCTGCCTCCAAAATATACCTCTGGTATATAGATATCTACATATGTATATAACTTTGTGCTCAAAGAAGCGTATAATATTTAAGGAAAAATTTTCTCGAAGATATTTAAAAATTAAAATATTTTGCTGATGATTTTTTATCATATAGGAAGCAAAATTTCACATTGCGACAGCTCAGTATATAACCCCAAAAAAATCTATTAATTTGAGAAACCTGGATCCGTGGGGAGATATTTTGTGTATAAGACGACATTGAAACTAACAATTTTTTTAATGAAACTTTTGATTTCAAAAAAACACTTGAGTTATCAAGTTTTTGTTTAGATTTGACGTCATGGGTTTTTGAATTTATTATCTTCCGTTACCGTTAGTCTGCTCTGTTTTTTTTGTCTTCGAATTTTTTATCAATTCAAAAAAATCAATAAATTACCCTCTTTTTCTTGAATATGAAACTTATTTGTGTATTTTGTCATTTTTTATATATATGTAAGTATGCGCAAAATATTTTGCTTAATTCTTTGCGTGCTTTTTATGGGCAAATTTTTCATATTTTGCCAGTCGCGACATTATTTTTGCTGTCAGTTCGCCTGACGGCGACTTTATTCGTTAAGTTTTTAACATAATTTTTTTACGCTCTTCGGCCTTTTATTATGTTTTTACAAAATTTTTTCATTAAATTTTTTTTTAGCTTGGGTCTGTGTGCTTGTTTTTATATGAATTTCCGTTTGCCAGTTTTTGTCGTTTTTTTTTGTTCAGTTTTCTTTTTCAACTTTTTTGTTGTTTTGTTTTTTATATTTCGAAAAATATTTCTCTACGTTCATTTTTAACATTTTTGCTTCATTTCTTTTTTCTACAATTCTGCGTATTTTGTTCCCCCCGTTTTTGCAAAAAGAAAAAGAAAAAAACATTTGAAAAAACCAAACAAATTTAAAATTTTCCATAAAATTAAATATGTAATAACGACAACAAAAAACAAAACATACGGACATAGATATAAAATTTACGCATATAAAGAAATAAACTGCCATGGGTAGAGATAAAAATAGAACGCTAGATATTAAATTGAAGAATAACAGCAAAAAAATAATTTTATTATTATTTGCTTAAAACATTTTTTTAATTAAAACGTGTTTGAAAAAAAAATACAATCAACATTTTTTATGAAATTTGTTCTCTTTATTTTTCTGGGAACTTTTTTTTATACTCCTAATATGTGCTTTGGAACTATCGCATCAAAGAAGCAATAAATATTATAGAATTTTTGTTTTGCAAATAAAAATGTTACTTAGGAATATTTTTTTGTTTGTTTTGGAACATGTATTCTAAAGCAGAGATGCGCATGAAAATTTTTTCGAGAGCTGTTTACAACAACATCTGGTAAAAAATCTCAAAAATATTTTGGGATAAAATTCCTAGTATTGAAAAATATTTTGCGAAAAAATTCCTAGTATTGATGAAAATTTTTAAATAGCTGCAGCAAGCTAATTGCATGGAAACAAAGAAAAACAAAAACAAAAATCTGGAGCTCAGGGAGCAAATGAATTGAACACAAAATCACACAAACAATAAAGCGCGTTGAAGACAAAACTACAAAAACAAAAAAACCATGCAACGATAGCGAACCGAAATTATTTAATTTGAGTCGATGCGTTGAAGAATAAATTACAGGAACAAAATACATTGCAGTCCAAAATGATGTAGCTCGAATAACGAAAAGATCTCGAAGTGAGCTCAATATTTTTTGTTATTGTTGTAAGAGCTGGAAGAGCCAAACGAGCTATGGGCTGCGTATTCTTGCTCCAAAGTATAGAAGTTAGTGGCTCAAAATAGTCCACTGTATTTTTTAATTTAACATATACAATCGTCTATAATAGGGATGCAGATATACGCGTTTTGGCCGTTACGTTTGTCACAGTGACTGACAATGCATTGAAAAGAAGGATTAATTATGACGCAAAGTTGTAAAATCATTATGAATAAATCAACAGCCATAAGTAAGAAGGATTCCATTTTTTATTTATATTTTAATTTAATATATTTGTTAAGTATTAAAGTTAATGATTAAAATTAACACTAACTAGGTTTATTTACAAAGCACAACATCCTAAAGTTATGCGGGGAAATGCGATTTCGCAATTCTGTTTGGATTAAAACTGCCGTTGAAAACAGTCGCTCGGATGCGACAGAACTCATTTGAAAATTGAAATACATATGTGCCAATTTTTTTAAATTTACGTGCAAAGCCTCATTACGCCAAAAACTCAGAGCATCTGTTGCAATATTAGTAAATAAAAGATTCTTCACTTTCCATTTTAACTTCAAGAGCCAACAACAGATCGGCGGCTATTTGGAGGAGTACCGGCTGGTTTTCTTTGTCTTTGATGTCCTCCAGTACTTTTCGAAGACTGTTAACTAACGGAATAGCGTCGGATAATACAGCAGTGGCTTTGCTTATTGATTTTGTAACCTCTTCAAAATATTTCAATATGTTTACCACCTTCTCCATCATGATCCATTCGTCAGTTGAAAGTTATACTTTGCAATTTATGCGTGGCAAACAAGCTTTTACTGTAACTTGTTGCTCTAGTAGTCGCCTTAAAGCTTCCAGCGACGAATCCCGACAAGTAGATATGTCTTGTATTAGAACGTGATTCGGAACATTATGCGCGGATTGCATTTCTTTCAAAATCTTACTGCTACTAGTGGAATCACTAAAGTGTCCAATAATAGACATTGCTTTGGTGATCATGTCATTCACGTTTTCCTGGGTAAAAAGGCTCTTTGAGGCACAGGAACATTTTTTGTATATATTGGTGTATGGGCAAATATTATAAATATCGCCGATATCGATATTTCGGAATATACTGGTATATCGGTAATCGTATCGGTTGCATCCAAAGTCTAAAAGTTAACAGCTCGATACTGCGCTCTTGATTTACATTGAAAATCACTGATGGTTTTCCTTTGGCAGATTTCTTTTCATAAAATTCAGTGTATGTACTGCGATAATGATTGAATTTTTTCTGTAGGAAGCAAAGATTGCTCATACGACTGATTGTCTGTAAATAAATTTTTCATGGAAAACCATCAAAAAATAAAATTGTTTTTGCCGGTCTAAAAACTGGTAAAAAAAAACTTTCTTGTTTTGTTCATTTGTAGGTTTTAAAAGTATCTTTGACAACAAAGCCAACAGTGAAAAAAACGTTTTTTCTTTTATATAAAAAGATCGAAAAAAATTCTTTTGGACCTAAGGACTAGTGGAAAATTATTTTTATATTTATTTGCTGGGCTTTGTTGTCAAAGATACTTTTAAAACTCACAAACGAACAAACTAAAAATATGTTTTATGTTGCAACTAAGTTCTGTGTGTCCAGCACAATAAGGAATTATGTCCAGCACATTTCGAAAAACTGTTATTAGTGGCCGATTGTTAGCAAATTGGAAAATTATTTAGTTTATCGAGCATTAATAGTACCGAAATTCCTATAAAATTCAATTGAACATAAATTGATTTCGAATTTTAGCTAAATCAAAGCTAACACATTTTTCTAAGTCGAGAATAATGCGTGGATTTATTTAAAAAAAAAATTCAATTTTCAACTTAAAACCTATCAAAAAATTCTTGTGCGACATATTGTTAGAGAAAAGGAAGTCAATATTCTTAAGAAAAAATACGTTGCGAGTATGTATACACAAGTTTTTTATTACACAAAGCAACAAACTTTTGACATTGCAAAAAGAAAATAAAACCAAACAAATAGAGTTTCTATCTTAAGAAGAAGAAAAAAAGATAACTAATGTTTTTTGGGCTCAATCTCTTAAAGTTCAGCAACTTGAAAGCCATGTGGAACGTGGTACCACCGCATATGTACAAGTTTGCAGCACACAGTCGCAAATAAATTTTTTTGTTTTTTTAACTCATGCAGCAGCAAATAAGGCCAAGTGCAGTGCAACAAGAAAACGAAAAGTTGTACGAACAGATAAAAAAAAGTATCGCATTTATGCGATGCGTACGCACAAATGTGATGATTTTCCTATCCTTCCTGTGTTGTTGCTATGATAGCTCGCGTTGTTGTTGTTGTTGCTGTTATTGTTGGAGCTGCAATTTTCTGGCTCGTTGTTTTCTAAACGGAGTTCACTTCGTAGCCTCGTAGAAGAGAAGCAGCAATAAAAATGATTGCCAACTCAGATGCTAGGCTTAGCTAGCACGAAGCTTGTTAAACGACTTTTTTCTCTCTGCTTAATTTTGAGGAATCTAACATTTTCAACAAACCAAAAAGAACAAATAAAAAAATTGCAACCAAAAGGTAAGCAAAAAAAAGTTGACAGCAAAAAGAAATGAGAAAAATGTTGGACAAAAACGACGTTGCTGTTGATGCTGACCAATGTCCAGTTCAGTAGTCGCTTCCTTCACACTTTATGAAGGAGACACAAGGGAATGAAACATAAACGTGAAACAAACTTCAAATGTTCACATTTTTAAGAAGTTTTTGTATTTCTTTAAAGACGAAAAATCTGAAAGCAAAAAAAACCATGTTAAAGGAAAGAAATTTCTAACTAACATATGAAGAGACTGTATTGTGCTTGAACAGATACCAGAAAAGATAAAAGATCTGACCGAAAAAAATTATGTGTGAATTGGACACTGTCTTTTTACGATCAGCAAAGAATACATATAAAATTACTACAGCTCTTCTAATATTTACGGATGTACATATATTTTTAAATTGTTTCGTATATTTTAGAAAGTTGTTAAGAAGGTTGAAATCCCAACATTGATTTGTTACAGACAAAAGCATTTCGTAACAAAAATTAAATTAAACGAGCTATTTACGACAGTTAAAGCTTAATACTGCTACTATCCTACAACTCAGTAGCACTGTAGAGCCTGAACAAAATTTCTAGAACAATTTCGATCTATGATGCATTCTGATTTTGTCACAACATTTTCTATCATTCAGCTCTTCTTTTGCTTCTACCCACCAAAGCGACCGTGCGTCTTTCCTGATCGTGTGCCCAGCATTTTTACATATGTTTTCCCAGTTCCGATAGAAGTATGGTTTATAGTCCAATTAATTTCGTGATTTGAGATCGCGTGGGTCCAGCAAATTATCAATATCCTTCTGAAATTGAAATTTGCAAAAGTTTGTATGGGTCTCGGCTGTGTTCATGTGAGGGTCTAGATTTGCAAGCATAAAGCAACACTGGTTGAACAGTTGATTTAAATATTCAAAGTTTAGGTCAGTCTTGAGTACAAAGACACTTAATGCTTTGTTTATTCTTGCTGTCACGTCTTCCGTGGTACCGTTTTTAGTAGTGATAACGCTGCCAACATGGCAGAACAAAGTATTGGTCCCGTATGTATTAAAATTTAGAGAACGCGCTGTTATTGATACTCGATAAATTTTCGTCAATACGTAGTCCAGCCTGCCTGGTCGCTGAGCCGTGAAAATTCTGTTTGCATATAAGACGATTATGATGACAACAAGACGATATCACCGGCATAAGCCAGCTCTACAGATGACCTTAACACTTCCATTGTATCCAATGATTCCCAGTAAGAGTGCGGCTTAACACAACATCCATCACAATTAGAAACATCAGAGGAGGAATCAAGCAAATGTGATCCTCACCTACTTTAGATATCCCACTGTACTGGTTGTCGAATATTTCAAAAACACCGATTTATAAAGTTTTCAAGCACTTGAACCAAAGACACAAACTTTTTTCCAGTATTAGTCAACCAGATTTGTTCTCAAAATACTGTAACATTATGTAAAATATGGAATTTTAAGATTTAACTTTTTTAACACAAAAGAAGGAATAGGATATAGAGGAAACCTTTTCAGTATTTTCATTTCTAATACTGATTAAATTTTTTACTCCAAGATTCATTCTTGAAAGAATTTTTCCAACCTTTGACTAAAGAAACATCTTAATACATTGGACAATCTCAAAAAAATCAAATTTTAGAAGAAATTAAATGCCACGCCTTAAAAAATCTTTCATACTACAAATCATATACATACATGCTGCGTAAAAGGTCGTTCATCATTTAATGTTCTTTTGACTTTTTCCTCCAATTCGAACCCAAAAAGAAAAAGAAGGAAAGAAACTAAAGCCACCATAGCGCATCCATCAAGAATTTGTCGTTACTTTTTCTAAGACTTTTTCTTCCTACTCTGACAGGTTTTTTGCTGTTACTTTTTTTTCTTATTTCTCTGTCATGTCGTATAGTACATCTTTTTGCCAAGAGTTTTTCTACAAAAATCTATATAATTTTTTCCAATTTTTATATTTTTTTTTTGCCTTTCTGCAAAAACGCAAAAAAATGACGCTTGCATCTAAGCTGAAACGAGCGAACAGCAGCGTTGAGCTGGGCTCCAACGTTGAATTCTTCATTATATCTTTGAGATTTTTTTCTATTTTTGTCGTTTCTTTTTTGTTTTTTTTTTTGTATTTTCCTCACCTTTCATAGCAAGTTTTTCTGATTGTTTACTTCTCGGTATTTTTTTTAACATTTTTTATTTATTTTCAACAAAGCAGCTGGAAAAAAATTGCCTTTCCTTGAAGTTTTTTGTTGTTGTTATTTGTGTTGCTGCCCGCTGCTGCTGAAGCCGTTTTTGCTGCATTTATTTTTGCGTTTTTACAAATTTTCCAATTTTATTTTTCTGCCAGTTAAGTTCTACATTGTTGTTTTCGTCGTCGTTGTTGTTGTTGTTCGGTGCGCTTTTTTATTTTAATTTGTGTATATAAACGTAAATTTATTAATATGTCGGTAGATATTCATGTTTATTTATTTTTACGACTATAGTAGTAGCCTTTAACTATAAATTAAATTTTATATTGGAAATGAGATTTTTTGCTACAAACTTTTTTCAATAATTTTGCTAGTCAAAATTGTGCAAGAAAACTTGCTTATTCTAAGTGATTGTTCGAAACTATAATATGTATATATTACGATTTCCCCTTAGTCGATTTTCTACTTAAATTAAATCACTGAATTTGCTAACTACATATGTATGTATGTACTTCGAAATGAGAGATCGACGTTAATGATATTTTTGATAATATTTTTGGCAAAAACTACCTATTACTCAAATGTATATACATACATAGATACATCATAAATGGTAATTTTAAAAAATATTTTCAAATAAGACAATTTTTATAAAATATTGATAGTCCTCAGGTAGCTAGTGCTAATATTAATTCGAGTTTTAATGAAAGTGAACAAAAAATAACATCAATTATTCTAGCAATTCTAGCAGTAATTTTGCATTTGCTGCAAAAAATATCTGCGTCGCTTGATGATTTCAGAAAATATATGAGTCACTAGACAATTAAAAAAATACTATCCATTATTACTTGCATGTAAATTTTAAAAGTTCTTTTAGAAACTACATGGAAAATCGATAGAAATGCGAAACTAGAGTTGTAATAAAATTGCGTTCTCAGTTTTAACTTAGGGCATCAGGACTCTAAGTCGACTGAAAAGTTGTTTTGTCTATTATCCTCTCTTATGTGAAACTCTTATTATCATCATAAGGAAAACACGATACAAGAGGTCAAGTGTAGTAAAACTACGCATTCTCAATTTTTACCTAGAGGGTCAGAATTTTTTTTTTGTAATGACAATAAAATTTGTATGATACCTTGACTTGGTCATTACGATTATAAACCCTAGAAAGTATAATACATTTATGTAAATTCGCAGAAGATACAGCTAATGTTGGAAAAATCCATAAAGTTGGACTTTCGCAAATCATCAGTTCTAAATATTTGCTTCAACGCTTGGGTATTTTTACCATGAAAACGAGATTTTCCAATTATTTTGAGCTTGTTTTGTTGAAATAAAAACCCAATTTAATATAAATGAAGTTTTTTTATATATGTACGTTCTTCTAACCAGCTTTATCTACCACGTTTGGTCTTTGTTTTTTTTTTCCTTTTTCGTTTTTTTATGTTTTCTTATTTTATTTTGCTTTTTACGGTAAGAAAAAATTTTGTTTTTACGCTTATTTATTTCTGCTGTTTTTGTTTTTTTTTTTTTTTGGTATTGAAAGTTTTTGTTATCTCAGTTTTTGTCAGTATACTAAAATATTTCCGCATAAAAAACAAAAAATCAGCAAAATTTAAAAAAGTAAATAAACAGCTGCAGGCAGGTCCCGATTTTTTTTTTTTAATGATTCATTAAGTTTTTTTTTAATTTTAGGTTTTTCTTTTTGTTCTTATTTTGCTATTTCTTAATTAATGTAAATTTTTTATGTTTATTAAGATATTATTTTTAATTTCAAATTAAACGTAAAACCACAAGGTAAGAGAAATTGCTGGTAAAGCTGATGTTGCTGTTGTTGAGCCTATACGGACAGCAACAGAAAAAAATCCCAGCACAGGTTGAAGCAGCACCAGCAGAGACAACAACAACAACAACAGCAAGAAAAAGTTAATAATTTTTATGTCTTAGTATCTAACGAATGTATTTTTCGTTGCTATTGCTATACAGCTTATGACTAAAGTGCAAATGAATGAAATTTTTTTTTTTGTATTTGTTTTGTCATTGTGTTTGTTGCCGTTGTTTTTTAAATTATTTAACGCAAAACTATTTAGACTTGTTTTTTTATTCATTTTTTGTTGTTGTTTATTTTACACATTAAAATAATTGCATATTTTTTTCAAATTTGTATTTTCTATGACAGCCTCTCAAGGGGAATTTCAGTCGGTTTTTTTTCTGGCTCGTAAATTTTTTTTAAGTTATTAATTTTTTATATAAGATTAGTTTTTGTTGCTGCTGTTTTTATTAATACAATTGTGCGGCTGTGTTTTTTTCAATGTTTTTTTTTATTTTTCAATTTTATAGAAATTGTAATTTTTAGTGCTTTCGTTATAATTTAAATATTTTTTTTTCCTGAAATCATTAATATTCAAGGAAAAGTTTTAAACAAGTTAAATAAAATTTCCGGACGTCATGCAAACTTTAAGTGATTTTTTAATACAAATAGTTGGTGTAATTGAGTTTTGTAAATAAATTATTGTACTAAAAATAGATTATGTTAATAATGAATCTTGACACGTTTGATTTCTGTATAACTATCCACACCTGCCTAATTCTTTTTATTTTGTTTGCATGAAAGTTGTGTGTGGCATATTCTAATTTTTTAAGATCAATCAGCTTCTGAAATTAGTCCAGTACATTAGTAAAAACTGCGTTTAAGTCGACTCAACCAATGAAAGTAGATACATATGCTATTTAAAATTTGATACAACTGCCCATGTACATAACGTACATATGTATGTATGTGTATGTGCACCACTGCCGGATTAACAAAGCAAGGGGCCCATGGGCACAAGAGTGGTGGGGGCCTATCCGGACTGAAAAAACGAAACCGAAGTAACGCTCGCTCGTTATTTTTATATTGGTGGGGGCCTTATTGGTGGGGGCCCAGGGGCACGTGCACGTAGTGCCGTTTTGTAAATCCGGCACTGATGTGCACATATACTAAAGAAAATACAGTATCAATTTTTAAGGAATTTTTTAAAAACAGTAAGACAAAATATTTATCATATACATATGCACATACAAACATACATACATACATACATATATACATACATACATACATACATACATACATACATACATACATACATACATACATACATACATACATACATACATCGACAAAATAAAGACAGTTTTCAATGAAACTCGTTATTTAAGATCAAGGAGATAAGGATCACAATTAAAGCTGTTTAAAAAAATTAATTTTCTTTAAAAAGATCACCGCAATCAAATCACTTGAACGATGCAATTCGAGAAGAAACGTTGATTTTGCTTTGATATTGGGCCAAGCTCGAAAAAAACACTAAGAACCTTTTAAAAACCAAAGTTTCAAAAATCAAATTCATTTAGACCGTTTCAGTGCTGTTCGATATAATAAATTTGTCGCTGCGATAATGCAATATTTCAGAGGGAAATAATATATGTACTTCACAAGGGATCCAACCAGTTCTCTGAAGTCAAAGCCGTAACCAGTAAACTTTTCAGATCATTTCACGTTGAGTTCGGACCTCTGATTCCTCAGAAATGCCGTTTTATCTAGTGTAAGTTAATATATTTGGGGTAGGTCTTCTGTGTACGGGTAGGCAGTAATTTTTTATTAATTTTTGTGCTTTTAATTAAAAAAAATGCGATATACATATGAACATATGTAGGTTCAGAAATCTGGAAGAGCTCTGAAAGCCATTATTTATTAGTTATGACTATTCAAATATAATTATATACATAATATCCATTTGTTTTTTACTCAAATCTTTTAAAAAAGGCTCACAAATCAATGACATGGATCTACATACATACACATTGCCTTATTTTCTATTTTAAATAGATATGTCCATAGAAAACTGATAAAGAAATTTCCGAAAATTGATAAAAATTATGAATGTCAAATTTAACTAGTTAGGGTGATATTTTTGAACTTGCCAAAAATTAAATACCCAACACCGCGTTAACAGTACAAGCGTGATTTAGTGTTAAATTTTCATTAATAAGATTTTTCCCCACCACACTATGTGCTGTCTGGTTTGACTAAAAATACCCACTTTTAATTTGGGAAAATTCCTTAAGTACTTATACATAGCTTTCGGTTTAAATTCGCCAAGTTCTTGGCCAGAGCTTTTCAGAATCATGCGTGATATTTGGTTTCATTTCTTAAAATAATTCTTCAGTAGGCGTCTCCGAGAACCGATTTCGACCATTTTCAATCCCAAGAACCTTGTTTAAAGGTGTAGCTTGTGTACGGAATTCCATTATATCGCTTAATTTTCCCGTAATCGCGATTTCCACGGACAGACACACACAGACAGACAGACGGACAAGCAAACGGGCATTGCTAAATCCACTCAGGCAGTGACGCTGATCAAGAATATATATACTTTTTTATGCGTTACAAACGGAATGACGAAGTGAATATACCCTGAATGTAGGGTATAAAGAGAAAGAAATTGCTCTTCTAAACTTCTAAACAGGTAAACAAGGCGTGCAAATATAACAACAACAGCAACAAAAACAGCGATAGCTAACCGAAAACAAAATACCTATTATTTTGATATTTTTATAATTCATTGTTTTGATTTCGTGTTACACAAAAAAATATTTCGATAAATTAAATACGCATAAAAGTTTTAAATTAATTTAAATTAAAGAGACCGAGAGAAAATTAATTACAAATTAACTGTCAACAACACTGAGTTGCTTGTATAGGCAATGTAACGGCGAAGTACAAAGAGTGATGGTGTTGATGATTAGACGTATGTGTGCGGAGACGGAAACGGAGAGGTGAGTATTTGAATTTAAATGCAGTGTATGTATGAATGAATTGTAACTGTTGAATGTGAGCGAGTAACTTTTCAAAATACAAATTGTAGCGTGAAGGGGATTAAACGGGAGCATAGAATGCAATGTGGAGCCAATGGTGACGACAACAGCAACAACAGCTACAAACACAAGAGCGCCAAAGCGATTGAATTGGGCAAGTAGTTGATGAAGAAATCATGCAACTGTGTGGTTGACGCCGCCACTGCTGCTGTTGTCGTCGCTGTGCCAATGAACTTGAATTTTAGGCCAAAATACAACGAATTTCGGGATAAAAACAAAGAATCTAATAAAAACGAATCATGCTGATGATGAGAGAAAACAAAATATAACAACAACAATGCAAACAAAACCAATTGAAAAAGAAGCAGTAGCAATAAGCATCTACGGTGATGAACTTTGTAAACAAAAACATGTGGTAAAGTGGAAGCAGCATCAGCCGCTGGCAAAAAACGACATCAAAAATTATGAATAAAAAAAATGCTGTTAATTTAAATTTGAAAACAAAATTGCCTGAGTGAATATACAAAATACAATTTTGTGTGTACTATAAATGATAAAAATATTTTCATTTATTACTTTTATGCATTTGCGGAAGTGTATTTGTCATATTTTTTTTGTTGTTTAAAAATATTAAACATGTTTCTTGGTTTTTTATTTATTTTTGTTTTGTTCTTAATACGTGTTTACAAAAATTACTCACCTTTTTTGTTATTGTTTTAAATTGCTGCAATAAATTGAAATTTATTGCGCAAAAAAATTAAATGCTTCCTTATTTCGTTGCTGCTGCTGATTTTTTAAATTTATTTTTAAATTGCAGTGCAATTTTTTACCGTATTTTTAATTAAACTCTTAAATGTTATTTTTTGTATTTTTAAAAAATTTAACGCAAGTCATTTAACCAGGAAACAATTTGTTTTTGGTTATCAATAAATTTTTAATTAATAGCGCTGTGACGATTTTAATTATTTACACTTGTTTATTAAAAGTTTTTTCAACTTTATTTATTTAGATTTTTTATTCGTATGAAGCTCACTTATTTGATATGAATTTCTTTTGCATTTATTTTGCTGTTTTTTGTTTGTTTTGTTTTTATGCACTTCTCATATTTTTGTTTTTCTTTTTTGCCATACAATAAATAGGCAAAATTTAAAGGGAAAAATATAGAAAAACACAACTCTCACAGTTTATTTTTTAACCTCTTCCCAAATTTTACACGTCTAATAACGCGTACCGTTAAAATCCAACTGACGAAGTCTTGCTTTGCCAATTATTTCCAATCCGAATAGTTTTTGTGCTCTTCCTTTTTTCTCGTTCACTTCTCAAAGTTTTTGCTTTTGATGAAAAGAAAAAGTCTCACAAAAACAATCCAAAAGTTAATCTCTGCTTCTCGTGTTTTGTTTGTTTTTGTTGCTCTTGACGTTTGTGCTTCACATGTCTCTGGGCTGTGTTGAATAAACAGCTGGAAGGGTTGCCAGCTGATGAAGATAAACAAAAATAAACGAAATTTTGCTTATTGAATTCATGAATTCCTGCCATCAAATAAATACGTCATCGTGGAAAAGTTTTCTTAGCTATAATTTTTCTTACGAGTTTTTTGCTTTAAGTCATCTCCGATATATTTTTCTCGGTTTTTTTCCTAGTAAATATTACGAGTCCACTTAATTTTTTTATTTACATCAATTGAATTGCGCAGCTTGAAATTTTGTTGGGTTAGTTTTAGTGCATCATATAATTTTGAATTGGCAGTCGAAGCGTTTACGACCCTCAATGCAACTTTTGTGTAATATTTCATAACAGCTTATAGAAAAAAAAGGCTTCATTATACAAAGAGATTTAAAGCTATATAGAAAAGCTTTGCGAGAAAGGCTCTGAAAATGTAATAAGTGAGCAAAGCGATGAAAGTCAAAGATGATATCTTTGTTGAATTTGAAACATCTGAATCACAGTATGCCCACTTTCCTTATGTACTTCATAGGATGTTAAATATGGCTAGTATTAAAACGTATGTATTTTGAGGTCATACTGTAAATAAACTCACCGGAAAACCCTTGAACAGAAGGAAATTTATGTTGAAGTTACATAAATCACTACTAGATCCGTTGTCATCAAAGCTTTCTCATGTGAAATGTTTTCGCTTCTCCATTCACTCCTACAATCAAAATATTTACCGCCGCCAGTGAATATTAAAGCAGGAACATCTGAACCTTCGAATCGAAGAACATTTCATGTCTGTCCTTCAAAAAAATTATGCATGACAACGCACTTTTCTAACCACTATTAGAAGCCTAATTGCACTGAACATCGTACTAAGCTTTACAGCAAATGCACTAAAATATCTTTCTTCTAAAAAGAATTCCTTAAAAAGTACTTAATAAAACTGCATACCTTCAATTTAAAAAAAAAAAATTAGTATTTTGTTAATTTTAACATTAAAATCATAAGTCGTACAATTTACAAGGTTTATCCTTAACCGTTACTCCTATACATATGTATGTACATACATACAATTCTTTAAATTTCATCGTGGAAAAATTTCCTTAGTTACAATTTATTACAAATTTTTGGTTGAAAGCCATCTCCAATATACTTTGTTTCGGCTCGTATAGAAAACAATTTTTGAATAGTTTATTCAGGATAATTCAGTATGCATGTATATGTATTTATTAACTTTATTTATATTTATTAACTTTCAAAAATTTATTTCACTGGTAAAAGAGGTTGAAAATCTGAGATTTTATCCCGCAACACTGCTGAGATATTGGAGTGAACATATTCACTTATCTAAAATTTAGAAGAGAAAAGTTTCTCTTTAGCTTTGTTTTATTTAATTATTTAATATGGACTTACCGCCATCCGTAAGTCCCAATATGTTTTGGTTTTTGACACAGAAACTTTTAAAGTATTGGACAAGTTATCAGCCCATTCTATTAATTTTTTTATGTCCTTCACTGAATACGCAAAATACGGGCGATAACCAGCTTTTTTAAAATCATCATTTTGACCGAAAACTATTGAATTAGTGAGAAAGCCGATGCATTGCACTAAAATATAAACAACCTGTGTGCTGTCTTCCATTTTCAGAACTTCGTCATCAATAATATGTAACATTTTAATGAGCTGTGAAAACTAATAATGAAAGGAGAGTAAAAATATTAGAGGCAAGGACTTTCAGTTAACATTATTAAAATTTTGGAAATCAAGTTTTTTATATAAACGCGGCAGTAGTAGCTGTGCTGGTGATTTAAGCAATAATATTAAGACATGGGCCCTTTCTCTTCGAGCTTAATTCAATGATAAATATTTAAATCTGTGCTTCGCAGCGATTCTGTTTCTAATTGAATGGTTATAAATGGTGTATGATTTTTTTTATTATTGGCGACTAAGTAAAGACATTGACATAGTCGGAACCACGTCTTAGCTTTAAGAGACACCTTCCGTTAAAAGTTGTGCATAAGTTCGAAATTCATTTAAGTCCGAGAATTGTGGACTCTAAAACATTATATCTGTGGCGTTGAGGCAAAATGAGTTAACTCCATCTCTAAGCAAAATCGAGGTAAGCGTGCCGTTCCATTTAGTTTGAGTATAATTCTATATATAAATTAGACGTAAGTAAAGTGGCCATGGCATGTCAAGTGTTTGTCAAACACTATAAAAGCAATTTTAATACAATTTGGTATGGTACTTTTATTTCAGTTAGTTTTTCACTCTGGTAAAAATTGGAAAGATTGAACAAGTCTCGAACATCAAACGTTTTTAAGTCTGCCTAAAACCAGCAGAGTACGAATCACTCGATATTTTAAAAAAGTATGCGAATTATTCAGGACACACTTTGAAGGACATGCTAAACCATTTTAACTTTGGGTTGGAACTTGCGGAACAGCTGTTGTGGCACTATCCCGTAGAATTGAGGACGACTAGTTGCCTTAAGCACAATCATTCTGCTCACACCAATGAATAAAACCAATATATTATCAAGCATGCAAATAAGTTTCAGTATTACACGCACCTCATGAAAACAATACATTTCCAATGGAGTTTCTGTTATCTCGCTAAGTATTGCCCACATTAGACAGTTAGCAATGGCACGTCCAGTTTCACTTGCAACAGATATTTGATGACAAATTGATAAAATGTTAAATGCAAAGTCAATGCCATCAAATTTTAGACCTTCGTACAAACGTTTGGTGGCCACATGTAGCTTTGAAATATAAAATAAAGAGTCTGAACAATTATTCTCTACGGAAATAGTGCAAAATTCCTACATGCATTGGACTAAGTGTGTCAATGCAGCGAAAGGCTTTTTGTAGTAGATGTGAGCGCAACTCAAGATTCGATGGTTTCGCGCCAACAAAGTAGACCATACTGGCAGCTACAAAGAAGGAAGTCATCTCATCTAGATTAAACTCATTTTTGAGAAGTTGCAGCAAATTTTTGCAAATCTATAAGAAATATTTTACAAAATTAGCTCGAACACTAACAAAAAGTGGCAAAGTTACCTTCTCTATATCATCGGTTTCTTCTAAAAATTTACACCGGTCTGCCAGACAGGTTTCTTTCACATACTTCCGCACATCTTCCAGTTTGTATCCAGGTTCGAAGATTAATTTCAATCCGTCTTCTTTCAGATCATCATCCATTTTATTTTTTCGGTTTCTTTTTTTGATAACAATTGCAAAATTACATTCAATTCAATGATTGAATTCAATATTTTTATAAACAAACGACAGCTTTTCGCCAAAGTCAAGCGTTGCCAATTCAATGAACTCATTGAAATTCCGAAAAAAAGTAGTGTTGTGGTAAGTTTAAAAAAACTTCCAACTGGACTGAAAATTTCGCAGCATTTTTTTGCAATTTTGTAAGAGGAAATTCTAATTAAAACTACGTAACGTAAATGAAATTCCAAATTCTGAATTTGTCGATCAGAGTTTTTATATTTTTTTTAGTTTTACTCCTTTTTTTATTGGCACTGTTCAATATTTTTGTAAACAGGATGGATGACATTAAGCTTTCCGCCAAAGTCTAGCGTTGCCAGTAAGAGAAAAATCAACATTTTTGAAGAATAACTCTATTGAAAATTTTGAGACTAAGTTCACACCAGCATTTTTTCAACCATAACTCTAGCATTAATATAACCAACGTGCGTTCCAACGACCGTTGATGGTGTGGCTTATTGCATATGATTTTGAGTTATGATGAAACGCATGTTGAAAAAACGCTCGTGTGAACAGAGTCTAAATGCAGTATTTTCTTTTTGACAGGTCTAGAGATATCACACATGCTTGTTTTTACTAAACTTTGCTTTTTTTAAAGACCTTTGACCCTGATAACGAATATTGAATCAAAAGGTGAGCGAAACACCTAATTTCGGATAATTAATCAACGGAAGTAGCGGGTATAGTTAATCAATAAATCCTGTTCAGTTGAAAAATTCGTTAATACTTCACAAAGTGAAGACTTCAGGTGAAAGGAAATTTAATTTATTTGAACGATGGGGTATAAAAATATGCGCTGGAGACTTTTAGATACAAAGATTTAAATCAATTTTTGACCGCATTTAAAAAAAAAACTTTTTAAAATCTATATCATTTAAATATAATTTTATTAACATAATAATAAATTTTATTGTTATTCTTTGATTGATATACCTATTATAAATGACTATTTTTACTGAAAAACATATTAAAGAACTCAAAAAATTTTTTCAATGTTATGGTGTAAGCTGACAACATTTTTTCTATAGTGGTATTTTCATATAAGAGTTTAAAATTTCATGTTAACTCTCTTAAAAAATATCGAAAGGTTCTCCAAAACTAATCAATCTTAAAGATTTTTTTATTGCTGTGTTCTCAATTATTTTATTGTGATCAAAACATTGTTAAAACATTGTTGGCCAACAGATAAGGTGCAGGCAGTGCTGCAAGCTTGTACGGAAATCAATTTCATGTGTATAAACACCCGGGATGGTTTTTCAGTACATTTGTACTTTTTCAGGACATTCGCATTGTGAAATATATACGTCACTTCATTAGTTTCATTTTTAGTACATTCAGTAAAATGGACGAATTTTAAAATTGCTTGAATTTGCACTATTTCATAAGACATATTTAACATTTTTTTAGTGATGCAAAAGACGTGTAGAATAAAATTCAAACGACTTATTTTCTACCCAAAAAAATTGGAATAACCTTGTTTTTTTCTTTAGAACTTTTTTGTTTTTTTTTGGGTTCGGGTATATGACCGAAGCACATGTTTGCATTCGTTTTCAAAAAATACATATCTACTCTAAGCTCAGTACATTCTCACAAAACTCCATCAATGATCACTGATTAACACTCGCGCATCCAAAGTATTTCTCAGTTATTTGTATAAGGTAAAGGTTTTTTATTTTTCGAAATATAGTATAGTTCGTTAGTTTCCTCCTTCAAATATGCCACCAAAAGACATTTAATGTCATCCATAACTCCTACAATCTACCCAGTTTTAAGCAAAAGTTAAAGTTCTACACTTCTACCCCTCTAAGTCTGTTATTTTGTATTAGATATCGTCAACGTCTATTATTTATTCAATGCCAATTTAAAATTTAGCTCTTACCTGTTGGGTTATCTAGGTGACCACTAGTGTCAACTAACGAAAAACTGTATCTATATTTATCTGAATTTATTAAAACAGAGGAACAGCACTCACAGCTGACATTTGTTTACGAAAAATTTAGACGAACGGCATTATTTTAATTTTGCTTAAATCATAAGTGAATGAAAAATTTGTATCAATTTTTAATACCAATAAAAAATTGATTACGTGCCTCTAAATTTAAGTGATATTGTAATTTTTAACAACGTGTCTTATCAGTTATAGCTTGTCAGGTCAACAAAGTTTATCGGCGAGCTATTTGGGCTGCAAAATAAATCTTATCAAGTGTATTCAAAATTATTTAGTTATTTTTTTTTAAATCTGAAGTTGTTAATATTAATATTTAAATATTAAGCAGTTTGGAAGTTGTTGTGGCCCGCACCGCTCACTTGCTGTTACATATTCGTATTAATATCGAAATTGAAAATATAAATTATGAACAGCACTCGCGCCATCTATGCGATCAGCAAGCAATCAGCGTTTATGCAGACTGCGCTGCAAAGTAAATACACAAACAACAACAACAACCGGTTATTTACATGTTCTGCAAATACGGCGAATATCTACAGCAGTAGCCGAAATGTGTCAACCTTAGTGGCAGAAGTTGATCAACGTTCGTATAGAAACACTGTATTTGGTTACACTTCTGTAGCAAAGAGTTTTTCAAGGGTAAGATTAAATTTATTCAATTAAATTAGATTAAATTAAATAAAAAAAAATTAAAAGGCACTATACAATTACATTCTTATATATAAGTTCTGTATTCAGAAGGAAATTTTTCATGACATGTCACATCGGGATTAAGCCATGTGGTCAGATAACGTAAATGTATTGTTTGTTTATTCAGTAAACAATTTTCAATATTCAACAATTTGTTTTACTATTGTTCATTTCATTCCAATGAATATGACGCATCATTTCTGCACTGTGAATTTTTAACGTGCATATGTATGTACATATGTATGTATAAATGGCTTAAGTTTACTTTAGGGACAATTCTCCGATTTTATTTATTTTTTTTGAAGAAGTAGCGTGCTATGAATAAATAATAAATCTGCAAAAAAAAATTGTCGGTCGGATCTGGTTTAGAAGATATAGCCATTCATCCGTTTTTTAAAAAAGCTATATCCACAACTTTGGATGGCTATATCTTCTAAACCAGATCCGACCGACAATATTTTTTTGCAGATTTATTATTTATTCATAGCACGCTACTTCTCCAAAAAAAAAATAAATAAAATGGGAGAATTGTCCCTAAAGTAAACCTGTTCGTATAAATAAAAATTTATAAAGAAAATTTCATGCCGACCCAATGGTAATTTCATGCTCCCGTATTTGTGGGACGGGTGTTTTTGACGTTGCGCCCTTCGATACCCTTTAAAAAACTTGAAATTTACTGATTAGATAAATATTTTGCGGCTTCGCAACGTCATCAAAACATTTCCTCAAATATCGGTGGAATTTTTGCAGGAACTTGAAATGAAAGGTTATGTTAATCTACACTAACTATTACTTAGTGTTTACTAATAAGACGGGTCAAATTTTTGTTATTAAAAATACTTAAATATGTACATGTGTCTAATAGATAGTATTGTTGTTGACAAGAATAAGTTTCCTAGACGCCAAGTTTTTTCCATTGATTCTAATGCACCTCAATTAAGAAACATTTTAGTATGTAGTAGGTTCGTCGATGTACTTGCATGACGCAAATACTACTGGATAGATTTTCTTCAATATTTTTATAGGCAAAAACTTATATATGTTCGTATCAAAATAGCTTTCCAAGAAAGTAAAAGGATACTCAGGTCTTTGATGGCGAGAGGTATAAAAATTCAGATACTTGTAACTAGTTGTAGAGATCGGATAGGAATGAAACAAAAAATGGGAAACAAATACATAGCTTGGGGGACACTGTGGCCTAAATTTCTATATGATTTTATCGTGTGGCAAATGTTGAAAGTTGAAGGTTCTTAGTGTAGGTATAAATAATACGAATAAACTTTGTCATTGTGCTGCCTCTGCGTTATTAAGAGCTCTTTGAAACTGTAAAAAAAGTAGCATAAACAATTTTATGGCGTCTGCCTCTAATATTAAAAAAATGTGTCTATACACAAAAACAAGTAAATGTAAGAGAGGCAGACGTTTTTGTTTGTCGTGTTAATTTAAATTTAACTTAAGTAAAAGTCGACAATTTATTATAAAAAATTCTGACTAAAATTAAAATAGCAGATACCTATTAGATTTTTTTGTTTTCACATTTTAAAATTTTTGATTTTTTGCCATATATGTAGGACTTTGTAACATGTAGCATTTCGAACGAACTATGCGTGCAAGAAGTATCCAATTAAAACCTGTTTGCTTGGTATAAAGGCTTTGTCACACGACGAGGCGTTAAAAGTTGTCAACGTAATATCAATATTTCTTGTGCTATAAGGCCTCATTTAAGGGTGACTCCATTTAATTTTACTTCGGAGGTATCAGATTTTCATAACAAAAACATATTTCTTTGTATTTGGCAGCCCGAATCTTTGTGCTGCCAAGCACCATCAATTTTTTGGTTATTCTATAAATGAAACGTAAATTTTCAAACCGATACTATATATGTATGTACACATTAGGGTGATTAATTTTATTTTTTGCATCAATGAGGTTTAATTGTAGCAGATACACGAAAGAAGAATTCTGGTGCAATTCGAGCTCATAATATTAATATTTACTGGTGGCTCATCGAGAAAAAAAATCTTACAAGAACGAGACCTCGCCCATGGGAAAGAACATAATATTTCTATAAATAACTTGTAAGGAGAACTCATAATATTAAAATTAACTGGTGGCCTTCTCCAGCTTTTTAATGTTAACATGATTTATATGTGAAAATATGCTTTATTAGACAGTTTCGAGTATATCTCGCAAAAAGAAAATCTCCTACGAACGGGACCAAAACCATCGGAAATAGCATAAAAGGTTTTACAAAAACAAAGAAAAAAAATTTTTTTTTCTTATTCTACGAAATATCCCTAAAATTTGAAAGCTAATAAACTAACAAAATATTACCTTCACTAGATAATTTTTTATAGAAAATTTTATGATCTTACTAATTGGTCCTGTTTGTATAAGATGTTTCTATTGCGAGACATAGAGAAAAATGTACAAATCGTATGAAAAACTAAAAAACTCGTTGAGCCACCAGTAAATATTAATATTATAAGCTCAAATTGCACCAGAATTCTTCTTTCGTGTACCTACTACTATTAAACCTGTTTGGAGCAAAAACAAAAACTTAATTCATCCTAATGTACACACATATGTACATATACCCAAAAATAAAAAAATCATACATAGATTCCTATGTATGTACATTGAATTAGTTATATTTTTGACTCCATGTTTTTCAATAACTGCTAAATTCTTGGCTCGGTACTACTCAAGGCTAAATGCTTGTTGACACAAGTGTTCAACCGATTTCAATTCTTATTTTTAATAGTTAAAAGCGCTAAAAGTAAGTTAAAATTTTTATTAATCGTATGCATTCCCAAGAATAAAAGACAGCTACGGCAGCACAAACATAGTAGCATGACATCGGTGTTAACTCAAACATAACCACAAGCATCTTCCAAAAATCAGATTTCGTTTTGTCTTCAATTGATATGGAACTTTTTTCCGTTAGAAAAGCAACCCAAAACGGCATAAAAACAATAGCTTATTCAAAGATTAGAAATTATTTACAGTGTTATTCTAGAAACAATGTAACTTGAAGAGATTTAAAAAAAAATTCTTTTAATCACCCTGGCCTCACATGCAATCACTGAATGCAACTAACTTTTGTTAATTTACACAAGTAGGTATGTAATTTTAAAACATGTAGGTTGTTTTACTTTAACAAATACTTATTTAATATGACATTAAAATCTTGGTGCATATCACATAGCTTATTTTGACACTGTTGCCTACACGTTTCTTTTTTGATGGTTGGACAATGTTATACAATAACTTCTCAGCCCTCAAAAAAGTTGTTTTTTAGCTCTCTTCTAAATAATGAGGGGTTTCTATACTGGACAATATTATTTTATTAAAAGTTCGAAAATGAGGAAGATTGTTCATCAATATCAAAGTATTTGTTTTATATGTATGTATGCAGTGGCGGATTTACGTTTACGTTCCAGCCGAGGACCCCGACCTATAAGGATGCGCACAATTTTTAATATGACGAATTTTTTGTTTTATTTCTGGCCAGCCGATTTTTTGGGGTTTAAGAAATTTTTTAAATTTATTGGTGAAAAAATTTTAATTTTATTAGAACTTCTATAAAAAAGGCTACATGAGTTACGAAGCCTAGAGCGTAAATCCGCCCGTGTCTGTGTGTATATAAACGTTCAGTCAAAATCTGACTTTTATTTGTTAAAGGTTAAGTTAAAAGCAAATGAAAATTTATACCCATAAAAATGTGGTACGAAAATTCTAATGGAGTTTCGACCTAGCATTTCCTCGCTGCAATTCTGTTGTGTCCATTTCATTTTTACAGACTGTCGAGGACCTGCAGTATTAAAGCCGGACTCGAACGGCGATAGTTGATAATATTTTTTATTGGAAATTATACTTTCAAAGTACTGATGTCACCGATTTGCATATAAAAACATTCTTTGCTTGGCACCTGTGAAACTCAAATTGCACCAGAATTCTTCTTTTGTGTACCTACTACTATTAAACCTGTTTGGAGCAAAATCAATTAATTAATCAATAGCCACTAGTATAATGGACGAAAACTCCAACTACTGAGCTCTTAAAGAAAAAATATCTGAGATTGACTAGTAAAACACAAAATTATTTTAACAGTGAATACGATTTGACAATAAAGACTAATCGATTTGCAACAAAAGAGACATTGGTTGATTTTATTATCAAATGCAAGAATTAGTTATAAAAAGTTCCTTCGATCTAGTTACATTAAAAATTTCATTCTTGCGAAAATGCCATACAACACTATCAGTGTTAATTGAAACACATAAGAAGAATTCTTCATAATTTTTTTATGATCAGATTTTATCTTTGATAATATAAAATATGTATTTAACTTGGCCCTTCAGAAAGACATCACAATTTTATGAATAAAATCCGCGTCATACAAATTAAAAACGTTGAAATATTTCAAGCATCGAATTACTTTTGTGTGTATCTAAGCCAGTGATCAATATACATAGTGTGTAGCAATAAGCAATGTGATAGCCTACGACAACAATTAAAATCAAAATATCACCTGATCTATATTAAAATTAGATTAGTTTCCAAGCAGTGCAGAAGCAAGCCACCGATGCAACTCCCAAAGCTAAAAATACAGTGCTGCTACTCTATATTTTGACTTTTTAAACTTGGCTTTCTTATCTTCCCAAATTTAAATACAAATGTTTTAAAACAAATTTCAGCAGATATCTTATCGGCCCCGTTGCTTTTTATTCAATTGAGTTCTTTTAGTATCAGTAAAAGCGTTGTTATTGACGAAGCAACTTTACTTTTTGCCAATTTGGAACATTGCAAAATTTGAGGAAAAGCCTTAAACGTGCTGTAAGTTTAAAAATAATTTATATCATTGTTTGTAACACAAACAGATAACAATAAATCAAATGTTATTTATGATCATTTTTGAAAACATGTTTTCATCAGAAAAGCAGATAGTACGTAATATTACATTATAGTCACACCCTATTGCTTTGATTATCGCGTTGTTTTTGAACTCTGATCTTAGTTAACTTTTAAGGCGATTGGACTGTAATAAGTGCAGTTAAGTGCCAACATTCACGGGATTGTAAATTTATTTGCTTTGCAACATTTGATTAAGAAAGTTATACTAAATTTACATCCATAATGGCACATATTGTAATTTTTATTAAATGGTTTGGTCTCTTTATCTTTTTAAATTGAAATTTTTCATGTTTTTTCTAGAAAATGTCTGGAAACGCAAAAATGTTACATGCCCGCTTGTGCGAAATTGATCCGGAATTGACTGAAATAATTCAGCAAGAAAAGAATCGTCAAAGAGCTGGCTTAGAAATGATCGCTAGTGAGAACTTTACCTCAGTTTCTGTTTTAGAGTGTCTCTCCTCTTGCTTACATAATAAGTATTCAGAGGGCATGCCTGGAAAGAGGTAAGTGACTGATTGAAATTTTTTGAATTTTAGACCATTAAAAAAATATATTTTTAAAGATACTATGGCGGTAATCAGTTCATTGATAAATGCGAACGTCTTGCTCAAAAACGCGCTCTCGAAGCCTTCAAACTCGATCCTGAATGCTGGGGTGTCAATGTGCAGCCTTATTCTGGTTCACCTGCGAATTTTGCTGTATATACGGCACTACTTCAACCCCATGATCGTATCATGGGCTTAGACTTACCAGATGGTGGTCACTTAACTCATGGCTTTATGACTGCTGCAAAGCGAGTTTCAGCTACTTCTATATTCTTCGAAAGCATGCCTTACAAGGTCAACCCTGAGACAGGATTAATTGATTATGATAAACTTGAAACAACCGCTAGGCTCTTTAGACCCAAATTGATTATTGCAGGTATTTCTTGTTACTCACGTTGCTTGGATTACGAACGTTTTAGAAAAGTAGCCGACGAACATAACGCTTATTTGTTTTCTGATATGGCACATATTGCTGGTCTGGTCGCTGCAGGTCTAATACCATCACCTTTTGAATATTCTGATGTTGTTTCAACAACTACACACAAAACATTGCGTGGTCCGCGCGCTGGGGTAATTTTCTTCCGCAAAGGTGTACGCAAGGAAAAGCCAAATGGTGATAAGATAATGTATGACTTGGAGGACCGCATCAACAATACTGTTTTTCCTGGACTGCAAGGAGGGCCGCATGATAACACTGTTGCTGGTATTGCCACAGCTTTCAAGCAAGCGAAATCGCCAGAATTTAAGGAATATCAAACGCAAGTAATTAAAAATGCACAACGTCTTTCTGATGGTATGCAAGAAAGGGGTTACAAAGTTGTTACCGGGGGCACCGATGTTCATTTGATACTTCTTGATTTACGCAGTGTTGGTCTTACTGGAGCCAAGGCAGAGTTTATACTAGAAGAAGTGTCAATTGCTTGCAACAAAAATACTGCACCTGGTGACAAGTCTGCGTTAAATCCTTCGGGAATTCGTTTGGGTACACCAGCTTTAACTACTCGTGGTATGGTTGAAGAAGATATAGACTGTGTTGTGGATTTTATTGATCGCGCGCTGAAACTTTGTAAGGAGGCAATGAAAATTTCTGGTCCTAAAGTAGAAGAGTTTAAAAAGACGTTACACAATAATGAGGATATTGCAGCAAAAATTAAGGAGCTGCGTTGTGAAGTTGAACAGTATAGCGAAAAATTTCCACTGCCCGGAATGAAAGATTTGTAAATTGTTTTAAAATGAGCTTATTATAAATTATATTTTTGATAACGTTTAATACTGTTGATCACGGTCGTGGGACGGTCGCAAATCAAGAATCAATTTGTGACCGTGGCGTGTACGTGATCGACTGCATAACAATGTCTTAAGCTTTTAAATAAGACAGTGACTTCAATCTCATAGGAATAAAAAATCCTAATCAATCAGTTTTAAAGCGTCAATTAAAAAAATGTACGTGATTTTCCAGAGGGTAATGTAAATATAGCTTGCAAGTCTCTGTATTATTTAATGTCTCTAATCATGATAAAAAATAAAAATCCACTGAAAATAGCGTAAAATCTTAATTTTTTATTGCAAGAGTTTAATTTTTTTATAGTGCGTTAAAATTAGAAAGTGTGATCGCATTTCGGTTGGAAAACGGCTTAAAAGATATAAAAATGTATACACAGGGTTTTCATTAGTGTGATTCAAATTTATATTTTATTTTTTGTTTTTTTAAGGTGGTGTTGCGGAAAATTAAATTTATGATATGAAGAAAATTTTCAAGCAAACGCAGGTGTGTAGACGAATTTTAAAAGGTGGCTTTGAAGCCAGTTCGAAGATAGTTCGAAATTCCATCAAAGTTTAGCTTCATATATTGTATAAATACTTGTTAAAAGAAAAATAACTTATATGGCAGCACAGGCACATGTCAACTTAAATCATTTATTTGTACAACTGTAAAATATTTAACCAAATTTTCGTATAAGTAGTAAAAATATGCATACATATGAATACATACATAAGATACTTACTCTTCACACAATGTTGACTTAATTCAAGTCATTTAAAGACGGTGAAAGAATCGAAATATATTAAAAATACATCGAAATAATTAAAAAAGTTAATAAATTCGAAATGTTGAAAAACCCAAAAATGATGAAAAAACCTATAAGTATTGAAAAAGGCAAAAAAATGTCACTATAGTCGATCATAAACACTATCATCTCGACCCCCTGGTTTGCAATCGTAGAAGATTTTTTGGTAGTGGTAAAAAATTTCCTGGAACACGAGGTTATCCACAATAATATTTTTCGCCACTTTTGCATCAAGATATTTAAAGCGAAAACGACAATGTAAGAATTAATTACACAAGTCTCCGAAGGGGGTTACCAAGTCTTACAGTAGTAATTTCCTACCTTCTCGAAAAAAATGTTTTTTGTTCCATACAAAAAACTTATTACATAAAACTTTTTTTTGTGGGAAAGTTGCTTAAAACATTAAACTCATTTTACATATCATCGTCAAATTCCTGGCTTTTCACTAATTTTTGAATTTAAACCCCGGTTTTGATTCCAGGCCAGACTGCGTTTCTGACTAGGCGTTTTTGTTGCGCTACAGGACAGCTTGTTGCTCCTGTCGATCGAAAACATGAGTGCGTATGAAAGTTTCTATGGCTAGGTGACTTCGCGTAGCGCGACATGAGCGACCAAACATTGGATATTTCGGAGAAAACTGGAGTAACTTGCAGCAGACTTCTGCTCCGGCAGTAAATGGATAGATAGCTATTAGTGGCAAGCTATTTATGAAGCTATGAAGATAGTCATAACCTTTATACCAAACTTTACTCTATTAGGTACACTCAGTTATTTTTGGAACTAATTCAAGACTATTCCTGTTATGGTCCAATTGCCTGAAGGGATGTTTTAAAGATTTTGCTTTTAATTTGCATGCCATACCTCTCCTGTCATAATGCGTTCACTTTTTTTAGCGCTAGTCCGAATCATTCCTAGTAATTGTGTAAAAATTAGTTGCAATGCCTTAAATAACTCAGTAATAGAGCTCTGAAGTTTTCACTCGTGTGGGAAGTGCCACATCCTCTTGCCAAAACTCGAACAATTTTTATCTAGAGCTTGTCCGAACCAATCCATAAGTTGTAATTATGTTACGTTTTAAGTATTTTTTATTTGGGTGCTAGGCGTGTCCCAATTTCACTAATTTTCAATTCCACGAGCATATAAATGTAGCCGCTGTATCGATTTTCTTCAAATTATCTCGCTTCGTTTTTTCATAATAGCGATATTCGCGGACATGGCTATATTGACTATAATTATCACGCCCCTTATATGCGTCGCGTGCGTCATCACAAAATTAATATACCCTGTTAGTAGGGTATAAAAAGTTAAAGTTTGAATAACTTTTCATTTCCACCAAATTGAAGACAGTTTCTACTCTCCATATAAAATTTGATGAAAACTTTTCCACTCTTTCAATTGTTCCTTAATTTAGTTTCTAAATTGACATCATTAACTTTTATACAAGTTCGATAGTTAAAATGTGTTGCAACCAATTTCCATAGGAATTACATTGGAAAAATGCTTTACTAGAAAGTTTCGACTATATTTCGTGAAAGAAAATTCTTATACGATCGGGATCAAGCCCATTGGATATACTTCTACGTGCCAGCTTCTAGAAACTATTTTCTATAAGGCCCTGCTTTTTCATCACAATATTTTTTTAACTCACTGATTTCAATACAAGTCGACAGAAAAATCATTTTCAAACTTTTATTAAAAAGATAGTATATTTATTTTGAAATTCTAAATGTGAATATTTTAAAGACAGCCTTTAATTATTCGAAAGTGAACAATTAGTTTTTATCTACTACTCATATTCTAAAACTGGAAAATATGTTTCAGAATATTTTAAGTATCGCGAAACTACTTTGAAATTTAAAACGAAATTAAAGTTTTAAAAAATGATTTACTTATGCTTATGAAACAAAAAAAATTACAAAAATTCCATTTTAATACATTCTTTTGTCACGCGTACATCACGGTGGAAACGAGAATTGTGCGTTGATAGTGACCACTTTGTTTTAAAACTTTTATTGCACATCAGACAATCATGTTGTTTCTCTTTTATCTCTGAATGCCTTGAAGCTGTGTGTCTGCGTAGTGCTGAAATGGATTGCAGTTTGCGACAACAAATTTCACAAACAAGAGATTCATCTGGAAAACGAAATAAAGAATAAATTTAACTTACCATTATTACATGTAATATATAAAATATAATAGAATATTTTTTAATTAAAATCCGTGAAAATTTAATAAGCACAGATAATTTTAAATTTATTTAAAGAATTTTTAAGTATTTCTTACAACTACCATGTATATTTTTTATTTATTTTTTGTTCAAATTCACAAAGAAATATTTATATGGATATTGTATCATATAATTACATAAAGAAAATTTTGGTTTTTAACTATGACCGCAATGTAAAACAGCATATGTCGATTTTTGATCACAAGGCTAAACAACTCATACATAAGACTTATGTTGTTTTGACTCGTGATCACAGACCTACCTAATGCTGGTTTGCCCTTGGCCGCAGACTACTATATAAATTCATATTTATTTACTATATTATTTTCATTTCTTAAAACTACGATCGTGTTATATTAATTAAATGTAAATGAAAAATAAATCTTTTTCATAGTTTTGTACACATAATATAATTTAAGTGTGACATTAAAACAATGATAATCAAATTGTATTTTAAACTTAATATGATATTATCTACACTATTGTTCTCAGTTAAATAAAGAAAAAATACATCATTTAAAAATATACACTTATAAAGTAATTTTAAAAATTCGTGAAATAATTTTATACTTAAGATCTGCGTAGACTGCTTAAGCCTACGACGTTACAATTTCTTTCACCGCAATGTTACATGTGGTAAAGTAATTTTTGCATTTGACTATATGTATTCTGGACGTAAATGGCTTCAATGCTTATTTCTTCAGTTACTTTGATTCGACAAACAACAGCTATTGTTTTGAATCTGTTACTTGCAATTATGAATTAGTCGAGCTCATAAGTACAAATTTTCTGTTCTTTGAATCATTTAATCACTTTGACGGCTTTGCAACGCGTCCTTTGCGGCTGCGCGTCGCAAATGAAAAATTGTCAATCAGTTTTCTGATTTTACTGCAATTTTCTGTTCGTGTGAAATTCTTATATGTTCACGTAGGCTGTATTTATTCTTGAAGTTTTTGTTGCAAAGTTCACATTTGCGCGGCGGTTGTGGCGTATGCTGGGTACGAATATGTCTCCAAAGATTTACTGTAGTTATTACCATTTTGCAAAACTGACATTCTGTCCACTTATTATTGGGCAAATCTAAAAATATATAAAAAATGGCAAAAGATTCATTTAACAGTGATTTTATTTCTTCCTTTTTTAATCAAATTAACAGATAATATTGATAAAACAAAAAGTTTATAAAATAAAATTCTGAATTTTATAAAAATAATCACTTATCATTTGGAGACATATTCATTTGACAACAATATTATTTGATAAAAGCTTAAAACTTTTAAGCTAGTTGCCAAACTAAAACCTTTTTTAAGAGTTCTATGAACATTTTGGCTAATACATAATCTCTCAAGCAAAAGAGAACACAATTGATAACAAATAATAAACGTAAAAACAATAAAAAGCTACAGTTTTCGGTGTAAGCATTTATCTGTTTTACAAACAGTAAAAATTTAGAAAACTTAGTCTTATTCAAAATTATTTCAAAAGGACTTAAAAAGCACAAAACTTCGGTGTACAAAAACATTATTAATCAACGTATTTTAGAATTCAAATAGCTTCACAAAGGAGTTATTAAACTAAGCGTTAACATTTAAAATTGTGTTGTAGGTGATTTAACGTAGTCTTATAAATATTTTTGTGAGATCCGTATGAAAAAAGTGAAAAGATTTTTCTGAATTAAATTTTAAAATTTATTAAAATGAAATCAATTCAAACTGACCTCCGCCACAACATCTGAAAGGGTCATTAAAAAACTGTTTTGAATTAATCCCTCAAAAAGATATTTGTTGCAAGGATTTTCAATGGAATAAAATCTTGAAGCTTGGGTTAGGTTATTTCCGGAGATGACGTAACTTAGGCCACGGATGGGAAAATTGAACCATTTAATTATTATTATTATATTAAATTATTACGCCAGTCAAGATTTTCACATTAATTCTGTATTGTGAAATCACAATATCCTTTCGATTGATTAGACCATTTAGAATCAGCCATTATGTTAATTTTAACAGTGTTGGTTGGCCGTTTTATAGACTTTGAAATATTCATGCGAATCCATGCAAATAAAAAGGTTCTCAAGAAAAACCCGTTCTTATAAAAACCATTATTTCCATAAAATGTATGTTAGTAAAAATGTCAATAATACACAAAACAGCTATTACATTTAATAATTTATACACAAAACAAACATATCTCCAAACTACTTAATCTTGATGTAAAGGGCTAAAAACATGCTTGAATACTCTTGGTTTATAAAATGTACATGACTTAATATTTTCGATAATTTTATAGGTAATTGAGGTTGATACTCGAATAGATGTAGATATATATTATATGGATATTAAGAATTTTAAATTTTCAAACAAGAGTATCTCAAGAACTATGAGGTAATGCACGGCTTTCCAGCCCATTGAATTGTGCAAACTTCTATAGTCAAATTGTGGAAATTCGATGCAAAGTTTTTGCCTTTGTAAACATATCTGCACTTGAGACGCAAACTACATTTTCCTTGCGCTTGTTGTGCAATATTTTAAAGGGAATATTTATTTCATGAAACTCTTTATCACTGAAGCTACGGTTTGCTAGACAAATAAATAAAGACTTAGTGGTTAGTAGTTAAAAAAACTCTTAAAATACGTTTATGAATACTCAAGTTTTTAAAGTTTTTTAAAGTCAGTTTAAACTTAACAAGCATTTTAACTAAAAAAAGGTTTAGAAAGTGTTTTAAGAATTAATGAATAAGACTGTTAATTTTAAATGTTTTTCAAAAACACCCTTTTTGGTAAAGCATAAACTAATGGAAAATGCTTGATTAAGCATTTAGAAACACATTTTATTGTTATATTAATGCAACAAAAATCGAATGAAAAGATTTAATTGCACATTTTGTAAAAATGAAAAAATTTCATCAGTCCAAAATCACAAACATCAAACAATTTATATATAAAAATTAGCTACAGCCTCATAAATGAATATAATTAGTACTTCAGTAGGAACAAAAGGATACTACGCCCTAAGGTCACGCAATGTTTAAAAGGATTACAAAATATATGGAGCTCGAAGAAATTAAATTATCCAGAGATCATCCTATTTTTATGCTGGGACTATGGAACCTTTTTATAAAAAAAGTAAAAATGATTATTCGAAACCTTGAACTTTTGTAAGCTACAAAGCTAAATATAAATACGCGGTAATTATTCGGAAAGCAGTACACGCCAGTGTATTTATATTTAGGGCACGATCGGACTCAATTTTTTTGGAAGTTTGAAAATTGCATTCAGTCTGATATATCCAACACTGGCTTTGCTAGCCACAGTAATTCTACATACATTATAGTTAGAGTAAGTTGGCGGCCTTCGGCCATAGCTCAGGGTTTACATCCTGCAGTATTTCCAACACCGGCTTCGCGGTGACCTTTCGGGGTTCTATCTATAATATATCCAACACTGGCTTAGCTAGCCACAGTTGTTCTAGTTAGTGGAGAATGCGATTTTCAAACTAAAAATAAGAGATGAAGGAAGTCCGAGTACAGTACGTATATTAGAGTTTTTTATATTGTTTTCGATTTTTTCGGCCAATGTTATAGCATTGCACCTAAAAAAAATATTCACAAAATGTCAACTTCCTAGATCGAACCACTGAACAAAGTTTGATTCCCATTTAATTGAACAAAAAAACACAACAGAATGATTCTGAGATTAAACTAATTCAAAGCGCTTAAAGGATTTTATGCCGATTACTAATTTCAATCAATTGATATATGTAGTGTGATCAAAATGAGGTTTTAACATCTGAACCCGGGCTTTATATAAATTGTTTTTTATGTTACATCATTTATCATAAATTTTATGAAATCAGAAGTTAGTTTTTGCTTTTCTCTATTTATTTCACGAGGAAGATCTTCCCTTTGAAAGCATTAAAACTAGTGCCAAAATCTTCTAAATTGAGAGAACTGCTATTTTATAAAAATACGCAAAAGCTTAATACGTCAGTATCTCTATCTAGCTAGTTATTGGTTAGCATTAGAGCTCTGCGTAAGCGCACTTGAAACGGCCATCAAGTTACTTGCTACATTGCAAAGTCTACCAAGCTTTTGTGTACGCAAATCACAAATCAAATCAAAACGGAAGACAGAGCAAGCAAGTTCAAACGCAAGCATGAGGGCAAGTCGTACGTTTTTATGCTTTCTTTTACTCTTAATTCGCATTTTGTTTGTTGAGAAGCAAGCATGTGTACTGTGGAAATGGCTAAATTTACTTCAGCTCCAAATTTTCATGAGACCAAACTTTTCCTATGTAATTTTAAGTTTTAAGAATGAATGTGTAACCAATAAATTTCGGTCATCTCTAGTTTCGCCGATAGAACTGTGTATGTAGCTTTTGTAAAAATTAATATAGGTTGGAAACGCCTAGATTTATATCCAAATTATGGGTATGAAAGATAATTTAATGAGTGAAATTGGTGGAAAGAACTTAAAATTTGACCTATAGTTTAGGAGATGTGATGATTTTTCTGAAATATTTACAAATATTTTTCCAAAAAATGTGGTAATAACCAAATTTTTTTTTTTTGCTTTAAAATGATGTATTGCTTGTTCTTAATTTTTGTGGACTTACTTATTAATCATAACATAAAAATAATCAGTCTTTAAATACGAAATAATCCAAAAGCCAATTCCAAGAATGTAGAAATAAATTAACCTGGCGTCAATGTGCGCTTTGTTTGCTTGTGCGTCGCAGCTTTTTTGTTTTTCTTAAGAAAAACGACGTTTTTGTTGTACATGTTTCGTTGGAGTTGAACAACGTTCACAACGGTTTACAAGTCACAAGCAAACGAAGCTAAGCCATTTCGTTGCATCGTTCTGTTTTGTGCTACTGGTTCTGATGAGTTGCAGAATGTCACGCTTGACCTGCACTTGACACTAACTCCTATACTCTAACGCAACAGCAAGTGCGTTTGAGCAGACTTCTAGTTAGCATGCATCATTTTGACAGTTTTTTATTTTGATCAAAGCATTTTACAAGAACGTACGAAGTAATGAAAAAATACAAACCTGTGCTACCTCCTTTGTTATCCGCTTTCACACCAGTGTCATCAATTGAAGATTGAGTTGTGGTTGCAGCAGTACTCAACAAGCGACCTAAAGTTAAAAAGATAATTTAACATAAAATGTACAAGGACTTCTAGAAACCTGACTTAATAAATAAGGATGTGGATATTTTATATATTTAAGCATTGTTATATTGAACTTTTTCAGTCAATTACAAGGTTAAATTGATCCATTTGTTATCTTTGTCATGTTTGTTGAATAAAAGAAGCATTGATCAATTTGTAAAAAATTCAATGTAACAATGTTTAATTATAATAAATAATAATCAGTCGTTAAAAGCTATTTCTTATGTGTATTTTTTGTTGAACAATTAAGAAGAACCTTCTAATGAAATTCACTAAAACATGTACTTTTTAAAACATACGTTGTTGTGTTGTAAGTACATATTATATTATTAAAGTAAGTTCGTAAGAAGGCAATTTGAAAAAAGCAAAAATTTTCATACAATTTTTTATCAAATATTGGAATTGCATGTGAAAAGTGGAGTTTCAAGGCTTAGATATAAACTAAGTGCTTTTTGTTGCATACCCATTTCTATGGTTATTTCCGAATTGTCTGTCTCGGTTTGATGATATTTCTCCTCAATCTCTGATTCTGTTAAAATTTCATATTCTGATGTATATTGTGTCACATTTTGACCACCAGCAGCAGTAGCATCTTGTGATGTTTGTTGCGTTGCGCCATCAGATAATTGTTGGCTCTCATCAACTTCGCTTACAATATACTCAGGAATGTCCATTTTGACGGTACCGCGAAGGAAAGTCATTTCAGTAGCTGAAAGATTTAAAGAAATTATATTTAAGATATTTGTTTTAATTATTCTAACTTACTTTTTACAATACCCGTATCATCCTTGACCGCGTAATCGACAGTTTCTGTTGTATAAATGTTATCATCGTCATCGGAAAATGTAATTTTACGCTTTTTCGAACTTGTAAGTACAGCTGTATTGGCTGCTGTCGCGGTGGATACAACATTACTAGACAATTGCTGTTGTTGTTGCTGTTGATGATGCGTTTGCTGTGTCTGTTGTAAATGAACAGAACTAATTTGTTGTGGCTGATGTTGCACTTGTATGTGCTGAATTTGTTGTGTTGTATGCAGATGATGTTGTTGCGGTTGCTGCTGTTGCTGAGGATGTACTTGCGTTAACTGTTGCTGTTGTTGCACAATTGCAGCTGTTGGTATGTCAATAGTTTGCGATGATTGTGTTGTTGTTGTTTCATTTATCGCTCGTATTGTGCTTGGTATAGTTTTTATTAATTTTTGCTCATCGATAATGGGCGTTTGTAGCGCTTTTGGTTTTTCTTTCTCTTCTGCAGTAAGTCCTTGCACAGCAAGTAGCTCAGCGGTTTGTAAAAATGATTGGAGGGCTTCTTGTTGAACATTGACTTCACCCTATAGAAAAAGGTAAATGAAATAGGCAAATAAGTCCAATAAATAGAACCGCCAAAAGACGTCCGAGTTTCTTGAGCATTTTTCCGCAAAATCTACAACGGGTTATTTTTGGAGATTTCTAAAAAAAAAACATTTTCAAGATTACCTCCATAACTCACTTTATTTCTTTCATTGTGGTATAGTTAAGTATACCGGATATTTTAATGTTCGTTTTCAATTCTACAAAAAATATACATACGAGTACTACTTTTATTTCAGTTTTTTAAGACATTGCAACTGAAAAATTATCATTAGACCCACTCAAGATCAGACGGAGGGAAACATGTCACAACAATTTTTTTAAATAATATAAATAGCATGTATAGGAAAATTAAGGAAATGTTATGTTTGATATGGATAAAGTTTTTGTTAAATTAAACTAAGTATATTTATATGAATTAACCGAGTGTTTAAAATCATGCAACAAATTAAAGAGCGTCGAGGTTAGCTGTAAGTGTTGCCATTGGTTAATATGAAACAGTGTTACTGTTACCGGCAAAACTAGTTTTGGGATAAAATAGTTTATCCGAAGCATGTTAGGATGAACCAGTTAAACCTAGAAAGATTTTGGCATGGCAGATTCCAAAAATTATTAAAATCATTCTGATTTTACAGCCGGTGGTCACTTGCAGTTCTCCTGTAAGTGTTTGCTTCATCTTCAAATTTTTTTGAAGTGCATTTAAGGGTGTCAAAAAAACTTTCAACTTGCGTTCGAGCTTTAGTTTGATGGACCAGCACTCAAATAATGCAGAAAAAAATTGAGTAACGTTGTTGACTAGTTGATTTGGAATTCCAATAGGTTGCCATAGCTGTCATTAAGCTTACCAAACGCAATATCACGTCTGCCTGTCCGAAATCCCGCTTGCATTTGTATTTAATGTCAAAGAGAGTACAATTATCGGCGTAAGCGGTTTGGAGTGTAAGCTGATACGTCTTTCTTTGATTCATATATAGTTGACCAAAAAACTTTTGATAAAAGCGTTGAGCTCTGAATACTTGAGACGATCTTTCTTTCTATTTACGTTTAAGTAGTTTTGTTCTGTTGAAGTTAGCGATTGTGAAACGTGGCACATTGTTTTTATTTAATTTTCCGTAAATTCATGAGTTCTAACAGCGATTTTGATGCTTGTACCTCTGCTACATGAATATTCAGTGAAGTGAGATCAGATTTAAGAAATTCTTGAGATCTTCAAATGCTTTTAAATATTTTGGAATTAAATTAATAATGAACCCATTTTTCATAGGTTCTTCAGTGGTTTTCTGAGTGTTCTCATTGGATGGACGTATTTTTCCTTTTAAGTTAACTATATAGATAAATCATGGTAAGTTATCCATTGCTTTAATTTTTTTGGTATCTGGTCGAATGTTATCTTTGTTGATGGTTTGTCCGAGACATTAAATAAAAAATAAATACGTACGCGCCATCGATATCAGTGCATAGCACTGACGTAGCCGGGGTTTATGAATTTTTGAGATTGCAGGTCAGCAGGAAAATCTTTCATCGAAAACAATGGACAATCGCACTCTAACGATCTCTAACAACTAAAATCGAGCACTTAACAAGTTTTCGTTGCCGATCTTCAACATGCAGATAGGAAGGAGCACTCCGAAGTCAAACATCGACTACTATTGCATAAATATACAAAGCACAAAATTTAAATTTTTTTTAAACAACCCTCTTTTGTCAAAAATAAAAACAACAACCCTCACAATAAACGACGCCAACCCACTGCCAATTTCACCCACACATAACACACCCCTTTCAACAATGAGTCCACGCTCAATGCTTCACCAGTTACTGTACACTTGCCTGATACATAAACTCAATAATAGAATTGAGATCCTCGAATTTGATGAATTTAAAAATGATCACTGGATGCGGATGCGGATTTTCTTTAAAAATCTCCTTAAAATAGCTACTGCACGACGACAGCACGACTTTATGCGCTTTGATCTTGCGACCGTCACAGCAGAGGCTCACGTCGACGAAGTCATCATTCGTCCGATGGTTATCGAGTGCGTAAGTCAGGTGGCGAAAATAATTGTTCCAACGCAGTGAATACTGCTGTGTAGTTGCCATTTTTCATTGACTATTTTGTTGGGCCAAAATTAATAATGCATTGTTTTGTTAAATAACAAAATTAAATTTTTTCACATACAGTAACGCACACCGCTGGCGTTGCGTTGTGTTAACCCAGCTGGTAGCGCTGCACTCTTATAAATTTTGGAATTCTCACTTATTTTATGCTACTTTATAAATTAAAATATTTTTAACACATCGATTAACACTTTTTTTACATATTTTGTGCTAGTTTGTTAATATATTTTTACTCTTTTTATGGTAAATTACACTTTATTTATTGACTGTCATAATTTTGTGTCAGTTTTTGTGAAAAAAAAAATTTTATGTGTTCGTTTGCTTCTGTCAAACAATCTAAACTGCATTACTGTCAGCGCCATTTTGAAGGTTATTGTCTAGGCTAACGTACGGAAAGCAGACGTACTTCTTGTAAATTGACATAAAGCAAAAGCAGAGACAACTTTGTTTTAGATTTCGAGATTTAACCAGGTTGTCTGTCCGCAAAGCAAAAAAAAAAACGGGGTCGGAGATAAACTTGGGAGACTGCCAATCTGAATAGAAATGTTCATTCCAAGGAAATCTCATGTCCCTTTCTAAAAAAATCTATAATTTTTGAGAAAGCAACTATCGTATATATATCGTTTATGCCGATGCTACCTTATGTGAATAATACGCGAATGTGTGGATGAAATGAATTTATATGGGTAAATTGGTAGGCCCAAAAAATGTACGTATTTTTTACTCATGGCAGACTATGCTGGGTATTCGTTAACTGTTTGTAATTTTGCAGAATGATACAAAATCGATCATATCCGTACGTAATGTGTTAAAAAATATTGAAACTATTTTTATAACCTCTTGCGACTTTGAAATTGCGTTGAGTTTATATAATAGCCGTATTTTATTCAATTTGGTTAAACCTAAAAGCGAATAAAACGCATGAGTTTAACCTTTTATGATCCTGCCACTAACCACTAGGAAGCATGACAGTCTTTGACAAAACTTCTATTCTCAAATCGGAGCCGTGCTTGTGGCTGGCAAACTCGTATGGTTGAACGGGGCCTATCGGGGTAAGGAGCCTCACGCGTCAATACTTCATGTTTGTTTGTTTCTAAAAATTGCTATTCTACACTTTTGAACTGTTTTTAAAGCATCGTAGAAGCTAATACCAGAGAATGAAAAAAAAAACTCCATAGTATGGTTCGATTTCGTTCTGTTCTATGAACGTTAACCTTTTCACTCTACATTCTGTATTTCACTCATTGATTGTAGCATTAACACAAACCATAACGTTCTGCTCTACGTACAAAAAACTTTATTCGTTTTGTTGTGGTTTTGACTCGCGATTGCTATCCGTACCAAATGTAGTGATCGTTTTTGTCATTAGGTTCGTTTGAGGGAAAAATTTTTTTTTTCAATAAAAGGTAGCTCAAAAAAAATTTTGGACATCATCAAAGGATGCTCGGGACTCTGGAAAGAAGAGTTTTTGACCCGAAAATGGGTACTTGGCCCATGGTGCTCATTTTTGGCCAATTATCGGATAAAAGTTTTGTCAAAAACATATTTTTACAAACAAAATCTAGTTTTCGTGTGTAAACGCAAAACAAAATCACAAAAGAGAATAGACAAGAATTTGTCTGACCGAATTTCTTCATGTAAACGTTGACAAACTAACAAGAACAAGCTAAGAGAGATAATGATCGTTAACTTTCAAGAGAAATGCAAATTTTAAAATCAATGGAAATACCACAAAAAGACAGGAGTCATTTGTTTACAGGATATTCGTTGTAAATACAGGAGTGTCCTGTAAAATTCGAGATAAATGGCATGGTTAAGAATAACCTTTTTACTGAAAACGATAGCTACGAGTATTTAATATTTTTTAATTAAATAATATGAATAAAATAAAATTAAAAAATAAGAAATGTATGTATGTATTTATGTATATGTATCCATGTATTTTGTTAATGTAGCAAGTACTTAAAATAAACAAATCGTAAAACAAAACGCACTATTATCAAACAAATGACAAATTGCCCGATGAAATCAAGAGCTTGGAATATTTTCATTCTTGTGCGTGCACCCTTTGAACTTTCGGCAGGCTCATTGAGTAGAAATAGTCTAGCGCCACGAATACCATGACGAAAAAATTGATCATAATCTATATCGGAGAATTGAAGAAATCCAAAAATGTCCCTGATGAATAAAAATTATATATGTAATTCGTTATAAGCATTTCAGTTTTATTTTCAAATCATACGTACATTTCCTTCTGTGGAACCACATCGTTCAATCGATAAAAATTTTCATTTTCAAATTTCCAGAATGTTATCATGAAATAATGTAATGCCATGTTAGCCGCAAAAATGCGTCTCTGTAGTCGAAGTAAACTAAAGACAAAATGAAAGAAAAAGTACTACTTACTTCTCATATTTTGCATCTTAAGGATATATACAAATTTTAAATTAAGAAACTAATTGGAGAAGTCAATGTTTAAAGAAAAGAAATCGTTAACACAATGGACAATCGATATAAGCCAGTTCTTCCAGATGACCCCAAAAATTTCATAATTTCCAGTAAGAGTGCGGTCCAGTACAATTAAATAAAAACGGGATAACCTGTTTTGCCCTTTCACTTCGTTGAACTGATGGTGAAAGATTGCTGTTGTGGACGATGTCTCAATTAAGGCCCTTGTAGTGCGCCTTAATGAAGTTAATAAGTTTGAAAGGAACATTGTTTTTATATATGCCATCGAAGGTAAGTGAAGTGAAATCATATGCGTATACGTGAAGGCTAGTTAGTCAGTTGCATATTTGCTCTAGGATAATACGGGTCTACGATGATCCGTACATGAGCGATTTGTACATAATCTGGCTCACTGTCTATGCAGTAAATGCGATTTAGGATAACTTTAGTCAGTTCATTACGATCGTGACCCCTATGTAATTTTTACAAAAGATGAAAACAATTTTTTGACTTTTAATATGCAAGTTCTCAATCCATTCGCCAGGAAGTATCTTTTTTCTCCAAATAGCTTCGAAAAGAGACAGGAATAGTTGCGTCATTCAGATGGGATTAAATCTTTATGCTTGGACAGGGACGATGTCGCAACCTGGTGCTATGTCAAGCTTAAGTTATTTAATAGCAAGTTCTATCTCACCAAAGAAAAGAGGCAGGCTGGAATTATTCGAAAAGTTTGTGAAAGTATTACCTAGTGGTGTTATGGAAATTTCAGTTGGGCCATTTTGTTCAAAATTCTTTGTTGAGCCCACACATCTGGTTTGATTTGAGGTTAAGTGTTGGTAAAATTTCCCAAAAGGTTTTTCGTAATGCTGTAGAGCTCGTTCGAAAGTGATTGAAATCGAAATTTGCCATTCTTATTGTGCAAACGTAGAGTAGTCTGCTTCGCCATGCTTTTCTAATGCAAAAGTGATCAATTAAAGTTTCAGTATTGCAGAAACCGATTAAAAGTTCGTCATTTTCGTTAAGTTAACCAAGACCGTGCTTGTTATGACATGTCCATTTTCGTGATTATGTCCTCTGTGATGATCGAAACGAATTGAGGCTGTAGAACTGGGGCATTACGTTTTTGAAATTCGGCTTTGTATCTTGGTGAGGTAACTCCAAAATTCTCTTAAATGTGTGTGACCTATAGACGTGTCCGCGAACTGATTTCACTAATTTTCAATCTACGGACGAACAGGCCGACGAATATAGCTATATTAGGTCAGGAAATTACACTTATCAAGAATTTTTATTCGTTAATAGTCGACTGTTATTATTAATTAATTGAACAATATTTTGATCGAATTGTACAGTCTTAGCAGAAACCGATATTTTGTATGAAAATTTCACAAATCGGTCAATGCTTTTTTTAACAAACATGACAGAGACAACAAATGGAACAATTTAACCTGGTAATTGGTGACATATGTTTCGGCTATTACCACGTATATACATATTCACATACATATATACATAGCCTCATCAGACCAGTTTTGGTTAATTTTACACGGATTTGAACCCCGACCATTCCATGAATTATGTTTGGACAGCTGATCAAGAATATATATACTTCTGAGCAAGAAAAAATTAATATACCACGAGGGTAGGATGTAAAAACTCAAACATTGACTTCCCAAATAACTCTTTTCACTTGGAAACGGAAAATTGTTCATTCTTTTTCATATAACTTACAATGGCTTATTATTCGACAAACGTAGAATGCTATCCACAAATAAAGCAGCAAAAATGTGCAAAAATATAAACTGTTAAAGTAATAAAAAAGTTTTACAAAATTTTTAAGCTCAAATCTAACTTTCTTACCCTTATCAAATTCCATACATAGCACTTAGTTATGCTACCACCTGGTACCCAAAGTGTTTTTTCGAACGGGTTTTCTTTGATTAAACGCTTACCCATATCAATTACTGTACCCATGCTAATAGGGCATATTGAGCCAGTGGCACAGTTGACGACACGTATCAAGTCTGTCTCTGAATTTCTTTTACTATAAAGGGTTTATTCGTTCATACCAAAAATCATTCGGCGATACTACAATAACAACTCACTACTGCGTCTCTGTGCCTCTGTGGTAGGTTGCCACAATCATACCACGAACAACGATATCCACTGGCACAAAATCAGTCACAATATCTGGGTCACCATGGTTTGTTCGCAGAATACCAATGCCACATGCAACTAACAATCCGTTGGGCCCATTAAAGTTATCCATCCAACCAGGTTCAGGTTCAAGTAATGACGAAATAACTAGACATAAAAAGGAAATTATAATGGGAATATTTCGAATATTTGTTGTACAATACCAATTGAAGGCCTATATATGATAATCGGGATCTTATCCATGTAATCGTTGACAATTTGCTCTGCCAGACTTTTTGTAAAAGTGTAGGTATTGGGCTGATTGTTGCTATATCTGATAGAAGTTAAATTTTATATTTAACTCTGTTTAGGCTTTAAAGTATGCTACTAAAACTTACTTTTTATCCAAAATATTTAAAAGTTGAGTATTGTAAGTTTCAGCTAATTTAATAGTTGTTCGCCAGTCAGCGTAGGGTGGATAAACCTTAGTATATACAAACATTATTATATGATTGGAAATGGCGTAACAGTTTCAAGACGTTCCAGTGTAAGGAATAACATACATAACATAACATAACATAACATAACATAACATAACATAACATAACATAACATAACATAACATAACATAACATAACATAACATAACATAACATAACATAACATAACATAACATAACATAACATAACATAACATAACATAACATAACATAACATAACATAACATAACATAACATAACATAACATAACATAACATAACATAACATAACATAACATAACATAACATAACATAACATAACATAACATAACATAACATAACATAACATAACATAACATAACATAACATAACATAACATAACATAACATAACATAACATAACATAACATAACATAACATAACATAACATAACATAACATAACATAACATAACATAACATAACATAACATAACATAACATAACATAACATAACATAACATAACATAACATAACATAACATAACATAACATAACATAACATAACATAACATAACATAACATAACATAACATAACATAACATAACATAACATAACATAACATAACATAACATAACATAACATAACATAACATAACATAACATAACATAACATAACATAACATAACATAACATAACATAACATAACATAACATAACATAACATAACATAACATAACATAACATAACATAACATAACATAACATAACATAACATAACATAACATAACATAACATAACATAACATAACATAACATAACATAACATAACATAACATAACATAACATAACATAACATAACATAACATAACATAACATAACATAACATAACATAACATAACATAACATAACATAACATAACATAACATAACATAACATAACATAACATAACATAACATAACATAACATAACATAACATAACATAACATAACATAACATAACATAACATAACATAACATAACATAACATAACATAACATAACATAACATAACATAACATAACATAACATAACATAACATAACATAACATAACATAACATAACATAACATAACATAACATAACATAACATAACATAACATAACATAACATAACATAACATAACATAACATAACATAACATAACATAACATAACATAACATAACATAACATAACATAACATAACATAACATAACATAACATAACATAACATAACATAACATAACATAACATAACATAACATAACATAACATAACATAACATAACATAACATAACATAACATAACATAACATAACATAACATAACATAACATAACATAACATAACATAACATAACATAACATAACATAACATAACATAACATAACATAACATAACATAACATAACATAACATAACATAACATAACATAACATAACATAACATAACATAACATAACATAACATAACATAGATCATTGGCACTTTTAATAAAACATTTTTTTCTTAAAAATACCAATTTGCTTTAAAATCAATTTTAAAAATGTTTATGTACATATTTTTGAACTTTTCCTTTGTAATGTTCAACACTGAATACAAATATATATATTAGGGTGTGCCATTTGAGCAACTTTATTTTTTCAACTAAAAAACAGGCTGAAAACTTTCAGAAAGGTGAAGAAAGAAGCCTCTAAAAATTTGAGCTCTTAATATCAACATTTAGAGGTGCCTGTTTCTAACTTTCCATTTTCCATATAAATTACATGGGAAAAAAATTGTTTTTTTTTTCTTATTTTTGTAGCTTGAAGTTAATCAATAAGAAAAAAAAGATTTTTTTTCCATGTAATTTATATGGAAAATGGAAAGTTAGAAACAAGCACCTCTAAATGTTAATATTAAGAGCTCAAATTTTTCAGAGGCTTCTTTTTGCACCTTTCTGAAAGTTTTAAGCCTGTTTTTTTGTTGAAAAAATAAAGTTGCTCAAAAATGGCACACCCTAATATATATGTATTATTGATTTTTTTCAATGTAATTTCAGATAAATAGAGCTAAAAAATCTGTTATTTTTGTAAACTTTTACGAACGAGACTTTATGTAGCAAAAGCGACTATCGAATAAGATCAATGTTATGCAACGCCTTTATTAAATATTTAATATGCGTCTCAGCTACTTACCTTCTCTTCGACTACGCGTTTGTCGGGATTACAATAAGTTGTCGAAACATGTACAAAAACTTTCAAGTTATTTAGTTTTTCAGCCAGTTTAATTATCTCAAGAGTACCTCTAGTATTCAGTATTATTGCATCTCGTAAGTGATCGTCGAAGCTTTTGAATAAAAACAAAACTACATATGTAAATAACAGTTCACAGATATCTTACGCCGTGTCCCACATGGGCACGTTGCGCGCGTTGGGAGCACTCTCCGTCGAAAGAAAGCCACTTTGAAAGTAAGTGCGGAAGTGATTTTCTTGGAGCGGAGCGGATCCCATGCGACTATTTTCAAACGAAATTTATTGCTCGAATGAACATTTCGCAAAGTTTGCGCTCGCACAACTTCCGATCAGAAGAAAATTTTGCGAATGTCTTAGAAATATTTTTTACAGTAAAACAGGACTGCTATACGTTCAATCAGACATGATTCTGATTTCGTTTCAAATTTGCTTCGGAAACGGAACTGAAATTCATATTTTAATTCAGTATCATACAAAAAGGGCGATTCTTCAAACTATCGGAACTGTATCAGCTCATGTTCGAAGTTCAAAAATAAAATCGTGTGTGCAGTTCACACGTGGTAGAAGTGAAACCTTTAGAAAACCAAACGTTAGAATGAGACGAAAATGTTTTATTAAAATGATAAAATTAAAATAAAAATGGCGAATCTTTTGAAAACTGTCACAAAATCAAAGTTTCCAGACTACAACAACATAGCACGAAGTTTTTTTCCTTTGCTCTTTCTCGTCAAATAACAAGCTCCACTGAAGGGAATTACATGCTTACATTACGCACACACACACACTTATTTTTTGTTATTGCGTTTGGTTAAACGATCTCGAAGCTGATAGCTTTCGGGTACTCTGCTCGATGAGTACTTTAATTTGAAATAGTACTTATTGATGTAGCTATTCTAGAACCCGCCAACTTTTATCATTTTAATAAAACATTTTCGTAACGCTTTTTGTGTTTTATGAGTTTCAAATTTTGCGCTTCATAACATTCAAATCACCCCGTGCCTAAAGAAGTTTCACTTCAAAAATTCCACGGAGAACTCTGAACATTAGAGTTAGAATAGCTATGGAATTCGGACTACAAATCCAATTTTGAACTTAATCGGAATCTTAATAGGCCTGAATTTTTGCAAATGCTTAGCCAAATGTTCACTCATGCGCAAATTATTGCTACAAAAGTCGAAAAGTCAAAATTTTTCGCATTAATATACATACCTATGTACGTTCACCCTGGTATAGAATAATATCAAGCTGACCGTCGAAAAATACCGAAAGAGTTGCAAAATGTTGAAAAATTCAATATTGTGGGAAGGTCGATAAATTTGTAAAATTCAAAAACTTTAAAACAGTCGAAAAATGTTCAAATATTACGAAAATATTTTAAATTCGAAGAATGTTTAATATACCGAATAATCTCAAAGAACATCAAAATATTCGATAAAATTACTGTTCAATATCAAAGGGCAAGAACAATCACTAAGCATATCTTACCGGACACTTGCTGCTGAATGATAGACTATGTTAACATTCTTTATTTTTTCCAAATCCTCTGCTTTTATGCCCAAGCCAAGTTCTCCACAGTCACCTTCAATGGCGTATACTTTATGTAACACTTCCGGTCGTTCATCACGAACACGATCAAATAGTGAAGTCTTCAAAATATCAGTTAAACGTTGTTCAGAATTTCTGTTCTTTTTCCCACGCAGTAGCACATAGATTTTACTTAACCCTGGACATGATCGTAACAGTTTCTCAATCAAAGCTTTTCCAATAAATCCTATTAGTTTAAGAAAAATTTTATAAAATCGGTACTGCCAAATATAACAAAAGGACATACCTGAACCACCAGTTATAAAAATTTCTTGGTTCTCAAAAAATTTTGCTATTAACATTTTTGTTTTATACCTATGTGCTACTACAAACAAAAAATAAAGAAAGCTGCATAAGTTGTAGGCATAAGTTCAGACGAGTTCAAACAACTCTTTAATTGAATATTTATTAATTAGTAAACTTTGTCGTCTTACGTTTATACTTAATAAACACAATCAAATTAAAATAAAACAGCACTCGTTTAATAAACGTACTGTCAATGAATGTAATTTACTATACTAATTACTAATTTACACTTAAGCGAAATCTGTTTAAACAAAAATTTTGTTCTAGGTTTTTTCGATATCTGAATGATATATTTACCAATTTTTAGAAACAGCTAATGCCTTAAACACTTTTAAATACATACCAAAGACTATAAATTAAGAATTTCCAATCTCCAAAATTCATTTGCATTAAAAATCAAAGAAAGCTCAGAGATACTTTAAACAGTACATTTATTACTAGGAACGCAAAAGAGGTCTAAAAGCCGTTTTATCAAACTCCTTTTAAAATTAATCGGAACCTTTACTGACAAATGACAAATTTTAATACTCATACTTTGATAATCGCTACATTGAATTTAGTTGTGATAAAATATCCCTAGATTGTATCACTTCTAGAAATTCGAAGCAGATCACTGCACTGCAGCCATCTCTTTCATCAACTCTTTCTACTGGTGATAGTTTAGCTGAGTAGGTATAAACGTTCTTAATAAAAAGGGAGTATAAGCCGCAATAGCATTCAACAGAGATACATTATCTTAGAAGGAGATGCAGACACATTTTCAATAAAGCTAATAAGTCTGCTGAAAAGAACAGAAGACATTTCCTATGACTTATATCAATTTGACAAGAAATCGAACACTTAATTCATAGAAGAATTTCTGTGAAAATGTAAAAACTGATTCATAAGCATCAAAATTAAGGAAAATCCTTTCCTGTACTCCGACTGTTTGTATATCATTGCAGAATACTTCCCGGGCTTTCCAATTCAATTTTTTCCGATGCTAAAATTAAATTGTGAATAACTAACTTCAAACCATGTAAATTTTCAAGTCCTGATAACATTGCAACAGCCGAATCGCAGCTGTCAATCGTTAAAAACGATTCTTACTTGAAAACAATGAGATAGATAGATATCTTATTATGTGATTTTCTTTTTATTTTTGGTAAAAGTTGTAGCAGACGATTAATTTTCGAGTCTTTCCTATCTTAAAAAAGGATTCCGTTGAAATAACAAAAACCCTTTTTTGCTTTTGGCTTCAATTCGGAAGAAAAAAACTGTCCTCAATAAATTGCACATATGAATTACTTATTTGTTCACTTCAGGGAGCAAAAAACTCTGATCTACTAATTGTGAGTACATTGGGTTACTTGTGTTTTGGGAAACTTTACAGATGCTTTGCGTAGCTAAAACCATTTTCTTTATTTAAGATTCTAAAGTTTTAATTTGATGCGAACTATACTCCCAATTATTTCAAATTTTTCACGCGGCTGTGCTATTTCTCCTCATTACACTTTTGTATCGTATGGTTGCATTTTTAAGATCATTCGTTGAGATTCTCTACGTTTCCGTAAGTCAAACTAACTACACCTTTACGAAAGATTTCGATCACTTTTAATTTCATGACTGCAGTATGCAATAATTGGCTAAAAGTATGTGTACTTAAAAAAAGAGTAGCTATTTAATTTTCCTCTGAAAATAGTATCCTTTAGGTAGCGCTTACTTTTATCGAATCGATTTTTAAGTTCGAGTTCTATTTGAAATTAGTAACCTTACGCGTTCGGAATAGAAAGTTAACTGAACTGTGATACTCGAGCAAATAACATACCTATCACTTCTAGCAATTTTTTTTTTTAGCTTGACTTAATGTAAAGTTTTAATTAGGGTTTATTCAAATTCCATTTACGAATTCAACGCTCTGATAATATATGCTATGCTGTTTTGGCACCTGCATGATTTCACTTTTTTTTTAAGTCAATGTAACCGATTGGAAAATTTTTTTTATAATGAAGCTGAGAAGTGTTATTGACTTCAAGAAACTAATTTTCATGTATCCCAACTTGGTGAAAAAATAATGACTTATCGCAAAATTTTTATGAACGACATATGTACATATATCGTGAAATAGGCGTGACAGATAAAGAAAATTGTAAACAACATTTTCAGATTGAAATCAACGATTACTTAAGCAAAGTCATTTCTAAAATATTTCAGATTTGAAAAAAATTATCTATGTAAGGCCGCAACAATCATCCGGATCCAAAACCTTATTTATGTAAAATACTTATTTAATTCCAGTTCTTATTTTATGTAAACATTAAAATAAGATTTTACTATTATTACATTAACATTATTTGACTATATCAAGTCAGCACTAATACTGACTATAAGTGTAACCATTGTGCTAAATACAAGAAATTCTACAAGGGACAGCTTAAAGTGAATTCTAAAGAAAAAATTCTTAACTTAATTTTTTATGTAGGTACTCATTGTCAGTTATGATCCCACAACAATTGGTATAATTGATACAAGTGCACGAAAATCGTTGATTTTGACGTATTTGATCATGATTTGAATATCAGATTCGGAAAATCAATGCCTAGAGATTGTAAATATTCAAATCATTCTTTACTTTAAGCATGTATATTATGCGAAAAAAATTTTAAAAACCGACTGCAAGGTGCAAACAACATTTTTAAAATTTTATATCGATTGTTTACAAAAAGAAAAGATTGAGCTATTTGTTAATGAAGGACTAAGTATAAGTACATACCTTTTCTTCTAATACTCAGTCTTTTTTTAACAAACCTTTCTGAATTTTATATACATATGAATGTACATATTTTAGAATAAATAGTAATAACGAATTCATTTTTCAGTTTCTTATTGTTGTTATCAAATGGCTCTTTAATATATGTATGCACCACATGTTCTTTAATGTGGCTAACAAGAGAAGTGTAGCCAACAAAGCCTTAAAACTGAAATTGACAGGGAAGAAATATCATATTTTATTGGAAAAAATTGAGTCAGCAAAGGCTACGTCATAAAGATTCTAGTACTGTGTAGAGTTCCTCGCATCTTAACTGGTACCGAACAGGACACTGCAACTTCAGATATCATCCGAAGAAATTTGGCATATGTGATGAAAATGTCTGAAGACTTTGCGGCATAGACGTTGAACCACCAAAATTCATATTATGTCAATGCTCTAAAAACAAAAGACAAATAACCATTTCTCCCCTTGGAGAGAAAACTATGGTTCGTTTAGAACACATAATCCAATAGTGCTATATTTTATAAAATCTAATGAGTTAAACATGTAGTTTTTGAAACTACTTCAAGTTATGTAAAATTCACCAATTTAGTTAATTAAGTAATTAAAACTGTTATAAAGCATTTAAAAAATCAGTTCAAGAACATCCAGGTCATGGACGTATAACGGCTTATTAAGCAACAGAATAAATAATGAACTCTAAATATTTAAACACTTAATAAAAAATGTCGATCAACTATGTAAAAGCACTTTCAACTTAAAGTGGAACATAGAACTAAAAAGCAAACAGTAAAGTGGTTTCTGAATGAGTTCAAGTTATCTGAAGACGATTTTATGTAACACAGAAACAGAAACAAAAACAGCAAAGTGGAATCTATAAACTTTGGAAACATTGTTTTAAAAATGTTTTTAGAACTCGAAAGTGTTGCATTCATCGATGTGAGTGACAATGCTGCTGATGAACCTTTGTTACCTCCATTAAAATTGAAAGTAAAAATGCAAATTTTTTTTAATTGATTTTTTGACAAATTTATTACAATTGCGTTTTTTGTTTAATTTAAATCTCATTACACTCTGCTCACTAATGGGTATGTTTAGATGTGTGTATGTGTATTTGTGAATTTAGTTTTTATTTTTTTAGAGAGAGCGTCTTATGAAAATAGTTAAGTCTTTATTTTTATTTAATTTTAATTAACATTTTTAATCGCAGCAGATGGCGATACAAAATTCTTAAAACAATAGAAAAAATAAAACATAAATTAAACATATGGGAAAAAAGGATATCCACACAAAAAGCAGGCTGAATGCTAATGCAAGTGATAATGGTTGGCAGTTGGCGACATGAAAGGAGCGGAATTAGAACCAAATAAAAAGAAAACCCAACTTGAAATGTATATGCTTTTTAAAGAGATTAAGTTAATTTCATTTTAACAGCCATTGACCCATGTGGAATGCTTTGAAACTTTTGGTTGGTGTATTGGGGAATATGGTATTGGCCGCATTGCAGACAACAAACAATAACTTGACTTGTACCCTCATTAAGGGCAAAAGTAAGACGCTATCTGCAGTAAGGATGTTTAATCAACTTTTTCTCTTTAACTTTCTTATGGAAGTCGGATGTTACTGACATTTAAAAAGTAAGAAAAATTTTAGTTTTTTTGTTTGATTTTTTGCTTTCTTTCGGAAAATCAAAAATTTTCTTATTTTCAGTTTTTTCATCTTTTTTATATAATTATATAATAATATTAATAATTAAGAAATAATAATACATTTGCGAGTTGTTTTCAAAAAAAAAAATAAAAAAATTTGCAATATTTGAATGTCTTTTCTTGCTTTTTCATTATTCATTATAATGTTTGATGTTGTTGTTCTTGTGTGTGTTTTGTGTGTTTTATGGGTATCATTTAATTATGAATTTTCATTTTATAAAATTAAGGCAACCGTTGTTGTTGTTGCCTCTAACTCCGTGTTGTTGTTGTAATACATCTTACATGCTAGTTTTTCATCTCTCCTCTGTTTTACCATCATCATCAGCATTATTATCACGTACGACAACAACACTGACAACGATGACACAACTACTACGATTATGACATAACGCCAAAGCTTCCTAAATGACAGCAACGACGCTTTAGAAGCACTTCCTGTGCACAATTGAAGGGCCGGATTCGTCGTATTCCTGTTTGGAGATCCACATCTGTTGGAAGGTAGACAGGGAAGCCAAGATAGAACCACCGATCCATACAGAGTATTTACGCTCTGGTGGTGCAATGATTTTGATCTTCATTGTGGATGGGGCCAAGGCGGTGATTTCCTTCTGCATACGATCGGCAATACCTGGGTACATTGTGGTACCTCCGGACAAGACAGTGTTGGCATACAAGTCCTTACGGATATCGACATCGCACTTCATGATCGAGTTGTAGGTAGTCTCATGGATACCGCATGCTTCCATACCCAAGAACGATGGCTGGAACAAAGCTTCTGGACAACGGAAACGCTCATTACCAATGGTGATCACTTGACCATCGGGCAATTCATAGGATTTCTCCAATGATGAGCTGGAGGCGGCTGTGGCCATCTCCTGTTCAAAGTCCAAAGCGACATAGCAGAGTTTCTCCTTGATGTCACGGACAATTTCACGTTCGGCAGTGGTGGTGAATGAATAACCACGTTCAGTCAAAATCTTCATCAAGTAGTCGGTCAAATCGCGACCAGCCAAATCCAAACGTAAGATGGCATGGGGCAGGGCATAACCTTCATAGATTGGGACAGTGTGTGAGACACCATCACCTGAATCCAACACAATACCAGTGGTACGACCAGATGCGTACAGTGAGAGCACAGCCTGAATAGCCACATACATGGCGGGTGTGTTGAATGTTTCAAACATGATTTGTGTCATCTTCTCACGATTGGCCTTTGGATTCAATGGGGCTTCTGTTAAGAGGACTGGATGTTCCTCTGGGGCCACACGCAATTCATTGTAGAAGGTGTGATGCCAGATCTTCTCCATATCGTCCCAGTTGGTCACAATACCGTGCTCAATGGGATATTTCAGGGTGAGGATACCACGTTTGCTTTGTGCTTCATCGCCAACATATGAGTCCTTTTGTCCCATACCGACCATGACACCCTGATGACGGGGACGGCCAACAATGGATGGGAAGACGGCACGTGGTGCATCATCACCAGCGAAACCGGCTTTGCACATACCGGAACCATTGTCAACAACCAAGGCAGCTACTTCTTCGTCGCACATTTTTGTGGGTTCTGCTAAAAAAAAATTTAAAAAAAAAATGCGAATTAAATCTTTGTTGAACGACAAGAGTTAAAAACAAAATCGACCAAAACAATTCAAAAATTGAGTACAGCAAATGGATTTTCGTTTTCCTTACAATTTCTATAAAGTTTAAGGAAGAAATATTGAGCCTTTGAGTTGCCAATATTTAGAAGAATTCGTTCGGGACTCTCTAAAATTTTGAAAAATTTACGAGAAAAAATACAAATTCCAATTTTGTAACAAAAAATTTTAAACGCGTCAAATTACATAAAAAAAATATTTTCAAAGGAACTTTCAATTTCTATTTGATTTTTAAATCCAAGCAAAAAATTTCGAAAACCTTAAACGTAGTAGAAATGGAAAATGTTGTTACAATTTCACTACTATTGTTTATTTATTTAATTTACAATTTATGTCTAATAAATTAAATATTTCAATTTTTCATCTATGTATTATTCCCAAGATTATAAAAACAGCTTGAAACTACATTCGGATATGTATCTATCGTGTGAAAAAGAAAGAATATTTTCCCAAACAAAATTTCACACTAGAGACCGAAATTCAAGGTTTGAATCAGTTTAGAAAAATTTAACTTTGAAATTTATTTTATCGAAAATGGTTTATGGTGTGTTTCTAATATATTATCGAGAATTACTAAAAATCGTAGAAATTTAAAGAGCTACACATGCAATGAATGAATTGAAAAAAAAAACTGGAAACACCATCGTGTTCAACAGGGAACCCCCCCTTTTCAATACAAAAATTCACCAATAACTTTGTTTCGAAAAAATTTAAAGAAAAGGTCCCCTCCTTTTTCCAGTTCCGGATATGTCTAATTTGGCATAAATTATGAATTACTGAGTTGTAAAATTGCTATATATTTAAGCTTAAGTATTTCGCAAAAAATAGCCACTAAAATTAGAAGTTACCAACACTGTGCGAATCTTAGCCTAGGCGGCGGCTGCAGACTACTTTCCAGAGCACTGCTATAAGACGAAGAAGAATGAGAGGACAACGCCCTTGGCAAATCAGAAAATACTTTCAACCGGTAAAGTTTTATAGATTTCTCTTATTGAACTACTGATGTTTAATTCTCATAGTAAATTTAAATCCATTCAAAGTTTCGACCAACATAAAGTTGATAATCTCAAAGCTCACCTTAAGTTTTGTTTAAACAAAGAGAATTTAAATAAAATCACACGTCCGTCTTTTTATTATTCAAAGCAGAATAAACTTTTTTATATTTGCTGACTTGGCACTGCAAATTTACGGTGAAAATAGCAATAAATGATTGCTGTTATTTGAAAACAAAATGCAAGAAATCCACAAAAGTAAACCAAACACTTTGACAGCCACACAACGAATGAGAAGCCGTTCTCAAAGAAATGGCAGTTAAATTTTTTTTTGAAGTTTTAACGAACGAGTGAGTTCAATATTGAGAAAGTTGTTAGTTGATAAAACTGGCGCAAGTAGGCGATAACTTTTTTCTTGAGTGGTTCGATTTACCAGTGAAAGAGAGTCCAATTTTAATATGAGTTTGCCACTCATTTTATGTATTTGCTAGAAAGAGCAAAACGTTTTACGTTTTATAATTAAGCTGAGTTTCGACATTGCCTCTCTCTGTCACTCTTCATGTAGAGTCAAATGATTCCGTTTTTGTGACCATATATGGTCATGTTTGGCGAACTGTAGTGAAAATCATCATCGTTTTAACTCGTTTGAGTGTGCTCCCTTTTTTGAAAACGCCTGTGATTGTGTTTTTTATGCGAATTTTTCATCTGTGTGTGTGAATAATCAAGAGCACCTAGCCCAATACCATAAAAGCCGGCATTTTATTTAATCGAATATATTATAAAAATAGAATAAAAAGGAAAGAAAAACTAACTTGATTACAGAGAAAAAATAAAAAAAAAAATAGCACGGTGTGTTCACACTCCGGAAGTGTAGTTGAATGTGAGTCAAGTTCAAATTTTAGCAGTGGGTTTAGTTGCTGTTATTTCCCCTTTGACAGCTATTTTAAATGACGTGTTTTCATTAAGCATTGAATTTTATTTCTAATTTTTCTGTGTGCCCTTCAGTTAAAACAGGTAAATTTAGGTATAACTGGTCTCTATCGCTTTTTGGAAAAATTGTTAATCTCATTCCCGAATTTTAAAATTTCTCATTTGTTTTTCGTACCCGATTTGACAGAAACAATCGGTATTGTTTGCCGAGCCAAATGGAAAGGGCGATGTCAAATTTCAGCCCGTTAGGATGACCCTAAGAGACTAATCGATAACGTTTCAACTTTTTAACCCGACTGATTAAAAACAAAAATCCTAAATACTGGAAAAGATAGAACAGTTGAGTTAATAATTTAAGCACCAGCAGAATTGAAAATAAATTCATACTTTTTTCGCCAATCTATCAACCAAGGCTACATCGATTCTTTTCAATATTTTTTTTAACATAGAGACACGCCCTTTTTATATTGCTGTTTAAGTTTTGAACTACTTCTCCAGCAATATCCAGCTGCTAGGTGCTGTCTTAATTCACAACATGTGATTTTGTCACACTTTTCTTATCAGGGTTCTGATAGCAAAATAGTCTTTAGCACTCATGTGTTTATTATATAACTTTTCCCATTAGCTTTTTAATGGGCTTATCATGAAAAATACTTATACTATTATTTAACACGTAATTTTTTTTCTTAAAATTTCTTAACTGTAGGAACGTCTTTTTCGCTTTAATTAGCTTAGCGTATTTTTGTACACATTTTATAAACCTTTATTTTTAGCCAAAACACTATTTTAAACTGGGTTCACACACATTTAATCCATTTTCTTGAGAAAATTAATTCTTTCTTCATTGGGTTAGTCCAAAATTGCAGTGAAAACTTAAGAAATCCTCTTTATGGATACACTCATATTTTTTATTTGTTTTGAATTGATTGAAGTTATTTTTAACAATACTTACTTTTGGTTTTGTGTTTCTACTAAAATTAATTAAATAAATATAAATTAAGTCTTTGACTGCTGTCGTTTCGTTTTTAGCCACACAGCACAAGAACGCGAATTGTAATGATAGTAAAACTGGTCGTTGCAGGCGTTTATAAAGCCAACCCCTTATCAAAAAAACGGTTCTCTAGCGATTTTCTGAAATTTTACCATATATGGGAATGGATGCACAATTGTTAGCCATGCTGCCAGATTTCTAGAGAATTGACGAGTACGTCGCCTCATCAAATCGTAGTTATTCATCAATGTGTATACATCGTCGTCATTTTGTATGGTTCGGTTTCTACGACTTTAAGTTCGTGTGCGTATCTCTCGAATTTCGGTTTTTAAGTTTATGGTTATCGCCATTGCTCACCAACAATTTCGCATACTACACCCAGCATGACAGCTCATTTAAGAAATTTTCCCCCGATTACTCGTTAATTCAGTGAAATGCTGCTTACCCATGTTAAACGTGAAAATAGTGTAGTGGTATAGGTATGTACACACATGCCTGAGAAAGAGCAAAATTAATTCGTTCTCAGATCTCTACTGCGTTTGCGCAAATCAATGAGTCAGTGTTGCTTTTTCTACAAAAATTGAGAAGTTTTTTGCGTTTTGAAAATTCACATGTGGTGTATATATAATTCCTTAAATAATCTTAACTGCTTTTTACTTTTTATCGCTCTTGGATCGAAAAGTAATGATATGATTAATTTTGGTTTGTAGTCAATGATAACGTATTTATATCTTTCTTGATTAATTATGGTAAATACATATACATACATACATATATAGATTTATAAAATTATATTATGGAAAAAAGCCCGTGTGGCCCTAACCCGTGTCAGAAATTTCATTCAGTTGCTATGAAACTATGAAAAGAAAAGATATTTGCAATGTTTCACCCCATGTAAAACAATTGAAAAAAGTGTTCAATTGGTCATATTTCAGAACCAGTTGATTCTCAGCCGATTTAATTCGATGAAAGTATCGGAAAAATCGACCAAATTTGAATAGTATTGGATGACAATAAGAAAGTCGAAGATTATCGAATAGAAAAAAAGTCGTTAGGTAGAGAAAAATATCAAAAAATAACAGTCGGAAAACATCAAAAAAACACAAAAATGAAACTCGGGCAGTATTGAATAACATCGAAAAAGTCGATTTTATTTTAAAAAATAGAATACATATTATCGAAAAACAGAACTGGCGGTAAATACGAAAATTGTGAAAAATTCGGTTAAAGTCAACCAGTATAGAATATAATAATTTTTATGGAAAACCAGCCTTGTTTAGAAATTACTTAAAAAGTGACCTTTATGTAAAAAAAAAATATAATTTTTGTTTGTTTTTCCAAATATATGAGACACCTTATTGATTGCAACAAAAAAAAAATGTGGCATGAAAAAAATTTTATTTGTTTTTTGTTGCAGGCTTAGTGTCTCAAATATTTGGAAAAACAAAAAAATATTGTCATAAAACTATTAGTTACACGACCGCAATTTATAGATATGTTTACCGTCTTTGTTTTCATAATAAAAAAAAAATAAAACTTTAATAATAAATAAAGAAAAATAAATAAATAAGATAATCTGGTACAAAATATATTAAAAAGTATCAAAAAGTAAAGAAAACCATCGAAATATCTACCCTCGTACACAACTTCATGAAAATTAGTCAATTCCAAGGTTATTGGTATATGAATCACTTTGGACTTCGGTGCTTCCAACGACGAAATTTTCAGAAGTTAAACATCAAAACGTCGGCTTAGTAATTGAGAAGCTATAAATATTTATTCTGCTAGGTTAATTCTACTAATGCGCTTTATGTGCTTTATGTATTTAGATTTCACATTTTCCGTTTTGATGTGTCAGAAAAATTCAAAATAAGTGCCCTAAAAGTATCATTTCAAAAACATACAAATTATTTCAATAATTCAATGTTTCAAAAATTGCAATTGATTTTTCTTAGATTTGTAAGGATATTGGTCATACTATTTGGGCATTATAACTTTTTCTTATTTAAGCCTGTGGTACCCATAATTAGAAATCATTGCCGGGTGATTGCTGACTATAAATTTTTGATTTTGGGTGATTTGCTTTTGGATGCTAAGATTGTAGTCAATTTTTCTATTTTAAAGTTAACTAAAGTCATATTGTTCAAAAAGAACTAACCTATAACTTCCACATAAGAATACACACTGTTCCAATTAAATTTTGTTGGCTGTATAAAATAGTGTAATGCAGAGTATTACAAGTTTTTCCTGTACAAGGTTGAAAAAATAAGTATAAATATTTGTATTTTATATGAATTTAGCTATAAATTTAATAACATTTGAACACATAAAAGTCTCCTATACGTTGTTTATGTTTAATTTTGTCTAATAAAACATCAACATTTTGTAACCGAGCTAGTTACGTAAAGGGGTTGCATTTAAACTAGATATTCTTGAATTGAAGCGGGCTCAAATTAAGTTATTCAAATCATTTTATAAATAAAACTTGTAAATTAAATTAACTTTTTTGATATTTTCAACCATGTAGGACACATTTCATGCGAAGAAAATATGTTGTATTAGAAAATGTACAACGTCAAAACCTTTTGAATACGAAATATGCACAATAACGCTCAAATTTTTGGTCATAATGGCCAAATTTAAAGTTCTAAAAAAAACAACTCTCGAGCACATTTACTGGATTCGGCGGCGAAGTCAGAAAAGATAAGTTTACGAGACTAAGCAATGTTCATTTCGCGGAAATAGCTGCGCCGCCCCACTCGAAACTTAACTCAGAAAATGTACGTGGGTTGACTGGAAGAGCTTTTTAGATTCAAAGCTTAGTAACTTTTTGTCCCTGGCGTAGTTATCATGTTCGAGAACCGAACTTTTCGCCTCTTAACTTATGTTTAACAAAAATGCAACACTGTTTAGCTAAGCGCTCGCAAAACTTTATCGTCTCTCAAAACGTCTCATTCCTGAGCCACTCTCAAAAGAAATAAAACTTGTTTTCAAACTATCCAAATAAAAGTTTTCATTTAAGAGGGGAAGCGGTGAATACTGAACGTCAGCTTAAGCTAAGGAGAATTTTCTGTTACACATATCCGACTGCTTAAGACATTTAACAAAAACAAAAAAGCAAACTTTTGTTGTTGTCGCTTTTTAAAGTGACTCACTGCTGATTATGGAAGTATGTTTTCAGAAAATGGTCTTTGCTTTTCCCTCTTTGGAGTGAGTAACAAACAAGTTCGTCGGTGACAAAGGCTCGTTGATGATAGTAGATAATCTACTGTTACTTGCAGAAAAGACCAACGGACGTCTAACTTTGGACTGGAATGTGATACCATCAACAAATGGCAGAGTTGGTTTCATTTTCTTATAGATAAACAGTTGTACTCTTTTTATATATTGAATAGTTGTGATTGAGCTAAATATAAAAAGAACACATCTTTTCCATATGCACCAAGATCGTAACTTAATCGGTACTTCTGGTAGACTTAAAATTATGTTGAATCTATTTTCAAGTGTTCAAGTTAAAGACTTTGGTTATGAGGCTGATATGCCAAAGAAAAATGTAGCAATTGATTGAATTTCAATGGCCAGTTTTGCAGTGCGAGTTTAAACTTACTTCAGTAGAACGTCGTATGATCTAAGTTTAACGCATTGCACCGTAAAATGACAATTATTCTTATGTTCAATCAGCTCACCTAAATACAAATATCCACGTGAAAAAAGTGGAAAAAATCACTCGAATCAATGGAAACCGTGCACAAAAAAATTACCAAATTTTGACAAATTGTGTTTACGTATACGAGTATCCATATATTTATACTCTTTGATCGGGGTCGATTATATTTTTGTGATGTACTTGCTTCCCACATTTTCAGCAAGAGATAGCAAGCCACCACTGTCGTCATCCGATGTGTTTTATACACAGTTCCTAATTAGTAGACGCATACATATCAAGAATAAACTCTTTTTTGTCCTTAAAAATACATGTGTACATTTATATACCACAAAAAATGGAAAGTACAGCCAGGAGTTCAGCAACAGACACAGGTTGAAAAATTTAACAGTTTTTGAGTTATCAGGTTGAAAAATACGTTTTTGGTGATATTTTAAACTTACATACTTGGTACTATTTTGAATTGAATTTCTTCCATTTGAATGACTAAAAACAAATTTTTTATATCAAAACCACATAAAAGAAAAGTTTTGATCCATCCCAGAGATCGGTCTAAGAGTATCTCATAGGTTTCTGTGCGTGAAACGCGGCATAATTAAGTTTATGCACGCTTCTTTTATACCCTTGCATAAAAATTAAAATAAATAAATTAAAATTTGCTACGAAATTATCATTGACAAATTTTTTACATCGTTAAAAAGTGTTTTTTCCAACCTAACATAGGTTACTTACTAGTGCGACAACTAAACTAGTCGATGAGCAACCTCTTAGCTGAGACTAAAATTGACTGCTTACAGGCTTATCCGACATTAAAAATACGATTTCAGTGGCTCTTATTGAATGAAATTATTATTTTATGCATTTAAAAAACTAAATTCTTAGTGCATTTATATTTTGGAAGAAGCAACCTTCCTCTAAAATGTACCAATGGCCGAATATCATTATTTGAACCCAAATTATAAATAATAACCATAATATCTCGGAAACTATGAGCTGGAATATGATCCTTTTGGATATCTAAAGAAGAAAATTATTTTTGAATTTCAAGTGCTCGGTATTTCAAAACCCATAAATCGTACAAACGAATTTTTTGATATTTTGTTTATTGCCTAGTAAATATTAGATTTTAAAATTCGTTACACCGATGAAAAAATCATTGCCAATTTCAATTTTCATGATTTCTCATACATATATTGAAACATGACTAAAAAAGTGACGTATTTCGGATATTTTTGTAAATTCGTGGTGTGGACTAAGGTAATTTTTGGGTTTAACCGAAAGGTTATTTTTCATGAGTAATAAGACATTAAGACCTGCAAAAGTTATCTTTGTAGCATTAAATTAAGTCATTCAATAACGTCAATTGTTTGCTATCTAATCGGGAATATATTTATGCTGAAAATTTTGTCAGAATTGCTGCCACGAAAGAACTTACACATTTCTTGATTATTTTTACAGTGGCGTAGTAAAGTTTGATACAAAATCATGTCAATAATAAAATCTAGGCGCAATGGCTGTTGCGTCAAGTACCACTTGATATCAGCACCACTGTAAATTGTATTGACATTCAACAATTACATACCATGTAATTTAGGTACAATGAGGCAACTTTTACTTTCAATAAAAAATTGAAGACAAGTACCAAAACAACATGGTAATTAATTTTAAAATGACAATGACCATGAAGCAGGAATAATTTAAATGCAAAGTTATTCAAAAATTAAAATTTCCAAGCCAAATACAACGTGTTTATCCAGAGCCACATTTACGGTACAGCCCAGAAGGGCCAGGCTTAGAATGACAAATTGTATCCGTGGAGAGCTTAGGTATGGATGCAAATTGAAGCTCTCTGATATAGTTATATACTACATAATATATCTTCAACTTAAGAAAATTATCCAAGTGTTCGTCGATTTGGACATTTACTTTGGAATACTGTGGTCTCAAATCATGTCTGCGAATCGGCTGACTATAGCAATAATCCAAAAATTAATTTTCGTTTCTCATATATGTATCATAGTTTTCATACGTTGTGTATATATGTATGTATCTACATACAAAGTAGCATCACATGCTTATATTCCATCAAGTGCACGTATTAGTATTTGTCAAAAAAAGTGTCCACATTTTTGCTCAAGTAATGAATTCTACTCAGGTAAAACTCAAAGTTAAGCCTGGATTCAAAGTCATTTTGTAAAGCGCACCTTTGTCTCATCCACTGGATATCTACCTGCATATGTAGGTATTTTTAACGTATTTTTCTGAGCTACCATATTTGCAAAAGGTTTTTAATTGTGTTTTATGTGTGCAGTACAAATGTACACCGGAACAAATTTGTTTAAAATACAGCAGCAAATAATTTTTATGTCTTCTTTTGTATATTTACTTATGTATATATTTACAAGAATAGGTATTTTTGGAATCGACGTAGGTTTTTATAGGCATCGAATTAAAAAAAAAATCGTGAATAGAATTTAAATGAGTAGGTTGAATAAAATACAAATTTAACTCTTCATGAAATTGAAAAAAATGTGTTGTTTTTAAGAAAACTAAAAACATGGTTTGATATTCTTTTCATTTAAATTTTTATTTAAGTTTTGTATTAAGGATTTCAGAGCAAATCCTTGCCTTGTAGTACTCTTGTGGTACTCTTTGAAATAAACCGAAACATTTTTTATATCTTTTGGAAAAGAGAAAAAAAAAGTGAAAAAAGTGCTAAAAATACACTTGCTTTGGTGACATATGAGCTCTTTTCAAAGGACTTATGTACTACGTTCAATGAAATATTCCTTAATATAAGAAAAACTGCAAACATCAAAGACAATCTTTTAAATAGAGCATGTCAGGAAGTCATTCTATGAATTAAGTGCTTTAGTATTTAGAGATAACATAAAAAAATCGGATCTAAATGGGTAAGAGATGTAGGCTCAGCTACCCGCAAATTGTTGATCCTGATTTCATATGGTACTTTAACGAAACAAACAAAATGAAAAATGTTTGGTAAGAGTTTAATCACGTCAGCCATATTACAACATGCAAGGTCAAGTTCGAATTCGCGCAAGCGCTTAAAACCATATAATAAATCCTCCAATAGTCAGATTTGAATTGTTACCGCTTAAGGAATTGCCAAGGTCATTGAATTGATAATTTAATTTTGCTGTTCGATCGAAGTTTTACATTTTTGCTGAGGTTACACTTTTAGCCATAAGTTGACGTTCAACATGTTTAGCCTTAGATGAAAAAAAAAAAAAACAACTATAAATGTTTATATGGGTATTTTAAAGTTAAAATAAATTTAAAAAAAAAAATACAAGTTGCGTTTGCAAAAATTTCTCCAAACGTGCGTCGCTCGGACGGTCATGATATACCACCACATCAAATTAAAGTGGTAATTGTTGTTTTAATTAAAGATCTACAACAGCAGCACCAACATCATAATCACCAGCACCAGCAGCAGCAGCAACATCTTCAGCAACAACAACACTTAAAAATTTCAAGTTTGAATATTGCGTTGAAAACCTCTTAAGCAATTGTTGCAACAATAGCAAAAAATAGAAATAAAAATAAAAATAGCAGAAATATTTCTTTAAATTTCACTTTGAGCTCAACTTGTCTCAGTGAGGTGGCAGACAACCAAGACAGAAATTAAAAAAAAATGTTTTTAAATACAATAAAATGCAATTCGCGTAAAACAGCACGTAAAACCCAATAAAAAATGAATAAATCTTTCTAACGAAGCAAAAATTAAAAGTTAAATAAAAGAAATTCATTGTCAGCAGCAGCGCTTCAGCTGCTTTTACACTTCAATCGTTTTCGTTGCTGTCGACACGAAATCTTGCTACGAGTATCGAAAAGAAAGTAAAAAAATTTGTTGGGAATGGTGAATTAACTCAAATTAAGCAGTTTCTAATATGTTAAGAACACCAATAGCCAACTATAAAATGCTACCCATTAGAAAAAAATTTTATGGCATAAGGTTTCATACTGTAGTACATACATATTTCAATGTCTAGCAAAACAAGCTAGGAAGCTTCATTCATACACTTTAGATTTCGAAACCCAATTTCAATTACATAGAAAATAATGATGTTTTTACCAGTAGGCAAAAGAAGCAGTAAAAATCGCCTATTCGAAGTCTTTTATCTAAAAAAAGATGCCCTTTTGAAATTATCTTCTTTTTGTTTCAAATAAAAATAAATCCTTTTCATGTAAGTAAAAAAATTGGTCTTCTGTTAAGAAAGATTTTATGGCTTTTAAGGAATACTTATATGTATGAATGTTGAAAAAGTCGAATAATGTTAATTCAGACGAAAAAGGTTGAAAAAGTCAAGAAACATCGACAAATCGAAATGAAATTGAAAAAGTCGAAATATGTTGAGAAGTTCCGGAAAATGTCGAAACTGTTAAAAAACTCATAAGATGTTGAAAAATCTAAAAATGAGAAAATAAAAAAAGGTTAAAAAAATCGAAAAATATTGGTAAATTCGATAGACTTTTAACAACTTGACAAATGTTAAAAAATCAAAAAATTTTAAGATCACACATAAATTATGTATGACATAATATATTGAGTTATTTACGTGGAAGTAATTTGAAGATTTTGCAAGCTCAAAAACTCATTTGACCTTATTGCATCTTCACATTTTGCATGGAATTTAAAAATTAAATGTTTTTTTATCAAAATTTTGCTACACGTCAATGCAATGACATGTTTTATTTTTATTTAAATGGTCATTGCAGTTATGATTTGCAACTGGGGCACATAACGAGCATATATTTATTTATTTTATTTGCTGTTTCATTGGATTTTTTTACCAAGTAATACTATCTAGCATGCCATCTTAGGCATATGCTATATTATGATTTTGCCTTAAGAAAACGTTGCGCCAAAAATCCACGCCAAAATAAACAACATCATAACCACCATGCTGAATGATATGGAAGCTTGTTGTGTAGGTAGCTGAATGCAAAGTCAATTTAGTCACTCGAAATTGGACCCATCTTTAAGACGCCACTCTTTTCTACTTGATGCCGTCTTACCAAGTTATTTCTTTTTGCCAATCACTTTTGTTTTGTACTCACACAAGTTACAAATGAAATACAGGGTGCAAAATTATTTAATTAGTACAGGTTTATGGTTTTGTTGAACTCAACATCTATATGTACTGCTGTTTATAATGCATATAAGCATCGTGGCTGACATAGAATAGTATCTAGTATATGCAGGAGCATCTAGTATTTTTCGGTAACTATCAAATATAAATCGTATAAAGCAGCGTTGGGCATGGAGATCTAGCAAAAGAGCGCAACAACAAAATCAAGCAATAAAAAACGAAATTTGAAAGTTTTTTTGCTTTCATTACCAAATTCGCCAACAGCACAACAAAATCCGAACTGGCCGAATTGAAACAAAAAAAAATGCTACATTCGTCGAGACACAATGCGGCACCGTCGCTAATGCCTTTGTGTGTTGTTTTTGTTTTCATTTGAACTCAAGTCAAAGCTGTGCCTCGATAGCGTTGAAATTCTGCAAATTGTTTTTTGCTTATTTGTGTGTCAAATAACGGTTCGGCCCATGAGGGCGGAAAGTGCCACTACGTGCCCGTCGCTGGTATAAAGTTATACTAGCTTCTTATTGAGCTGCGTTGCTGCGGGTTAGGCTAAGAGATATATTTACAGCCAACACAAATTAGAACATAAATCGAAGTTTTACATAATTTAAGAAGAAATAAGAGAAACTGCTAGACTATAATTGGAAATGTCTATAAAACTTAAGCGCATATTAAGCTAAGAGAGACACTAGTCTTATTTGATCTTTATAAAACAAAAAGGTGTGGTATCTGGAAGTGAAAAACTTACGATGCTTTGCCGGGAGTCAAAGTAAATGTAATCAAACTCAATATGAGAACATTTATATAATATGTACAGGTGAGCGTGGCATCTCCCAAACCATCAAAAGAATTTAAAAACCTATGTCAATGTAATGGAATTCGATATGGTGAATGTTGTGATAAGAGCCTGTGCTAATCAAAAATGTGCTTCAGCTTCGTTTAAATCACTATGTAATTTTGGCAGCTGGTTCTTTAAGGAAAACTTTCTCTTAATTAAATTTATATTAAAGTTGAGCGGCGAAGTTTTAGTACATCAAACTGATTTTTTTCAAAGCGTCAAGATTTCTTTGTTTAATAACATTTTATTAGTAAATGATTCCGGGAGCTGCTTACATTAAAGTTAAACGAGATTTCAGTAAACCTGGTTTAAAATATCATTTTACTTGATATTGGGAACTAAGAGACTTCAACAAGCACAACACGAAGAGAGTGTGGGCCTGGACAAGTAGGCTAAAATTGCCGGAAATACTTAAGTAAAAGTGATATATTAAATATATACATATATTTCAATTAGAACATCAGACTGCCAAAACTTGAGTTATTGACTTGATCAAATATATCACGAAATACGAGTTTTCACCATTAGCTAATGCCAATTTGGTTCAATTTACACTCAAATGCTCATTTTCAATTTTTTAATTGATGTTAACCCTGTATGTGTAGAAACATAAATTGGCATGTTAAATGGAAATGGACGGACGGGCTTCAAAGCAAAGAGTAATGTAGACGTTTATTACGTTGGTTGCTTTCATCTGTCTGCCTTTCCAAACATGCGTTTGAATGTCTGGCTACTATTGTTAATATGCAGTTTAATTAATAGCTTGTTTTAGTCTAATAAGTTCGAGTTCATGACATGCAAGATTGATTTCAAAGTATGGCAATTATCACTTTTAGTTTTTAAATTTGTAAAAATTGGCAATACGCCAATACACTACGTATTATCAAAATTAAAAGACTTAAATTTGTGTGGCGGCGATAAGGGAACAATGAGCAATAAGATTTTTAGAAGAAAGATTTTTTTTTGATCTTTTAGAAGATCATTTTCAACTCAAAGTTTTTAACTTTGGTGGCTTTGGGAGGCAACTTGAAACTGTTAAGCTTACAAGTTTAAATCAATATAAATATGTGCATACAGAGATGAGAAATTAATTATTGTATTTTCGTAAATTTTGATATTTCACAAAAAAATAATCAGCAAGTTCAGAGACCCTATGGTGCAATCAACTCTGTTTTGACAAAGGATGCCATACTTATGTTTCATATAAAAGTATAATGTGAAGCGGAGTGAAATATCAAAGTTGGTATTTTTTTAAGAAATCACTGCTTATTGAATTCCTAGTTGATTTTTTTGTAGTTTGATTTATTTATTTGAAATTGTAGAGGCAATGCGGAAAATTCAATTTATTACAATCAAACCAGGAAAATTTATATTAATCTTGAACGCTTAAGCGTTTCAATAGAAACAAATTGAAATTTGTATTTTGAAGTTAAAGATAGTGAATATACCGTGACCTGTCCTGCTTTTAAGGGCTTGCAGTCAAAAGATTCCGTGTTCGACCCACGGCATGACCGAACATATATGAATATATATTTTTTTATTTATAATTTTAAATTTAACTAGATAATGACACGAATTAGCTGGATTCTTTTCTGATATTTTATTCAACTAGCCAGATATTTACTTAAACTTTCCAAGTTAAATTAATCAAATCTTTGTAATTTTTTCACAGTGCTGAAAGTAATCCTGCTCTGTTCCAAAATTTTGTAATACTGTAACTCGAAATGGACTCATTTTAGTGAAGACTAATATGACCAGCATTTTCTTTATGAAAACTTGAACCTTTTAGTGTAAAAATTTGCAAATTATCCCGCTTTAAAAAAAAAAAATCAAAAACTTAATTTAATTAAATTCCGCAATAAATGAGACTTTACATTCTGCCGGAAAATATTTGCATAAGGGATTTTAGGAAACCTTGCATAGCTTAACAAAACTTACTATGTTCCTTTTCGTGCCAACTCGATTTTCCTCAAAGCTAACAATTTTCTGTATAAAAAACTTTAATATTCTATAAATTTAGTTTTTCCGGACACGGATACTTAAAATATGTCAAGCCAATCAAATAGCAAGATTTTGTTTTGCCCATTAAACAGCGTGTAAAGTGTATTCAGTTTAATTAGTTAAAAATTGCATTATAATATGAATTATCTCATGTTACTGTATTAAAAAACTAATCATTTTTGCATAGTATTCACAAAAGAAGCATTGCAAATTTATAGTAAAAGCTTCAATTGCCTACATGAAACTTGTTCAATATTGATAGAATTAATGGTTATATTCGATTCACCTCAAGAGGGAGGTTATGCCTGTAATTCCTTTTTTCTACTGCACATTTAAAATGATCCGCTGATCTAACAATTTAAGGACAAATTTAAATTTAAATAATTAAATTGGTTCCGTTCGTATAAATTTTTTTTTTTCACGAAATATACACGAAACTGTAGAGTAAAGTATTCTTTCCCATATACAAATATTAACATTATGAGCTGCCCTTGCACTAGAATTTAAGTCTAATACTATGGAATGCATAAAATGTGTTCCAGATAAATGATGCATACAGCGTTACGGACTTGTGAAGTCTATTTCTACGTATAAAAATAAGGCGTGCGTTGGCTTTTGGAACAAGAATAGTGCCCGATAAATGACAAACGAGAATAAAAATCCTCCTTTGATAAAACTAACAGAGTTTATTGAATAACAGAAAACCATTTCATAATTTGATTTGGAAAAAGCACACTTCAAAAATATTAATCCACGAAATAACTTTCAATTTCATTAATATGCAAACTAAAAAACTGTGGTCCCATAATGATACCTAGCATGACAACTGGCAATAAATCCATAAGACTTAACTTATTTTTCATTACTACACACGGTCTAAAACTTGAATATAATTTGATTCACTCTAAAAATGGGACATGACAGCCGATTTGAGCTAATTTTGCAATTATTGTATTATGCAAAAGCTTCAGAAAAAAGAATTTTTACTCAAGTTGAATGATAATGTCAATGTTTATTGGGATATTATTTTACTAGTAGTATTTACTGGGTGTAGGTAGGGTAGGGGAACTTTTTACTACTTTATCGCATAATGGGTATATTGTTAAGACTACTATTTTTTACATAAGAATGAGCCGAGGTATTTCAAAATCTAAAAACATCTGTCGTAAATAATGTAAAACACCAAAGCTGCTTCGAGTTTACATTGCTTTGACGTATTTCTCCATTACATTGTTTAATTTTTGCTATAATTCTTAATACAAATTTGTTTTTGTTTTTTTGTTTATAAACGAAATAGAATGCGGAGAGGTTTTTTTCAGCAATATAGAACTTAGAGCATTTTTTTCAGGGTCACTGAGCAGCATCTAGACGATAGTCTGATCTGCTGCCTAATTTTGTTTTTAACAAATTTTTTTGTGCAGTTCGTATGTACATTAAGGTGATCTAATTATTTTATTTTTGAAACAGGCTAAATAGTTGCAAGTAGACAGAAGAAAAATTCTGTCCCAAGTCGAACTTATAATATAAATATTTACTGCTTGGTAATTAAACTCTTTTGTATTCCATAGGAAAATCATGGTAAAGGATTCTTTACGGTACAGTTTCGTCTATATATCGTGGGAAAAAAATCTTACACGAACGGGAACATGTCCATTAAAAGAGCATAAAATTTTCCATAAAAAGTTACCTACGCAGAAATTTTCTTTCATGTACCAGTTACTAATAAATTTGTTGGAAATTATAAGCTTGAATCACCCTAATGTACATATAATGTACTTAATAGCAAGTAAATAAATTTTATGCTATTTTATATTTTTTTGTTTTCTTTTGTATTTTTTTATTGTTTTTTTCGTTTTATTTTATTTTGTATTTTGTTGCTACCTTTAACACTACCTACGGTTGTAGTTGAATCATTGATAATGAATTTATGTCTACTTTTGCAAAATTTTCATTGCTAATGTTTACCCACACGATTGCTATTCCATGTGGTTGTTGGTATTTTTAGCTATCTTAAGAGGTTGACTTTTACATACGCTGTAAGTTAAGACTATATTATGTTTATAGCCTACGTTATTATGAACATGACATTGAGTACTAAACAACAGAAGTATTACTTTCTTATGTAGATAAAGCGAATGGAATCAGTATTTAGCAACTCCTCTGACAATTCAACCATATTCAGGTACTACACTGACATTTAGTGCTGACCCAAGCCTGATGGAACTTGCAAGTGAACAGCCAGGCATGGCGCAAAACTGTCAAGCACAGACCTAAATATGAAAAAAAAAATCAACAAAAGCGCTGACTTATTTGCAGTCTACGAAACACTCCTAAACCTTTTTTTCTTTTACTCAGATTTGTTTGAAGACCACAATACCAAATGATAGAATGTGCATTGTCAATTTTTTGTTTAATGCCAAACAAAACAAAATGTGTACATAAAACGAAATATATGGCGCTTACTAACTGTGGCGTTGCCTGACAATTTCGTTGGAAAGTGTTGATGTTGTTGGAGACGATGAGACGACGACAGCGCCACAAGGCGCAAGGGTGTGGCAGAGAATGTATGACGAATGTGATGACCAAATACGGTTTCGTATGCTTATATGGAAATACACATTCGTTTTTACCAATTACAGTTTAAAATTTAAAACATTTAGTATAAATTGTTGTTCCGATTCAATAGTTAACATTTGCTTCCCAAATGTATAAATAAAGTCTTTCATTTGAATTTGAAGTAGAATATTTCCTCAGGTTTTGCTGAACATATGTATATGCATATGTGTGTACTATTTTAGTTTCGATAAAATTTATTAAACTTTGTAACTCTTTCTTGGCTTAAATTTTCTAGCAAGTTTTTGCTTTTAAATACAACTCTGAAACTAACTAAGATAATTTGGTTTAATATAAAACATATGTATGTACTTCTAAGCTTTCAATATGAGCTTGCGATCAACTTAATAATTTTCACTACATAGGAAAGTTTAAAATTGTGGTCCGATCTTTATTTAAAAACCATTATTTATCGATAAAACTGATTTATTAACTTACTCTTTCATTATAATATTCGAATAGCTTGATTTCTGCACTAACAAAATTATACGCTTTGTAATATAATTTCCTACGAAATCACATACTTATGTATGTATGTAGTTGTGACTGTTTTTTTCTTTGAGCCATAGCATTACTACACTAAAGTCTAGAATAAAATAAATGACCTTATTTTTATGGGCTTACAGTCATTAGCGAAGACTGATATTGATCTAAATTTACAAATCGATCAGTGCTTTTCTTTAAAAAACACGACAAGACAACATATAGATCAATTTAACCAGGTAATTGGTGACATATAGGCTTCTTCCACATACATATGTAGATATTCATCTAAATATACAAAATACATGGCCTCATGAGACCAATTTGGCTAATTTGTACCATATGCAAATTTGAATTTGAATATCAAGCAGAGCTCAAATCACATATTAAAACCGGTCCTCCCCTTTCTTCCTAGACTACCGTCGTCACTCGACACACGAGTTTTTTATGTTTTGCCGGGCCTGATGGTCCGTGGCCTGGTGGTACAAAGTGAGCTTTTCATTACACACAATGCACCAACCGTCATCTAACTGTCATTTCTCCAATGTTATCACAGTTGTGAAGCGTATGACCTGACAATATGGTATGATTTATTTTCAAAATTGCTACGTTGTCCATTTCTCAATATTAGAGTTGTATTAATTTCTTTTATCGACTGACTTAAATACAATTGAATATTATTTTTAATTGAATTACAACCATCGATCAGTGACTTTTCTTAAACAAAAACTTGTTCTGTCATCTTCCAAAAACAAAAAACAACGTATTTTTTGAAGAAATCTAAAGCGTGAAGAAGATGTTGAAAAGCAATTAATTGATATCTAGGTCAGGCATAAATTCTTAAAATTTTCAATTGCAAGTTTTTGCTTATAAGTACGTGTGTATGTAATCTCAATAGGGAAATAACTGGTTATTGAATATTAGAATTTATATGTACTTAACAAAATATGTACAACAAAACAAAATCATTATCATCATAACATTGAAAGTAAAAGTTTTGTTAAAGGGGTATACGCCGTAGATGCAAGTTTTTTAATACAAATTGTGCGATTTGTAAACAAAACTTTTCATAAATTTCGTATTTATTCAAATGCTCATCATATTATTCATCACTTATTTTCAAAACTATTACTATTATAAAAGAAAATGCATTGAGCTCAATCAACGCCTTTTCGTTTTCGGAAGTCTATCCATAAAAGTTTTTCACTAATCGTACATTTTGAAAGCTAAAATAACTGATATGTAAATTGCGCAAATTTTTAGTTTTTTTATATTATTCTTTTCTAAACAGCCAGCCAAAGAATGAAACCTTTCTAGTTAAAACCCTTAGCCTTAAGTTTATTTGTTTTGAAAAGTTTTGATGATACCCCACATAATATGTACAATAGAACTAATGGCCGCATATGAAAAAACAACTATCATCAATGTTTAACTTATTGCTAAAAAAATTTTGATGGAATTAGTACAAAAAACTCTTTATTAAGAATTTCACTCTCATTCTAAAATGACATCATTTCTGCTTTTGAAATATCACTACTCTTTCATTCTTGTTAATGCCAACGTTCTAGAAGTGGGACTGGCGTGATCATATTACGAACGATATTTAATACTGACTTAACTTCTTTTTATTTTATTTATTTTGTAAACAAACTTTGATCCCTCAGTAAACAAAAAAAAATATAAAAACAAGTTTACTTTTTGCTAATATTTTTTTTTTATTTATTAATTTTGGAAAAATACTTGTGCTCTCTCAAACAAAAATATCAATGCTACGATTTTATTTACGAAAAAACTTAAACGGTGCGCATTTGGTATTTACTTTTTTTACGTTGCGGTTAACTAAAAGTTGATGCACGTTTATGGGTTAAAATAAACTATTGACATTGAAATTATTTACGATTTTGCAAAAAAATTATCGTTTTATTCTTTTAAGGTATTCATTTCGGATTAATAACATAAGTTAGCAATAAGTAAAAAGGTGCCATGAAACTTTATTGATTTATTTAGTCGCTCTAACTCTGAAGTCAATGCGTTTCTATCACTCAAAGGTTTCTATATACTTGCACTTGAAAGATATTTTCATCGACAACCAAAAAATCTTTGACTGTAATTTTTGATGTATTTTTGTAGGAGAAAACCTGTTGAGCACGATGGTGTTTTTACAATTTATCTATGCTTCATATTTCCAGGATTACCAAGTCGTACAACAGCAAATTTCTCTTAAATGTTAAAATGTTAAGTTTTTTTGGGAAGAAGTTACTTAAATCTTTGTGTAGGAAAAGCTTGATACCACTAAAACCGTGTTATTCCCAGCTATTTCAAACATTTTGGAATTCCTACCATGAACCCGGCTTTGACATTAACTAATGTGGCGATCTCGGTCTCTTGGTAGCCCTGGTTAATTCTATAGAAAGTTAAAAAAAATTTCAATATCAAACTGTACCTAAGTAGTGGCCAATTGAAATATTATACTTAAAATATCAACTCCCTAAAGTAGTATACTAATTTTCCAAAAAGAGTATAAAGTTGTCGTTGTTTCTTTCATTTAAGTGTTCAAACGCTGTGCATATTAATCGACTTTTTGAAAGTTGCTTAAGGACAAGGAGTTACAGACGAAAACAGACTTTAATCAGGGCACAAAACTCTGCCAGTAATATTTATTTCTTTAAAATCTATAAAGCATTGTTATCCATGTCAATATTTATATTACTCAAAATTGTTTAGACCTAAGCTCTTAAAACAAAAACACGCAACCCGTTAAAAAAAAAAAATAGTTAACAAAACTCATGTTGACAACATCGCAACTGCTAAAATATCTGGAATTACAAGCGAGTAATACGTGGCTTATTCATATCACAATTCATTTTAAGCTTATGGCTAACAATATAGTAAATTAATAAAATTAACAAATATATGTACATATATTGTAAATTTATTTATGTAGATAACCTCGCACACTTAGTTATGATTCATAATTTTTAGCTTCGCGGTCACTTGATTCGACAAACGTTGAAGGAAGAATATGAATCATCTATATTGTTTATTTATTTAAGAACACTAAAAGTATATTTTTGTATGAATTTCTTATTAAAAATGAAGTGAATTGTCATCAATATTCGTAAAATGTTTTAAAGAGGAAAATTCCCATTACCAACCCATTGTAAATGATTAGAAAAAAATGCTGTAAGGTTTTTAAATTTAACAAAACGGAAGTGCTTCATTAAGTTGATTCCTAATCAGATTGCCTGGGAAGCGTAGCCATATCAGTATTGTCACCAAACGTGTCTATACCGATTAAAATTACCTATAACTTAAAAATCGTACAACTTATTTAAATGATTATTCTGTATCATAGAATCTTAAAGAGAAGATTCCTGTTAAATGTAGACTTACACATATTATTCATGTAATTTCATTTATTTTATGAGAAAAATATGAAATCTTTAGACCATAGTAATAGAGTTTTAAGATATAAGATTTAAAAATGCCGTCACTTAAATTTATACTTTCCGTCCTCTACCAGGATCAGGGTTGGCAAGTGGCCGGACACGTCCGCAAGTTCATGTCAAACCTGGAGGCTCGGTAGGAGTTAAACAATTTCTGAACGTATACTTATGTACTTTGTACGTATAGCCTATAAAGAACCACATATTAAATTTTTGCTACCAAACTCATATCCATTTATTTTTCTTCTTCTATTTCTTTCTGCATTACTGAGTACATCTACGAGTATCTCTATCTCTATGACGGCATTCTTATCTTATTTCATTAAATTTTCTTGAAAAACTATTTTGATAAGAATATTTTAGTGTTTGCATCTAGGGGCAGTGTCACGCCCACTTATGGTGATAGTTTTTATTGCAGACAAAACCAAACACCTGAGGACTAAAACTATGAAAAATTGATCGATATGTATTTATATGGAAATGATATGTTATTGTCTGTGTGGGAAATTCCATTTCAAATTACATTACGTTTCTTTTCAAACCCAACAAAAAAAAACAGCATGTATCTTATAGTTTGTATCTCGCGTTACAGCGATGAATTTAGGTTTTATCAAATGCCAACAATCGATTTAAAAAAAAAGAGAAATTATTTATGTTGGAAAAGCTCTCAAATCTGCTTTTAAACGTTTTGATTATTGGCGTTTTAAGTCAAACTTTTGTATACCTCACTATGGGACTATGGGGAAGAGCGACATTTAATATCTGGTCTGAGCCAGTACGATTCAGAGGAGACTGGTTCGCTGCTGCCGCTATATAACTCATTCTCGTACTATTTCTCCTCAGTTTTAACTTCTTATTCTTTTCGCAATGATATTAATATCGTATGCATATGTATCGGCACACATGTGTTTTTTTTATAATTTTATCGCACATGTTTCAGGATCGTAAACAGAAGAAGACGTCATTTATATAATAAACTAATGTTATCATTTTAAGCCGATGTTGAAGATAATGATATCTTGTTTTCATAGTAAGACAACATTTTAAATTATGTTTGTAAATTTTGCTATAAATATTTAACAAAAGAGATAGCACCATTCCATTTAATTTGAAAAAAAAAACAATGGAGCTGACTGATCAAATTGTTTTTGATTACAGTTCTACACATTGAATTTTTTGTTACACGGCGTCTCTTAAATCAGATACGAATATGTGCACAAGATAAACTATTTTTTTATATTTTTTCCTCTCTAATTTGTGTAGTTTGTTTGTATTTTTTTTCTCAGCAGTACCGTCGTCATAATTATCACTCAAGGCTTTGAACTTGTGTGGACCGTTACATGACGTTTTACTATAATTTTGTTGTTGTGTGTACAAATACAGCGATACCGGTTTGGGGCTTTGTCAGTTGGAAAAAAAAAAATTAAGTATCTATTAACTACGGGTTGAATCACAGTTCGTAGACATTATTTTGGCGTTTAAAGTGAGTACTGAATAAGTCGAGTATCACTCATACCCACATGCACACATACTGTATGTGTGTGTGTACATTCAGACAAATTTCTGGCACGATCATGACGTATGCATTAAATATTTGTATTGTTATTGAATTTAGAATGAGAAAAGAAGTAAAAAAGAAAACAAACTGTGGAGGAAATGTTTGCATTGTAGTAACTGCGATTTACCGGCAGGTGTTAAGACCACCTACATAAAAATCATAATTTTTTTATATATCAATTTATTTTTACACATAGAGTAGGTCTACCCAATAAATAATGGCATATTAACATATCAAGCAATGAAATAATTTTTTTTTGTATAATTTGTAAGAGTTCATTTCAGAGCTCGTTGTTTGCTATTAGAGAGCCCAAGCTCTCTTATTGTCTCTGCAGCTGTGTGTAACATCTCTGTAGTGATGCTCTAGAATGTTTTAATTTTTGGCCAGAGTTAAATTCTATGCAGTTTTGCAATAATCCAATGAACCATCGTACACATGCCTTAGCGAATGCCTTAAATTCTCTCCAACCTTCCTCGATACACTGATTTCTTGTTTCAGTGATTGTTTTCACAAAGATTTGGGGCGGCCCACTTGCTAAAGTCCTAAGGATTCCACTCTAATCCTTGTGTTACGTGTGTTCAATCAATTTCCATTTTACGATTTGACTTAAACGGAATTCGAATATTGTTGGCATCTGATGATCAATTAGACATTGAAAATTATCATTCGACGAACATTTGTAAATGTTACAGCAAAGCGGTACACAATTGGCACTATATACTAGCGTTATCATGGTTTATGTGTGCAGGACAATCTTTATGTTTGTTATTGCTGTTGTATCACCTCAACCAGGAATACGTAATTTCCGCTCGATTAAGTTGAGTGAGATGATGTACTCTTCAAGCTTTAGGTTTGTGAATATTCTTTCTGCTTTGATGAGGTTGAAAATCTTTATTAGCATTCCGGATAATTATTCAATTGAGATGGGAACTGATTAAAAAGCCACTTTCTCTTATTTCTACAACAACTTAGTCTAACTTGTCGGTATCGGAATGTTCTCAATATATCTCTAATATGTGCAATATTCAAAGAAATTGTGGTGCCAAGTTAACTCGGGGTTTGCGGGAAAGATATACTAATTTTAATGGAAATAACTTATTTGTTTCTTGGGTCAACTGAGTGTTAACTATCTCGAGGATTGGAACCGATGACAGTGGTTCTCATACCTCACACGTTTAGAAAGCTTTCTTCCAGTATCCTCTAATACAGAAATGGTTCATCTAATTTTCTGAAAATCATAATATTTATACCACTGCGGAATTGGGTTCGGAGTATATCGTTTTATTTCTATTCTCATTATGTGCTTAAAATCATTGATGTCGCTTCTTATTTTACCGTTGTTTTTCATTGTATATGTATGCATTGTATATGTATGTACTTGTAAAACCATTACGTTTTGAGTTTTGCTTTTGAAGCGAGCCCATATAATTACAAAAGAATCTTTCACAGTGCTGCTTGTGAGTTCACCTGAACCGCTTCACCTGGATTCTGACATCCTTAATATCTTATTGTTAAGTCCTTATAAATTGGCTTATATTTTTTGCTATGTATAGTCCCACAGAAAAAAATCAAGAGACGCTTATCACCTCAAAACAATTCCAGAGTTAGCAAACGTGTTTTGACGCGTTATTCGTGAAATACCACAGGGCTTATGCCTTAAAGCAATGGAAACTCATATCAGGATTTTAATAAAAATATCAACAGCTTAACATATTAGAATCTAATGTTGTAATTCATATCTAAATTTTATTCTCCAAAACAACCACTCTATATACGTATGCACATATATTCATTAACGTTTAAGTGAAGAATTTCCCATTCTATATATTTTCACTCTATTTTGCATATACATACATATTTATATACTATATATAGCTTAATTTACAGTACTAATTGATTTGTTAGTAATATTTTTAAGTTCGAACCAGTAAAGAAAAATATCCATGCCAGTGACGTGCTATTGTTGCTGTTACATCTATGAAGGAAGTGCATTAAAATTCCTACATATCTTATACTTTGTTAAATTATAATGCAGCATCTCGTTATAATGGAACATAACCTACATTGCATAAATACATATGTATGTATGTATGTACCCGTATATTACTTTATGAGTACATATTGCATTAGGCCATTGTTTTGTCTTCGACATAAAAGCAGAATTTTTTCCTTTCTTTATGTGCGAGTATTATACGGCAGACTGTGTATCTTTATTTCATGTACATTTTTTTTTGTTTCCTCCTTTCTGAACCCCCCTTTCTAGCGGCTTGCTAATGATCTCGCTCATTTGAATACTGTTGTATAAATTGCAATACAATGGATTGTTGACCTGCATAAATGATACAAGTTGAGGTGTACAAGTACAATACTTTTTCGTATTTATGCAGCATTCACTCGCTCGTAAAAGATACAAAATACCAAAAGTGATATAAAAACAGTAGAATTTAATTTGATTTAGTTTTGTGTCTCTTGTACGAAGTCTTGCGAATGTTGGCTTTAAGATCAAGACTTTCAAGTTTGGTTGAATTTCATTTCAGAAATCAGTAGCGAATTTTGTAAGCTTTAGATTTGGTTGAAAGAGCGAAAGTTTTTCTTTTCGATTTTGGTATAATTTTGACATTAGTGCTTAAGTTTTTCTTATTTATTGTTAAATTGTATTCACATAATACTGTTATTTTGTAATGATTGCGATGAATGAGAAATCGTAAGAAAATTAGATTTGTATAGAGGTGATAAAACTACCGTAAATTCGTATTGTACTCGTATTGGTGTAACTTGGCATCAAATACTTTACGATCGTAAGGTCAACGAAAGTAAAAGTTATCAGTTGTATTGATTTTTCAAATTAAAAAAATGTTTTTTCTTAAATTACTTACAATACAGTTCAGGAACATTAAGAAATAACAAATTTTGGAATGTCCAAAACTTTGGTTAATGGTTCGTTAGATGCAATTAAGTTTTGAGATGTGTTGTGTGCAAAACCTATTTCATAGTTCTCAAATAAGGCTCAAAATTGGATTTTTGTGTATAACTCAAAATACAAAAACTATGTCCTCGAAGTTTGAGAAATAAACGGATAATAAGCCAAAATTGATTTAATGATAAGCCAAATAGCTAAGAAGACTAAGAGCTGTATTAGCTAAACTCTATAATTATAATTATAAGGGTCCAGAGCGTTTCGTGATGATTATATCATTAGTGTTTTGTTTCATCTTTGGCAATACCGATTTTCGAATATGTGTGCATTTGGTTAATCTTGAGGAATGTGAAATGTGTTTGGATCAATAATTCTTCAATATCCATTCCCATTCTATGCCTTTTCTGTAGATGGTATTTAACTAATACAAATTGATCATGCTGGAAAACTTCATCACGACCGAATGTAGCCAACTACTAGCGCTATCAAGTCAACTTATATAATTTTCATTGCTCCAGCAAGGTACATGTCTACCCAACCAGGTAAAGTCCACATGTAGCGAGATTTTGCGTCTGCATTCAATTTATGACATTGCTGCTAGTAGGAATCAACTCGACCTTATGAGTTCAGACATTAGTGCAGTTTTAAATTTCAAATTATATTTTTCTAGCCGACCAGACGAGGTCAGACGATATCACAGATTTGTACCATATCTTTCTGGCATCTATCCGACCAGATGAGGTCAATAGTTAGCGCAGAAAATCATCACTCCATGTGCCAGCTATAACGATAGCGTTATATTTTTCAATGTTATTAAGCCAATTTAATTTCGCTAGATACCTTCGTAGTGCTTATATAAAGTAGTTATTACATCTAAAACCAAACTTTTTTTTAACTTTGTAACTTAAGCTTCCTGCTGAGCATTGTCAAATTTGACCGACAAATTCTGGAAACGAAAAAAGTATCTATAATAACCTTATACGTTAAATTTAGCCTTTTTCACATCGAAGTTGATTTTATAAATATGGCAAAACTGCATATTTTCAGAATGATATAATATCGCATGACAGGGTTTCTTAAACTGGCAAACGGCACCTGCAACCTTCGTTGATCTCGACAATCGCAAACGTGAATATCAATTTGCTTGCTTGCGTGTAGTTCTATGAAAATTAAATTCCTTAAGTGTAATAAAATAATAAAAATATATATAAAATAAATTTAATAAAATTAAATTTTAAGGTACGGGCACTAGAAATGTGTGTGAGAGAGAATGCCTAATGCAGATACTTTGGGTCGCAAGTCGCTGTTAAAGAAACAGTGATTCTTGATTTCTTATGAATAATGGTGTGGGTTTCATAAAGCATTTGTACCGTAAAATTATGTTAATATAAATTGTATGTAAAGCAAAATTCTAGCACAGACGATATGAGTTTTCTGAAAAAACGCCATTGCAAAAATAAACATGCAAAGCATTGACAGTACCAAGTAACTCACTCAAGTCTGGTGTTATGAAACAAGCGCATGTGTGAATGTTAATGAAGATCATTTCAAGTTCAGCGTAATTATAATCAAGATGATTAGCATTACATTACGTACACTCATAACACATACATATATATGTGTGTATGTATTTCCCGTATGAAGTCATTGCAAATGAAATTTACGCGAGTGTAACTTAATATTCAATGAATTTGAATATATGTTAACCCATTAATTATTATTAATTATATCAACGGTCAGTTGTCTATTAACACAGTTTACCTAAGGCTTATGCTTCATAACGTAATAAGTATTTCTTTAATTTGCTTAAATTTAATGAAGATATTTAATCAAAAGTGTCAATTATGTTTAAGGCTCTTACATATTTCAATAGAAGGATGAATATAATTGCTTTTTGTAAGTATCTAGATATTATTAGATATAAATAAAAAACTAAAAGCGTAAATGACTGATAGCTAAACGATAAACTTAATGATGAAAAAACACGCCAGCAATGTCAGAAAGGCGTGGAGCGTATCCTACTGAGCACTCGTCAGGCTCATGGTACTGTGTCTGAAGAATTGGAGCCAATTGAGGTGCTATTGTAAAATTCACATGTGACTTGGTAAATTGCCTGCAATGAGCAGCGGATATGCAAAAGGATAGTCGATCTTAAAATATATATGAGAAAAAAACACATTGTCCCTTAAGTGCGATAAAATTAGATATATTATCAAGAAACTAAAAAATAGCAAGACAACTCACAAAGCAAACAAAATATTAATTTCAAAATAATGCATTAAGATACCAAAAGCAACTCCCGAACTTTCCAGCTTCGACTCAACATCTATTAAAAAAGGTAGGGCTACTTTATAAGAAATCACCAGAGAGATATTCGTAAATGAAAATGAGATACTCAAAAACGAGGCATAATACTGGAGAATTTTTTTCCTTCTTCACTACCGAAAGCTTAATCCCCGAAACGAACTGATAAATAAGTTGTAACACTCCTTGAATATGTTTAAAAGTGGAATGTGGCTTCGAGCACGCAGATCTGTGCTTATGCTGATGACATAGCAATGCTGACAATAAATACTGCATATCTGACTGAAATATTATATGTGTGTACATGTATGAGATGTATGTAATGCATGAAAAGACCAAATTCTTACTATAATGCAGAAGTAAACTAAATCTAAAACAACAATTTTAACCAAGTTTCATCCTGTAGCTTGTTTTTCACAAATAATCCTATTTATCTTAATGATTTGTCATCGAAACGTCGTTTACTCGCGGTCGGTCGAAGTCGTTTTCTATTTAATCTCTCTAAAATTCTTTTATTTTAGAGCTTTTAACTTGATGTACGTACACTGTACTTTGAATCGAATTTGAAATTTAATATTTTGTTTTTTATTTTTCTGTTTAAGCGTCAATGTAATGACATTTTTGTTTGTATTAACATAAAAAGGTTATCGCTCTGAACAGATATTAATACAGATACCTTATTTTAAACTTAATTTATTTGGCCAAGGGCTGTAAGTAACTTTGGCAAATCCCGAAGATTTATTTCAGGTGGTGTGGCAGCTTCAAAGTTCCTTAGTTCATTTAAATTTTTTTTGTTTTTTGTAATGAAGTTTAATATATTTATTAAAGGTGTAAGCTAATTAATTTCTTAATCTTGAACGGTTAAAACGCGAAATAAAGATACAAAAACTAAACACGCTTTTAGATCACAAACAGACCGTAAAACATAAAATTAAAAATCCATTATTACCTTAGAGTGAAATAGTTTTTTCATTTCATTCAAATTAAAATGAAAGAAACGAAAACATTAAATAACTTTCACACATACTCATATTGTTTAGGGTTACCAGATGACCAAGAGGCAAGTCGAGCACGTTGGAGAAAAATTTAACTTTGCATCGTACTGTTTTCAAGAAATCGTAGTTGTAGTTTAATATTACGTTCCGTCTAGTCCATCGTTTCGTCAAAATAAGCTAGTGACAGTCAAAATCTAAGCACTAAATTTCTATTTACTATATTGAAACTTAGAATTTTAGGTAGTGCCAAGCTCCTATAAAATGCTTCATAGAATTGAAAATCTCCCAAGTTTAGTTTTTCTTATAGCCAAACCAACCCCCACAAGTTCCATAAAAATCGATAGAGCTGTTTGAAAACAAATTATTTTCATCAGCAAATCAATAGAAAAATAAAAAAATTGCCAAACAAATTGGTAAACATTTCGGTATTTACTCTCAGAAATATTATCAAGAAGATTTAAGTTCAATTCGTGAACGTCGAAAGAATTCCGTAGAAAAACAAATATTTTTTTTTCAATACAGACATTACAGGAATATCTGGAGTTAAACAGAATCGACGTCTACCCTTGTCTCGATTAAGGCGAATGACCTGACATGTTGGTTATTTAGAAAGTAGAACCAATGTATCATCCAGTCATTAAGGGTTGGAAGATTTCGCAAATTTGAGGAAAACTGTTAAGGGTGCAACATTTTTGCGCCATATTTTTTTTTTCGACAATGAGTCATAGAAACAAAGTTAAAGTAAATACAATCGAAAATGGTCTATGCATTTAAATTTTTGTGGAAACATTATATATTAAAATACGTATTAAAGTTATCTATATAAAGTGTTCATACATACTCACAGTATTGAGGTTTTATATGAGGGTGACACAAAAATATTCAGTTGTACCGAATGTATTCTTTTTGCTAATGTTAATCCTGTCAACAGCGAGCGTTGGTTAATTTTTAAAGAAAATTCGCTATTGTTTAAGGTTTTATTTTATGTGGGTGTGTATTGAAACACATTTTTAATGCAAGTGACAAAAATTTTTCAAATTTATTGCTTAAATTGTCATATGGGGTGATAAATACCAAGAATAAAAGAAATCTTCACTCTTATTTGATGACTAGTTGTTATGTTTTATATCAGAAAACAAGGGTTGAATGGGTTTTTTTCGCATGTCAAAGAACATTTCAGTTGACATAAGCATTAATAATCAAAGGCACACCCTAAAATGTGAATACAGTATGGTTGGAAAGTTTTGTAATATATGTATTTACGGTAGGTCAGCCAGAAAAGTTAACTTGTGCAAATCGCCAAACTGTTTTGCACTTGGGTCTTAATTTTACAGCCATGAAGATTTTATAATTTTTTTGTTGTTGTATTATTTAATGTTTAGTATTCTATGACATTTTCTTCAAATAGTGTGATGGCCCATGATATAAAAGTTTTCATCATTAAACATCCTCATAACTGAAGGTAAGTTCAATGGAACACTAGTTTGCTTATTTTGAAAATTTTGTATGTTTTTTGCCTATGCTTTAGCATGAGGTTTACAAATATTTGTCATAATATTTATTGTTCTTAACTCAAACCTGAAAATGGCGCGAACAGAGTTTGTGTCCGATTTCTTTTAAAATTTGCGAAAAAATCGATTTACTATAACGTACAAAAAATCTGCCTTTAATGCTAAGATATACCGTTTTAGGTATTTTAGTATTATGGGAGGTGCCACATTTTTGTTAAACCACACCTACTTTTTTCGTGTGGCTGAAAATGCGAACATATACATCCGAAAGGTTTGTTTTAGAAGTAAATACAAAACTATTAGTAACAGATCGATAGGCTTAAAATTAAAAGGGAATATCAATATATCAATGGTGTAAATATATACGGGCGCGTATCGTCTAGTCAGTCAGAAGCACACTTTGCTGTGATTTATTTTTAGAAATTATGGCATTGTCAATAAGATTTTGAAATTGGGTTTTTTTCAAGAAAAATACATTCGTAATTTCCAATTGTTATATTGGCAATTGGGCACAAATATGCTCTGGCAGACTTACTTCCAACTTATACTTTGACTGTTCATGTTGCATATTTTATCACAAATTCTTATTTCGCCTGCATACACAACTTTGATACATTCTTTTTCTGATTCTTTATCAGTCAATTTAAAATGTTTATTTTTTAATTTAAAAAGTTTCTCAACGACATCCCTTGCTGATTGCTTTCTTATGCATTAAAAAAGTTGTTCAGATATGTTGGACCACAAATGTATCATTGATAAATTTTGTTTGTCACCAACCATTTGTATTTTTTTTATTTTTAACTTAATTCTTAAAAAAAAAATTTTAATGTGAGTTCATAAAGGGTCGGTAAGTTAAATGATAAGGCAATATATATTGCATCATAATTGAATGAAATTTTTATGTTTTTAAAATGATTTTAGTGAAGTGTAATATTTTTTTTTAAAAACTATTTTATTTGAAAAGGATGGAAGAATTGCTTGAGCAAATAATGGTTTAGGCCATGAGGGTGGAAAGTGTCTCTATGTGCCCATCGCTGCTTTAAAACATAGCCACCCTCTTTTTGGCTCCGTTCAACTTTTTCGTAATTTGTACCTTCCATAAACAAACTTCAAATTTCTAATAAATTAACAAGAACACAGAGAATATAGAGAGATTCAAAGATATAGATATCGAAAGATAGAAGTAGATAGTCAGATAGAAATATTTTGTTAAGAAGAACAGACAGCGAGAGAATCTTATTAACGAGAACCTGTGGGCTCATTATTTTTAGTGCAGCTAAATGTCACTTTTCTATACTTTACATTATGTTTTATGTACATAAGGACTGTCCCAGAAAAAACTTACGTTTTTTATTTTTTGTATTATGCTCTACCTGATAATCTTATAGGTCTGAAAAGACACAATATTTGTTCTATATAAAATGACGTTTAATATGATGTACAACACTTGAAGATAGCACTTTTAACGACAAAGATGTCTAGCAAGCAACAAAAAGTCCGCGAACAGATTTTGTTCACATACCTGCAAAATCCACAATTAAAATGTTCAGCTATAGCAAAAATATTTGGTGCATCAGAAAAAAAATGTCTTTACTGATTCTCGAAAAAAAGGTTCAGGCAGAAAACCAGAATTTTCTAACCCAAAGGTAGAGACGAAGCTGGAGCGCCTTTTTAAGCAAAGTCCCAACACCTGAGTGCGAGATATGGTGGCTAGACCAGGTACATCAAATCAACTGCACAAAGGATAAAAGAGAAAAGTAAGCTGAAGACATATAGAGTTCAAAAAGTACCAGACCGTTCTGATGAAAAGCAGTTGATGGCTCAGATGCGAGCCCGAAAATTGTATGAAAGATACCTGACTAAATTTGATTGCTGTGTTATGAACGATGAAACTTACGTCAAAGCAGATTTCAAGCAGCTACCTGGGCACGAATATAATACATCACAGGAAAAGAGGCATGTATCTAGTAAATTCAAAGAAAAAAAATTTCGATATTTCCGAAGCAATGTATGGTTTGGCAGGCCATATGCGCCTGCGGTCTCAGAAGCAGATTTTTTTGTTACGCAAGGCACAATCAATTCCAAAGTTCATATAGACGAGTGCCTCGAAAAACGTCTTCTACCATTTATTCGTGCACATGAGGGTACCGTGATGTTCTGGCCAGATTTACGATGGAATGGTATACAAGTAAAAAGATAAATTTCGTACCAAAAATAGCTAATCCGCCTAACTGCTCAGAGTTTCGCCCAATTGAAAGATATCGGGCTCTAATGAAAAGAGATTTTCGAAGGAGTGGTAAGAATGCAAAAAATTCACAAGACTTCAGACTTAAGTGGAAAAAATCTTACCATACTGTCGATGAAACGACTGGACAAAATTTAATGAAGGGCTTTACGAAAAAAGTAAGAAATTTTTTTAAAAAAAAAAATTGTTACTTAGATATTTATATTCTGAACAATAGCCATTATTAATAAAAAACGAAAAAAGAACAAAAAAATTACTGGGTATTTTTTTATAACTAAAAAGCAAAACGTAAGTTTTTTCTGGGACAGTCCTTATGTACATACGTATGTCCATAAATAAAAAATAATTACATATTTACAATGTACGTGACTAAAATCGATATGATAAATTAAAAACTCCTCAGATATAAAATTAACGTATATTTTATAAGGTATACGAGTATTTGTATAATGTGATTGTATTAATATAGAATGGAAGAATACCCTTTTCAAACGACAAAAAAATTGAAGCTGATTGTCGTCTGTATTCAATTATTGATGAATATTCTAAAAAACACTGTCGACCATTACGAGCCGGCCGGTGTGGCACGAGCTATTGCGGTTATGCAGCACGTTGCCAAAATTCTCCTTATCTACGAAATTCAAAAGAGACGTTGGAGGAAGTTCAAGTTCAAATTTATATCTACCCGTACGTGTTGTGTTTTTTGGCGTACACGCGACGTTTCCTTTGGCTGTGCATCCGTCATCGTTACTCATTTAGAAAAATCATTATTATTTTACACGTTGTATGTACATATGTTCCTTCTCCATTAGTATGTTTGCATATGTATATATAGTATGTATGTACAATCTATTGGCTTGAAAAGTTGGTTAGTACCTATGTAAACATGTATACATATACAAATATGTATGTATATAAGTATATATGCATAGAAAATACGGCATACTTATCTACATACATAGAATATACGTTGAGGGTGTGCATTTTATTGTGTGCGGTGTCAATGATTTCTTTGAACACATTTCATTCATTTCGATTTTTTGTGTCAGATGATAAAAATAAAGTTAAAATAAAAATTGAAGAGTATACATATGTTGGATAAAATGCATCATGCAGATTAGTGCTTTATAGCCCATAACTTACAAGAACCGAGTGGCGGTTTTTAAGACTTTTTCATTTTTGGAGCAGCCAAAATGGTTTAAGCTTGACTAAGAAAAAGTTGTCACAAAAATCTTGGCAAATAAATCCTGTGAGTTCTTCGAGGGCAGTCCCAAGTCATAAAATATTTATGAAAAATGGAAACAAGATTTTTTTTAGATCTGCATACAGGGTGGCCAAATGACCGGGATTTACCTTGCCAAATCCAGAATTTCATGCCAAAGTCCTGAGGGTCTGGTAGGAATTGACAAATTTCTGAAATAACCGGAAATTCGGAGATTTTTGGGACATGAACTTCAAAGTTTTGTTTAACGATCCAAAAATATTTTGGAAAACAGTTTTACGTAGTAAATAAACAGCCCCTTAGCGCTTTTGTTGTTATTGTATTGACATAAAAACGAGTCATAATGACCACATTCAACTTAATCTTTATATATTACCTACTAAAACTCTGCTATTTCTTTCTAGATAATATTCATATTATTTGGTTCAGAATTGTATCCTCCACAACATACAAATATATTAAGATCATTACCAGTGGTGCCCACTATCACAATCAACGATAATCATGTGTTGATGATTCTGTATACGTGCACACTTTTTACGCTCTTTACCGCTGATTTACTCTTTATAAACGCCTTCTCGTTCTCATTTTTACGCTATTTGAGCGTCTTCTCGTTCTCTGGGTAAAAATTAATCATTTATCTAAAACAAAATACGGAACTGTAAGTGGAATTGAGGTCCGAAATTGAGTGTCAAAAGTAAAATCCTTGAACGAGCTAATTTGCAACAGAGCTCTGATCTGTTTGACGTGTTTAGTCCCATTTATAAGTTTACAAAAAGGAAATATGTATAACATTTATCGCTTGGTCTTATGTTGAATCGTCAAAATTTTTCATACAATTTAAAATTGTTCCATTAAAGTCGTTAAAAAGTTTAACTTTTAAAGGCAGAATAATGAAATCTTTGCCTTCATTGGCTATTTGTAATACGAGATGTTTCAAATATCGAAATGTGCAGGTTCTTAAAGTTACCACTTGTATTTAATATCTTGGTCTAAGTGCCAATACTTGAATACAATCTGAGTGACGAGCTAAATATGTTCCCCTATAATTGTGTACTTTTTCGTTAATTGTCACGCTTATCAAGCAAATTTAAATTAGATATAACTTAGGTTTTTTTTCATGACGGTAGTATTGCTGATTTTTAAGATGTACCCACTTTGGGCACGTGATTTTCATTATGACCACCTCACTGGACGCTTATCAGACAAACTTATTTTAAGAATATTTTTGGACTTTGCAATGAGGTTTGCATTATTTTTTTGAAGGTTTAGCGACTGTAGACGTTATGCACTCAATAGGTATTCGAAATTCTTTACTTATTGTCATAACAATTCAAAAAAGCAAAAATAGGTAAACTTAACTAAGGTTAGCATCTATAATTTATTCTAACGTCAAAGTTAGCAAGTTAGAACCGAACGTATGTTTACACAGTGGTGTCGCTAAGTGGCGGGAAAAGTTCTTTGAACAACATCTGATAATTATTTTTTTTTGAGCCGGGTCACATTCACCAATGCGTCGCCACTGCCTTAGGCAAATCTGGGGGAAATTTTACCAGGGTAGTAAGATCATCATTCGGTTTGCCTTAGTTTTTATTATAAGGATATGAACTCGATATCATATTATGCTTTTGTGTAAATTTATCCTTTTTGAATGCAAATTGTAAGTCTTTTAAGACTTATTATTGAAGCTTTCATGCGATATATTCCCTTTCTGGAATTATTTTTCACTTAGATAGTTGTGAATTGTAAAAAAACAAAAAGACTAAAACATGTGGGCTCCATATTCCTGTAGTTAATTCTTTTTCGGATATAAATCTCTAAGTGTGTAAAAGTGCATTTTTCAGGTTGTATTTGCAGCTTTTGAACTGCCTCTGGCTGCTCTTCAGACTAAATTCGGCAATTCAGTTTGTTGACGTACCCATTGAGCCAAATTATTATGAGGACGTAATTTGCGAAACATATTTCTCACAGAGTACGAATTTTGTTAATAAAGTTTAATGATTTGCAAGTACTGTTTGACTGTTAGTCTATTTATAGTAAAATGGCAAACCTTATAAAACATTTTTGGTATTAAAAAATGTTACAAACCATACGTGAGATGTCAAAAAACTTACACTGAAAAACCAAATACCAAAAAAAACCGTCCGTTATTAGTAAAGTTTCAAACAAAAATGTTTTTCTTTTATCTATAAAATATTGTTTTTTATGTTAAATCACAATTTTTTAAGTTGCATTGGTGTTAAATTAATAAATTTTTATGTGAAAGTAAAGTTGAATAGTTAAATGGGGTATGAGCTCATTTGAAAGATAACATATTATTTTTAAATGTGAACAAAAACCAAGTTGCGTTATATAACGAGAAAGAATTTTTTGCTTATTTTAGCACCCACAGCTTCAGAAAACTTGAGCCCATCTTAAAAGATTAACACTTTTGCATACACTTAATTTTTAAGTATAAATCGTATATTTCCTACTGGAGCATAATTACTTAGCGAGTGATTCTAATTCTCCATAGCATTTCTCTGTGCACAAATTTCGTCATCCAACGTTTCCTTGAGTTTCATACGTTAAAATAGGCCATGTATGTATATGAATTCACTTTAAGGTTAGACTCAGTAATCACATTGACTTTTAAGATATAATAGCGTAGCTTAAAGCTTGAGTATTAAACGCGAAGAATCGTCATATATAAAAATGCGATTTAAAAAGTCTTATTCAGTTCTACATTATATACGTGATTTTGATACTTGTAAATGCCTACGAAGTTACTTGAGTATCTGTACTTAAGTAAAGTAATGGTACATACTTAAAAAGTTCCAAAAGTTTCAAGCACGAGTACCATTAAACATAGTTGCAAGCATTGTAACCGATACTGGTACTTGTACTTATATGTATAGGTACTTAGAAATCTACAGCTCTGATGCATACTGCCTTTGTGGTACGTCGTATATTAAGTAAAACTTTATTACTTAAACAAACGCTCTGTTATTTTTAAGGTTGAGCATTTAAAACTGTTTCATTTCCTAGCATGCCTGCCGCCCCTTAAAGTATGCAATAATTTTAACTTAATATTCCGTTCTTTTTTTAAATACTGTTTTGTATGTGCACATGTCTACGAAATTTGGCAACATTGCAATTTTCGATGAAAAAGACCGGGTTCCAGGCTCCGACTTGCGCACTTTATTATCACTCACTCGCCTATTTGAGCAATTTTTCAATGCGGGCTGTGGAAATGTAACCATATGATTTTTTTGTACTTCGAATTTTCGAAAAACCGCATATCGATTTTTTTTTCCTACAAAATTTAATGTTTAGTTAGCAGCAGACACATTCGGAAAGGGGCTGTGATATGCATTTTCAACCCTAGGTCACGCTGGAACACTACACTGAAGGTGTACATTGTGTGCGAAATTGAAAGGTGGGCAGGCAGGGAGGTGGTTGTCGATGGATGCTGTATTGAATTTTATAAGCACTTATAATAATATGTACATATGTATAAGAACTCGTATGTATGTATGTAGTACAGAGGAATGGCGTTTCCAGAAATTTCTAATTAAGTATTGAATATTTCTTTTTGTTATTTTTATTGTAATAATACACTTTAGAAATATGCATACCCGATATTTTGGTATATTTGTATGCATACAAGGCTCTCAAATAGGAAAGGCGAGAGGACACCCTAATGAAATAAATGTGGAAATTTATTGTTATGGTTTATGTAGATACATACATATTTACATACATTAGAGTTCGACAAAATATTCTTAAGGTTTTCGGGAACGCTCTAAATGTACACTTTCAGAAATATATTCTTTACAACATATCTGTATTTGTGAATTTATCAGCTCTTCGCAATCTAACCAATCGGTGTAACATCGTTCTGTGATAGTTTCAAGGTCCACTGTAACTTTGCTGACACCGATTATGCTGATGCTGATGCTGATTATGCTGATGAGCTGGCAAGGAAAAGCCAGCTATGAGCAGTGGAACTAACGGCTATTAAACGGCCAATAGGCATAGTTAAAATGGACATTAATGTTCTGGCTAATTATGTGTACATAAATTATCTCAATTGTCGACGTGCATTAAATATGATGTAGAGATCCAGGTGTTGTTGAGACTGTTTTCTACTTTCTCTGCAAATGTGTCAACCCTTAATTCTATTTTTTTTATAAAGGAATATTTTTCTGGAGCAGTAAGTTATAAAATTTTTATCCTTCCTGAGGAATACAAGAACATGGAGGTTTCTTAACGAACATTAATACACATAATTCATGTGCGCGGTATTTTTCTTTTCTTATCACCACATACTGGTTGATAACGATATTGAAATTATTGGCGGCCAAATCTGTAAAATATTGATTTTTTTCGCATTTACTGTTTCAAGAAAATAATAAATATACTAACGATTACGCAATTGCACATTCCAGAAGTTTTATATATTTTTACTTGTGATATAATGAAGTTTGTGATAAGAATTCTTGCACGTGTCTTCTTTTGAATTTTTCACGAATATTTCAGTCTATTTCGGAAAAATTATTGTAGGAAGGAACAGCTTTAATACATTATTTACTTAATGCATAAAAGTACTCAATGTAATAAATACTAGTATAATATTTTAAAGTTGTACAAGTGATATCTCGAATTATGAAATGACCTTTGTGCCTTCGAATGAGTTGCCATTTATGTGGGTATTTGATGACAGTGACACTGGTTCTTGCCTTAAGCTCTAATTAATTTATATCTCTAATTTTAAGTTTCAACAAATAAGACCATACAGTTTTCAAATTGAAAGTTAATTCAATTATAGGTATATATTAAAATATTTAAATTTAGTAAAATAGTAAATATTTTAACTAAAAAACAATTAAAATCCCTCTATATGGAGCGAAACTTTGCTAACAGACTACTTGTTCATGATGGGACCAATTTTGGCTATGGTGCTCAAAATTTGAGCAAGCAAACTGGAATATACGAACATACCATACTCATGCAAGTAACTGATCGTACACATGATAGACGTATGAGTATTCGTATATCAAAAGATGAGTTTGTTACAATTTTTAATCAACGTTTGTTTGCTTTGTCTAAATAAGATTTGTTTTTGTATAGAATACCTTATGTATGTAGCATTATCTGAGTACATAACATTGTTTTTATACCATAAGTAGTAGAAATGCATGAAAAATATATTCACATGTTGTAATTTTACACCACATATTTTTCCAAATATGGCAATAACTTGACTTTGATTTGCTACTATCGTAAAACTTTAAAAGTCTTAATAAGAGCATAATTTCGTATTTCCTTTTGAATCTGATGACATGTTATTGATTTTAATATAGGAATTTTTTCGGAAAGAAAACAAAAGAAATATTTTATCAAATCGTTTTATATTTATTTACTATAGTGTTCTAACTTATTGTTAGTTTTATCAGGTGTTTATTCATAATCATTTCTTGATAAAAGTAATATAGGACACGTCGCATTATGGTTACTTTTATAGTTTAGTAAAACCTTAAAAATATATTTATGCACATATGTGCATACCTAAGGTCTGTCTAATATTTTTATGTAAATTTTACGAAATGTTTGTAGGAATTTAATAATAATTATTTTGGTTTAAAAAACATTTTTAATGTTGCAGTTAACTATAAAAACGATTTAAAATTGTAGTTTCAAAATAATGGGTGATTCACTTGGAGGTCTTTTTTCATTTGGCTATTTTTTTTTGACATATCACGCGGGGCTGGTGTCATGCTGTCATGTTATTTTTATTCAGTGTTGTTTGACATTTCATTTGACTTATGCCATACATACCGTTCTTTCTAACTCACTCAATTTAGAAATTGGAATACCGGTCTCCTGACTGAAGTATAAGCTTTATTTGCACCATCTACATAAAGTATTGGTCTATTTATTCAAAATTTAAGTATTGGGTGTATCAATACGGCTTTAGAATGTTAATTGTGGGTGAAACAATTTATGACATTTTTATACAATTGCCATGCCGAGTCTTGAGCAGTCTTAGACATGAATTGATAACAGTTGAAGAATGTGTAAGAGATATTGAGCCTATTACGAAGAAGAGTGTTGTTTCTGGTCAACATAATTAGCTGCCAAGTTCATGTGTTTTTGCACCATTGGCCTTTTATCATTTGTAACGATTTAAAATAAACGCTTTTTGGCAACAAACCAAAACCATTTTCTCAAATTGTAATCGAAGACTTGTTCAAGCGGGTAGATCTGTACCACTGAAGCAGTGCCACGCATTTGGTCGACATTATTTTTTCACAAATTCATGCTGATTCCAGGATTTATTCGTCGCCTCTTCACTTGTATATAATATGACTCAAACAAGAACTCAAAAATTTTACTTAGAAGAACAGACCTTTATTTACTTAACATTAGCATATTAATGTCTTAGTATTTATAAGAAAAGTCGACAAATTCTTGTTCAAGGGTTTGGATGTAATTCGGGAAGTGATTGTCCGTAGATTGTATTGGCTCGGAAATATTAAGCAAATGAAAAGTAAAGTTTCACCTAAATTATTCTTTAAGATTATTATTATGGTCTATATAAATGCTAAGAGCTCGCATGAGGTCAAGGAATACATAAAGACTTATTAAGTTAAAGTCATGGCGGTGAGCCACATGCACTGATTGGTGGACCAACGCGTTACATACATGATTAACAGTTAGCACATATATGTCGTTCCCCAATCAGTGACATGTGGAGGTGTAGCTATGACCTCCCAGTTGGTGGCCGCTGGCAACAGCTCTCCAGGAAGTTAAGTCTTGGCTGTAGAGCTGGCTAGCATAGCTAGGCTAGGGGATGGTAACTCCTAAAATGCCTGGGGTATCTTCGGGCCGGCACACATCGGTGCTTACCGCTAAACCATGAGTGTCTGGCACTGGTGGGTGCATGGCCTGGGAATATTTCAAGCAGCAATTCCCCCAATCCAAGGTGAAACAGCATATGCCGAGGGATGAATGGCTAGTGGGTTATCTAGTCGTTAATATGCCGACTCGGGACGTCTGGCGCACTCCTGTTTCAAGCTAGCCCTATCCACACATGCAGGCTCTGTGAGGATGGACTCTTTTTCCTTGCTTGGGCTGGATCAAGGTGTTATGCGATCCGTGCTGACGATCAGTCAGGTTGGGGGCCCAGTTCATAAAAATAACCCAATCGCTAACGGAGCATACCGGATACCTGGCGCCCTCCGGTATTAACCAGCCTTACCCACGTCCTGTACTCGTGGGAACATAAATGGAATCCAAAACAAAAACAAACAAATCTTCTGAGTCCGGATCTCGTACCGAAAAATAGCGATAACGCCGGCACCTTATTAGGTGAGACCAGCACTGGCCTTCGGGTGGCTGGTCCTGCCTTGAAGATGGGGGCGAAGACGAGAGCTCTGGACTTCACATCCAACCCCTCGAAAGTTGGGGGACCTTCACTGCCCAGCCTAGGGTTAACCAGTTCGGCTACGACCACAGCCTCACAGCTTGGTCAGCCAAAGTCGGCTGGAGAATTTGGGAATGGGCAGGATTCTCCGCTGTCCAGTCTTGGACCAACTAGTTCGGCAACGACCACAGCCTTAGGGCAAGGTCAGACTAAGTCGGCTAGGAAAGCCAAGACGGAGCAGAATCCACTAAGGGTCGGAAGCAAGTCCGTTCGACTCTCCAAAAGAAAATTTTCGGACAAGCTGGCGGCGATGAGAATTTGCCGACGCTTGGAGGCTGTAGATCCCACCTCCATGTCTAGGGAGGATAAGGACTCCCTTCGGTGGGCGAAATAGGTCAACTTAGGGCCCGAAGGTCTTGTAAAGGCCGTAACAAAAAAGCCACCTAAAAGACAGAGGTCTCAGGACGAGATGTCTGATGCCAAACGGCAAAAGACAGCCGGCAAACCTCTGTCTTTTAGTGAGGTTGTTAAAGGTTGCAAGGGGAGAGTTTTGGCAGTCCTCGACAGGGCGGCGGAGGACGATGTAATTCCTCGCGAACAGTGGAAGTGGGTGGATACTGCCTTAGCAAACATCCTCTTCCAGATTTTGGAGGAGTTTCCTGGTCCTGTGCCATTATGTGAAGAGGCAGGCTGGCTCCAAGGCCTTTTCAAACTCATCTCCTGTGAGGATGAGCGGTCTGCCATGTTGTATAAGGTGGCCGTTAGTAGACTAGGGGAGGTTTATCCAGGTGCGAGACTAAAGGCTGTTGAGTAGGATGCAATTCCTACCAGGCCTCGGGCTCGCTTCTGGATACCCAGTACCCCGTCGGGAGAGGACGCAGTTCTGCGGATGCTCCGACTGTGCTACCCCAATCTTCCAACTCACAACTGGAAGATTGGGAAGTTGGAAACTCCGGTCGGTCCATCCATGCAGGCTATGGTCCTTCTAAACAAAGAGTCCATGGAGCCACTGGTGGCAGCTAAGGGGGTCATCAGGTATGGCTTCAACAAGGTGACGCTGAGGGTTTACCGCAAGGATGAAGAGCTTGCCTCCAAGAGGAAGAGCTTGCTCTACCTCTGAAACCATCGACACTGCACCGCCAGTGACAGCGGAGATGGATGTTGAGGAGGAAGAGGTGGAACCAGAGGGGGAGAGCTGCGCTCAAAGCGGTGAGCCTGAGGCGTCTCTGGAAGGAAACTCCATGGACTCTGATAGGATATCGGAGGTAGGACCTTTTTGATGAAGCTCTACTTCTAGAAGAGGTTGATGATGACGAAGCAGACAAACCCGTTGTGGAGGGCGGAGGTGATTTGGAATCCGATGAGGGTACTCCAAATTAACCTGCACCACTCTAAAGCGACATCCGCTGGCTTACTGATCCGCTTAAGTAAAAGCGGAGATGATGTTGTCCTCATACAGGAACCCTGGGTTCATGCTGGGAGAGTCTGTGGGCTGAGGATGTTAGGATATAAGCTACTGGTGGCGAATGTGGAAGGTAACCCAGGGCGTGAATTTTGGCAAAGACCAATCTTAACTTGTTTTTGCTTTCTAATTACAGTGACCGTTATACATGGCTCACGACATGGCAGGTGGCCTACCACCGTCTTTATTAAAGGCTAGGACCTGACGGTGTAACACCAGTTGAACTGCAACGAACTATTCGTTTAACTATACCCATGGTTGGTAGCTATTTTCAAAGGCTGTCTTAACCTCTCCTGTATTCCTCTAGCTTGGAGGTTGACCAAAGTCATCTTTATTCCAAAAGCAGGGAAGAGCTCTTACATAAATCCAAAGGATTTTAGGCCAATAAGTGTTTCCTCCTTTCTTTTAAAAACATTGGAAAGATTTATAGAAATGTATATTCGAAGCAGTATCAAACCTGATCTGCTGTCCAATTCTCAGCATGCCTACACAAAAGGCAGATCTATGAAAACTACACTCCACTACCTACTAGTAGTATTGAGAAATCCTTTGCACATAAGGAATTCGCCCTGACGGTGTTCCTAGATATTGAAGGAGCATTCAATAATGTCAAACCAGATATGATAATATCAGAGCTGCTGAAACTGGGCAAGCAGTTCTCTAGTTGAACTGTTCAAAACGTTATTGACAAACAGAACCATTACCTCCAATCTTGGCAAATCCAAGACAAATAGGTTCGTTTGCAGAGGAACGCCGCAGGGGGTGTACTATCTCCTCTACTGTGGAATCTGGCAATAAACAAGATGCTTATGTCACTAAAAAGGAACGGCTGTAGAGCTGTTGCCTATGCGGATGATGAAGCACTAATTGCTTTGGCAAATTCCCAAATACACTGTGCGAAATTCTTCAAGATGCCTTAAACATACTGGTCTCATGGGCGGATGAGGCAGGTTTAGGTGTAAATCCGAGCAAAACGGAACTAGTATTCTTTACTAGGAATCACAAACTTCCAATTATAGAACCACCTTCACTAAAAGGCACTAGACTTGTCTTCAAAGATAGCACAAGGTACCTTGGTTTGGTATTGGATAGGAAATTAAGTTGGAAAATTAATTTTATAGAAAGAGTAAGGAAAGCAACCGTAGCGCTTTACTCTTGTAAAAAAGCGGTAAGTGGAAGATGGGGACTATCATCTCGTATTATTCACTGGCTATACACAGCGGTCATTCGACCGATTCTATTATATGGCATTGTGGTGTGGTGGCCGGTTTCAGACAAGGTCACCTATTACAAACAATTACAAAGAGTTCAAAGGGCGGCTTCCATGTGTATCAGCGGTGCTCTGCGGACTACACCAACTGACGCTTTAGAGGTCCTCTTTCATCTCGTTCCTCTTGATCTGTTAGGTAAACAGATGGCAGCTTGTTCTGCCATTAGACTCAGGGAAACTATTTGCTGGTCCGAGGGTAGAATAGGGCACTCAACTATTCTTCATAGCTTGAGGTCTGTACCCTCCAAGTTGGACTATGTTGTTCCAGGAATCTCATTTAACAGGGATTACGTAACTCATATTCCATCTAGGGATGACTGGAAGGGAGGATTCCCGGGTAGAAGGGGTCATATTAATTTCTACACTGATGGCTCCAAGCTAAATAACCAAGTGAGTTATGGTATTTACTCCAAAGAACTAAAGTTAAGAATTGCTGCGAGGTTACCAGATCATTGCAGCGTTTTTCAGACGGAGGTTATAGCAACAGAGGGAGTAACATCCTGGCTAAGTAGGAACGTTGTATCCAAAAAGGATATAAACATTTTTTCAGATAGTCAGGCAGCTATCAAATCTCTAGAATCAGTCTTCCTAAACTCACTAAAGGCCCAACAATGTCGCTCGTCTCTAAACGAGATGGCTCAACATTTTAACATTCACCTCATCTGGGTGCCTGGGCATAGGAACATTGACGGCAATTGCAAGGCGGATGAACTTGCTAAGCAGGAGACTACTGCACAAATTCCTCAGGCCAAAGAAGGTGTTGGCATGCCACTTGCTACCTGCAAGTTTCTGCTTAAAGTAGAAATGGTTAAAAATGGACTGAAGGGTCAACTTGTAATATAACTTGGCAAATCTGGCCGAAATGGGATGCTAAGCGTTCGTCAGAACTAATTTCTCGCACTAGACATAGTGTCTCGTCAGTTGTCGCAGTCATAACTGGCCACTGCCTCATCGCCAGACATGCGGAGAGATTAGGTGTTAGGTTCTTTGACTTCTGTAGAAGTTGTGGAGATGTGGAGGAAGAGGAAAATATTAAACATCTTCTCTGGTCCTGTCCCGCACTTGCTAGAAAACGCCACAAAGCACTTGGGTCGTTTTTATTTGATGACCTGGATGACCTTAGACATGTCAGTATAGGTCAGCTATTTAGTTTCATAACGAATTCTGGCTGGTTCAACGAGAGGGTATAGTCAAACACCCTGTGGTATCACAATGGATCACGTTTGGTTTAAGTGAGTCAGTTCTTCGTAACTGACTGCCACTCCTACCTAACCTAACCTAACCTAAGTTAAAGTCATGGCTCTCCATGGTCAGTTTGGCAAATCCTATAGAAGTGAAAAGTTTAAGTTACCAAATCAAACGATGGAAATGGAAATGGATTGAACACACGTTGCAAAAATCACAAACTCAAGTCTATAGGAAGGATCCGAGTGGAATCTACAGCGTAGGAGAATCTCAGTCGTCCTAAATTATCGTGGAAACGATCGGTAAGATAGGAAATTCGTAAATCGGTGAAACTTTGGAGAAAATGGAATGCATAGTCTTTACGATTCCATAGAATGCCATTCTATCCTCAAGTATTTGATCTAATCTCAAATAACGTTAAGGACATAAATACATACGTTACGTGGTAAAGTACTGGGAGGGCCAATCATAATCTTATTGAAATATATTAAAAGTTGCGTCGGTTGATGCTAATTGCAAAAAAAATGGTTTTGTTTTTTTAAAAAAAGTAATTCCTTTAAACTAGAAAGCAAAAAAAAATTAACAATTAAAAACAGCTCTGTCGTTGTACTATATAAGTGAACAAACGCCTTCTTATTTCGGTGCCATTGTGAATGAACGTAATATTTTTTGACGTTTCCATATATTGTAGCTGCTCGATATTACGTTGAATTGTCAAAAAACTACCATTTGTTTTAATAAAAAATTGAATTAATTTGTGCATAATTAAGCTTAATATGTCGTTTAGTAATTTATTACTGAAAAAATGTTCTCTCAATTGTTTGGGCAATAAAAGTCCGTTACTTGTAGCCTCACGTCATGGCCACACAATGCGCGGCAAGCCGCCAGGAGTGGCGAAAACAATCGAACAAAGATTACAAGGCAAAATACAATGTTATAAAAACTATGCTGTAACTAATACTTTTAATTTTTAACACAGAGAAAAACGTTCAAGATCCTGAATTGATGAAACGCATTAACATTGGATTTCCAAAACTGAAGCCTTCACGTTCACAGCAATTGAAAGATCGGCTGCAGCACTTGAAAACGCAGCGCAGCAGTAGCGCTTTGGAACAACAGGCGAGAAGTAATAATTGTAAGAGCGCGAAATAACAGTTGATGGAATCGTTTGATAGCGTAGTAATAAATATTTCCTTTAACTTATAGTATTGATAGATTTGGAGAAGGTACAGCAGGAATATAGTGATTCTACCGGACAATTCGACTTACGTGTGATTGCTGATCACTACGGAATTTACGAGGATCTCTTCGGATGTGCGTTTTTTATACCGCGAGTGTCTCTTGATATTAAGGTATGCCTGCGGAGGTCAAAGAAAATTTCGACCAAATATAATCTATTTAAAACTAATTTTACGTTTAGTATGAAACTGCGGATGATGGATTATCTCCAGTTTACTGTGGCAATGTCATTAAACCCATGGAGGCTGCAAAAATACCTACTGTTAATTTTGATGGTGTAACGGATCCAATTACCGGCAAGGTAAGCATATGTTGGTTTGTAAATTTTTTGCATTGGTTGACAATAAGTTTTTCCCAAAAATTCATACGTTGTAAGAATGCAACACGGTTCTTTCTCGCTTTTTCAATGCTTGTCTCAAAAGTTCATAATCGTTTTGGAGGAAATGCTATAGTGAATCAACTTTTCTTTTACTTTCCTTTCTCTTCAAAATTTTTAATCATTTTCGTACAATTTTTTTCCCGAAAGATAACTATGTAATACGAATAAGCGAAAAACCCTTTTTAACTATAAATTTTATCTGAACAATTTTATTGTAACTTTCAAAATGTTAGAAACGGTCATATATATACTATCCATGTATGTATGTAAAGTCGAAACACACAACAATTACCAGGTTAAATTTATCCCTCTGTTCTCTTGTCATGTTTGATTAAGAAAAAGCATTGTGCGATGTGTAAAATTTACTTAAACATCGGTGTTGCTAATGACTATAAGTTCGATGACTTAAAGTGCAATTGTAATTAATAATAATCAGCCGATAAAAACAAAGAAAATTTATAATAATTTTATACCTTTAGAAAGAAAATAAAGAATCGCTTTGGACTCTAATTGCATCAAATCCAGATGGTCACTTCAAATCAAATGATTCCGAATATGTGCACTGGTTTGTGTAAGTTATTACAGTATTCTCAGTTTCACTGCATTAACTTAAGCTTTACTTTTTATAGCGCCAATATACCAAGTGGAGATGTAAAGAAAGGTGAAACTGTCGTGGACTATCTACAACCTTTTCCACCGAAAGGAATTGGTTATCAACGTTTTATTTTTGTACTGTATAAACAGAATGCCAAGTTAGATTTTAGCGAATACAAACTAAATCAGTCCGAGAGTAATGACCTAGATAAACGTACATTTAAGACATTAGATTTTTATCGGAAATATCAAGATGAATTAACACCAGCGGGCTTATCATTCTTTCAAACCAATTGGGATAAATCACTTACAGCTTTTTATCAAAAGGTTTTAAGTAAGTCAATTATTTTTATGTGTATTATTTCGTCAAAAAAAAAAAATTGTGTTTATTTTCATGTTACAGAAATGAAGGAACCAATTTTCGAGTATGATTTTCCTGCCCCATATTTATCCGATCAGAAATGGTTCCCCTTGAAGCAACCTTTCAATTTATATATGGACAAGCATCGTGATATTAAACAAGTAAACAAAGAATACTTAGAACGAAAGTTAGAGAAAACACATCCATTTGATGGACCTGAGCCGGCTCTGCGTTTCCCAAATGCCCATGCATTACGTAATATGCCTTCCTGGTTAAGAACGGAAATGAAAAAACAGCGCTTGCGTATTGGACGTATTAATGATTACTAAAAAAAGAGCTAATATGTTTATTACAAAATTTAATAAAATATAAAATTCAAAAGTTTCATTTAAATAAAAAACAAAAGATTCATTTATTATCAGCTTAATTTCGTGACATGGTTTCATTTTGTAAATTTGTCAATATCCTTAAAGCAAAATCAAAGAGAAAATATATTAAGCATAAAGTTTCCACAAGAGTTCATATGGTAAAAAACGCCATATATCAGTAAAACCAATCCGGGCGCGTGACAGCGTCGGGTGTTTTTTTATTTTAATATTTATTCTATTTGATAAAGCTAGTTCAATGTCATCATATAAATAAATATTTGTGTACAGAATAACAATTGATTATAAATTACAAAAAACGGAAAATAATATAGGAAATAGAATAACAGAGTAAAATCTTATTGGTAACAAATATTTGGCACAGTTAAAATTGTTAATTTAAAAATCTACAAAAAATTTTTTTGCAATTAATACCTGACAGTTTAAGTAACATTAATACAGCTTTAAGTCTGGCGCTATATTAATTTGGTTAAAAACCTTTTAATCTTAAAATAAATAACATTTTCTTAATATTTGCTAGTTGCCTGAATCCTTTTCATGCAGTTCAAATTACTTTTTAAGTGCAAATGCATGTGATTGATTACATTTTCAAAATGCTTAAAATTTAAAAAAAGTTTTTAAATAAATATTAAAAATTAATCAAATGTTCCAATTGGTATATACATATGTGTGTATGTATATCAGGGTGCCAGTTAAGAGAGTGATTTTCGATTTTATTGTAAACCCTCAGTAGGTGATAAAATATGGAGCCAATTGGACCAGGGTACTAAAATCTATGGGAGAAGTTAAAGCGGTTGTCGATTTACAACAGATAAACGCTTTTTTTCGATTAGCGATTATGTTCGGTATTGTGTTTATCGACTAGTGGAATGTTTGTCGACTGTGAATGGCAAAACAATCGCTGGCTGTTTTAATAGAAACGTATTTCTATTTGATTTCAAATCACAATGACGGAATTCTTTCTATTAAGTTTCGTAATACCAAAATGGCATCGTTTCTAATATTATAGATCGATGGCTATCGATTTTATCGCAAATCGACCGACCCATGCATATCTTTGCATTTTATATATATCTATCTATATATCTTTGAATTTGCGTTTAACAACTGATTTTCTCTAGTTTTCAAGCAATTGATTTGAAATTGATTGACGCTTCGTTGTTCCCTTACAGTTTAAAAAAAAACACAAAAAGGGTATAGAAAAAACTGCATTCACCTTGCGAATGTTGGAAAAAATAAAATTTTAGCATAAGTTCTTAATGTTGAAACCGTAATTAAAAATTCAAGATTTTGACCTTGTGCCCAAAGTGGATTTTTTGAAATGATTTCTAAACTGTTGAATACGATATGATTTTGTTTTTAAATTAAGCTTTCGTTAATTTTTATAATTAATTTATTCAAATACACTTATAAATGAAGTACATGGAGTCCATAATGAAATAATAGCTTTGACCATGAAAAATCACGACACGGCTTCAACTATATTGAAGTTTGATCCGCTGTAATTGGTTACGCATCAGACTAACATAATATACATTTATAAACCCATGATGTGGGGATAAATACCTTCCCCAAGTTTGCTTAAGACATTTTTTTCATAGGATTATCAGTTTCGAAATTATATCAAAAAATCTGTTTTGGCCATTTTGAGCCGAGGTGGCCAAAACAAATTCACTTTTCATATTCAAAAATAAATTATAATGACAAATTAGTGATGATTTTGCGACCTCTTTTATTATAAAATAAAACTTTTTTAGCAGGCTCTAGGTCCAATTTTAATGAAAAACTATTTTTTGTTTGTCATATTAAATTTTATTACCAATATTTCGACTACCATTGGTAGTCATCTTCAGGGTAATGTATGTCAGGATCAAATAAATAATTACTTTAAAAATAAATAATTACTTAAAACTAACGTGATCAGTGGACGAGAGATCACCATTAAGATCAGCTGTGATTTGTTTACAAAAACTTAAAAATTTTGTGCAATATTTCTGTGCAATATTTATGTTTTTTTTTTTCCACCGCGTTGTTAGTTTTAAGTAATTATTTATTTTTAAAGTAATTATTTATTTGATCCTGACATACATTACCCTGAAGATGACTACCAATGGTAGTCGAAATATTGGTAATAAATTTTAATATGACAAACAAAAAATAGTTTTTCATTAAAATTGGACCTAGAGCCTGCTAAAAAAGTTTTATTTTATAATGACAAATTTTAAAAACTAAGGGGCGAGAAGTACGGAGATTTAAAAAATTCGAAAATCACGCTACTAACGGGCATTCTAAAATATACAGATATGGTTTACATTTCTGGTAGAATATTCAAAAACTTCGATTTTGATATTTTGTTGAATTGAATTATTTATTTCAGAATGTGTGTATATTAGATCAAAATCGATCAATGTACATTTTTTGTAATGTACAATTCAATTGTGAAATCAAATTTATTTAATAAAATTTGTTTTAATTAAGTGTAGACTACTATATTTTTTTTTTCAGAACTAAAACTATCGTTATTTTAAATTTTCAACCTCTAAGTGTGATTATATCTTGATCTCATGATGTTTGAAATTGTTAAATTCCTTTTTTAGGTCTCAGCTTTGCCATATGCTCCAACTGGAGGACGATACATTGAGGGTAATGATAGCACTTGTGGCAAATTAAAAGCGTATTTACGCTTATCGATGTTCTTGTAGACGTTGTCCATGCGTGTGCCCTCACTAAAAATTAGTAAAAAATTTAGTACTAAACGGAGTACATTTATTTCATTAGTTGCAATATGAAGAAACTTTTTTTAGTTCGTATTTGTCTTGAACTACAATACCTCAAATGAAAAAACAAAATTTTTAATTTTTTTTTTCGGACGTGGTTGCATTTTGGTAATTTAGTAAACAAGTATAGAGTAGTAGCCAAAAATTGATAAAAAGAAGAACATAATTTTAATTGCAACATTATGCCAGATCGAAACAATGATGGGCAAAAATTTTACATTTTCGACAATACTACCTCTGCGTGTTTTGTTGATGGTTATTGGCGGTCTTTTAAATAGATCAAACAAAATTTTTGGATATTTCCTCGAAAAACTAATCTTAAACCGACAAAAATATATGCAATATTATTTTATTTAAGTTAAACATTTCGAGTAAGTCAACAAAATCTTGAAGAATGGAAAATGCAAAAAATGAGAAATTTAAAAACGACGTAGATCAACGTCATCATCAGTGGAAAATAGTACTACTAGGGACATATTATACAGGTTCTATGTTATGGCACAAATATTTTAACAATGAATTATTACTGTTAAAATAACCATACCTTCTAAAAGTGCTCAGCACCTTTGGCAATGCTTTTGCTGGCAAATGAAAATCCTGTAGCAGCACCCGGCACTGTTCCAGTGTAACAGCCATTCCTGTTCGATCTTTTGCACTTTTACATGAGGTAAAACGTAGTCCATACATAAAACGACATGCATCCTCTGCTAAATGAAGTATTTTTACATTTTTGGAAACATTTGAGCGCAATTGCTCTTCCGTGATGGCTAAAAGTTTGTTGACAATATCTGGTGCTGTCGGTAAATACGGCTCATGTTTGCTAGGTGTATCAGGTGTAATTAAATTCAATTTACGAAAACGGCTGTAGTATTGTTTTAAACGCACAAAATTATCCCAATTTGAACGATGCTGCTCACGCGTTAATCCAAGCGTTTCGGAGAGTGTCGCTTTTTCATTAATGCCTATGTTGAAAAATACAGGTGTTATTTTAAATGTTAACATTTCTTTGGTTGGCAAAATGGTGTAAACATGTTCAGGAACTGGGAGCAGCACAATGAGCGCTTGACGTGAACCAGTTACACGTGGTGTTGGAACAGCAATAGAATCTCTGCAGATACAACAAAAATTCAGTAGTATTAAAAGAAAATTATGTATGTATATATGTGTGGATGTGCATATTACCTTTGTAAATTACTTCTGACGAGTGTAAAACTAACAGCCGATAGATCTTCAATAGCAATGCACATGTCACCCCACATATCTGTTTCACCACCATAAAGTGAGAGTAAACCTTCAAAATAAGCCAAGGGTCCCAAATCGCATAGAATTTTTATAAAATTTTCAGAGATTTCACCACCCCAGATTTTTGCCATTAAAGCACTGATTAAAGCTGTCAACTATAGAAAGGAAAAAAGGAAAATAATAATTCGCATGAAACAATATATTGTCCTTTGAAGCGACTCAAAGTCTTACCGCTTGTGAGAAACAAACATCTCTGCGATACATAATTTCTAAATTAATACTGTTGCGTCTCATGTCTTGTTGCAAACGCTGCACAGAATGCATGAGACGTGCAGTTTTTAATAAGCCATCCATAGCATGACGCAGTTTGCGCATTGATGGTCGTAGTTCTGATGTCCAATCGGTTGTTAAGGAAAGATCCAAGCCTTAATAGAAAAAATATAATAAAAACAATTTTAAAATAAGAATCTGAATTGAATTACCATCGGTGAATTTATTTCCTTTTTTAGAGTTTGTTGAAACATGTTGTTCCTTGCCTCTTTCGATATTATGATTATCTACTTCTAATGTCAAATCTAAATTGAGTTCACGTCCGTTGTTAACGTGTCTCTGTGAATGTTGTTCAACCATTTTTAGTGTTGTGCCATTCATATCAGAATTTGTTAAATCTGTGACACATACAACCGACTGACTGACCACCACATCGGGTGCTGGTGCATTTGTAAATCCCGCACGTTTAATAGCAGTTTTTGGATGTCGTAAGCGTATAGCTGGACTGCCACAACGTCCACAAAGAAATTTTACTTTGCTCACCAGACACATAACACTGGCTTCTATGTTGAGTTGTGTTAAATCCAAAGGTTCCGGTTCTTCTGTTGGACGATAGTAATTTGCTGATGGTGATGTGCTCATCATCTTTGTATCGAGAAATCCAGCATTGTGTTTAAAAGCGATTAGACAATCATTTGACATTAAAACGTCATCAATATTGGAGTATTCAATTGAGGTATAACCAGCATTTCCAGATATTGGCATTGGAGCGGTTGAGGAAGTGTGATGTATATCATCCATGTCAATAAGTTGAATATTATCTACTCTGGTGTTTGTAGGACTATCATCAAAATGGGATTCACTGAATTTTAAGGCGTTATTTATCGACAAAGGAAGTGATTGAAATGTGTTTGCTTCCTCATCACAGTCCTTAGCTGTTTTAGGTAATGCACTTGCATTAAGTTGTTCGTTGTAACGCTGTATAGTTGTTTGTAGTGAGTATATTGCAGTTATATCAGAAGCAGAAGGCGATGGTCGCAAACGTAAGCTGTTTGAACGTCCACAGTAACGACCACTTCTAGTTGGGGTTTTCGCGCGTGGCCATAGGTCTGGTGGTGCAACTACAGGTGTTGCAAAATCTTCAAGTTCAGGTGATTTTAAATCCAATGCACTTAATTGCTGTGTGATTTTTCGAAACGGTGACAGAGGCTAAAAAAAGTAATAAATCAATTAAAAAAACATTTTTCTTTATGAAAACTTCGAATTTATAATAAGTCAGAAAAATCAAAACATCAGTAGTTCATATTTTCGATAGCCGAAAGTCGGTTGACTTTCTCGGCTTCAGAATAAATACATTTGCTCAGTGCTGCTCTGAATTGATTATTAACTTTTGCTTAAAAGTTGAGAAACTCCTGTATAGCTAAAAATAATACAAGACATAACATTGGCTATGCAGCTCACCATTACTACATTGTCAGGTTCTTCAATGATACGATGTTTTTCTATAAAAGCAAAAGCCTCTTCCACCAAACTTGGTTCCCAAATGTTTAGTAATGTTTTCGTTTTTGTCACCATTTCATTGCATAGCGGCATCATACCTTTAGGGTTTTTACTTTTAGCAAGATGTAGAAGTTGCGACATTATATCAACAATTTCTTTACGTAGTTGCTTTATAGCTTGCACTGCATCATTGGCAGCTTGAACTTTGCAAGCATTTCCGCTCTCGAGTTTAGAAGGTGACTCCTTGGGTTCTTGCAAAAGCCTATATAATGCGTGGATACAAAATTAATACTAATATACAATACAATTTACTAAAATACATACTTAATTAGGCCTCCGGTACGTCCTTTACCGGCATGTCTTGTAAACGCACCAACGGTAATGATATCTAAAACTCCTTTTTTGTTAAGCGTGTCATTTTGTGCCCACATGCGCTGCAAATGTAGATTAACGGGCACAAACTCTAGAGATTCGTCAGTTTTGACTGAGGATCGTTTGAAAAAAGGTCCTACAAATTAAAATAAGCTCAGTTAAACCTGAGGACAGATGAACAAATTGAGGTATTACCATCTTCTTTAGTGATTTGTTGCAAGGTTTGTTTAGCCTGTGAATAGTCTTTTAATAACTTTAAGTGTTTGTCCAGCAAATCCATTTGCCTTCGTCGCCAATCACCACCCAACTCACCCATTCCAGAGATTTCTTGTAATAATTCCTTTTCACGCAGCATCCAAATTGAACTTTAGTTTTAAAAAAAGGCAAATAATTCAGTAAATTAAAATAAATCAGTGCAAATATACTTACAGTAGCTGTTGTGGTATGACAAAGCATAGTTTACTTTCTAACATTGACTCATGTACACTGATGTCGCCACCCATGCTTGAATGCAAACGATATGTTTGAATCTTAAAAAAAAATACATAATACATCAAATAAATTTCAGCAAAGCTTGGATTAACATTATAAACGCACCATAGGATTCGCAAAAACACTTTGCAGTCTTGCCTGAAATGGTACAAATAGCTTGACGCCCAATTTTGGAGGTAGGGATTGAGAACGACGATGTCCTGTAAATTGAAAAGAAGTTAAGCATAACGATTTTGCATTTATATTTCTTAGAGATTTTCTGAAAGAAGATGTGTTGTGTTCTCCCGATCTAAAATCATACACAGTGTTCGAAAGATATGTTAACTAATTCAATACATTATTAGTAAATCAACCAGTGCATTTAGTATGTTGAAGCAGACCCGCAACGATCATGAACTTACGAAATAAGGACATAACAAAGTGCGCAAATGGTATAAGTTTTGTGACGTTGTTAATTTTGACATAAAAAATATATTAAATGTAAAAGAAAATATTTTTCTGCTCAAAGCAAAGTCTAAATATGTCTGTATTAACTCGACCATTGAGTAACGTACATCAAAAATGTGTCACATTTCTCTCTAAGTTTTTGGTTGAGAGGCTTAACAAATAGTGACATTATCCTGCGCAATGTTTTTAAGTAAAGCAATTATTTGGTTATTCACTTTACCTTTTATAGGCTGTTCAAAAACTTGTGTTGTCGAACGCGGTGGCACCTGACGATCGACATCTGGAGCCCAAGATGCAATTGTTATAAAACCATATTCACCATTTAAAGAACGCAGTGGTATTCGAAATCGTGTTGCATCCTTCAACAAAAAGTTTAAACACTTTATTAAGACAATAATTAACAATTGCAATTACAAACCTGTATGACACCCAAAGCAACTTCAGCGTAACCCATTGGCACTGATGTTAATGAAACCTTTTCGCGAACATCATAGATAGTAAAACGCAATAAAGTTTCAGCAGTAAAGCCATCACTTTGGCGGAAGCAAATTGTGCATAAAAATTGGGGATTTGATGAATGTTCCACAACTTCAGTACGTGCAAAATCGCGCCAGAGTAAATCATCGTTTGACGATAGCACAGCAACAACAACACGTGGATTTGGTATGCGTCTATTATCATCTACAGGAAGGTTATCACAGGATAAAGCTGATTCACAAATAGGTATCTCAGAAAGATCTATTGTAAGAAGAATGTATATTTAAAATAATAGAACTTTAAGCTTAGAAGCGTTAGATTACGAGGAAAAAAAATTACAAACAAAAAGCATTAGAGATTATCCTAAGAATGTATTTTTTTATGCCGATAAAAAGTTAAAAAGATTTAGTATACTAATTTCACAATAATTTTGTAACATTTTGCTAACTTAAAAAAGTGTGTAGGTTACATTTTAAAGCAGGGGCTGTTAATCCGGTCAATGCCTTAATGTTACCTGTTTTTTGTTTTTTTTTAAATTTATCAACAATTTCAATAAAAAGCGAGATTTTTCTAATGTAACAATAAATTTATTGTTTAACAAAATATTACAAAATGTACAAAAACGCATGCATTTTAATTAAATAAAATAACTTAATGCAACCAATTACTTATTTTACATGAGATTTTGAAAATAAACATACATTTATATACAATTTGTAAAGCTGAATTTTTCTTATTTTTTAAATATTTATATTCAAGCATTATTACTTATTTTACCAAAAACTATTTAAAATTTAAAAAAAGCATTATTTACGTATAACTATCTAAGTATTAGGTAAAAATCCCTAATATATGTTATATCTTCAATTTAGTGTAAGAGAAAAACTACGAAAAACTTAAATAAAACAGTCTATATAATTTCATAATTAGTACAACTAAAGATAAAGAAAAATCCAAACCAAATTGAGAGTTATCGTAAAAACACCAAGTAAATAAATTTCAAAATTTTATAAGATCACCTTCTTCAACTTTGCAAGGTATATTTGGATTTATGTTTCTTGCTGAAGTTAATAAGGTAGCATCGTTAGCAGTACACAGCGGTGCGCCACGCTCAATACGATTGCCCATTTTCGCTGCAATTTGTTCGCTTAAATACAAAATCTGTCGATTTAAATAGCAATATGAAGCAAGTTGAATGCTTTTAACCCAGTCTAAACGTTCCTTGGCTGTTCGCGTAGAAATCCGTTGTGGTAAACTGCCTTCAAATTCTGTACGAAAAAAAATTATAATTTGTTATTTTGGAAACGAATTAAAACCAATATTAATTAAAAAATATATTGTACATAAAGTCCAGGAAAAATAGACATTGTGAAATTTTGTAGCTTGTAGAGAAATATATAGGTATATACTTCTTTCACTGAAGTAGTGTGTAAGTTTTCGGAGAAGAAATGAGTGCATTAATGCAGATGTTCGAAATTGTGCCTTATCGGAAGAAAAATTGTTTTTCATAATTCTTAACATACATAAAGGTATTTTTAAAATTTGATAGTACATACTTTGAATTAAGTTAAACACAATGGTATATGCATATCGAAATCATTTGGAAGGTTGTTGAAATCAAGCATTTAGAAATGATTTCGGACATATTACAGCCGCGAAGAAGCGAAAAATGCCTAAATTGATAGTTTCAATCGGCTTGCACTGGCCACAAGCTAAAGCTTAACATTTTTTTATATTTTTGTTCATACATTCGAATAGGAGAGCAAACTTTTTCAATTGTTTTTGTAACAATAACTACCTAAATCAAAAATACTGAATTTTATATGATATGAAAAAAATTTAATATACAAACAAAAATTTTATATGATGTGACGATATTTGATCGTAAGTTTTCATTTTGGGTTTTCTTTTTTTTAATTTTAAATTGTGTTCAATATATTGTAAAAATTAAGCAAAACCTTTTAATTTAGCACTTTTGTTTTGAATTACGTATTACATTTTCGAACTCAACAATATGAATTATTTGTACTTTTTTATTTTTTTCAAACATAGAATTTAAATGGGTGCTTAAAGGTTTACTTAAGTTCAAATAGAAAGCGTAATGCACTCAAAAGATTTTCTTTCAAAATGTTTTCAAAATAAGATCAAAATTTTACCTAAAATAAAAACGAAACCATCAAATTCCCGTTCTTCATTTCTTATCAAAGGGCGACAATTTTCGAGCACAATAACTCCGATTGGTTGCGAAAGTGGATCTTGGTCCTTAAGGTAGAATAGTAGATTCCCACGTAACTTGCACCACCTTGGATAATTAACTGAAAAAAGGACAAACTTTATGTTTAAGTAAATCTAGATTAATGTAAATTAATAGATTAAAACTAAGCTATAATAATAGTCTTTTATGCAGATATAGATAAATTTGTGTATTAAAATTGTGAAGCAACACTTAAGGATATACGATTGCAAGATTTTTAGAGAAGCTAAGCTACATACATACATACTATGTATGTATATCAAATTTCATACCTTACTTTATTGTTAAGTACTTTAATTAAGAAAGTGATTGAAGGTCTATTTGTTAAGCGTGTAAAGTGGACAAACTTTAAGAAAGTTTTTACGAAGCTTTATTTTTTTAAGATTTAATACGGTATATTTAAGAAAAAAAATTACCTACATATATATGTTTTAGAATTTGTCCTTTTCTTTTTGTTTATTAATATGAATGATTAATTTATTTTAGTGTTTTTATGCCTGTTAAATATGAAATAAAATGAATATTAATATAATGTTGAAATTAAATTGGTATGTATAAAAATTTTATAACTTAAAAATAGTTATTATGTGCATATGTATGTACGTATATTAAATACTAGCGAGCATTTGCTGACCAATTTCAGATCAAACTATTAGAGAAGTTTTCATTGCTGACTGCTGTGAAAATGTTGAGGTAAAAGTGATATCAATGAAAAGTTTATCTTGGCATATCTCTCTCCGACACTTGTTACAAATGCATAATAACCGTAAAATAAAGTTTTAGCGGTGCGGCTTCACGAAGTATATGGATTTAGGCATAAAAAAGGTTTATGGTAAAATTGAAATTTATACTTGCTGGAAAATATATTGATAAGTTCAAGGGCGCAACATTCTAATTTTTCAATAAATATTATTTTCCGCCTCGGAGAATTTGTATACATGATTCCAACGAGAACTTTCAATTAATCTCAGATATAAATAATTTTAAAGTGCACTTAGAACTGCACTTGATTCCATTTGTATTGAAGGGATTTCTACATTGAGTGCTTTTAAATTTCCACTGTTATTTCAATGTCTGAGTAAGAGAGTTAGCCCTAGTCTCAAGCGTGTTTCTAATGGGCACACAAATTTTAATGTTTGTTAATAAAATGAAACTATTTATAAAAACCCGTTTTTAACTTTACATTAAAAAAAATCAAACAATTACTTTATATAAGGCATGTATAATACCATATAATTAAAAATTGTAAAATGTATTTCTTGTTTCTATATTTGTCTAAACTACACAACATAAAAAACATTTTGAGCAAAAATGCAAGCAATAAACCATTTATTGCAATTGACGTCAATACAATTTTTAACGATACAAAAACTTCAAAGTAGAAAATTAACTAGCTAAATATTTACATTTAGAATTATGTATATATTGTACATTTGAAACAAGTTCAAGAACCTTTAAGGTTGAAAATAAAATCATTCAGACAAGTTACGTAGCAAATAAGATCTAAGCTACCCACAAATAAGATCTATGCAACGTGTTTCATATTTTGTGTAGTTAATGCTCAAAGATTTCAAAATTTTAAAAACTGTTTCGGAGAATGTGTCACAAAAGTTTTATAGTTTTACTTTAAAACATACACAGGTTTCATGATGACATGAAATAAATTAACAAAGTTTCATAGGATGTATTTCTTAATGGATAATTTTTAAATCGATTCAATTAATTAAGCGTCAAAAAACTATGTTTGTAGGTTTCAGAATACAATAGAACAATGAAATCTAATTCATAGTTTTCGAGACATAGCGATTTTTCTAATTATTATTACAAATAACTGTTTTTTTCCAAAAAAAAAAATAATTATTCACCACATCCCGCACAATTTCATCAAAAAAAAATTTCATGATTTAACGCAGAAGAACTAGGTCTAATCTTTTCGCCGGACAAATTTCTTAAATTATTGAGTCATTTGAGAAGAAATTAAATAAGTTCTATTTATGTTGTATGCTAGACGCTGGGCGAACGAGTTCAAACTCTGGAAGAAACGCTTTATTTCTTTAATTTAAATGGATTGCCAACAATTTTCATTTTTATTATTTAAAAAAAGATTATTCAACTCTATTGAACCTGCTATTCTCCAGAATAGTTTGAAATCCTTGCTTGGCTACAGAATGTTGATGTGAAACAAGCTTAAATTTAATAGTTAAAATGATAAATATTGTACAATGATAATATCGAATGTCTTTATAGCTTGTTAATTTTTTTTTTGGCTTACCATCAGCGCGTCGAAAAAAACCTTCTTGACGTTCTGTGATTATTAAAAGTCCTTCTCTTTCGTATTTTGTAGTGGGATTCGAGGCCAATGTTTCAAGTTCTGCTTTATTAAAGCGCATATTTTAAAATTTTTAATTGTTGATTTTTTTGTTTATTGCTGTCCACTTGTTGGCGGCCTTAACACAACAAATCAATACCACTTAGCTGCAAAATAAAAATTGAAGAAATATCAATTATTGGTAAATAAAGAAAATATTGTGAAACAAATTAAACTCAATGTTAAGTTAAAGATATCTTGTTAAAACACTTGTATAGTTATAGCCAGTTTTTGTTTAAATACATATGTAGACTTTCTCATGTGGGCACGCTTTTAATTTGTTCATCTTATGGCTTTGACTTTGTGGTTTGTTTCTTATTTGCGTTGCATGTACTCGTATACATAGTAAAGTGATTTGCTTTGATGAGCCTTAAGTTAACTACTTAGATGTTGTAATTGACGGTTGTTTTTTATTTGTTTTATTTAAAAACTCACATTTTATTTATTTATGGGTTACAACTACAAACGCTACGGAATAATATGAGACAAACACTAATGTGAAACAATTTACTAATGGTGAGTACTTTATTAGGTACGAATCTTACGTTAATATTTTATTTAACAAAAAATTTGGCGAAAGAGGTGATCTGATTTTTTAAAAAGTAACCTCAAGCAGAGTGAAAGGTTTATTTTTATTGAAATTAAACATAACACTTTCCCATCAAATGAGTAAATATAGACTGAAAACACAATATTAATTAAGTGACTTTACGTCTGTCAACTGGGGAGTAAAATTATTACACATAATATTGTTTATCAATTTGCATTTTGTCTAAAAATAACCATGAGTTGTAAAAACAAGCGTATTAGAACAAGCGGAAATGGTTCGTAACAAATAAACCATTAGCAAGGAAGAAAATGAAGAAGTATCAAACACTAAAAAGGCAAAGCGATATCACTCCCATAAAAAAGACCTATCATAACGTGACTGATGCATGGTATTAATTATTAATTATTAATTAAACTGAAGTACCTTGCAAAAATTATCTCACAGAGAAATTTATTGAATGATTTTTTCAAAAAGGCGTAACGAAAAAGAGAAGAATACTCTTTATCATAAATTATATGAAAAATAATGAATGAAATATATAGAAATTCTAAAATTATAATGAATGTATACGAAGAAGAACTGTAATCATATGTTGTTATGGCCGACATTTACTTTAAACAGCAATCTATGTGCCAGAAGTTTGAGTTGAGTAGTTAGTTTAAAAAAAAAAGAAGACTAAAACATTCTTAAGGGCTACCAAGACTGGCTTTAATAGCGTTGAAAATCTTGTTTCGACGAATTCAAAACATATTGGTCTATTTCATAAAGTGAAATTCAAGCCATGATATTTTCAAATCTAATGTGAGTAGTTATTTGTAATTTTCTTGAAGTATTTTATCAATGGACAAATTTCGCTAAATTGAATAATATTTGCTTTCTTTACTAGTTAGTTGCCAACTAATACTTGCTAAAGGGAGGCGTTTTTTAGTCATGATGTTTATCTTGCATTTGAATTTTATCAGCGATGAAGCTCATTTCTGGCCGAATCGTTTTGTCAATTAATGAAATTGCCTTTTTGAAGTGAAATTAATCCGCAATAGACCCTTCAAAGCTCGTTGCATCCTAAAGAATGTACTGAATGGCGTGGCGTCATCAGCGGGCCCTACTTATTTCGTTATGAGGCCGAACAGCGCGTTATCGCCAATGAGATAAATTACAGGCAAATGATCAATATTTTGTTTCTCACGAATTTGCATACGTTTGATATGGAGGATAGGTGGTCACAGCAGGTGACACCATTATCCATACTACATATAAAGCAATCGATTCACTCAAGCAAAGCTTTGACGAGATTATCTCCAGAAATTAACCTGAATTGAATGTACCTTCGTATAACGTTTCTAATGAGGTACATATTAAAGAATCGTATAAATGGCTTGCATTTGATTTTAGTTGCAAGTAAACCACAAGCAACAGAGTATTGGGATATAGTTTACCGCTGCGATTTTTAGAAGCAGACTAGAGTCATTAGCTATTTGCTTTGTAAAGATTAAAGTACTAAGAAAAGCCTCTGAAATGAACATAGTTATTATTCACAACGAATATATATTTTCAATTTTATATATTGAAAATGGTGCATTAAATAAGCAAAGGAGTTTATAGTTAGGTACCAATTTTAGATTAGTTCTGGATGCAAGAGCTCTTTGTTCTTAATGCAAGTTGTTAGTATTTGTTTAGGTCTTGATATTGCCAAAATATGGAAGGCGAGTTTCACCAAGATCTTATGTAAAACTGGCCTCAACTCCCTTAAGTTGACTTAAGCAGTTAGTCCTTTGTATCACAGATATGTTTTTAATACTTAATGAGCTATGCAAGAAGAGCGTGTTTCAAATATTGCTATTCCAACGAAATTTCTTGTTTAGGAATATGATGGTGCTGTTGCTATGTCGAGAGCCAAGCATAGGCACGCCTACAATTTATTTGAAATTTCCATCGTTGTTTGTGAATTTTTAACCAACATCATCGATTAAACAACATATTCCTCAAGTATGGAATTTTTCTGACAAACTCAAATTGCCACTTCAGACTCATGCCCAGTTTGAACAAAATTGTCCATACCACGGTAGTTACATTTAACCACATTTCTCTATTTTAATTCGATACATTAATAAAAACTTTAAAATACATTCATTCGCATAGTTTCCAAATGCTTAAAAAACCGTTTCGCATGCAAAACATTGTGGACACTTTTTTGGATAATCAAACATGTACATATCTACTATGTATGTATGTATGTATATATACTTGAATAAAAATGTCAAATAAATCTTCGTATTATGGTAACTGCCTTTTTCTCACCTTATGTTGAAGTGAAGTAATGGAGTGGGTGGGTGGTTGAAGGATGTCTGATGTTTTAAGTGGTAGGGTTGGCGTCTGGGTGCGCCGAAGGACGTTTAACGATATTACATGGTAGCTGCATAACTCAAATTAAATAAAGAAAATTGTTTTTAATGAAATCACCAGCTGTTAGCTAACAAGTGGAGCTACATATTTATTTAGTTCATTCACTTACTGCCTAGCCGTCTGGTTTTTAACAATATACAAAAACAAACACAAACAGTAGCAGCAGCAACTTACACTTTATATTCCAAAATTTCTATGATGACGGCTTATTGCTATTTCTTTTTTTGTTGATTCATTTGTTCTTTTCATGTATATTTTTACGCTTCTCTTTTTTGCCATAGGCCACGAAACACAAAAACCGATTAGTTTTTATTTCTCACTTTTTCTTTTGCATACATATTTAATATTTTCGCTGAATAATTTATTACTCAACTAAAATTTGTGTACACTGTAGAAATAGAATACGGAATGTCCTTTTTTTCTATGTTGGAGTAGCTACCACGCAGCGCACACCCAAAAGTACCACTTTTTAACTTTCCATCCGATGGACACCACGCAATATAATCACCAACAAAGTTTTTCACGACTGAAATAAAGATTTTTTGACACTTGCTTTGCTTTCTTTGCATTGTCTGTGCTCAGCTGATTGCTGTCAATTGTTTATTATCGATAAGAATATACAGGCTGCCTAAAAATATGCTATTCTTTTTTTGCAAGCGCATGCATGAGACAGTTGGTAGATTTTCATAATATTTAATTGGAAAGGATTTGTTGTAGTAGACTAAATAAATGAGCGAGAGTGGACAAGCTTATTAATTCTTAAATAAACTATAACTTTCCGTAATTATATTGTGCAGGTAGGACTATAATTAACACTGTCCAGCGATGCCTTATATAATATATATCATCATACTTATTTAGGAGCGCAGGGCATGAGCGAAGGATCTATAATTATTTTGATCACTGGCTCGCTGCTTTAAACTGTGGCAGTTCGTTCTGATACATGTCATATTATTATCTACCATTCATTGCTAAAAATTTCTGGCTCATCCTCTGCGTTTGTCTTCCTGGCGAACTCACCAAAGCATTGATTGACAACTTTTTCTAGCATCTTTCCTGATGATATGACCTATCCGTTGCCAGCGGGTTGCTGCCTGCGCACTAATCTCTCAAGTTTGCTTTGAATGTGATTGCCTTCAAAGAACATGCTCAAAATAGCGGTTCTTCTGCAATATTTACAAAGAGTGAGGTCACATTCTTAAAAAAATTTTTAACTGATTCTCCAAGCTAGTCTTTAGTTGATGATTTTAATGCTCACTAATTTAAACATATATCTGTTAGCCTGAGTTCGGGGGATATTGTTAATATAGTCGGTGCAACTATTTCTTAAGGTTTGATCTTTGAAAAGTTCCAGTTCAAAACATTTACACATTTGGGTGACTAGAGTTTTTGCATGTTGCCTTTACTCGTAGTCTAACATTAGTTATAGCAAGAAAGTGAGCTGAACTTCTCGAGTTTCGCAATTGGCGAAAAGTTTTTATAAAATTTAAAGGTACAATTTATCTGACCCTTGATATAAGATATCTAAAGTCAAAGATAAAGCCATCAGAAGGCCGAAAATATCTTTTCTTAAATGTTTGTAGGGTAAGAGCAATTTAATCGAAATCAGAAATAATAATGCCTTATCAATGATAATTTAATAAACAAATAAATCAATATGGAAAAATTGAGCCACACCAATAATTTTCCGGATATGATTTTTCTGTTCGGTTCGGTTCTTTAGGAAAAACCTATATTTTTTCGAAAAACTACATTATTGACGTATGAATTTCCTTTAATTAAATATGCAATGTACTTATTCTTTAACCCATTGTTAATTATACTAAACTGCTTTTTTAAATTTCCGTTATGTTAACACCTGCGTTAAGAAACATCAGTTTCTCTATAATTTCTCACTGTTGATAAAAAAATCGCTGTTCACAAAATACACTGTGGTGTTGTTAGTGTACTCGTGTTAATAAAAGAACCAACTAACGCTCTTATTATCAGAACTAATCGCAATTACAAAGGTACGAATGTGTGCTATAAAATTAAAATTTTGCAAGACAAAAGAGAAAAAGCATATGAGAAACTGTAGATTGCACTAGTGAGTGGTGGCGCACAGGTAATTACGATCAACGTATTTCCCCTTACGATCAGTTGGAATTACGAAGCGAGGTCTCTGGCTTGAATTGCAACGTTGTTCTCAACAGTTCTCAATGGAGTAGCGTAGCAAACGGGTATCAAACAGTACGGGACGTTATGAAAGAAAAGAACCAGAACGGGAAATAGTTATAAAAATTTAAATACTTTTCTCAAAAAAAAGAATGAGATAAAAAAGGTGTTGCAAAAGAAGAAAGCAAACAAATTGTGTTAATTCAAAAGTCAAAGGGATATAATTAAGCAATAATACGAGTGTTCGTTTTGTAGTCTGTGCGAGTTTACACAAATCAAAATGTTATATCGTATTGTTATGTACAAACGTATGCCATCATCTTTAGCGTGAGAATTAAGTGACTGCATGCTAATTGAAAACGTGTTAAAAAAAGTTTGAAAAATAAATAAAAACTTAAGTGAGAGAATGCAAAGATTAAAAGCAATATTTATGCAAAAAATGTCATCAAGACAATAAATTATTTGGTGTTTACAACACAGATTTTACTCAAAATATGGTGCTTCTGCGAAATATCACAAATAAATAAATTTTCAATAGTAGCTACCTGTGTTTATGTGTGTAATTGCCGGAAAGTAGTAAAATTTTAGTTGCTTACATTGAAGCAAAGACCATTAGGTGATTTTAAAATATTCTACCATAGCCACAAAGTTTATAACTAAAATTTTATTGCATGAAAAAGGTAAATAAATTAATTATTTCATATGTTGAAAAAAAAAAGAATACCGCACTCGTGTTACCTGTCTATCTACCTTTCTTTTAAGTTGATTTTTACTCCCTGACATTCTTTACCAAAAACAAAACTCAAACTGACAATGCAAAATGCCGGGAAAACCGGTTCTTCAAGTAAAGCGGTGAAGTCGCATGTGAATCTGAACTTATCACAAGTACAGAGAGAAACAGTAGTACTGCCATCATCCCATAATTATATAATTTGCTGATATAATTCACAAATTACTTATAATTCACAGCGGATTCGAGTATTATGCTCAGATAAAGATCCTAGTACTACAAAAAATTTGAGCGATTTCTTATTTTAAGTTATACTCCATAGACACCACTAAGTATTTTCACACTCTACACTTAGAGGGTATATTTAATTTGTGATAACGTTTGTAACGCATTAAAAAGGGTGAGATAGGTACAAACAAGTAGTATGTGTACTTATTCTTGATCATCGGAACCCTGTTCATCTATCTGCCTGTCCGTAGAAATCACAATTATGGGAAAACGTAACGAAATATTTGAATGAAATATAGTACACAGACTACATTTTCAAACATAGCTTTTTGGATTGAAAATAGGCGAGCTCGATTTGTTCCCAAACTCACTATAGTTTACCCCTGTGTGACGGTTAAAGCTTGATATGATACATCTTTTTTTCTTTTGGAAAATGTTTGAAGACACGTTGCAATTCAAAATCGTAACCTTGATCTTTTCCAAACACAAATTACGATTTTGCTTCAAACAATTTCTTCCGTTTTATATCATTCTTCTATCGTTGCCTATGTAATAGGGATAATAATAAAGTTCAATATCATAATTTGTAAAGAGTAATACTAAAGTTGTAGGCAAAACGAGGTTACATGATTTTTTCTAACAGAGCTTTTTAGAGCTTGAATTTCGCATCTTGCTCTAAAATATAGAAAAAATCATGTTATCTCGTTTTGTTTCTATCTCGCTATCGCATCTCGTTCCAATTGTGTTTAGAACTTAATGTGCAGATTCCATTGCAACATATTGCAATATTTCGTAAAAACAAGGTAGTTCTTTTTTGGAGCATCATAGTTTCACTGGAGTAGTGGTTACCGACAATTTAATTTTGGTGATTACACTGTTTTACAAAAAAAAGTGTTATTTCCCCACTAATTCCGAAAACAGCTGCAATTTTTTTAATCAGCTCCGGACTTTGAGATTTTTCAAATTGTTTTCCAATGTATGTTAAGGCTCATAAAGCCGATTTTTAATTATTGCAAAGGTCATACATCTTCCAAGAAAATCTTTTTTAAAATTTTCAACAAAAAAACTTTTTTAAAATTTTGGACCAAAAAATATCGTTTGGTGTTATATATTCTTTATAGAAATTTTTCTAATTGGTTCTGCCTCATATATTCTCTTCTCGGAAAAGTCACGAAAGTCATTGCGTAAATTTTTGAACTTGTACCTGAGATCTGTATAAACACTTACCATTTAACACAAATCATTGCACGAAATTAGAGTTATTAGCTACAGTGTCGTACTGTGGACATTTGGCGCCCGGGGCGAAGATAAAATTTGCCGCCGTTTTCCTACCAAAATATTTTTTTTCACTAACAAATTTTATTTACATTATTATATAGGTATTACTAAGCAAAATTGGAGTTTCAAATTAAGAGGACCATTTTGCTGCCTCCCAAGTCTTTGCGCTCGAGGTGGCGACTACTTTCGCCCCACTCCCCTTGTTAGGCTTATGATTAGCTGGTGCATATTTGTTTTCCTCATAGTAAATTAATAAAAATAGTTATTTTAATTGAACTAGTCGATGGCAACACTCTAAAGTAGTTCAAATAAAATGAAATTCATTAACCAAAATCCAAAAAACGCTGAAAATAAAAAGCATACGTTATAACGTTTTCTTACTGCAGGGTATCTAAATATCGACAGACAAACAGTCATTTGTATAAATAAACAGCTAGACAAGATTTGTTATTTTTTCACTAGTAGACTACGCTTCAAGCACTACTCTAACTTAAATTTGCTTCGAAATGATCTCTCATTCGCCACTTCGGAGCATTCAACCCGCATAACTTCTCTACCTTTAGAAACATCGACAACGGAATGTTTTTTTTATTCTGCATTTTACTGATTTTCATTTTATCATTCTCTCGCATTTCATTTCTTCATTTGCTTTTCACTGAACCTACGCACGTATCTAATTAATGTCGATACTGCTACGTTTTGTATAACATAACGTGATGTGATGTTATTTTAGTTTATAGGTAACATCGAATATAGCGTCCCAAAGGGAAGTAATTAAAGCTGCATCCAAGGGAATGAGGTTAGAAGCACCAATGTACCAGCAGCAGCGACGTTTTTTTTTCTATAAAAAACTGCTTTTATAAAAAATTGGTGAAAATTGTTATATGCGATATGAATGTGGTTCCATAAATATGACATACTACATTAAATAATATATGCAATATTGATGTCATTAGAAGCAGCTTCATGCTTCCCCAAGAGCCGATCATAAGTATTTCTAAAGCACTTGCACATTTCCCGTTGGGGTTCAATGCATCACAACTGTTACTGCATCTTATATGGTTTCACCTTTGTTTCATCCCGCTTTGTCTCGTGCGTTTACAAAGTTTCTTATGAGTTCTTCAATTTTCTTCGGTGTTTTTTTCGTACCTTTTGCGTAATATCGGTAGCTAAGAAAGAAGCACCGTAAAATGTTTCGTCTTTACCACTCGATCGTTTAATCAACTCATTTTTTCGCTATACACAAGCGCGGGTAACATTTTTGAATGTTCAAGAGCGGAAGTCGTTATATTCAACTTTTTGTTACTTTTGTTTTTATTGGCTTATGCCGTTGTCTGACTATCACATTTCAGATGGAAAAATGCAAAAACTTCTTAGATATACCAACAGTCAGGGCTTCTTAAAGATAATGTTATGTTCTAACTAAGCAAACGGTGTACTCGACCCTTTTTGCTTTTTGTTTTTAGTATTTCGTCAACCATCTATATTCTATTTAGCTTCTAAAACATATCAGCATTTATTAGTACGCTACGAAAATTCAACGTTTATTAATCATCAGGAACCGTTCACGTAAGCAACGGTTATTATTCTACAGTAATTCTGGCTGAAAAGTACGATAACTAAGCAAAATATTTAGATTTAATTAAACACTGCCAAAAAAAGATAAACAAAAACAATTTTGTCAGCTTAGTCAGACTATCTGGCTAGTTAAAATATTATCGTTGCCACAAAGCTATTGGATCAAATTAAAAGTCAGGCCAATTAAAAGTGAAATATTTTCCATGATAATTTCAGCAATGAAAACATAAAAGCAAACATAAAAATAAACAAATTAGTTGGTTTCACTATTATCAAGGACATTGAAAATATCTGATAAAGATTTAAAAAAAATTTTTTGCTTAAGTATTTCTCCAAATTTGTGGTAGGGTTGTTATATGACTTTAAAATTTGAAATTAATTTTTCAGATAAGTACTAAGCATGAAAGCAAATTGCACCGATGCACAATTCACATATCGATGACAGAGATGAGACATAGTATGGATATATGTAAATACTATTGATGGCTTTTCCGGTACATTTGTACTTTTTTCAGTACATTTGCGTTGTGAAGAATATGCGTCGACAAATTTTTAAGATATTCGGTACAGTGACGAATTTTCACTTTTTGTATTTGGTGAATTTTCAGTACAATTTCGAAACATTTGGACTGTTTCAAATAAGTACATTTTTTTTCGTAAATTTTACAAAATTTTAGTAAATTCTGATGTCAATGAAAAAAAAAGTACATTCACCGCACAGAAAGTACATTCCAAGTTTCGATTCAGTATATTTCCACACAATCCAAATGACATCACCAGTGCTATCAGGTTAAAAACAAGGAACTAACGGCATTCCCAAAATAAAATAATTTTTCCTGAAATAGGTACCAGTTTCATATAATAACGAAAATTCTGCAATTAGCGGCTTAATAACAAAAATTCTCCAGTCCTAACGCCATTTTCCAAATTTTTTCAATTCCTACAAAGCCCATGGCTTTGTATGAAACATATCTGATATTCTGAAATTTTATTGTGTGCTGATCAAACTTTCAAACCAAAGTAGGTATATTTCTATCACGTCACAATTCTTTCGAAAGCAGATACCTATTTTTATTATTTAGCATATATAGTTTTTGAACAATTTTGAAGGTGAACATCTTTAATAGATGGTATGAAAAAGTCTATATATATTCGGTGTTTAACTCGCTTCAATTAAATTTATTAAAAAAAGTAAATTTATTTCACTAATCGATAGTTGAAGCTAGAAAATATTTATTAAACATGACCAGAGGTGCCCCCGAACACCTTAAGGGAGAGTTTCGACTAAGTTTATGTAAAAATAAATGATTGATTAACTCGATGAAAATCAACAAACCCAATCTGGGTAGAAAGTGGTAATAAAATCACGGCCATAATAGATGCCAAAGCTAGATCTTACAGATGTTTTCTTAAAATTTCCTGAATTTCACCCCTCAAACATTATTTTTTTCTAATTGCAACAATCAATGCTTGAATCCCTTATCTCTCTAAGAATGTAACTACAAGTTATAACTACAAGTTGTAGTCACAAATAATTTCAGCTGTGCAATAGCGTGAGCATTTAAAGTGCTTATTTGTTCTTCTATTGACACCAAAACGACGTGCATCAAATCAAGCAGCCATCCATATATCCGATTATCAATCCATCCATACATCAATTCATTCAACAAATGTTGAAGCGTTGACACATTATGAACAATTACAAGGTTGTCAATATTTGCCGATTGTTGTTCTATTGTGTTATGACTTGAATAGAAAATGAAAAAAAAAGATTTAAACATTTAATTTTTTAATATATGGACGTGATACGTTTAAGCAATAGCTCATAATGATAGTTGACAATAGTTTTAACAAAATATATTGACTGATAACAGTCATTAGCTACCTCAAATGTTAAAATTTATTGACGTTTACTTAACTGATGGGTTCAGACTAAAACAAGTGAGTACTTTATATGAACAATTTTATTCTCTTTAATTTTACTTTTTATAATGATAATTGGCTTTTCAAATGATAGGCTCGATTTTTATATCAGATTTGGAGTTTTTTATTTTAAGACACTTAAAAGACACCAACTCAATTTAATTACTTTTCAAGTGTAATGGGAATTTCAATGATAATAGAGGCTTCTTTGATAAAAATCTTTTGCGTAGTTGGTGATATCAACCGAAGCATAACCTTTTGGTAATACGATATTCGGTTAATTTTTTTCTTGTAGGTGGCTCAAAAACTGGTTCAGTAATATTTTAACATTTGCTGATTTCATGTACCTTGCAAAATACGGGCGGAAAAGTCGTTTTCTTATTTTCAACCAGTTTAATATTACACTTAACCACGTAGTGCAGATGCAAAAATCACCCGCACACTGTCATTAAATAATTGAAATAACTTACTATTCCATAAGGAATATTTAAATTGAATATATATTTGTAGAAAAAAATCTTCATTGTGTGTATAGCTGGTTGACAAGTAAAATTCACTGAGTGACATACATATGTACACATATTTGAGATAATGTACACAGAGAAAAATTTACTTTTTTATCGGCAAATTTTTCTCCATGAATGTAAAATAATGACATGATGTTGATATTGTGATAACATTTGTGTCATTTCCAACTTTAAAGGTGGCCATATATGTAAATCTTTTTAAAAAACCCAATCGATTCCGATGTATACGTACGAGTACTTAGGGAATTTTACCTGTCTAAAATCATTTGAAATTTCGCACATAGTGAATATTCAACTGGCGGGTGTACAAAATAATTTACGCTGTAATGAATAAGCAGATCCTGTAATACATCAGAGTAACGTGACGTGAGACGCGTAATTCAGAATCGTATCATACTCCGGCAGGTAGCTTTGCATTTTTCGAAGCAATTTCCTCCCACTTAATCTTTTTTTGCAAATGATAGTTTAAGTATAGCTTTAACGCGAAATAAGCGTCCGTTGCCAAAATCGTTCTAGGCCTGGTTGTCAGACGCCGACAAAAAAAATGTTGAGCAATAACTCCGAAAGCAAGCCACAAGTAGACTAATGTGTTGGATTATTTGCCATTTTGAAATCTTATCTTCAATGAAAAGTTTGTTCAAATATATTACTTAAAGTTTCTTAAAAAAAATTCATTAAAAATAGTTTGATGTTTTAGTTTTATATTATCAGTTTGTATTGATAATAAGTTTTTGTTTTTGTGCTTTGTTCGTTTATAAGCTAAACAACAACTTTTTAAGACGGGACGGACTTACAACAGGCACAAAATTTTTATACATAGATTAGGGGCAATGCAGAAAAGTAGTTGTCAGGCTGGGACGCCAATTTGACATTACTCTCATATGGGTTCCAGGTGACAGGAACATTGAGGCAAATGAAAAAGCTGATGAACTAGCTAAGCTTGGTTCCCCTATTAATGAAACCGCGCAGGAATGAGTTTACATTCCAATCGGTTTAGCTAAGTAGAGAATTTTATCGCATTTTCTGCCTGTAGCCGGAAACCACTGGAAGTCTTTAACAAGCTGCAAAATAGCCAGATCAGTCTGGTCCTCTTTTATTAAGCTGAGAACCACCTTCTTATTGTGTAAGAGCCGGTTTGACATTGCACGAATCATCGCGGCTTGCATTGGACACTGGGCAATCAGCAAGCATAGTGAAAGATTAGGTATCCCATTTCATTCTTCCTGCCACAGCAGCTTGAATGTAAACGAGATTGAATCTCTCGAGCACTTCCATCGCAACTGTCCAGCCTTAGTCAGAATCAGGCTAAGATGCATTGGAAAACCTTTTTTCAATAACCTCAGCGCATTTGCCGAAGTTGAAATCGGATCTTTGCTCGATTATCTAAATAATGCTAACTGGATATAGCTGTCTTAACACCCACCAATTCGTCGGGTCACCTTATGTGGTATCAAAATGGCACTTTTAGCGCTACTTATGGCTTCTAGCCTGTTGTGCTAAGCCACCACTCTAACCTAACTTAGAGGCTAGGTAGATTTCTTATCATATAGTACACAAATTGGGTTTCGAGGGATATTTGACACGCTCAGTGAAATGAGGGTCATTCCTAATTCGGTTGCGGAAACTCTCTAACATACTAAGATTTTGAGGTATTCTAACAAACATAAAAGTGACAGTCGCAACAAGTGATATAAGGCTATTTGAATTCATAAATAAACATTTTTGAACTCTTTGGATACTCAGTACCTTCCCAACTGCAAATTTGACTACAAATATATGTATGCACATCTAAATAATAGACCTAAACATGGTTTTGAGGCTCCCTATAATGCTTATTTAAGGATTAGTTAGACAAATGTTCGTATTTATAAATTAATGCAAAGTTTGTCTCTTTGTGCATGGTGGCATATCACAAATTATCAAAGGCAAACCATTTTACTTAATTTAATACATAAGTAAATTTCCAATTAAATTTTTCATTTCAATGCCTCATTATTATAATTCACAAGCTATTACAACCTTAAACCGTCAGCTTTTTTACAAAGCTATTGCAACATATCAGGTGCATTTCCTCAATTTTTCCATCGAAACAATGTTTGCTGAAAAACCAACTTTATCACTTGGGCACTGACCATTCCCCAAAGAGAATAAGCACATGAAACTAAGTGCAATCCATTGAATTTAGAATAGCATATAAAACGACATAAAAGTTATAGCATTAATCTAAAAAATATTATTGCTTAAAATGGAACGCGAATGACACTCTCAAAAAATTAATTTTCTTTATAGCCACCACATGGCATAAAACTGTGTTCGGTTCCAAAAGAATAGAGATGAAAATTCCTCAAGTGTTTCAAAGTTAATAAACAGTACGAGTTAGTTGTGTCACATAAAAATGGATGTAGGTCACGCGTATATCTTTCTGAATATAATTCAAGTCAATAAATAAAAATTTACTACACATAAATATGACTATTTTGCAATTTTTAAAAAGCTTACTACTATAAGCAACCTTTTTAATTGCATAATTTTAAAGCGTTTCTTGATAAGCACATTAAAGCAGGTACATATACAAAATTCGTTTATCTAATCAAAGAAATGAGCACGGACATTCTTAACAATAAGTGTACTTAAGTAAGCAGTTATTAAATTTTATGAAATGTGATAAGCTGCATTAAACTCAGCGGCAAACTTGTTTTCATTTAAGCACTACATGCTTGCTATCTTTCTATCTTTATTTTAATATTTTCACCTAGTGATGATGACTAATTTTAAATCAAATAATTTTAGCATTTAAAGTAAGAAATAGCCTAAAATGCTTAATATTTAAAAAAGTCTCCCGCGGAGAAGAAGCCATATTAATTTCTACACGGATGGTTCCAAGCTAAATAGCTAGGTGGGTTATTGTATTTACTCTAAGGAACTGATGATAAGAGGTGTTGCGAGCTCACCAGACTATTGTTACGTTTTTCAGGCAAAGGTTACAACCATAGAGGTATTCTGGCTGAGGATGAATGCTGCATCCAAAAAGTTTATAAACATTTATTCAGATAGTCAGGCTACTATCAAATCTCAAGAATGAGTCTTCCCAAACTCACTACTGGCCCAACAATGCCGCTCGTCTCTAAATAAGATGGCTTAGCATTTTCATACTCACCTCATCTGGGAGCCTGGGCATTGCAAAATTGATGGCAATTTCAAAGCTGATGAACTTGCTAGGCAGTGGACTGCCACTACAAGTTACTGCTTAGAGAAGACTTGGTAAAAAATGCTAAGAAAAGATAGACTCAAGGGTCAACTTGCAATATATCTAGCCTAATCTGGCCGAAATGAGATGTTATGCGTTCTTCAGAGCTGATATCCCGCACTAGACATAATGTCTCGTCAGTTGTTGCAGTCATAACTGGAAACTGCCTCATCGGTAGACATGCGGAGAGATTAGGTGTTAGTTCTTTTGACTTTTGCAGAAGTTGTGGAGATGAGGAGGAGGAGAGCATTAAACATTCACTCTGTTCGTACCCTGCACTTGCTGAAAACGCCACAAACAGTTGGTTCTTTTTTATTTGATGACCTTAGAAATGCTAATATAGGTCAGCTATTTAAGAAGTTTTAAGCTGAAAACGAAACGAAATCTGCTTGGTTCAATGAGATGAGTGTAGTCAGATACCCTGTGGTATTACAATGGATCACATTTGATCTAAGTAAGTGGGTTCGTAACTGACTGCCATTCCTACCTAACCTCACTTAACCTAAGGAAGTCTACTCAAATGTTCTTTAGTATCACAATGTTTTTATATGAATGAGTGTATTGTATTATTTCTAAATTACATGCAATATATCAGATGTAACATATATTCTATTTTAAGCAAATCAGTGAAAAATAAATGTTAAAAATAGATAACAGTGTTATCTCATTCTCAGTGCTCTAGCCAGAAAACAATTGAAATTTCTCTTAAACATTTTCATACACAAGGTTGTCGAGAAGTCATCAAAAAGTCGAATAACTCAAAAACTTACCTTATTTAAGTTAAAAGAAGAAGAGAATATCCAAATAAATACAAAGCATTAGTCAGAATAATAAGTGTGCATTTAAATTATGCGAAATCGTTTGCTTATATTCGGCGCACATAATGCATTCAGTCCGTTGCCATATAGCGTGAACTCTCATAAATTGAATTCAATTGTTGTCAATTTAGCGCACGGAGCACGAAGGCAATTCATCTGCTGATCCATATTATGTGATGAACTTAAATGGCAAAGAAGAAGATGAAAGAAGAAATCCAGTTGTAAGGCAGATTCTTTGTGCAAAAATTGCATTTAAATTTTTATAAAAATTTAGCTCGTAAATGGCTTGCGCTTGCTCAACTTTTACTATATGGATTTGCAATTTCACTACAATTCTCGGAAACATTTTTACTTTATGGGTTTGTTTTGATAAAACAAACCGCGCCATAACACAAGAACTTTGACAAAACTTAGATTTTGGTTAATTAATTTTACATGAGGTTAATTTTTTTTTTACTTTATAGAAAACCATGTAATTCAAGACTACTGTCTGACATAAATTGGTGACAGACTATTATGACCTTGAATGCAATGAAAATAGTTGAACTAACGTGATAAATGAATATTACTTTTATATGAAAAATTGACTCATCCATAACTTTTGTTCCGACTGAATGTCTGTCTTTTCAATAAAAATAAGATAAAACTAAATATGTGTCGCTGAATATCTTGCATACGGAGTGGTGTTTCTTAATTTCCATTAATATTAATCTATCATTTTTGATGTATCATCCTTACACCTTAGACGCATCGTTTTTCTACAGTCGTCTCTTGGACTAAAATCAATTTTATGGTAATTCATAAAAACGGACTTTCAGGAAAAATTTATTTTCTTATGCAGTCGCAGTCCAATGTGATTTTTTTTAAAAATTTATTTGAATAAAATTTCTTTGTTACACTCTAAGTTAATTTAATTTTGAAAAAACTGCTTATCTCTAGTAAATGAGCGAGAAAAGTTACTCAGCATGCAGTATAATTGGAGGAACATCGACTGATTTGGGTCGCTGAGTTCAAATCTGCCATCAGACGTCATCGTTCTGAGATAACGAAAAATTAACTTATTTTTGACACGGGAAAAAACGCTGGCTTATGACTTTTTTATTTCAAATACAAGATGTGTCTGAGGCAAAGTTGTACCTAATGAAAAGACAATTTCATTTTCATTTACACCACCCTTCCACTTGTTAGCCTCATATGAGAAATTTAGCCAAATTTTTGCCTAGGACCCTATGAAAAAATTTTCAGTCGTTTGTACCGTAAGCACCTTTTTTTTAGGAAATTTTTCCAGCTGAGTGACACAAATTATCGTCAGTTGATCAGTCGATGTTCCTTGAAGCCTAAATTCAAGATTTCATTTTTGCACAAAGTATGTAAAAGATATCAAACTAAAACTTGTGACCAGATTTCAAATTTTAGGGCGTTTGTGAAACTCTGATACACAAATTCTTTTAAAATTAATTATTGGAAAAACATTTTGGGGTCGTACTTGGATTTTATCGTATTAACATTACTTTGTTCCAATTTTCATTCAATAGTACATACTTTTTGTTTTTAATGTTGTTTGTATATTTTTTGTTTGCAAACACTTAAAGTACGAGTACTTTTCAGGTAAATAAATGATTTGTTTATTTTTTTATAAAAAAAACAGAAATAAAATTCCCCATAAATATCAATAGTGATAAAATTTATAACAAGTGCGAATTTTCATTAATATTAACTTTTTAGCAGCTATAATTCGATAAAAATCTAATTTTATTGCTTGTTTCGGTTCACAAATAAACCTTAATACAAATATTAAAATACGGAAATGATTTGTACTTGAAGTAAACAAGATATTAGATTACATGAATTGTGAACGTTGTGAACCTGCGTCCGAACTTTGAACTTCATTTGATTTGTGACCCCATCGTATTAAATACTATTTCGAAAGTATTCTCTTTTGAATAAATCGTCGACTTTGTCATTTTATTTGCATTAAACAAGTTTATGTTATAATTTTATGTTTAATTAATTTTATTTATCACACCTTGCATCCCATTAAAAAAAATTAACAAGTGGTTTGCTAACGTCTTTTAAAATACAGTAGACGCCCAATAAATTGCATTAGTTAGTACGTTATATTAGACGACTACTGTATATTGAAGAAGAATGGAAAATGGATATTAAATTATATATTATATTCATGATCAGTAATTTGATCATGTCCATCTGTCTGTAAAAGTCACGATTACGGAAATAATAAACAAAATTTCAAATAAACTCCAGATAAGAAGGCGTGGCACCTTCCGTATACCCAAAAGCTTCAGAACGTTGTACTGAGAAATTTATTTGAGTTGATGTTGCCAAAACTTTATGCAAACACTTGAAATTCAACTAAAACGAGACAAAATGTGGCAATAGAGCGTAGCACCTCCCATGGGTACACGCAAAAACCTTAGAGTGATATACTGTGAGAGATATTTAAGGATATGCAACTGAGTTTCATGCAAACAAAAGGAAAAGTTTGGACAACCTCTTTTAAATTCTAGGAATTGCTTGAACTAAATATTACTAGACTAAAAAGGAAAACATTTTGACAAGAGAGCATGCCGCCTCTCAGAAAAAACGCCCTTTTAATTAAAAATTTAAGACTTTAACGCCCATTTTTGCTGTTGATGCAGTGTAAGGCACTTAAGTTTAGAACGACCAAAAGGAACTGCCTTGATAGTAGTTCTTTCAAACAGAATTTCTCAAAAACTATTCGAAGGTGCGAAGGCTTAATATTTTGTATGACCAATATTGCTTCCTTATGTTCCTGTAAATAATTATTTAAAATTAAGATTATACGTATAAAAATTGATTAAGCGCTTACTTATTTTTTATCAAACTTCATTTTCAGAAGATCGATCTGAATAAGAAATAATGCCATATCGTATGAAAGAACAATATAACTTTGAAGTTTAAATGAAATACAACGACAAAAAGGAGCGATACGTAGTGAAGTAGCACTGGACCCAAAATGGCACTCAGTCAGGGTAAATACAAACCGAGCGTTTCTTCTATTGATGAAGTCGATGATAAAAACTTAAAAAATAGTGATAATGATATGCAAAAACAACAACAAAATCAACATATTGAAGGCAGTGAAACAGCGCCACTGACAACAAATCAACAAAAATTAAATATTGACGATAATTTAACGGGGAAAGACTTGGAGTCGCAGGTCAGCGCTAAAGTTGGTACATCAGCGACAACGAGTGGAACAACAAATGCAAGCGGCGGAAATGGTTCAATTAGTGGACTAAGAGGTAAGCTAATATTTGCAATACTCCATTCGTTTAATTTTTAAAATTTCAACACACTTCATTTCATTTACAAATTGTTACAAACTTATGCTTTAAGCGGTATATTCTTTTTTTATATGGAACTTGTTTTTCTTTAACAAACGGCGTCGATTAGTTATTGTTCTGTTTCAGGGCTGATGAACTTATATGATAATAAGAATATCAGCCCCGAACCGCAATATACCAGAGATAAAGAGCATGAAACTGCTCTAAGAATCCTTATTGAAATTGCGTTAAAAAAGGACTTTCTATGCGAAAAAAGGTCTCATTTAAGTGATGGAATATTTAATTTAGCGGAAAAATTTGAATTTAGTGTTGCATCTTCAAAGTATTTTTGAGCGGTGAAAAATTTCACTTCAGTGGTAAAAAATTTGATTGTGCTGTAAATAAATTGAATTGAGAACAAAGGCTAAGTCTTCATAATTGCCAAAAATAGACCAATAGCTTATGGGATGGTACAAAAACAGTTTTAATTTATATTATCATAAAACCAACAACAACCAAAGCGATTGACTTCCAGGTACCAAATTTGTTTTCATCATTTTGCTTAGCTTACCCATTTACCGCCCGCTCAGACTTTTGGCAGCTGTGCTGCAGTTCTTCATGAAAGTGCTCAGTTTTCGAAAATTTTGAGCCCACATAGATAAATTTTGTTTGAATTATAAAGGAGAAGTAGAATTTCGAGCTAAAAATCACGTAATACCGCACTGTAAGGCTTTTGACAGCCTTTCTGTGTCAAGCACAATCTGAATTGCTACTTTCGCAGTTCTTCATTAAAGTGCTCAGGTTGTCAGGAAAACAATGTGAGCCCATTTCAGCTAAATAATAAATATAAACTTAAAATATCGGACAAAATAAAACTCTCAGCCTGGTTTCATGAAATCAGTACTGTGGATTTAAAATTAGAGTTTGTAAGAGTTCGTTGGTTATTTTTGGGACAGAGAATTCTATTCTGCGTTTTTTTAATACACCACTCGACAGCCAAACTGAACTTGGTCAGAAAATATTCAAAATAATCGAATTTTTCGTGTGAAATTTTTGGAATCAGCTTACTATTTTTTTCAAAATTTGTCGAGTAGTGTAATTATTTAATAATTCCCAGAGGCTCTTGTATTCATTTTTACAATTTCATCTCATTCGCACTAATTTGATAAGTACTTTTGCTTCGATTAAGCCTTTTTACTTTCAGGCCGAATGTCAATTGATGCGCTCATGCATCTTTCACGCAAGCGGCGCATTCTTTACATAACCACTGCCTGTCTCTGTGCCGTCCTATTAGTCATAATTATAATGTTGTTATCTTTTTGGCCCGAGGTGCCGTTCTACTTAAAGGCTGAATTATGTCTGGATAAAGAATGTGTGTTAGCAAGTCAACAGGTGAGTGTTAAATCTTTTGTGAGCTTACGTGCTCGTGCATTCATTTATTTCGCTTTTTTTTAGATATTACTTTGGTCAAATACCACAAAGGATCCCTGTCACGAGACCTATGAATGGGCCTGCGGTAATTTTCAACATGAATATGAGCAAAACAATTACTTTGTTATCAAGCGTGGTGAATGGGAATATCAGACTTTTAATGAATTTCAAGGTAATTTACGTAATATCAACTTTATTTTGTTTAGTGTACGATATTTTCATGCTTCAACTTTTGTGCTTTTAGAACTCAATGAACTAAATCGTTTTATTTCAATGTTACCATCGTCTGGCGTTTCTTATTCTGTGGAAACAATGATTTCGAGTTTATATCGATCGTGTCGCGAAATCGATTCCTTGGATAAAAGTCAATCGGACTTGCTATTGAAGAAAGCAATTAAATCAGTAGGTAAGTGTGAACTGTTAATTATTGTATCTTTAGTACATTACACTTACGCAGTGGCTTAGTTTGACTTGGGAAACAGTGATCTATTTAAATCGTGGTTGAAATGTGCTCAGTTTACTAGAGAATTGCATTGGTGTGACTGTATATCATAGGAAAGTGCCTTTTAAATAGGTAGAGACTGGAAATGTTTACCTTCTTTATAAGGACACAATATTTTTCAACAGGTTGGTCATATAATAGCTTTTTGACAGGGTTGGCAGTATTCTGCTACAATGAAAAAATTAAGTTTCATGGTCTACCCAAAAATATATTATTTTTTGTGTGGAAAACAATTAAGTAAACTAAAGAAAAGTAAAATGGGTACTAGTGAAGACTCCAAAAATAATGGGAATATTTAAGGTCCTTGCAAATATACAGTTTGTAGTTTTCAAGCAAGTTTTCTTAGGTAAAAGTTGAAAAGAATTTTCGCACTTTCGTGTTATTTTAAGATATATAAGAACTTCACTTCTTCAGTACTCGAGATAGTCATTCCAATACAAAAAGTATGTGGTTATGTTAACAGCTTTTGCTTGATTTGGCTGAAATAATTCATTGCATTGGCGAAGTCTATTAAAGTCAAATATGTATCATTATATATCTATATCTGATCAATAAGAGTCTCATTTTCTCCATGCAGTTCTTTATTCAACATATTAAATTCTTTGAAGTTTTCTTGTAACTTACATATGCCCGAACATTATATGACATGAGCATGGTTTCTGTTTTTTCAGTTTTAATGATAACATAGTCTTGCTCTCCTTAGAAGCAACGTTGTGACTACGGTGCATATTTACAATTCATACAAAACTTGTCGATTTGTTTAAAGGATGATATAATAATCTTAAATCGTTGTCAATAGTCGTTCATTTAAATCGGGCTTAATTTGTACTCTTCCTAAGACTTATGTTTCTTTTGCTTAATTGGATATCAAGCTGCAATAAATGTCTGGGTAGCATATGGAACAGATGCTACTTGAATTCACTCAATATAAAGCAAATGCTCAGTTAAAAACGTAGAAATAGTTCAGTTAAATTCTTCTAAAAAATTTATATTTAATATATTAACATTAAGCTTATAACTTGAAATATGAATTTCACAACACTTTCTGTCTGTCTAAATTCTTAATTTATAAATTTTACGAGCATATCCTGCGGATGGCGGTAAGTAAACCATATTTGTATTCGTTGTCGAACCTGAACTTTCAAAATCTGAATCAAGATTCACAGTCTCACTAGTCTCACCAGTTTCACCAGTTGTAGATGTTGAAACTTGACTCAAATCAGCATCATCAGCCTTTAGAACGCCAATGAAAGATCTTTCTTGCGCAACACCAGCATCAATATTTTCTGATGTACCCTGAATCTTATTATATTCAGCTAAAACGGAAAAGAAAAACAATTAAGATATGTCGAAGAGCAGCCTCTTTAAATACATACATGTAATCTTGAATTGTGCAAATTCAGCTTCTTGATCGGTCCTGTACTTAATGAAATGTACTTCAGGTTTGCTGGGCTGTGTTGGTGCTGGTGTCGAAATTTCGTTAACATCCAATTCGGTTTCTTTTTTGGTCAAAACATAAATGACGGTCTTCTCTTGCTTAGGAGCATATTCAGCTGCAAGTTTTACATTGGCACTGCTTGATGATGGTGCCTTAATAAAGACAACACGGTAAGTTGTCTGTGGACGACCGATGAGCAAACGTTTGGTTTGTTTCACTGTATCCTTGTCTTCAGGCGCACCAAATGTAAATATTTGCTTATGTACGATTGGAGCACCGAAACCGTTGTCATCTTCTCTGTTATTGCCCTGGTTGTTCTGTAGATTGCTTGAAGATGATTGAGAGCTACTAATAGATGAAAAATCGTCTGTTGTTTGCAAATTTCCACTTCCAACTATACCGACAGCATTATTGTTGTTACCATTGTAGTTGTTACCATTGTAGTTGTAACCATTCTGTTGGCGACCACCAGAGCTAGCTACACTGCCACCACCACCAAAAGTAGCAGCACCGCTACCAACTATACCGACAGCATTATTGTTGTTACCATTGTAGCTGTAACCATTCTGTTGGCGACCACCAGAGCTAACTACACGGCCACCACCACCCAAACTACCAGCACCGCTACCAACGATATTATCGGAGTTGAAGTTTATCGTGCCAGAAATACCGGCACCATAATTGTATTGTGGCTTAGCATAGGCAACAACCGCCAAGGAGCAAAGAGTCTGCAAAGAATAAGAGATACTGATACTTTAATGCTAATCCTTTGGTTAATCCTTTTCTTAGCTTACCAAAAATAAACGCATTATTTATTTCTAAAATAAAGAATAAAGTTCTTTAAGCTGGTTGGTTGTCTGCCGCGATAAATACTGTTGTTGACCAAACCGTGCTATGTAGCTTTTATAGTCAAAGCAGAAAAGTTTAACATTTTTGTCAATCGTTCTTCACCTTCTTCTACTATTACTCTTTTGTTTTTCGAATTACAAATGAGCTGAGATTTAATATTTCAACCTGGCATGTCAGCAGCAGTTTTAAGCTAATCTTCGTCTTAATCGAACACGGTGAACTTTAACTAAATTTTATGTGCAATTTTGGTAACTACCGAAATTCGACTTGATGATGAATTCTGATATAATTTGATAACGAATACATAAATATATTGAATTTGTCCATTAACATATAGGTAACTTACATAAAAGTTTATAAATTCTAGACCAGCAAAAAATTTAGGTGGCCTCAAAATATCGTACAGCCTCAAAATTGTTGGCTTTTAGATTTTGCTAAATTATGACGTTGGGCATCCTGCCACACAGTATCCACTTAGCTTAAGTTAAAAACTTGCACTCATTTCCTATGTTCGAAAATTTTAAACTCGATTTTCTTAAAATCGGTTTTTGTTAACTTCATCGATAAAAGCTCATATTTTTTTTTAATATTTACTTATTTTGACTAAACAATGCATTGATTGATTCTTTATATTGATTACTATAAGAATATGTCTCAATTCCATTCTTTGCCGCTGACAAGATAAGGTTACCTTTTCAAGATCGCATTACATTTAATCAAATTTGATAAAGTAATTCTCTATAACATTGAACAGTTTGGGAATAAATAGAGATTAAATGGATTCGTTGATACGTCAGTCGCCCATGTAAGCCTAAACTTATGTTTTTTATTCAATAATTCACCCTAACTTTTCAACAGCTGATACCATTGAGATAAAATTTTGACCAATTGGCCCCAAATTTAGAGAACTTTTTGTACATTTATGTTTTAATAAGTACATAAAGTATGAGCTTCTGACTGTGTGCTTGTTAAAGGCTTTCACATTGGCCTCAAAACCCCTTCGTTTTTCAGTTATCTCGCGTTTAAAAGAAAATTTCTTTCATACATTTTTGCTGACTCTGTTGGACCGGCTTTTTTGTTAAGAAAAGCGAAAGGAATATATTAATGAATCTCTTAGATGCAATTCCAAATGAGGGAAACAATGTCCTCTTGTTGTATAGTATTTAATAAAAAAATAAATTTTTATGTATTCGTCCGAAAGTCTGATATTTTTACGTTTTTAATAAAAATAAGATCATGCGACTATCGGACGAATGAAAACGAAGTGAATGGTCTGACGGAAAATTTTATAACACCTTTCATGCAAATTGTTTGATGATCTTCACGACATCATTATAATTTCTAATCACTATTGCACCATCTACATTTCCAAATTCTTATTAGGAAATTTGAAATTTTTTTGAGAGATGCTTCAAAGTACAACACACCAGCATTCATTCATATTAACCAATTTAATTTGTTCAAAGCTCACTGTGCATATTTTCGCATTCGTCTTAATGTAAAATTTAAAACTGGAAAACTTTGTTTATACTTTTGTTTTCAATATTTAACCTCTACTCTTTTCTATTATATTTGGTAAAGTGTTAACACCAAAGCTATTTGCCTTAAAATCAACTTGTTGTTAATAGCCACAATCAGCCAAAGTTGTTTAGTTTATTGATCTCTATTCTAATTCTGCCAATATTATCACTTTGTCTTAATTTACATTTTCTATTCCGACTTAATTACTTGCATAAAAGGTGTGCCATTAAGAGTGCTAAACAACAAAATCGTGCCATTTTTCCTCATTTCATATGTCACAGCTGTCAACATTGTGATTTTTAAATATGAGAAATATTCTTACAAGTTTTGAGATGTGTTTGGGCAAGAGATTGCTAGCAAAGCCGTGTGATACATTTGTCTGAAATTTTGTTCCATAATTAATCGCTACAGTGGTAATTTACATTGAAATCAAAATATGTATGGTAATTTTACGAATATAGAATGTGTTAAATATCTAAAACTAGTTCCTGAGCTCTTATTGACACACCCGTTACTTTGGATAGACTGTTGAGTATGCATAATTAAAATTCAAACAGGAAAAAACCTTGACCCATATTTTTTGTTAGGAAGTGTTTCCGAATTGAAGTTTATTTTTTCTTAACTTCGGTATGTTTCATCATTTGGTTATGATTTATCTTTCTGCTTAGTTAGTAGCAACGGCAAGAACTAATTGATAAGTTTTGACTTTTAAATGAGGATTAATTAGCGGATTTAAAGAAGCATTCGTTGTTAGTAATACTTTATGCATATTAGAATTCCGAGCATTTTACATAGTTGTGAAGAACCATAGTAATTTGTTAATGACTTTAAAGGCTCTTTAGTTTTAAATGAATGCGGCTGGATTTAAATTAGCAATACAATCTAATCACTTATTAGCAAATTATTGTTATCAATTATACAGAAAAATCTCTGACCGTAAATCTAAATAAGAGAACTTGTCACGTTGCGCCAGATATATTTTCAATCCAACATATTGATTGATAACAAGTGTTAGTGAGTCCTATTCAATGAAGTTGAAACAAACCAAAATAAACTAAATGATAAATGAGCTTCCGCATATTAAAATAGCATCTACTCGTATAAATTAATTATTGATTTACCCATACCCACAATAAAGGAAAAACAAAAAATAAAACGCAAATTAAAATAATAGGCTCGTTTTAGTAGAATAATATGTTAAGAACCGGTAAGTATTTTACTGGCAATTGGGATTGTGATCTTTGGAATTTTGTTGTATAATCAAATTTAGAATAATAATTTTTGTTTAACACAAGCGCACGCGTTGAATCAACAAAAATTCTCATTGTCAACTTCACATCATAGTTGAGCGTATTGCAAAAACCAGCTGTATATTGTATATACCGGCTTGTTATGTTAAATTTTTGAAAAGTATATAATTATATTCAAAGAAATCAAAACAGATTCTACCCAACCGCAATTACTGACCAGTAAAACAATGTCTTTTTTAACTATTGCTAGTCCATTATTTTTAACTTCAATATCTCTCTAAGGATAGCGGTTTGATATTTTTGCTTGTACGGGCATTGCCATGCTCTCTTGTCGACATTCGTCTCATCTTTGTTCAGACATTGTTCAAACAATTCAGGATTTGTGTGAAATTTGGATGTATTATCTCCAATAACTATTTAACTAAATCACTTTAAAGCCTTTGCTTGCATTGGAGGTGCCACGTCTTTTACTAAAAATAGCTTTGTGTACAAAGTACCAAAGTTTTTGGTCGTCCTAAAAAATTTTTAGCTTAACGAATCTGATATTTGCTTCTAATGCTGTTCTTGAGTCTACTTTCCAATAAAAATTGAAGTTAGCTAAAATTTACAAAAAAATAAAACATCCAATAAATGCCCATTGGTCTGCTTTGTTGTCTTCTCTCATATGCACCAAATTTCAGGTCGATTCGTTTTAAGGACTCTCAGTTTTGCGCCTAAAAAGTCTATTTCTATAAAAATTAGATTTGCAGCAAATTCCAGTCAGACACACTCCAAAGTTTGCCAAATATGTATGTAATGCTTTGTGTTTAACTACTCGTATAATGCCATATTCACACAGTAGAGCATTCAAAATCACTGTTTTTCAGTTTTAAAAGATAATCAAAAAGTGATGATTACCCGAATGGCCCACGTACCCCAGATTTTATGCAGAAATGCATCACAAAAGCCAATACCGCATCGCTGGACACATTACTTTTGCATGAAAATTTCATTGCATACCTTTTGGCATAACTAGTTTTACCAGCAAGATATTGAGAATATCCAAAACTAATCCTCGAAAATTCGGAATAAAAATCGGAGAAATTATATTAAGAAGCATATCAACGAGTTAGAGCTTGTTTTTAACCAGAAGATAATTGAACACTAAAGTGACTTCGTGGTGTGGTACTTCCAAGCTTTTTATAAATTCTTAATTTGATGTTTCATATTTTATTTCAAATTTAAATTCAAATTTTTTTTTAAAATTTTTAAAACTGAAATTAATATTATAAAAACTTAAATTAAATAATAAAGAGACTCTCCAATTACCAAGGTCACGAAAACATCGGCCTTTAACTATATAATTGCATTAAGTTTGCCACAAAAAATGTATGCAACCAACTTACATTTCCGACTAGTGCCGTTTCAGACGCAGGGAAAATTGAGATGTATCTTTATTTTAGCTGTCTCTGATGTTGATTTATTAGTAAATTAATTGTTAACTAATTTTTTGGAATATTGGGAAAACTAATTTTGATTTTGCTCAGACATCAGCCATATGTAAAATACTGCTCAGCCTAGATATATTTACATATGCAGTACTTTTTTGTTAGATATTCACATCTGTCACTTCAAAGTCGCAGAAGTCCATGTCTGTCAAAAGTCTAACTGAATATGTCAGTGATATTTTAATTTACCAACACTGTGTTAAACTTTTAGTTTAGACTAAAACCAGCACAGGGCGTCTAACAAGTATTAAATTCATCAACAGTTAAACCACATATGTCACTGTTGCGCTAGCAATAATCCACAACTGTCTCTTGTTTTGACATTCTGCTTTCGTCAAGAGTTATGAGTTTTCTACTTTCACGCAGCAGGGTTATTTTCCGTAATACTTGGTAAGAGACTTCGTTTTTGGTTTTTTGTCCTTAATTTTTCAACAAAATTTCATTGTAGCCTTAAGTCTTTTCCGGTACAATTAAAAGGAATGGCTGGCGAAGTAGAAAAAGCGCAAACTGCAGCGCCCGCAGGAGATACAATCTTTGGAAAAATTTTGCGAAAAGAAATACCTTGTAATTTCATTTATGAGGATGATAAGGTAAAAATGAACAAGTTTTTGCTGGAGAAATGAAATCTTATTCAGTATTGTTTTAGTGTGTGGCATTTCATGATATAGGTGCCCAGGCGCCTACCCATTTTTTGGTGATCCCACGAAAGCCAATAGCCCAGCTTTCGCTTGCCGGTGACGAAGATGCAGCGCTTCTGGGTCATTTGATGATTGTTGGACGTAAGGTTGCCAAAGATTTAGGCTTAACGGATGGCTTCCGCGTCGTTATAAATGATGGCAAACACGGTGCTCAATCGGTTTATCATTTGCACTTGCATTTCCTTGGCGGTCGCCAAATGCAGTGGCCACCTGGATAAGAACGGATTCTATTTAGTTACTCAAATATGTCTCAATGAATTTGTGCAAATTAAAGACTCTATTTTATATTATATAACATGAGTACAATAATTTGATAAGAAAGTTTTATCGCAATAGAAGCAGACTGAAGATCCATAGAATCTAAATGCAAGCGCAAAGTTTGCACTGACTCAAAATTATCGCGTAGATGATGTATAAGAGCACAGTAGAATAGTCGTTGGCATGTTCACTTGCTAGTGCATCGCTATTCGAAACCCACGGTCGCTAATCTACGATTTTGTGTATAGTATTTGACTAGTTGCTGTGCCATTGATCATTTCGCCATAAATCGAATAATTTTACTACAATTTTCAAAGTTTACGATTATATACACTATTTTCTCTGTAATTAACAATCTCTGTAGTCTAAGGCAAATTATTTTCCGCAGTGTAAATGCTATTTTAAGTTGAACATTTAACCAGCGCAAAAGCACTCAATGAGTGGGTACGACTGTTGCTTTCAAAGTAAAGTAAGATCTGCATTGAGACTATGACTGACTTATCAAATGAACGTTTATCGAGTATCGAACCAATTAATCCACAAACTGTAAATCGAAAAATGTTCGATCTTGAAAATTCGTGCTTTGGGGTTAGAGGAATAAAGCGCAGAACTTGCTTCAGAGACTTTACATTTTTTGTGTGAGATAGTTTCAATTTCACGCCAATCTTTGAGTTCTAACATTTGACACACATTTGAAGCTGTAATCTTATACACTTTTAATTAAAAAAAAGGACTAAAAAACTGGTGGCACGCCATGTTTGGCATATGATTCAATAAGGTAAAGGGTCATAGAGATTGAGCTTCATCACCCCTATTAAAATTTGGTGTAGAGATGTTGGTTGCTATGGGCTTTGAAATTTAACAGAATTAGATGGGATTGCATCAGTGGGCGTGTCACCTCCCATACTAAGAAAAAGTTGTAAGCTTTTTTTTAAGTGAACAATTGCAGTAATCGATATGAAATTTAATGGCTTACTTGCTATAAGGTATATCAATTTTCAACACAAAATTTTCAATCTGTTTTTTTTTAACCCTCTATATTTGACAACAACTTTTTTCCAGTTTTTCAACCTCTTTTAATACTTTCCATATCTTATCGACTTTTACAATAATTACAGCATTTTTCAACCTTCAACTTTTATTAAAATTTTATATACTTTTCGGTTATCGATACATTTTTCGGCTTTTTCAATCATATTCGTAACATTTCAAAAATATTAAACTTTTTAACATTTTTCAACTTTCAATAGTTTCCATATTTTCTCGACATATTCGACCTCCTTCAATATTTTCCATATTTTTTCGGATTTTCAACCTCTTTCAACATTTTTAAGCTCTTTCGGTTTTTTCAACGTTTCCCATTTTTTTTTTACACTTTCAGCCTTTTTAACGCTTTTTAAAAGTTCTCCAACTTTTTTGGATTTCTTAACCTCTTTCAACTTTTTTTTAAATATTTTCCATATTTTTTCGATTTTGTTAACATCAAAACGAAATACCGAATTATGGTCGGTCTATTGTTATTAACTTTTATGTTGGTTAGTTTCTAATAGTTGAAGGCCAATGAACGCAGTCCAAGCAAATGTGGACACTCAAGCCAATTTGCGCTAATAACTTCAACGTGGAAACCTCGCTTTAACCGCCAAGATCTTTTTGCCTCTAAATAAGTTGCCGTATATTTAATATTTTACAACGATCAACTTCTTCGTTCTCATTGCATTTTTTCCTGTTTAGCGTGAATATTGTACATCTATGCATTAGATCCAGCTGCCAAGAGTCTCAAGATATATATTATTCAAAAAAATATTAGTCAAAATGAATTAAAAATATTCTTGAATCGTCCTTGAAATGTTTATCCCTGTGATCACAAATTGACTTATGAACTTTGTTTCCAGTGGCTGTAGATATTATGTAGTAATTGGTAAAGGTGATATAGAAAATGTTTCAATTATTTATTAAATTAATGTACTGCAATGTAATTGCAATATATCTCTGATACAATAAATTATCATCACTATCAACATCTACATCAACGCAATTTTAATTACCTCCTGCTGTGTTCTCTTCACTCATCATGTCATATCATGTCATCTTTCTGTTAGACCTCCCCCTTCTTTGTTGATAATGATGATCCTAATTTGCATTTGTAATCTTTGTGATCATAATCACTGATAATAAATTAGGCGCGAAAAATGCAAATTAAAAAAACTTAATTAGTTAAAGAAACAATAAAAATAAAATATTATTAATTTTCTAACGAATTTTATTAAAAAAGTGCTAAATTACAGATTATGGTATGCGTATTATCAAAATAAATTAAGAGAAGCAATTTAAAATCAGTTGTTGAAACGCTTGTATCGTTTGTAAAAACAAATAACATCTATTTTTTTAAACGAAACGATGATTCTTTTACTTTATTGATGTCAAGAGTTAAAATTTCTTTGTACGTCTGCTAGCAGGACTGATCTGAAAGTGAAGTGCGGTGAATCATTAGGCAGGCTCTGGAAAATGTTGCATGTAAACGATTTATAGACGGGAATACTTTATTTTTTTTTTTAATGGGATGAAACCACAATTTTTCTTCAATGGCCAAACAATATAAAAATATCTTGAAATATGCTCAGATCAATTCTCTATTAAATTGTTCTGGGCCATTTTCACAGAAAGTAAATTTCAGTTTTTACGACGCGTCAAAACTTGTAATTTATAAAATACAGCATTTTTATTGAAATCATTGATTAAAATCCGTGATGTTTCTTGAAATGCTCTCAAAATGAGTTCATACTATTTTGGCTCCGAATTAAAAATGACAGTACTTATCTGTATGTAAATTGTGTCTTACCTACATTTCTGAAATCGTTACAAACAAAATACAAAATGTTTTTTTCCTATAATATTATGACATAATATCTGGGAAGCATAAAGTTAACAAATTGATCTTAAAAGCGATCTCAAATTCAAGGTCACCGTCACCAAAAGAAATAAAATTCAGTAGTGACTTAAATTGTTGCATTTTACAAATTTTCAATATTATTTTTTGTTATAACTCATGGTATTTGCTATTAAGTTGTCAATTTTTATATTTTGAATTTAATTAAGCTGGGTCAGCCAACTTGACGATATGGGTGTGCAGTCTGAATTAAAATAAAAATTTAAAGTGATTTCTTTTAAAGCGTGCATCATAAAAACACTAACCTTATGCATATGGTGACATGTTGTATTAAGAAAGAAAAAATCAGTAAAATCAAATTTAAAATGCATGGCGGTAAATTTGTTTTTGATGTTTTGGCTATTAAAAAATGTTAATAATAAATTGTTGTCACAGTTGGTTGGGCAGGTTAATTTGGTAAATAACACCACAAAAAAAAAAAGGCTAAGCTGCAAAAATTAGTAGTAAATAATTGAATTATATGTTGCAAACAAAAAAATATCCTCAATTTATTAAATACTTTTTTTTTAGTCTTAAATAGTTTGCTCTATTCGCCTTTCTAGCTTCAACCGACTCAAATCGCCTTCCTCGAGGTGGTTGTTTTGGCTTCGGAACAAAAAAAGTTAGGTTAACTTTATGCGATGGTGCATTGTCGTCATGCAAAATTTATGTATTACCCTCTACAAATCCGACCATTTCGGCGGATCTTCTCACGCAAGTGCTTCTTTATACCTAAATACATAATAGTTCTTATTTGCTGCTTGTGCTTCTGAAAGCAATTCAGTGTGTACCACACCTCGGTAATCGAAGGAAAACCATGCAATTTTATCGTAAACGTTGCAGAAGCAAACGCACAAAATGTTACGTTCCTTAGTAAAAAGCAGACACATTCTGCTAAAAACAAAATAATGTTATGTTGAAGATATTTTGAAAAACATTTTTACAATAAAAAGATTAATGTTTAAAGAACATTAAATTTTCTTATATTTTTTATAAAGTTAATGCATTTTTAAACAAAAATTGTCATAAAGCTTATTTTATCCTCTTCTATACAGTTTTTGAGATATTTCGTTCCGAAAAATGTTCCAAAAAGATAAAAGAAGCACAGTGTGCAGTTATTTAAAGAATGACCAACACGATTCCATTAAAAATTTGCAGCCTACTAAAATAAAATATGCCCTTGTAGACTCGGCCATTCTAAGTAGTAGCCTAAATTTGCTGCTGGCTTTATATGTGCATTGTTGCGTTGCTACTCAAATGACCTTTCTAAACAAAAGACTTAAGCTACAAACTTGTCGCTGGTGTAGAGCGTGTGAATTATTTTCAAACGCGTATGTCAAACAATTTTTTTCAACTAAAAAAAGCTCTACCTACAGATAAAATGATTTCGGATATGACTAATTTTGCAAAATGTCAAATTTCACGGCTGCTCATTATATCAGATATAAATTAAAACTCAAAACTACGCCAAAAAATCTAGGTCGCAATCAATTTAGTTGCATCTCAATGGGATTTCTTATCTAAATTAGTAAAAACTACTAAAAACTTATCAAATTGGCAACATTTCAAAGATTTGCAAAAAAAAGAAAAAAATGCGCAAAATAAATAAATGCAAAAATTTCAATTTGCTAGGTCGTAACGCCTTCAGCAAAATTTCACAGTTTTTTCATCTTAAAACCAACCAAAAATGATTCGTGTGCAAATATTTGCGTCTACAATGTGCGCCATAAAATTTTATGCAAATTTTCGAAATGCATTAAAAAATGAGGAAGAAATGATTAATAAACATCACATTAAAATAAAAGCATAACATTTAGATCACATTAACTTTGACGTGATTAACTTTTAATTATGAAACTACGATGTAGGAGATAATTTTTGCATCCGTTGGTATGGAAATTTTACGGAAACTTTTAAAGACACAAAAAAAAAAACGGAAAGAATAAATAAAGAGACATAGAAAAAGCCTATCAAAGTAATTTTCAAAACTTAAAAAAATCCATGTCATACTAAAAATGTGTAGAAATCTATTGTCTGTGTGGCAATACAAAAAAATGCGTTGACATTTGAATAAACATGACAAGCCATCAATAAAATGTCACGCTTAATGTTCACAAAAGCGACATTTTGTTAACAAAAATACCACAAAATGTTAACAGAAACAAATTCAGTTAAATATTTTATAAAAACTAATTAGATTCATGTTTTTTTTTTATTTTTACAGCCTGTTAGGAAAATCAAAAAAATTTTGTTTTTGAATAAATCACAACATACAAAAAAATTTTCCAAATTTTATACAAATGCAAATCAAAAATAAATTATTTACATTGGACGAATAATTTCAACATTGGATAAGAACTGCCTTCAAAGATCTTTGATGCATAAAAGTGAATTTTTTTGTCCTTTAAGTGTTCAAAATAACTAACATTTCCTACGTCAAATTTCGAACTTCAGTTTGCAAAGTCCGGATTTTGACGAATTTTTCTTCAAAAGAATCTATGTAAGTTTTTTCTAATTTTGTAAGAAACTGTTTGAACAGATTTCTGAAAATGTGATACAAATAAAATGTTTGACGATGCTCTTAGCAGAGCTTTAGCATTCGCTAGACTTTCGGCGAGAATCAGGAAGACCGATGATATATGCCTTTCCGCCAATTTTTTTAAGTAAAAGTTGTTAGCATTAAATATATGTATGAAGCTATTCATAAAACTTTTACGAAACTACTACATCATAACTGAATTAAATATTTTGCATTAATATTCTTCTTTAATAAAATTAGAGTACAACAAACATTTTACTTCAAACTGCTAAAAAATGGCAGATTTATTTCTTTTTGCAAGAGCTAAAACGATTTTATTGTTTTACGTCTAAGCCGACATGCGTACTAATCGCAAGTGACACGAGTTTGTTGCTCAAGTCTTTTGTTTTGTTATCAACACTCGTTAACAGCTTAACTGCTCAACGAGTTGTAACTAAACGTTTGCGTTAATTGGGCTTTAATTGGCCATTGAATAATAAATGAATTAATAATTTTTTTTTTGCTGTTGGTCATTTTTCTCGAGATAAAATGCTGTAGGAGTTGGTCTACCAAAATTTTCACAACAACTCTCTTGTTGACATTGAAATTTGCAGTTTAACTCTGATTTGTAATTTTAATGCACAGAGTGGTAGTTGTAATGTTTTCGAATTTTGGGAGCGGATGCTTAAATAATTTTCCAACGTTTAATTTTATGTTGTGAACTCTTTGTTAAATGTAAAAAATTAGTAATTTTCATATATCTTTTAAAAGTTTCCTAAGTTCACACATGTCGTAATATTTTGTTGAGCCAATGTAAGCACTAGTCTTCTTTTGGTAGTGTGGTCTTTTATTTGAACATATAAATGGCAGCTGCCGCCCAAGAGTCATTAACAGTTGTCGACATTGTTTGAAAGTGAAAACTTACATTAAATTCTAGTGAATTAAGTGCATTAAGTAATTTAACAAAATATAAACAAAACGAAAATGAATATCCTTTACTACATTTTGGCTACAATGGCTATTGGACATAGTCAAGCGCAAAACGGTTATCATTACGAGCCCAAAAGTGGCATTACAAATAGCAACAAAGAAAATGCACACAGTTTCTTTAATCCAAAAGGTTTATCTTTGAGCCAACATAATAACAACAACAACTTGAATGATGAAGCGCAAAAATTTTTCAATCCAAAGGGAACGCCTCTAACTCAGCACAGTACAAGCAGCAACGTTAATGACGTGGCACAAAATTTTCTACATACCAAAGCGGTTCCTTCTTTTAACAGCAACAACATTCCTTCCTATTCCAATTCATTTAATGGTGGTGATAAATATTTACCACCTGTAACCACGGCAACAGCTCCTATTGTGACCAAGCAATTTCATTTGTTCTCAGCACCTGAAGATATTGAAGAAATGACTAAAACCAAACATTTCGTCATTGGTCGTCCACAAAGAAATTATCGTGTCGTTTTTATAAAGGCACCCTCGTCGGATAATAAAAATATACGTCTATCGGCCGAGTATGCACCACAGGAGGAGAAGACTGTCATTTATGTGTTGAGTAAAAAGAATAATGAAGTGCAAATCGATGAAATTGCTACACCAGCACCTACGCAGCCCACTAAACCGGAGGTATTCTTTATCAAATATAAAACTACTGAAGAGGCTGCAGCTGCACAAAAAGAAATACAGGGTAAATGATTGTGCTGTCTGAGTTGAGTTGAAGTGCATGCATTTTTATATGAAATTTTATTTACAGAGCAATATGACTACTTGGGTGGTACCACTCAATTTTCCGATGAAGGTGTTGCACCAATAAAGTCGGTAATTGGTTCTTTGGAAGGCTTGGCTGAAAATGGAGGTTATGAATATAAGCGTGGAGAAAATGCTGGAAGTAGTGGTTTTGATAGTGTGGCTCCGAGTGCTGGTTATGATTATAGACGCGAACAAAGTAGTGCTAGTGACGCAAGTAGTGTTAGTGGTGCAAGCGGTAATACAAAGGACTTTCCGCTTCCAACGCGTTATTACTTTTAGACGAAAAAAAGAACTGGAATGATTTGATTAACTTTTTCATTTCATACTTTGTTTTGTTTTATAACGAAACAGGACCATTATTATTGTTATCAAGCATTTATTATATCTATTGAGGACTAGTACATTAACATAATAAAAGTAATTTTGCATTTAAATGTTTTTTAATTGAGAGTTTTAATTCAGAGTTCAAATTATAATAATTTTACTTTCTTATATTGATAAGGCCAGATAGCAAAATCTCTAGATATCCGAATTTGTCAATGATCTGATCGCAAGCAAGCAATTTTAATAACAATTTTAAAATAAATGAAAAGTCTGATAGCCTGATCTCATTAAAAATGTAAAACGATTCAGGTATTATCTAAAAGATATTCAAAAAATTTAAAGTCATGGAAACAAACGAAATTCCAGCAAATAATATCAAGTGCTGCAGTTTGAATGGATACCATAAAAAATGTTTAGTCGACAATATTCGTGCAGATAAACATTGGATAGTACATGTCGCCAAAATTTGGTCAAACCTCTGGCTCCGAAACCATAATGTACTTTTCCAAAGGTTTTTGACGCACTGAACTTGAATCCGATATCAGAATTTCTGTAGTGCGAAGTCAGTTCAGTTTTTCGAGATGTAAGAGGTAATACATGTTACAGCAAGAGATATTTTTTATTAAAACCTTTAATGGGGTCTAAAAGCCCTACTATTTCTTTCAAAGCCCACTTTAAATCTATATTTTTTGCTGTCTACGGAATATCGTTAATTGAGACTTATGTAGTTTTGTATGCCAACCTTGCAATAAATTTCAATTTAAAATATTTCGCAGAGAAAAAAAAGGTATCGATATAATTCAAAGTATGTTTTGTAGAGGAATAGTTTTTTTTTCGGAAATTTTGACATTTAGAGCCCTGACACAAGATTCGTGTTGACCGGTGTAGTCAATTGTTAATATCAGAGACAACAAGGTACATTCTAGTAACATAATTTTTTGAGTAGAGCTTTGAGCGAGTTTCTAAAATGTAGCAGCCCCTATCTGCTAATATATGTAAGCAGTAAAGATAAAAGCAACCTAAGACTTTTCCAAAAGCATCACATTTTAATCTATCGAGTATGTCAAAAGATGACAATTTGAAGCATCATTCCGTTCTAAAAATTTCACTAGTTAATTTTGAAATGCTATATGGAGGGAGTAAAACATTTTTGTCGAAAATTATAAATTTAAAATGATCGCTTTTACGATGGTGACAATGACCTTAATGAAAATGTTGACAATATGTTAAATAAACCAAAAAAACCCTATTTTGTTCGTTTTTGAAAATTTTATGCCATGAGCTATACTAAAATTTCCTTCAAATAAACTATACCTGCCCTCCTCCCTCCTCTGTAAAAACATTGAAAAATCAATTTTTCTTTAAATTATCTATTTATTGTTCGAGTAAAAAAACGAAATGTTTGATATCTAACTAATGATACTTAGTAAAAAATGAGAAACTAAATAAAAAAATATAACAGCAATTTTTCAACTTAAATTCTGCGAATTGGTGGCAAATAATTGCTCAAAGGTGAGCTTTCACCACCCTGTATTTGCTGATAAGCATAACCACCATCAGGTGCAGCGCCATCCAAAGATCCAATGACAGAGGTAACTGGAGCGGTGCCCTCATCCAAATACTCATTGGTGCCACCCAAACGATCGTATTGATCTATAGTTAGCAAAAGGATATTTAATGAATATCGAATTAAATTTTTAAAGCTCTTGCAATATATTTACCTTGGATTTCTTTCTGTGCCGATTGTGCTTCTTCAGGGGTCTTGTACTTAATGAAATAAATTTCTGGCTTGCTGGGCAGTGTAGGTGCCGGTGTTGCGATATCGTTGACATCCAAGCCATTATCCTTTTTGGTCAACACATAAATGACAGTCTTTTCTTCTTGTGGTGCATATTCAGCAGATAGTTTAACATTGGCATTATCACCACTTGGTGATTTAATGAAAACAACACGATAATTCTTCTGTGGACGACCGATCACTAAGTGCTTACTAAGTCCGATACTATCATGATCCTCTTGTGCACCGATTACAATGAATTGTTTATGTATTATTGGCGCTTGTACTGGTGCAGCGGCTGGTAAATATTTATCACCACCGCGATGATTTTGTTGTCCGGCATTGTGAGGATTGTATCCGTATCCTTGTGGTGCAGCGACTGCAAGGGCCAGTAAGCTGGCAAAAATAATGTAGGAACGCATAGTTGAAAATATATTTGGTCTTTTTAAAAATATTTTATCACTTTTTCGCAAAATAAATCACGTTAAAATTGTCGTATTGGTCGGAGTGAGCAAAGCGCACTGATTGGTGTTGCATGTTGGCTGAAACAATTTATAGCTAAAAATGCAGGTCTGTAGATCACGTTGAGTGGCTATTGAGATCGCAGTTTTGCAGAAGATGTTACCGTTTAAGGTTGTTGATATTAATTTGACATAGCGCAGTCATTTGTCTAGTTGTCTGCATTCGTTTTGCGCTTTTTAGTGTTTGAACTAAAATGCAATAATAAGGTCGATGATCTTATCAATGTATGGTTTCCTATATTGAATTTTATTATGTTTATTGTTTGATTTTGAACAGTAAAAATATTTTATTTAAAAGACAAAAATCGGTTTTATTGTTCGATGTGGCATATTTCAAAACTTTTCTTTTTGAAGCAGATGAATTAATGCAGTTTTTATTGGGTCTGTCTATCAAAAATTATTCACCAAAATTTAATGAAAGTGAAGGCGTGAAATTTTGCATATAAAATATTGGATAGTAAAATTTTATACTTTGTTAGCTATACCGAACATATATATTGTATTTTTGAGATGGCACATATAACAATTATTTTCCATAAATTAGTTAATATCCCGCTGTCTGCATTTGGCATAATTACTATAAATAATCTTGTGATTTAATTAGCCAATTTGTTTATTGAAGGTATTAACTTTTGTGAAAAGACAATTTCACCATAAAGAGTTCCATAGCTCCTACGCTTTATTAGTAATAAAATATTTATTAATTAAATTAAGTATGTTATTTATAAACCTGATTTGGCTACATATTTTTTTGATTTTAAGCTTTTTTTTATTGTATTTTGTATGCTTAAGGTTTAGACTTTTTATCTTGGGAAAATCCAAGTCTTATTAGTATTTTGGGGTTAATGTAATTAAATGTGAGGTATGAAAGTAAAATCGTTATATATGGAATGTTAAAATTGTGACCTTCCATTTGTAAATTAGAATTCTCAAGTTGCATGTGATAAAAAATGCAAAAATATCGACTTTGAAGAATAACATGTAATATAGCAAATTTTTTTTATTCGATTAATTTACCTATATAAACAAACGTGATGTATTACCGCTCTTCTTCTACATGGCATCGGTTTGATAATTTTTAGCCAAGGAATACCCATCTTGCGTCATACAAGCAATTTTTCATAAATAAAAAATTCACCACCGGGGCACAGCTCCTTCGCTCGTGAGATATCGAGAATCAAAAACTGAAAATGAATCTTTATTTTGAGAAAAATCATTAAAATTCACACGGACAATGCTCCAGCGTCATTAAAAGCAAAATATTTAATATTTGTTTATATTTTTTTTGCGTTCGCTAGATCCAATGTTTAAGCATGTTTGCAATATTTTCATGAATTTTCACTTGGAACTCACATGAGTTCTTGAAATGACATCAAGTGGTCGTTATAATAATGTAATTTCACAGCTCTAGATAATTTGCTTTAGAGATACATCAAATCCACAATCTATACAAATAAGCAAACGACATAAAGCCATTTGGAAACAAATGTTATGGCTGAGATCGAAAATTACATCAGCAAACCACGCTCGTATACACGTTGTTTATCGAATATAGACAAAGTTCAGGTCATTTGGAGAATTGTCTTTTCTGTTTTTTAAATTCGAGACGTAGAAACTCACAATAAAGCCTCCATATTGACATCATCATCGACATGTCCAACCAACTTTCCGCAAGGCGAGTTGTCCACAATACCCTACATAAAAATATTAAAAAGCCTTAATGCTTTTTCTGAGATATGAACTCTGAACGAAAGCGTGCTTTATCCACTGAGGTATTGACTTCATAAATAAGCGATGCTAAAAAAAAATTCTGCAATTATGTTTATGGTAACATTACAAAATTAAACTTAAAAATCAAAAGAAAATGGAATTGGTAATCTACTGAGAATGTTTTTAAAGTTACAAAATCGGTCCGATATATTAAAGTACTTTTCCAAAGTCCAAGCTGAAAATACCAAAAGTGATTTAAGCTCGGAAAAAAACTGAGAAATTGAATATGTAATTTGTGTTTAACTTTTTAAATTTTTCGAATGTAAAGGGTTAATTTGTTAGAGATAATAACCATTAGATCCTCCCCAAATATTATCCTTTGCAGAGAAAGCGCTAAATGTTCTCTGATGAGCTGAAAAAGCTGTGAAACGCTGCCAGAGTACGTTTATTATATCAAATAACAGCAAATTTGTGTGAAAAAAATGTTAAATTAATTAATTTAATAAAATTTTTATTGGATTTTTTTTTTTCATAAAAAACAAAAAAATTTCGAATGATATGTTTCGCTTTAATAAAACTATGAAATACACATAGAATAGGAACAAAAACAAATGACAATAAGTTTAAGGATATAAAACATATGAAATTCAACTAAAAACTAGGCAACAATTTAATCCTATGACTACCATGAGCAGTTTTTACTTGAAAATTGATGGTAAGTATTGTGAGCTTGGAGCCATCAAATTGGCACCATTACCGCCATTGCTAGCGCCTCCATTGATTTGTCTATAGTTGTAGCTGCCATCAGGATTGAGACCATCCAGAGAACCAATAACAGAAGTAACAGGAGCGGTGCTCTCATCAGAGAATTCGCTGGTACCACCGAGCTTGTCGTATTGACCTGAAATTGATTACAATATCGTTAGTTGGGAATTTTTACATGGGATTCAATAAATCAAAGCCGGCAACAGCCTTGACTGAGTTACAACTTACCCTGAATTTCCTTTTGTGCCTGTTTAGCTTCGTCATCAGTCTTGTATTTGATAAAGAAAACTTCGGGTTTGCTGGGTTGCGTTGGTGCTGGTGTTGCAATATCATTTGCATTCAAATCGTTATCCTTCTTGCTCAACACATAAATGACAGTCTTTTCTTCTTGTGGTGCAAACTCAGCTGAGTATTTGACATTGGCATCATCACCACCTGGAGCCTTGATGAAGACGACGCGATAGTTCTTTTGTGGACGACCCAAGACCAAGTGTTTATTCTTTCCTTGGTTGCTATTGTCTTCAGGTGCTGAGATTACAAAATATTGCTTGTGCACAATCGGCGCTTGCGTAGCGGGTGCAGGTGGTAGATATTTATCACCACCGTGGTGTCCACCTGCTAAAGGTAATCCAACATTAACACTGCTGGGTGCAGTATTCTGGTAATTGTACTGTGGACGTGCACTGACGACTGCAATTAAAGCCACGGTGGCGAAAACGATAATGACGCGCATCTTGGCGAATGATATTTTACTTTTGGGTATTGTAATCGAAAGTCTTTTTAACTTTTTTTAGGTTTTCAAGGGGTGTCACTTATATTTTTTTTCTATTTGGTTCGATTTGATTTGTTGTTTATTATTTGAGTTGCACAAATTCACTGGATAGCAGCAATGACCGCAAGGTTTATATACGTTGAAAATAGCAGTTCGGTTTGTTGCTCTTTTATGCAAATTATGCATTGTGGTAGGCTTAGCTAAAAAAATGCTCATCATCGGTGTCATCTTCCGTTTCATGTCTCTATTTTTGGTCATTGTATGTGACACTTTTTGTATGTTTTTTTTTTTGTACCCTACACGCAGAATATATTCACTTTGTCACATTGTTTTTAAGGCATTGAAGCGGGAATGGCAAGTATGGAAAAGTTTATAAATATTCTTGATCAGCGTCAAGTACTAGGAAAGTTTGGGCTATCACCATACAAATAAAATGAGTTTTGACAAATTACGAGCTCCCCTCACTCCCAAGCAGAAATTACATTTTAATAAAGAATTAGTATAATTAATTTTTGCTGTCAATGCAGCGTAGGGTGTTTCATTTTTGGCAAAGCCAAACATGACTCCATGACTAGATTGTTTTGTTTCTAATATTGGTATAGGCTTTAGCTTTAGTTTCTTGTCTCTTTGGTTTTGATCTTGAAAAAGACTTTTTTGTTTTTGACCCAAAATTTATTTAAATTAGAATTGAGCTAAAGCCAAATGAATCAGTTGCATATTTTGAGTTGAATTTGGAGCTTGAGTTAGGAATGATTTTGTTCGTTTTTTTTTTTAATATTCCGGAACACGTTTATTTAATAATAAAATGCACATATTGATGCTATCAAATGATTTTGTTGTCTTCTTGGCAAAAAGCTTAATTAAATGTGACATCAAAAGATGTTTAATGGCAACTGCTGCAAAGTAAAAGAAACGAGTTTGCCTATTGGTTTGCAACATTTATTTTATTTATGTTACCAAACGTTGAAATTAAAGGAAATATTTTTAATACAATAAATTGTTCCTATATATCCTTATTTATGCTCAATATTGTCATTATTTAGGAATAACTTAAAAAATCTGCTAATCTGTTTAGTTTAAGCTGGGGTGAGAAAGTTGGAAGCTCAACCCTGCACTCAGACTGTGCATCTATTGCACTCTGCCACTTTCTCGCTACATACACATGAAGCTGAGTGGACAAATATCTTTTGCCGCGCTTGCTAGACGCGACATACCATGCTCCCCCTCGAGAAAGGATATTTTAAATAAGCGACGATTCCTATGTTCGCTACATGCAAAGAACCCTGTGAATACAGCGATCGTCGCCCGCAGATATTTCTACCTAAAATGAATTATAAAGTTACCCACTTTTTTGTTTGACTTCTACAGTAATTCCAAGATAATTTGAAATCCGAGTACTAAATTATATGGCCTATTAGAATGCGCAGACAATCACTAACATTTGGTGTTTTCGGGTCTTTTCAAAAAGAAAAATTTGATTTCATAAAAAGTAATATATTTCTTTGAGAAAAAGTTTAATTAATTCATAACACGTTTCTGCCTACTTCAGAAATTTTTGAGTTCCTACTAGACCTCCAGTATTGAAATTAAATTCTCCGGTCAATTCTGGCCAATTTGTAACCCCGTATGTTGAGAGCAACTTAGTAAAAATTTTTCTTTTGCAAATAATTTTTCAACTTCTTTTGGGATTAATTTATAGCTATATACTGCATTGTGCAATTATTACATTACAAGGCACACACAAAGAGCCAGATTAACCCACGTCCTCTATAAATCTTTAGATTAAAATTTTTAATTTAAAACTCAAACAAATTGATTTTAAGCATTGAAATATTTTGGATTTCCCAGCATTAAAATGCGTCGCTCAAAAAATTTGCATTCTGCTGTAAGTTATTTTTGCAAATTTACATTTTAATACATTTGACTAATTTGTATAACGACAAAATTATGCAGAAAAGCAATAAAATAGAAGACACAAGACCGCTATACTCAATCAAAACGTTCGCGTAAGTCCAGCAGTATCGCAGCTTTGAAAAATATTGATGATTTTTGACGTGCAAACTTTGCATCAGATTCTCTAGCGTATATTTTATTTGTTTACTGTGAATGATATTGATAATTTAACTTATGCTCAATTTTTTCATTGTCAATATTTTTTTGTATTTCTCATCATTTGCTTGGTAGGATTTTAAAATGCAAAAATATTCTCACGAGTTACCGCTTGTAAAAATCCGACTCTGAATGGATGTGTATTCTGTTGCAGCCTTATGAAACGCATAGCTTGCAAGGTTTGCAGTTCTAAGTTCAATGTCAGTTATCACGAAATAATCGCAGCATAATGATAAAACTAATTAATTCATTTATGCGATTGACTAGAGAACTGCATAAATTAATTGTGAAACAAATATTTTTGAAAAATACTCTTTGTCATAATTAAAGTTGATACAATAAAATTTGAATGTGTTCATTTTTAATTTTAATATCGTACTAATTAAAGCACAGCGGGGGTAGTAACAAATATTCCAAAATAAAGCAAAACCTTAAATGTGTGATTTTTTTGTTGGGTGTGTGTGTCATTTTTATTAGCAATTTTAAGATGATTTGCTTTAATTGCCAGAGGAATATAGATTAGCTATCGCTTTTCTTGTTATCATAAACAGATACAACTTATCATTTGCTTTGTGAGCTAAGTTTATGAAGCAAACTCACTTGAACAATGTTTATCTGTAGCACTTCCGATTTTTTCCGTCCGTCACGTCAATTTAACGAAAAGTAAAAAAACATATCGAAGCTTTGAGTATTGAAAAGAAGTTTCATTATATAGATATTATATACTATAACAACAAGAATGTTCTTATGAATGCATGTTTTCTCTTCGTTGTCACTTCACAAGAATATTCTTATGAATGCATGTTTTCTCTTCGTTGTCACTTCCGAAAAGGCATCAATTAAGACCTAAAAGTCGTCGGGGTACTGACTTAGCGAAGAAATATTTTCAACAGCTGCTGGTCATAGTTCAAAGTTTGGCAAATCTTAACGTTACATCAGCACTTAGATCTTTTGTTTCTTCTATTCTGAACTAACACTGCACCTGTTCAGTGTCAGACTAAAAGTCATACATAATCCAAAACCAATCATTCTAAAATGAACTACCGTATGTTCATTGTAGGATTTAATAAAATTTTTTTGTTTATTCTTTTCAAATCGTTAGGAATAGTTTCTACCCTCTAAGGGCGGATTTTATTCAAATTTTCACTGATGGTTCAAGGTTGGGAGGTAAAGTTAGAGCCAGTATTTCACGACATCAAGCTACTATTGTAGTGTTTTTAATTAGGGGTTATTGCAATTCCTAATAGCTTATGTTCAATGAAATTCCTTGGTGATTTGCTTGTATTTTCACAGACAGTCAGGTTGATATAAAATTTCTCAACTTTGCCTCTTAAAATTATTTTGCTGTAACTGAACACAGACAATTTTTAAATGAAATAAAGTTACATTTTGCTGAGTAACAGCTGACGATCGTATTGGACATGGCACATAACTGCCTTTACTATCTGACAAGAAATGCGTAGGACATCAATTGACACCCTGGCCAATGCTTTATTATAGGCGTTCTAAACATTCCATATCTCTAAGGAAGTCTGAGATAAAATGGGTTTTGAGGTATCCTAGCTTATAATTATCTTATGAGCTTTTGAATCAGCTTAATTTGAAAGTGCAAGTCGTTTCTCCAGATTGGCACTTACCTTTAAATTGCAGCTCATGCAATCGCTTTTGAACAGCAACTCAAAGACAGGAGACATTCCGAAGAAATAGCATGCATTATAATTTCTTTATCATTCTCTGTGCCTTTAGAAGAGATTTTATTGTTTTATTAAAAAGTCTGTCGCATAAAAGACATAATTCGAGTTAATTCCTTACATTAGAGTTTTCTAGGGATTACTGAAAAACATAAATAGAAATTTTATTAACTTGTTCCACTGTACCACCTTGTGTAGCAATGAAATAATTTTTATTTAAATTCAATTAGGTCTATTGATATCGGAATTCATCAACTTAAATGCAAAGTCAATAGATAAAAAAATATGTCATTATCGCTTAAAAACAAAACAACAAGTCCTAAATACCTATAGTATTAGTCACAGAGTAAATGTTGATACTTTTGTTAGTATAAACATTAGCAATATTTAGAGATTTTCCATAATTTGTTTGTGATTTCATAATTTAAATATATTTTAAATTGTTTTTTTTATTATTTATTTTTGTGGCTCATAAATTGCTATTTTTATTACTAAAATTTCCCAAAACTAAGCCAAAGTTTCTAAGGTCAACAAATTATGGCATATCTATGAGTATTTTGTTTTGATTTGGTGTTTTATTTTTATGAAATCTAATCTCTTTGGCACACTGCCTATGAAGGAAATTACAAAAAAAAAAAAAAACAAAACTTTGCATTATAAAGTCAAATTGTCATGATGATAAAATAAATGGCGCCACATTTTTGACTGTTGTTGTTAATCACCAATCATATATTTATATTTGCCCCATTCTATCTTACCTACATTGCATATTAAGTATTAATAAATATACCTAAAAGACGCTTCACACTACGCTGATCTTTATATCTTTGTAAAGCCGTCAAGTAGTAGCATTTTTGCTCCAACGCATTTACTCGAGATCAGACAGCAACAGCAACAGCAACATTTGCTTGTTATCATACATGTCGGTTATCTTCAATATCTATCCATCGTTGGCTGTCAATGCCGATAAAAAATTTCATAAATTTCCCGGATCAAAAGAAATTAAATCGTTGATAAAGTTAAATTAAAAACCCAAAAACCATTATGAATTCCTAATTGATCATTATCATTTGTTAGTTTTGACAACTCATAAACAAGAAACTAATATCTGTATTAACTTGGTCAAGACAACTATGCATGAAAGTAACTCAGTTAGTTATCTTCCACTGAGTTAGTATCTGTGTGGAGCATTACAATTTTTAAGCAATAAAATTTTTGATTTAATCTCATTTACTATTTAGCATACAGATGAATCTTTTCATTTTATATCTTTCATTGTTGTTGTGTTCGGAAGTTTTTTCATATAATTTTTATGTTCTATCATTAATTAAGAGGTGCTGATTGGAAAAAGTCATAAAATTCAACGGTGACGGTTCAATTTTAAGTGAGTTTTCTTTCAATTTCTATAGGCTTACTAACAGATTGGCTGTTTAACTAACTGACATACGTAACTCCTGATTGGTAGTCGAATGTTTTAAAAGCAGGCAGGTGCTTCTGCTGCAAATTTTTAGTGGACATAAAAATAATTTTGAAATTAGTAGAGTAGTAAAACACATTAAATAAGTATAAAATTGCCAATGTTAAATTTTTATAGCTTGAAGGTTGTTGACAACTCTAATGCAAAGATACATGGGAGCATAGCAAATATTAAGATTTAACAGTTGGGTTACTTTTACTGTTAAGGTTTGAATTAAGATAACGTTTTATGGTTCATAAAATGCCCAATTAAAAATAAAAGATTAGTTTTTTTAATGTCAATGACTAAATTCAAGTAACATGCGTCTTTTTTACGACTTTGGCAGGTTGCCTCAAATATGCATCTATGCACAAAGTGAATTTGCTTTAAAATTTAACATAAAAAATAGTTTTGATTTGCCTTTAGAAAAGCCGCATTTGAATTGTAAAAAAAGTTATTGACTAGTCTAGCAATATGTATCGACCTCTAATTTGAAGAAAATAAACTTGTCTCAATGTTCAATCTGCAGTCATGCCTTGGTGCTCTAGATGCTCTGAACCAATTGAAGTCCTTGGTAAAAGTGCACGAAAATGATTAAAATCGATACAAAGTAAAAGAAATATTTCAAAAATTTAAATTACAAGTAAATTCTTATTTTTAGAAAAAGTGTTTTTCAAAGATTGAATTCAAAACATTTCCAAATGAAGATTATGTTGTTGCTTTCATTTAAGAACTAAACATGAGTATGAATGGCATGGCTTTCAAATATTTTACATACATCACTTACTCCTAAAAAATATCATGTAAATTTGAGCAGTTTTTCATGAAGTTAAGACTCTTTTGGCTTTTAGATATTTCTTTTTTATAAGCTACTGGCTCATTTTAAGTACCATTGTCACAAAGAGCAGCTTATTATAAATAACTGAAAGCACAATACATATTGTTTTAGTTTCATATACAAGAGTTTTTACTTGTGGCCTGTCTTGTGACAAACTTTGCCTTTGTGCTAGAATTTCGGAAAATGTCTCTCTTTGAATAATAAATTATTATTTAAAATCTAATTTCGAAAAGTTGATAATACTTAGTAACTAAATATGCAGAAAAAATTTATAATGTTTTAGTAAAAATATGAATGAGTCTGTAATTGCTTAAGATATTTAGTATATTTTCTTCGATTTTTGTTTGATATCAAGGTTTTAGCCTGATTTTAGTTTTATACTATTTATATCGTATTTCGCTGAAATATTTCAGAAAATAGTTCTTACTTTATTTTATATGGTTACCCAATGCCCTTATGCGGGGACATCGTCTAAACTAATGAATGGTTTCATCTTAATAGATTTCAAACCTCTTTAGAAGCAAAAAAAATTTTAAAGCTTTTTTTTAAATGCTTTTTAAAGACAATTCGAAAGACAAAATATTGTAGCAATTTGGCGTATAAAATATAAAGACATGTTTTCCTCTTTATTATCCTTCATGAGATTCGGTAAAGTATCTTACTGAGGTGCATAAAGGACACCTTACAAACACTTAAAAAATAGTTGTGTAAAACGTGTCTTGCTTGAAGACTTTAACGATGTATGAGAGACTTTATGAGTAAATTCAATAACTGTAAATTTTGCTGCACTGAAACAATGACGCAAACGCAAATGTCTGTATCAGCGCAATGAGTTAACGCTATAGCGCAATGACTCTGTGAATGATCGTTCATACGATAACCGCTTATAGAGTCGATATGTTGATCGACGCCACTTTTTAAACAGATTCGTACTAAAGTTGTTAGTTTTTATTAATTATTTCAACTCTAATTAGATAAATTGGAAATGATTTAGTTAAAACCTGATATGTTCGCATTCAAAGAAATAAATTAGCGATTATATGGGAAGATTTCAAAGCGGAAATTTAAGAACACACAAGGTCCCAAAGCCAATTAGCAACCGCACGATTATAACTGGATACGTATTAGCCACATCGGTTCCTTGTGAACCATTATTTCACATAAAATATATGTATTGCATAAAGTGTTTGTACGCACATAAGTATTTCGATATACTTAATTTTTTATGCTTCCAAATGTACATATGTAAGTATTTTCTAAAAAACAATCGCATTCTTCGCTTTGTTTTATATGTAATAGTAAAATTTCATCAAAATCGCTATCAACTTAATTTTTTCTGATACTGAATTTATTTTGTTTCCAAACGTATTCTAAGGTTTTGATTTATCTATCAAAATTATGAAAATTTTCGATTTTTTGTATTTGGATGTTCGCAATTTTCTATAAAACAATAAGCGATTTTAATGCACTTCTCCTTGAACAAATGCTTTTACTAGATTCATAACAGGTAAGTTAACTGCAGACGTTGTTCTTATTTGTTACAAGGTTCGATTGAGTTGTAAATATCACCCTGTAACGAAAAATAGAAATAAAAATAGAAAATGCTATAGTACGTTAGGGGCTACAGGGGATAAAGAGATGATGAATTGATTTCGCAAACGTATCATCGTATACAAAATACTTTCCTGACTATTTTTCACATAGCAAAATCTTTTATATGATTTGTTATAAAAATGAGTTCGTAATAAAAGTTGCTACAAAAAGTGGCAAAACATAATTTTGATCTGGAAAATGAGTTTTGCCAAATAACGTGAATGTTTAATGTTGATATTTGGGGTCCACCTAAGAACATGTATACATAATACTATAAAATCGTTATAAAATAAAATTTCCAACCAAAAATACATTTATTCAATCTTTTCTATTTCAAAAATTCCTCGTACACATATACATTACATAATTTACACTTAAAATTAGAAAAGAACCAAAAAAATTACAGTTAAAAAGATACGAGAGATAAAGAGATTTTTCCGTCAGTTTTGACTATAAGTATGAGTATCCATTAGTATCTGTGTTGAAATGCTGGCAAGTAGGTTTGTTGTGTATTGTCCCCAGTTTGTGGAACATTAACAGCTGTGCCAATATTTTGCGATTGATCGGTATTGTATTGGCCATTGAAACCATCATTAGAGGAACCACTGTTGCTGCCGGAGGAACCGCTGCTGGAGCCACCTAAGCTACCAATAACAGAACTTACTGGAACAGCGCCTTCATTGCTCACGTCGCTGGTGCCACCAAGTGAATCGTATTGAGCTACGAAAAAGCGTATTAATTTACAATTTTTAACATGCAACTAATTAAATTTACCTTGGATTGTGTGTTGAGCGTGCACTGCCTCTTCGGGTGTTTTATATTTGATGAAGAAAACTTCTGGCTTATAATGTTGTGGTGCTGGTGTAACAACTTCAGTGCTGATATCCAAAGCATTTGATTTCTTGGACAAAACATAAATGGCTGTCTTATCTTCCCTTGGTGCTAAATTGGCGATAATTTTAGCCTTTGATGCACTGGAGGATGGTGCATCAATGAAAACTACATTATAGTTTTTTTCTGGTTGTCCTATATTAATGTAGCGTACAATCTGTTGCTCATCATGTTCTTCAGGTGCTGAGTGCAAATAGAAATGTTTTGTAATGATAGCTTGTTGACGTTGAAGTAAATGTTGTTGGTGAATGAATGCCTGCTCTTCGGAATTCCCTGAGGATGCTGAGCCTGCAACAAATTGTGCATTGTTGTTGGATGAGCTGTAGTAATTGCCAGCGCCATTGCTACCACCATTACTACCACCATTGCTACCACCAAAGCCGCTGTTACTGCCAAAGCCACCGTTGCTGCCAAAGCCGCCATTGCCACCGGTGCTGCCAACGCCACCAAAGCCTCCGGTGCTCCCACCGCCACCTTGAGTATATCCCGTGGACACAGGTTGTCCAATGCCAGGGGCGGCATTAAAGTATGAATTGGCAGAAGCGGATGGTTGATATGAGTTGGAAACTGGTGTCTGCAGAAAGGTAGCACCACCGCTGCTATGTCCTTGATTGTATTTATAGCCAAGACTTAAATCTGGACGTGCTGCGACGAAATTTGCCAAAAAGCAAATGCAACACAATGACTGAAAACAAAAAAATTAAAATGAAACCTTCATTTTTCGAAAGTGGCTTTTCAAAACCACTTGAAATATCTTTGAAAATCGTTTGCTGCTTTTTTATTAATTGTCATTTTTTTTACAAATTATTTGTCGCACTTCAATTTTTAATATAAAGAACATTTATTTTTTATTCACCAACACTTTAGCACTTTATTTTTTGACTCACCACAAATTTATTCATTCTACAACTTAACCTCAGGACTAGAAATTTTGTGAAAAGGATTGAACTGTCTTAATGCAGCTGCAAAGTGAAACTGATATCATATACCAAAGCATACAACATTATATCGACAATTTTATTTTCTATAAAAATTTTTTATTTCTAAAAAAAATAATTTAATTAATATCAATTTTTTAGCATTACCTTATAAATTCAAATTTTTTTACTATTTCTTTAAATATGTATTACAAAAAATTTGCTAATTTTTTAAAACAATAAAATAATATCGTACTAATTAAACTCTATGGTGAGTTCAAACACAAAATTTCGAAAAAAACGTGTTAATTTAAGCATAAGGTCTTAAGTCATAGACATGATTTTGTTTGGATCATAAAAGTATTTTAACTGGAAAGTAATTTTTTCTAGACTGAAAGTGACACTGGGAAAAAATCACATGTGCCTTCCAACAGTCAAATCAATATGTTGAAAGTGTTAATTGAATCAATATGCAATATGGCGCCAAACAGCAAAACTTTTATTAAAAACATGTGTTAATAAAACCCCATTTTTTCTTAAAATTACTAAATACATATGAAAAATATTGCATCTATAAATCAAGTTGTCTATTTCTGCTATTCCAATTAACAATATAATTTGTTAATAAGGGGTTTTTTGGTGAATAACGGCTTGAAATTTACATCCGGCTAGATTATGGAGTTAATATTATGAAATAAGCTTTATGATTTGGTTTCAAGTTTTTAATAAGCGCTTTAGTTAGTTCTAAAAATTCCTTTGAAATGAATGTAAGAATTTGTTGTTTTCAATTTCATCTGGTTAGTTATTTCAGTTTGGAAAACTTTACATTTCACGAACACTTCTGAAGATATCAGCTACTTTTTCGTTACCTCTCATTCTCAAGAAGGCCATTTAAGGTATTATCCGAAAAATGTTGAAGAATCTTAAAAAAAGTGAAATAAGTTGTAATAGGTTGACCAATGTTGAAAAAAGTTGAATTTTTCAGTTAAAAATAAAATAAAAAATTTAAAGAATTAAAAAAAAATTCAATGAGGTTGAAGAAAAGTTGAATAAGTCGAAAAATATTGAAAAAATTGAATAAGTCGCACCAAGTTGAGAAGGATTGAAAATGTTGAAAATGCTCGAATAAGCCGAAAACAGATTGAACCAAGTCGAAAAAAAGCAAGGTTATGGACTGTTGAGGCAAAATTAATGTTGAAACGAAAAATATCCCATTTGGTTTTTCAGAAACTTTGATGGACATGAATGTATTGAAGTAAATCAGTTCGAATATCTTGAATACCTTTTAATTTTTTGGTATATTGGAATTCGTGGTTGTGAACGAAATAGCCAGCTTTAAAGAGGATAATAGCCTACCCCGCGACAGTGTTGACAAACGTTGTTTCGGATAAAAATTTTTATATATTGTCCTTACAAATGTACATGTTTATGAACATATTTATCTTGGATATTTATTGGTGCCTCTTGATTTTCTATGATGGGTATAGGCATCACAGCATTGCATTCATAAATCACTCTTCTTTAATCATTAACTACAGTTTGTCATTAATTAGAATAACACTGCTCCCATATGAAAAAATATCGAAACGATATTCCTATCAAGTTCATTAAATATGTTTACTTACTGGTGCAAAATCAAGGACGAACATATGTCCGAGATTCCGGTTTATTTACGTGTGAAAGTTTTGTTCGCATTTCAATGAGTTCCACATGTTTTGTGGGATGTACTTTTTTTTGATGCCGCATGTACTTTTTCGACATGAAACACTTATAATTTTTAGAAATAATCGAAATATACTGAAAGTATAGCGAAAATGTACTGAAAATGCGACATATCTATCGAATGTACTGAAAACTTGTCGAACGTATTGAGGGAGATTTTCACAATGCAAATATACTAAAAAAGTATAGGGTGTCCCAATAATAGTGAACCTTTTAAATTTTGTATAATTTTGTTTTCATGCAAGTGGGAACTCTGAAATTTGACAGCTGTAACCTATGATTATTCCGATTATTAAAAATGGAGCGCTACACAAAAGAACAACGCGTTATCATTGTGAAAACCTTTTACAAAAATAGGGAAAGCTACGCTGAGGCTGCTCCTAAAATTCGCGGAAGAAAGTGCACCTAAGGTGTCAACAATTAAATGAGTGGTTAAAAAATTTGAAGAAACTAGGTCAATTACGGAAAGTAAGTCTCCTTTGCGTAAACGAGAATGTCACCAAAAACCTGTAAACATCACTTCGGCATCGTTCTCAACTCTCTTCAAATTTCACCTGTCATTTGGCCTGCTATCGGAGCAGCGGTAATCGGAATATGTCTACTTTATAAGGTAATAAAAATATCACAACTCCCTCAAAAAATACGTGCTTTTATTCTCAAACAAAAAAGTGCACTCTTAATGGTAGAGCCGAACCGACCTGTGTAGGGCGCATTTTTCTTAGTCACAATTTTGTTGTAGTGGGAAATTTAGGTTTTATTCATTTCGTACATCATTATTATAGATTTTATTCCTAATTTATATTCTTTTCAGATGGCTGGCAAGCATTTCGTGACTCAAATCGATTGCAGTATTGGGAATACAAAAAAGCTTTGGTTCATCTGCAAGCGATATATGGTATATTTCCATACTATAAAGTCTCAATTGAAAATAGGTAAGATGGTTAGTTGCTGCAAGTCCAACTTGATAAATTATGTTCCATTTACTTTTCTTAGGTATAATAAGCCCCACGATTATATTATAACTTTGGACGAAGGCGAAATTGGTTTGCCAGATAAATATTTTTATAATATTGACCAAAATGATGAGGTATGTTGTATGCTGATAATAATTTCATTAAGAGTATACGAACATGCAAATCTTTCTGTCTTATAGATTATACGAGGCTACAAATTATTGCTGCGGGACTTCGCCATCAATATGGGTAAACCAATGGATTAATATATCAGAAAACTTGTAATTTCTACAATTCTTCCTCAGGTATTGTGGCACGTGAGGCTGAACTTTTTGCTGATGAAATTTTTCATTATGAAAAACGCATTGTGAACCACATTAATTCGGTGCAGGCGACGAGTGCAGAGCGCAAACTGAACGAAATTAAGACTTTGGCTGAGCTCAAGATCATTGCGCCGTCGGTAAGTCACATTGGGTAGGATAAGTAATATGAATGTAAATTTTTAAAATATTTTAATTATTTTCATAGCTGCCAATTTTTGAAACACTTCAAGCAATATTTCCACACACAAAAATAGCTGAAGAGACTGAAGTGCTGGTACGTGATGTTGAAGTCTTTCATGAAATCTCAACTGTTGTGTCGACCTCAGATAAAAAGTTTGTACTGTACAATTTATCTCTTTTTAATGTATTTAACTATTTTTTAACCTATAGGCCACTCAATAATTTCATTATCTGGTCCTTGGCCAGACATATGATACCACATTTATCAAAGGAATATCGCAATTTAGTAGAAAATTTCGATCATGCAGTTTATGGTATGCTTGACATAATATTATTTTTCCTTTAATATTAAAGTTCCAATTTTTGGTTACAGGACGTACTACCACATATCCGCGTTGGATGATTTGCACGAAAATTGTGCGCGATTGGCTGCCATTTGCAGTTGATGCTTTGCAACAGAATCCGAATTTAATACAGGTTTGATTAAAAGAAATTGCCGATATTTTTGGATTTCATATCTTTTTATTTTTAGTCATCTCAGGAATCTTTTAATACTTTTATGACACGGCCCAAACACTTGGAGTTCCCGAATAAAACCCAAGGAAATGACGATTTTTTGCGTCTTATGTATTATAGTTTGCGTAATCAGCTACAATCCTCTGTAGAACAGGCACAATGGATTGATCGTGCTGTGAAGAATTATGTTAATGAAAAGGTATTTTTATGCTGCATTATGTTTTCTTTGACCCTAATAAATTATTTTGTTTCCTCTTATAAAGTTAACATCTATGCGCTTACAAATTGGTATTCCCGAAGAGGCTGTAGGATCAAAGAACTACATCACAGACTACTACAATGAGTTGCTGTTAAACAATCTTTTCTTTGTAGAGCATTTGGAATCCATTTGGAGTTTCCGCAAAGGGTACATGGAGCAAAAGCTAAAAGCTTTGAATATAGTTGATACGTAAGTTTAACCCATTACTCTTATAAGCTCAAAAAAAATAACCGTCACGTAACTGTTTCCATAAAAGGGTTAACAAAATATTTAGTTATGGCTAGCCATTCTCTATTGATCAGTTTCTTCAATCGGTTCAATAACTTTCCATGTTTAAACACGTTTACTTCTAAACGAAGATGCTTAGCAATGACATTCATTTTTAACAAAATATTGGGCAAGTTTAAGCGATCAACAGTACAGTACAGTATAGTACAGTACAGTACTACTGTACATTAATTTTTTCAAAAAACATGGGTATTTAGCCGGTCTTGTTTTATTCGATGTTAACTGCCGTTGTACACGCAATTTTTACCTAACCATGCGCAATGTTTGAAACAGCACTGGGCAAGATAAAAAAAAATAAAATGACTCCAAATTCAGGAACAGTTTATCATAGCAGAGTTACCTATAAAAATGTATTTCTCACAATATTGCCTTATTCGCTTACATCACATTGAATGCACTGAAATTTCTCTAAGTTTTTCTCTATTTTTCTTACAGCATCATATCCGAAATGTACACACAAATAGAACCGCAGACGCTTGCCTATTCGAATATCTTAAACATGCTGATAATATCACGTGGTATTGCCATTTCCAAATACTACGATTACAGATTTCCAGTGTAAGTAGACAAATATATAAATCACATCATTAAGGGTTTAACTCGAACAATCCATTTGTATTATAAGTTTGATCGATCAATGTTTGAAAATTAGAACTTTATTCCCTGTTCGAAATTATTCACAAGTTTTTACAAATCTGCTTGCTTAGGGCACTAAAAAATCTTAAGCTGATCTCTTTGATATTCAACTTGTGTTTTTTTTCTCTTCTCCACAGGCCAGTGAACTTTGCACGCATTGGCGCTGACATAGTCGAAATTCTAATCGATGTAGTCTCAACATTTGTTGAACAATTTAAAGCTGAAAGTCGTCTAAATGCTAGTGAAAGTTTTAATGATAATTTCAATCTTGCCAAAGTAGATGTCGGTTGTATCACATCCGAGGAAGAAAACAAAGAAAACTTAAAACAACTTTCTGAGAATGCGTTGAAAAGTTTTCACATCACACTTAGCGCAGCTAAGATAACAGCAAAGGCTCTGAGCAATTTCGTTGAAGCCATTGACACTGCGAGTCCAATTATTGGTGCGTCAATTAATCAGAAGCGAACGTACGAAAATCTGCATTTGACGCAACGCCATCGCCTGATAGGTTTGCGTTCTTATGGTGAAAATGAGCTGTTCACGCTTGCGTATATGCAAAAGCACTGCAGCACTTCGATAGCTGATAAGGATTATGCGCGAATAAAACCGCATGTAGAAAATAAGTTGGCAGAGCGATATTTGTAAGTGAAAAAGAAATTGTTCTGATGTTTTTGATTTTATTTGATTAAAATATTTATTTTAATATTTTAGGTTCAATGCCACTTGGAATCACATTCAATTTCTGCCCAGATCCTCTAGTTGTTCTGTTCCTGATGTGCGTTGCTCAAATATTCTTTAGAGTTCCACAAGTTGAGTAGCTTTCAATAACAAAGCAAACGATGATTTTATTTAATCAAAATGCCAGAACTTTAGACTCTATGGTGTTGCCACCAAGCTTAGATACCGTAATATTAATGTACACAAAAAAAGAAAGATTTTTTAATTAAGTCAGTAATTGTTCTTAAACTTATTTATTTAATAAATTATTCTTTATTTCATATTATTAAAATCGCAAACTTTTTAAATTTAGTTGTTGAACATTATTTTAATATAAATTAATTTAAAAAAAGTTTATTATTTCATAATAGTTTTTTGTATAGAGATAATTTTAAGCCTATTTATGTATAGAGAAAAAAATTAAAAAATCCCAACTTCAATTTATATCAATAAAATCACATTAATCTTAAGATTAAGTTTCGATCTTTTTATTTGTTTAAAATGAGTTCAAAATGATTTCTACCTCCGGTGCTAGGCTTGGAGTTTTATACACTGCATACATTTTTAGCTTTCTCCAATATTTTAATTTTTATATGTTACCAGCTGTCCCGGCAGACGTTATTCTGCCCTTTTCGGTAGGTGACACGCCCATTTTTCCAGTGAAACTAACTTTTGTCCCTTCTCTTTTACATACAGAAGTTGCCGGGCAGACATTGTTATGCCCTTACAGGTAGGTGGGGCGATGAGTTTAATTTATTGTAGTTGTGGTCATTTATACGTACCAAGTCTCATCCATCTGCATCAAATAGTCGAAGAGATATGATGAAGCTGATTTCTTTTTATATGAGGGGGGCGTGTCACGCCCATTTTTTCCATACCAATCTATGCTAAAAACCTTTCCCACATCAGATGTAACATTTAAAAAAAAGACAACCTCAATCGGTTAAGTTCTTCAGAAGTTAAGCGATCACAAACAGATGCACCAACGATTATAAATATAGGCCACCCTAAATATGCATCCTAAATAAACTCCCAAACGACGATACATACAACACCCTAGGTAAGTACTAAAAAGTCGGAATATATTTTTTGGATTGTGAATGTATTTTTGGCCACATACTCAGAAAAAACTAAAAATATTCAGTGAAATAGCGTGTACACAGCAAACTGGAATCCTTTCGAGGTGAGAAATAAAAGACAGTTATTCTTTATTTTGTTTATTTTTTACATAATTTTATTTTTGTATTTATTTTTCATAGAAGAATGAGTGGATTTTTTCTCATATTTTTTGTAGTTTTGTATTCGCAGCGACTGTTTGTATTTCTGTTTTTTATTGGTTTTTAGTTGATAACGATTTATAAAACATTTTATAATTTTAACAACGATTTGTTCATTATTTCATTTTTGTATTTTATTAAAATTAATATAATTATTTATTTTTGTTCATAAGTTTTATAATAGTGTTTTTTTAATATTTTTTTTCTGATTTTTTATATTTTCCACAATAATAAATATATTTTTGAATTTGTTTTTGTTTTTGTTTTATCTTTAGACTAATTACTTTTACTGGCGCTTTTAATACTCTTGAATTGATCTGCATTTATTCTTTGTTGTTTCTGTGTGAGTTTGTGTGTGTGTGTGTTTGTGTATTTGTGTTGAATTTATTTCTGTTTAATGCATTTTTATTGTTTTTCGTTACCCTTGCTTTAATTTAAAATATTTAATATAATTTTTTTTTGTGTTTTATTTAATTTATTCATAAGCTTCATTTACTTGGAATTGTATGTAATTATGTATATTTTGTTTAAACTATTTAAAGTATAAATTTCAAAATATTTTTAGAAAAAATCTGTTAATTTTTGTGTTTGAATGTAGAATGCTAAGATTTGTATTCAAATCATTTACTACATAAGCATTAGCTTTAATTAAGTCATAAATAAAAAAAAATAATTAAAATATTACGAATCAATTTAAGGACTTGAAACACCAACTCCAAATTTAAATAAATTACACTAACTTAAATGAAATTAACTTCAAAACTTTTAAATTCCGCAAGTTTTTAATCGCCAATCAGATTTTTAAATAATAAATACAATAATGTTGGGGACAATCTGAATAATGTTTTTTATATATTAAATTTTTTACATTTTTACGTCACGCTATTTTCAAACTGCTGAAATATCATAGCACATTACAATAGCACGTATTTTAGTCTTATGAAGACCCTTGTGCTTTTTTGTACATGTATACAATTTCAACGTGCTAGTTAATTAACATGCTTACTAATGCTGATCGTGATCTGGAATAACTCAGATGCCCAACATTAACTCTCAAAGTAAGAGGTTTTGTTTTGATTTCATAATTTCCCATGCGTATATTTATTTTTTCGTATACGTTAAGGATATCTATCTCGAGAAAGTACTATACACGAATAACTTGACACTACATACCTCGGAAATGGCAAGTGGTTGGAAAAACAAAATTATTTTTTTGAAGAGAAGATCTAAAACTACCTGGAACCCATCCTAGCTCAAAAGTGACGAAATTCTCAGACGATACTCGAGTAGTTAAAGATTCATATAACTTATACAAAATTTGGTTAGCGAGAAAAAAATCTTAAAATGAAAAAAAATTTCAAAATGGGTTAAATAAATAAACGTAAAAATTATTTATCAAAATTTTGAAATGAATTCACGCTGAATTAAAAGAAAATTAAAATAAGTAAAGTACATACTTCCAAAGAGTGCCCAACATTTTTCCGCATCCTGATTTAGAATCTTACGAAAGATTGACCAACTTCAGCACTTAGAAAAAATAAAATTGTTTTATAGCCGTCCTGTTTTCTTTATACGAAAGTATAGACATTATTCTTAAAATGTTAGATCTCCCAAGACTTGAAGTTGATATCACTTATGAAAGACTCTGGCAATAAACAAATTGTGAACAATTTAGTTTTTTTACATTAGTAATTAAGGTATGGAAACGAGGCTATGGAATTTGGAGGGGTTTGTATAAGCAATACATAGTAAATGAATGGGTATGATCAAGTTGGCGTGGCACTTTTCTTATCTGTATGTGAACAAAAATTTCAAAATATCTATTTTGGAATATTTGGGAACAAGGTTTGACAAGTGGGCGTGGTACATCCCTTACAATTGAAATATTTGAAACGTTTCGATAAGAAAGTTATTCAGAAAAATGTTACCACACTTAGTACAAAAATATTTAATAGTGCGATAAGCGGGCGTTATACCTCCCATAAAGTTGGAGCTAAAAAACCAATTTCTTATGTTAAGCTAATGAACCGAGCGAAACCGGTGTAGGATCAGGAGAGTTTTCCTAACCGCAAGAACTTTATTGAAATAGCAAAAGAAATCTACGGGCAACGAGTGTGCAAAAAATCTAATTAAAAACAATTAAAATATTTAAAGTGACGTGTTTCAATTAAAGGTTAATCGTAGACTAATTTATTTAAGTTTCCAAAACTCTAATGCTTACAAAACTAGTTCTTACGAAATTAGAATATAGCATAAATCATAAGAGACAAAAATGAGAGTTATGCATATGTGCATTTGTGAGACAATTGTTAACAGTTAATGTTGTTATGTACTTATGCGTATGAATTTACATGTTAGAAAAAACAGTAATAAAATAACATGTTAGTTTATATGCATATAAAAAACGAGTGCATTTAAAGCATAAAGAAAAATGAGTAGATTTAAACGCTAAGTACAGTGGTTCCCAATCGGTGACCCAACAACCGGCATACAGCATTTAGTGAAAAAACAAGTATTGGTTCTCTTAGCATATAGCACAACATAGTGCTCTACTGCCGGAAAACTGAAACTTTTAATAAAAATTTAAGATAAAGTCAATGCAGACATTCAAATTTGGAGCTGGTTTTGTTAAGACTTTGGTATCAATAAAACTTAAAGTTAAGTGTTTTAAAATTTTTAGATTTTTGTAATTTTTTCAACATAATTAAGGAAGTGAAAATTTAGATTTATTTTTTTGCTTAAATTTTTTCCAGTCTTTTGAATAATAACTTAATAGAACATAAACCTTCTTTTTCAAATATTTTAAGATATAATATAAAGCGATATTTTAAAAATTTCTTTACTTTTACTTTTGCTTTATTTTTTTTTGTTTTTATTTTTTTTTATTTTGGCAAGTTTTATGTTTTGTGTTCTCTTCGTAATTATTTTTATATATATACTATATATCATAAGTTTTTTTTATATATTTTTATTTAGCTTCAAAAGCATACCTAAGTATATCTCATTTGAAAAAAAATAAATGGAAAATTGATTAAATTTCGATATGTTATTTTTTTTATTTATTATTTTAAAATTATAGATTTGCAAATAAATTATAGAAAATTATATGTATTCTGCTATTATTAGACTAAAATGATGATCCATATCATTTCGGATAGTGTGAAAAATTGCATTTTTTTGATACTTTTAAGGTTTGAAAATAAAATCGCTCAAAATTTTTTTTCTCAATTATTATTAATATTATATTTAGGTGAAAGGAGAAATTAATACTATTTGGATACATCGTTAGAAATTACATTGGTAATTAAAACTAAGTTCTGAATAATGGCATGGCCTACTCAATCATATGCTATGTATATGGAGCCTTTACTTTGCAGTTCCGGGCCCAAATTTCCCCTCGACAGCACTGACTATTTCTAATGGATTTTTAATTGCTTATGTCTCTTGCGTCATGCTTTTTTCAAAGACAAAATGAGAGAAGATCTATAGATAGATTTCTGAACTCTTTTGATTTAGAAAAACTTGAAGAGGGTGAAGAAAACTGGCTCTGTATTCAAAAGATACGACCTAACAAGTTTGTTTGAAAAATTGTCTTTTCTGAATCCATGGCACTATGCTTAGTTTTTATTTTTAAGTGTTAAAGATCTCAATGAATTGCATCCTTTTCACATTATCAAAAATGATTTTGCAAACAGGCGTTTTTCGTACCAGTCTAATATGTATACTACAAAAAAAAAACAGTCATAAAGTATATACCCACTGTATAAAAAATAAATATGTTATTTAAATATCAATAAAAATTCAAAAGAATTAAAAACGAAAAAATTAACATTAAAATTTATTATTAAATAAAAGTTATCAATGTAAGCAACTTTCTATCAGCAGTTTTTAAGCAGTGTAACACACGAACAAAGTACATAGTGTAACTTTTTCAACTTATGGCTTGTTGTCTGCAGCTGTGCCAGTTCGGTACGATTGCTTTCTATCATTCGTTGCCATGATGTTTCTGTAACTTTTCCGTCTCGCTGGAAGTTCCACTAAACCGCTTATTGATAAGTTCACTGGTATGTTTTCTAATCGTATGACCATCCATTGCCAATTGTCTTTTCTTGATCTCAGTTGAGATAGATCTATGGTTGATAGCGAAATGAAGATTGTGATTCGAGAGCATACGGTACCAGCAAATCTTCCATACTTGCTTTAAGCACGATATAACAAAGGAATGTAATTGTCATTATATTGCCAGTATATTCGTAGTTTGGTGTGTTTTTGAAATTATGTTTTATTTCGATATTTTATGGAGCTGCGCAATAAAAGTGCTGCCTTGAGTAGTGAGAACGCTGCTAACGTAGCATAATGATATATGGAAACTTACGTTGTTCACTTATACGTAAAAGTTTAACATTTGGAGATGCAAAGTACCTTCGTGTTTATTTTTGTCGTGCCACTGCCTTTTGTGGCTCCTTTGGTATTTTACACACTTTCACTGCGGACATCTAATAACAGAGCGAATCGGAGACTAGATGTGAATTCATCGCATTAAAATATTTTCGAAACGTACACTATTACTGAACTTTATTGAAAGTCTGCTCTCATCAAAAATAGCAAAACAGAAAATAAATTTAAAAAAATTAATAAAATTGAGAGAGTTTCAAAATTAATTATAAATTTAAAAATAAAATGAAATTATATAGCAACAAAAAAATTAAATTTTATTTTTCATTCAAAATAAATTAAGAAACTAAAAACATAAGTAATTAATTGAAATAGAACATCATGAATATATATTTATATACACTATTTATCTTATAAAATTTGTTTCTATATATTAAATCTGTAATAAACTTCAACTTTTGTGCAATAAAATAATAAAATTTTGTTTCATTTCTATAACGAAAGTAAAAAAAAACAAAAGTTTTAACAAAAAGTTATTTTCTGTGTGCGTGGACGGTATTGAAAGCTTTCATACATTTGATTATGATAATATTTTAATTTTAATAATTGTTTGCTTTACATTATTTACATACATATTTATTTAATTTTTAATTTTTTGTTTTAAATTTGTTGTTTTTGTTTGTAAAAAGCAAATAAAAATTGCATATTCAGTCGGCTTAAATTTTCAATAAAAATAGTTTACTGTTTTTTTCATATAAGTTTTTTTTGGTGTTTGATTATAATTTTAATTTATTTCATTATTTTGTCAAAGTGGTCCAAAATCTTTGTTTAATTTCTTTTTTTCTTGAATAGACAGACAGAAGGTAGTCTTAAGCAAAGCATTAAATGTTGTGTGGAAAATTTACGTTTTTATTTGAGAAAAGAAAATTAACTAAAAAAAGCAATGCGGTACAAAAGTTGAAGTCTACTGTGGGAAAGTAGGAGAGTTTTGTTATTTCATTTATGCCAAGATTTCAATACCAAGTTGCAGTTTTAAAAAGAATTGACAGAAATAATTTCCTTAACACTTAAAGCCGTAACAGACCCACACGCTTATCGCGCACCATCTGAATGACGACTGTGAGCTTTTGTTATGATCTGCGAGCTAAAACACAACACAAGCAGCACCAAATAAATGACGAATTGACGCTGTTTTAACGCCGATATAATTTTTGAAAATATAACTTTTTAGTTCTTTGGTGCTGCTTGCGAGCAGCTCTGCAAAATTGTGTGCCTGTCATTGTTTTAAAATAAGGAAAGCTTTTTTCTGTCTCTTAATAAATTTTTAAATGTTAGCCAAAATTAATGGTGTTATTCTTCATAAGTATTTTATTTTGCTCTTCTTTTGATTTCTTGTTCTAGGGTTGCCATGCAAATGCGAACTATTTCGTTATTAATATTTTTTTTTGTTTGACATATTTGGAAGTTTTTTGTTGCTTTGATTTTTTAAAAATAAATCGAAATATTTACATTAATTGAATATTTTTTTTATAAATATTTCAATAATTTCACATGAAACTTAACGGCAGTTTTTTTTCTTATATTAATTAATTAGTTAAATAATTAATTAATCAGTTAGCTTTTCACATAAATTTTTAGTTTATAGTTGTAATTATTTTAAATGGCAATTTTTTGTTATAACTTATTGAGTTTTAGAACAAAAATATAACATTTAATTTTAAATTTCAAAAAGTAAAACACGCATGTAATCGCCAATTTTAGTTTATTTGAAAAGTTTTCGTTTATTTTATTATTTTGTTTTTTGATCAAACAATTTTGTGAAAGCTAATTTTTTCTTCTAAAATAATTTTCTACAATTTTAAGTTGTTTGTTTTTTAGTATTTACTTTATTTAAATTTAAATGTTTCTATGTATATGTCTTCGAACTGTACTAAATAAATAAAAATTAATATCTAAGCGTTTCTGTTTTGTTTTTGTAATCGCCGATTTCCTACTATTTGTTATTTTGTTGCTAATTTATGAAACTTAGTTTTCCTAATGATATCTGTTTTCTTTTCATTTTTCTTTTTATCTAAATGTGTGACATTATTTTTTGTATCATTTTTGGTGTAATTTTTTTTTATTTCATATTTAGTTTTGTTGATTTTTTTGGTATTTATTTTTCTTAACTTCTTTTGTAACGATTTTTATACCGCTTTTGAAGTCGTTTCTGGCAGCCAACGCAGCATTTCCCGCCGCCAATACGATAATTTCATTGAATTGTTTACTGAAATACAAAAAAAAAAAAATATATAGAAATTAAAATAAAAAAATCTATAGAAGTTCGCTAGTGAAAAAGATTACAAAATATGAAAATTTAAGCTCCTTGTCATAGAACTTAATTTTATTACATTTCATATTCACTTTTTGAACCATCCTCGAGTTACGAAAAGCAAAACTTCTATTAAAGTTTGTTTTTTTCTGGACTCTCAATCAAGGTGTGATTTGGACAAATGAGACACTGATTCAAATTGAATCAACCGGATGAATGCATTCGAAAAAAATTGAAGCAAAGCCCCGTAAGAGGCGTTGTTAATTTCACAATGAAATTACTCTCTTAACATCTAATTCTATCTTCTCTTTTCAAAAGAAACAAAAAAACCCAAATTAAAGAAAAGAGAGTTTGTTTTTTGAATATAAAAATCAAACGAGAACTTTTTTGTGAGGTTTTGCAAAAACTTAAGCCTAAATCATTATATTTAATTTAAAAAAATTAAAGACCTTCTTTAGCGTAAATATGTTGTTTAAAAGAATAAATTATTAAAATCAGATCACTATATTTTTCGTCAAAGCGTTACAAACCATTTTCATATTAGGAATTTTGTAAAATAAAATAGATTAAAAAAGAAAAAAATGTGTAAATATGTATGGCTTAGAATATTTTTGGACTTAAACCAGTTTCTGAAATTGTTGGTGATAAAAATTAAGACACAATTTTAAAAAGAAAGAGTAGCTGATTTTTGCCAAAACTACTGATAAATATCAGAAAAGTTTAACAAAAATGATCGCTCAATAGGGTGATTTTTTTGCCATTTGTTTTTTTTTAGTGTAAGTTTTTTGACACTTTATGCACCATTCGTTACATGTTTCAACGCCAAGAATGCTCAATAAGATTTGTCATTTTACCAGTAATAGACTAACAAACGAACAGCGCTTTCAAATCATTGAATTTTTTTATCAAAATTCGTTCTCTGTAAGAACGTGCCTCGCAAATTATAGTACGTCCAGTTATATGGTCGACATAATAAATTGGCTCTATGGGTACGTAAATAAACAGAATTGCCGAATTTGGTCTGAAAAGCAGCCAGAGGCTGTTAAAAAGGCTTCCAATGCACCCTAAAAAATGCACTGTTCGATGCGGTTTGTGAGCCGGGCGGCATCATTGAACCGTACTTTTTCATAAATAACGAAAATCGCAACGTTACAGCCAATGGAGCAACGTATCGTGCGATGATTACTGACTTTTTTTCCCCCGAATTGGAAAGATTGGACTTGGTTGACATGTGGTTTCACAAGACGGTGCCACATGCCACACGGCACGCGATACTATGGACCTATTAAGAGACGAGTTTGGTGAGCAATTAATCTCACGCTTTGAATCAGTTGATTGGCCACCAAGATCATGCGATTTGACTCCACTAGACAATGTATTTTTGTTGAGCTACGTGAATTTTCTCATGTACAAAGACAAGCCAACCACAATTGCAGTCCTGAAAGACAACTTTACAGTTGCCATTGATGAGAAAGCGGAAAGGAAGAACCACCTCTGGCATAGCCGCGGGAAACGTTCACATAAAATAATCTTTAAATAGTAAATGAAAGAAATTGAAAAAATTTTGGTATTTTTTTTTAATTTTCAAAAACCAAACGCTTGGCGTTATTTTCTTATGGAAAATCAAAAAATCACAAAAGTTTTTGTATAATCTTCGGGGAAAGTTTTTCCCAAAATGGGAAATTGGAAATTTTTTTCTTTTGTTTTGCATTTATTAAATTTCTTACCCAGTAGTCAGACGTCGGTTTCGATGCTCACCGCTAATGCGCTATTGTGCCGCAATTGTAGATTATTCGTTGCCATATTTGATGGCGGCGGCCTTAAACCATTTTGTTGTTGTTGCAGTTGCTGTTGTTGTTGTTGCTTCTCGAAAGATTGTTGTGCCCGCAAAAATGGTGCTATTTGACGGCCAGGATGATCAGTCAAACCCGGTGTTGCATCAATGCCATCATCTAAGTCCATAATATCTGACGAAGATTCGGATAGTGAAGATTTCTTTAGATGTTGACCTAAAAAGAGAATATTTGGAGAAACTTTAGCTACGTGGTACATAGACGATTGTAGTATAAATAGTTACCCAAAGCACCGGGTAAATATGAGCAGCTAGTAACATGATTAAAGTTTTGACTCTGCATCTCTTCCTGATCCGTTTCTCTATGATAGAAATAGTTGAAGTTACTAACAATAACCGGAACCGGAAGCGCGATTGTCAAGACACCAGCAATGACACATAATGAGCCAACGATTTTGCCCCAGAAGCCGACAGGACTAAAGTTGTTGTGTTTGAATTTATTTAATTTTTTTTCAAATTAAAGTTAAAAATGAAAAAAAAAAACAAATTAAATAAATTAAAAAATTGTACCATTTGTTTTCGTAGATTATGGTTTAATATTGAGTTTTGAAAAGAATTGACAGAAAAACATCAATTTACAAAATTTTATTAAAAAACCCAAAAAAAACCAAAAAAAAAACTATATGAAAAAATTAAAACAAAAAAATATATTGGACATAAACAAAAATACTGAAAAGTATGTGTTATTAAAATGAAGATAACTTTGAAGAAAAAACTATGATTTGTGTGATAAATACAATATATGATTAGTATATATATAAAAAGAGTTCAAATGATGAAGAGCAATATTGAAAACAAAAAAAAAATATATATATTTTTGAGTTCTTAATGAAAAATGACAATATTGCTATGTGTAATATGACATGTGATATTTTTGAAATGAATCACTTGGCTGACGGATGTATTGACTGAAGATCGGGTATACTGAAATTAACTGATTGACTTGCATGTTAGTGATATTGGGTGTTAGGTTTCTTATGTTTTTGCAAAGTTTTACACATGAGCCTGCGACTTTTATGTGTAATATGGAAGATTTGTGTTGAGTTTTAAATATAGGTCTTTAAATATTTAACATATTTAAATATATTGAAAATATATAAGACAGAATATTAAATATATTTTTTAGTTTAAATCATAAAATATTCTCATTATTTAAATTACGTGCTTTTTCACATTTTACTATAAGCTCTAGTATACATGCAAAAAGCGCTGATTCTGAAAGGATAGAGGATAGGAAAGAGTTAAGGAATACATTGTTTTGTTTCAAAATTAATAATTTTGAGGGAAAAACGTATTACAACAGTCAATTCGAAATTACAACATCAAAATGCTTTTGTTATTTGTATTTTAACCTTTTAAACTTACCTGTGTTAAGGCTTGAAAAAATGTTTTTGAATTTTTTGTTTCTATGTTGCGCACTGCACTAAGTTTATTTTATTAGAATAGTTAGCATTTACACAACTATAAAGTTAATAATGAGTTAAACTTATGGGAACCTACTGTTTAAATATGCATGTGTGAACGTTTTGTTTGAATGCGATCAAAAGTTAAATAACTCAAAAATATATTTCTAGCAAACCTAGTCAGAAGTTTTAATGCTGAACAGTTCTTAACTTTTGTCGCTTAAGTAAAAAAAGGCAAAAGGAGGAACTGCTCTAACTAAGTACCTAAGAGCACTTTTTGTTATTCCCTTTGAAAACTCTGTCTCTTGTAAAAAGATCCCATTACTTATCAACAAAATTAAACAACTTCTTGATGTACTAGACACAGGTTCATGGTATCAATTTAAGCATCATTTCATAGAAATTGAGTTTTGAACGTAAAAAATTAGTACATCAAAACAGTTTGTCTACAAGATTTGCTTTCCTACAAAGATGGGTGACAACACTACTTTAAAATTTCACTGTTTCCTTGTAGATAGTTGCGAGATAATTATGTGTATATAACTCAGAAATATTTTGATTTTGTTTTATATTTTCACAAAGATGTAATTTTATTTTTAATTAAATTGTTTAAGATGGCTACTATAGACCAAAGTATTAATCTAAAATATTATAAATATCTGATAAACAATTCTTCACTAACGATAATGTTTGACCAAACAGCCCGAAAAACATTACTGTATGATTATTTTGTCGCATGATGAAATAATGCTGAATATCTTCAACAAATACCGAAAATCAGCATTTGATAGATCTTTTCTGACGAGTGAAACTGCATCAATATAGCAAACCAAAAATGTAGGTTAATCAGCCACTAACTCAAAATTAGCACAATTAAAACATCACAGTAAGATATGACAACATATGACAGAACCACTGCGAAATCTGTCAGCGTTCAGATATGAGCCATTTGTTAGACATATTTTTTCAAAACTACTTTTGTGAAACTCTGTGTAAAAAGCATTTTCAAGATAAGATCTCAAGACCTAATTGAGGACTTCCTGTATATATTGATGCTGCAAGATTAGCTAACTATAATTGCCTTCCTGTAGTTTACTTATTAGACTGAAACTATTGTAATTGAATAAGAATCTCATGTGAGTTTTTAAAATCTCGTGGGAGTTTTTCAAAATTTATTTATGAAATTTTGGTAAAATATCATAGGAATTAGGGTTAATCGATACTTTATTAAACCATCAGGGCGAAGAAGTAGTTTACTGAATAATATCTGGTCACAATAAAAAAAATTACACTGGAAAATAAGCTATACTGGGTGATAGTCCTTTAAACTATGAGAAAATCTAGTCTAAAAAGTTTATAGCAAATACTGCGAAAAATTGTAAAATGAACAGAGTTTTTCTTTCAAAGTACCTACATAAAATATATATGATTATATTATTGTGATTTAGACCAACAAACCTTTCCTTGAAAACGTTTTCAAACAATTTAGGGAAAGCTTATGATACAACAACTATTGATATAAATAAAAGAAATATCTTCAAAAGTTAATATTATTCAAAGGGAGGTTTTTAGAGAAATGGCGGTGAATATTTTTTACTAAAATGACATTAAAACTCTACAAAATATTTCAAATATTACATTGATGATTTTTTTTAATAAACGAAGCCACATAGTTTTAAAGATACGCTTTGTAAATTTGAGCAATGACACAAAAATATAAATCAAATAAAATGAAATGATGAATTTCTAATATAATTCATTGGCCCGACTTAGTGCAACGCTTTACAATTCAGAACACTAATATTGTTTTCTTGAATAATATTAACTTTCACTTTTGGCAAGTAAAATGATATACATTTTTTGCATATTTTTTTTTTTAAATAATTTTATTATTTTTTCTATTTTCTTAATTTTTTCATCACTTCGCGTATTGATTTTTTTGCTTTTTAGTTTTGATAGGTTTTTCTGTCATATTCTTGTACGGAATATGTTTGTGTAAGTGTGAGTGGCTTGTTTTTTCATATTTCTAAAATAATAATCATAATAATATTTTTGCTATATTTATTTATTTATTTATTTTTTTTTAATCGCAGCGACTTCTTTAAGACTTTTTAAAATATTTTGTGTAGTTTTTTGTAACGGTTATAAAACATTTTATATTTTTAACAACGTTTTTGTTTTATTTTTATTTATTACTATTTCTTAATAAAATTGTTTTTTTTTGTATTTATTAATTTTTATGCATTAATTTTGTTTTGTTTTTCAATAATTAAATATTTAAGTAATTTTTTGTAAGCTAAATTTTTAAAAATTATATAAATTTTCCTTCTAATAAATTTAAAACATTTTATTATGAATGTAATTAAATTTAAAGTATTTTTCTGGCGTTTAATACTTTTTCTTGGTAAATGTATCATTTTGTTTTATTATTTTTTAATTTAATGTATTTATATTTCTTGTAATAATTTTAAGCACTAATTTTATCGTAACATTTGCTGACATTCATAATATTTTTGTTCAATTTTTACATAATGTTAGCGATATTAAATTAAAGTTTCGTTATTCGGTTCTTTTTCACTAGCTAAACTAATATTTTTTTTTAGCACAAAATTACAACAAAATATATTTATTTGTTTTAGTTTGTGTGAGTTGGTTAATAAATGATATTGGTTTCTATAAATAAACATTTATTACGTGTTTGTAATGTTTTGGTTCAATATTAAAATTTTGAAATTATTAAAGAAAAAAATTTTTGAATATTTTAAAAAAAAATATCAATATAAAAATTATAATTGCTTTTTTTTTAAGTCTGGCAGCACTTAAATATGAATTGTTGTGGATTTTATCGCTTGCACAAATTGAAATTTGTGTCTTCACATATATATTCAAGCTTTGCAGAATATTTCGCAGTTTTCTGAAATTTATAAAACTCTTACACATTTATTTGTTGAAATGTAAGATTTTCGTAAAATTTCATGATATTTTAAAAAAATTTAAATTTTGAGAAATTGCGATACACAAAATGTTGAAGATTTCATAAGAATTAGTTGCAAACAGCTTAAATTATTTTTTGTCTTTTGGTGTTATCTCTTACCAAATTTTTAAGATTGAAATCATGTAAGTTTTGAAAAGTAAAATGATATTTTTTGTTGTCTCAAACGACGTTATGTGAATTGTATATATGTTTTCAACTATTAACGTACATTTATATTTGACTTTTTCCGAGATGTAAGAATCCAAATATGTCTTGACATTTTTTTAACCAATTATCCAATTTTCCAAATTTTTTTTTTTGATATCAAAAAATTGCTAGAGATAAGCAATTTTCTTTAGTGCATTAAAAACTATTTCATTGTTTTCAAAATTTACTAGAAATCTCAAGTAAAAATACATATTATAAAATTGTTTTGGAAGGAAAATAAAAATTAAGCTGTTACGGAGCTAAAAAGAATATCAAGGTACAATCTGCAAGGAATTATAAAGCTCTTTTCTGAGGTGAATTGAATATGACGACTAAATAAATATTTTTTTTTATTTAAAAACCACTTTATATCGAGAAATCAACGTGTTAAAATCGCTCATAAAATTTTAAATAAGAGCCCAAGAATATGCAGTCAAAATAAAAAAAAGTGCTATGAATGAAAGAAAAAAGCAAATATATATACAAAATGTATTGCATAGTTTTAAGCGCTTTAGGCTCATGTTAATTTCATAATGATTCTCAATTTTTTCATCACAAAAAAGCATTGCTAGGCTATTTTTACTTATACGCAATTGTATTGTTTGTCATTGTAAGTGTAACTTATGTTATGTATGTACTAAATTATCATATAATTATTTTTTAAATTAATTTTAACGTATTTGTTCCAGTCTTTGTTAATTAATTAAAAAATGGTCATAACATTTTTTCTTATACTCTTAACGCTGTTTTCTAGTAAGTTGAAAGAGAAGTATTCGGAAAACATGAAAACGATTTTTTATCTGGTTTTGAAGTTTATTTAGTTCTTTGGAGTTTATTTGATAAATAATAGAGGCATTTAATGCGAAAGAGTTGCATATGGTATACTCAAGCAAATATTGTTACACAAAAATATGCAATGTCAAATGTTCAATATGATTGAATTGAATTTGTGATTTTGCATTGCATAATTTTCGGCTTTCTGTCAGTATGTTCTATTGGAATTGAGCTCATTTTTGAAATTTATTAATATGTGAGTAACGTCTGTGTGATTGTTTTTGTTTCTTTAAATATTTGTTTGGTTTTTAATTTTCTTTAATTCAGGACTGATTATGCCATACGTATTATATTTTATTTTTTTAAATTCGTATTTTTGACCGAAGCTTTTAGCTAAGTTATTAGAATTCATCCCTATATAATATGTTATAAAAAAATGTCCTTAATTGTTTTTGTAATGCGTGTTGTAGATATGTTTACTTCTTTAAAAAAAAGTGTTCTTTATGAGCAGTTAAATAATAATAATGGTTTTTTAAATATTTAGAGCACTTATCCATAAGAAGGAAAATGCGAAACAATTTCTTTTGAGTTGTTTTGTTAAATTTATTTAGTGGTAGTTAAGTAATATTAGTTTCTTGCATAGCAATTTTTTAAGCTTCTCAGAATTTATTTCGTCAATTTGCTTAAGAAGAAACAAAGTAGTGTTTGATATGCCTAAAATGCAGCGTAACGCGTCGATATTTTGAACTTAGAAGGCTCCAGTAATTCACGGCTTTGCCGATTTATGACGAATATATGACGAATAATCGGAAAAGACTTTTTTAATAAACAAACATTTTTATTTATAACATGTCGTCGACCGTGTAGTTTTAGATGATGAGTCTTCATAGTGTACAATTTTTTTCAGACTAAAATTAAATTCTGATATCTTTGCATTGGATACTTAAGTCAGTTTTTTATGAAAGTACTCCTTATGTGTCATATACATGCTGGTGAAATTTTTGGTACGGAAATTAAACGTCGATGTGTAAAATATGTGTCAGTACACTCGACGAAGTTTTAGTACATTCGGTACAACGTATGAATCTTCAGTGCATGTGGCGCATTTTCAATATATTTTCAGTACATTTGCACTATTTTTAATAACTACCATTTTTATGCTGAAAAATGCATAAACAACTGTTGGTGTCCATGACGCAAAACAACATTTGCTCTCTTAAAAAATAATCGCTTTTTCAGTTTAGTATTATTCTAAAACATTGTTTCGAAATATAGATTTTATAAAAAATTTTATAAAAGCAAGTTTTTTTCATATTATAACAACTTTATGTCTTGTTCATTATAAAAACGCTCTTAGTCTCATTCAAATGATATGCAGCTAATGTTGTTTTTGAAAAACCCATAAAGTACTTTTGAAAAATATTGTAATATTTATAGGTACATTTTTATTTTATAGTGGCTGTACCTACGAGAGTTTCTTACACATAGCGCTGTCTGTTCGGGGTATAGCCGATGATTTAAATACGCAAAACTGATAATATATTTGCCACACTTGTTCGACTATTCCAAAAACTGTTTACTTATGCCTGCATAAGTTGGCTTAAAAAAAAAGTAATCAAAGTTAACCTCAAAATTTCATTTAAAGTTTAGAAATTTTTATACATAAAAATATTTTATAAAAAAGTAGCTAAATGTTTATATTAAAACACCTAATAATTGAAAAATGAGTCCTAAGGAATAACGATTTCCAGTCTTCCAGAATTCAGAATAGACTTCAAAACTGTGTCCTTACAAATATTAAAAATATCCCAAATAACGAGTCTAAGAAAATTTGTTGAACAAAATAGTTTTTAAAAAAAATATGACTCAAACAAAAATGTTTTCGTGATAAGCTAAAAATATCAATAGCGGTATTCACGATCAGTAGTATTTTTAGGATTTCTTTTAAATGTTTATAAAATTTACTACATTGTAAGCGGTCTGAAATGTATGCTTGTTTCTTTTGACGCATGTTGATTTTGACATGATTCATGATTTAAATATTCTTGCAAGTTGCCAAGCTCATTCCAGAAGTGCAATAGGGTTTTGTCATTGTATTTTTGATATTTAAAGTGTTTACCTTACGATTTTAAATTTACTACATATATCAAATTTATCAAAAATACACAATACAAGACCAAATGCTACGGATCGTGGTTATCACTAAGATTTTTTCTTAAAACAAAAATATTTTTCTGACTTATAAATATTTGTTTTCAAACAAAACCATTTGCCGCTTGATGTATTTAAAACTTAAAATATATTTTGAAGAAAAAATTTTTGGTCATAAGACATTAAAAATAAGATACTTTTGACAGAATGTGGTCTTCGACACAATCTCGTAATCAAATAAAAATATAATTTGCTAAAAAACTAAAGAAAATCAAAAATTATTTAAGCAAAGCTTAAACAGAAAATAAAAACAAAAAAAAAATATTTAGTTGAAGTTTTTACTTTGAAATCATAATTAAATGTATTTATTTCTATTAGATAATTAAATTGTTTTACTTAAGAAAATATATACATTTGACTGGTGGAAATTAACTCGCAAAATTCTTTCTAAATTTCGAATGAGCTCGTAAGTGAATCATATATTTTTAAACACTAAAAAAACTGACAGAAGTTCTAATACATAAGGTGTCCGATTCTAACTTTTGGAGAAATGTTTTTTTTTTTTTAAAGTGACATCGACATATGCAGCTGCTTAAATTAAAGACTAAAATAGTTTGGGTTCAGAATATAAAGACTTAACATTGTATTTACAAATAGGACCACTAGTTACATGTGAGTTTATTAATAGGTAGGAGCTAATCAACGAGTTACGACTGCATTGATTTTTATTTTGTTAAAAAGAAAAATTCACAATTAAATTGAATTACCACTATTTAAATTGATACATTTACAGCTATTAAGTTTTTATTTGTATTTACACGATTACTTATGAAAAAATATATTGTGTTACTAAATTTATTATTGTTATACTTTTTTTGTTAAGCTTACTAGCATTTTTGTGAATTTTTTGAAATTTTCTTGAAAATTTCTATTAAGAAAATTTTAATCGTTTTGTAAGTTTGGTTTTGTTAACATATTAAAACTACTGAATTATTGTTTTTTGGTTAAATAAAGTTCAGTTTTCTGTTCTATTTTGACGCTTAGAGCTTTTTTACATATAAACAAAAAAATTATACACTTAGCAAAATAAGTAAGTGATAGATGAAATGGAACAAAAGTTAAAATAAATTAAATGATATATACAAATAACAATAAAATATAACACACAAACATACATAAAAATGTTAGCGTTTTTAACGGACGGCATTTTAAATTATCAGTTGATTATTTGAGTAATCATAAAATTTTAACGTAATACCCAAAATAAATGAAAAGAAATATTGAATATAAAAAGCAATGCAATAACACAAGCAAAACAGAGTGGAAATATCATACTGTCATAACATAAAATATGCAAAAAATATTTTTTATTGTTAATTAAATGAGAAGTACCCACAAATATGCAATCTGATAGCCTTATTCGATTAATTATCCGGTAACTAGCCTTTTGTTTCTGCTTCAAATTTTATCTCTTCAACTTCTCACAGACTTCTACTCAACAATACAAAACGAAAAATATTCTGGAAATTTATTTAGAATTTCTGAAGTAAATATTTTTGAATGGAACTTTAAAGAGCTTAAGTATACCACTCTTTGTAAATTGTAGTATGGACACCAACCCAGTTACTGTGCTATTTCACGAAAGAGGACAAATGCCGAGTAGAAACGGATGGAGTTGATGGTTATGGTAAAATGTAATTTTCAACTAACTATGTAGGTGACCATTTGCGTCAGGCATTGTCTGAGTTTATTGCCATTTCCCGTAGATCTCTGATTTCTGTGGTCTTCGGCATTGTCCGCGTAGCATTGTGGGTCATCTCAGCTCTTCACTTTTTCGACAATTTTTGAGGTTGAGCTCCTCATCCAAAAGTTTTTGCCTTGTGTTGGGGATGCTGTTCGCATGTCTTATCTTATATGTTCAATCGATATGCTTTTGATTCAATAATATTGTATGTAAAATTTAACATTGAAGATGTTCCTGTTGCACCAAATTCACAGAGTTTTGCAAAGAAAATGAAAAGAGTGAACAACTGTAAATTACGACAGATTTAGTCATTATAGCACGGGTAGTATTTTTCATCAGAAGCAATACCTTCCATTTTGAGTTTTATTATGAATTTTTAATATTTTGATCAAAAAACACTTTTTTTTTAAGTTTCAAACAAACAGATAATTATCAATTCGGAAACAGCTATAGAAAATTCATTAGAAACAAAAGGGTTTTGCTCAGGGTAAAGTTTTGTTTTAAGGTTGTTATGTTAAGACTTCATGATAAAAGCTCAGGCAGAAGTTATTGTTCAATCTGAAGAAGATTAACACGTGATTTACTGGTATGGATGCGTCAAAAATTCCCAACTTTCAACAGCCCTGTCTGAAATCGATATGTTAAACAACAATTTTGGGAGTCGGTGTTTGTTAATTGTGTTTCCTCAAATCTGCTACTTAAGACTATGATGCATTTTTTTTGAGCAAATTTGATTATCATTTTAAATACTTTGAAAAACATTTTGGAAATTTTTCAATTGAATAGGAGAAGTATAATTGTATAAATGTAGGACACAAACAATGAGTTCTCAGGTAGTGTTAGGTGGAATTATATTTTAAGGAATTGTCTTAAGTTTTTTATTAATGAGATGCTAAAGTGAAACGCGTGAACTAAGTAAATGAAAATGTGTATGTAGTACTGAGAAAAGCAGGCAATAATATTTGTTTTATATAAAAATGACAAATTAAAAACAACTGTGGACTGAAATTTTTTGTAACATTTTATTGTTTCTGATATCAATGCGTTTTTTGTTTTCTCATTTCGATGCAACAATTTTCAAAACGAAACAAAAATAAATAAATTAATAAAAAATTATATGCAAATAACTTACAAATTTTCATACATTTCTAACTAACTAAACTAGCAATTAAATTAAAGTTAAACGTATGTAAAAAACTAACAACAAGTGAGAACTTAAAATTGCGAATACTAAATTGTAAATTGGCTAAAATAAAACTAATTAAAATTATGTACTCGGTTTGGTTTTTTTTTTGTTTTTTACATTTTTACATTGATAAATTTTTACAAACAAAATAATTAAAAAAATTAAAACAAAAATTCTCAGGCTAAAATAGAAATACCAAATATTTAATTTTTTATTAATAAATTTATTATTAATTTTATTTTTTTTTTAAATTTTTACACAATATTTCTTTTTTAAATTTATATACAATTTTTTACAAATTTTTTAATGTTCTGCTTGCATTACACATTGTTTTTTCTAAAATTTTTGATATTTTTTTTGCTTATTTAATGCAAACTCTCTAGATATATGCACATACATATCTAGTTACGTTAAGGTTTTAATTTTTTACTATGAACACATGTATTCCAAAGATTTTTTTTAACATTAGTTTGATAATTTATTTATATTTTTCTTCTTCATAATTAGTTTAGTGTGTGAAATGTATCTTTCTTCAGTTTTAGTTTAGTGTGAAATATAGGTAGATTTTCTTAAAATTTTTGGGTTTTTTGTAATAATTAAAGTCATTTTTGGAGTAGCTATATTAAATGAACGACTGGCTTATTTGGCTACCGAAATTCCTATTTTTTTCATAAATGAAATTGCAAATTTCTGCAGCCAAATGGTAGTAATTTTTGAACTAAAATTTGGTATATAGCATTCACATGCCATGCACTGTAATCTTATATTTCAGATTTAAAAATATTTTAGCAATATACAGAAGCGCATTTATATGTATAAAGTTTTGCTTATTTCTGATATTACTATAATATTACTTTACACTTGATCGAAACATTGTGAAACATATACATATCCGTGCCTTAGAACAAAATAATATTAAGTTCAAAATTTATATTTAAAGTTTTTTTGAATCACATTTATTTGAATTTCGCGCTCTATTCAGTGTTCTTCCATAAAAGACGATTGAAGTTAAAATTTTCCAAAAAATGTCAGTTCTATTTGTTTTGTAAAAAATATTTTTTTTGTATAGTATATTACTATATTATTTAGTTCTTAAAAATCTTGCTAGAATCAGTATTTATGTAAATAAGCATTATCCTAATACACTTTAAATCATTAATTTGTACAGGTTACAAAACAAGTATAAATAACATTTTCTGACTTTAACCCTTTTGCACTGACTTACGGATATGTACACTGTAAGAACTTTGCCATATGTACATTTCTCATATGACTATTTTCCAACTAATAATTTAGAAAATAAATAAGAAATAATGAAATAATTCGATTATTATGCACGTGGCAAAGCCTGAAATAAGAAATTTAGTTCAATTAACACTAAAAATCCATTTAAAAAATGTTTCTTTGATGTCTCTTTTGAGCTTAGTTCTTAGGTTCTTAGACCATAAGATCACTTTGCTTAAGATCACTGTCTGTTTCATAAGTGAAAGGGAAATAATTTCTTATAAACAAAAATAAATGTTATAAAAAAAAAACTTGAAGGTTTCATCGAAGTTTATTTGCTGTGAAATTTAGTAAGTAAAAATTTTTCAGTATAGTTTGCAGCGCATTAGCTAATTTTTGTTTCTCGAAGAAAGAGAGTAGCTCTTTTATTTGGTTTTTTTTTCTTCTATTTTTGTTTGATAACAAATGATGACAGCCATTTTCGAGTGAATGGCTTCGTAAATATGAAAAACTGCAGAATATGTTAAAAGAACTGAAACCATATCTATGTTACTTAAGTCAACTGCTTAGTGTGGTGTATCGTCTGCTAGAACACTTAACTCATATTTTCTTTTGAGAAATAAAGCCGATGCTGTATTAATTATAAAAAGTGCTTAATATCGGAAAAAGTTGGGAATTCTCTCATTCAAAGTTCTGGCTAAGACAGCAGAGAGTCACATCACAGCAATGTCTTTGCTATGGGACATCGTCGACAGCAAAGTAGTAACTTAGATTGGCCGCTTTGTGCACGAGACTCAACATATGCTGACTGTATTTATTGAGCCTCTTTGAAGGAACAACAGGGTATTGGTAACTGCATGCCAATACTCGCATATAATCCATATCATAACACCAGATATATCCTTAAGACTATCTTATTTGGAAAAATCGGAGATATCAACTTTTTGACACAGATAAATGAGGCAAGAGTAAATATCAATGAAAATATAGGCGGTGCCAAGTCTTCCATATGGAGAAAAACCAACATTTTGACGTATAAAAGACTTACTACATATATGTGGACATCTAACAAAAACAACCTCTTTCGATCTATAGTAATAATTCAATATACATAGCGTAAGTCTTGCGTTGAAGCAAAGAGTTTCTGCTGTATTGAATTATTAACTTAGATCGTTTTGTCAAATATTCACAGATATGTCGCTTATGGTTTGTAGAAGGTTTTTGGCATAATTAAGTTTGGTTAAAGTGGGCAATGCCACTCCTCCATATAAAAGAAAATTCGAAATCATTATATCTGATCAACTATTTCAAGCAGATGAATGAGACTGAATGGGAAAAATGTGAAAAAATTTTTACCATCTCGGATTTTAACTTAGAATTTTATTTTCAAAATTTCATTACGAATGTTCAATTTTAAACATCAAGCAGTACATTCTTCTTTATTCAATTGACGATTGGCGTGGAATGGGTTTTTCGGTACTTTTGATTACCATATTTGAGCATGTGCTCAAATGAAAACATTTAAAAGTTTAAATACTCCTACGTCAAATATTTTCTTTGCATTGCTATACTAAGCTTCTCGATTAGAAAAACTTGAAGAGCATGAACTGTTTAGCGTAGATGTATTTCAAAACCCACAATCCAATAAGTTTATGAGATTGATTTTGAAAAAAAGAATTCTGGTCAAGCTTTTTCATCCGTAAGAATTTAAGCGTTCTTTATATTCTAAAACTGAATTATTTTGTTCATTATTCTCTTTTAAAGTGCATCAAATATTTAGTTAATTGATATCCGTTGGAGTTTCTAAAACTGACAAACTTTTAATTTGTGAGACCATGGAATAAAAAGAGACGCATTTTCAAGCTCTTACTTCATACTTTTTAGACTAGTTTTACTTAAATGTAAAATCTCATTTGATATATAAGCTACAAAGTTTAGCTATATACAGTGAAAGCTCGTTAATCCGAATTAATGATTGCAGACCCTAATTCGGATTAACGATATATTCGGATTACTGAATAGGCTGTTTTTATGTATAATACATATATGAAATAACTCTTTATACACCAAATTTCTCCACTAAAATCTTTCTAGATTGTCCGCGATTTAATGCTTCAATTATTTTAAGCTTATCTGCTAATGATAGCGTTCTATGTGCACGTTTTTCGGCCATATTATACTAAATTCAAATTGAAGTTTTTGCTTACAATGCCAATCAATAACTAAACGCAATAAGACACAAATATTACACATATACTTCTCATCACATACAATATTAATCATAGTAGGCTCTGAATCTCAATGATGTCCCGTTAGTTTTCTATATTTCATTCTTGCTTTTGTCAAAAAAGTTTTGCAAACCTAGACACAGCAATAAAAAACAGAAGAATAAAAATAAAATAAAAATTCGGATTACAGAATTGCAATAAATGTGGAGTATAGAGTATGTAACGCGTTATAAATTCAATTCGGATTACTGGATAATTCGGATTACACGCCTTCGGATTAACGAGCTTTCACTGTATCAATTTAAAGATCATAAGAAAAACCCATTCGCTTGCATGTGAATACCATGAAAATGACTCTTGAAATTTATTTTCTTTTCGAGCTAAAATTAACAAATCTGATTTAGGAAAGAACTTAAAAAAATATATAGTGAATTGAAAAAAAATCTTCCTATAATTTGTTATTATTTTTTTTTATTTATCTGACCTATTTAAATTTACGTTAACTTAGTTACTTAAATATCTTACACAAGTCTCAAACTTTTCATTTTATTTTTACAAATTTAGTTTTTTTATAACTACAACTACTTTGCTTTTATACTATACAATTTTCACACTTTTTTGGTTTTGAATTAGTTATCGTTACTTTATCTAAATAAAGGGCAAAATATATGCAAACGAAATCAACAAATCATAAAAATACGTAATTGACATTTTGCTTGTCAAAATGAATAAAAAAAAACTCCTATAGAAATTAGCAAAAAATACTTAAAAATTACGTTACAATTAATTAATATTAAATGTTTTTTTTTTAAATTTACTATTTAAATTAAAAATAACTAAAAAGTAATGACTTTTTTCTTTCATGTGGGCACCTTACGCCACATTGTTTCGTAGTTTTTCTTTTTACATATTTAATAATACTAAAATGTATTAAAATTATTATTTTGTTTAGCTTAAGGGTTTTCTGAATTAATTTTAAATTTAATTAATTTGTTTTTTTTTCTAATTTAATTCAATTTAGCTAATTTTGCATTTGTTCTTTTAGAATGGAGGAGTACTAGCAAAAAATTAATTAATGTAATTAAATTTATTAAATTTTGTTGTTGGTGTTTTGCTTATTTCGGATTTTTTGTTTGTTTAATCATTCAATTTTAAATTTCTTTATTTATAAATTTTAATTAAGAAAAAATTATTAATTTAATAATTAATTAATGTGTGTACAAAATGCGCCAATTATTCAACTTGTGATGTTTGGTTTTGTCAAATGTATTTCTGTGTGTATGAGTGCCTGTCTTTTTTTGTTTTTTTTTTTTTTTTGTAGCAACATCAAAAGCAAAAACCTTCAGAAAATACAATTACTCGTACAGCAGAACAAAATTTGGCTTTTGTTATTTGAAATTTAAAATATATAAATTGAAAAAATAATTTCATATAATCTAAGCATTTCCTTAATGTTTTGTTTGAGCACAGTGAGAAAATAAAAAAGATATAGATAGAGAGAACGAATATTCTTATTGGCATTGGTTATGGGTATTAAAACCAAGAAACCATAGTTTATACATGCTCTACAATGGAGTAATAGACAGGACCTATAGATAGAGTTAGCAGTCCAGATATAAGAGGCGGTTCTCCTGAAGGTCAAAAACATGTAACAGATGCATGGCGTTGGCAAGGCTGGATCGTGCTCGTGAGACTGTTTTTTGCAAGAAAACTTGCTAGAGAGCGCAGTTCTTATCGGAAATGAAAAAATTTTTATTTAAACTAAGGCGTTTACGGAGGCGTTGGAGGCTGGATTTTTAAACAAAATTGTCTATTTTAATTGTTTGTGTCATATCAGTCGTTTGGTTCGTTTATTTGAAATTGAGTGTACTTGAATTTTTTTATGTAATCACCGCATGAATGCAATATACCAGGATATTTTATTCCAAACCGAAGTCAAATGCCTTGAAAATGGTTTGAAAAGTGCACATCTTCTGAGACGCGAACTGATCAGAGGATATTTTGTTCAATCAAAATTTGACAAATGACAAATTACCCTAAACATTCAGGTCGCGTTTTGGAAACACAACGACACATATGATGCCAATGGTAGCAAATTTAAAACAATGCAAAATTACAGAATTCGCCATCACAAAAACTGGTCAAAAATTTAAAGCATACTTACAGGCACTCGTAATTAATTATACAGATGAAAGAGAGAGAGAGAGAGAGCTGAGAGTTTTAGTTTTGTAATTTCTTTGATTTATGTAAAAAAAATGCTTAGACGTTAATAAAAAATTATTTTAAGTGACGTATGTATTTATGTAGGGTATTTCCACATAGATCATTGTAAGCATTTAATATAACTATTTTTCATAAAAATATAACGCAGATTAAAGAAAAATAATTTTCGATACGAAACATACGGAAAGAATAAATAAAGAAAGAAATATCTTGTGAACTTGTAATTAGTACGACATTTTTAAGAAATCATTAAAAAATGTTATGAGAAATTAACAAAATAAAATTAAAAATTATAAAACCATAACACTCTATTAAAGCTGATTAAATCAAATTAATGAAAAAACATTGTTCGTTGACCATTTTTTTACATCAGAAATCATTAGCTTGGATTTATACTTTCCTTTATTTACAAACTTTCGAAAAAATTAAAAAAAAAATTAGAAAATTATTTACAAGCAAAAGTTATGAGAAGCCTTTTCAGAAACAAAGATGAATTGCATTTTAAACTTTTTTTGCCATCGTTTGTGTCTGTGTGCGTGGACGGTATTCAAAGCTGCTATTTTTTGTTTTTATTCAATATATTTACAAATTTTAATTCTTGTTTTCGTATTTTTTATTATATTTACATTTAATGTTTCTCATTTAATTTTACGTTTTTACAAATTGCAACCTAAAGAAAAATTGCATTATTTTCAGTCAATTTTTGTTTTAATTTATATCGTTTATATATTTGAAAATGTTAAATAATATTTAAGTTTTTAAAAGCAAAATGAGTTGCAAAACTAAGCAAAATTCTGAATTTGATCTTCTTTTCTAGTGATTTTTAAATAGTCAACAAACAGTATATCTTCAGAGAAATCATTACCAGTATTTTTGAATTATTTTTTCAAAATATCAAAGCAAAATGTAAAAATTTCCTTAGTATTTTATCTGATGATCTTAATTTTTGTGTTTTTTTACTTAAGCTCAATCTTTATGTTTTTAAAGATTTGTACTTTTAATTACAAGTTTCGGGGAGATCAAGTAAATTAAATAACAACTTTTTTGATGTTGTATAGCAATAAACATATATCGATATATATCCTAATATCTTGCACATTTACTCAAGTTAAATATTTCTTTTTGGTTACAATGAAACGTACTTCATTTTAAAGATATTTTTAGTATAATTACTTTTAACACGGCCTCAATGTCATTATTCCTTTACGCGACTTTTCAAATGGGCTACGTAATGCTATACACAATAAAAGTTCATCTTTTCATTTTCCAAGAGCTTTAATTTCGGCTATTTTGAAACCCTCAAATGTGAGAGTTGTTTACTAGGATTTGTACTTAATTTTTGATTCCTCCAAAGCTTAAAGGTAACAAAATTCAGGAAAAACAAGATAGCTCGACTTTCGAGTACTTTACAACGAGGACACGTATTCCGTCGGCCCTAAGTGAAATTGTGCAGAAAAAACAATACTATTCTAAAATTTAATTGACACATCCTTTTATGAAATTTAATGTTGCTTAGCTCATTTCCGTTTATGACTTCAGAAAGATTTATCTTTTTGCTTTAAGTTAGACCTTTGTACTGTATTTTGTATGCAGTTAAGAGTTAGTCAGTTTCATGGAAAATATCTCGAAGACAATTTAAAAGATGCAATCGATATCTAAATTTTTGAAATTCCAAAAGGCAGATATTTAACTTTACGCCGATTAAACGTATTTCGGAATGCAATAATTCAATTCTAGGAGTCGTTTTATCAACATTACCTTTAAAAGTAAATTATGTACAAAGTAAAATATATATATATATATGTATATATATATTTATATATATATATATATATGTATATATATATATATATATATTGCAATTATATATTGAAAAACCTGATTTAGCTCAAACAAAATATTTTAAAATTTTTACAAATGAATTTTTGATGGCAGTTTCATAATTTGAAAAAAAAATAAATACAGATTTTTATGTAATTTAGATGACATTAAAGTGTTAAAATTAAAATTAGATGTATACATAATAGCTTTAAGTTATATTATATGCTCAAAATCAGTTAGCACAAATATTATAGTTTCCAACACTTAATTGTAATAATCTAAGCAATGCAGTTTGATTGCATAGTTTTAGGCGCTTGTTTTTTTTACACAATCAAATGTTGAAACTCGTCAGTATTAGTTAATTTTTCTAAGTCCTTAAGATTTCAAATTCTTGTTTCTAAGTAAAACATTGTAATTGTGGGTTATTATGTTTTGATTTCTGAAGAGATCGGCCGTTTAATTAATTTTAATATTTAAATATTTTTCAGCATTTTATTTTGGTTTCTTAAGTCAAATTTTGCAGCAGCTCATTACAAAATCGAATTTCAATTTTGCTTTCTCTTTACCTCATTTTTGTCTTGTAATTTTGTAATTGTATGTTGCGTGTTGTTGTCAAAATTATTGCTATTTCTATGTTTAATATTTTTTTTTATTGAATTTTTTTTGTCTGCATTTTCATACACACACATATATATAAATATTTAACAATGTTTTGTTTTTGTATTTTTTTTTCTTCTTTTGAACGGCACGTTTATGCATTCTCTTTTAGCTGTATTTCTTTTACATTTAATTAATTTGTTTTTTCTTTTTTAAATTTTTACATCAGTTTTTTGTGTTTTAAATTTAAAAATAATTTAATAATTTATTTACTTTAAGTACTTCTTGCTCTAGTTTTGAAATGTTTTCGATGTTTTTTCCTATTTTTTGTGTTTTTGTTTGCTTTTGTTTTAACTTTTAGTTTTCATTATTCTAGTTTGCTTTTTTCACATTCTCTAACATTACTATCATTTTCAAACAGCTTTTGTTGTCGTTTCTGGCGTCCAACGAAACATTTCACAAGGCCAAAATATAGCGCGAATCGTCTTTTTTACTATTTGCGAATAAAAAATGGTATAAAATTATATGTTCAAGGGATTTTTTATAAAATGTGTTTTAGGTGAAAGTCCATTAAATATATTGTTGTCTAGCAATTTATGTTGCAGTTGTAATAATTAAATAATTAATAAATTTATTTAAAACATCAAACAACAGTTATTCGCTGATGTCTAGTACAAATAAATTTATTTTTCAAGTGTAGTATTGAATATATTATCATGAGAACTTATCAAGGCTTAACTGGAGAAAATAAGTAGATATACTTTTCCACACAAAAACTGAAAATCAAAAACAAATAATATTTTGGATTGCTGATGCAAAAATATTTTGAAACGTTCTCAAAAAATTCCATTGAAATTATTTTTTTTTTTTTTGGTAGAAAAAAACGTCACACAAATTTATTTTCATTCAACAGAAACTATATACATATCAATAAATGCTTCAGTTTTTAGAAATAGTGTTTTAGGCACATTTTCCAAAAAAAATTTATTAATCAAGTCGATGGGAAAAGGAAAAGATGCTGTTCGGAAGTCACTAGGTGAGGTTTAACGCCTGTTTCTTAAAAAAAAAACATATGATTACATCAATCAATGGTAAAAGGTTAATTGAAACCCATTGGGGGATACCGTGGAGACGAGACGATCAGGAGTTTTTGCTCTCAGCTTAGTTTTTCCACAACTTAAGATAGCAATGAAAAAATCAAATAAATTTACTGCTAATCGCAAGAGAAAGCAAGTGACATAAAATAAATTGGTAAGGAACCGCATACAACTTTTTTAATAGAGATATACATTAGAATCTGATGAAAAAAGCTTTGATTAGCTTCAAACTAAACTATTAAAAAAAAGCTTTGCCGGTACAATTGTTCAAACATAAGCCATCAGTGACCTAAGAAGATATGGTAATCAGAAATATTTAGTGGAGCAGTTAGGAATATCACTGATAAATCAGACGCATGGCTTTTGTGTGATGCAGTTGAATACAATGCGTTCAAAAGTAATGTGATAAGGACGAGTAAGCAGAGCTGTTGTACCAGATTACGAAAAACTCGTGTTGTTGCATAGCTATACAGTGACGTCGAGACCGAAGCGAACTGCTTATATAGATACTAATATCAATGTGTTGCATTTGTGCCAGCAAAGGTTAAGCGAATTGCAGGGTGTGCTGCAGTTTGTAAGATAAATCCCTCTTATATATTTAATCCATAGATTTGATATGATAATGATATCAATGAAAATTAACACATTTATCTAAAATCACGATATTGCAACTTGTTAAAAACAAATTGATGGCAACAAAATCAAAAAATTTTCAAAATTTTATAATTTTTGAGTTTTTTTCACTTTTTTCCAATATTTTACAAAAATTTTATGTGATCTCTTCCGCTGTAGACGCCAATTCGAGCCGCCATTCTGATGATTGCAAAAAGTCAAACGATATTGTTTCAACAAAAACTTTAAGCCCCGTTAGGTCTTTTTATTTAAACTGGGATGGAAGAATGGGGTGGCCCACTTAACAGAGAATGACTCATATATGCTAACGGAACAATAACCTTTTGTCACTTAAGCTATCTTATGGAAAATTGGCTAATCTTTAACTTTTTATCAAACAGACCACTGCCCTGGGTTGTCAGTATGTATCATGGTGGACACTTAGCAAACATCATGAGATTCTGTTTTCACAAGCCTTAGAGCACATAATGTCGTCAGCTCTAGAGGTGTGCACTCAAAAAAATTTTTTCAAACGCACTCAGCGAGTTTTTTTTCCGGAAATAGTCACATATATCGTTTCGGAGTTTCAATCAGCACTAAATTAATTTTCCGAAAACATTTGTTTCATCTTCTTAAAAAATTATTTCATAATATAATTAAAGAAATTTTTAAAAATTGAACTTACCCAGTAGTCAAACGTCGGTTTCGATACTAACAGCAAGGGCACTATTGTGTCTTAAGGTTAAACTATTACTGCCCATGGATTGCTTATAGCCATTATGATGCTGCTGTTGCTGTTGACTAAATTGCTGTTGCTGTTGCTGCTGATGATGTTGCTGCTGTTGCTGCTGCAGATGCTGCTGCTGCAGCTGTATTTGTTTATCGATCGATGGTTGTGCTCCTAAAAATGGAGCCACTGCTCGACCAGTATGATCAGTCAGTCCTGGTGTTGATTCAACACCATCATCTAAATCCATCATATCCGATGAGGATTCAGACAATGATGATTTCTTTAAGTGTTGACCTACTTGTAATTGTTTAACGTAAAAGAAGGAAAAACGTGACGTGGTGCGCGATGTGACGTGAGGTAAGAACACAAGCAAGCAACATACACAGTCAGTTAAAAAAAAAATACGAAAAGAGGAACATGGAAGAAAATACAAAATAAATTCAATTATTTTAGTTATTTTTGTAACACATGTGATAGGCGTATTAGCAAATTTGTATCTTATGGTTCTTTGTTATGGATGGCTCCAACTTACCTAATGTACCAGGTAAATATGGACAACTAGTAACGTGATTAAAGTTTTGGCTTTGCATTTCCTCCTGATCCGTTTCCCTATGATAGAAGTAGTTGAAGTTGCTGACGATGACCGGTACCGGAAGAGCAATTGTCAAAACACCAGCGATGGCACAAAGTGATCCCACGATTTTACCCCAAACACCAACCGGTCTGTTTGGCATTAGATATCGAATCATATTTTCGCATTGCAATTCAATTTGCATTGGCATTTTAGATGTTTCAATTTCGATTTTCAATTCCAATTTCGATTTCAATTTCGTATGCAATTCGCATTTGTTTTTGTTTTTTGATTTTGTTTGCAGTAAGCATTTCATTTCAATTCATTTCAATTCGGTTCAATTCATATCAATTGATTTTTGATGGGTAATTAATTTAGTTTTTATTTGGATGGATTGGAAGAACAACGAACGATCGAACGAACGAACGATGGTTAAAAACGAACAAATGAAGAGTAAAAATAAAAGTAAAAATGTAATTTCTCTTTTTGTTTTAGTAAATTTCATCATCATCATCATATCTCATATGAAAGAAATTTGATTAATAATATGAATAAAATAGTTTACAATAACAAGTATTTTCATTAAGGATACGAACGAGTATAAGAAAATATATTACGATATAAGAGCGTTATATTGAGTACAAGAAGAAGTAGAAGAGCAGGAGATGGTAGAAGAAGATACATGTACGAGTAAGTCAAAATGGTGTTTTACAAAAATATCAACTACAGAAAATTAGATGGTTTAGGGTTAGAAAAATACGCGAGAGTAACATACAAGGGTTAAAGGTTGGAAAAGTTAACTCGAATGATAGTGAGAGTGAGAGAAATAAAGCATAAAGTGAGAGCTGAAAAAAGGATATTTGGGAATCGATAGCGGATGGATAAAGGAAACAGTGGGAAATTTCTGCAATTTGTAGGAAACTAAATTTTTTTACATCATACGTGTACTTTGTAAATCTGTATATTGAAAATAATGTGACAAGTGTTAATTAACATAAGCTAAAGTGTATTCGGCAGTGTTAGTTCTACGCAGAGTATATGTATCGGAATATTCATAAGATATCAAATACAAGTGTACCGGGATGATTGAGACGTGTATGTATATGAAAATGAGCGCACAACTTAAAACCAAAAAGAGGTTTGAATTATTACAAAAAACATCAAAATGTATAAGCAATAGAGAGAAAGAGAGATAGGGCAGGAAGAGAGAGCGCTGTTGTGTGTATGAGAAAAAAGCATTGCATTCCAAACATGACAAAATTACAATAGTGACAACATTCCGTACGAGCATATGTGGAGCTTGTGATAGATTTTTCTTTAAAGCTTCATTGATGTTGATGGGAAAAAATTAAGAAAAAAAGTATAAAAAAAACTTAAAAAACATTAAAAGAACAGAAGACTATAGATTGTACAAAAATTATGACTTCATTTTAAATTTTTTTCATTGCTAAGTACATAGCCTCAAGTACTTTAGTAGAAAAGCAGGACGACCCAGATGTGTTATTCTCACAAATAAGAATTCTTTACTTAATTAAACATCATTACATGTTGCTAAGGAGAGATAATACCATTGACTCTCATGGATAGTTTTTTAATATATTTCTTACTGAAATTCGAAGAATTGATAAACAAAATTTCATGTTTCTTACAAAATAGTTAAAACAGTTTAACCACCTTTGAATCTATACATGAGACTTATTAATTTAAAGTAGTTGCTTTAATTTTTCAAGTTTTTATTTTATTCCCTCATAAACTAAAACCTCTATTTATTTTTTACTCAAGAGCGTCTGACCAATAATTAATTTTGAAAAAAGTTTTGCTGACACTGAAGAAATATATATCTACAGAATATACATTTCGAGCTAACAAACTTTCAATAAGAGCGTAAATTAAGAATCAATGGACTTTTAGAAAATGTCTTTAAAATAAACACCGAACAATATTTTTTAATGTTTGTTGTTTTATGGGTAAATGTTAGACTTCCGATTAAATACGAATATGATTTTCTCAAATAGATACCTTCGCGCCTTAAGCAGTAGCTCATCTATATTAAAGAGCATACTGCGGCGTTGAGTCGCAGCACGTAAGCCTTTGGTGGTGTACCCTATACCGATCATACCAACTTTAGTTTATTTTCTAATATCAACATAACAAGCGTGTCAACATTTTTTTTGTTTTTATTTGAATCATTATTAATTTTTGAGTTGGTTTATATTGAACAGAAAAAGGGTGCGCTTTCAAAGAGTTTTGGATGGGCTTCTTTATAAAATACGTTTCTTTAGATCTTAGTGGAACCAATTTTTCGAAGCACATAAAATACGCAAACATTAATTATAAAATTTTAGAATTGAAAGAAAGTTGTATGCTTCCAAAGAAGCTCTTCTGACCTAATTTCCTTAGAAGCAACTTCAGTTAATTCCCGTAGTGTTTCTTCAAATCGCTGTATATTATCTCTCAGACATATTGTTATAGTTTTTAAAATTTTTCAGTAATTTGTTTATATTTTTATATATTCGTTTATTCTTTTCAAATAGACATTATGATAGTTTTATTATGATATATTTTTAAGTACATATATTTATCTATGTCATTTTTGTTAAATTAATATCTTTAACATAGCAGTGAGGCAGGCTTTCGAGTATGAGTTTTCCTCCGGATCGCAGTCTCGACTTGAGTAATTAGATCAGGCCCGGATAGTTTTGCTAAAGCATGGAGCCAGGTCGAATAAAAACACTCGTCAGGATCGCATAAGGTTGGCCCTAGTAGAGATCCTGTACAGAATTGGGTAATCAAATCAGGTTCGGATAGGTTTGGAGATGTATGGAGTCAGACTGACTGGACCAGGTAAACCTTACATGACACTGTTGAATGTGCCTGAATTGGTTAACGTAAACTGATTTTTTTCCATTTTTTCTATATCTTATTCTATTGCTTCTTATTTTATTGGAGCTATTGTAAATTTATTTTTGTGTGTCAGAGTTCAACCTACATAGATCATCCTGCGACTTGCCACTGCTCATCTTTACCAACTGAGCTTTTCTCATTATTTTTTCGAGAGACTAAAACTTAGTTATTTTTCTATCAAAATGAAAAATTGAGTTCCGTACCAGAATCGTCGAGGCTCATTCATGATTTGGCAAAGACGATCAGGACTGAAAGTAGTTCCATATGGTTTTCACTGGTGGAGCTGCAGTATGGCTAGTCTTTCCCACACCAGATCCGGAGTTCCTTCCAAGGTTTTACCTTTTAGATCCTAATAAGAGAATTCGTCCGCCATTCCTAGCCTGATCCGGAGCTGACTACGGTACGACTTGCCTAATATGAATTCCTGCTCGGGCTTATACGTTTTGAGCTGACGATATCATATTATTAATTTGGTGTTTTTTTATTTGAAATTGATCATTTTCATTTGCTTATATCTAATCTCTTTGATTGACTTATCATTTTATCTCAATTATTTATTATTTTATTGATTACTTTCCGATCTAATTTCTTGAGTTATTACCTTTTTTGACTATTGTTTTTTTAACTTTCGCAATTCTATTTGCGATTTATTTTTCGATTTCGTTTTTTTTTCTCTTTGTTTCAATTATTAAAAATTTTTGATATTTAATTATTTTCGTATCACAATTATCTTTTGGCTTGTTTTATTAAGTTTAAGTACATTATATTATATATTAATATACAAGTCTTTTGTAAATATTTATTTCGGCTTTATACTTTGTATTATTCAATATTTATTTATTATCTTTGTCTAAGGAACACCCACTAAAATTTAGCTAGAGATCTTAAGCATTACAATGATGCTTAAGTTTTTACTGAAAAATTATTGATATAATGTTTTAAGAAATTATCTGAGTTGTCAGCGACATCTAACTGTTAAGGAAAACAAAAAACCTTGATATTTTAAGTAGTACCTCTAAGAGCAGAACAGTAGAACTGCGTGGGTTGTGTAGTGTACCAGTAGCATAGCTAAAAATGTATGGGCCTTTATTAAATTAACAAAGGAATATTAAATGTTCTTAATTGTTCGGGCTTTTAGTACATTAGGAAATACAGATATAAAAGGTATTATTGGGTTTCGACTTTTTTTTTGCTGCTGAACATAGTTTCAACTATCAAAATATCATTAACAAATGGTTTAGTTATAAAAACAAATAAAAAAAAATATGATTTAAATTTTATGGATAGTTGAAGAGCAAAACTACTCAAACTACTTAAAAGCGCAATGTTAACAGGTTGCAGTCAATAAAAATGCGTGACAAATGGTTGCAAATTATAAGTTTTCTGAGGGCAATAATTAATGAAAGATAATTAGAAAATATCAAAAAAAGGAATCTTAATTGCTATAAAAAGAGAAAGCAAACTTAAGTTAAATAAAATAAAACGTTTAAACTCAATTAAAATTAAACTTTGAAAATTCATATGCAAAATTTATAAGAAATTTTGTACAAAAACTGTTAGTTAATAAATTGAAAGAAGAAAACTGAGCAAACGAAGCTAAAAAACTGCGCAAGATGATAAAAAAAAACAAAAAAAATAGGGAAAATCAACCAATAAATGGTACAATGTAAGTAAATTTTTCTTTTTGTTGCTGTATGGATCAAATTGTGGGTATGTTTGTGGCTAACAAATGGTATCGAATGTTGCAAGCCAAAAGTGACTGATTTTGAGAGATGAAAGATATGATGAAACTATATAGTAGAACCAGCGAAGGTTGAGATGAAATTGAGATAAATGCGTAAAGTGGAGTGAAGTGAAATTTGAGTGAAATTAAAAATATAATAATTCGTTGTACAAGTAGATACACAAGATAATTTTCTTTTTTTGTTTTCATAAATATAATGAGAATATTTAATTTAAAATTGGAACGAAAATAAAATGGAACACATTTTGAATTTGATTTTTTTGTATTTTTCAACAGAATGCTTTTGCAAAAAATATATAATGAAATAAAAGAAAAAAATCAAGAAACAAATTGAAAAATAATATGAACGTAACTTAACAGTGAACGTAATAAAGACATAACGTAAAGTAGTATAATTAATGTTAAACGAAAAAACAATCAAATTCAAATAGTAAGTAGTAGTAGTATGATTTGATCTTTTTTTGTTTTGTTTTTTTTTTTTTTTTTTTTTGTAAGAAAAATAAGCATTAGTATTAGTTTTGTTTGCATACGTCATGTCACCATATCCAACGGTTGTCATGGTAACGACAGCCCACCAAAATGCATCTGGAATAGACTTGAAGAAGGAATTTTCGCTTCCAGCTTCCGCAAAATAAACAGCCGATGAGAAGAGAACAACGCCTAAAAATGAATTAAAGTTTTTGTTGGTTGTTGGTTTTTTGCTTTTGGATTCTTGCAGATTAAGAGAACTTAGAGTTAAATGTATTGAGTTTTGAGATTTTAGGTTTTGAGATATTTCTTTGGCATGGAGTAGTGGATTAAAATAGAGTTTAGTATATGAATTATAAGTGATTTTTTTTAAATATATTTTTTTTTGGCACAAAAATGTTTTTGTTAGTGTGTTAATGATATGGTAGAGTCTTAGTGCAGTCATTTATTGAATAAGGCGTGTCTGCGTGTGTAGTTGAAATTCTGACTGATTTCCTTGTTTTTTTTTTTTTATTTTGATTTTCTTAGTATCCATTATTTTTCGCATTTTACCGCATTGTACCTTTTGTTTTACTAAAAAAAAATAAAAGTTTTACATTTTGTTGAGTGGTTCGAATTTGATTTAGTGTTAATGTAAGAAAATAAATCATTTAAGGAGTTATAAAAAATATAAATTAAACATACGAACAGAAGTGTTGTAGATATTTGTAATACCCCAAGCAGAACTGTGATTATCGAGAAAGTTCGTTGTCTCTGCTGCATTGCCGACTCTAACGCAACAGTTGTTAAGCCCCATAGCTTTATAAATTTAACCCTTAAATTCACGAGGTTTTATTTTGGATAGAAAAATAAGTGTATAAATATCTCAAATTTTAAGGGAAAAATATTAAAACACTTCTACAATTTCTACTTCAAGAAAAAAAAATGCAGTTCACATAATGTTTGTGATAAGCGATGAGATGTTTATGGAGATGTATTTTGCTAAAATATTTGATAAAAATATTTAATTTTTGTGCCATACATTACTACAGTTCATCAAGAGTACTTTCCTATAGCTATTACTGTTAAGCACAGTGAAACGGCATGGTTATGTATATACCTCGATATGGTAATGGTTAACGAATGAAATATTGCAAATGAGCGAAATAAATATTTGATAAAAGTTATTATGGCTCCTATTTTAACAATTGGATTAGGATAATCATATTTTGCTTTTAAAAGAATAAGCAAAAATCCAATTGCTTGCAAATGAGTTATATATTTTGAAAGTGGCATAGTTCCCAAGTCGATGAGAAGAAAAAATACGCAGTTGATACTACGTTACCTAACTTTTGCTACTCCACCAGGAGCCACGTAGGCCACTTTTAAAATAAATGGCTCAAAATGTATCATAACCAAATCATAAGAACAGTCAAAGTGATATACTCTGCCGGTTATAGGTTTTCTAGGTTGTTCTGTATTTATACTGTTCATTGACAAACGCTGTCTAAAACATGTTGTTCGTCTTTTTTAAACCATTTACTAATGCAACTATGCCAACAACACTTTACTATTATTGTAAGCTGTGGTTTTTGGGAAAAAATATCAATGTTTTGGTATCTTCAAGTACAAAAAACGAACCTAAACCCTAACAAAAGCTTTTGACATGATGAAGAGAGCGAGCTTTGTAAAAAAAAATTATCATAGATATCGAGGCCCAACAATTTAAATTTTGTTAAATAAATATATATATAAATGTATTTCAAAAGTCTATTGAAATGTATATAAGTATCATTAAATAACTACTTGCCTTGTTAAAAGAAAAAAAAAATAGTTTTTTCATATCATGTATGTATATGAGACAGACATTTCGCACTTGGAAGAAATTAAAATATCAAAATAAGGAGGAACTTGAAATGTATTGAAACTCTAAAGGTTTTGAAGAAAGTTTGAATGTAGTGCAACTGAATTTTTAAAAGCGTATTTAGTACTGGAAATCTAATAAGACTAAGACTATATTTCCGAGTTATTGAATGAAAATCTTTCTTCAGCCTATTTACGCGGTCATATCTTGGCATTGTCCCAAGACAATGATAAACGAAATTCGGTTAGTCGAACAAAAAAGTAAATTAGTAAAAAAACACTCTTAAAAAGGCTGCTGACTGTCTTACTATTAGTAGTTGTGAATAGAATTAGGCGATTTCGCCCCATTTTTAGTTATTTGTTTCGGACTTATGGAGCGCAGTCGAGTGCTCACGATGGGATTTTAAGGTGTTTTGAAACATAATCAACGATTTTTACGTGAGTCGATTTCATTACATTTTTGGTTTTGCAAATTTAATTTATTATTAAAACATTCCAAATGAATCTTTCATTTCAAAATTGACATAAGCTAAACCAAATAATCGGTGAACCATTTCAATTTGGTTGATCGCGCAGTATGGCATGTAGCGAAATTTTGTTGGAACCAGAAGTCATCCAGTTCTGAAAAAAATGCTCCATTGATGGTTTTGGAGTTTTGGATCACGCAATTGTGTTTCGTGGATGCTGTGAGAATTGTATGTGAAATGAGTCACGTCGATCATAATACTTCGCTACCAAAAATCCGATACTGCTTCAATCATTCGAATGCCGATATTCGCGTAAGACAAGCGACACGGCGTGTTTGTTTCAAGTTTTATTATGGAAGCGTTATGTTGAAATCATCAATTTCAAGTCTTAAAGTGGCTCCAAAGAATGTCTAACATTCTTTGTTTTCTTAAAATACATTGTAAGGTACCCTAGTCTTATATTGTTGAAAGGTTCAGCGAAGCCACTGCAGCACTGTACTTATGTAAAGAAGCTATTGGCGGAAAACGGTGCTAACATTTGGTATACAGTAATCACTATATCGATTTTATTACATGAAATTGTAGTGCAGTGGCCTGACTCAAATATAATGACCTACCAGGAGTAATAACATAGAGCCACTTTCATGCACATCAATGTTGATTTCAGGACTACACCTACTGACGCTTTGGAGTTCTTATTTTAATTCGTTTCTCTTGACCTGTAAGCTAAATAGATTCTGCTAGCGGTGACATCAGACCAACGAAAACCTTCTGCTGGTAAAATACGATTATAGCCTATTGTTCTATTATAAAATATTTAAATTAAGTTTGTTTCAATTTGAAATATACTAGAAATTACAAGAATATAGAATGCCTGAGAAGAAGGGGCAACTTTAATTTCTTCATAGATAGTTCTTCGATATCAACTTCGCAGGTAATGTTATTATCACTAAAAAAATTCAATTTAAAATTGTAATTTTTCATAGGCAGTAATTATAAGCATAGAATAAGTGAACAGATATATAATTTTCTCAAAGGAAATTGAAACATTTACTTAAGTAAAAAATCTCTAGTCAGTCAGTCGTGATGAATTCAACAGTGAAATGGTATGAATTTCTTATTTCAGCTTTACTTTGACTCCATCTGAGTGCGCGGGCATTAGGATATTATGATGATAACTGCTGATGCTGATGTATTTTCATAATGGAATCTGATTGGTTCAACGAGACGCTTATTATATATCCTAAGCAGCTCAATTTTTGAATTGTTCCTTTTGTGTTTTTGACAGATTTGCTCATTCTATTCCATTTTACCATCAATAGAGGAACTTTTTGCACTTCAATTTGCATAAAAAGAATGAGTTACATAAAGCTGATTGTAGGGAACATACTACCTGCATTGACAATATTATGCACAGAAGCATTTCTAAATAATTTAATTTTTATTTTTGCTATTTCTGAAGTAAAAGTTTCATATGTATAATGAAATACTTTCATTATTACAGTTCCACGGCTATGTTATTTTCTTCAATCAATATGGATTTCAATTAATCTCTTAACCGTTTGGTGAACTTAAAGTACTCCTTTTGTAACATCTTTATTAGGAAGACATTATTTTGAAAAATTTAAAAGTAGTCTTTGTGCTTCACAAAGTCTCCTTTAAGACTATTATGCATAATTTATATATAAATATTTAATTTTTGTAAAATATTGATCCCAACAATATGTTATATATCTAAATTGAAAATAAAATTTATAAAGCGAAATATCAAATGCTTGCAAGCATACTTTTAGGAACTGCTCATATTAAGCTCTTAAGCATGCTCTCTACTTTAAATTCAAAAAAACATTACTTTCAGTTGGAACACAGAAACATTTCTCAAAATTTTTCTTAGCGTTGGAAAGTACTCGTACTCATAAGAATCTCAATTGGGGCATTCCTTTGGGATATGGTGATAGAAATGTTTGGAATATGTTAAAGAAAATTAGTTGGATTCTGCTTGGGTGTCAATTAAATAAACAAAACCAATAAAATTTTAAACATGCAAAAAACTAAATTTACTGAATGAAAAAATCAAAAAATGTTTAAATATCAAATAAAAAATGCAAAATAAACCAATTCATCATTTTTCGAATACGAACAACAACAATAATTTACAACGTTGACTAGCCAGCAACATGGGCCATTCAAACAAATTTCATTTTGGTAACAAACACAAGGGGTAAAAATTAAAAATGAAATAAATTACAATAAAAAATAAACACAGTGAGGGAGGTTATGTCTAAAATTTTCAATATTTTTTTTTTTTTGTACACAATGAACATTTTCATATACAGGTAGTAGAAGCAACAATAAAAGAGTAGTAGAAAAAGTAGGTGTTTCTTATCTTACAATAGTAGTAAATTTTAATGTGTGTGTGTATAATAATTGCAGTAGCACAATGGTAGACGACAGCAAAGTACAACAAGTACGAATGTTAGTAATGAAAACGGTTATATAGTAGGTTTTGTCAAATTGTGCTATACCTCATATCACCATAGCCCACTGTGGTCATCGTTACCACCGCCCACCAAAATGCATCGGGTATTGATTTGAAGAATGACATTTCGGTGCCAGCTTCCGCAAAATAAACAGCTGCAGAGAATAGTACGACCCCTATGTTCGGGTTTGTTTTCGATATTATTATTTTTGAAAAATCATTGTTTTTTTTATTATTGTTTTTGAAGTTTTGCCATGATAATAAAATAATAAATTGTCTTATATAAAAAAAATGTTTTTTTAGCATGTTAAAGTCAATATAAAGAATTTACTTATCATATACTTTATATTAAAAAAATAATTCGTATTTAATAGATGAGCGCTCTTTGGGAGCACGTTTAGTTCTGCTTGGAGTATTTCAAATTAGTTTAACAGCTAAACAACATTGAGTATTTTATTGTATAATAAAAAAATTAACAAAAAATTCTATTCTATGACATGCTACGTACATAGTGTTTAAGTTATTAGCAAATTTGATACTTCATAAAATCTACTTTATTAGAAGTTTTGTTTAATGCCTGACCAATATATTTATACTAATTTTTATTAGCAGAGTTTTTTTTTTTAAAGCTTTTTATTGCTTATAGTTGAAAGACACTTCGATTTTGTTAATCAGCAAGCCTAAAAATATGCAATATGTAGCATATTAGAAAAAAGTGTTTTATATATAGCAAGCACTCTATTGCATACTTTTAGGAACTGTGTTTTTAAAATTTTTTAAATGGTCTAAAGTTGCTTCAACTGCTAGTAAAAGTGGCTATTGCCATTAGAAATATCACCTGGCTTATTAATTGGGTTAAAGGGTGAACTAAATAAAAACGAGTAATTTTTAGCGTGTTTTATTTTAAACCTTCTTTTTAAAGCGGAAGGTGTAAGGTGTGCTAGGATATCGCTCCAGTATAAAATCTCTCAGCATAAGATATTTCTCATGGCAACGTAAATAAAAAAGAGCTCGTTTGTATTTGACTCACCCTTACTTACACTGTGCTCTAAAATTGGACTTTTTTGTTCATAAAATCAAATGAAGCTTAAGCGCAAAAAATTAAAGACTGTAAAGTTTATCTGTTTTAAATTAACACTGTACTGTTAACATTTAAACGTGGCGAAAAATGGCGTTTTCAATTATTTTCATTAACTCTGACTGCCAAATATTTCATTAAGTTCATCCCGCAATGAATTGATGCATTCATAGTTCATGACGGAGAATCTTTATTTCAGGAAATATTTTTTCACAACTAAAACTTTGGCGTCAAAGAATAACAGACCATTTCTAATGCAACTACGTGTACTAAGCTGCGGATCAGCAATTTTTAAACCAACCAAGTTTTGGCACTGAATTTATTAAGAATACATTGCCAGACTAACAGAAATCATATTGGCGATTGCTGATTCAACCATTTTTGAAGTTGTTTCAACGTTAGATATGTGGCTAAGTGAAAGTGTCATCACGATCAATATCATGGAATTCATATTACAAATCGATTGAATGCATTTCCATACTTTTTATGCTTTTCGACTCGATTGCTCCGATTGTGGACTGAATGATTACTTTTTAATTTTTCGTTGTAATGTGATACTTTTCCGGTTTTTATACTGCTCGACAGTTATCGATATTATTCCATTTTCTTTCGTTTGACATTTTTTTTGCCTTTTGATAATGTTCGATACATCTCAATTTTTTTCGATAACTTTCGACTATTGCGTTCGTTATTAGTTTCTTATTTTAAATCGACTAAGTACTTAGTATCATTAATAATATTTTTTGATAATTCTAGATTTCTTCCGTTCCTCGATATGACTTCATAGTTTTCATATTTTGATACATTTTTTTTTGATTTTGATACTTCTTTTGATATTGTCGTTTTCAGTACTATTGACATTGTGCACAGTTCTCATTTGTTTTACTTTTCAAGTTGTGTGACTTATGTGGGTTTTAAATACCTTCAAAGATGAATTTGACTCAGAAAAATTTTGTTCATTTTCAGAGTCAGTGATCCAAAATCTCTCAAAGAATTGCAAAGCTTCATTTTTCATGAGCATTTTAATGAATTCTTCGATACTTTTCATTTATATGATCTTACTTCGTTTTCAGTCTGCAATAAGAAGAAGATTGAAGACAAAACTTCAAAAGCTAACCAAAATGTGCATATTCAAAACTTCAATTTAAACTGAATTTTAAAAATTTGTCTGATTTAATGATACCATGTTTCGATAAAATACACATTAAGTGAGTTTCAGTTCAAATGTTTCTTCGATTTCAGAGACGTTATAGCAAAATTAAATTTTTTTCTTATTAATTTAAAAAAATTCTTCGTTCCCATGAAGACACATTTAAAAAAGAAAATATGAAAACAATTGAAAACGCCATATGTAAATTTGGACTTTTATAAAGCCGTTTAATACAACGTGTTGTATAGTGTAATTAAATAAAACATATTTTTTAAGGATTATTACACATTAAAATTTAGTTGAAGTGTAAAAAACAAATAGAAATACAATTACTAAGGCTACGTCAACAAAGATTATGTGCAATTTTGTTAAAATTTCAACAAAAATTATCTCTTTTTTAGAAACTCAATTAAACTCATAGACGGTGCACGTTAGAGGTTAAAATAAAATCTTAAAAAAAATTTATGAAATAAATTGCAAATAATTGACAAAAGAAAATAATTGAACTACTTTTAATTACATATAATGGAAAACATATATTTCTTTTATAGATCAAATCAATAGTTTTATTTTATTTTAAGTAAATTTAATAGAAACAATTTGGTTAAATACATTTGTTGCTACCACTTGTGTTAATAAAACTGTGATTTATTTTGCTTTATACTGAACGTTCTTTTAAGTTATCTTTTACTTTCAACTAAAAGCTACTGAGTTTAATGAATAAATCTTTTAAAAAGTTTACTTTAATTAATTTTAATATTAATAATATAGTTAATAAAGTTAGTTTCAACTTTAATACGAATTACGAATTTTACGAACTTTACAAACTTTACGAACTAAGAGGCTAAAGTCTATAGCAAGGCAACAAAAAATTGGAAGAATAACTAAACTAATAGTGACAACAGAAATATTAATATATAGATAAAGTATATGGAAAGTTAAATATATAAATAGTTATGTATATAGAAATATTTATTAATATATATATATATTTGTATAGGTTATAAGCTACTCTAACTATTTAGTACAGGGTGCACAAATATTAATTAAAACATTTAATTACGTTTACAATACGACGTTAAGGACGACGATATTCACGACGAAGTGTCGTAAAAACTTCAACATGGTAAAAATATCAACAACAAATCGTTGGCTGCCACAAAATGTGGACAGAAAATGCGTTTGAAGTTTTTTATTTTAAATTTTTATATTGACGACGATGCGCTTAGTTAATTATAAAACAGGGTGTTTAAGGAGTTCGCTTTGCCAATTGTAAATAAGTTAACTGTTTGCAATATACAAATTTGGGAAGAGCAAACATATCAGATGAAAGAAAGACGCAGCAATAAAGTTTAGAATGAAAGAAAGTTGAATTGATATTGTATTTTATCACAGAATTTCAGTTTGAATTTAATTATTTGAGTAAAGGTTACAAATAAAAACATGCTCGTTTATTTATTACAGATAAATTATAGAAAAACGATAGGAAATTAATTGATTCTTGTGCGCACTTTTTAAACACCAACTGTCAAATTAAAATTTGGCAACTGTCACAATTTTAAAATTTTTTAAAATAACAAACGACAAAACCTTTGTTTTTTACTTTGTCAAAGTATATCAGGAGCAATAGACTAAAATTCGAGTAGATTTTTTTATTTTATATTTTGAATTTGTAGTTTTCTTGTAAACTATCTAAATCTGCTAACTGTTTTGTTTGTTTTTAAATGGCCTATATAAAACTGACATTTACTATTTTAAATTTTCTATATACGATAAGTCTATATAAATCTATATATTTATTTATACAAATATATGTATGATGTTTACGATACCTAATATATAATTGAAAATTAAAAAAGATATTTCATACTTTAACCCTAAGTGTACACACACAATTTAATTTTTCATATTACTTGGCTCTTTTTTTTTTAGCAAAGACTTAAACTGACTGTTTTTGTTTTCATTATTTTTTCAATACAGCAACGCACAGTGGAGTTGAGACGAATACAAGTGGAAAAACTCACAACTGAAACTTTTTTATACAAAAAAAAAACTGAAACATTATTCATCGTTAAGAATAAGAATTAAAATTAAGGATTCTACAGAGCTTAAACTGAAAAATTTACCCCTCTCTTGTTGTAAAAAATGAAGTATCAATAGTTGAAAAAAGATCCAAAGCTTGTGCTTTTAATCCCAATCGATGGCTCATTGGCTTTTTATGCGGTAATCCATGTTTGAGGACTATTTGGCCTCTATTTTGCAGCTGATCGAATGTTCGAGAATGGTGGATGGATTCGCTACGTCTATTTTGCGTAGTTAGCTTTGAGAGAGCAATTGAAGTGAATATTCTTTAGCAAACTATTCTTCGGGGAAAGAAAAAGCATACACTTCACAGATTGCTGCTGCGTGATGAAAAATAGACTGAATTAGAATTTATGGAACCTAGGCTAGCTTTATGTCGCGTTACAATCTGGAAAGAGAGCCACTGAAACAGCAAAATTGCAGTCATGACCAAAGAATTACTGCGACTACAGTACCACAAATCTAGCTTGGTGATAACCTTCGTGTTGTCAGTACGCCAGAGAATACAGCGCGAGGTACTGGGCAGGTGCTGGAAAATTTAAAAAAGCAACGGAGACGGAAGGGTTAAGGACAGAGGAAAAGCGGATGCTTTTGCAATTAAAGCAGCTGGGGACGTTGTCAGGAGATAAGTAGACTGGCTAGAAAATCAGTTCATATCATTTTTTAGCAGAAGCATGGGTTGTGTCGCAGACTGATGTAGCCGCGTTTGGGGTGTTTGAGAGAAAAACTCTTCGCAAAATCTTCAGTCCTATTCGTGTCGTCGACGACTACCTTATTTGATTGAACTACGAGTTGTACGCTTTCAGTTTGCGCTGGCTAGAACATGTTGTGCGTATGGACGAAGACGCTATGTCGAATAAGGTGTTTGATCTGGAAGCCGCTGGGCGAAGACGAAGAGGAAGACCATACCTGCGATGAAAACACTATCCACGCTTGGTGTGACTGATTGGAGAAGACATGCATGAAGCAGAAGCGCCTGGAAAGAGCTTTTGAGGTCAGCCATAGCCCGGTAACGGGTTGTTATGGTCACCCATATCTCTTCTGATAAAAACTATTTGCTGTAGGTGTCTACAGTCACTTTTGCAGTACTTAGAAGTTTTTTATTCTCGAAATTAGTTGAAGAAGTTGGCCACTCTTGGCAGCTGTTCGTACTTTCTAGGAACAAGTAGAACCGTCTCTTAGCCAGAAAGCGATATCAAGCTGGATGGGTTATTTGCAAAAATTAAGTAGGCACTTTTGCAAGAAAAAAGTGTCAATTGACATATATTTTGATATAAAAAGTTAACTTAAAAAGTGATAATTTTAAAAAGAATTCGAACATTTTTTGCCACTGCGTTTCATCTTTTCCTCACACTGGCTGCATTGCGAATATTAATCTAATGACACCAGGTATAATGAAAACAGAAAAAAAAAGTAAACGACAAATAAAAACTTTGAAAATTATTTTCTCTTAACTGTGAAAAGCTAAACGAAAATTTTTCTTTTTTCTTGGTGAAAACTGAAAGGGAAACACTTTGTCTTTGTGTGCTAAAAAAAACATTTGTTCATTAAAAAAAATTCAAGATCAAAAATAATTAGCGTTGCATTTTTTAAAGCTTCAGTATAAAATTGGTTGCATATTTTAAATAAATAAAAACATAAAAAAACACCAATAATACAAACATCTTAAGCTTGGGCTTAATTTGAAATTTTTGATATTTTTTTGTTTCATTTCAAATCTACGAAAATCAATGGGATTTTTCCCAAATTTCTTTTTTGATTTTCGTTTCTTGATTCAATTTCATTTCTTATGTATTTTTTTGTAATTGTGTGCATGTTGTTGTAGAGTAGTAGTATTAAAAGCATTTTTCGGTATTGGTGTTGTGGTTTATTTGTATTGTTTGGTTGTTTGTTCGATTTGATTTGTAGCAATTGTGACTTTGAAACTTACCTATAAATAAGAAAAATATAAGTAAACCTAATTCCCGCATTGAGGCTTTCAGAGTTCGTCCTAATATTTGTAAACCCTTCGAATGCCTAGATAATTTAAATATTCGAAATACTCGAACTAATCGTATCACTCGTAATATTGCCAAGGACATAGCCTGATTCGACGACTTGTCCTAAAAATTACAATTTATACAACGATTATAATAAGAACCAAAAAATTAGCAATTATTTCACATAAAAATAAATATAATGAGTTTAACAAAAGAACAAATTAAATTAAAAACAGAGTATTTACTTTTTATTATTAAGAAAGTTATAAAAATGAAATCATAACATATTATTTAATAAACATTTTACAGTAAATATATGTACTTTTGTTTGTTTGTTAAATAACGAGCAAAATCAAAAGAATCAAATAAGTTCATTTTTTTAAACTTCTTTTCATCATTAATTACAAATTTGGAACACAAGTGTACATACCTGTGGACTAACAGGTGCCTTTGGAAGATTTAACGTATCTTCCTCCTCAGCGACAACTGTCGCCAATGTTATAAAGTACGGAATGATGGCGATTATATCGATAACATTCATAACATCCCTGCAGAAATTTAACTTATTCGGACATGCGAGGAACCTAAAAGAAATTTAGTTAATTAATAGTGATTTCTCAATGTGAATGAAAATTTTGAAATACAGTGTTGTTTTGCTCAAAAGCACAGAAATCATTCCTACAAGTGAAAACCATTTTCACTTTGGCTTTCGGATATTTATTTCATATTTCCCCTTTTGTTTCATTTTGGACTAAAAAGATATTTTTAAGATAAGCGTGAAGCAAATGACTCGTAGCTGGATGTCTACTCAGCGTCGGTGAGCCGAGAAATAAACATAATACGTGGAAATCAATATTTATGGCACTATTCTGATGAGAAAAAGTTGAAAATGAATTTGTATCGATGAGGAAAAGTCGAAAATGGATTCTTAACATTACTTTGGACGGCCCCGAACACCGGGAGAGATAGTTTTTTTGCACCAATCGAAGAGAAATGAATAGTCGACTTTTGGACTATTACATAATTTGAGAAGGTTTTGGATCCCAGTTTTGTATTATTTCCATATTCACGCATTATCACACATTTTCGTTTTGAGTGTTATGTACGTTTTAAGCATACTTTCGGGCGTTTGTGTCCATTTCCCACCTCATCTCATTTTGAATCATTTTATATCATTTGTATTGATACAATTCTAAGTTCTGATATATAGTACAATTTTCCTTCTACACTAAGCATTTTTAAAAAATTTCATGTCCCCTGTTTGGGTTTCAATTATCAATTATTTGCTATTTGCTATCTTGTGATCTTACTTAGAAACAAGATTCACTTGAATTGATTCACCTTTTTTGACTTAGTGACGTCATCACGAGAATAATTTCTATACACGCTGATCACTTCCAACCCAACGAACTTTTTGTCTTTTAATTAACTAACCCATTCTGTATATAAAATCTTTTCACAAAGTACTATTTCTAGAAATTTCTAAAACAACACAAAATATCAAAAGGTCCTTAAATATTTTTAACTCCAAAACTTGGCTGATAACTGATACGTTCGTGAATGTACTATATATATTTCTAAGACGCTCTGTGCATATTTTTATTCATGAACAATTATACCATACCTCACAGTGAGTTCAAAGGTAAACCATATAATACATAGCGTTTCTATAAGGAAGAAAGGATCTGTGATGTCAGGCACCTCGTCTTCCTCGATTTTTGTGCCGTTTGTTGTTGTATTGAACACCTAAATGTAAAATGTATATTTGTAGAACATTTAATAAATACATTTAAAACATATCACATTGATAAAAGTTTTCAGTAATGTTAGCTTGCAATAAATAAGCGAAAAACTTAATATTAAATAAATAAAAAATCATAAGAAAACGAATTTACAACTTAATGTCAAAAAATATCTTTGTAAAATATAGATATTTCAGTTCCTGTGAATCTATTTTAATACATTAGCAAGCTGTACAAAAACTTTAATCAGAATGCAGACATAAATAAGCCGCATTTTTCCTAAAAAAGATAGCAGCATTTGCCAGGAAAGCCATAGAATATTCAGGTTTTTTGTTTTTTAAAGGTGTACGCACACTTATCATTTGTCAACTGTAATTGTGTTTAAGTTCTTGTGCCACAATACGCAATAATTTTTTTTTTCGGTGATATATAACAAATTTGAAGGATATGGGAGTGGACAGTTACAAATTTTACTTAAGTTTCATTCAAGTCTATTTGGAATGACTTAAACAAAACTCACGCAGCATTGCTCACGAAACCTTAGATTGAAGGGAAAGTTACTGTTTCAAAATTACAAGAAATTGCTTAAGCTTACACAGCGGTAGTTTTTTGGAAACTTAATCTTTCTTCTTTTTGTTTTGAAGTTACTGTATATCATATAGGAATTCAAGTTGTGAGTTTACGTTTGGGCCCAACAAAAGGATCTTAGGAATTTTAAGCTAGCAATACTTGGTATGGATACGGAATTTGAAGCGTAGACATAACATATATAAGATTTTTAAGAATATATTTTATCAAACCATTTTATGCATAGGACTATATTTAATTTTCTTTCGTTACGAAAAATTTTGACATCAAGTTGCAGTAAAATAAAATAAAAAATATAATTAAAATTATCCAAAAATGACACATGATGTGAAGGTAAAAGAAAATGATATATTGCACATACCTTGTAATGCTTAAATTCGGGTAAGGTTTCTAGACAAAATATAACAATTGAAAGCAATATAACAAATACACTAATTATGGCTACAACTCTGGCTGCTTGCGAACTCTCTGGATACTCAAAGAGTAACCAGACTTTTCTTTGGTTCTCATTATCTGGCAGGGGGCGTTCCTCCTCTTTAATAAAGCCTTCATCCTCTCTGTAATATAAAAAATGATAATATACAATTTTTATTAAGTCAGAATACACATACATATGTATGTTGTATGTAACGTACTATATGATATGTAATTGATGAATTATGTTTTTACAATCTAAGCAAACATCGCTTGATTTTTTTTACTAAAAATAATTATTTTAAATACAGCAATTTTGTTTATTTTTGTTGTTGCTTTCAAATAAATAATTCAAAATAATACAAAATTCACAATTTTTGTTAGTGGTAGCTTAATATGCGTGTCGAAAACAAATATCAGAAGCTTTGCGCAAATCAAAAACTTTTTCTAGATTTCAATTTTACTAAGACGCCAATCACTTGAACACCAAACTTTCAATTAAAAAAAGCCATAAAAACTTTAAATTAAATATTTAAAAAAATTATAATATTCCAATCAAAATTTAAAATTTAACGTAGTAAACTGAAACACGTAAAATTGAAAGTCAAAAATATTAAAATCTTGAGACAAAAAAAATAAAATTAAAAATTTTTTACTAAAATATTACAAATTGAAAATAAAAAACAAAGTTTTAAAGTTTTAGCTTTAAGACAAAAACTTATGCTTTATAGTAAAATTATATATTAGTACCAAAATATTAAACTTACATATTAAAAATGATAAATAGGAATAAACATTTTAAATAAAAACTTAAAATTTTAACTTTAAAAATAAAAAATATTAAAAACAAAATATTTAAAATTTTAAGCAAAAAATTTAATACAGAAAAGAAATATATAAAAATTATTGTTAACATAAAAACAAAAAAAAAATTTACATGAAAAAAAAAACACAAAAAAGTAAAGAAAATAAGTGTGGTTGTTAACATTTCTGCTCTATCGGGACAACTTTTCATCAGTTTCATCTGTTCGTATGAGTTGGACACTCAAGCATCACTACGTTGCTTCAGCTTCTACGTTTGCAACTGTGTGTTCGTGTGTGTGTATGTGTGACGTTAGGTGATAAATCATGACTTGCAGCGTTGCCATCTCTTGCCGTATGCATGTATGTCTTCTTCCACGGGGCCGGCCACGTGTACCCCTCTTACAGCCGTATGAACAAAATTTTAAGCCGGTGGTCAAGTGAATTAATTGCATAATTTCAACAACGCACATTTACATACAAACATTTGGTATAGCGTTTAATTTTTGATTTTTTTTAAAATTTCTCTTTTTTGTTTATGTGTTGGCTTACACATTAAAATTAGCGAATACATATACAAAATAAGGTACGTGTGTTTTAATGTATTTTTTTTTTTCGTTCTCCATAATGTGTGTGTATTGTGTACAATTAACGACAACACAATCTACAACAATAACAACAACAACAACAACAATAACAATAACAACAACAACATTAACAACAACGTGGTGTATGCGTGTGTATGTGTAAAATTGCAATTGTTTTTGTTTGCGAAATTTTTGTTAATTTTTCTATTGTTTTTGGTTTTAGAAATTCTTTAAATAATTTTCTCTTAAGCAACCAATTACAAATACAACAACTGTTTAATTTAAATTTCATCGATATGACAACACTCTTACCTGAATTTATTAATTGCTTGATCACCTAATTCATAAAATTTTATTTCTTCACTAAATACGTCTAAAGGGACATTGACCGGTCTCCGTAGCCGACCACCTAGATAGATGAAGAGGGAGAGAGAGAAAGAAACAAAAATAGTAGCAACAAAAGAAATCAAAATTAATTGTGAAAGGAAATGGGTATGGGAAAGAGAAGAGTGAGAGGAGAACGAGAAAAATGTTTAATGTAAACAAAGAAAGAAGTTCGAAAATGAATACAGAGATTTAAGTCGAAATGGGAGAAAATAAAAGAGAAAAACTTCATTAGTCTCATTTTTATAGAAAAAATATCATCAATAAATCCATAATTCTGGCAACCTTTGACATTATTTTGTGACAGAATTTGAAAAACTCGATTCTTTTTCTATCATTGGTGAACAGAATAAAAGTGAAAGGTTTTTCAATTTTTTAAAATATGTGCACGAAAAAATGTGACTTCAAAAGAACTATAAGCTTCATAGCATTGCCAATTCTAAAACAAAGCAATCAGTCTTAAGACAGTAATTATTTTTTTATAGGAAGAAAGTCTGTTTTATAAAAAAAATGGAATAGTTTCACCTGTTTCATAACAAGAAGTAATTTATTGAGTTAATCAGTGTTATCGAATGAAGTACTTAGGTATAGATTTTTCAGCTATAACAGGGTAATGAGAAGTCGACAAATTTAATGCTCTACAAAAAACTTCTACACAATCGAAGTTGATATATAGAAATCAAAAAAATTTAGTTCTCAATTGATACCCATAATCATCATTTATCTAATTGATTTAGTAGATCCTCCTCAATTTCGATATTAAACGCATTAGTCTTCCTCGAGTTACTATGAAATAATCTTCTTTTAGCTTTTTTCATTTGCGGAAATAATCAGAAATTACTTGGTCCTTTATGAAAGGAAAATGGTGTAGGCCAAAGTTCTCTTAATTTTATGCAGTGTGATGATCTTTTTGCTGGTTTACCAACAAATTTTTGAAAGCTTGTGGTAGGCAGTTTTCTATGCACCTATGAGTATATTTCGATTTAAGAAAATAAAGACATTGTCCGTTTTGTTTCTAACTTTTTTGTATTGCTTTATCGGATTGTCTTGCATCTTCAGAGCTCCGTACCATCAACTGCTGTTTCGTTTCTATTATACTTCTTTCAAATCAGATTTAATCAACTCTATTATTTTTATTGCATAAGCTTTTCAATATCAAACTTTTTAACAAAGAAGTGAATAAAACGACCGACAATCATCGTCACTCAAAAGTTGTGAGCTTTATTCAGCTGATTTCTTCGAGCATTTCAAATAATTTTGTAACATTCGTCAACGAATCATATTTATTTGTTTGAACTAAGATCTTCGTCAATTTTAGCCTTCAAAGGCTTTGACAACTTAGCAAGATTCGACTTCCAGAGAATAATGTCTTTCCTAAAGTTTCTGCAATTATTTATAAATAGTGTAGCACTGAGATCTAGCAGACATTTGCTCTCTTAGAGTCCTTTGAGATACCTTAAATTACAACAATTAATGAAGGACCTACATAAAATGTTTATTTTGTTGTTAACTTTCAACCGATTTTTTCCTAGTTGGCCAAGTTGTAACTTGGAATGTGTCGAAAACAGTAATTGCGCCTGAAGCAAACATAAATTATGCCTTGCTGGACATTTTAATTGCTTTCATCAAACAATACTTTGAATTAATTCTCTTAGTTTTTAGTTCCTGCACAATGCCGGATATTTGACCAAATTTTTTCGTGCACAAACTTTTTCGTGTTTAGAAATATTATTTTAAGTTGCTAATTTTATTTATATTTTTTTATTATTTTATGACTAAAATCGAAGTATTTTACTACTTCTTACGTTTATTAATTCAAAGATTAACCTATAGGTATTATTTTTAAACAACTGATGTATTAAATATTAACTTCTATACAAAGTTTCAAGTACTTGTCATAATAGAACTTACCACTTTGATAATAGTATAAAATCGCGTCAAAGCTCGGTCGACTACGGTCAAAAAAATATTCATTTCTAAGCGGGTCAAAGTACCGTAATCTCCGAGCTGGATCCCCCAACAGCGTGTCCGGGAATTGATTTAACGTTCTTAATTGTGTTTCAAACCTTAACCCGCTTACCTGTGAATTACAAAATGAAGAAGATGCCGTTGGAATATGGAGTTTTTTCTGTTTCAAATAAAATACTTACATTTATAACGACTCTTTCACAAAAGTCGTGATCATGAGGAATGGGTTCAAAGTGTTGTGGCCCGCCACCAAAGCCATGACCTGCCCCCCCTTCTTCGTCCTGACTGCTCAATTTTGGTAAAGACCTATAATGAGAAAAAGTAAAAAAAAAATTGCTTTACTATTTTTGTTTCGATATTAAAAATATTCAAAAAAGTAAATAAATAAAAGTGCAAAAATGTTCAACTGAAGCTTCACACTTGCATTTTGCATTTGTACAATGAAAGTGAATACGATTATCCTTTTTTTCGTACGATATTTTGGCACATGCCACCAATATGTGGTGTCGACACTGCCAAAGCTTGTTGTTAACATTGAGAAACATTGAAATAACGTGTCGTTATACCAAAAACACGGTAAAATATTTGGCAAAGTATCAGATTTTGAATTCGTGGCTGCCGGTGCAATTGCGCTTGTTGTTTGTTATTTTGTTGACGCTGCAATTTGCAACTGGATTTCATTTAATTTGTGGTGTCGCGCTCTCAAAGGCGACGCTACTGCTATTGCTATAATTGAAAGGACTTGCCAAAATGAAATTCTAGTTAAGTGATTTTCAAGTGCTGAAAAAGGATGCAATGAAAGCAGATGCTTGAAAAGTGAAAGTAAATTCATCAAATTGCGCTCAATTGAAAATATCTAGCATAATTGAGTTATGCTGTTTAAAGTTTTTTAATGGTGTGATGAAAATGATACTTTTGTGTAGACAAAATGTAGATGAAAATTAAATTTTTGAGAAGACTTATAATAAATTTTTGATATGTTGACTTCATTATCATCCTAAAAACCAGCTACTGAGCTAAGCCAGACCCATACCCAAACATAGACACGAAACACGCTGAATACTGAATTTTTCTTCACATTATATCATTTGTTTAATGTAGAAGTAATTTTTATTACAAATGTGCTGCAAGGCAAATATCCAGATTTTGTGGCATTCACCATTGGAACAAATCTGGTCATTGAAAAAGCCCTATAAATAAAAGTGCCTTCTGGGTTTTGTACTTCAATGCGCAAACGATATTTTTGTGCTCAAATTAAAGTTCAAAAACACATTACTTTTATAAAGAGTGTCGTGAATTTTCATATTTTGGCCTTAGTATTGTAAAAAAATCGAAGATTTTCGGGAAGCAACATTCTCTGATTTGGCTCAAATTTTGCATGTTTTTCTCCGATGATAGTTAATCTTCGCTATCCTTGGGGTCTTTACAAAATGTTTGTAATGTTTTGGCTCAAATTTAAAATAAACCTGAAGTTTTTCGCTCTTATTGACGTTAAATTGTCTTCTAATGTTTGTCCGCATTTCAATTAATTTTCTAAAAACTGTCCATTTGGCAAAGTTTTAGTTTTTGAGACTCAATAACTCGTAAACTCCCTAAGGCTCATTGGACAAAACTGTAAATTTTGTTATATAATTCTTATTCTAAGGTATAACTGTCCAAAATTTGAAACAAATCGGAAAAAGTTATGTCCCGGATGTTGTTAAAAAAAAAATTGGAAGTTCGTCAGCTTACGCTACTCAAAAAACCAAAAAAATATCTTCAGTATTTCCAAAAAATATATTCAAATATACTGAAAATATTTCGGAAGTACTGTCAAGTATTCGTTAATATACTCAAAATGAGTATTAGAATGCATACTATGATAGAATATGATTGAGGCAATAACGCAATTTTCTATTGTCAGCGTGTCAAGGCAGAGGAGAATGTATAATATTTGACCTTGAAAATTAAAAAGACTTCTTTATTAGTGAAACATTATGTACGTATGCTGTGAACCGCAGTCGAAAACTCTGCACAAGCCATAGAAATTTTTTGTCAAATATGAATTCATATATTAAAAAGTATTGCTAATATAATATCTCTAATATAATTCAATAAAATTTGCATTTGCTTAATTTATATAATGCGAATTAAATGCATTCAAAACTTGTTTTAAGGAATATAAATACAATTTTTTTCTATTTTTGTTTCTTACACGCAGCGATAGAGTTCTTATTGACTTGCCAAAGTATTAACCTAACTTACTCGCAAACTGACATTTCTGATTTCAAAAGTTTTTTGTTGCCATAACTTTAAGTTGAAGGCGCCGCTGTAAATGTTGTTGGTGCAAGCTCGATGCATTGAGCAAAAAACTTCAATGAAACTTTGAATTGAAAACGTTGCATGACGTCAGCAGCTTTTATGTACAACACACATACATACATACATATGTATGTATATGTGCATTATTAATATATAGATAAAATATATTCAATAAAAGCAGTCACTCTTGATGAACACTTGCATTGTTAAGACTAAGAAATATTAAATAATGGCTTAAGTTAAATTTAAATTAAACTTCAAAATTCAAATAGCAGCAACAACAACTTTATGTAAAGTAGTTTCTTTTGTAAAGAGAAGAATAACTACAAATTCAATTGAATTTTGCCGCTACTGAAAAAGCCGCACGTCACCTGCACTCGAAAAATTTCATTGATGCCACATTTGCAGCTTGTGCTGAAAATACATGTACGACAATAACCACAAATACCTACGAATATAACGCATACATTCGAATGGAAAATCGAATACAAGCATGCACTCACACAGTTGCAGCAACGAATTGCGTGCGCAACATAATGTAAAATATATAAGCAGCATAAAATTGCAACGTTGCAATACCAAAACCCAAATAAATAGGTCAGGTCAGTTGTTGCTGTTGTAGTCAGTCGGCGTCTTTGTTGTTGTCGTCCATAAGCGACGTTGTATTACGTCACAGAATTTGCCGCATGTTGCAGCTGCATGCCATTGCATGGAATATATTATGTGTGTGTATGTATGCACTAACATGGGTCGGAATATGCGCTTGTATGTGTAAATTTTATGTTGACCCATTTATTTGAGAGACAAAAACATAAAAGCGAAAAATGTGCCAAATTTGTTGTTATTTGATAAAATTTTACACAAAAAAAAAATCGGTTTCTTTGGTTTTGCATTTCTCTGACGTTGGTGACAAGTTTCTGTTGTTTTTGCTTTGCATATTTGCTTATATTAAATAAGAATTGATGCGAAATGTGATTGTTGTACAAATTCTGTGTCAGCAGCAATAAAATGTAATGTTACTCATACGTCATGTTGTACCTTATTTTATTGTAGCGCACTGGAGCTGGTGATTTATGTCGATTTTAAAAATCATTTTTTTTCACATGGAAATCCCAATGTAGAAAAAGTTATAGTTTTTGAAATTTTTGTAGTCTTTTTGTATATGTTGGTGGACTTTGTATAGTGAATAGATTCTCAAGTTTCACTACCAGTTTCTCACTTTTAAAGGAAATACACAATACATTTGTTTTAATAGACTTATAATAAAATTAAATAGTTATTTCGATTACATTATTCAAAAATCTTTCAGGTAATATTCCACATGATTATGCTATAAAAGCATTTATATTTGATAGAAATTGTTGAATATTTCATACCAGACGCCAAAATCAGACCTAAGCAAAACTATACATTTGTTATCAATTATTTGAGCTGTTTATTTTGAAAGTGGTGCAAGTTAGTTTTTATAAGTTTGGAGAAAAAACTTTTGTAAAGTTTAATGTTGTAGTATATACTCTTTTAGCTTAGTATTGTCACGGAATTTGCTTTGTTATATTTGTTTAGTACCATGAAATAAGTTTACACCGAGTAACAATTTTATAAAAGTTTGGGAATTGTTGCGAAAATAACGTAGATAAAATTAAGAGCAGAAAATTATCCAGACGTAAAAATAGTTAAACTTTGTGGTAAACATTAAGCTACTGAGCTTATCACAGCAAAACGGTTGTAGCTACCCTGAATAACATTAACATGGGACCTTTTTTGGCAAAATTAAAGGAGTAGGGCTTCAATTTTAATGTTTTTGTTATGAATAGCATTTGAGTAGTTGATAATTTATCACAAACTGTTTCTTCATATGTCAAACTTATTTCTCGAATGTTCCATTTTAGTTAAATCTTTCATTAAAACACTTATTTTAAGCACAAGCTATGATTTTAATGCTTCATCAGTTCAACATACATATATCTTTAAATAAGGTTACCTCTAAAAACCCTTTTAATACTAGAAACCTCATACCAAAATTTTAGCACAAAAAGACAAAGTACGATTATTTTGAATACGAAGTTAGCATAAACATTAAGAACAAAGTTAAAATAATCATATCAAAAACTTGTCAAAAATATCAGATAATTTCATTTAGATTATTTTTCTGGATGATTCATTATAGCATGTAAGGCCTCATTTCAATTGAATTTTCTTACAGTTCTTCTTGCTCAACGAATTTATATCATTTTTTATTTTTCATATCATACACTAATGCATGTTTATTAAATCGATATGTAATTGATTGAAAGCGCTGATTCAATACGTAACAAGGATTTTACTTTGCACATTACACCAATTGTGTTTGTGCAATTTCCTTGTTAAATTTCTTGCTTAATCTCAAGAAAAATGTCAAATCAATTGAAATCAAACTCAAATCATTTTTATTGAAAAACTATCAATGACAGAAAGAATTTTTTATTTTTCTTAATTCGATTCATAATGCTTTTTTTATTTGTAAACTCGTAAACTCATGACGACAAACGCAGCTGCAATGAAATATGAAATGTCAAGGATTGTGTGCTAAATTTATGTTTCTAAATTTAAATATAAAAATTGCTTCAGCAAGTGTGTACACTGGTGTCTGTGCCGCCTGCTGCTTGTTAGTAAGTGTGAACATACATATATGTATTTGCAGAGAAAAGTATAAATCTGTGTATACATATGCAGGTGAGTGTATGTTTATTTGTGTGTGCTAACAAAGGTGCAAAATGCTTAAGGATATTTTGCTAAAGACAAAACAAGTTTCTAGGCAGAGCAGAAGAGTAATTACGCTGTGAATTTTTAATATTATGAGTAGTTTAGCTATCCATAGGCAAATTTTGATATCTAAATTATGGAGATGAAGCTTAGTTTTGGCCTTATGAAATTTTTGAAAAGGCGTACTTTATTTATGCTTTATGTTGCTCATATTTTTTCGGTCTTTTTTATACAAATATAACTTTTTTGAATATTGCTATTTTGTTCAACAACATTAGTTTTTTTGTAAAATTACTTAAATCTCTGATAAACGCGTTATTAAAACCAAGCTTGCATAATGCATTCCTACGATGAGATTATTTGCAAAAATTTTCAAAGAATAAAATGTATTAAAAACTAAACTGCAGCCGTGTTGCTGTTTCAAGCATTAAAATCTTGTTAGTTTAGTCAATGATATCGGAAATACTCAACAATTTTTTTAAAGAAAAACCAATAAAAAATTAAATGTTTTGAGAGAAGGGTAGCAGACAGCTCTTCAAAAAAAAAAAATATAAAAAATATGATGCTGTAATGGCTATTTAGTTTAATATTACTAAAGTATATGAATCCAAAAAATTCATCAAATTCATATTCTACATATCAGAAGTTTCGTCGACCAGCGTTATGCTTTTGATTAGCCACACTTTCTGCTATTTGGTGAGTCTTATTTAACGCTTGAAACCGACAGCAATGAATATCAGATATATCACTCAATTTGTAAGAATATAATTAGAAGACTTTTATGCAAATATTGAAAGATTTTCTAAAGAGTCGTAATTCATAGATATTCTTATCCTGCATTACTTATACTTAAGGTTATCATGAATAGTCCTGTGACTCTGTGATATCCATCAGTAATTTATACATAAGCTGCTTGATACTTATTTTTAAAACATCTTTGTTTTCAGGTATTCTATGAATTTTTCGGGCTTGATAATATCGTATTGACACAGCTGCAATATGATGCTTTTATTTTCAGACTGTATATTCCATTTCTTTTTAGAGTGAGACAATGATTGCTTACGTTTCAAGAGTCAGAAAGTGTATTTATGTTAATCAAAAATTTTCCGACTGAAACGTATCGTTATTAAAAATACATTCATTCAGACAGCATTGATCTTTCTTGGGAAAAAGGAACAATCAGGTCTGGCATATTCTTTAAAAAGTCATTTCAAACATTTGAAATTAAATAAAGCTTGCTCTTAGCAAAAGTACCAGAAGCATAGAAAAATTCTTTTGTATAAAACATAGCCGAAAGGTGGATATTGTTATATGGCTCAGTTTTCAAACTTAGGCCGCTAAGAATTCGAAATATGAATTGAGATACAATCAAAACACATTTTTTTATTATTTACCTAATCCACTTATTCATTATAAACTCAAAAATAATTCCTTATCACTATTCACTATACAGCGTTCACGCCACTCTATAAATATATTCAGAGCTCAATGTTTTGCTATCTTACGGAATGGTAAAGATTAAAGTGGGTTCCAGCTGGGACAGTAACATGTATGATGTAAGATAGTCTGTCATGAACGATAACTTTAGCTGCTCTTCGTATATGTTTCATACCGAGGTGATCCATCATTTCAACATGCATCTTATATGAATGTAAGTGCATAGCAGTAAAGACAGCAACCCTAAAGCAGGTGAAGATTTCCATAGTTGAGGCTGGAACATTTTCAAATTGCAAGTAGTGAGCAGAAATAACGACTTATGATGTCATCAAGATCACTCTCCACAAATGATATTAAGTAAAAGGGTCCAACCAAAACACCTTTTCGTATTAAGACTGCAATTTCCAATGGAAAATTTCATTTAATTTTAATGCCCTAGATGTGCAATGCAAGACTATTTTAATTTTTCCAATTCGAAGGTAGCTTGGCATGTTTTAGGACGACATACAAGGTGTGCTACTTCAAAGTTACCTAATAATGTGAAATAAACATACAAGAGTTTCGTGTGAGTAATCAAAGAATATCTTTACACGAAACTCCAGCTTGCAGAACATTTAAGCAGAACGATTCAATGTGTTCTTATTAATAAACATGACAACAGAGGACAGCAATTATATGTTAATGTTGGACATAGCCTAAATTCTAGACACATCAGGAATCAACCACTCATTCGAAAACCATTCTCAATAAGAGCTAAGAATGTAAGCATTTTAAACTCTACAAAGTGTACTTTCATAAAAAATTTTAAAATTTAATTTATAAGTCGATTTAAATCATTACAAATATATCATTCGTCAAAATATGTCAAATTTCACTAAGTGACGAACACACGCTAAATAAAATACTCATATAGCCATAAATATGAATAAGCAAACCAAAGTGCATATTTTATAGGTGTAAACATGCATATGCACAATTTGTGCCTGCGACAAATGCAACTTTTAGCTCTAGCGCCATAACATATGCAACGCAAAAGAAGCAAAAACCTTATAGCAAATTGGAAAAAATTATGAAAAAAAAAAACACTATGCAACAAAACTTGTGTGAATGATGGTAGGAAGGACGGAAGGAAGGAAGGAGAGATGAAAAAACACACCGACGGAGAATGAATTGACGGTTGACAGACGACCAAATAAACAAAAGAGGTGCGAGCAGCAGCAGCAGCGAAATAATGAATGCGAAATTTCGCTTGAATTCAATGTAGGTTATGTGTACCGACAACGACTGCAGCTGTAGCAGCAGCAAAAACAACAACTATGGGAAAAGTGGTTGAAATAACAACAAATGCAATAGCAAGCAACAAATAGCCTCCCTTGACGAGAACGCAGCAGTGGAAGCCAAATGACGTCACAAACGGCATTCAATGCGCGCATTCCACTTGGCATCGTAATATTTTCTCTCCATTCCTTTATGCATTTTTTTGTTGCTTTTGCATTTTTCTGCACTGCAATTTCTACTGTATGCACTTCTGTTTTATTGGAAAATTTTTCTGTTTCCTTCTGTTGTTGCATTGAAATTGAAATAAAGCAAAAACGTGTTACATGAGATGGCACAGTGTGCAGGAAAATGGTGTAAGAAGGAAAAGGCACTCAAATAAGTTTGCTGTTTACTTCGTTTCATTTGCTTCTACTTTGCTATGATTGGTGTTGCGCTTTCCTTCGCAGTTTCTTTAAACTGCTTGACAGTGTTGCCAGCTGATTAAAGTGCAAGTGATGGAACAATTTGCTATTTTAATGCGCAAAAGAAGCCCAGAAAATTGCAGTAAGAAACGGAGTTAAGGGCATGAAAGCCTTCGAAAGTCATTTGTTTCAATAGGCAACTTAAATGAAAAGAATAGCGCATCATAAATTATGATCGAAAAATAGGTTTGAAATCAAAATAACTACAATTCCTTAGAAATTTGTTAACACTATTCATCAATATGGCACTGCGTCAGATAAACAAACGTCTTTGATTCGCCCTTTTTTTATTTTTCTTGTGTAGTAATTTTTTTTTTTATGCAATGTCGAAAATTAGAGCAAGTAAGTGTTATCATCGACAGCACCATTTTATTGCAAACTCTTAGGTATTTTTAGCTACTCAACTTGGCAGCATCAACTGAATTTTTTGTGTTGCTGATTTTCAAAATAAATAAAAAACTACACAGAACACACAGTCAAGCATCATTTGCTATGCAATTTCTTATTCTACGACTTGTTATTGCATACTTAAGGGCGCAACATCAATTTATTTTATCGATGTGAAAGTAGATTGTTTATCTTGTAGATTTGTTTCTTTTCTCAGCTTTTTTAAAATAATTTCATTGTTAGCTTATGCAAGGGATTGATTAGTGAAAGTGCACGTTTCACAAATACTTAAATACAGTAAATCATTATTTGGAGAATTTTAAGGAAAAATATTAAAAAATATAGATTTTTAATATGTTTGACTAAAAGCAGTTCTGAATTATTATGTTTGGTAAGTTATGATGTCTGGCAAATTCTGAAGCAATGAAACATTTTGCATGAGACTTTTGAAAGACTAATGATTACAGAAAAAATGATTTGCATCGGATGCAAAAATAAAAAGTTGTGCATGAAGATGCACTTTATAATGCGCACAAATCATTTTTGAACTTTTCAGATCAATTCACAAAGCAAACTTTTTGTTTCAACAAATATGCTCCAAATAAATGCTTAGTGTGGGCTATAATTTCAAAATGATAGATTGTAAATGTATTGAACTTTTTATTCAAAAATACAAAGGATTATGGGACATTACATATTTTTGTTGATGCAAAAAAAACCCATAGAAAAGCTTTTACAAATTTTGAGGCGCGCAAACATATATATGTATCAACCAATACTTCTACATTTTCGCATATGAACACTGTCCACTTTACTTACACAATTGTAATCACAAGTGCGCACGCATTTGTTTCACACAAGCAAAGAAGAAGTGTGCAACACTTGTAAATGACACTTTCAGCGCCCAGAGAGAAATTTTTACTTTTAATCGCCTTCTTATCATTTGCTTTTGTGTCCGTCATTCAAAATTTATATCCATGTGTTCTTCTTTTTGTCTAATTATATATTCATATGTGTGTACCTTAGAGTGGCAACAAAAAAAAAAACATCGTAAATTTATAGTTTTCTTTAATAATATTTTACATCATAGCATATGACGGGCAAAATGCCGCAAAACATTTATTTTTAAAAAATCAAAAAATGCTAGGTTAAATCACGATAATTTTTGTTTAAATTTTAATGATGCAGCATATCGGACCATTATTCTAACATATTGCAAAACATGAATTATTTTTTTTTTTTGAAAAACAAATAATAAATAAGTTGGCTGCAGAAGTCGAGCAAGCGTTATTTTCGAGAAAATCCAAACATAAAAATTTATCATTTATCATTATTTTTAAAGTTGCTAAATAAAAACAAAATTGTGTTTTTATTTGAATTTAGCTACTTAAAGTCCGCAAAATGTAAAATTTAATTAACGAGAAGAAAAAGTAATGTGGGCGTAGTATGACGACAAGCTGCGGCACCTGTAAGCAACTGAAATACTTTAGAAGCGAAAATATTCATTGACTTTTACATATTGGAAGTTTAGCCGCAAATAACAGCTAAAAAATATTTACAAATACTTTGTGAAACAATTTTGTAAGCTTAGATCTCTAAAATTTAATTTTCGAAAGTTGCTGCTAGGAGTGGATGCACTTTTTACAGTCAAAATAAGCAAATGATGAATGCAGACTTAAAATTTGAAAAAATCTGACTTTTTCTTGGAACCAAATAATATACAATATTTGGGACACCCATTTCGGAGTTCAATCAAAAAGAGAAAAATTTGTTCGAATGAAAACCTTAATTGCATTTTGATTGACAGCAAATCTGCGTTATCACATTCATCTGTAGCCGCAACAGCAAATGAGATATTGAAGAAATTTTGTTGTTATGCTACATCTTTTGCCGAAAGTACTGCTCCTGTTATTGTCTGTTGTTTTTGTGCATTAAAGTGTACGTAGTACATAACAGAGCTGCACATTAATGCAAAGGTTAAAATTAGCATTTGTTATTTTACTAAAATTAGCATTTGTTATATTACTAAAATAATGAGTTATAAATTCGGCGTATTTTTCATTTTCTATTACTTCATTTTTATCCTTTTATGTAGCAGTTAATTCTGCTGATATCACCTCAGCTTTGTTACGGAGATAACTTTGAGTTTGTTTCCCTCGAAAGATAAAACATACCTCCTAAAGTATTTAGTAGACAATTTTGAAGGATATGCAAGTCCACAATTTTCCGCAATATAGTCGAGTGTGTAAATTCCTTAAACATATGCAGCAAATATTTATTACTGAGTTGATTTTTTCTAGATTGTTGGAAGTTGTGTTCCAAAGAAATGATGATATGCATAATTCCTTTGCATTATAACGAAAGTAAGCATGTTAATTTCTACATCTCAGCCAATTTAGCAAACAAAAACCTGTACACAGATGCGTAAGCGTTTACATGTGTACGTATAAATACGAGTATTGATGTATTGATGTGCATTTATTCATGCAATTCATTGCATTGCAAATGTCTCCTGTCCATGATAAGCGGTCAAGGCAACAATTAACGTTGCTTGTGGTGGTAGTTACCAAAATAAAATGTGCAATTTCGAGTTTTGGCCAATTTGAGTGGCATATATTTAAATAGCAAGTCGTATTAATGCAAAAATGTATCAGATGTTCACTTCACAACTGTCGTATTGGCAATTTCCCACTTGTTTGTTCTTTGACAGAATGCAGTTTACGTTATCGGCAAGTTATCATATATCACTGAAGGTCAAAATATAAATTGAACACTAAAAATTTTAGATATTTATTAAAAAAAAACAAATTTAAATTTAACTTGAATTATTTATGACACATTTTGCGACACACTGTCTGTTTGTACAATTTTGCTTCACATTCGTCTTTCTCTGTTTTACATGCCCTTGTTTTGTTTTATTTGTTTGGATTTATTTATGAGTTCTTCCGTTTATTTATATCAATATGTTTGACTTCGTTTGTATATTCATATAAAATTTGGCATAGATTTTTATATGATATTTTCTCATGTCGAAGTGCTGCTCGTCAAAGTTGTTCTAATTTTAGTATAACGACGTCATACTTCATAGCACTAAATTAAAATGAATGACGAAAATGATGAAGATGATGATCAGGGAAAGAATGATGATGGTGTTGCTGATAATGTAGCTCTTGATATTAATGAAAATGATGACAAGTTGAAAGTTGTTCGCTTTGATGCTTATAATAATTGCCAACATTTTAGAATTGCACAGAATTTATACTTTTGTTTCAGGAAAATATGTTCTAAGGAAATACTGATATTTTAATTTCTGGATATACAATGAAAGAAACTTTAATTAATAAAATGTTTAGTTTTTGTTAAAAAAAAATTAGTAATATATCTTTCTTCTTCCCACAAAAGATAATTTTTGAACTTGTAAAATTATGAGAAAAATTTTAAAATAATATTGAAAATATACACATTTCATATTTAAAAAAATAAAGAGCATTTGTTATATTTCAGTAAAACACACCACAAAATACTAACAAATGCGATGAATGTTTCTCTATTTTCTGAGAAACATTAAAAAAAAAAATCACTAGATATTTTGGTTTTTAATGGGCCAGTCAGAGTTAGGGCAAAATTCAGTCATATTGAAAATGAAACACGATGACAATGGTTATAGAGGTATCAGTTATTTTCGTTATCACACAACACCCAAGTCAGTGTTAAAATCAGACATGTCATTAAACTCAAATCTCTCACAGTCACAATGGAACTCAGAACAAGTCACTCACAGTCACGATCAATGAGTACTAAAGACGAAGTCATTCACAATTGAAATCAGTAAGAGTCATATCAGATAGCCAAAATTAATCACAATCGAAATCAGTATAAGTCGATTTGGTCACAGTCCATATTGAAAGCAATGAAAGGTAATTAGATGAAAGGGAAACAGTATGCAAATCAGCAGACTTCAGTTAGACAGTCGAAATCTATATATTTATTCCTCGAAGGTAAGGCTTAGTTGACGCTATTTACAGCAGTTACAGCAACAAATGCTATATCAAATTGAAGTGCTCATCGAGCAGAGTTGCGGAAAATTATTGGATCGAGAATCCGTTGACCAGAAGCTGAGATATAAGTGTGGGAAGATTTCCTTTTTTTTCAACTTTTTCAAGCATTGCACTGATTAACACCAAAAGCCTTGCCATAGCGAGGAGAAAAAAATGTACATACCTACTACTCTCTCTATCTCTCTAATTGTTATTGTTTTCTAACTAAGCGTTGTTGTTACTAAAATATGAAAAGCAACAATAGCAATGATTAGTGTGTGTGTGCGTAATGTAAGTGGAGCTTGATAGTTGATGAGAAAGAGCAAGGGAAAAACAATTTCGTGTTACGTATGATATTGTTGTATGGAAACTATTATTTTGGATTCATATTTTTGGAAGATGTGATGCATTTTTTTTAAATGATGTTTCAGCTTTTTAATTATTAAAACAATGGGGGCGTTCAAGTATACGTAACGCAATTCGGGGGTCTTGTAAAACGTTACGATGCATTACAGGGGACGGGTGTCGAACGACGCTTTACGTAACATTGAAACTTTTTTAGTGAGAGTGATTTGAAATTAGGTGTGTATAATGAAACGCTTTCTTTATATGTTTATTGAATAACAACAATGAAAATGTTTTATTAAAATGATAAAAGTTTACGAGATCTAGATTATTTACAGCAAGAAATAATACCATAAAATTATCAGCTTCGAGATCGTTTAACCAAAAGCTGAGATATATAAGCGTGGAAAGATTTCCTATTTTTATCAATTTTTTCAAGTAATGGGTAACTACCAAAGCCCTGCCACAGCGAAGAGAAAAACACTCGCTGTTAAGTAAATATGGCCACTTGGGTGATATGTAACATCTAGGGGGAGGGGGGAGGGTACAGAAAAACGTTACGGCGCGTTACATGGGGGAGGTCAAAAATCTTCAAAAACTGCGTTACGTAATACTTGAACGACCCCTAAATCATTGAAATCGAGCATACATGGGTGATTGTAAAATACTCTCGCTTTTTTTGAGTGGGGTATTACTTTAAAGCTTAAACTAAATTTGACATTATCCTTGAAACCAATCTTCTCATATCAACTCTTGAACATTCCACCCAATTTTTAAAATCTTCTAAGTGCATGTTTTCAGAACTCTCGGGTGGATGTTTATGGGTAAAATGCCTTTGGCGTGGCATGTTCCAAGTAACACAATTCAAGGAAAATTCCAAATAAAATTTTCAGAAGGAACACCTTATACAAATATATTTAGGACTCTTAAAGGCTTAGTATAAAACTATAAATTTATAAAACAACAACAAGATTAAAATTGTCCCATGGATTTATGTAAAAATATATTTTTCGTATATAATGGCTCACAAAAGTTGTAAGACCGTGTTTGAAGGAGGAAGCTGTGTGAAATTTTTATCTTAATTCGGTAAAAAACAACCTGACTCTAGGAAAAAATTATTTATTTTTGTTAAACGCATATTCTAATCATTTAGAACCGAGAAAAATAAAGGGACAAATTAGTTAGCCTCTGCCGTGACATATGACGGGCTTAGAAACATAGAGTCATCTTTTTTTCGGAATTGAGTTAAACTAACGTGACTAGATATCTGTCAACGCGTAGCAGGAAAAAGTTGATGATACATTTTTAATGATTAGTTTTTTTGCAAAAAAAAATTCATACTTACTAAAAAATTAAAATAAAGTCCTTACTTTTTTAAAATCACATACAGTGGCGAGCACAAATGGATGAATGTTTGTCACATCAGTACTTACCACGACATAACATCTTTAATGTTTGACCTAACATAACCAATTTTTTTGAGTTTTCTTTTTACTTTATTCCTTTAAATGATACCATGTATGCCTATTAAAAGCGCATTAAAAGCGTGAGAAAAAACAAAGGCTCTGGATAAAATTAAATTATTTAAAATTTGCATTTAAATGTATTCTTATCACAACGTGCAAAAATGGAAGAATTGGTTTTTTTAAGTTTTTTTATTACTGAAGTCGTTTAAGTTTTTTTTTATTTAACTTATTTATATGAAATCTTTTTTTACACTAAATGAAATATAAGACAACAAATTTTTGTTAGACTAGCTGTACTATTAACGATGTTATGACACGGTAAGTATGGAAGTGATAAACATTCATCCATTTATGCTCGCCACTGAATGTATTTTTTCCAAATTACTTATATTTAATAAAAAAAAGCAAAATTAAATTTCTAATTTCCAATGAAACGCGATGTATTAATTAATATTTTTGTGTTTGTAGAAAAATGCCACTGGGACCGGGAAACCAGTAAGGGTTCGTTAAAAGCCAATTTTAAAATTCAGATCTGGTTAGTGTGTACAGAACACACACCCGATTTTCGGGGGTTATCACTAGTTAATTTCTATATGAGTCAGTCATACGAATTTCAGAAGCAGTCGAAGTCGAAGCAATTTGAATCAATCACAGAAGAAGTCAGATGTACCGAAGTCAATACTCAGAGCACTCGAATCAGAACAGTTTTCGCTCTCAGTTTCTTAATCAGCATACAGCTGCGATACTTTAATTTTCTTTCATACTCACCGGCACAGATGTTCAATAATCAAAAGCTTACATTTATTCAGCAATGGTAGCTTAAAGAGTAAAATAAATGTAAACTTTTCAAAATAAGAAAAGGTTACAAAAGGGTAGTGATCTCTGGCAACACCAACATAAATGCAAGCAAATGAACTATACAACATCACTTTTGTTGTTTGTTCTGTTTTAATTAAAATAAGCCAGCTAATCAAATCGACTGTTCTATTGTTGCAATAGTTGAATTCTTTTCTCTCAAAACTAATTTTCTCATTGGTAGCAAACTGCAATTTATTGGTCAGTTCATGTCATTGTGTGGTCAACTTAGTTCACATAACAAAGAACTGAATTTAATTTTGCCTTACCGTCGTTCAACAACATGGCGGTCTTAGTTCATTCAACTGTTTGAGCAAAGCTATATGTAGTGTCCATTCCAATTGTCTACTGCCAAATGCAATTGACAATTGACGCATCACAAAGAAAATCAATTTCAGTAAAGCTGTTATTACAGCAGACTAGGGATAATACAGCTGTGACAATGACTTAGCAAATTATTATATTCTCTCGAATATTACAGAAATAAGCTGAGGGAGTTGAACATTTTGCTTATGGATTCGAAAATATTTTATTTTAAGCATGTTCGAACGTGTTTTTTTTTGTTTTTAAGATAATTTTAGCGTTATTCTGTAAAAAAAAAATAAGCTATGTCATGTGTTTTATACGCTGCCGAATATTAAACAATGTGCAGAGCAACAAAAAAGTAGCATGCAACGTTTGAGAGAGCAAAGGAGCAAAGACTTTTTATAAGACCTATATGAACTGATAGCGGCTAAAGTGAAAAAGGTTAAGTTTTATAATTTTAGCACCTTTATAGATTTTTTTATATTTAAAGTTCTTATCAAAACTCATTGCTTCTCTTCATGAAAAAGTTCGATGAATCATTTGCTATGCATCACAAGTTTAGGGACTTCAATTTTATGATGACGTAGACAAATTGCAGCTTAAGCTTTTGGAAACGCTGGCATGTAGGTCAAAATCTTATGGCAAATTCAAGCTTAACGACCACAATTATCTTTAAGTTAATATCAATCTGTGTTCCTTCAGCATTTATTTCTAATTTTTGCACACAGTTGTCATATTAGAGTTCGCTCTGTAAAACTAAAACTGTTATGTAAAGTATATAGAATTCTTATTCCGTCAAAGTGATAAAATCGTATAGAATCAGATTTTAAAAACCTTAAATGTCTTTTATTCTGGAAAACGATTTCTTTTTTGCACAATAGTTGAGTTTTATCAGATAGTACGCATAAAAAAAACCTATATTTTTTCTTATAACAAGAAAATCAACCGCACTATCAACATCAGTCGTAAGCAAAAGCCTTGATGATACAGCAGCAGCAGTAGAGTGGTTAATGCAGCGCAGTCCTTGCGTTTGTGCCAAGTCAATTGATATTTGACTTGACTTGACTTGACATTTTGCTTTTCCATCCACTGCAGTCGTTGCTGACATTTTCCTCTTTTTGCCATGTAAATTAGCAGCTTCTTTGACGCATATGAATGAACGTGTGCATAAAAATATGAAGTATTTGGTTGACTGATGACGCCAACATATTTGTGTGTATTTGTTTTTATATTTCTAACATTTTCTTTGTCCTTTGTTAAGAGAACTGCAATTTTTTGCATGTTTTTTCGTTTTTCATTTTCCATTTTGCAGTAGCATACTTTCTGATTGACATTGTTTGGTGTTATTGTTGTCCTTTTAAGAATTTGAGACCATTTAAATTTTTTGTTATAAGTAGCAAAATTATGTCTACTTGGAAAAATATTTCTAAAGGTTAAATAAATATGTAGTTAAAAAATATTAAGCTAACAAGTAGGTACCTATGAGATATTGTTTTTAATGTATTTGAAAGACCTCTTTAGAATTATATATATAATCCAACAAGCTTGCGAGCGCTATATTTGCCAGCCTGCAAACTGTAAAATTCACTCAATAAGAACAGCGATAATTTTTTAATGACAAGTCGGGATACATGGAATTCTATACGTGACGCACGGAGGGACTAACTGGAGTATTAGAGTGATTCAAAAAGCTTCATTTTTCGAAAAGAAATTCATACATCCAACAAATTCTTCTTTATCATATGAATAAAGTGAGTGTGATATATTAAGTTTTTAAAACAATATCCTAGACTTGCGCAAGCTCCTCAAAGTTATGAATAAACAAAAATATTGAAAACTTTATATTAAAAAAAAAAAAACAGCATTCAATACCATCTCTAAAGTAATTGTGTGTTTTAAAATATGATTCCTCTACAAAAACAATACTATTTTCAGCTAAACTGATGAACAAGTTATCTCATTAAATTCACAATACCTTTGATCATCTTGTACTAGAATCACGATGAGAAAAATATTCATGCAGTTTTTACGTGATTTTATTGCAGTACGAACAGAGAAACTTAATCTTTAAGCTGCATAGTTTGGCAACCCTTTGACTGATCTTAGAGCAGAAAACTATAGCTGATATTAATTTCGGAGACGATGATGGTAGGTTTCTTAAATTTAAAAATGCCGATATCTTTGTTTAATTTATAATTTTGAAAAACTAGTGCAAACCTTAAAATTTCATTTTTAATTTGCTTATATTATTACATTTTAAAGAAAACATATTTTGCGCACATTCAAATAAATATAAATGTCTTAATACAGACACATACATACATATGTAAATAACGGTTTCTGATAGATTATAGGAAAGCTAATGAAAATAGTTTTCAAGTAACAAACGATTTTTGTGTTATATATATATATATATATATATATATATAATACATGTAACATAAGTGTACAAAAAACACTTCCCACGAGATTGTCGATTTTGCACAAAAAAAATATCGCTGTCACAAAGTTTACTTGCATTGATATTTCAATGTTAAAAAAAACTATCATTTCTTTTAGGATAGTATTGTAATTTTAAAATAAAACAACTAGCTTTTATGCATTTTATGAAGTAAGAAAGGCATAAGATTATGAATCAGTAGCAAATAGTATGACTAAACAAACATAAAAGCATCACCGTTTTCTCCTTTTTGTGATGCTTATCTCTTTGTTCATTCGTTAAGGACGAAAACTTGTTTAGAACATTTTTCCAGTTCTTTAAACGATAGTTACATGGCAAACATCTCTACAGCATTGATTTGATGTTTTCGCTCTCTTTCCCCCTTTCCCTTATTCGCTTTCAATCAAACATAGTTGCTTTCACATTATGCCTACTGCCACTGCCCATTCAATGTTAATCTATTTTATTCTTCATTTTTATTGTTGTGATTTTGATTTTGATTCCAGTTTGATGTTCAAATACAAAAAAAAAAAAAACTGCTAACATCATGTCAACTGTCAGCAAAAGAAGATGGGCGCAAAAAATACAAAGAAATTTGAAAAAAATGACTGTCTGTTTGATTCCCGCTTATTTCACAATCGCTTCCTTTTTTGTGTAGCTGCTTGACGTTAAATATATGACTGTCAACTACTGTAACTAATACCATGGCACAGACACACAGTATAGTTATGTGTTATACCAACACTTGCTGGTGACAGTAACATTAGCAAAAAATTCACACACACAGACGTGTGCATATGCGACATGATCTAAACATTTTAAACGTTTTTTCTTTATTCTGCTGGTGCACATTTTTGCTCTCTCCAAATATTTCTTTTTTATAATGTGGTGCTACATGTGATGCCAATTTTTTTATTGTTGTTGTCAGTATTTTGTATTATAAAGTTTAATATTTTACTACAGCACATAGCGGAATGTTCGTTGTTTTTGTTCATGCTCTTTTCTTTTAGTGATGTAAAACTCTAAAAAATATGTGGGGTATTTCAAGTGGAATTTTAATATCAAAATCTTGACCCATTACGACTATTTTCTAAAAAAATATTATGTATATTAATTTTAATAAAATGTTTGGACCAATAAACTATGCTTTTACTCTCAATCTCGGATATTTTAATGCTTACAAAAATTTGTTTATGTACATATAATAAGTATTTTTAGAAATTGGATAAAAAAATTACCTATCACGCAGAAGAGGGGGCGATGCAATCGAGAAACTTTCACCGCTCAATGGTTGATCTTGACGCGGTCGCAGAACTGGCGTAAGACCCCATCTTTCAATGAAATCTATGCGGGAAATGGTTGATAATGAACAAGATGGTGGAACTTGTTGTAGTGGTGGTTTCGCCAATGTTTAAACTTTTGTGCAACAGTAGTGGTAGCAGTAAAAGTTCTCTGTTCTCTTTGAGCGCTGTCGTTGTAGTAGTTCGAGCTGCTATCGCTACTAACGCAGTTATTTGCGTTCTTTGCCTTATTCTCTACTTCATTTGGGTTAGCCAGCTTATGGAAGACACCTACAAATGCACACACATGCACACAGTTCACAGTTCAGTTTACAATAGTTCGGCCAGCAGTAGTAGTGTTGGAAAAAGAAAATACGTTGATTGTGTGCATTTGATATGAAATTTTAAGTTTCACAGTTGTAGTTTCAGTTTGTATTATCTAAAATGCATACTGAGATATATTCTTTAGTCTATTTCTTTTATTGAAGAGATAATTTGTACTATTAATTTTGTGATATTTTCTCTGCTATGATTCTGTATCTTTTGTATTTTTCTTAGAAAAATTGTTTGTGTCTTTTGATTTTGTTTTTAACTGTTTTTGTTATATTTAATTTGAACATATTTTTTATTGAAAAAAAACTTTCAATAAAGTGTTATTATTATGTTATTTTTAAATGATATTTTGAGTTGCTGTTTTATTCGGCAGTTTTGTTGCATTTTTAATTTGTTTTTTTTTTATTTTGTTTTTAATTATGTTTTAGAGCACTTTTTATTTGATTTTGCTTTGGTTTTTAGTTTGTGAAAACATATTTTATTTATATAATGTGTATATTTGGATATGATATTCACTGCAATTAAAATTTTTATTATATGTAATTATTAGTGCTTTAATTTGTTGCTACTTTTAATAATTGTTTGTTGTTCAATTACGCTGTGCGACAACGAAAATAAATTGTTTTTAATAATTTTTAATTATTAAAAGACTCGCTGCCGCCTAATCTTCTTCGGAATAAGTTATTTCATTTCCAATAAAACAAATCAAGAATCTGAACCTGTGAGATATAGAATAAAGTTTTTTCTTTGAATAAAAAAAGGTCTTAGTCCAAAGAATTTCGAAAATACTTTGGCGTAAGGATTAATACACCCTGCGTCTTTTCTGTTATGGTAAAAAATGTCACTAAGAAACCCTACAAAATTAGTTATATTTAATTGGAATATTATGAGCTACTTCATTTCCATATTCAATCACAAAATGACAAAAATCCAGCATTACCAAAATAGAAAAAAGTGTTAAACTCATTAACCTTGCCAAGACAAATTCTTGCTGTTCATGTACCACACAAAGCACTCGACAAAGGCGAGTTTTGTCTATGCAAGATGACAAGCAAAAAAATTATAGATAAAAAGAAACATAAAATTAAGATAGAAAGCTACACAAGAAATTATGGTACAAAAGACTGAAGTTAAATTCAAAAAAAAATCGTAAAAAAAGGATGAGTAAGCAAATCTCGAAAGGATGAACACACACAGACAAAAAAAACCAAAAAGTACATGTGAAATTACAAATGAAAATGAAAAGAGAACGCAAATAAAAATGTTAAAATAAATAAATAGAAAACAGATTTAAAGAGGGCGTTACTGGCAGCATCACTGCTGCAACTTTTCAGTTAGTTGAGCCATCAGTGTTGCCAGCTGCGCTCATGATGATGATGATGACTGTGCGCAAGCAACAGAAGCAGAAAAATAAAAGAATTCGAAATGTAATGAAATAAAATATTTAGCACGAGAACAATTTGTAAACTTTTTGTTGTTATTTTTATTGCTGTTCTTGTAACTGTGGTCCATGAAGCGAATAATGGGCCTAGGCAAAAGCAGGCGAACAAAAAAAAAAAACAACAACAAGAAGAATAGAAACAAAAAATGTAAGCAAGTGAGTCCAACAACAATTATAGCAGCAACCATAAGAACGTAACATAGCTGTTGTTGTATTTTAGTAGCATAGCGCATAAGCAACGGCAACAGCAACTTGAACCATGAATACTTGAACCTACAGTTGCTGTTATGTATCGTCATCGTTGCTCTATGCACTTGCTCGCATACTTAACACCACACAAAAGTGTGTTTGTGTATTTGTATGTGTGTGTTTGTGTCAGTATTTGTATAGCAGACCTAAAAGGTTCAAGGTTGTCAGTCGACGTGGTTAAAAATACGATACGAAGTGAACAAAGCCAGAAAAACAATGCAAAGCAAAGCAAAAGCAAGAGAACCAAAGTAAAAGAAAAGTGTGAAATGGAATTCCGCAAACGCAGCTTCAAATAAAACGATTTCATATTCCATTTTGTTTGTAATTTTCATTGATGTCGTTGTTGTTTTTGTGGTTTTCGTTTTATTATATCTTTCTTTATTTTGTTACATTTTGTTTTATTTTGCAAGACAAGTGTTGAGCAAAGACATGAAATATAATGAAAGCATACCATAAATGAACAATGAAACAACGCAACAAAATAAAATTGATAACTTTTGGCACTATAAGAGCCCTTCTTTCTAATTACTGTAATAATTTGTTCAGAAATATTCAGATAACTGGCACACAATAACATTGTTTTTAATTGAGAGATTAAAGGTTACATGACACAGTTTTTTTACATTATTTTTGAAATTAAATTAAAGTTTATATTTACGAGGACCTCCATGTTGCATAGCATGTTGACTGAAAGTTTAACATAAATTCAACTAGTGAAATAAGACTTAAAACCCTTACCCGACACAATACCACTAAGCCATGATAGTGTTACATTTTGGACTTTTCGATGCTATTAGACATTTTTCGACTTATGCCAACATTCGTTTATGTTTCACTGCATCAATATTTCGCAACTTTATATCTACCTATCCAAGTAAATTAGTAAGTGAATTTTTAATGCAACTGAACTTTTATTTAATACAAAAATCGAGCTTTTCCGCTAAATTTAGAATAACTTTGGTAAAAGGAAAGTCCGGAAAACATTGGAATAAAGTTTTGAAGAGAAACAACAAGAAACACTGAAACTAACGATCAAATTTTCAAAAATCACTCTATCAGTACATCATTTTATAGGTACTAATGCATCTTTTGAATCTCTTAAATGCTTATTAAAATCGAATTTTTTGTCACTCAAAAGCAAAAGCTAAATTTTAAATTAAGTCCCAGAGCCAGTAAAAGGGTACATGAATAATTTGAAAATAAAAATCTTGAAGGAAAGTGGTATTGCGGGAGTCTCAAACTTCATACTTCTGTTACAAATGAAACTTTTGCAGAGAAACAAACAAAGAATAAGCCGCACGATTAAGTAAGATGATAAAAAAAAAAATTGTCAAGCAGCGCTTTGGTGAAGGCCACAGCTTGCAGATGTTCACATAGATCCAGAGTCTTATATAACGAATTCCAGAAATCGACCAAACACAATGAACTGTCACAAAATGAAGCAATAAGTAGTCAGGTACTGAAATAAATTTAATTTTATGTACCCACTTATATGCAAGTCTTATTCTTCTAATGTAGTTAAAGAATATATTTAATGGCAGTAGTTCCATCTGATATTAAAAATGTAATCCAATTAAATAGAAATTTTTGAAGCCTTACAAAAAAATTGATTTATGCAAATAAGTCATAAAATATTAAGATAGCTTCGTTTGTTTCCCTTTGAATATGATTAATATGCTCCCAACATAAAATATTCTGCTGTGCGTAACGTGCCATTTTATAAACTTAATTAATAATCAAGCTTAAAATAGCTCACCAAGAATATGCTTGAGTCCTTTGCCTTTGAAGTGGACAAAAAATAAATCAAGGTTTAATTTTAAAAGCACAGCATCATCGTTTGGCATGTAAACGTCATTGACTGTGTATGTATCACCCTGCTTTATTGGGTGAGTCACTGACATAATTTGCTAACGCCGCGTTCAATTGATTATAACGTACGAGCTGAACAATAATAGAAACGGTGAGCTGGGTGCAAATTCAAAAGTAGTAGTAAACTCGTAAGACTTTAGAGAGTTTTTTTTTCGAACAATGTCTCTTGCATTATATTTTTCTGTGTAAATAGTGAAACGTTTGCCAAATCAGTGCTTTTCATTGACTTTTTCTATTTCATTTCAAAAACAATATAATTTTTTTTAGGCTAAACAAGCAGTCCGTCTATGAGAAATTAAAAAGTGAAAGTCTTAATTTTGTACTGTCTTTAGTAGAAAATCGGTACTCACTGATACTTTGAATTTACATTTATGTTTTAACGAGAAGAAACGAAAACAGACTTAAAACGTAGATCTCATCATATATTGCAGTATTTTGAGGAAGCCACTCTACCTCTGCGAAAAAAATCAGACACTTTGAAAACAGAATTTTGCAATCATCCATTCAAATTGCCACTTGTTAAAGACTGCAATTTTTTATCCACGTTGCCCTGTATGTACCACAGAAGCTACGGATTGTTTGTCTACAAATACAGCAATAAAAAACATATAGAACAAAAACGCATATGTATAAAATCTCCTTTTTAAAGCACGCTCGGAAAAGGATTATTGAATAAAAATGTTTTCAAAAATATTTATGAATTGGACAAAAAATGGACATACCGCGTCTTTGTAACCGACTATCCCTTTAATTAGAGGAAAATTAATTCAATCAGTAATGGCATTTGAGTTCTAAGGAAATGTTATGAATCGAGACTTAGAATATACTTTGTAGAAGGCGAATGTAATCCTTTTTTTGAATGTACCCAAATATTCTAAAACTTACTAAGAAAAGGGACTTTAATTAATTTTTATGCAAATTTCAGCAAAGCTTAATACAACAAAAGGTCAGCGGGGCTTTTTTACGGTTATTTCAGAGAAGTTTAATAAAAAAACAAGAAAAAATAAAACAATTGTTATTATTTTCACAAATTTTAGAGAGTTAGAAGAAGTGTAACGCCTTTTTGTTGTTGATAAGCTTTGTGCTGCTTTTTTCGTGCAAAATTGAGAAAAAAATTAAAAATTTAATGGTACTAAATTTTGAGTTTTGAATCAATAAAAAGATTTTTCAGAAGAAAAATTAATTCTAACATTTTAAAATTTTTTAAATAAGGTTCATATTTACAATGATAAAATTTTTTTTAAAAACAATAATTTTATCTATTTAAACAAATTTTGTGAGTCATTTGAAAGTTTAATACATATATTTGTCTCCGCATATATAGTTCTAAAAATAAAAAACTAGTTGGCACTTAAAATTATCCTAGGTTCAATTCCTTTTATTTCGGTAAATAGTTTTATGTGTCATAAATATATAAAAAATTTATATAAAAGTGTAGAGCGATTTGGCTGCATATATGCAAGCCATTAAAAAACTCCCTCACAAATTGTTAAAGTGCGGCGCAATGTTAAAGTCTCATGCTTCATATAAAGCAAAATTGCTCATACGACCTGTTGACACTTCAGCTCAATAAACAAAAACTCTTAACTGAAAAGTGCTTCAGTTTTGATTGTGAAAAAAAAATAGATACTTTTTTCTAAACAACGGTATACATGAGAACATAAACACGATTTTTCATATATATATATATATATACGCATGTACTGTGTAGATTTATATATGTATAGCTTGATAACTGTGCATTAGAATTGACAATCATAAATTAATTAATTTATTTAATTAACTCAAAAATGTTGCATATTTTGAGGGGTCGTAAATTATTTAGCAAATATCTCAATTTTTTCTAATTTTTTTCACAAAAAAAGCGTAGAATACACAAAAATTAAGATTTTTTTTCCCAATCTACGAACACAATTTTTCGACATTGCACCAAGGTGAGCATTTTTTTCACACTTTTGAGGTAGCACTTTCAGCATAACGTTTGATTAATTCTTTTACTACAAGCCGCAATTTATTTCACTTTATTATTTAATAAAATGATTCAATGTCATTTTTCACAAATATTTTATAATAAATACACTTCTGTTTTGTTCTCGTAAACCTTTTCTATGGGTTTTCCTACGTTTCTTCTTGCTCTGTTTGTCCTTTTGCATTACACTCATAGGAAAATCCTGTCACCGCGAATAGCGAAAAAGGACGAAACAAACAATCTTGATATGTAGACTTTTTTTATTGAAGTTGAAGAAAATTTTGTTGAATTTCGAAGGAGTACACAAACAAATGAAAGCAGGCGTGTAAAACTGAAAAAGCAACAGCCTATGTATGCGTCTTATACTTGCCTCACTCTGACACAAATTATTGTGTATAACATGATACCAACAACACAAAGACAAAATGAATATCTGTAAAAAAGAAAATCATGAAATTCAACAATTCTGTGTTGTTGAAACAAACGATGTAAAATGTAACGGCAAAATACGAGCGCTCAACAACAAACGCATTGACATACAAAGCAAGAGTAGTGAGAGCAAGAGCGAGAGCATACGCTCTAATGTTATAGCTAAAGAGAATGCCTAGCATTAAGTGTGCGTGTGTGTGCAGGTGTATCCTTGCGGCATATTTGCATTATACGAAACTTTACGTTGCGCGTGTCATTGTTGAGTTTTCTTTCGCACCTGGTACTTCAGCAGAAGCAACCAACGACAACAAAAACAACGCACGACTACTTTTGAAGTAGTTTCGAGCTGTCAAGTTTTCGACACTTTTGCCAATTCTCTTAGTTTATCAGGTTTATGCTTTTGCGCTTGGAGTCGCCCGGTATACATGTGTATGTTTGAGCATAACTTTTGTTGCATACTTTTAAGGGTAATTTGATTTTTCAACGTGCGCTTGTTTTTTATTTGTTCTTTTTCGTTTATATTTTTGCATTATTACTCTTTTTTCTTTGTTTTCACCAATAAATTGCTTCATTTTGTTTAAGTTTTTTCGTATTTTCCTTTGGTTATGCATGCCATGATAAAGCAGTAGCACACACAGACATAAACATATATGCACAAGCGCATAATGTTGTTAGGTTTTAGCAGGTATTTTTTTTACCATATTCTTAATTTATTACTTATTCACTTGTATGTTCGTCCGTCTGTCTGTGTGTCTTTGTTAATTTGTTATTATTATAAAACCTTTATATTTTCATTCATTTTTCACTTTTTATAGTTGTGCGCCTGATTTTAGTAAATTTTGTTTGCGTGTGTACGTTAATCAGCAACATCTTCATTTATTTTCTAGATGGCAACTTTAATGTTTAGTTTATTATTTATTTGTTCATTTGCTTTACTTGTTTTGGTAAAATATTCTCTTACTAATGTTTTAATTATGCAAACTGGCTGATTTTGCTCAAAGTTCTAAAGAGGTTTATCTAATTATTATTGATTAAATTTGTGCTACAACCAAGAATTTTAATTGAAATTACCCAAAACATAATGTTTATCTCTGTATGAAGGGTGATATCGTTTTTTTTTTATCACCCATTGAAACATTATACTTCGTATTTTGGTTGAAATCATAATGTAATGTACCATATCAGCTGGACATTTGGCTAAAGTTGTAAAGGAAAAAATAATTTTATGATGAAAATTCATGGTTGCATTGCATGTGTGTACTACACAACTCTGTACTTAGTAGCTTATTATTTCAGCTTAAGTTGGGCAAAATGGCTCACAGGCTTCAACAGCGCTTTCGTTAGTGAAAGAATTTCCAAAAATTCAACTGAATAGAAGCTGCTTCTCTTGTTAAATGCAGCATGTATTGTATAGACACTACACACCTACATACTGCTGCATACAGCTGCTATTGCCAAAGGACAATTTTTAATAGTGAACATCTCAAGCGAAAAAACGAGGCAAAGTTTGTTTTGCAGCTTATTAATTATAAACTTTTATCTGCATATGTGTGCATGTGACATTTGTGTGTGCTAATGTGCTTGTGTATGAACTTGTGTTTGTACGCGAGTAGGTCAGAAAAACGCATAGTTATCCATATGTGCAATTAAAAGCAAAAATAAAAAATAAAATTTACCATGAAAATAGAAATTCAATGATTTTGTGTTAAAGAAATAAGGGAAAAGTTTTGCTAATTCCACAAAATAATTTATTATTTAAAGTTCATATAAAAGATTTCATGAAAAATGTTTAACCAAATCTTTTCAATGTCAAACATTACGATCTTTTTGTAAGATCGGGTTGGTTGAACGCTGGTTCCATTTCGTTCTTTATGTATATGGCGTAGTAATGAAAATATTGATTTTTGTATTATTACTAGAAGAACACTTTTTTAAGTCCTATGACAAGTAAAAAAAGTCCTCTGCTTCAATGTTTGACTTACTTTAATTGTTCTTTTTGAAAACGATTGTGAAAAATCACTTTCATTTCAACGTGTTTCCGGTTTTTCCCAGTTTTTGCTTTATTTATTCCAAATCATATACGTAAGCATATTATTCATTGAGGATATCAAATTGATCTCTTTTGAACACGCATATTTTAGAATTTATTAGTGAGTTATTTAAATAGGTCCTCATTAACAATCAAACTTAACTAACAAAGAGCCGTTTCTGTTGAATTACAAAGCAGATCAATACTCGGATATAAAACCACCACGTAAACAACTGAACTGATTTTGATAGCTGAATTGTTGTTATATATTTTTTGCACTACAAAAGATACTATAAAGTTCCTAATTAAAAAATATATTTAATAACCATTAAAGCCTGAAAAAGATTTAACATTTTCTTTCATTAGAAATTTGTCTTACACAACAATTGAACAACTTTTCAGACAAAGCAAAGCCCAAATTTCTAAAAGTTTTTTCGGTGAGCTTTGAAGTTACAATATTCTTATATTATAAGGCTTGTTGGAAGAAACTTTACTGTTTATATCCCAGAAATTTTTATATTAAGTAGCATAAACTTTCTGCCTACAATTCGAAAAGAAAACATGATATCTCTTAAATCAGCAAAAACTTAAGTGAGGCGAAAGTGATGAGCGCTGATGCTGGATTTTGTAAACACATATGTAAAATGCGGCGCAAAACATTGTCTGAGATATGAAATAAGGCGAGACACCAATATTTAAATGTATCCAGAATAAAGTTTATTGAATAAACATGAAATTTTTGTTAGTCAAACAAATATAGTCACGCCTACAACAGAAATTTAAATAAGTTCTAATATAACGCTCTTATAGAAAAAGTTGTGCTATCTCACACAATAATCACACATTCCTAGATGAAAGATATTCTTTTAAGCCTTTCGAAATAAGCATATTACATACATAATTTTAGGCTTAACATTTTATATGTCCACACACACACACACATGCATATACCTACTTATACTTATATTACGATGTTCCATTGTAAAAAGTTCAAGCTCATAACAACAAAGCAAATGACATCCATCCACACACATACAAATATTCAGCTTCATCGTAAATAAAAAAACTAAAAGTTCTAAGATGCTTAGATACAAATGAATTTAGATACTTTAGTGTTAAGCAGCAAGTTACACGGAAACTACAACGTAAGAGCGAAGAAAAGAATAAAAAGATGACAAAAAAAGAGGAAAATTAAATGAAAAAAAAGACCCTTGAAAACGTAAGAAGTTGCTTGGAAAGAACAAAATAGCAAAACAGCGAAAAAAGTAGAACAAGGCAAAGAAGAAGAGAAGTGGAAAACTCGACGAAGGTAAAAAAAATTTACAAGTTTTCAAAAAAGCTTTCAAGGTAAAAACGACACGAAGTGTATTAATTAGAAAGACGTATGTGTGTGTTTAATCGTATGTGTGTATGTAAGAATTGCAAGATATTTGTACATACATGTGAGTACATGTGTTTGCGTTTAAATGCTTGCGTGTTGATTCGACAAAACAAACAAAGTGAAACTTCAAAAAAAAAATTTCAATTTTGATTTTCTGCAGAACAGTTTAATTTTGCTCTGTCATTGCGATAGCAGTAAAGTAACGCAAAGCAAAATACTTTTTGAAAAAAAAAACTTGAAAATGCTAAAGGCCCTGTAGCAATGTGTATATGTTTAACATGTTTTTATAATTTCCGAGCTGATTTTTATCTGCAGCAAAATTATATCAGAGATATATATTCCTACGCTATGAACACGCCCAATAGATCAACAGGGACAATGATGTTTGTAAAAGAAATATGTATGTATCTCTGCTAACAGTACGACTAAGGAATTTCGCCTAGCAAAATCATGTCCAGATCAATCAAAACATTAAACTCTAACCATATCATACGAGTATTGTACATCAGACTGTTATATTGTGACGACGATTTTTATATAAAAATCGCCCCACATAAAAATCGTTATTTTTACTTATTTTTACTAACATTCTTTTAGGCTAAGCTTTATATCGAGCCACTATAATACAACAAGCAACCACAACATAAGCGACTGCAACATCAAACAACACGATGGGAAGTATGATCAAACACGAAGCTACAAATCATCGCAACCAGTAGACTAGCAACAGATCTGCGGTATTAAGCAACAATTAAAATCAAGGACCGACAGTCTGTGCAGTGAGCTTGAAGCGCTCACATCGTAGCTTCGCTATATTAACGGCTGGTAGCGATTTCGATCCTCCACGGTAATATAAGCCTCGCGTAATCAAGCGAACCAGACTCACATCGTATTTTCGCCTTTATTAATGGTTAGTAGCGATTTCGATCCACTACATTAATACAGGCCACGCGTCTTCGAACCCAACTTGACTCTCGAACTTGTCGAGACTCTCATCGTATTTTCGCCTATATTAATGGTTAGTAGCGATTTCGATCCTCTACATTAATATAGGCCACGCGCCTTCGAACCTCAACTTAACTCTCAAACTTTTGAGATCAAGCCTCGAGCTCAAACTTATTGAGCAGAACAATTATCTTAAATTCAAAGAAAAATTGTAATTTATAATTAAGTTTATACTTAAGTTATTCAAAAATAAATAAAATAAAAATTTCAAATCGAAAAACTTTGACTAATAAATTTTTTGTAACGACCCCATATAGGTAGAATGATCCTGGACACCGACTGGTGTATACCCCGGCAGAAAACATCGTTACAATATAATGATTCCAACAAAATATGCTTCAAGTCAATTAGTTCACTTATAAAAAAGCGGTTCACCACTTTCACCATACACGGTAATCAAATAAACTACTAAGTGGAAGTTGGGAAGATTTGAGCCGGATGAAGTTGGAAGCCACGTTGATTTCCGCCATGCTGTGTATAATAGGAATGTTGTATTGTAATGACAATAAAATTCTCCACTTGACAGCAGGAGGAGTTCACTCTTTCATTAGCACTTGTCGCATGACACGCATTCCGAAAGTTTTTTTACTCATATCTGTTTGTGGTATTTTAAGTCTTGTTTTGCAGCCAACTTCAAGAGTACATTTGGGCCATTGAATTTCTATACAAAACAGAGATTTTTAGCAAACATTCAAAACGTCGATGGAGTTGTAGTCATGTCCGATGTAGGGAGATATGAGCCACACCTTTGCTAGGATATTTAAATTTTTATATGTATGAGTTAGAAGGCTTCATTAAATTTTTTTCATCTTTTATAACTTTCATAAAAATAAATCATAAAAATATGCCATATTCTTCCATTTTTTGATATGGTCCGCAACTTATCACTGAAATTACAAATGGTGAAATGCTCTTAGACTTTTCGCTACACGTAGGGTCGGTATCAATGAGAATCCAGATCTTTAGATGAGGCTCAAATTCGTAAACTAGTGTTATTGATTACGATGAGAAAATTACGTTAAATTTTTTTTAATGCGTGGTTTTCATTTGGTTCGGGGAAAAAGAAACTTCACATATTATTAATGAGTCACCTTCACATCAATTAAGGAGGAGTCATTAAACCTTTCTTCTTTTAAAACAGCTTAGCGGTAAATTTAATTGCAGAACGATATCGTAACAGGATTGAAAACTTTTAAGTACCAGAACTGCATACGTTGGACTTGAATAACACATTGTTTCAACAAGACGGTACATAACACACCGCATACAGCCAGAATTACAATGAAATTACTGCGGGAGCTCTATCAACAACAAGCAATCTCAAGAAATGATGATGTTGGTTGGCCACCACCGTCACTGGATTCCACCACTACGGCCTTTTTTTTGTGGGGTTATCAAAATAACAAACAAAACCAAAATCCTTGAACAACACAAACAGAATATTTGTGATGAAATTATGGAAATGCCTAGTGATATGTGTCATAGATTAGTAATTAAAACTTTTTCACAAAAATTTTAAAGTTTAATGTTACACCCATAATTTCAAACAAAACGCAATGAGGAAATTTTTTCTATTATACGCCCCTTGTATTCTCTAAAAAACTAGTCACGTGACTGAAGTCAACATGTACTCATTCTAAATCTGACTGATTTGATTACTTAAAGAAAAGCAATAAATAAATCTTTTGAGTTAATTTTATTGTTGTTTTATTAACCTTGCATCGTCTACGTAGTCTTAGCTATTTAAAATAAAAGTTTTTCTCTTTTATGTATTTACTAAGACGTGTACGATTGTTGTTGTTGTGTGCGTGTATGTGCGCATTGATAATAAATTTCTGTTTAAACAAATAAACACTGAGACTGAGTGTTGTTCAATTTAAGATACTACAAGTATTTGAGCATTTTTATGACTTTTTATTATTAGATATAAATCTTTGAAAAACTGTTGTTGTTCTTTTGTGAAAAAGTAAATAAAATATTTTTAAAATGATTTATTAAAGTAAATCAAGGAAATAGTAGTGCCCAAAGTGTACATAAACAAATCAAGCTTAAATACACAGAGAATGATTTTTTTGTATATATCAATATTTGGTGATATTTAACAAATGATATAATTGATAAAGGCAAGTTCTTGAACACTGCTTTTATATTTGGTAATAATTATGATATCATATTATAATTAAAACAAATGTTTCTTTTTTATAAACATGCATATGTTAATAGAATCCAAATCGTGTATTGCGTGAAATACATATATAATATGGATTTTTTTATATCGATTTTAGGCAAATTGGTAAACAGTGATATTTACATTATCGATGCTGCAATGATTCTATAATTGTGACATTATTTTGTGAATTTATTTCAAAATTATAAATTTTGTATGTTAAGATAGTGAAAAAAAAATAAAATATGATTACTAAGTATACATTTGACGCAACCAAATCAAGTCTCTCAAACAAACCTTTTGCTTAAAGCATTACAAAACTTTCCAAAATTGATTTATTAATAACTAATATTATTGGAACCTGGTAAACAAAAAATTAATGGTTCTAAAAAGTGTAAGGTTTTTAAAGTTTTGAAAAATTTCATTCTTGTTACCAATACTAACTTTTACCAAAAAATTAGTCGAATTCATAGGGAACACTGCGGTTACACTATGGAACCCTGTGGTCTATGGCTTCCATGCAAACCTAGTCTAACCATAGCGAATAAATCATCTTTTATAAAAAAAACTGAATACAACACTTATGTAAGTGTATGTATGTTTATATAACTACATATGTATGTATGTATGTATATATAACCACAGAATCTTTTTTTTGGTCTTAAATGAATGGATTTTTGTACATCTGTGGGTCGTCAGCGTAGGTCAGGCTTTTTGAGGTTGTTCGAAGTTCGAAGTGTGGCGCCTCCCACTCTACAATAAAAAAAAAATATTAAAAAGCTGTACCATGGCACAGCTAGAGTTTTGAAATTTGGTACTTGAATATATACAGTATGTACTAAGCATCGTGTGGGCGGGATGAAATAAGAAGGCGTGGCACTTTTCACACAGCAAAGCCCCTAAGAACTATATCTTGATAGCTATAGGTTTTAAATTTGATATACAGATGCATATTGTTCGCATACAGCCACTCAAAGAACTTGTGCTTGATTTGTCAACAGGGTATGGCACCTCCCACACAACTAAAAAACCTAAAGCTCTTTATCTTGACACCTATGGCAGTTCAAAGCTGTATAATTGAACACGTAAATTGTTTGCTTCATTAGCCTTGAAAATTCCATGAAGTTTTCGACAGAGGGGTGCAGCACCTCCCCTACAAACACCATGAGAAATCTTAACGCTATTGGCAGCGGGGAAGCAGTCAGTATTGTCGCAGACAAGTAAATCAAAAGAAAATTCAAATATAGCACAAAACAAGTCAATGAATTGAAAGTCATTCACCACAGTCAACAATTTTAGATTAAAAATTTTTCTTTATGACACCATAACATTTTTTATTACTCTTTTTTGAATTTAATTTTTTTATTTCATGTTGTTTGTGCTAAATCTTTGTTGCTTGCGTTGTTGGTGATTTTTTTAATTAAACTTATTCTTGCCACAAAACGGCATGTGCAACTGCGTCACAACTTGCCATTACACACACAGACAAAAAAAAAAACACGTGAAGACAAAGCAAGGCCTATGCTTGATAGTTGCACTTTACTTGTTAAGTTTTTGTTTTTCTCGTAATATTTTCGTTTTTGCAACATAATTTGCAATTGCTGTTTTATTATATTTTTATTTTTGCGCTGTTTTTTATGAAATGTTTTTTTTTTAGTTTTTCACTTTGCTCTTGTTGCTGTTGCTGTCAATGCTGCGGTTTCAGTTGTTAATTTTGTTAAAATTTTTGCTTTTGAGTGTAGCTGTGCAGCGAAACAGAGAAAAGCCAAGCAACGCAAAGAAGTATGCAATAAAATGTTGCCTTTGGAATGTCCTTTAGAAGGAAAGAGTTTTTGTTTATATTCTACTTCTACTTTTATTTTCTCAGTTACAAAAATTGAAATGCACGTAAGCAGATAGGAGAAAAACTGTGATTTTTCTGCAATTATTTTGGAATTAATTTTTGGTATTCACTTCGAAATTCTAGAAAAAATTCAATCAAGTTCAGTTGTAAAATATTTTATTGTCCCAATCTACTACATATATTTTTTCAAGGGTCATATGCATCTACATTAGTAAGGTTCTTAAAAGAGATTTCTTTGTACGCACTGCAGTGCACTGCTCTTACAATTCTGAAACCCCAGTTAGGCAGGCGTTTTATCACACTTAACATTTCTTATAATTCTTCTTTGTATAAAATTCTTTCCTCTTTGTTTTCTTAATTTTCTGCAAGTTTCAGCTGTCTACATTAAAATCAGCATTAAACTTTTCAGCTATGACTAAAAATAAACTTATTAGCTATTGCAATAAGTTTAGACTTTTTGTCTCTGAGCATAAGTAACTTAAGTTTTGTTCAAAGTCACAAGACTTGTTGTTTATTACGCCAGAATAATTATGACTTTCATAAAAAGATGACAGAACTACCTCATTCCTACGATATAGTTATCCCCTAAAAGGGCTAGAATTTAAAAATAATAAAAAATAACAAAAACAATGTTTTCGTGGCAATAAGAAGCTGGATATATCAATGTCCGCATAAGTGGCTAACATTATTTTAATGATTTCGAATTTATAAATTTTTACTTATTTAACTTGATGGTATTAATATGACAATCTATCTCCATACTAAATTTTATCAAAATCGATTTACTTAGCTGTAAGAAAATATTTTCCTTTTAAGGGCTACTACGTAAAATCAAATAACTTTCCTTAGGATTCAATCAATCTGAGCACCAAATTTCATCAAAATCGGGGGTGTGGTACCGCGCATTAAAATGTCTCTTTACACAGAAACCAATATAGTCCTATACCAAATTTCTTTCTTTTAGTCTCTCTTCTTTTGTATGCAGTTGCGTTTGAGTAAATTATAGAAAACTTAAAACAGTTCTACTTTGGTCGAAATCGAGTTTTCCGTGACAACCTCAATGCAGACTAAATAAAGACTTCAACTTCAATGCAGACTAAATCAGAGTAAAAGTCAAAAAGAATATTTTAAAACTCTAACAATTTACGAAAACATCCATTTTGGTCTTAAAGTTTTCTCTTAGTGTAATGGGACATTATAAGAGTTTAGAGCCACATTTTACTAACGTTGTCCATGGTGTGACTTCATAAAATAAAGTTTAAGTGAAGGTAACAGAATGTGCCACAAAACATAAACTTTCTCGTTTTTTTGAAAATATAAAAAAATCGTTGCGAATTGAAAAAATTCGTTTGTTTCATTAGGCACCAAGAAAAGTTCTTCGAAACTTTTTCTCTCTATGAAATTTTTTTTAACATTTTTATAAATTATTATCAATGTAACTTTACTTTATATATTGATATTGTGGCTATATGTATTTGTTGTTGTTGTTTTAGTTAATAACTTTTAAACATATTTTTTTTGTTGTTTCCTTTTTAGATTATTTTCGAATTTTCCTTTTTTTTGGTTACTTGATTTCGATTTTTTATTTTAATTTTTATTGCTGTTGTCTGTGTTCTTTTTTTTTTTATTGTATTTGAATTCACGAGATATTTCGTCGCTGTTGTCGTTTTTTGCTAACGCCGCGCCGCCGTTTACTTCGTCGCCATGTCGTGTGATATGTCAAGGTTAAGTCGAAATTCGCCACACTTTACTTGCTGTAATTTCTTAATTTCTTTTCCGTATTTTTTACATTTCGCAATAGTTGGTATTTTCTGATTTCAAAAAAAAAGTCACCTTTTGCAACATTGCAAATGTTTTTTAGAAAATTTTTTTTTGGTTTTTGCATTCTGGTCTTTTGATTATTTTTTCTCGCTAATATTTTTAATGCCTTTTTCTTCGTAACACAAAAAACAGATAAAATTCTTCACTTTTCTCACGAATTTTTCATTTTCATTTAAATTTTTATTTTAATTTAATTTTCTTTTTTTTTTGTTAAATCTTCTTTACATCGCGTTCGTTGCGCGCGTGTATCTCGTCGAACGGCGAATTCTGTGTGCTTCGGAACGTTTATCTCACACAGCATTTTTGGGTTTTTGTCAAAACGTTCCGCTGCGAATGTTGTGCAGCTGCACAAACGCACACACAGTAACACTGAATATATGTATACATAAGAAAATTGTGTGTATTTGTGTGTGTGTGCTAGTGGTTTGAATGGAAAAATCTGTAACTGACTGCGTGTATTTGTATCACCATGTGTTCTAATGCGGAACAACATGGCATCAAAACATCGCATCTTTTCGTCTCAAAAGTTTTGTTGTTTATGTTAGAAAATTTAACAGCTGGAAAATGATTTTTCCACTTGCTGTTTCTTTCGCATTTTCATGTTTTGCTTCTATGGCTTTTTCGTTTTCGCTGCTATTCTTGCAATTCTGACATTTTGCTCTTTTAACATGATGTTTTAGCAAAAGCTTTCGCGATTTTTAAAATTTTTTATTTAAATTTTCTTTGAGTTTCATTTTCTCTAAGTTTTTGTTATTTATTTTTATGTCAATGTCATTTGTTGGTTGCATTTTGTTTGCATGCTGCAAACATTTAAAGAATTTTCATTGTTGTTTTCCTTCAAAAATGAATTTAGCATTTAGTTTAAAAAAAAAATTACACAAATTTTATTACTGTAGCTTTTTTGTAAAATTTATTTGAATTTTTAGTTTTTCATTAGAAAAATCTATTCTATTTGTCACAAATTCAAACAGGGCCGGTGTTTTTAAAAAAAAAAAAAAGATGGGCAGTAAGGCGAAATGCAGCTGTATTGATTTTTACAAATATTATTTTGTAGCCAAAACAACTTTAAAAGTTTTGAGCTTTGGAAATCCAATCTAAAGCTCAGAAAGAAGTTTTACGTAACATACTAAGTCATTTCATTGATCGTGAGATCTGTACAAAAATCTCGAAATCACAAATTTTGGTTTCAGCATTGCAAAGAAATCTCAGAGATTTTATCCACCGGTTTATTAGGTCATCGGATTTATTTTGACATATCTGAAGCTTCTGACTTTATTGGTAATTCTTTCGTTTCTCCAACTTCCTAAAATTTCTGTGAATACGAAGTAATTACAAGCCATTTGTTTAAAGATTTCATACAAGTGGTAAATACGGGCCTGAGCGTGAGTCTTTTAAACAAGATTTTTTATCAAATAGTCATCATTTAAATAAAACAATTTAATGTCTGGCCTTGCAGTTAAGTTTTCTTTTAACAAAAATTTATTTGTCTGCCAACAATAAAAATGAACAAAGTCTCCGTATTTACACACTATTTTTTTTTTCAAACAGATTTTTATTTATATCAGTGTTGGTCATCGATGTTTTACAAAGCATTGTGTTCAAAGAAATTTGTTTTTATTACATCAAAACGCCGAAAAAATTTAGACAGAAATGCAGAAAATCTGGTCATTAATCCGTTAAAATTTGCAAACATTCGTTAGGTAATAAATAGTGATTATAGCTATTGTAATGTTAACTCCATCTAAACCAGATTTGAAATAGCAATACAATGCACTTGGGATTATGCCAATATATCGCTATTATTGTTGTAACTTGCTATAAAATTAAAGGTTGATTTATTTTCACAAAAGTTTTTCTATTGAATTCCTGTCCTCTGAAAAGGTGATTGTACTCAATCGCAAAGCGTTTTCTCGTAGATTCTCGAATAAAATTGATGTCGTTCATTATTGTGCTTGTACGACGCCTTCGTTAGACTAAAATTAAATGTACTGACTGGTGCCAGCATACTCTTTTTCTAGCTTATTGTTACGTTTATTAATCCTGTCTAGAAGAGTGGGTTTTCGATATGAAATGATTAATAGCATAACAGTTACTCATAACTCTAAACTTAATGAAATTTTCATGCAATAGCTCAATTTCCAACGGAAGGTTGTAACAATGTATGCACCTGTCGCTGTCCAGTGGGTCGTTACAAAAAATATTTGCGTGCTGTTAGATTTTTAAATATGTTATTGTATTATAATTTTCTTTTTAATTCAAATAACTTAAATACAAACTTAAGTATTATTATATTTTTCTTATTTGTATTAATTGTACATGATTTCTGTTCAACAAGTTTGAGCTTCAGTCTTAATCTCGAAAAGTTTGACGCGTAACCTGTATTACCGTGGAGGACCTAAATCGCTACTAGGCGTTAATATAGCGAAGCAACGACGTGAACGCTCCGACCTCAATGCGCTTAATGCCTTCAGATCTGTTGATAGTCAGCTGATCGTGTAGTTTGGTTGCTTCGTGTGTGAACATACTTTCAGTCGTGTTGTCCAATGTTGTTGTCACTCATGTCGTGGTTGCTTGATTTAGAGCTTAGCTTAAAATAATAGCTTAGACTAGACTACATAATAGCAAAAATAAGTAAAAATAATGATTTTTATGTGGAGCGATTATTATATAAAAATCGTCGTCACAAGGTCTCAATTGAAAGAAACTGAAACCTCTTGATTTTTTTTTTTTGAAGACGTTAAGAACAATGTTTATATCGGGCTCAGTAAAATATTAAAACATTGACGGTTTTTGGAATCGAAAAAACAATTAGAAACTTAGTAATTTTTTGGCTACTACATTTCATTTGCTTTATTTTTTTAAATTTTAATTTATTGTGTGAAAATAGACTTTAACTTACTAGAACAAACTTTTCAAGAGAGCGCTCAATGTCGTTCGATCATAAGTTTGACCATGTAGAGACTTGGCTGTGCTTAAACTCAAGGTGTCCTGCCGCGCTGTATAGAATCGTTTTATTCCGAAATTCGAACGCAAGAATGAATGCAACTTATGGGATCTTACATTTTCTGAATTTTGACACCAGTTTGGTTATTATTAGAACCGCCTTCGTGCCAGTTTTGTACCGCCGGTAATTTTAATCATCTCTAACTATCATTTCATAATTTTATGGAGGATCTTGAAACTTTTTGACTTTTATTATATTAGAGTAATTCGCTTACCCACCGTCGGGTCTTTTTGTACGCCAGATTTGAACTCAAGTGATGCTGACTAAGCACATGTCATTTTGATTTTAAAGAAGTTATTTAATCCTATTTTGATGAACGTAACACTTACTATTCTTTAGATGCAAAGCTTTAATGAATTGAATTTTTTGAAAATGGATAGCATGCAAATATCAACTTCGGAAGTCAACTTTCAAAGTTTTTATAATAAAATATGTGACGAAACTTTATTGTAGAAGAATTTCATTTTAAAAAAAAGTGCAAAATTGTCAAAAAAATAAGAGCTTTAGCTTCGGTATACTGACTCCCTCAGACTAAAATACGTATCGATTGGTTATCAAATTTTTTTATTAAACTTTTATGACTGAAACAAATTCAGTTCTTGAGATAAAAAAATCCCATGATATAACAAAAGGCTTAAGGTGAGATTTTCGTGCACGTTAAAATAACTTAAACTCATTCGAAGCGTGAGCTTTAGTTACGAAGAAAACCCATCTAAATGTAAACATTATTTCCTGTTGGAGCTTAGGACCTCAATTGAGAGCAATTTACTTTTTAAAATTCAATGTCTGAAGTGAAGTGTTTGGAGTAATGGTCTGATGAGGAAGGAAACTTGTTTTTGTAAATAAAAAAAATATTTTTCAAACTTAGATATTAAAGTTTTGATGTGAAACATTAATGCTTATAGGAGCTTTTGTATTGCAATGCTTTCCACCTTTTTATTAAGGAAGCCAATTCGTCCACTTTGCCATCGCATGTTATTTACTGTAGAATGAACCAAAGTCACTTCTATGTGACACCACTTTGTGCCCAAGTATATGAAACAGAATGGAATAAAACGCTGTGTAAGATATGATTAAGAGGTAGCGTTAGGCGTAAGCGTTTTTAAATTTGAGTCCAAAAACATAGAACACGAAATTTTGCGTGGTTTTGCTTTCTTCAGAAAAAGTCTAAATTTTTCTTTACTAAAGATCTCCAAAAAACTAATCGACAATAATGTCCCATTAAAAACCCTTATACTTATTATTACGAAAATACTTGGAAATTTTTTGATAAGACGCCGAATATAACGAAATGCATAGGAAAGTTAACAAATACAATTTAATTAACACGGAATTGCAAATTTGCAGTAAAGAAAGGAATCCCCTAAAATGCAATGAAGGCATTCGAACGAAATGATTAATAAGATCTTTGATAAATTGATTTGTCAGCTAATATGCACACGATCAGGTGATATATTTAAAGCTTGTCACTTATTATCGTACCTTAAATTGAAACTCGTTCGGTATAACCAAGACAAAAAGTATATGAAGACATCTTTATGACTTCCGAAATATTATAATGTATAAACAAATCAGTTTTTTTTAACACTAAAAAGTGTGGTTCTAAGTGCAAAGTTTAAAATCTAAATTAGAAAAATATTTTTGACTACTGCAATCAATCAATCAATATTAAGTAATGATCAGTCTGCTAGAAAAATAAGAATGGATACATTTTTAAGGCTCTTAGCACTTGCTTCAAAAACAGAAACTGAAAGCATTGGTATTCCAACATATCCAATTATTTAGCCAATTTGCGAAATCAGTTCTTTAGAAAAACTTGTGATATTGTAAGCTTCTTGGTTAATGCTCAAATGGCGCCACCATAGGGATATTGCAATGAAGCGTACTTAATGATAGATATTCTTAATAAAAATTAAAAAATAAAATAAAGGACATTATTGAGCGATCGTAATCTCTACAGTTCCTGATGTTTTCTAATAAAATTAAATTTGAAGTTCAAGCATTATTGCAGTGAAAGTTTTAAAATTTTAAGAATTTACTTTTTATTTTCATTGAAGTGAAAAGGAAGGAGTAAAATTTTATTGCATACTTTCCAACATCGCAAGCACCTGAACATCGACAACATTGCAGTTATCAACAACGATTCCAACGCATGTCCTTTGCATTAATTATGGACTTTCATTTTCCGTTTTACGCTATCTTTCTACTTGTTACAGCTTTTGCAACTCTACAATAACAGCTGCAAGTTGCAGCTTCCACATGTCATACAAATTACTACCATTACTAACAAGTAGATGGCGCTAAAGCTCACGTGATGCCTGGAATGTTAAGAAGACCTTAACAGCTTTTCTGTTAACTATTGCTGTATGGTTGCTGTGAAATGGAAGCTGTGTAACCAACAGCAATAGCAAAACCAAGGTAAGGTTTCATTCCGAAAAAAAAATCATGTGCGTATTTATCTTTGCCGCTTCTTAGTCAAATTCGCCCTTCTGTGTCCTGTTATTGGACTTGTTTTTTTTCGATTTCTTTCTCTCTTTCTCCAATTGCTGTTTTCTACCTTTCATTTGCCGCATCAGTTTCTGTTGGCGAAAAATGCGCATAAAAAAGAATGCAGAATAAATGGCAAAAACTGAATCATAATGAAAATTTCGACTATGCCGCGCACATGTGTGTGCGTGCGAAAAAAGAACGATGGCAAGTATGTAAAATTGATAAATAAAAGGGAAACATTACTTTGGAATGTATTTGGGAAAACCCTTAAAATATATAAATTTATATTTTTTTTTTTCATACGAGTATAGCTGAAATAGTAATCTGTTTTGTAGATACTTTTATTGTTGTTGACTTGTTCGCTTGCTTATGGAGATAATTTAAAGAGTTATTATAAAGATAACGACGCGAATTATTTTAAACTATTCAACCGGTTTGTTTGACTCTTAAATATATCGAAATAACAAAAAACTTAAGAAAAAAATGTATTAAAAATATTATAGATGCTAGCCATTATTTTCTTAAAACTATCACAGTAAAAACTTTGAGAGTAAAACGTATGTCATGCAATTATGTATTGTATAATTTTACGGTAATGACAGTAATGAAAATGGAGGCAATGATGCATGCAAAATGAATGAATGACAATATCATAATATGACAACAGGAACAACTATGCCAGTGATGACAATTACAATAAATTTGATGTGATGACAATGACAATAATAATGGTGACAATTGATAATGGCAATAACAACAGAGCTGGTAACAATAATCAAAATGATGACCAATATTATAATTGATGAAAAAGTTGACAGTGATGACAGTTGTCGACATTAAAAATGAAAATGACATTGTAGTTTCGACTTCATCATCTCAAAAGCCAATTTATGACCATTCTGATGTTGGTTCCTTGTTTAAGGATTAACTCAACGCTTTGAAAATTTAATTTTAAAATAGATCAAAAAGATAACAACTGCTATACAATTATTGAAATAAATAAAAATTGTATTTCTGACGTCCGCACTGAAGAAAGTACGTCACTGAGCTGCAGTAACACAATGAAAATGCACACACAAATAAGGCTAAATTATGACGTTACATTTATTTCTTTCCACATTTTTATTTACTGACGACGCATTATCAAAGAAACCTTGAAAATGCACTGTGCGCACATTTACTGGTGATAAACAGTAAGTAACGTTATCACCAATACCAATATTGTACACAACATCATCAATAAGAGCATCATTAAGAACAACAAAAGCATTAGCAACAACATCATCAGTATAAAGTAAAAACCGTATGCTGCTTTGACCTGAGCTCTATCAGGGTGAAATAAGGTGTCGCTGAAATGTTGCTAAATTTAGCACCTGGAAGGAAATTGCTACCATGCGACACAACTCATACACAAACACGTGTAAGCTTAGTCAACAAAAAAAAAAAAAGATGCATAGCAGCAATACAAACTCCTGACAAATGGTTGGCTACGTTGACGGAAAGTGTCAAGGTGGTGTATGCGCGCATATGCGGCTTCATATTAAAAGGGTCAGCAAGTGTAGTGAGCGCACTAAATGGAAAAAATAAAAAATAAACTCGCAAAAGCATCAGAATATGAAAATAGAAAAATATTTATAGATTTGAAAACTTAATACTTTGTCTCGTTATGCGTAATTTGCAATAAATGACAATGCAACGAGAGTAATTGCAGGATATTGCAAAGGTTTGAAAAACTTAAGTTTAAAGGGTTATTGTTTTACTGTAAATGATTTTTAAAGAAAAGTTTTAAAACAAAAAGAATGTTGCTATGAAATGAAGAATTTCAGCTTTAACTTCCTTTAGGGAATTTTGATTTGTATAGTTTCGTTTTTTAATTTTATCTTTACTTTTCGCTAGATGGATTCACTTCAATTGTCAAGAACGCATAAGAAAATTTTTTAAAGTTGAGTCACATGAAAAGTAAAACAAGACTCAAATTTGTGTAAAGTATTTTGCGTCCATTTTTGAGACTTTTCGTTGAGTTTTTTATCTGATCAAATAATGACGAACCCCTAAAGTTATGCTATTGGCTATTATGGTAGTAGTGACAATAATGCAATGAGGAGAGTGATAAAGATGTTTACAAAGATAAAAGCACTGATAATCGTACCCACGATAATGAGATCAAAGACAATGATGGTAATGAGTGCAATTACTTATGACAACTTTGGCCTTGGAAGTGATGGTAATTCAAATGATACTGCGAATATCTTGAATATATTCTTACCAATGTATAATAGAAAAAAAAAGCTTTTTGCAAAGCAAGCATCGTATTTTACTTAACAAAAACATATACAAGGTGGCCCAACCGAAACGAAGTTGCTTAAATAGTCTATTACTTCTCTAATTATTTTGTTTATTTAAAATTTTCAATTTGTGTTAAGAAGTCTTCGAATTTTATTTTGAAAATCTTCGTTCCAATATTTTAACATAACGCACATACAGCCGTTTTATTTTATCTGAGAGCTGGACCGTCGTACTAAACGATAAATCGTCTGATTGCTTAAAGTCGACAACATGGCAGTGATTTACAGCTCATGCAGCAAGGTAAACAATGGAGAACATATTATTTCAGAAAGCTGCAATTTCAAATGCCCGCGGCACTTTCTTGGCTTAACCATTTTTGTTGTCTTTCCTTGGAAATATTTCAAAGAAAGAGTATATGTCAAGAAACCACTGAGTACTCCAACTTAAAATAAAAAAATTCCCAGAAGAGCACCAACCTCGATTCAAATCTCTTAGCTTCTTTTGCGCTACGCTGTATACCAAAATATATGTTTAGTTTCATTCCTTCCGTCTTGAGTGCTTTAAGTTCTCACCAACACTTCCCCAATTAACTTATTTCCTGCTATAGCGAACGTTTCCACGATGATTTAGGATGACCAGAGAGTTTAACCTGATGGTTTGCCTTCAAAGGTTGCCGGTAGACTTCAATTTGTTTGTTTGTGGAAGCATCCATTTCCAATATCATTTTTTGATTTGAATGGAAATCGAATCTTGTCAGTATCTGGTAAGCAATTTGACATTGGAGTTAGCCTAATATTTTGCTTTAGAAGTTTTACCTGGGATCTTTATTTCGTTAAATGCATTTTTTGCAATGCATAAATGTAATCGATCTAATGTACGATCCTCAAGATCATGCTCAACGCTTATTAAAGGTCATGCACGTAATGAAAGCTTGCTTCGTAAAATAAAATTCTTCTTGACACAATACTCTACAAAACTTTTTTAACTCACTCATATAAGCCAACAATGAAATAATTTCCTGGATCAGAAAGAAGCTTTTTATACGCTCATGTGCGACTTCAATTAAATATTTAAAAAGAAAACTTAACTATCGTAATTTTGAAGTTGATTTAATCCGTAAATTGTAATGAATTAATAAGTAAAATCCTAAAGACCAATAACAGTTAACTGCAACAAAATTATCGAATTATGTAAATGATTTAATTTAAAGCTATAAATTATATCAACAGTAAGATGGCAATGACATCAGTGTTAATTAAATTTTAACAATAAATAGTCGCCACAATTTGTGTTATCGGCATGTGGCATAACCATATCATTTTTTTCTCTTCTTTTTCAATGTTTTTGTCATTGTGTGACGTAGTTATTGTGCTCATCATAAAATTGAAAACAAATCTAAAATCCCATGATAAAATAATAACGATGATGATGGTAACGATAATTGTGAAGTAATGCTGCATCATGTTGCAAACGAGGTGAAGCTCAATGATGTTCAAGCCTTGAAGCAAAATGTTACAAACATACGCACATTGCAGCGTACGCAAGCATACAAGCAATATATGTATGTATGAGTTTATTAAAAGCATACATACACATGTTGAAAAGCTGTCGACATCCCTGTAGAGAAAAAAAATCACCAACAATGCGAGAACTACTTAAAAAAGCAACATATATTCAAGACGCGAAAGATTTATATTTGAATCACCGAGATGATCGCACAAGAGTTCTTATTTCGGTAATCAACAGTCTTTTTCGGGAGAGATTATCCGGTGTTGAAGACTCTACAAAACGATTTGAGTATAGCTCATAAAAAACAGTTTCAAATGATTGTAAGCATTTAATCAGTTGCAAACAATTTTAAACTTCATTAACTATCGCAGAGGGCTTTTTAGTTAGTTTTTCTATAAAAATTGTATTCTCCAACGTAACTGCAATTTGGAACTCCAATGCATTTTCCCATTGGGAGAACTCTGTCAGACATACACACACACAAGCACAATATCATGTGAAACCATCGCAGGTCATCGCTTTACGTCACTCATAAAATTGCACATAGCATTTGCTATGGCAACACGTGTTGTTGATGTCAGTGTTGCCATATCATATTTAATAGCATTTCAAGTGTTGGCAAAAAGCTTGAAAATTAATGTGTGGTTAATTGATGTGACACAATGGAACAAAAGAAGGATAGGAAAATGGAATAAATAAAGTGAGAAATCCTAAAGGCAATTTGCGTAACTAACTGAAATGCAAATAAAAACTGGAAATGTGGCAATACGAGTAGTGGGAAGTATGAGCCAAAATAATGGTGCCGACAACGACTAAATTACTGTGATGCAAAAATAGCAATTGAAAAGTGTGCAGTTTTAATTTTATAGCTGCTGGTATGTGCTGTTGCACAATTGCATGGTGAAAGCAAAATTAAAAATAGTGGCAACTTTCAACGAAGGGTATTTTTTATTTAATAGCAAATAAACGAAAACAAGAAGACATAGAGTTTGTTTTGTACTTTTCCGATAAAAATAGTTAACAACGAGTTGTTATTTATAACTTTAACGATTTTGAGTTGAGATTATTGAAAGACCCTATGCAAAGCTATTGATGAACGCTGAAGTCGATGTTTAAGAATTCTTACATAATTTTAAAATAAAGATGGTAAAAATAAACAATTTGAAAAAAGTTATTAAGGATAACCTTTCACATTTTGTTCCAAAGTCAGATTTTTTCAACAAATTTATAAGACAGCATTAACAATTAATCTTACTGCAGCTGTTCTATTTTCAACTTTTAAAATCCAAACGCTTAAAAAGTCACCCGATAGAAGGCATTAATTAAGCTTATTGTGATGTGTTGAGCTCAATATTATTAATAAAAAAGGGATTTGTTTAAACAAAGTTTTCCTTAGAAAAAAGTTTGTTTTTACTACATTAAAAAGCCCAACAATTATGTACATGAAAACAGGCCGATGTAGTCCCAAAAAGATCAAAGAATTTGGCATAAGTTCAGCTTTTTTTTTATCATCACTCGTAAAATTTGTGTCACAGAAAAGTCATACATGTGTGCATGCGTATGAAGGAATTTCCGATAAAGCAGTTGAGAAGACAGAAAATACCTTAAAATCTCCGTTTTAAAGCATTTGGCTTACAGAATTCTGTATTTCTTATTCTCCATATGTTACAAATCCACCAAACTATTTTGTAAAAATGCCAATTTATTGTATTTTCAGCAGTCAAATTAAAAAAAAAAAAATAAAATTCTATCGCTCCTCACAAGTCTTACTTTCACTGCTGCTGCTATTGCTGCTCTACATTTAATATCCCATTGAATTTAGCATTTTCACTGGTTTTCTAATATCCATACAATATGCCCTCATTCGTTGCAGTTGCAACTCTCTGGGGCGCAATAAATTACGTTGCCAAAAAAAAAAAAACTCAGCACTGAAACACGGGTCATAAATTAAGATGAGTGCATTTTCTAGTGTCTTGCTGAACAAATGTTAAACATGACACTAAAAAAATATAAACCAACTTCACGCCGCACTAATAATCCACAACGAAGAAACCTGCTATTTAGTGCTTTACATTACGAGACCTGTATTTATCCAACCCACCAAATACGCCCCAAAATTTTTTGTGCAGAATATATTTTATTTCACTTGTTTGCTGCTGCTGCTCAATTCATTGCAGTGCATGATGCTCAACCACGATGATCCCAAATGCTGCTGAGTTCGAGCACCACTCGTTGCAGTTATTGTTGGTATACTGAGGAGAGAGAAAGAGAGAGAGGAAATCGAAAAAACCACAACAATAACTATGTACACATATACTCGTAGATTTTTTTTGTTTTTTTTTTTCAAGAGCTGCATAAGGCCTGAACGTCTCACTTTTCTTTTATTTGCAAAAGAAGTAAGTTTTTGATTGTGGGATTTTTAAAAATGAAAGAGACTTAAGAGATTTAAATTCAAAAAAAAAACGGCTTTACTTAAAAAAGTAAGGTAATTACACAGAAAGTAGACAAGCGAACATTTTCATAAGGATATGTTATAGAGAAACCTCCTTCATGTAATTTGTTATTTGTTTTGCGCGGGAAATGTTTATTATATAGAAAGATGTAGATATTTGGCATTAAATGTCTTACAAGTTTTTTTCAAGCTACAGTTTTATCCAAAAATAATTTCGTATAATCTGGTTCCAAGTTGCCATTTGCAAGACGGCAGAACTTTTTCAGCTTCAACACGTATGTAATGGGTGTAAGCTTTCAATATCACTTTGAATAGAAAGTGCTTAGCAGCGAAAGCTTTCATGGTAGCTACAAAAAAAGTATAGCTGTTATTTTGAGAAAAGTTTAAAAATCTTATATGATTTCAGAACAATAGTCGAAAACAGAATTTTTTAATAAATTGCAAAGCTCTTGGAAATTTATTTAAAAAGCGTGCATACTCATATACTTTAAAAAAATAAATCTCCAACTTCTTCTACTTTCAAATAGTAGCTGCGATTGGAATTCACAGTTTGGGTATGTCACTTGTTCATTACTTTTACCCAACTTTAGGGGCAAATTTAATATCAGCTTTGAATTTAAGGCCATTCAAAAAAAAAAAATTGGTTTGTCTCTTTCCTTTACGACACATCCCAATAGACTGATGCATAGACGTTGACTTTCTGTATTACAAATCTTCTTTGATTGAGTTATAAGCAAAACAGGCAATTCTTGTAGATTTCGAAGCCTTCATTTGTCATCTCATAAATCACTGAATTCCTCACACCGTTATTAGCGAAATATTCTGAGGGCATAGCTGAGCCATCTTCAGTTCACACACCACACACCTATATACGTTGCTGCCTGACAATATTTGTTTTCAAGCGCTGTATTTTACAGTCTTTTTTATACATCGATCCAAAAACTATAAAATCTACTTGATCAGTCAAAATAAAAGTATTTCAGCGGTCGCACTCCCACAAAGTTAAACGTCTTTGGAACGAATGGTAAATTGTTCTATCGAATAATTCATGAAAAATATTTCTTTGTGTAGACATATTACTTCTAGAAATTGTTACTTATTATAACTTTGAGACATTCTTTAGTGTTAATAAGCTTGTTTTAACATAATGTAATGTATGACACATCATACTCGTTGTTAAATGATATTTTGTCAATTTTACGGCTTTAAATGAAAGCTTCAAAAAATTTCTAGCGAACATAATAACAACTGGCGAGAATCTCCCATTATAAATCCAACATGAGAAATAATAAACATTCCGATCCTTTAACACGATTTCTATATTAAGAGCTTTTTTTTGTAGGATTCAATCTCATAATATCATGAGACACTGACAGATAAAAATATTAAGAAATCTCATGCGACAATATTTCGTTTTCAGATAAAAGCACCGTATAAATAAAGTTCGTAAAAATAGAAACCTACACAATACCATTTAAATCTGGAATATTTTTATAGGAAATTCTAAACAAAATTCTCATAATGAGATAAAAAAGTTTTGTTTCAAGCACATAATGAAATAAAAAACACAAAATAACTCAGTTTAAGAAAAAATTTATATCCTCGATCCTTACAAATGTTCATTTCATTTAAATTTGTCTTTATAGTATATCAATTTCATGAGATTTTATCGGTTCAGGATTTTTACATTGAGCTCACTCGTTGCATTTTTAGTTTGTTTTATGTAAATTTTTTGATAGAAATTGAAAAAGTTGTTATAGAAGAAGAAAGTAAATTTGTAAAAATACAATACAACGATGTCAAGAGATTTTTCAAAACTTTGCATTTTTTTAAGAGCGATAAATTACTGTGCATAATTTGTTTAAAAGTATCAAAGTAACAGCAACAGGTTGTAATGGAATAGATATAAATCACTTCACTCCATTTACGATAAGCACTCTATATATCTCAACAAAAGCATTCCATAATAAAATATTGTTAGACATGGTAAATAGCTAAAGCTTTTTTTTCTTTAAAAAAGACAGGTTCAGACCTTAAAAATTTGCAAAAGAATTTTTTCAATATTCTCTTTGTAACTTTTCTTTCAAATTCCTTCTAAAATGCTATTTGTGCAGTATATATTTGTGCGCAATGCGTTCTTTTCAGCAATTAAGAAATTTTTATATTACGAACATAAACTTTTTGGTTTTAACAACACTTTTGCTGTATTTGCTTTTTTGTTAAAATTTCACATTTAAAAAATTCGTACCACACATTCAGTTTCCCTAGCGCATTTATTTTTAGATGCATCTGAGCTTAAGTGTTCATTAATTTAGGACCTTTTTTAAGTTCGCCAATTTGTTGTTCATTACGGTCTAATTATAGCTGATGTGTAAAAAACATCAAGCTTTATTCTTTATAGCAAATGAATTGTGAGCGGCAGTAAAATGTGTGAAGGAAAGTCCATAACGACGAACCTTAAAATACAAATGTGATTTTGGTGAATCGATTATTTGCGATGATGGAAAAAAACTATTTAAACGTATATTATTTTTCCATAACTAGCATACAATTATTAGAGGAAGCATCACAAAAAAAGAAATATCCTATGTAGTTTGAAATAAACACTTAAAATCTTTATCGATTGCAACACGCGTAAAATGTATAAGAAGTAGCTCAAAAAGACCAATCCCTCTTAAGCCACTAATCTTTTAGAAACATTTTGTAATGATTTTTAAAGCCAACAACTCTGCGAACAAAAAAATCTTAGAAGCATTTTTTCATGGGAGTGACAAATTCCATGTAAAATGTCTTCTTTCACCAACCGAACGGTGTACAAAATTAATGCAAGCCACGCTGCATACTTTACAGCGTTGGCATAGCACATACAGATCGAAAAAACAAAAAAAAACTAACCCATACAAACAAAATTTTCAATCGAATTTCTACAGTAAGCCAAAGGCTATAATTAATGATGATGACAATGGCGCATAGCACTTCCGCATGACCTTGAAATTGTGTATAAAAATAACAAAAACAACAATAAGGTTTAGTATATTTTTGAAAACAAATTGATAGACATAACTAATGCGAATGCTCATAGCGAAAAACTGCTCACACATATACGCACCAACACACATATTTGACGCAGCAGGGTATGTGTGATTGTGTGGCAGCAAAAACAAAACCAAAAACAAAAGAACAGCAATTGAAAAACATAAAAACACAACACTAAAACTTGAACTAAAAACAATGTACGTACAAGATGTGGGTGTATGGTTAGAAAAAAGAAGAGAGCAAAAACAAAAACACAAAAAAAAAACTAAGAATAACTTACATTCGTAGACAGACATTAAATTTACTAGACTGCTTAATGATATGACAACAACAACAACAACGACAACAAAATGAAGTAGGATATTCATGGCAATCCGAGTGTCATTTAGTCAAGAGTACAAAAATTTGTTTTCTTTCATTCTTCCATTTTCATTTGGTGTCTTTTTTACTGTCGTACTTTTGGCTTTTAGGAAGTCAGTTAAATGCAAAAATTATGCAAAATGTTAAAAAGCAAAAAATTGGCATAAGTTCAAAAATGCAGTTGCAATTGAAATGCATTACAAAAAATAGTGAAAAAAAAGTTTGAGAAAACTAAATAAATTTTTTTCTGTATTATTTTATTTTTTTATTGAGCTCAGGGTATTTTTTTCCCAATGAAAATAAGAAATAAAAAATATCTTCCCTTTCATCACAATTTTATTTAAAAATTAGATTCGGTAAATTTGTTTCAGCAGAATTTGTTGAAACTTTGTAATACGTAGCATACCGATTGAAACTTCTATTGGTTTCAACTCCATAAAATCTACTGAGCAGTCTTGTAGAGGAAATAGGAAGGTCGCCAGTAGTATTGATTTACTTCAAATACCAGAATGAATTTTAGTAAAGGCCTCATAAGTTTATATTTCAACTTTACAAAATCTGATTTTTTTGTATGCAGTGGCAATGGGCATACTTAATGTTAGCACCAAGGCTTAAATTTTCAAGAGCAAAAATACGTTTTGGTTGAAAATCATTTGCTTTCTTAAAATATTAAAAAAATTCGCTGCAAAATTTCAGCATGAAGCATGATGAAGTTTTGTATGAATAAATAAAAATTTCATGTGTGTAATCACACATCTCAAGTGAATAAAAATTTTAAGTATTTTTGCTAATAAGCCATGATAACAACATTCTTCGGCCTTAAAAAAAGGTTTTACATGCGTCAATATCTTTACAATTGCCAAGTTTATAGCTGTTTAAGCGTATTTTTGATGAAATGTTAGATATCGTTCATATGACCTCAGCTCTCCTCTAATAGTATTCAGTGCGCTGAACTTAATGGATAAAATAATAGAAATTGTTTGCACTTTCACCAATAAATGAGTTGATATTTTGCAATTTAATTAATATACCAGGTCTGCTCTCGAATAAAGCTAAATTTAAATATTTATTGCCATAACTATTCTGGCCAAATGCAAGTTTGAAGCTCACGTCAAAATCTTTTCATATTTACATGTAAGTCTTCACACTTATATTTAATATAATTTAAAACACACTGCCTTGCAGCATTTTCATCAATATTAAACATTTAAGATTTTCATTAACTTATGAGCTGATAACTTAAGTTGAACTGTAATTTAAAGTAAAAACAAAATAAAAAGCGATTTTTCACGTAGTGTGTTGTTAAAAATGTAAAACAGTTAAACCAAAACGGAAATGAACTCTGTCCCCATTTATAGATTTCCTGCTTTTTTTTGCAGCAGGCAGCTTTATAAAAATAATAAAGTCAACTGATTTTAATATCAACGTTAACTAAGAAGAGAAATAAATGTAATTGCCCATCATAAAGTCATAGCGAAAAAAATTGTGCCATATTACGTAAAAAAACAAATTATTTAATTTGTTTGTTTGCTTGTCTCTTTTTAATTGCATTCATCAGCTCACTCTCTCTTAAGGATTTTGGTTTCGTTGCCATTTCAATTTTTTTTTTTGTGCTATCTCTTTCGTTGGACTTAAAAAATTAATAGTTTTTTTCCTCCCCGTATTTCGGTCAACAAGGCGCCACAGCGTCAAGCCAAAAAGCAAAAATTTTTCGCAATGCATCATCATGGCAAACTGACTGATTTCCGGCTACCGCACATTGGGGCAGTATCATGATTCGGATGATGGAAATTGACTTTTAAAGTTTTTTCGACAGAGTAACGATGTAGCTTAATAATCATGAATATAGAGCTAAATATTTATAGATTTTATGTGATATATAGATATTCAGACAAAAGATGAAATCATTTGCAATTCTCACAACGTTTTTACATTTTAGTAGATAACCAATCTAGCCCTCTAATAAATTAAGTCTTCCAAGAGATGAGCATGTCAAACAGCTAATTTCACACATTATTGTTTCAGTACATTCCAGTAAGCAGATTCCTAAATCTTCACCAGAAAATATTAATTCAGTAGTCAAATTGCGGTTCTGCCCCTATGTGCGACTTTGCCGACGCCACCGGCACAGTAGCAGCTGCTGCAATCTCAAACCAGGTCTGCATTTTTGCTAACGCTTTCTTTAGCCATAAAGTGAAAATACGAAAGTGCGAAAGAAAAAATTAAACAAAATTCTGAAAACTTAACACTTTTTTCCCCTCTCTGCCATCTATGCAGTTTCTTTGTCGCCATTGAATTTTTAGACCGGATGCTACGCCATTGCAGCAGCTGCAGCTGCGGTGGATACCCAACTCCAACCCGCTTGTAGTGTTTTTGATTTTTGTGTTTTAGTTTTTCGGTGTTGCATATACTGTGTTTTAAGCCAAAACCAGGCAGCATGTCATCTTGACGTAAATGCAGTAGCAGCAACGTCGCACATTTAACCCTGAAGTGCTGCACTTGCATTTTCCGGCGCCACATTCCTCTTCAGGATGCTGTTTTGTGCTTGGCTATAGCGCAAAAGTAGCAGAAAAACGTTATGTGTGAGTGTGTTTATTGTATGCATAGTTGGTTGTACATATGTATGTGTGTGTGCTGAAGCGTATTTTAACTTGTTTTGTATGACTTTTATGAAGCCCAACGCGTCGAGTTTTGTTTTTGATTATGTGCTTGCTGAAAACACCTGCAGTGGTTCTTAAATCAAATAACAAACAAGAAAGTTCAGAAAAAATTAAATAATTTTTTCTTAAGGATTTCTTTTTGCGAAAACATACGTCCGTTAAATCGCATAGGCTTTTCATTAAAATTTTGAGTGTTGTATGATGTTTTTAGAGATAAATCATTTATATAGAGACTTCAAATTGCCTAAATCAACCATACTTATCTGGATTTAAAAATTAAACTCATTCTTTCCACCATTTTTTAACTCTAAAATTTCATCTTGAAAGTTCAAAACTATGTATATCTGAAAGGTCTAAAAAGTTCACTAGATCGGGAAGCTCTATCTCCCAAAAGTGTAGCAGCAAATCAGCAAAGCTTAGTCAGAGCAACAAAACCATAAACAAAATACAAAAAACTAAAAATTAAGGTAAATTGCTACAAATGTTTTGCTGCAACCAAGCAAATAGAGCATGACACACATTTAAGTGGAAAGAAACATACGCACACTGAGACACAAATGTACACACACATTAACAAAAATGCATCGTTTAGTGGTAAAATGCGCAAGAGCTTTTCTTCTTTTAATATCAAATGCTATCCAATTTTATGTCATCTCCACAGAGAGATTAGCAACATGCGTTTGTTTGTTTGTTACTTTTGCGCCGCATATGTTGCTGCAGCACAATTTATATCATACTTCTATGTTGTTGTAGCATACTCATTAAGGATTAGTAGTTTGAAGTAGGATGGCGTGTAAGGAAATGCAGAATTGGGTTAATATTTAAATTTAATATTTTCTTTTTGAATAGAATTCTTTAAATAATATCTGTAATTAAATGACACAACAGATTTTTAGCTCTTGTTGTAATTTTATAAAACTATACATACACAGCGTGTAAAAATTTTTAAGAGGGACAGCCACACCTACGTTTTTTTCTACCTGACCTTTGTGAAATCAAAATTTGTTGTGACTGTCAAGTTTGCAAAATCTTTTGCTTCGAAGTTTTTGTTCGCATATGGCAGGCCTGCTTGTAAAATTCCGCCCATTCAATTTTTAACTGATTGTTTGAGTCATCAAATATTTCGGAGGCCAGATTCGTGGAAGCTCGAGAAATTTTTTAGTAGAGCAGTTTTCAAGTATTAATATGAATAGGTGGTACCACGCCCTCTTTTCTAGCTCCACCTACTTTTTCGGCAGCTTTCTTGGGCATGTACACATTTTCTTATTGCTAGTTAAGTGCTTCGAAGTTGCTTTTGTAAGCAAAGTATTAAAGTATTTGGTTTTATACGTGCTACGACGCCTATTTTTTTAATGATGCTTGACAGTGTCACCAAATTTTCTGAAACCAAGTTGGGTTCTATTGAGTTTCTTTCAGAAAACCGCGAAAACATTTTCAAAATATGCCGATAATTTAGTCCCAGCCTTGTTACACAGGCTATCCTTAAAACTTATAACGAGTAGATATGTAGATTTTGCCACCTTACTATTTTCTTTTAACAACAGTTCTTAAGACACATCATACGAGTATTAGAATATGGATATCTGTTTAAGATATAAGCCACAAGATTGCTGTTTTCTTTTATTTGATTTCAATTTCATTATCATTTTAGTTTAAGCAAAAGTATATTTTGTGCATAACTTGAAAAAATCGATTGCTACAATTGCAACTCCTAAGTTATAGCATTAAATGTACAGACAATCTTTTTTTTCAATTGGTTTTAGTTTTTCCCAAGTCAATCTTGACAACAAGACCTTTGCTACAATTTTCATTGCATTTCTGCCCATTTAGTGGTATCATTTTACTCCTTTTAACATTGGACCCCGCTTGTAAATGCTCTCTTTTGCAGCATCAAAGCAACCTCTAAACTCTTTCTTATTTAGGTGGAAATAGAAGGAAATAACAATTTTTTATTACCCTCAGCATACGAAAATTCTTTGGCTTCTTGCCAAAATAATTTTACGAGCTTTGCAATTACACGTTGCACATACAGACACAAGACAGATACATCCAAGCACATACATAGCACACATATTCTTGCCTAGAAGCAATTCACACATATTTTTGGCTTTTTAAAAGACTTTGGTACAAAAATAAAACAAAAAGTCAAAGTGAAAACAAAATTGCGAATAAAACGAAAATCAAGTGACGTCAGTTTAGAGCACCCCAAAGGCATCCTGCCTTCGTTTACACGGTAGAGTATTTTTAAATTTCCCTAAGTGGCATATGCATATTGGGGTGAACCTCACTGTAAACACATTGAATGACGAAAACTATGCGTCGGTTTCTTCATTGTAATCTCACCTTATTCGACTTTGCGTCGTTTTTGGTGCTCACCTTTTAAGTAGTTCAAACATTGATGATGAAGGATTTTTGCATAGTCATCGATAGAACACAATGTTTTGCGTATGTACTGAGCTTTTTTTTAATTTTAATATGAGTCCCACCCTACCATTGTTATAACTATATGTAGGTATATGAATTTTTGGAAATTTTTATCCAACTTCTATGGAATGCTTGCTCTTCATTTCTTTCGCTGCTGCTACTCAATTCGTTCAAGTGACGACAACAAAGGCAATGCTGCCTTGCATTGGTAGCAACATCAAGGACAAAAAAATTTTACTTCTCTTTCGCTTGACTTCTTTTTATTGCATTTTATTTTTTATGAAAATCAGACAGTAAAAAAGTCTTTGCATAACATGCAATGCGTAGAGTTTTCGTGCTAAAGTGTAACGTGTAACAGCCGTTGTTGCCGTACTGCCAAAATCTGTGCTTAGGTTCTGCAATTAAAATTAGGTACTAACAATAGCATATGGTAGTAGCAGCAAATTGAAAACCACAAAGTTTGCATGCAAAGGAGTTTAGACAATGGAAATGACAAAAAGAAAATTTATTAAAAAATTTGCATTAGTTTCTATGAAAAACAACAATGCAAGAGCTACAAAAATGAAGTTCTTGCAGACGAAGTTTCGCTTATGGAAATTATTGCAATGAGGTGATTTTTCAAAAAAACTAGGTTACTTTTAAGAAAAATAGCTCGAAAAAGCAATTTCTTAAAGTTGTGATTTAACATTAGTAATATGTTTTTCAAATGCAAAACCTTCTAATTTAGTAGAATTTGTACTACGGCTTTGTGGTCATAAATTGGAAGCAAGTCGTCTACATATAAGAATTTATGTCATTGAAGTTTTCTGCCAAAACGAAAGGACTTTTTTTTACATCAATCGATTAAGAAATGATATTCGTACTAGATCCAATCTATCAATGGAGAGAGTGTACCAAACATTTCTGAGAGTAACATTTTTAGTTTTGAAATTAAGTTCGTTATCTTAACATGAAATTTTAAAGTTTTGATTATTCGAATGGCTTTATACTTAAAACTCTAAGGTTTAAGCTATTTTTTTAAACTTTCAATAACGATGATACTTTTTTAATGTTCTTACAGTTAAAGTTAATATTTATGTTTATTGTTACTCTTCGTTTTACTTTGAATTCGTATCACTATCGCTAATTACAACAAAAACAAAAGAAGAAAAAAATTTCACAAGAATTTACTACCGAAAAATTAAACGCCGTTGCTTTCTAACGCAACAATTTGGCTGCCTGCGTACATTAATTAAAAGTTTGTTAGTGTGTGTGTGCGATTGCTTGTACGTCCTGTGTCTGCGAGGGGAAAACTTGACTATGGCGCCCGCTCACGTGCTTAACTGCCATTAAACAAAAGACAATTAAAACTCTTAACAAGAACGCAACAGCAGCGCACAGCGTTACCGGTGTGTGCGGCGTCAACTGCGACGACCATCGTTGACTGTTACCTTAAATGACGTTTGCCACTTACATAACAATTAGTAACCTTTTTATGTTCTTTGTTCGTTTTAGTTTCTCTTTATGTGTCGTTCTCTCAGTGTTCTTCTCTTCTATTTTTCCGGGTGTTTACTTTATGTCAAATGAGTGTTTTATTCTGTAAAAGTGCTCGTGTGCGTGAAACTCTATGTGCATGTATTGAAGTGTGTATGTATGTTTGTGAGCTCTGTTTGATATTGTGAAGTCAATCAAACGTGGCAATATATAAAGCGGCTGTCAGTCACGTGAGCACTTGAAAGACACAATCAAAAAATTTTCTATATAGACCTAAAAATATGCAGCATTTTTTCCTATTTTTACTATATTAAATATTGATCACGTTTGGGCAGAGTCGGAAATAAAGTAAGGAAAAAACACATGCCAAATGTATAACATCGACTAGTGAAGTTTGAAAATTAACATTTTTCATAACAAATCAATGGTTTAAGGATATTTACAGGATCCACGCCATTCGATAAGAAATTAAAAAAATACCAATGAATTGCTCGTCAAATTTCCTTAAAAAACTATTTAGCCGGAATGGGTGCCAAATAGTTAGTATCTCAAAAAAACTTATTCTGCCGCACACGACTAAAAGTACTGCGTGCTGCTGCACCATGGTCCCAAATCCAGTTTTTTTTGGTTCAAAAATCGCTAGAGAGCGCAAAGTTTTGTCGGAAATAAAAAAAAAAAAAAATTTATAAAAGCCAATCCAAATGATAATATCGTCGGACCCCAAATTTTAAAAAAAGTTTTAGTTTTTTATGATTTTAAACATATGACGAAAATATGTTCTTATTTTTATTTATTTTGGTTCAAAAAAATACTACCTCCAAGAAATAATCATCATTACAGTATTTAGAATGTTGCACTTCGGAAGTTTATGAATGAAATTTAACATTGAAAATGTATCTTGACTTAAGCTGTTTGTCATTTTGATGTGAACATTTTTTCATTTTGCTCCTAACAATTCACGTAGGTGCAGATACAAAAAAAGCCCAACAGAAATATTCTAAGAACTATGTTATTTGGTATAAAATATTGCCCAAAGTTTTTAAGTCAAAGTTGCTTTTTTGATTTTTTAGAATTACTCACAGAATTATAATTGCAAAAGAAAAGTTTCTGTAATAGCAGCGATTTTAATATTTTTTTAAGCAACGTTTAATTACAACCTCAACATACAAGACACAACTTTTAATAAATATTGATCATACGTCATGGTGTACCTAAAGCGATTATATGAGAGAACATGTAAGTTACATGCAAAAACTTGCACTTTTTACATCTTTAGCTGGCCGCAATCATAAAAGTAGATATAAATGTACGTTAAAAAAATTGATAAACTTATGAACTACAGGCTGAAAGTTGAATAGATAATATATTAAAAAAAATCACCTAAAAGGCTCATGAGCTTTGCTGGTACTTAAATTTAAGGGATTTGCTTTTTATCATAGAACAAACAATGCTCTTTCTTGCACTATTTAATTTGAGAGCTTAAGACACGATGAAATAAATCTTATCTCCCTTAATTTCATCGATTGAAATGTATGCATATTCAAAAATTCTGCAAACGATACAACTTTAAAAAGATTTATAATAAAAATTAATAGTAAATGAATATAGAAAATTCACCCTTCAAGTGATCCACGCTGCTGATCCCTCTGTAATTTCCTTTCGGCAATTTTCTTTTGTTCTTCCTTCTGTTCGCGCTGTTCCGCTTGATGTTGTTGCTGCTGCTGTTGTTTCTTACGATGTTGACGATCCTCACCGAGGCCATAAAGGCCAGCAACGGCTGCCATGACTAAATAAACCCCACAGCTACCGCGTGAAGAAACTCACAGACACCGCAAGAGTTAACACACCACACTCTAAGCTATGATGATCTGTGTGAAAGTGGCATCTACTACACAGTCACCCACACATGCACATGAACGTTATTGAAATCAATTTTTTTTTTTAAATTTATTTATTAACTACTACGCAGAAACTTGGTTGTTGTTGTCATGGCGCTATTTCGATATTTATTTATTATTTCTAGAATACATTTTATCTTTTAATTAGAAATAGTTTTCAAATCATTTTTTTTATTTTAAGAAAAATAATTTGAATTATTGTTACAGCATTTTTTTATAAAATGTTTTTATCCATTTTCTTGTTTTTCATTATATTCCTCATGATTTGATTGTGACACTAAATATTAAAACGAAAGGAGATCTTTTTTTTCTCACAAGCAGACAAATTTTATTTTTAAGTATCGTTGTGTTTTTGCGGTACCCAGCGTGTTTTTGCTGTAATTTTTAATAATTTAAATGCAATTTACTTTTGTTTACATTTGACACAATAACACATTTTTTCTTTTAATTTCATTTTTCCTTGTTCCCTTTCTTTTATTTTTCCATCTTTCTGTACACTAAATGTTGTGCCGTAGAATTCTATTGTTGCTGTTGTTGTTTTGTAACGTGTGGTAGGTTAGTTCTTTGTTTGTGTAGCTGTCAAAAAAGGATTTGTCATGTATGTGTTGCGAAAGAAAAGTTTTTCTATTGTTGTATAGTTACGACCCTTCTATTGAATTTCATTTAGCGTGGTACAAATCGGTTCATTGCAGTTTTGTTTCTTTAAAAACTTTTTCGCTTTGATTTTGTTTCTTAATAGTTTTGACTTCTTGGCACACTTCTTACAATTAGTTTTTTATTTTTTTCTTAAAAGAATTAAAAAAATATACAGCACCATAGAATGAATTTCTGCTTTAGTTTAGTATGACAAATCTAAAAAATATGATTCCTTTTATAAATTTCTTGCTGAATGTTTCTTAAAATCTAACAAAAAAACGTCCAAAGTATTCACTAAGGGAAGGAGGTGGGCGCTTAAGGGACTGTCTTATCTGACTGAAATATGCGGTTGTCGAGAAAAGTTTTTATGAAAATTGAGAAAAATTAGATAATAAGAAATAAGATGTGGCCCTCTAGTAGATATATATAAATAAAACCTTCATTGCCATTAGAACGGTATATGAGGATTTATCCATTTCTTTTCAAACCACGACATGATCGATTTTTTACGAAATTGAGTTAACTACAAGTTCTTTATGTAAATCACCCCAAAAATTCAATACTGTGGGCTATTTTGTTCCAAACCCTACTCAAAAGCTTTAAAAGGTGGTTTGATAAGGCAATTCTTTCCAAAACACGACCTGAACCGTGATAATTTTGTTCTAAAACGGCAAATGGCAGATTACTCAAAAAGTCTAGGTCTTGTTTTGCAAATAAACGAAACGAAATTTAATGCTGGTTTTGCTGGTTATTTAATATCACATTGACGCACATGTATCTGTACTATCTTTTCACATCACTGTTTTATAGCCACCTCTTGACCGTAGGCAATTTTATAAATTTATTTTTGATAAATTTTGAAAGCGGCAATCATCGGGTAGTCAAATAGTACCAAAACCAACAAAGGCCAGGAAAATCATAGAACCGAATCTCCAACTCATTTTGTTTTTGACTCGTCATAGCCCACATATCGATGGTATGATTATTCTTTTTGCGACAAACTGAAAGCCCAAACTCCTACGACAGTTGTAATGGGCTCATTAAAATAGATTTTCCAAAGTACATATGTTTAAGGTTTGAAACTTAAAATATGAATGAATTGAAACATAATCGTTAAACACTATTATTACAACATAACGACACCTATCGATATCACTTTACCCCAGCTGAAATGTCACTGTAAGTAATTTAAATCTAATTGTTAACGATTGGCACAAATTTGCGGATTAGCCACTTAGCTATTTTATGTATACGCAAAAGACCAATTAGTGAAAGCAAAGTAAAAAATCGAATATTTACCCTTGTAGATAATGATATCTACTTACTTTTTATTATATACATTTATAAATATACATATATATGTATGTATGAACATAAAAGATATAAACATCAATGAATGGTTTTCAACACGCAGCAGAGTTTCGACGAGTAATAATCAACCATTAAAAATGGAATTAATGTTGATAGTAAAATAAAAGAACAACAACAATACCAAAACAAACAAACAGGAAGGAAACAGACACAAATGGTCAAACATTCCGCTGTATAAGCATATACATATGTATGTATGTATGTACATACTTATTATACACAATAGTGTGTCTATCATACAGACAAACGGAAGTGTTTGGCGAAGTGTAAGTAAAGCGACATTTTTACCACATTGTTGCCCCTTTGCATAATATATCGCACCGCGTATTGTCACGGCACGTATTCTGCAGTTAAGGTGATGAGTCGTGGTAATGTGTGTAGTTACTTGCATATGTATGTTTCTACGCCACGCAGCCATACATATTTGTGGGTGCGGTTTGAGTGTGGTTGCTTTATTAAAAAATATTTCAACGGTAGCGTATTATTTACCGTTTGTTTTGACTCCCTCATATTTTTACAGAATTTGTTGGAAATACCCATAGTAAGGATACTCGTATGTTTTATCATTTTCTTCTTCTTATTACTTTTTTTTGTACAAATATTACTCTATACGAGAATACATTGAGTTCTAACATGACATATTAAATTGAATTGTTCGATGGTAATGTTTGATAATTTGCTTATTTGTATTGCGTTGCAAATGGTTATATTTATAGATTGTTGTTGTTTCTGGTGAAGATATTTGTAGAAAAAAAAAAATGAATGCTTAGATTGCTATATAATGTGTGCTGCTTTTAGTACAAAAATATTGCAAATGGTTTACAAAATGTTGTTTTATTTATACATTTCAAAAGTTATATTTGTATTTCTTCGAAGTATTTGGATAAAATCAAAATCACCAAACTAAAAACCCGTTTTTGACACACTCAAATCTATGTGCGAGTGTTACAACTAGACGTCAGTTCAAAGGGTATGGAAGTGTGCAGGTCTATAATTTTATCATAGTATAATCTAGCTACTATGAAAATTAACTTGCTTTTGTGATATGTGAGTATTTTCAAGCAATCATAAATGCTATGGTGAGATCCTAAATATAGGAAAATTATATCTCAACTTTAAGGCCTTCATCATCGCATTGTGCTTTATAATAACAGTGACCAATAGTAATTTGTTTCTTTTATATAAAATAGCTTTTGATGTCTAAAAATTTGCGTATAATGAACAAAGAAAGATAACAAATATAAAAAGAAAATAAAAATTCCATTATATACATACCGTGAAAGGGGTACCACAGTCGCATCGCTGTCAAGAATAAACAAAACAAAACAAAACAAATATAAGAAGAAAAATAAAACTTTGAGAAGCGCTCTTTCAAATTATTTAAATCAACAATTTTTTCACACATTAATTTTATGTTGCTCTGATGCAAAGGCAGAGAAAAAATTAAAATCGAGTTTAATTTTTACTTTTTTATATGTAAGATAATGAAAGCTGTCATTTGTCTATGTAGCTATTTTCAGATATATCTTTTGCAAGAGTTTATATCTTCACCCCTATACTTTTCATAAAAATTCAAAAGTCATGCAAATATTTTTCTTCTGCTTTCTTCGAACTCAGCAGAATAATATCATATTTATACATTCTAGTTAGAGGTGAAGAAAGTACATAAAACCTACTTTACTGAGCTTTTTTTAAAAGTAAATTAAACTGATTTTAATGGCCACCGACATCGTCTATAAAAAAGGAAGAATAGAAGACAGCATAGCTAGTGGCGTCCTTAGAAGGCATTAGGATATATATTTCACTATTTCATTCTCCTACGGAGGAAAATTGAAAGCATCCAAAAAGTCAAAAAGTTTCGGATGGTATCGAAAAATATCAGTAAAGACGGTGAAAACTGGAGAGTATTTAATAAAATCAAAAAGCCGAAAAACATCGAAAATGTTGAAATGAATAATGGAGTATTGAAAATATTAGCGAAAATCTAATAGTATTGGATCGAATATAAAATATTGAGAGATTTGACACTAGTCCATAATATTGAATGATAACGAAAAACATCGAAAAAATTTACCAACATATGTACGTAGAAGAGCATAGAAAAATAAAGAAGATAGAGTATGAACGAATCACACCAATTAGTATCGAAAAGAAGCGAAAAAGTAACGATTATCAGATATTGTCGAAAATCATAATAAATCGATAAAAATTAAAAACATGGAATAGTTTCGAAAATATTGTAAAATCGAAAAAATTGTATAGTGTCGAAGAAATCGGAATACATAAGATAGAATTAAAAAATATCACGTAAGCCCAAAAGAACTTTTTCATCAAAAAATTTAATAGAAGTTGATAAGTATCGAGATATATAGACAACGACAGTAAATAACGCAATGCATTTGACAGTATCGAAAAAAGTTCAATAATTCGATAAGCATAGAAGAACATCGAAAATACTATATGATCGAAAAACTGAAAACTTTACCAATCTTGGTAATACAAAAAAATGAAAAAAATCAAAGGTAATGCTATATTGTTCATCTCAAAATCATAATATATGGATCAAGAAAGTTCGGTTCGTAACAGAAATAAGCTCACAGACCAACTGATAGCTATAGAACTATGGTAATATGACCATCACAGGCGTAATTCAAAAAATAGTTCTAAATGTTGAAATCTCATTTTAAAATGGATGTTGTGTGCAACTTGGTATAAGTGAGCCGTTTATTTTCAAAATGTGGTAAGTCTCTATTCCTTTAGAAGAAAAATTGGAGTCCATTATATTATGATTTCAAACTACGTAGTTTTTTCTTCTTAACGAAGAGAGACTTCCAACATAATCAAAATAAACGGACCATACGTTTGTTTTGTCATACATATGCATAAGTACTAACCGGCAGATTTGTATGAATGAAAACTGTTGTTTTCATACAATTTAAAGAAACAACTTTTACATTGGTATAAGCGAAGCTTTTGAATATAGTTTTGTAAAATTTAATACAACAGCACAATTCGACTTAATCATCGGTCGTGTGGATATTGGGTAGTTTTGAATATATGGAGGTGACGCCTACTCCAATGAAAAGAAGGCGTAAGTGCACATAAAAAATAAGCCTATGAACTGATGGGGATCGATTTGTTAACAACTTGTAAATTTTACATATTGCAAGGCCAGACTTCAATATAATCTTAATCTATAAGAAAGTATAGAAAAAATTGATTTAATATTAATTTAATAAAACAAAATTGAAATATATTGAAAGCTGAAACAAAAACTTTTGAGAATTCTCCAAAGAACAGAGATAGTAAAAGTTTAAACAGAAATAATAAACAACAGCAAAGTTCATTCCCTAGTCAATAGTGAAAAATTGCAATTTTTTGCATAACCTAAAAAGTATGCTACAAATTTTGTGCATTTCGATGACATCCCATAGCAAGTTGACTGTGACACAACATTAGTTGCTTCCGCTAAAAAAAAGCAAAAACATACAGGTGCAGTATCGTATGTATGCATATGTAGATGTCTATACATATGTAGGTATATATTTACTTACAAATATTTGGATATTAATGAATATCAACTCGTGCATGCATAAGATATTGAGGATACATATTTTTAACCATAAGGTGACTGTAGTTGAGATAGAAATATTATTAATTTTATTTATATACATTGACAGAAGCAAATGTGAGGCGAGGTTGTTTTTGTTGACAAAACAAGATAAATATCTATTTGGTATTCACAGGGTAGCAAATAGTTGCAGGTACATATGTAGATTTTTTTTTAAAAGTAAATTGAAATGTGGTATTACTGATAATATTGTACGTTTGTGAAATTTTTAATTTTGAAAAAAAATAGTTAGAAATAAAGCTTTACACGGGGTTTCATAACAGTGAAATTTATGTGTATATACGGGGAAAATTTCTTTTGAAAATGATTTGAAGTGGTTTTGTGTTTCATGGGATAGTAAAGGACACTAGGTTAAGATCTTGAGTACTAGCATTAGAATACAAAATTCGCGGTGAATGGTTTTTGAGATTTGAAGGATTTATTGTTTAAATATTGGAATAAATGATTAATACCCAGTATTTTTCAAATATCTTAGAGTTCTTTTAAATTATTATAAGTCAAATGCTCCCACTCGTGTGGATATTGGCTAAAGCTTATGAAAAGTTACAGACCATCAATCCCAAGTTTTCATCACAAGATAGCATCGCGAACAAGACAAAATGATGGATTAATTTCTTGTGTGAGCTTAATTTGATAAGACAACTAACTAAAGCAAAAACTTTTGCCGAAATGCTCTAATTTTTTTTTGCAAATTACTGCATTAACACCTTTAGGGTATAACATGACTTTCATGCCTATATTCAGCAGATTTCGTTGATACGCAACAATACGCTTTTTACTCCTACAGATTTGCCACGCCTTATTTAGTTATAGTATACTTATTCAAATGTTGATTTAAAGTGCATTTTCCTATGGTTTTTCTTATCCTTTCATGCTGTTAATGTTCATATACATATGAACTCAAATGCACAATGCATAAACCTCACCCTGTAGTCTATTGTGTTGATACTTATCTAAACATTTGTATGCATGTGTGCATATTAATTGCTTGTGTTAGTTAGTTTATACTGCTGCTATGCATTAACATTTCTGTACGCTGTAGTTGCATGGCATGGCAGAGCATGTCACGGTAGCTGTTGGTGTTGTTGTTTTTTAAGTAATAAAACATTTAATTTTAGTTCCTTCTCGCTTGCTCACTCAGTTATTTTCGTATACTTTTTTTTCGATGAAAGTCGGTTTGCTGTACTTTTTCTATGCACTGCTCTTCTCTGCTTTTTAAATCGATAAATTAAAACTAAAAGGTAACGATTTGAGGGTAATTTAGTGCTGTTTCCTTGTATCGTCGTTAGTGGCGTTTGGCTGTTGTTGTATTTAGTTGCATGCTACCATTAATGCAAGCAATATCAGTGCGCTGGCTTTAAAAGTGATTGTAGTAGCGCGGTAAAGAAGGCATAGAAAAAATAGGATTTTTTTACTAGCAGTAAAGATTTGAAAATGTTTTTCATAAGAACTTTATTGCTTTGAAACTTTGAAAGGAAAGCAAACGATTTTTTCTCTTTTTTTTTGTGTCGAGTTAGTTTTTTTTTTTTGCTAATGTGGGACTAACTGCAATAAATTGACTTTGATTAGGTGGAAATGGATTGAAAATTACTGCACTGCATAGCAGTTTTTTTCTGCATTTTTTCTAGCTCTAGTTTTTTTGTAGTTTTTTTTCTATTGGTTAATTAGAGTTTTGAACGAAGTTGAAATAGAAAAATATGTTGGTATGGTGTAAGGAAGTTCCAAACAGAGTAAAAACTTGTCTGGATATTTCAAAAGTTTAATGTCGTAGAGCAGCTGAAGATAGATATAGATTCAAAGCATCAAATAAACTTCGAGAAAATATTCTCAGAGTTTGAAATTTAATATAATTTAGGCGGCCTGTAAAACAGTCGGTAAGCATCGAATGGCAACATAAATAGGATTTTGCTATAACTTTCATAATAGTTGATGAAATCAGATGATATTGAAAGTATTGATGCATAAAACTAAGAAGGAAGTGCATCAAATATTACATTACTCCAAAAATTTACAAAATTTTTCACCACAACGAATGGCGCTAAATATTTCTATACTAAAATTCATTCATAGTGCATATTATTCATGTAAATATCACAATTAAAAAAGATGCACTGTTAAGGGCAAATACTTCTTACAAATGCTGGTAAAAACTTTAAATTTCAACATAATAATTTTTGTAATGTTTCAAATTAAATCAAAATGTGGACAAAGACACATTTTAGAAAGCTTTCTGAAGTGGAAATGAAAGATTACTGAAACGCTGTAAAATTTTCTTATGAAAGATTTACGAAACGTTTCAGGCCGAGTGGGCCATATAATATTAATAGCTGACTTCCTTTCAAAGTCACATACATAAGTCTATAAAAGGCTTTACCTTTGAAAAACTCCACAATGTAGAAAAACTGCTGCATGCTGATGATCATGTCTTGACTTAGATTTTTAGAAGTAGCAAATTTAAAACTGCTTAGGACATTCAATTTCTATTTGATTTTAATTGGTTTCAAAAAATTCAATTTATTTATATATTTTTTAAACCAACTATATTTCATTAAAATTTAATTTAAAAATAAAAACATTTTGAATGTAATGTACCTACATAGTCTACAAATTGCAAGACATCAATGAAAAATACGCAAATATCGTACTTACGTGAGAAATAGTAATGCAAAACATTTTCATTTTCAATGTTTACACAACATGTTAAAACAAAAAACCCGGAGTAAAAGTAATAACAACACAAAAAAAAACAACAACAATAAAACTACGAAAAAAAGAGAGCGAGAAAAGAAACCACTTCATAGGACTCACAGTACAGAATAATTTTGATTTTTATGTAGTAAACGTGTGGAGTAGAATTTAAATAAAAACAAAAACAAGAAAAAAAAAACAATAAAATTTACCATGTGCACTCGTAACTGAAATAAAGAAATACAATTTAAATAAAAAAACAAACATCAAAACTTATCGCAAATTTTATTTCATTTATTTTTTTGCAATTTAATATTCTTTGCCTTTGCAGTATGAAATCATGAAAAGTAACAGAGAAATTGTTGAGGAGAAATAAGAAAACTCACAGCAAAAATTGTGCTACCAAATTGAAATTTGATTAAAAATGCAGCTGAAACTTGATGTTGAGAAATATGCAAACAAACAGCCAAGAATTCATTTTTTTTTTTCATTTGACTGAAAAAATGACAGGGAATGAAAGGGCATTTACTACTTATAGCCAGTGCAAAAATACCCTTGAAAATCTGCTGAAGAAGAAGTTGAATAAATAAAATTTAAGTCACAAGATAGGACTCAAAAAGGAAATAACATTTTGAAGAACACTATATTTATTTGATCATTCAAAAATGTAAGCACTTAATTTTTCCATTTTATTTAAGAATATTTGTAAGAGATATTTCATGAGACTAAATAAAAGTTTTCATAAATTTTTATTTCAGCCTTTGAAAATGACATTTGTTAAAAAATTTCTTGTAGATCGCACAAAAAGTGTGAGATGCTTTTTTGAAGACAATTAAATTCTAAGTATTGCTTGAAGCGATTTTCTACATAAAAATATTTTCTATTCCTATAAAATCTCAAGAAAGTTTGTGACTTAAACAAACCAATTTGAACGTCCATCTTGACAAGAAATATAAGAGGCTGCTTGAAGTTTTATTTTCAATATCACACCTCTGATCAATTGATATTTCCTCCAACTTTGGATGTAATAAAAAAATTTAATTTTACAAATTAGTCCTAGCATTTTAGCCAAAAAAATTCATGAAATTTCGTTGACCTCTAAAAAAAATTAGTTTAAAGATATGTAAGTCAATTATTAAAAAATTTAAATTTTTTTGCTTGCCCATTGCAAGTCCTTTGCTGTTACTATGCTGCTGCCTGAAGTGGGACTTTAACTACTTGACTTTTTCCTCTATTTAACTGCTGCCGATTCTTTGAAAGGCTTTTTCTCATTTTTAATAAGGCGTGAAGCTGCAAGTTCAGTAAAATTTTTCTTGCTTTTACTGTGCAATTTTTTTTCTTCTCTTTACAAGCGGTATACTTAAACTATGTCAGCCATTTTTTTTTGTGGCAAGCAGAACAACGTTGTAACACGAATTTCTTGAAAAAAAATGTTAAGAAAAATAAATAAAATAAAAAATATATTGACACTTTAAAAATGCTGCTGTATTGATTTACTTCAACCCAAGTATGAAAAAAAATCTCAAGTTGGCTGTTGCAGGCATGTGCATCTGCTTCTTGTTATTGTTTTTAAACCCTACACTCAGGGCATATTCACTGTTACATTCCGACCGTAAAGCAAAGAAGGGAGCGTGATAGTTATAGAAAAATATATTTATTTTAGATCACGGTTTCCACTTGAGTCGATATAGTCATATTTGTCTGTCTGCCGTGTGTCTGTGGAAATCACGCTTATGGCAAAACCAAGCAAGAATAGTAAATTAAGTACAATACATAAGCTACACATTCAAATAAGGTTCTTGGTATTGAAAATGTACAAAAATAACACCATATGGAGAAATCTGTTTGATGAAGATTAACCAAATTTCTCACAAATACTTGAAATATCATAAATAGCTCTGCACAAAAAGTTGACAAGTATCACTAAGTGGTCGTGGCATCTCCCATGCAAGCAAAAGCTTCAAAACTTTACACTGAGATAATTATTAAAACTAATTAAATCAAACAACACGCAACCACAACTCCGTCTGACATCAGTTAAAAAGTGGGCGTGGCACCTCCCCTTAAAAAGCAATTCAGTGAGCTATTTGAGTAAATGTAGCTAAATTCAATTTGTTCCCTTCCCTTCACTGATGCGCTTATAAAACAATCTATCCAATGTTGCATTCATCATTTGCTCTTTAAGATGGCACAGCTGTTAAGGGTAAGGGAAAAGATTGATGTGAAATGAACGTAAGATCAAATTATCGTCCAGTATTTCAACAAGCCATAGCTCGTTAAGGAAATAGTTCGCAAACGAAAAAATTTGCATGTGCTAATTTTTTTAATAGTAACTAACAAAAAACCATTTGAAGTAAATCGGAGAGTCACATATTAAACCCCTTGTTCATATTAAAAACAAAACTAAGCTAAGCTTCATAATGTGTTCTTTTTCCATCTTAATTGGATTTATGCATTTGGATTTTAAAATTATCTTTTTAGTAAAATTAATTATAAAAATTTTCTATGTAAAATTGATTTTAGATATACTTTCAATACCCTAAGGAACATAAAAGTAAACTTGAATGCACCTTAGCACTCTCAACTTTTGTTTTTGTCAACAAGTTCTTTAAAACTGTTCTTAAGTTAGTCAATAATTTACAAGTATTCTAAGAACAGTTAGAAGGGTTGGTTAGGGTTTATATTTGTCAGAAAAGTTCTGAAAAGACAGTGAATTTTGTTTTGTAGTTACATGAGAATGAAAATGTGCAAATTAACATTCAATGTGCACCATTTAGAAACGAATAGGTCATTTGAGTCGATATATTCTTTTGCGTAGAAGTTGAAACTTGGAGGCTTATTGTTTTTTGCCAGTTTTATTTTCACCAAGTTGCATACAGTTTAAAAGAGGTTTCATTTTAAATACAAATATGATATATACTGATTGTTGTTTAAGTAGCTAACTATAATTGAAAACAATTTCAGTTGAACGAAACAAACGTTACAAGTCGAAAAAGTTAATATTTTTCGGCGCTATTCTGGAACAAATATTATTTTAGAATACGGAGGAGTCTTAGAAGAAGTTATAAGTGTACAAAAATACGTTCACGCTAACCAGAACAAACAATTGTTTCGTATGGTTGATTTCGTATAAAGACGTTCCTGTACGCAAAAACAAGTAAAATTTTTTTTTTTAATTTTTAAATGAAAGTTCAAACATTGAAAAACAACCGGTTTTAGGAAAAGAAGATAATATTCGAACAATTACAAGTGAGTCTAAAGATATAAGAAGACTTGTGATTTTGTAGCCAGGAAATGGTTTCTTCAAAAAATTTACATGAAGTGAAACAAAGCATAGATTTTCGACACTTATGCTTTCCACAAAAATATCTCTAAAATGTTTCTACCAACTGCTTTCCAAAATTTTCTAAAAATCGTTTAGCAAATCCATGCAGCACACTTTTGTGTTCTATGCACGGGGGTATACAGATAGTAGAACTTATGTCATTCTTCACACATGAGCTTCTTTGCCAAGCCTCAAATACGGCAGCTTATTCGCATCCAATCAACCAAAAACCAACAACAAAAAACGCCTATTAGACGCAGTTGGAAAGAAATTTTCATTTTTATTTTTAAAACCCGAAAACAACAGAAGAAAGCAACCGCATTTTTAAACTAAAATGCTTGTCACGCAATTTTTAACGCATGGCCAAAACGAAAAAGACAAAGAAACGAAAAAGCGAACAAAATGAGGTTTGGCATAGGACACACACACATATCTTAGTCAATGACAACTGAATAAAAACGTGCAATATTTTAAATGTTTACTTTAAAGTAATACAAATGAACGATTGAATGAATGGATGAATACGTATGCAGCAAAATAAAAAGAATCAAGACAACAGTTAAAGTATAAATGAAAAAATTATGCTGCCAAAATAAAAAGATACAGTAACAACAAAGATTTATAGCCGACTTAAAAGCGCAGTATTATGCATAGATGTTTGTGGTGGCCAATTCGATAGGATGTGTTTGTGAGTCCTAAAACGGTTCGATATAAACTAAAAAAATGGCATGTACAGAAAACATACATGAAACTTACGCTATGTTTGATTAAGCTAAATTGTTTTTGTTAAATATACATCTATTAAAAATGTTTCAAAAATTTATTAGTGTCATGTGAAACAGTAATTAACTTAGCGGCAGCAAACTCAAAAATAAATTTAGTCTCAACTTTTTGCTGATTATATCTTACGTTTTCAAACAATCTACGATGGCAGTTATCGAACTCGATACTGAAAACATTTCGTTTGGCGTTCCCAGTGCTTCAAGTCAGAGGGAATGAAGTATTGACCAAAGAAATTTTAAAAAGATTTCAAGAACGTTAAGAAATGCTGCGAAATTTTGAAAGCTTCTATTCAATATTTTTGATAACATCCACAACAGTTTTCATAACATTAATGTGCTGGTGGAGTGTCTGAATAAGAAACTTAGTTTTTGAAACAAGTAATTTTTATTTTTGTAAAACATTAGTAACTACGCTCTGCGCTCTATGGCTTTGCAGAAAAACTTTTACCTTTCTGAAAGTTTTCGGCATCTACGCAGAATCGATTGTAGCAATAACACGTTTCTATGAAGTCAGGATTTGTTTTAGACTTAGTGCTGACTTTAAAATATTCCAAATAGAAAAGATACCCTCTGAATTTACAATATATATGGAAACTTTGTCCTGCCTTTAGGTTGCGCCATTTTGCTGAAACCATGTGTCGTTTAGACCCAAATCAATCAATTCTAGCATAATAATAAAATAAAAATGTATTGACATCGTTCTGTAGTATAAACCACTCACAAACATTTTCAGTGACATTTAAAAAAGAAAAAACACAACACAATCACATTGCTACCAATGTTGTACGAAATTGTACGCTTCAAAAATTTCTCATATGATGTCTTAATGAGCTTAGGATATGTTTCAAAAAAATTAGCTTTTTGACAAATTTGTCGACACAATGGATCAATTATTATAGTATGCTTAGATCCATGAGTGATTTGTGTGAGAGCTATAAAACTAAACATTGGTATTTTATCTTTGCCCATTAAGAATGTTGATTTTTTTAAATGTTTTTAGAAAATTGCATAAAATTATTGGGGTCTTATTCAAATTTGGGGCTAAAAGTTCATTTCTTTTTGACTAGTGGCTCCCGGCTCAAGTCCTACAGCTACTACAAGTTTGCGCCATCTATCCTCATATTAATCACTTCTTAATTACCGATTATAATATATGAGTTGTGTTAAGCATTAAAAATAAAATAAAAATTGAAAATCTTGTTAGAATATTTTGAGTCATTTGCCAATAAAGGTTTCAATTTACGTACGTTTTAAGGGTTAAATAACGATTTTTTAGCTATCAAGTAATATGATTTTTGAAAAAACTATTTTTTTTTTGTTTGAGTTGTTCTGTATTTTTATGGGATCGGATTATATACTGAAACAAAATCTTACAAGAAAGAAGATTTTCAAAACATAAATTTTGCGATAATGAAATGAGACTTTTAAAGGCCCATTGGCCAAATCCTATCAATGAATTTTGTTATGCCCATTGAGGATTTTGATGAGCATTACAAGATCGTGTTATTCTTTAAATTTCAGCGCTTTTGACCCGATGGCCTTACCCATAAAAAAGTGCAATATCCTTAACAATTTATGATATTTGGAAGTTAGCCTTAGATAATGAACATTTGCGTACTTTCTATTGGTTCTGTTATTAAATACACCAACTTTAATAGTGATCATTGATGAACCACCGCGATATACAAAATAAATCATTTTTTAAGAGTGAAAAAATTAATTTCTTGCATATACTCACAAAATTAAATGTTTTGCTAATATTTTAACTAACTAAGTTCAATTAAATTTCAAGTTTTGATCAAAAAAAGAATGAGAAATTGCAACATTTTCAAAATAAGTGGATGTTTCAAAACGAACACATTAATTTTATTACTTGTTTTTTATTTTTAATCTTTTAAACTATGAAATTTTAGCATTGTAGTTTCATCATAGATAGAATTTTTTTTTTATGACAAAAGAGCCAGTTTAGCAAAACATTACACTTTGCAGCGGTTTGACGGCTAGTTTGAAATTATTTTCCTTCACCTTAAGTTTACGACTAAGTCGCAAATCCTACACTAATTGTCGTTAATACTGTTTAAGCCTTATGCAAGATAAGCCCTAAATTATCACAAAAAACAAGCTACTAGTTACATAATACACACATACATACATACATACAAACGCACTTAAAGGGCTATTGTGCAAAACAGCGCTGTATGTATTACATAGCTATAATTGTCTTATGCTGATGTATTGGTAAACGAATGCATTTCCGTAATTAATTAATTTTGTGTGCCATTCGAAATAACACAAGTAAGTATTCGTTTTTATAAAATCTACATACAAACATGCATGCGTACGTATGTATAATTTTTGATTTTCTTTTTTGCTTTTGTTAGGTGAAATTTGCTGACTGTTTTGACTAATGGTAATTAGTAGTTGTTTTCGTTGATATGACGAAAAAAGTACGAGTAATGGCAACAATGGCAATATGTGTACAAGTAGCGTAAGTAGACGTTAATTTTGTTTTTCCTTGTGCTGTTTATTGATTTGTGTTTTTTTTGAATTGATTTGCTTTTATTATTTATTTTGTTTATTTTCACTTGACATCAATAGCGCAATGTCATGCCCTTAGGCGTATGTGTTAAAATAGTTTTGTGTAATATTTTTAATTGATATAATGGATAAAATTTGCATATATTTGTAAAATACTGGATTACTTTTTCATTTTAATGTTTATTGGTTTTGTTTTTTTTTTAATTTTATAATTTGAATTTATATTTTTGTTTGCATTTTTTTGCCTTTTTTATTAATTTTACACGGCTAAGCGTTGTCGCGTAAAACTTTCCACTATTATCGATTATTTTTTGAAGTTACTTTTTGGTTACTACTTTACGTGCAATTCAACATCGATTTTTATCACTTTTTTTATTTGCATGTTAAACAAATATTGTTTTAAAAAATTTTTATGAAAATCATTGCACTTTGCGCAATTTAAAGGCGCCACCAAACTGTCAAAAATAAACACGCATTTGATACAATTTGCATATATTATTAAGACTTTAAGGCGAGAGGAAAATGATTAGTAATAAAAATTGACACATTATGTTCACAATTTTGTAAACGAGAAAGGGTTTTTCGAAGAATAAATAAACAAAACAGAAATTTTACATTTTTGTTTAACGTTACTCATACGTCACGTTTTCCAATTTGATTTCATATAAAAATGTTTGGCAATGGCAATGAATTTAATTAAAAATGCCGCTAATGCATAAAAAATCATGCATTGCACATTTTCGCGCACTATTTTTTTCTATTAAATTTGGTGTTTAGTATTAATTTTAGTAATTGAATGACGCTCAAGTGAGCAATTGAGCAACCAATTTCTTACATTTTATTTATAGCACAAATATTGAATATTATTATTAAAACTTATGATTTTTAATAATATTTTTATTGCAATAACTAAATATTTGACCACACTTTGCTGAGCATTTCATAGAAATACTAACTTTTTTCACAGTAATCACCGCTGCTGTATCACGGTCTTTCCGCTTACTAATTCTAATGTCATTTTCTAATAATCATTAAAAAAAACTAGCCCAACAACAACAAAAAAGCAACTAGCACAACAAATATTAACTTCAAAAATGTATAGAGCGCACAGCACACACGGCACAACCGCACGCCACGTTTGTCACAGCACGAATTATCCTGCCGCATGCACGTTGTTCCTGGCGGACTTGCTGGCAGGCAAGCTGACTAAACAAGTGAAGCAGGCAGGCAACATTCAAAAATAAAACGAAGTAGCAAAGTAGCAAAGAAGAAAAAAAGCAATATAAAAACTGAGAATAAAAAAATATACAAAAATTTGAAAATGTAAAACGCGAGCGTCCAAACGGCTATCGTGCAAACAGGCAACCGAGCTTACGACCACACGACCTACAAGCTGACTACTGAAATGAAGTGAAATTTATTTAAAAAAAAAAGCAAAAAAACAGAAATAAAAAAACAAAAGGGTTCCCTCAAAATTTCGAAACCGTGCGTCCGTCCAACATTCGCATGCATTCGCTTACATTTACATAGCAGCGCAGAGCACACGCATATACAGTATGTTGCGCCGTAGTGTCTGCGTCTGTGTATGTGCGTGTGTGTGTGTGTGTTATATTGCTCCTTCATTTCACTTTCTGCATTTTCGCTTGCTGCGGCTGCTTGATATTCTTCCCAATTTTTATTTTCTTTTAGAAATTTTTTTTCGCTTTTGTTGTTTTTTTCTTATGTGTGTGGTTTGAGTGCGTTGCTCAGTTTAATTTTGTTTGTGTGTGGCGTGTACTGGTATGTGTCTAAAATTTTTATGCGATTTATTTGTTTGTTTTGTTCTGTTATTTGTTTGTCTTGTTACACATTATTATATAAGCATCATAAAAAGGACAACACGCCTTCTGTTTGCACTTGTAATATTTTTCGTTTTTTTTTTTGTAATTGTATTACAAAAACGCAATGTTTTGTATAACGCAATATTTAACTTTTACTAACTTTGTTGTTAGTTACTTTTTGTAATTTTTGTTTTTAATTTTTTGTAACTCGAGCTGTTTTTCCTAACGTTATTTCATGTTGTCAACAATGACCGTTAATTAAATTTTTAAATTACATCGCCACTAGTTATTGTAAACAATTCTGATAAATAACTTAACTTTGTTTACCATAACGTATGAGTAATTTTTAATTAATAAAACATAAATTAAATCTCTTTTTTGAGTCGATTTTTAATTTAAATATGATATTTTGTGTTGATTAAAGTTGATTCATTAAAATTTCAAAATTCGTAATCAAATAAAAATTGGGTAATTTTATCCAAGCACTTAACACGTAACATATCGGGCATTTCATGTGAAGCAGACAACGAAAATAAATTGAGACTCTGAAATTTGTTCATTTTTGGTTTATTTGTTTCTAGAAGATGTAAGCGCTTAACTTTATTCTTCTTGAAAACTCGAACTAAATATTTCAAATCAGAATAACAATTTCGGTATTTTTTCTTGAATTTTTTTTTTTAATTTAAGATTATAAATTGCTATCTCATGAGAATAGAGTACCTTTTTTTCTTCTTTTTAAGAGAATAAAAAGTCCTCAGAGCTAAATTTATAATTTAGGCGCCAAATGTGTGCGGTATGCCCCTGAAAGTATATACAAAGATATTATATAAAGATTTCAAAAAGCAATCTACATTAACATAGGAGATATATCGTGAACTGATTTGATTTTATAATTGCAAAGCTCAGGCAATTCACTTTTAATTCTTTTGAAGTCTATGGCTTGTCAACTAAGTAGTTACAATTGTGTGTTTATGTTCACATCTTCTAGAAGTAAGTAGTATAATTTGGGTGAGTGTGAACGAATTTCATACGCTGCATTTTTTTCTATGTTCGCTTGACATGAACTTACCGATATGAAAACCAAAGTGAAGTGTTTGTATAGAACGCACATTGGGGTATTTTGATTATTTTTTTATGAACATAAGTATTATTTGTAAATAGAATGAAATCCATTCTCAGGGAAATTTCATTTATATGTATCGGAGCTTAAGCATTGTGCAAACAAAGTCGAATTTTTAGTGGTAAATAATGCATAATGATGAAATGAATATCTGGTTTTAAAAGCTCAATAAAACACCCTCCATAATGAGAAAGAAAATTAACAAGCCTTGCATGATTTTTTTATCTCCACACAGTGCATAGAGCTGTTACGAAACTCTTCCGTCGTTCGCCATTAGCAGCGGAAAGCAATCCCTCCCAGCACATCTATAGTGTACTTAGTCCATTTGAGAAATATTCTTTCAGTGTGGTATATGTTTGAACTTGTTGTTAACACACAAACAAAATATACTCTTAGTGTTGTATTGCTTGTCAGTTTCTCACTAAAACTTATCAACTAAGCTCAGCATTTTTCTTAAAAGTATTTTCGACTATACTCGTAAAGCACAGATAGAAGTATTTAGTTTGTTTGTTAGAAATATATTTTAAAAAATTAATTATTTTCGGCCTAAAATTTAGTATCGTGACTTGGACATCAAGGACATGCGATTTAAAATCGTTCGATTTCTTCTTATAGGGTTTCTTGAAAAGTAAAAAGCTTATGCGGACAGTTCACAAGCCTATATACTATAATTTCCAATAAAAATATATAATTGTTCTATAAAATTTATGTCTTTTATTTAAAATTTTACAAGTTACCTCAAATTAGAACATTCAAAAAATAGTCAGAGGGTGGTTTAAAAGAATAACTACATTTCGCTTGATTTTATGAAATAAAAATAAACGTTTTTGAAAACATTTCACACGAAACGTGCAACCTCTGAGTCTTAGTAAAATTGACTGAAACTTTACTGAGTACACGGTTTTAATCAAAGACCTGTAAAAATTTCAAAGAATCAATTTTTCCCTGCCCTATTTGACATATGTATGTATATATTATCGGCCATACTAGTTTTTAGGATAAACTAGTTTTCCCTTGGCCAAACTATCTGATTTGTAAGCCTGAAAGTATGCAATTTTATATTAACCCTTAAATGCATGATTTTTTTATCTAAGTGAAAATTTTTTTAAATGATAATGAAATGGTCGTAGATCACAAGAAAAATACAGAAAAATTTTGTTTTTTTTTTAAATATTTTATTGTTAAAAAAGGGGTTTGTTGCCAAATGGCTACATTGAGTGGTTTTTAGTTAGTATGAAAGCTTTTAAAACAATTGTTGTTTTTGTTGAGACATAGAGCCCCATCGCATTTTTCACACTTTGTTCGAGTGAAACCTTTACAGTAAGGGTACTTTCATCGCATTTTGGCATCTACATTCTATGGCCAATGCCCAAGCTGGTCTAGTGGAATACCTTGAGGTGGAACATTCTGTGCAGGTCCTTTTTTCTTCTTCATTTGTATATTTTGCTCAATGAAACTTCGTCTTCCCCGTTTTGTCGATTTCGTTCCGATTCTGCCCACACACTCTGCAGCCTCTGCTCGGAATTTAGCTTGGCACATTATTTGGTAGTGCTCAATTCCATTTTGCTTCAAGACCCATTTGTAGGCTAACCACGCATTTACCATTGTCAAATCTATCAAATGGTAAAATATACGCTGTTATATTCTTCTAAAATGATTGGGTCAAAAGTAGGATCATCCAAGCTATCATCATCCCAATCATTTCCTTCATTATTGCTTTCGAAACCAGTAAATTTATTCAAAAACACTTCTATTTTCTTATCTGACAACTACTCATCTAAACCAAAATGTAACGTAAATTAAAAAAAAAAAATTCACTAAGCACTCAATGTAGCTAAATGGCAGCAGACCCAAAAATTGGTGTAAGTACAACAAGGCACAGTTTTATTGAATATATGGCTACTGATATTATAAAACATACCTTAGTTGATTTTAAAAACTTTTTTTGGACATATTGGAGGATCCTGAACTGCGGCTGAAGGCCGCCCAGTGAGCCTCACCTACCACTTATCAAGCATACAATGATTTTAATAAGTTGTATTGTCTTACTTTGCTACTCTCTTAGTCTTCACTAGCCATACTGCTTTTGCATTAAGATTTCATTGCACATCTTAAGGCGTAAAGGTTACTAATTTGGCCTAAGAATAGTTTGGCTGGTAAGATATATAAAGGTTTAAGTTGCTAATATTTTGTTTTCAAAGCATGGAACTAGTATATGTTTTGTTTCAAAAATTTGAAATTAAACTTCTTAAGAGTGAGCATTTTATAATAAACAAAGACTTTTCGCACCTAAGAAAGTTTTTATTTCGGTTTTAAGCGAGTGTGTCTTTCGGAAATCCAAGCCAATACCAATTGAACTGAACACCTAGTTAAATAAAATTTGACTGCGACAAAGTTTATGACTTGCCGGTTAAGTATAACATTAATCAAAATAACAATATGCTAGCACTATCCATATACTACAAATGTTTGTATTTGCAATTTAAGCTTCAAATGTTTAATGTCAAAGGTCTTATGTTCGATTTTCACTTGTTATATTTTATATTTTTATTGTCATTTTTTCTACAATTATCATGAAAAATTTCCTTGATACATTTTTTTTCTTTGAATCTGCAAAATAGCGCATAAGATATATGTAGAATTTTGTGGCATTCATAAAATATAAAAGAGGAAAGAAAAAACCGCATTCCAAATTTCGCTTCAATTGAGGTCAAGTCAAATTTAAAAAAAATAAAGAAAATTGCTTAATTTATTTTAAACTACAGCAAACATTGCTCTAATATATTTATTAGTTTTTCAACTTGAAAAATTTTTGTACTATCTATAGAAAAGAAATTAAATTTTCATTCTTATTTAAAGAAGATACACATTTGTATAGAAAATTAATAAAAAGTAAGTGCATCACAATGTATCATTGCATTGAGTTAAATGTTGATTTTAGGATATTCACATGCAGAAATTCTTAAATCAAACACAAACATATTATGTATGAAGCCCTTAACAAACAAAAACATATCTGCAATTATAAAAAATAAAATTCGAAAAGTTTAATCATTCCATGAAACGCATAAACAAACAAAGTAAAAAATATTAAACTCAAAAGCAATGAATTTTTAAGCATTGCTGACAGAAAGCTGTTTCATAGGTGAATACTTCAACTAAAGATGCAACGAATAGAAGAGTTCAAAGGAAATGCGCCAAATTTAGAATTTAAATGATGAAACTCCAAAAAATACATTAAGATTTTATCTATACTTTGGCGTGTCTTGAATTTAAGTTGGCGCTTAGAGTGCAATGTCGGTAGCATTCACTTTACAAAAAGTTTCCCTTTCACGCCATTAAGCTGCTGTGAATAAAATCAATACTAATTTTAACAAAAAAAAAATTTAATTTATTTTCTTGAAGTTTTAAATTGTCGTTTCTCAAAATAAATGCTGACAACACATTTTTTTATTGAAAATATTATGAAATACTTGAAGTAAAAATGAAAATTTAAAAAAATCTTTCTTGAAGATATAGATCCAAAATGTGCATATGAATTTATTTTTAAAATGCAGACGTTTGAACGTGTAAGACAGTTTTCTAGACACGTTCATATGCGCACATACGCATACGAATGCAAATACACATGCAAATGCCATTTGCTACAAATGAATGTGCAATGTATAATCAGTGCCTTGAAAAATTATCCAAGACATTTGCAACATTTTTCTAACTCAGAGCTGCAGAAATGGAGCCACAGGAAGGAAACGTGCGGGTGGTACCACATTTGATGTTAGTTGGTATGACTTGCAAATTTATTTTGATTTATTTGTATATTTTTTTTTTTTTTAAATTAGGTAGCTAACAATTTTGGACAGTTGACATAAATTGCTTTTGAAGTAGTTTTCCATTTCATTTTCATAAATATTATGTTACCAGTATCATTGGAGAGAAAATTAGAAAACTTAATTTAAAAGAAAAATCATTAAGTTTTTAAGATATTTGTGAGGTAAATAATGTTATCTGGGTTTTGTAAGTGAAAAGCTGCCACATTTCTAGCAAATGTGAGTTTAAAAGAAAAAATTATATAAATGATGTGCTTTTAACTGCTTAGACTTGGAATGAATTTTTCAATTTGGTTTGAAGAGTCTTTAGAGATATCAGTACACGAAGTACATCTTATAATTCTTTTAGTTTGAAGCAAAAAAGTTCTTCTATCCCAATGGATTCTAAGAAACTAAAATTTTTAAAAAAATTTGAGCAAATTTTTACCTTTTCCATACATAACTACAATAGCCCATAACGCCCATGTTAAAAATTTTTGCATGAAATATACCCACTTAGTTGAAGTTTCTAAAAACTCGAGTCTAAAGTGGACATGTCACCTCCCAAATAAGAAAAAAATTTATTTTTCCATAAAAGTCCTGACTGACTGCCAAGGAAGCAACGTCCTTTACAAATAGACAGCACTGTAAGTGTGAAATTTGGTAAAAAAGGAGTATTCACACTATGTCAGACTCCACTTATGAAACATTTTTTGAAATTGAGGCCTAAGAAGGCTATGGAAGCTTCCAAAAAAAATACTTTTTCCATTCAAATAAAGGATTATTTTTCTCTGAGGCTGATTGACAATTAACGATCTGTATAGCTTATCGCCCAGACACTTAAATTCCAAAAGTGAATTTCAATATGTGCTGAGAGAGAACTATTTACAATTGAAGGTCTCCTAAAGAAAACAGACTTTTTCCTTATTGAAAGCTTTTAATTTTAAAAATCTTAAGTTTTTTTAACCAACTCCGAAGCCAACTGTCTGTGTCACAAATATGGAATTCAGAATGTGACATTTATATATACTCGTATTTTCAAAATCTATTAAACTATAGTTTGTCGAAATTCTAGTCATACAGGACAGGGCACTGCAACAAAATCTACATTCATAAGCTGTATAACAGATCGCAATGAAACTACAATGCTGTGTACGTAGCCCAATAAATCAGGCAACTGTATGTCAATATCCGCACTCTACCAGCGCTCAATATCTTAAAATTATTTAACTGTTGGACGTTAGAGCAACAGCAATTTTATGCTGAATTTTTAGAGGCTAATCCTTTTCTCTGATGGGACTCATTTCTATCTTTCTGGGCAAAATATCACGATTGGTACATGTGATTAAGGCGAAAACATTTTATCTACAGAATGTGACATTGTGTGACATATGTTTGTACATTATCATCGAGGGGTGTTAGATATTTCATCGATAAGTATCGATCGAAACAGTTATTTCTAAGCAAAATGGACGTACATGGTAGTAACCAATTGTCCATATTATATTTTCGACATAGTTCTGAGTTTTATATTATTTCAAAACCATTAAATTATTAACTTTTCTATACTCAACTCAATGACATCCAATCTGTGACTTTAAACTTTTTATATCTCGAAGCTTAAGGATCCCTAAATATACTCAAAAAAAGAACTTAGTTTTCAAAGTTTAGGCCCACTGATTTTCCTATAAAGTAAGTTACATTAATATTGTATAAGGAAATATTTGGAAATCATATAAAATATGCTAAAGGAATTAAATAATTATAAAAATATTATTTGAATTACAATATTTTTAGAGTAAGTTTGTCTTGAAGATAAGCCACAATCTTACTTGTGGTAATGAGATAAGTCTAAATGACGCTTATCGGCTTCTTAATACTTAATCGACATTTACGGATAGAAGCAAAAAGAAAAATCGAGTTTTGGGGGTTACAAAAACTATAATGTATCACGAAACATTCAAATTGCATATTATTCAATTGACATATGCGTTTCTAAACAGAATATACCTTGAGGCAATATAGCACTTAAAAAGTGTTGTAAAATTGTTCACTTGAAACAAGTGACAACGCTATTTCAACTAAAGTAGGGCAAATAGAAAAAACCTAAAAACTGCATCGAATAGAATGGGAGCAAAATTTTAGTTTTGTTGCAAGGATAAGATAGAGCAACATTGACAAATTTTTCCCAAAAAAAATTTTTTGAGATTTTCAGTTCATTAATTCAGAGTAATTAATTTATCAGATTCAGTTTTAATAGTTGAAATAAATGCATGCCACTGTGAAAACTGTAATTGTCACATAAAAATTCATGAAACAAATCACTTATCGCATGCCGCAAATGATACACTAAGGACATTAAGAAAAGATATCGCGAAGAAAATATTTTTATTGTGTGGTAGATTTTTTTAACACCTAATAAGCTCTATCTTATATAATTATTTTTTTTTTAAGTATTCATAGTGCATTAAATGTAGGTCACAAACTGTGTTAACGTATATGTCATGTCATATTTGAACCGTGTGGTCTCTGTATATGTAAGACTTAATCTTATATTCTGAATCAGTTCCTTTTTTTCGTTAAAATAAACCGCAACCACGCGGCAACCTCACACACATGCACACATAAATACAAATTTACTTTTATTATGAATGTATATGACCGCAGTGTATTTTCCGCTTTATCAAGGAAAAAAACAAAAAAAAATTGCATTTTTTAACACAACCGCGGTAGTTTTTGTTGAGCCATCATATTACTTCGACAACCACGCGCACTGTAAAATACAAACAACAACAACAACAACATTTGATTGTCGCATTAATTTAATTTTAATAAAAACTATTTAATTTATTAAAAGAAAGTTAAATATTTATGCTAAGTTTTTATTAAATTTCTGTTACTTTTTTTTTACTGCAAAAACAGTTAATTAGTTAATTATCCTTTGTGTTGGTTCTTAATTTTCACTTTTTTCACTAAGCTACCACAGCAGCAGCCAGCAGATGGCGCTGACTACTGCCCTTCGTCATGTTTTACTACTAAAACAAACTCTTTTGCTGCGCTCACTACTGAGCACTGCGCTGCTCAACAACTGCATACGGCGTTGACATACGAAGTAAAGTTATCAAAAAAAAAAATATATATGAAAAAACGAAATAAAACGAACAGCTGCTCGACAAAACAAATGCACGAGAGGCAACGATTAAACGCAGCTCGTAAAATTGAAGAACGCAAATATAAAAAATCAACAACGTAATGTCAATTTAAAAACAAAATGCAACGCACGCTTTACGACAAGAAATAACGCACTCACACACACAAAGGGAGAGAGAGAAAGTATGTATATATGGAAAGAGCTTGCTTAACGCTTATCATATTAGCACGCGTTGCGGCATTTAAACTTTAAATAAAAGTAAATGATAAAAATTTGAGCGTATGAGAGCAACAATGTGAGAGAAGCTTTAACTTTTGCTGCATGTATTGCGAATATTGGCACCGACGAAACACCCTGTGAAGCAACAGTAAACTTAACATACGCTCTAAGCAGAGAGAGAGTTCTTCCGAAATTGAGAGTAGAAGTTGGCGCTTGTGGATAGAAGAGCGATGGGTTGCTATTATTTGAAGACTTTGGTAGGTCGCTTGTTACTTATTTATTGTTTTATGAAATTATGATTTTGTGCAGTATCAGTATCATGACGTATACGTAACGATTAATTACTTGACACAAAAATTGTAAACTCAGAGCTAGCGACAGATATGGGTTAATCATTTTAATTTTAGAAATTTATATTTATATTTTTTATAAATGTTTTTTCGTTCGAATTATTAGTTTGGTTACGATTTTTAGAAATATTCCATTAAAAAAATGCTTCAAGATATCTCACTTAAAAAAAATATTTGGACTAATTTCTTTTTGTGCAAAAGTCCTCCCTTCATCCCGACGATGAGTCTTTTTAGCACTCAAAAGTCTTTTCGGTCCACCTGGTCTATGTTATGCGCTAACAATTTAATTGACTATTCCATTTAATGATGTTTTTTTATTGCAATTAATAATTGCAACGCTCATTTTTATAAAGGCGCAAATTAAATATTTTGAATATCGGAGTCAAGAAGATATTTAAGTTTCGATGCATTAAAATCGGTTTATCGTTGAGATGCACAACAATTATCTACCGATTATAATGGACTCAATTTTATTTTAAAAATGTTGCAAGGCTTCAAAAAATTGTTATTTCCTTCAAAAAACTTAGCTCAACAAAATTGCATATTATTTTTTAAAATATTTTTGCAACTAAGAGTGATCCAGGTTCGTGTTGGATAAAGCTCTCGGGACCAATTTTATTCAATTTTCTTTAAGTTTTCAATGGCTCTACTTTTAGATCAAAAGAAGAATAATTTGATTTTTGTTCTCAAGCTCTTTTTTTTTTTAAGGTACTGCCATTTAGAATAAAAAATTGTGTTATAACAGGCATGTTTTTATAAAACGCACAAAATATTAGGGAAAACCTTTCGATGCAGTAAATAGCTAAGACATATTATCTGCCCACACATACATATGTATAGAACACCTTTGGTAATAGGCAGGATAGCATTCATTCTATCTCTGAATACATTTTTTTAGTTTTTGTGATATTGTGATAATATAAACTTGAAATCTCAATCTTTTTTTGTGAAATAAAGTTCAAGAGAAAGAGTCACATCATTTAGCTACATTAAAGAAAACTTTTAATATTCTATTTCAGACTGTTGTTGAGTTTACGAAGAACATTTATTTTTTGTATGGCAAAATCTACAAAACTATTATTTTTTAGAAAAATGTGAAAACTATTCTCTGTTCCTTGACTAAATGTATAGCCATTCAATATTCAAATTAAGTCAGAGAACACCATATCCAAAACACTTACATTTTTGTTCGAAAATATTTGGTTCAACTACCATCGTTTTGGCATTGAATGTCGATTCATTATAACATTTACGAATAGTATGAATTGAAAGTACAACTGATGAATTAACTCAAAAAAAATAAAGTGCAATAAAAAAAAAAAACATATTTCGGCCGTGAACAGAAAAAACAGCAGCTAATGTTCAGAGCACTTAAAATAACAGATATTTTTTGAATCAGATTGGGGAAGTGTTCTTTAGATTTGAAGTCCAAGATTGATTCATCAAACTTTTTTCTCAATTTTTTCTTTTTCTTTTTATATCTTTTTTACTTTTTTCGGAAGCATGTACCTTTGTCAATACCATATTAAGGTTTAGACTAAACATTGCTTGCATTCAAAAAACAGATTCTTATTAAAATGTTAAGAAAATTGAAATGAAGTTCTGGAATATTTGGCTTAAGTGGAAAAATAGATTCACAAAAATAAAAACTTTTGTAGTTTTAGTTTTGTGAGCCCCACATATGAAAACTTCAACATTTGTGCTTATAACTTTAAATTTTCTGATGACTTACTTCTTCCACTATAAAGAAAAATAATCGAATCAATTAATGTAATATATATATATATATAATGCAATAACATATGTTTCACTCTGACAATTTCTTAAAGCATTTGTACAAATTTCTAATAATGTTTTTTTTATTCTTAAAGTATTTTTTTTTTTTGTTGAACTTTTTTTATTTTTTCTTTAATATCGAAATTCAGTTTTCTTCTCCAAGTATCAGTGTTAAAAATTCTGCCTCTGGTTGCATGTCAATTGTTTGTCACTGCTAACCCAGTTTTACCTTTAATCTTTTACCATTATCCCTCAAAGCGTGTACACATAAAAAATGAGTGAGTAAATTTAACTTAACATTTCAAATTTTATTTTACTCAATTTTAAGCCAACAAGCCTGCACCCACAGATGGTTTGTAGCAAACAAATTTAAAGTGCATGTCGTTGTTAATCTACGAGCTTGGCCGGTTATTGTTGGTTACAAACGAGAAGCCTGCACAGCAAAGTCAATGACAAAACGTGTGAGCTTAATTTGCGGTTTGCAAGTGCAAAAAGGCTACATAAATAATGTTTAATATGTGCTATGAAAAATATAAACAAATGTTTGCAGCAATGAATTTTTTTCGATATTTCAAATTTTTATTTCTTTAAAAAAATAGTTATAAATAATTGAACAGTCGACTAAAAACAAATAAAATTTCTTAATATAAATATCTTTACTATCAATTTCTAACTTGAGATATTGGCGAGTGAAGGAATTCAATTATTTTTTTGGTTTCGATTTAGCCAAAGGAAAAAATTGCACGTTACTCATACGCCACGTACTCCAGATATTATGTTGAACTTAATTTTTGGATTTTGTTTAATTTTACGCTCTCTTTAAAAAATGCAGTCAAGCAAAAATTTGCTTCTCTAGAAAAAGCTCAGTCTCTCACACTCAATCGGCAAGGGCATGCGTTTTTAAATTCAAGGAAATATTTAAACACGTGACGGCTATAAGTGCAATAAGATAGAGCTTTTTTCTTCCGTATAAAATTTGAAAATAGAGTTGAGAGAAAATTGAAAAAACTACATGAAAGAGCATTAAATAAGAGAAATATGTAAATTTTTTCTTTTATTTCAAAAATCACGTGGTAACGAAGAGAAATTAATGCTGCAAAAGTAACTTAACTTCATTTTTTATGTATTTTCTAACATTATTGCTAAAAAATAAATAAAGCATTACCCAAAGTAAAAAAAAATGTTTTAAATGTACGTAAGTTTTGTGACACTTTTACAAAAATAATAACATACAAAATTTAACATATTCTACTTTTAATATATTGCCTAAAAATCCAATAGCTGCTGAAAATATATTTTTGTTTTTTGATGTTATAACGGGTGATTTTTTTCCTATTTGTTTTTTCAGAGTAAGCTTTTTGACTTTTTGCACTTTTTTGATTCGTAACACGTGTTAACGCCAAAAATGCTCAGTTTGCCATTTTATCATAAGAACAACGCTTGCAACTCATTGAATTTTATGAACAAAATTCGTGCTCAGTGAGTTGGATGAAGATCCAATTTTTTCGAAAAAATGTCTTTAGCGACGAAGTTAAATTTTGGCTCAATGGGTGCGTCAATAAAAAGAATTGCCACATTTGATCTAAAGAGCAGCAAGAGGCAGTTCAAGAGCTCTTAAAGCATTCTTAAAATGCACTGTTTGGTGCAGTTAGTGGACCGCACTTTTTCAAAAATAATGAAAATCGCAACGTTACAGTCAATGAGGCAAGTTACCGCGCGATGATTACCGACCTTTTTCTGCCCAAAATGTAAGAATTGGACTTAATTGACATCTGGTTTCTACAGGACGTTGCCACATGCTACACGGCACGCGATACCAGCGCGAGTTTGGTGAGCAATTAATCTCACGTTTTGTAGCAGCCCATTGGCCGCCAAGATCATGCGATTCAATCCTACAAGATTATTTTTTGTGTGGCTACGTACGGGGACAAGCCAGCCAAGACTGCTGCCTTAAACAACATTTATCTTAAATTTATATCCACTCTGAAACTTTACGAAGATTATTTAACTCACAAGTCATAAAAGAGTCAAAATCTCCAATCACATCACTAAAGTTAAGTAATCATTTTTCATCTGCTTAAAATTTTAATGTTAAACCTAGAAATGTATGTGTAAATATATTATTTAAAAATCCCTTACCGCTTTATCGTGTGAAACTTCAGTTTTTGCACAAGTGTAGATTTAAGTTATAAAGAATTTTTTTAATACATACCTGTAAAGAAAATTCAAAAAAATAATTGAAAATTAGTAAAATGGTTAGCTGTTATTTCATAAATGAATTAATTTAAGTTTTGTGACTTAATAACGGAGCTCATTTCGTTAAATAAGGCAGATAAGATTATTATTTTTAATCGCTAATATATTAAAATAATTTTATATAACTTCCATATTTTTTGTTGATAAAAGTTACTTGTGTAGTTTTTTTTTTTACTTTTTTATAACATAAAATACATATCACTTGAAACGTAAATATCAAGACCAGAAATGTTTTTAGTAAAATTATTTATAATAAATTTCATACCAAGCATGCAAGATAATTTATACTGTGTTTAAAATTTCATTTTCACAAAAATATTCTAATTAATGAACTCCTAAGTTATGTTCAATAGAAAAAAAAGTTAACTTAAGTACCTAAATAGTATTCAAAAATTCGAAAATTTGGATATCGTTGAAAATGTTTAAGCATGTTAGAAGTGCCAATAATTTGGAAGTGTCAAAAATATTAAATTAAATTTTGAAAAAGTACAAAAATGCAGGATTTTTAAATCGAAAGTCTATTTAAGTTTTAAAGTTTTAAAGCTTCAATTCCATTCCAGCGATATGGAAATCAAAATCAATTTAATGACAAAAGGAACTGGGTCATTATCACTTCCATGAGAATATTTTTTAAAAAAAAAAATTGGTTTTTAAATTTTTTTCCAAAACTATTGTTCCCTGATAATTAATTAATTTCCGGAATTAAGGTTTGAATAGGATATATAATAATTCTGTTACTTTCAGTCAAAGTTCGAAATCCACACTTTCAATTTCTTGACAAATGGAATTAATCTTTTGTCGATTCTTTGTCAAGTATCAACATTTTGAATTAAAAAATTTGTATTTCATTCCGTGGACTTGAAATTCGGAATCATTTTCACCAATTCTATAGAAAAAAAAACAATTCATGATTGATTTCTTTCAAGAAACTACAATAAATTATGGCAGAAAAGTGTTCATGAACACTTTCTCAACCATACTTTTGCTTACTAGTTTGCAAGAAAGAATCTTATAAAAACATTGTATATTTATAATGTGATAATGCAATTTTTACGATGTCATTATTTTTTTAAATCTTAGTTCAGGGTTAATTTATAGCTAAGGCATATAATAAATACAAGCACAAAGTTCTTAGCTAGGAAATATTAATTTATTAATACGTAATAATATTCATATTATCATCACATATCATATACTATGCAACAAACACATCCATACTACTTAAAAATATACAAACACACACAAAATTAGGCACACTGGCAAACAGCTGTCTTCACACAGCATAATACAAATGCAACAAAACAAAATGAAAACAAAAGGGAGGATATAATAAGCAACTTACCCTCCAGCAACAAGGATCATCTGCATTGTTGCCTGATTTGTTTTTCTTTACTCTTTGCTCTTTGCTTTTATTTCAGTGATTCTACTACTTTTCTAATGCGCTAACAGTTTGTTTTATATTAATTAACGGTTACTGAATTTTACGATTATTTTTTGATGCATTGATGCTGATATTTTTGTGGTATTAATGGAGGTGTTTGGTGGTGGTAGTGGTGGCGGTGGTAGTGGTAGTGGCATTGATGAAAATGATGGCAATAATAGTAGTAGTAGTAGAAATTGTAGTGATGACGTTCGTTGTAGTCGTGAAGATGTTGATTGATCCATAACGAAATTTTTTAATTTTAATTTCTTTTATGCGTAATAACTCTTAAGAGGGGATATCAAAAGCGCTTTAAGTCAGCATTATACGATACATTAAGGACAATAACTACAACGTTTTATTGAAGTTATGCAGTAGGTGAAAATTATGACACAAATTTTATAGGTTGCCACATTTTATTTGATTTAGACTTGATTTTTTTCTATTTTTTTTGCATTGAAACTTTTCTTTATTACCGATAGTATTGCCAAGAAGATGGGACGACACAAAACACAAAACATTTACGAGTAAAACGAGACGTAACGTAGAGTAAAATTCAATTGAATACATTTCATTTTACTTTTGACAAGGCAGCACATTGATAGATATATGATAGCATATATGTTATATATATATATATATAAATTCAAATTCACATTTTTTCCATTAACATTTCTTAGGGATTTTAAAAGCGTTTTTTTTTCTAATTGGCGTTTGGGATTCACTAGCACAACATAAAGTATGTATATGTAAGTTTGCATTAGATATTTTATATATTATGTTTTATTCATATGTATGTATACTGTATATATTAATTTTAATATATTCGGCAACATGACAATAATTTAGCCGATATATTGATAGATTTCATAGTTAGCATCGTTAGTAAAACAGCAAATTGCCATTGAAATGACATTCACACAAAAGCATGCAGTGAAGTTATCTGTTTTTAATGTGCATTATAAGAGTATTGCATAGTAGATTAGTAAACAAGAGAATCAAAAATATAAATAACAAAATATAGTTAGGCACTTAAAATATTTTACACACGATTGCAGCTATAAATAAAATAAGAATCATATGAAAATAAATTGCAAATCTGGATTTAATTAAAAATAATTTATGATGTTGCAATAATATTTTTAGAACTTAATTTTTTTGAAATCGAGCACCATAGAGATTAGCTCTTCGCCTAAGGATTGGGAGCTTTAGTAAAACATAAAAATCCTTTCATGAAAAACATCCGCCACGAACATTTTGTTTCAGTTACTATTCAAATTTGTGAGAGAAAAAATTACTGAATTCAAGATGTGAACAAACGTTCTATAGCTCGTAAGTCAGAAACTAATCTATATGAGCTAATAAATTAAAAAGAATTTGTTAATAAATAAAAATGAAATTAAAAACCATCAACATTTAAAAGAAAATTTATATGTTAAACACATTTTCTCCTTAAATAGTTCTTGAAGGGATTATTCGAACAGTTCCAAAGAAGTTTTTAACGTGCAAAGTGCCGTAACACAATAAAATTCAACTGAATTCTAAGGAAATTCCTCAAATTTGTAGCTCTTAAATACAAAAATATTGAAGAAAATTGTAGCGTCTGTTGGATATAATACATCAAAATAGGATTTCAAGAGAAAAAATTAATTCAATTCATATGTAATTATAAGCTGATCGACTTCTAGTATCTCATAGCACAGTCAACTTTTTTTTAATACTAAAATCTTATTAACCTAAAATGTGACAATTATATTGTTTTTATAATTCTGTACCCTACACATATTTCTTTGAACTTATGCCATATTTTCCAAATAAATCAACCTAAACAGAAAATGGTGATTTTGGCTAAGTAAATTCCATTTTTATAAATATTTACAAACGACTTACGAAACTCAAACAAATCTTATCACACAGGGGTATATATTTAAGGAAATTGATGTGTTTTTAGCTTCTAATACTCTGTTTATGCAATGTTTTTCGAATTCACACGTATCATCTAATTAAATAAACAAAACACATTCAGCGATCACAATTGGGCACTGTAACCAGGTACGAAAATACTTTAGTCGCATGGTACTTTTAACTGCTCAAAAACATCCAAACAAATTTCATACTGGAACTTATTTTTCAATATAAAATCTTCTATTTAGTGGTCTAATAAAACTCAAAAGTTTCGTTTTAATGCATTCGGTCTAACTAGTTTGGACGTGTCTTAGCTATTTTTTCTGTTTAATTTATATGTATAAAGTGTAGTTTTTAGGTTTTGACACGCTTTGTGCTCAACAGCCGAGCTCAATAAAATAAAAATCAAAAATTATGAACAAAGCTATTTTGTTCAAATTTTCTGGAACTCTATCTTGTCTGTATAAATGAAAGTAGTTTTGCGCTCTACGCGTTTCACATAAATTATATTTAAATCTCGAAAGAGATGAAATTTTTGTTAAAATTCATAACTTTTTTAAACTTTATTTCCTTTTAGCTATGTGAGCTCTATAGTTTTACCATTCTGGGGTAAAATTGAATTCAATTTGTAATTTTGTAAATTTTCATACTGCATAAATTATATAAAATTAAAAATAAATTTAACTAAATAGAGGAAGTAACCAATACATTGAAGTTTTGGTACTCTTATATACATACAATATTAATTAGATAATAAATTTAAACATACATTTATACATTATAATATTTATATGTAGTAGTAAGTTTACGATTTATGTACGTTTAAAGCATGCAAGTTAAACAATTAATAGTCTTTTGCTATATGTGAATGCATTCCAATCTGAGAAATAAGAAAAACAAAAATATTTTAACTAGTAAAATTAATTTTAATTCAAAAACAAATTTGATGATTTTTGTTTTCAACCGGACGCACATTGCCTCCATAAAGCAGTTGCCAAAATTTGGAGAGCTCAGAATCCAAAAAAAATATATTTTTATATGTTTCAGAAAAGTTTCGTATTTTGTATATATTTTATATGGAACAGAAAAATGTTTGATATGTCAAATTTATATCAACAGTGAAAAGACTTATTTCCATAACACGAACTACATAAAACATACAAAGCTGATGGCTTTGTAATAATTTAAGTTTTCTTTATCACTCTTTCAAATATAGTTTCGGCGATCTTGAAAGACTGCTGCACTCGGAGAAATATTGGCATAGCTTGAATATAACGAGACACTACTCAAACTTTTAAAAACATTAAGACTCATAGCGACGAAAATCGTTACAGAAAATTGAAACAAACTTGTTACGATTAGCAATTACTGAACGTTGTCGAAACATTTGGTGATACAGGTGAGCACAGGACAAAAAGTTTGTGTGAAATTTGCGCCAAAAGGTTTCTAATGGGTAGCAAAGTTTTGCTTCAAAATTTTCTTTCCTGATGATTTGTAGCATATTGTTTGATTATTGAAAACATTTTAAGTCGCTTATTGTAAAAAACCATGAAACCAAATTTTAAAACAATCAATAGCGAAGAAGATGGTAATTACTTTTAGAAAAAATCGTCATTGTGACGCCACCTTAGATGGTATCATCGATGTGTTAAAACAAAATTTTTCTAATTGATTGAATTTTTTGATAAGAATGTCCGGCTGGAAACAATAATTCTTATGTAGTTAATTTATCAAAGAAATCTGCAGAATCAAATCAGATATGTACGAAATTTAATCTTATGGGTATATTAAAACTTTTAAGACTAATTAACTAACTTCAATAAAAAAAGTTAAGCTAAATTGAAAATTTGATGTTTTAATGAAAAATTTAAAAAAAAAATTATTCATATGTTATTAGTGTTTCTAAAAACATACAATAAAATAAAATTTTCTATATACATACATATATACTTAACATTTATTTTTAATCATTATTTTTTTACTTGTGAAATAAAATAATTAGTTCAAGACGAAAAATAAAATAAGTTTAGTTACGATCACTTTATCCACTAACATTATCGAGTATTAGTGACATCCTTGCATATCGCTTTGCTGCACATCAAAAGTATTAAATAGTAACTTGGTAAATTGTAGTAGAGTTCTACTCCAGTTGACAGAAGTATTAGTGATAGTAGTAGTAGTAGTAGTAGTAGTAGTAGTAGTAGCATAGGTAGTGGTAGTGATTAAAGTAGTAACACTAAAATGGTGCAACTTACTGTAAAACATTTTGCAGGGTTGTAGAGCAGTATAATAGTAGTAAGTAGTTACAGTTAATATAATAAATGTTTGTTATTGGATTGCTATGTAGAAATACATAGTAGTGTCGTTTAGTAGTTATTTGTTAAAAGCGTTATTCATAAGCGTAGTGTGTATTTTTCTCTTTAGTTAAGTTATTGCAGTAGATTTGTTTAACCAAAAATATTCAGTTAAAGCAGGATATTGTTATGGTAGCAAGTTTGAAGGTCGCAATTAGTTTTAGTATTTAAAAGAGCTATGTATTACAAACAACTTATTACAGACAGGTAGGTATTTGCATTTCACATTAGGTAGCTGGTAGCTTTTAAAATTTGTATTATAATATTTTTTTAAAGCTTAGAGTTCTATTTAGATTTAAACAGACATTTAATTGGACGTTTAAGTTGTAATTTATTTACTTTTGTTTTTATTAAATAATTATCTTGAAGTTTTGGTTAGTATTATTTTCTTTTAATTTATGTTTGGTAAAGCTTTTGAACAGCATTTTCTGTTAGATTTTGAACTTGGTTTTATTAAATAAATTTACTTTTATTGTCATGTTTTTATGGTATTTGTTTTTAAATTTAACTAATAATTTACTTATTATGGGAATTTTGTATTGTTCCCTTTTAACAAGTTTTTATTTCTCTTCATTTTGAGCGTAGTTCTCTATAAAAAGTATTTTCTGCATAAAAGTTGGTAAGTTAAGAAATTTAAGGTTGATTGGTAAGGTTTTATAAAAGTATTTGATTTGACACACTCTTGTTTAGCGTGCAAATTTATATGCACTATGCATATATGCAGCATAGGTTTATTTATTGACACTAATACATTTGAGCTTTGTTGACTTATTATGTGATTCTCTTAACCCATACATGGGTATGTGAGTGAGTGACAGATCAATTTTGTTTTCGCTTTTACGCCGAATGAGTCAAAAAAGAAATCATTATGTAATTCAGCGTTAAATTAATACGCGAAAACTTTTTTGGCTGGGCCAATAAAATAATTCAAAAATAAAGAGATTTATTCTATAACTCACAATCAGTAGTGTAAGTGTGATTGCGTATTTAAGAATTTAACTGTATCAAATTGTTTTAATCTTCTGCTGAAAAGCTGATTTCATTAAAATTTTATTCAATTCAAGGTCTGTGAGCCTGTTTTTCATAGCGACCAGTCAAAAATAGTTTTTTCTCACTTACTTTTGTTTAAGTGTTAAAGAAGTTTTCACTTATTTGGTAGACCAAACAGTTCTCGCCCCAAAGCACCAGAAAAGCCGCGTAGTTTTTGCACTAAACGATGTTGCGTGTGAATATAGAAAAAATTAAGCAGCGTCAAAATGTCTGAAGAACTGATAAAAAACAGCAAAATCGAACGTACAAGCTATTGAAAATGCTTTGAAAGTTTCATAAAAACTCCAAAAACGTTGAAAAGTCGAAAAATATTGAAAAAGTTGACAAATGTTCAAAAAAAAGGTGAAAATTCTAGAAATAAAGCTCAAAAAAATTTCGAAAACGTTGATGAAGTCAACAATTAACAAGATGTGTTATAGAATGTTCGCAAAATTTTGAATATGTCAAAATTCATTGAAAAGTAAAAAAAAAAATTGTGAAGTATGACAAATTTAAAAATATGCTGACAGTTTCAGAAAATTGTCGAAAGGTTCTAAGACCTTACTCTTTCTATAATATCCAAGTGGATAGGAAGAAGTTTTGTAAGAAAGTAAGTCCAAGAACGAAATTGGCAGTAAAGTGGAACTGTGACCTTGTGTTACACTAAAGATTTACACCAAGTGGCCTTGAACTTTGCGTGGACATGTTAAGTGCTATAACAAAGCCAAAATGGAGTACTTCCAATATTTTTCACTTCTTCTTTGCAAATCACTCAAGACTCCTCTAGACAAATTTTTATAAAAAGTTTATTTGCAAGCGCTTTATGTACTTAATTTGAAATATCTTTTATATGGGCATTCAAAAGTAATGCTTTGGAGTGGGAAATTTCTGTTTATTCTTTAAGTTGTATATTTGCCATTTTTTTTTTTAATTTATGGTCATAATTTTGCTTTATTGATTGAAATAAATTTTACTGCACTGATTTACAAAAGCCACAGACGTTTGAAGTTTAGTTCGCAAAATAATTTCGTTTAAATTAGCAAAGAATCGCAAGTAAGCCTTAAGGATACTCTTAAGTAGATAAACACAATCTTCACAGCCTATCAAAAAGCGATCTGAGTGCAGTTAGCATTTGAAACAAATTTTCATTTACTTTAATTTTTTTTATAAACGGTAAGGAAAATTTCGGAATAAAAAAACAAAATTTTCAATTCAATGTACCAAAAATCATTAAACACACAAAAGGCCACAATAATGCATGTATTTTTAGAAGTTTTGCAACTTTAAAGAAGTTTCTCCAAAAAGAACACTATTAGAGAAAAATTTATGAAAAGAAATACTTTTTTTTCCACAATTTTACGATATTAATCGAAGAGAAATCACATTAATACAATAATTTCATTTTGTTAAATTCATGTCAATCTTAAGAAATAAAAATTAACATTTGCTTGCACAAAAGTTTTGACAAGAAATCTTTCTTTTTTAATACAATCTAGGATTCATTGAAAATATAATTATTTTAAAGCCATTTCATTTCATTGTCTACAAAGCGATTATCACATTTTATTGAAAATATTAAATTGCTACTTGAATTTTCAACGTTTTCATTTTGATTGCATTTTTATTTGATTTGGCCTAAAACTAACAGCATCAGCATCATCATCATTTTCTTGTCCTTATGGGTACACAAAAGCACGTACGCTTAAAGCGTATTAATGCAACAACACTTTCTTAATTTTCCTTTTCGTATTTAGCACTTTTATGTTAACAACCATAAAGTAAACAATTTATTGAAAATTTGTTTGTATTCGTTGTTTAATTTCGTTTGTTTGTTTGGATGTGTGACAACTGTGTAAGAAACAGGAAGTTTTTCTTAATTTTTTTTTTTGTTTTATTGTGTTTCCTTTCAATTTGTGCTGAAATTCACTTTCATTTTTGTCGTTTTAAAAATTTGCTAACTTTTTTTGCTTCCAAATTTTGCTGCTTCCTACTTTAATTTTGCTCAAGGTTAAAGTATGGCATATGTGTGTGCACATATAGTTGTCCCTTTTTCGCTGACATACTTTGATTTCATTTTTGACATTTCATTTTAAATTTCATTCTTCACGTTTTGTTGCCGTTTTTGGTTTTGTTGAGAGAGTTCAAATTTATTCAATTTTTTTACTATTTTGCTTTGTTTTGCCATTCACGCGTATGCATGGTAAATAGGTGGACAAGCAGCAGAGAAAAATTCTTCAAAAAATTTGCATATTTTGTTCATATCCTCTGATTGTGAGATTTATTTTGCTTCTTGCATAATTTTATCATTAGATTTTCGTAAAACTCTTTTTTAAACCAAAGCATAACAAACTTCTTTTTGCACTTAACAATTCGGCTGCATTTCTTATTTAATATTAATCGTACGACCTGTTTTCCCTTAATTTTAATATACTAAATTTAAACGTTTAATGATAATAAACTCAAAAAATTAGAAAAAAATTTATATAAATTAGCATATAAGAAATTCCTTCTAGTCAATAACATTTGAAAAAAATGTATATGGCACCATGAGCATATCTTATGTTCCCTAAAATTTACAAGAAAAATTTAAATTCCAGATTCTGATTGGTATTTCTAAGAACTGAAGAAGGTCTATTTCTTTTGCAAATATTTTCATAATTTCATAAGCCTAATTTAAGTCTATTTTGAAAATGCCTGTATTTCACCGCTTCTTGGAAAAGCATTCGTTTAACATTACTATAGTAACAATAATATTTTTCCCACACATAAGTTTAATAAAACAAACATTGTTTACATTTACATACATATAGCCGGATTTGGTCAAATGAGATACATCAAGGGAGCATGTAAGGACAAATGTTGTATGTAAATGTCATGTAAAGCAAGTATTATAAAGAGAATATTGCCAACGTAGAAGGAGAGAGAGAGAGAGAAAGATTTAGTGCGCATGACACAGAAAAAAATGTTTATTGCTAACATGCGTATTTTAAATGACAAAACTTACCACTGACATTTGCACAAATGTCAGTGATAAAGACAAAAGTAAAAGTCAGTTGAGTGTCAAATAAAAATATAGTGGTATAGGTTATGTTATCGTACAATAGAAAAATCCATAAAAGCAAAAGCGAAGAAATTTAAGAGGAGTTCTTGCAAAGAATTTAAAAAATAAAAAAATGCGGAAAAAATAAAACTAAAGCGGCTACAACAAAGCGATGCTTTAAGAAATTGAAAATACCAAACATGTTGGGAAACTTCAATTCAAATTATTCATTTGAGACTTTTATGTCAAGTTGTTGTTATAAAACGTATTGCAAAACTTTTAAGTTGACACATGATGGTGCTTTTTAGAGTGGATCGTTATTCTTGTTTAAGAAATTAAATATATGGATCATTGGGTAAACAGGCCTTTGAACAAAATCTGCTTAACAATGACTTGTCATGTTATTCAAAAAAAATACTTTCTTAATATTTTTATGTTACTATTTATTAGTTGAAATATTAGATATCCTACATTTTGAACAAACGTCGAACAAAATAAAGTAAAACCATTAGAAAGGGTCGAATTGTAGTAAGAAAATGTTACCGTATGTATCTCAAATTAAAACGGTAACTAAGTACTGGGTCAAATTTGTGTGAATATATTGCCTATCGCTAAACATATCCTTTTAAGATTTCAAAACTATTGCTCTTACTGCGATACAGTTTCTGTAAGCAATAAATAAGGTGCCCTGAACACAATGTTTCCCAACACTCACAAGTTCCCATAAATGTGGATAAGCTTACAACTATTATTACTGCTGTGCTGCATATGCATCGATTATGCTGTTTTCTTTACCTCTATAATTTTTTCAAAGGAAATGATGACAATAATATTATAAAAGCAGTTCAGCAAGTAAAATAATATATTCCCATTACGCCAATATTCCTAAATGATGTGTTTTATTTTGTTTGATATACATATGCCGTATTCAACTTCGGTGGAAAATAGATAAGATTTTTCGCGTTTTGGGAAAAATTTTAAAAATAAATAAAGTAAAATTTGAAATCGCCCAAAATTTGAAGCCATTCTTGCTAAAGTACATAAGAAATGCCCAACTGATTTCAATTATTGAATCAAAGAAAGCTTTTCGTTCATTCGTCGCTGATTCTTTAACTGATGAAAAAGTTGGTTCTCACATTTTCATCGTCAGTGTTAATAAGACCAATGGATAAAGTAAAGCAATTAATAATTTCACAAAATTGGAAATCAAAGATGCTACTTTAAAAGAAATGATTTACCTGAATGAGTTCTTCAGATGCCCGTTCTATATGTGCATATTTTTGTTTCTAAGAACAAATCAGTCGTTTAAATAAAAAGCTGCGTCACTGTTTGCACCCGTCTTCTGCAATACGAGCCAAAAATTCTGAAAAAGTTAATTTAAATCGACGTAACTTTTACAAAGCAAACTGTGCGGTGCTCTTCTGTTACAACTTTTTAGTTGGAGGTGTTTTTTTCGGGCGCTAATTTTAGGTCTCGTTTGACACATCTAATTTTTTAATTTTATGGTAGTGCGATTCTTTGTTATACATATATCAAACATCTTCTTTCAGCACATTTTAAAGAAAGAATATATGGCTAATTTCGACAGTATCAAAATACTGACAAAAAAATAATAGTAAATGTGCGCTACACTCATGACAATTTGAGAACATAACAAAAATTAGCAAGAACAAAGAAGCCAAGGATTGATTATCCTCACTTCAATTACAACTGAACTTTTAAATATTCGGACAACTTTTCAGAGTGTTTCATGTTTGTTGTTTTTTTTTTTTTTTTGTAAAATTTTTGTATATTTTGTGTCTCTAAATAATGTTTAGTGTAGTGATTGTCGAGGGGAAGCCGCAATTAGATTTACTTATGGGAAAAAAAAACATAGTGTAAGTAGAGATTTAGCATTAAAAAATTTGAAGACTCTATACAAATACCCCCAATGAAAATGGGATATACCCAACGAAGCGTTGGTAAAAAAATTAATTAATTTTTTTGAATTCGCATTAACTAATTCGGCCAAAAAAACCGAACACTTACATATAAATTATACTCAATTTCTATGACCATTTTCCACAAAATTTTCTATTGGCGTAAAAGTCCGGAAAAAGTAAAATTTTTCTTTTTAGTGCCACTCTAAGGTTTTGATTGGTCAGTAGAGAAAAACGCAGTAGATGAATAGAGGAAAAGTAAAATTCAAGCTCAATTTTAAGGCAACCTTTTTCGAGAAACTAATTATTTCTTAAAATATAACCATAAAAATAAAGTATTTATTTTCATAAGTTTTCTAAGCAGCGCTTTAGCAACCGGCATATGTACGAGTGTGTGTGTTTATGCAGCATGAGTATTTTAGCAATGTATTACAGTTCTTATTTATCCCTTTAACTAAATAAACAATGTTGCAAGTATACACACTCAAAGAGACACACTCACTAACGTACAAAGGAACACATACACATATTTTACGTGTATATGCGTCGACTAAAGTAAAAGCCGTATGTATTACGCGTAAGTGTTACGCGATTTTTCGCCTTTGACACACATATGCATTTTTAGTGGATTTTCTTTTAGTTCTTTTATATTTCGATTTAATCTCTTTCTTTCTTTTTTTGGATGTCTGTATGCATTTATATTTTAGTTGTTGCAATGACTGTACAAGTTTCTTAATGTTTTCTTTTTGGCAACTTTTCAACACAAAACTTTGATTTTACACATTTCTAGGTCGAAGCAACACTTTTTAGGACATTTTTTATTTTCATGAATTTTGAATTTGCTAAGAAATATTTTTCTGCTCAAGTATTGTATACTATGTGTAGATTTCTTTTAGTTTTATTATTTTCATTTTATAATCTCTTTTTTTCACTAGATTATTTTTAATTTAGACGGACGGAAGCTGCTAGCGACGCACCACCAACAACACTGAAAGAGAAAACGCAAAACGCAGCAAAGTTGCACGAATTGTCTGTGGACAATAATAAAGAAGACGACACATCAGCAGCAGCAGCAGCAGCAGCCGCAGCAGCCGCAGCTGCTGATGTTGGTGAAAATGATGATAATGATTAAAGTGTAGTGTATCGCAGTTGACAATGACAATGATAGTGATATTGTTGTTGAAATTATTTGGCAACATTGGAAATGTAAAAAAGTTGCACCCAACATATCAGAGAGATATTACTTTTCTCTGGCGTTTCCGGTATAGTTGGGATTTGCTTGACTTTCATTAATCAAGAACCGAAAGTTTTTGTGTTGTTGATAAATTTTGTACTATAAGTCACGCACGCATTTCTTCGTAGTTTATTTTTCATTTTACGGCACACCAATAATCACTTGCAGCAACATTTTAAATTTTTAAATATTACAGCACAAAAACATCTCTTTTTGCTTTCTTCATTTTTGCAGCGTTGGTCACGCATTTTTCTCAATATTTTTAATAATTTTTCCCACACGTTATTGCAGTTTCTAAATTTTTTTCTTTTCTCAGTTAAAATTTAATGAAATTTTTTTTGTATCCTTAATTTTCTTTAGCTGCACATGGGCGACGTCCTCTAATGCACAACGTATAAAATCGACTCCAAAAAGCAAAAGTTTGCAAAAAACCTTTTCCACAATATGTTTTTTGTTTTTATGTTTTTGTTTTTGCAATGCTATTGTTCTTGTTGTTGTTGCTGGTGTCGGTGGAAAATGTCGGTTGGTAAGTTGGTTTGGCTTGGTTAACAGTGTACAATACTGACGCTTAAGAGGCGAAATAATTTTTCTTTTTTTCTTTTGGAAGCGAATCTAAAAGTGTTACACAATTCCGTTTAGACAACATATCGTCAAATAAAATGTACACAGAGAAAAAATGTGTGCGCAAGTCAACTATTGCAGCCATCTGCTTTAATGCTTAAACGAATATTTTAATTCAAATCATGCCATCTGAAATAATTATTTTTGGAGAAAAAACTCTTTAAGTTCATTAACCAAAATCAGATTATGCTAGTCGTTCGTTGCCAATCGAATTTTTCAACTTTTTTGAATTTGCTTCCCTTTGATATCTTCTGGTCGCATTCAATACTTCTTGTCAATTTTTGGGATTATTTGATCCAACTGATTACCTTTCGACATCCTCAATATCATATGATTTTACTGATACCTTTGGATTTCACATCATCGTTCTTTGCAAGGTTTTTCGTTTTTGCGATTTATCGCATATTTTCGATAACTTTTTGTTGTTGTCCAACATTTTTACGTTTTTCTGTCTAGTGTTGCAGTCAATTTCCACTTAATTTTGTGGTTTTGATTTTTTGTTAACTCGCTTTTATTCGGCTATTTTTACAAATTTTAAATAATTTCAGGCTGTATGAACCAATGGTGCAAGTTTTGTACACCGCTTTAAAAAATTATTTGTCATTTTCTCACTTTTCTCAGCACTTTAGTCTATTATCGCCCATTTGCTTGACATTTGCGTACTCGAAGGATAATTTACGCTTATTATCCAATACAACGAAAGTAAAAATCGCAAATGTCATATCTTTTAATAAACTATATTTCAAATTCTCGTTATGCTAAAATAATTATGGTGCAGATGCTTACTATATGAATGTTACGAATAGTCCTTGAGTTTCCTTATCTTCAGGCTCTTGCTTAAAGTTTTATTTTTTATGTCATCATGCCTCTGTTTTGATTGCCTTTCAAGCTTAATACCTTCACTACATAACTAACAAATTCTTGGAAACCATTGCTTGAGATATAAAACGGCTTACATGGTTACAGCTTACAATAAAATTTTTCATCAACTAATTTGCTATGCTCAAATAAGTTTGCTGTTACCACACAATTTTTCAGTTTGCTCTAAGTTTGATACCAAAAGCTATCTCGAAAAAAGTGTAAATGAGATGCTCAAAAGCATCTCACAGAATATAAAGTTCAGCCGGATACAAATTTCAGTTCGTGGTAAAGAATCAAAAGCTAAACAAAATATTTGCGCATATTTTATATTATAAAATAAAATTTTCTTAGTGTATTGTTAGTCACAAACCTAAGCATTGCCAACCATACACACCCAACTGTCTTCTGTGTGCATATAACTGAAGCTTCTACAGTATAAAAACATAGCTACATAGAGTCAAACATACGGTGTGAGGTAGTTCATTAAATACATAAATAAATGCATTCTCTTATACATATACTTACATATGTACAAATGAACGAAATTTTAATGTGTGCATTTGTGCAAAGCGGCGCTAAATTTGTCCGTTTGTGAGAAATTTAACATTTTAACTTGTGTTGTCGCACAAGTTTAATAGCTCCTACTGTTTGTGGGGTTTATTTGTTTCCATGCAAAGTTTTTTTTTCATTTTTAATGTTGATAACTTTACTAAAAGTTTTGCTGCATATTTAATTTTAAAAATTACACACGTATACACAGTCAAGTAATGACATCCAAAATTGCTTGTCAGAATGTTAACTTGTTTATGTGCCCTTACTGGGTGAGACAAAAAATGTTTGGAGGTAATATTATTGAAATTCGGAAACAGTATATAAAACTTCTTTATTTTACGATTTTTTTCAGTGTCTTGCGCTCATTTGTTTTGTTGCTAAGATTTTTAATTTTATATGAGAAAAACGAAACGCTATGATATTCAAGCTGCGCTGCCACTTATAATTTAGAACACACTTAAAATAATAATCTCAATTGGAATAGCTAACTTAAAACTCTTATCTTTATAAATTTTTCTAGCACCTTAATACCTAAATTTTCATGGCAAAGTTTACCACTATCACTTTCGCTTCATATAATTTATAAACTTTCTCGTTCAAAACTATGCCCCACTACTACTAAACTTTTTCATACATTTCCTCTTACATTACCACCAATACTTAGCTGTCAGTCTTGCACTGTCTTTAAGCACGTGACGTTGCCCCCTGTACTGATTTTAAACAAATTTTTGTTTTTATCTGCAAACATTTAAATATTAGCTATGCACTTTTGAACGTACACATGTAAGTGTGTTATCTTTACGTATGAACATTTCATTGTTTGTATATGTCTATGTATGAGTATATTATAGTGTATGATTGTTGCTTGTGTGTTGCTGTGGTAACATGTGGGCGCTGTTTTTAGCCTAAACTGTTGCCAAAGTATTTTGCCGCTTTATAATTTTTTTTTTCGACTTTCGCTTTTTTTGTTGTTTCAGTTTTAAACATTGGTTTCTTTTCGTTTGATTTCGAATAGGCGCAGCAATTATTTTTGATTTGTTTTTTGCACCGTGATTTGTTTGGTTTTTTTATTTGTTGTTAAGTTTTTGTGTCTACTGTAGGTGATTTTGGCTAATTTATGCAATTTTTATGACTGCATTTTTACTCTACACTGCGCAAAAATTGTTTACCTAAAAAAAGAAGGTGCAATTTTATGATATTTCTTCATAAGTTAGTGCTGCAGTGGAATTTAAAATTGTTTAAGAAAATATTGAATTTTTTTTGCATTATTTTTTTTTTTTTCAATATATAGACGCTCCTCCGTCTTATATCATGAAAATTCAGCTTTTTCTGTGTAAAATAAAATCCAGTAAAACCTAACTTTTCAAATTTTGCTACATTTTGATACTCTTAAATGATTTAATATCACAATTCTACAAAAAAAAACAGTATATTTTGAGTTCTCGGATAATCAACAAAACAGCAACGAGTAATCGTATGAAATCATGTGCAATCAAATGCAAAAAAGAAGGACATCGAACAAACATTTTTTTGGATTTTTATGAGCAATCACGTTTTGCTGTCGAAATTCCCAAGTGTGCTGATTGAAAATTTATATTTAGGTTATTAAAATTTCACACCCTGTACGACCCACTCTACCGCAATGTAATGCTTTTACTTTAATATCGATCGTTTTAAAATAAATTTTTAATTTTATGCGAAATGCAAAAATACTTGAAATCATTTTGGCAATCAATTTTCAATGAGCGCCATAGTAAGCATCATACATATCTATTTTTGCTAGTTTAGAAATTATTCAGTTTAAATATATGCATACACAAATCTACATATCGGACCATCCATGCCAAATGGATTTGAGCTCTGTCTAAAAATTCAGACAACGTACAAGAATGTAAGTGGGCTACGTTTAATATTAGCACGTTTAGATGCAATGAGGTGTGGCGAACCTAATACAACCACCACAACAACAAAAATTTTTGTTATACAAGTAACGTTTAAGCTTCATCCGCCATTATAACGACTTTTTAGATATTTTGATGTAATTTAAGCTATCGCTATTTGCCAGTGTTTTATGTTTTTTCAATTAAAGCTTACACTCTAAATAATATATTAATAATTTATACATAAAAAAATGTACATTTGTCAAGTTTTTTTTTTTTTTTTTTGCGGAAGATGTAGCTGCCTAGGAAATACCTTCCACATATTTTGCAATCTATTGTTAATTGAATTTATTAATTAAATGTTACGTATACGACATGTTATACAATTATGAGAAGACATTTCTTAAGAGCAATAGCATCTGCCAAAATGTAAACAAATTAATTTTTTAATCACCAATATCAGAAGGAATCTTTGAAATTTTATAAAGCCATCTAAAATTTACAAAATAATTTACATTTTCAAAGGAATAGAGCCAGAGAGAACAGAAGTAGTCCAAGAAATTTTTTCGGATTCTTAGTTTAACTCTAATATAAATTTTGTACAAATTGTTTTAATTATTTTTAGTGGATCACGCGCGCAAATGTATTTATATAAGTAATATTTTTTAAAAATGTCTCCTTGTGACCAAATATTATTATCAGCGAGTAATTTAAGTTACGTTGACAAAGCACTGATACAATTGACATGGATCGTCCCCAATGTATCTGCAAAGAGTGTACGACACCATTTTTGTTTGAAACTCTAAAATTATTTTTGACTCGAAAAAATTTTTTAACTATTTTAGAGACACTGGAGCCAAACTTACAATGCTGTGCGGTTAGCATACAACGTTTCATATTATTTTTTCTTTCACCTCATTAAGTGTAAGAAAACTGTATTAAAGTAACATTTTTGTCACATTATCGTTATGGAATCTTGATGAAATAAAGTAATTTTGTGTTCTGATTAATATTCAACACTTAAAAGAATGTAAGGAGATACTTTTCACTACCGGTCACAAATTTTGTTTTATTGGCAAGTTTATGATGGAATTTCTTAACATTCGAAAGTAACTCGGGGAAAACATGCGTTCGGACTCGAACTCAGCATTAAAGGCTCATAAAATCTCATCTGTACCGTGGAAAGTTTAAAAACTTTTAAGACCTTGCCTTGATTAATTGGCGGATAATTTTTAAAAATATTAACTTTTTTAGTATAAAATGCATAATAATCGATAAAAAGAATCTGTAACATCTGCTATATATTAAACAACAGCAACGTATTTTCTCTCTTATGCTTTTAGCTACTGAAAAGCTCGGAAAAAATCTAAGCAATAGCTTCCATATCTTCAAAGGTTTCCATAATATTCAAAATCAAAGGTAAGAAAATCGTTTCCGATGGCAAAAAAGTAGTTTTATACTGAAATGACGACCGCTTAGCAGTAATAACGAATCTTAACCCAAGATTTTTATTATTTTTTAGTGAAAAATATACCTATAGATAACTTCACTTGGGTTGCATTATAAGAACGAAACCAATGTTTGATCAAAGGAAAGCAGCCGACAGTGATGAAATATTTTAAGTTAGAATTGCATGCGTAGGAAATAGTATCCCCTTGCTTACTAAGCTTGCAAGTGAGTCAAATATGAAAATTTTGATGAGCTTGGCGTTAATATATGTAGAAGCCTTAGTATGAAAGGTTTTATTATGTGCAATTGTACTTCAACATAGATATATTTTTCAAAAAAAACAAATTCTTTAGAGGTCTTCAAAAGTATTAAGGAATATTACATTAAATGTAAATTAAAAAAATATAATTTTTAATATTTCTAAAAATTCTCTTTCATTTGATGACAATATTAAAATCACATGATGTGTTGAGGCATTTAAAAGATATATTTATTACATCTTGCATATTCTTTGAAACTTCACAGTGCTTTTAAATAAAATTCTAATACCTTTGAGAAAAATTGCAGAAGCAGTCTTCTTATTAGGGCTCTAGTTTTGCAAGAATATATGTAGACTGTAGTGTGTGAAAAATAGTATTGATTTTTTTTTCAAGTGTTTCAATTTCTTTGAAAGAATCATAGCAAATATATTTAAGCAACTAAAACTGTGTTATTGGATAAATTTTCAGAATTTCTTTGCAAAGCTATTTTCTATGAATTTTCATATTTTTCTATAATAATATCGAAACACAGATCATTCAATACAAAATTACATTAAATCACCCTTAGTAATCAATAATCGATTTAGTAAGTTTTTCTCGACCTAAAGCTTTTCTGGGAGTTATGTTTGGGAATATGAGGTCTTTTTTCCATGCGTGGTTACATAAGATCAAATCTAATATTTTGTTGAAATTAAAAGAAGGCATTGTAAGTGCAAGTATTTTAAGTGAAAGTTGCACTAACTTAAATAATTAAGAATGTCTGGAGAGAAGAAAAATTTTAATTCCGTGAAGGACGTTCAGTGCAAAAATCAGGCTGTTGTGCTTTAGTTAGGGTTTTTGGATGGGTAATTGCTTTGATTTCTAATGAAGAAATTGTTACATATTTACTTTTTATTGAATTCATTTCTGAGCGCATTATAGATAAACATGTTGACGTCAGCTGAACCAGTTAAATCCTATAGACGCAACTAATTTAACTATGGTAAATATTAAATTTCTTCCACCACTTCATATGAAAAGTTTGCACTTTCACTTTTTAACACCAAATTTCCTGTTTTTATTTACCACTGACCCTTAAAGACTTAAATATTTATTTAACTTATATATTTTTTACATTTTGTTTTTTTTTAATATTATTGTAGTATGTATATATTACTATTATTTTCACTCAATTTTTTCAATATTTTTTGGCTCAACAATACATTATTTATTTTATTTGCAACACATTAATTAAAGTTCGCTCATAAAAGTTTATATATTTTTTTTAATATATAATTTTTTTCCTTGCTTTACCATTTTTCTATTTTTTTCTCTTAACATATATTTTATTTTAATTTATTATTAATATTTTTACACATTTCACTTATCACTTTCTACTCATCAGATCTACTTAAATTTTCTTAAAAATTATTTAATAATTTTTTATTAACACTTCCAGAACACATAGGTTATTTTTCCCAAAACTTTTCCATTTCCGTTGAAATTTTTTCCTATATCCTCTAATAACTTAAAAAAATATTGTAATCCAAAAACGCTGTCTTAACAACCGGCCGCTCGCACAAAACTGCAGCCGAAATTTTGTAAGCAACATCAAATGTGTCACCAACTAAAAAAACACAAAAAAAAACCGACCGATCTACCAACCAACCAACGAGGCATTTGGAATTTGTTGCAATGTTTAGTTGTTGTTATTTATTATTTATGTTGTTGTTATTGTTACTATTGCAAAAGCTACTGTTGCTGTTGCTTGTCTATACATTTTTGACAAATAGAATTCGTCAACGAATAAGTTCCGCAGGACATAGTTTCTGACACTCAATGTCCATTGCAGCAGCAACAGCAGCCGCATGCAGCCTTTTGCAGCATTTTGTGCAGTTTGGCCCATTGGCACAGTGGCGTGTAGCGTGATTTTGTTACTTTTATTGTTGTTATTGTTGCTGTTCAATGCAGCTGCAAGTGCAAATGTTGTCTTTGAAGACAACAACATCGATATTTTTGTTGCAAATTTTGTCAACCAAAATTTATATGAGCATGCAACTTTGCTTGTTATTATCGTACTGGAACATCATTGCAGCTGCTAACAGTGTTGTGCGTCATTATGTACACGTGCTTTTAATTATTGGAATGTTCTTATATTTTTTACTTGTAACTAAATAATCGAAATAATAGATGTCAAGACATTTTTTTTAAAAAAAGCTTAGGAAAAAACAATCAACGTGTAGTTGTGAAAATTTATTCTATATTTCTTAAAGAAGATATCCAAGATTTTGTAATTGCATCCTTTGTTCGTAATATGAAAATTGATGAAACATGAAGTGGGCTGATTTTTGAAAAAAGGCGAGCCAACATGTAAATAAGCAAATTTTATTAAACTCACAGTTTTTAAGTACATCAATTGTAATAAAAACTGGACAAAAGATATTAACTTTTTAGTCGCTTGAGAAAATATCACAAGGGATGCTTTACTAACACGTGAGTCACGTGCGACTTTTAAGTCTTAAGCCATATTTAAGCTATATGAATATGACTAGTAGTCGTCATTTAGCATTGAGTTGCATGCTTATAAAGGATGATGGATGAATGCGTAAACAAAGCAATGTTTTGTTTACATTGAGCCATGTACCAGCATTTTTCACATTGTGCCCAACACTTTTTCCTATTGTTACACTACTACTATTGTTGTTGTGTTTGTTCCTTTTACTTTTATTATTGTTATTGTTGCAGTAAAAGTTTTTGTGTTGTTGTTACTTTTGTTAGTTTCAATCTATTGTTGTTCTCTATACGATTGGCCGTAAACACAAAAGCAGCTTTGACGCGACAAACAAACATGCATTTTTAATGTGTAATGATGTTATACTTTTAAATAAATGTAGAACGCGAGTCCACAGCGGCAAAGGACAATGAAATCAAATGAAAATTGGATTTTTGTCTATTACTTTATGGATAAATTGGTTTTTCATCAAATCCAATAGCTTAGTGTAATGTAATCAAAATTGGCTTTATAAATTCAAAGATCTGTTTTGAATTCAACTTTCGCAAAATAATCTGAAGATCTTCAAGCAAGACATTTATTTAAAGTAAATATTTTATGAAAATTTCACAACTGAATCATTGTTTTGTGGATATGACCAAAAATACAATCAAATATCTTGCGATGCTAAGTTCAGTAGATTCTCAAAAAACCAAAATACCTTCAGTACGCGAATTTTCGCTTGTAAGCAACAAAAACTGCATGCGGATTTTAAACTATATGCAACTAATAAATCGCACACAAATCTGACTGCAAATTTTTTTTTTTCGATACTTTTTAGAAGGACCCCTGAAGTGCAAATTTAGTTTTGCACAAAAGCATACAGAGCTGTTGAATGTGGCACTAACAGAGGTCTAGTATTTCTATTTTTTAACCTAAACCAACACTTGAAGAATAGCCTCTATAAATGCAATGAATCGTGTTGAGTTTTAAGAAAAGGATATAGATTACTGGGAAGGGGGAAGAGAAGAGAAGTGGCTATGAATGGTTGTTTTTTGAATCTAAAGATCAGGAAAATTCAGGAAAACCATTCGCAGGGAGAACAAATTGTTTTAACATCAGAGCCATTTAAGGCTATAATTTAGCGGATGCAGCTACTTTCTTAAATATTTGACGTTAGAGAAAAATTATGTTTATTTCCAATTAAAGAAGAAGTTGTTTATTTGTCTAGCTAGTTAATCAGTTAAAGAGCACTTCTTGTGATATTTACAAGTCTAAAGATTGAGAATAACTCAACTTTTGTAAGATCAAAGACAGTTTGCTTTCATTATAGTAATTAAAAAATATGCATATTCCTAAGCACCGTTTTGAATTTAAATAAATAAAATAGGGTGCTTAAAATTGTTTAACAAAACTTATTCCTTTTATATCATTGACCGCAACAAATTTTGCATACATTTTTGATTTTGTTTTTTTTTGCCTCAAACAGCAATTAAACAGCAGGCGTTCAATGTTGCTGCCAAGATTTATTATTTAAATCTTCTGCTTACAGAAAACAACTAGCGGAAAAATGAAAAAAAAAAAAAAACAAATAATAAAAGTTATCCAAATGGAAAAAAATATCTACTTAACCTTTTTGACATCGATTTTCATTTTCATGGCAATATTGTCATACAAGTGCAAGTCATATTGCCTGTCATGGCAGCGCAAAATGTTCGCATAAATGTACTAGCACTGCTGGGCACGGTTGGAATTCATTTCAACTTTTCTTCTTAACTTTTATTAATTGCTTTTCTTACAACTTTATTTTGAAGCAAACATTTTAAATCATGTTATAAAAATATTATACAAACTTTTGCAAATCAATATTTAAAGCAATGCATGTGTGTACCAAAGGTCATATGCATTTAGCATGGAAAAAATCAAATAAAATATTGATATCATTGCAGTGGTGCAATATTATATTGAAGAAGGAGGCATCTCAGCCAAATAAAGAGCTAACTGCTCCTATGTCTAAGTAATAACAATTTAAGAAAAACAATAAATATGCGATTTTATTGGCCTGCCATGACAGTTTTACGAAGCGCATAAATCACAGCACTGCACAGAAAGAGAGTAGATACCAATATGAAGATTATCTTCTTAAAAAACGCAGTGTCTTTCCCTAAATGCACTTTATATACAGCGTTTATTGGTTAAACTATCAACAATTTTTCGTTGAGTTGTGAGAACATTTTGAGTATATTTGCGCAAATTCTTCGGGGTGACTGTACAAAATTGTGCTAAATAGTTTCATTGGAGTGTTTTAAACTTGTTTTTTTTTAACACTATACTGTCCAGGCTTTAGTGGGAAGTAAATGCACTACAAGACCCAATAAGCTTTTATATAAATAATGAAAAATAAAAAACTTAATACATGGAAGTTCTAGAGAAAACTTATAAAAAGTAACTTAGAGAAAAGTAAAGACCTTTTGACAGAAACAGTGCCGCAGATATCAAAGCATACCTTCTGTATAGAATTTCTTAGTGCTGTCACAATTTAGCTACACACAGAAATCAAATAATATTATTTGATTAATCAGATATTTGGTAATAATAGCCTTATAATATTTGAAAAACTAAAACAATTCAATAAAATATTTTGTAACAATTACCAAATAATATCTTGATTGAAACTAATATTTTTTTGTTACAAACATTCACATGTTAATAATTAGCAAGTCGTGTTTTTTTTCGGAAGAAATGTTGGTTTGTCAATAACGAAAATAAGCGATTTAAGCAAAAACCAATGAACAAACCAAATACATTCGATATTTTTTCTAAACGCCACATCCTTATAGCATAAGATGTTGTTAGAATTTATATTATGAAAAGAGATTGAGATTAAATAAATGTATTTAGTTGATAGATTTTTAGAATATAAAAAGTATCCAAAGCTTAAGTTCTCACTTAACAAAACAATTTTGTTTGAGCTAAGTAGCTGAAACTTAACATCAATCGTTGCATATCTTTAGGCTACACAGCTAGTTTCTAGCATATACATATATGCATTTACTGCATGCGACAGTTGAAGACAAGAGTGGACATGAAACGAATTTTAAATTTTACAGAATTTCATGCATTTACTATACAAAATATTACGTATGCTTCAATTAATAACAAGGCAAGTTTGCCTAAATGAAACACAAATTTCCTAATTATAAAGTTCCTTCTTAATTAAAAATATCCGATTAATTTGTTGCAACTTATAGAAAGTTTCAAAATTCCTTAAGTACATAAGTTTACTATGCAGCAAACTTTTAAGCAAGAATATACAGTTCGCCGTCTCTTTTTTAAAACATTTTGGAAGTGAGTAAGTTTTTGATGCAGCATTCAACAAAGTTGTTGTTACATAACTCAAAATGAGTATATAACGTCATATACACACACATATATACTATGTATAGAAGAACAAATTTTTGTTTTTTTGCTTCAAAATGTTGTATTCAGGTGACGTTCACTGAATCGCTAATCATCTGCAATCTGACAACTCACATCTGCAGCGTATGGATTGAAGTTTTTGTTCGTTGGTTGGCTTAAGTTTACTTGAAGGGTTCATGTTCGTGGGTTGGCTGTTTAATTTTGAATGGGTTGAATTGGTTTGGTCGATTTTTTTGTTTTTTTTTTTAAATTTTTCGTGCAGAGTAACAAAACAGAGTGTGACTCACTGTTATTTTGAAAAAAAAAAAACAAAACAAAGAAAACAACAACAGCAACAGCAATAAGCACAAATAATTTTTGTGTGTGCTGATGACTTTTAAATTGTACACGAGTTCAAGAACATGATGAAAGGCGAGAATAGAATGGAGTCAAAAGTATTGAAATAATTGTTTGCTATTAGAATTTCTTTGGCAAAATCAGTTTAGAAACACTAAAGAACATATAAGGGGTGTTAGGTTTTGTTTTTTTTTTTTGTTTTTGTTTTTTTTTTTTTTTTCATTGAGAAAAGAATAAAAGGTTACCATTTTGAAGATTATTCCGAATTATTCACGACTAGGACCATAACTATTGTTAATCGCAAGCTTTAAAAATCAAAAATTTAGCTCTAAGCATCATCCTTTCAAATCCTTAGTCTTATATCTCTAAAAAAAAATACTCCTAAAAAGTAAACGCTTTTTAATGGCTAAATAACTTCATTTTTTAAGCCAACAGTCGACAATGCCCCGCAATTACAAAGATTATATACATCTATATGTAGGTATAAACTACTATATGCAAAATATGTAAATCGAATGTACTCTGTTAAATACTTTCCGCTTTAATTTATGACCTAATAGTGTCCTTGGATTGCATGTTTTCTGCACTTTCCTATTTTCAACTCAGTCAAAGACTTTAACCTTAACTTGATTTTATAGAATATATAAGAAACGACAACAGCACCATTAACTTAAAAACAGTGTTGTAAAACGAGTTCCATATGCATTTGCATTAAGCAGCATGTTAATTTTGAAGCGAATTCCGAAAACTTGTGGAAGGGAAGAATCAAAAGTATTTAGTCTTCAAAAGTTGTTCATTTCTTTAAATATCAAAAAAAAACTTTATTGAACTGTTATTTTCTTTTAAATTAAGTTTTAGGTTTGTTTTCTATCAACTTAAATTATGGGAATATACAGGTCTTAAACGTTTTTTTTAAGCCTGTGGACAAAAACTGTGAAAAAAACTTCATACATTTATTTAATATGTTCCATATTTTAGAATGTTGGAAAACCTGTTAACAGAAGTGATATTTTTAACAAATTTTAAAAATGACAAAGTATTTCAATCACATTTAAAATATAATAAAAATGAAAAAGAAACTGTTAATGAAATTTGAGGTTTGATCAATTCTGAACCGAATCCGATCTCAAATTATCGATTACCTTGTTGGAAATTTAAAATTGAAAAAAATATTTTTTTCAATACATCAACTATATCCAAGCAACTTTTTTTGATAAATTGATATTTACACAAGGAACCAATATTTTTAAAAATAACCTCTTTTATTGAAATTTGTAAGAGTTGAAGCTCAGCAGTGGCTTGACTTATGCCAACTTGATTCATGGTAAGTCATTAAAAAACATCAAAGTCAGAAACTTCAAAGTCCAACTCTTAATATTAGACAAAAATGTTCCATAGGTATGTCCAATTGGCAGAATTTTATATCAGAGATTGAAACCCTGATAAAATGCTTGGATATGATAGATGCAACTGTCAATTTAATCAATAAAGTTATCATTTCAATCAACTTTTCATTGACTACAAGTAACATTTCATTTAACAGCTGACTGAGTGGGCTGAGTGCAGTGATAACTAAGGATTGCGTAATGTGAAAACTGATTAAATGGTTCCAAACTTATGACTAGTTTTAAAATATATTCAAAAACGTTGAGCAAAAAGGGTCAAAGGAAGTAACATCCATCAAAGTTATTCCAACAATACAATAGCGACACATTGACCAACAAATGTTTCACATTAATAGAAGTAGCCGAAAATTTGAAATTTAAAAAATCCTAAAGAAAGTATATACACCATAAGCCTAAGGACTTGCACCAACACTGAAAAGTTGCTAAGCTTTTCACTTGCATGTGTAGAAGAGTCAAAAATGTATACATATGCATACTAAGCCACTTTCTTGTAATACAACTGTGTGTGTTGTCGTTGGTATACCCACATGTGCTTATGCAAAAGAGAAAAAAAAAATTCTGGGTTATAGTAATTTCACTTGGAAATTTGATTATTTTGTACATAAACCAGCACTCAACCACCTAAGAAATATTTTTAGTTAAAAGAAGTTCAAAATGAAATTTGCGAGGTCATCAAATTAAACAATTTCGAGGTTGTGGTCATAGTAAAGGCGAAGAAAATTTTCAAAAAGTGCAAAAACTGTTGAAAGTTAAAGCAATAGAATTTTGTTTCTTGTGTGCACGTTAGGGGTGATTAAAAATTACACAGCTTGCACCGATTTTTATCTTATTAAATTGTAATTCAACAAAAATTTTGCTTTCATAAATTCGACGCAGTCTTATCGAACAAAAAAAATTTTTTCAGAAAGGTTATGGTCAAACTTAAGTATTTATTTTTTTTTTCAAATAAGATCAACTGCATCGTACTAATCTAAGAGGATAAGTAAAAAACAGTTCTAACACCAGAGCTTAGTATTCTTTTCTAAAATGAATTGGTTGAACGCCGATGAAAGAATGATACATCGGAAACGCTAGTATTATAATTCACACATTTGAGAAATATTTTGACATATTTCAATCTGCAACATTTTTTTATAATTTATTTTTTTCAAATTTTTTGATATTGATTGACCTCATTGGTTATACATTCGACACCAATCAACTCTAATTAATTGCAGTGAAATTCGAAGAACATCAACTAATGAGGACAATTTGGGATTGCTGGATTTGGTTATGCTGTCAGACTACAGCCTACAAGTAAGTGTTTTGAGATATGGCTCAATTATCTGGTAGTTAATTGCAAAGTTGTTGAAAAAATTCTTATTCATTTGTTTCGCATTTAATGTTTTCAGATTAAATAGTTGACGAATATGCTCCATAATTAGGGGGGGGAGGTAAGAAGTAGAGCTGAAGGGTAAATGTAACTGGCAAAAATAATTTCACAAGAAATAAAAATCAAACCTAACAGACTTGAAATTAAATCGTCGTATAAGAGCGTTTGCAACCGATTCGAACTCAGCAACCCTAATTTGCTCTCATGTAGAAACACTTCTATTTTTCTCTAAAATTTAAGTCTCACTTGCCAGACTATCATCGTATCAAGAATAAAGATTTTTACAAGCAACTGAATTTTAAGTAATTTAATTTGGAAGAAAAATGTATTATAAAAAAAATTAAAAGTTCAAAAAATTCAAAATAATGCTAAATAATTCGACAAAAAATAATGCATTTTTAAAAACTTTAGATTTTTTTAGATGTTTTTGAAACATTGGCGGCTTCAAATTTCTTCTTCATAATAAACTTTAAACAAAAAAAAATCGATATGATAATATTTTAATTTCGTTAAAACTGAATTACTCTACACCATTTTATTTCAGTTTGCTTTATCAAAATAAAAACTTAGAAAAAAAAAATTTAAAAAAACAATAAAAAATTCATGAATTTAAGCAAACAACTCGCGTAATTTTAAATGCAGATTGTTGTCGCCACAACAACTACAACAAGAAAATAAACACAACACAAATACATACATATATGAAAATCTCGTACACAATGGCATGCAATAAATTTTGTACATTAGAGTTTGTCAAAAAACTTTATGTTCTTGAATTCTTCGGGAACACTTAGAATGCGAAAACTTTTCGTCTTAAGGAGAATTAAAAAAAAAATGGCCCCTAAAAGCGGTATTTTTAAATTTTAGTTTTTTTTAAATGAAAGAAACTCCAGTAATAAGTAGCACTATATATATAAGAGTTTTGTATTAATATTAGCTTTTTTTAAACTTGAAAAGTGGATACCTAACAAGCATTGTGGTCAGATTTAATAACCATAAATTTATGAAGGATACAAAATATGTTAGAATTAAAGAAAAATAAAAACTTGCCAATTTTGAAAGTCCTTAGAGAAGATAAACAATTTTATTCATGAAATTTCTTATACTAGAGCTGAAATATGATTTTGTTATGGATTTCAAGTTTTTGAGATATTTTTATTTTGATTAACTTAAATAAAATAAAAACAATAGCTATGTTAGATATGTAAAAACTAAAGCAGGTACTTTGTTATGCACTAGTACAGTATATAGCAGAACGACCGGAACTATATGTGAAAAAACTATTTTTTTTTTTAATTTTTTGGCGAGTATTTAAGTTTTTGAAACAGCAACACCTAATTTCTTTTTTTTAGAAAACTTGTGGCAAAAAAGAATAACTGCTTAAGTTGACTCAAGCGAAAAAAGAGTTGAAGCCAATTTTCCATTAGATCTTGATGAAACTCGCTTTCTATTTATTCCCAATATCAAGACCTAAAAAAATACTTAACAACTTGCGTTAAAAACAAAGAGCAATTGTATCCAAAACTAATCTAAAATTGGACTTAACTACATTCGTACTTAAGTCGTCTTAAGCAGTTTTTCGTTTTCATCACAGAAATATTCTTTCACAGATGTTAATTTTCAAATCAAAAGCGGTTCAGTAATACTCTAGAGCATGAAGTTTTTTGACAAACTCTATTGCACACATAGGCTTTCAGCGCACAATTTGCGGTTGGTCAAGTATGCAAATTGAAGTCAGTAGCTTATCAGTTAAAAAAGATCTCTAAAGGCCATATTATATAATAATGGCATTGGTATTCACACGCATTTAACGAACACATCAAGGTGTATCTAACAAATGATTTTTGTGTATATTTTGTAAACGCCTACTACTTGCACAAAAGGTAATTTACATAACGTCAGATAGACAATAAAATATAGAAGTATATTTAAACGATATAGCCTTGTAAGGTCTAAGTACATTTTTTTTTTTTTTTTGAAGCGAGTAAATATGGAGTTGGCGTTTTCAAAATTTTGTATTGGAAAAAATTGTTAGAGAAAAGTTTTAAGTTAACTCGCTGAAATAATAATTTTGGTTTTAGATTTTAAAAAAATCGAAATAACAGCAAATAAACTTCAAAACTACATAATTCCCATTGTTTCTAGCCAAATCAAAAATAAAAAATACCAGTTCACTTAGTTTGCATGGAGAATAATTCTACGTCAGTTTGAAGTTTCAACGAAAACTTTTGGGCATATGCTCCATACGATGAATGAGATGAATTAAGTCATCATAAGAACATCGCCAAAATTCTACTTTCTTTTATGGTAAAAAGCACACCACATTTGACCCACAATTTCACCAAAACTAGATTTTCTTTACATCATTGCCGGTTTGAAAATATGGTACACCCTACTGAACTTAAATTAAATTAAAGCAGAGTTGTGATGTAAAACCATTAAAATTCAAAAGCAGCAACAGTAGCAAGCAACTGCAATTAAATAAATAAAGAAAGGAGAAGTAGAAAAATGTATTTAAATGTAGTTGTAGTTGTTGGTGTTGTTGTATTTTTTTTTTTTGCTATGTTTATGTTATATTGTTGTTGTTGTTGTGGTGTGACATTGACACATATTCGCAACGGGACACGCAAGCGACATAAAATAATTTCATACTCATATTTGTAATGAAAAGAAAAAACAAATTAAACAAAAAAAAAACAAAATGCGCAACAACAACAAAAAAATCAACAACATAACGAAAAAAAAGGTAAAATTATATAGTACGGTAGGTAATTTCCAATCAGATTTCAGCAAAAAACGACTACTGTGCTGCTAAGGCAGCAATAATAACTTTTTTCTTGAAGTTGGCAACATTGACGAATTATTCTTAATTGTAGCTAAAGCGCATAATGATTTCTGTTGCTGTTGTTGTTTTTGTTGTATTATTATAATTCACTCCATTACATTTATTTCTTTTTACGCTACGTAACCTTTACAGGAAATATTCGCTATTATTTTGTTGTAGTTTTTGTTTTTGTTAAAATTGTTGCTGTTGATGTTGTTGTTACTGTTGCCATGTTGACTGATTTTACTAGTAAATGTTTGTGCAAATTTTATATGAAACACAATAAAACATTTGTCATGCGTCATAAGCGACACGATAATGTCACTAGAAATAGCAAAAATAACAAATTTTGGATAAAAAAACAAAAACAACAATTTTGTGCAGCATTTTAAAAGTCACGTTCTTGCACGGCTACATGAAAAAAAATTGCAAAATCAAAAGTCACTGATAGCTAATTGTGATAAGGAAGCAGAATGAAAATAGCGACTGAATAGCTCACATTCTCAACATATGCCACCGGGCTCCTAAAAGTATACATTAGTTAAAAAAACAAAAATTCAAGAAGATTCGCAGTTTTCAAAAAACATTTAAAACATAGACATAGTTTTATCTAATTCAATCGAACATATCAGCTTTGTTTACAGCACATTTTTCGATTAAAGTCCTACACAGCCAAAAATCGTTCGACCATCAAGAAATGGAAATCAGTTGTAAATGCAATTCACAAAGGAGGCAGAGTACGTTTAAATTGCAAAAATAAATTGAAAACTTATAGTAACCGATATCTCTAACTATCAGTTTTGAAATTAAATCGATTTCTACAGAACTGCATTAAAGGGCGTGGTACCTTACATACAAGCATACAACGTATAATGTTATATTTTGTTTACTACAAGAGTTATCCTAATAAAATTTCGTATGGAGATGTCCGTGACTACCAACTTAGATATATAATGGAAATAGACGAAATTACATCGGTGGGCGTGGCCATACAAGGAACAAATGCTTAAAGATATATTGAACGTACTATCAGCGCAATTTTAATAAAAGTTGGTGTAGAGATGTTGGTTGCTATAGGCTTTGATTTTATACGGAATTCGACCGAATTGCATCAGTAGGCGTTCCATGTTAACAAAATTTTAACATTTTAGGGTTAGTATTTTTTTGCCTTTTTTGATATAGTTTTTGACTATTTCCACTTTTTGCAACATTTTTTCTTTGGACTTTTTCCATTTCTTTCAAACTTCATTGAATTTACCAAGAATTTTCAACACTTCAACATTTCGAGATTATAAATCGCCTTCGTTTTTTTTAAGATTTTAAACATTTTCCATATTACGTTAATAGCTTTTTTCAATCTTTTTAAACTTTTTTCTACACCTTTTCAACTAAGCGGTTTTTAAGTATTTTATCCTCAATCAACTTTATTCAACATTTTCTCGACTTTTAAACCTCTTTAATTTTTTCAACATTTACTTTTCTTTGTATTTTTGAACCTCTTTTAATTTTTTCTTATTGTTTGACTTTTTCATAGATATTCAATTTTTTTCGATATATTCAAAGTTTTTTAACCTCAGCCAACTTATTTCAACATTTTCCATATATTTCCGACTTTTCGACCCTCCATCAATCTCTATTTCGGCTTTTTCAACTTCATTTAGCTCTTATCGAGTTTTTGAACATCTTTCAACTTGTTCACCATTTTTCAACCCCTTACAACTTCTTTCAACTTTTTCTTTTTTTATTATTCCAACCTTTCTTAACACTTTTCAACATTTTTTGATTGTTTCAACCTCTTTCAACTTTTTAAATATTTTCCACATTCTTTCGACATATTAAACGTCATTCAACTATTTTCAGCATTTTACATTTCTTTTTGACTCTTCAACCTCAAAACGAAAAACCGAACTATGGTCGGTTTTCTGGTACTAATGGCTAAACCAAGTAAGTTGTTCATAAGGAAAGCAATGCAGTGCATTTGTACCATTTGTTTTAATACTGTAATACAAGCACAATATGGTGTGATAGGACGACCCTATTACATCGGATTTTTTTATATTTCATATCTCTTTTAAACTTTAGTTCAGAATTATAGAATTAGAATATTAGAATTTTCAATGTAAAACTCATGTTTTTATGAACTCTGCAAATTTGTGTCTCTTAAGTTTCTCGATTTTAATGTGGAATCTCGTTCACTAATCGTAAACTAAATGACATATAATTGAAACCATAATCAGGTTAAGCTTTAGCAATTAGTCTTTCAAAATAGTTTTCCCAAACTTCAAACCTTTTTAATTTTTTAATTCATTGTAACACCCTCATACTCAAATTCATTTATTTTTAAAACGATATCACAAAAAACTTATATGAATAATACTTTTAAATCAATTTAGAGACATTAACAAATGACCTAATTATAAACCACATAATTGCTAAGAAAATGTACAAAACAAACAAAACAAAAGTGTTATAAGTCCAAGCAACGCCGCTATACATTACAACAACACTAAGGTTATACCCCACTCATTCACTTGCGGTCACTCACTGTACATTAAATATTAAAGCAAATTTGACGTTTTGCAATGGGTATCGAGTATATGTATGTATGCGTGTGTGTGTGTGAAAAAATATCCAATCAACGTTAATAATATGGGTAAGCTTGAGGTCAACTAAGTTGTAAAGTGCGATTAAAATGTTTCCCTTCATACGTTTACATGCAATGCATCAATGGTATCTTGTTTGATATTTTGCATAATTTATGTTTTTTTGCTTCACTTCATTATGACAAAGACAACACCGCCACCACTAACACCACCACCTTTATTATGGTAAATGCAAAAGGTAAGCAACAAAAACTCGTATGTATGTGTGGCTCAAATGTTGTTATGCTTAGATCGATATGAATATAAGAAATAACTATTTATTTATCGTTGACGTTGTTTGACTTTTGCCATTGAATTCCTTGATAATTTCTGTATTGATCTAATAAATATAACGACATATTAAAGTTTTAGCAATTGACATATGTCATATTTGCCAAAGTGCTCGTACCGTGTTGGGCAAATATTGAGAAACAAAAAATTTCTACAAACAAATTTGAAGTTAGCAAGGGTAGTACTGTAGCTAATTAATGTTAACTTATTTGTAAAATAAATTATTTTTTTATATATCTGTATAGCTTGATGAAAGTTGGCTAGTGTTTTCAGTTTTCCATTGTTGAAAGAAAAATTTTAAACAAACGCGACCAAGCACATTGGAAAGAACATAAAATTTTTCATAAAAGAACTGAATGACTTTTTTGTGAAGACGAAATTTTTGTCAGCTTATTAAATTTCATAGTTTAGGAATACTTCGAAGATTGAGAAAAATCAATTTTTTTTTTTTTGGTTTTTTATTGTTTTTTTATTTTTTGGAAAAAATCTTATGGTTTTTTTCGATGGGCTGGTTTCGTTTGTGTTAACATGTTTTTCGTGAGTTATAGACAAAACAGTCTGACAAAGGTTTTTTCCCATATAAATCGTGCGGAAAGCTAAAAAGCTGGATGAGCCACCAGTAAATATTATGAGCTCTCCTTGCACCAGAATTTTTCTTTCATGCACCTGCCACTATTAAACCCGTTTGAAACAAATTAAAATTAAATCAGCCTAATATGCTTATATGCCAACTCCGATTCAAAGAATGCCAGGACTTGTTATTTAGAAAAACACGGATTTATTTTATTGCTAAATAAGATAAGATATAGAGCTTACGACATTCTGTTAAGCTGAGAAAAATACATGGGAACTGATATACTTCGGGCGGAAATGGGGCGATTTTGAAATTTTTAAGAAGAAAATTGGTATGTTTCGATTGTAATTCGCTCAATTTTCAACTTTTCATATGAACAAAAGAAGATTAAGAAAATCTAATCATACATCTGATTTCCTCGTCCGAAAACCACCATAGTCCATTTTCATATACTACTTACTAACATATCGATAAACCTGGTTATATTAAGAACTGATTTTTGATATTTTTCTATAGATTTTTAGTATTTGGAAGCATAGGAGGATAACAAATTTACCATAATCAATTGGTGTAGTATTCTCTGTAAAAATTTGTACGCAATAAATTATTGATGCTTAAGAAATTATTGCAAGAATTTGGCATAATCTTAATAGAAAACGGTATGCTGTTGTACGCAAAAGAATTTTGTCTCATAGACAGTTGGCAATTTTACAAATCATAAACCATGTCCAAAAAAAAATTTTGCACTCTGCCTAAATGGCTGCTGCTAAATTTAAGACAGTTTTTTTCGTTTTTTTGTTTTCGTGTAACAATTTGTCTATGCGCATAAAAGTCAATGTCCTGGTTTTTTCTTTTCGTATATTTTTAGTTTACTTTTTGCTACTACAGTTTCCTGTATCTACATATACATTCAAAGATTTATGCCAAAAATAAGGAGAAAAAAATATTTGCACAGTCATTTGTGCGTCTAACTGGAGCCAGTTATCATGCTAAGGTTAAGTGCTACAGTGGAGTAAAATTTTGGTATTGGAATAACATTTTCATTTAATCCCATTTTCATATCAAACTTAATATTCATTGCACGAAGAATAGTTAGGGCATCGTTTTTTTTTCTATTCTGAGATAATTTCATGCAAATTCTTTTCATCTTTACAGCGATTTCACTTTTTCATTAGATGTAAAATGGACATTTTATCAAGAAAAATATTCAATAAATTATATAAACGTTCCAAAGGTCACAGTAGTGCTTAAGTTTATATTAAAAATTTTTGAAGATTTCGGTCATGAAATTTACATAGGAAACTGTTTTAATGAGTGCCGGAAATATTTAAGTGAGCTGGTTCTATAGCCTAACTACTTCACAAAATGAAGTTGATCATTTTCGTCACTCGCTTTTATTTCATTACTCAACAATATTTCCAACACCTGCTTTTCAGGTTACAAAAAGGATACTCTGATTGAAGGATGCATAATACCACCGCCAGTAAACAAAGAAGTCCAGCTATCTGCTCTTAAAGAGCTAAATAAATAAGGAAGCTTAAAAAAGCAATATCCACTGGTTGTGATGTAGTATTTGCGGAACCGTTCAACAGCAGGAGTCTTAGTTTCATTTGTTTCACCTGCAAAAATGTAAAAGTGCTGGAATTTTGGAATTTTTTTGTTTTTTTTACATTTGTATGTCAATATTTTGTAAAGTTGTTTTCGTGGCTTTTTCCGTTGCAGGTGACATCTTGAGTCATCATTTTGAAATTTGCACGACATTCTGAATTATTCGTAAGTCAAGATCAATGATCCAGTTAGGCTCTATTAACAAAAAAATACCCCAAGGAGTGTTTCGTTATCATTTGCTAAGGTTATCATCATTGGGACATCGTGCCATTAGTAGCTCACAAGCTCAACGTATGGTCTTGAACAGCAAGTTTAAAAAATAGTACACAAAAATACCTTTAAGTCAAAGTATATATCATTGGCATTGTAAACATAATTTTTATATTCCCAACCTATAAAGCTCCAGGCCAATTTCGAACTATATGGCGTAACTTTAAACGAACGCCTGATTGCACAACTAAAAAAATACTGATTTATGTTCAGAATATGTATTGTATCGCTTTGAACGTACCACATTGAGAAAAAATTCCCAACTGGACTGAAAATTTGCCGACATCCGAATTCGTAACTGAAAATTTCCTATTGGGCTCTTTTAATGAATTTCAAAATATCGTCAACGTTAGCTGTTTCATAAGAGCTTTAATTTATTTTGATTTAACTGACAAATTTCAGGTGTTCTAGACAAAATATAAAAAATATTTTAGTAAAAAAGTTAATGCATTGTACAAAAAAGTTATTTGCTTGTAAATATTATCAACTATTTTCAGCAATATTATTAGAAGTCATCAGCAATATGAAAAAATCAAAAAATTTTGAATTTGAACATAAAAATTGAAGATTTTCATTTACTTGCAAATAATTTTTTTTAATGCAAGGCAACAATATTCTTTTTATGATTAAATAAGCGGTTTCAATATTCTGGCACAAATTTATTTAATTTCGTTTATATAATATATGCATTAGATAAATTTTAATTATTTATGACTTTTTTAGAGATCATAATTGGTATTCTCAAATCCATTGATAGAGCTACTCAGGGAAGTTTGCGTTGTAGTTGGAAAATTGTATTCTAATAAGAAGAAAGTTCATAATTGGTTTCACTCCTTAATACTAAACTTAAATATACTGTGAAAAAATCGCTATTGTATAATAAAAAGCAATGCAGAATATACCTTTTAAGGTCCAAAAAACAAAAGGTTGAAGCTAACTGCTGTGAAATACAAAGCGTTTATTTATACATTTTGCAAAATTGTACTTTTTTACTTACAATATCTTTGGAAGGATGGCATTAGCTCAGAAGGACATTGATCTTGTCAGATAACATGGAAAAATTTAATAACATTGAAGTACCAAATTAATATGCATTGACTAGTGCTCTTTAATATTTCATTGGCATTGAACTTTTTAATAATAGTAAGCCAACGAACTCAAAACATTTCTTAAGCCAAAAAAAATAAATTATCAAATAATCATTGCCAATGTAAGTAAAGTTAATGATAATTATCATTACATTTGTCAATGCTAATGAAATTTGATTTTCAATATCAGTGCTATCTTGCCATATAATAAAGTTTCAATGCAACCCCTTTCCACCAGCGCTACATACCTTGCAACAATTTAAGCAGTAAAGTGCAAAAGCGAAACAAAAAATGTTGGCAATATTTTTTTCTTTTTTTTTTTGTATATTTTATATAAAACTTTTTATTAAAAATTCAAAACAAACACAAAATTGCAGTGAAGCTAAAGGTAAAATAACAATCAAATACTTTTCAAATGGAAACTGCTTCTCATCCTTCTTTTTATCCTGCGCTGGCACATGTCTACGCGGACGATTCATCATCGGATCATCCATCTGTCGTGATGATTGACCACCACGTCCCTGTGACGGCGGCTTTGGTGGACGTTTCTTTTCTTTCTTTTTCTGCTCCAGCAGTGCAGCATTCATTGCTACCGCCGCTGCTGCTGCTTCACGCTCCATTATTTCTTGTTTTTTCTTAACCAAAGCAACTGATTGAAATTGCACCAACGTTGAGCTGCGACGTCGTATTCCATACGGGCCAATTACACTAATGGTAGTGGCTGCTGTATTACGATTGTCAGGGCTACCACCGCGCACACCAAACAATCGGCGTATGCGGCGTTTATTTATGAAACCGAGTCCTGAAGATATGGTACTGCTACCGCCGCCCTCGCTGCTGCCAGCAACCATTTGACTGAAATTGCTATCGAGATCGACGGAACTGCTGCCGCCTAAGGTGAGGCCGCCAATGGTGCCCGTTGAATCGGCTCCACCCCAGGGGAAGAGATATGTATTAAGTGTGCTGAGTGTGGTAGAGGTATGTTGACGTGTCAAATCACCACCACCAGCGGTGTCAGTTCCGGTTGCCACTGAAGTAGACATGGCACCATTTGTAGCACCGCCGCCAAAACAGCTGCTGCTACCATTGTTGTTTAAATGATTTTCATGATCTTGTGCAGTGACATTTGTTACTGTTGCTGTTGCTGTTGCAGCTGTAGATGTTGCTGCTGTAAGTAGCTGTGGCACAGCAACGATGGTTGAGGCAGTGGCGGTATGTGAGACGCTACTGCTTGGGGCAGTGGTATTGTTAGTGGTTGCATCATATGCATGAGGGTTAACATAAATGTGGTTGTTGTTGTTGTTGTTGTTCGGTTCGTAATTGTTGTTGCCAGCATGCTGCTGCTGCAGCTGGGGCTGTTGTTGTTGGGGTTGCGGCTGTTGCTGATGTTGATTTAAATTTAAATGTAAATTGACTTGATTAATGTAGTTCGCTATATTGTTGTTGTTATTGTTGATATTGTTATTGTTATTTTGTTGATCTTGCATATTGTTGTTATTGTTGTTAATTGGTTGTTGCTGCTGCTGCACTGCTACTATTGGCGGTGGTGCTGGTGGTTGTGGTTGGGGTTGTGGTGGTGGTTGTGGCGCAGGTGGCATCAGTGGTACTATTGGCAGCGGTGGTATTTGTGGTGGTCGCTGTTGCTGTGGTTGTGGTTGTGGTTGTGGCTGCAGTTCTGGTTGTTGTTGTTGTTGTTCTTCTGCTACACTATTTGTATTACGAGTGGGGCACGTACCACAGCAATCACAGTTACCAGCACCATGTGAACCCATTGTTTTCTCAATGAACTTTTTTTTATTGCATTTCATTAATTCGTGACTGCATTATCGAATATTTTTTGGAATTTTTGCATTAATATTTTGTTATTAACTTTCATTTTACGAAAACTTAGTCCTGTTTCCTATCAACATACATTTTTTTCCATATTTTAAATTTTTGCAAAGCCCCGCAGATTTTCCCGACTTTTATTATGTTAATTACTTTGAAGTTTTGCACTGCTTTGATATTTTCCATAATAAGGAGCTTATAATTTTGTATTTCTCCAAATCTGAGTTAAAATATTGCACAATTTTTTCTCATATTCCATCAAAACTCTTGATTAATGATTTAAGTCTGTATTTTTTTTTCAATTTTCTAGGTTAAGCTATAACTTGATATCTTCCGAGTTGTTTTTTCTGTAAATAATTTTTGTTTTTTTGATTATACGATTTTTTTTCTCTGTATGAAAATTGTGTTCAGCAAATGTGTATGAAACTGTGGGTCCTCACGGTGGTCTTAAACGCGAAAAAGTTTGCTCAAGCTAACGAAAAGGAACAAAATCATAACTGATTTTTTAGTGATATTCACCATTTTTTATGGAAAATATCAAAAAAATTTTAAGAAAAATTTTAGTGAAAAATTAATGCAGTGAAAATTTTCTTTTTTTAAAGTTGCAATGAAAAGCTTGGAGTAGACCTACTCAGCTACGGCTCATATTCAACTTTATATATTAAAAAGGTTTTGGCTTTCGTGTAATAAATAATAATAATAAATTCAAATATATTCAACTGACTTTTTTTGAAGTCGGTATAGCTAATCTGGACATTTTAATTTCTCATTTCATGTTGGAGAATGTATGAGAATAAATAAAACAAATAGAACAATATTCAATTCTAGTGATTAGGATTGGTCGAAATGGCTGCTTGCATCTTGCAAAATTTTTTTTTTTTTGTCACCTTAAGATAAAATTTCGTTTCCACGACCAAACTTCACAGTGCAGTACTTAAATACTTAACGAAAAAGCAGATTCACTTAAAATATCTAGAGGAAAGCTTACACTTAAAAAGTGTGATATGCGCTTAGTGAAGCTTTTAATTAAAGACTTCAATTACATAAGACAACATTTTTATGATTGGTTATTTAACTTGGACTATATATTCAGTATGTGGATCATTCTCAGTTTACGAAACTAAGTAAACTGGCTTATAATTTAGACATATCTGCTCCCTTTTTAATAGACTTATTGCATTTTACATACAACATACATAACAATAAAGATTTGTTTTTTTTTTTACACACACTAACACTGTTAACTACAATATTAACATATGTTATGTACGCAAATAGTTTATACACATGGGGCATTTCACGCTAAAGCAGACAACAGTTAGCTAATGTTTCTCTGATTTTTTAAAGTTTTGTGTTCTTTTAGTAACGGTTGAGGCTAGTCTTCATAATTTTCGTTAAGTTTTTTGTTATTATGCTGTACATTTTTGGAAAAATACATTATTCATAGAGCATTTTTTTTTTTTTTTGTTTCACTAATTCGATTTTTAACGAATTTTTTATGACAAAAATTTGAAGACTATGAGATTTTGAAAAACAAATCATTATTTTTAGCACTGTACATATGTATGCATTGTACTGGTTGATTTTTCTTCAAAATTTTGTGTATAACTAATATTTACTTAACAAATTTTAAATTTGGTCTGATAATGGGGATCTAATTATTTCGAATTTTCAGTATTCATCATTTTAGTTAACGATATGGAAATAAATAATAACTATTTTCTTAGGATTAACAGCAACAATCACTTAAAAACTTAAAATTCGAAAATTTTTAGATCGTTTGCCCATTTTTAGACAAAATATAAAAAATGGGTATTAAGAATTATTTTTAAGAAACATTGAAAAAAACCGTTCGGTGCATTCATTGTTAATAATTTAGCGTGGAATGCTGCCTCATATATATGACCACTTCCTTATACAAACAAATATTATTATCGCGTCGAAATAGCTAAGTAATATAAATAAATAATTTTGAATGAAAGCCTTCTGGCAGCATAATATGTTTAAATTTTTATGACTTTTACGTAAAAATTACTTTTAGTTCATACCTATCTTAGATTAGGTTAGGATAGGTAGAAGTGGCAGTCAGCTCTAAAAACCGACTCACTTAGCGTTTAACATTTGATGGCTGTGATATTTGACTTTAACTGAGGATTAAACGCTTAGTTATTACAACCGAAATAATGAATGTGAATTGGAAACTGATGCACTAGTCCTCAATCTACTATAAATTGATAGAACTAGTGTATATCTTATTTTTTTTACATTTAGCTGAACACAATTTTTTAACAACTCTGCTATGGAACATGAAATATTTACTTTGAAACTTTTCGCTTAGAATTGCTGCAATATCAAATATTGTTGGTTTTTAGTTGTTTTCTTAAAACGAAACCATTACATTGAGTTTTATATATAATTTTTTAATGGGTAATTACACATTATACAACTGATCACTTGAATTGCTTTCGGCCACTTCATTAACTTCACTTTATGAAATTTTTTTTTACTAAGCCACTTGCTCATTGGTCATTTGTTTTTAGTTTCAGGCTTAATTTATTTCAAGTGTTGAGCTACTTAGCAGATGTAACAAAGGAATTTAAAGCATTTGAATATTTTGAAAGTGTTACGTTAAGTTTTTTTTTATAAACTTTTTTTAGTTATTTTGAACATTTTTTTTTATTTCTGAAAACAAAATATTTATTCTACTGTTTTTTAACGTGTTATATTATTTTACAAGTTTTATTTTCATTTCAACTTCTATTTGTTCCGTAGTTGGAACAGAAATAACAAGAAGTTTCTGTCATTGAAGTGTATCTGTTTGAATCAATATATTTCATTCAGTTTTGTGCTTGAACATTTCTATCTAAATTTATTTTTTATGGTTATTCAGTATTATTGCTGCACTTAAGAACTATTTTTGGTTATGCGTTAGTTTTGTTCATGGCTAAATAGTAAATTTTTTATAACTTATTGCCACTGATTTTGATTAAATATATCAGCGATTTTTATAACTTGACATTATTGCATTTCATTTATCTTTATTATATTTTTGCATGTTAAAGCTTTTTTAATATTTTACCTAGATAGCTAAAATTACTTAGAGACACCGTTTACATTTGAAAAGTAGGCAGCATTAAATTCACATCCCAAGCACCTTCCGCTTTTAAATTGTGACGTGGGTTTAAAGACTCTTTCATTTCTTAAGCTTCGAAAGCAAAATTTCGCTTATGTCCTTCACAGTGCATTTAATATATATAATTTTAATGTTTATAAAACTGAGCGTTTTTTAAGTTTTTGATTTTTAAGGATTTTTTGCGCAGTTTTGGTAATCAAAGTGTTGGTCAAAGCCTTAAATATTTTTAATATAAGCAATAGCTTGAAAAAACACTTTCAATAAATTTTGATTTTTTTATAAATTTTAAGCTTATAATTAAATCAAGCTTTTAGAGTGTAGACTTTCTTTTTTTTTGTAAATTGTGCAGGTTACGTTTTATTGATATATAGGAAATGGTTCAAAAAATGTATTGCTTTACTTTCAAATGCGTTACACTTAAATTATGAAAAAATTATCAAAGGCAAAAGCTTATTTTTATTAAAATTGTGTAATTTTATGTGTTAGAATGTTTTAAGCTTTTATTTCGAAGCGACTTTGGAAAAGCGTAAGAATTAATTTTATAGTGTAAGTCACTTATTATCACAGTTGAATTGATATTATTAACGTTGTTCACTTCAATGCGCTTACGTCTAGTGCAACAGTTTTGCGCCACAATAGCTGTCAAAGTGACAAGTTGTCGAACGAACAAAAAAAAAATAGTCGAGCAGCCACTACTAAGCTTCGATCAATATAGCACTAAGCACGCGTTTGAGTTTTTATAAAAATGTCGCTGGTTTTTCTAAAATAAATTTTATATTTATAGATAACTTTGAAAATAATTTAAATTTTTTTTTGCAACACTGCGACACACATACGCACTACACTGCATGTTGCACTATTTTTTTGAGAAAAAAAAATTGCATACTTTTGGGCGGTGTCACTGCATTTTGTTTGACTCTCTGATTTGGATTGACCTTTATATTTTTGAATTTCTTTATTTTTTCAATACTTTACACTAACGCACTTTTGCTTTGAGTACAACCACAACAACAACGTTCAAATTTCCTATAGCACTATTAAATTCCATTGTACGTTTTCATTTGAAATTGACGATTTTCAAAATTACTTTCGAAAAAAATTAACTTTTTTTTTGTTTTAGTTTTTCATATTATTCACGCGTGCTCCGTCACCTATCAAACGTCTGGTGCTGCAGCTGCTGCTGCCACTTCTTTGCAAAGCGCTTCTGCTTCTTCTTCACTTTTACGTCTATTTTGGACTCTCAACTCAACTTCACCACCTCTTCGTAGAGTTTGACTTGAGTTCGCTCGTCTGGCAAACAACAAATAAAATTGCTAACTTAACTTAACTTGGCAGAAACCAACAAAATCTGCAGCGCACCATCATTTTTCGTGTTTCGTTTCGTGTCTGCCACCTTCTCTCAACCACCCCCTGCCACGCCTCATCCATTCAGCAGCAAAACGTTGCTTCGTTTTATTTTGCTCCTTTCGTCGCAAATTTGCTTCACTCGTTCGTTTGTTCGTTCATTTGAATTCGCTCGTTGGCGCTCTTCGTCGTCGTCGCTGTGTTTCGTAACCAGTTTCCTGCTGTAACTGTAAATGTGTGAATGTTAGTTAGTCAAGTGTATGGGGCCAACTACCGTGTTGCGGCGATATGGCGCTTTGCAGTCGTCGCCGTCGTATAACAGCGCAGCATACTGGCAAAAATGTGTTCCGTTTTTTCTTTTTTTTTTTGCCGCGTTTGCCTTTATATCGTCAACGTCTCGGTTGCTTAAGTTTCCTGTTCTCGTTGTTGTTGGTTTTTAATTTTGCGCTCTGTGCTTTTGTCATTTATTCATCGCTTGTTTTTGATACCACTCATACACACATACGAAGTTATTAACTTGTACTCGTCGTCGTCGTCGCTTGATTTCATATGAGGAGCCATATGACGGTCGATAAGGTTCCATCCAAAGAGTCGGGGAGCCATGAGTTTCGCGCACATGTTGTTTGATCGGTTTTTTTCTCGTTTTATCTGCTTATCACGTTTTTTAGAGTTTTTCTTTTATTTTTGGGGACTCGTAGTGTTAAGGAAAGGGGGAATTGTATTTGCAGTAGTCGTGCACAGTATTTTGTTCACACGAAACATTTGCATAGCAATAATTATTAACAAAAATTTTATTTTTTTTTCTATTTTCATATGCTCCTGTTTGATGGTTCTTATTGTTTTCCGCAAAAAATGAGGTTGAATTCGTGAATAATATATGTCGTTAATAGCTGTATTTGTTACGTTCGAAATAAAACTCGTGCGGATATTTTTATTATACATATGTCCTGTACATCAAAAAAAAAAATCTGAAAAAATTATTTATTTAAAAATAGTTGTCTCGAGTATTTTTTAGGTGTATTTTGTTCTTCTTAAAAGTTAACAAAGCAATAACGAAAAAGCTGAAACTATTTTTATATAATCAACTAAATTTATAAGAAAACGTTAAGTGCTCAGTAACACGTTATACTGAGCTTAAATAAAATTATTTTGCCGTCAAAAAATCATATTTATTTACTATTCATATATGTACCCTGTTCCTCCAATAAAGAAGCTTTGGAAATAATGGATAGTCTAATAAACAAATAGTCAATGATTGATTGTCCTACATTGAAGAGCAGAGACATTCATTGCCAATAATGACGATACTCACATACACTTTAAATTCATAAATTTGTTTTGGGATAAATTTGCTGATAACTACCGAATAATCTGTGGAATCTTTTTGTGGCTTATCGGAACAGAAAATAACTTATATTATCACTGTTCAGTACAGTATGTGATAGCACCAAAAAATTACAATCAGTAAAAAAACTGAACTTGAGCTAATTATACTAGTTTTATCCATTGCTAAATGGTATTCTCAGTGACCTTTGAGCTGATGAGGCAAAATTATTTTGATTTTCCTTTGTTTCACTTTTACCTTTTTTTCGCAACAAATCTACGCAAAAATTAAATCAGATCAGGCTTGGAACTTCTCACTCATCACCTTGAAGGTCACTGAGGATTCCATTTAATAATGAATGAAACTAGTATGCCATTTTTTAGCCAGGTTGCTCTCATGTACTGAAAAAATATCATTTCAACTAAAACTTTAAGATTTTCGCGCAAACTTTTATTGTTAATGCAGCATAGAGTATTTAAATTATGGCTAAGCCAATGCTAATACACTCAATAAAATTTTTAAAAAATCAATAGTTCCGAAACCCAGCACTGTGGTGTTCTTACTTATATATCGTGTACTGATTTTTGCACCAAAATTATGACATTGAACTGTTTTTGATTGATATTTGTGCTTCAACGAGAAGTTTTCAGCATTTTGCATGTTGTCATAGCATGTGTGGAATACTTAAAATATTTCTGCAAAGCATGATATGATGCAGTGGTAATTTTATTTAAGGGAAATTAATACGCATGAAAAATAAAATAGCAAACACTGAAAGCTACAAGTATTTCTTTGAAAAAGAAAAATGGAGACAATGAAAATTTATCATTAGTTCCGGATAAAATTTTCTTTCTGCTTTCGGGCAATGTTGAGACCGAAACAAGTATTAACAAATCATCCAAAGACTAAAGAAAACCTGCCTTCGGCACTAACATAAAATTGATCTGACTTAAGTCAACTTTAGATGATTTTTCTGATAGTGAAACAGAATTAGTGCAAAAAGTTTGAAATCGCAATGTGTCCAATAAATATCTATCATATGAAAAATTCAATCTTTTTGATCCCCAGATAACAATTGCAAAAGAAAAAGTTTTTAAAATATTACTTCAGCTATTAAATTCAACAAAATTTATGTCAATGTTTTTGTCAACATTAGATGATTTTCCCATCAATTTGACTTTGCTATTCATCAATTTTTTTATCTACAAATACGCAAATTGATAGAACAAGATCAATATTTTGAAGTACAAACAGCAGATTTACATAACCATCCACATATGTTTTCATTGATGAATTTTCATTTTATTTTTCATTTTCTCATGGATATAAATAGAATTTCCTAAAAATTTCAATATGGTGGAAAATAAGTGAAATGACATATTGCCGCTGCTGCAATGAACCAACTAAGCGCACATGCTAACCACAGTTAAAGTCACAGTTATAAGCGAGCGCACTTCATTATCTTTAACAGCACGATTGTTGTTTGAGTGACGGGTCAGGGCCATGGTGAAGGATAAACTCTATAGTTTCAGTGTATTTCAGCAGTAGTGGCAGCGGCAGCGGCAACACAAACCAATCAATTCCGAAAAATGTTGCTGCTCAGGAAAGACTAACAAGTGCAAAGATAATATGAAGTAAATTTATTGTGAAGGTTGAGGGAAAAATTTTAATAAAAAGAAAAATTGCTAAATGTTGCTTCATATCTGCATGTCGTTTGTCCCTGGTATCATTTCAAATATTTTTTGATAAATATTTTAAAAAAATGCCATAGCAACACTTTAATAAAACTTCGAACACACTTTTTTGGTGCAGTAGTAACAGATTTATGTTTATATTAATTTTGATGCGATATTTATGAAATTGCATGTAACTTATGTAAAATCAATTACATACACATTTACAAAACAATACATAACTCAGAAAAAAATCTTTTCAGCTTTTTTATGAAATCTCATGGATTTTTTAATAACTCGTCTTCTATTATTAGCATCACAGGTGACTTGCAGGAAATAAAGCGTTTTTATAACAGAATGTGTTATGAAAGAAAAAATCACATGAAATTTTTCAAGTAATCACTGGTTATTTTTCCAATTACATACGATTTTCATTCAGACTAATTAGATTTCTTGTTAATAATAAAATATTTTAATCTAAATTTGTTTCATTTTTATCAGTTTTGATACGATCTGAGGAAAGAAACCATACTTTGATGGAATACAGATCAAGCAGTATTTAGATCGAAGTCAAATCTTCAAAAGTCAAAAAAAAAATTAAATCTAAAGTTTCCATGTATATGAAATTTGATCTATCTTATAGTTTTAAATCTGTGCTGGCGCTTCAGTGCTGGCGCTTCAGTCAGTGTGATGGATAGTGTGTCGCAGAATCATCACTGACATAATTCAACAGTTTCAAAAATGAACGACACTTTTCCTGCTTAAGATTTTAATATGGCAAGACATGGTCCTTTTTTTTAAGAACGTGTTACAGTTTCAGGCAGCGATGGGAAATTTCAAAACCACTGCATATGGATTAAAACAAAACTCATACGAATTTTTAAAAATATATTAAGTGATTTTTATAAAATCTCATGTTATTTTTTATGATATCGCGTGAGAATTTTATAAAAATATCACATGCGATTTTTTTCATATTTTTAGCATTACTTGTGGATCTTAATAAAATTTGATAAGATTTCTGGGAAACAGTTTTTTTTTTTAATTTTTCGAACACAGGAACGCTTCTCGAACTAAATCCAACTATATTCTGCATATCTGACTAATTCTACTACTATAAGAATTGAACTAATATTAAAAATTATTTTTTTTTTTCAAAGAAAGAAAGAGAGAAAACCTATTTCCATTAATCTTAACCCGAAGTAATGAGTTGTACTTTAATTTAAGCAGCAATGCATAATGAAGGCTCTATCGCTCTATCCAGAGTTCAACTTCGTTTCGCTTGATGTTGAATATTAGATGTAAGCAATAAGTACTTGAAATGCTGCTGCCACTGCCATTGCCACTGATGGTAATGGTGTTAACAATTTAACATATTCACACATTTTGTTACGTAAGTCCAAACTCCATTTCTTTGCCATGACATGACGTGCCACGCCGCCATGCGAATTAACTCTGCCATTTTTATGTATTCTTTAATTTTTTGGCGCCAATTGATTTTTGCTGTGTTGTGCTTGTGTGGTGTGTGTATTATGTGTGTATGTATGACAATTTGGTAGCAAAATTTTGGAAATGGCTTTAGGTTTTTCTAGTTTTTTATTCTCTCAATTTGTGTTTTTTTTTTGCTTTCCTGTTAGGATATGGCGGCCGCATGGCGTCTGTGACCTTAGCTTTTTGAAGTTGTATTTGTAGCTGTAATGCATGCAGCAATTAATGGTGGCATATTTGCGTGTGTTGTGTCTTTAGGTTTAAGTGTAATTGTTTTTATATGTACATGAATATGTATGTGTTACTTTGTACAACGGAAGCGTAAAGCGAAACTGTTGCAGAGAGGGTATAAACACTAAGTATCCGTTCGTACAAAATAAAGGTCCTTGCAATGGATTCTTTCTTACGTACATACATGACCAAATGAGGCATAAATTGCAAAATGCTAAAAATAGCTATCAAGAGACGAAATAACGGAAGTCAATTCATTTTTTTGTGTGCTGTCCTTGTGTTTAAGCTAGAGCAAAAAAAAACTATATATACTATATATATAAAATTCGAGGTAAGAAACACAGGCAGTCGAAATAAGATAATGATGATAATAACAATTAATTTGCTATGAGCTACAGATAAGTAACTCTTTTACTTTCATTTGAAACACTTAATTATGCTCTACCTAATTTCAGCATTTTAATGCAAAATAACACGCTGCTGCATGGGTCTCACAAATTAGTAGTAAAGACACTATTTGGTGAGTTCAACTATTATTTGATTTGTAGCCCATTACACTACTGACTTAAGATTTTTTTACAACAATCGCCATATAATATTTAGGAAAGTAACAAAATATTTTAAAAAAATAAAAATTTTCTTTGTGTTTAGTACTACAGTGGACTCAAAGTTAAACTTTGAATTCCAAAAAGTTCTATGAAAATTTAAACATTAGCAATTGTTGACTAATGCAGTGCAGCATATCGACAGAAATATCATGATTTCCACTTTTTTTCTTTTATCACTTTCATTAGAATTCCACGGATTTTTCAAAACTTGAAAAATTGTATATTTTCAAACTGTAGCAGGAGAAAAGAAGTATACACATATATCCCCAGATTCCCTTATAGCTCATAACTTTAACTTTATGAATTCTTTTTTATTGCAAATTTTTTTTCTTCACATTTTGCAACGTTACGTTTTATCAATTGTAAAAGATTACAGTGTGAAACGAGGGGCTTAAAAGCAGAAGGCAGTTCATTAAAGAGAGGGGAAAAGATTGGAGGAGCTTTTAGCCTTGGGAAAAAAAATTTACAACGAAGAAGAGGTAAGTTTTAACAACAGTTTTTCTGCAATATCTTGAAAACCATCGCCTGAAGGAACTCCGTACTGATAAAACAGAACATCGAACCTAAATGATCGCTGAGACAATTTCTTGCAACGTTTTTCAGAGGCCTCCATCATGGCTATGCACCAAATGCGATGCACAATTGCGTTGTCAGAGTTGTCCACAAATGAAAAGAATCGATTCTCATCAATATTCATTCAATAAAGCATTTTTCGCCATACAAAAATGTTTTTCGTTCATCTCAGAAAATATTCCATTTTTTGATAACTGTTGTGAAAAATGGATCGTTAAACCTAAGAAACTACTGCGCTAAATTTTAAGAGCTAAAAGCTATTATTATTAAATATAGCCACCGTTCCATACAAACACTTTAACTGTACGTAGTGGCGTAGTTATATAGCAAGCAGTGAGGCGGGACGACACAACTAATTTTGATGAATGTATTTTTTTTTTTCGTGTTAAAAATCTTTTTATATAGAAATTTCGAATTTATATTTTTAATTTGTTTGTGTATAATTTTGCATGATTTTTTTCACAGCTAATATTGTTATAAGCACAAACAATAAGAAGTTGTAAGTCATAAGTTATTTTCTGCACAAAATATATGAAGTAGAAAAGATTGTACAAATTCTGTAATTTCTAGCAATACTTAAATAACGTTCATATCGGTCATTCTTTTACAGATTTCAGGAAAAAAACTTACTTGAATAATGCGATAAAAAAGTTTTCCTATTTGAATTTATGAATTTATGATAAAATACTGCACTTATTCAAATCTCCTCAAACTTATTATCTCCGTGAAATAACTTGTAACAAGTAATGTAGACCGCGGCCGCACTGTACTTCAAAAGCTAACGTAACAGATTACCAATAAAAAAAACAAAAACCGACATTGATTCGATCAGTACAATTGCAGATAATGGACTTCTGAGAAGATTGGAGAAAGTTCAAAAAATATCAAAATTCATGTGTAGATATTTTAAAAGGATAAAATTGTCAATTTATGTAATGCATTGTATGTATATAAGTTTTAAAAAACTTCGAACAAATCTAAGATTTCTATTTTAAATTGGTGCGCGGCTTGTAAAAGTACGACCCATATATGATTATATTTATGTCAGCATATATATCAAAAGTGTTTAAGTCCTTTTCTGGTATTCAGGCAAATTAAAATAAATTTATTAAATGAAATTTCTTGCAACGGCAGCAGGACTTAGGCGTTTTTGATAGTTTTTTTTTCTAATCCTACTACCTGGCAAAATTAGCTTGCATAGTAAACTGCTTCTGTCTGCTGCTGAAATGCAAAAAGAAATCGCATGTATAACGCAAACTATTTATTATCTTAAGGCATTTTAAGAAAACAATAAATGATGTTTTATTTTATTTTTTTGGAAAAAAGTGCACCTTTTCTTTTTATGGCGCAATTCAGCTGGCGAACGCACATTCTGCGCGCCATGCATTTTGGCCGCAGTCGATGTATACGAACTAATCAGCTTTGCAAAGTTTCTTAACGACTCACACACTGCATAAGATAAAATTAGTTGGGTTCCGATATAAAATTATCGAAACTTTCTGTTTTTTTTTCTTGAAATTACATAATAATACTACTAATTAATATTTGTGTAAAATTAATTAATGGCAGCAAAAAAAAGTTATGAATAAGCCACGTTTTAAAACGCGATTTGAACTGAATGAATTATTGGCTTGCAACATTAGTCGAAATGCATAAGAAGAAGCCATTGGAAATTTTAAAACATAGAAAGAATTGATAAAAGGGGCTAAAATAAAACAAAACTAAGGCTTATGGTTCCATGCGCCAATGTGAGAAAGCATTTTAATTTAATTTCACACTCAAAGTGATGATACTTTCAGTACAAATGTTCTTTTTACGATATATTTGCGAATTCAAGAGTGCAAAGGTACCATGGACTTATTTAAAAGATAATTTCGTCAAAGAAAAGTAAATATCAGACATTTTGGGTATTTTTCCAAATCATTCTTGAAGATTCGTCAAAGTGGAAAAACTACCTCTGCAACTTTTAGGTTAAGCCAATTACACATACATAAAATCGCTTCAAAACTGAATAACAGTCACATTTTTGGATCTTTTTGGATGTTCCTGGACGAAAGTAATAACAGTGCTCACAAGTTATGTACAAACACATAATATCTCATCGATTTTAAGGACTTGGTGCCTGGTCAAAAGTAGTATTTGGATTTCTCAGTACATTCAAGAGAGTACAAATACCATCACTGACTTGAATGTTTGTAATGTAATGATGTCATTATAATGACGTAAATTGAAAATTTTTGTGTTTTTTGTATTTCGCCAACATCTTGTAAAACAAAATTATAAGCTTTGGTTAAGTGCGGTGTATGGAAGAAATTATTGACAAGTATTAACCTTGCAAGCTGTGGCAGAAAACTGGACAATTGTTGTCAATAATTCTTTGTTACATTTTCCAATAATAACCAGAAATGCTCACCCACTTGAAATAAATTTATACAAAATATGCGGGCTACACAAAAAAAAAAGCTTTTCCGTTAAATAAGGACAGTCATAAAAAATGACGGCAAGGTTCAAAAGTAATAAGAAAATCAAAAATTTAATGTATTTTATGAAGTATAAAAATGTAACAACGAATCTGATGAAGCTCAAATAGAAACAAAGAGATTGATAAAAATTAAATAAAATCGATAAGTACCGAAGAATTTCACAGAAAGCGATTAAAGAATCGGTTTTGTTTTTCAATACCAAATTTTTAAATAATACACAGATACACAAACAAAAAAAAAATGTTTAACAATTAAATTAAGATAAATCCAAACTTATCAGAATCACCACGTAGCTAAATAAATGCCAGCATGTTGAAGATGCGCATGGTTTAAAGCCAATATTTACCGGCAAATAGATATTATCAACTAGATAGATATGGTAACAAAAAAAAGTCTCAAAATTTTAATAGTTCGAATAGTTTTGAAAATGTCAATAAAAATAAACAACATATTCCAAAAAAGAGTCGCAAATTAGATGAATGGATATAACAATTTCACTGGCCAAATCTGAATTTCTGAACTCAACGGTGAAATCTGATTCACAATGTAAAAATAATATTTGAATAAAACTGTCAAACATCATAACAAATGGCCATATTGTAATGCTTACAGTACGCGAAAGATGAGTTTTATTCGAATCCTTATTAGTGTCATTACAGAATACTTTGTATCAAGAATAGGACTTGCGCATAGGGGACATATTTGTGGAAATTATAGGATACGTGACGTAGAAGATTCTGCCTTTAGTTATCTTTGATAGTGCCCTGCACTGGAAAATCGGCATTTCAAGTTGTTGAAATGTCACTTTTCGACTTTCTCGAAGGCATTGCTTGAAATAATCCAAAATCTATTTTGAAGATTATACGATTTCAAAAATTTCACCATGAACTCAACTACGGCCTTAGCTATAATTGTCATCAACCGAGTTACTGAAAAAGAATCCCATAAAATCGAACATATCGTATATGACATGGAACAAAATATTTCAATTGAAAATTACGATCACATTATGTCAAAATTTGAATTATTTTGAAAACAGTTCTTTGCACTGTATATTAAAAAGTACAATAAAAAATTCTCATTAATTTCAGTTCACTTTTTATATACTTGAACTAGATGACTGATACTCACGATGTCTGATGCTCAAAAGCATTTTACCCTTTTAGTTTTATAAGGAGCATAGAACCGAATAAAAATTAAATGTTATTCAACTATTTGGGCATCTATTTCTTTCTTACATGAATTCTTTTAAAGCATGCAATTTTATTTAAAAAAAACTGTTTTTTTGTTGTATATTTATAAGTGTAAAAAAAGATTTATGAATCATTTTTTTTTTCTTTTATTTTTGCAACTTCCAAAAATAAAATATTCAAAATTGTTTTCGAATTATCGAAAAAAAATATTATTTTAGTTAAAAAAAGAACAATAAAAAATTATTGACTTTTAGTAAATTTTTGTTATGAAAACAAATACCATTACGTCTTTCTCTTGTCTCAGAACTGATCGCCACACGTCTTGATCATTGCAGGCTTTGCTTTCAAATTTTGTTTTTTTTTTTTTTATTTCTTTTCTTAGCTGTCTATCTTTGTATTTATACTTCATGCTCATTAAAGCTTTTAACGTCTCTGTTTTGTGTTTTCGTAGTTTTGTATTTTTAACGTATTTATTTTATATAAGTGAACTCGTGTGTGTTCCAAGCGATTTAAACATTTAATGTGTTCCCATAAAGGTTAAATCGTTTTAAACAAAATGAATATTATTGCAATTTTTAGTAAATGTTTTTAAAGTTTTTTTTTTTAATTTCCATTCTTTAGGTTATCGTATTATTTTATTGTGCATGATGCCTAGTAGATAGATAGCTGCTATTGTGTATGAAGTTCATATATGGTATGAGTTTCAGATTCTAACAGACTCACCAAAATCTGAAATCTCCCTACTTAAGAGCACAAGTTTCAATTTAATATATGACAGAAATTGCAATTTTCAATGAAAATTTGAGAAGTTTTGGAAAAAAACACTTCTTATATGTATTTACACTCCACAAAACAAGTTTCATGCATGATATTGATAGTAAAACTGCTCAAAATGAGCCAGCACTGAAGTCTCATGAGGATGGACATAAATTACTCACTATATGAAATTTTTTGATATATTATGTAAACATTTTCAATTTCATGTATCACATAATAAACACCTTTTCGTTCATCGAAAGTTAGTGGCCAACAACCCGGAACCAATTTGACCTTTGATCTCGAATACCGTGGAAAAAGGCTTACCTGCTGTCGTTAATGCACTCAACTTTTTTTATAAGAAAATATTATATATATAAATAGAAAATATTTAGGAAATATTTTATTTTCCTATGTTTCAGTATTTCAATATCGATATCTCTGGAACTAAGGCTTATAAGATTAAACTATTTCTTCTTTTTTAATCTCTACAGGCCAAATCAAAGAAGTTTGCATTCCGGTTGTTATCAACAAAGTGTGGGAATGTCTCATGCAAAGACTTGAAATACCAAATATAAATGCCAACAAATTGAGATAAATTTTCCAAAAACTTAATTTTCAGCTAATTAAACTTTTTCCTATATCATAAATCATATCTACTTGCTTGACATATATTTAATTTATTTTATCTGTTAAGTCCATCAGCGTGTAAATATTCCGAATATATCATATTCTTGTATGTAAAATATATATTTCGGTATTGATTTTAAAAATTATCTTGTTTATCGAAGCGTACTGCTGCTGTATTATTCTTATTCTACAAAATCATGCTATTAAATTTTTCTAAAATAGATTATGATATTTTTATGACTTTCAAATTTAATTCTTGGCTAAGCACAAAGAATACAAAATATAAACATTGCCGGCTATTTATATATATGCATATTTGTATATTCACGTGCAAAATTTTATATGAATTCTTGCGTGAATTCTTGAAAATATGCTAAATATGTTTATCTACCCATTATTATAAAATATATTGAAAAAGCAGGTAAATTCTTTAAGAGCTGGGAAAAATATATTTCCCAAATATTTTTTTCAAAATTTTACCAAATTCAGCTTCACCCAGTGATATCTATAAGCAATCACAACATATATAATCCAAAGTGCTGCTTCAGCATATATTGCACAAAGAAAGTTATGAAACTTAGTATACCACAGTTAGCATCTACATACAGATTAAGCGGCTATAGAAGGCTTTTGTATCTCAACTTAGAAGAGACCTGCTTAAAATTGCGTCTGCTCAAGTCACATGAAACGATGAAAAAAGTTTATCCTTAACTATTTTTGATTGGAAAACGCTGAACATTGATAATACTCAAAGAGATATTGTTATGTCAGCAAATCGATCAGCATTGGAAGTGCAAATTTAATTTCAACTCAGAATCACACATAAAAATTTTATGAAAACTTATTCCCACGTTTAACGTTACTTGACATTTTAGCCGCTATTAAAAGAGACTGAACACCAATAGGCTAACGATATCTGAATATAGATGGAAAAGCTCAGCTAAACTCAGTAGCAGCTTCAGTGAAAATTTCAATATCCACGGCAACCAAAAAATGTCGTCGAAAGCTTCCTCGGCAAAAGTCTCTCAAAATCATTCATAAGCCATAAAATACTGACATTATCATACCATACGTTGTTACTAACCATGAACAGAATTTACTCATCAGAGTATTACATACATTTGAGTTGCTAACGACTTTCAATGTATTCACCTTCATCTTTGAACAGGCGGCAAAAATTAAAGCAAAATAATCGCAAGAGCACATACGATCGCACGAACTTATTGCAAGCGGCACTTTGTCAAAATAACCGTTTTCTACGATGAATGCGCACATTTTAAGTACTTACGTCAGTACTCTGGGGTCACATGTCTTACAAAACAGAGCAATTAAGTTAACGATCGCGCAGGTACTCGTGTAGTATGCTCGAACACTCTCCACTATCTTTAAATAAAGGACGTTTTTAAAAACAAACTTACGGCAGCAAGAAAGTCCTCATATAAATAAGACCTACTTGTGGTTACGAGTAATTGCATCGATAAAGTGGGAAAGGACAAAAATCTTAAGGTTGTTAAGAGAGCGATGGCATCAGTTCCAGAAACGATAACGTTAAACTATTTAAACAAATCTGCAGTGAAAATATGTTCATGGAAATTCCTGATTTCAGTAAAAAGAAAACCAGAGAAATTGTTTTTTACATATGTGGCTTTGAAATATCACTTTCCTTGACATCTCAGCTATAAGATGTGCTGACAGCAGCTCAAAACACCAAATCTTCTTTGCGGATATTATTGAGATTAAGAAAGCTTACGTTAAATTACCAAAAAGATGCCACTTACAAACTAACAGGAACGATTGTATTCACTAACAAAGAGAGACTATACCATCTTTCCAACCGCGGAGTATAGGAGATTATGGAAAAGAAGAGCTATAAAACGTGTAGAAGATAAAGAATAAGATACCATATACGAGACGCCTCATAGAGTATATCTTCGATTTTTTTCTTTTTTGTTTTTTTTTTTTTGTCAAAGTAAGAGGTCAGTGATTGAAGTCATGTAGGAGCATAGCTAAAACTGCATATAAAAGCAGCAGCCCAAAATAACACTTAAAGTGTTGCTTTATATAGAAAATTTGTTTTTATTTTCTTCTCACGCACTAGACGTAGCATTGATTTTTTTTTAAATCAAAATTTTTTATAGAGTTTGAAATAGTAAATCGAAAAAAGAGCAAACAATTTTTTTTTTATCAAATGACACTTGAACAAAATGCTGACATAGTACGCTCCTTGGCCAGCGTTATTTAAATATTTTAAAAATTTAAATCGTATGATGTTTGGAAGCGTTATCTTTGTAACAGTAATTATATATTTGTTATTATTTTTACACAAGTTTATTTAAAAATATCATTCAATGAAATAAGGTACAAGGTTATGCATGGACATTTTCTATAGGAATTAAATATTACTCATACGACACGTTGTCCATAAAAAAGTTTTAACTTCTATAAAGTCTGTGACAGTTAAATAGTTTAAGCACCATCTTAGAGTTAAAACATGGATTTTTCAAATGGAAAATAAATTTTAAAAATACGTTACAGTCACTACATTTATTAAAAAATATGACATTTAAAAAAAAACAAAAATCTACACTATGCATCTAACAACAAAAAAATTCAATAGAAAGTCAAAATCAAGTTTCAACGGTTTAAAAATACCATAATGACCTAAGAATGAAATATTTATAAGCTTACTATTTTTTTAATTTTTCACAGACTAAACATTACAGTCGAATATATTATTGTTAAGTTGTTAGACTATAATCTTGATAGTCATTTGATATTTCACTTTTCTTGCTGGATATTACCTATTTTGCTACAGTTCTTTTTTGCAAACGTACAACTCTCAAAAAATCTGTGAAAAAAAACAAATAAATGTAAATTCTTAACTGCTTCTTATTGCCATTTTGTTGTTGTGTGTTGACAGTCTTTATTTTTTGTTATTTTTTGGCATTTGACTCATGGTATTGAACACAATTGCTGTTTAAAATAGTATTGATTTTGTTATTTTTATACTTTTATATGATTTCTTCTTTCCTGTTCCAGAAATGAGTTTCACAAAAATAGATTATTTTTTTCCCTAAATCCTATCATAGTGCTAACAGAACTACGCCAAGAAAATAATTGGATTGAATATTGCATATTCTATTTGATATGGGAAAGGAAGTTTAATATTTCTTTGAGTCAAATACGAACCAAGTTCTTACGGCCATTTAATTTTTTGCGACGTTAAATGCAAAACGAAATACAATACATATTTGGAACCCATTGCTTTCAACCAATTTCCTGAGTAGTTGCATTTTTAGACTTATTGGGATTCTTAGCTTTGAAAACATAATTCTGTACAAATTTTAAGACTTAAATATTACAATTTTGTTAAAAAAATTTAAAAACAATATAAACATATGTAAATGGTATATGTTTATTAAATTAAGGTTGTAGTCTTCTTTTTTGGGTGGACAACATTTTTAAGTTATTTTAGTAATAAAATACTCAGCGCCAAAGTCTATATACACTAAAAATTATACATTTCTACAAATTAATTCGTTAAGAACATACGATTTCTAATAAACAAATGAAAATATATTATATACATGGTATAAAAATTACAAATACTTTTTGCAAATTAAAATTTTTGTTTAGAGAAAAACTTAATGAAACTCAAGAGTTCATATTAAATATATTACAAAATCATAAATAAAAAGCTTTCAAACATTACCTAGGAGCTTGCGTTAAGCTACCGTGCGCCGAGACGTAGGCCATGCATGCAAATCCATTTACAGGCTAACTATATCACAGAAATTACTTGATTTAAATTAAATCAGATTATTAACAAACGGGAAAAAAAACCATCCTTCAGAAGATCTTATGGTGAACTATCCGGCTGCATAAGAAAAATTTACAACCAAACAAATTTGCACTTTTTACTACATTTTTTTTTCAAAGATTTCAATGCGTAAAATAAACTTTGAAACTTTTTAAAACAAAATTTGCTGAATATTTTTACTCTTTTTATTTTTATTTTTACTTTTTTGAAATATTTTTATAAATAATTTTTTTCTTTTACTTTTTAATTCAGCAAATTTCGAGACACATCAGCAGACACAAAACACATTCATATTATCACCACTTAATTTTGTTTTTTTTTGTGTATATTTTTTTATTATGATCATTTTTTATTTTCTTTTGATTGAAGGTAAAAAAGCGCCATCTTGCCGTCGCGTCAGTAGTATTTGCGACACAAAGACTACCACCTTAAGGCAACGCAATGATCTTTTTGTAATGGGAATTATGCCAGTACGTCACTACTTTTGACAATACCAACAAGGAACAATAAAACACAAAATATCACATTGGATTAGATGCTATAGAACAAAGAGATAAAATAATGATCTTTTCCTTCAAAAAAGACAATAAATTTCCAACAGCTTAACCACAAGCGCACACACACGCGTTAAATGCCAACAAACAAAAAAACAAAAAACACGCAAGAAAAACAACAACAATGCGAGTGTCGCCTTCTTTTTGTTTCACTGATTTGACAACGACAACGATATTCCGCCAGCTAGCAAAAAAGTTTTTAACGTTGCCCCGTCGCACAACCAACTAATTTGTTTGAGTGAGAAAGTTTCGCTACGCAAAGATTTTGAAAATTTGAATTTTCAAATTTTCCAAAAACAACAAAAAACCCCAAAAATAAAAAACGCAAGCAAGAAAACCTAAAAATTATTTACGAATGTTTTTTTTTTTTCTTTTTTCTTTGAGTGTTCGTTAAGATCGTGCGCTATAATGAAATTTTGCTCTCATGCCGTATCACTCGAAGATGTCAATATCCATGCTACTTGTTGGCTATAAATGACTTCTACTGAGTGCGTGTATTTTTGAGTACGATATAGCATTGATATATTTTGAATTGTCTAACAATATTTGCTAGACTAAAATAATTTATGAATACGTCGAGTATTCGTACAATTAAATTTTTGATGAGGGATTTTAGCATTAATTGGCAATAAATTTCTGTTCATTTGTATTATTTGTGATGTTTGCTTTTATTAAAATTTTTTTTTTGTGTTTGCAGTAATCACCTAATAAGAAGGTGCCTGTCTACTCGTAAAATTGTGGAAATTACTTTTGAATAAAAGTGAAAATAAAAAAGAAATTGAAGTCACACAAATTGAAAAACAGCCAAGTATCAATGCTAATCGGGTCTGACCAAAAAAACTATTTTTTTTTTTTCATAATGTGCCAAGTGAAACATCTCTGGGGGCACTGAAATTCAGCATATTTAGGCGGAAATGTATGGGTGAAGGTGGACATAAAAGTAAATTTCAAAAATAAATTAACATATTTTCGGCACTTTAATTCTCCTATTGAATTTTCTAATGGCATTTGATACTTGTGGCCACTTCTCTCAATGTTTTTCTATACTCTGAAGCATTTTTAGACTTTAGTCAACTTTTTAATGATATTTGATATCATTCAATTATATTCGCGTTGCGTCAATATCTTCGAAACTATATGACAACCATTTCATAATATTCCATATTATCTGACTTTTCAATACTCCAATGAAATCAAATATTCTATTCGACTTTTTAAAAATTTTTCAATGTTTTCTCGCATGCACTTTTTTTAAAGTTTTTCTACTTCTTCAACGTCACTCTTTTTGGTGTGTTTCGTCGTCATTTGGATTTTTCGTCACAGCTTAAGTAATTTATTGTGATTTTTACAAAACATTTCAACCAATCTTTTCCAAGTAGTCAACATTATCCAATTAAGCGAATAATTAAGAATATTTTATGTTTATTTAAGCGAAAAAGTACAAAAATTGTTTTATCCCACTCCCAGCTCTAAAAAAACGGTCAGTTGAAACATATTTAAGTTTGAAAAAAAATTAAAATTTCAGCGCAATTCCAGCCATTTATTTCCCAATTCGACGCTTTATTATTTTTGTCGTAATTATTTTTGAAGGTATTGTCCATTAGTAGCCACTATTTTTCCCGTATTTCTGTTAGCATATCGATTTCGTGTTAGAAAAACTGCTCGACTTTTGAGGCGATTTACGAATTGACTCAGTTTTGGACTGCAGTTCAGCCAGATCATGGCTCATCGATCAGAACAGATGGTAGTCGAAAGAGAAGATGTCTGGAGAATATGGAGGAAATAAGATGATACACTATAAGAAACATTTGGCTTGTATTGTGTCCTTTAATGATGGGCTCAAACGCAATAGTTGTGAGTCACTTTCAATGAATATGCAAAATTTTTATGCAGTATACATACATTCAACAGTGGATACCCCGCGGCAACATTACCAAACTTACTTGGAACAGCTAATCTAACCAAATAAGAGTCTTAAAGATTTTGTGATATCAGTTATTAATATCTATTTTAAGTTAATAGTTCACAAAACATAGTGTACACCCAACATACTGCTCACACAACAAAGTGAGTGTAACAGATCGCATGATGCTTTTTTGCATCAAATTTTTAAGTGCATTGACAGAGGTAGGTGAGCAGTAACCTCTTTAATCATCCCCGTTCCAAGAATGGAAACTTTTAACCAACACCACTCACCGCAAAGAAGTGAAATTATGAGTTCGTGTTCCTCTGCGTATATTCAAGTATTCTCAAAACCTTTTAAAGAAATATTACATAAAAATCTTTTTCGTTTTTTTTAGATTAGCGCATATAAGTCGTAACTTTTTTATTTCATTAAAAACTAGATTTTTTAACATATTTATTAACATCTGTCTAGCATCAACAGGTAGTGTCTGGTATATATTGTTAAACATTAAGTCAATCAAGCTATATTTATTTTTATTATATTTCTGTGTGAAGAAATGTGTACTTCCTGGAATTGTCATGTGTTGATGTTTTTATTGTGTTTTATGAAATTATGTTCCAATTTAATATAAGAAGGCTAGCTATTTATGATTCACAAGATAATATGAATCTTTATGCTTGTTGAAATTTTTTCGAAAAGCAATTTTTTGTTTTCATAATTTTTGTTTTGACAGGTTTTTTCGAAATTTTTTTAGTACTGACCCACAATCTCATATTTGCTCGTTACATGAAACATAATGGGATAAAATTTGCACGAAGTGTATCAAAATAGAATCTCAATACTCCATTGTTTTTTTTTTCATTTCTTTTAATTGAACAGAAATAGAAAAATTTTTAATAACTAAAACAAAAACTTGTAACGGTGACATCGTCGGTCAGGCCGAAACTCACATACCCTACTATTCATTGAAAGTACTTTTGAAACAAATGTTAAAAAAGTTGAGGAGGTTGAATAAGTCGAGAATAATCTCAAAAGGTTCAAAAAGGTTGAAAAGTGTTGAATCAGTGAAAAAATATGGAAAACATTGACGAAAGTTGAAAGAAATTGAAAAAGTCAAAAAAACTTGAAAAATGCTGAAAAATATATGCCATATTAAATTTAATAACAATAACGTTGTAAGCTCTCTCGTCATAACGTTCATAAATTATGCGGGCTGCACCACGCCCTTCAACAAGTTTTTCCAGTCGACTGACGCAGTTTGTATTGATGACTTCTTTCAGTGGCATCATCACTCAAATTTTTATGAAAATCGTACGTGCGAATTGTGAGTTACATGAAATCAAAATTTTCAATTATTGAAAAGTTCCACGCCTACTTTCCAAATCCGCCCACTTTGATCGCAATTCAGGATATCTATGATCTGTATCCGTGTACTTAATTTCATCACATCTTGTACAGTTAACGAGTTATGGTGTTATTAAAGTTAAAATTTAGGGCTGTGCCACGCCTTTTTAAAAGCATTTGCGAATTTGAAACGTAGCCCAATCTTAATTTTGTTCACATGTTCACCAAATCATAAAGTTTCATCAAAATCGCAGTAACTTTATTCAAAATGGGCTGGAGTGTATTTACAGAGAATAAGGGTGTCAGGCGTATCCGTGAAACGATTGACCGTTTTAATATGCTTGCAGCTTGTAAAAAGGTGTGATATGTGTGCAACATTTTATTGAATTGACTGGCTTAGTTTTCCCGTAAACGTGATTTCAATAAACAGACGTCTGACGTCCGCAACAGAGAGGCGGACATAGCTATATCGACTCAGGTGGTGACGCTGATGAAAAATATATTTACTTTGCTATGCCTGCCACGCTCCCTTCTATGCGTTAAAAAAGGAATGACAATGTGAATATACTTTTTGTGTAGGTTATAATAATAGGTATTAAGTAAGATCCCTGACCTTTTTTTTGTTCAGATTTTAATATACCATAATATTAATAAAACCTTAGCTTGTTTTTTAGCCATTTCGCAAGATTACTATTACTAAAAATAACACTTACCCTATTTGAGATAAGAATTTCTTAAATTGTATGTCCTTAAAATTGTATTATTTTTGATAAGCTTTGAAAGTTTATGGAACACAAAGACGGATAGTAGAATATTTCATTACATCATGAAAATATTAAACTTAGAAATATTTCAACTCTAACAAACACAGCTGAAACTTTAAAATCGTAAAAAACATGGAAATATTTGAAGCTATTAATAATTTATGTTTGTCTGCCAAAATGCGGTTAATTTTTCCCCTAAACTATATTGTTTTAACTTTATCCTCTAAATCCAATCTGAACGAAAATTTATTGCTTTAAATCTTGCCCACATTACAAGGTCAACACGTACAAGAAAATTTAAGCGAAATTCTTACAACTGCAGTCAATTTGTTGTTTACATTAAAAAATTAAGAAATTATAATCATTTTCTAAAATTCAACGTGATTTAATTCAATTTTCGAATGCACTAAGAGATTCCCAAAAATCTATTGAGCAAAAGAATTGCAAATTGTGCAGAGCTATTGCGCAATTAAAAAACATCAATCCGGCTAAATTATTTTTGTTTAAAGAAACTTTTTTTCTATGCGAAAGGCATAATATGGACATGCACGTAATGTTGGAAAGATAAAATACAGCAGCTACTCGTATTGTGCGAAATTTCACATGATATTGAAATTAAACAAATCTCATGCTAAATGATTCCATTGACTTTCAAAGCAACAAAAAAAAAGTGCCACATCAATTTTAATTTTCAGGTTTTTTTCGGCGATTCTTTCCATTGAAATTTTCACACATCTTCATCATCATTTAAACAAACGGCCTGTTGCGAAGTGTTAGAAAAGTGTTTATTGATGCGTTCGTGATTTTTTTGAATTTTCAAGTGCTCGAAGCAAAAATATTGAAAACTTAAACAAAACAAGAGTTATTTGTTTAAAAATAGATTTAGATTTTTCACGCTCTCAGACTCTCTGTCTCAGCTGATCTCTTTCAACTGTGTGCGCTCTCTAATTTGTAGTTTACTTTTATGAATTTAGTAGCTATTTCAGGGAGCAGAAAAATCTTGCACAGTGCATTTTATAGTGACTTCTCGTAATGTACTGTAATGCTTGGTATATATCAGAATAACTCAGTAATTTCGGGATTTGGGAGCATTTTCGTCCAAAATCTTGAATTTATAAAAAACAATACTTTTAAGAATTGTTTTCAATCGACTACTGAGTTAGAGAGCAGACATATATGAAGCAAATTTTGACGAACGTTCCAGGCTAAAAAAGAGAGTTTTCCGATATGGCTGAAATTAGACACACATAGACTAAGTTGGATGACGTTACCATTTTTACTTTTTCTTGCAAATACTTATTTTCAAACGTTTGTAACCTTTTTCCGGATGCATAAGAAATATTTCACCTCAGACATTCTCTATGGAGTTTTTACTAAGTTCCTAAGAGTTGTCTCTAAATATATTTTAAACAAACAAATATTTGAACTCCGATTTTGAAAATCAAAAATATATTTAATTATTTTTTAAAGATCAATAGGTTGACTTTTTCCTTTAAAATCGCCAATTTTCAAAGCGGCGAGCTCATTAGTATTTGAACAATTGACCGGCGAGTGCACCAAATTTCACCTTATCACTTTTTTCTCCTTAACTAATAATTTTCAATAAAAATCACACTGAGCAAAAAGCTCTTAGAATTGGTTAAAATATTCAGAAAAATATGACATCAGAATAAATATTTTGTTGTGTTTTTAGACTGATCAGAACGCTTTAGTCCCAGAAAATTTTTATGAAAATTATTCGTAGACGATAAAAATGTATGACGTCATAACAAAAATTGTCGCAACGAAAAACAAAGAAAATTTTTCAAAATTGTATTTTTTGGCCTGGAATGTTTTATAAAGCTCTTAGAGATAAACAAAAACTAATACCATATTCATAAAACTAAAATTTTTTTTTAAGTATGTCAGAAAAGTCAATTTATTTCTATAAATTTCCATTTAATACTTTTTTCAGAGGTCAAAAATATCACACTGTGCGTCGCTTTTACAAATGATAAATGGAGACTTCAGCTGTCGATACTTTGATAAAATGCTCAAATTGCTGCCAATTTGTTTTGCTTTGTTTTTTTTTTATGTTTTTTTAACTTAATTGAATTGTTTTTTTTTTTTCTTTATAAGTGTGCGAACGTAAGTTAAGTTTGTAAATCAATTTGGTTTGATTACAGTTTTTTTTTTCCAAAAAAGGGAAAAAACTTTTCTGTCGCGCTGAAAATGCAAGATATTAGAACTCACACAAAAAAGGCCTAAGTGAACACAGTTTAGTACTCAGAAAGTCGAAAAGAGTAAAAGACGTGAGATATATCATGCGATGAATAATATCATATGCCTACAAAAAGTTCCTTTACAATATCATTGTTATTGCATATACTGAGTCAGCTTTAAAAAATTAATTTTATGAAATTATACCATGCAGCACAATATACCAATGCACAAAACGTCCGTCTGCTATGCAGTACAAACTCATACTCAAATTTTTAATTTTTCAATTTTGCTAGAGTAAAGTTTTTAATTATGACAACTAAACAGAAAGTTTGAATGACAACGGACTTAAAGTTTTAGCTAATTATTAAGTCTGCAATTTTGGGAAACAATTCTGCCATTAGCATTTCAATAAAACTTTTGGCAACGAAATTCGTTGTTTTATTTTAGTTTCAAACTCATTGCCGTTGCACTTGCAATTGTTTATTAACTGTTAGCATTTAAGCACGAATTCACCAAATCAAAAGAATAACAACAACCAAATCAAAGTATAAATTGCTCAAATAGTTATTTTGGCATAAAACCAAAAACACAAACTATTTTCGCCCCCACAAAAAAAAAAAACATTTATGTTTGTTTACAATGTATTACATCAAAAAGTTCATCAAGTCTTTAGCGCAACAAATAAAAAAAGTTCTAAAAAAAAGTTATTTTGGATGCAGTGCCATAGACCGTTCGAATTTTGTCATTCTACACGGAACAGAAAAAAATTTATGGTTCTTATGAAATCTATTAAGAAGCTCGCATTATGTCGAAGGTAACTCATTGTTGCATTCGAAATTACAGATTAAAACAACGCTGGTTGATAATATTGCAAGAAAAGTAGCCGCAGTTGGATGAACAAAATTTTCGATTGGATCAGTTTTGCCAGAACTTTCGAGAAAGTTTGTCAACTGACAAGAAGTATTTAGATTTTGGTATGGTATGGCAGTTTTTTCCTATACCTACATATTTCTTATAAAAAGTTTTTTAATATTTTTTTTTTGAAAAATGACTATTTTGAAAAAACAAAATTAATTAAAATTTCCAAAAATTGATTATAATCCAATATAGTACCTGGCTAACCGATTTTAAAATTTTGTACATCATTTCATAGCTTAGTAAATTAACTTTTAAATGATGCTCCATTTCACAAAGGTTCTCGATTTAAAGTAATTTTCTTTGGATATCAGTTTCGATTTTAAAATGTCAAAAATCCTTGAAATGCTTTCATTGGAATATTTAAAAACCATTTCAAGTCGATCGAAAGTAAGATATTTTTGAAATACGGCGTTGAAATTACGTACAAAAACTTTTTTTTTCCTTGGAGAACTTGATTGATCGCTAAATTAGTAGATTGTTTGCATTATGTACACTAATTCTACTCACTTCAAAATTAACAAATTTCTCTAGGTGTATTTAAATTGAAACTATTTATAAATCTCTTAAATTAAATCAACTCAATTTCATGCGCATAAAATAAGCCAAGTATTTCGACATTCCTTCAAGGCGTCCATTCAACTGCAACATAACATAACGCACTTGTAGGCGCTATTTGTGATACGAAAATTGTGCTCTTCTCAAACGTATTCAGTACTGCGGCATTTTCTTAATACTCTCTACATTTTTGTCGCTCTCCTCTCATTATCATCATCAACGCACACGAACATCTGTGCCGCATTTTATCAAATTTTCTACTTTATCTTCTCTATCTTTCAAACGTTCATACATTCATTCGTCCAGCCGTCCGTCAATCCATCTGTCCAACATTTTCTTCAGTTCATCCAACCAACCACATTTCAAGTACAAAAACAATTCTGACAATGACGGCCTTTTGTCGTTGCGAGCGAACTTCAACGTTGCTTGTGTTTTGTTTATTCGATTTTTCTTTCACTTTTCTTTTACGGTTATTTTTCACTTTGCATGCTTTTCATCTATTTGCTCGTATTTGCTGATGACGTAAATTGTGACACAATAACCTCAAAATCAAAAGACTGGAAATTCCCTTGGCAACATGTTGCATATGCGCAGGCGCTTGCAAGTGTGCAACACAACCTCACATAATTTTATTTATGTTTTTTTTACTATTTGAAGTCTAAACATTTGTTTGAGTTTTGTTGCTATTCTTTTGAGAAAAAAGTTGAGAGCAAATGCAACATGCTGCTTTTATAGAGCAAAAATTTTAGCAACATGATGCACACTCCCTATAAGGCTACAGTGTGTAGCGAAATTATTTAGATGATTCACTTTCATTTCAAAGAAAGATTTATTAAAAATATAAAGAAAAGAATTACGACGACGCTGATATCAAGTATATACAATCTCACCCCTCTATTTTTCGATAAGTTCTTTTTATGATATTTAAAGTAAAAATATAGAAAAACGAGATCAAAAAATTAACTTCAATTTTTTTTCTCATCTAAAATTTTATCAAAAATGCGTAAGCTTTTAATGTTTATCACTATCAGTGGTATCACTACATAAGCAACGATAAGCATGTGTTGATGATGCTGTATACATGCACACTTTTTTATGCCCTTTAACGCTTTTTTTACCTGTTTAAGCACCTGCTTGTTCTCTGAGCAGCGCTAATCATGATGGTCACATAGCCAATACTATTTTTTATGTTTAAAGTTAATGTTTCAACATCATTTCTAAATTGAAATACCAACTCTTAATCAAAATTCAATGTGTGATTCTATTTCACTTTTGAGTTTTAGTCTTCAATTTGATCAATATAAAATTAAAAAAAAGTTTAAAATTAAAGAAATCCAAATAGTTTTGTCGAATACACATCATAGTTAAAAAGTCTCAAAATATGTTTTTACGAAAATTTAAAAAATAGTTATTTCAAACAAAAATGATTTGGTAATTGCATTTATTTCACGCATATCAGACCTATCATTTTCTGGCTATTAAAAATTTTTAATATATACAATCGAATTGCTTTCTCTTCTATCGCAATTTCTCCAAGATAGTCCACAGTCATATTATTTCTTTAACCTCATACTCAAAAGAAGACACATCCCATGCTGCGCCTGAAAGCAGTGCTATTTCAAAATTGGACTTGATTTTAGTATATTGAACATAGCTGTTGATATTTCCAAACGAATGGAGATCATTTACAAACTTCAGCAATTTTGTTCATCTTAGCAAGATATGCAATCGGCACATAGAGATAAACAACATTGCCGAGTACTCCAATCGATTATCTCTAAGCGTTTTTGAATTGAGCCTAATTTTTGCTTAGTGGGCACAAGAGATATTTCGTTTTTCTAAAACGCGTTTTTTTCTAACGCTCAGTTACAAAAATTTAGAAGTTACAAATTTTTCAAAATTTGCAAAAGGCGGGTCAAAGTAACCAAAACAAAATTTGCGCATTATCTATATTTTCCCATCTATATGTCTATGGACAAAATTTGACCAAAATTAATTCCAACTCAATAAGCCATAACAATTTGTTTTTAGATTGACATTGCAGGGTTAGAGTCAGTTAAATTTTTAACAAACAAATATATAAATTTTTACAAACCTTTCATGATATCTTGTTTTTTTTTGGTATTTTTATTATGACTTACCTGAAAATAAAAGAAAAAAATATATTTTATTTTATTGTTAATATATTCCTTAAATATAATTATGTACCACACCTAAAAAACACATAATCAAATTTATTTCCATATTTTATCCTTGATCAGCGGCTATTTTTAGCACGAAACAAAACATGCAGTTGCTATTAAAGTTAATATTTAGCATTGAACAGAACACGTGTGTTCAATGTTCGCAATCTACGTACATTTTTTAAATTTATTTATATGTATCGATGTGAGTGTCTGTATATATGCGAGTTGCTATGTACATGTCTGCAGTGCATTTATGTACATTGGCATCTACGGTCAATGCAAACGTCATTGCATTGCAGTCAAACAAAAAACCCAACAGTTTTTGTGACCTATTGACCTGCTTTTTCACTACTCGAAGCATAAGAAATTAATAATAAAAGTGTAAACAACTTACTGTATCTTTCACTTCACCCCACCATCTCTTTTTCTTTAATTTTTTTTTAAACAAAGCATTATGACGTCAATGTTGTGGAGAGAGTAGGAAAAAGAAATAGAAATGTGCGGAAATTTACTCTTTTCGTATCGGAAACCTTGCAACATATTTCCATCGATAGATGGAAATATCCTTGGATGATCTCTTCGGCAGTTTCAGGATAAAGATGCGTACTTACGAATAAAGGTCATCAAAACACAACAAAAATTTACAAATAATAAAAATTTAATAATATCAACTTTATTCTCATAAAAGCAATATATCGATTGGTTAAAACTTAAAATCAAAAAATTTTTCATAGTATTAATTTATGATCATTGAAATTTGCGAATTAGATTGTAATATTGGATCACACTTAGTAATCCTATTATTTCTTATAAGCAGTAGCTATTTGTATCCTTTCTCTCCTGCTAAAGAAAATCTTTCGCAATATATAGTCATTAGTGAGTACCTTAAATTTGAAACATTTTCTCGTTTCACGAATTGTTTTCAAAATAATTTAGGACAAGCATCGTTGTGGATGGAAAGGGACTAACCATCTTCACAGTTGGATTCAAGATGGAGTTCGGCGCAGGAGCAGGTGTGTACTCGGATAGTTTGGGTATGGCGAGATCGTTTAGACCACCCAACTATTGCAGCGTTTTTCAACCTAAAGTCTATGCCATTGACCAAGCCGCACAGGTGATACGAAACAGGGAGCTTACTCTTTCCATCATTACCATATGTGTCTACAATCAGGCAGCGATCACTTAATCCAAAAATCGTGAAGTCTAGGTGTGTAGAGCACTGCAGGGAATCACTACGAACAAATAATTGACGGCATCTTAATATCTTCTGGTGATAACTTTTGATATTGTTACGGATATATTATGAGGTACTAGAATTTTACAAACACAAAAAATAAATAGAATACAAATTAAATCAAATTGATTCATACGCTTTGATAAACAGAGACTAACTAGAATGCCATTCATTGGCATTATCATAAGAAAGAATTGGGCAATTTCAGAATAACGCGAGAGCTTGTAAGAGTTTTGTATAAGTCAGTATCAGCTGATAAAACAGAAGGTCTATTTACGCAGTTAAATTTAAAATATTAATTTGTTTTATTTAATGTAGCAACTACTTCGTGAAAAGTGTTTTGGATTTCAAAAGATTTGGTATTTTACAGACACTAAAATAAAGCATTTATTTACACTTGTTAACAAATTTTGACTATTTTGGAATTACGAATGATATGACTTGATTCTTTTCTAGACTTAAAATGGAAGATTAAGAAGAAGCAGTTTGGGCTTAATGTCAATAACATCTTGAGTTATTTATGTTGGCCTCCAAGGCAATAAGTGTTGATACTTTATCTATCTAAGTCGGAGACTTTACATAATCCCACACGGAATAGTGCAGAGGTGTTTTAAGAATGAGAATACAAGAAATTTAATAATTTGTTTATAGGGAGCGCTTTGCTTAGTGACATATAATGACCATACATACTACAGATGTTCAGATTAGAAGTGTAAATTCACGGATTGCAACGCATATTTCACGAATTCGCATATTTTCATGATATTTTATAAAATAGACATGCTCTTTTGGAGGTAATTAACATATAAACAAGTCTTCACTTCATTTCTGCAAAGTTTTGCATTTTCGTGCATTATTGCGTAATTCGCGAATTCACGCATTTTTGTCTGTATTCCATGCAATATTGCCACACATTTTAGTGTTTCCGCATATTTTCGCGGGCTTTTTAGCGCACACCTTTGCACTTTCAAGCATATTCTTGTATTTTCGAGTGTCAACGTTAAGTTAGTGATTGATTACTCGAGCTAGATCAAGCTTGACTTGATAATTAACTGAATTTATGCCATTTATTGCCAAAGTAAGCTTAAGTTTTTCAATGCATATAACAATTGCAAATCTTTTTGGAATGTATTTTACCGATTATGTATTTGGAAAAAATCATTTTATGCCAGAAAATATTTAGAGCTAAAAAAAAACTAAAGTCAGTTCTGTTATTCAGGAAAATTTGGTCAGCACAGAACTCAATTATGAAAACTCAATGACTTGCTGTTAATTTTTAAGTCAGTTAATAAACTTTTTCAATATCTCTCAATGACAGTGTAAATTATGCCAATTATATCAAGTAATAGAGAAAAAAAAGCAGAACAACTATACACCTCCTTCTATTGCACTTCAATTTAATAACGCGAAATTACTCAAGGTCATATGGTGTTTGGTAGTGGCAACAACCCCATCAACTTGGTCATAACTCTTTCTACAGCAAACGTGTGCAAAATATAAACAAAACACCTGGCAAATCAGCAGCAAACAAAAACTAATGCTTTACGAGAGGCACACTGCACAATCCACAATGACGTCATTAAAGTAAGAAGCTTTAAAAGCGTTTAAAACGCCATCTGCTTAAAACTTAATAAATCAAGCAATTTTATTCGCAATTTACAAAAACAATTTGAAGATTTAAACTTTTATTTAGAAAAAAAAGGGTTTAGCTTCAGGCTACATTGACAAGTTGAGGGGACATAAAAAGTTTGTTAAGAAAAAAGCTCACCTTCTGTTCAAACGCTTTTACTCGAAAATTGCAATTGGTAAACATTTGTGTAAAAGTTTATTTTACTCTTTGTGCACACTCACCAATATGGAACACTCAAGAGCGCACGCGAGCTTTTTCCTACTCTCTACGCTCAGGCGAGCACAGCCAAATTACAAATTTATTCCTAGGCAAACAAGCGATTAACTTTAACATTTTTGCTCAAATATCAAGCAGCATTGTGCTTGCGATGTTGCTTTGAGCGGGTGAATTATTTTCCCTTATTTTGCAATTTTCGTTTTTTTTTTTATATTATTTTGATAAGCTTCATCAATTGTCGTTATTTTTGAGTTTTGCTTCTTTTGCTTTTTATTGTGTGCGTCTCTGTGTTAATTGCGTATTTTCCTTTTGCGTAACCTTTTTTGTGCTAACTTTGTTGAAGCATCTTTTTCAAGCAGAGTTTTTCCATCGCTAGCGCTTCCTTGTCATTTCAAAAAATACGCACACAAATACGTTAACATTTCGCAACGCATTATATGAACATGCATATGTATGAGTGCTTATTTTGTGTTTTATATCTTTTGTAGCAGCACATTTATTTGCTTAAATTTTCTTGTTTCATTTTTATAAGCGAACTTTTTTTCAATTGTTTTCGATGTTTAGTAGCTAACATTCAATTATTTTTCGTCTCCCGGAAATGAAAAATTTAATTTATGGTCACTCATACGAACCGTAAACTAAAATTTATAATGAAATTTTTGTTTTGCTAATTTCAGCTATTTCAATGGAATAAAGCTTCATATAGATTGAGGCAACATCAAGTTTGAGATAGCGTATGGTTTGAAGTATAACCTGTTGACGTTATTTCATTACTTGTATTTCTGTACGTAGGCAACTAAATGCCAGAGCAGGTGGTTCTTCTTTTTGACGTGGTTAGCCGCATACAAAAATTTTTGTTTGAAAAATTATCTTGTAGTAAATATTTAGTTCTTTTTCGAAAGCTTGAACTATTTCAACAATTAGTGGTAATCAATTTATACCCATTATTATTCCGCATTTTTAGGTAGTGAAAATAAAGTTCTACTACCACTCATTATTAAGTCGAAGTCGAACTCCTACTGCATTAGCACTATATAAGATCCTGCAGATTTTTCTACTAGCACCATTAAAGAAACTTAAGTTTTGTTTTTACACTATATCGCTCGTTTGCTAGAAAACCGTCATAACTAAGGAGCTTGAAAATTTTGTTCGGATAAATTTTAAGTTTACGTTGAAAACTTTCAACACAACAAAACAAAAGTGAAATCATCTCATCTAAAATGGTTGTCGATTTCGAAATACATAACCACAAAATGCAGGAAAAAAATTTCTTCACAATTGTTTTCCATGAAAAATTGCGAATGTTTCAAATCTGGAAAAATGCTGAAGAGGTAGAAATTCAGTACATCTTGAAAAATTAGAATGAGTTCGTTGAAATATCTTAAGCACATCGACAGATGTCCCAAAAAAAAGTGAAAAAATTCTCAAATATTGAAAAATTCGAAATTAATAGTGCGAAGGTCAAACAAAGTCGGAAAAAATTAAAAACCTTTTAAAAGTCAAAAAAAAAAACGTTAGTTTTAAAATAACTTCACAAAGTCGATAGAAATCTTAAATCTTAGGCAAACGTTGGTTTTTCGCCAATTCACGCCAAGCATAAATTTTCATCCATATCCACCAGTTTACGCATTAAAAACTCATTTTCAATATCGAAAAAATGAATTTTAAAATAAATTCAATGTGCATTTAGAACAAAAAAGTTTGTCGATGAAAAATTTAAAAAAAGTTCTCATAATGTAGGTAACAAATGCCGCTGTATTAATTGACTGTCATTAGATAGGCACATTAATTACGCTCAAATGCACCCTATTACTATTTGCTATTTATGCTTGTTCATGAACTTTTCTAATGCTTTTGTTGTTGGCGTTGTTTTCGCTTTGCCCGTTTGTGGTTTGAGTTACAAATAGAATGCCGTACTAAACAATAGATTTTATGAAATGTGTTTGTGTGTGTATGGCGTTCTAACCAATGACTAATGAAGCGTAATTTATACTTTTGTCGTAAATTAATTTGGCGTTTAATGTAGTTAATTAATTAATCTTAAGTAACACTGTCTGTGCCAAATTAATAAAAGAAAACATAAGTTCCATAAATATTGCTTGCAAATATTGTTAAATTAAGAAAAGAAATTGGAGAAGTGCTTAAGTTGAAGAGGTATGTCGAGAAACATGTTTTTCTTACGTATATTTTTCTTTTAAAATTGCTTAGAACTTTTTTTCTGTGGTTAAAAATATAACATTTTTTGCTCATTTCCTGTTTCCAGTAATTTAAGGGAACAATATTCTTCTTAACTTCAACAGTTCAAACTTTTAAATAAAAGTTTTCATTGAAGCATAAGTTTGAATAAAAACAACAACACAAACAAAGCTGAAAAAAAACTTTGCGAAAACAAGAAGTATCGTTAGTGATTTGACAAGGAATGCAAGGAATCGTGGGAAACATTGAGATATCAAAAATTGATGATGTTTTATATTAAGGTACTTCGAAAGTCTTTCGGTCTTATGGACATTTTTTTAATTTTTTTTTTTTCAATTTGTTTTTTTTTTTTTTAAATATATAAGTTTTACCATGACCATTATAAATAGATACTTTTGAGAACTCTACTACAAATATTGTTTTCTTCAAGTTAAGAGGCACATCAAATTCAACATACCTCATCAACTATTGAGCGCAGTTAAATGAGACTTGTTACATTCACAAAAATATACGGGCGAAAGAGTAGTTAAAAAGTTTTAAGAAACTGTGCCGATTACGGACAGTAAATCATTTTTGCGACGACGTGCCAGTCGGTCTCTTGAAAGCATTACTGCCGTAGGCGAAAGCGTCGCCAAAAACCCGAAAACATCGTTTCGGCCTCTTTCTCAACAACTTTAAATTTTAACAACAGTCCTCCAACTTCGCAATTGTAAGATTTAGCTTACTCAAGAGCTCAAACTAGCAAGCCATGCGAAGAGCCGGCAAATCGTTCAATGGGTAATGGAGCAAAGTGAAGTGAATGCCGATTTTTCGTAAAAAGTCACCTTCACCGATGATGAAGCGTACTTCCATCTGAATGGCTTCGTGATTAAACAAATTGTCGAATTCGGGGTTGAGAAATTTCTCAGACCAACCATTTGATACAAATGCATCCACAACGAGCAACTGTCGGGTGCAAATTTTACTCAGGCGGCATGATTGAGCCTTACTTTTTTGAAAATGCGGCAAAATTGCAGAGGAACATAATAACTGAGTTGTTGTGGCCCCAACAGAACGGCATGGATCTGGACGACATATGGTTTCAGCAGGATGGCGCCACTTGCCACACCGCGCACGAAACAATCAATTCATTGCTGCAAAAATTTCCAGACCAAAACATCTCATGAAATTCTGATGTCAACTGACCACCAAGAGCAAGCGATATGACGCCATGTGATTTCTTTCTTAGAGGTTTTGTGAGATCTCCGGTTTATGTGAATAAGCCAAAAACAATTCCTGAGCTCAAAGCCGATATCCAACGCGTCATTGGTGAGATACAGCCACATTTCGATGACTTTGTGTAAAAGTCATCGAAAATTTCATGAAAAGAGCAATGGCCTGTCATCAGAGCTGCGGTGGCCATTTGCCGGATATTTTATTTCATACTCAATTCAATAAAAATATCACAACTCGCTCAAAAAACGAGTTTTTATTTTTAATTAAAAATTTTGAAATTATTCATTATAATTTATATTTCTTTGTAATCCACCACTTTCTTTTTGTACATTCTATTAAAATTGCTTTTTTCATATCAACAATTGCTTGTGGTTTTCTTGCATGGAAATCTAAATCAATTTTTTTTTTTTCATTTATTTTCAACGTCATAACGATCATCAGCTCAAGCGCCTACAGCAAAATCATAAAAATTGATGCTTTAATGTATTTTTAACGTGATTTCAGTTGAATTGCTTAGTGTTCATGCAGTTGTTGTTGCTTCTGCTTATCGAGTCATATAACATGAGAGGAAGTTTCAGCATTTTTTTATTGATTGTGGTTTTTTGTGACTTTCTCAACTGACGGATAGAATAAATATTGTTAGTGTTGATGTCGCTTTTATTGCTTGTATTGCTATTATCGTTGTATGCAAAAGTTGTAGCAGCACAACAGCAACATTTTATTGTGTTTTTATTAATGTCTTGCTATAAGTGCGTTATGTTGCCTACACTTTTATTTGTTGTGTGTACAATGTTGCTTGATTGGAAAAGTTTCAGTTTCTACATTACATTTAGAAACCTTGAATTGCTTGTAATATGTATGTTGGTTATAGAGCATTTCATATAACAGTTGAAATGAAGATAAGAGTACCGAGTTAGTCACACGATAATGAAAAAACTAAAAAATCACTAACTTTGACTCGGTCACAATTCTTGAAAGAGAAGACAAAACTAACAGAAAACTCATGCTAGAGAGCTTACACAAGATAAAGCTATGAACAAGAAATAAGATGCCGAAAATGTTAGCTGCCATTACAATTTAGTTTTAGTTGATCATAATACTTAAATTTAATAACAAGTGTTTCTAAAAAAAATTTTTAGATTTTTTAATTTTTAAAGTAAGTGTATAATCAATTTAAAATTGTGAAACATAACTTATTTGTATTCATTGTTTATTTTTCTTGTCTTCTTTTGTGATATATTTTAATAATTGTTTTCTATTATTGTAAAACAGCACCTTGAAGAGGTCGCCAAATAGCGACGAAACGTTGGCTATATTTTTTAAAAAAACTAATAAAATTTAAAAAATAAAAAGTACCAAAAAAGTTTAATAAAAAATTCTTAATCACAATTTAAAAATTGCATTGGTCATAATTAAAACACTATTTTTATAAAAAATCAAACATTTTTAAACTTTCATATTGATCGCCTTAAGTTATGCAACATTTTTTCAACTTTTTCATTCGTTACACATAAAATTTAATTTTTTTTATTTTTATTAAACTTATATGCGCAGAAATGGTGAAAATTCAATAAAGTTTCGCTCAGTTGAGTTTGATTTGAAACCTTTTTATAAGCGCTGAACTGCATTAAGTGCAACTCCTTGACTTTTGTACGGCGGCAGCTGCTGGCTATATGGGAAAGTCTTTCTCTGACACATATTGAGAAAATAAGATCGTACATCCATTTAAACATGTACGTCTGAAAGTTGCCCATCACTCAGCTTATAAGGAACCTCTTACAAATACTCAGCCATTTCTTGATTCTGTTACAGGTGAGCAAATTGGTTGCATTTACTATTTCATCTTTTTTCACTCCAGATTTTTCAAAAACTTATTGTTGAATTGGTTAATCAATTCGAAACTTTCTGAAATAGCTTATACTTATTGATCACACTTATTCAAATAAGCAGTGAGTGCAAAATCAATTGCAACTATGATTTCCATATCATTCAAAAGCCAAAGTTTTTAAACCGAAAGCGGACAAAAGTTACTCACGTAAAAAATTTTCAAAAAACTACAACCTTGAAAGCTAATAAAGAAAAAGAAGAGACTACCAATAAAATATTCAACATTTTCCAAACTTCAACACATTCATTCAACAACTACAACTACAATCATTGAATGCCCGCACTAAAAACACTTTTCACACTTGTGGTATTTTATCACTTAATCTCATTGAAGCGCTTCAATTGCACAAAAGTTTTTCAACTAAAAATTCAATTGCGGTTAGTTCCAAAAAAGCCAAAAAAAAACTTCAACAGCCTACTTGCTGCTTACAGTCGCGCTGACATTCGTAATTGAATTCAATTATCTCTGTAATCAGCTGAAAAATTGCGCTTGCGTCATTTTTCGCAATTTCAAAGCGCCGCACATTAAACTGCAAGAATTTAAGATTCCTGTGATCTTTTCTGCCACTGAGTTAAGCATTAAAACCCCTTGCAGAAGTGTGAACAACCAAACTTAAGGTTCTTTGGTCCATAGGCATTTTTCAAAAACTCACACGTTTCGCACATAACAAAGAACAAGCAAACAAATAAAGTTTTTTTATTAATGCGTAAAACATTGCGACATTTAAGGGGGGAAAGGGGGGCTGCAAATGGGTGCTTGCTACGGAAGTTCTCAATAAAAGTGAACCTGTTGCTATATGGCAAAAGGTTACCAGGATATTTTTTTCTTGTTTTCAGTTCTTAGCTTTTGGCATAAACACAAACAAACAAACAGGATGAAAAGACAGACAAGAAATCGTAATTTGTTGTTGATGTTGAACATTATTTAATAGAACTTGAGTTGGGTAGGGACAATTCTATTTTCTGATATACAACAACTGCTTGATGGTCTGCAAAGAAGGTCCTTTCTTTGTCTTTGTCTAGGTTTTGTCTTTTTAGTTAGCTGTGGAACATTGAAAAGTTCATGTAAAATGGCACAACTTTTTTACAAAGCAACTCAAAACAACGAATAGATAAAGGGATAAATTTGATACAGAGATGCCAACATTGCGTTTGCAATTATTTCACTGAGTTAACTGTTCAGTGCTGTATGTTTCAATCGAAAAAAAAATTAACTAAAAAGGGGGCCAAAGCTAGTCATACTAGTTTCATTCAATGCTAGGCTGATCATCAGTGATATTTGTGCCTTAAAAGATTGCTGATGAATCCGCTTAAGAGTCACTGATGAGTCCGCTTTGTAACGAACTACCTTATGCATCCTCTGATTGCAAAGATATTAGCTGATTAATTAAAAGGTACATTTTTCAGTAGGAAATGAATGACAGATCACGCGTATGTCGTGTCAAACTGTCATGGTATTTTTGTTCAGTATTGTTTGACATTTCAAAATGGAAAACCTACATTGCAACAACGTTTACAAATTGTAGAAATTTACTGAAATCGCAAAACTTTCATCTCCAAATTCACATGATTTTTTGATATTATGAAACTAATTGGCCGCCTAGACCATGTTATATCACGTCTCAGACTATTTTCTTTGGGCCAACATCGATCAGGAAATTATTCGCCAAATAATATTCGAAAGGCTTGAATCCGTCATTGAAAATGAGAGCTTTCGAAAAGACCATGTTAGCCGCCGTTATATGATAATTCTTTAACCAATAGAATTGAATTTTTTTAAATTTTTTTTCTTAAGTTTTTGAAAAAAAATCCTCTTAATAAATCACCCGTTTCATCTATGGAGATAAATTTTAAATTGTTATTTTAAATTTCAACTATGAATACAGATTTGTTATACATAAAAACAATGCGTTGGCATCTCTCAAAGAATTATCAAACCCTAAAGCAACCCAAAAGTTTTAAAATGTCCCGCCTGCTACTTGTCGCTGTTGCTTTCTTCTTAGTTTCTGCTATTTTTAGTCTTGTGATATCGCTTACTTCTCACTTTATTCACAAAGTAACATAATAATCCCTAGACTTAAATATAAGCAAATATATTCAATGTCAAAATGGCTACCATCCGGGTTCAATTTATGTCAAATTGTGTCTGCTTCAGCGGTTTGCTTACTCAATTTCCATTGTTGGCCATATCCATGTTATACTTGTGCTTGATGCTGGTAGCGTTTGTTGTGGTGTTTTCGTTTTTTTTTTCACATTGTTTTCCGCTGTATTCGCACATCGCCGTTTAAATCTGAGGATGATGAATGATGACAATCAGTGCTTCATTAGTGTTCGTTAAAAACAAATACCTTGGATATTGATCCTGAATTACAGCACTTAGACAAAGATTTACTTCATTAATCCTAAAGCATCCTATTTTGTTTATTTTTAAGTCTTTTTCTAAATTAATTTTTTCTAAATTAGAAAAAATGATTTATAGATAGAAAAAATGTCTTGTTCTTAAGTATTTAGGGTAACTAACTCACACCTATTTTCGATGTTTAAGGTAGCAGTCAATCATTGACAATAAACATAATATTTTCAATTACTAGGCAACCCGCCTGATATGCGGCTATTTAAAATCTGATAAATAAATTATGAGCATGGCTAGACGTAACTTGTGCAATAAAAAATTTTAACTTTTTTTTTTGCAAACAAAGTGACTGCATTAACACATTTATTACATAAATCAACATAACTTTGCAAGCAATAACGCTTACAACAACAATAACAAACCAACACGTCAAAAGTCCAAGTCACTGACATGCTGACAAATCAGAATTAAAGGAACACAACCGCCAACTCGGCTCCTGCTGGGTCTCACACTATTGGCCAGGCCTAAATAGAGCTACAATAGCAACAACAATTGAACAAAAGTTTGTTCTGTCACGCACGCTTAGGAATGAAACCCTTACGCTTGCTTAGCTTTGATTTTCTGGTTTTCCAACTGAGTTTATGTTGTTTTTTTTCGCAATAACATTCCATGCCATTGGCACCTACTGCCAACATCATACCACCAGCAAAGTTTTCTTCATATTTCATATAAGTTAGGCGAAAATTATTACAGTGGAACAAGCAGTCAATTTAATTCTGATGTTATCAATAGAAATCAGGGCAAGTTCAGTCAGGAATGAAGTGATGAGTGAAATCGCGAGTGAAGTCGCGAGTGAAGTCACGAGTGAAGTCACGAGTAAAATCAAGTTTGAAGTGTGAAAGAAGAATGTTAAATGTACATGTTCTTCGAAATCTAAGTTATGAAGTGTGAAGTGAACGAAAGTATCAAATATAAAGATTGGAAAATTAATGGTGAAGTGTGAAGTGTAAATTGGGTAGAATGGAGAGTAAAATGAGGGTTGAAGAGTGAAGCGAAAAGTTTGAAGTATGAAGCAAGAAGTATGACACGTAGTGGTCGAATTATTAAGGTTTCGAGTATGAATGGTGAAGTGTGAATCTAAATTGCGAAGAATGAAAAATGAACTATGTTGCGAAGTGTGAACAAAATGCTGGAATTGAAAAGATTGAAGTACGAAGCATTTAGTACTAAGCGAGAAGTATGAAGTGAGATACAAAAAGTAAAAGCTATCAAGTGGAGTATGAAAAACAAATATCTTGATGTAAGAAAGCGTGAATCGTGAAGTATAGGCTATGAAGTGTGCAACGAGAAATATCAGACGTAATGTGTGAATTATTAAGGTTTGGAGTGTGAATGGTGAAGTGTGAAGCATAAATATAGAAGAACGAAAAGTTATTTATGAGCCTAAAGCGAAAAACATAAAGCGAGAGGCGGAAAGCGTCAAGTATGATTTGTGAACAGTGACGATAGAAGTATGAGAAGTGATGCGTCAAGTAACGGCTCAGCTATTCAAAGAAATTATATAAATTTACGAAAAAATTACTTATGGATTTCTTAATATTTTTTCTTGAAATAAATTGAATTTAGCCAACTGTATGCGCATACTGTTGGCCACGTTTTCATGTAGAGCTATCAAAAAAAATAAGCCAACACACACTAGCAGGCATGTGAAAACAACAAAAAGCCGACACATTTTTTTAATTTGGTTTGTTCAGCGTTATGAATTTATGATTTTAGAATAATAACAACAACACATGGGCAACTACAGTAAGTTAACAGTAAACCAACTTGGTCAACAATCGAACGAGCGAATCAACGAAACGGAAGTTGATAAAAATACGCGCCAACGCACAATAACAGCGGCGTGTCAGTCAGCGTTCGGGCAGTTTACAGAAGTCAAACGAATGAACGTTTCAAGTTTTAGTATTGGCAGGGGCGAGGTAAGCATGAAAGAGCCTGCTATTAGCATTGTTTGTGTAATAACGACGTTATGATTTTAGTACAGAAAATAACCTGCAGAGTGCGTGCACAGCGGTCATGAGTAGAACATTTGGAATAAGGATGTTATGTGTACTTCATAGTTTTATTTACTGTTTACGTTGTTGTTGTTGTTGTAGCTCAATTTCCGGGGTTAAAATCAAATTAAATTTTTGTAGGTTTCTTTAAGCGCGCTAAATGATTTTACAAGAAAATTAATGCAAAATGTATATCGTATAGAAAACTAAACTTGAGCTCATTAAGATATTTAGATACACATAGCATACATTACCTTTGACATGAATCCATTTGAAACTTTGACAAAACCCTTTATTGGCTTAACTTTTACTTATAGCATATTCACATACTATGCATGATTACATATATGTAACTTATTATAATGTGAAAATGAAAATCATATTTGACATTAGACAAATGATGTCAACATTAACACGAGCAACGCCATAAAGAAGACTTTAAAACCGTTTTAGTCAGTCATGCCGGTGACAGTTTGTTTCTTTTCTAACACCGATAACAAGTAACACAGACAAATGATGGCAATGACATAATGACACACTGAGGGCAGCACAGCAGTTACGTTTTGGTATTAACGTCGTTGTGTGTAATATGATGCGATATCAAGTGATGTGATGTGAAGTGCAGTGGAGCAAAGTGAACTGAACTGAATGAAGCGAAATGAAACGAGAAACTGCTGTCTCATGTCTACAAGTCGAGGCGTTTGATGATGTGACATTAATTAAACTGTGTAGTTAGCACTTGAGAGGGTTTTTCAACTGCGTTGCCTATACATAAATAGGGTTTACATGCTTTAAGGCGAAAATTTGCAAGAAAAGCTGCTTTCTAGGAGGCTTTTAGAGAGATAAAAAATTTCGTATTGTGGCGGCAAGCAATGGCTGTCAAATAAACTTTTAATCTCATATAATTTTTTTTTCCAATTAATGATGATGGCTGCCGCCATCAAAATCTCAATTTTGTTGTTTGAAACTACGGTTTAATTTAATTTCAACATGTAAACATTATCTGCAGGTTTCTTCAGTTAAAAAAGAAGTTTAAGAAATAACTCAGTCGATGGCCTGGCTGCTAGTGCTCTTAACGAACCATTGTGAAGTAATTAATTACTTTGTAATATTAAACTAATAATAATAATAGAAAAGAAATAACTTAAAACCTTTTAAATTATAGTAACGTATGTGAGATGTAATTATTTCGTTATTGACAACAATCCGATCTAAGGGTATTTTACATTTCTAAAAATTTTATGTGGCTTAACGTTTTTTTTTGCAAATCGATCAGGTAGCGAATTGTTTTTGTTGGTTAATTCATCTTTCCTCATTTATTTTTATTTCCAGCACTTTTTATGTTGATTGGTTTTGATTGTATTATTTAAGCACAGATTGAAAGATTGTCATTCATTGAACCCAAATAATGCAAAATATGTCAAAACACCACAGTCGTTATTTAAAGTACTCCCCTTCCGCATCTACACACTGTTGACAGCATTTTGAAAGTAATTCAAACGAGTGGCATATATCCTCAAATGGTACCGACTTCAGTTGACAGCGTCATCGTGGCTTAGCAGTTTCGTAAATAGGAAGAAGTTGCATGGCGCAAAATCAAGCGAATACTGCGGATGGTCAAACACGCAGACATCATTTTTCACTAGAAACTGACGTACCAAAATCGCATTGTACGCAGCTGTGTTGTTGTGCAACAAGCACCAACTTTTAAGATCTTTATATTCTGGCACACACGTGCAATTTTGGGAACAAAATCCCATACAACTTCAAAGTAGATCAGTTCCGTTACTGCTTGATCACCTCGAAGAAACTCGTAACGCACCAAACCCTTACTATCTTAGAAGTCGATCAGCTTTGATTTGATTTTTTATAGTATTTGATGTGTTATTTGGGTTTCCGATACTCCGGGTGACTTTTAGGCAACACTTTGGTGAACATATATGCCAGTCAAAAACTGTTGCTTGACTTAAGTACCCATCGCCGTAATATTTGTGCAACTTTTCGTACGTTTTTGTGGCTTTGGGCTTTATTTTACTTGGAATTTTATGAAAATGCGTTGCTTTATTTTGATTTGTAAAGGGTGTTTTTTTTAGAGGTTTGTTTTTCGAATAGAGATAAAACTGGCATTTTATGGTCAAATCTGGCAACTCTAATGTCATTTATGTTCAGTTTGGTTTGCCATTTCATCATGAACAGGTTGACAAAAGAACAACGCTTGCAAATCGTGCAAATTTATTTCGAAAATAATGGTTCAGTTCGCGAAGTTTACCGCAAGCTCCGTCCATTTTATGGTCGACATAATCGTCCATCAGAGCAATTAATTCGGTTAACCATGGATCGTTTTCGCACTACGTTTACTCTATGTGATAATACGCATCCGCAGAGACGTCGAACAGTGCGCACCGAAGAAACAATTGCCGCTGTAGAGCAAAATGTTGAAGAGGACCCGAATGAATCGATTCGCCACCGTGCACAGCAATTGGAGCTTTGTCCATCAACTTTATGGAAGATTTTGCGCAAAGATCTTGGCTTGCGACCTTACAAGATCCAGCTTGTGCAAGAATTAAAGCCGCGAGACCATGCAATGCGTCGTGATTTTGGTGTATGGGCCGAAAATGAGATTGATCTCGATGCTGATTTTCATCGCAAAATTTTGTTCAGTGATGAGGCTCATTTTTGCTTGAATGGCTACGTCAACAAGCAAAATTGCCGCATTTGGAGTGAAGAGAATCCACATGAGACCCTTGAGACGCCATTACATCCACAAAAACTGACTGTTTGGTGTGCTCTATGGGCTGGTGGAGTCATTGGGCCATACTTCTTCCGAAATAATGCTGGAGAGTCAGTTACCGTTAATGGAGACCGGTATAGAGCCATGATAACCGACTATTTTGTTCCCGAATTGGATGGCATGAATGTGGATGAGTTGTGGTTCCAACAAGACGGCGCTACATGCCACACAGCGCACGTCACAATCGATTTATTGAAGGAAACATTCGATGAGCGCATAATTTCGCGGAATGGACCTGTCAATTGGCCACCAAGATCGTGTGATTTGACACCATTGGATTATTTTCTTTGGGGATATGTGAAGTCGCTCGTCTACGCCAACAAACCAGAAACGTTAGGGGACTTGGAAGCCAACATTCGTGGCGTTATTGCCGACATACGGCCCCATATGCTCGAAAAAGTGGTTCAAAATTGGACCTGTAGAATTGGCTTTATTCGAGCCAGCCGCGGCGGCTACATGCCCGAAATCATATTTAAACATTAATGGCATAAAATTATCCTTCCAATAAAGCCAAATTGATGGACATTAAAACGATTTTCTTGTGTTTTATTTCAATTCGAAGCTCTATACCTCTAAAAAAAACACCCTTTAGATACAATTTTTTTCTATTTGGCTATCATGCGGAGTGACATTACTCAGCCATTTGATAAGTCAGCAATTTTTCACTCGAAATATTTTTTTTTGTCTTAGTGGATTTTAATAATGACCTTGTTGCCCTCTAAAAATGTCGAGCAAACACTTTTCATTTTGAATTGTGCATTGTTATGAATAATATACTGTTCTGAAACTTAAATAAAATTAAAAGAACAACTAGTGTGCTATGAACTTCTCGTCGCATCTACATACTGAGGCCAACAGGTCAATGGGAATGGCTATACCGAATCGCAACCAGGCAAATGAAGACGTATGATTTCTATTGCTGGAGCTTAATACTGTCAACCGTAGATTCATCTCAGCATAATCTGCTCTCTTTTGCCATCAAAAAATTGCACATCCGTTTGAGAGTGTTAAGTTGTTGGACCGATTTTGCTATCAGCTCACAATGCTGGAGAGTTTGATGGCCATGGAAGTGTTCAGTATGTTACGTGATATTACTTTTAATTTTATCAACTGAACTACGTCTTGTCTAGTGTGAAAATATGAAAAGTAAAATTATAGTGTAATAAATAACGTCTCACTTAGACACATTCCTCCATGGTTACAAAAGAAGTGTGAAAAAACTTTTGCCCATGCATGACGAATTTTTTCGGTATGCTTACATGAAACATTCGATTCAGATGCCAATAAACACATGAAAAGTCAAACAACAACAATTTTGTTGTGCCACATGCTTTTTCCGCACGTATTTTTAAAAATCAAAAAAAAAGTTCATTATCATCAAATGCGAATGCCAGTAGCAGCAAATTACCAATCGTATTATAAATGTTGTAAGAATTAAGGTTTTTTCCCCCTTCTTTTTGTTTTTTTCTGCTAACCCCTATATCTGACGTTTGTTTAACATGCGAGCGACCAAAGCAACCAACCGCATGACTTGAGTGACCGACATTTGCGATTAATTTGGCGCGCAACAACATTTTTCATTTTCTTCTACTTGCGTTGCTTACATCGCTGCTTGGCATAAAATAAATGATGCGAGGGCGAAATTACGTCTCCACGCTCCGTGCACCCAGCACCTAACTTGACCATGTGGCTGTCAACGTCGTCGTTGTTGTCGCTTACTATTTCCTAAAAGTAAATAAATTTCTTTGAACGCAAGTGTTAGTGACATACGAGTATGGTGTTTTTTTATCTATGTATGCCTGTAAATGATTGTGTTTGTATGAATGTATACATGTGTGTGTGTCTCTCTATTTATCTGTGTAAAGGTAAACAGTTTTTGAATGATGTACAGGATCGAAGGATACTTGTTTGTCAGCTTGAACTTTGACATATTGTTGGTGATTTTGGTTTAACCTCAACATTGCTGCTGCCATGCGTTTTTTTTTATTCTTTGAAAATTCGATTGACTAGCGCTTGCTCTGTATTTCTGCTTAAGTGGTTAAGTTGTGTTCTTTTGGTTAAATATTTGTTGGGAATAAAGCTGTTTCAATTTAGTTAATTAAGATATATTCTATTAAAGGAATAACAAAGTTTTCTATTGATCTATTTCAAGAATAATAAGTAGCTGATTAGTTGCGAGGCAGTCTCAGAACTTTTTTCGAATATACAAAATTTAAAGACATACCAGCGTGTGTCAACAAGAAGAAAAATTCACGCTTAAGAAATTTACAACATTAAAACGATTCGTTTACTTTCAACTAATTTATTCACAAATGAAATTTACACCCAGCATTTGTTCTACCAGAACCTCAGAACGTGACTAAAAACTGCAGCTTGGAAGTTTGAATGTTGTTTCAACGAACTCTACGTTTCAAAACTGGAAGGTCGAAAAAATATATTGCTTATTAAATGGGATAGCCACTACACTATAGCGTGTGCACACTTATTATCTCAAAAAGTCAGTACACAACTACTTAAGGAAGCAGTGGCAAGTTAAAGTGTTCCTCCAATCTAGACACGGACAAAATAGAATTTTATTAAACATTGTGAAATTTTATTTTATAAAATTTAATAGGTCACAAACAACCACAAGATTAATGTGAGAAGCAAGAAAAAAATAGTTAAAACAAACAAAACTGCGCACTGCGCACAAAATTTTCCCGCTAGAGTTCATCGTTTAATCGAAAAACGAAATAGAAAGCTTCAGAGACTGAAAAGTTTTAAGGATTTTAGCATATAATTAGGCGAAATTAAAATTGAATTTGTATGTCACTTTTATTAAACAAATATTCGAGATCATGCCCACTACGCTCAAGCCACAAAGACGAGTCTCTGTTTACAGTATAGTAAATTATGTTATGTACTTTGTATTATAACCAACTATTGCGCGTAAATCTTTCCTTAACAACTGAAGAAGAGAAATAGCCATTTTTATGTCTGCTTCTTTTGCAATTCATTAAGGTAGAACCAGCTCTTGCAATTATTGATGATTTTAATAACTGCACTGATAACACATATATTTTTCGAAGAAATACCTCCAAATTAAATGAAGTATTTCGTAGAAAATGAAAAATGTATTCAAAGTTTGTTAGCTAAAAAAAAATCATGCAAATTACTTAACAATTTAGTTATTTTCCACATTAATAGCTTATACAATTAAAGACCACATAGCGAAATAAATCTCTAATATCCACCACAGCAATAAAAAATTAAAAAACATTTTTTCCGTGCATCATTTATAATGCGTTGCTGCTGCTGCTGCAAATTAAATTACATAAATTATTGTGCCTTTAATTTAAGCTCATGGTAATCTACGAGACTACAAATTGTTCAACCGCATAATAATGTGGTATGAGATTCACTTTAATTGCACATTAAGTTTTAGTGCTAAAATTTTTTATAAGTAAATAAGCGTTATGCATCATATATTATAAATTTACTATATATTGATCAAATAAATATAAAAAGAAAATTTTTTTTTATAATTAGAAACAATTTTACATAATTATTTATATATGGGGTGTAAGCAGAGACTTAAATTGCACTAAAGTTTAAAATTTAATTTCAAGAAATCTTACTACGCTGCATGTAATCCATTTCCTTCTGGGAGTTACCAATACACACAAATGCGTATAATTTACTCACAATGTGCAATGCATAAATTAAACGTCGCTCATACGCCTACGTGCACTGATGTTGGCTTGCGAGTATGAAGAAAGAAAAACAGAAATTATTCGTTCACATGATTTCTTTGCTCATGTAACGATGTCAATGTGATTCTGCAGTACTTCTTAACATCGTAGTTGATCCAAATACATATAGTGACCACAACGCATGACATGAATTAAAATGTCCTACATTTGTTTGTCTAAGTTCTGCCTTAACGACTGCCTTAAATTAACTATGGTAACGAAAGACATACATAAATATGTAGTCAGATTATCACCGCAAAGTGTTATAATTTCTTGGCAAAAGTTGTTTGTATTTTGGTGTAGCTATTGCTGCTGGTTGCCTTTAGTGGCCAGTTATTAAAGTCAATAGAATGTTGCTTCGTTTGTGGCCTACCCTTAAGTCTTATTGCTAAACTGCCACATTGTTATTATTAATTTTGTTATTACGTACCTTATCGTTGCATTCACATAGTGATTTTATACTTGAGCAAATATTTATTTATTTTATTATTTTTTGATTAACTCTCCGCAAAAATGTATTATAAGTATGAGTGGCTGGTTTTCATTGCCAATATTTGTATAGTTTCGAAAATTTGTATTAAATTAACATTGGAAATAAAATATTTTGTAAAGTTTTAGCTCAAAAAAAAGATCTTTTGAATTTGTCTATGTTTGTCTTTAAAAACTTTAGATAGTTTATCAAAACCAGGTCCGCAAAATCACTGAATTTATTGTCGTCAAAAAATGCAAAACACAAAAATTTAATTTTTCTTACGAAAAACCTCCCCAAATATTTTCTATTTACAAATAAAAAAATAAAATAAGGAACTGACATCGTGAAGTTCAACTCAGGACAATGAACCACTTGAGAGGCGTTTGATGAAGACTAAAACATGTACAAGCCTTACGAAACGTTTACGCGATATTTTCAGCGATTTTGACTTATAGCCGCAGTGTTTCTACAAAGATATCACACTTTTCTATACATTTAAGATTATACCTCTAGATGAATATCCTTATGAGTACTTAAAACTACATATCAATTGCGCCCATAGAGACTTTCCTAGGTTGCTTCAATTTTTGCACAGAAATTCGCAAATTTTTTACAAAAACTATGTCAAGGTCTTACGAAATCTGTAGTGTTAAGCTTAAACAAAATTTGGTTCGCATTCTCATAAATTTCAAGAGTTTGTTTTGTTACATCAATTACATATATTAAAAAAGCTAAAAACTGCACGCGGTATATTGAAAATAGCCAAACTTCTGTATGTTTTAGTTTAATTTTATCAAACAAATTGGAAACCCATTGTAATCAATATCTGCGATATGTACTCTTTATTAAAATCAAATGAGAAAACTGTGATTGGTTCAAAGGCAACCAGCAAAATATTCAACAATCAGCATGTCCTACTCATATATGCATTATGCATCTAAATTTACACAAATCTCCTGTGTTTAATTTAAAATGTCATTAAAACATGAGATAATGTAAAATGAACAGACATAATGCGTTATGTCATGCAGCACAATGTTATGCATTAAATGCATACCACCCTGTCATGTTCATGTAGCTATTAAAACGCCCTAAAATGTTTTACAATTTTCGCGTTTATTCACCATCGTAAAATGTCTCATTTAGTTCAGCTGAAGCATAAAACGGCACATGCACCGAAAGGAAAGCAAAACAAAAAAAAAAGATCTATTCATTTTCAATTAAGCCAACAGCGCGCCATTAGGCCAAATGCATAAAAGCAGTAAGTTTTTTTTTTCTGGGAATAACAAACAAACCGTTATTCCATGGATGCGAATGTAAAATGTACTCAACACTTCCACTCAGAGCTATCGACAACAGCTGTGAATACAGAGCTCATGCTGACAAGACCAAGAACATAAGAGCAGCTTGTCGAAAATAAAAAAGTAGGTGTTGTTGTACGAATGTATGCATGTAGATAATGCTCCACAAAACCAAAAACCAGTAACCAACCAGGATAACAAATCCAGTGCTCATTTGTGCATACATCAAAATTCTTAACCTCTCTCAGACGGTCTAGGCATAATTTTGATTTTAATAAAATTTTAAAAAACATTGCATTAAATTTCTCAGTTAAGACTTTTAAGCTGAACAAAATCGTAGGAGAAATACTGATTATCCAAGCTTGAAACCAATTTTTGGTCACATGCAGTCACAGTACTAGATAGTTCTTATGGATACGAAGTTGGTGCGTCACGTTTTTACTTATGCTGCAAGTACGATAGCAGTAACATTTGAGAATATTAGTTTTTAGCGACTGATAATTTATTATATTAAGAATTATTACATTGAACTTGCAGTCAGGGGTTCGATCCCATGTACAACATTAACCAAAAACTGGTCTGATGAGGCTATGTATATACATATGAGAATGTGTATATATGTGGTAATAGCCGAAACATATGTGACCAATTACCAGGTTAAATTGTTCCATTTGTTATCTTTGTCATGTTTGTTGAATAAAAAGCATTGATCAATTAAGTAAAAATTTTACGATCATATTGGTCTTTGCAAAATGACTGCAAGTTCAATGTAGTAACATTTGACTACAAATTTCACTCAACGACTGTTAATAAGATTAGTTTGGTTCCGAATTATACAAATATATCTAAGTCGTTTCTTTGGCCTTCAGAGTTTTTTATTTGAATGGAGTGTATCTGAAAAAAGAACATTGAAAAAGTCAAAAATGCCTTAACAAAATGATTTGCGTACTTTTTTTGAAAGAAGTATTTTTTGTTAAGGTTTTGTTAAGCTTACAAATATCTTTCAGACTTTCGTAGTTTCATGGATGGGTTAAAAAATAACTTTGTTATTTATTTTCATTTTACAGAAAATGTTATCTCCAATGGCAAAAAGCAATTACTTCACTTGCTAAGGTTTAAATTCTACGCCGCCGCACGAGGGTTAACATAGTGAGGACAGTAACATGACACTGGAATACATGTGCTTTCAACTATATACCAAATAGATCCAAAAGGATATACAGGAATGTCATTTCAAATGCATTTAAAACAGAACTCTTCAGTTGCCATTGTATTTGTGTGTGTGTATGAGTGTGTGTGTGTGAAATAAAAAGTTAGTCATTAGGTCTTTTAGACAATTTGATGAAAAAACATGGTACTGCATTGCCGACGACATTGAAGAAATTCTGCCTTTTTAGTTTGTTAGCAGTACGGTGTTTGTGCTTGAAGAACAGTGATGTGAGCAGACATTTATTTCGTGCTTTAATTAGAAATAAAACAAAATTAATAACAATGAAACACTATAAAATAAAAAAACTAAATTTTTTCGTATGTGGTGCACAAAATCCATTTTCGAGCTCTTTCCATGAATTGGTGGAAATCAAAACTTTTCGAAAATGGACTGAAATCGACATATAATCATACATTATTTTTTTCCAATATCACACACATCTGTAGCTGTGATTGAAATGCTATGAATCTGAACTGTGCAACCTTTTGCTACAATGTTGATTTTATAAATTTTGGCTCAGTTGAGATTTATGGAAATCAAAAATATCAATCTGTCGCATGAAGACAGAGAGAGAGAGTTAATAGATTTGTGACTTTTGAAAATAATTTTTGTAGATATCTGAGTTGGGAATATGGCATTTAGACGCAGTGAATCAATAATTCATTCAAAATCTTTGGAGGCTAATGCAAATGAAGAAAATGTTCTTAAAAAATTATTGAATGGTAATGCAAAATTGAAATTATATTGCATTAATTTTTGAAAAGTTTAATCCATTGATATTGTTTTTTATAACTATATTTTTTATAAATAAACATACCATGCATTTTTAATGCTAAGCATTTGAAATAGTTCTTAAGAAAAAATATTCACTTTTCATAGCCTTATATGCTACGAAATTTGCAGCACCATTTTATGGAACGTGAAATGCCGATTCAAGTCTACGTAGGCAATGCGATAATTTGTTATGTTCATAACCATAGAAACAAAAAATTTATGTAGGATTTTACATTTTTTCGGGATAGCCTTTTATTTGGCAGATTTATTTTTTTGCTCAGGAACCAACAGTAGTAAGACAAAGCCAATATTAATAACTAGTGATAACCCGCGAAAATCGGGTGTGTGTTCTGTACACACTAACCAGATCTGAATTTTAAAATTGGCTTTTGACGAACCCTTACTGGTTTCCCGGTCTTGGTGGAATTTTTCTACAAACACAAAAATTTTTCTTAATACTTCGCGTTTTCATTGGAAATTAGAAATTTAATTTTGCTTTTTTTTATTAAATATAAGTAATTTGGAAAAAATACGAACAGTGGCGAGCATAAATGGCTGAATTTTCGTTACTTCCATACTTACCGTGTCATAACATTGTTAATAGTAGAGCTAGTTTAACAAAAATTTGGTGTCTTACTATTCATTTATTTTGAAAAAAGATTTCGTATAAAAAAAGTTAAATAAAAAACATAAACGACTTCAGCTTTAAAAAAACTTATAAAACCAAATCGTCCATTTTTGCACGTTGTTATAAAAATGTATTTAAATGCAAATTTTTACTATTTCGTCGAGAGCCCTTTGTTTTTTCTCACGCTTTTAATGCACTTTTAATAGGCATACTTTCTACTAATTTCTCTATGATATCATTTAATAAATAAGAACAAAAATAATAAATTAAGAACAAAATGCAAAAAACATTAAAGATGTTATGTAGTGGTAAGTACTGATGTGACAAACATTCATCCATTTGTGCTCGCCACTATATGTGATTTTAAAAAAGTAAGGACTTTTTTTATTTTTTTAGTAAATATGAAATTTTTAAAATCTAATCCTTAAAAATGTTTCATCAACTTTTCCCTGCTACGCGTTTTGTTGACAGATATCTAGTCACGTTAGTTTAACTCAATTTCGAAAAAAAAGATGACGTTCTCTATGATTCTAAGCCCGTAATATATCACGGCAGAGGCCAACTAAATTAACAAAACTAAATAGTTTTTTCCTTAAGCCAGGTTGGTTTTTACTGAATTATAATAAATAGTTCAAGCACGGTCCTACAATCTTTGTGAGCCATTATATAGGAAAAATAAATTTTTACATAAAGCCATGGGAGAATTTTAATCTTGTTGTAGTTTTATAGATTTATAGTTTTATACTAAGCCTTTAAGAGTCCTAAACATATTTGTATAAGGTATTCCTTCTGAAAATTTTATTTGGAATTTTCCTTGAATTGTGTCACTTCGGACATGCTACGCCAAAGGCATTTTACCCATAAACATCCACCCGAGGGTTTTTAAAACATGCACTTAGAATTTTTAAAAAATTGGGTGGAACGTTCAAGAGTAGATATGAGAAGATTGGTTTCAAGGGAAGGCTAAATTTAGTTTAAGATTTAAAGTAATACCCCGCACGTAAAAAGTAAGAGTTTTTTGCAATCACCCATGCATGCTCGATTTCAATGATTTAGGAGTCGTTCAAGTATTACGTAACGCAATTTTTGAAGATTTTAACTCCCCTCTCGCATGTAACGAGCCGTAATGTTTTTCTGTACCCACCCTCCTCCCCTCCCCTAGATGTTTCGTATCACCCAAGTGGCCATGTTTACCTAACAGCGAGTGTTTTTCTCTTCGCTATGGCAAGGCTTTGGTAGTTAGCCAGTGCATTGCTTGAAAAAATTGATAAAAATAGGAAATCTTTCCACGCTTATATATCTCAGCTTTTGGTTAACAGATCTCGTAGGTGATAATTTCATGGTATTATTTATTGCTGTAGATAATCTAGATCCCGTAAACTTTTATCATTTTAATAAAACATTTTCATTGTTGTTATTCAATAAACATATAAAGAAAGCGTTTCATTATACACACCTAATTTAGAATCACTCTAACTAAAGAAGTTTCACTTCAAGAACAATGTTAAGTAACTCGTCGTTCGACACCCCCTCCCCCCTCCCCATAACATGTGTAACACGAAGTTGTTTTTCCCTTGCTCTTTATCATCAAATATCAAGATACACTTACATTACGCACGCACACACTTATTCAACGCTTAATTGGAAAACAATAACAATTAGAGAGGGAGAGAGAGAGTAGAAGGTATGTACATTTTTTTCTCCTCGCTATGGCAAGGCTTTTGCAGTTAATCAGTGCAATGCTTGAAAGAGTTGAAAAAAAAAGGAAATCTTTCCACGCCTATATCTCAGCTTCTGGTCAACGGATTCTGGATCCAATAATTTTCCGCAACTCTGCTCGATGAGCACTTCAATTTGATATAGCATTTGTTGCTGTGGCTGTTGTAGATCGCGTCAACTAAGCCTTACCTTCGAGGAATAAATATATAGATTTACCTTTTATTTTCCCACTTAGGTTTGGTCACTGAAGTACTTAGTCGTTTTCACTTGGTACTGGAGTGGTAGTCTCAAACGCAGCAATCGAAACGTTAGGAAAATATTTCCGCTGACCCGTTGAGTGAAACACTCGAATGTAAGGTCGTTGTCACGTGATATTCGTGTGCGAAAACGAATAACTGCGAGCAGACAACTGGAGAGCTAGCTCAGCAGCATCAGAGAAGCCGCATAGCGGCCAAATCGCAGCCGAAATCCTAAGTATCATCAATCGATGAAGCAAAGCTTTACCTTCTCTATATTAATTGTATACATATAGATACACCATTTTGTTTCTAACAAAAAGTGAATAAAGTGGATTACAAAGCAAAACTAAATAATCAAAACTTTCAATATCCCCCCGCGTTAGCCACCTGCAAATATAAATTTTTGTACACGAATTTTGGACGCCGACGAGCCGAGACCCTGGCTGAAAGAGTTATAAGATTTTTTCCGTTGCTATTGGGTTTCGAACCAACTCGAACTCGAATCTTTTGTGCCATTTAATATTCATAGTTGGCAGTGTGCAAAAAAGATGGCAACGATATCTCTTCTCCTATTGCAAGAAAATTTGCAGAAGTCTTTAAAAATGTTCGTAAAACTTTCCATTGATACTCTACTACGATCCAATTGTTTAAAGTTTCACAAAACATTCATGAAAAAAATCAAGTACTTAGCGCCGAAGCCAAAAATGTTTAAATTGAAGAGAAACATTTTTGAGTAGGATTCAAAAAGAGCTCATATTGAATCAAAGCGATTTCAAACATAATTGAAATTAACAAAAAAAAAAGTTTAAAAAAAAGGAATTTAAAATACTTTGCAACTTCAACACAGAAAAGAATTTGAATTTTTTTTTTAAGGAATCCTGTACCTTAATTCAACATTGTATTATAAAAGAACCTGGTTCATATTATACTTATAATTAAAATTAATAAATTTAAATTAAAATTGAAATTAAAGTAAAGTTAAAACATTTCTTTCTATTTTCAATTTTAAATTTTGCGGAGTTAAGTCAAAAAAAACATTTGCAATGCCATGTTTTTCTGTTTGACTGCTTACAAATTGTTTTCATATATTTCAAATATTGATTTCAGTGGGTGATTACGTTAGTCTGTGGGCTTCAAAACAAATGAGCAGGTATACAAATCCTGCTGTGCAACCAATTGATGTGCATAGCATCTTATTATAAAATCTTTCATATTGGCTGCGGGTTGTGTTAGAGACATATTAGAATATTATTTACAAATTACGCACATAGAACTAATTAAGATTTCTTACTTTTTTATTTGATTGAGGGAATTTAATATTTTTATTTTATTTCGCTTCTTTTTCTTTTTGTTTGTTACTTTTTATTTTGTTTCTATGACACAATTGAGCATTCGTGCAAAATTACTATGACAAGTTGTTTCACTTGGGATTGGTAAGGCCAATCTTTCGAGTTTTGACATTGCAAGGGAGCTTAAGTAGCGATTTTTTTTTTGTTTTTTTTTTCGTGGCCACTTTGGAAGCTCTACTAGGGGTGGAGTAAGACTGCAGGTTTTTTTTGATTATCAAGCTTAGTTTGTTGCTTCTTAACGTAAATCAAACCCATAATAAAAATGAATGACATGATATGAACTTAATAGTCCGAAATCCATTAGAGAGTCAAAGTTTGGTTTTGACCAAAAGATTATCTAAAAATTTGCCTATAATTCGTTTTTAGTAACTTGATTGGGAGTGCTTATGTCACAAACTCTTTAGAAACCTAAGCAAACATAAATAAATGTCACAGCCGAAAATTGCTTAGTTTGAGATATGCTGACAACATAACTTGTCTTAAACCATACAAAACGTAACTGGAGACTACTAAATATATGAAATCAACAAAAATTAAACATTAAATTTTAATGAATCAACTGTTGCTGTTGCACTTGCCCTTTGCCAGCAACAACATTTATTTTGGCACACTCTCAAATGTGCACTTTGTCACTTGCAATTGCAAAATGACTTCTACCAGCATCAAATTATTTCTTCTGAGTTCTTATGACCCAACCATAGCAACAGTCGCGCTAACTTCAGCATCAAACGACCAGCAGAATCATCCAGATGTGCACAGCTGCACAAGTCCATGCATGAAGTGCAACTTTCAAGTGTTTCGCAGTTGTTGGGCGCGCAGCCAAAAACTTTGCAAACAACATTTACAAAAACAAAAAAAGTTGCAAATAATACCAGAAGAAAGTACAACAATAATTTGAAAGCAACTTGCACATGTTATCCATAAAAATATTCAGCTTAAGCTGCAATAAATAACTTTACTGTCGAGTTTTATTGTCCTGTTGCAAGAAAATGAAAGCAAAAATATGCGCATTATCAAATAAGAAAAATTGCAGCAAATCTTTGATGTGGCCAGTGGAAATAGAGAAGAACATTTTCTAAAAAAAAGACTTAAAATATTTTAAAGAAATTTTCTTGACTGCAGTCAAAAAGCTATCAGCCAAAAGCATAGACAGTTAGCAACAAATTACCAAATGCATTTTAAATTTTATAATTATTACACACATATTCTTACTTATATACCCAAGTGTAAACTTAATTATATATTCACCCCACAACCTCCCTCCCACTTCACTTTATCAAGAGAACACAAGCTCGTACAATAAAACACATAATCATTTTTCGCACATTTTAATTGCAAAGGAAACAAAGCTCAGAACAGAGCAACTAAAAAAGTTACGGACATCCTTGACCTATTCATTGACTTCCTGTGCACATCCTGTTGGCAAACACTTGGTAAAAGTGTTAAATTAAACATTAGATAAAAGCAAGAAACTGCAAAGGAGGGTGCAGCAAGAAAATGAATATAAATTTTCATTACATAAGACAGTCGGCACACAAACACATAGTGAAATAAGAGAGTCCTCCTTCGCCCCGCACGTCGTTGGTCCAATGGGAGGTTACTTTAAGAAAATTATCTATTTGCGTTACACTTCCGCCTTTATGTCAGTGTTTTTGCCACTGCATTTAAACAGCCATTATTAAAATTTTACTCTCTTTCTTTTTTTTTTTTTTTAAATAAAAATTAGCCTGCTTTATAAGTTTAACCCCAACAGGCAGCAGCAGCCTCAACCTCTTGGCCGACTTGACACCAGTGCCTCATTTATTTTTACAATTTTCTCGATGTTTCCTTTTTTTTTCGCTTTCATTTTATTTTCTTTTGCTCTGCTTTTCTTTTGTGCAACACGAGCATGAGTTATTTGCGCATTTGCTCTTGGTTTTATTTTTAGTTGGTAGCATCCTTTTAGAAACTTCAACGTACAACTGGTACTATAGTGCTATTTATGCACCCACACTCTCACACAAACGTTAGTATGAGATGAGAGAAAGTAATATAGACATGTATACTTATGTAGCATGCATGTGTGCACAGTGGGTAATTATGCAGTTTGGTTGGTTAAAATGCATTTTTATATATACTTCGCCGCTGCTAAAGAAATGAACCGATTTTGATGAAATTTGGTATGGAGATAGATTGATTTGAAATGACGGGGTCCCACCCTTAACAGGAAATTATATTTTCAGTGCTAAGCCAATGAACAGATTTTGATGAAATTTGGCATAAAGTTAGATTTCACAGTGAGGAAAGATATTTTCACATCTAAAGCAATGGAGCGACTTTGGTATGGAGATATAATAACAAATTATGGATATGTTGTATAAAAACTTTTTCCAGTTATAAGAGCTAACTTTTTGCTATACAAAAGAAGAACACGGCGAAAAGTTGATTTTGAGGCGTTTAAACATTTTGAAACGATTTTAAGCTTCGTAGGTATAATTTAAAGGTTTTCTATTGAGTTAAAGTCAAATTATTTATGAAAAGAAACTTTTTGTCAGATTTATTCCTTTATATTCGTCATTTTTACAATTTGTCCACATGGTATTTTTTTTTATTTTCCTTACGGTTTTCTGAACAATTTATGTTGTGAAAAATTATTCAGGCAAAAAATATTAAGTGTTCAATGGCGCCATGCTCTCTTACCAAAATTTGTTTATGAAAAGTAAGCAAAGTGAAATCAAAAAAATAAATAAAACTTAACAAAAGTTGTTACGATATATACATATATACTCGAAAATATCCCTGAAAGCCGACTGGAATTTTAACTAGCTTGCAGATATGGTTACAAACTTAATAAATTATTTATATTACTGAATTTATTTTGTTTTTGCTCTCATTAAAGCTACGAAGCTATTTCTATGGAAATAGATCTGATTTAAGTTTTAACCAAAGTTTAATAAGACCACAAATAACAGTTTTTATCAAAAATAACTCTTTAATTCTGCCATTGTATTCCAATGAAGCTTATATCCTTATTGTCCTAAGCCATTTAGTCTTTTTTCCGCTGTTTTTTTGCAGCTCTACCACTACTACCACCACCATGGCAACTGCTACTCTCAACGCAGCCAATGTTGCCTTTGTCAGTGTTGAATTTATGGAATTGCCTTTGGTTGCAGTTTCTGCATTGTTCAGCTACTACTGCGGTGCTGTTGCTACAACATTTCTTGTGCTTGTATGTGTGTAAGCCTTAAGCAGAGCTGCATTCATTTTTTATGAATTAATTTTTTTTATAAAACATTTTTCATTTTCATCAATTTATTTTTTATTTTGTATTAGCCGTTACTTTGACTTAATAGCTATGCCCAGCAAACATTTTTAAACGTGCAAGAGTCTTGCTCAAAAAATCAAAGATAATGATTACAGGCGATAGCTTCTTTGAACGGAAATGTACAGAGTCAGCGATTCGCATGTGACTCATAATCTTTTAGTGGAACTATAGACGCATTGTCATAGATGTGGAAGATTTAAAACTCATCCAAATGTTTACTGGGGGACATTGTGTTGGTGTGCCTTTGTTTATGTATGTATGTGTGAACTTTGTTGCATATAATCGGTTTAATGTGTTTAAGCTCCCTTCCATTTATCTTTGAATTTTTCAGCTTAAACCACGTTGCAGCCACAAATGTCGCGTGATTTATAGAAATTTCATCGTTAATTCATCGTATTGAAATAAAAATTTCCTAGTGGATTTTAGTAAAATACTTTTTACTGAAATTTTTTTAAATTTGTTAAATATTTTCGGACATTTTAAGGTATCTTAATTACATGAAAAAAAATTCTTTCACATTATTTCTTATAAAAAAAAACTTTATAATATTTGTCATATGATTGAGGAAGAAAAATAAATGCACACTTTTAGGAAATTAATTTTATAAGGAAAGAACCACAATAATGAAGTAACAACTGTAGTCAGCTCAACACATTCCAACTAATTGCACGACATTAGTGGAACATTTTCGGTTTTTTTCAATCCAGTATGCAGTTTATGGAACAACACAGTTCAGTGAGAAGGGAAATTTTCGCTACCACTAAAAATTTATTTTATACATTTTCAGATGTTCTGGGTTCGTATCCGAAGTCACAAGAGCCAATTTTGAGGAAATTTTAGTTCAGGTTCAAAAAATCATAGCTTTTTGCATCGTATAGTTGATTGAATTTACCTTTTCAATGTGAAATAAAGTTATTTTAATTCAAAGTATTTTTCTTTAACATGAAGTAAGTAGTTGTGTTAACTTTTCCCGAAAGTTTTTCCCAAAAGCAAAGTATTATATAAAAAACACCAAAACTCATACTAAAAATTCAAATTACTGTGACAAAAAGGAATAACTGCTTAAGTCGACTTAAGCAGGAAGGGAGTTGATGCCAATTATCCATAAGATCTTGGTAAAACTCGCTTTCCGTTTTTTGGCAACATGAAGACCTAACCAAATACTAACAATTTGCGTCAAAAATAAAGAGCAATTGCATCCACAACTAATCGAAAATTTACCTTGACTCTATTCGTGCCTAAGTCGACTTATGCAGTTTTTCTTTTTCACCACAGATTTTACGGAAAGAATGTGACTTATTGAAACTTGCTGACTTAAAATTCATGCTTGTCACACCCCAAAATATTAAAAAATATCATTATTGCTAACGTAAGGATTTTTATGTAGCATAGTACTATTAATTTCTCATATGCTCAGTCAAGTTGTTTATTTTATCGAGCATAACACTTAATTGGATCGATTATATAAACTTGCATACATAAACACACACACATACGCACAAGTTTATGGTAAATTTAATGGAAAATACACATGCACATAGGATTTATTAAAGCTTAACGCAAAAAGTTAAACAAAAATTCAAAATTTAAAGCAACGAAATTACTGAATAGCTGCTTTATAAAATCAAAGATCTTATAACAGCAAATTTCTCTTGTTCATTTAAAATCACACTACTGCATACATACAAAAAACTTTGATGTATGCGTGGGCTATTGTGTTTAAGTTTAGTACAAATAGCTACATGCTAATTGCATATGTTACTGAACAGCATTAACGAACACTTGCAGAGCTCTGCATATAAGTATTTACATTGACGTGCACTTATGTTACAGACATATCGCAACACACACATGCATAGATACTGTGCCTATTCAACGAGAACATATCAAATTTCAATTTATTATATGAGTTCTTACATAGAAAAGCACAACTTGATATGACATTATCTAAAAACTCGTGTATGTGCTAGAGATGAGCGCGTATGCATTCCTACGCAGCTATGAAACATTCGCTAGAAAACGAACAACGAATCAACACTTACCAGCAATCATACGAAATGAATGCATGTACGACAGTTGTCAGCGAAATGTTATGAGTTTCGCTGCTCACGACTGCGCGAACATCAAAAAGGCAATGAAAAAGCAGCGAAGGGTAAGCAGCATTCGAAATACTTCAACTGTTGCGGGATGGAGCTTCTTGCCGCAAAGCAAAAAAAGTGGCAAATTTCTTTACTGATTCTGGCATTGAAGTGCTTTCTTGGGCTGGAAACTGAATGAAAACTTATGAGCGATTGTGAAAATCAAAATTGAAAATGGAGACCAAAGTGAACTTAACTAAAGTGCTGGTAAAAATTTGGCACCATAAAAAAATACAAATCATTAATAGAAAGCGTGCCCGTGCGGCCCAAATCAATCATAAATAACAAGTTAAATTACCAGATCGATTTGTGGGGTTATTTAAAGTAATTCGTATGCATCAATTTATAGCAAACCTCAAAAGAAATGAAGTTAGAAATTGTAAGCCAAATTCGAATCAAGTATCGGGCATTGCGCGTGAAGCGGACAATAAAAAAAATTCGATTTTGAGATTTGTTCTTATTCGATCTAACTCAGCTGCTAGAAGCTGGATTCACATATTTTTTTTTACATGAGGCACAGTTGTCAAGTTAGGGCCTTCCTAAAATTGAAGTAATATTAAAAAGGAGTTTTTCGTAATAAACAAATTTACAACAAAATATTGAACATAGTAACTTTAAGAGCTCATTTAATGCTTGGACCTAGAAACAAAGATTAAAAATTGTTCTACTTAGCAAAATGTGCAGTATTGAGTTGCGTGTTTTTGTTACATTCATGTGTTCAATTAGACTAAGCATTAAACCGTATTGGTTCATTAAACTCTGGAAACAAAAATCCAATATTATGATTTTACTTTTTTTTTGTTAGCTAACACGCAAAAACTTTTGTAGCTGCTGCTTTAAGCAGCTTCACAGTCAATACAACAACAACACGATTGTGGCAAGAACAAATTACATATTAACACGCAAACTATCTTATGGATAACATTTTGCCTGAGTTGAATAAATTTAATCTGCTGCTTATGGTCAACACAGGTAGTAAAAGTGGGAACGTACAAAAATAACGATAGAATGAAAGATGAGTGTCTCTAAGAAGAAAGGAATGCACTTACAAGATGCTCTATACCTGACAAAATGAAAGATGATGGAATTAAACATGATAGATGTAGTAAAACGAAGGAAAATTCAGAAATTAGCAAGCAATAAATTTGTCAGTGAAGTAAGAAAACTTAGTTTACGAGAAATTGCATTTATTACGTGTTATGTGGTTTGTACACATAAATAAGTTTGTGTAGATTTTATATATTCGGCACTTTAGTGAACTATATCCATTTTGAATGAGTTGACAAATGTTTTACTGAAAGATGATAAATTACTTATGATGAATCAATTCTTAATATTTTATGTCTGAGTATTTGGTATATTTATGTCAAAAAATATCTTTTTTTTTTTTTCAAATAGAAATTATAAACCATAATTGTGTCTAGCATGACCTTTAAAATAATGCTGTTTCTAAATATATTTCTTTAATAAAGTGTGATTCAAAATGTTAAATCTTCAGTAGACTGTTGTTTCTCTTCTTGAAAGTGAGTGTTCCATCAATGTTAACACGCACCTACCTAGAAAATATCTTCTCACAGCTATGTATATTAATCCGATATGGATGAAATATTGTATTTAGATTGACTGAGTCCTAAGGAAAAGTAATTGTTTTTAAACACAGCTAAATTAATGACCGGTTTTAATGACGTTTGATATGGATATATATTGATTCCATGATTTTTATTTTTGTGAGCAATGGCAATAAACCAGGTAAAATTGTACTTAATTGTTTTGTATTGTCTGTTTAATGATTGAATTTGAACCAGTGAGCTATAGTTCCAATAATTCACCAAGACTAAGTCTCACAAAAATTAGTCTCTCTGATTTAAAAACCTTACGCTTCAATTTTTAAGCTCAAAGAAGTTTTTAACACTCCAAACGTTTTTGTTTTAAACTGTCGCAAAACTCTAAAATTAAGCTTCCATTAAACGTCTTACTGAAAAGCGTTTGAACCGGCTCATATTGATCTCTGAGCAGATTTTTAGCACTGTTGCACAATAACTACACAGCTTACTAACTTTCACAATAACGAGACTTCAAAATAATCTGAATGAAAGGACATACGAAAAATTTCTTCAATATCAAAATTTCAATTAAATTCTATGCCAATTTTGCTACAGGGTGCAATTCAGCTTCATTTTCAATGAGAAAAACGCAACACAATCCCAAATTTCCATTTCAAAAATCTGCTATTGTAAATAAGTCAAATCCGACAATGTGCTGCATTCACTGAAGTGAAAAGTCCGTAAAGTCACTCATTTAGCAGAAATATCTGAATCAGGACAATCAAAACAATGACATCGAAAGCATCGATGGTATGTGATTTGTGTTTTTTTTTTTGTTCTCCTTCATTTGCATGCTGAACGTTCAGTTGGTTGATTTAAAAAAAACAGAGCCAGAATGAAAAACACAGACTGCAATGAGTGCATTTTCATGTTTAACACCGTTCATTGTGCAATACAATGCACAAAAGTGTAAATCTGCTGGAGCGGTGGACAATCATGCATACCCTATAAGGAAATTAGTCACTTTATGTTTATTCTAAACTTGCTTTATTCGGATCAAGGCACTGAGCAACACATAAGATTTTAATTGCAAATTATCACTGGCTTAGATCTTAACTTATATTCACATTTAATCAGCGCAAAAATAGTTAAAACGGCGAAACAGCGGGTATGGCTGCAACTTTCAAGGCAAAGTTGTTCTTGTTTTTGATCATTTTATCTCAAATTGCGCAATCGAATGCTTAATAAAAAAAAAAAACAATTAAAAAAATTCTGCCAATGTCGGGTTCGAATGTTGTATGTGTCTATTTAGGAGCAACAATTTTCCCACAAAAAATCAGCTGTGAGTACTCTTTTTTTTCTACTTAAACATTGAGCTTCATTGCATCTATAGTTTGAATCGCGCAATTATTTCTCAGTTGGGTATCTTAACACACATGCATGCAGAAAAACATTTACACACACATGCAACAAACGAGACATTGAACAACGTTGTTAACAAAGTAAAAGCAAACGTTGAGAATTTGAAATTTCTGACAAGCTGTCATTCAAACTGACAACAATTGTGAAAGTTCTTTACTTCTTGCTCACACGTTTAGTCCTGTCTTTCTTTTTTTTTTTGTATTTTGTCTTTTTTTCTCACAATGCAATCACAGGTGAATTATTTGCATAAGCGTCGGTATTAGTGTGGGTATTTACCTAACTCTGGCTGTGCGGCTGCTCAGTATTTTTGCATTTAAATTTGCAATGTTGTTAGCGAAAATGAAAATCTGCGGAATACGTAACCTCTTAGGTATCCTCTTAAAGAAATCGACATTTTAGAGCAAAGCAAACAGTTGACAAAATACATAGACATTCATTGCAGTTTTATATTAAAAAGGTTTGACTGAACAAAAATGTATAGAATCGCAATGGTTTTATTATTTTTGAATTGTTTTGGAAATTCTCATTTTAGTGTCTGAGCAGCAGCATTTATAACTTTAAGATGAATTGCAATTTTATTTAAAATATACTAAGAAATTTACATAAAAAATAAAATTCGATTTACATTAATATTTTAACTTTGACATGCAAAAACGAACAAACCCTAAGGTTTAAAGCAACATATATGCAAATGTATGGGTATGCGGACAGATATCAAATATTATGTGCATAAATATTTAAACTGTTGCTGATGTGCACAAAATTCTCATGTATACCATTAACTTTCTGATACCTTACCGCGAGCTCTACGCTGTTGTTGGAGCACTCATAAATACCCAGTGGGAAAAAGTTTAACAATTTTTTGATAGGCGTAAAATGAATCTATTTCAACAATTCTTAAAATAAACTTTAAATTTTTTTGTGATTGAAAGCTACCCAAAAAACTCACTGTACTTCAGATTTTAATTTTGTTCATGATTTGATAAAAAAAAGAAAAACCACTTTTAACAAACTTTCCACAATCTCTCACAGAGCACAACATTCATTCTTAAATCCACACAAGTGTGTCTACAGTCTCATGTTGTAAATTGCGCATGTTAGTGTTAACGTTTTTATTACTGTTGCCAGTGACCCGAACACCAACAGCAACAACAGAATGCTGTTGTATATCAAAATAATTCATATCATTTCTGTGTTTCTTTTTGTATTACAAATAAAAGTTAAAAATGAAAAATAGAAATGTGAAAAAATGGGATCCAAAAAACATAAAAACTTGGTTGAGAAAAAAATAGTAAAAGGGAAAACAGGAACTACGAGCAGCACCAATTTAAGCTTAAAGTGACATTAAACACGTAAGCGAGATACGTGTGGTATTAAAGAGTTTACACAAAAAAAGCGTAGCATACAAAAATGGGCACAGGAGTAAAATCGTGAAAGCTTAAATGCGATTGTGTGTATAGGCGCATTTGTATTTGTGTGTAGCCGTATGCATGTAACTGACGTGATATGTTGAATACAAAAGGGTTATGTGAGCGTAGTTTGTTTAAGTTGTGACCGATTCATGAAATTTAAACTTCTTTTTTTTTTGTTTTTTGTTGCCAAAAAATTTATTAGTTTTTGTTCACCAAAATTTATTTTAACATTAAAAATAAAGAATATTAAAGACAAAATCATGGCATTGCATTGGAAAATAAAACTAAATAGCTTGAAATTTATACTTCTTTCGGAACAGCCACGCGTAATTGTCAAGTCTCATTAATTTTTTATTTGGATAACGTTTTTATCGGTAACACGCTCACTTATCTACTTAATTTCATCTAAGTTTCGTCTAAGTCATGTCATTGTAACTGTATTTCTGTACCTAAACCAAATGGTGGAAAAACGAATGACAGATTTTTGTTTCTTTATGAATAATAATATGAAACAAACTGTTTGCGCCGTTCACAAGTTTGATCTAGGAAGCTGAAATTTTGAGAAAATTTTCTGCATATTTAAAAAAAAAACCCTTTGGGGTGCGTTTTGTCCACACTTTCGGACACACGAGAAATGTGAGCGTTGATTGACAAGAGTTGGCGGCTCCTCCCATAGTACTCAAATATCTAAAGCGCTATATCTTGGCACCTAGAGCAGACTTTTTCAGCGTTTTAATGTATCGGTTTTTTCGTTAAATTTCTACGAAATCGGACACAAACTCTGCGCCGTTCACAGGTTTATGCTAGGAAGCTCAAAGTTTGTAACAATTATTTTTTACCTTAAAGCTAAAATGTAGGCAACAAAAAGAAAGAACAGTTGCAATATTTTCAAAATAAACACCCTAATACATATATTTTGGGACAGTTGATCTTGAGTATATAATATATAGCTAGTCTCTATCAGTTTATTTTGTACTAGAGAGTTATTTTTTTTTTTTCCACTTCGACCAATAACATAGCTTTGGGCATAAAAACTATTTAAATTTTAAAATTTTAAAAATATAGAAAACTTTTACTCACTGATTAAGATTCCGTTCATTCGAGCCACTTTGACTCTGCACATTTTCTGTGTGTCGACGCTCCTTGTGCACGATGCCCATCAGTTTCATCCATGGATTATTTTGGGAACCATGACTTCCCATGCCACCACTCTGCCACATCGTCATTGTGACAGAGTTTCTTCTATGTTGTTACACAAGACGCGCGAAAAAAGAACACAACACATACGCCGCTCACTACTACAACTAGCATAGACAGCGTTGATGAGACAGACAGAGAAATAGACACTGAAATATATTGGTTATTGTTGTAGTTGTTGGTATTGTTGTTACTGTTTTTAATATTGTTTGTAATTTAGGTTTACACAGGTAGAGCAACATTTTCATTGATTTGGTGAATTAAATTTTGTAACGCAAACTGGTGATCTTTTCAAAGAATTAAAAGAAAAACATAACATACTTTTGAGAGCAACATTGTAAATGTTACGTCATGTTGAGTTTTGCTGACAAATACAATGCGATTGAGTGTATTGCGTTACGTTACACCATTACGTTGCGTTACGTTGTGCTGTTGTTTTAAGTTACCTTTTTGCGTTAAGTTTAGTTATTTTTATCTTTTGTTGCGCTTTGTTACGTTTCTTGTGACATTTCGTTCTTTTCACAGTTGGATGGATTAAACTCTTTTATGTTATTTCTTTTTCTTTTTGAACGACGTTAACGAAACAATACAAATTTTACTAACAATAAAGCGTAAAAGTATGCAATGCTTATTAAATTTAGAATTTTTTATTGAATTGGGCGGCTGACGTTACATTAAAATATAAGAAATAAAGAAGCACTCACACACACGTAGAATGTTAACGAAATTTTTATTTTTGCTAATCTTATGATGAAAAATTTTTGGATTTCTTTTATTCTAATAAAAATCAGAGAGCATTTAACTTTTCATAAATTATTTAAATTTAGTTTTATACTTTTTTTAGAAAGTTTTTAAAAACACCGAAAAAATTTATATAATTTTAAACTTTTTTTTTAAGAAGACTTTTGTTGCTGTAATTTTTTTTTAGTTTTATTTTTGTTATTTCATTTTTTTGCCTTTAATATTTTGTTAAACGTTTTTGTTTTTTAAAATTAAATATAATTTATATCTTTGCTTCTTGTTTGACTAAAATTAAGAATCACAATGGTATTTACTTTAAAATATTTATTTACACTAATTATTATTATTATTTTATTTTTAATTAATTTATTTAAAACCACTAGCTAAATGTTAAATTTTTGTATTAAATTATTTTTATTAATTAGAGTTATTAATTTTGTTATTGTACATGAAGTAAGCATCTACTTAACTAATTGGTGTTTTCGTTTTGAGTCCATAGCTGCAAAAAATAAGACAAAAATGCTTTATTAATTTTTATAAAGCGTCAAGGTATTATATACAGCTTCAAATAATGCATTTCATATGTTATCTATGAATAGCACACATACTTATAATATCTGCACTTATACTCATGAACAACAAAGCAATATTGAACCAAAGACAATAACAGGTCAACAGCAGATGAGTGAACAACAAGAAAAGTAAAAATGGCAGATAGTTTGTTCAAGGAAGAAACCAAGTGACCTGACAAATTTTGCTTCAATATTTCTCTGTGTTGTTTTTTAAGATAATTAAAACTTATAGATAATATGCAAATAAATAATGATTAAAACTTTATAAAAATATATCTCATTTAGTATCTGCAACCTTCTTTCGTTCTTTTTAGATTTTCCTACCAGGCATCATTCAACAACTCACACACATATTGTGCATATTGTTTTGTGTCCATGTGAGCTTGTGGTAGATGCGTTATTAATGAGTTTGGTTTTCTCAGTATGTATTTTAAATATATGAATGTGTAGGCTTAAATTTACACTCACCTACACACACAAAAGTCAATTCAGAAATTAATTAATGTTTGAATGAGGGATTTAAACATGATTGATTGAATGAATTAAGTGCTGACAAAAACCATACGAACCCAATCAAAGAATTGTTATTTCTGCATGCTGCTATCAAAAGGAAATCAAACTCACTGAATCATAGATAATTTAATCCAGTAGTGGTTTGTTCGACAAGACCATGCGCTCGCCACAAAAATACCTCAATTGATTAAATTTAAAATATTCGGTATTTGAATTTAAAGTTTATATTCCTTTCGTAGATTCTTATGCAAATTTTTATTTTTATGCATAACATGGATACATATGAGCAATTCTCAATCATTTTGTAAAGCACCTATTGCGAAGCCGGAAAGAATAATATTCCTGAAGAAACTTCCTTCTATCAAAATGTCTTCTAAAGAACTCTTAATTTAAATGAACATAAGTTAAATATTTGATGAAAAATACGATGACGTTTTATATTGATTTAAGGCTTCTACATGTATGAAGTTTTTCTTTATTCACAACTTAAAAAAATCAAAATTTCTATGTCCACTTAATGTTCGATTGAATTAATTTGTTTGTTATTTTGTAAAGTATTATTGAGCTTAATTTACTTAAGCTAATTCATTACAGCAAAATATGTCCTTTTTATGAACACAAACACATTTTTTTTTCAATTTTGATAAAGAATTTAAATTACTACAGGAAGTTGTGAAGATTTAAATCAAGTCGCATCAAATCACACGTATTCTCTCACACAAGCGCGCACTTAAAAACAAAGCAATGACATATTTACACGGACGAAACAATAGCGCATAAGCACGTTACTCTTAAAACTATGCATTAAAACAAACTGATTTCATGTGTATGTTTTTAAGCACATACACACATATAAAAACTATGACAGCGCCCAGTAGGGAATAATTTCAAAAAATTAATAAATAAAGGTTGAGTTGGGCTAAGTTCCGAAAGTACTTATAATCCTTAGATATATTTATCAATTTCCGCATCTATGTTGTATATATCCTTGCAAAAATAATACTTTGCTTAAAGCTAAAGTGGACCTAAGTAAAGCTGTTTTAAGTACTACACAAGACAAATAGATTTTTTCTCTAGCTTTCACATTATTTCCCATTCTAGATGCTGCGCTCTGTTTTCAATAAAGCTCTGATTTTCTTTCTAAGTTTATTACATAAATCTAAAATAAAATAATAAAAATAATTACATTTTTAAAAGCATTTTTCAAGTAACCACTATTTTCCATTGTATAGTCCAGGAGCTGTATACGATAAATATTAAAAAAGCTAAATGTTCTAAGGTAAAGATTATGTGACGCTTACTGACTTCGTTAAATTATGTTATGACACAAAGTTGGATTCTGATTAAATGTTAACGTTAGCAAGTTTTATGCATAAAATTGAAACAAAGGTTTCTTATTTCATTAACAGTCGAATACTTCTTTGATTGCATTTATTTCTTGTATAAAAATTATGTGTCCCATTTCTGTTTTAGTTTGAAACGCTCTAGCATTGTCTCGTTGGGATTGTATATTAATAAGTGTGCAGTAGAAAAGTGAACGAGTTTATTTTAAAGCTGCGGTGGCAACTTATTTTATTCCATTAAATTCCTTAAATAAGCAAAAGAAATTCCAAGGCTTCGAACAAACTACAAGAAGCTATAATTTACATATGCAAATTTTGTGACATAAGTATGCTAATGCGTTTGTGTTGGTAAATGTGAGCATGTATGTGCGTATCAGTGTGTAAGTTATTCGGCTTATTTGAAATCTTTGATATGAACATCCAAGGAAAGAATTGCGAGGAGAATACAACGCAGTACACTGATCAGGTTAAATTTTGTTTGACACATGAAATTGAAGTATTATTCAGTGCATAATCCTGAAAGCAATTTCATGTCAATGTAAATTTACTACATTCAAAGATTAAGCTGAAATTATGCAGTCCTTATGTTTACGATTTCAAATATTTGTAAGAAAATTTTTTGAGTTTTCAAACGATTTCAGTAATAACTTGAAGCACAATTATAGTAATTTCTGGTCTATCTAATTTTTTGGACTAATAGGCTAAGCTATGATTCTTTGTAAATTCTAAAAAGATATGCCATTTAAGACTTTTAATGTGGCCCTATTTAAATATTATGGTCCAAGATCTAAACAACGCATTCGACTCATTCAAACGACCAAACTATTTTTAGCGAAATTACAGATACAACTTTATCAATATTGCTGAAAATTGCGGGAATTACTAAAAATTTCCTCCTATATTACACTTATGACTATTAAAAATTTGTTCAGAATATATTTGTATATGAATCTTTTTACATACATACGTATCTAGGCACAAGTCTTGATCTTATGTGCAAGTTTTTTACGCTAACTTAACTTATGCTTTGAAGAAAATGTTCCGCTTTTTTGTTTAAATACAAGATAATTTAAAATATGATTTCATAATAAGCTCTAAGAATCCTTCACAAAATATCGCAGACTCCTATTATTTTAAATATGTAGATTTCCAGCACTCTACATTGAAATTGAAAAGCAACTGCCTCCGAAATTGAAAGACAAAAAATTAAATTTAATGGGAAAGAATGAGCGATTGCACACTTGATTGAACTTAAAATTGGATAAGGAAATTTGAGCCTAAAAATATTTTTTTTTGTTTTTTGTTAAGGTGCAGTGCGATAAAAATAATTGTAGATGCCTGCACAAGTCTTCATATTTTCGTGAAAAAATTATAATCATGAATTTTGTGATGGTAGACATAGAAGTTTGCCTAATTCTTAACTATTTTGCGGATGTTCTATTCAATTTTGTAAATGATTTAATGAAATTTGCATCACATACTTGATATTGAGATAGACCTTGATCACAGACAATTAGCTGAGATATGTTGCAAGAACATATTAGCGTTTTAAAAACATAAGCTATTTGCAATATTATTCTTTTTCATATCCAAGAAGAAAATTCCAATTTTTTTTACGTTTACCTTCTGTCTGATGATAAAAAGCTCACACTTGGCAAAAGAATTAGTTTTATTTAAAAATCGATACAGTTTTCCTCCAATACACCTCTGAAAATCGTCCAGCTAAATCATATCATCTCATCTTAAAAGAAAAAAACTTAACAAAACCTTCGACAAAATAAAAATTAATAAAAATATTGGATTTCAAATTCATAGAAACCATAATTGGTGGATAATTTGTAAGATCTTTTTTCAAGAGTCTATTTATTTTACTTACTTTGTTACGCTACAAGAACATTTAGCGTAATGAGAAATAAATACATTTTGCTACTTTAGCAGTTGCCAAAAAAAGAAAAGCACTCGAATATTTGAGGGTTCACTTCAAACAGAGCTGGGTAGGAATTAATTATTTTTTGATTTATTCCCAATTACAGAGAACTAGAATTTGGAATCGGAATTGGCTTTTTTATCGATTTCACTCAAGAAAATTCAATAAAGAATTAGAACAAAAATATAAATTATATGCAAAAAAACTAGATTTCGGTGGGAAAAATCCAGTAACAGTGGGCATTCGGTTTATCTACATTTATTGGTTGCATTAAAGTCCTTGAATTGTGGAACTAAACAGACCCAACCGCTGTTTAGGTATCCTAGTATCAAGCATATAGTTTATGCTCCACTTTTTCTTATCTTACTTATTTTTTTTTTTAATTCAAAATTTTCACTGCTGGAGTGCAATCGTCAGAAATATTAATACTTTCTCCCATAGATTTGAAAAAGTCGACGTCGCGTTACAGTTTCTTGGAATGAATTAAAAGTATTAGGTTTCAAATTAATATTTCTGGAAATGAATCGACAAATTAATCAACTCTTCTCAGGGAATTGAAGAAGACGATTTCGAATTTTAAAATTTTTAAAAACTTGTTCCCAAATTTCAAATCCTTGGAATGGAGCTCAAATTTTTCAATTCAAAATTTTGACTGCATGCATGAAGTCTACAAATGAATCAATTTTTTTTTGCACTATTATTGAAAAAGTCCACATCAGTTTTTGAAAAAAAATTGGTTTCCAACGTATAATTTCCTACTCAGCTCTGACTACAACGGAGAGCAAAGGGGAAAGAAGAAAAAACCCTAACGAGCACAACAATGTTATTTCTATATCTTTGCTACAGTTTCAACTTCCGTTTCAATTTGCTGTATTTTTTATATTTTCATTCAATTTTGGTCTGCTTAGAATTTGATTTTGTTAAAATTTATTTTCCAGAATTTTTGTTGAGTTGCACAGAAATTCGTCATTGTGAAAGCAATGATCTGTCAATGTCACAATGTTGGCATCACCATTTTGTATACCACTGGTTCTTAAGTATGCTAACAAACCGAACGAAAAGCTGTGAATAAATTTACGACACTAAGGGATAAGACACTACGTTAGCATCGTGTTATCCGTAAATGCGTTGAAAATTTCAATTCCAAATATTTTGAATGCTGATTTGTTTTGATTTCGTTTGCGCAGCTGATGATAATGCAACGCTGGTAGTTGTACAATTTTTGTTGGATTATGAGTTTTGCTTCCTTGATAAGCAGCATCAGCTGAGCTTAGTTGCTTTGCAACATTTCTTTGTAGTCATATACATTTTTTAAGACATTTTTTCAATTTGGGGCAGCGTGTTTTCTGTTTATATGCCCTCTAGCAAATTATTATTTCATATGTATTGTTGTAGTCCTTAGCTCTTTTGAAAAAGGTTTAAAACTAATTTTCAAGTATGTATTAATATAACAGCTATTGGTTCGGTTCACTTTTAAGGAATGGACATTTTTTTTTGTTTTTCATGACTATTTTCATAACGAACGTTGATAATTTTTCAAATGTGCTCAAAAAATTAACTTTAGCAGATGTTATATATATTATGTTCTATATATTTTAATTAGGTATCATCACTCGCATACGCATTAGGTTGCTCACTTAGCACATAATTAAATGTTACGTATACGACATGTGATACCTAAGTACAAAACATGTGTAGTAATTTTTAAATAGCTATAGCTTTTGCAAAATATGTTGTTACATAGCCTTGGAATCTTAAAAAAAAAAATATCACTTAGAAAAAATATTACAGTAACGAAGAAGTAGAACAACATATAAGGAATCTGGTAAAATTTTTAGGTTTTCTTTTATAAGTTCAGTCTGTATTTGATTTTAGTATAGTGATGCTTAATTTTTGGTCATGTTGGAATCTCTAAAAAAATAGAATTGCAATATTTAGTGCGATGATATGTACATGAAGTCAAAAAGTGAGACCAAAGAACAGATACATATTATCATATTTTCCTTCTTGGTAGCTACGTGGTCGTGCTAACATCTTAAGATTTCGACCCATAGTAGATTTTTTTTTTTTGTATTGAGTATCGGTAGACTCATTTTCGCTGAACTACAACTTAAGTTCACTAGGTGTGTAAAATTTAAGTAGAATGCAGACTTCGATCAAGTCGTTTCATTGCAAAGCCACCGTTTACATCAAAATTTTTACAGAGTTTTTCTAATTTAATAATCAAAATTTATAATTTGTGGTATAAGGAATGGTTCTTGAAAATATAACAGCGCTGCATCAAAGGTTCTTTTATGTTGCATGTGAATATGCTGAAATTACTTTAATTTTCCTGTTCACTGATTATTTTTTTTTTCTTTTGACATTTTTTTGCAACAAAATACTTAAAACATTAACGTTACTTTTTATAGCATAAAAGGCATAAAAATCTCTTATAGGGTCACTGAATCTGTTGCTGTATCGTTACAGATTTTTCTTAACAACATTTCTAACTGACGGTTCTCTATAAATTTAAGAACTAAATTTGAGGAGTTTTCAGTTCTAAAGGAACTCTGAGTATATAACACATACTCATAGTATAATTAAATTAATTCACTTTTTTAAGAGCAAGCACTAAAAATACTTCCGTTTAATTTATTTTAACCACTTGGATACACATTACAGGTCTCCATGAGTACACTCGAAACGATCATCATATAAATTTTGGAAAGCAATAAACTTCGAGTGCTTGAACTTGTGAAACATTTTATTTGCGATTTGTTTGCAAGTGCAGAACTTACCGCTGCTACTTGGTGTTTCGATAGGCTTTGATTTCATTTGTGGTTTTTGCACAAGGGCTCGATGGATTCACAACATGGCGAGTGGCTTGATGGTCGTTTCGAGTGCACTAATGCAGACATCTAATATATATTTGGGACAGCATCACTAAAAAAAACGAAAGGAGTTTGACATTAAATTCTCCGATGACTTTTAGTGGGTCTACGATTCACCAAAAATGTTTTGGACATAAGTTTAACCGTTGTTGTATTCCAATTTTCATTAAATATATGACATTCGGTGTAAACTATGTTTTCTTACAAAACTTCGAAAGCTTCTTCAAAACTCAAATGTTGGCATTTTTAAATTGTTTACTTTGATTTGTACACTTCCACTTTTTTTCAAATTATTGAAGCGATTTTTCAACAAAGATAGTACATACACAAAGTATTAAATTAAAATATCGTAATATTGAGATTTGTTCATTTTCACAAGTAAGTACAGCAATCAAATTTGATATAAAAAAATGTTGGAATGACCAAATAATTGCTAACATTTTATGTCCTGATGATTGTTTTTAAGGATTGAGAATTGCGGAAATAAAAAAATACATTTTATAAATTTTGAAAAACTTCAAAAAGTTTTTTTGTTCCTGAAAGTTTCTCAATTATTCAGAAAAAATAGGTGATATTAAGATTCCACTTTGATTTTGAACCATTTATTTAAATTTATGCTTATGTGCAAATCAAGAATTTTGTCTCATTTTCAACTCAAAAAATTATTTACCCTATGGAAGATATACAATAGCAAAATTTTGATTTCAAAAGATTAAGTATATTCTAAAATGTTATGTTCTGATTTGATATAGTACACAGCCATAGAAAATATCCCTAAGATTATTTTTTTTATATAATATTAATTTAAAGATTGTAGTATAATAAATAATTTATGAAATATCATCAATAAGCCTTATTTTATCAGAAATAAAATCAGTGAATTCTGAGGTCTCAAGTTCAAGTTCGTTATACTTTGGTACTATAAAAAAATATCGCACATATTTTTTTGTGGCATTTTGCAAACTTCAAACATTTTTGTGCAAATTCAAAGAAAATCTATTAAATAAAACTGCAAAATCATATTCATTGACCAGAAAAATTAAAGTGATCTCAACGACCTTAAATACAACACAAGATATACCATAATAATTTGATTAATTTAAAATCAATTCAAAGGCAACCCTAATGGTAAATCTGTTTGCAAGAACCCAAAGAATATTCATGAACAGTTTAATCTCAGCCCAAAGGGGAAGCAGTGAAAGCAATTCAACTATTTTAGTGAAATACACAAATATACATATACCATAAGTATATTTTAAAGAAAACTTTATTACACATCGCAGTAAAATTAAGAGCATGGCATGATATTTTCAGTCAACAAATTAAACGCAAAATACGCAACGTACGCATTTCTTTTCAATGGAAAGTAGAGATCCTTTTTCGTTTATTGCATGAATAACTTATATTTTCATATGCATTTATGAAGCAACACAGCTGCGAAAGTTTATTATATTTTTTGTCCAAAAAAGGACTAGCACATTTTTATAGCAATCACATAACAACAAAATGTTAAGGTTGCTCTTTTATATGTGTGATTTGTTATATGCGAAATATATTATAATATGAAAAGTTTATAAATTGGATGCTTTCATTGGATTGCCAATATCAATTCAAGAAATTCTGCAATTTTCTGAAGAAAAGAAAAGTCTTTGATGCTAACGTGCAATTAATTAACTGTACCTTAATTAATGCTTCTAAAAAAGTTCAATTTGCTAGTACTTAGCAGTGGTAAAATTCGATGCTGTTAAATAAAAGCTCATTTTATGTGCGTGAACCACTGTAAACAACGAACAACTTGATTAGACTCAAATTTCAAAAACAAAGTTGCAGAGGTTAAGAATAAAAGCGATTGTAATTAAAACTCTACCTTTTCATCCCGTCAAAAGCGGCAGCTACAGCGTATAAGCTTGAGACAAACAACAAAATATAGCGGCAACTTAAGTTGTTTAAAAAAGTCCTGCTCTTTAAAATTTTGTCATAAGGAAAAGATATGAAGGATTTACTTAATCGGCGTTTCTTCTTTTTTTATTGGCAACTGACATTAACCTCAAACATGCCAACAACAAAATTTTATATTTTAAGCCAAATTACTTTGACTTCCATCATTACGAAACCGACACTTCAACAAGCACGTATCGTTAAAATGAAGGACGTACCTAAGTTCCAGCTGTGTTAAGCTGTGGTGATATTATTTTTATGTTTTCTTTTTACATTGCACCTTACTAGGATCTCACAAGTGTTTGCTTAAAATAAAGTTTTTTTTTCTTTTACTTCAGTCAACTAGAAAAAATGTATGCTGGATTTTGAAAGAGAAATGGCTAACCTTCAGATTCCAAAGGAACCATGCTGAGCATATTTTGCAAAAAAAAAAATATTTTTTTAGCTCTTTTCCTTAGGGTCGAAACTGGGTGTTGGTGTTAAAATTTATTTCGAGTGCATTTCTGAATCAAAATTTTACACACTAACATGCGTTCTGCTTGTCATCCTTCAAATGCAATATTAATTTTAATAAGATGTCCATTTAATTTACTCAGTCGCAAAGGCAAATCACCACCCGGAAATCGGCAGATTCTTGCAGTTTTATTTTTTAAAATTCCTGACATAAAATTGAATGATGATGAAAGTGCCAATTCAGTAATTCGAGACTTATTAATTATCTAGCGGGAACTGGAAAAAAATAATATAATATTCCAGGAAATTTATAAGTAACAGGCAGAGCACACTCTAAATAGATTGTGATAATTTATTTTACATCCCATATGATGATGCCCTTGAAAGAATGCAGACAGCGAAAGATAAAATGTTCTTACTGAAACAGAAGGGATCAAGATGTTAAGGTTCCACGTTCACGTCAACATAGAATAGGGGGAGACAAAACTACCTGTATCTACTTTTCCATCGCAACACTCTTCTTTAGTTTCGACGAGGTATACTTGCAGGAAATACCAACCACTGTTGTACCGCCTGAATCGGTACGAAAAAGATGGAGTAAGGATTTTATTTCAGCAGAACTAGTATGAGCTTTAGACAGGTGTCAGCTGAGAATTAGAGACTCCGCTTTCTTCTTAAGGTGGAAGCGCTAGATCTCAGTAAAGACGAGTTTTTCATTTATATAATAGTCGTCCATCTAAATGGTTCGATCACAAATGCGTAAGCTAAGAGCAGAATTAATACAAACAGATTTTCAAAAGCAAATAACTGGTGTGGTCACTGTGCATTGGAATGAGAAGAGCGTTTATCTATGTTGATTTCATTCGGTTATGAAGATGAACAACATCCTGCTTTCCCAAGAACTAGAGAGTTCTTAGAATGCGTTTCTAGATTAGAACGTCGATGACCAGGCACAAAAGATTTTTTGTGGTCATATAAAGGACAGCCTAACTTTCAGCTTGTAATATGTCTAACTTTAAGTTGGCCGTTTTGAGAAGAAAACAAAAACCATTTTTTAAAGATTAAATGGTCAGCTGATAGATGCGCAGCAATTTAACAAGATTTCGTTTGAAATGGAGGAATCGAATCGTTGCTTTAGTTGCCTTTATCTATCTATCAAAAAAACGACAGATGTTTTTCTAAGCAGAACTTCCTAAGTTTTGATATTTGAAATAATTCGACTAAACCATGCATCTCCTATGGGTAAAAAACTTTTAAGAAAGTAAAATTTCGGAAAAGTCACTTAGTGGCTTCAATGATACTTAGCTCAGCCAAAAATTCAAAGTTACGAAGAGGGAGATGTTAAATGTAAATGCCTTAAATATTTAATTTAGCGTAGATGTAAGTAGAAACAACAAGTAAACGCACCGATCTCTTCGAAAACCAAATTTTCAAGCGATACAACAAAAGCAGCTGCAGCAACAAGGCAACATCACGACGGTAACCAAGAGTCGACGATTGTTTTAAAAGGATTAGCAAACGCCTGGCTTGCAGAATTACGCCACTCTCATTTTGGTTTACCTACACCCTAGAGAATGCCAACTGCTGTGGGTGTTGGTTGCTGTGCTCATTTAACTTTTCACTGCTGTTGTTATGGGTGTTCGCTTAGTCCTTTTTTTTTGCCTAAGATGTGTTGCTTTTGCTGAATTGTAGTTTCTGTTTATTTGTAAATTAATTGCAGTATTGCTTCAAAGTGCAGATTTAAGTTTTGCTTATGGCTTAAGACATTAATATTTAACACAAAAAGCGGGTATATGCTTTTGCGGCGCTGCTTAATTGTGAATTCATTGAAGCAACAACATCCGCCAACAAATAAAGTGTTCGAGAACAAAACTTTTCACATGGCAAAACAAAAGAGACCAATAACACATAATAAATAGGAGAATGAAGAAGACGCTGATAAAGCAGTCTAAAAATAAGTTAAGAAGCAGAAGAAGAAGATATTATGTGGGTTACCGTGATGCAGATGGATTTCACTTGAATTGAGCTGAGTTGAACTGAGTTGATTGCTGCTTTTGAAGTTTAATTTGCCAGTTAATACGTGGGTGCGCATTTTTGAAATTTCATTTAAGACCAGTACCCGTATAGGGTACTTTTTAATTAATATGTATAAATATATAGGGTGTACCAAAATTCACGGAGGTTTGGAAGTTTGCGCCACTTGTACGGTAAAGTGTTGTTGCTAAAAAATAAATACAGCATAACAGCTGACAGTTCATTGTTATTAAAAATGGAACGCTACACATAAGAGCTACGCTTTTTTATTTTCAAAATAATGGAGAATTGGTGTCTTATCTTAATCAACTATGAAGAAATTATTTACAATATTGTGAGTGACTGAATCAAAAAGTGATAGTAGACCATTTTTCCTGGTCTTTCAACAAGTTATTCATCACAAAACATCGCAGCAGTTTGTGAGAGTGTTGCTGAGGTGCAGGAACATCAATTCGCCATCTTGGTCAGGAGCTGAACATTTTGAAGAGCTCTCTTTAGCATATTTATGTGAAATGTTTACATCTTCATATGCTCACAAATTTCGATTGACTCATGAACTGAAGCCTACTGGCAACGGCTAGCGAAGAGAAATCGTTAAATGTATTATGGAATAACAACAAGTGAATGCTGAATTCGAACAAAATCATCTTCAGCAATGAGGTTCACTTGCATCTTGATGACTTCATTAATCGTCAAAGTTTTCACATTTGGCGTTCAAAAGTTCACAAGTGGTTATATACATCCACAATGTGTATTTTGAGCTGGAAGCAACATTTGGTCATTTCTCCTCGAAAATGCGGCTGATCAGGCAATAACAGTTAATGATGCTCACTTTCGTAACATTATGACATTTGGCTTGAACTAGATGATGCTACATGCCATACAGCCATTTCTACATTGTATGATAACGTCTTCCTTTAAGTAAAAACTTCAAATTATCATAACAATGAGGTATTTGCGTGAGAATAGCAGGAGCATAATGTTGCAAATCGGGAATGTTTGGACAAGCGCTCGCTACACCTTCCATAGATTTATATTTAAAAGTATAGAGGTTAAGGTATAAAGGTATATATGCAGAAACATATAGTGATTTAGAGCGATCCAGATATGCGTATATAGATTGTAATGGAGAAATACAACTAATGGAACATAGGAGGGTAGAAAAAAAACAAAGAAAAAGATATGTAGATATGAACACAAATTAATATATGCGAACATATACATGAGTTGGAAAATAGAGTCCGCGCACTAAGTTACTAGAAACTGCTGGTAATGTCATATCTTCATAATTTGCTAGCGACAAACGTAATTTATTTTGTAACCTTAGATGAGTCTACATCCACACAATGCCCACTGTGTATATGCATCCCTAAATTGCCTTTGAGTTAAGAACCAACTATCACATAGCTAAAAATACCCAATCCTCAACTTCACAATAGTCATATGAATATGTTATTTAATTTAACAGGCAAAATAAAATGTAAAAGTGCGCTGGTATCCAGGGTTACCCTGCTTGTTTTCTCATCGTCATGCCAATAACACAACCAACTTTTGAGTTTTCAATAGTCAAACAACAACATCGGCGTCCCTAGCAATCATTTCGTTTGTATGAAGTACACTTTCCGCACCGGAAATTAAAATTCAAATTTTTAAATAAAATTTCATAAAATGGTAAGCTAAATTTTACTTCTTATATTACTTCGCAAACGCTTATCTATTTTAACTTTTCCCCAGCCACCAAAGAAAAAACTTTCCAAAAAGGAAAAAGCCCGCATCGAGGCCGAACAAGCTGAATTACAGCGCATTGAAATGGAAAAAGAAAAGTAAAACTCAAAATTAATTTAAACATCACCAGAGAGTTGAACTATGAAAACGGCACTAATTCGTTTAGCTCGTCGCTTACATTGAGCACTGATTACCATTTCACTGGATTTGTTTTTTTTTTTTCTTTCCCCAAAATACATATAGACAAATAAAACTCGAAGAAGAACGACAACGGCGGCAAGTTGAGCGCGAGCAGGCCAAAAAGCGACAGCAAGAGGAAATCATAGAGAATAAACAGAGGCGACTGCAGCTTAAGGATAGCATGGCTTTTTTCAATGACATTCAGGATACTATCGGTGCCATCAAACTGAATGACAAGGAACAACGTGACTGGGAGAAATTTATGCGTTGCAATGGCCTGCCGAATGCCAATAGTCCAAGTGACCTACGTAAGTACATCCATCAATGGCGTGCTGACATTGAGCAGCGACAACAAAAGTCAAGGAATTGGTTACTTAAGACAAATGAGCGTACATTGCTTACGCAGGATTCCAGCGTACCGGATCTGTCACGTACTACGCTGAAACGACAGCAAGGTAACTTGGGTGATGTTTACGCAAATCGCTTGAAGGAGGTCTTGGGGGTGAGTTTTATCAAAAGCTATGCTATAGAATAATTTCATCTGTCAATAAATATAGATTTTTGAGGAACTCGAAGAAGCTCTACAAGACCGGAGTAAGCCAGCGCATACTGCTTTAGATTTAAAGCACTTAAAATCAGAGATACGTGTGTTTCTCAATGAATATCTTGATGATTTTACTTACAAGACAATGTCGCATATTGAAAGAGATATGCAGTAAGAATATAAGCATCCTAGTGATTTTATTATATTCCATACGACTTTCACTCTTTTACAGAATTGATCGACCAGGCGTTTCAAAACATGAATATACCTCAGATATTTTTAAAAGCCTAACGTGGACTTTTTCAAAAGATGCTCAACTGTAAGTCCCATTTATACATTAATTTTTTACATTTTTTTTTCAACTTTTTGACCACTTATTAGCGCTGTCAATCCAAAGGCTCGTATAGGTGAACAAACTCAGCACACTGAAATAGATTTCCCAGCTATTGATCTACAAATTACACTTCCACCAAGTGTTGATCTGCGTAGCGCCGCCTTAAGAGGACTTTGGTTGAATTATGATCACTTTAGTGACTATTGTCCGAGTTATAATTTAAAAAGACCACGCCCAGAAAATATGAGTAAGTTCGGTTAATAGACATGATTTTTTTTAGAACATCTGATTTTCTTCGCTTTACAGACATATTGATACAGACTAAAATTGAATGGCGTAAGCGTAAAGAGATACTTCAGAGCATGCTGGAAGAGTGCAGCAAAGAAGTCGAACCCTCCAGTCTAGCACGTATGGATCCTGAGCATTCTACATCGTCACAGCCGCGAGTGGAACGCACTATTGATGTTGATAAACTGTACACCGAATTCGAAGATACTTTAAGTAAAGCACGTCGCCGCGCCATTGGCCCCGAAGGTTTCGGCCTGCTAGAGACTGATGTAAATTTGCGCAAGTATCGCATTATAGGAGGCATCTATTGCATCGACTTTTTGGAGACACCACAACAGGATAAGCGCTTGAGTGCCAAGTCTTTTATAAGAACTAGTAAGTAAAGCTTATTTCTATGAAATCATAAAATCGTTAATAGAGTGCGGTGAGTATATGTGGGGTCTACGTAATGTAAACAACCAGTTTGGTGCAAAATAAAGTACAAAAATATCACGAAAGCATGACTCTTAAAAAAATGCTAAGGATCACGAAAAACTCAATTCAAAAATATAATCAATCGCATTCAAAGCTTTTCTGTGAGGTTTTCCAAAAACTTTATCTTAAAAATAAGGATATTTAAGTTTAAAAATAAAAAAATCAGTATGCAATATTCTTTTCTAGTACATTCATGTTGTTTCAAAAAAGAAATCATTGAAATCGGTTCAGTATATTTTGCGCCAAAGCGTTACAAGCCATTTCTATAATATCAATGTCATATGAAAAGCAGTATAAAAATTGCATCTTATGGTTAGATATGGTGCGAGATCGGTAAGCATAGCAAATATAGATGAAATCATCCATTAGGAAAAAACTAGTACATGCTGGCTTTAAAAAAAAAATATTTTCATTTATCGAAAGAGCAAGTAAAAACAGCTCAGAAAAATCTATTGTGAAAGAAGTTAGAGTTGGACGATATTTTTTAAGAAATTTAACCAATTATATTCAATATAACAATTATAAACCTTGCAGTTGTTTATCCAGACTGTCTCATGCGTAAAGGTTTCTATCAAACCTACAAACCACCTCCGCCAGTGCAACCAGGTGTGCGACGCTTACCCGAGGAAATTGAAGCGGAAATGCGTATGATTGAAGCAGCACTTGACAAATTGGCGCTAGTTAACCTACAGTTAAGTATTGAGATGCATTTAAATTACAATTCATAGTCCTTATTGTTTCACTAAACCATTCGCAGACTTCCAGATTCGGTCATTTGGTTTGAACCACCAATTGCCTGCAGATGGGAAACAAACTCAGAGTCACTTGAGTCCGATCAATCCGAAGGCAGCAAAGTACCAACAATCGATACTGGTGGCACCCCCACTGAAGTAACGCAAACGCCACGTTCAACTACAACCCTCACCAATTTAAGTCCACTCAAAAGTTCACCACGTTCACCAGAAAAGTATCGTAAGCGCAGCTCACAAAAATCTTTCAACACACAATCTCAACCTAATGACCTACCCGTACGTAGTGTTACCGATTTTGACATGTTCAACATGCCGAGTGGCATTGACATTCATGGATTGCTGAAAGATTTTGTTGTACCACGGCTACCAGATGGTTTCTGTGTGCGAATGGATCTAACTGATGCGACGGACAAAAGGAAAAAGAAGCAACCAACAGTTATGTATCTAGCACGACATAAAAGTGTCAACGTTAGTCGTTCGAGTGAAGTGAAAATTTTGCCAGAGAAAAAGTCTGCAGCAGATTGTCGTCAAACAAAAATAACAGAAGATTTTCTTGACCTCAATGAACCAAGAGAATTTTTTGCAGAAATAAATTTTGAAAAAGTACTTAAGTTTAGAGAGTCGTCACCTAACGAGGGAATCATAAATGACAGTCCCGAACAGCTAAAGGACGAAAAGGATAGCAATGCAGTGGCACATAAAAAAGCTGTCAAAATCCGTGAACAAGAAAAAGAACTGAAAAGAACCGCAACTGTGGGAGGAGAAATGTATATGGAAAAGTGTTATATGTTTTCACAGCTACTCGAGGTAAGTGATAACACTGAACAACATTTGACGTTCATACACGTCATTACTTTAAATCAATCTGGGGAGAAAAATAAAAAAAAATCTTTTATACATTAAAAAAAACCATTGCTGAGGAAGCAAATGCAGATTTGCAGTAGCGATTTGATAATGGCTCATAATGCTGCTGCTTAGAGTAGATTAGTAGACATTAAAAATATTGAAGGTCACAGCAACCACAGCCATTGATGCCAGAATTTCTTTCCCTTCAACAACAGCAACACTCAATTGAACCTCTTCCAATAAATAAATATCCTGCACGCATTCTTGAACACAAGTATATCCCAATTTTGTGGCCATGAAAGAGGCAACATTGATGATATTTCCACCAAAGACTGCCTCAAATTCTAATATCATTAAATTATTTCCATTTCATTTATGTCTACCTATAAAATTGAACTCACTTGACAACGCCTTGTGCCTTAACGATGACGATGACGACGGCAACAACCAACCAAACTACAATTCATAGGATCTGGATCGTCTTTGTGCGCTACAGTTGCCGCAACAGGAAAAAGCGCTTCAAGAGATTTCGACAAATTTATCCTCATCGCGCTCCACATCGGCAGCATCGCAGCAAGAAGCAGAAAATGGTGCCGATGCTGCTGATGGCGGTGGTGGTGGCGAAGATAAGTCCCAAGCAATAAACGAGATGGTAGCAGCATCAATGGCGTTTCCATTTCTATCTGGGTTGTCATTTTTACGACAAGCAGACGTACCAGAAGAGAAGCCACAAAAAGTTGAAGAAGAAGTTAGCAGTTCCGAATACGATGAATGCGACTACAACTGGGAAGTGGAGTGGGATGAACCGAATGAGACGGGGCGTGTAACAGACTTAAATGCTGGAATTCAAGATTTTTTACGTAAACAAAGTCAAAGTGAGAGTAGCGGTGGTGGTGATACCACCGGTGATGGGTAAGTGACAGCACTATTATGCTAAATGTGAAAGAAGAACAAATAATATAAAAGAAAATTAAATTAAAAATGTGCCGAAAGAGACGAAGAATACAGTAAAGCGAGCACAAAATTTCGCACAGTTATGCAAATTTCAAATATTCAAATTGAGTCTGATTGAATTGGCAACACTGTTAATTGACAGCATTCAAGCGGAATCAGCAATAAAATTGTTTATTTTGCAGGATTTGCTTTTTTTGCAATATCAAGGATAAATATTTTTCGTAATTTCCTATGCTGAAATTGTTTTGTCTTATTTTGTTTGGATTAGCAAACAGATAAAAAAACGAAGTGTTTTGATTTATGGTCAACAAAAATGACATAAAATGCATATTAAATATAAAATCTCATATAAAATACAGTCTCTCAACTATTTTATTACATTGAAAATCATTGTTGAGCTCAATTTTGGTATCATAGTTTTTGAAACAAACCACACCATTTGAATAAAGTTTGAATCTTTAGGTGCTTAAAGACGAACCCACGCAGATGTAAATCATGAAGCTCTAAGTAATGTAAACCATACGAACAATGTGTGCCGTTGCGTTGCCTCTGCGTAAGCATTTGAGCGGCTTTTGAAACTTAAAAAAAAATTTATCTTAAGCAATTTTATCGCGTCTGCCTTTCATATTAAAAAATGTGTCTACACAAAAACAGATAAATGCAAGAGGCAAGCGTTTTTGTTGCTGCGTTTAGAAGTTATTAAATTTTTTTTTTGTCAAAATTTTATGATACGAGTATATACAAACTTGGTTGATTTTATCGTCAGACAGACTGCAATTATTACAAAAATTATGTCTTGAGAAACGAGAGAAATACCCTCTGCCGCATTAAAAATTCAAATATTACAAACATGTAAAAATAAATTATTTCATCGCGTCTGCCTCTTGACTGACTAGTTCCATTACTTATAAAAAACATAAATATAGAAAAAGCAGACCATTGCAGAGCTGATTTTTCGAAGGCAGACGTTTTTGAGCACCTAATGTGTATATTATAAAAGATACAAATACATAAAACTAATACTGTCCAAATTTTGTTACACAGAGCTTACTATTAGTTTTATGGGTCATTTATATTTTCTGGCTGTGTATAAAGACATTCCACACCAAATCGGACACCATTTTGCTTTTATATCTCTGATTTTTATTATTTTTTTTGTTTTTGTAATGGTTGAGACAATTCTTTACAACTTTTTTAATTTCTTTTATTTTTTTCTCTGGAGTATCGTTAATTGAAGCTTATTACATTTGTAGGTTTACAAACAGATTAAATTAAGTTCCAGTACGGCATTATAACTACAAAAATTAAATTCACGATATCACGGAGAAATCGATCGATATAACTCAGAAAGGTTTTTAAAGGGAGAAGATTAAGATTTTCAACTATATACTAATTAGATCTATTTGGATATATTCGGTGTCCCTGAAATTAATGTACGAATTTGACACAAACCAACGATTTTGACATGTACAATTTCACATATTTTGGAAAAGCTGCAACCTACATGTCTGCCTATTCTATTCTTAGTAATACTGAAGACAAAAACATTCTGGAAGAAAGCGATAAAATATTTAAAAGTATTTTTTTTACATATTCACAATTGTTCTTATTAAAAATGCGGCGGTTGAGACGTCTGCCTTTGATATTTTCGTTATATATATATCAGCGGCAGACGCGATAAAATGTTTCAATATACTTTTTTTTCTGCAACTTCTAAGTTTTTTTTTGAAAAAAAAAAACATCGGTGCTATCTTCACTTAACAAAAACAAAATGGTGCGGTCGGTTTTTAAACTTCCAAAAGGCCGAAGATTTTTATTTTAAAATGTAATGGAGTCTTTTTGATTTCTTCATTGAACATATAAAGAAAAAATGGGTCTAATTGATACGAATTTTAACGAAATATTTTTTTAATGCTAAATATCTATGATTAGACATCGAACATGCGAATAATTTGTTGACTTACCGTATGGCCTCTTATTTTGTTTTATTTATTTTACTTGACTATTGAATTTATTTTGCTTGCAATATTTTTGTGGATATTTCATATTTGTCTGCCTTTTTGTTTGTATTTGTATTTGTGTTTTATTGTATAGAAATATTTTGATATTTTTTCCAACATACAGCAAAACGAAAGCATCGAATTTAGCTGCTCTGACCCAAGGTAAATGGAGCACACGTGATGTTCATGACACCAAATTCAATGAGGATAAACTTTCGATACAATTTCAAACAGGACGCTTAGGTACATACATATACATATTTGCACACATATACCTATATAAGTCTAAATACAAATAAAACTTGTGTTGTATTGTATCTATGGGTACTGTAAATGCCAGCAGAAATGCTACAAAGTATTTTAGATACTGTAAGAATTTATTTTATTTTTGTTTGTACCTTTTCTGTTTTTATTGTAATAGTGAACAAGACCATTGAAGTGCCATTTGATAAATCTTTCTCTATTTGTTATGTGTTGTCTCTTTTTTACATGTGCACTGTTATCATTTTCATTTCCTGCAGGTATTTTTGGATTTGCTTTAAATCGTTACAGCAACATGCCATATCAGGCATGGGAAATAAAGCCGGATTTGAAAAGGTATTTAGACTTTACTATTGACATGTGAATTTAATGACCCTTGACTGAGGTACGGCAGCAAACTGGGATGCTTGGCATCAATTGAATCGCTTGAATCTCTAAAACTTTAGGGAAAAAATTTAAGTTAAGCTATCAAAATTTTTTTTACAAAAACTTCGTTCAAAAACCTAATAATGAACACAGGAAATTTTTTTTAAACTTAAGCCTACCGGTATGCACAGAAAGAACAAAAGACTGCAAACTGACTGACAGCTAAAATATCAGCTCTCATGTTTTTTTAACTCAAAATTATGCACATCATGTGAGAAACATAATTTAATTTGCTTGCTGTATCTTTGCTTTTACAGTCCTGGCACAATACTCTTTAGTTTTACAGCATCCATTGTAAGCGTCGACATCACCATCACATCCGCTGGCTATTGCATGAATAGCTTTCAAGGTGGCTCCACTGAGGTCATTAACGAAATGATTGGTAAAACGCTGTCACTCGCTGATATGAAATCGATACTCGTTACATCGGCTGTGGACATTTTTCCAGAGGATGATGCCTTCTGTTACACGGAGGGGTCATGCGAGAAGAATTACATTATGGAAATGCATTTGTACGCCTGTATGTCCACGTTGGCATTATCGCACAATTTCAGCTGGTCACGTTGGAATTTGTTAGCCGGAAGTCGTACAGCGGTTTTATTAATTAGAGAATTGATTGAGGGCAAAAAAGTGGTAAGTGCGGATGAAAATAAATTGTGGATTTAAGCAGGTGCTAAAAGTAACGTGTTTCAGTTGTGGTTTAGAGCGTGTTGGCAAATGTGTAATTTGTTTTTGTATATTGCAAAAAAAAACGAGACTGAAGCTAGTCATACCAGTTTCAGACGTTGCTAAACGGAATCATCAATGACTTTAAAGCCGATATGTAAGAAATTTCTAAGCCTGATGCAGCACCAAAAAGAAAAGAGTTTTTACATTGATTTTTTCACTTTTTGCTTGGGCTCTCAGCAGATCTATGCATATAGGGAAACTAACACACTTACACTAATTGGCTTAAAAGTTACTGATGATTCCGTTAAGCAACTAATTTGATCAGCTTCAGCCCCGTTTTTGTTCATTTATCTATGTTTAGTATAAATTTTTTGGTGTTGACACACATTGTACTGAAGTAATGAAAATATTAACTTCACTCCAAGGGTTAATATGGAATTTTTTAGATGGCATAACATTTTAGCAGCCTCCAAAAACTGCGAAATTTTATATTAATCCTACAAAAGAGAATTGCCTTCACCAACTGGGTATGATTAATCTTTTAGGCTAAACTGAGCAAGTAATCAACGCCATTTGCCAGTAGAGTGCTTTGAAATTCGACACAAAGCTATGTCAGCACAGTCTGGGAGTAGAGGCATTTAATTAAGCGGCTTTGCTTATACCATTCAATGCAAATCTCTTGAGTAGCCAACCACAGTAGAACTTTAAAAAAAGTATCTTTATTTATAGAAGCATATGGTTGGGAACTCTAAGTTTGACTACTGTTCAAATGCTCTTAAGATTATGTTTGGTCAACTCAGCCTCCTTAGAAGATATGGTTTGGATACACAGAAAATTTTACATGGCTTACGGAAAACAAAAGATGAAAATCTGTTGAGATCAAAACTTTCACATCAAAATCAGAACACATATTTTTTCTTCAATACCATAAAAAACTCTACTTGCTTTTGAATATCTTTGAAGTGGCCAAATGTGAATATCCGAAGAACAATAGTATTCCCCAGAACTTTCTAGTTTTTTCCATTTTGTTTTTGGTGATATTAAGCCATTTGTGAACAAATGAAAAGCAAAAGGTGGACAACCTTTTACAATGGGTTGTTTAATTTTTTTTTTTTTCAACTCTGCAGACCAACTTTACGCACAAAACTTAAAAATTTCTAGGCACTGCTTATCCGACTACAACTTCTCTTACCTTTCAATCCACTAAGCTATTTTTATCTCCTCAGCCGTATTACTCAACATTATTGGTGACACCACTCAAAACCGCCATTATTGAATGCACCGAAGTTTCTGCCAGTTTTAATGCAACCGGCATAGCAGGTATGGAATACTATGCGGATCTGTATCAGCTAATGAAAGTACACGCGCTGCCTAGTAGCTTAGAAAAGCAACGCAACATGGATCCAGTGCTGCGAGATAATGTGGCGCGTATACTGATGGCAATACGCCCAATAAGCTTCTGTTAAAGGGCGGCATAAAATTGAAAAAATAAAAATAAAATAAAAAGAATAATAAAACAATGAAGGCAATAAAAAAAAATCAATTAAATAAAAAAAAAATAAAAAAAAATAAAAAAAATAATAAATTCATGCCAACAGGAAGCCAACAACAAAAGAGGTGCTGAAATTATGTTATAATGACGTTATTGCATAAATAAAGCTTACGACTTGAGGCAACAGCTAATCCGTGTGCTATCGCTGCATGAAAAAGCACAACCTAAAGGCAGAAGCTCTGCAGCACGTGAATCAAGCGAGCGTTAGTCCTGCGGCGACTACATTTTGATATGAATGCGGAGGCACAACTTCAACTGACATGCATAATTAAATTGTGAAAGTGTGTGGGTGTTAGCGTCTGTTTGACTCTTCTGAAGTAAATATTTATGTGCCAGAGATACAGTGAGATTTTGTGCCAGCTGTTGGCATTTAAGTAAGGCTGCCATAATTTATGCAAATTATTTTTTCAATTTTTTCTTTTCTTCCACCTTTTTTCATTAACGAAAATCCAGCCAGATAAATTGAAATTTTTAATTATAATGATGGTAGGTATTTTTACGACAGCAGGGTAAGAAAAGCAACAAATGGCAACTCTGACGTAGTTAAGTTTAAGAGCATAAATGTCGAATTGAGGTCGTCTACTTGTTGGAGACACTTAAGTGTTGGCTATTGCTCAGCTCAACGCTGCTTAGCTCAAAAGTTGTATTGTCCATAAACGGAATTAAATTTTTACAGCCCGATTTTATATGAATTTTTAATATCAATGAGAGACTGTTGCAAAATTAAAGTAACTTTCCAGTTAGATGCTGAAAGAGTAGCGGACATGAGAAATTAAGCTTGCTGCTGTTTCAAATAACAACATCTGATTTTTGATATGCTGACTCCATAAGCGATCCACTAATAACAAACAAATGGCTCAAATAGATGGGGAACAGTTTTTTTTTTTACTTTCTTCCTCTAATCAGCTTAAAAAGCAAATTGACGTTTGAATTAATGCTTCGAACGTCAAGCTGTGCTTAAGAAAAAAATTCAATTGGCAGACCTTCCAATCTCTTCATTTTAATAAATGAACTATTCAAGTAACTTGAAGTGAAAGGTTGGCCAATACAAATAGCTGTTTAAAGGAAAACAAAAATGTGTAGCTGTGCCAACATTTGAAAAAAGAAACAGCAGCAACAAAACAACAGACCAAGACAAGCAGAGCAACAAGAGGCACATTATAAAAGTTATAACTGCAACATCTATCAACAGCAGATGGCGCTATATGAGATAAGTTAACAGTAGAAATAAAAACTGAAAATACTTTAGAAAATCCACTACAAAGAGAAAATGTAGACAGCGTGCAAACGGTACATAAAAAGAAAACCAATAAAATAAAACTAAGAATGAATTGAAAAAGAAAATGAAATATAAAAAGGATGCACGAGTTCAAGAAGAAAACTGATGAGGCTGCTTGAAATAACACCTGTGCACCATGAAGATAGCTATAAATATGCACTGAAAGAAAATCTCATATGAATCATGTGGCATTTATGTGAGGCTCTTTTATAGCTATCTTACACTTAAAGAACATTATTGAGCTGATTTCTGCATATGACATCAGTGACACAGCGTTTAAATCGAGGTCTTAAGTGAGAAAGAACTTCATGAACATTTGTTTTTCATTTTGGCAAATAGTTAGAGTACCGCTCTGAATACTTGAGAGCGAAATCAGTTTATAAAGAGTTCCGACTTTAGTATATTCGTAAAAATGTCCTTAAAATGTTACATTTATGGGTTTCCTAAGAGTACAAAGGCAAATTAAGATTTTTTTCAGGGTATCTACGCACTTAGTAATTGCAGCAATCAGCGCTGTCCCTTATCTGGCTAGTGCATCCGCTCTTTCGTTTAACGCTTTATTTCTATAAACTAGAAGTCAATCGAGGATACCTATGGAATTTCATTAGCAACTTCATTATCATACTTTATTTTAAGACACAATTAATTGCAATGTTGCAGACCAGACTTTTTTCACGCATTTATAACAAGAAACAAACATTGGTCATCAGAGCTCGCTAATAATCCAACTCAGCTTTAACTATTCAAATGGTGTCCACTTAATCGATATTGCTTTCCAAAACTAATTGAGATAAATTGTAAAGTAGTAACTCCTTAATATAAAACAATATCTTTCCAAAATCTGTTGAAAATTGTCAAGTCATTCAATATTTCCATTAACCAGAATTGAGTTAGCGCATCCTACTTTCTTTTTCACTTTGTTAGGCAATTTCCAAACATTTTTACAGTATATGGCTATAGTGTAAGTGGAATATATGGTAGCATTTTCTGCACGTGTAAGAAACTAAAACAATTAGAAAGAGAAAAAAAAATTGAAAAGAATTTCTGCTTTCCTGCAAAGTACTGAAGCAGCAACAAATAGCAGCTGTTAGCAACACCATGATTAATCACACTTTAACTACATAAAACGTCAAGGGTACACTCGAATAAGGACGAGTTAAAGAGAAAAAAATTATTTTACTACTTTGCCTTATTATCTTGCGAATGGATAAGTGTGTGTGCACAATATGTGTGTGTGTATAAGAAGGCTGCATAATGTTGCATTTAATTTACCTAAATAGCAACATTTCAACTGTTGATGAAACTAAAGCAGGAAGGAAACTCATTCAAGTCATCATTAATTTTAGTTGTCTGTTATGCTGTTTTTTTTCTCTAGTTTTCTCTCTTTTTTCTTTTATTCACTTTTATATCATTTTACCAGCAATATTTGTTGCAATTTGTTGGTGATTTTTTTAAATTTATGCTACCAGTGAAAACAAAAGAGGAAAAACTATTTGTTATATTTTGTGAAATTCACTATTGTGGGATTTGTTAGTGTGAAAACGGATGTATTAAACGGATGTAGCAGCGGATGTTGGCAATGAAAGCATACTTTTTCGCGTTGCATTAAAGCAATTTATTTAATCTTTTTTAAATAAAAAAAATTACAAAAAAATTATAAATTTTTTTTGAAAACTTTTTTGGAGTTTTCTATCAATCACTTCCATAACAGCTGTTATAGTAGTAAAAAGGAATAACTGAAAAAGTTTTGTTTTTGTTTTTCAGCAATAAAAAAAAGGTCCTATTTGTTCACATCAAGTATTTTTAAACAAAACTAATGCTCAACTTAGCACTTAACTTTTGTACTTCCAACTTTTTATTGTGTCCTTTTTTATGATAAATTGTTGGGTTCATTTAAAAATTTTGAAATGAAAATTATTTTATGTTTATTTTGTTTTTTTTTTTTGTGTTAGTGATATAAAAAATATTCTTCACACATCAAGAAATGAGTAAACAGATTTTTATTTATTTTTAGTGTTAATAAATTAATGCTGTCAAGGGGTACTTAATAGATAACTTGCAGGCATTCTGTCTGTTCCCAAGAGACTGTGTTTTATGTTAAATAAAAATTGGCGAAACATTACTCTTTTTTTTTACAAAATATGAGCGAAAAATGTCCATGTAGTAATAATAAACTTGGTTTTTTTTTTCATTATTGGAACATTGAACAGAATTCTCTAAATATCTATCTACTACATTATTTTTAGAACGTTAGGCCATTCCCTAGCTGGAAAGTCATCGAGGACGAATTCATCACAGTTGTCCCTAGTAAGCAGTGAAAATATAGATGTCCCATGGAAGATTAAAAAGGTTAGTAAATGATAAATTTCTCATAACTTTTACAAAAATTTTTAATAGCCACATTAAAAACTCCCCAACATCTAATTAATTCACGTTTGACCTATAGGGCGTATGAGTAACATTTAATTATTTCACACAGAATTTATTTATCTATCACCATGAGCTGATATCACATGGAAACTAATTTTGAAATAGCGTAACTTTGCATATATAATCACACATAAATAAATTAAACATTTTAAAATAAATAAATCGAAGATTTTCATTGCTGTTTTTATAGTAATTTTTGATAGTTAGTGACTCAAAAACGCTACAACAAAAATGCTATGATTCAGCATAAAATTAAGCAAATAAGCAGTTCTAACTAGACTGTGGGATTTTATTGTCACTTAAGTTATCAGCAACTTCAGCATTCACAAAATCAAGTTTTTTAGGGCAAGTAATTGATAGCTATGCAACTTCAAATGCATATAAAAATATATTATATGCAATATTTGCAAAAACAGAATATCGATATGCGCGTTTCCAAAAAATGTAAAAGTTTTTTTACTATAAAATTGTTGCATGAAAATATGGAATCACCATTTACTTTTTGTTATTTGAGTTTGGCAAACTCAAGCAGCGCTACGTTTTCAAAACTTAAAGAAAACGCTTAAGCCTCTTATCCTACTATATGAGGTAAGCATTGTTAGATGTACACGTCAAGTTGAATACGTGCCTGCGCGTATATATGTACACGCAATTATGCAAGTGCACGTGTACAAAGTTTTAATGAACTATTCACAGAAATTTGAATACAGTTAATAAATATTCGAATATACATAGTGTCACTTTTAGAAAAAAAATGACATTTTTGACGAGAAATAATTTGCGTCTTCTACTATAACGGGCTAGAAATTATGTATTTTGAGAACTTATTTATTTTTTATTTATAAAAACTATACTTTAAAAATGGTTCAAATGTACATACATGTTAATGCTAAGCAGTATGGACTGTGGTCGAAACTCGGCCGTACCCACCAAATTTTAAGTTTGGAAAAGTTTTGCCTTGTTTCACCTTACGTGTACCTAATGCAGCCATAAACGTGATCAAAATGCTTTCATTTAATGGGTTAAAGCGTTTTGTATGAAGGAATCATGCGTGTATGATCTCTTTATTTTACTTGCCTTAGCGGCACATACTACCTTTCCAATGATATAAGTTTCAATCCCTTTTCTATACAATAAATACTAAAAGAGTGTACGATAAGTTTCGGTGTTCACGCATTAATATCTAGATATAAAAAATACTCATAAATCTGACTCTAGTGTTGATAACTCGGGATTGGCTAAAAAGTCTCACAGATTAATAATCAACAAAAATCATAGCCAATGTTTTCATTTCAAAAAAATAATTGTTACGACTAGATCTCAAAATATCATCGTATTTAAAATCAATAAAACAATAACAGATTAATAAGAGATAACAATTTTTCCACAGGTTACACCCAATTATATTAATAACATCGTATACAAATTTCAGAAGGCTCAACTTGTAACTTTTTAACGTGCACGTTAAGAAAAGAAAACGTTTTGAGAATAACGCGTTTGCAGCTCAAATACTCATAATGGATTTGCTATGCTAGTTGTCAAGTGTTTAGTCTGTTTTGTTTAAGATAATTCAAACTTTTAATGAAGTTTTAAGGAGAAGTTCTAAAAACAAATTGCTTTATGGCCAATTTTCCGATAGACCATCCCTAAATCATCAGAAAAGGAGGTGAATGCAAGCACTCGAGATGTAATATGTAAATTTATTGCTGGCGTCATGATAGAAACAAATTTAAATTGTCAAAAAGCTATACATCATCAGTTAAGTGAAAAAATGGTGAAAGAAGTTGAAGAAGTCGAATAATTTTAAAAAAGTGAAATATGACATAGAATAAATCGAACAACATTAAAGAATTTGATATAAATCGAAAAACGCTATATAATGAATGATAAATTCTTCTACAGGTGTTAAATATTATTTTATATCCCCAGTTAAAATATGTGCAAACATCAAAAGATATTTACTTAATTAAATCCCCACTGGCATCCGTGTGAGATGCATACGCAAATAACTTAATAATTTTTATCACTTTATTGTGTGAACATCAGCGCTTAACAACGTCCTCCACTTTGCTCTGTGCCAGTTTTCAAATTTTGTTAACAGCAAAAAAATTCAAAAAAATTTCTCAACAATGCTGCATTTACTCCACCACATATACGTACACACACACATGCATATGTATAACCACACACACTAACATGTATGGACATGCATATTTGTCACTTCAGACGTGTCAAAAATGATGCACTGTGAAAAAATCGAATGTCATCTCATGCGTCACATTGTGTTGAACAGCAGCTGCAATTGCGGCAGTATCCTCGATATAAAGCAACAAATCGCCTAGAGTGCAAAAGCGGAAGGCTTAAAGGATAACAGTGTAAAGAGCAAGTAAACATAAAATTGATACAGACATAAGCTGATGGTTAGATTAAGCTAATATTTTATTAAAAAAGTCTGATATTGCCATAAAATAGTTTTATAAAGAGAGAAAGGAAAAATTGTAGTACATCATACTATCGACAAATCAATACATAAATTTGGGCTCAACTTATTTACCCATACTTTTAGTCCGAATCAGCAAATTTTTTTAATATTATTTTACGGATTAATTTAATTTTTTATATTCAAATAAGAAAATTTAGGTTTAATATTTTATCTATCAAATAATGAATCGTCATAACATAAAATTTTCAACTTATTATCGAAAATGTTCAAAAAATACCTCACTCACAAGAAGTTCAATGGATTATGGGAGAGTACAAGTAAATGTTGTAGTATTAGTGTACCGCACTGCATTGTATTGCAACTCATCATCTGAATGCAGCAAAAAATAGAAAGACAATTAGAAAATAGAAAGCAAAAACAAATGCTAACGAAAAAATCTCTGATAGCTACTGTTGATACCACACCTACGTCGTGTATCAAGTAATAACGAGTTCTCTAAAATCCTCTGTACTGTTGCTAAAAGTAATCCCGCATGTAACCGATAAATGTGACTATGTGTGTGTGAGCAAAAGCAGTTGAATAAGTAGGTGTGCACACTAAAACGTTTGTTTGTGTATGTGTAGGTGTCTCTGCCAAAGAAGTGCAGCTTAAGTGAACTTACAGATGGAAGCGGTTGGTATGTCGATGACATGTTAGTTTCAAGTGAGCAGAAAATTAATTGTACTCTTTAAACATAGCAACTCTACGAAGCAAAAAATTCAATTTCGAGTTGTAAATTGGAAAATACTTATGCCAAATATTTGCTGTCGGTGATAGAATCCGTTGTTCCGGTTCAAGTTGTTTATATGATATAAGCTTAGCCATGAACTGAGCACTCTTGTGCTGATGAAATTAGCTTGATAAAAAATATATTCCAGCAAGCAGGCTGAATACAATGACCACAGCATATGCTGTATCTTTGACTACAAAAAAGCCACTGATTCCATTCACCGCGATTTTATTTGATTCGAGCTAAAAAATATTTGTGTGCCAAAATCAGCAACCATTTCATTCAATGGCTTCAGTTTATGTTGGCGAATTAGTATAAACTGGAAGAACGGCTCAAAATATTTGCCTGTGGCAATTCCTACAACGTTTTTGCAAACTAACATATCTAACAGTTAAAAAGTTTTAAAAATTTTGTCAAAAATTACGCACTATTTGGTTAAAGTTTTGATATGTTCATAAATAAATTTAATACGTTACTCATACGACATGTTGACAACCTGATACGCTGGGAATTTATTTTCCGTCGGCACATTTCATGTCAGTAATTCTGTATGACTGTCCTTAGATTGACACTTGCTTTTGCTCGGTCAATAATGAATCTGATATCTATGATGCTTTATAGGGCTTCCGATCTGCGAATATTGATCACCTGATTTCAAACTCACGTGAGTTACATTTTTGCTTATTCGGCAGAAACATAGAACCCACTTGAAAAGTTTGATTTGATTGATGGGAATGTTTTCCACTGCAACTTAAATAGTCTTTGAAGAGCAACTAATGGATATCTACTCGTATATGCTTCAGTCTTTGATTCCGCTACTGCTACTCTTTTTTCAAAAAACAAACCATTGACAAGACCAAACAAGTTTTTGTTTTTTTTATTTTTCATTTCCTTTCAACGACACAATATGTTGAATGGCATTTATTGTATGCGACATGTTGGTTTGCCAAATTGTTGGCAGCAACCGCAACAATAACCAATGCAACAGCAAATGCAACAGTCATTGCAATCACAATAATAGTTATAACAACTCTGACGACCACAGCAACATGTTAACAGTATCTAAATTGAAATTGTCACATTAAGAGCAACTCAAGTGTTAACACATGCATACAAGTATACATACAAGCATACAGAGAAGTAAGCATACACACATAAACACACACTCGCTTGTCTCAACGGATGTTGCTGTCAAATGCAGCAAATTGTTGCCAAGAAATGTAAAGCGTTCAAAGAAGCAACAAGCGAAACAGTAAAGCAATAAGAAAGATCTTACAAAATTCAATTGCAGGCAAATGATAAAAGAAAAAGCACGGCAGAAAAAAAGAAGAAGAAAGTCAAAACATAATAGCAATAAAATTAATATAAATTGAATTTGAACATGAAAGTATTTTTATTTTCATTTAAATGTTGCATAAAATGACATGGGAAAGCGAATGGGTCTCTTAAAAGCAACGAAATTAAATGAACAGTAAAATTTCATTTTTTCAAGCGGAAATAAATGTCGGCCTGTTTTGCTCACCTTGTGCTATAAAAACTATTATTCTATATACCAATGTAATTATTAATCATACCCACATTCATTATTGTCTTGCCTCAAAGTCAAATGCACAGAGATGAGACCACTGCACCATGGGAGCTTTTTCACTTCTTTGGACATGTTCAAAACATGTAAAAAATTGTACAATTAGTATACTATTTGGTTCAATAGTCAATAGATAAAGTTAATAAATTAATAAAAAATTTGAGCTATGGCCACGCCAACTTTTTATACTTTTCGTTTTGAAATTTTGTAAAAATCATTGTTGAAGTAAAAGGTCTTAAAATCCTGAGAAAAAAAGGATATAGGAAAAAATGATGTATTCAGTAAGGAAATCTTTAATATAGCTATTAGTTTTCTGAAATTTTTATCTTAAATATGATTCCGAAATAGCTACAAATTCAATAGTTGCAATTAGAATACTATAACTTCTTTTTGAATCATATAGCATTCTGAATTTTGTGGAAACATCATGATTCTTCAAATGGAACTCCTAAAAAATTTAAAAGGTTGTGTTAATGAAATATATTTACCTCTTGATGCTCATTTGAGGTCATCAATGTCATAATTCACCTTGGAGAAAGATTAGGTAGAATTGGTTGAAGTTTATAAGTAGTATTCAATTCGATGAAGTTGAGCATTTTTTCTTAGAAGCAAAGCAAAACCTTTCTGATGACATAAATATCATTTGTGACGAAAGCATAATTAATACATTTTAACAAACTTGGAGCTCGATCAAACTATCTGATATATATAAAGTATAAAGAACGGATTACCAATTACCAGCTAATAAGCGCATTACTAACAGCCGACCTCGAGGCAGTCTACAGAAGTTTAAGTTAAAAAATTGTCCATTAATCTATTTACTGATATATCACTTCATTGCAGCAACATCAAAAATATCATTTTCAATAATATTCCCGCACTATATGGTTACTAGTTGAACTACGAGAAGCTACAAAATATCATGCAAATGGGTAATGCCAATTTTATTACGCCACCAAAACAGAAAAAAGGAAATTGATTTTTATTGTGAGCTAAGGCATAAAAACTTTCATTTGGTCTTCTATGTGTCAAGACTTAGATTTTTTTATTTTTTCTACAGCTGAAGCAAGAGAAATGCATTCAACACCAGATGGCACAACTTATACACAAACGCATACAAAGTAAAACACACACGGATGTCATGTGCAATTTATAAAATGAAGAAAGAACAGAAACAATTTGTTTTTTTTTTCAAAATTAAATTGGTTGCAACAGCCCTTGGTGGCAATAACTTGTTGGTATAGCGCAACATTTTCCTAACAGTGATTTAACACTTTTGTTATTCAGAAATAGCAATCAGAGTGTGCTACCTTGCAGCTAGAGAGATTGCTACTTTGAGTAGAAAATTGCGTTAACAACGAAAGTTTCCGAAAAAAGTCAGTCGACTTCCATTATATTTTGGCAGAAAGTAGCTGCTGTGCCACATTATGAATATCAGTTGATAATTTTCAGTTGGAACTACCATACATTCCCAGAGGAATACCGTCCGTTTATTGAAAGGGCATACTATGTATGACGCTTTGTAAAAAGTGAAATATTTCGTGTTACTTTCAAATACGTTACGACATATTGTACATTAGTAAACATTCGTTTTAATCTTTGTTTTCATTATGAGTTCAGTATCATTAAGAGAACAAAATCATAAGTCCCTGTCTTTACATACATAGAGCGTATATGGCTTCAATTTTTTAAACTAAAACTATTGGAAATGAGCTTTGAACATCAATAGAGAGGTATGTAGGTACCTGAATTTTCAAAAAAGGTGTTTCTGCCTGACGTTTGAGAATAAAAATTGTGCACTTATTCATGGAAACAGATCCAAATGGATTTTTTGACACCACTAGTGGATGTTTTTTCATCATTTTATGAAATCGCTCTTTATTTTTTGCTTATCAATGTTATTTTATGCATATATAGAAAAGAGTCCTTGGAATTGTCTTATTTCTCATCGATATAATTTATTTATAAGGAGCTCCTTTTTGACTTTGTAGCCTCCCGGCTAAGTCTTGTTCAGGCACTTCACTTAGTATAGATCGAAAGCAGATTTCGAATATAACAAAGCACCTTAAGGCTAATTTATTTAAAAAAAAAATCTTTGATCTACCAAACTGATCATTTTGGGTGTTTTAGGTCAAATCAATAAAAAATTTGATTACTGTAATTTTGCGCTTATACAAACATTTAAGTTTTATTTTTAAGATCATTAGTCGATAGTGGTACCTAATATTAATTTCTGTAAAATTTTCTCTGAGACTTATCTCATGACATTAATCGGCGGAAGTTAATTATAACAGAAACTTTGTAAAAAATTTCAGCTTAAAGCATTACACTAAAAAATTTTACAGCGATTTCATTTGTGTTTTTAGTATTTAGGTCTTATCCTTAATAAAGCGATTTTTTTAATCGTAAAATCAAAGTAGTTTGAATCACAGCTATTTTCATTTTGATTCAAAAATAGCAATCACCATTAGAAGCATTGATTGAAAAACATTTAATGCCAGCCATAATAACTTGCCCTTAACACTATAGTACTTACAGGTGTGTGTGATATAAATGTTAGAGCTTTTTATTTAATTTCAGCTCGTGCTTTGCAAGTGTTGGTAGTCAGCTTGTTGGGTGGATGCATAAGAAAATCATTTTTCTGTTCTCTGGTTCTTTCTCCGGCATTTATTTATTAAAGTGACCCACAATCAGCTTAGTACAGTTGCAACCATCGTAACAGCACGTTGCATTTGATAAGTAAACGAGTTAAGTGCTTTCTGCACTCCTTAAGGTATGCAACATTTTGTATTTTTTATGTATGTTGGGAAATTTGTAATTATTTCAATTGCATGAACTTCAAGCTTTTACTTTGTACTTCCGCAGATGTGTTTGCGCATATACATAAGTACTATGTTTGTATGTATTGCAATGTACATGAAAGAGTGCAATTTAGAAAGCAATTGAGAAATACTTAAAAGTAGAGGAAAATTTGAAAACTTCAAGTGGTAACAGCATGTTGAAGAAAAATAAGAGCAGGTGCAACGTTTTCGGAAGCCACAACTACATGTCATCATGTCCTTCTATACTATCCTTTTAAGTTTTTTAAGCTATTAGGAATAAATTCATATGGTTGTTCGAACTTTTTTTATAAATCGCCCCGTGCGAATTTTTGAAATAGAAAAGTTTTAAAATCGCTTGAAATCGCTTTTCAAATTTTTTGGTCAAAGTATTTTCTGTTTATATGCTCAACTTTTTTAAATAGTATTTACCATTCTAAAATCAATTGGACGAGTGAATTAAAATGCATCAAAGTAAATCAACTACTGAAATAATGATAGTAAGAGAATTAACATTTTTTACAGTGTGACGCTTCTAAACAGAGTTTTAGTATAACTTATACACTGTATCTTATAAAGAAACTTTCTCGTTTTCTTATTAAATGTAGAAAGTGAAAGTTTTAAGTTGGAAAACAATTTACCAGTTAGAAATTATGAGTATTTGCACTAAACGTTTATCTAAATATGTACTTTCATTAACTTAAATAAATACAAGAAAATCTTTCCATGTCTTATTCTTAGCGTTTTCTGCTTAAAACCATAATTCATTGTTATTCAATGAGAAAAGTGATTAATTAACACGTTTAGCTTTAACTTACTTTTTTATCTTTCCAGTGCAGCACCAACGCCATTTGGCTTTGAACGAGATATATAGCCCCATTTACAGTTGATACTTAAAAAGAGATTTATGATGGCAACATGCAATGTGACGGACTATAAAAAAATTGCAAATTTTGCTAAACGATAGAAAAAAAAGAAGTATTTTTTCTGTTGCCGGGTGTAATAAATTCAAGCAAAGGCCATAGTCAAAAAGCAAAAATAAAACGAAACTGGCCGTTATTAAAAAGAGCGAAAAAATTGATTTAATTGCGTTTTTATTTTTTGTCATTTCATTTTGGTATTTTTAGCCGCAAAATAAAATTGCAGTGCAAAAACGCAACACTAAAAATAGTCACATGCTTTGCTGCTGTTGCAATAAATTTATTGCAAATGCGCTGACATTTCTATGACTTCGTTTCGCTCTATTTCGTATAGCATTTCAAGCAGAGTGTATTTGGATAAATTTTAAAATTGGAACACGTTACAGCACAGATTAATAAAGAGTTGCTCAACATTCCAAACTGACATTGACATTGCATACTTTTCGGCTGCTTTTATTAAATTTATTATTTTTTTATAAAATTATTTTTAATATTAAAATCAATTTTTTTACAAAATAAGACTGAAATTTAAATAAATGGCTACAGCCGCTTGTCACAACTTAAAAGCACTTGCCGTAAGAAACCAAATCAATACATAAAAATATATTGAAAAACGCCTGAAAGCATGCTCAAGTTATTTGTTATAAGTTATATTACTTAGGGAAAGGTTGATTTTATTGTTGAATATTATATTTTCGGCAAAAATTTTTGTTTTTTTTTTCAGAATGTCAATAAAATTGTTAGTTTTCAATATTTTTTATGTACAAATCCTTTCTTCTTTTCTTGATTGCAGTTGTTGATTTTTCTAATTATTCTTCCTATTCCCATTAAAAATTTTCTATATTGGAGCATGCATTTAGATTGATTTCTTTGGGGTGATAAAACAAAGCACATCGAAATTCAATTTCAATATAATTTTGGTTTTTTATGTTTTTTTGGTGAAACCTATTTCATAAAATAATTTCTAGGAAATTTCCATCGCGAATGGATGTAATAAATTGCATTTTAATTAGTTTAACTTTGGATCACTCTTTTAAATAATGAAGGTCTGATTTTCGAGATAGCACGATCTATGTTGATCTTAAAACAGCAATTTTTTCTTGTTATATTGCATTAACCTGTAGTCTTAATTATCTACATAGAAACCAGTGCAATGGCGTTTGTTTACGCACAACGTAAACTAGTGTGTAGCCTACATATCTGCTCGTCTTTGCTATCCACCGCAAAGCGCTGCCGTTTACTCGTTGTGGCTGCAACGAATGCCCCAAGCCGATCGGCTACAACACCAACGAGTAAGACGCGCAAATAAATATTCGTCATCTAGAAGAAGATCCCGAAGTCAGCGAACCCTCCCGCAAGCGAAGAAAAAACATTTAACATAAATTACAATTAACTTCATAGTTTTAAACAAGTGAAAAACAGTACACAGTTTACAACAGTTTAACATAAATCACACAACAAACAACAGTGAAACACAACATAGAGAAAACAACAAGATTCTACAATCAACATCAATACACAAACAACCACCATCAGCTCAAGCAGCAACTCAACGTTGGACAAAAACATTAACTAGAATACACTACACATAAACACGTATAGTATAAATTAGATTGACATTTATACATTATATTTACATTTGTATTTAGTTATAATATTTCATTATTATAATAAACCCCCAAAATTGAATTTTAGTGTTTCAACTTTTTTGCCCAGCCCCCGATTAAACAGCGTTAAATCCCTCAATCTTCTTATTGTTCAAAGAATGTAACTATTTTAGGAAATCATGCAAATTTTAAAGAACTTTAACTAAAATTTTTGGAAATTTTCCAAGTTTCCACCTTTTTAAATTGTTTATGCTGTGTTAAAATTTCTACGTTAATCTGTCAAATCTTTCTCAACACAAATGTCAAGACAAATGCCATTTACCATTTGCTATATAACAGCTGCATTGAAATCTATTACTCTAAAAAAAATCACCCGTTATAAGCACAAGCTTATGTGTAGCAATTTTTTTCATTAAACGAATGCCACTAATGCATACAAATCATCGCAAAAATTTCAAATTTGAAACTCTGCACGCGATCAAACATGAAATCAAATTGTTTTCACTCACAGCAACACGCTAGGACAATGAAGGAATGAGTGTTAATTTGTGATATACAATAAGGCTCAGTAGAAAATATATGTTGCACAATTGCAAAGCTGACATGAAATGCAAAAAAATCTTTAGCCCTGGTCAGAATAGTGTATATATTGTTAAAAAGTTTCTTTGTCTTTTTCCATATATTTCAGCTTTCCAAAATTTTTTGATTGCTGTCAACAATTTTTGAAATTTTTCATTATTTTTCGACACATCAACTTTTTCATATTTATTCTAAATATTTAAATTTTTTGACATATTTTGACTTTTTAAAACATTTTATGAACATTCCAAATTTTTCAACTTTACCAACTTTATCATTAGAAATTACTTTCTTTGTTTTCTCTCCAAAAATTAAAAAAAAAAATTCAAAGAGAGTTAGTTCTTTAAACTTCGAAGCCAAACACAAGATGGACATCTGACAACTGAGAAGAAAAAAACAACTTTAACTTCACTTTTTTCAAATATTCCAACAACCCTGGCAATAAAACTAATAATGAAACAGTGGACGATAATTGAAGGACACACAACAATACAAAAGAATACTTTTTTAACAATATTGAAATTTTGCTTGCAAGAAAACAATTATTTTCAATACAAAAACAAATTGTACAAACAGACCTTTGGCATGCCGATGGGAAACCCTTTATCACCGACAATCGCAGACATCGTATTAGATGATCTTTTAAAATGTGCAATAGACGAACTACAAAATTTAGGAATCAAATTCAAATTTATAGTCAAATATGTTGATGACATTTTTGCAATAATAGACAAAGACCACCTGACCACGATTTTAACGACACTCAACGGATATCACAACAAATTACAATTCACACATGAGGAGGAACAAAACAACACGTTACCGTACTTAAACACTACAATTCATAGAAGAAATAGTCATATAATCTTTAACTGGTATACGAAGCCAGCAGCATCAGGAAGAATAATTAATTTTAATTCAACGCAGTCCTTTAAACAAAAACGCAATACTGCAAGCAATATGATAAAAACAGTACTAACAATCAGCGACAAAACTTTTCGGTCAGAAAACATTAGTAAAATCAGAAATATTTTATACTGCAATAACTATCCTAAAAAACTTACGGAACATTTAATAAAATATAATACAATCCATGATAACATAACACAACAGAATTCAACATTAAGCACCACAACATCTGGCCACCCTAAACACTTTTTTGCGATTCCATACATACCTACACTTACAGACGACATAACCCTTAAACATTTTAAAACAGATGACACAGCTTTTGCCTTTAAATCAAACCAAACGATCTCAACGTTATTTACAAAAACAAAAGACAAAACAGAAAAATTTCAGCAACATAACGTAGTGTACAAAATAGAATGTAAAGGCAAAGAAGGAGAAACATGTAACAGAGTTTATATAGGAACAACAAAACGAACACTGGGAACACGAATAGGAGAACATAAAGCCGATGTAAACCATAACAGACATACGACAGCACTAGCTAAACATATGGATGAAAATGAACACACAGCTGATTTTGACAACATTACAATACTGGACAGAGAAAAAAGAGAAAACATTAGATACACTCTAGAGAGCCTACGAATTAGACAACATTACAAAACAGCAATGAACATAAAAGAAGATTTTGACAAAATTAGTCTCAGTTACAGTGTGGTGCTATAAAGCTTATATTCAAATTACTAATTTTTGTTATTTTAATTTTTAATTTAATATTTTTGTAAACTCAAATAATGTTTTTCTTGCTGTAAGTTTTTGATATTAACCAAAAATTTGTACCTATATGAATGTTTTTTAATGTAAATTTTCGTTAACAGTGTGATGTAAATATTCAATAAAGAATTTTGACATACCCCTGAGGATGCTTAAAACCCATAAGCGAAACGTCGGGTGAACAAATGAATTTAACATTGTTTTATTCATAAAATCTAAATTGACCTAACAGCCTGTTTTTCAACAAAGAAAAAACCTTTTCAATTTATAAAATCAAATATATTGGTCAGATATTATTCATATAACTTTAACAATAATTTTTGTAGTGGCTTAATTCTAAAATAAAAGGATATTTAACATAAAAATATAAAAAAGTACGCAGCAACCTTTCTTATCACAAATATATTGTTTTAAAAAATAAATTATTTAAATGGGTTCAGTATATTTTACTCCAAAGCGTTACAAACAATTTTATAACGGGTGATTTTTAAGCGTTTAGTTTTTGAAAATTGAAAAAAGAACATAAAATTTCCAACAGTGAATGAAATATTTTTTTATAGCGATACATCAATTCCTTGCATTTACTTTTAAAAGACTATTTTTCCTAAGTGTTGCCCGCGGCTACTCCTGAGGTGATTCATCCGTAATTCTTCTTTTTATTATAATGTTAATGTTACCAAAAATCATTGACTCAACTTCTTTTTTTTAATTTCAATTCTGTTTGAAATAGATACTAAATCTAAAAAAAAATAAAATTACTATACTATGACACTAGCATAGCAAAGAAAATTTAAAGTTAACGAGAAAAAGCTTAGCGTTAAAGCCAACAACACATAAAAAAAGTTACGCAGTCAAAAATGCCATAGCAGACATAGATGAAGTGTTACAGCGAGAAATTATAATTGTCAAGAAATTTGTGGCAGTACTTCGTGCTTCGCATCACTCGCCACCCATTACACGTAACTAAGAGCTCACCACTTAAAGCATGGGATTAGAATATGATTCGCAAAAATTATGTAACACAGTGCCTGCATCATCGCCTCTTATAATTAAACGATAAATTTCTTAATTAAGTTGTATGCGCCACCAAAAGCAAAGCCAGCAAATAACACTCGTGCTTATTAAACAGAAATTATAGAAATGAAGCTGCGCTTTAGCAGAAAGAAATTCAAGCTAATCGCTGTTAATATCAAGGCATGTGGGCAAAAGATACTTGATATGGTAAATAGCAATGTAAATGAGTTAAACAATGAGACATAACAGCTCTGTGAACGTTTAGCACGCCTGGAAATGGACACAGACAAGCTCTTTAATGAAATAAGAGAACATGTTACACTACTGGAGCCAATGGTCGTCGCTGGAGTGAATGAGCCAACCTCTTTAAAGGCTGAATCAATTCCGGTTAAGGATTAGCTAGAAAAGTTGGCTTGAGTTGTACAATGCAGTTTGTGTAGTTAATTTTTACTTTAATGATTGTTAGCAGCATACATCGTCAATAACTCAATTGATGCACCAATATTGGTAAGACTTGCATCATCATTAAACCAATTCTTAATGCTCGAATCGAATCGGTCATTTATTTAGAATATGTGACCTGGCCTTTGTTTATGAATAGGGAGATAAGTGTCAAAAAATCATTTTCCACTTTTTTTTTCAATTCGGATAGACGAAATGAGTTGTTGACTTTTAACAGCTGACTTCTCGAAAAGTTGTTTTTGCACGTAAGCCCACTTTTCATAGACCAGGGCACATAAAAGGATTTCCTTTGATTACGTCTCATCGGCACTACGTAAAATGTTTTCTACACAGTGTAATACATTTATACCGAGGACAAAGTAAAATAGTGGTAAATATTTTGGAGTAAAGATACTACTTAGGTTTATATGTGGTCAAAAAATTTATCTCTAGGGTTTTTAGTTTTTGCGTTAGAGATATATACAGTTATGGTCAAAATTTCTATATTTATAATTTTTACTAAGCTATATGTCGTCAGAATGAGTTGCATTGAGTAAAAATTTTTTAAAATTGGTCAAAATATTTAGAAAGTATTTTTTATTTTATATTGTGGCATTTAGAAAAAAAAAAATAAAAGAAGTCAAAAGATTTTTGTTTAGAGTTTTCTCTTTTGAATAACTTTCTTTCCAATTGGGTGAATTGAAGCGTGTGCGTGTGTATTTTTTTTTAATGTGAAATTTTTAGTGTGTGTGGCTATTTTACTCGATGAAAACCAAAAGCGAAATTGCCACCGCAACTATTAACATTCCAGCATTGATTTTTTCTTTGTAATCGTTTTTTTTTTTTAACATAAATTTTTGGGTCATTTTTCGCTTTAACAGCGTAGTCATTCACTACTTAATTAAATGAAAAAAGCGGAAGAAAAAGTAAAGAAAATCTTAACACTCCTCTGCAATTTGTGTTCATTTCCTTTAGCGAATCAAACTCAAAATGATTTTTATTTATTTTTTCAGATATTTTCTATTTTTTTAACTCCGTTTCCATTTAAAATTGTTGTATTTGCCCAAGTAGCGCGGGTCAGTGAAGTAAATCGCGGTTTTCGTGACTCGCCACACTTTATAGCTTGCAATATCCAACAGCGGAGATTGGTTTTTATTACTGCTGTCGTACTTAAAAAGTTTGAAATGCAACTAAGAAAATCGATAAATATGAGAAGCATTTGTTCAGCTGGTCAATGAACTTATTGAAACTTCAGACAAAGTATTTACTGCTTGGATAACGTAAAGAAAGAGTTCATGCTCATATTTTGACAGAACAAACTAAAAGTGGCTATCGTTCTTTCTAAACATTTTCATGCCGGATTTCCAACAAAACAAACAGTCGAAATCAAAATAGATAATATTTGTTTCAATCTGACACTTTTGATCTGTGGATTTTACTGTCGCAAAAGGCGACATGAAATAAAAATAGTCGCGTGCGTATTTCATAAAGCAACATGTGTGCTCTTTGCGAACAACAACAAAAATAAGACACCTACCAAAAATAAACAACTTAATAATTTTTTTGTTTATAAATATAAATGGCTTATGAAAATCCATATTAATTTTTTTTTCTTATCTTTTTTTTTTTGTTTATTTTCTTTATTAAATATTGGCGCTTTTCCTCAAAGAACAACAGCCATGACTTTTTTTGCTTCTCAAGGTTGCTATATTTGTTCTCATTCAATTAAAAAAAAACAGCCAGCACATTAATTTATTTTTATGAAAAAATTATAATGCGTAACGTTTAAATCGGATAAAGTATAAACAAAAGGTGACAAGCACCTCAAATATTGGAAACAACAAAAAAATTTATCAAGTGGGAAAATTACAATTTATAGTCGGTGAAGTTGATTTTTATAAAAAATTGGTTGCTTAAATAGTTCACATTGCGTGCTTAGAACTGCGTGGAAAAGTGCTTAACATTGCCTAGCAAAAGTCTATGTTTGTCCATCTCTTTTTTATATTTGTCCACCTTTAGTTCAAAATTATAATATAATAATATATTTTCCATTTTTCGCTCGCCTTCTTTCTATTCAAACATTTGTCTTTAGAAAATTTCTTCCACCAAGGTTGGACAACGAAAAGAAGGCTGAACATGCATGGACATTCGGCATTACATATTTGTCCAACATTTATTTTCATGTACATATCCACCTTTGCTTTAAAGTTATGACAATTTTTATTTATTTTTCCTTTCGTTCTCATTATTCAAAAAATTATTTTTTGAAAATTTTTAGCGGCAGGGATGGACAACAAAAAAGAAAACTGGACAAACATGGGCATTTGATGGACATTCAAATTCAATATATTTGTTCCGCATTTATTGCATCTATTGTGTAGTGTAGTTTTGTTTTTTAATCAATTTACTTTTGGAAGTCACTTTAAGCCATTGACACAAGCACATTTGCTGATTGTCACTTTGATCTTCAAGCGATAGCTGTTGGAAACAGCTTTTCATGGTGAAACTCAAAGGAAACAGATTGGGATTGGGCACGTCTGAGAAATGTGTGGAATTACTCAATCTATAAATTTTGTTTACGCGCAACGTAAGCCCGTGTGCATCCAGCATATCTGTTTTGTCTTGCTATCCACCGCAAGGTGTTGCCGTTTACTCTTTGTGGTTAAATTATTTTATTCATTCGTTATAGAATACCCGAGTAAGCGAACCCTCCCGCGAACATAAAAAACAATTTAACATAAAATTACAATTAACATCAAGTGAAAGTTTTTACAACATTTTACAAACAATCAACGGCTACAACAATCTACATTGTATATCACAAGCCACAAACATACATTCTACAAGAATTCTACAATCAATATATATTGTTTCACGGAAACAAGCATCACCTCAACGTTGGACAAAAACATTCACCAGAATACACAACACAAAAACACGTATAGTATACATAAGTGTTGTATTTCTATTTTATTGAATTTATAGTATTATATTGAATTATAATAAACCCACAAAATTCTAAATCATTGTGTCAACTTTTTTTTACTCAGTCTCCGACTAAACAAATTTCGTTCATAAGCCATTTTTCTAAATACTGAAAAATTGCAACATTATTTGACGACGAGTGTTACTGAGCAGTGCATAGTTCCTAACAACGACCAACGAACTCATGAAATCGGTGCAAAAGCAGACAAAGTAGAGCTACTTATATCGCTATCGACATGGTCACATGCAGATACAATGTTCCCAGCTTTATTATTTCTAAGACGGTTCAACCCACCGATACTACTGTAAGATCTATGAAAATAAGGTAAAATACCTTCTATAGGAATCCGCTGCACTACAAGGAGTGTACTTTGGCTACATAATTTTATAATTTTCGGTGATCTGAGCAAAATGTCAAATTCATCATATAGGAACTTGTTCGATTCATTCGAAGCTTGGGATAGTTTTCATTATCTGAGACAGAAACGTAGCAGGTCGATATACCACACTTTTACACATCACAATGGGCGTTAAAGTTTCCACTATTGATCAGAATTTTATGCTATTTTAGAAATGTAAACAAAGTTATTATGTCCTTAAAAAATTAAGTGATTTGAAAATCACGTTGGCTGCCAATAAAATTTAAAATCTTATTTTTTTATTTATCACGCGCGTTAAAATAAATTTAATGCTGTCACCTATTGATAGACTGCACAGTGGTCTGAGAATTAATTTTTTTGGCATAAAGCATAATGAAAATTTGCACGAGTAATTTTTATTTTGTTCAAGTATTTTTCTGAAAAAAGGGTTGAATTGAACCATTATCACACCTACCTCCCATATACCTACAAATATATTAAACTTTCGAGAATGGGCGCATATTTGAAAAAAGGACAAAAACGAGCAATTTTCTTATACAACACACATTATCGCCATCAGCACGATTGAAATAAAATGGTTTAAGACCCCTTCGCGTTTGTAGGGGGAAGCCTTAAACATGATCGGAGTAGAATGTACATATATTGCACATACTTTTCTTAAAAAAAATATTGAACTCCTGTTCGTTTAAATATTTTAAACAATTCTATTGCAATCTGCATATTGCCATAGTTTCTCAAAACTACTCGTACATATTTACAGTTAAAAAGTTCACATAAGATTTAGTACAATTCACATTGCTGCTAGTTGCCATAAACTCTGCTTGCAACGCACTTATTTCTGGCAACATACTCTACAAATCAGCTTTTTACGGTTGTTTTTTAGTGTTCATAAAAATAGCAGACGCTAAAATATTTCCTCCACATAAAATTTGAATAAGAAAAAAAGATGTTTACATGCGCAGCCTCGTTTCTGCGGTCTTTAAGTGGCTTAGAATTTTTTTTATATTCAACACCCAGTTACAGCTAAAAATCTTAAAATATGCAGTGAAAAACGCACACATAAAAAATGCAACATACTTCTGTGATATGAAGAATATTTTCTCGTGCCACACACTAAAGCCAACATAGTGCAGGAAGTGCTTAATTCAATTTGTCAAATTAAATTTTTTATGAAGCAAAGAATCAAGATCTGCAGAGCTCTAATTTTAAGTTTTACAATCTTACTAAATTGAGATCAAATACCCTTTTTCAAATATATTAACCTTGTATTTGTTAAAATAGATAGCACAAATAAATCTAAACTGATTTATTCATTCAAGTTATTTTAATAAAAGAAATTAATAAAAATTTAAATTTCCTATAAAAAATGATTTCGAATTTTATTTTTTATACTATTGAAATAATAATCGATTACGTATCCAGCCCCAAAAAATATGCAAGAAAAAAATTAAATTCATGCTTGAAATATTTTAACTGATTCTACCTCTTTTAAATTTTATGTACAAATTTTGTTGTATTTTATCTCATCAGTTTTTTCGATTTTTTTTTTTTTTTTGGTGGCAACCTTTTGTGTGTTTTACTTGAAACCGATTGATTCGCCAATTTGTTTGTGGTGGTGGGCTTTTTATTTATATGCATACGAATACATCTGTATTTCTGTGTACTTTACTAAGACAAATATGTACGTGGTGCTTATATATGCATAGTTGTATATGCGTGTGCCTATAATTAGACTGTCCGTTAGTTCTTTAAATTCCTTAAACCAAAATTTTATGTTAAAGAATAGAAGAACACTAAGCAATATCAATGCTCTCGCTGTACACTCACTAGGAGTTGATACAACACGCTTGGTTTCTTCTTCTTTGATGACCTTAGACATATAAGTAAAGGTCAACTATTTAGTTGCAATGTGGTATTTTATTGGTTCTTCAAGAGAGTATCGTTTAATATCTCGCGATATCACAACGGAACATCCATCATTTGTTTTAATAAAAAACGTCATAGAAGATAAACTGATCTGCGAATTTTTAAAGTTCGTCCATTTAGTTATTTCATCTGTCATTTGTCGCACATTCGGTCTAAATTTAGTATCTTTGGGCAAGGCTTATTCCACAGCTAAAATCTCTCTTCAAAAGTAACAAAAAAGAAACAATTGAAATAAAGTTTGTTCTTTGAAGCAAAATACAAACATTACATGAAAACAAAAAAAAACAACCATAACAACACAGATTTCAAGACACAGCATATGTATTAGCAACAAAAAATCAATCGACAATTTTTGTGCAAGGTTTTGCAAAAACTTTTATCCTAAAAAAAGGATATTTGCTCTCAAAAAAAAGTTGTAAGTATGCAATATCCTTCTACAGCACAAATATGTTGTTTTAAAAAAAAATTACTAAAATCGGTTTAGTATACTTTGTGCCAAAGCGTTACAAACCATTCCCTTACAAGCAATTTTTTATAGTCTAAATTTATATTTTTTTTTTGCCTTCCAAATGAAGTTTAACTTTATGTAGTGGTTAGATTTTGAGTCATAATCGGTCTGGCAGTTTTATAGCTATAAAAAAATGTTTCTTAAAGAATCCCTTTGTATGATTTTTGCTAAAAATACAAATAATATTTGCCCAAAAATTTTCTTTTATTTCCTTTAAAATAGGAAGTAGCTAAAAAGACATAAGAGATACTTGAATTAGCTTTCAGAGATATAGACAAAAAAGTTTAACTACCATATGAATTTTTTTTTCTTGAAAGATTTTAATTGAAAGTCAACTAAAAAGTTTACAAAATTTTAGCACAATAACTTAAGACGATTTTCAGAAAATCGTGTAATTAGAAGCAGTTTCTTTTTTTTACAAAAAAAACTAACTTTTTCAAAGAAATATATCAATAGCACAAGTTTTTAATAAGATTTTAAGCATAAGATATTTCTTTTAAATTATGTGCCACATAATTTACTTCCTTATACAGTACACTCACGATTATATTTAATTTGGATCATATGGACCCCCACCTTGCAAATCACACCTTGAAAGTTTGTAAGAACCCTCGACTATTTTTTATTAAAAAAAATTAAATTGTCTTATGTGTTCTATAAATTGAGTTAAGCGGAACGTAAAGAAACCCTGGTTATATATAACCGTCGGAATTATGAACAAGATCAACATTAATAAGGATACTATATATATATAATCGAGATGTTACTATGTAAGCAATATAAGGTTTTTGTATAAAAGAAAGAGTTTGGAGTAAAGTACCACTAAATTCTCTAATTATGTGTAAGATTTTATATCATTAAAAAAAGTTAGACGCATGTAATGTATTGATAATTTTATTCCGTCCTTATAATCAAACGTAAAGCTCTATATCTCAAAAACTTTTTCATAGTTAGAATTTTCCATTGCCAATTCTCATGGCATTTTATTTAAATTTAAATGATTTGCATTCCCGCAGGATACTTGAAATTGACTGTTTCGTAAATGTAATGGTGTTTTATTTTTTATTTCTTTTTTGTGTTTTTGTGTACGTGCATGTTCGTGTACGTGCATCGAACTTTTGTGTATTTTGATTTGTTTTGACAGCTCATTATTCAAACCATAACCATTACGCTCATTTGCGCTGGTGTGCGTGAATTTGATTTTGCTTTTCTATTTTCCCCCCGAAAATTGCACAGTTTTGTGATTCAGAAAAAAAAAAGAAAATTTATCGAATATGTCATAAAAATTCATTTAACATCTGTTTGCAATCGTGTTCTTTTATCAAGCGTAACTAAATCAATAAAGCGAATTTGTTGGCTGAATGTTTCGGTTTTTGGATCAAAATATATTTGTGTGTACATTCATAGATACACATATATATGAGAGAAAGCATCCCAGTAGGCATTTAAGCATTAATCTTGGAAAAATTTATAAATATAAAAATTCGCTATTTACCTTGGGAAATCATCAAAAAAAAACCTTAATGTGCCCATTTTGCATGAAACTGATATTGGCAAGATTACTTTCCTATCTTTCACTTGGGTCAGTTGCAGAAGACCTCTACTTAGAAGCAAGTGCAGGCGGCGTGCCTGCATGGGTCAGCCTTTTCAGCTGACCCATTTCATGTGAAAACTAAAGTTGGAAGGTCTGCTCCTTTACAAGAAATTGGTTCTAATAGCGCTACGTACTCGTGTTTTTGTCTACTGAGTTGTTACTGTGTAAGTAAAACAAAAAATATATGACAGGTTTTCTTAGCAAAATAAACCAATAAACAGAACACTTACACATTGGAGTGTCGGCTATTTCTCAAAAATAAATATTTTGATTTAGTTCTTAGTGTAGCTTGTCACCGAGTTTTTGTTAAATTGACTTTCTAATCAAAAACTTATAAATTTATTGAAAAATCATAGCACGACTTTAAGCCAATGGCTTAACGGCTATGCAAACAAGCGAGAAAGTGACAAGTATATAGATAACAAAAAATGGAACATTGTGTGTGGATTGAAATAGATAAGCGCACATTGTACACCTCAAGGTCATGTCCCCAACAGCTCAAGTGTTAAGAGCGACCGTCAAAAATAACATTGCAATTCAAGAACGGTCAGGGGTTCGATCCCATGTACAACATTAACCAAAAAACTGGTCTGATGAGGTTATGTATATACATATGAGAATGTGTATATATGTGGTAATAGCCGAAACATATGTCACCAATTACCAGGTTAAATTGTTCCATTTGTTATCTTTGTCATGTTTGTTGAATAAAAAGCATTGATCAATTAAGTAAAATTTTACGATCATATTGGTCTTTGCAAAATGACTGCAAGTTCAATGTAATAATTCTTAATTTATTGAAAAATGTTTTGAGCTTTATATTATTTGTCTAGTGAGCACTTAGTGTCAAAGAAATATTTTCCAGTGAATTTTATTTTCTCTTTAAACCTCATAAAACAATAAATTAAAAAGTTTACAACTTTTTTATGACATAAACTTTGATATACCAAGCTCTAAACACACTGCCTAACACATATGCATGTACATACACAGGCACAAATGGTTTTTTACTGTGCGTGTGGTTACAACAGCAATAAAAATCAAATAAAAAATTACAAATACCAAGGACACGCTGACTTGAGCAAATATTTGAAAATGATGCGGAATGAAACAAAACCAAAACTTTTAATTAATTTTATTAATTACATGTACTATGTCATGTTAATTAATTAACTTTTTCGTTTATTTGTAAATAATATAATTTTTAACTAATAAATCAATTAAAAATTTAGTTTGTATATTCTCTTCTTAAACGAGCTAGAATTGCACATTAACAAATATGTTGCCTGAATTAATTTCGAAAATGGTTACAGCAAATTCGATGAAACTTTAGAAGTTGGCGCATATCAGAACAATTTTAAGTTCGGGCTGTTTTTCAAGTTTATTAGGACTCCAAGAGGCATACTTAATACTTCATGTGACGCAAGCCATGCAAGATATTAAGATAAATTTGCTTAGCTAATGCATCAGAAGAGGCGTAACACTTTTCAACAATTGAAAAATTGGATGAAATATTGCTCCAAAATGGCGCCTTAGGCAGAACATTCAATAATATAAGCTATGTTCTTATGCTGGAAAACTCGTTAAAAAACTGTGTAAAGTAGAAGTCTTTATTAAATTTAATATGATAAATTTATGTGGAATAAGGTATCTCCAAACAAAAAGTGCGCGGAACAGTACAAATAAGCGGGGCTGCTCCCACACAATTAACAGCGATAGATTTTATATTTAGTCTAGCTTAAAAATTGATGCGAAGATTTCGGTAACTATATGCTCTTTAAATGGATCATCTGATTGGCTGTGTACAGATCTCTTTCTACAGCAGTTGATTTAGAATCCTGATAGATTGTAAATAAGTCTGCCAACATAGAAAGTCCGTTCGTATTCAAATGAAATTATAATAACTCAGCCCAGCAACGATTTTAAGGAGAGTCGTTATAGTGCGATCGTTCTAAATGCCAATACCATCCTTCTTATTTTCATTAATACAATGCCCATATCATAACATATGCATGGGACAGCGAGTTCGGAAAACTTAATACAGAGACTTTTAAACTGAGTGAGCTTTTTTACAAACGCTCCAAGTCCAAATACCCTATTAAAGCTAGTCAAAAGCAGCGCTAATGGAGCCTTGCAAAGGGATTATGACTATTATTACAAGACTATTTGTATAGAGTTAGTAGTAAAAGAAAATTTGAAAAAAAATCTATGCGGTACTGCTATCACAAACTTGGATCGTTTAAGACTTACAAGTCCTAGTGCAAATTAAAATAAATTCTATATTTATAGTTTTAAGTAACCTATGCTAGAAGTTTTCTTTTATATTACCTGCTGTTCTTCAAATATGCAAACTGTTTCCTCAAGTTTTCCTCCTCCATATAACACTAAAGTCACACTGACATTAACACACTGCTCATAAAAGCTAAAACAAAAACAACACTTAAGAACTTTGTCACCTGCTAATAATGACATGATATTTTGACACGCTCTGACAGCTAACGATGTCATTTATATCCTTTAAATAAGAAAAACAACTCAATAAACCGCAGCAACAAAAATTATGATACCCTTAAATTATTAATAAGTTTAAGTAAAAATACTTTGACTTTAATAGAGTGAGGTTGTTGAGAGAAACAAATCTGAAAAGAAAAATCCTGTTTTTCTTTTTGTTTCTGGATCTATTTATTATTTTCTATTTTTCTTTGAGCTCAACTTCTTTTAGCAAGGTTTTATTATTTTATATTAAACTTAATGTTGTTTAGAAAATGTTGAAAATTAAAATCACTAACGAAACCTGAGTGATTGCTCAAATTCTTAGCACATTGATCATATTAGGAGTCAGAATTACGCACACAAATTCGTAATAGAAAGTTAAAACAAAGTATAAACTCTTATTCTTAAACAAATTTAACTAGAAGCAAAGGAAACAAATTAATATACAGAAACAATAAGTCAAAAGAAAGAAACGCACATGCAAAAATTTTCTAGAATATCACAACAATCAGTCAACTGCTACAAAAAGCGGGCTCTCAGCTTATGCAGCTTAGTTTTAAAACTTTTGGTGTTAACGTTATGTCTTGACTGAAAAGTAGCGTATCTTGATAATAAACTTATGTAAAGAAAATCTTAAGTTTTCGAACAGCTTTGATAAGACTTGTGAATTATTGTCTGACAAAACTAAATTTTTAGCTTATTTTTTTATATTGTTTTGTTTTCAATTTTGTCTTAACTTTAAACAGCCCATATTATTGAAGTTATCAAGAAAAAACTAACCATTTGTTTTATGGCCAAGTTTTTGCTATATATTAGGGATTTGTTTCTTTAGGTCTTATTAAAGTGAACTTTTAATGCAACTTTGCAAAAACCACAACAACTGAACGTATGGCATGGTGAAATGCTTCCCGCTATTTTCTGAAAGCTTCGCTCAGACACTTCAAGATAAATTCATGGAATTTTTAATTTTAGAATAAATCTCGTTGCTGACTAAAAGCGTTTTCATACAAACGTTGGATACAACAGGAGCTACATATAATAAGTAAAACGAAAATATAAAATGTACAACACCCGATTCCCATAAATAACACTTTTTTCCAAATACCAAACAAACAATTTTCTTTAAAAAGTTTGAAAAAATGTAATTACCATACCATAAATTCTACTTTCACAGGTTGCATACAAAGATTACACGCATTCGGATGATAATACTCAGTTGAGACAGATTTAAAAGACTTGAACTTTGCATGAGCGAACATCCCAAGAAGTTCATTTATTTACCTAAATAAACCTCATTATTAGTGGCTTCGTCCTTAATGTAAGGATAATAGAAAACTTGAAGATGTTGGGGTAGCACAGAGTAGAAAAACCTAGAATCTTTAGAAAGTGAATAAAAAGAATTTGCAGGGTGGTTTAAATTTGTCTTTTGTTTTTCTTTTTCTTTTTAAATATTCAAATCACATTCGCAACAGCGTCAAGTGTTAAAAGGACCCTCAACACAGGCAGGCATAAGAAATAAAAGAAAAAGAAGAGAAAAATGAGAAAAAGAAGATATGAAAGATAATGTCAGTTGTAGTATAGCGATGAACAACACAACACAACACAACACAAAACGTCCTTGCCACTAACATCGAGTGAACTAAGAAAATACAGAGGTTATACCACAACAAAAAAGGGAAGGAAATGGCAATTTAGCTAAAATGTCAAAGAAATAAATTGGAGAACAAGAGAAAAACTCAAAAAGACAAAGACTGCTGTAGTCCTTAAATAATCATCGGCAAAGGTGGTAACTAAAGGAAGAGAAGAGTATGAGACATAAAATTTAATAGAACTTTTGGGGGAATGAAGAAACAAATAAAAAACGAAGAAAGTTCCCTAAGAAAAGCAACAGCTATCAGAGCAGGCTGGCGGGCAGGCAAGCAGTAAAAGAAATACGAGTAATAATACTCTAGGGAAAGTAGATGGCACTCAGTGTCGTTGGTAAAAATTTATAGAATGTGGATAGAGGTGATGTGGAGAAAAATTGGAAATAATCAGATCTCATCATAAATTCCAAAGGGGAACTTATTAAGAATTTACCCTAACTGGAATATATTGAAATTTTGTGAATGGAAATTATTTGAGAAAATTTTTTTACTTTTTTATTTATAGAACCTTTGGAAATATTTTGTAAAATAATAAACCGTGTTGCTAGTTTTGCAATAGAACAAACAGTTGAAAAGCTGTGAGCAAAGTTGGATGCAATACATCCAAAACTACTTCCAGCTGACGTCGTGAGCTAAGGGAAGCTGAAAAGACACCTGATTCAAATGTCTGTAGATCGGTACTTCGAAAATGTATAAAAAGATAGCACTGGCGCCCCATTTAATTTTCACTTTTATGCGAAAAAACCTTTCATAGATAATCAATCGAGCCCCGAAAACTATTGACCGACCTAAATAAAACTTCAGGATCTAAAAATGTGGAAGGATCAGGTGCACAAAGGATGCAACTTAACCAGAAGGATGAAAATTTTAATACATAGTACCATAGCATAGAAATGGCTAGATCAAGGAACAAATGAACAAGTATTGGCAGTAACTACAAGGAGATTACATCATATGTTAACATTATGACCTTAGCAGTTTATGAGATAAAATTCAAAATGCGTCAGGAATGCGAAGGAAAATCAACGAATAGAGCTAAAATAATAGGAACATATTATTACGTTACTTACTTCATTATTAACAATTTATATGTATTACATTGCTGGATAGTATTGCAGTCAAAAACACACTTTTCAATGTATCAAATTAAATGTTTTATTAAGAAATCACAAGTTTCGTAAGAAATCACAAGTCATAGTTAAACTGTTCAAACACTTTGAATTAATGAGTAAAACAAAACTACAAAGCCAAAAACTCAACTGAACAAATTTTTCCGCATTATATCAATTGTTGAACCCTCTTAAGCTCTGCTGGCTGGCAACACTTCTCTCATCTGATATTTTATTCGGGCTCTTTAGTTTATCACACCACTGGGTACGATACTTCTTTTTATTTCTTTGATATTATTTTCATTATTTTTGAATTTTTCGGAAGTTACGAGAAATTTGGTTCAATACTCTAATTATTTTCAGGTCCAAATATATGAAAAAGTTGATGAAATAGCATATCAAGGCAAGTAATCAGCTATTTATGAACGAGATGAAACGCTAAAATTAATATCAAAATTGCTAACAAGGCACTACAAACTGAACACTTTCCCAAAGTAGTGATAGTAGAATAAAAGCGGACTGTTTGGGAAGAGTATGAAATCATATATTGAGGGTTGTCTTGTAGCACATTTCCAAGACTTTACGTTCCTTTGAACGCACCGATAAACTCTGTTAGATACCTCGTATCCGCTTCCGTAGTATGGCGAGGATCATTACCATGGTCCCAAAATTCTTGATATGTCGTTAAATTGCTTTGTTTTCTAATTTTGGTAGATGAGATAATTCACACAAATACTTTAACTAAATTTGTAACGCCTCGAACCTCTGCAGGTGTTGTGTCAACGAATTTCTGTCAACAAACTTTTGGTCATACGAATTTATTACAATTTTGATACGAGTTGCACACATTGAAAGCTTTTCACGGCATTTCAAGAAATCTCCTATCCCTTATGAGGCTCATTAAATCAGAATATAATTTAATATACCCCTATGGTAAACGTCAACGCAATGTTTTCATTAATTTTAAATAGTTTTCAAAAAACCCAGCACACGCCAATTACAAAAATAGGGGAGGGTGCATATAAATGAAAAAAAATTAAATCTAAAGAAAGTAGCAAAAGTAAAAGCAACAACTCTTCAAGTTAGGGTGCGAAAACATCGTAGAAACGAAATGATAAAGAGCAAAAGGAAATCGTCAAAACAATAATAAAAGAGTGAGACGAAAATACAGAAAATGCGCAAAATTTCAGGGTCAAAACAGAGCAACAATGGGTTGCTTTTTGGAGCATGTGTTCCTTACTGTATGTGTTTGCGTGCTTCCTTGAAAAAAAAATCTACACATACATACCTACAAATACAAACCAACACATGCGTAAGCAGGAATTCCAGCAATTTACATTTATTTGCCAACAGCAGCAGCAACACAAACGAAAGGAAATGAAAACAAATACACGAACAAAAAAGGAAGGAACTGAAAAACAGCCGCTAGGGTTGTGAATTAATTTTCAACTGCTTTTTCGCAAATCTTTCGTTAGGGTCCTTTTTGCATCTTTTGTGTGCGCGGTTCTTTTTTGGTTTTTTCTTTTTTTTGTGTTCTCTCTCTTTTTTGGAACAAATTTATGTATTAGCAATTGCTTATGTACTCTCATTTCTTCAATTGCATCTACATTATGTACACAATTTCATGTACTTGCCTATTAGGGTGTCTGAAATCATTTTATGTGGAAATGATCTCAGCGTGCGTTTTTTTTTGTTAAATAAATAAAACTTAAGATGAAAAAATATCCTAAGACTTCAGTGGTATATCTAAAATATTCAAAATCTCATACGAAATTAGAGTTTTGCCAATAACTCAGAATATTTTAGGTTTTAAAAAAAGTTTCTAATGCAGATAATGCTGACATGGAAATACTGTAACATGGAAAGCATACTCTCATTCCAAGAGGGTCTACATTGCTAATTTCCCAATAGAGTGCCTTTTTCTGCTTTGCTATTTTGTAGGTGTGTTTATTGTCTCTCCTCAGAATTAATGAGCAAGGATATTTTCCAAGCTCTGATTTGGCTTGGCTATACACACTCTCTTTCGGATTCATGTTTGGAGACTATGGAGGCCACTTAAAACTAAGCTCGACAACTTCTGTGGTATGTATGAATCATTGCTTTGTTCAATATTGACATACTGTCAACTGCATCTGAAAAATTTTTTTCAATAATCAAAGTATACTGTTCTTTACACATAATTCCATCGATGAGTACCAATGGTCCCACTTCATTTTTCGAAATACATCCATAAATTATTATTGAACCACCACCGTGTATCACTGTATGGTGCACTTGTTTTATTTCGGTTGTCTCTGGATATTTATTCCAATACCAAACATGCTCAAGCAATTAATTTGGTCGGATGAGGCTAAAATCTATCATTTGCAGCCTGTTGGGCTTACTTGGTATGTCAACGTTTACACACAGAAAAAGTTTTCTTGTTTGTTAGCAAAAGAGGAAAAACGAAAGGGTGGTGTACAGAATTTGTCGTACTCGGAAATTCTCTTTCATTTTGTCCATTCGCTGATATTATGCTTTGAACTTACGTTTGTTGTGGGTGGTTGACGTAGTAATTGTTTTGACATTTTCAAGCACAAAGAAAGTTTTCGTGTGTAAACGCAAAACAAATTCACAAAAGAGAATAGACAAGAATTTATTTCGCAGAATTTCCACATGTAAACGTTGACTATTGGAGTAGTGTTGTTTGTTGTTCAATGTTGCAGATTTCGCCGTAAAGGGAATAAATAATTTACCGTTTGTTTTCAAAGTTTCCAACCACTCATTTTCGGAGCTAGTAATACCCATAAACAGTTCTCTTAAAATTTTTGTTTGGTATAGTACGAGAGTTGCCAAAAAATTAAATGTATATATTTCTGAGCAATTAGTGACCCTATTATATGGTTCACAACTTTATGTATATACAAAGTTTCAGACCAATCAAATAATTTTTTAAAATAATAATTAAATACTTATTTTACAAAACCCTAATACTTCTAATGCCAATCACTTATTTGATCATTATTCTGATTCTCTTGACTGTCATAGTTTCCATTGTAACAAAGTTGTAGCCAATTGTTTGGCATTTTGTGGTTTTCTTTTTTTTTAAACAACTTCACCAACTGTGCTGAAGTGCCTCAATATCTTCTTCCCCTACTTCATGTTGCTGGTTTGTTTTTTCTTTCATTTCTAGTCCATTGACGCATTTTTTGTTTGTTGTATATTTTTCCCAGCTCCTCCTTTTCACACCTCATAAGCTTTGAAACTTTTCGTGTTATTAATTTATGCTCGTAAAATGCAACTGAATTAAATTGTTGTAATTAGAAGCACATTTTTGTGCCGCTTATGGCTCATAATTAGGGAGCATTTTCGGACAGCAGAAATATAAGAAAAGTTTTTATTAAAACGAACGAAAATTTTATTTATGCTCATCTGCTTGGAAGCTCAAAAGAGCACGCACAGGTTTCAGATTTTTTGTTGTTTTTTTACTGCAGTTGCAGTGCAATTTACGAGTGCTTTGGTATTTTTAATTAAAAAGTTTTACTTCAGTACTTCTAATTTGGGTGTTGAAAAATTTCACTTTATATGAAATTAAATTTTAACACCAAATGTCGTTGTGTTAATGTGCAACCTAAACTTTATATTGAATTAGTTTGAATAGTTAAGAATATTGCAACTGCTTGGGAATAGCATTTTAGTGAGGTAAAATAGAACAATCTGCAATAATTAAAGGTTGCACCTTATTGAATAATTCCTTAATGAGTGACTGTTTGATGCGCATTGTGGTCAGTCGGTGTTATTGTGCTTTACTTCTTTGAAAATGATATAAGTCGGAGTGTAATAGTCAATAGTGGGCGCTGGAGGTGATATTATTAAGGTATTAAGGAATGGCGCATTAGCCGCATATTGGGCGCAACTTTGGCTATTTTGTTTGATAAGATCCCACGTCGCATTATAGCACGTTTAGGTGGCATTAACTGGCTGTCAATTTCATGCAATTTAACGCTGTTGTGTTTACAGCCTACACAGGGGGTACAAGTTTTCACTTTTTCGTACGTTTGTAGTGCATAGAAGGGGTGCGGCAAGTATAGAAAAACATATATTCTTTATAAGCGCCACTACCTAAGTTGATTAACTCATGTCCGTCTGTTGGTATGTTTGTCTGTCTGTGGAAATCACGATTACGACAAAACTAAGCAAGCTTATTCAATGAAATTGGGCAGACACGTTCAAGCAAGCTCCTCGGGATTGAATATTAGCAGAATCAGTTTACAGACGTGCCTTCCATCCATACAAGTACAATATTTAAAAGGCTATATTGAGAGAGATATTTAATGTAGTGTTGACTTTTTCATAATTTTTCAACTTAATCACCACTTTTCGTCTTTTTCAACATTGTCTATACAAACAAGTTAACTGCAAACAACAACCACACCCTCACCCATACACAAAATAGCCGTTCAACAAAATGTAAAAATAGTTTTCTAAATTTCGTAAATGTCAAGAAAAACTTGTGAACTCACCTTAACTTAAATGTAATTTATTGCTAAAAATCCGTTGTCTATTTAATGCGTCAATTGGAGCTGCTTAATTAATTGGTGAATATATTTTTTTTTTATTTTTGGCTTTAATTAAATACAAATGCGTTACTTTCTATTTCATAGCTGTTTGTATTAAATCACTAAATATTTTTAATTTAATTGAATTGCGCTGCACTACTCTGCTTTTTTATTTAAAAATTTTAGCAATGATTACATTGATGTTAATTAGATTTATTTATGTTTTACTTTTTGTTATTTTGAATAGTAAATAATCTTTAATTAAGAATTTATTTTTTTGTTGATATTAATAACGATTTTAATAAATATTGTAAATTTAGATATGGGTATATGTTTTGAAATTTGTTTTTCTTTTTAAATTTTTTATGATATGCTCTGTTGAATTCGCTTTTATTACTTTTTATTGATATTAACTTTTTGTTGATTAAATTTAAAGTATATTAAGCATTGATTATTTAATAATGACTAAAAAACACTTTTTTATTTATTTTATTTGCTGCTATTTACACGATTTTAACACTTTTTTGTAGTAATTTTTAATGTGTGTTTTTTTTTCATCTTATACTAAAATTTAATATTTTGCAAAGTCAACAAACTCTTTTTTTTATTAATTTAATAATTTATGTCACACTAATTATGTGTGTTACCATTAAAAAACAAAATCACTGAAATTAAAAGAACGCAAAATTTTTTTATGATTTTCATATTCATAGAAATTTTATAGCTTTTCACGCGTGCATAAACAATGCGACCCACAAATCCTTTTAGCTACATCTGTGGACGCTGCATTTTTACGAAGGAAAATGAAATCCGTTTCACTGTAGCACTGCATCTAATCTTTGCTTTGTGAAATTATTTTCTTATGTTTTTGCTTGCATTTTTTCTCTATTTTTTTTTCTCTCCGAAAATCACTTTTAAAGTGGCTTCACTTTTTTAAACTTAAATGAAAAATAGAAATGAAGAAAGTACCTAAATTAATTCATATTTGCATGCGTACACATTAGGGAGACTTTTATGCAAAAAGTTTTTATGCAATTGAAGTTAAGCAAAAATGTTTTAAGCAACTTGCCAGCTTTTTTGGTACGTTACTTTTTTTTTGATGTGCTGATAATTTTTTCGCAAATAGTAAGCCAAACTTTTATAATTCAAAATTTTCGATTTCAAACATATTTTTCATACTCATTTCATTAAAATGTAAAATTTTTAGCTCAAGGTATTAATTTAAGTTAAAAGGAATCGATAAAATCAAAAAACCAGAATATCTCAAAATCCTTGCCATAAAAAAATATGGTTTTTATTTTCGAATTAATTATTTTTATTTGACCCCCGCGTATGGTTAGGTTAGGATCTTCGTATAGTGCACGAAAAAGTTCTTTGCCTATAAAAAACGCAATTTTTGATATATTAATATACAATTTTTTGAATTCTTTTCTACTTTGAAGAACTTTATTGTGGAACATGTCAACAAGAAATATCGTTATTACTATTACTTTTTTATAAAATTGTGAGTATACCTAGTGTCAACCAGTACTAAAAGAAAAAAAATAAGTTTGAAAAAAAATCAGAGATGTAAAAGCTGTCTAATTTGGCATAGAATACCCTATATATAAAGCTCATTAAAAAAAACTGGATCAAAAAATAGTCAGCCGCTCTGATGTTATCAGAAAAAGTTCCAAAAAAGTGAACTGTGCAACGAAAAACTTTTTTGCGTCACTCAACCCTATAAATTACACTGCGGAACAAATTTCAAAAAACTTTGATTGATATACATAGATGAAATATATATTTCACGAAATGTAATTTACAGCTGATTCACTTTCTCAATCATTACTTATGTTCACCACTCCAAATTTTCTTATTAAATGCAATCCAAGCATCGAATTTTTCATCCATTTCAAGAACTACTTAATTTCATTCATGTTTTTTACTGAACAACACCTCTGAAGCTTATACAATTTTGAGTTTTTTTCAATTTCAGTATTATATAGCTCGTATAGTAACCGAGTTTAACTGTGGAAATACGAGAAATGGCTCAGCAGAAAGAGATTCACCACGAGAGAGGAGCTCGTCACCGAACCAGAGGCTTATTTTGAGGACCTCCTGAAAACGTATTTTCGGATGAGATTAAAAAAGTGGAGGAACGTTGGATGAAGTGTATCGAGCTGAAAGGAGACTATGCTGAGAAATAAAACGTTTTTTTTTTTTGCCTAAACATCATTTTATTTTTTACGGAATTATCAAACCGCCCTCGTATTAACCGATACGAAAGAGTTGTTAGGTTTTTTTTTGTTTCTTTTTCAATCAATGGCAACTAACTTCTGAGTTTTAGTCCCAGAAGGTAAAATCCGTTGGGTTTTTATATCTCGTGGCATTCCATATTCCTGGTCATTTAAAAACGTTCATAAAATTAACATTTACTTTAAAAGTATGCACAAAATTAAAAAATTAACCATGGGCAAAGTTGTAGAGGAGAAAGTATAACAGGTCAGTTTTCGGATGTTGCGATAATATATCTTTTGACTAATTTTTCCACAAGAAAGTTTTGTTATTTTAGTGCAAACTAAAAATTGAATTTTAATGCTTTAGGGAGAGATCTTATTGGTGACGGTTTATAGTGCCTTTATGTATTTGATTTTATGCTTGGCAACATTTTTTTTGAATTCAAAATTCGATTTCTTTAGATTAACATGATCCTGTTTGTTGCACTGCATTTAAAAAAAATTTTTATTCGATTATTTTTTGTTTTTTTAAATTTGTTAATTTTTTATTTGTTTCTACACTAAATCCATTAGTTCATATACATATTTCAGCTATTTCGCTTTATCTGTTCAACTGACATACAATACAGCTTTGACATTTAAAATTTGTCTCACAATCTCGAACATCCTTTCCCAAGGACACTTATGGTATATCACATTTGCATATGCAATTTTACATTTCATCATATCACACTTTAAACAACACATTTCATTTAAAAGAAATTTTCAATATTTTTAAATTAACAATTAGTTTACCTTTTTACAACATTCTAAGCGCGTAGAAGTTTCATTTTCAAATATTAGGCCTTCAAAAATAAAATAAAAACTTTTAAAGCTACATTAATTTTCCACAAAAACTATCTTTAAATTCAAAAAATTTTATTTGTTGTAATTTTTTTTTTATTATTTTAAAAATCTTAATTTAACTTCAACTGCACTTTTTTACAAATTCACAGTTTGCCGTATCTCAAAAACGAAGCACTTTAGAAGAAGAAAAAAAGCCCAAAAAGAACTGGTCTAAACCTCAAAAACTACAGTAGTTAAAGAAAGAGCAACGACAGCGACAACGACAACGACGGCTACGAAGACAACGACGACGAAAACAAAGTACAGCAGCAGTGCCCGGAGACGCTGCAAGTAGACGACGAAAGCAGCGGAAAATTGTTCACACACACGCACTGTGTGCGTTTTGACTGAAAAAACTAAACCGCTTTAGCGAATAACGGCGACACTGGCGATGACAGCGACAGCGACGGCAACAGCGTTCGCGGATCTTAGCATCGCGGCGTATTCCCAGCGACTAGCGGCCGTTTCTATGCTTAGATTTCTGGAGACCGCGCTCAGGCAGGCTGCTGTTGCTGCTGCTTGCTACTACTATGTTGCTGTTCGATTGCGCGTTCGTGGTGAGGACAGTGTGTGTGGGGTTGGAAAAAAGAAAGCATCGTCGTCGTCTGCTCAAGCTTCTCACGAGTGGACGAGACAATACGCAACGATTTGGCAAACTTTACCTTGAAAGCAGCAATACGCAGGAAAAATTACCGCAATAATAGCAAAAGCTTTTGCTTCTATCAGCAACAATTGCCGCTATAGCGAAAGCTTTCCTTAAGAGAGCAACATAATGAGTAATAGAGAATAAGAAGTAAGAGTGACAAATGTGCACGACATGAAAATGTATGGAAACTGGGGGCCAATACGCTGCTGTCGACGTCATCACATGTAAACGTCATTATGGCTAAAATATCCAGCACAAAGAGATTGAAACAAAGTTGTGAGAGAAACACAAAGTTTTCACTCAACACAAAGACCGGGAAGCGCTTTTTTAAACTTTTTCTCTCTCTTTCGCTTGCATTTCGATTATTGAATTCGCCGTATTTTACTAGAAATGTTTGGTCTAAATTTTAGAAATTTTCTCTTGTTTTCTTTGAAGTACCAATTTTGTAGACTCACAATCAGTAGAATCCTGTGCGCATTTTTAGGAATGCGTGCAGATGTAGGGCAGTAGTGACAAATGTTTGCAGAGCGTTGTATTGAAAAAAAATCGGTGTTACATTTAAAAAAGGATACGACATACGACGGGTATGCGGGAGTGTTGAGTATTCAGCTACAATAACAAAAGAGACGAGAATAAAAGTACAGAAAAATCACAAGAATAACGAATATCTGCAGTCAGTTGAAACTGTGCGGTGCACCTGTATGGATGCGACAATGCTGACACCGACGTGGAGATGAAAAGTCTATTTTGCAAGCTCACCAAAGGAATTGCGAATCTTGAAGAGCAAAAAATTTCTTTTAGCATCAATTCAGTTTGAATTTCATATTTGTGGGACCTTAACAGGGAGATGAACTGACTGAAAAAGGTATGTTGCCGAGGTTTGCTATTCGAAGACAAATTTTTTGTTTCACGCAATCAATTTTATTTACATAACAAGAAAGCTTAAATCATTCCCTTTAAGAAAATGTAATATTTTTATCAAATTTTTCATATTAATCCGGGCCATTGTTAGGCCAATACATTTTATTTTGAACAACGACAGTAAATATATTTTAGTTTGAGGCGCAGTACGATATTTTTGTATTCTATTTTGTCATCTTTGAAATCTTCGTCATGCAGCTAATTCTCAGAATAGTATGAGTAAATATGGTTTACATATGTGAACAACAAGTCATATGAAGCGCTGAATTATAGCAAATCTGTTTCCTTTTTCTTAGATATGAAACTCTTGCTTACTTAACCTTCAGCATTCTGTCAATTATAAATGTATTTTTTATTGGTAACTATTGATTCACAAGAATCATGCATGAAACATATAAAAGTAAGACTGCTAGAACAACAACAACATCAATTAAATTCTCCTGAGTAGCATCTGCATTACAACATTCTGTCCAGCAGCTGAGGGAAAGACAGTAGTGCCATTGCATTGCAAAATTCAATAAACTTTTGCACTTTAGGGAATCTACCTAGTAGGCAATTGAGCAAGGCCTCTGCCGGAAAAGATCTGCTGGCGTTTCTGCAAGTAGTGTCAATGTGCAAGCCAAGTTTAACTTGACTTGTATCTTGAAATCTGCACGAAAAATTTATTTTCAATTGAGTTATCCAGAAAAAAAGCTATAGATTCATCATTTGGTGATAATTAATTCAATAACTTGTGTCCAGTAGGCAGTTGGGCAATGCCTCTTCTTAAAAATACCTGAACACTACTGCATGGTCAGTACACATGGCAATATTGTGCTTATACGTATATGTGGCTATACCTGAATCAGCTTTTCATGCAAATATGCCTTTAAATAGCAGGCTTGACACTAATCGTATTTGAAATCTCTTACTTTTGCTATTGTAAGTAGCTTTTAATAGAAGGCCTGCTTGCAGGGGCTAAATGAAAAACCACAAAGTCTGCATCTATTTTTGTTTGTGACTTTTTTATTCTTATGATTCAGAACTAGTTTATGAAAATCGTGTGACAAATAAGGATTGCTTGACACTCTATCATTACTGAGTCCTTAATGCGATACGGCAGTTTCTCATTTGTCCGTGAAAACACACCACTTTTTGTGTATTCTTTAAAAATTGAAAAAAGTATGTTTTAATTTGTTCCTTCTACTTGAAAGCGAGAGCTGTGCAGAATGTCTGTTTAACTGAATCATTTCATATAAATCAGAAAACAATTTTAAAGAAAATGGAGGGGCCCGCTCATTCACAGAAAGACCTTCCAATAGCGCTTCTTACTGCTTCATTTGCCTACTGGGATGTTAATACAAAATGTTTACTTTTGTGTCGTATATGTGTTTGAATTACATCAGCTGCACGTGCAGACTCACTTACAATTTCAGCGCAAATTATGGAGCTCGTATACATACTTATGTGTATGTGTTGGTGCTGGAAAAGTAGTTTTTACCGTCAGAAGATAATTTTGTTATTTTTGTACTGTCATTTATACAAAAAATCACATTGAAGTCAGTACATTCATGAGAAGATCTTTATTTGCAAGAAATTGCACTGTTTTCATTAGTATAGGCATACTTAGAGTATATAGTGGATGTCAGACCTATTATCCTTCTTTTAAGACAAACGAGGCACGTATTGCTGCTAGTCGTTGAGAAGACTTGGCTGGAAATCTAACCACGCTAGACTTAGCTCCTAGCTCTAAGCTTTGAGAAATCATATCGGTTCATGATCGGTTTAATTTTGATATCACTAGTACTATTAACTTAATAGAGCTGTTGGCACTATACTTAAATGAAGTTAACGGCATCACAGCATAATTTTGATCATCTCTTTCAGATTGTGCGACTTCAAATAACATTCGTATGTTTAAGATGGCTGAATATATCACAACAGGGCTTTGAAAAGATAAAGACTTTCCATCCAGCTACGTGCTGGTACCATGTTATGCAAAATAACCCCTCGCTGTATTTTGTCTCAAAAAAAGAATAATAATTTTTTATTTATCTCTGAGCCTTTAAATATGTAAATGTTTCTTTGACCTTAACATCTCTTTCACTGGTTGTATCTATGCATTTACTATAGTATACGAGCATATCGTTTATTTCAAGCCGCACATGAGTTGCTATTTTTATTATTCATTAATACTAAACAACCCATAATGAACATTGTATTCCATTATTTACTCATGTTAACATCAAAATTTATGAGCTCATCTACAAATATACACATATACGAAAACACAAAATGATACTCAATAAAAATTGAACAACATTTATTGAGTAGCTCTAAGCCCTGCATGAGATGCCATTAAAATGACAGTAACAAACAATAAATCGCATAATGACAACAGCAACAGCACAAACAAAAACAAAAACAACAATATCTCATACTGAATACTGCAAGCTATATAATGGATTTAATGGCATAGGTTGTATTGAACTGTATACCGTAATAAACTCATACAAAATACACTGTACTTGCGCTGCACACAGACATATTGATTTATCATACATTCATGCATGCATACATGATTGCAAATATTTGGAACACACACACACACACAGGGAAACATATGCATGCCAACAAATATATACGAAATGCTTTAAGTCATCGATAATCAACATATTAATCAACTTTAAAATAGATGCATCGTAGTGTCGGCGTTTGTAGTAGGTGCAACAATTTTCGACACCACAGCACTTTGGGCGGTATGACCTTTAACTGTACGAGAGGAATACAAACACATGAATGAGTTGGAACAATTCGTAGAATATTATGCATTTTAGCACACTTAAGCTCATTATAGACATGCCTTACAGACTTACAAATTAATGCTAAACGCAACGCTGCTGAGTATGTTATGATATTAATGGGGTGATGCAAAAAACTAAGATATTTCCTTTTTTCATCCGACACTCTAAAATCTCTTTTCAAAACTAAGAAATAGTTTTGCCTCGAAGTCTTGGGAGTTTGTTTTTAAAAACATAAAGAGCATAAAATTTCTGAGCTAAATTAATAAAACTACACAGCGAACTTACTAATTAAACATTTTGTCAAAAAATTTGTTCAAACGTTTTATTCCTTTGTACATCTTTTTTTAAATGATAATTGCCAATTAATTAAACTTAATTAATTTATAATATTGAATCAATAACAATTCGGAATTAGGCTATCAAATATGTCTGCTGTGGATGTTTTTAAAATTCGGTAAAACATTGACATTGTGTATGGATTTTGGATTTTGCGAAAGATGGCGAGTTTTTTAAACTTTAAATGTATTTTTTTTTTAAATTGCCTTATTATTATTAACCAACAATTCTATTTTAACATTTTAAAAAAAGACTTATTTTCAATGTCATATGGAAAACTACCTCGATCATTAAGACTTTAATACGCTATGTGCAAGCAAATTTTACCAAACCTTGTAATGGAACATATGGTGGCAAAGGTAAGAACAGAATAAATGAATGGGTGTGGCACCTACTACACAAGCAAAAACTTTGGAACATTTTTTATTTGGAAACTATTCGAGCAAAGTTATCAGACGTAGCTTGAAAACTGGTGGTGATGCAGAACACCATAAGTCAAAAAGTTTCAGTGATACCACCGATACCAGATTAAATCTGAAAAGACTTCAAAATTAAACTCTTAACTCAACTATCAGCAGCCGTGCAAAGCCCGAGCAAGTAATATAAGTCATAAAACTTTTGAAATTAAAGACATTAAATGATTTTTTCTTAATGAAACTTTTAATTGACTTATATACAAAATAAGTTTTTAAAAGTTTTTTTATGAATTTTTGAATAATTGCTTAACATTTTAAGATTCTGTTAATAACAACTAGAAACACTTTGACGTTCATACAATATTTCACAGGCATTGCATATACTTACATACCTTTCCGATAAATATTTACTAACAATGAATATTTGATTTTGTGCAAAAATGTACATAAATGCTGGCTCTTACTTCAACTTTGTAAACAAACGAATAACAACGTTACATTACGTTAAGTTTCGTTACAGTGCTGTCACGCTGTCAAGATGGTGTTCACTTGATAAAGTGCGAATATATGAAAAATAGCTGTATATATATATGTGTGTGTGTGTGTGTGTGCGCGCGTGTGTCTGTTAAGGTGCCAAATTATTGACAGCTTTAGTTGAATACCTTGACATACACAGCAGAGCCGATAAAATCAATAACTGTGTGTGTGATAATTTAGTACCATACATACATAAGTAAGCGTGTAAAAATTAATGTGCGATCGTATGTGTGTGTGACATTTTAATTGGCTGTTGCAGTTTAATAAAATATTGAATGTGGTTTTATACAGCGGTTATTTTTTGGCTATAGTTGTGTGTGTTCACTATTCAATAATTGAATTTATTGACATAATTTAATTGAAAAAAGTTTAACGAAATTGTTTGAATGCCAGTTATGATGCATTGAAATAATTAAATGTCGCTCATACGACATGGTGTGCAGTGTGAATGAATATAAATTTACACTTTCAAATGTTTAGGTAATTAAATTAAATTCAATATTTAAAGAAAATATTATTCAAATATTTTATTAATACTTTTTTAATTTATTTTCTGTAACAGATTCCCATTATGCTTTTGTAACTCAATTCATTTTTGGCAAACTCAGATTCAATACTTTTGCTACCAAATAGCTGCGTGTAGCGATGTAAATGTAAAGCAATAATTTACATGTTCAGGCAACAGTATTATATGTAGTTGCTTCAAGCAACCAGTAGCTCATTCATCAATGTTTCCTCCTCCTCCACAAAATGCTGACATATCTTGCACACTTCAGCTTTTGTTTTTTAACATGCGTTTGCCATTAACCAACCGTTTCACCCCATCGTTCAATTTTCCCTTCACACATTTTTATAGAGCTCAAGTAGCTTTTTAGCATAAGATTTTTTTGTACTTATATACTTGTTGAACTTTTTTTGTATTTTTTTGGCATCTACTTGGAAATTTGATTTTTGTTTTCGGAACCTTAAATTTATTTTTATTATTTTTAATTTATGTCAAGCTTTTCTCTTTGCATATATTTTTCTAAGGAAGTCTTATGAGATTTCGATTGATATAAATTCACTAAATGAACTGAAAGTTTTATGACATCCAAGTTTTTAGCTACAAATTTACTATTGAGCTCTTCTAATGAACTATAAGACTATTAAAAACTATTTTTTTTTGTAAGTTGTATTGCTAACTTAAGCTGTGGAAAAAAATTGTATTTTTTTATGAAAAGTTATGATAATGATCTTTATAAATAAATAATTCATTTGTTCAATGAAATTATTTTTTGTTAACATATAAGTATGTAGTTTGAAGATTTAAGCATCACCAGCATTATTTTAGGTCAATTCAATCAAAAATAATGACATGTTAATAGTAACATAGACTTAAGTAAGTGCAGCAATATTATTATTAAATTTATCAAAACATAATTTTTTTCATTTCAATCCTATTGTATATTCAAACTTACGAAATAGGTTGGACAATACAATAAGAACTTTTCTTAATTTGTAATCTACGTTAAGAGTCGCATTTGCAACAATTTTATTTTTCGGTCTTAGCACCTTCTTACGACCGACATAATATATTCAGCGCAGACAAACAATTTCATGTACACTATTTATGGTAATGCTCCTTAATTCTAACTGCGCTTCCTTCCAAGCGCTGTGTACTTGTAGCCATAAATATAATTACATATAGACCTCCTCGCTATCAACGCAATTAAAACGCATCAAGCGTAAAACGAGTTTACACACTACACAAAACAGAACCGCTGCAAATGTAGGTGTCTCGCTCATATATGCATTAGGGTGTTCTTTCTTTAGGATTTTTTTATTTTTTCATATGATAATTTTTTAGTATTTATAAAAGAATAGGCAGCTAGAAAAAAGTCGACATAGTCAACCAAGTCATTGTCGTTGCTCTTCATTATAATTCAAGCAATCGTTAAGCTTATGCTCATACAAAACAACACCTTCTTTATGTTTAAGTCATCATTATGTGAACCATATGTCTGACACGATTAAATCGACAATTTTCTTTTATTTTAAAATATTTACTTTTCTTTAAAATGCTTCTTTAAAATATTTCGCTTTCGTTTAGAAAGATATTAAATCAATATTGATTTGTGACAAAAAGTTAGCTCTTTAGGCCTGTATCTTTAAAAATATTTAAATTAGCCTAATTTGATATGTGGCTCCTTTGAAGAGCAGTAAATTATCTAAAAAATACTAGCAACTGTAGTCTTATATCTAAAACGCAGCTCTGTTTATCACTTTCAAACATTTTTATATGAAATAGTTTCATCAACCTTGAGCGATCTTTAAATGTTCGAATTTGAAAATTTTCTATGTGCTGGATTCTGTTCTAAACATTTACATACGAGTAATAAGAAATTAACATGTTAATTTAAGAGAAAAATTCATTTCAAAACAAAAGCTACCCTAATATGCATCCATACATGCTTTTGTGTGTATGATTGTATGCATTCGCTTATGCACACATTTTCCGGCAATTTACACAACAGCATCTGTTGGCACAAAACACAACAAGCGCTTCCGTAGCAAATTGTTCGCATGATTATAATAAGTTTATTTTGAGCAAAATTTTATATTAATTTCACATTTTAAACTGACTGAAATTAAAGGCAAAAAGCGGGTGAGCGTAAGAACTGTCGAGATGATTTGTGAACTTGAAGATATTTTGATGTGCTAGGCTAGTCAATAAATGTCTGGTCTACAAAGACTGTTAGTTTAATTTTAGATATCGTTATATTCTTCGATCTGTGATCACAGCACAAAGCAACATAAGTTCTGCGTAATGCATATAACTAATACTGTTTCGTTTTGTCATAACAGATCGACTTTAGCTATAACAGAGCAACAGAATACTCTTGGAAGAATAGGAACATACGGCAAACAGCTTCTGAATAATACTTTGTCTGTAATTTTACAACAAACGATTTGCAGTATATCAAATATGTCTCAAACTAATCACTAATTCTCTATCGACCCATTTAAGACATATAAAAAGTATTTTTGCTAGTTTTGTCAAAAATCAGATACACAAACAACAAAATAAATCTCAGCTGTTGACTGTTTAAAATTAGAGAAAATGTAATATGTTCAAAAAGTCAAAAAAGTGAACTTTGTGACTTTGATAAGTTACTGAATCACTATCCACATAGTATCCACTCGGTTTGAGTTCAAAACTGCACTCAAGCGTGCAGTAGCATCAATTTAAATTTACAAGATAACTCAAGTTTCACATGCTAATAAGTTTTAAATTTGATTTTCTCAAAATCGAATTTTTAACATCGATCTTTAAAAGCTCATAACTTTGTGAGTTTAGAGTTGTTTTGGCCAAATGAGGGCATATTTTACTACTCATACTTTACTCTTAAAAAAATATGGCTAATTCTAAGCTTTCAATTCTGGTAATATAAGGTCATTTTACGTAGATTATATCAGGAATGTCGATAACGCCGAATATGGCTCACATTTTGCAAAGTGATTGGTACATATTTGTATGCATCCATGCACAGAATTTCCCAACTATAGATATGGCATTTAAAAAGTTTCGGTTGTATGGGAGGTGTCATGTCAATCTATTTTTAGATGACAATAAGACTATATCCTTTGTCAGGCTTTAAGATATTTAATTTAACTGATTTTTATCGAAACGATTAAGTGATTAAGCCAGGAAGAGGCAACAAATAGTTAGAGGCGCCTTGGACCTTTTATGTGATGTTTGATGTCCTTCTATTCAACACTTTTTTTACTCTGCTTGAAAGGAAGTGCCAAAGAATTGTTTTTTAGTAAAAAGGATATGATTAGTGCACAATATGTGATACATCAATTAAAAGCTAGATACATAATAACGCATTTAAAACTGTTAATGCACTGATTTTAATGTGAGGAATGTTTAGTAATTAACAAATAGTAGTTTAAATAGAGTTTTTGGAAAATTGGATTTCATTTGATGTATCAAAGTGCTTTTACTTAAAAATTTTCGTTTTCTTCACTAAAAAAAAAAACATAGAACTAGGCCAACACTTACATACAAAGAGCACTTTCCTTAAAAGAAAAAAACAACGAAACAAATACTTTAAGGAATAAACCTATTCGTAGGTGTATTACTAAGGATATACGAGTTCATATACATATCGGTATGCAGCGCATTTTAAATAAAATTACGAGCAAGTGCAACACCACAAAAAACAAAAAAAAATCATACTTTTGTTTATTTATTACACACAGATACGTGTATCTAAGTGCAAACACACAGACAAAAATTTACACTCTTATGTTGGTAGCATCCTTAAAAATGCTGGTTAAGAATCAACAAAACTTTGCATATGCATTGGTGTAAATATTGCATGCATAAGTGTTGTTTATATGCATATATGTGTGTGTAAATTGTACCCAACGAGAAATGGGAACACTTAAATATTGCTACTGCTACGCTTTCAGAGAAGCTGTAAGCTGCTTCAAATATCATTGTCACTACATATTATTATTTATAGAGCATGTCATGGCGGGGAAGCACATCCTTGAAAGCACAAAAAATGTTGTGAATTAAAAACTTTAACGAAATTTCATTAAAACGTAAAATGTACTTTGTTAAGTAGGACTGCGTGCTTCTCACCTAATTCCTGTGGGAGCAGCTTCCATTACTTCCTACTGGAGCATAGTGCAAGTGGTAATCTTGTAGTGAATGTCTATTTTTAGAGATAACTACTCGCCCAATAGTGCTTGCGGTGTTAAATAGAATCTTGTTTTCTTTATTTAAGTTTTTGTGTTTTTTTTTTTATTTTCTAAAGCTTTCCATTTTCTTTTTTTTTACATCAACTTTGACTTTGTCTAGGCACTATCCAAGAACCTATAAGAAAAGTGATAAGTGCAAAGGACGAAGGGCGATAGAAAATTTATGAATTATTTATAGAGGTTAAGTTTGTCGTTGCTTTGAAATTGAAATTTTGTGGGGCAGCATGAAAAGTTAACTACGTGCGTGTGTGTAATTACATCCACTTTAAGTCACAGCTATCTGAAGGATTATATTTTTGCTGTAGCCATAGTGTAGATTTTTGTAAAAGTTTCAAGTTAAGTACCAAGTTTAGGAATATTTTTAGTTTTTGTTCACCAATAACGGAAAGACAAATGCTGAAAGGCTGAATGAAGTCATGGAGAATTGTTTGAAAAGCCAATGAAACCAAAAAAAGTTACTGTATGGTGTAGATTTTGGTGTCGAGGCGAAATTGGTCTAAAATTTTTTCGAAAATCAAAAAAACAACGACATAATTCGGAATTTATTAATAAACATCCCAAAAATTGCTTACGCGTCTGACAACTGCCTAATGGCACAATTACAACTGTAGCTAAAATTTGGGAAACCAATGAGATTGAAGTCTTCGCAGCCACCAAAGCAATATGCCCTAATAGCGAATAAGTGCATCTACAAAAAATAAACAGTCCTGAACTAACCAACCAACCAACCAACCAGCAAACCTTTATTTATCATGATTTTTTTAGTCAATCGTTGAAACATCGATCAAATTTAGGCGCTTGCTAGTCATCATTTTTTATTGCGGTCTTTAATGTTTCGTAATAATTATATTTCAAAGGCAGAATTTCCCTGTTAATGTAAAATGTTATATGTATCCGAAATAAACAAAATTATTTTGAATTAAAATTAAATAAGTGTATGTAAGTATATGTGCACATTACAAAAGTTGCTTCACGTCATTTGGCTACATCTTAAAAATAAAATCTAAGATCATAACGTTACAAATAAAAGTGAAATGAAAATTTGGCGATTTTTCTCACATTCATTCAATCATTTTGCTTTATTAATAAGCCAATTAGCTAAAATTAGCAATGTTTATAAATAAAATGTTCGCTGAGAAAAAATTTGCGAAAAAGTAGAGCACTGCACTTGTAAGTAAACGCATAAGTGCCTTGCCAGAATCTGATATAATTATATACTTATGTGTAACATATGTATTAGAGTGACAATTTGTTTGAGACAAAATGTACTCGTATATATGTATGTGTATGCACCAAAAGTATTGTTAAAAAATAAGATTAAAAGATTAACAATGTTTATTTATTGAAAGTTTGATTGCTGGGATGTGCTGCAGTCAAAACCACTGTTTTCAATGTTCAAAAATATTTGCAGGTCTTTAGAAAATATTGTGCAACTATAGTTGAAGACATGACTGTATGAAGTTGACCCGTAACACTTTTCAAAGGTGTTATGCTACGCAGCTTTTAAATTTATGAAAAATGCAAGCTTAATAAAAAAACTAATGTATATATTTATTGCCACACCTCCGAGATCGAGGTTTTTCGAATTTGAAATTATTGTACAATAAAAAACTAAAGCGTTTGAAAAATTACCGTTTCGTATATTTTAATTTTCTGTTTTTGTAGGTTATAGGTATACTTTTATTCCAGTGAAAAATCAATTAATGAAACTCAGAGAAAATACCGGCCACATTTTAAAATCATAGTATCACCTAAAACTAACATTATTCAGAACATATCTAATAGGCTGGTTTAAAAGAAAGGATGAATGGATTAGACGGTGATCTCACGGAAAGTGATCCTGTACTGCAGAGTATGCTTAAGGATTCATCGTCATTCGGTATCTTCAGCACAGCGCTTCAGAGAACTCTGAAAAATGCTTCCATACAAGCTCCAAGTAGTTAAAATGTTAATGGTCCAAGGTACTCAGCAGTGGGGTGTTATTGCTGAAAGTTTTTTTTGAAAATGAGGAAGGATTTTTTTACGCCCAGCAATCGAAAAAAGCATAGTTTTAACAGGATGAAGCGATTGTCCACACTGCCCGGCCAACGATGAACCTATTGCGACTTCTTTTACGGGACTACTTGAAAAAACAGGTAAATCTAAATAAAACTGATGAAATTGCAAAATTTAAGAGCCTTCGAACCTATATCTAACATTTAGGATCAGAAACATTGCTGAAGCTCATTCGAAAGTCTATAGAAAAATCCTGTACGAATATTTGGTAGCAGAAAAATTATGGTCATTTAAGCGTTATTGTTATATATAGATAGTTTTTTGAGTTTGAAAAAAAATGTATAAGTGCATCTGTGCAAGTTATTATTGTTTTATATAATTCAGTCTTTCAGTTGGTGTTACTCTGTATAAGTGGTAGCTTCATTGTACTGAAATTGGTGCTACAAAAATTTTGTGATTTGCGACAGATATATTCTTCAAACCAATTTTTCACACTTTGAAAAAAGTTTTCCTTTAAGCATAGGTTTCTTAAATGTTGTTAATGCTTTTCAAATTTATCTCATATCGTAGCTAATTAATTATTCTTACGTGGAACAGTTTGTGCGCCCAATTTTCGGTTATGATCAATTCATTTTTTTTTTTTTTTCGACCAAGCGCAAAGTTTCCTTTTTTGCATTTCAGTAAATCAGAATTTTATTTTTATTTATAAACAAAATTTAGTAACACCACGGTGTGCGTTTGTTTTTCTCAGACTCTCTACGCATTCAGACACCGCACCGGCCCACTTACCGCCCTTGCGGCACTGCACCGTTTTTTGAAGTCTATGCCGAACAGTCGTTGACCACTAGTTGCATATAAACACATGGGTTTTTTGTGATGTTTTTTTTTTCTTTTTGTTATATTTTTATTGGCCACCAACGCCCACATTAACACAGCGTGAGTGAATCAACGCGTCTACGTGAATGTTTCACGTTCAATTTACAATTTTTGTGCCAAAATAAAATGTGTGACAGTGAATAAAAATAAAATCATTTAGATTTATTCCTTTACGTTCGATTGAAAATGGAAATTAATTTAAGAGCTGTAATATTGGTTTTAATTTGTCCTAAAGGTCATTTGAAATTAAGGGAAAAATTTAAATTTCATGTTTATTTTATTGGAAAACAAAAGATTTGCGTTAGTTATTAGCTTACATATTACATATTAGCTGTACCAGCTGCTCCGCCCAATCCAATTGTCTCATCCTGCCCACATTATTCCGGTGCCTAGTAGATACAAGTACCAAAGGCTGACAATTGTCAAGGTTTTCTTTGATGCTATGATAAAAATTAGAATTCGTTGCATTTCTCTCTTTGTTAAAATATTCCCTTGTATCTCTGCCATCAATATTGCAATAAAAGCAGATGCAATAATTTTAATTTTTATATTTTTTTTTTGTGAAGCACTTTTGTTTTTGGCTGATTTTAAAAAAAAAATCCGAATTGTTAGAAAAACATAAACAAAAAACACCCACGCACTTTTAACTTGCGACAAACCGGTTGGTTGTATTTACATGCGATTGTCTTGTTATGACAGTCCTTATTGCTTATTTCTATTAATGTTTGTTTCTATTTGCGCAAGTAACTCGAACAATTTGAAGCTTGAGGAACAAGGGTTTATTCGGGAGAAGAAATTACCTATATTCTTATCCTGGGCATATAGTATCTAAATATTAACCAAGTTTCATTCAAATCCTTTCAGCCGTTAAGGCGTGATTGCGGAAGCAACACCCATACCTATACATTTCAAAGCCTGTAGTCTACAGTTTTTATTTTTTCTCGATTTAATAGAAACGATGCCATTTTGGTCTTGATTTAATTATTATGGTTCTCGCAAGCTGTCAAACTCTCATTGAAAGTATTGAACGTCAGAAAGCTGGAGTGTCAAAATTGATATTCAAAGCACAAATCGAACAAAAAATTTAATACTTTGACACCAGACCTACTTTTCGAAGAAGCAGCATTTTTTCTTCCAGTAACCTTATATAGTGATATCTTGGGTATCATGAAGCTCAATAGGATAGGAAACATTATTGTGAATAACACATTTTCTTATGACAGCTGTTTATTTCCAATATTTTTAGTTTCGGTAATTTTGATATATTTTGCGTGAAAAATATAAAAAATAAAGATATCTGAGCAACTAAAAACAAAAAAAAGGCTATCTACCAAAACAAAATGATAGAACAGCCAGTTATTGTTTTGGAATTCACAGTCGAGACACATTCTACTAATCCATGAACACAGTGCCGCAAACAATCGCTTATTGTAAACCGGCAACCGCAATAGGGACGTTATCAAGTTATGCCATTTGAAAACAGCGATGGGCGAAATAGGAAAAATGAGCCAATTTTAGCTCTTTGCAATAACACTTCATTTTTCTTAAGAAAAATTGCCAAAACAACAACCACATGCACTTACCGCTGCTAAACACATTTTTATCGTTTTTTTTTATACGCACTATGCAACGGATTTGCATTGTTATAGTTGCATTATTCAGAAAAAAACAAACCCCTGCGAGCAAACATGGAAACAACAATGAGCACATTGAAGACAGCTTCTCTCGTTATGGAGAATTTGTTTTTGCTTTCGAAATCGAATTTATGATGGAGTTTTTTCTGTTGTAGTTTTTTTGGAAAGGAATTTAACTATTGCTGCTCCTTTCAATTATGAAATCAGACTCGAAATTTGAATTTTTTTGTCTTGTAGCACCGGAAACAAAAATTTCAAATCAAAATTTCTAAAATTTTGACCTTTTTTATATTTTTAATTTTAAAATGTAGCTTAAAGGATATAGATAATATACTAAAAATTTCAAAATGGGATCTACATTAGTTTAGGAGATAGATGAATTAAAATACTTGAGCATGGGCCGGATTTCATGCTGAGTGTGGCACTTATCTACTTCAATTCATATATCTCCTAGACTTGGTTTGTCTGTTAAACTCACCCAATTTATTAATCTTCAAAAAGAGTATTGACTTTATTGGTAACTGCATTTGGTTCACAGAATTTGAAGACTTAAATAAATTTAATTTTCATAAAAAAACACAAAATTATCTGTTAATTGAATAATAAATGCACTTTTCAACTTATGCAAAGAGTAAGTCCCAATCATATCCAGTTATGATAGCAACTTAAGGCTGCATGCGTAGAGCACCATCAATACGTATGGTCTCGCCATTCAACAAAGGATTCTCGTATATGGCTTGCACCAAATGCGCATACTCCGAAGGTTCACCCAGACGCTGTGGGAAAGGGATAGACTTAGCCAAAAACGTACGAACTTTCTCGGGCAGAGCTGCTAACATTGGAGTATTGAAAAGACCAGGTGCAATAGTACAAACGCGAATACCTTGGGTGCTGAGGTCACGAGCAATAGGCAATGTCATGCCAACAACTGCAGCCTTGGAGGCAGAGTAAGCAGCTTGACCGATTTGACCATCGTAAGCGGCAACGGAAGCCGTATTTACAATTACACCACGTTGGCCATCCTCATTGGGGGTGTTGGCACCCATCAAACCAGCTGAGAGACGAATCACATTGAAGGTGCCAACTGTGTTGACCATGAGGACGCGCTGGAAGTCTTCCAAGCGATGTGCCACATTTTTATTAAAGTTGTAAGTTTTAACTGCAGTGGCTGTACCTGCGCAGTTAACTGTCAAATCGAGACGACCGAACTTATCCTTGGCCGCCTGAATGGCGTTAGTGACATCTTCTTCAGAGGTAACATTTACCGGTACAAAAACAACGTTATCACCTAACTCTTTAGCGACATCATTGCCCTTTGAAGTACTCAAATCGGCGAGAACAACACGGGCACCTTGACGAACAAGACGTTCGACGGTAGCGCGTCCCAAACCAGAGGCTCCACCAGTGACAAGCGCAACAGCGTTCTGTAAGTGTGAAAGAGAAGGTCTACATTAGTGATTGTTGTGCAAGACCATTACGATTACAAATTACAGCTATGGCGCCTTATGTGAACTTTGGACTTTGACAAAATTTTTTTAATGTAATGAAATGTTACATGTAATTTTTTGTTGGGTTTTTCTATTTGCATTTAATCAATATGTTTATGGGTAAAAAAGTTACATAAACCAATGAAAATATTTAGCAACTTTATCAATGCGATAATTTTATCTAATTTTTCACGTTGCACAAAAACGGCCGCAAATCAAATCCATCAGTATCACTGCTCACCTTTATCATTTTGTTAAGTATTTTAGAAAGTATGTATAAAAATATAAGTAAATATTTATTAGAAAGTAGCAAAGGTTTTCTAATGAAATTTAACCAAAAAAAATAAAATACCGGCTGCAGCCAACGAATCAGAAAGATTGAAGTTCAAAGAAACTCATTTGGGAATCTTTGACATTTGTGTTGCCAACTACTTTTATGTTAACCAACTGTTGCACTAAAGTTCCATCGCGAGACTCAATTGAAGTTTTCTTGACAAATTTTTTCGCGAATATAAGAAAAACATAATTATATGAAAGTTTTTTGCGAGTTTTTGACAAGGTCTTTCCTTTCGTCCGATAACGAGTACAAATGTGTTTTCGTGGGTCTTAGCGTCTAACCCGTTCTACATGCTTTTTTTAAAGCGGTGAAACATAGGTTAAGTACAAAAAATAATAACAAAGATACAATGTTTTAATCATTTGGTTTGTTCCCTTGGCAAAATTTAATGCAGTACATTAACAATATACTAACAAATCTCTCATCTAACCCTTTCGAACCTTACATACGATGCAACTTCGAATCTTACAACAAACACTCTTTTCTTTTTCTAAACGGTGCGATTTCTTATCACTTCATTGACAAGTCAATGTAAGGATGCTGAACTCCACTGACTTAAAATCTCCTTTAGAACAGTGCTTAATATTTTTGCTATCATAAGCGTTAGGAAAGGAATTCCTATACAAAATCGCATACTTATATCGATTTTCAATTTGTTATCATATACACTTCGATATTTCCGAGCCACTCAGTTACTGATATGAAATACATGCGTTGTTCCGTTAGTGGACTTTTATGAAAATACAATTGGATTGCATATTGCAACAACCTTCAAGTCTTTAACGTTCTTAAGCACCCTGTTCAAGTCTCGAAACTAAAAGCCAGTTCTGTTACTTTGAAAAACTCACCAAATTGAAGAAAATTTTGGATCAAATCGAGATTCGGGAAAAAGGCTGCGTTTTGTGGCAAAGTAATAATCATTTAGCATTCTCATCAATCGACAATCTCCGTTTTATTTGAATTCTACCAAATTTGAAAGGAACAACTTTGTATATATCTTCATAAATGAATTAATGCTGAATACACATGTAGATTTTTTGATTCAGCAAAATTTAAATACATTGATTCAAATGACTAAAAGTGTAAGCTCTACTCTATATCACAGCGCTGCAGGCAGTCATCAAAATAAAATTTTCTGCGCAGAGGAATCGGGGTCTTCATTTTTCAAAATAATTTTCTTATTGAAAACAGCGAAGGAAATTCAAACATTCAAATTTATTATGTCAATATTGCTGTAAATATGTTCCTATACTGAATGCAAAAAATCTACTCGTATACTTTCATCTTAATAGGTGCTACAGAAAAATTTTAAATACTTTTTATACATTTTAAAATTCAGAAAATCTGAATCTGAAGATTTCAGGGGAAAAGAAATAAAAAGTTAGCATCTCTGGTTGATGGCTTGCAGCTGACAGCGAAGACAAAATAAAAGCAACATAAGAAAACAGCTGTCATTCTAATTTGGGGATGAAAAAAATTAAATTCCAAATTCATTCATTCTTCAACGACATTCGCAAGTGGCAACAATAAAATACCCGTGACAGTAATAATTGCATTGCTTTATTTTTGATTAACAAAAGAACAAATTAATATTAAAAAATAATTAAAGTGAAACCCATAATAAATTATATGAAATTGATTTTTTGCAAAAGTTTATCGAAAATGTAACAGAGACGTAACAAAAAAGGCTGTGAAAATTATTGTCTGTTGAAAGAGGCCTGCGGGTAATGTGGAATGCAAAGTTTAGCATTATTTTTCCTGATAAAAACTGCAATTTAAAATAAAGAAACTACTAGAAAACATACAAAACTATTTTGCAAAAACTTATAAACCGAAGAAAATAGTTTTGTGTCAATTAGATTTTTAGTTCAAGTGTTCTGATCTGCCTCGACGTAGGTGGTAGCTGTCAGGCAGCTGTTCGTCAACGGCAGTCGGGCGGCGCTTCCGCGAACGCTGTGGAATTTGAAATACACGCAGTAATAAAACAAAAATATAAAAAACAAACAAAAACGAAGGCGACGCAATGGATATCATCGCTTTATTAAAAACCTCATACCAAGATTTTGGCAACATTTTTCCGGATAGTTGGTATCATTTCATCAATCTAGAATTGAAAACAGCGGTAAGTCAATTTAAATATATAGACGCCTAATGTTGCATTTTAACAAATTTCTTAATAGCGATTGTTCAAATGTCGCAGTAGTGTCGCCTTTCTTATTTGCGTAGAGCAGCTTTACTTTAGCTGCTATCCGGTATTTTTTTTTCGGAAAAATATCGTGTTTAGAGCAAAAAATATTGAAGAAGAGTCGGTCAGATCTAGTTTCGTAGATATAGCAATCTGAATTTCAAGATATACCATTTTGAAAAATCGCTATTTCTTGGGGACCCGAAATCAATGGTGAAAATAACTACACTATAAGGTTCATTAAAAATTTAGAGCGAAATGTGAATTGTTGAACTCAATTCGTTTGTTTACATTTTAATTGGACTTTGACAATTGCGAAGCTAATAAAATAAAACAGTTCATTAGGGTCTTTCGTTTTGTCCGTTAACGAGTACAGACGTGTTATCGTTCGCGCGGGTCTTAACGTCTGACCCGTTCCACATGCTTTTTTCAAAGCGGTGAAACGTATAGGTTAAGTACGATTTCAATCCCAGTGGGATATCATTTTTAGTCTTTAAAAAGGCGCTCGTGTAATTTAGTGATTCACAGTCACAACGATAGTAAGGACTCAATTAAAACCTCGTGTTTTAGAGTCCTTTACTTAAGTTAATATATATGCCTTTCGGAGTGACTTTCATTTTGTAAGAGATACAGACAGATGGAGGGAGATAGTTCATTAGTCCAAATTAAAGGATTTAGCCAGAAAAACATTTCCATCCTCGGAAAATATCTACAAAAAAAATTTTAGGCTTAGAACTATGGCGCACCACTGTGGTTTATAAAATGATAATTAATAATAAAATGTCAAAAACAGCTACATTTTGAAGATGCAAAAATAAATTTGCCGTTTAGATTAATGTCCGTTCTTCTCCGTGAAGGCCGATATTTCGATAAGTAAAATTCAAAATGTCTCAACCCATTTCATCACAGCACACATATAACGCGAGAAAAATACATCAGAACAAAATTAAGCCGCATGTATTTTTTCTTACATAAACCGATAATATGCCACTCATTTAAATCGTTACCAAAATTTTAGAATTAGACACCTTGAAAAAAAATGCTTGTGATTCGAAATTTTTTGAAACTTGTCGCTCATTTTATTATGATTTTATTATTGTTGTAAATAGTTGTTTACTTATCTATTTTTGCTTATCTCTATAGGTGGGTGCTTCTTTCATATTTTTTAATCTTATTTGTTTTTTTGACGAATTGTAGAATTAAAGTGATATTTTTAAAATAAGTTTGTGGTTGTTGTGAAAAACTTTTAATCATTCTTAAACTTTCTTATGCAATATTCACATATGTGTGTACATATGTATTGCCCTTTGCGCTCATGACAATCATTTTTTATAGTAGCTATTGCTGCTTTTTTAGTTTTTTCATATTTATTTTTACTAATAATGTTGTTTTTACAAATTATTGCTACTTTTTATCTGTAAACTTTCCTATTTTATGTTATGGAATTAGTGTACTAACCCATAAATAATCAAATTTTGAGTCAAAAATTCAGTTCGATTCTACATAATGAATGCGTGCCTACTTTTAAAAGACTGAAGCAATATTTTTTTATTAAGAAGTTGAAAACAACCGAATTTTTTTTGTCAATTTTATAGCGTTTGTTGTACAACGATAAAAAATTGTAAATGTTTCAAAACAAGATGTCTGTAGGTTAGCAAGAATGCTGACTGCAGCGGTGTTCCTTTGTGAATCATTGTTTTTTTTTAATATTTTGATTTGTGTGGAAGTTTTCCTTTAAAATTTTTTTAATTTAAAATAGAACATCAATTTTTGTATTTTTGCCTCATTTTGTTATTTTTATTGGATATTTTGTTTACTTACAAATTTTTTGTTGGTGCCAAGTTTCAAATTCTAATTACCAAGTCTATTGCCAAGTTACGATAAGTGACAAACAGGAAATGGATTATAACAAACAACATGTTCTGTATATATTAATATATTTAATGCAGGTTTTTTAACACAAATATCAATATTATAGTGCAGATAATAAGATTCAAAAAGTTTCCACTTTAGAGATGTGGGAAACATCCTGTAATTTGCGTTATCAAAAAACTTAACAGATTTGAGTTTTATTAATTTTTCTACAAAACAGTTAGTCAGACTTCTTCGAATTAATATTCGGAACAAAATAATTTTCTTACTTCCGCTTAATGCTCTGTATAAAGCAGTGGTTGAACCAAACTATTGGTTCAGATGAGCTTTGATCGCTGTTTTTGGTGATTCATTGTCCTGCATCTTAGTCTTGCTGACGCCACATTTCCAATTTGTTTTTAGTAGTTGTGCAATAGTAGCTATTGTATGATAACTTCTGGAAAATATCAATAACAAATTTTGCGTGAATTCTTGCAGATATATAGTGTAATAATTATTAATTATGATGATACACAAAAACGTGCTAAAATCCTTCCTTTCGACAGTCACAGGTTTAAGTTCTAATCATTGTTTATCTAAATTTGTTTAAATTATGTACGAGTATGTCAGTTCTGGCTAGATGGCAAGCCTCCTCTTGAAAGAAAGCATTGCTAGCTATAGTTGCCAGCAGATGGCGTCTTGTTCTATAGATTATAAGTGGATGGATGAAAATTGTATTTTCGTTATGTTGGAATTACCAAAAAACTGATGGTATTTTCTTTGATCTTAACTCTCACAAAGCGACATGAAGCTTACTTGAATAATAACATTCTCCGAGGTAAGAACCAGGTGCAGGTAATAAAACAAAAATTTTTTATTCCAACACAAATCTCTTTAGTTCTATTTCTAACATAAAATCCTAAACTTTGTGCGTATTTGTGACTTTATTCAAGATGTCGATTTCAACTTTTATAGGATTTGAGAAACCAGATTCCTTCAGCATCTCTTCAAATTTACAAAGCCTTACTTCTAATGTCAATTACAAGGTCCTGCAGAAAATAAAGATTTAAATAAATATAATAATTAAAAAATTTGTGTCTATTATTTTCAAAAGATAAAATAAATCTTTTGTTTTCCAAAAAAATAGGTTGATGACCGATTGTTTTAGCTGCTGCAATGGCAGTCAACTGACTTCAAGCAAAGTGCTGTGAAATCACAATCTAAACTTTATTTTTGTTTTCTTTATTGAAAACTTGATAAAAAATACTATGACTAATTTCTAAACTCATAATTCAAACGTACAACACAGCGATATTAAGCATAAGTTCAGAGTTCTTTTATTTGCTCAATGTTAATACGTAGTAATTAAAATCAAAAATATTTTTAATATTAAGTGTTTTAATATTAGAAAATATGGAATTATGGTTGGCTCATTGCCTTGTTATTAGTTTTGTTACATTTTGTTAAATGTATATTTTTGTGCACCAAGTTCTTGAGGCTTCTGATACATTGTGGGTTTTACGAGATTTGAACCCATGCTCCCAGCGGACAAGGCAAGAGTTTTACTAACAAGCTTTGAGGCAAGGTACAGACGCTCCAATCTATTTTACTAAGTGTACAATGTCTTGTACAACTTTAATGTTCTCTTACGATGTTATTCGAGCTGTAAGCAACCTAGTGAAAAATGTGTGAATTAAGTTCAATCGCTGCTTTAATATTATTTAACGAAAGGTAAGAGAAAAACATAGCAATTGTAAAGTAAAAAGTTGGCTACCAAACAAATGCTATTGTACCAACTTCTGACCTGACCTCTTTTAAAAACTCTTTTGCCGCAGCAAGTGAAACATTTCTAGCCATGTACCTGGGAAGCTAAGCTTATTAGAAAGGACGACGGGTGGTTCTAGCATACACACATTATTGCCGACTGCTGCTACAAAAACTCTAATTGATTTGAAAGTGTCATGTTTTTTTAAAGTAGCAATACGATTTTCTTTTGATTTCGAAGTCGTTTTTGATCTACCACGAGTATTTTGGAGCTTTTTTGCTTTAAGCACACTTTGTACGGAACACAGCAATAGAGCACTCACTTTTTTGATCCCACAAAAGAAATTCAATGGCATCAAATCGCAGCTTATATTTTAAAAAGAAGCAAGCCTTTGGCGCACCCTATAAAACTTAACCTCTTCACTGAAGATGAATCAACACTCTGTGTTGATTTTATTTCCAACCTAATTAGGTAAATATTGCATCAGGCTTGTAAATAATTATTTCAAAGAACAATGGCAACTCTAGATTATAACAGCAATCTATATTTACATTTCACCTCACTAAATCCCACACAGGCCCCCAAACAAGAATAACAATAATAACAACAACATCAGCAGCTTATCGCCGTACGCACTGGCATTGCCCATGAAAGTCATAGTTGTTTACTTCAGCGCGCAATATGCAACGACGCTTTTGCCAGCATTCGTTACGCTACAATTATATGTATTTTACTTCCTTCTACATATTTATCTTTTTACAGTGCACTCTAGGATACTTAAGCTCTTGCCACAAGTAGAATTCACAATGCCTGGATGTTGCAAGGCCTTACTTTTCCGTTTTTTTATATACTATCAAATTGCATAGCACGATAACTCGCTGGTGACTTTCCGGGCCAATAGCCTGTACGACTTCTATTTCAAAAAAAAACTATAACAAAGTGACATATTGCTTAACACGGAATTTTTTTTTAAAATTTTAGCTCCATAGATTTGTTGAAATTTGGTAATCTTTTATATAAAAAAAGTGTTCATTTCCGACAAAATTCGAGCTCTCTTGCCATTTTCGAGCCAAAAAATATTTAGAAAAATATTGTTTTTTGCTTTTAACTTTTGGTTTGGTTCAAAAATTACTAGAACAATTTTTTCTTTAAACCGAAATTCCAAAAAAACGCCGGAGCCTGAATTTAAAAAGAAAAATTTCTTAAAATAAATATTTTAAGTTAAAATTTCGTTTTTTATTTACCTTTTACTTAAAACATAATTATTTTTTTCAAAATTCGGGCTTTTGACATTTCGATTAGACTTAATTTAAAAAAAAAAAACCTTCACATCCGACAAGACTTGCGCTGTGTATCATTTTTGAACCACAAAACTCGATTTGTGATCACTATGCGACATGCGGCTCAGTATTTTGAAAAAAAAAAATTTAAATATCGTTTATTGAAAATAATGGATATTTTTTATCTAAAAAATATGTGCATACATATCTCTTTATAGCAACTATCTTGTGACATTTATTTTAAAAATCATTACGGTTACGTTTCATGGCAAAATCCGGTGAAGCTGATTTCAAAAGTAAAATAATGAGAGGCAGCTGCAGGCCCTTATCATATCATCTTCAAACTGGTTTCGTCAAAATTATGACAGGCAACATTAGTCGAGTGAACACTGTCGATATTATAGTGGAATTCTGTTGTTATCATATATTTAATTTTTGTTGTTGTTTATTTGCCAACATACATATTTGCATGCTATGGATGTTGAAGTATTCAATTAAGATTTGTCTTATTTTTAGTAACTACGAGTATTGCATTGTATGAACTTTCTACGATTTCTGTATGAGTAAACAAGTTATTGTTTATAAATAACACAGCTACACGTGTATTATAAAAAATAAATATTTTTAAAAATTATTATCATCAAATTGACGTCATTAAATTCTTGTGGAAATTTGCAAGCTCAGTAAAACCTTAGAGATAGACAACATGACAAATTAATATAAAATAAATTAATTTCTTATAAAAATCCAATATTTCAATTGATTTGCCCCCAAGGGTGAGTTATTTTATTATAAAATAAAAAGAAGTTGACTATAATATGCTTAATTGATCCGTATAGCTTATAATTGTGCATAATTCAGTTTAAACTGTAAATTTGTATGGATAAAGGTGACACAAATGAAGTCTTGCCGAAATATCAAAGGTTCTTGGTTCAACTATTTGCTGTTATACGATAGTTTCCAAGTTAGTTCTTATCAAACGCAGAAAACTTGAAATAATCAATTGGAAAATTTTAGTAAAACAAAATTATAGTTTTTTGCATGTTTACTAGTACTTTTATGAAAACAACTTGTGAATAAAAACTTGTCATTAATAGTATCAACGTGCAAAGTAAGCAAAAAAACACACACTTTTGTTCATTTAAGTAGTTCAAACTTTATACAAAATACATTAGATAACGACTATTGACATGTTTTTATTTTTGTCGTGCGCTTATGCGCAATAATTTTGAGCTTTATATAAGCTGTTTAGTTAAATATTTTTTAAATACTTATTGAATTCATTTTAGAAAAGTGCGGGAACAAGATTTAGTTACAAAATTGTATCAACTAAGCTAAGTGTCGAAGTGTAAGGTATAAGAGCATCTAACTAAGTATTTTTGTAATATTTTGAAAGAGTTTCCAATTACAATTAATGTAACTAATAAGTAATTAGTTTATAGAAAAACAATTAAATTTATGGCATTATTGTGAAACATTGATCAATTTGTAAATTGTCTTAAATTTTTTATTAGAAAAGTAACCATATTTTTTAGGGTTAGGAAGTTGTATCTTTATATTCAATAATAACTATAACATATTTTCTGTTTTTGACTGAATATGATTAGAAAATACTACAACCAATTGCATTATCAATTAAATTTTTTTGCAATTTCGAAATTAGAGCACTTAAGTTTTAATTTGTTTAGATTTCTAGTTGACTAGTAGGAAGCAAGATAATCACAACCTGATAAGGATTACTCGACAACTAAAATGATTAAAAAATATCACTTTCCTATGTAAAATGTTACGCTGTTCCGAAATTCCCACTTAAAAAAACTATGAGAAAATGTGTTCAAAATACTGTCAAACAAACGTTCTATTTATTTTTTTAGTTTACAAAAACGGATAGTTCCGCTTTGCTTCGAATAAACAGACTATTAAACCATCGATTTTATATCAAATTAAAAGTAAAAAATTAGCCATTGTCATACATTACTTTTCATACTATATCCACAAATTATTAAGTAACAAAATACTTAAACTATAAATAAACATCACCCAATTGTTTGAAATGGCAAAGATCATAAAAAAGTTCGCAACTCAGCAATGTGGTTGATGTGATCTCTAAAATTGATATCAAAATCCCCAGCCTTTATTTAAATTAACTATATTAATTTTTCAATGCAAAGAGAGTCCTATATAAATTGCTATGCTCGTCATTATAACATGCGTGTAAGCAATAACCACATGAGTTTTTCTGAAAAAGATTAGGAAAAATTAGCGTAGTAATTTAGTAATTTTTATATGAAAATTCAAAATGTTATGAAACAGCATGAGAAAATATCTTATAAATCCAGCGCCAGATACAGTAAAAGAGCAATACCAAAAACAGCAGCAGCCACATCACATATGAAGATTTCGATATTACTTTGTAGGCAATTATATATTCTTTAAAATTGCATACCATGCATAAAGTGCATAGTTTACTGCAAACATTTATTGAGTTACAATACTTAAAAAATGAAAACAAACTTCAGGAAAAACAAAAAAATATCAAAAACAAAAAGTAAAATATTAAGTCATATAAATCAACTATGTTGCATATAAGAATGCCAAAATTTTTAATACCAATTTTTAGAAAAATTAAATTATCTACTAAATGAGCGCAAATTTGTCTCGATATGTTCCAGGATGCAAATAGGGTGGCATTTGTTTGGAAAAAAATCTTTGGTGGACGGGCTACTTGGAATTAAAATTTAAAATTAGTTGCTATCGGTGCTATTCAAAGTAAATAACAAGATTAGATGGTTACATTTTCTAAAATTGATTTCTGCAAATCAAAGACGATCGAGAAATTTTCTGCACCACTCAACACTCTCCCAATAATATCAAATAGACGCAAATAATGTCAACTTACATACAAAAACTGTAGCGTATATTCCAGGACAGTAGTCAATGTTTGACTTGTCAAAAAATCATGAAAGGCTACTTTTTAAAAAAGGTCCTAAAGATCTTTTAAATGATTACATGACTGTATGTGTACTATAATTAAAGGCAATTAAGAAAAAATCGCTAATTTAGTTACAACTATTTGATGCCATCCACCATTTTTTTTATGTTTTTCGACACGTTTCGTCTGATTTTCCAGTTTAAAATATTACGTGTTGTTTCATAAAACGTACATTTTAATATAATTTTTTAAGCTTTCGTGTGAAATATTAATAGTTTTTGCTTAAAATTCATATATGCAGTTTGTATAATTTATGTGGTGAAAAACGTTAAAAAATATTCGTATAACTTTGAATTTCTAATATGTGATATTTAACGTTTAATTTTTTTTTTTTTGCCAAAATCCTATTAAATTAACTATTTTTGTACGTACGTTTTTGAAATCATCAGAGTATAATTTGATAAAAGAAATTTCCCTCAAGCCTCAAGATACTTGAACTAAAGCTTATGCATAGTTCCGATTTGGTAGTGACTTTGATATTATCCCGTCTCATTGAAACACTTATTGACCAATCTATTTTCAGTTCTGTTTTGCAGAAGTAATATATAGTTTCAGTCAAGGTTTTCCGGCACAATCTCCAATTCTTTTTCTATTTTAATTGCAAACCACCCAAATAGCCCTTTTCTCATAAAGAAAAATCTGAGTACAGATAAAATCCAAACATATTTGATATATTATATTTTATTATTATTATAATAATTATATTTTTATATTAAATTGAAATATTTTCTTTTTAAATTTTTGCATTTATAGATATATCTCTACACCTGTGTTGGATTACTTACCCTCGTTGTAATTGTTTGGTTCATTTTCTACAAAAGATGGCTGCGTCATAAGGAAAATGAATTTTGGCTTCTAGCTCAATCTGCTATACCCTCAGCTGGAGGTGATATGCGAGGTTTGCGCTTTCGCAAACGTGATAAAATGCTATTTTACGGCCGACGCATGTTACGTAAAGTAAAAAATGTCTCGGGCCAAGTGTATGGTGGCCAAGGACGTAAACGTAAGGCAGTTATGCGTTTTGCTCGACGGATATTACAGCTTCGACGGGATAATATACCGCTGCAAATGAAAACAGTAGAGCCACCGGCTGAATACCTTGAAGAAACTATAGAAGGTAGTGATCGTGTGCCCCCAGATGCACTTTATATGTTACAGAGTATACGTATTTTTGGACATTTTGAAAAACCAATTTTTTTGAAACTTTGTAAGCATACTGAAGTCTTGCAATTAGATCCTGGTGATTGTCTTTTTAAGATCACTGATGCAGATGATAGTGTTTATATCGTACAATCTGGCATGGTGCATGTATACATTTCAAATGCTGATGGTAGTACTTTGTCCCTTAAAACTGTGAAAAAGGGTGAGTCGGTTACATCGCTATTAAGTTTTGTTGATGTATTATCGGGAAATCCGAGTTTTTATAAAACTGTAACGGCAAAGGCTGTTGAAAAATCGATGGTTATAAGGTTACCAATGCAGGTAAGCATTTAAAATTTGTATAGAACGTTAGGTGTATATACATAATTGTAAAATTTTAATTTAAGGCATTCAAAGAAGTTTTTGACGAAAATCCTGATACTATGATACGTGTTATTCAAGTAATTATGATAAGACTGCAGCGTGTGCTCTTTACCGCACTACGAAACTATCTTGGTCTTAATTCGGAATTAGTACAGAATCATATGCGTGTTAAGAAAAATCAACAGACCGCGCCACCGCAACAGCAGCAACAACAACAACAAAACAAAAGTTCACCTATACATCGTCGTTCGCAGACTGAAAATTTTCAACATACGCTATCAGAAAGCATGCCGCCTCCAGATATGTTAATTGATCTTGTCTTGGATCCACAGTCTTCAATTATGAATCATCAGCAGCAGCACTCACATCACACAGTCGCATCCAGTGGTGGGAATCTATCCACACGTCGTTGCTCCGTCATAACTCCTAATGATACGACAACCTCTGCTACAATCGATGCTAAACTAATACATGCATCGGCGGTTGACAGTTTTCTTAAAGAGCTAGGCTTAAATGAAGACGATCGTCAATTAATTGATCCATTTATTGAAGTGCGCGAAGTGGAAAGTGGTGTTACATTGATAACCGAAGGAAATGCTGATGTAGGTCACTTAAACATTTGTTTGCCTAAAAATATATTTTAATTTAACTTAATTTTTGTGTTTAAAAGGATATCTGCATTTGGTTTGTACTGACTGGAGGCCTTGCTGTTTATCAAAGTGGCGCAGATGCTCCCCGTGGCCTTAAAGCAGACAAAGCTGAAGTGTTTATACATTATGTGCATCCTGGTGATATTGTTGGTGGTCTCGCGGTGCTAACTGGCGAGGCTAGCGCTTATACTGTTAAATCTAAGCATTTCAGTCGCATTGCATTCATACGCAGACCTGGTGTCTATCAGTAAGTTTTATCAAACTACGGGAAACTTGAATATATTGGGGAAAGGAAACTAGTAGCTCTACAAGTACAAAATCCCTGTACATGTTTTATGATGTCATTTGACCCCCATCTCTGAAATTTTACCCAATTTATCAACATACTTTTTAATTCAAATGTCGATGGTACTTTTTTGGACAATTTTTTTTCTCTTAAGGCTCAAACTTCATTTTCAATTTTCTCGAACAAGAAATCAGTTGTCAACAAAACATTGTCAAAATTATAATTTAATATGCATGTATTTTATTTTGCTTGTTAACTATGCAAGACGTCTAAATTTTGTAATGAATTTAAATTCAAATGGCTTTGTTAAAGTAAGATTTACTTTTTTATTGATTTATCAACGCGTTAGCTGACTCGACTATGACAATCTTTGAACATCTTAGTTTGTAAATTTCTTCAACAAGTTATTATTTTTACCAATACAATTTTCTATTAAACAGAATAATGCGTGAACGACCTAGCATTGTGCTTCATATTGGTAATGGTGTTGTGCGTCGTCTGTCACCTTTAGTGCGTCAATGTGATTATGCACTCGATTGGATATTTCTTGAGTCTGGTCGCGCTGTTTATCGTCAAGATGAAATGAGCGATAGTACTTACATTGTCCTTAGCGGACGAATGCGTTCTGTTATTACGCATCCTAATGGTAAAAAGGAAATTGTTGGTGAATATGGTAAAGGTGATTTGGTTGGTATTGTAGAGATGATAACAGAAACATGTCGTACCACGACTGTACTGGCTGTACGTGACTCAGAATTAGCTAAATTGCCGGAAGGTCTTTTTAATGCGATAAAATTACGTTATCCCATTGTGGTAACAAAATTAATAAGTTTGCTTAGTCATCGTATACTCGGAACAATGCAAACACGTACCGGTACATCTACTGCACCATTCGAAGCTAATCCTGTGACACATAAATACTCTACAGTAGCATTGGTGCCTGTCAGTGAGGATGTACCATTAACGGCTTTTACCTATGAATTATATCATTCACTCTGTGCTATTGGTAAATATAAAATAAATTTATATTTTTGTTTTTATATAAGCGTTTGAGGCATATTGGGAAATCTCGCACTCGCACTTCGGTTTTTAAAAAAAAAAACAAGCAAACTACAACCATGCTGTTCCCATTTCGTTCATATGACAATTATAAGAACAATAATCCAAAAACGTTACTAGTATTAGGAGTTTGAGATATTTCCAGTGAAGTACCGAAAATGTAATTTTTGATCAGTAAATCTTTAGCCCTTCGACAATCTGATCTGATCTGGTTTACTGATCATGGACAAATATTTCATATTTGGTACTTAAGGATTTAATATCTCAAAGCCCTGACGTATGGGATAAATTATGGATCCTGACTCACTTTGAGCAGTTATAAATTTCTGTTTTTCCAGCTTCATCAGAACTTTTGATCTTCAAGTTCTTAACTACAATCGCGATCAAGTTTTTAATGAATTTGTATTTTGCATTGCTAAAAGTAAGTTACAAGAATAGCTAAATCGAATGAATTGTAACTACAGCTGTCGCTTTAAAAAAAAAAAGATTTTTCAAGACGAATAAGGTTTCTTAGAGTCAGTTTAATTATGCTCTAGATGATATAGTCTTCGAGCTTGACACTTTAAATGTTCCTTTTTTGTGGTTATCAATCCTTTCTAGTGTTCCTAGTCATTAGCCTTTTGAGTGGAATTTGAGAGAAAGAAATCATTCTTGACGCTTACAAATCATAGCACCAAGTTAAGTCTGGGTTTGTGGGTGCGTTAGGCCCAAAACTGGATAATTTATATTGGTTGGACTGTAATGGGATGGATCCTGTAATTTTCTTTTTATGATAACCAACAGTTCAAAGTTGAAGATAATCGATTTATACCAAGGCACAAGCAATAAATCGATTATAATAATATAATAAGAAAATTACACAAATGGCAAGGTACAGTTAAACAACTTGATCGATTGAACGCATTTTGATATATTCTTCACAACACTAAAGTACATTAAATTATAGACATATTTTAGAGTATGTACAGACGTAATAAAATATCACATCAATACCTTAGAGATATTAAATCTGTGGAAAAATAAATAACTCCTTAAGTCGACTTAAGCACGAAGACAGTTGATTCCAATTTTCCATTAGATCGTGGTGAAACTTGCTTTCCATTTTTTGGCAATATCAAGAACTAAACAAATACTAACAACTTGCGTTAAAAACAAAGAGCAATTGCATTCAAAACTAATCTAAAATTGACCTTAACTCCCTTCGTGCTTAGGTCGACTTAAGCAGTTCTTCCTTTTCACTACATAATTATTTACATTAAAAACATATGAGTGTAAGTTTTTGCGAGAGTTGCCCTTATTTTCAATTGTAGTTTACTTCTCTAATGCAAAATATTTCAATTTTTGTAATAAAATAATTTTGGAATTTATTTTCAGGGCCAACGCTTCGTCTTACTTCTGATGTTGTACGCAAGCAACTTGGTGTTCATATATTTGAAGCTAGCAATGAGTATCGAATGACTTCATGGTTAGCACAACAAGAAGATCGCAATATTATCACGCTCTATCAATGTGACTCATCTTTAAGCGCTTGGACACAACGTTGCATGCGGCAAGCTGATGTTATTCTTATTGTTGGCATAGGTGATCGCACCCCTACAGTGGGTAAATTTGAGCGTGAAATCGATCGTCTTGCTATGCGCACACAAAAGGAGTTAGTTTTACTTTATCCAGAAACGACAAATTCAAAACCAATAAATACACTCCAATGGCTTAATTTGCGACCATGGGTAACTAAACATCACCATTTGCAATGTTCGAAACGTATGTTTACACGCAAAAGTCAATATAGAATTGTAAGTATCAGTAATTTAAAAAAGATTAATTTAAATTTTAAACAACGATTTTTCCCTTGTTTCCACTACGAACCTTAAGTAAGTTTAGCAAATTCTGGTCAATGTTTAAATCAGTGATGATTCATAAGTCCGTAAGCGAGCTTGTTGCTTATGTTTTCGCTCTTGCTTTGGAAAAATTAAATTATCAATTGTAATTGAAACACGTTTTTATTTTTCAACTCCAACAACATAATAATGCGAACAGTTCTTACAAAATTTTGAGATTTTGCTCAAAACTTACGAAATTTCCCTCTTTTTTTCACAAGCATTAATTTGATTTTCTACCTTTGCCAATTCGCTAAGTTGAATCCTAAGTAATTTATAGGTCGATCATCATTTTTTGCAAGATTTCATCAATTTTGGAGTTAAAACATCCTGAGTTCAAACATCCAGAGTTAAATCGATCGAATCAATACCTTCTATATTTCATTCCCTCATTACTATTTCACTTTATAATTGAAAATTGAAAAAAAGTTTTATTGTACTTACATACATTTGGTTTGAATTTTTCATAGAATGATCTCTACAGTCGTGTGCTAATGTCTGAGCCGAACATGCATTCAGATTTTTCACGACTGGCACGATGGCTCACTGGTAACTCCATTGGTTTAGTATTGGGAGGCGGTGGTGCACGTGGAGCTGCACACATTGGCATGCTAAAAGCTATACAAGAAGCAGGAATACCCGTCGACATGGTAGGAGGCGTTAGTATTGGCGCATTAATGGGCGCTTTATGGTGTGCTGACCGCAACATTACAACAGTAACGCAAAAGGCAAGGGAGTGGTCCAAAGTAAGTTAAACATTCGATTTATATTTTTTTTAAACTATCATTGGATATTTTTGAATGTTGAAAAACTGCTTGGACGTAATTTTTGATTGAAAGTCAATGAAATTTTTGATCTTTATGCGTAGTTTTCGTTCGAATAGGATCAACATGCAGATGTCGGTCCGCTTTTTTATCTTGCAATGCTTCCAGAAAATTGCAAATAAATTTAATTAGTTAAAGTCATATGGAAATTTCATTAAATTTGCACTATTTAAAAACTTGAGTTGACTATTTAATTAAAATGTGTTTTCTTGTTTTCTTAATAGAAAATGACGAAATGGTTTTTACAACTACTTGATCTTACATACCCCATTACATCTATGTTTTCTGGTAGAGAATTTAATAAAACTATTCGCGATACTTTTGGTGATGTAAGCATCGAAGATTTATGGGTTCCATATTTTACCTTAACCACCGATATAACTGCAAGTTGTCATCGAATTCATACGAACGGTAAGTGTTTTTCTCTTAATGAATGTTTGTTAATTATAAATTGGCACTTGCATAAAAATTTAAATGTTTTCTTCTACCATCATAATTGAAATCACATTTTTATGTTACTTCAATCATAACATGTTTAATATATATACATATGTTTATTTTGCTCTGCACTAAAAATACATTTCGCTCGCGCATATTCTGAGGTTTTTACATAATTGAAAGTCTTATTTCAGATTTAACAAAATTTTTAAAGCATTTACTTACAGTAGAATTGATTTTTAAACTTAGATATGTTTATAAGTTATGAGTCCATATATGTGTGCAGAGATATCAATCTTTAACAACTCACGAACGAAGGTTTCTTAAACTCGTGCATACCTAATCAGTTGGAATGAGTATATATTTATATAGAACTAATCTTTGAGCAATCTTGAAGTGGAGTGAATTAAGCAGTGCCGAGATATCTTGTATTGCTTCAATGGGAGTACGTTTTGTGTTCTCTCTTAGGAGCATATTGCTAATTTTAATAAAAAATAATTCTTAGTTTGAGCAGAGATTCAAACATGCTAAATTAAAAATTCAAAACTTTGAATTCACTTTTAAGCTTAAAGTATATATACGGTTGACGAAGAATAAATTTAAATGAAACCCTTAGTACAACAAGGAGTTGATGAAAATCAAGTTATCTTTGACCTAAATTGAATAACTTCAATAATCCAGCACTAATTTTCTAAGAATACAATAGGCATGATACTATACTTATTAAAATTGGCTCAGTAGCTTAGAAGATATGATTCAAAACAATTATATTGCATACAACACCTCTATTAATAGATTTTTAAAACATCGCTGCTCCTGTACTAATGTCCTAAGTTAACAGAAGTAACATTTAATATGTTTTAATCGAATCATTAGTTTATAAATGACTAAGAGGCTGAGAATTTCTCGTAAAGCTAATTACTTATACACATGTCAATGACATTGAGTTAACCAATTCTCGTAGAAATACCCATTTGGAGAAAACAAGGTTTTATGTGAACAACTCAGCCATAATTACTCAATAATTGACCGTTTTACTTCTCAGTTGTGCCACAAAAGTGGTTTTTACTAAGATTTAGGTCGTACTATAGAACGGAAATCCTTTTTTGAAGTTATTTGGCATAGTTTTCATGAATTTTCTAGATACCACAAGGGCTTAAAATACTTGTTCTTCAGTCTATTTATATTCGCCGTTGAATTGCTTTCAGGTTTCCCTTTTAGGTAGTTGAATAAAATTATTCATTATATTTTGATTTTAATAAAAACCAAGCAGTTTTTGTCACATTTGTTTCTTTGTTTTTAAGTAACTCAAAAAATATTTTAGCTCCAAACTGACTAGGCATATCTTAGGGTGAAAACAAAATGTAATTGTATAAAAAAATTATTGGAAAACAAGTTGTTTCTGTTTTTACCTTTATATATTAACATTTTTTCTAAAATATACCTCGTTTTTGTAACTTCAATGGAAAAAATACTTGGGTTCCTGACGTCAAATTATTCAACAATATTTGAAGACTGAAAATGTATAAATGATAATGTCGTAAAATTAAAAGAATATTTCCAGTATTGCATACAATTGAGTTACAGAAACGACCTACTGGCTATCTTCTTAAACGGAGCTGTAGAACATAATTTAAATATTTAGAATATGTAATTTAACTGCATGATAATAATAATTTCTTGATATTGTAATTTTTTAAGCTATTTTAAGTAAGTAAACGATAAACACATGTCTTAACTGTGCTCCCCGTATTTGTCTTCTTTTCAGTCTTAAATAGTCTAAATAGAACGAAACGGTTGCAAAAACCGTGTGATAATATCCTAGTGGTATTCGCTTAAGAGAATGATTTTGCCTCTCTGAGACTCTTGTGAATACCTTTGTAATCAAAGAGTAAAATTTTGTTTATGTAATTGTTCTTAAGTAGTGTAATAAAGTAAATATAGAGGGATGCCGCGATCTAACGCAATAGTTTGTAATTTTTAAGGGCTACATTTCACCCATCGATTTAATGGATTAAATTTACGTCAAAATAAAGTTAAAACATTTAACTTTTCTATCTCACAGGTTTTCAATGTGATTTTTTTCTGCTGACCGAATTCGTCCATAAGCGAAAAATCTATTTTTTTTCTAAACGTATGACTTTCTATAAGTCAGACAAGCATGAATGTAAAACAAAATTTCTTGAAACTGAATTCTCAAAAAGAATGATTTTTCAAATCACACACACACACATTGCGCCAGTGTGTAAATAAAAGTAAATGCATAAGTTTTTCAAATAAGATCAACAAAATATATTTATTCTAATTACAATTTTTTGAACCGTTTATTTCTATATATGTATAAATATGTATCCTATTTTATGTATGGCTTCCCCTATCGCATGTCTCAACCATCACCGTTCAATTCCGGCATTAAGCTCTAGATTCCGCCATTCTACAAAATTGAAATGAACACAACAGAATGGTGGTGAGAAACTGCCTGGCCGAACCCCTAAACATACAAACTTATGTGCTGTTGCGCCCAAATATTATGTTTTATCTTATATTTAATTTTTATTGTTCCCTTTATAACAGTATATTAAAAATTTCTTGCATTGACTGTTTGTTTTCTCGTCAAAATCGTCTTAACTATTTTTGTGTCTTTTGTTAAAATACCTTTTATCTACCTAACTTACTGCGTATCAACAGGATCCCTATGGCGTTTTGTACGATCATCGATGTCACTCAGCGGTTATATGCCACCGTTGTGTGATCCAAAAGATGGACACCTTTTACTAGATGGTGGATACGTTAATAACTTGCCAGGTAATTTTTATGTTTATCGTAATATGTAGAAACCTAATGAGTATGTATTTATTTATGACAAAATAAATTCAACATTCATTGCAGAGTGGATTTTTTTATAAAGCCGTCCAATTTGCTTGTATGTAGGTACTGTCTTACAATTTATGTTAGATAATATTAGTTTGCATGTGTCAAAGTTTCATAGAAGCAGGATTGGTTTTGAAGTAAGTTTTCGAAATCATAAAAGTATACATATTACATTTTGTAGTAAAATGTAAAAAGCTCAGAATGCGTTCAATTTCAAGTTCTATGCGAAGAACAAAATTATTGGCAAAATAGTAGCAGCTCTCAATTATTTTGCAATTTTCATAAGTTTTCACTTATTAAATTACTTTTGCATTATCTTTCGTTTGCATTATCGTTTCAAACTAAACACCTTCATAAAACTTGATAATCATTTCAAAGATTTCATTTTTCCTTTATTAATATAAACTTGAATTTTATTTTTCTGCTATTCTCCTATATTATTACTCATTACGTAATTTCGATAAAATAAAAAAAATTTAATCATGAAATTTTCAAAACCAACCATTGAACAACATAAGGCCACTTATGGCGTTATGTTCGAGCCAGCATGTCAATAGCCGGAGTGTTTCCACCATTTTGTGACTATAAAGATGGCCACCTATTACTAGACGGTTGCTATACAAATAATGTTCCAGGTAAACAGAAAAAATATATTGCATAGTTTTAGCTATTATAAGTTTAGCTATTATAAATTTTAGCTATTATAAGAAAGAAATGCTAAGTGGATTTGCTTGTTTCGGAAATAAACATAATTATAGTATTTTTTTTAAATCACGATCTTGCTATAACATCATAATTGAGTACTAACATTTACTTCTAGTATTGTTTTCCATCTGCAATGTTGTTCTTTGAATTTATTTTGTGTTAAAAAAACTTTCAGTTAGGTAAATAAATTAATTTTTATTCGGGTTCTGATAGAACCAATGTGAACTTGAACTTTAATATATCAACTTTTCGAGAGTGTCTGAGGACTAAATTTAAGAACAGACAATTTAGGGAAGAACAAGTTTTGTCAAACAGTTTTGACTTCAGCTCGTATTTTTTTTGTTGTACCAAGTTTTAATGATTTGCTATTTATTAAATCACGTAACACATTTACTTAATTCGTTTTGGATAGTAAAAATTTAATAAAATCTAAAACTAATGGATGAAAATAAATTCCAATGCATATTTTAGCTATCCTATTTTATATTAAAGACTTCTTATTTACTGATTATAATAAGGTGTCAAAATAGGTACAGTTCGTCTAGACCTACAATATCGATGGTCTTTTATTTAAAAATATTTTTTTATTAAAATATTTAAAAATATTTTTTTATTAAAATATTTTTAAATTTTTTTATGAAATTTAAAACTGATCGGTTAAGGAAAGGAGTCCAATAGCTAAAGTGACATACGTAGTCGACAAACTTATAATTTTTATAGATTATGCTGATCAATGATCAATGCTGAATCTGTTGGCAGATTTTCTCTGAAAAAGACGACCTTTAATTGATTTGTGTCTTGTGATCTTACCGAAAAAAAAAAATTTTTCTCAAGTCTGTCGAGTATGTGCTTCAAAAAAATAAAATTTAAAATATGTCATAAACCTAACAATATGTATCTACAATTATTCACGTTTTAAGTACCTTAAACGTTGCTTTACTTATTTTATTACTTCGGCCAGCCGATGTAATGCATAACCTCGGTGCTGCGCATATTATCGCTATAGATGTTGGATCCCAGGATGATACCGATTTAACTAACTATGGTGATGATCTCTCTGGCTGGTGGCTACTCTATAAGAAATGGAATCCATTTACATCGCCAGTAAAAGTTCCAGACTTGCCAGATATTCAATCTCGTTTAGCCTACGTCTCATGTGTCCGTCAGTTAGAGGTAAGTTTTTCGCAGCTTTATTCGTTTTGTATTCTAACTAAGTACTATAGTTATACATACATATGTACATATGTACCTTTGATTTGCAAACATTCATTTATAAATATTTTTATTCAATTTTTTTAGGAAGTCAAAAACTCCGACTATTGTGAATATATACGTCCACCAATTGATAAGTACAAAACACTTGCTTTTGGAAGTTTTGATGAAATACGCGATGTCGGTTATGTTTTCGGCAAAAATTACTTTGAAAGCATGGCCAAGGCTGGGCGTCTAGGGCGATTTAACCAATGGTTCAATAAAGAACCACCGAAAAAAGATAACCATGCTTCATTGAGCGAGTACACATTTATAGACTTAGCGCAAATTGTTTGTAAACTGCCTGCAACTTATGTGGATCGAAATCTACAAGCAAATTATTTCTTTAGTGAAGATGAAGATTATGATGGCTATATTTCAGAGCCTTCTACTTATCGCACTGTAAGTATACTGCATTTCAAATGTCATACTTATGTGACATTTTATTTTGCTTTCAGAATAACCACATAAAAATTAAACGCACTGGCACATCCCTTTCACTGTCTGAAAATGAAATGGATTCTGACATTGAAGTTGATTTAACTCCTGCTATTAAAAGACATACAGGGAAAGCGCGTAGTACACCGGTAACGCCTATCTCTGATTCCGCCCTATTGTCTATCATTGATACTTTCGATGGCAGTGCAACGTCTACTACTACTGCAGATGATAATTTAAATTTAGGTGATGGTGTTATAGAAGACTTGCCATTAGATCCCATGGAGAAGAAAAGCTCAACATAAATTGTTGTTACGAGCATAGAAAATAAGAGTGTGTTATTCTTAAGGTAAAAAAACAATCGATGTCAATAGAACTGATTTATTAACCACAATGCAAAACTTGACAATGTTGTAAATTTAGCGGTACTCTTGCAATAAGTTTATATTAAGTCGATTAGTTACCGATATTCGATATAAGTAATTTAGTAAAATAGAAAATAGATTGGGTTAAAAAAATTAAAAGAGTATGTAGGTCGGGCGTAGTTTATAACATTTCAGTGACCGTAGCGAACAATTTGAGTAATTTGTTTTACAAAATTAAAAATTTGTGGATTTCTGGATCGGGGCATAAATACCCTAAGGGAATATTATCATTGTTTTTTTTATATTTTTCATCTTAATCAAATTGCTCGCTGGCTCGCTCTCCTGCTATGAGATATTGACTAGGTTATATTATTGGCACTTGTCGCTGTAAGAGTTAAGTAAATATAACATGGATAGCATTAGAAATTAATAAAGAGGCAAGCAAACATTGTAAATACGCATGCACAAGTAATGAAAAAAAAAACTAATGAAATACTGCAACGATGAATTATTTTAAAAATAAAAAATATCTAAACTATTAAAGAAAATTGAAATCTATATTATTGTAATATAACAGTGAGAAAGTATGTTCACTATTCCGTGCAATTTACAAGTTAATAGGCTTATTTTTAGAAAACTTTTAGTAAAAAATAACTTAACTGAACGCTGTGAAACTGGTCCTTGAAGTTTATCATGTATTCAATGGATTCATAAAACTGTCCTACAAAACTTATGTGCACCATTAACCGGTATAATTTTTAACAAAAAAAAAATAGTTTAATGCATATTCGCTCTTTGTATAGATTAACATTGCCTGAATGTATGTAATTTTTCTCAGAATCTGCGAGTCATTTTAACGTTAACGCCAATTTTTAATTAGGATTGGTTTAAAAGCTTTTTGAAGATCCGGTTCTGCCTTCCGATCAATGCATTTATTTAACAGCTCAAAGTTCAATGAATTGTAGAAAGGAAACAAAGTCTACATTAGGGAAAACTTAAATTAATTTAAAAGTTTAATGTTGATAATTTTTCCTAAAATTAGTGAACGCTTTGATTAGAACATACTCACATTTTTGATAATAGCCAAGTTTTAGGATGTACTACCTCAAAAACTAGACGTGCTAGGCAGTGGCGGAATGTAAAATATGTCTCAAACCAATCACTGATTTGCTCTTCACACATTAGAAATAAATTTCAAACAATTTTATGAAACAGTTTTTTTTTAATAATGACCGATGAAATTCAAACTCGATATTCCGAAATTGCTCACAGTACTACGTGTGTATATGCACAAATTTACATTATTAATTCTCTTGTTCTACAGACCAAATAATATAAATGTTACATACTTTTATGAGTATAGTTTGTGAAACTTCTAATTATAAAAATAGCGCTGGGAAGCTCAAAGTAATTTTAATCTGTAAATATAAAAATCTTTTGATGCGTAATTATGTATGTACTATATATCGAATTTTACCGATGAAGCAGACAAAAAATGTTTTTTTGAGTTGACTATAAAAGTTGGCATGAGCCGACAGAAAAATAAATTTTCTTATAAATTTCTACTAACGCCTCTAGAGCGGGTTCTAGGAGGAAGAGTATAACATATATGGTTATTGATTCGTATTACTGAAAACATAAGTAACATATGATCAGTTGACACGGATGGCCGCTCAAAGTGGTCGAAAAATTGTTTTAACTTATGTTCTCGAAAAGTATGTCTCAAATAAAAACTAGTCAAGCCCAAAACTGTAGCGCATAAAAATAAGATTTGACAGAGTTATTTATTTACAATTATACAAAGTTGCATAAGCTGCAACTAAAATGTATAACCGAATATATCTCTAAAATATGTAAAGCTGTATAGTGGTAAGTATTCTGAATCTATTTATTTGCATTCTACTTGCGTGGACTTGAACACTTTTGATCTACATATATTGCTTTTTTTGTGGGGACCCACTGCTACTATAACGTCATTTTTTTAAATTTGTTATTTGTGAAATATACCACCGCAAACAATTAAGTTCTAAAATTTAAAAAAAAAAATGTTTAGAACTAACTCGCTCATTTGTTTTTCTTAAAAAATTGAGTTGGAAAAGAAAAACCCAACATTGAAAAGACATAAAAAAATGCTTTCTTATTGTATAACATAAAAATGTACTACACATTTTTTGCAAAAAATAGCGGTTTTTTAAAAAAATGGTTTGGAATTTAGAAAAATTATTGTCTCGAAAACTAGCACATATTTCAAAATTTTATGAAACAGTATCATCCAGGTACATATTCCCAACTTATGATTTTGTTAAAAGCTATATTCTCATTCCGATGACTATATCTCCGATACAAGATGCTCCCCGCCAACTTCATATTCCATATGTGGTGTCAGTATTAACAGCCTCGTAAAAAACAATGGTTTAAAAAAAAGGAGAGGAGTTCCTTAAGTAAACTTATGCCTCTAATACTAAATTTCAATGGTAAATTTTTTCTAACATTTATGTCTTGCACCATGCGAATTTATACATATTATTTTTATATATCTACATACGTATGTTCAATGTATTTCACATGGTCTGAGTGGGTATGTTGAGAAAGTGCGAAAGAATTATAACATTTTTCACCATTAATTTTTAATAAGCGTTTTACTTGATTTTAACCTTCAAGCTTAAAGCTAACAAGACTTTTAGCTGTAGTACATTTCTATTTAAAAAATAAGTACATTTTACTCTTTTCGATGAAGTTGCATTGAAAAAAATTGCATGGTGTTTCCGATGCGTCAGCTCACCGATTAAATCTTTTTCAGTATGAAGTATACCAAAAATTTATATCACCACAACTATGAAATCCAAATTTCCTTTTAAGTTCGCTAGACTTAAAAAAAATCTTGATGCAACCTCACAACATCTAGGTACATATACATATGTATATTGTAAATAGATTAATGTGTACAATATAAGGATTATTATGAACATAAGGGGGCTAAGTTTGTAGAAATAATACCATCGCTGTGTTGCCATAGTTTGATAGGGAGGGAAACCTTTCCCAAAAAAATAAGCTAAAACTTTTCACTTAGTGGCATCCTAAGCTTAAACAAACATTTTTGGAACTAATAAATTTAAATTTTACGTCAAAAATTAAAAATAAAACGATAACAATAGAAACTAATGTAATTTCAAATTTATTCCCAAATCATTGTCACATTTAAAAAAAAATATGGAAGCGCCTTTGGAAACAGAGAATGCATCTGAAAATCTAGAAATTATAAGCTCTATTCTTAATAATCTATCATATGATGTACTTGATACATCAGAAAGTTTAGAAGTTATAAGCTATATCCTTAATAATTTACCATACGACCAACTGAATGCACCAGATAATTTTGGAAGCTTTATCTCCAATGATGATACAACCAAATATCATTCCTATATTGCTTGCAAAGGTGCTCTAGATAGCTGGGACAATGGCTACCCCAACGACCCGGTATTGAAAACATGGCATCAAATATGGGAAGCTCGGCAGCATATTAGCGAATTTATAAAACGGCACACGGGTAAGCGTATTTGTGAAATGCTACTTAATTTTCCTACAGAAATTGATGAACAAAACAAAAGTACGCTTCAAAATCTTCTCGATTATGCAAAATGTCTCAATTCAAAAGAAACGCTGCTGGAAAAGCAAAGAAAATTTCTTGAATTTTTAAATGATTTGATAGATTGTTATCTAAATCGGGCGCAAACACTTGCAAAAAAGAAATTATTTCGTCAAAAAAGAATTGAAGCTGCCAGAATACCATACAATGTTCACCTTGATATGATGGGTGATCGCAACTGCATGCAAGAACAAAGGACTTGGATCGATTCGATTTACGTGAAGAAAGATTGTAAAAATCAACCCCAGAAGGTGGTGCAATATTTTCCAGGAATTGATGAATTGTATGTTACTGGAAAGGGCATGCCGTTAACAGCTAGACCAAAAAGATGTTCACCATATTCACCATAACTCAAATATAACAGAGATGTGAAAAGAAGTAGAGGAATATGCAATGATTTTACAGAACAACAAGTGCCTTGTTTAGTTACGCAGGACTTACTGAGCTTGATGATTTATCGCAACCGCATGCAAGAACAAAGGGCTTGGATTGATTCGATTTACGTGAAGGATTGTAAAGATCAACTCCAGAAGGTGGTGCAGTATTTCACGGGAATCGATGAATTCTATGTTACTGGAGAGGCCATGACATTAACAGCTAAACCGAAAAGATGTTCACCATAACTCAAATATAATAGAAATGTGAAAATAACTAGAGGAATATGCAATGATTTTACAGACTAACAAGTACCTTGCTTAGTTTTGCAGGACTTACTGAACTTGATGATTTGATCTAGTTTATAGTATCAGTTTTCTTACGCCAGTTTTTCGTAGATTTTAAATTCAGATTTCTTAGATTTGCAAACCTAACTAATCTTAGTTTAAGCACTATTCAAGACTAGCAATAAACAATAGAAAACTTGCATCCGAAAATTTTGTTTCCTTATGAAAAAGCAGCAAATCGAAATAATGTGGAGAAATGAGCTCCGAATCTGTGTACAAAAAAGATTTTTGTTTAAATTTAATTTGCATAAGATTGTAAATAGAACCCAAAATACTCAAGAAATAAGTATTATTGAAGGACAAAGATAAAAATGCAGTATAAACCATTTTTCAACTCACATGGTCTAAGGCATGCAATATTTCAAAACAAATTTTGTATCATCAATCACCGCGTTTTTCGTTTAATGATAAGAGCCATGCCGTTATACTATTACCTTCTCACAACAATATGGCACTTCAAGAATTTTCGCAAATTTAAGGAAAATTGTAGGATTTTCTCAAATATGACTAGCATGTCAACTCCCAGGCCACTATACGTCCGTGCTAGGTAAATTTTCTGAGGCATCGCATGTCGCTTATACACCTACCGAAAAAAAAATCTTTTCCAATGGGCGAATTTTAAGGATGCAGAGCAGAAGGGAATTTATTTACACAATGTGAGGCATATTTTTCAATACTGACCAGGAGAAGGAAATTATCCAAAAAGACTTCTCAGAGTGGCTCCACGAGATTCATGAGGAAAATTTCCCTTTATTTTTTACTCAAAGCCCCACTTAGATTCAATGTGTTGTCCCAAGGAAAGATCTGCTATCTACTATCTTTATTGAATTCGACTATTAAATGTTTATGAAAATTATTTATTAAAAATTTATAATAGTACAAACCTACTTGTATATTTTTTATAATTTCTCAGGATGTTGTCTGAAAATTTTTTTCGTGTGCGAAATTAAAAAAAAAACTGCCGAATAAGAACTGAAGCAAACCTGTCTCAACAACTGTTGATGGAAAATATGGATGTATCGAAAAAGTTCTCTTAACTTCCAATGCACGTTTAATTTATTTATTCAATTTAAATTTTGTTTTAATGTGAAGAACGATATAAAACCGAACAGGGTTGGTTGCCCAATATTATTCTTAAAAAACTTTTCAGCATAATTGTATTCTAGTTCGTATGTTTTGTGTTGTTTGATACCACAGCCTCGTCCATGTCGAATTCTTCAGGGCCTGGAGTGGAATCTTCTGCAATGTCTTCAATACCTAGATCTCTGATAATAGCTCTCAAACGTCTTATCTCAAGACGAGCTTCATCCAGTTCATCTTCCAAACTTTCAATGTCTTCATCTGAAATGGGACTCTCGCCGAGCTCTTCTCGGATAAAATCCAAAGGATTATCTGGCTTGACGCTCGCTTTCAAAATTTTATCAAATATTTCCGTAATCTTAGCAATTATACCATTTTGTTCCAGGTATGTGCGTATTTCATCTTTTTTCGTAGTTGTGGAACATTCACCTCCAAAAAACAAAGTCATTTTTTTTTGTTAATTATATAGAAATAATTCACAGTTTCGAAAGATTTATATTAAAAATTTTCAATTCAACACTAAGTAAACGTTTATATGAGGAAACTCTTGAGAGAAAGTTTTCCTGTTTATGGCAAGAAGAGAAACAGGAAAGGGTCTTGTACAGAATTTATCGTACCCGCGAAATACCTTTCGTTCTATTCGTTAGCTGATATTGTGCTTTGAATTTACGTTTGTTGTGGCGGATTGACGCAGTAATTGCTTTGAATTTTTCTTGTACAATCAAATTCTAGTTTTCGTGTGTAAACGCAAAACAAATTCACGAAAGAGCATTGACAAGAATTTGTCTGACCGAATTTCCTCATGTAAACATTGACTAAAGAACCTCGGAATAACGGCAAAATATTAATGTCATACTGGACTCGTGTTTTAAACAGTAAACAGGGCTTCCACATGAAAGTTGCGAAAATTCTCCAAAAAATATTGTTTTGTTCCCCAAAGTGTACAAATTTTTAAAAAAATTTTCCCCAACAACTTCTTATAAAAAACACACATTTTCAGAAAACAAATTCTCAGTCTCAACTGGACTGATATTTTTGTATGATTTGGCAATTTTGGTCCACAATTTTCTAAAAGAACGTAGCCAAAAACCGAAAAACGTTAAGTTAATTAACGGAAGTTTCTGCTGGTGTGTGTGTGGCTGCGATTTGTCCGTACATTTGTTTACATTTTTTGTGTGTTTAATATGCTATTTTCATACATTTGTAATGGGTTCACTAGTATGTAGCATGAGGGGAAGTTATGAAGGCAAAAATTCAGCTTACAAGACAGTGATGCTTTTCAAATAGCATGGTATCAAAATTAATAAGATAATTAGCCTTTGTAGCGAAATACGGTTCTAAAATATTTTGCTATTATTTATGTCTTAATACTCTAGCCATATAAGTCAGTTGAAATCATGACGTCTCATGTTTTCAGAGACTGACAAGATAGAGCACGTTAATGCACAAAATAAATGTGAGAAAGATATGATTCGCCTTTGACATGTAATATAATATAATTACCTTTTTTTTAGTAAATGATAAAATGAAAACAATCGTAGTATGTGTAGATTTCATGTAATTACCATTTATAATAATAACTTATTTTTTTTAGTAAATGAAATAATGAAAATAGTCGCAATATGTTGTGTTGCGTAATTTAATGGGAAATATCTCGCATTTTGCTAGGGCTTTGAGATGGCAAAGGTGGAGGCCTTTTTTCTAGTGAGTTTTAGAAAAATTTCGTACATTTCAATAAAACTAGGAGTACAAGACAAAAAGTTCGTTCGGCATCTTAAAAGTACATTTCGAGTCACTGTTCAACACACGCGGAATTCTTTTTTAGTGTTTTAAGGTCTTAATCAGTAAACAGCTCAGAAAGATACTTTACCACGTCTCGTGCAAAATAACAAAGAGGAGAAATTGTCTTTGTACTTCATACGCCACATGGCTCTTATAAGACCCTACAATGTTGTAGTATTACAATATATTACGAGGTGGTAACTTATGCTATTTTTCCCCATTTATTTATTTAGTAGACATTTATTTATTTGGTAAAGACATGCAAATTATCCCTAGTCGATAAATTTGAACATGTCCCTATAAGCTAAACACAAATGGAACGTGCGATTTAGCTTCTTTGTCAAATCGCACCAAAAATAGAATTTGTTCAATCGCTCTGCGATAAATTATGTAGTATCACTTACAACTGTTTGACGCATCTTGCTCTAACGTATAGGAAAAATTATGTTCTTTCAAGTCGTGAGGTTTTGGGAATACCTCTTTAACGGCGATTAAGCCCAGCATCACTACTTCGACGACTACTGTATGGCATCATTACATATATTTTCTCAATGACAGCTACTAATTTCTAAACACGATCATGCTAGTCAGTCCATAAAAACAAAAAGAAATACTTTAAATTTCAAAATGAATTTTATTCCATCACTTTTTGGAATCTTAACTTGTTATAATTTATTTATGCATTTGTATGTAAGATACTTCTTCTATGTCAATTACTTACACATCTCTATATTTTGTATATTTCATTACTTTTTTTTATAATTTGTTGTCAACATTTATAATTTTGTTTGTTTTTCGTGTGCACCAAAAGAAGTAAACTAAATTATCAATGGATTTGATTTCCAATTTTTAGTACAATGTAAGTTTATTTCTAAAACTGTTTTTACGCTTTCCTTTTTTTAAGATAAATATGAATTTAATAAAAGCTAAAGTTAATTTACTCCTTAATTTTTTTAAGTTGTATTTTGGAAACACGCAAATGTACATATGTTTGCATATTTCTTTGTTTCAATGAATTTTATTTTTAAAATAATTTTTTTTTTGTTTTTTAATGTTACTTTAAATATGCATTTTTGATTTAAATTATACAAGCTTAATAATGAAACATTTTTCTGCACTGTGTTACGAGTACTTAAACTGTCATTTGAAATATCAATAAAATTCTCATTTCTGTCATGTATAGTATTTTTGAATTTGTTATCTTTGTTTTAATTTATTACATTTTTCGATATCGATTTTATAATTTGGATTTAATTCCGGTGCTGCATTATTTAACGGAAATGTACAGTAATATATTGATGTTACACTTGCACTTCTTTCAAATTTTCAAATTGTTTGTTATTTAATGTCTTATGTTTAGATTTGTTTCATATTTTGTTCATTTTTGACTTACATAAAACTAAACTTCTATAATTATATGTATTTTATAAGTTCTATATATAGTTTATTCCGGTAAAATGTGTTGACTAATTAAATTGTTTTAATTTTTCAGAAAGAAAAAAAAACTTACATAACTTCAACAAAAATATTAAAATAATATTAATATAAGCATATGATTTATAAAAATTGTTGTGTGACTTGCATGTTACAATACATTCCAAATAACAATTCATGCTTGCTGTTCAGTTGTGTTCTTGAGTTTGAATAATTAAGTTGCACAAAGTAATAATCATTTTACTCTACATATGTATTTATTTTTATGTAAATATTGTATATTTTATAAATATAATTTTAATACACTCATATGCGTATTACCAATTAATATCCTAAAATAAAAAAAAAAGTATTTTAACAAAAAACCGTACATTTAATGTACAAACAAATAAAAGTGATAAAATGTTTTAGCATTCAAATAAAAACAAAGTCAAGAATCGATACCGAATCATATTGCATAAATACATACATCCTACCATATACCTAAAACTTGTCCGTATCTAGTTTCTAATTGTATTACAGAACAATTAATTCCTGTTTTTTAAAAAAAAAAATATATGATTATGTTTTGCAGTTTTTTGTTTATCGAATTAAATGCTTTATTTTCGGTTTCTAGTAGAACGCGAATTTCCAGAATTGCCCGATGAAGTCGACGGACTATTTGCCGAATTTGTTATAGTCGATTCATTTGATTTTTTTATTTTTGGCTCAGCGCTTTGAGCTGCAATTTTAAATAATTTAATTAAAAGCGTACATAAATACGCAATTATTTAAAGCAACCTACCTTTGCTCTTAAGTGGCGTCGCTTTTGATGCAATCTTTTTGGTAAACGTCGTCAACGCTTCCGAAGTATCTTCCATTTCAGAAATTGATTTGCGTTTATTTGCTCTATCGTAACGACTGTTTGATATTGGGTTAGAAGTACTCTAAAAAGAAAATGCAAAGCGAGATAGTTATTTAACAAATTAAAATGCAAGTAAGAAATTTCAATTCAATATACCGTTTGAGGCACTTCATTTTTCGTTTTTGATGATGTAGGTGTTATTGGGGAAGCTGCTCTTGCCCTTGCTAATGGAGATCTTTGTGCCCTTGGTGAAGATTTAGAAGATGGGTTGGTCGCCTTTTTTTGATTTGGTTTATAATCGGTATCTGACTCCTCCTCATCAGATGAATCATCTTCACTGCTATTATTTCTTGAGGTTTTCTTCTTCTTTGCCAAGGCTTTTCGCTTCTTGGTTGGAGATTTACTTCCGATGCCAGTGGATTTGCGCTTGCGTTTGGTATCCGTTGATGGGGCCAATGAAGACTTAGCAATATAGCTACTTCTCCGAGATTTGCGCCCTGAAGTAGATGGAGATGAGCGTCCCGAAATTTTCTTTTCAATTTGAGATTCGTCTTTGTAAAGAGAAATGTCAACTAAGAAAAAAATAATACAAAGTCAAATTAACCCAATTAATAAATGTGAGAGAAAAGTTGCATGTATAGATAAAACACATCAATTTAAAAACTAAATGTCAAGTTAGAGACTTACGCCCATCAGGATTTTCCTCTGTTATATCTGGACGAGGCACTAATCCTTTTTCAACATCAATCGCCTTCTTAAGAATACTTTCAATGCGTGTTTTTTCTGTCTTTGGTAGACGAAGGTGACCTTTGTCAACGCGCTTTAATTCTACAGTTGTCAGCACACACTCAATATCGGTGTGGTCGTAAAAATCTGGTATGTAAACACTACTCTCTTTTTTATCCTCAGACAACCAGCGAATACTTATACGTGGAGATGTTCGATAAACGTTCTGCATGGTCTGACAAAGGTAAAAAGTCCCCTCGGCATTTCTGACAGCCATATACTCGTTCTTATAGAATACAATTAGCTTATCTTCCACCGACATAGGTTTTGGAGAATTGGAAGCCTCACTTGCTGAAAGTTTTGTTATGTATGCCAGTTCAGGCAATGGGCTCTGGTATAAAATTGTCTTCAGCCGATGACGTTGACTTTTTCGGTCACTAGATGAGGATTTCTTCGACTCGTTGTTAGGAGTACTTGGAGAAAAATCTGCTGTTTTTTCTATTTTTTGCTGTTTAGTAGTGCTTCGCCTCTCCTCGCGTGAATTACGCTTTGCAGAACCATCAGCTTTTTCTGTTGTTCCAGCTTTATTTACTTTAGATTGACGGCCAGGTTTTTTAATAGGAGTTTCAGAAGTAGAAATATTTTCAATAACTTTTACTTTAGAAATAATGTCCTTGCTTGTGTTCTTTATATCAGCTGCTTCTGGTTTCGCATTTTTAGTTTTTATGTCTACAGCTTCCTCTGTGGCACTTACTGATTTTGTAGTTTCAATCTTCTCTTTTGGTTTTTCTGTGATATTTTCTTTTACATTTACTACTGCCGCTTTTTGATGTTCATCTTTTGGAGGTAAATCCCTATTGGTTTCGTTAGAATTTTCAGTTTTATCTTCCGATTTGGTAGCTATTGTAGTTTTGACTGATTGAACTGATTTTGCTGTAGTAGTTCCTTGCATTATTGCGCATGGTTTTTCCTCAATACTTTTTTCACCAACTTTTTCTGAAGATTTTTCTATTAAATCAGTAGTTTTGATTTCAACAGTCGACATTTTGTTTTTATCGGTACAAATAGCACTCAGTTCAATGCTCTCACCTTGAACTACGGAAGGTTTAGCATTCAACTTTTCTGGCTTGTCTTTTTTAGAATCAACAGCAGTAATGCCATCTTTTTTATCAATAGAAGTTTGCGCAAGGGAATCATCCACCTACAAGTAAAAACATTTTTTTTTTCAAACATATCAACAACACAGTAAAAATAAAGAAGATATGTATTTGTTTCGCATCTTTTCACATGAGTTTAAGCTAAAAATATTTCATTGAAGACATTCTTACTCATCAGGCTTTATGTCGCTGAGTCCGAACCTGGTATTCGTTCTGCTCTATATTTTTATGTGTTTTGCCTCTTCACCATAAAACAGTTGAAACATACCAACCACGAGAAATCATAACTTAATTAAATGTAGTATCACACCAAGGTGTTTTTAACCAAAGATAGATACATTTTTCGATTGAAGGTCTTTTTTAATTTTTGTTTGTTTTAAGTTCTCAAATAACTGAAAAAGTTTCGTTTCGGAACATAAATAAAAAAAGTTAAAAAATCTTATAAGAAAAAACCAAATCGATACCAGATACAGATTCAGAGGCTCAAAGTCTAAAAGGGATAGATAAATTTGTTTGATAATGCACAAGAACTATTTTGCAAAATTTTGATTTTGTTTTTACTTGAACCTAATAATGTTTTCCTTGTACATGTTTGGGTTTAATTTTTTTTGTATTTACGTTTCTCTATATAATGGAACTGTTAAAATTTCAACCCAAAAGTTTTTTCATTTATTTTGTATCCAACCAAGGAATTTCTTTTTTTTTCACTTGCTGAAAAATATATATTCCTTTTTAGTTAATCACATCATATTACCTTAGAATTAACAGCATTAATAGTAATATCTTCTTTTATTTCTTCCAATGCTGTATTCGTTTTTGTAACTTTAGTTACGGAAGTTGTTTCATCAGCTTTTTCGGAGACAATTGAAGTTTCAGAGGATCCTGGATTTTTTGATAATTCCGGCGTATTTGCCTGGAGTAAAGAATGTGCTTTGTTTGTAATTATGGCGTCAGAAAGATTGGTGTTTTTAGCAACATTCTCAGTGGTTTTTTTAACCGGTCCCTTAGAAGTCACTACACCTGCATTATTTTCGGAAACAATAGCAACTGGTGCCTCAGTTGTTTTCGATTCTTTAACTGGCAAATTTTCTATTGGCTTTGCAGCAGTGCTAGTTGTACTAGATGCAGATGCAGCAATATTTTTAGTAGCGCTGTCAGCTGCTTGTAGTGGCTGCTTTGCAAAAGAATATACCGAAGGTGTAACTGGTACTGATTTTTGGGTTGTCACGGGATTCATATTAGATGTGACAGTTGCTTCTGCAGCTGGTGTAGCTGTAGCAGGTGGTGTAGCTGTAGCAGCTGGTGTAGCTGTGGCAGCTGGTGTAGCTGTGGCAGCTGGTGTAGCTGTGGCAGCTGGTGTAGCTATAGCAGCTACAGGTTTTGTAACTGCGATACTGGTAACTGCAACTGTTTGTTGTTTTATTAATGCAGCAGAAGAAGTTTGAGGTGATTTGGAGGCCACATTTTCAGGATTTGTAATATTTTTAGCAACTGTACTTGTAGTTGGAGATGCTGCTAACACAGAACCTCCACCACTTACTCCTGCCACGTTAGCAACGACAGCTAGAGCGCCAGTGATTCCTGATGACGGCTTTTGATAATGTGTAGGAAAAGGTGGAGGAATTGCGCTAACAATTGGAGGAGTTTTATTAGAAACCGTAGCGGTCGCTCCCAATTTATTGGACTGCTGATGGGTAATAGTTGCTGGTGGCGATATTGCAGGTTGCTTTGCTATTGGATGAATCGAAGATGACTGAGGTGGCGGCGGAATGGTTTTAGCTACTCCTGCAGTCGCTAATACCGGAGCTGATGTTGAAGAACTTTTTGTCGTACCTGATGATGTGGATGCTGTTACAGCTGAAGTAACGGATACTGGTGTAATTTGTGTGCTGGGTGGTAGATTGGGCGGTTTTATTTGGTTAGTAAGAGGTGGTGGGGGTGGTGTTGCGCTCATTTTATTGCCTGTAACTGCTGGTTGGCTTGCGGCTGCCGCAGCAGAAAGATATTTTTGTTGTAAACTTTGCTGTAACTGCTGCATATGAGCAGCAGCTGCAGTTGACAGCGCTTTTTGTTGTTGCTGTTGTTGATATATCTGACCTGCATGTAATTGTTGCTGAGGAGTTTGATGTTGGGACTGATTTTGAACTGACTGTTGCTGTTGATGTGCTTGCTGCAATTGTTGTGTGTGATGCGGCTGTTGAGGATGCTGTTGCTGCTGTTGTTGTTGTTGTTGTTGCTGTTGTTGCAAGGCTTGTAAAGCTTGCAATTGCTGGACTATGTTAGGTGGAAATGCTTGTAACTGCTGCTGAAACTGTTGATTTACAGACAGTGCGGGATTCGCTGTTGCCGAACTACCATTTGCCTGTTGTTGATGATGTTGCTGATAAGTTTTATTAAGTAATTCCGCAGCTGCTGGAGTACGAGTAAGCGCCAATGGCTCTCCTCCACTTACACGATCTTTGCTTTGCTGCTGTTGATGCTGCATTTGTTGCTGAAAATGTTGCTGCAACAATTGATGTTGTTGCTGTTTAAACATATTTTGAAAACGTTGCTGTTGAAAAAAAGCATTTATATCAGCCTGAGCTTGGCCTGGCAACGCATTTTGTCCATGAACTAAACTTTGCATTTGCTGTTGAATACCGGCCAAAGTTTTTGCAACTTGCTGAGGAGTCTGGTTATTGGGTCCATTCGGTGTGCTTCCACCGACACCGCTACCGCCACTACCACTAGATCCAGAAGGCTTTTGATTGTAACTCATTTTTCATAAATTAAATAGTTTGTCAAAGTTTGATCGGCTTCTGGTGCACCTGAAAAACAGTGTTAGATTGAATTTACATGTAGATATATGTATGTTTCAATTATTTAATTCATTACCTAGCGATACCAAAAATGAAGGTAATTTTACAATTTTTAAAAGGAAATGTGTTCAATTCATTAAAATGAATCTATCTATTTAAAGTAATTATCAAAATCTAAAATTATTAGTAACACAAAGCTTTATAGAATGATACAAAATATAATTATGTACATATATGTAAATGGAAGACTGTTTGAATTCTTAAGATGATTATAAAATATTGGAGTGTACCTGAATATTTATTTTAACATACAAAATGTATATTATTTATTATAAGTATGTAAATTTAAAAGTAATAAACTTAATTCAATTCAATTCAATTCTAATTAAAATTTTAAGTAAATTTGGAAAATTTTCATCTTAGGGGAGTACATGTTAACAAGTAAAGGTGGCACATTTGCCTCTATTCAGCTAATAGCAAGAGGAAAATAACCAAAGTGTTTCAAATTAGGTGGTCAGAGCTTACACTTAAACTTATGGTATAATGTAAATTGTAGAAATTGGGCGAACACTAAAGAAAAAGTTCAGGGTATTTTTATTTATTTATTTTATTATACCATTTGTAATGCATAATAGGAGGAGTGGTAGGTACAGAATAGTATACATATTCAAGATCAAAATTTTCTCCTGAGTCGATATAGCCATGTCAGTTGGTGGAAATTATGATTGCAGCAAAACAAAGGCTACATCTTCAATTACAGCTTATGGGATTAAAATAGGCAAAATCAGATCACGGACACGCTTACCTTTCATATAAATGAAATTTTCGAAACACTATACTAAAAGTGTTATTTAACAAGCTGTTTCTAGATGGTGGTGCACTGACCATATAATCAAAGACTTTAAAACGCTATACTGAGAGTTGTTTAAAGTACTGTAGAAAAATTAACAAATACAAGGATTGGCGTGGTGCCACCTACACTAGCAAAAACTTTCAAGCTCTATTATTTGAAGTTTAGCAACCAAATTTCATACAAATAAAAGGAATCGTGGCACCACCCATACAATCAAAGTCAAGTAAATCTTGCCCAATTCAAAATGATAAAGTTTAACCAAGTTTTAAAAAAAAAAGTAGTCATAGTTCAGACTTGCACTAAAAGTGCGGAGCACCTAACATACCAGCAAACAAATTAAAACGCTATTCTGAAAGTTTTTTTTGAGATAATGCACATAAAATTTCTCACAAATATCTTCTACAAATGGATCCAAAAACACTAAACAAGTAAGCGCATTTTGATAAAAAGTCATTACACTTCCCATGCAAGAAAAAACTTAAAATCGCTATACTGAAAGCTGTGCTTTCAATAGTTGCCAAATTTAATATGGGTACGCTCGCTGAAGCCAGCCGACACATGGCATGGCGAAATATTACCGTTTTAATAAAAGTTTAAAACTTTTGCGAGCGCATTTACTGTTAATGGGCGATGTGAGGTATTAAATTTTTGGCGAGGCCTAATTTTTAACATAAAAGCAAATAGTTTTTTGTAAGTCTTTCACTAAACGCAAGCTATCTCAGTGAATTTTGCAAAGATACATTGGGGCATGCGAGACCGATTTGTACACTCTATAATCCGGTGGCTACAAAAACATCTAGGCAATTTATTTCATTTTCTTAAACTACTTTCAAATATTTGTAAGAGCAATTTCTTTCAAATTTTGCAGCGTTATTATGATTTTCAAATGAATATTATTTTCCTCGGCCCATTGCAAACAAATGTGAAATGACCAGATAGTCGCTACAGCTTTCATTTTTGGAACCTTTGAAACAGCTTCACTTTCGTTTTCCTCTTCTGAACATAATGTATAATGGCTCAATTCCTGGTTCCAGCTCACTTTGTTTTTCTTAGATCTACTCATTTATAAGAACAAAAATTTCTGGCTCCATTGCAGAAACTAAATCTGAAATTGTTGTTAGGTCGCGTTTATCGAGTTCAAGTTGCGTTTATATAGGTAACAAAGCTAAACTTTGATCTGTGCTGTTAATTCAGGTTTCGTCAAAACCAGAGTCACGAAAATCGGGGGGCACTGTATTTCGAAGTCTCTATGACATTCTTATAAAGCTAAATGGCGAACCCCTACAGGTTGATGTCCTATATGAGTTGTTTTCTATATAATTTTAAATGGATGTAGATTTCATCAAAAGACATACCTGATAAATAAACAATTTTGTATCTACCGTTCGTTTGATAAACCGTTTATTTGAAATACGCCTTGCTGAATGCCTTTGACTATTTCTCAAGAGCAAAAGAGAGCTTAGCAAAGTTTATTAATTGATTTCTGAAATTGGAAAACATAAACTTAATGAATATTTTGTTTTATAGTTACAATAATTAGTTTAAATCATTATTTATCACTAATTTAGGATGCAAAAACTGATTCTAAAGTAAAAAATGTTTATTGAATTCTTCAGATTTACTCTAAAAGCTCTAGCGAAATCCACGTAATTTCGTCATAAAATTTTTAAGTGTCGTATTGCTACACAGCTATCCAAAGCATAGATAATAAAGTTTGACGAACAAGCCACGTACGTTTCTCTGGCTGGACCTATTTGTGATACCTTAAAGACAATAAAAATTTTTTCTACCAACGATATGTACCGCATTTCAAAGATTTTTTAGCGATGTTTTTAATGTTGTGGCAATAATGTCATAAGCCATGTGTAAATGTTCATACAAACAAAATTTTAAAATATGTTAGGGGCTTACCAATTAACTTAAAAAATAAAAATCAATGATTCGTATCATTTTTCTCAAGAACCACTTAATCAAAAAATATTTTCCGAGGTGTCTTTGGACTTGCCATCTTAAGTGCTTTAAAAATATAATTTGAAGAAAATAACAATGGTAGATGCGAAAAACAGGAAAAAATAGAGTAAGCTCTATTTTGACATTCATTTCCAAATGGTAGTCACGTTATCTTATCACTCAAGTAATGAATAGTGAAAGTACAGTGAAACATTCCCGTTTGTGATTTGACGTCTTAGAAATGTGGTGGAAAAGAAATTAAGTAATACCTATGTAACTTACAGACTTCTGTTTGTAAAACTAACGTTTTTTCTATGATATGATTTTTCTTTTTTTATCGCAAAAACGTAAGTGATTTCACGAAGCTAACTGTTTGAAAGTGCTGTTTCAGCTTAAGTGGAAATAGTAATTCTTGAAATTTTAGTATGTTGTACACCTTACATCCATAAATACGTAACCACAAAAAATTCAAAATTCCTACAAAGTTTATAAGTCATATGTTCAATAATAAAGATATTAGTAACGAAATTCAAAAGGCGGTAACAAAAAGTTTTTGAGTTTCATATAGCAAATAGACGTAGCACACTAGTATGAAAAAAAATAAATACTTACAATATTTGAATTATTTAGATAACTAAACAAGCTTTGAATTTGTTCAATCTTTCACATAAGAAATACATAACAACATATTTTTCTAGCATGCAACGTTTTTTTGCTTCTCCTGTAAAAACTAAAAAGTGTGGTTACGGATTTTTGGATGTTAGGTGACAATATGTATGTATTTTGGGAGCGGAAAGCGATTCTTCATATTTTTTGTTTTTTAGCTTCAAAACCGCATTCTTCACCATAAAATTACTGCTGGCTAAACCGGTATTGTACACACATGTTATAGTTGTCCGGGACCAAAGACCGCCTCGATACCGATGTTGGACATTAAGTAGGATGTAAACCCTGAATCGCTTTTATGTAGAACTATTCTGGCTAGCGAACTCAGTGATCAGCATACTGAACCGTACAAAATACTAAAATTTCAATAAAATCGGGAGTTAGGCCCTTAAAGTAAATAATTTCCGGAGGAATTGAGAAGTCTTTATAATGTTGGTGGTTTAACCATTATTTCAGGGGCATTATAGTGGAGCAGATAAAACAGTGGCAGCCCACTTTACATTTTACTACAGCATCGCTTTCGATAGCATCGGTCGCGGTTGCATCTGGAAACATGAGGTGTAGCACCCAAAATTATTATTATTATCATACAGCCGCGATCAAATAAATCGCACATTGTTCAAAAAGTTTAAAAAAGTTAATATTATTCTCGTTTACGTTAATTATTCAATCAAATTAAGTTAATTAAGTTACTTTTTCGAACGCAAACGCGAATTTGTGAAATGAAGCCGCGCTTTGTAGGAGCATATTTCCACAAATCCCTCCATCATGATTTTTTTTCTTTTGTTTATCGAGTAGGGAGAAAAAAATAAGTACAATAAAAGTTGTTGCAGAAGAGTTAAGTTTCAAAGTAAAGCAAGTGAGTTGCGGACATAGCTTTGCTAAGTTGCAACCTTTTTGCAATAATTTTAATTAATCAATCCTCTTTTGTAATTAAAAATGTTAAGCAGGTAATGCTAAAATCAAAATGGTAATGCTTATCTTTACGAAATCGAAATTTGACACTTCATTCAAATCCGAAAAAACATGACATTAGTAGGTTGGACAGCAAAGCACTTTTCCCTCTTTTTTTCTGTTTATCTGGTAAGTACGGTAATATTAAAGCAAAACGTTGAAAGAGTGACTACGTAACACTATAGCACCCCTCAATCCCCGCGCTGAGACATTTTTAACACTTCTTTCACAATCGTCACCACTTACTTGCTACTAAACAAAAACAACACGACTATTTAGTTGCTCACCGAAGAAACAAAAATGGCCAAATACGACAATCAAGTTCCTAGCGCATTGTTTCCCAACATATTTACTTAACAATTTTACAGCTCGTTACGAAATTATCTTCTTTGATGGACTTATTGGTTACTCTTTTCTTAATTTAAATCAGTATCAATAATTTTTTTTTGTTGTCAGTTTGAAGAATTCTAATCAATTAAGAGTGAAAAAGGTGATGAAAAAGTTTTGGCAGAGAACTAAAAACCGGGCAGTGTTCGCTTCGTTTTCTTATAATGGAAACGAACAAATATTTCTTCGCGGGAGCGGTTGTTTCATTGGCATTATTTTCTCACCCTCGCGTGAAAACTTGATTTTTAGTTAAATTAATGATTCAAAATTAGTTTATTTTTACACATTTATTATGAAAGTTACTTTTACACGAAATGTACTTCTTTTATTTCTTTTTTGTCATACTTTTTCAGTTTCTCCTTGCGCTATACACTTTTCATTATCTGCGGCATTGGCAGCACTCAACGACTCTACCACTCGACGATTCTTTATACAATTTTCACATAAACTTTTTCACTTCAAATTCCAACGCGGGTACATTTAATTGTTTTTTATTCACATTTAAAAACTTTATCAGCACTTAAATCCATTACTTTTTGAAATTTTATTGTATTTGAAACAGCGAAAATATTAAAAATTCTTTTCGATCATGAAAATTTTTTAGAAATCACTCGTTAACATCGACACGAATGGTGTACGAAGAAATTCTACACTGAAGTCTCCAATTCGTTTTAGATGGCGTCCGTCTTCTGCGCATGGAATTTGAACGAGAAATCACACACACATGTTTAGTTTTGTCGTGTATACAATTTTACTCGTTATTCGTTATAGTAATTTGAAGCAGAGACGTTAAAAAACTATTCACACGTGATGTTATAATAGGCGTGTTTTATTCGCTTTGGTTAAACTTAAAAGTGATTAGAACACATAAGTTTATTTTTTTATAATTCAGCCACTGACCACTTGGAGGCGTGACAGTGTTTCACATGCGTCATCACATAACTTTGTTTTTTTTTTTTGAAAAAATTGCTATCAAACGATTTTAACTGTTTTATAGCATCGTAGACTCTAATATCAATGTGTTTTCTTTCGTTTTCCGAGCATAACATAAAAATCGACGACAGAAGGTGAAGAACAAAACTAAATGACGCTGTCTTAAAAAGGAAAACTGAAAGCAGAGCCATAGCAGAGATCATTGTTTGTTGTTCATCTTTATTTCTGTTTTTATCATGTGACTTTATTTTAATATTTGGGCCCAGCATTTATTTATTTATTTGATTAAATAACTGTCTAGAACTACTTGCGATGCGCGACATCTATTCTTAAAATTAGCAAATCCAAAAAAAGTTCAATTAATTGGACTAGAAATTGAACTGGTTCACGCACTTGTATGGAATTTTGGTTTAACCAAAGCGAATAAAGCACGGCTAGCATACAGATCAAATAAGTATTTTGTAAATCTTCCGCACAAAGCAGAGATATTAAGCACTCTATAAAACACCACGATTGACAGCTTAGTTTGACAAAATAATTCAATAAAGCACTAACGATTTCGAATGGAAGCTATCGACCTCAAATTTAAAATTGAGATTGAATGAAATTATAAAAAATAAAATTGTTTTAAATGATTTGTTAGTATCCATAGTTTTCTTCAAGTTTTTTAATTTTATCCTAGTTTTGAATTAGCCCCGCAGTAATTTTTAAGTTCTTTTTTAAATATCGATGCAAATACCCTAAGGAACTAAAAGTATTTTAATATAAAATGTTCCAATTTTAAATCAAAATTAAAATAAAAAAGAACACATCAGAAAAAGCTGTGAAGACAAAAATCCAGCTAACAAATCAGTAATGTATTTGAAATAGCTTTGTATCAAAATTAATAAGATAAGCCGCCGTTGTAATGGAATTCACTATCACTTTCTAAGATATAGTGCGCGAAAAACTAAACCAAGATACATAATTTTTTTAATGCTTTAAAGAAAGACACACAATGAAAGCTTTACTGCCCATCTTGCTCTAACATATAGAAATAATCATGTTATCTCGTTTGGGTTTTTCTTGCACTCGCGTTTTGCACCCAATGCGTCTAGAGCTATAATCGGCGGCACGGTTTAAAGATATAATTAAACCATGAATCGGCGGTATATGAAATGAATTTTATAAAACTTTTTTCTGTGTATCGCCATCACGGCCCTCAAAGGGTAAATGGCAACATTAATATTAAGCATGTCTACTTTAAAAACACTTCCCAAAGTCATATGTTCACTATACGAGAGTCCCCGTCTTAAAAAAACTAAACAATATTAATTTTAATAAATGGGAGGAAAAGTTCAAGAGATAACTCTTCCAGATGAAGATCTTGATTGGATACAAATGCGCCGCGACTTCGATGCATCTCGTGAAGAAACAACGAAAGAGAAAATGACACGTAAAATTAAGGAGAATCCGCTTGTTCCCATAGGTGAGAACATTTGATAGAATTATATAAGAAAAACAAATTCATATTTAATTCGCATTTAGGATGTTTGGCTACTGCTGGAGCATTATCATTTGGCCTCTATAATTTTCGCACCGGTAATCGCAGGATGTCTCAAATAATGATGAGAACCCGCATAGCAGCTCAGGCTTTTACTGTTTTGGCGCTGGTGACTGGTGTAGTAATGACATATGGCGAAAAAAAATGATTTCACAATATAATGTGTAAATCACACTATTGTTAATATAAGAAAAATCTTGTAGTCCTGTTTTATGTTTTTTTACATATATATGAGATTCAATATTGCATATATGTATGTATATGTCGATTTAAAGTTCATGAACTAAATAATTTTGTCTTTAAATCCTTATGAAGTGATTTGTACATTTCATTTTAATATTGAAAATAACGTGTCGTTAACTACTAAAAGATTTCATTAAATTTAACAATTCGATGGCCCCGATGTATATTACGGTGACACTCGTTTTGTGACAAAGAACAAAAGAAGTGGAAGAGGTTTTAAATTAATTGTTGAGGCTTCAATTAATGAAAAAAAAAATTATAGCACCAATTAATGCGAAGAGGTCGACACAAGATTTTGGAGTGGGTTATGTGGCCCTATTCAAAGAAAAAAAATATCGTATTGGATATATAGATGGGAAAAGGTCGAAAGTTCATTTAGGACGAAAGAGAGACCCTCAAAAAAACTATTTGTCCTCATTTTCGACGTTATCCATGTTCAGTGCAATCAATTTTTTTCACCATATACTTCCAAAAATTAATTTCGACATTTTCGCATGGAGTGATGAAACATTGTAAGTACATATGTGCATATTAGGGTTGTAACGGAGGTAATCTACGTCGAAGCGGATGCAGAGCTTTCAAAATTGATCTCCGCGGATTCAGGGTTTTAACGGAAACGAAGGCGGAGCTGAAGATTTAAAAAAAAATTAGTTTTAAATAAACATAAGCATTATTTACGAATCTAACTAATCAAAACATATCTAAGTTTGCATATATGGTTGAGCTAATCTGATTTTATCCGTTTACCAGCATTAGCAAAACAATAAAGTGTAACTTAGCCAAAATACCGACTTTTCCACTTTGTAAGCTCCAAAGAGAATTTTATAACTTCCATTGCACCTCTGTTATACCGTGTTAAAATTTGTGGAGTCGAAGGCAGGAATTTAAGCGGGAGTTCCGCACTTGCGGATGCGAAGCTCTGTTACAACCCTAGTACATATATCATACACGTGCTAAGATTCGAGAGCAAAAAAAAAGAGGAATGCAAGCTAGCGTGCTTTTCTGAACAATTTTTCTTCATTTTATATACGTTAATACAAAGACCTCCTGTATATATTTTTTGAGTGATTTGCAAATTTCCGAATAAGCTCATAAATAGTTTTCGTTGAGTTCATTATTTAAGTGTCACATATTTAATATTTCAAAAAATTGTATTTGTTTTCCAATTTAAAGTATTTTTGCTTACATCGCCCTCTGTGAATAGATTTTTGAATTACTTATAGCCCCATTATACTCTTCTTAATAATATGAAAACAACGACACTTTGTTTGTCAAAATCGAAGTTTAGAAGCTTTGATCTTAAATATGACACTATCATGAGCGTGCCGCGAACGACAAATAATAATTTTAGACCGAAATATGATTCATAGTTGTCAAAATCCAATAAAAAATGTAAATAAAGATTGCCTACCTCAATCTGTCTGTTAATATGTATTTTCAGGTTTAAAGTTTTCATTTTTGATACATTTACTATGAAATGTAACAATTTTGCGCGTATATTTCTTTAATTCTTAAGATAAAATACCTTACGTCCATATTAGTGGAATAAAACGCAAATTGAGAAATGCCTAACATGGTACCTTCATCCACTCATGTCTTCAGTTATTTATACATACATATGCATAAAACGATCCGTTTGTCATTTTTCAGAAAGATGGATCATGAACCGTATTAGCCACCAGTTGAGTGTTCCGAAATGATTACTATATGAAAAACGCACAAAATCTGGTTATCATTTCTAAAGGGATACCGATATCCGAATTCCTCATTGATCGGCCCATTTATTAAACTTGAATCCGAAACGAAGAGCTATTGAGCTAGCTCAGATGAAAAGGATTTTCAAACTACATACATACTCTATTATTCATTTAATTGGGGAGATGGTAACCTCAAGAATCAAATTATCATCGTATTCTACTAAGAATGCATATTAGGCTGTACCGTTTTAAGACTTTATTTAAAATTTTCGTTCCTAATCTGAAATTTGTTTTTAAAGATTTTTAAAAAAAATGAGGCAACATCATATATTAGGGACCTGATGGCATGCAACCCCTATTTGAAGAAATTTAACTTCAAAAACACGTTACGTAGTGTTGTTCGACCCCTCTCCCGCCCCTGTAACGTTTTACAAGACCCCCTCCACCAAATTGCGTTACGTATACTTGAACGCACCCCAAAGTAATTATTTTTATTAACAAGTATTTCTCAAAAAAAATCGTCTTAAGTGTATGAATGAATGCACTTAAGACGATTTCAAATGAATGCAAAAAATTTATAACAGGTTTTAATTACTGAAAAAACACGGTTTGAAACCTAATTTTGACGTCATGGTAATATTTGTAATTTCGTTACAAATTGTTTTGGTTAACTCTTCAAGTGGGGTGGAATTACTAAATGTGAAGTCATTATAAAATTCGCTCTCATCACTATCGGCCACATTCCATTCCGGCAGGCAGTCGGAGACATTTAATATCCCTAATAATTTCATCTTGAGTAATTTCATAATATATTTACTATGGGAGTCATACTTCATTCTTTAACAAGATAAAACAGATTTTTTTTATATATATTTCTCAATATGTACACATTTGTTTTTAGACCTTACTAGGCATCTACATTTTTAACCAGATAATCTCATTTATATATCGTTTAAACAGGGCGTTTTGCATTTTCATGCAAGGATATCAGACGTAATGCAACATATGAAATAAATAACAGGTTCTACAGAACAGCCAAATCATTAAGAAAAAACAGAGTTGTTTTTGATTATTTTTACAATTTGTTTTCACACAGCTACATATTTGAGGAATTTTTCAACTCCTACCAGGCCCCCGGTTTCGACATAAAGCTCCCAGGTCAATCCCGGCCACTTGATAAATTTGTGCAGGGGAGTGTTGATTAGCCCTGTCTTATAAGTGAAACTAACGATTTTTAGTATTTCACTATTCATGTTGTTTTTTGACGAATCATTACTAGTCTAAGTTACACTCAAAACGTCACAGGGATTTTATAAGATTCACCATGACTATATAGCCCTAGAAAAATCCAATTTGACAAGCTTCAACTTGTGGAGCTTAATATTCACGACTTACATCTTCGGTCTATTAATAAATACTGAACTACTACAAAGAAAAATCCAATGATTGAAGCTATTCAATATGATGCGGAATATCTTACCTTTTGAAGAACTTAACAAGTGTCCATTTCAGTATTGAAACTGTAATCAAAAATTAAAACTTCGTTTTTTAGTTTCTCAGAATTCTTCCATTAGCAATGAACCTTTATTTTAAATACTTTAAGATTAATTTTTACTCCAATTTGTTACAGAAATGGGTTTTATTTTTCTAACTTAACCGTGTTTGTATTTTAACGCTTTATCATTTCCAATTGAGTGTATAATAGTATAGGAAAAACGTGATAACATACATACATACACACCTATGTGTACATAAAAATAAAAACAAGTTAACTAAACTTTGACTGTTTATGATGTTCAGTTGTTTTTATACCTACGTACATACATACATATGTATACAATAATGAAAGATCACCTGAGAAACAATAAATTATGAGTTAAGTACTTGCATTTAATAATGATGAAAATCATCCTTTTTAAGTTTTTTATACATTATTAAATGCAAGTCATTATAGGTTTCCTTTGCTTTTTATGCAGAATTTCAATTTTTTTCAAAACTTTGTGTTTTTTTGCAACTTTTACAACAATTGAATGAAAAGTTGTCTGCAATTATTATTTTACATACACGTGAATATGCAAGTGCTTAAAAATTTTCAATTTTATATAAAACAAAAAATTAAACACATTTTCAATATAAATTTTAAATTAAAAAAAATTGCAATAAATTGGAAAAATTTAAGCACTTTACTTTTTAGATATTAATTTTTTTGTTTGAGATCGCAATTATTCCAAGATATGCTAAATCAAATTAATATTTATTATGTCAAAAAAGGTTTTTTCGTCCAATCACGTATATTTTAATGTCAACTTTCTTATTGTGACATAATAAACTACAACAATAATATGCAAGTTCTTGGAATTAATACTAACGATCTATTTAAGTTTTTTTTTTAACTTGTTTATGTGATATATATATTACTTTTATAGTATTTTTACTCCAACCAACTCAAAAAAGAGAATTTTAATAATGGTTATTTTATGTTTCATTGAAAAAGGCACAAACTACCTTCTTTAGAAGGTTACTTCTAAAAATTCCTTTTCTTATACATTTTGTAATAAGCACAGCAATTCTGGCACAGTCAATGTAACTTTTTTATAGATTTAATTATAAATTAGATTGAGTCATCTGCAGAATTGTGCTTGCAAATGTTAAGCTTTTATTTGGTTAAAATTCCATTTTTTAAGTTTATTGTTGTTTTTCTTTTATGAATTAATTACTCAAACTTTTTTCTGTAAAAGTTGACGGTTTAATTAATATTACTTTGATTTTTTTACTATTTTTCATATAAAAGAATAATTATTATATATTAGCTGTTCTCAACAAATAAGAAATAATTGCTTTATATGTTATGCACAGAAAGACAACAAAAAAAAAGATTGCTTAAATTTTACTCAGACACCATCATAAAAATTTCAAGCTGAAACACACCAATGCATTTGGTCAAAGGATAAATAATTTCAAGTTAATCAAATCTTTATTTTTTAACTGAGACGAGATTAGAATGTTGAAATTTAATTGAATAAACAGATTTCTTTGTTGTTTCAATTTAAATTGAATTTATGTGAATCAGATCAAATTTAAAAATCATGTAATGATTTTTGTCTTCCTTTAAGAAGGTCTTCAGCGCCAATTTTCCGTCGAAATGCTTTGATATTCATATGCATATTTTAAATGGAATAAACCCAAATAACACTGGCGTTGACGTTTACTAATATTAATTTCTTATTTTGACAAAGCGTTATAAATCTAATTAAGACGTTCGTCACAGAGAAGTTTTACCTTCTCAGTTAACCTTGTTCGCAAAATTAAGCTATTGATTTTAGTAGATACAAATGAGATTTAAAAAAATTTTTTAATATTTTTTTTTCTCAAGTTCCACAAAAATTAATAGTTAGAATTTGACAACTCGGAGACTAAATACATATGAGCTTTTATTAAATAATATGATTCTTATCCTTGCAAAACTAAATTTCTTCTTGTTTTTAAAGGCGAATCTTACAACAATTTAATATTGCTTCAACAGTGAAATAGTTCAAGTAGATATAAAGACAATTGTAAACTACACATAGTATCTGAGTATATTTTTACATGGTGAAACATTTTAAAAAAACAGCTATGGACATAGAAAACTGAAATTTATGACAGTTTAAGGTTAAATGTATTCGCTTTTTTTTATTTTTTTTTTATTTTTAAATAAACTTTTATTTGGATGTACTATACACACTGACGCAGATATTCTTTAAACATATTGTTAACTTGCAATTAATTCATTGCTATTTTTTTATACTTTTGAAATCTCTTTTTTTAGTATTTATTATATTATAGCGTATTCATTATTTGCGTATTACAATGAAAAAAAAAATTATATATTATGTTTACTTAGGACTTACAAAGCAAAATAAAATAAAATATATAAGTAAAATTTTGCTATTGTTACTATTGTATGTGTGTGTGTTTTGCTAGCGTCGTGTGAACAGGATATGCTTTTAACAAATGTCCATATCCTGTTAGCTTTAATTTAAATTATAAATTTACATTCGTATTTTATTTCTTACTTTTTAGTTTTTTTTTTTTGTTTGATCATTAGATTTGTATACTGCAATTATCATGTCATGAATTATATAGATTTTGCATTTAAAAACCACCACAAGTTAGGTTTTCTTACATTGTTTTTTTTTTTCTTCTTTTCAATTTACTTTACAATGGATAAAATTAATAAAGAAAAACATTGCTATTAATTTACATTAATTAAGCACTAAATGTGTTTTTTTATTCAAGTTATTGATTTTTTTTCATATTACATATTTGTTTTTTAAGTTATATATTTACAGCAGTTTTTGTAATTTATTGTATCGTATTTTCAGATTAAATTCAACCATTTTCAAATTAAAAGAAACTTTCTTTAAATAAAGTCAATCTTTTTTAAGAGATATGAGGAAATATTTTAGGTTTTCGCAATTCGAGTGAATTTTTTTTTTCAAACTAAACAAATATTTTTGATCAAAATTGCGAAAATCAATAAAATAAACGCAGTAGCGGCTGCGACGTCAGCAATGTTAAATGATTCAGGGTTCATGCGATCTCAATTGACTCGTTATGCTCCATGGTAGCGACCAACAAATTCAACTGATTGCGCTAAGTTTTATTCATGGACATTTACAAATTTCAAAAGCTGCAGATATTCACGTTTTTTTTATACTTTTTTTAAATTTGTTAGAAACCGTCCCGTGTCATTTGGAAAATTTTTGTTTTTTTTAACAGTTGTATTTTTGCAAAAAAGTAATGATTTTTTTTTAGTTTCCAAAATTGTAAAAAAAAAATTTTTCCTTCTCAAAACGATGTAAGATTCTTCGCGACCTTTCCACAACAGTTTGAAAAAAAAATAAGATGCAGAAGGCTTCAGCTTTTAAACGTGCTACATGAAATTAAAATCTGCTAGTTTGCTATTTGAAGAAATACGTAACTTTCCAATAGGCTTTTGTATGGAGCAACGGGTGCGTACAGATTCAATCTAATGAAAACATTTTTTTTTAATGAATTGATATATTCTAGGGGAACGTCAGTAGCGCATTTAAGATTCAACCCATTTCATTATTTAATAAATAAAACGGTATAGTGTACATATTAAACATATCGACCCCTGTGCGCGAAGTTATCGTATGTATCATTACACATACGATGTACCATGCACATACGATAATTTCGCGCAAAGGGGTCGATATGTTTAGTGCAACTAATTTACAAAGTTCATAGGAATTACATATTTGAAAACGGAAAATTCGAAGAATTTCGCTTTAATTCCCACATACGATCACAAAGATATTCAATATCATATGGTGACTAATGGTTTGGCTGATTCATTTTCAATGGTCAAAACAAAAATAAAAACTGCAACAAAGAGATGAAAAATCCAACTGCATATTGAAAAAAATTTTGAGACATGATCAAATTGAGAAACGGCCAATATCAGTGTGTGGATTTTCCGGACGTATGAAAAAGTTATAGAAATTTACTCAAGTAGCCACGATGATCCTGACCCAAAATGAATGTCAGTCATCACCAATGCCCGCAATCAAATTCATACATACATACGTTTGTAGAATTTTGTATACAAACAAGCAATATTCGTTTAACCAAAGGTGACGTCGCGATTCTTCCATACAATCTTATGCAACGCTGGACTATCTATTTGTGAAAAAGAGTAACCAAGTACCAAATGAAAGGAATTTCCTAAAATTTTTTTATAAATTGTCAAAATTTAAGATAAAACATAATTCCCATTTACAAGTAGAGGGCGCATCACATGTGATACGATTCGTATGCATTTTTTCACTTACTAAGAAGTTTAAGTGTTGGCGTGAGTAAATGGGCAGATTTTGATCGCGACACCGAATGGCGAAGACGGTCACAAAGAAATTTAATTATTCTTTGGTAACTGATGGTTTGGCCGTTTCATTCTCAATGCTCAAGACAGAAACAAAAATTCAAAAAATATATGAAAATTTCAACTGAAAATTTTAAAACTAAAATTGGACTTGATCCTGGTTTGCGGTTCATTATTGGTGGTGTTCGGTATATTCATCCGATGGACAGAATGATGAAATTCGAGAAAAAATAAAATGTGGATTTCCCGGACGTTTTAAAAAATATACCAAAGGAACCTGAGATGAATCTCACCCAAGGAATCTGAATTATCACCTATGTCCACTATAAAATTCAAGGAATACTCACGTGCACAAACAAGAATTATTCGTTCAATCGAAGGTGACAAGGTTGAAAATGCCATACCATAGATTGGCGAAAGAAATTCTTGGCCATGTACCGGGCCTGAAACTTGTCTGTGTATTCGCAGCAACCTCTCTACAGGTTGCGCGGATGTAGACGAACTCCGCATAAAAAAATTATTAATGCTTTGAGATTGCATGGAGCTCACGTTTTGCTCGAGAATGAATTCCGTACAACAAAACTTTGTGCCAATTGTCATTAAGAAAATGTCACATCGAAATCACCACACCAGTATCAATTTTGCACAAATTGCCATACTAGTTGAAATAGAGCCGTAAATGTTGGCACAATGTCAACTGAATAAAATATTAAAGCATGAAAACGTAAAAATTAATTTTTAAAGAACCATCTTGAACGTTCTAAAAAAACACTAATTCTTTTTTACAGTGTTGGCTATGGTGGAGGCTACGAATTGATAATTGCTTTATCAAATAAATTTTAAACACAAGATTATAAAAGTAATATCCATTGATTGAAATTTATTTAACAAAAGGGACTTTTAAAAGAGCATTGAGAAATTAGATTTTTTTTTTAATAAATATTTGTAAACAGTATAGTAGTTACTTGGAAAAATACATTTACTACTATATCTTGCTGTATGCATCTTTTTTGTTTTTGTTTGCTCATTAACATTAAGTTTTGGTAATTTTTATAAGCACAAATGTTACAAAAAGAGATGTATCGAATTTCGTCTCGTACATTTAATATAAAAAATAAAAGTTTTAACATTTACATTTTTGAGAATCAAACGTCTGAAAAAAAAATACATGTCCTTTTAAATTTACGATTGCACAAATTAGAAACACTTATTTTACAGTCAGAAACGAAATTTAACGCTTCAATTTACATTAGCTTAAAATTCCTATATTGTATTAACTAATTTCTGCAATTTGTGGTTCAACATAAGTGCCAAGGGAATAGAAATTAATATACATGTTTATTTATATAGTTAATGTGTTGCTGTTTAAAATGTTTTATTAGTATGTAGCAAATATGACTAGTAGCAAACAATGTTTTTATTTTAATATAATTTAATATTACACCATTCAACAGATTTGCAAGTTTTTTTTTTGTTCATCGACCACGTAAATCATTTCTATATGTTTCAAGGAAGCCAATAACAATGCACTTTGTTTAAAACAATTTCCGTTTTCTATTGTCTATTTCACTTGTATTGTGCACAAATATTTAGCATTAATGCAAATAAAAACAACGTTTGATTAAAAATCCGGTCATGAAACGAATTAAAAGGCGTATTTTCAAAACAAAACTACTCACGGTCGAAATCAATTAAGTTTACCATCCTTTTGAAAATATTTTTGTTGTTTGACCTATTTAATATAAAAAGAGTTTTCCAATAGTTTTAACTAAACACGGAAAACATAAGTTAACCCCTTTTTGAGCCAAAGACAATTCACGTTCAATTTTCACAACAATAATAATAATGGAATAATCTTAATTGTTAAGAAAAAAATTATAAATTATAGATTCGTTACTTTTCAAAAAAAATGTTCTCATTTAGCAAAATACACATAAACTATGCATTTTAATTTCTCGAAACCACTCGTTATATTGCTAAACCAAGACTTTCCAATCCCCTCTAGACGATGACTACAAGATATTTCCGAGTTATAATATTCTAAGGATTGAAAACGTGAGTCTTTTACACGAAAATAAACACTACTGCAAAAGGCAGAAAAAATTAATATTTTTTTATAGAATCGAAAATGCAACACATATTTGCCAAAATTTTTGTTTTTGCATGTCATTAATCAAGGTTTAAAATATCGCAGACAATCCCTTTTATGATTTTAAGTAAGTGATTTGTTTTTATTTATTTCATACAAAGTTTCATGTCCAACGGTAATGGAGCCCCAAAAAATGTTCACTCGTAATTATGAGTTTGTGTTACAGTTTTGCGCATATTTGTAATTAAATAGTTGACCAACAAAAAAAAAATATATATATAATGGTCATTTCTTTTGTATAAAACATAATTTTTCCAACTATTATGTTTAGTTGGCATCCAGTTATCAGTGGATTATTTAGCCATAAGTGTAGCAACTAGACTATTTAATCGGCATCTAATAATGACAACTTATATTGATTTGACGAGAGTGAAAGTTATCTATAGTCCATTTATTTGCGTACACTGATTTACACTATTTTCAAAATACATATTATATTTCATGTTAGACCGGAGAAATAAATGTAAAAAAAGTTAACAAAATTTATTTTTATGAAGTGTTAAAAATAGGCTTGAAATTCGCGAATTGAAATTAATATTTTTGTATCAGGTTTGCATGAACTTAAATGAATGATAACCGACGCAATCTTTTTCAAAATTTATTGTAATTATTGAAGCACTTAAGACAATATTATTTAATTAATTTAGTAAAAATTGTAAAAACTATGTTAAGTGCTGTACTTTTTGAAACAGTTGAAAACAAGGAACAAGTTAAGATGACATTACAAAAAAAACTTTTAGTTAAATATAAATGAGGATAATATTGATGTATAAATATAGAAGTTTTTAAACTAAGCACTCTTGAAATATTAAGAAATGATATACATATTGTTCTTCTCACTTGTTACATAGTTTTATAAGCCAACTGGTCGTCATAAAGAACGTACTCGCATATGTATTAGATAGCTAAAACCAATCATTTGACAATTCAGCGCAGTATTCTTTCTAACATGAGTAGGCATCATATATTTTTTCTATTTGCTATTGCAGAATTTTTTTACACTATAATTTCAATAGACATTTGTTTTTTTTATTTTTTGTTTTATATAGATTTACTTTTTCCAAATTTTTAACTTTTTTGTCATTAGTGCGAATTATTACTTTTATTCACATAACATTTTTTATGACTTAACACATACATATATAATGTTTTTGTTTGCAGCATGAATAAGTCCACGTTCAATGTTGCCGAAAAACTTAAATATGATATATATGTATTTTAAATTAGTGTTTCTTTAGGAAAATTTAAAGAAAAGTTTTAATATATATTATATTTTTTTTTTGCTTATGATTTATATGCAGTAAACTTTATCGAAACGTTAGGAAAGAATACATAAAATACACTTTCGATTTTTTCTTTCCTACATATATGTATGTATACTCAACTGCAACATATTGTAATTACATGATGTATTTATTATATGTAAGTTCAATTTTATTAAATTTGTAAATACACACACAATTACAGTGAGCTCAATTTGTTTGAAAAAGGAAGAAAAAACTTACCTAACAATTTCGTAAAGAAAAATAAAATAAATAAACTAAAATATTATTTAAACAACGACAGAAAAGAACAAACGCAAATAGAATAACAAATATTTAATCATAAAAAAATTAATAAACGATTGAAATTTGAAAAAGTACTTGAGTTATAATTATACTGACTAACATAGGGCCTTTACAATACCACACTTAATCTGTATGTATTTACTTTGTAAAATATGCAAAAGCTGTTTTCGCCAGTTTTAATGAATTTAGTTTTGATTTACAAGTTAGTGCAAAAACTTGGCAAACTAATATAAATCCTGTTTGACGAGTTAAACTAGATTAAATTGGCATATGTAAACAACAAGAATCATATTGAATTTATTCTGAAGAAAACAAATGATTTTTGAGAAATAAAAGAACGCGAAATCAAATAAAAAACAAATGTTTTTTTTTTTGAAATTGGTAATATGAACATTATATTCATATGCTAAACTTTGACCCTTGCCCACCACTATACGGGTTGATGATATTGTTATCGATTCATCGTGTTAACGGACGCGTTACCATGGTGACATGCTTTAAAATCGATGCATTTTTATCAAGTAGGCAAGAGAAGGTGGTAGTCGTTCCTTCGACCATGTCTTCAGTGGTTGCTATTGGAGAACATGATAACGGGTCTAAGGTGGTCCAATATTTGCAAGTTATAATTGTTTGCTTTGGTTGCGTTATATTTGCTGCATCCGTCGCCTCGTTAGTGCCACATGTGTACAAGTCGTCATCTTCGTAATCATAATCATTTTCAATGGAATTGGCTTTAATAATTTTTAGCATTTCTATTTCAGCTTTAATTTCATTTACGGCGTTAAACTGATTTAAATCGGCTATTTTATTATTGTTATTATTATTAAAGTTGTTGTCAGCGATGTGGTTGGGGATAGTGGTGGAATTTGGAGATATATGAAATAAGTTTTGTGACGCTGAGTGTCGTCTTTTACGGTTGGAAATTTTTAATTTGGATACTGTGGCAACAGCTGTTGCATTCGCAGTGAGAAATTGTTGAACGCGTTTATACGCAGCAACAGGTTTAATTTGTTCATTGGTTTGAATCGAATGGGCAGCGTCTGAATATGATTCATTATCAGCAATAGTGGTCGTTAGTACAGAAGAATTAAGAGGCAGCTGGTTTTTGATATTACATTTTTCAATTTCGGCGCTATTATTGTAAGTTTCTTCTATATTTCTGTTTGGACTTTTATAAATATTAAAATTGTCAACTGTTTCATTAGATGAGTTTTGAGTAAAGGGAGATGGTGTCCGCTTTTCCCAAATTTCTGCTAAATTATCATGTTCCCAACTTAAGTGAGATAAAAATGAATCATCTTCTGCAGCTATATATGAAGATTTCTGTTTCCCATCATTGAGTTGTTTTAAAAAATCCAACGGCTTGAAAGTAGCATTAGAATTGTTTTGCTGCCAAATGTTATGTTCATCATTGCAACTCCATAAGCTACCAATAAACTGAGACGAATGCGGTGACATTACTGACGTTGGTTGTTCAACTTCCTCTGCAGCAGCTTGCACCTGAACAATAGAGCTATTTGAGTTTTCTCGACATAACAGATCCGCTATTACTTTGTATAATACTTCCTTTGCTGACTGTTTTTGATGATATGGGTTTACTTGCATATGCTGCGGAATGTTTTCATCATCGTTTCTGTTACAAACGCTGTTATTTTCAATATCCTCAGGATCAGCTACATTTTTATCGTCAACTACCACCATTGTATCTTCCAACGATTCTCCTATATCCCAATCACTATCACTATCTCCAGTAGCAGCTCCTTCACTTATATATAAATCCTGCATATATTTTAAGTCGCTCATTATTTCATCTGCTTCTAGCTGCAGTTCATCTTTCAGTAAGCGATTTGCCGGGATCGATTTAAACTCATTGTTACAGGCTACACACATGCCCCACAAGGAGTGCGCTTCAGCATTGTTGTCATGACCTTGAAGTTCACATTTTTTACCGATTTCATGCATTGACCATTGTTCTAAGGCGTTTAACGAACAACAGTTGTTGTTAGCAGCATTATCTGCTTCAAAATCAACCTCATCAACGTCGCCGCTTTCAATTTTCTTAGTTTTCATACTTTGCCAAGGAGCACCTGCACCATTTCGATAGTTGGTAACTGCATTCGGTAACCAATGGCTGTCATTTGAATTTCGTGTTAAAGCGGCGGCCTTAGCGGCAGCAGCCACAGCTTTATTAAGAGCTTCAATAGCATCGTTACAAGCCAAACCAGTGGCCTGTAATTTCATTCCTTGCAATGAGCTTGAGAAAATCATACATAAAGGATGCTGCTGTTCAATCACAGTAGAAGTAGCATGCAAATTATTCGACATGGGCGCTATTTTACTCGGAGGCTCATCATCGGTCTGGCAAGCTATTTCACATTTATGTAGACGAAATTTAATAACAAAATCACATTGATGTTCAATCGTATTTCTACAATTTGCGGCTTCACAATTTGAACTGGCATATAGTGGTAGTCCACCAAACGGTTGAATATGGAGGTTTGACGCCGTCGCTGTGTCCTCTTCAGCTAGAAAAGTGTCATTGCGTATATATTCCAAATATCGATCATTGTCCAAATACAAGTATCCACTTTGAGAACGTTCGTACTCAATGACATCCAAAGAACCACAAATATCAAATGAATGTCCGTCTACATAAGTTTTTATCGGATGAAAGTGTGTACGGTCGGACGTTAGCAAATTTTCATCTTCGCCATGTCGCTGATCTTCCTGTTCGATATTTCCTGCTAAATATGGTTGTTCCTGTTGTTGCAGTGCATTTGGCGTTTTAATCTGTTCTTGTTGTTGAATAGTTTTAATAGCTGATTTTATACGCGAATATTCAACAAAGCCACTTGCAGTAGAAGAATGATTTTTGAGCGTCACTACTGGACCAACTGAACTTGTTTCATTGGCTGCTATTGGTGGAACACTGGATTTAACCATATTATGCTTACCATCAAGTTGCTGCTGTACATTGGTGCCACTTTCATACATTTCTGTCAGCGATATTGGATTCGAAGACGACCAAGACTGCATATCTGGTTGGAGGCTTTGACCTAGTAAAGGTGTTTGCCAATTATATGTGTTCGAGTGCGGATAAGATGAGCATGAAGTTGTTGAAGTTGACGTTGTAGATGATTCTGTGGCATCAATACCAACACCGCTTATGTTGTTGATGCCTCCGATAGTCCCATGTTGTTGTTCAATACCGAAAATAACCCCCATATCATTCGAGTGCTTGCCTCCTTGTTCTGCTGAGCATGAGGATATGGTGGTGGATGAAGAAGTTGATGCTCCAGATATTTGGACATGTAAATGCGGCTGCTGTGGCTGCGCTGTCATATTTGCATTTGGCCCAATATTAATTCCCTCTGACCACTTTGATTTACTATATTGAGGTAAATGGAAGGAGCTGTCATTTGTGGCCGTGTCCATCTAAAAAAAATTTAAAATATTTTAAAATAGGTAGCGATTTTATCGAATAGAATACATATTCAACTTTTATGCAATAAATAATTTCTATGATAGTAAAATATAACTGAAAAAGAGTTTTAATATTTTAAAAATTCGTATCTTTAAGTAGTATTGCAGAAATTATTAACCTCTTACTTAAAAAATTTCAACAAATCATTTTGACTTTTAAGCATTTAAGAAAAACAAAATAGAAATTAGGCAGCATTTTGACTTTTGAGCATTTAAGAAAATCAAAATAGAAAATAGGCAGCTCTTTGATATCAGATTTTTTTTTCGGTAAGCTCGCAACACGAAAGCGTTCAAAATTTGCAACTCAAAATTTTGAAATTTTCAGAAATTTGGAGCTCTTGAACTATTTTTCAGATATAAAGTGTGGATTATCTAGAAGAAAGTAGTAACAGAATATGGGTTGATTGTAGCGATCACAACACTTGGAAATTAGACAACATTTGGAAATTAGGAATTGGCTAAAACTTTTTTTTTATAAATTTCGAGCTTTGCCTGTATACACAAAAATTATAATGATGGTAACAGTAACACAAACAAACGCTATGTATACATATTGAAATCAATTGAATTGCCTTCGGTATCAGCTTCGCAAGTTAATGATTATACTGATACAGACCTCTAAAATACATATACGCAAATATTCGCACATCGAAAAAGAATTAAATATATTAGCATTATAATAAAATTACTTACATTTCCACTTAAAGGTTCCAGTTGTTGGTTAACATTTTGTGTAGAGTTCCAAACTTTCTTATAAAAGCTTTTGTCAGTTTTTCCTGTTTCAACGCATGGGCTTTTCGACCAGATGGAGTTTTGCAAAAAAACATTAATTGGTGTTTCAATTTTTTCACAGCAATTACCATTACGGCGCACTTTAAATGAAGATGATTTATCAAATTCTTCTAGATTACTTGGCATCGAACAATAGTCGCTGGTGTATGTAGAATCCATTCCAAAACCGCTAGAGGAAAAACCAAAATTCATCTCATCGTTAGCTATTGCTGCAGATTCTGGTGTTTGAGAAATCTTAGTTAAATCAAAATGATGATTATAATAATTTGTCCAAAAATTTTCCAAATTTTCTTTAAACGGCGCTACAGTTGGTAATGACGACAATTGCATAATAGATGAAGACATTGAATAGGCACCTGAACTTTCTTTTTTTTTCTCACCAACACCAGTTGCATTCGTATCCACATTTTTCCATAAAGCTTCTAAGCTACTATCGAATTTCGCTTTAAACTGTGCAAAATCTAACTGATCATCAGTTATTTCTTCAGGCAATATTTCATGTGAACCACCATTTATATCACGTTTGTATAAAGGGCGTGCTGAATTTAAAGATATATCTGTAATTTCCGAAACGGAAGTATACGGGTCATCGTTGTTTTGGACACTTAATGGTGGCTGCGGTGAAGATTCAGTACAACAAAATGAGATATCAACTGGGGGATTTAAGGGTAATGACTGCTTTGTAATTTTGCTAGAACTCTTATCCATTTTGTCTAATGGTTCTTGTTGTGAGTGCAACATTTCTTGATCTTCCAACGGATTTATTTGATGAATATTTGTATATGCTGCACTTTCTGATGTGCTTCGATTTCGATTATTTTGCTTCACAAGGAATTCTTTAATTAAATCGCGTCCCATCTCCCAGCATCCTTCAAAATCAGTATCCCAAAAGGGTGAGGAGCTTCGATATCTGTTGCAACTATTAACACCACTGCATGAACTTTTCCGTATATTTTGAATTGCTTTACCTTTGGACAAAGCTAAAATAAAACAAAAAATATTTTGAATTAATGAATTTTGCAATTATTTTCATAAATTCAAAAAGTTAATTTAATTCTTCCGTTGCTTAAATTTCAAAACAGGTTTATTAAATGGTAAGTGGACAATTTGAATAGATACCTTGATTTCGGCGCCGTTTTGTTTTTCGTTTTACTCCTGTTGGTGTTATTAAACTGTTACTATTCATGCTACTATGAACATTTGCCACTTGACGTTGGCGAGATAAAATGTCACCACTACACTCTATTTGCAATTTTTCGCCTTCCTTGTTACCGTTAGTATCTAGCCTTTGTTTAGTATTCGTATCACCGCTGGAAATAGACAATGAAGCAATTTTATATTTATCAACTGGCCATGTAAGTGACTTTGCATTTCTTCTCAAGATACGAAAGGAATCTTCCATTTCTTTAGTAAGCGCTGGAAATGCTCTAAAATATTGCTTTTTTGGATCAGCTTCGTTATCAATTATTCCTTTCGATTTACACTCGTTTTCTCCAACTTTCGTGATTGTTGTTGTAGTGAAATTGTTGCCAGAGTCGCTACCAAAATTTAAACTGCTTTCTGCTATCTCTTTGTGATGTTTGTCTAAGTGATGAGAATAATTTGATTGTTTTACTTGCGAATTTAAGGATGTTGTGCCTACGGAAAGCGTGGCAAGCAATACTTGTTCATCATCCTCGACATCTGCCGATTTCTTTTCAATATCAATTAGTTTTTCAAACAGTTCATCAACAAGGGTTTCGATTGATGCAATCTAAGCAATGGAATGAGTAAAAATATCAACAAATCAAATTAGCACAACTTCTCGTAATTATTTTTTAATAAAATATCTTTATTAAAAGAAACTAACATGCAACTATTGGTATATTGCCAAGACACACGCGTAGGTGAATTTTTATTAATCTTTAGCAGTAAAAATATCAAAACGTTCAACATTATGTGCTGTATGTTAAGTGGTGTAAGTTTATTTTATAGTAGATAGTTTTGATATTTTTATAGCAAACTTCTGATCAAAAGGAAAAAATCATTTGGGAAAAAGTCATTTTCTTCATAATGCACAATAGTATGTGCTTTACTTGAACATTTTTGGCTAATCATGAGCTAACTCTTTTCATTTTGTTCAAAGTAAAATAATTTTAAGAACATAAAAAAAAATTAATAATTCAATTATTCTTTAAAATCTTGTACATAGTACAATGTGTTCAATATTTTGTTTTTGAATTTATTTAATATATTTATAAATGTATGTATTGTATGGGCCTTTTTTAAGTTTATATATTAAGTTTTATAATTTATGCAAAATTTTTTAAAATATGATTTCGTAGAGGTGTGATGCATCTCGAAATCTATATGTGGTGTCGAAAGATATTCACGAACAAAAGTTTGTATTTTTCTTCCACTTTTAAGAAGTGTCGACTAAATTTTTATTGTTGCAAAAATTTGAAAATTTTTATCACTTATTGAATTGAAGTGATAGTTTCTTTCCAATTTGATAAATGGTTCACCAAATAATCTGCAACATTAATTTAGAGACTTCCTTGTAAGATTGCGGTTTTCGAGACATCAAACAAAAAAATAAGCTAGTATTATTTTACACTATCCTATTTTTTATACACAGGTAGTTTGCCTCAAAAATATAGATTTTTTCAAGTTTTCAGAAAAATGTTCATAAAATGAATAAATTCCGTTGGAATTTTTACTCTATCTGTTGCAAGAAGCTCAAAAATTGTGGAGCTAATTAAAATGTATCTTGTATAAAACGCCCTCTTCAGTGTTCAAGATGTAACAAATATGAAAAAAAATCTTTATATTCTTAATAAGTATGTATGTTTTATAAAGGAATCAGTTCCGATAAATAGAATAGTCTTTTCACAAAAAAAATAAAGTGGATTTTTTCCAATTTGGAAATGAAGTCACCTTAATATTTTTTCATTATTATTGATTTAAAAATAAAAAAAAAATTGGTAAGTTCAGTAAAAAATTATGGTTATTAATTATACCTGAAAATTGAATGTAATATCCGTAGAAAAAGGACCCATAAAAAAATATATTTTTTTAAATTATGTTTACGATTGTGTATGTTCATAAAATTCAGAGTTGCAAAGTCGAAATATCGAAATTTGTTAGTTATATAACTATAATTCTTATTTACCTCTTGTTCTGAAGATACAATATCACTCAAGCACTGAACTGCATTAACTTTTTTAATTGTGTTGGTGTCAAATGGATGATAACGTCGATTACTTCCTTTTCGATGAGCAAAAAATTTCTGTGGTGAGATGTTATCCAAAATTAATTCAAGCAAAAAAAAACATTAATTAGCTTATTTTATTCACAATGAATATTTAAAAAAATAAATAAAATTAGAACAATGTAAATTACTTCTAGATTGCTGAACTCAATGGGATCATTTATTTGAACTGATGATTGTAAGAGAGATAGGAGAAGTCTAGAATATATTTGTGGTGCCTCAACGCCTAATTGTTCCAATCGCGATACTAACCAATCAGAGATGGCGTTCACCGCACGAGTTGACACAAGCTGTGGATACTTCATACCTATTAAAAAATCAAGATGATTTCCATATGAAAAATCAAATATTGGCTCTTTTCAACTTGAAGTCAATTATACTTTATTCAACAAATACTATACGTAGTACTACATACTCAAGTGAAGATAAACAAATAATTATGCTACTTTAAAAATCCAATTTAGTTTGAACACATTTGCTTGAATGTGTAACTAAGTTTTTATTTTAGGTTACTTTCTTTACTAAATTCTAAATACTGATAGGTCCACTGCAATTTCAAACAGATAAATAACCATTTACATCTGTTCTGTAGCGCCAAATATTCTTTTATGTTAAGACATTGATTTCCTCAACTTACAATCATACAAATAAATCAAACCATATATAATATTTCATTAACAATTGGAATGTTATATTACCAATATTTTATTTTGCTTTAATTCTTGATAATACAGAATAAAAGCAAAAAGTACAGTAAAATTAGTTACATATGTATTTGTACAATAGAGAAAATAGATCGAGAATGGAAATTCTTTGTGGAAACGCTCATTAACATATACAGACGTGTTGGTGATAAACAAGCGCCGAACTTTGATCAGTGTTTCAACGACTGATTAACTTAAGGAGCGCGCAAATATTTACAAGTCTGAAGGCTGTTCAACGAATTACGTCTAATGTTCTATAAAAAAAAATTTAGCCGAGTTTAACACATTATTCATTGACCCTATTTATTAAAGCGGAATTTATTTGCCTCAAACTAAAAACACAAGAGCTATAAAAAATTGGTTGAAATTACCAAAGATGCAAAACAAATTTTAATGTAATTTTGAGTGGTGTTGGTACATTTTCAATATATCTTTAGTAGTTACAAAAAATAGACGGTGACTAACTTCTGTGATTAGGTAATTGGTATGAATACGGTTGATAGTACTTTCAGGCAAAATTTTATATAAATTTTTTGAAAATCATTTTTCTACATAACTTAGAATAAATTACTTTACTGAAAAACTTATTAAATAAAAGTTGTAGCATATTTAATTGGCGTTAATTATATGTCTGTTTCATCTCTGACAATAAATGAGTGATCAAGTTTGATATACCAAAGATCTTTTGAGAAGCATTGTTCGGAAATGAATAAAACAACGTTAACTTACATTCATATTATTCTCTTAATCTACTTGAGTGAATTTTGAAATCATCGATTTGTTTTATAAGAGTCAAACGAAAACATTGATTTCAATTTTTATAACCCAAAGCAAACATATCAACTTTTAAAAACAAGGGGCTTAGATCAAAAATGTCTGTACATAAAGAATTGAACAAGTTATGCAAGTTCTGTTAGCTTTTTTTAATATTGAAAAAATTAATATTTGTATACTTGGTCAAGTATCCATGTATAGGTAAAATATGCCAGCAAATTAAAGCAATTTAATAAGCTACATTTTGGTTTTAATGGCTTTTTAGAAAAAATTGTTGATTCTTTTATTAAATTGCATACAAAATTTCAAAATTCATTTAGGTAGATATCTTTAGGAGAGTTGGATTTACGTTAACTTGTTCTTTATATAAGTTATTCATTTGCTAATTGTGTGTTTGAAACTTTTCTACATCAGGCTCACGTTTTTTTCGGATCAATATATAAGAGCTTTGTGACGGTCTTGCAGCAAACGAGCGATATATGTAGGAAATACACAACTGTTATTTAAAAAATTTTTCCAAAGAGCTATTCTTCCAAATGTTATGTAGATAAACACTTTGTTCTCTTAAATTGTTTATTTACATTTTTAGAATGCCTGAACTTACTATACGTTTTGAGCATTTCCACAAAATATTTCTGTTTCCGACTTTTCCACTAAATTTTCCATGTTTACTGTACTAAAAATCTTATTGTTAAAAAAAATAAAGTTTGGTTAATTTTTTGTTTTAATTAATTTTGAAAAAATGCATTGGACCTTAAGTAAATACGTGCAGTGATTTAGTGAAGACGGACAAATTAATACAGACCAAATAACGCTTTGATAACTTTACTATTATAAAAAAATTAGTGGTAAAATACTATGACAGCCACTGAATGATTTTGAATTGGAATTTGACAAAAACTGAAACTTTCGAATATAACAAATCACAAAATGTAAATTGGCATTAAGTGGTACACTCATCAATTTTACATAAATGTTATTTCAGAAGGTTATAGTTTTTATTTAATACCCAAAATCGTCCATTGATATTGAACCTTATTCATTGTTTAAAATTTAATTATTATTAGCATAAAATCACACTGAAAAGCAACATCTATTTATTTCATTAATTTAGTTGTATCATATGTACCATCTACCCAAAATTTACCCAGCTTTTAAATTTTAGTTCTATTGCTAAGACACTACAATACATTTTATAAATTTTAATCGACTTTCTAAAATTTTAAAGTAATATGCGAGTAGTTGGAGTTTTTGTAAAAATTAGAAATAAGTTCTTTAATCACCGATTTGAAGGAAAAGCTTTAGAATTTTAGAAAGTAGAATAATATATAAAAATTAAGGACTTATTATAAAACATGATAAGCCAAAATATCAAAAATTCAATAAATCTCATTTAAAGATTTTAATATATACATATAATAATTCCATAATAAAATCAAATCGAATATATTGATCTTTAGGTCTAGGTCATTAATTGATTTGAAATTAGCTTAACTCTTTTCAGTATGGTATCAGGTAACAGAATGAACGCAAAAATATAGTTTTTGTAAATAATGTGGCTTATCATGTTTTTACAATAAGCCCATCAAATGTAGTTAAGAAATTGAGGCAGAATAATAAGTCCGTTAAAATTTCATATTTTCTGATTTGTAGTTTACTTGAAAGGTTTTGAAGAATTTAATACTTTAGAGAGATTAAAAAATCTATTAGTCAAAAAATATTTCTACTTATGTAGACAGCGAAAAAAAATAAAAAATTGTAATAACCATATGCTCAGTCGATAAGTTAAAAATTGAACATTTCGTTAAGTCCAAATTTATGTAGGTATTATTATTAATATAGAACTTTGCTTTTCAATGTTATTTAATCTTTCAATTATACTTAAAATCAATCTTTATGATTCTTTACTCAAGTCTGTATAAAACGCATGGAGTAAAATTTTATATTAGTTGTTAATAATATCAGTACATTTTAAATACCTACCGTTTATTTATAATCAAAGTGCAGCGGTGTCATTCAACTAAATAAAGTCTAATTTCATTGAAATTAGACGATTTTTTTCTGCAATCTAAGATGTCTCTAGCAGCGTCTAATCTCGACTCGAAGCGTCGTTTAACAGCTTTTTTAAAAATAGGCTGCAAGTAACATCGGCGGCGAGTCGGTAGTTGGATCTTGTGGTTGTTATAAGAGTTAAATAATTGTAATTTATTCATTTTTCGATTTTTCATCGGCTCTCAGGAGTAAATCATTTTCAAATTGAATTGTATCCATTATTGAAATTTTTAAAATTTCGCTTGATTGGAGCAGTATAAAGCAACTTTTAAATATCTTACTACAAATTATAGCAGTATGATGTGAACTTCTCGATATATCTTTGGTTTTTGTGTTAGCACTAGCACTATGTTAGAAGTTGCTGCTTTTCACAGGCCGAATGTGAATTTTAACAGAACGAAAGTTAAATTATAAACGGAATCTGAGTGAAAAAATAAAAACTGTTTAAATGGAAATGCAGCTTTGACTGCACGAAATTAAATAAAGATAAATGTTGTTGTTTCTGTTTGCGGGTGTAATTTCTTCAATGGTTTCTTTAAACCGTCGTGTGTTTTTAGTGATCGTTACGTTTCTATAACAGCAATTCTTCGCATTTCTTTTTCCCTTCTCTGATATAACTCTCTTATTTAAGAACGTACAGTTATGGAAGTGCAGACATAAATTAATTAAGTCTACCGTATTGCTCAGACAGTTTAGTGATATAAGCAATATAACTCCTTAGCAGTCTCCTTCTGCACTCTATAGTATTTTTAACTGCTGTACCAATATTAAACTTGTATATTATGTATGCGTTGTAGTATCTTATTTTATTAGTTGGTGTTATTTCTTGAAAAGTTTTGTTTGAAAAAAACTTTTTGATTCTGTAGGGCCAACGTTTTTAACATGCGAAATCCAGGGATATGATGTGGTTGTCGTCGTTTTGTTTAGCGGTTTATTTTTTATTGAAATGGTTGATTCTACATTCAGAAATCCATTTTTAGTTTTTTTCAGTGTTATGGAACTGAATTCTCCTTAGAATTATTCCAAACTTGCATTGATTTATTAGATTCCTGAAATAAGAAAAATACGATTCTCAATATAAAATAAAATATTTTGTTCAATTGTTACATTATGGGAACCACTGATGAATTTCAACTCTGGTCAGTGAGGCCAAATATCTTGTGTTCCATAGCTATAGATGAGTGAAAACAATGATTGCAACTATAACTACTATATTTTTGACACTAATGATTTAAGTTTCGTTTGAAATATTTATAATAATCTTTCAATTTTTCATAATTTCGGTTCGAAGGAGTTTTCGTTTGTAGGAGGAGTGTAGCATTGCACTTATTTCAACCTTTAGGGCTGAAAGTACAAATTAAAATATTTAAAAAAATAAAAGACTTAGAATACGCTCGTATCTCATTGGTGTGTATAAAATAGTCAACATTTTTTCATAACGACTCTATAGTATAAAAAGGGACACATTTTCACATATGTGGCTCCTCGTATGCACACAATATATTTAATTTTTTAACGAGTAAAACTTTTCGTACTAGAAAATACCATATAAATGAGATAAGTATGTATATGTTATCAATATCAAATGAATTCATAACGTGCAACATCAACCCTAGAACGTCAGACTTAGACGCAAGAGCCACGGACGGATGCAATATTGCAATATTTTTTTGAAATATAATTTTTTTTTGTTCTGTTATTTTGACCACATAACTGTCCAGTCGTTAAATAATTAACGGCTTTACCTTATATTATGTGTCTATCTAAAACTTCTAAAGGGTGTTTTTTTTAGAGGTATAGAGCTTCGAATTGAAATAAAACACAAGAAAATCGTTTTAATGTCCATTAATTTGGCTTTATTGGAAGGATAATTTTATGCCATTAATGTTTAAATATGATTTCGGGCATGTGGCCGCCGCGGCTGGATCGAATAAAGCCAATTCTACAGGTCCAATTTTGAACCACTTTTTCGAGCATGTGGGGCCGTATGTCGGCAATAACGCCACGAATGTTGGCTTCCAAGTCCCCTAACGTTTCTGGTTTGTTGGCGTAGACGAGCGACTTCACATATCCCCAAAGAAAATAATCCAATGGTGTCAAATCACACGATCTTGGTGGCCAATTGACAGGTCCATTCCGCGAAATTATGCGCTCATCGAATGTTTCCTTCAATAAATCGATTGTGACGTGCGCTGTGTGGCATGTAGCGCCGTCTTGTTGGAACCACAACTCATCCACATTCATGCCATCCAATTCGGGGACAAAATAGTCGGTCATCATGGCTCTATACCGGTATCCATTAACGGTAACTGACTCTCCAGCATTATTTCGGAAGAAGTATGGCCCAATGACTCCACCAGCCCATAGAGCACACCAAACAGTCAGTTTTTGTGGATGTAATGGCGTCTCAAGGGTCTCATGTGGATTCTCTTCACTCCAAATGCGGCAATTTTGCTTGTTGACGTAGCCATTCAACCAAAAATGAGCCTCATCACTGAACAAAATTTTGCGATGAAAATCAGCATCGAGATCAATCTCATTTTCGGCCCATACACCAAAATCACGACGCATTGCATGGTCTCGCGGCTTTAATTCTTGCACAAGCTGGATCTTGTAAGGTCGCAAGCCAAGATCTTTGCGCAAAATCTTCCATAAAGTTGATGGACAAAGCTCCAATTGCTGTGCACGCACGGTGGCGAATCGATTCATTCGGGTCCTCTTCAACATTTTGCTCTACAGCGGCAATTGTTTCTTCGGTGCGCACTGTTCGACGTCTCTGCGGATGCGTATTATCACATAGAGTAAACGTAGTGCGAAAACGATCCATGGTTAACCGAATTAATTGCTCTGATGGACGATTATGTCGACCATAAAATGGACGGAGCTTGCGGTAAACTTCGCGAACTGAACCATTATTTTCGAAATAAATTTTCACGATTTGCAAGCGTTGTTCTTTTGTCAACCTGTTCATGTTGAAATGGCAAACCAAACTAAACATAAATGACATTAGAGTTGCCAGATTTGACCATAAAATGCCAGTTTTATCTCTATTCAAAAACAAACCTCTAAAAAAAACACCCTTTATAAGTGAGAAAAATGCATTTATTTAAAGGAGAATTTATCAATTATTTTACAAAAATGGATAATTGAAAACGGGGTCGATTTGGGTAAATTTTTCACCTATTTTTTGATCATTCGTAATGCTATGGAACGCATTTGATTTGACTTAACTAGTTGGAGATTTGTTTTGCAATCAATGTACGGAATATACCATCACAAAATGATGATACAACCATATAACGTATGAAATTCAAAATGTTTTTCGGATTATTGCCATTACACTGAAAATGTTCGTTACCCTTACTGAAACACTGTAACCGGTAATAAATCAGATTGAAGTTGTTTAGTAAGTAAAATTTGTGCTATGTAATATTTTAGGTAAGCCTTTTTTCATACCAGAAGACCCCGAAATTTATAGTCTCTGTATGTTCCCGGAAGAAGTTAGTGGTAAAGTTTTTTATACCAGGTAAATTCAAGTTTTATTTTGGAAATGTTCATAACTTTTTAAATAGGCGGTTCAAAACTGCACTGAGCGGTGAACATGTGCGACGAAAAGATTTTTAAACAGTGTGGCTGGCGAATCTGACATTAATACTTGAAAATGAATAAAACAGTGTTAAATATATCAAGTTATCAATTATTTTCAATATTTTTCCTGTTTAATGTATAAAAAACATCGCTTACGACTTTATTAGAAGCCGTTCACGAATCACTGCAAAATATTGAAGAATAGATCGCAACAATTTGGTATGACAAGTTAAATTTGTTCACTGTATTAATATTATATTTATCAATTAGTTTTGTTTAAAATGGCCTAACCAACCCAATGAAGATTATGACTTCATTATCTCCAATATTTATTTTTTTTATAAACATCAGCCTAAATATAAACAGTTGTACATTTTAGTCTTATCATAAGGCGTCAACCATCCAAAAAAAAATTGAAAACAAGAGAAGTTAAAAAAAATATGCATATATGATAAAAACATATACGAATATAAGTAGTATTTGGGTATGTCCAAATGCACTGAATGAATGTTAGGTCAAGTTGGTTGGTTTTTTTTTTTTTTTTGTTTTGAGGAATTTAGCATTTAAGATAATGAGATTTCTTTTAAAACACATATACAACACGTACATAGATAGGCAAACGAACACATATGTTGTTGTATTGAATAAGAGACAAAGAAAAACTGAGAGAGAATATAAGATATTAGCAATGTTGATTTTAAATTTTGTATATGAGCAAAAGAGAAAGCAAAACTAACATTCGACAACAGACGGCCTACAAATGACAAAAGAAAATTGTGATTCATTCATAAATGAAATCATAGTATGTACTTGCCTTACGAATTACATTTAATTTAATAAATGCGATACAAACATTTCAAGATATTTAAAATTAAGTTGATAATGGTAAAATCTTAACATTAGTTGTGAAATAAGTGTATCTGAAAGTTTTAAAATTTAGCAACAAAATAATAAAAGACTACCAAACGTAAAGCATAATTTTTGAAAATATAAAGCTTGACAAATTGTAATGTACTATTTTTAATGAAATGGTTGTGTGAATAAATTATATATAAATTTTTAAATTACATAATTGCAATTAATACTTTTTGCTTCCTTCCTTGCATTATGAGCGTCGTATTGTTGATCACTTTGCTCACTTGTCGTTGTGGTTCGTTTGCTTGTCGTTCGTTTGATGGAGTTTTACGCTTCTAACTTGATTGCATTGGATGTGAAAAACTTATTTTCATATATCACTAGTAATTGGTCACAAGGTAAACTCATACTCTGCTGCTGTCATCACCATTACCATCACCGAACTTTCGTTCGGTTGCAATGGTGTGCGAAATAGGAAAAAAAATATAAAAAATTCAGACACCAAATAGCAAAATATAAGACACAAAAATATAAAACAAAAAAGTAAAAAGTTTTTTCAACAAACGTGAACGCTCGCCAAGAGAAAACTGAATTCAAGAAACTTAGTTAAAGACTACAATGCTCTCGGTTTGATTTCAATTGTTTGCTTGAATAACTGCTGGCAGTGTGTAGAAAGAGAGGCAATATGTTACTTTATATTGAAAGCAAGTCTTCAATTGTAGCGCACATATACGTCATATAGAGCGAATATACCAAGCTGCCACTTTTTTTTGCGGAACTGATGGGGATCTTAGAAGACATTTATTTCTGAGCGATATTTTGTATAAATATAAATATTGAGTTCTGAGGGCTCAAGTTTGTCTAGGCTGCGACCATTAGGTTTAGACCACCAACTTTCATTATAACTATAACCGACGTTTCCAATCGAAACCCTATGTAGCGAACACATTTAAGTAAATGACACTTTGTAAATAACTCATAAGTTGATCTTTTATAAAACATTTTAAAGTTGATGCCATTTTAACGCGTAGTGTAGTAAAAGTTTTGAAATTAAAAGTTGTTTTAATATGAATTGGTTTTTTTTGTATAAAAAAAGACGAATATAATTTAATTCATGCATAATTTAATGGGGAAATGTTTGAAACCTTTGAAAGAGCCTGACAATAAATAATTCGTTATATTGGAAGTTGAATGTGTGTACATAATGTCTACACAAATTAATTATTTGATTCGAAGAATGCGTCATGGGGTTTCCACATCACTAAATTTTGGTTTTAAAAAATAGTGAAACAACCAAACCTTGAACTTGTAAAAGAAAGGCATTTCCGAATTAATTATTTCTAACGAACTCTGCACTCGGGATGAAAAGAATTCTTCAGGAATTTCCTGAGTGTCCTCGGGTCTGGTTCGGGAAACATAGCCAGAATCAGATACGGACATGATTGCATTGATGTAGATATAATTTGATACATAATGTAATAGCTATAAAAATTCTAGTCTGACCGTTAGGAATTTTACTGCAAATTGGCAAGCCCAGACAAAAAGCCTACTAAATACCCTTTAGGGCTATAAACTTTTATCATAACGTCAAAAAATGAAACATTAACCACCTCCGATCGGCCATCTTTGGCACGCACAATTTCTGATATAGACAAATCAGTATAAAAAGTTAAAAAAAAAAAATATTTATGGCACTGTCGCATTTAGGTGAAGAGTTTGGCAAAAAAAAACCCTTGAATATTTTCACCTTTTTTGAAAATGAAATTCTTCACAAGGATTTCGGAACGAAAAAAATTGGGTTTGAATCTAACCAAATTCAACTTGAAAAAAAAAAAAACTCACCAATATCCGGTACGAGGCTCATCGTTGTCAACTGAAACTTGAAAACAAAACAAAGGTCCGTTCGGGGCGACGTCACTCAAGTGGGGTTGAATATTGTTATATTTAATATACATAATAAACTCCGTAAAAACTTTAATTCGAGCATGAGGAAAAATTGTTTACTATTCAGTTAGTGTGGCAACTACGGAATAATGAATGACAAACTGGTTAGTTTTCTATCCTCTTTTTTTCAACATGTTCCACTTCACTCGGTTTTATCTCTCAACAAAACATCTCTGTAGGCAAATTATCATGGATTACTCTGGTAAAAGTTGTCAAGGTACACAAGAAGGGTTTTTCAAGGAGTTGTAAAATTTCCGATACATAAATGCCGAGCTGTTTGTTTGCTACCTATCAATTATCCATTTTTTTTTTCTTGAGACAAGATATTGGTTCTTTATATTTAATTGAAGACATGAGTAGATATATGTAAAATTTTAATCATTTTGCGCATTTTCTTTCCAAATAAACTAAACAAGCAGATATATATGTTATATTCTATAGTAAATGTTCAAAAGATAAAATATTTAAAGCTCATTTCTGTAAAACATCACTTCAACATTTCCAACTGGGTTAGAATAATCATCGCGTTAGCAAAAAAATTCTTTGTTTTTTTGCTTTCAGAACAACAGCTCTCTCAATGCATGTTTTATGTGTATGACGTTATTGACAAGGTCGCTTGCGGTAAGTCAAATTCTATTGCAAAAAGTGTAAGTCATACCGTGTGATTATAAAATATTGGAAAAATAAGTTAGTTTTTAGCAATATTCACAAAAAAGTTCAATTGATTTTTTTGTTTTCTCATTTCATTGTCTCGTTTTGATCACACATATGCACAAACACTAAGGTCCTTGACCTCTAAAATCGTGATTCACAAAAATATATGCGACATACTTATATTTACATATAACTTGATGAAACCGAGCTCAATGAAATGGTGAATAAAAGATTCAAATCGACTCATTAGTTTTCATACCCTACAATCAGGGTATATTCACTTTGCCATTGACTTTGTAACGCATAACAGGGGCGTTATTAATTTACATACTTTAAGAACTATTTAAAGAAATTACATAGAATATACTGCCAATATTTGTTTACTGACTTAGCAACTGCTTGCAAAAAATTCATTCGGTGGATAGATTAGACCCTTAAATAAATTTAATTATGGAATTAAACAAGAATACTAATAGAAGAGAAAAGCTCAAAAGGAATGTGAAAAATTCGTAAACATGGATATGTTTGTTCTTTACCCCCTTTGACGACTGATTAATGATATCGGATTAATAAACACTTACTAGTGTTGGTTGACGATTAAGGAACGAACACGTTCGGATTATGTCAAAAACTGCAACCGAGTTAACACAAAACTAAGTATTCCTTAAATTTAATTTATTTATCCAAAAATTAGGTTGAAATTGTCAACATTACAAACAAAAACAAATTATATAGATTGTAATTCCATTGTTTCCGTATGCTGTTATCATATTTTTCTATATATTTTAAGTAAACGTCAACAACTACATTGAACATTTTTTATTAACCAGAAAAGAAAGGCGGTGACTATCTTCTTAATCAGTGTTCCAGCTAATCAGTCGCTCAACAAGTGGTTATTCATAATGTATTAATACGGCAGAATACGTTTTTGATGTAAGCTGTGAGAAGATTATCTAACTCGGCGTCGGCGTTTACACACGCAAATTCTTTCCGAAAATTCTTTTTGTTTTTGGACAAGAGGGCAAAAATAAAAGAGACGAGGTACAAAACTTGTCGCAAATGCAAAACAAAAAGCACAAAAGAGAACAGACAAGAATTTCTTTCACAGAGTTTCCTTATGTAAACGCTAAGTAAGTTAGCTCCTTGTATCTTCGGGTCAACATATAAGTGTAGGAAGAATAAACGTTGTTGATGACAGAGCTACAGGAACAAATACTCTCAATAAAACTGATCCACAATTCTCGTGCAGTCAAACAACGAATTGTCACGATGTTCTATTAACCACCGATGGAATGAAAAACGTATCAACCGGAAGGAGTGTTCGTATGCTGCGAGAAAATTATACGATCTGGTAACACCAGCGGTATAAAGTTGATTAACATAATATCACTCTTCTGAAAATATATTTTTCGTATGCTAAAAATTCCCAACGGTGTAATCATTACGATAGTAAACTTCACTGACATTACTTTTAAAAATGCATTATATTAAAATGTATAATTTTCCATTTGAATCTTATTCACATAACGAGGTCAGCAAGGTAACTAATAAATTGTTGAGAGTTGAAATGTAACTTTTTTTCCATACAGAATTTCACAATTATTGCAAATTTCACAGACACAAACAATATTACTAACTGATTTTGACAAAAATCTTAGTAAAAATGATTAAATTTGTAAAAATACCTTGAAACAAAACATTTTTGAATTTAACATTGTTTTATTCATAAAATCTAAATTGACCTAACAGCCTGTTTTTCAACAAAGAAAAACCTTTTCAATTTATAAAACATTTTTGTTTTTAAAACAACTTAAGCAATGCAATATTTTGCAATTGTAATAAAGAAACGGTAATCAATCTTGAATCTTCACTGTCCTCGCAACTGGAAAATAATCATAGTTGAAATAACACACTCCACCAAACCATGAGCAAAAACAAGGGATGTGGTAGTTGCGAAGGTAAATGTAGAATATTCAAACATAAACAAGAAACATGAGGCTTTAGTGATTGCAAGGCTCAAATCATAAAAGTGTAGAAAAATGCGCGCGCACATTTTTTTTGCACATTATCAAAATATGCAGGAAATCAACCACGTTAAAGGAGAAACCATTACATATGCATATAAAAGAAAAAGAAAAAGCAAAAATAAACTCTTGTATAATAAAACACACACAACAGAACTGATGTATTTCGATTCCTTTTGGCAGATACTGGTCAAAGGAGTAGTAAGAAGGTTTTTACTACTCTCTTTGCCGTCTTTTTAAGGTATTTTATAGGACTCCAAAAAATTAATTGACCAAGGCAATGCTTAAAATCAGTTACTTACAAATTTGCCTATTTTCTAATTCTTTTTAGGATTTACAAATTTTTTTTTTATTTCTTATTCAAACTATCAATCCACTTAAAGCCTATACAAGAGCCAAACTTTGATAGAAGTTTTACAAAGTAAGTTCTTTTACTAACCGCACACCATTTTAGACTTGATATTTTAGAATCGCCCAAAATTTATTTTACATCTTATATACATAAATTACTTGACACGTATATTTGGATTTAGCTGAAACATTTTTTTTCTCGAAAATATCCACATATGAACTGTCGATAATTGGCTGAATTTTATCAAATTTACTCATACTGGAAGTCTATTATCTCTAGTTGTACTGATCCAATCAATGACGGATTCTTTTTATTTGATACTATCAAAAGTCAAATGAACATGGTAAAAATCGTGCTCAAAAATTCGGTAAGCTATTCAAATAAAATGCCACAGATATGTTTATAGCGATAAACATGTAATAAAAGGACATTTTATAAAATATTTGCCTCATAAGTATTGCGGCAATTATCACTTTGTTCTTTTTTCGATAATATTAGATATGTTGATCCTAGTATAAGTGTGATTTAATTGGATGTTGCTATTGAAATGTGAAATATAACGCATTGAATTTTGAATGTTCATTAATTTAGATTTGATGTTGAAACATTGACAACGAGCGACATTGCAGACTTCCGCCTCTTTGATGAAATTATTAATTATTTTTAGAAATAAGGTCTGCAGTTGCCCACGAATAGGACGACGAATCTTGATCTAAAATTCTGGAATCGTGCCATTTGCTTTACACAATCCTATAGGAAAGAGTCCAACACTGACCCGGGTCGATTGAATTTTCCGATTAATTTTTAACCATAAGATAGACGATTACGGTGTTACTTAAATTTAGTTGTTTACTACAGATCTATAGTTAAAAATGTCAATAGCTAATAATATCAGGTGTCAAAAAACGGTTGTTTATTTTTAACAGAAACGGTTTGGGCGTAAACGCCCCTATCGATATTGATTGTTAGCCTTTTCATTGTTGGCACTGCCAACAATGTTTATATATACATATAAATATGCCAAAAACATTTATCGCACCTTTGGTAAAAGATATCTCAATATCCAGACGGGTAGGAATATAACTAAAAAGTATGTTTTCTACTCAGTCTAGTCTGATCTCTGGCAGCCCAAGAACCGTATATTTTTTTGCAGACCAGTGTAATAGACTGAAACGAAAATCCATTAATAGACAAAAAGTTTTTGAATAGTGAGAAAAGATTTGATTTTAATACACTATTTAAGATTTGCAAATAAAAACTGATATCCGATATTTCCCCCAAGCCTCTATATAATTTAGCATCTAGGTGAACATAAACAATTTTTTCGTATAAAATCTGTTCTTAGCAGAGATTTAGTAAGCGTTAAATAAATTAACAATACCTTTTTACGCTATTCAAAATGAATTGGAAAATGGTATATATTCGTGTTGTAACTACTTTTAAGTAGAAAAAAAACAAAATTTATATTCGATCGATTACATGATAGTGTCGAAGCTGGAAAGTTTTGATTTTGCAGAATCCATTAGTACTCTTCCGAGACTTAAATAAATCACAGAATTACTACGGAACAGTCCCACAAAAACTCGAACGGTAAATCGCCTTACACCAATTTTAAGTATGTTCGTTTCAGAGAAAAAAAACACAAGATTTATACATAGTATATCACTACCACGAAATGAAATATGTCGGAAACATTAACTCAAACAGAGGTAATATTTTTAAAAAAAATTATGTGGTGATAAATTCGATACATCGAACTCTATTTATCCAGTGCAAAATTGCAAGAAAAACACTGTCAACGAAAAATTTCTTTATAAATGGCGATATAGACGAATAGAAGAAAACCATTAGTATACACACACACGTAAGAAATAAAAACGAGGGAAAATTAACAAAAGCTTACCAAACTATATTGAATGGAGTCGCATTTCGAACCCCAATTTGTAGGTTAGGATCCTCTTTATCCTTACTTTTTTTTTGACAAAATTAAATAGGAAATCAAATATCTTTTCTTCATTTTATATGAAAATAAAAACGAAACGATGAAAAAAAGTACAGTTGGAACGAACTTGGAACCTGCTTTGCGCGTTCTGATCGGAATCGTATGAGAAACGAAACATTCATTGTCTCCAAATAGCAGACTCACTCCATCCTACGATTTTACTGTGGAAGAGTGAGACAATGCCATAGTACAATAACCTTGTACTACTGTTGGTACAAGCACAAAAAAAATTTAAATTGCACACGAATTTAGTTTATCGGCTATAGCCTCATAATTTACAATCGCCACAACTAAAACTCAACACAACACAAATCACTTTGAAAATATCAAAAAACTTCAATTCAAAACTTAAAATTATAAATAAATTTTATTTGCGATGTTGAATGCGCCATTTCTTTTTAACCATATGAATACACCACCACCAACACAAAGCCCAATTTGACTTTTCATACTTTTCTTTATGAAGTGAAAAATTACATACAATATTCCTTTTGCACTCTTCCGGACAAATATAACGTTTTCCATTTGTTTTGATCTGATAAGCTTTCTTCCTTAATATTTTACAAAATGAGTAAATTTTTTAATTTGCAGCAATTACCTTTTTAAAGAATAATTAAGACTTTTCCGCGATTGATTTCACTATAATCGCGACTAATGAACATGGCAGTCGAAAAGTGAACGGATTGAAGTTTTAACGAATTATTTTGCAACGAGTTTCCGTACTCGCTCAAGCCTTGGAAGTGTTTATTAGAATTAACTATCGTTCACACTATTCGTTTTGCTTGTAGCCAATCCTGTCATTCAAGTGTTGCATGCTTCCATTTTAAGCGAGTTTTTATTTGAAGTTTCTACGAAAAGTTTCAACGTCCACACACTGCGACTTTTTAAGGCTTTTTTTTTAACTTAATATTTAGTGCATGCACATATATCAGACTATATAATGGGGCTACTCTCATAAAGGCTTGAGCCCTTTGGAAGGGAGCATATCCGAAATTTAAATATTTTAATTGAAAATATGTTTATTGTAAAATTGGCGTCAACCAAATTGTTGTGCGACAGTCAAACAATTAACTATTTCGAAATCAATTTATAACTTCTCTTTGGATGTGCATAATTTTCATTTTTTAATTTTCCTCACTTTATTTTTGTAATAATTGTACAAATTATTTATTATTTGAGATTATATGTATATTTAAACTTCTAACTGTAACCAATTTCTGAGTTGGTCGCCAATTATTTAATCGGTGAGCAATTGCAAGCTGACTGTGTTCGCTACATTGGAGCGTTGTTTTTTGTTTTTGCCAGCGCTACGCAATTATGTAGAACGCCAACATTATTTAAGAGCGTAGTGTCAAATGTCATGTGTAGTTTACTTTACTTTTTGTGACAGAAAAAAAAAACATAATAGAATAAAAAAATAGCTGTCAACGCTCTATCAAAATTGGAAAATCGAATACGCTGGCGCTCTAATTTAGGTACTACAGGGTTAATAGTCGACCGATTATTTAGTCTCGTGTTTATGTTTGTTATATGTTTTTAATATAAAAATTCACCATTCTCTGATTTTTATTTAAAACACGACAAGCTCTTTCAATCAAATTTTGCAGCTTGCGAGTTTTTGCTGCAAACGTTATGGAACTAACCTAATGTAGCTACATTTGCGTACCTTTGTAATATTTCCAATTATTACATATATCTTATTTCTTTTCATATTTTCTAAATAAATGACATTGATTCACAACATATACATTTAATTTAATTTATTTTATTTCTGATACCATTTAAAGAACAAAATAACATTTATGTCTCAGCGCGACGAAGGCTTAAAAGAGGTTGAATTAGCAACTGTTTACAAAGTTAGTAATCAAAACGTTAGAAGTGATTCAATATTATGTAATGAACATCTTTTCAATTTACTTTTGAAACTTGAAATGGTTTGACTAAACTCATTTGGTCCAACGAAGGCGACGCGTTGTTTCATTTATTTTAATCTTACCACATGAGCATTCCTGGCTTGCCTTGTAGTTGTGTCGTTACACTTTGTTTAAACTACAAATATATGATGACAAGTACAAAGTTCCAATCACTGAATTGTAAAACAAATTGAAATTTCGTCTTGATTGCTGGTGTCTATTCATTGCAAGTTAATTTTTTTTTGTAAATAATGCATCAAGAGCTGATTTCGTAGAGAAAATGCAATCAATTTCGCTTTGCTTAAATGGACTTTGTTAAGTATGTACTTTGAAGTTTTAACATACGATTTTATGTGTATTCGCACAGTTGCATAAGCTGACTTCAGCCAATGCATTCATAGTTTAGTTTGACCTTAGTTGAAACAATTTAAAATTTTTTTAAATTTTCTGCTGGCTTGGCCAACCGTACAGCTTGTGTGAATGCTGACCGTCAAACCTAGTGGAAATTTTTTATTTCAATAAGATTTCATGCAGTAAACTTTTTTCACATGCCTTGTGATACATAAGTTTTGGCAAAGCTTGGAACAGGTTTGCTTTAGGAATTAGATTAAGATTTCACTTTTACCGCGTATGAAGAACACACATTTTTTTGTCTGTCTAATGTTAAAACTAGTTAAGAGCCAAAACAAAAAGTGAGAGCTTTGAAACAATAAAAATAAAAATTTCATTTTAGGGATGAGTTTGATAGCTTGCATTTATCTATTTTAGTTGAATAATGGGCTCCGAGACGTGCACCTTATTCCATGCCATTCGCCTGCCATTGTGAAAAATAGATTGCTGTGAAACATTATCTTCAAAATGACGTGTGAACATACCTATTACATCATGTAGCATCTCACACGTTATGTAAAAAAATACCCACCAATACAAATACAGGTAACCCAAACATGTGGCAACACCGAGTTCGCTATTTTTGTGGTAGACGAAGAAAACTAAATGAAAAAAGTACTTATTCTATAAAAAAAACGACTGCGATTCGTATCTAGGGTGCAACTCTATGATATAAGATAAATTTTTTTGTTACGAAATAAGTTTTGAGGGCAAAGCAAAATATGGCTTCGAGATTCGGGCAAATTGGTGTGACCACACTAAGTGCATGTGTTGGCGCTACTATTGCGACTTGGTTCTTGGATGGAAGGAATACATTACAAACGGTAAATAATGCAGTTGCAACGCCTCCAAAAAGGAAACGCACACTTCCTCCCAGATCAGATCAAATAAAAAATCTTCAAAGTGGCGAAGAATATGACGTCCTTGTGATAGGAGGTGGAGCAACAGGAGCAGGATGTGCACTAGATGCAGTTACAAGGGGACTTAAAACTGCTATGGTTGAGTGCGACGATTTTGCGAGTGGTACGTCTTCAAGGTCCACCAAACTGATACATGGAGGTGTAAGATATTTGCAAAAAGCAATATTGGGATTGGATTACGAACAATATCGAATGGTGAAGGAAGCTTTAAATGAACGTGCAGCTATGATTGAATCAGCACCTCATTTGGCATATCCATTGCCAATAATGCTTCCAGTCTATCAATGGTGGCAAGTTCCATATTTCTGGGTTGGAATTAAATGCTACGATCTTGTAGCTGGTGATAGAAACGTTAAAAGTTCGTATTATCTTTCGAAAAACGAAGCTTTGGAACTTTTCCCTATGCTGAAGAAGGATAAATTATGCGGCGCTATTGTCTATTACGATGGCCAACAAGACGACGCTCGAATGTGCTTAGCTGTGGCACTTACTGCCGCAAGACATGGTGCTACTGTTTGTAATCATGTTGAAGTGAAAGAACTTTTAAAAACTCCTAACGAAAAAGGTGAGAAAATCTTATGTGGTGCTAAAGTAAAAGACCATATTTCTGGAAAGGAATTCACTGTAAAGGCCAAATGCATTATAAATGCTACTGGTCCATTCACAGATTCAATTCGTAAAATGGATGATCCCAGCGTCAAAACTATTTGCTCACCCAGCTCTGGTGTACATATTGTTTTACCTGGTTATTATAGCCCAGACCAAATGGGTCTGCTGGATCCTTCGACATCAGATGGCCGTGTAATATTCTTTTTACCCTGGCAAAGACAAACAATTGCAGGAACTACAGACCTTCCCTGTGAAATTACGCATAATCCAAAACCAACCGAGGACGAGATTCAATTTATTTTAAGTGAAATAAAAAATTATCTAAACAAGGACGTTGAGGTAAGACGTGGTGATGTACTTTCGGCTTGGTGTGGAATAAGACCCCTAGTATCTGATCCTAACAAGGGAGACACACAATCCTTAGCAAGAAATCACATTGTGCATGTAAGCAATTCTAAGTTGGTAACTATTGCTGGTGGCAAATGGACAACTTATAGAGCAATGGCTGAGCACACAATTGATGCTGCGATTAAAGCATGTGGTTTAAAGCCGGAACGTGCAGAAGCCGTTACCTCGTACTTAAAGATCGAAGGAGGTCAAGGATGGACGCCAACAATGTACATTCGTTTGGTGCAGGATTTCGGTTTGGAATGTGAAGTTGCCCAACATTTGGCGAAATCTTATGGAGACAGAGCTTTTGCCGTAGCTAAGTTAGCTACTCTTACTGGTAAACGTTGGCCTATAATTGGAAACAAAATTCATGCCGAATTTCCATACATTGATGCTGAAATACGATACGGAGTACGTGAATATGCATGCAATGCTGTCGATATGATTGCACGTCGCTTACGTTTAGCGTTTTTAAATGTTCAAGCAGCATCAGAAGCTTTGCCAGGCATTATCGATATTATGGCCGAAGAGCTAAAGTGGTCTAAAGATGAGAAGGAGAGACAATTGAAAGAGGCGAATGAGTTTTTAGCAAATGAAATGGGACAAACCGTTAACCGAGCGTCTAAGGACAAAATACCTATTAAGTTGTCGAAGAATGAAATCCAAACGTATATAAAGCGTTTCCAGTTAATTGATAAAGACCAGAAAGGTTATGTATCAATAAATGATATCCGCAGAGCACTTAAGAGTTATGGTGAAGCAGAAGTTTCAGGAGAACAATTACACGAAATCTTAAAAGAAATCGATACAAACATGAACGGACAAGTAGAATTAGATGAATATTTACAGATGATGTCTGCTATTAAGACAGGTGATGTTGCATACTCTAGATTTGCACGTATGGCAGAAATTCAAGAACAAAGGCATGAAGCAACTCAGCTCCAACAAAAAATTAGTGTTGACCGATCTGGTGGAGGCTTGTAAATTTCTTTCTATATATTTAAATACCAATAAATAAATAATGTTATTATATTTATGACGCACTTTATAATTAAAAAAAATTTTGTTAATTTCTCAAAATGTAGGGAAATCCAGATTAGTGATGGGTTGATGTAAAGATTTAAGTAATGAAGGCGATTGTTATGTAAAGTATTAAGTTACACAATTTTATTAGGTTAAACACACTTAAGAGTACTTTGTTATGATGTAAACTTGCTTTAATACTTTGGAATATTTAAAAATAATAGCAAATACTCGTACTTTATTCTAAAGCACATCACTAATTTAGACATACTGAAATGGTCTTTTATTTTGTCGATTTAAAAAAGTTCACTTTTCATGGTAAGTTTTGAGAAACCTCTGCATTTATTTTTAGAAAATTCAACGACACTAGCCGAGGGGTAATGAAACTAACAATTTTGAAAAGACTTAAAATGTCTTATCACCAGTGCACAGGAAACGTATTTATCACCAAATATGTATTCCTAGTATAGGTATTTTGACATGCTAAAAACTCTGATGAAAATTATGACAAAATTTGTGCGTCAACTTTGCAATACTGCCGACACAAAAACAACAAAAGTAAACTTAATTTGTGAATAAAATTATAATACTAAAATGTAAACATTTTTACTTAGATGATAAAAAGTGTATTGAAATTTTTATGGCTTTGGTTTACTTTAGGGCCGCCTCTCGCTTTTTTATAAAAAGCTTTTTTTGTTACGAGGCTTCCAGTTCTTATATCGAATATGATATCAAAAGTTGGGGAACACATATAGCTTCGGAGATATAGACATCGGATGTAGCTTTAAACAAAAATCTTAGGTTAGGGACCCTTCATACGCGATTATATGAGGTATGACGATAAACCATTCTGTATGGCTGTGTAACGATCAAGCTTAAATAAAATTCACTAGACCAAAAGTTTGTAAAAGGGTATAAGTAGGCGTAACACCATCAATACAAGTCTTATTTTTCTTTTTAAATTTAATTCATGAGATCATTAACGAAAAACCGAACAACGGTAGGTCTTATGGTATTTTTATAATTTTAAGAGATATGTATAGTCAGGGGCATAAGTTTAAATACACCCCTCAAAGTGTAACTAAGTATGCAATTTATTAAAAGTTCAATATTAAATACTGAAAACAACTAAAATTGTTGATGATGAAATGATCTGTTCCAAAAAAGGAAAAACCATCCAAACTTTAGTTTATTGCATAGATAGCAGTAAATTCATCAAAAACTGAAAAAACGCGGAAAAACCATTGCCTTTAAGACCTAAGCTATCAATAAAAGGCTTGAAATATTAATAATAATAGAGTTAATTTATGACCAATGCAATTTTAAATTATGATTAAGAAGTTTTTATTAAGCTTTTTTGGTACTTTTTTATTTTTTTATAATATTGTTCTAACATAAACTTAAGAAAGTGTCTGTCCATTATACCATCGATAAAAACTAAATGTCATAAGCCAGCTGCTTCAATCAGAGCAATTGATTCTTTTTGGAATAGGTTCGAAATCTCAAAAATGTGCCATATCGAAATTAGAAACAACCAAGGTTGCATACAACCCCAAGGAAGGGCGTTACGTAATATATCAACAACCGTTTTTCTGAAATCCATTGTAATCTAAATTTTCCTAGATTTGAACTGGGAGATGAATTATCAAAGTTCAGTTAAAAAATTAATTTTGATAATTTAAGGCCGAGTTGGTAAAAGCAATATTACGATTCGTAGCTAAATTTCAATTACGATTCATAAGAGCTACTACATTAAGTTCCTTTGCCCCTTTCTTTATAATATATCATTTTTGGATAACTATTTAGCCTCCGTTTAGAATAGTAGAAAATTGAATTTTGAGTTCATATGAATCGTTGCTTAAAACTAATGCTCCTTCGAATGTAAAAATAAGCACCTATATAATTAACACCGAATGGTATTAAGATTGGAATACCGTCAAGGTGTCGATAAATAAACACTTCTCTATCAGATGTACGCATATGACATCGATCTGCGATAGAGCTTCTTAAACATCATTTCGGTGTTGGTATTTCATATTTTATACGTTTCGGACTGACTAGCAGCTAACTTAACTAAAAATCCGTGGAATTGTGATTTTTAACGAATTTGATTATTGTCTCCTAGCAGCTCAAAGATTTACAGGTTATCAAAAAAATCAGATTTGCGTTCAAGAACCTTATCTAATGGAGATTACGAAAATGAATACAATATACCTAAACAAGCTTTTACGGTCAAACTTAAAGAGATTGAAAATAATAAAAACATCCTATCTTAGCTTATGACACGTATTGCCATTGTCGCTGTCTGACCATGGCACTCTTGCTCAAAAATGCCAAGTTCACTTTGTTGTAATCACCAGTCGTCGAAATAAGGCAGGCTTATTGATTTATACGTTTTCCTCAAATAGGTCAAGCTTACCCTTAGTATCAGCTGCAAGCATCTTAAAAATTATACAAAACGTATAACGGTGGTATGCTGTGCTGGTGCTGTCTCAAATTTTCAACGTGTTAACGTGTTGCCAAACTTCTTATTTCAACTTGGATCAACCATATTATCTTCATTTTGAAAACAGATCAATTCTATCAAATGTTTTCAGGACTCTCTAAAAGGTTTTATGAATGTGAATTTCGTTTGGATTTGGAATAAATTGTACAGAATATTTACGCTTTGTACAGAAGTAAAATTAACATCAAGCTGGATACTCCCCGTTCATGTTGTTGGGTATTTAAGCAGCACGTTCAAAGGTTAATCCTATTAATTGTTCATATCTTTGTTATCCAAAATATGAAACTTTTGACGATGAAACATAAAGTTTTAAGTCAAAGTCCTCAGAAATCCAATTGCGCACGTGAGACCAGCCGAAAAGAAAAAATTATTTATCAAAATTTGAGAGCGAAATGAGGGTTCAACGTTCGTTTGTTTTCATTTTTTATAGAGGGCAGTTCACATGATCGCTCGTGTTGTACAACATGGCTTGAAATATTAACATTTTATCATGTTCATGCTATCAAGCTAAGTGCAAGTTTCTAATTTGATATAAGGTTACTTGCAGTAAACTTCGAAGACGTGCGCTGCGGACAATCAGTATTAGCAAGACTTGGAACAGGATTCCTTAAAGAGTTCTTCCCCGTTTTTTGTTTTCTTGGAACGAATATGGGTTATGGAAAAAATAATAAACATATAATCGAAAGTTAAGGATGCACCTATGTAATTTGGGAGATGTACCCGACTTTTCAAATAATAGTGTATTTTTTTCAAAAACCGTTATATTTTTGAAGAAATATATTATTGACATGTTAAGGAAACATGTATTATTTCAATGAATATATCGTTAGTGCCAGAATTTTTTTTTTATTTAAACCATTTTTCTTTCAATTGATGTGCTATTTATTTTTGGTTTCACTTTGTTAATTGAATTTTTTCTGGGAAACAAATTTAGATACTCAAGAAATTTTCTTGAAATTTTAGAATTTGTCGATGAACGAAATAACAACAAAAACTTCATGATGTGGTGCAGTGATGGCATTTGGGTTTTGTGGGAATGTACTGAATTTTAGATACCAAATGTACTATTTCAATATTAACATGAAAAAGTTACTTAAAATTACTATAATCCAGCAAAATATGCATTTCAGGCACATATATTGAAAGAAGAAGTTTAATAATCAAATAATTTCTCGAAGGACGGACCTGAATAGACTACCAAGATAAAGGCGTGGAGTTTTTTGAAAAGTAAAATTCATGCGGATTGTTTCCATATTCAATACCTCAATGACAACATTTCGAGCAATATCACTAATTGAACCATGATTATGCTAGAAAGCTATTCAAAATTTTGGTAAATAATTGACAGCTTGCTAAGCTAGCAGAGGAGGTAATTTGGACGAAATTTATTTCATTACTAACCGGAATTAATATAAATATAAAATAAGCAAAGATTTAATAAAATTTATGTCTATTATTTGCCTCTAATTTGAACACCCGTTTATAAGCTAGCGAGCAACGCTATATGAACACAGAATAAAGCCTCTTGGGTCGAGCGTGATGATTTCAAGTGCCTTGCATACTGTTTTGACTTAGTGTATCACTGGTTTCAAAATATTTCGCCTCCATTTGTATTTTAAAAGTCAAGGTACAAAAAAAAAAACAAAAAAGCAGATTCAAGAAATTCTTTGTAATATATACGCTGGCGTACTACGTGCGTTAAAATCTGAAGCCAGCTCTCATATACGGCATTTGAAAGCTGTTGACGTGATCAACAAAAGACAGAAATACTTTAGCTATTTAATTATTGCTCAATTAAAAAGATATGATTATAAAATATATTATAGTTTTCTTAAATTGCTGAAGAATCTATATGCATATACTTACAATAGATTTATTCGTCATGCATATGTCAATCAACTGTGTTCAAATCAACTGAATTCACTGTGTTTCAATTTCCCACACCATAAATTTATATTTCAACTCAAACTGCAAGTCAGAATTACCCAAAGTAATGAGAGGCAGTACAAAAACCCTGAAAGGTATTTGAAATTAAATCAGAATTTGATTTTCTCATAGATAATTTGATGAATCCAAAAACTTAGCCGGTGAGAGATTTGAAAAATTTTGGTGCAGTTGATGTAATCAATCGTTTCAATGAATAAAATTAGGAAATTTGATGATTTTAATCGTTTTTGGATTCGGTTGTTTTGATGAGTTCGATTTTTTGATTCACCTTTTTTCTTTGATGGTTTTGATGTATATATGTTGCTTTTGATGATTTGACTTAAAGATCTACCCTCCTTTCCTTTTGCATGACTTCATAACATTTTCATTTTGATTCAAACTCGAAGGTTATTCGTTAATTTTCAAATCTTAGTTAGCTCAACAAAGGTGTCTACAGTTCAGTATGATGAGTAAGGATAAATCCCATTAATTGAGCCTTAAATATTTTCCCTTTTTTTCTCTGACTCTCTTTATAAAGAAGATACTCTGCGCAATACCAATTTTCATCTGTCGGTAAATGCCTTGGAGAACTAAAAATGCGTAAATTTAGTACAAATTACAGAACAATATTGAGAAGAACAACAATAGCTTGCACACATGAATGAAGCTAATCGCTTACATGTTTTGCTTGTTCACGGCCTAACAGCTGTACGTGTAGGCAGCAAACCTTGCTACCATTCCACGGCTTCCTGAAATAAGAAACGATTACCAGAAAGGTTTTTCATTACTTCTATATACATAACCCAACGGTTTTAGAGACATTTTTGAGTTGAGAAAAATTTAAGTTCACCCCGCTTGACTAAAAAATGTTTGTAATTGAAACCATGCAATGAGAAATAAAGAGATCCACGCATTTAGAAGAAAATAAACTCACCGTGTACATGTACAGGTTGTTTTGTCCACTAATTGAATCTCCAATTGCTACTGATGCACTTGTGATACAATAGTGCTTAAAGAGCTGAAAAACTATTTTTGCTAAATAACTCGATCAATAGTCCTTGATCCAATTTTCAAAGCTTAAAAATTTTCAACAAAAACCGCTTTTTTCGAGCAGAAAGATTTGATTTGACGAAATGAATATGAATTTCTCTTCATAAATACGAGAGAGGTTCAAAAAATCCGCGCCTTTTTGCATGAAATACAGTCTTAGCTTAGTCCAACGTTTCTCAAATTTTTTATTCTTCCAAAAAAATGGGATTTCATGAGGCCCTTAAAATATGTATTTGCTTGAGCAATAATTTCATCGTTGGTGCTAAATCTGTTTCTGTACGTTTGGCAAAAGAAATTAGTCACTGGGCGCTAAATCTGGCGAATATGGCGGATACCAATTCGCAGCTCAATTCATGGAATTTTGCGATTGAGACTACACATCTCTCACCATTACGTTTATGGTCACCCATCTTGCAGTTAGCTTCTAAAGCCCAACTGATTATTTAAAATCCAAATCAAAGTGCCATATGTAATCCCTATGGCATCAACAATTTCACGCACTTTCGCTCTCCAATTGACTAACACCATATCGTAAATTTTTTGGTGAATTTCGGGTGTATTGACCTCCATTTGGCAGCTAAATAATTAAGAAATAATTATAACCACTAAAATCGTTCAAGATATAGGGTTGATTCGGAAAGCCTTATAAGTACTTTACTTCCCTGCATCCGCCTGACTTCATGTTTGAAGACATTCTGTATAAGAATAACTTCTAAAATCTTAGCATAAAGCTCGGTAGATAAAATTATCGCATGCCGTTGTATTATTCAATCTATTGCTTGATAAGCTGGATACAATGCTAACACATTTATGTAAGAAAGGAGTATCACTTATCAAGCCACACTGGTAAAATGTTAAACCATTACAGAACGTTTAATTGAAGTTATAGTTCTGTACCTACTCTTTATAGATTCTCAAAATAAGTTGGAAAACTTAAAATTTGACTAATTGGGGAAAGCAATGATGAACACAAGTCTGGAAAAACTTTACGAAATTTATGATGAGTGCCGTAGTCAAGAGCCAATGCTAGAGACATTAACAAAGTATGTATGGTCAGGACTAATAGTGCGATTTGAACACTTTCTAATCAACTTCATCTGTGTACAATGTAGATGTTCTATATCGAAATCTTTCCTATATTTTTCAAAGCATCATAAGCTTTGCATAAGCATCGCAATAGATTAAATAATATGTCTGCTCAAGTTCAAAACTCAATGTGCCAGGCCAAGACAGCTAGTGATGATGGTTTAGTCCCAGGTCGAGACTAAACCATCATCATTCTCAGCTTAGTACGAAATACAACTAGCTGATGCTTGATAATATGAAGATGAAAGGCAAGCTACAAATCGATATTGTAAAGCTGATTTACGCTAAACACAAATTCTAAATATTAATAAATAAAGAAAATTAAAGAAATCAAAAAAATATTTTCGATCAGGCACTACCCCTTAAAAACTCTCTGCGCTGGTTTTCAGCAGTTATATTTTATGCTCCCTTTCTATTGCTCTCTCTCTGAGATAACGCAGGTATATTAAGCCGAAGTAGTGGCGGGATTTTCTCCAAAAAAGCTGATTTAACGAACCAACTACACAGAACTTCGTGCTAACGGCACCAGCTGGCATTTAAAACTCAAAATCGGAATTCCTTCTGCTTAGTTGGCGGTTGAACGTCGTTCGTAACGGTTGATTTTGATGTGAAATAACGGTTAAGGAATTTTCAATGTAATCAAAAGTGAAGTGTAATACCTGCAAGCAGTAAAATTCCTTCATTCAAATTCTTACGCACATACATACATACGTACATGTATCCACAAAACATGCAAAAGCATAGGAGTATCTATGTGTAAGGAATATTGAAGCAAACAAGTGTTTACATGCGTAATGAGAGACGGAGTTTTCACGGTCTCGCAGGACTTTACGAATAAAAAAGTGAAATCGAGGTCAAAAATAAAAGTAAAAAATCTAAATTTACGACGTGTGCGACGTGTGTAAGAATTTCGAGACAATGCACTGAATTGTGTTGTATTACCTTTTCAAAACAAAAAAAAAAAAAAAATAAATAAAAATAACGACCAAACAATGGAAACAAATATGGAAAAAAAGATGGTAATTGGACTTAAATAAATAATGAGGGTCCCAGTTGGATGTATGTAATACGTAGTGTAACATCTTGCAATTAGTTATGGCTATGAAACATATTCTTCATCATTGTTGTTGTTGTCAAATTTAGCCGATATCTGTAATAGAAGGAACGAATAAAGTTACGTACTCAACTTAATGGATTAATGCCACTTTGTTCATAATATTTATAATTAATAAGAAATTGCATTTAAATGCCTCAGCCAAGAATGTAATTAATTAGATTGTGTCTGGTGCCATTGCTGCTATTTTAGCTCCTGATATTCGTTATCCGTCAGAGCTATCAAATAAAAATTTCTACTAAGCTTCAATTGTTCAAAATTTACCATTAGCCTACTTAGCTCATTCATTAGCTGGTATTGTTTTTGTTGTTGTTGTTGTTGTTGTTGTTGTTGTTGTTGATACTGATATTTTGGCATGGAGGTTCGATGAAACATAGATATTCTTAGCTACATTAAACTTTAGGGTGGGTTGAAGTAAATTTTCTTTTTTGCATTGCATTTCGTACCAGTACGAGTACTTTAAATAACCACAAGAATGTCTCAAGCTATCGATAAGTGGTGAAAAATTTAAAATTCACCACAGACGAATTTTAATGCTTTATTTTTTGGAAATTATTAGCAGATCCAGCCAAGTCAGTCTAAACAAAGCAAAAGTTTTGCCCAAGGGCAATTTTGATCGATATGCTTTGGACTACATTGATGATGAGACATTTGTTCCATATGTTCACTTTTCAGCTCAACAAGTGAATTTGTTGTTACTGTATGCTACAGAGAAAGTTCTTCAATTAAAGTGTTAATAGGGCATGCATCTATTCTTGCACAATATTTTCCACTTAGTCTCTTGGCTGCTGCTCGTACTAACGCAATAACACCAAATTTCGGAAGTTCATATTTATATAGCTGTCAGATCGCAAATAACTACTTCTAACGCTGAGGTTCCTAAGGGCGCTAATTAATTTGATGACTAAGAAAAAAGCAATTTAAAATGAAAACACTTGAACAACTTTTACATAGCCTCAAAAATAACAGTAAGTCTATGACAGAGATTCTTACGTGAATGTATCATAGGTAGAATGTCTAATTGATTACAGCTAACTCAAAAGAATATCTTCTATGTGAATGCCCAAGACTTCAGGAACGTTGACTTCGATGATTTGCGCGATTCAGTGAATGTGCACCTCATTGATGTTGTGTAGTCCATAGGAAACTATTGGTAATTTTCCCACTCTTAACTTTCAGACAACTCAGCGTACCAATGAAGATATCACCATGAGCCTCTGGTTGTATTTTTTGCTTAAGTTGCAACCAACCATCTAAGCCTGACCTATGGAGTTCTTTGCCACACTTCATGAAAGTCAATCCATTAAAACTTTTCATGTTCATGGCCCAAGTGCAAAAGTTTTGACATGCGGCTAAAATAAAGTCTCCGAATCAAGTTGTCACTCAAAAGATGGACTATCAAGATTGATCATGAATCATCTGAATGAAAACTCCAAGCTAAATATATCATCAATAAATTGGTTATTATTCTTTAATTCAAAAGTATGTGCTTAAAATTATCAGTAATTCGCAATTATGACTTCAAAAAAAGGGATGGGATCTGAGATCCTAATATTATATATTAGAAGCATTGAACGACTTAAAAACTGTACAAAGACATAATTATCTGACTAAAAAATCGAAATCCAAATTGGAAGTAATAAAGTGATTAACCAATTGCAAGAAAACAGAGATTCAAGAAAATATTTGGGGAGACAACTATCTCCCACTGGAATCGCCTGATTACCTACAACGAAGTCTTGAATACAAAGGGCAATAAATTGAATCTCATTTTATAAGCTGTACAACATAACATAACAATACACTAAAATTTGTCAAACGATGGTAACAAGTTCCATGTCAGTTTTCCCAGAAACCAGTTACCTCATGCTAAGGGAAAAATAAGTAGATTCCTGGAAACCAGTGAGTTCATGCTAAGGGAAAATGAAGTGGACAAGCAAACACATCTAACTTAAAATGGAAGAACCATGAGAAATCAAACAAAGTATTGTGAAATCAGGCAATCCTAATCTATTTGAATTGATAACTTAATATAGGGAGTAGGTCAGACTGAGTTCTAAAATTAATATCATACTGTTACATATACTTAGAGAGCTTCTGGAAATGTCAGTGCGTACTTAGAAAAACACGCAATAATGAAATTCACAGGAAATAAACAATAAGGAATTGTATTAACATAAGTACATAGAAAAGGAATAAGTAAGAAAAGATATAAAGAAAACAGGAAATAGCAAAAAAAGCAGGAAAAATAAACAATCCATTATGAACGAACGTACGAGTATTAGAACTTTCGACAGAATACAGTTTATGATATAAGCCAGCTTACATTTTTAACAGCGAATAAAACATTAAATTTTTAAAATTAAAGAGTTTGTTGGCAACGTAACTCAGCGTTGTACTTGCAATCAATAGAGGTAATTCACTTAAAAAGCAAATTCTATGACAATAGCAAGCTTTTATGTTATCTTCCATTGGCATAAATCGGCAAAGTACCAATACAAGAAAGTGCCAAAAGGAAATTATATAGTCAATATACGAACTTGAAAACAAGAAAATTAATGAACGAAAATCTAAAATGATCAAAGTCAATGCATAGAATAAAGTGCACTTCTGAAGAAAATAGCATACATAAATCGATATTAAAAGTTTTACTGAATTCTACGATGATGCGGCTGATGATTGCAACCAGGAAACAAGAAGAGAGTTTTTTTGAAAACCATTCTAAAAGAAGTCAAAGAATGCAAATGTCTCTTCAACTAACTCTTGTTGGGCTTAGCACTGTATTTGATAGCAATTACTATAGCAACATTGCGAAATTCTTTTGCGGTAGCATTCCATTGAAAGTAAGTAATCTAATGAAAGTCCAGTATAATGGCTTAAACAGTAAATGTGAACTAATATTTTCTAAGACAATGGAGTAAATTCCGTTCCACAGTGTCATATCTGTGATAGATAATACTTCAAACGACGTACACATATTTGATAATCTACTCGTAATGTGCCTAATTGCGCAGTATCTGAAAATTGAGTTTTGTTATTACTACGGGAAAGAGATATGTACAGCGACTGTTTGACTTATTGTACGCCATAACAAATATTCGATTTATTCTCAGTTATGGATTCCTGAGCGTTACAGCACTAGTCAGCAACTTTATCATAAGAGCATATGCTCTTTGTCTGAAAACATTTTTGGTGAGAACTCCAGCACCGTTCAAGAAATTTGAAATAAGTCTAACCAAGGGTAAAAGTTCATGCTTGAAAGACTGAGGTGTTCTTAATCACAGACTTTTTTTTGGTATTTTAGATTACTCAAAAAGTTCAAACTTTACTTATCATCTTATTCTATCTGATTGACTAAGTTAGCCTTAGAGATCTACACTATTGTTAAGATCTAAATTTTGTATCTCCGATGCTTCTAAGTAATGATTTCCCTAAAGCTCCATTCTAGTGCGTGCAAAGACATCGCAGTTGCCTTGGACATATTTGGTTCACTTCCCGTTCTCCAGACAATATCTGCAAGCATTCTCTTCGACAACAAGTATTGTGTGCAGGTGATAGTTGAATTTGCAGTGACCTGTCAATATGCATACAATTATTCTTAATTTATAGCTTGAAAGTTCGATATAAGCTATGATTCTTTTAAAATTATAGTTGCCTTAAAGCTTCTTTGTTTGCAGAAGTTTTGGTAATTTCCAAAACTCACCTTAATAACATGCAACGGAAAAGTTCCAGACTAAATCAGTTCTAACACAACAACTTTCATCGTTACAATGAAAAGACATTAGCAACCAAGTCGTGTCGGCTTCTGATGAGCTATTCAACAAAGCCTTACTTCACAGATTCAAAATGTTTTGATCTTCCTTGTTGTAAAAAGGAATAAATAGTGCCAGAGACTACGAAGTTAAAGGTATTAAATTGCTATCAAAACAAGTGTAATTACTATATGTACCAATTATTGCTTGTTTTGCCTAGAACTTATATCATTGCTGGTACTAGTTAAATGGATGTACATGTTTTAAGTTATATTATTATTGATTTTGAAACTTTATTCTTTCGAAATATATGTGATATCGGAAATGTTATAAAATCATATGTTATACTGACACAACGATAAGTCAACATTCTTTGAAATTTTTATGTGAACATCAAGAACTTGGTTGTTTTTATTGTTTCAAAGTATTTTCTTGTGCTGAATTATGAAATTGTTGGAAGACCTAATAATCTTACGTTCAAAAGCAGTCCGAGGAGTTTTTGAAGATGTGCTTTCTTCTGGTCAATATTTTTTAACTCACAAATATACATATAATATAAGTGCACAAAGCAATGAAGGAAACTCATCATTCAAGTTTAATAGCAACAGTTCAGGTTTAGGTTTAGGAATCTATGTATACAACTTATATTGATATTTCGTGCAGCATCTCAGCACAGCTTGTTTTAAAGAAGTTGGATATCACTTAAAAACAATACGGAAATGATAATGAAATTTAAGTTTTTTGTATAAATTTTATCCAATAATCTTTGAATACCAATAATCTTTGAAAAAATCAAGTGAAATTTGCAAGAAAAAGAACTTCAGGTTAAGTTTTTTGTTTTCATTTGCAATTTCTTTTGTATTTGTAAAAAGATTTTGTAACACTTTGGAGAAGGTACAGAAGGCTATTAGTTTGGTAGAGCTTTCTTTCGTCGTTTTGCTTTAATTGCCTTAGAACTTGCACCTTTTTGACTACGTTTGGTACTAAAGATTAAAGCAATAAAATTTCTTGACAACCCATTATATGAAAAATTGCTGCATATTTCAATTTCAAAGCAAAAAAGCTAAAAAACCATGGCAGCTCGGTAAGCAATAAATAATTTTCCATAATTCACTCTTTCCTGTTTTCCTGTAACAGCAGTTGCTTTATTTTTGGCGCACAAGTTCGTCGGTACTTCTATTTATAGCTATTAAGCTGATAGAATTAACGGCTATGAATAAAAATTAATTTCATTGAGTTCCTAGCACTTTCGAGTTGAGTCACCTTTGGCGCGGCTAATGCTTCTGTTTAAATATCGAACTAATTGGATACGCATTTAATTTGAGTTTGCAGGTCAACGTGCATATAATACAGATGCTTAAGTAATTTCATAATACTTAGTTTGTATTTACTTCTAGAGACTTTGTGTATAAAGGGTAAAATATTCTAGAAAGGAATTTCAACTGGCACATCATTTAAAAGGAAATCAGTTTGGCTTTCCAAATTATCAAAGTATTTGATACCATTTTTTGTAAAGAGTTCTTTGGAATCGGAAAAAAAATTGAATTCTCATGCTTTAGCGTATATAGCTTGAGCAAACCGAACGTATCATAATTTGGAGTTTTGTGTCCCACATTTTGGTAATAAGTAGTTTGATTCTTAAGATTCATTGGCTAGTTTTCTTAACGTGGTCTACAGTACTAGATCGAGAGCTGCTGTAGCTTTTTGTGCATGTTATTGATAAAAGCTTAAAGATTGATATTTGGTATTTTTACCCAATTTGAGCCTAACTTCGCTATATAAAACCGCACCAAAAAATTATTATTTGGATCAAAATATAATTGTGGAAGAGGTGAAAACTCGTCGATTTTCTTCTTATCATTTATTTAATTCACAGCATATTGCTTTAAAATTCTCAATAAAAGTTGCCTGTTTGAAACAAAAATTATAATTTTGGCAGAAATGTAGTTTTTACTAAAAGCTTTTAAATTAAAAAATCCCTAAAAAAATTGTGATAAAATTTTTCATTTATTTTTTTTCTTAATAGTAGGGGAGCCCAACAGGGGATTCTGAGTCCTTGTTGAGTACCTCTACCAAACCTTAGCCCTCTATAAATGGCCGCGCGTGTAGGGCAGCCGATCAGAATAATTAAAATTAAATCGATAGCTGGAGATGCTCGAGCTCGTCAGATAAAGGTATGTTGGGTTAGTTACATTCTGAAAAGTGTGAATTTCAATAACCTGATGATTTGAACGTGACGTAAGTGAGTGGAAGGATCACAAACTTGGAAAATAAAAAAACGTTATCTCGTCATTCTCGAGCGCGGCTCAACTTATTTTTATTTTCAAGGAAATAATTCAAGGGTAAAGGGAAGAATATAAACTGCCAATTTCCACAAGCCGAAGTATTAAAAAAAGTTCAATGAAGATTTTGCTGGTTTGTTTGCGTTTTAAGTTTTGTGAATTTTAATTTGTGAGTTTAATATGTAAATTTTTTCAAACGGTCAGATTAAGTAAATCCTTCCGAATAATCGTCAGATTATGGATCAGCACCACCAGAACATCAAGCTGAACCATCTGTATAAAGATCTGACGCGCTCGAGAATCTCAAAAAAGCATTTTTTTTTGCATATTCGAAAAGTCGCCATGAGCTTGCGTCACATCCGAATCGTCAGTCTTTTGAATAGGAGCTTCGTTCGGGATCACTAAGCATCCCCTATGAATATCTGATGCGCTCGAGAAGATTTGTTTTCCCCATATTCACCCATTGGTATGGCCGGTTCCACCAACCAAACCTGCAGATTAATATACCTCCGTCATCAGAGACACTATTAATATCTGACGCGCTCGATTATTACTATGTAAATGTTTTTTCTTACATTCTTGAAAACCTGGAGTCACTCCCCTCACCAGTGAAATGGTACACATCAATTAACACTGTTTTCTTTCTACCATCTTATCTTCAAAATCCTATTGGTCGCCGCGATGCTCGTGCAAATCCCCATTTAGCATCGTGGGCTCCATTACTATTAATATTAAGTTGCTGAGTTTTTCAAAACTGGTTTTTTGCTCTATCTATTTTTGATTCAAAAATATGAGAACCCAATAAAATGTCTTTAATTATTAGCGCTGCAAAATTGAAATGTTAAGAGACATTCTAATGTAGATATCATAATGTAAGCGAACTGCTATGAATTTTAATCTAATTTTCATTTTGTTTGAAAGACGGATGTACAAGTTATGCGGTCATCTATGCCTCTTAAAATCTGATATGAGTTTTCCTTTAAACTTTTATTTAGATCCTCCCAAAAAAGTTTTAAGAGTCTTGAACAAAATGTCAATGAAAACAAAATACGCCTTCTTGCTCGTCATAGTCCTTAGCGTTGAAAAAAGTTTAGCGTCCCGAAGGAATTATTTAGTTGAACTGCTTGTTGCTTTTATTTCTACAATAATTTCAACATTTTTTATAAAACTTTGGAATATTTCGTATTAAATTTTGAAGAACAAATTAAAATTTTTGTTGCACTAAAACTTCCAGCCAACTGTAACATTACAACACCCACCCAGCACTTTATTAAAATGTAAATAATAACTTAAATATTCGTGCTAACCTTTGTTTGAGTCAAAAAGTTTCTCAAGCCTAGTCCTACTTATTTTAATCAAGATAATTTTATAACACTGTAAGAGCTAAATGCGTTTACACATGCCAACACACAAAAACCTTCTACGCAGCTATAAGACTAATTGAATTTTTATTCAATTTTCTTTTTTTTTGTTTATTTTTGCAGTGGTTAATTAACATTGTAAGCTGAAAATCAAATCAAATAACTTCAAAAGTAATTAACATAAATTAAACTGACATGAAATCTTAAAATGGCAGTATAACAAAGGTAAACGAATACGTTTTGTAAATATTCATACATAATCAAAAATAAGTGAAGGAAAAAAAAGTAAATACAACAAATTTTATGCCAAATAAAATAAAAAAAGTTTGTGAAAATTTGTGAAAAAAAAGAAATTTGCATTCCAATTAAAAGTGAAGCATCTGCTAGAAATTATAAATTTGTGCTGTTGTCAAAAATCCTTAGCATCATAATTGAAAGAAATTTGCACATCCTTTGAACATAAATTTTCCATGCGGCGGGCTTCCCTTGGCTGTCTCGTGTGCGGTGAAGTGTTACTTTGTTCAATACAAAATTTACATTTTTTGATGTCTTTTTTCTTCAAAAAGTAGTCGCAGGTTCCAAGACAAAGGAAAACTTGCTAACTTTAAGTAAAGACTGCCAAGTGAAATAAAACAAAAGAAGAAAAAAACTTTAAAGAACTAAAGTTAAAATCATTGTGTGTAATCTTACAAAAATATGTCAATAAAAATTTGATAAAATTAAATCTCTGCGGAATTTTGTCCATTAAAGGAACTTCCTTCAAAACGATTCAATGTAATTTGGTGAGTATCACTTATTGTAAATTTTTTATGGCATTCAAATATTACATTTTTTGTTTATTTTTCTTTGTAATTTTCAGCATCAGACCTTGTAAATATGATTCTCAAATGAATAAAAATTTTGTGAAGAGTATTTAATAAACAACTTTAGTTCTAAAACCTCAGACTTACATAAAGTTTTGAAAAGCTATCTACTATATAAAATTCAGTTTTTGTCTGTCTGTCTATCTGTCTGTTTCTTATGGACGCGAAAACTATTGGGCCAATTTTGATGAAATTCTTACAGTATATTCGTATCGATCAGGCAGGTGTCATAGGCTATAAAACCTTTATTTAGGGTGGTCGTCATACAAAAATATTTTTAAAATATAATTTTCACGAAGGCCGGTTAATCGATTCACACCAAATCTTCACCACGTAGCTTTTATATTATGAGGCATAGCTTGGGCAACAAAACTTTTATTTAGGGAGGCCCGCACATGAAAATATATTTAAAATAGCATTTTAAGAAACACCACTTAATCGATTCACATGGAATTTACACCACGTGTCCTTATGTTAAGAGGCAAAGCTTATGCAATAAAACATTTATTAAGGTGCATATTTAGGGTGGCCCTCAACAGGTAGTCCCCGACTTACGACCGTTCGACTTACGACTATTCGCACTTACGACCAATTTTTTTTTCAATTTTTTTCATAGAAAATGCTTAAAATAGTTTCGGGGAGTCCCTAAAATATGTATATGAGAAAAAATTAAAAAAAAAGCAGTAGTATGTACAAGGATTCGATTTATTTCAGTACAAATAATACGTTTGTTTAAGTGAATAATTTTATATCATCCCAAAAATGGCTGGAACTAGTATGTATGTAATATTTTTCTTTAGTTATTTTTTATGGAACTCGACTTACGACTTAATCGACTTACGACCGATGACTAGGAATGAAATACAGGTAGTCGGGGACTACCTGTATTTCATTTTCACGAAAACTGTTTAATCAATTCACACCGACTCTACACCATGTAGCTTTTATTGTAAAAGGCATTGCTGAAGCTAAACTTTTGTTTAGGGTGGTCCCCATACCAAAAATTTTAAAAATAGCATTTTCACAAATGCCACTTATTCGATTAACTGGAAACTTACATCACATGTCTTTTACATTAAGAGGCATAGCTAAGGATATAAAACTTTTATTTAGTTTACATACATATTATATGTATATATGTATGTATATATCAAAAATATTTTTTAAAATATCATTTCGGCGGCTAATCGATTCACACCGAATCTACACCACGTAGCTATTATATTATGAGGCACACCTTATCACAAATTTTTATTTAGGGTGGCCTCATACAAAAATATTTTTAAAATACCATTTTCACAAAGACCACTTTAAAAATTAGGATGAAATTTTCAATTTAAGGGAGAGCGAAGCACACAGGCCAATGCTAGTTTTATATATAAAGTACTATAATGTATTTGTTCAATTGTCATTACTATAATTTTCACAGCAGGTTACATTTTTTAACACAGCTCCGAAATTTATAAAAGCTACTAATTTACTTGAAACGACTAACTGAACTATGCTATTGGTTATTTTATAAATTTTTAAGAAAAAAAAAACACTATACATGTACATTTAATGAAATTGCTTGTGAGTCGTAATTTTTGCTAAAAAACTGTCATTCATGATTTCGATTATGCAACTGTACATGTTTTAAAGAGGAATACAAAACAGTTCTCGAAAAAAAATCGGTCCGTGACTTTTCGTTATTCGATTACACGGCAACAGAATTATTCGTGATGATTAGTTCTATTTTCGGTTCATATATCGGATATTCGTGATAGTTCAGATGACATATAGTGTACCTTCTTGATAATGCTTCGGTCAGCATCGTAGAAGTCTTGCTAAGAGGTGCGTAGTCTGTATAAAACGGTATGTAAAAGTTAATGTATTGTACCATAGAGAAAAATTAATCCGAATACTATGTCTCTACAATATAAACTTGAAGATGTAGGCTTTTCGCATTAACCAAATAAGTATATTTAATTTTTGATTCTTTTGTACTTTAAATTTTGCATATCATTTGACATAGCAAATTGATGAGCACAACGAAAGACATTATTTATTTCTATAGAAGAAAATCATATTAAATTGAAGTACTAAGTAGTTATTTTTTCAGATGAACTCTTTAGACTTTGCAGATCATATTTTAAATTGATTTTAATTATATGCAATTAACAAAGTTTTTTTTCCAAAATTTTGCTAAAATTATTAATTTGTTAACAATTTTATAGAAATTATAGTCATTTCAACATTTATTTCCAAGTAGATAATTTATGGATAACATGTCGTATGAGTGACCTTATACTGATTTATCACCGCGTCGCTAATTTAATGGAACACAATTTTTATACGGTTCTAACTTCTATAAAAATATAGACAAATTAATGCTATAAGCATCGTTTTGAAGATTAAATTTTGAAATTTTAAACTTGAATTTAAAAATACTTGACAGAGACTAAGATATTTAACCAAAAATAAAAATCAATGAGTCTTCGTTTTGACTGAATTTTTCATAACAACTATTTAAGCAAACAAAACTTTTGAAATATTTTTTGATTTTCTATCAAAATTGCTATGAGAAACATGATTAAGAAGAAAAAAACAAAGGTATGCCTACAAAAAAAAAATGCGAATGGGCCTGATTTGGACTTTCCAAGTCATAATAAAGTTATTTACTCTCTGTATGTTTGATCCTTCAAATGTTTATTTAGTTATCCTTCTACATTTACATGAGTGGGTAGCATCGGCTCAACGGAAAGAGTCGTGATTGTTTAGAGGTTCTTCTTACCAATTCGTTTAAAAATTTGAATTTACGCCGAATTAATGGTCAAAAAAAAATTTTCTTATCCAATTTGTTCCCCTGGTCACAGTTTTGTGGTTTATTCTGACCGACCAATTTTAAACAAAAATTATGTACCAGCGATTTGCACCTGCAAGTGTGAATTTTTGCAATAAAAATAAGATTTATATTTTCTTATATACATATAGCTATCTTTCAATGAGTTCTTTAAAAATAATCTGTAGCCTAGAAAATTTAATATGAAAAGCGTAATACAAACTGCTTACTTATGATACCTACAAATAATAGATTTTTCGCATAAGGATGGATTTGATCGGCCAGAAAAAAACCAACAAGCTCTGACCTGCGAGACCAGAGGGATAAGCTAAGAATTTTACCTTCTATTAGGCATAAATTTCATCCTTCGTCCATCATTTTTTTATTATTACCATTGTGTTTATGGCTATTTAGTGTAGAGGTAAAATTACGATCTTAAGCAAATTCCATCAAGAAAGTTTGCTCGTTTCGACTTATAATGAATTATAAGAGTAAAAATTAAATTTGCTTTAAGACGATGGGTATACTTAGTTTAGTAGCACGCCATTCATTCCATCAGAAATATTAAAAAAAGAAAAGCGTACGAAACACGTGACAGCTTATATGTGTAAGAGAATGTACGATTTTTTGATGAAAACATAAATTTGAATGTATAAAATTTTAATAAATTGCCAAAAATAATTTCCATTAAAGGTCAATATTTTTCGCCGTCATTTTTTCAGTTTTTGATGCATTAATGCTTTTCGGGAACTTGAAAATTATGTTAAGTCAGATATTTACACTATCGTTAGTCATGTTAAAGCACAATGAGTATTCGAAATGAATTCCTAAGCATGAAATATTCGTTAAATATTCTGGGTAGACTTTACATGTACCACCAATAATAAATGTTAATAAATGAAATAAGGCAGTTATTTATATAAGAGCATAAGGAAATTTTATAAAAAAATATCACAAGATTACATTGGAAATGTACTATAAATTTGTTTATTGTACTAAGGAATTTTTTTCTATGTTGTTTTAAGACTTTTCAACTGCGATCCTTTGAACCGTATTTGCATATTAGAACATTGTCTTCAGATATATGGTGTATGCCTATATGTACAAAATTTACAAAGCTCCTACATCTTATACTTCAGAAAGTGCAAGAAAACACACATTGACTACCAAGCTATTTCGTTGAATTCAAAGGATTCAATATACTTAAGAAACATAGCAAAAAATATGTTTCTTCAACCATTATTGTGCAATTTATTGTGATCTATGAGACTTAGTGGTACATTTGATGACAAACAGAAAATTATCTTGGTGAGAGCTTGTCATTGGCTACAAAATCATGTCCGCCTAATCTAATCTTGATTTGTGACTCTATCGCTTAAGTTTAGTGTAAGCCTATTAAATAAATAATTTTTTTAGCTTTGGAAATTGTTTTGATAAAAAACCTACTGTTGTTAAAAAAACAATTTTTTTCCATTCACAAGAAAACTTACAGTACAGATTTTTTTCCACTTTGTTTTTTCTCTAATACGAGTACGTTTCTGCCACAGCATGTTATGTTATTTACTTACTTACTGTTATTTAATAAGTCCTTTTAAAATTATTTTTTTATCCGCGCATTTGCTGGGTTTTGCAGTTTACTCAACGCATTGTAAATATGACTGCAGAGCTGTAAAGAAAATTAATTTCGAAAACTGTTGACTTTACTTCTATGTTCATATTATCCAATACTGACCCAAAAAAATAGGCTATCATCGTTTGATACCTTTTGCCATTGGCTGCTGATAACAAAATTTAGTTTTGCTAATTTTTCAGCGGAATTTAGAAAAAATACATTTGACATCCATTTGGGAGATATATTTACAAAATAATTAATTTTTCCAAGCTTTAACTTTGACTTAGTTAATATCGATGAGGACTTTTAAGTTGTTATCAAAAGTTGTAAAAAAAGATTTTGTATTGCTTCAAATAATTGTGAATTTAACCTCAACACTTGAAATCAATTAGAACATTTCTTAGCGCATTCTTTTACCGCTCTGCACAAACAATTCCATAAATTCTTACCTCCTGCGCTGCCTGACAGTCAGAAGTTTTCGCAGAAAAAACAAACAAAAAATGGAATTAATTTTGCGCAAATCTTCAGTGTATTTTCATTTTAACAAGTTGTTTTTAAAAAAATGTTGCTATATTAAAATTGAAAATGTTGGCGGTGTTCCTAAGCATTTCTTAATTTAATTCAATTGCAAAAATGTCATGAAATTTGAATAAAAAACAAATAAATAAGAAATTAAGTTTGGGTGACTGACGTGAGCGGAAACAGCAAAAAAGCATTAAGAAGTTGACGGAAAACTTTAGTGTTGCTTGTCCTTAAAATATCAAGAGAAATCAAAAAAATACAGATACTAAAATCTAAATCGAAAGCGAAAAAAAAATGATTTTTATTCTTTAGAACAAAGCATTAAAAGCAAACCATAGCCACATCACAAGCCAATCAAATTACGTTAAGGAAAATTTGTTGCGATTTAGTTTTAAGACATCTCAAACATAATTTTGAAACATTTGAGTACTTAAGTATGTCTCAGAAACAGCTAATCAAACGTCAAGATTCAATTTCAACTTTTTCTTTTCTTTGATAAATATTTTCTAAAGTGTTTCTTAAAAAAAAAACGTTGAAAAATATAGCCAAGAAAGAATTGCCGTCAAAAAAAGGTAGTAAGGAACATGTTTTCATTTGTAGAACCTCTAGGTTAGGTTAGGTAGGAGTGGCAGTCAGTTATGAAAAACCAACTCACTTAGACCAAATGTGATCCATATGTAGAACCTCAAAGTATTTGGCATTTTGTTAAACTGAAGTAGATACTAAAAATTATTTTTCGCACAGACACAGGCTACAATGTTCTTCATAGTTTAATATAATGTTTCAAATCAATTACTGCCACCTTTCAATGAGAATGAACTCACAAGCTCTTCGCACTGATTGCCACAAGTCTTCTTTATTTTTATGTCCGGATTGGCCAATCGCTTCTTTAACATCAGCGCAAGATTATGCCATCTACTCCAAAAGGTTGATCTTATTGTGTAAAAACCATGTTGTAGCTGTTTTTAAAGTGTATTTTGGGTTGTTATCCTGTTGGATGTCGTGCATTACTCTCTCGGAAAAAATCATTTTCATGAATATTGATAAATTTTATTAACTCCTTAATTCAGGAAATTTGACCAACGCCATACTAGGAAAAATATCTCCAAATCATCACACTTCCGCTACCATGTTTGATGGTCTTGACAGTGCACTACGGTGAAAATACCTTACATTTTGATCTCTTTCACATATTGTCCCACCAATTGCTTCAAATAAATAAATTTTGAACTTATCAGACCATATGATACTCCGCAATTTTCCTTAGGACAACAAATATGCTGAACTGTTTTCATCTTTGTCAATAATTGACAGTGGACAGACCACTTTCCAGCAACCTTCTATTGGTTGTTGAGGTTTCACCTTAAATGACTCTTTATTTGCTAGGAAAATCATAGATGATACTTGAAAGCTCATTGTAAAGCGGAAAAATGATAATAAATGATATCCTTATTAAAAAGAAGTTAAAAATGATTTTGAGTCGTATCATACCCTCAAAGTTATATTAAAATACTGACGTGATGGTCAAATTCTGAGAGTTGATTTGAAACCAAAGCGAAAAATTTCTTTGGAAATAACCCTCAGCGGCCAACAACATTCATAGCACCTTCATTCGCAGATTTGTATAATAATTATATCTGTGACCTGGTCTATGAAAAAAGGGCTTAGGTATCCAAAAATCATTTTCAACTTTTTTGCCGATTCCGATAGAGTTTGAGACGCTCTTTCATATGGTGAAAATCAAAAAGTCATAATTAGTTAAAAAGTTTACTTAAAATTAAGAGAAAGAAGAGTACAAATACAAAAAAAAGCTGATTTTTTTTTGAAAATCTGGTATAAGATGAGAGAGAGAGAGAGCGATTAAATCTTTATTCTGGACCAGACCTTATGACTTTTAACGAGATTTTTGGATGCAAGTGCCTAAATTAAGTATTGTGTACAACGATTTTTAAGATAAAAAAACCATTACTTAATGTCAGAAAACCATTACTAACAAGTTTTTGTATTTCTTTCGTTGGGCCTTGTTCCACGTCTGGTTCGAGAACATCTCCACGAACCTTCACCTTACGTTTCTTTGGTGCAAATTTCTTTTTCGGTAATGGAGGCTCACGTTTCTTCTATATCAACTCTTGTTTTGGCAATGGAGCTACATTATCTGCTTTACTTTTATTCAGAAATAAGCAGCCTATATTTTCAACACTCATTTTTCTGCAGAAGAAATTATTATATTAACGTAATAACGAAAAACAGCCACATAGTTAGCCACAATTCAATGCGGAGAAAAGGGAACAGCTAACGAGAAACTGACAAAGCGAGTTACCTTTAACATCATTTCATACCATAGGTGTCATATAACCTGATAATCCTATTGGCCTAAAAAGACACAATATTTGTTTTATATAAATTGAGGACTAATATGCTGTACAAGACTTGAAGATAGCACTTCTAACGACAAAGATATCTAGCAAGCAACAAAAAGTCCCAGAACAGATTTTGTGCACATACCAACAAAATCCAAAATTAAAATATTTAGCTTTAGAAAAAATATTTGTTGCATCAGAAAGAATTGTCGTTACGGTTATTTCTAATTATAAGAAGGTTCTACCTGTTTCACGAAAAAAGAATTCAGGCAGAAAACCAGAATTTTCTAACCCAAAGGTAGCGGCGATGGTTGAGCGCCTTTATAAGCAGAATCCCAACACCTGAGTGCGAGATATGGCGGCTAGAGCAGGTACATCAAAATATACTGTACAAAAGATAAAGGAGAAAAATAAGCTAAGGACATATATAGTTCAAAAAGTACCAGACCGTTCTGATGAAAAGCAGTTGATGGCTCCGATGCGAGCCCGAAAATCGTATGAAAGGTGCCTTACTTTATTTGATTGCTGTGTTGCGGAGGATAAAACATACGCTAAAGAAGATTTTAAGCAGCTACCTGGGCACGAATACTATAGATCACCAGAAAAGGGGCATTTCGAAATTTCCGAAACAATATATGGTTTGGCACGCCATATACATCTGTGGTCTCAGAAGCAGCATTTTTGTTACGCAGGGCACAATCAATTCCAAAGTTTATATAGATGAGTGTCTGGAAAAACGTCTTATACTATTTATTCGTGCACATGAGGGTACCGTGATGTACTGGCCTGATTTAGCAACCTCTCATTACTCTGAAGCTAATAATGAATTGGTCAAAGTAAAGACATCAATTTTGTACCAAAGATAGCAAATCTGCCAAACTGCCCATAGATTCGCCCAATTGAAAGATATTGGGTTCTAATGAAAAAAGATATTCGAAAGAGTGGTAAGACTGCAAAAAATTCACTAGACTTCAGACTTAAGTGGAAAAGATCCTGCCGTACTATCGATAAAACAACTGTGCAAAATTTAATGAAGGGCCTTAAGAAAAAAGTAAGAAATTTTTATAGAAAAAAAAAAATTGTTACTTATTTTTTAGTTATTTATATTCTGAACTCTAGCCATTATTAATAAAAAACGAAAAAGGACCAAAAAAATAACTGTGTATTTTTTTATATCTAAAAAGCAAAACGTAAGTTTTTTCTGGGACAGTCCTTAGGTTTTCTATATTATTTACATGTAAAACTAACTACATATTTTGTTATGGCGGCACCTCTTTAAATTGAGCTAAATAATATTTCATCATATCATAAACTTATTTTTTTCCATGCCAACAACTAATAAATAAAATAAAAATCTGAATCATCCTCAACAACATTTTTCAATTCTTAACCCTTCCAACAGCAGTGTGATGAGTTTTTGCATAATTTATTCCACCCAATTGATTTAACATTTAAATTAAATTTTGTTAACTTCTGTGTTTTTTTTTTTGAGTTGATCTTTCTTTTCTCAATATATCGTGCGTAGTTAAGTATATAAAAAATTGTTGTCAAAGGACCCGTTTTAAGAAATGAATACTATAAATAATGTACATTTTGTGCAAGGAGTCAAAGGAACATTCTAAACAAAAAGTAAAGTTTTCAATTGAAAGCAAACGAAGAGGACGCACATAAAGTGCTGGTGAGACGAAAATGTGCAGTTGGTTCATTCTGTTGAGTTGATGGAATGTAAGTTTTACAATGTACGCTATTTACTGAATAATATCTTCAAAATATATCAATGTATGGAAGATAGCTGCGGCCCATCTAAGAACTATTTCAGTCCAAGTTCCATTTGATATCTTTCACATAAGACGAACTCAATGCAAAAATGCAACTTTTGACTGAATCTTTGAAATATTTTCAAGAATTCTTGCCTTAAAGGTATTTGGACTAGTTAAAAACTACGAAGCAGCTCCTTAATTTTGATATTTGCAGCTACTATATGCTCTTAAACGAGCTAAAATTGTATAAAAATATACACTACATAAAATATAATTTATGTACATATAGAGCGTATAAGAACCAAATTAGAATTGAGATGGTCTTTAGGATTATTAAGTCCTCTAAGAGGGGCAAACTACCAAGAAAATTTGATTCTTTTTAATAAAATGTAACGTAGTTCCAACAACAACAACAAAAAAAAACCTCTTGACATGTGCCAACATTAAACTCAACTTCCATGAAATGACCCATATGTTTTGCGGCTTGCTACTCCAAAAGCCCTTCGTGCTATATTTATACTAAATGTGTCACTGGCAGAAGTTTGTAGTTCTTAAAATGTTTTCGTTTAAATTTACCACGTACTGAAAAAGTTGCCTTGGTGTCATGTGGTAAAGGACTAAGCAAGATTTTTTTTTTCAGTCATTCGCATAAGCTCAAGTACACCTACTTAATGTTCATGTTATTTATTCTTAAGTTTCTTAAATTTTTTACTCATTTGATAAATTCCAAAACATTTTTTCACAAAACTTAACTCAACGTTAGTAATGATATTTTTCATAAAGTACGAATCACTTTTTGAACAAAATGTAAGTACAATATGAGTACAGTAATAATGACGCCGCTTAGCCAAAAAAGTTTTTGTACATCATTCCCTTTTTTTTATTTATTATTCACTTCAAGGAAGAGGTACCCTTAAGGCTGTCAGACTAAACAGTTTCTTATCTTGTCATCTTCCTTTTATGAACAACTTTTCTACTTTGTAACTTTTTCTTGACAAAAAGTTGACAACAATAAAAATGGATAAAAAGAAAAATAAAAAAATGTCTCAAAGTAATTCAAAAGAGAATTGTTAGGTTGTAAAACATATGCTGCATCTCCATGGACATTTGTTTTCAAACCTTTTAATAAGAAATTTTTTTGTTATATTTCGAAGGATATTAATTTTTCAGTTTGAAAAAGAAACTTTTTAGTCTAACAAATTTAGCGTTGCTATAGTAGTTAATGGAAATATAAAGAGTTAATGTAAAGAGTTAACGACGTTTAAGTGAATGTTGAATTCCTTAACGTCGACGTCATTATAAGGGGGTACCACATCGTGTTATGGTCACACCATCGAGGTATATCCCTTTTACAGCTTTGTTTCAATGATTTTTGTGAATAAAAGGTATTTGTTATATGAAGAACGTTTCTAATCGTAATCTACCTAAATTCAACCATATTGCGTATATATTTGACTTGTTGCCAATAAATAAATATTGATTTCAGCCACATATATATTAAATTCAATGCATGACATATTATCAATAAATAACAAAAAAGTGCAATATGTAATTTATTGTCAAAATAAGTAACATCCTCATTTTATTAAAATAATTTTTCTTGCAATCGATTGCCGCATGCTTATCTCCGTTGATTTATTACAATTCGTGGTTTTCATTGCAGCCTTATCACATAAAAAAAGTCCCCAATAGTATAGTATCAGCAATTTAAGGTAAAGATTATCATTGACATTGAGTAGGGTTAGGTTGAATGTTTCAACAAAATCTCGACAACTTTTAATGTACATTTTAATTAATATTACGCATATAACATAAACATATCAATTTATATCCCCCCCCCCCCGATTGATGGACCCAACTTTATTCCATTTACTTTTGCTCTAAGTGCTTTCGTTAATCAATGGATTTCGTTTATTTATTTGTTCAAACAAAAATTAATCCATTAAATTCAACTGCTGTTTAATTGATGTTTAGTTGGAAGGTGCTATAAAATTCAATGTAACTGAAAAAACAGTGGCGTATTATGGAAAGTTGTGATAGCCATGGAATGAGGAAAAACAATCACAAAAGGTTCCTTGAATTTTTATAAATTAAAGCTTATTTCTTATAATACCTCTATATATTGAAATATCTATATCTATTAAAATCCAAGGAAACAATTGTAACGATTAATAGACAAAGCAAATATTTGGTACTTTGGTTACTTTGAAAGCTGCATTACTAGTAGACACTTCCGACTTGGCTCAGATAAAGTTTTGGTGAGGTTGCTCTTATTCATAAAAAAGTATTACATAATTAAAGAATATTTGTAGTTAGAAAAGACGCAGGAAAATACGAAAACATGCTATGAGTAACCTGAATAAAACAACACAAATACAAAATCGTCAATTTTCGCAGATAATTATTAATCCAATCCGTTGATATTTGTACATAAATTGGGAGAGTAACCGATATAGAGGTTGCTGCCATCTTCATCTTAGTGCACCCATCTTGTTATCGAAAAAAAAGTTATAGATTTCGATAGCTCCCAATAGACCCAAAGTTTTATTTTGGACTTATACTTCATGATATTAAATAAAAAAAACTTAGAGATTGACTTCAAAAAGACTTTATAAGTCACATTACTTTTGTCCTATAGCTCGGATAAGAGCATAGGGCTTAAAAAAAATTTCTATAGCTATGTCGTTCACTGGCTCATTGTGTTCGGCTGTATCATTTCAATTTTATGACACATCACTTTCTATCACTCTGCGATTCGATGTTCTGGGTATTTCTCTCCATCGATCTTTGTGCGGTTTCTATTATAGCACTGACCGACAGGTTTCCCTAACGTCAATTGCCAGCGTCTCAGCATGATATCAGTTGAGATTCGAATATCATTGGTAGCAAAATGAAGTTCGTAATTTGAGTTCAAGTGGGGCCACCAAATACTTAATATCAATTGCATGTAGGAATGTATCAAGGCTTCCATTCATCTTGCTAGTATGCCTTTCTTTCCTGATCACTAAGTCGAGTAAGGTTGATTTGCATATCAGACGATTTTCACGACAACAGGGCACTATAGTTGGCATAAGCCAGTTCTTGAAGATGACCACAAAAGTTCCATTGTATTTCATGATTCTCAGTAAGATTATTTTATTAATTAATTAATTTAATTATTTATTAATTATTTTTCTTACAAAAGATGAAAAGCAAAAAGATGCATTCATGAATGTTGTTAAAGGATTCCAAATTTTTTGGTTATCATCACGGATGCATATGTATGCATATGTTGCGTATGATATTATAAATAGTCTCAGTAATAAAGAAGCTGCAGTAGTACACAAAATTGCCTGGGATAAAATCCTCCTTGGCAAAAATGTTTCAATGCGACTATGTAGGCTAGACAATATCCATGGTTTTCGTAGTTTCTTAAACCAAAAACACTGGAATATCAGAATTTTTCTTAGAAAAATTAAAAACTTTGATCAGCAAATTGTTTTAACTCAACACAGCATAGCGTGCCATCGATCATCTTATTTATTTACTACTCGAAAACTAGTAGACTTACAGAAAAATCGAGTAAGCTCAAAGAAAAGAAGCATTTGCAGCATTTCTTTTACAAGTCTAAAAGATTTTTAAACAAAAATTTATACATGTAATAAAAAACTTTAAGTGTTGGGTAACAATTTACACTGGGCTTGTATGAGAACCACGCCTACTAATAGTGTTTCGCGAAATTTTTGTGTGGTCATACCTTGAAGCAAGTATAGCTGCCATATTAAATTTTATAACAATTTCTTCATTAATTCTCTTATAACAACGTATTAAAACTTTGTGGGCATTGCCACGCCTTTCAAGAAGTTTTGTCAGTATATAGGCAAAAATAGTTTGTAAGGATGTACACACCTACGTTTTCAATTGCAACTTCTATTTGTTTTACAATAGATTTCATAAATTGCGGGCTGTGTCCCGCCCCTATTAGTGTCTAAAAAACTTGAAACTTAGCTCCTTCTTAATTTTGGTTTCATAAGTACATACATTCAAACAACATTAGCTCTTCTAAGAACAGTGGATAGATAATACATTGTGCTCTCGTTTAATATTTCACATTTGCTAATCGCAACATTAACAACCTCATTATTTAGATTACGCATATTCTAAAATAAGTTACTTTTAAAACACTTCGTCTGGTCCAAGTGTTAGTAGCAATGTCACGCAGAAAGTGTGCAGGAAAAATTTGTTGTGGTTGTCTTGCTACAAAAAATCCTTAAAAAAACCCCAGAAGTGGGCAATTTGTTGTGTGAGACATTTATACCAAAGTATTTATGTTAAGCTACAAATAAAGATTCTTCACATAATATAACTCCACTGAAACGACACCTTTGGCTACGCTCATGTTTCACACATCCTTTAATGGGGCAAATAAAAAGCCGCATAACGTTCAATATTGATTTTCAAAGCGTTTCAATTGCCTTCATCAGCGTCGTTGATGTCAATAATGTTTATGATAATGGAATGATTTTCCATGAATCATGCAAAATAATTAGATATATTTATTATTTATTTATGGTATGTGGAAGTCTGCTTCTCGGTTCTGTTTTGTATTGTGACAACATTTAGTCATTTGTTATGATTATTTGTTTTCCTCTTTTTGTAAAAGGAAATTAATGTGCCATAAATTGTAAGCTACTTAGTTTACAATAAAGGAAAAATTTAAAACTCAAACACGTGACCAACATTGAATTATCTTTTTTTTATGTTGCATAAGTGAGGCCTCGATATCCTAGTTGCTAGTAATTTCAAGTTATGAGTTTGTTTTATATCAAATGTATATGCATATCGCTTGAAAGCCCTTCTTCGCAAAAAGTAGTTACAATTTTCTATCCACAGACATATATTAAATCAACTTCTGATATTATTTTTAAAGCATAACTTTAAGCAGGATACACTTCCAAAGGAGTTTCACGCTGTTTATGTTAAACTCATAATTTTAACTTGGAAATGGCTCAAACTCTGTTAGAGGTACTTTTTATCCCTTCAATTAATTTTTGCAAGAAATCAATTTGCTCTAATTTATTTGATTCTTCTGCTTTAAGGGATTACCAGAAATTTTGATATCAGTTTACTTAAACTTATTACTTATATTTTTTATTTATGTATATCCTTTGAGCGAGATGATAATGCAGATTTTGAAAACGTGTTGTACAGAAGTGAGAAATTTTTTTATTAAGAAATACAAAATCACTACAGACTTGAATAGCGGTTATAAAGTGAAAAAATACAAGTAAATGTAAATGAATTAAATCATTTCATATTAAAACATTTTCCAGGACAACTGAGATAAAGCGATAAATTGTTTTCGTGTCTTTGTTTTTTTGTTATTAGACATTTGTGTCTAAACTGCTGCTTATCGTGGCTATGAATAAATCAAACGTATTAATACGCTGTGGGTGTAAAGAAACTCAAAGCGCTACCGCATTTTCATCCGCACATTGCTTACTTAGGCAGCAATAATGAATGCAATAGCAGGATTTTTACTGTATACACTAATGTACTATTAAATATAGTGCTTTAGCAAACTCAATATCAAATATTATTGTCATGTGAATAAACTCTGCATGAGTTTTTAGTTCATTGACTATTTTCTAACTCATAACAAATGTAAAATGTAGACATACAAATTAGAAATATTCCCACATATTTGAGTCTTCAATTCCTTCAATTCACAAACTTAATTGTGATTATATGAGTTTAGTGCTGAAATTCTTAAAGTTAAAATAAGACATATTCTTAATGATACCATACTTTTCATAAGAGCCCAATATCTTTCCATTGGGCGAAGCTCTAGGCAGTTGGGCGGACTTGTAATTTTTGGAACAAAATTTATCTTTTTACTTGCATACCATTCTATCGTAGCTTTAGAGTAAAGAGAGATTGCTACATCTGGCCAGAGCATCACGGTACCCTTATGTGCACGAATAAATAGTAGAAGACGTTTTTCGAGGCACTCGTCTATATAAACTTTGGAATTGATTGTGCTTTGCGTAACAAAAAATCTGCTTCTGAGACTACAGGTGCATATGGCGTGCCAAACCATATATTGCTTCGGAAATTTCGAAATTTTTTTTTCTTTACATTTACTAGACACATGCCCCTTTTTTGGTAATGTATAATATTAGTGCCCAGGTAGCTGCTTATATTGATTTATTTGTTTTTCCTTAGCGTTAACAAATAAAGGGTGTTTTTCTAAATGCACAAAGGACAAGTTTCGACCGAAAGATTGGATCACATTTTTCGGATTATTTTCAAACAATTTGTGTAGATTTTAACTGGTGGGTTTGAAAGATCTATCTAAACTAAAGTCAATTGGCTGAAAAGCTAACTATCTGTCACGCTTGCGCTAGTGCTACATATTGATTTTTTTCGATTTTTTTGAAACTTTCAACGACTTTTTCAACAGTTTTCAACCTTTTCAAATCAACAATATTTTTCGAATTTTTCAAAGCTTTCCAGCATTGTTCGAAACCACTTGAGGGAACCCTTGACTAAGAGAACTACTCGATCGAGGGTACTGCAAAAATTTTTCCATTGACTATTCTGTAGATGGAACTTACGATCTTATGAGTGCTGAGTAGAGGGAACTCATTAAGTTTAGGCAAAAACGGATCCTGTTATATTTGTGTCGCTTAGCGATGAACAGGTTTTCATTATATTTGTGTCGCTTAGTTTGCTTCATTTAATGAAATTAGGAGAATTTTCATTTACAAAGAGAGTTGTGCGGTTGAAGTTAAGGTTGAATTATTTAGTTTAAGCCAGTAAGTGATTCAGGATATAGACAAATAAAATAGATAACAAAATCACTTATAATGAAGTTATTGTTAAGGTTGACAGGCTGATACTGCTGAGGGGGAAGAACAAGAAAGAAATGGCCAAAAATCTGAAGTTACGGCAACGGATGTCTTTCGAATTTTTATAAATCGATAGAATGCACGGAGGAGAACACTAACTCTTTTGAATACGTGAAGATGCTACAAAATAGAGAAGAGACATATTTAGCTGTAGAAAAATCGTTACAAGTTGGTGAAAAACAAAATATGTACTATGAATGAGTTTTTAAAAAATAATTTGTATTAGACATATGCCATGTAATGTGAGATGTTTAAACTGAAGTTAGTGTTATTTATTTGTTTTTTTTTATTGATTCCTGAATTTAATATTTACAAATATGCATCTAAGTATGCAATACAATGTGAAATAAATAGTTGTTTTAAATTAAAATCTACGAGTTAATTTTCAATTTCGATTGGTTAGAAGGGAACGGCTCTGCACGAATTAGTTCCCTCAAACGCAAGTGCTCTGTATATCGAAGCTTCGACACTTATCAACGTTTTTCGAAATTAACAAAATTTTTCAACATTTCAATAATTTTTCTTCCGATTTTTTCGACGTCGTCAATATTTTCTAACATTTTTCGTCATATTATAAAATTTTCAACTTTTCCAAACTTTTTCAACTTTTCGAACATTTTTCAACTGCATTTTACCAACATAACGAAATGTCGCACATAATGCTACGAAAGCATAAATCTTTTCAGTATCAAATGCAATATGGCAAATAATCTCTTTGAAACAAAAAAGCGTAAAACGCATAATATCTTCAATAATACTTATTTCCTATTTTGCATATATATGAGTGAATTTAATCAAAATTAATTTTATCTGCTCAAACGAGTACATCTTATATCTTTTTGATGATATGAAATAAAGTTCTTTGTAAAAAAATAAAGATTAAATGCAGCCTCGTTGCCATGTCATCCTGTGCCATTGTTGTTATGTAGAAATTGGTAACAATAAGAGCGTAAAATACCCCATTAAAAAAAAGTAAAAGTCAAAAATCATGTTTGTTGCCCAGTTACATAGCGATATCCAAAAATATCGTTTGAAAAATTTGCCTTAAGACTTAGAGACATTATTTCAATATTGATTAAGGCTGGCAGCTCTAACAAAAGTTCTTCACAAATATTATTATAAAAAATAGCAATAGCCTGCAAAATGGATATGGATATCAAATATTAGTTTAGCTACAGAATTTTACTCGTAATCGTAGCCTGAAGTTATCTTGAAAGCAAGGCACAAATTATGTATAGTCACATTCTATGAAAATATGATGATATCTCTATTTAATTAGCCTAAATATGTATGTATGTATGTATGCAAAAGAAATTGTGATTTAATGAGCACATGATTTACAACAAAATCGACGAAAAACCGTTTAGTTTTTTTTGGTAAAGGAAACCTTCTTATAATAAGACTTCACTAAGTAGTGTTTGAATGGTTTGAGTGTGCCGAAAAACATTTTTTTTGAATCAGCCTTTTTTGTATCTACTATATATGAGTCGCCAACTTCAAAACATCATAACTCAATAAAATTTTATCATAAGAAGAATTGAAAAATATTTCGAGGCTCTACTCTTACCCAGGGATCAATGTCTTAATGACGTGCCAAAAGCCATGCAATTCAAATAAAAAACGTGAAATTAGTCATCTAGTCGCAAGACTCTTTAAGTAACAAGCAGTTGCTTTTACAGACAATATACGGCAGACCTTATTTTTCGAATTAATTGCTTGATATTTGATATTTTTACACAAACGTTTGCTCTGAATCCAATTAAATAAGAATTTTTTCAATTAATTGAACGATCGCCGTTTTACCTTAAGTTTTGTTAACAAGAAAAACGTAACCTTAAAAAAATTCCCTGTATTAATATCAAACCTTCAATGGCAACAAGAAGTGTAGTTATTTTTAAAATTTTTTAATGTCAATAGGCAAATTTTTTATTTATTATTTATTTAAAAATATATTAATTGCAGACCGCTGCATCAGCATGATAAAACAAAAAATCGCATAAGATCCGAGTAATTTTCAGAAAATAATTAAAATTAGAATTGATTGTGATACTTGGTTGCAATATACCCATTATGTAGATAATTGGTCTGCTATTTAAATATTTCAAAATTAAAAAAGATGCTATTACGACAATAAGGATAATTATTAGGAATTACTATCCTTGATGTCGTCAAAGGTTCTATTTTATCGTTTGCTATATTTTTTTCGTATTTCAATAAATTTTTCGCAACATTCGCTTTCTGAATTTTTGTAACTTTTTAACAAAAGGTTAATTATACCCTACACAGAGGGTAAATTCACTTTGTCATTGCGTTTGTAACGCATAGAAGGGGGCGTGGCAGGTATGGAAAAGTGTATATATTATTGATCAGCGTCACCACCTGAGTTGATATTGCTGTGTCCGTCTGTCTGTCTGTTTGTCTGTGTGTCTGTCTGTTTGTCTGTCTGTTTGTCTGTGTGTCTGTCTGTTTGTTTGTCTGTCTGTTTGTCTGTCTGTCTGTCTGTCTGTCTGTCTGTCTGTGTGTCTGTCTGTCTACCTGTTTGTCTGTCTGACTACCTATGTGTCTGTCTGTTGAAATCATGTGTACGGGAAGACTAAGAAAGCTAATTCATTGAAATTTGACACATAGGTCACACCTTCTTACAAACTGCTACTATAAAAAAATGGGCGAAATTGGTTCACGGCCACGCCCACCGCCCATACTCTATGCAAATATACCCCTGCACATTTTGAAAAAAGTGGCTTCGATTTTTATTAAACTTGGTGATTTGGTGAACATGTGAACAAAATTAAGATTGGGATAGGTTGCAAATGCTTTTAAAAGGGCGTGGTACAGCCCTTAATGTTAACTTTTTTATCGCCAAGATATTGTGATGATATTAAGTACACGGATACAAATTATAAAAATTTTGAGTTGTGTTTAAAGTGGGCGGAATTGGAAAAGTGGGCGTGGCACTTTTCAACAATTGAAAATTTTGATTTCGTATATCTCACAATTGGCACACACGATTTTCATGAAAATTTTAAGTAATTAATTTTCAATGTATTTTTAACATTAATTTAGAAAGTACTTTCAATGCAGTGTAGGGTATGTGAGTTTCGGCCTGGCCGAAGATAGCACCTTAATAGTTTTTTTTTTAATTTATGTTTTTGCATGGCAATATTTTTATTAGTTTTTAAGTTCTGAGAAGAAACATTGTTAATTTACTGAGTTTGCGGCTGAAAATGAAAGACCTTCACAATTTTACAGCAGTATCAAATTTTCTTAGCTTAATAATTTTGGGACTATTTTAGTTATGGGGAACCAAGAGGTCAGTTGAACGAACATAATCTTTGTTTTCAATTTTTTTTGAATCTTACGAATTCAGTGCTTGGGCAACTCAAGTGGAAACATATTTAACCCGGATACCTTTCTTTGGTAAAAACTTAAGCTCCAAGAGATATATAAATTTCAAATTAAGAGTTCATAGCAAAACGTCCATTTAATTTTTTGTTTGCATTTTAATAGAATCGAAAACTTTGTTTTGATTGAAACCAAATCATCGAAAAAATTATTTTCAAAATGTTGAAAATTCTGATTTATTTCTAATGGTAACTTGTAGCAAAATGAGATAAATCTGTTTTTACAATAATTTTTAAGTCATTGTCTGGTTATAGATGTAGGATTGAATATTTTTTGTATAAGAAAAATTAGCAACTATAAATAAAGTTTAAAACGATTTTCTTAAGTGCAAAGAAAATATCCTTCAAAAGGATATACATTTAGTTCACTGCAAAATATAACTAGTAAAGTGATTTAATTTAAAAAAGTATTAAGAAAAAAACTTTTCGGAAGACAAAGCTACAATTACTAGATGTTTTAAATAGTGGACAAAATATATTCATTTATTTAATTTTTAGTTTATGTACAGGAGACAATTTTAGGCCTGAACAAAAATCATATCGATTGATGTATCGATAGAAAAACAACGCTGTCTAACATCCCCTTTGTAAGAATTAACAAGAACATTGTGAACTTGCTTTGGGGGACGAGCCAAAAAATAGGCACTTAAATTGTGTGCATGTGTTTTTGTTGCTGGATGTGTACATGTGCGTGCCAAGGCGCACATACACATTGTTTAATGCGTCACGAAATGTGTATATTAAAATTTTTTATTTCCTTATATTTTGATTGGAATGAAAAAATATAAATTTTGAACTTTTTTTTTACCTTAAAGTTCATATGGGTTTGTTTTACAGAAGTACATTAAGGTGGTTCATTTGAGTATTACATTCTTTTAGTTAAGACAGATCAGATAATATTCTATTAAAGTTACAGTTTAAAACTTTTCATTTTAATTACAAGATGATACAAAACTTGATATCAAGCGGAAGTAATGAGACCTCAAGGGCTATCTAAATCACTCCCAAGTATTTTTAGCGATTTTCAATAGCTTTATGTATTTTTCTAATTTTTATTCTAAATTCATGCTTATGGTAGTACAAAAAACAGCTTAAGCGCATGGTTTTATTTTCCAAAATAACTGACAGACTGACCAATCTGATCCAAAATTATAAGGTAAGGTCAAAAAGCGCCAAAAAAAATAACTGAATGTAAAAAATAGCGAAAATCTAGTTTGAACTATATTTATATTGATCTTGTAAAAAATTATTTTATCGCATAATAATTCAAGAAACATTGACTAACTACACAAAACAATTAAATAAAACTAAAAGAACTGCAAAGACTTTGAATACAAATGCGCTGGCATCATTAGTTTTTGCGGTTCCTGCAATTTTTTACTTTGCGGTTTGAAAATTGGTTTTTTTGATAGGTTTTTTTTTATAAAAAAATGTATGTTAGAAATTTTTTTAACAGAGCAGTGTGTAGAGCTGAGGGTGGTGGGAAATGTATTGCACAAACCATGCAATACACTAACCGAAGGCTACCGTTGTAAGCTTCAGAGTGTGTCAATTCACTAAAACCCACACCTTTTTCTCAGGCCTCCATCTACCCTGGGACTGCATTAGCATTGCTTTGGGTTAGGGCACATGATTTGTCCTTTTTGCTGAGAACGCTCTCAGTAAAACTTGCAACTGCATTCCAGTTTTCTTCGCTCTGCAGCATACTTTCAATCACGTTGTCAACAGAGCACTGGCCGACTGATTCCTGCAAGGATGCGCGTTCTTTGTCTCATCTACTGCAGTTGAAGAAGGTATGCTCTGCGTCATTTTCATCAGCGTCTCCATATATACAGAAAAGGTGTTCTGCTTTGCCCATACGGTGTAGATACTTTTGGAAGTATCCATGGCCCGATAAAAACTGAATGAGGTAATAATTTATCTCGCCAAATTCTCTCTCGAACCATCTTCTTATGCAAGGGATCAATATTTTGTCCACCTGCCGCTGACTTCCGAGCGATATCGCTCATGCGATTTAGAGAGAGTTTCCTGCCTTGCGTCTGCAGAAATTATGGTCAGATTTCCTTCCTTTTTTGCCTCACAGACAACGTTCGCTGGCTAGTAGGTCAATAGGGATAACCCCACTTATTACTAGCACAGCCGTTTCGGAGACTTTATAAATGTCAAATTATGCTGACCCTCAAAAGAAGCGCTGTAACCTACCAAAAAAAGAAGAGAAAATTAAAAAAAATTTAAAATGCTCAAATCAAATCATTAGTTTTCCAAACATTGTCTAACCAGTGTATAATTTCTATAATTGACATTTGCCATAATTGTTTTCTCTGCTGACTTTCATCATTCTTGTAATTATTTGTATCACTTACTTGCCAACCAATTCATTTCTGTCAACATCAAGGTTGCCATAGCTATCGTTTCCAACGTAGCCATAATTATTGTAATTAAGATTGCCATCAAAAGCATCACCACAAATAACAACTTTATTATAATGACAATTTTGATCACTATTTTAATGGCATGACGCGTTATTCAATTAAACACAACAGGACATTTAAGTACAGAGCAAGAACGTTATAATAAGGCTGGCATAAAAAAGTGATGCCACACATACAAATATAGGCGTATACTTGCAATACATTTACTTCTGATATCCTTTCTATATTTATGTATATAATTGCTACCAATAGCTTAAAAGTATTTACACGTTGATTTCACACAATTAACACCTTATAGTCAGCCCGCCCCCTATTATTTTTGCAAATGTCAATGACAACAAATTAATGCCATTACTCTTTGGATCGCTGTCTGTCTGTCTTTTTTGCCTTTTAATTTATGCGAATATTGGGTAAGAGTATAATTAAATGCTTGAAGGAATCTTTTGGTTTTTGATTTCCAAACCATTGGAGTGGGTGCTCGTATTAACTTAAGGCGCATTAAATCATTTCGATTGTTGTGGTTTGTGGTTTTCTGAGTATTTGACAGTTTAGTTCAATGGTATTTCAAGTTGTGCTCCAAAATGACTGACACTTAATTAACTTAAGGAGTGGCTACAGTTATTGCTGCTTCTTAGGGTAGTTACTTAATGGTTTTTAGTTTTTTTCATGCTCATAAAACTATGCAACAAATTGGAAAAAAATGATTACAATAATTAAAATGTTCAGTTTTTTGTGATGATTGCAAAATTTTGTTTATTATATTTATTTGAAGCAATCACACGCTTTTCTAAGTATATATAGTTAAAATGCATTTCTTTTTGCACTTCTAACTATTAATTCCAATAAGAATTGCTAAAGAATTATGTTGTTAAATAAAATTTTAATTTAAAAAGCAGAACAAACACAAAAGGCCACTTATAACAGATTATGCTGCATACATCATGGCGCTTAGCCAACAGCAACGTTAACACGTTTTAGCTCTCTATAATTTTTTTTCTCTTCTGTTTTCATTGAATTTAATGACCCATCGTCATGGGTGGTGTGCAAATTCTTCGTGTGCCTAATTTGCTTTAATTTTGTACCAAGAACTCAGCTCATTTTAAAAGGTATGGGGTGGGTGTGTTTAAAGTACTGTCATCTTGAGTTTGCGCCTTATTGTTTTTGCTATTAAGTTAATACGAGTACATGGCACAGATTCTTTTTTTATTATTCGCTATTACACTTCCACTAAACATAAAAATTGTTCTGCTGGTTGTACTTAAATTCACTGATGTAGCGCTGATTTTTTTTTAACACTCTTCAGCTGTAGCTCATTCTTCAACATAATGAATGGCATAGTTGACCTTGTGCGGGTAGTAAAATGACGAAAAATTAAAATCATTAATTTTATAGTGTTGATTATCGTCGCAGCTGCTGTAGAGAGGGACATTTAAAAGAAACACGGACCACAATTTTCTATAGCTTGCTGGAACAAAGTGTTCTTTATGAATTTTTGATTTTTGATTTCAAAAGCTAATGGTTCGAAACTAATGTCAACGATTTCTTAGCAAAAATCAATCACTTAAAAATACATTTAAGAGATACGTAGACCACAAAATTGTGTGTGAAATTGATGATTTTTAAATATGAATTTATATTAAAACTAAGACGATATATAAGGCCATATTCCAACTATACTTAGACGCTGTGTTGTCTGGTCTTGGCATCATTGATTGTACTGATTTGCAACTGAACTTATTTCCTTTGCAAATACTCAAGTAATCATTCAGAGTAACCACTTTATTCATGCTTAATGGATACTAAAGTAATATCTTTCAAATGATGTACTTTTCATGACCGAAATTGATATAAGTAGTTTGCTATTGTCAAAGCTGCTCAATGTGATAGTATTATGGTCAATTTTGATCTTTTCATTGTAAGACTATTGCTAGTTTTTCAAATTCACTCCTTTGTCTTTCGAAATGTTTCTTTAGTTTCGTGAATATACGAGTATTAGTGTGTTTTGTATTTTAACCAAATTGCTGCATGTTCCGCCCACAGGCTTTCTATAGAATAAGGTCCACCCAGTAGTTGTTGCGACTATTGTCATTGCTGCAGATGTTAGAGTTGTTGTCCTTGTGCATGTCTCAAGTCCTGACTTTTGCTTTATTGCTGTCACAATCATTGTTAGTTGCTGGCATTGTTGTTGTCTTGCTGTCATCCTAGTAGTTGTTGTTGTATTTTTATTATTCAACACCGCAACGGATTCAGCTGAATTTGCGTTTTTATTTCTAATCTCATGGAAATATTTTCTTTGTTCTTTTTTGTTGTTGTTGTTATTGTTTTTGATTAGCAGTCATGCCATTCATTATGAAGGTTGCTCTTTTTTGCCAACAGATGTCGCGCATTCAGTGGCTTATTAGTCAAATATTAAGTGACATTTTTTGTCACATTTCATTAAATTGCGCATAAAAAGAAGACAAAAATTCGCTAACTTAAATCGATTGGCTTCTGTGCCTTTTATACATTAGGGTGGTTAAGGTTTTTGGGGGGAAAAATTTGAGTAGTTAATTTTTAGCATATAATAGGGTGGCTCTAAATGCAAGGGTGAATTATTAGGAAATTTGAGTTCATCACTATTTGACGCAGAATTTCAATGAAAAAATGCTCAGTAACACGCCTGGCGTATAAGAAATAACTGAGATTTTGAATATCGTCTTAAATTAAAAATGAGTTGACCATTTCTAATGTTCAATTTTAGACATGAAGCAGTTATTATTTCTTTATTCAAACATCGTATAGTATTCAGCGCTTAATCATTGCCCCCCCCCCCCCCCCTCCCCCCTTGCCTATCCTTCAAATGAACTCTTCTGTCTTGGCTTTCTTATGCAAGCACTTTAGCCAAATTAAGCTCATAGCACCACCTATCGGTAAGGGTAGCACAACGTCTGCCATTCCACATAAAATAGTTAAAAAAATTAATGAGAATTTGAGAATAAAAAAAATTCTCAAAAGAAAGCTCCCTAATATAAGTACATTCCTATATGCCATTTATAATTATGTCGTTAGTGAAATTCCAAATCAAATCACAAAGACATAATTAAGTAAATTAACCAGCTTAGAGGTTTTTGCTCTTAATAAAATGCCTTATGAAGGGTCAAATTTGAAAATTATAAGAATTTTATAAATGGATTGCAAAAATGCAATTTATTTGCCCAAAAGCAGAACCTTTTAAAACGGTCTACCCCAATTATTTTTCTGCAAAATGGGTTAAGAATTTGAAATGTTCGCTACTCATTTTAATATTTATGAAAAATATGGATTGATTTGGGTTGGTTTTTGAAAGTATCAAAAGTTCCATAAGTCTTCAATGTCTTATGAACTCATTATTGAGAAAGGCTTTAATGGGAATAGCTACGAAATTTAACCCACTATTCATGGTGTTTGAGAGCAGCAACTTTTACTACATAGATTTTAGGTTACTGTCAATGAATGCAGTTCTGATGGCCTTAGAATTTGATAAAATTATTGGACGTTTTTTGACACTAAAGTTTTCATAATCTGGTTTGTTTTATATTGCAAGCATACTTAAATTATTAAATTTTTTTGTTTGAACTATAACTTTCGTTAAACAAAGCATTTCATTAATTCAAGGAAGTAAGTGATCAATAATATTGTGGTATCCCACTACCAGATCACTTGATTAAAGTGACAATGCCGCTTCTACCTAAGTAAAAGTTGGCGTCAACAATCTGTTTACTTCTTCTAAAAACAAATTATCTCAATGAAGGAAGCGAAAGGTTTTTATCTACAAACACTACATATACGTTTGAGGAAGAACCTTAAACTTGTTGTAATGAAATATGGACTACTTAATTCAAAGAACTCCATGACTTAATAGAAGGCAACATTTCTTAATAAATATGTAGCATACTTTCTAGAACCAAGAAAAGTTGTTGCATTAGGAGAAAGAAGCATTTTGCTTGTAATTTGGTTTTGGGTTTTGCCTGGAGATTCCGAATCTTCTGTTGGCATGCCACTTGCTATCTGCAAGTTACTGCTTAGAAAAGAAATGGTAAAAATGCTAGTAAAAGATGGACTGAAGGGTCAACTTGTAATATAACTAGGCAAATCTGGCCGAAATGCGATGCTTAGCGTTCTTCACAACTAATTTCTTGCACTAGACATAGCGTCTCGTCAGTTGTTGCAGCCATAACTGGCCACTGCCTTATCGGCAGACATGCGGAGAGATTAGGTGTTAGGTTCTTTGACTTCTGTAGAAGTTGTGGAGATGTGGAGGGAGAGGAAAACATTAAACATCTTCTCTGCTCCTTTCTCGCACTTGCTGGAAACGCCACAAAGCACTTGAGTAGTTTTTATTTGATGATCTGGATGATCTTAGACATGTCAGTATAGGTCAGCTATTTAGTTTCATTACGACATCTGGTTGGTTCAACGAGAGGCTAGAGTCAAATCCCTGTGGTATCACAATGGATCACATTTGGTCTAAGTGAGTCAGTTTTTCGTAACTGACTGCCACTCCTACCTAGCCTAACCGTACCTTCCGAGTGTTCTGGCTTAAAGTCTATTATAACAAGTTGAAAGCCAAAAAGTTCCGAGTCAAATTATTTTGTAGTTAAAATTTAGATTTTTGTCTCCAGTTTTGCTAAACGAGTGAGTAATAATTAATGAGTAATAATTATAGGGAGCCGGCGAACACTGTATATGATTTTCTCGGCATTGATATTCCTATGTAATATAGTTCACATTTATATTAATTAGAAAAATTAAGTTTTCATAGTAAAATTTGCTAGGTATTGGATATACATAGATATGTCCTCAATAGTGAGCACTTATTCAAAATTGTCTGCTTTCACAAAATCAGCGCTGGAATTGTCTGAATTCTCTACTTCAAAGTTTTTTATAAGTAAAAAAATCAGTCAGCTAAATGGCGATAAAATGTAGGTAGGTGTTGTTTTTCTCGTTTTTTATTACATAATCCTTACAATAAACGCAATCTTATGATCACTTAAGTTTGTATGTATCACGTAGCAACAAAAACGTCTGCCTCTTGCACTTATTTGTTTTTGTGCTTAGGCACATTACTTTAAATAAAAGCCAGACGCGATGAAATTGTTTATGATAGCTATCTTTTTTTACATTTGTAAAGAGCTCCGAATTCATAACGCAGAGACACTGCAGTGGCAGAGATTGTTCATATTGTTTATATTACTAAGAATTTCATGGCTTTAAGCCTCTGCCACACGATAAAATCATATACAAATTTCGGGTACCGGATCCCTAACTATAAAAGATACAAGCGTGTGACTTATTTTTCTATGTATGCCCTATAACATCCGCATTTGAGCGCTGTTGCCTTTCAACTCGTTGGCCTTTATGCTTTGTCTAACTATTTCACTATGGGGTGTGCATTGGGTGTATGCATTGGCCTTTAAACAAATGCGTGTTGTGTATGTGCGTGTTCAAACGAGTGTGGAATTGAATAAAAATCTGAGCGAGAGTATCACTAACCAAGATAAAAGTCGGTGTGGTGTTGACCGTTGTCTTAGTCCTAGTTTACGAATACGGAGTTGAAGGTGTTGAACACAAAAGCTGAGTTTGTGAGGATGATTTTTAAGTGGTAGAAAGAAGATAAGTATTAATGTTTCAAATTTTGTTTATGACGATACTAAAATTAGCTCTATGGTCTCGCATAATCTTCCATACATAATAATTGCTGTCTTCACTGATGTTATGTATGCAATTTTTGAAGCTGCCAAACTTATAGGGAAAAAATGTGTCCTTCTAGCGACGCCTCATATCTACTTATCTGGGCTAAACTCATTTCGGAACACAAACGTCAGTTTGATGCTACATCTGCTGCTTTTAAGCTTTCCAACTATATGTGCTGTATTTTTTGTAAGGTTCTTCATATTTCAAAACTTTAAAGCTATGAATAATCTGTGCAGTGTTCTTAAATCATTTATAATTTTGATCTTAAAAATCTCATAAATAATTCATTAATGCCAAAATGCTTTAAGTTGCCAAACTTAAAACAGAAAGCTCTATGAACTACCAACTTATTGATAGTACATACTGACTAAATTCCAAAACATGACATTTAAAATTGCCCTTAAGTTCAAATAATGACAACGCACTAAAAATACGCTACAGCAATAGAAACACCAAGTATACCAATACCCGGAACCGTTGAACCATCAATAAAGGTCGCAAAGGGCTTAGGCATAAACTGCTAAAATACGAGCGAGGGTATTGCATTTTGTTATTCGCTACTCGCATGGTGGTCGTTTTAATGAAAATGTTGTTCTGAAACTCGTAAAGCAATAAACAAATATTTATATTGGTAACCAGTGACTTGAAGTTGCCGTTGTGTGGCATGTTGTTGTGTTTAATACTTTAAGGGGTGATGCATCATGCTACTAAAAGGGAAGGCAATGGGTGCGTAAGTTAACTAAAACTGTCAGCCTGTTGTCTGTTGGGACCACATTACATCACATTGGTACACATACAGCGTGTAAACCCAATTTTCTGCGATTACTTTTGTGTGTGTGTATGCAACACTGCTGTGATAACATCAAATTTTCACAGAACTCTTGTGGAATAGCGAATATTTAAATGTGCGATATTCATTTGCTTTTTATTTCGTGGAAAATAAATGTAATTCCCTGTGCTTCTAATGAGCAAATATGGGATTTGTGTCAAAAATGCATAAAGTGCATAAAATTAAATAGAAAATGTTAAATTAGTTAGATAGTGCTGCACTGGGCGTGCTTTTAGCAGGCCATTTACACGTATGTATGCATATGCGTATGCGCATGGAAAAAGAGATCCTTTCATATTCTTAGGAGTGAAGACAAGTTCAGCAACTATAAAACAATGCTTTCTATCAATTAATTTTGTTAATTCATTGCAGCTCTTAAATCAATTATCTGATTTTCGTTTTGTTATCTGAAAATCATAATGAGATGGTCTTAAAAAAATTCAGTAAATTCCAAAATTTTGCAATGAATTGATCTGCCGGCTTCATATTTTCAAATTTATTCCTAAGCCACCGCAATATATTTTAATTTAATTTTCTAAAGTCTAAAGCCTTATCCTCAAAACAGTGTTTAAATTATGAGCTTGATAAATTTTTCGCCAAAGATATAGTCATTTAAAAGCAATTTATTAAATTAAAGTCAACATGTCGTATGAGTAACCTCTATTTATTATAGAAAATTAAAGTCAATCACCGTTTACATGGGATGTCATTTTTATATGCCTATTGCTGCTATAAAAAACAAAAACATTTTTTTTCAAAAGCAGTTTTCATCAACAAATTTTAAGTATCAGTTGATTAAAATATAGTTCAAAAACATATTGCAGTTGTTGAGGATTATATGTAAGTAGAACTAAAAATAAAAAAGTTTTATGCTATTTCTATTTTAGTTCACCCTGTTTATATTTTTTGAAAGTCATGCTTTTTGACACATTCTTAAAAATGTGTGCTAAGCCACTATGTTTGTGTATAAAATTAAAAAATTATTCGCCACAAAAAAAAGTTTGTTTTGAAATGATCCACATTAAGCTGCTGCTTTGTTGGGTAATTTTGCTACACATTATATAATGAAATGTATTTTCCTTAAGGTTTTAAATTTTTTAAAATATAAGAAATGCGAAATATGGTTGGATATTTGAGATACAAACATTAATGTTTCGAAGAAAAAAAAAAATAATTTTTTGTGAATCGCTATGTTTTTCTATTAAAAATTGTCTAAAAAAACCTGTTCTTTGGTTTTTGTTAAATTATGAAATCACAAAATTTTTAACATTAAAAGCAGGTTAAATTTCTATGCAACTGCTTTTTGGCTCACTCTACTTACATAATATTAAAATTATTTTCTTTTATGCTTTAAAAAAATACGAAAAGCGCGTTAAATATGGCAACAAAATTTACAAATTTGCGTTGAAATAATTTCTCATTTGAAAATCTTTTGCAAAGTTTACGCTGTTCCAGGGAATACAAGACAGGAAGCCATGTGAGTTTTCTAAAACAAGAATGTGTGATATATACCCCAAACTTATTATGCTTCAGAGAATATGCAAGCAAATATATAAAATGGTCACTAAAGTAAAGTAATTTCCTTTTAGAAAAGCAACAAATTTTATATAGATGCAATAACTTTTTATAAATTTTTTCCATTATTATTTGTATATTAAAAAGTGAAATTGCTATTAAATTTAAATATTTATTGGTTGCACAGACAATTCAACACAATACTTTAGATGAAATTGCTGAAAAATTTCCTTGTCCGAGTACAAGCACGTACATGCACACTTTTGCACACAACGCAACGTCACTTTGATTGATGAGTTTCTGGTTGTAACCGAATCACAAATCATAACGAAAACTCAACGCATCCTACAATAAATCTTTCTTAAAATAATTGTTCAACATATAAACAGCACTAAAGAAATAACTTAACCACAAACAAAAAATAACATAATGTAATATGGGAATAAGTAAAATATCCCCAAAAGTATGCTACACATTCATATAAAAATATGATTTAGTAGCTATCAGCGTAGGCGTACGTACGAATGAATGGAATGCCTTAAAGTGCGATGATAATGATGATGCAAATTGGTATGATGAACATAAATTAGTGTTTGTACACACACACATACACACACGCACGGCAAATAACCAAACTAACAAAATTCACACAAGCTTTTTGATTGTCCTTTTTTAATAATGATATAAATTGTGCAAAGATTTAGTAAATGCTCGTAAATAAATGAAAGGAAGGAAGGATAAAGCAAATGACTGCGTATATTTGAGATAAATAAGCAGAAAAAAGGTGTTTTAACGGCTTTTTACGCAAAATTTAATTGTGTGGGAGAAAAGAAAGTGAAAGTAACAGGAAGACAGAATTATTATTATGGGGAATATAATAAGACGATATAGCAAGGAAGTTGAAAAAAACAGCAACACCAATTATTTTTCACGAGCTTTGAACAAACATACGCACACATACATAAAAAAAGAGCAATAAAACAAAAAAGTTTTTAATTAAGATTGCTGCTGAAAGTCTTAGTTTTCCTTGTCAGTGCGTGTATCTGGCTTGTTCATTATTGCTTTTTCTTGTGGCAGTAAAAAAACTTTTAAATACGGTTTAACCAAGCTTAAGTTCAACAAAAATTCATGAATGAATTATTAAATTGCAATTTTCTGAAATTTGTTTCTTCTAAGCTCTTAAACACTTTATAGAGAGTATTAAAAAAAATATACTAAATTTTGATAGCACTAAGTCATGCAGTCTTTAGAAATTGTTAACTTAATTTTTAATTCATGTCTAATTTCACTTTTGGCTTAATGGGTGGTATGAGTAACGTGAAGTTTATGATTTAATTTTAAAGAACGAAACATTTTATACGCTGTAGTATGTGAGCGATCAAAACTTTCGGTTTCTTGGCAAATAAATTGACTGTGCGTGGAATTGTATGTGAGCCATCACATGCCAAATTGATTTCTCGTGAAAGAGATTTTCGCTATGTCAAAGTTTTTAGTCTCTCAAGAAGTGAACTAGTAAGAAAATGCAAAATTATCGTAGTAAATTTAAAGTTAAAAGCCTCCGATTTGATTTTAGTCTCTCATTTTGTCTCCGAGCAAAACTGACACATTTTAGAAAATGAATTTTGATCAGCTTTGAGCGCTGACGTGCTGAAGCGAATAAAAGTTTTATTTTCTTATCAGTACAAGGTACTTTAGTTCAAAGAAATTACTGCAAACTGAATCTAAAACCAAGAATATCAAATGCGTTTTGCATAGGAAATTTCATATCAAAAACGTGCATTGTAACAATTTTGCTTGTTTACTACTCGTTGTCGGACTAGCACCATTTATGGTCCGAATCCTCACACGTGAAGATTATTGAAAGTAATGTTCAGTATACCAAAGTAATAGCTGTCTTGTCATCAGCCGCCAGTATGAGTCTAACGGATGCTATACAAAGTTTTTTTCTTTGAAAATGGAACACCTTGTTTAATGCGTATGCGACTCACATAAAGGCAAAATCTAAAAAAATTTGCATCAAATGTCACACAATCTAACATTAAAATTGTGGGTTTTTCTATGAAAAATAAAAACCTAATCTCATTTAAGTTTCGCTGCAAGCTCAGAAAGTTGAATAACACGTTAAACTCTTTGAGCTAAAATTAAAATTCATCTCAATTAAGACTTCCTGGACGTATACGTGATGTTGAATTCATTATTATCAATGAGTTAATGTTGCGCATACAACATGCTGACTGTGAGCGCAATGCAGCTAACTTTTTTCTGTTGACTTTGCAGACTTTTTATTCAATTCTGCTATAGGGCCGGCCATACAAAATTACAGCTTGCACGTTCAACACACAGCCGGGGGCCACTTTTTTTTTTGTCTTTTCATATCTTTCTTAGTTGCGCTGCACTTGGCCTCACTGACAAGAGCCTTTGCAAACAAGTGACACTTTGCGCCAACTCCCCACCCACTAGCGTCTTCTTCTATCCAAAGACCAGCTACTTTTGTGGGCGTAGCCTTAGCTCTGAATGACGTAGTGAATGACTGGATGAGTGAATGTTGACTGACTGCACGGCAATTAGTGCAAGTGTTTCCTGCTGGCTTAACGAAAGGATCTAATTAAAAATTTAAAAAATTTCTCTCCAAAGACAAACATATGAAAAAAGATGAGTTCGGTTAATTAACTGGGTCAATGCAATGCATTGCTAAAAGCGGTATTTAAATTATGCTGTCACATTGAAGTTTGTTGCTTGAAGTTAAAAATTCGTTTACCGTGCAAAATATGACGAATGTCTTATCTCTGTTTCGCTTCCCTTTTTATATTTCTGATACTTAAAGTGACTTGCAGAACTGCATTACCTTTATATTTCTTTTTTTCCAGCATTCTGCTCTGTTGCACGTGCTTGAGCGCTACACTTGACATGTTTTTGCTGCAGATACTTGTGCTGTTCTGCGTTTCTTTTATTTTGTCTCTTTCTGTAGGTTTTTTTCTTTTGAACTATTAAGTTTGAAAATATTTTTGTTTGTGTGCAGTAAATGGAATATTGATTTTTTTTTGGTTTTGTGTCTTATATAGCATAATAAAATAGAAAATTGTGAAGCAGGTGAAGAAAGTAGGTTGATGATATCATTCAAATTGATTGGATTTCATCTCACAATTATGTTTATTAAGTAACCAACTTCGCATATGACGCTTTTATTTAGTAATAAAAATAATTTCCATTTGACAATATGGTCCAGGCTCATAACACAGCTTGCGTAGCGTGCTTGACTCTACAACTCATCACATCATATCATTAATTAGAAGAGAACTTTGAGCCAGCTTTTTAAAGGCCTCAGCCCATAGAGTCCGTCAAGTCCGTTGCGTCAACGTATACAACTGAAACAACGGAAGTAACGGATGGAAGCGACCCAATCAATACGTTAGCAACGCATTCAAACGTCAATCAAAAAATCAACAAACAACTTTAAATTTCGTAACAAATACAACACATGTAACTTTTGCTTTGCTTATAATTGCGAATTTATGATTTCTTCCATTTTTAATTATTTTAACATTGTTATCCTTTGTTTTTTTATTCATTCTCAAATTTTTCCAAATCTATATTTGCTTTTTACTTTGTTTGACACAAACCACAGTTGTCAAAGTATTCAACGTACGTTAAAAGTTGAAAATTGCCCAGCTTCATCCTTTGCGTTGACGGATAAGTTGCGAAAAGGCCGCTCTTCATACAATTGCATGCATTTCATCTCAGCTGTCAGTTGTAAACTTTGACGCAACGGACTTGACGTACTCTATGGGCAGAGGCCTTAAGTCTTTCTGTTGGAAAATTCGTACATTTACAAATTGTTTTCTTTTTTTCAAAAGAAATGATTGACATGAAAGTTAGTTTATTTTAAAACATATGATTCTTCAAAAAAAATAAATTCTTTTCAGTACATTGCCATATTAGGATTTTTTGAAGGCAGTAAATATAGCATATGAATATATTTGCATAACAACATAAAATAAAAACTAACACAGCTATTCTATTTAAGTAATTTTGAATTTTTTGCTGCCTTTCCTTTCGTTTATTTCCAAAATTTACTAAGATTTTGTAGTTCCCGTCTGGTTGGTTAAGAGCACCGTATCATGTGATAAGACTTCAAACGTGCCTAACACATTTTGATTATCTAATTTTGCTAACGAGTGAAACTGTGTCCTTAATATGAGTATACTTTACATATACGAGCACATATGTATGGTAGCTTGGATATCAGCTACTTGAATAATACAAAAATCTTGATATTAATATGCACATGAGCACCTACACATACAATGCTACTCGTACCTTTATTTATGTATAGGCCATAGAAATTATTATCTACTTAATATAGAAAAGTATTTCAAGACTACAAGCGCACATGTTACCTTGAAGATTGTGTAACGTTGCGCTACAAAGAGCTGATATGTTAAACCATTGAACTCAAATTAAATATTTTTCCTTTTCAATATCAAAAATTGGAAATTTTCAATAGTATTTGCAAATGTAAAGGATACATAATGTTACAGAAAATGAAAATCAATATATCACAGCACATTTTAATATGTACACGAATAGATGGAAAGAGACCTTTGATCAAAATGTTTCAATTTTCTCATATTATTAAATATTTTGAGGCATAAATAATGAAAGGAAATCACAGTGGGTATTCAATTCGTACGCAATTCACAATGTTTACATTATTTATTGATTATAAGTCGTTGTTGTGTCTGTAAGTCGATAACATTGAAATTTTATGCATAAATGCGATATAATTTCAAAAACAGCGGCTCATCGAGGCCAGCACCAGGGAGAATGGTTGGATGCAAATTTTTTGCTCATTTTCTTTATAGCAACCATCACAGTTTTTGACAGCCTAATCTGCGTGGTAGTGCTTGCCGCTGTGTCATGCCATTAAGCCTGAAATGCTGAAACCGCAATTTTACAAAGTGCTGCTTTCAATGTTGGTGATATTTTTTTATTTTGTTTTGTTCACAAAAATAAAATGGTTTTTTTTCTGAGCAACAAATTTTGCTACTACTTAACATACAAATTATTTTTAAAATTCGCAGTTATTGCTTTTTAGTTTTTGAAACTTTAAAAGTTTTTACATTTGATTTGTTCTATTTCCCTTACTTTGTATTTTGTAACTCATCGCAATGACAATAAGAATTTGCATTTTTTTTTGTTCTACGCAAATTCGTTTTGATGTTGCTGCTCATATGTGTGTTGAATTGATTGTTCCGTGGAATAGTATTCACACAATCAATGGGACTTTATCGCCCCAATCGCTTCGGTGAAATGTCAACAAAATCAACGACAAACAGTTGACACTGATTGATGATTTGTTTTGACATGAGCAGATTTTTTTCACTTTCTTTTTTTCCCATTGAAGAGTGACGAATATTTGTGAGAAAGTTTTTCAAATGAAGAAGAGAGCGCGGGTAGTGTCTTTTTGGGTTATGCTCTACTTTTATAACCATGTTCAGAAGAATATAATATTATGTATATAATTTTGTTTGCAGCATTGTCAATGACTTTCAGTGGAAGTGTGGTAAGGAGAACCGTTTGCATTTAATAGCCATCCAAGCTTTAAAGGACACAAATTGCTTAAAAATTTTATTATTCAAACATTTCTTAAAAACTTTCATGGAAATTTGCTAATTAATGTTTTAAAATTAATTGAATTCAATAGTCACTGAACGGCATGTTATATTTTATTTATTATTTATAGCAGTAATTAGTATTTCAAACGAATTTAATCCGAATGTTATGTGAATATTTAAGTTAACACGTATATGTTTCACTTGCAAAATTAAAGCGCTACAAAATTTCCACAGGCAAAATTGCGTACAATAAAATATTCGATTTCATTAAAATTATTATAAAAGCAAAATGAATGCAACATTTAAGCCATACGATTTTATATTTCCTAAAAATGTAATGCAACGTAGTGTATTATCCATTTCAGTATAGAGTCTTTGCTACAATTAAAATGCTTATTAGTTTTTATAATAAAAATTTCTAAAAAAAGATTTTGAGTCATTAAAATATTATATTTTTGCCTACTCTTAAGGGTGAAATTTTATGAAATTAACTAATTTTTAAATATAATGATGGCTTAGACGTTTGTAATTTTTATCTAACGTCATTCTATTGCCTATTTATCAATTATTTGACTTAAGCTTATCTTACAAATTTTTCCATTAAATGCATTTTTTAGTACAACAATTCAATTGCACATGAAATATAGAGACCACTTGCTGTTGAACAAAAATGGTTTGCGTAGAAAAAAAAAATTGTAGCATACTTTTGGGTAGTTGTGTTTTGAAATGTTTTTCGTGTGAACAAACGTTGCAATGAAAAAGTAAAAAATTAAATGAATGAACACAAAAAAGGAAGCAACAACATTTTTTGTAACATGCACTTAACTTTATTGTATTTGTAGTTAGAGTTGTTTTTTTCGAGTAGTTTGTTGTTGTTTAGTTCTGAGCTTTGTTGTTGTTTCCATTGTTTCTACGTTTATAACACAAGTAGCAGGTTTTTCTGTAATGCAGTAAAGTAAACGAAAAAATAAAAGTTACAAAACGTAAAAATATTCGAGAATTTAATAAAAATAATATTCAAAAAAATACATAATTTTCTGTATATTTTAATCAATTTTAAGAATATCCGATTCCTTACTCAAAATCGATAGCTTAGAAGAAATTAATTATAAAGTTGAAATTTTCATCAAAACTGTTTTTAACAATGCCACAGGAACTAATAATCTTATAGAAAAACAAAATAAACAAAACATCATAAGCCATAAAATACAGCAATATTGGTTTGTACATAAAAAATCACAAATGATTTGATGTCAAAAATTGGTTTTAAGCTCAATCGCAAGATCACTGTTATTTTTACCGCCTGAAGTCCTTAAAACTCTTACCTAAAACACATATCACTGTCTTACTTAGCATTCGAGATATTGGCCTAGCGAAATGAAAATGGGACACACTGTGCATTAGGCTGGCTCGGTCTTCATATACAAAAAAAAATTGTTTGGGAAAACCACCTCCTATTTGAAAGCTGACCTTGAGAAAATCCAGGAAAAAAATTTTCTTTTTATCACTCTTAAAACAGCCAAAATGATTCTTTTTCGATAACGTTGGCAGGTGGTGTTTGATGTTTATTTTTGTAAAGGGTTTAATTAGTAATACATAGTTTTTTCAAATCTTTATGACGTCCGAAGTCATATTCGACTGGTAAGACTCAGTTTCTCAGGTTAGTAACCACTGTAATGCAATTTTTTTTAAATTTTGAAATTTAAGTCCTTAAAAATATATTTACTTGCTGTCAGGGTGCTTTAATAATTTAAAAATTTTCGATTTAATTAAGCCCTTACAACAACAAATAACTTTTAAACATTGGACATCACCTGCCGAAGTTATGGAAAAATAACTATTTGAACTGTTTTTAGAGTGTTTTAAAAAAGTTTTTTGTTTGTTTCTTAGATGCTTTTAAAGTAAATTTTCAAATAGGAGATGGTTTATACAAATCGTTTTTTCTATGGAGACCGAGCCGGCCGTTAGAGTGGTTGAAAAAATTTTTATTTGTTTCTTGCATACTCTCAAGATAAGCTTTAAGATCGAGGGTTGCTTTTCCAATTTTTTTTCTTTGAACCGGGCTACTGCACGTTTCAGTTAATAGGACATTTGGTGAAATTTATTTAGAGGTGGCGAAATTCCGAACTTCTGAAAAGATATGTTGCAACTTTCAATGATTATGTTTCTGTAAACCATGGCTTTCAAGTGTTTCCTGTGTGTCTATTGTGGTGGACAACGGCCAGTTCATTTCTTTTAAAAAAATAAGACCACAATTTGTTAAGATTTTTGTCATATTATATACTCAATACCAAAAAGTTTACACTATACTTTGTTTTTTAATGAACTAAATCTGAAACATTTAATCAAAATTACTTAAAATGTCAAAATTGTTGTATATTACAAAGTCTTTATTCAAAAAAATCCATTTGTCTTATCAAATTTCAGGTCAGTTTATAATATTTTAATTTGGCAAAATTAAAAACAAAGTAAAAAAATTTCTGAATTTTGAGATTTTCGATCAGCTGAAGGCATGACAAATTATAACATGTGTCACACCAAGGGCCAAGGCCCGCCTCTATAAAAAACAAAGACAATTTAAGTTTAAAAGCTTAAGCTTAAGGGTAGAGCAAAAATTATTTAGAAAAAATACTTGATTTAGTATTGAAATATTCCGCCAGAGATTTCATTTCAATTAAAACTTTTCCTGGGACTCTGGGGAAATAACAAGCAATTCTTAGCATTATTATAATAATAGTTAAAAAACCTTATTTAATGGCTTACAGCATAACAAAACGGTGAGAGAAAACAAATTTAATTTAGTTGACATTAAAAAGGAAAAAGAAAATCATTATCTTTACCCTACTGACCTCTACTTGACCCTTGTCAAAAAAAAAAAAAACCTAAAAACTTTATGTAAACAACAAACAGAAAATCAATAGAAAGCGAAACCCCAAACTGAAGCCAAACATATCAAATTTTAAAATGACTTCGAATCAAAAGAAAATGACAACAAATCATGCTCGAGCAGCATTAACCACTACAGTTTGTTTAGACATTGAAAGAGTCGAATACATAAAGACTTTGCAACAACAACAACAACAACAACAACAACAACGTTGTAACAACGTGGAAAGATATAGCACAGGCACGCACACATACACACAAAAGATATGATTTTACGAACTGTAAACAAAAACCGAACGGATATCCTTTTGTGTGTGATTTTTTTTTTTGCAAACCACTAGAAAAAGGACCTCAATTCAATTTATTCTCATCATTTCACATAAAAACAACGTTGAGTGGTAGCTTTTTCAGTTTGATGGTGCTTTTTTTAAGTGTATTTCAGTTGAAAAAAAAAACATAAAAACACTGACCATTTGTTAAAAAACTACACTCTGCTCGCTTTCATTCATACGGTGAAGTGGTGAAGCGCTTGAAAATCCTTTTTAAAATTGTAAACAAACGAAAATCTGTGTCTTTTTATTAGAAAAAAAAAGGCGAAAGAGGTTGCTGTAATGCGCTTAGCGAGAAAAAAAGATTTAATCCACTTTATATAACAATTGAACAAAATAAACAAACAACGAAATAAAATGTTGATAGCACTGACATTAATTTTCAGGTTTAAGATTTTCATCAAACAATAGATATTTTTGTTGTAGAAGTTATTTTTGTTTTGTTATTTGGTTTTCGAGTGGCACTCAGTTTATTTTAATTGAATTTAGCTCAATTAAACCTTTTATGTTTCTATTTAATTCAATTCAATTGAAATCAGCATAATTTGTACTCTTATTATATTCAAGTTCTAAGTACTAAGAATCGATAAAATGAGCAATGACCGTTTAATAAATACAGTGCTAGGATACCAACCATAATGTGAGCTTTCATTTTGAGTTTTAAAAAAGTCGAAAAAGTATGGGAAAGTATGTTGAATGAGGTGAAAACTCAAAAAAAGTGGAAAAAGTTGAAGGATGAGGTACCACGCCTACTAATGCTATATCGCCCACTTTTAATTTGACTAAACCTTATCGTAAGCCTTAAGCTTCATTTTCATTTGTGAATATAGCAATTGACACGACCACTGATGAAATGCCACCGAATTCTATTTGATTGCAAAGCTTGTAGTAACTGACACCTCCACACTAAATTTTATAGGGATTACTCCCATAATACACATAACATAACATCAAACATTTTTACTTGTATGGAAGGTGCCACGCCTACTGATGTAGTTACGCCGAACTGCATTGAGTTTCAACGTTTATAGTAACCTCCACATCTACACGAAATTTTATGATAGCCACTCTCATTATACACTTAATATAACATAAAATTTTTTACTTGCATCGGACGCACCACGCCCACGGATAAGGTTGCGCCCACTTTTGGCTACAAGATACCTTATAGCACGTAGATCTGCTGCACTAAAGTTTACAACGACAACGTTATTATGTAGTTCTCTTATTGTAAAGTTTATAAAAATTAAGGGCGGTGCCACGCCCTTGAACAAGTTATGCTAGCATAATGGCTTAGCTTGTATGGACGAGTGCTTTCAGTAGCATCATCCGCAATCATTTTTATCTTTTTTTTTTAAACTGCTATCACTTTAGGGGATAACCCTTTGACATGTGGTGTATTAGTTTTTCGACATGGCAAAAAGAAGAGTGGGAATGAGGTTAACCATGATCAAACGGCTGTTTGTTTTTTTTTTTCTTAATTTGTCTGCCGCAACGATTGGAATGAATGTGACCTGAAGAAAGTGTTATGCCTTTGAACTTCATTGCACTTCAGTTATTGATGCTTTGCCAATATAATGTAAATTTTTTAGCACAGCTGAAAAGCTCAGTGTGGTGCTAACTTGGTAAGAGTTCGAAAAAATCTCTAGAAAATTTAGGAGAGGAGAAGGAAATAATTGAAAAAATAGTAAAATTAGGAAATATGGAAAGAATATTACCAAGCCATTACTGGGAATTGAACCTTGGACCATTGGGTTGCAAGCGCAGTGCGCTACCCTTGCGCCTCAAGGCTGGCCAAATATTGAGTGAAAATTTTCGATTGCTTAAAATTTTTTCCAGTCCACGTGATTTTGGTACAATTCACGAAATTTACGATCTACAACGGTTCATCACAATATCTTGCATGGTTGGCTAGATATGACGTTATAAAAATTAAAATTTAGGGTGGTGCACAGTGGTCCCAAACTTAGTTTTTTAGTTCAAAAAATGTTAGGGTTGTTGGAATTTTGGTTTACTCTGATTTAAAAAAAAATAAAAATGGTTAATTTCGACAAGACTTGCGCTCTCAAGCCATTTTTGAACCAAAAAAACCAAGAGTAAATAGCACCATAAGTGCTCACTTAATAAGGCCGATTGTTATGAAATGATACTTATTGATATGAGAGCTAATAATTTAAAGAAAAAGATTTTCGTGAAAGCAACAAATTGTTAATGTTTTCATAAGAAAAATTTTTCAAAAATAATATTTATTTTATTTTATTTATTTATTTATTACGGTCTTAGAGACCCAGATATTAATACAAAATTAAATTTCAGAATACTATGAACTAGGTAACTAATATTTGCACAATTCAATTCATCTAAATTATAACTATCTAATTGCTATAGAAATCTTACAATAGTCGAATAATAGCTTCTTAAATATTCCTGGACTATCACAGTTTTTTAAATAACCGGGTAATTCATTATATTCTCTAACTCTTGCATAATATATGCTCTTTTTATCCAGTTCATTTCTAGCTATTGGGAGATGAAAATTATTTCTATTCCTAGTTTGGTAGTTTTGAATTTCTCGGTTGTATCTCATTCTAATGCTTAAATATCCAGGTAAATTGCCTAATTGTATATTATGTATAAACTTCAAAGTATAGTAAGTCACTAATTGCTTCACACTGAGCCAGTTCAGTTCGCCAAGCATCTCTTGTATTGGAGTGTCGCATCGTTTCTTTAAAATGAAACGCATCGCTTTATTTTGTTTCTTTTGTAGCTTCGAGATTTGTGAGTCAGTTAATGTAAATAAAATTGTCGGACAGTAAATAAAATGAGGCTCTATCATTGATCTATATACCATAATTTTGTATTTTCTACTGATAAATTTACATGAGCGGAACATAAAACCTATCTTTTTGGCTAGTTTAGATTCTATATAATTCAAATGCTCTCCAAACTTTAACTTATCATCAATGATTATGCCCAAATACTTTATTTTACTAACTCTTTGCAAAGGATTATTTGCAATCTTCAGAGTAACCATGTCTGAGTTAACTGATCTTCTTGTCATCACCATGTATTTTGTCTTATCGATGTTAATTTTGAGTTTGTTATGGCACAGCCATAAAAATATGTGGAATTAATTCATACAAAATTTGTTACTACTGTGCCACGCACCCATTAAAAGCCTTACAAAAATGATACTCAGCAAAGTTTCATTAAAATCTACCTTCAGCATGAAACCGCTAAATAATGTTGGTGAACATTAAGTGTTTCCTCTAGCTCATGGGTGTCGAAAAATTTAAAACCCTATAGTGCAAGAACTTGTGGTAGGCACCTACACTCATCTTAAATTTCATTATTTAAACTTTAATCTCTTAAATAATTCATTTTCCAATAACAACATTATTTAAATTTGAAATGACTTAAATAAGTGAGAAACTCATTAATACTGCATTAATATTATATTAAAAACACACATACAAGCAAACATAGCAATATGCGAGTGTGCGTGCAGTATTATGGTTGGTAACTGCAAATAAAAAACTTTCCAGAAATTAAATTTTGAGCCTTTTGTGACAGCTGTTGCCTTTTACTATCATAAATGTAAGCATTTCCCTCCCCCTCCCCGCTACACTTTCAACTCTGCCATCAAATTTTCTGCTAAATGTCAACTTGATGCTTCTAAAGAGCCCACTAAACATAAGGTTTATATCAGCCAATTTGAAAAAAAAAAACACGAGTTCTCTTACAATTTACCCAAGAATCATACCCGGTACACCCATTTTGTGTTTGTGCGTACGTGTCTGCGTGTGTGTTTGTGCAAGTCAGCCAACCTCAACTCAAGGCAAGTCAATGCAAAACCAAAAGAAATGCTAATATGAGTCTTAGGTTATTCGCGCTTTATGTAAATATTTGCATTCCTAACTGAATTTTTAAATTCCTTAAACATAAGCGCTTGTACTATATATAAATATAAAAAATATGAGGGTGTTTGTGTGCGTGTGTTTATATGAAAAACACAAATACTCAGGCGAACAAGCAACGCACTCCAGTTGGATAGACAAAACAACAAAACGCAGAATAACGAACGAAATGCGAATAAAATAAATTATTTTATCAAAAGTTGTTGTTTTTTTTTTGGTTAGTGGTTGATTATATCTGTGAAGGGGGGAAGGAGTTTGCTGCAGTACAGTGTACTTTGTTATTTCATTGCCCATTGAGAAAGCTTACATGGAACTTAGGCGCAAACACACAATGAAATAAAAGTTGGCATATTTTGAGTTAAATTTCTCCAAAACGACGTCAAAGGTTCTCTGACTACTACATGGTTGTTAAATAATAATTTACATAATTTTAATATCTGATCAACTGACTGAAACACAATTATCACCCTATCAGGTGAATAAAATATATCATCCGCTTGCTAGAACAGTGACATTACTCAAAATGTTGAAGAATTTAGCTATATATTACTAAACAAGAAGGACATAGTAATGCTCCCAAATACCTTTTATCATTTAATATCAACATCGAATGTATACAATAAACTATAGAAAATATCAGCAGCGGATTAGGGTAGGACTAGAAGGGTATTTAGCCTCGAGCACCGTGTCAAGAGATTCCTCAAGTAGCGGAATATTAAGGTATTTCCGACACGGAAAAAATGAGTTCTTTGTTTGTATCGAGATTTGTTAATAACTAACAAATTATATATTTCATATAAACATGTCACATTTCACCGAATTGAAATTTTTTTTTGTAATTAATCATATATTTGGTAATAAATACCTAAAAATTGAAACCAATATATCTTTGTTGCAAACATTCACATGTTGATAATCAGGAAATCAAGTATTTGGCGGAAGAACTTTCTTTTGTGACTAATGCATTGCTAAAATTTTTTAATATCGATAAGCTAAAAACCCACATTTCCCCATATCAGCACATCCTTTATTGGATTCCGTTGGTATTTACACAATCATAAATGTGAAGTTAATCAAATCAAAAAACGATAACAAATCTACATTAAATCTATCGGTTGAATCAACCAGATATTATGTTTGACCCAATAACATTTAACTTCGAGCTACGGGCATTGTAATAACTATCTACCAAAATTTGTCCATTGTATTTATTATACTTAATACAAAAATCTATCAACTAAATGCATTTATTTAAAGGAAATATACTCTTTTCTTAATGTAAGGGTTAATATAGGACAAGGGACCTTGTCGTTTTTTAGGAGAAAAGAAACACGAGGGCTTTTTCTTACGTTATTACACATAATAAGTATGTAATTTAATAATTTTTTTTACATCTGTGGGAAACATAAGTTATCAACTTTAGTGAATATAAATTTTTTTTTTAAATAGCCACTAATTATTACTTTTTAGCTTCGGGAAAAGCCTCAGACCGCCGCTGGAAAACAACTGTCGCAATTCATCGTCATTATAGTAAATGCCGTCATTTTATCATAAATTTTTTGATGAAACAGAAGCTCAGTGCACGTGGACAAACTAAGGCTCGCTCTGCTCCTCAAGAATGGGAAATGATTGTGTCAATGTACTTAGGATATAATCGGCCGACTCCAGTGCAGCCGTATGGCCGAGAATGTTGTTTAAATGTAAATATTAACATCAACAAAATGACGGGCGAATGCAATTAGACATCAGTTGATAGGCCTTATGCGTTGAACAGAATTGGGACGGAGTCGGGAAATCGGCAACAATTACTCGCTGTCAAAAATTATAGCACACTTGATCAGAATTGGGGCGTACGACTGAATACCTGCCGACGGGTACCCGTTGTTTTAAATTTATTTATTTTTTCATCATCGGCTGGTGACGATCAGTGTTGCATTTCGAATCAGCTTCCTTTGGTCTCCATGGAGATATATTTCTCCCTTATCTAAAAATTTCTTTGTTTCAAATATTGATGGAAAAGTTGTATATGAATTTTATAAAGGCCTCACAAGAGATGTTCCTTATTTTCTTAAAAAATGATGTGATATGGATATCAAAAATTTGTTTTGATGCTGTTTTGATCTCCAATTTCGAAACACTATTTTTTGAAATCCTTTATAAATTGTTAGTTATTAATTAAGTTGAGATTCAAGCAAGCATCTCATTCAAAGTTTCCTTTCGACACATAAACGATTCTCATTGGGCTGTCGCTTTATCATCCGTGAAAATGCTCTTCATTGTTTATCTTCTTGTTATTTTAAATATTTTCACTCTGTATCTTGGTATTTGCAAAACAAAGTCGTCGACACTTTTACGGCCTCGAAAATGTTTTGCAACAATGAGACTCAAACTAAGCCCAAAGCGCATTCGTTACAACCTTCCAGTCATTCATCCAACCATCCGTACGACCAACCAACCAACCAACCAACCAACCAACCTTTGAGGAGGCTTCACTGCCGCGGAGTATAGTGAGGGAGGTTTGTGGTGATTGTGGCTTTGCTACAATTCTTTTTTTTTTCTTTTGCATTTTTGTTACTTCGTTTATTTTAACAATAATTTCTTGTTGTCGCTGACTTTTGTGTTTTATCCTTTAATTTTCTTTTGTCTTGTTTTGCCAGACAAAGTCAATTTTTTACACTTAAGCTAAGTGTTTTTGTTGTTTTCATTGTTGCTGTTGCTTTTTGCTTGGCTACTTAATGGGATTTTATTGTAGCTGTTGTGCATAGACCCATTTTGAGCCGTTGTTGTTGTTGTTGTTGTTGCCTTTGAGAGTAAGACGTCAAATTTAATTTTTAATACATTTTATGGAATTAAGTATAAGAGGCTTTTAATAGATAAATAAAATTAAAATACGAAACTTAAACTTAAGAAGAGATTTTTAAGGGTTTATTTCAAAAATCTTACAGTATCCAATAAAATTTACAAAGTTTATGTGTTAAGCCGAGTGCTGTTAAACTTAATGCTGTTAAGTCTAATGCTGTTAAGTTTCCTGCTGTTAAGTATAAAGCTGTTAAGTATAAAGCTGTTAAGTATAAGGCTGTTAAGTATATCGCTGTTAAGTGTATTATATACAGTGAGATGTAGCACTGTGATTAAAATTTGACCCACCTTCTGCTATCTAAAGGCGCTGATATTTTGCATACGGTTTAGTTCTGATGACAATCTAATATATAGTTCATCATATAACGTACAAAATCCAACTTATTGGACGCCCCAAGATGGCAACTTACTTGGGTCTCGAAATGTGCATCCTATGGAACTTGTTTCAACTTATTCAAGCTATTTAAATTTTGTTAAATCTACTTTAACTCGCGGTTAGCTCGCGAGATGTGCCAGCTAGCTAAAAGTATTAAAAAAAGGCCAAAGCTGTAGAGAAGATGAGAGGACATCTAATATTTGTCCTAAGCAGATTTGTTTTGTATGGGAGCTACTTTAGGTCAAATATATCTTGATGCACTATTTCCAAGGTTAGTACAAGGTGGCGCAAAAGTCAAGATCCAATTGGTTATAGCTCTAGCATTTCATTTTGAAATAAAAAAAAAACAGCTTACTACACTAAGTGCTCAAGAACATATCATTCAAATCGTCGAACATGGTCGCTGTGATAGCCTCGGAAACGTAGGGCCCACTCCATTACCATCTCAGTAAGTGCTTCTGTGTCATTAAGTATAACTTATATATTGTATATTCGTAGAACGCCTCGCCTTCGAAGTATTCTATTGGCGGGAAAAAAAAATTGAGCTGTTTCTTGTCTGAAACGGAATTAAAGAAAAGTTTTTTAATTTCCATATAATTTTTTTCTGGTGAACTTATTTTCTCATCCGAAAATCAATATAAATGAGAGAGTAGAAATATATTAAGTGATTTTTCACCACCAGGTAAGCCCAACTCGCCCAACACCTTTCTAGGCGTAATGGAAACTTTAAAACGGTGAAAGATGGATCAAATCTTGTCATACGGAAACTTTTCGGGCATGCTATCGATTAGTCTTAATCTCCTCTACATCATTGGTCTAAATGTATTTTTTTCAATTATGGCTTAGTATCCTAGTTAATGAGCAAAAGTTTTTTTGTTGGTCACTCACTATCAAGGGCACCAAAATTCTGAAAACTGACACTTAGTTGGTTTACCAACCATACTTAGATTATCAATTGCAAAATCAAAATGAAGCTGTAGGAACGCTACTTCCCGGGACTATTAGGTCACATAAAGAAATTGCGTAATTGTTTCTTTACTATAAAGATTCAGACTTCTTTAAGTGAGAGGAGTGACTAAGTAAGAAAGAGAGTAGGTGTCACCTGCCTTAAACTTTTACTTAGACCGATTCAACCTTATGTCTTTAGATCTCTGACACCATAATCACTTAAAACAAAATTCAAATAAAATACAGAAAAAAAGAAGAAAAAAAAATCTTTCATTTAAAGCAGCACTGGCTTAAAATGGTTAAAGCGTTTGCAACCAAAGATGCTAAGCCACAACGAAAAACTCATTTAAAATCACGTAGTATCACATGAGGTCTGTCGTTACAATAGAGATTTGTGCAAATGGGAATGTTCTCGCGCTGTCTTTGATTTCATCATAAAAAATTTAATTTAACTAATAAAGAGAAGGCATCAGGGTTATCGTAAAAGAGATCTCAAATGGCTTTACAGAGTTCAACGCATTTGAAATTGAGTGGAATCTGCTTTGGATTTTTTTTTACAATTGGCTTAATTTTATGTTTATTATTCCAGGTCTAAGAGACTTACAATGAAATCCGCACAAGTTCATAGCTAAAGATGACGATGATGTCAATGGTAATGACGGTGATGTTGATGATGTTGGCATTGAATTAAATGTGTGTGATATTATTGGTATATCTGCGCTATCGTGTAAATGCGCGCACAATATTTAATTTCAAATCAATATTTCTACTCATTATGCATAATACACAAAGGTAGCAGCATTTTATTTAAAAAAACTAATACTTATCGTAACTTTTACATCTACGCGATGCAAAGGAGCATTCTGTGTAGTAATACAAAAGAAATATTCTTTACAAAACGTTGTGTTTCATATTGGTAATAGAGCTAATAAGCTGCTTCATAATAGCGCATAATTATATATCGGAAAAAAAGAAAATCATAATTCACTTTAAGCTTCTTGAAATCGAATATAGTACATTCAAGACTTTATATGTATCGTATTTCGGCGAACATTTGCATCCAAATGATTTCATTTATTTCTCCTAGAAATATAACAGAGTTTGCGTCCAATTGGTTTTATCTTTTCAAGTTATCATATGATTTTTAAGTCAATTTGAGTTATAATATTTGTGCACTAATTCAATTTTCAAAATTTGCAAACGCTGTAGCAGTGCAAGGCCATTCATGATGGATTTGCAAACATTTGTGAGTATAAATTTAACATTAAATTTATTTTTATTTTTTACAAGACTTTCTCCATTGTATCATGTATTTTAAAGTTTATATACATTTATATTTTTGTAATCTTAATTTTATATACAACTTATTACTTAAGCAAATGTTTTCACTTGTATTTTTCATTCAATGATGTACTATAAAGTCTTACTGCACAATTCTATTTGAAATAAATATAAATGAGATTGGGGTCGCCAGATTTTCTATTTTAATTTTACATTCTTTATTGAAAATTACGATACTCTGAAAAATCACCCTATACATAGCTTCTATCGCGCCCGTAGCACAAAATTGGTAAAGCATCCTTTTAGTAAAATTTTAGTTTTTTATGTGCACTTTTACTACACATACAGTGTAGGATATTTAATTTTTGACAAGGCCAAAGATAACCTTCCTTAGTAGTTTTTGTTTCTAATTTACTTACGAATTCCATGTAAAGTAATGAGACTCGGTTCAATATGGGGATACCATATGAGCAAGTGACAAAGACGTTGTGAGAAATTTAAGTTTATCCCCCGCCTCCCCCCCCGATTACGCGATTAGTTCTAGTGCCTGGAGCCCATTTTTTCTGTCCACGTAAGAACCAAATAGAGATAAGGTTTAAAAAGGACTTTATTTTCAAAATCAAAAAAATAACTTGTAACGTGAGCTAAAAATGGTAACTGTTTCAATATCTAAATCGAGAATATGTACAGACAGCGCTACCAAGTTGGAAAGAAAGAATTTCTGTGTGCCAATATTAAAAAATTATGTATATTTTTGTGTGAGAAAATAAAGATGAGATCATTAAAACAAAAATGAATGAATTACTGGTTTTTCTGAAGTTTTTCAGGACCCCCGGCTTTGACCTGAATTCTGTGTTTGGCCGGATTAAAGACTACCACTTGGTAACCCTATGTACAGGCTTTGATGACATTAATTGTTGACTTATGGCAACGCTAATATAAGGGCTCTTAAAGTACAAACGAAAATTGGGTGCGATTGGAGAAGTGAGTGTGGCACCTGTTATGGCTGGGGAGGCTTTAAATAAAGTTTTTTAAGATAATCTATTGAAAATAAAAAATCTTGGTACTAACAAGAGTATATACAATAGCTGGGCGTGGTGAAAAGAAGATCATCAATCAAAGCTATAAATAAAACTGCATGACATTGTTAAACGGTTGATGTTGGTATATTGTTGCGTGGCGTCTATGTGATGACCACTCACTCACATTTTTTTTCAGTGTCTCAATGAATTCGCACAGGTATCTTCGGTCAACCGAATAAATATTTCCCACCTGCATTCCTTTTGTGCACATTTTCTGCGTATCCAGTTAGCAACTAACTCACTGTTAAAAATAAAGAACTGTTCCCTCGATTCCGCTGCAGTTGTTGTCAAGCTGTTGCTAAATAAAATTAAAGTTAATTTCGTAAGCTTGTGCACTTAGCTCATTTCACTTTGTCCAAAGAGATTAAGTCAGGCCATCAATTTCGATTAATTAATGAATGGAGCAAAGTAATGAACAAAGCATGACATTTTGGGTAAAAATGAAAGCTCGCCGAATGTAAATTTTCACAAATTAGGTAGAAAAGTCTAATTCCTGTCTGGTTGAATTGGGGAATGCCACGAGACTTAAAACAACGAATTTATGAAACTTATGATATTCAAATATATAACCGCTAAATAAAAAATTTTCAACTGTCTTATCACAAAGTTCACAAGTTGAAAATATTTTAAGTAATGAAGATAAGAACTTAATTAGTGATCGCCAATACGATTACGGCAGAGCTCGCCTTACTGGAGATCTAAGGGTCTCGATTTCTCAACGATAAATGGAACTAATGTGCTAATTTTTTCGTCGAAAGTATGGTTATTGTTAGATATATGAAAGACGTGGCCGCTCTATTCGTGTACTGCTAAACCAATTAACACTACATCAATGCTGGTGCTCTTGAGGGATCCTATGTAATGTTCGAATCTCTTCCTTGATTTTTCTTATGGATGACTTTCTGCCATTGACCTTGAACCCAATCCACGCTTTTGTGGATGACATCAACATTTTTCATTGATGTTGTTTAGATAAGGTTTCAAAACTCAGTGGAGGTTGCGAGCAAAAGGCGGCATATTAATGAGACAATTCCGATGAAAAAGTATATATACACGAAGAGAAAGACTCGCTCTAACGCCATACTCACGTTGCCGCCTAGCCCGTCTGAATTTAAGGCAATTTCCATTTCTTTAACAGAATTTCATTCAATTCCATATCAATTGAGCACGTCACTTACAATAATTTTTACTGCAAAATTAAGGAGCAAAATGAGGAATTCTGTTTGCGAAACGGAGATTGCCTTAAATCCAGACGGGTTAGGCGGCAATGTGAGTATGGCGTAAGAGTGAGTCTTTCTTTCCGTGTATATATACATTTTGTTCCAATTGGGGCTACGCCAAGCCACTCAACTTATTGTCTATTGTTTCCCATCTGCTCTTAATTTAGCTGGCATAGCTATTACGAACCAAACAACGCTTTGTGTTTTGTGCACATTGGTTCAAGCAAGTCATGTGTTCCATGTGTTGTAAGAAGCCGCCAAGTAAATGGCTTTCGTGAAGCGGTATAAGAAATATTTTACTCTTGTTAATCTCTGAACTATTTATTAGATCGAGCTCAACGCTATGCGATGATATCGGATATGATGACATCATTACCACTTTCAACTCTCTTGAACACTGAGGTAACGTTGAGTATCTTACCATTTTCTATAGACATCACAACAGGATATGCTCTAGGAGACATGCATGAACTTGTTCCATCAGTGTTGGTTGGCGGTCACAAGAGCATTGCAAAGTATCCTGCGAATATTTTCGTCAGCAGAAATTGAAATTGATATTTAAAGATATTAAATTTGACAGTTTTGATATTTGGGATTTTTTACACTAATAGAAAAACTGAACTAAGTGGTAATAGAAACTGCCTTATACATATATATATATAACCACACCAAGAATGTTTTAAATGCTAATCATCAGTTTGAAGACCTCAATAGGTTAAGAAGAAACGATAAATTGCAATGTCATTTAGTTAGGTCTAGTGATTTTGATTAACGGCCATCACAAAAATTGCATAAATCAAAAAGTCATTCAGTTGAATCGGTTACCTAAGTTTTACTTTGCTGACGTCTGAAATTTTCATTGAGTGTGGTTATGCATTGCTAGAAACTCCAATATCGTTCCAAATTGTTACGTTAGTTTATTTTTTTTTTCTAATGTTATTTTGTTACCATTGCCTGATGATTAAATTTTTAATTGCTCTAATGGCTTTCCATTTCAATGGAATTGTATTTCGACGAAGCATTATAAGTTCCATTGATGCCAACATTCAATTGTTCGATTTGCTTTCATCTGGAGTGAATATTTGTGTAGTTCACAAACAATGGAGACTACAGACAGCATGCCAGTTTATGTTTATTCTGTTCATCAATACATTTTTATGAATGTCTGTTTACTTGACGGTTCCACTGTTTGTTCGCTCTTTTTCCTATATGAGAAAGTTGTTTAGTTCAGAAACCTATGTAATTTTCTATTGTAATACAACACAATTGCAAACCATTTGGTGAAATGTGTTCTGAGAATATCTTGAAATAGTAACTTAAAACATTAATCAAGTAAACTGACAGCTATTGCATCAATGTGAAAGATTATTAATTTGATGGACTTGGGTTGTTCAATAGTAAAATTAATTAACTACACTAATGGGAAACTTTAATTACATCATAAAAAATATTTTACTTTTATTTCTTCGAATGCACAGTGTGATTCAAAAGTATAAAATGGATTTGAGGCTTGAATAATTTTTAATTTAAAAAATGAAGTCTAAACGATACAAAAAAATATTGAAGAGGGTTGCCAAGTGGCCTAGTTGGCCGTGGAATTTGAAGTCACAATCATGGGCCCGGTAGGAATCGGAAAAATTTCTGAAAAGCCGGAAGCTTAATTTCTTTTAATAAGCAAAAAAACGTCATGAAGGTCAAATTTTTCGGCACAAAAACTGTTTTTTATATTAGCGGCTACAAAAGAGAACTCTTCAAAATTTTATTTTTACAAGATTATATTTATTATTTTAAGGCCATCAAATTTTCCTAAGCAAAGTGTTAAATTATAAATTAAAATTATTTTGTATTGGGAAGGTGCCGGAAATTCCTTCCTTTTAAATTGGCAAACCTGATTTTGAAGCTTAATTTTGCTATTTTTATATTGCTTGGAATGAAAAATTATATTCTTCAGATGACAAATATCCAAGTTTTTGATAAAATTTTGCAAATTTTTTGTTTCAAATTTTGTGGTTTCAAGGTCAATCTATAGGACTCAATGCTTCTTTTAAAGCCCTCAAGAAGCTCGTTGGTCTTTACTTGAAGGTTAGCATATAAGAAGATTTCCAACCAATACAATATCCATACTTTGAGGCTGTCCTTTTGTCCTCTGTCTTGACTAGCTATAGTACACACTCATGTTCATGTCTTGCCACACAAAATATCTAGTGGAGATACCATATGTCAATGTCATACCATAGGTGTTTAACATTTTTGTCATAAATATTTATCGAGAATATAAGTGCTCATGGAATTATAAAGAGAAAAATATATATAAATAGATTTGAAAGGAAAATCGTGGGAGAAAAGTGGAAACCAATTTATTGTTTACTGTTCAAGGCATTCTGTAAAATAAAATGCACAAGGAAAACTTGCCCGCTTCATATTTTGACAGGCATCAGCTGCTCTGACTTGAACATGAAAATGAATATTAACAAGAATCGTAGCTTGTCAAGACACTATGTTACTTTCAATAGAAAAAAAATAACTCAATATTTTCGTGGAATTTTTGAAATGGGATTTTGTGACAACGGAACTTGTACAACTGTCTTAAGCGCACGCATTAGCGCTGAGTGCTTTTAACATGTTAACAGCCATGTAATGCTTGAGGTTCATGCGAATACTGAAATTGCTCAAGAGTTTTGCACAGTTTTAAAGCTGATTTACCTAGGTTAAAGTTTGAAGGAGTTTTAACACATTCGAGTAAATTTTCTCGAGTACTTGTGAGAATTGAGCGACTTACAAGAAATGCGTGCTAATGTTACAAGCATTTTATGCATATGGTTTGAATGGCTCCCAGCATCAAAATACCCAATTGGCATACAGATATGATTCAATACAAAAACAGACAGCAATTTCAAAATTTTGTTACGATAAGGGAAGACAAAAACATTTTCCTTTTTTTAACGCTACTTCTGTATTCTGTTGATGCTGCTTATGCGTCTGGCTGTCTACGTGTCTGTCAATATTAAATTACATTCTGCATATGACAACTCTTTATTGACTATTGAGTTACTTTTTTTGTTTTTGCGTTGTATGCAGTGGTTTCCCCATTGTCTCAATGATGCCTGATTTTTTAAAATAATCGAAAATAATATAATTAATTTTAATAAAAATGTTTGCCATAAAAGACCAAAAATATTCCTGCGGCATAAAATATGAATTTTGTTTTTAATGCAAAAAAAAAGAATTTGATTTATTTTAATTCTACTGTGTCCAAAAAATAAGTTGACATTTCAATTTAAACTGCGCGCGTTGAAGGATTTGGAGAATAATTTTTTTTTTAGGTTGGTAGTACAGTCAGTGACATCTATGTCAAATTTCATGTGAAAATATTTATTAGTGTTTGAGATACGCGTCGTTTTGTGAGCTGCTAAAAGTGAGTTTTTCGTTTTTTGCGATGTCGAAATTTGTTGAGCAAAGAATTTGCATTAAATTTTGTTTGCGGAATCAATTCTCTGCTGCGGATTCGTTGAGGATGGTGCAGAAAGCCTTTGGTTATGAGGCTATGTCTAAAAAAAATGTTTACAAGTGGTATAGTGAGTTCTAAGCTGGCCGTGAACGTGTCCAAAAAAATCGCGCCAAAGTCGCTCAAAAATCAAGGTCATGATGACTGTTTTCTTCGATTATCGTGGTGTTGTGCATTATGAATTCCTTCCAACCGGCCAAACAGTCAACAAGGAATATTATTTGAACGTTATGGTTTTTACACCACGATAATGCACCATCCCATACTGCACACGTAATTCGTGATCATTTCGTCAAAAACTCAACCCATAGCGCAACCACCGTATTCACCTGATCTGGCGCCGTGCGACTTCTGGCTGTTCAGCAGGCTCAAAAGACCGCTCCGGGGACACCGTTTTGATACGATAGAGGAGATTCAAGCCGCAGCGAAGATGGAACTGAAGGCCATCCCGGAAAATGACTACAACCAATGTTTCGAAGGTTGGAAAATCCGTTGGCATAAGTGCATTGCATCGGGCGGGGATTACTTTGAAGGGGATGAAATTGATTTGGAAGATTAAATGAAGAATTTTCAAAATAAATACAATGTCACCTTATTTTTTGGACACAGAGTATATAACTTTCAAACACCACTCAGTGACTAAAAATAGACGTGGACTCTGCTGTCATAGTGGAAAAGTTTTGAATGTAAATAGGAAATAATAAGCCCCAAATATTTCCTTATTATAGATGTTTTTAATTCATTTAACATGCCAGCATTCCTTAGAAAAAAAAAATAAAAATATTACAAAATCTATATATATCCAGTACACTAATGATTGACGAACATAATGTCTGTTTAAATTTCATGGAATAAGTAAAGCATTGGTTCCACTCAAACTGTGCACAAAATAATGAGTTGTACATCAGTCATATTTCTTAAGATACATAAAGCACAACACAACTTGTGAATATTAAGTTTTGCCATTATGATGAAATGCTTTGGATATTCTTTCACTACCACTGCTGCTGTTCAACCCACAATAAATCATTTTATAAAGAAATATTTGCAAATGAATTATCGTATTCAATAATGAAAACAATACATTGAAATTAACATCATCGTAGGCAACACCCAACCATTTGCACTTCAGTGATTGCTTGCTTTCTCAAAGGACACAGATATTCTACATAGTACGACAGTAGCAGTAAGATGTAGATTTAAACTTGAGTTCATATTGCAAGAGCGCACTGAAAGGGTTCAACAGGGATATTTGAACTCATTCAGCATTATGTTTAAAGACACATTTACCTCATGAAATTTTTTTATTTTTTTTAACTATGCGTGTAATATCATACACAAAACTCTGAATATGTAGTAGATAGAAAGTAACATATTAAAAAAATATTTTCAGGAGCTGGTCCAAAAAATTAATCTAAGATCTTACTATGGGTACAAAAACGTAACGTAGCGTAGGAATGTAAACTTTCACATGGAACTATCAATATTCGACATTTGGTTTGGTATAAGCTTTTCTAAGTCATAAGCATACCTTGGGAAGAGGAGTGAGTGGTGCTCGTAATATGTAATTCAAATTATGTTTATAGCATAACCAAATTTTTTTAAATTTTGGAGTTTGTTTTAATTTTTTTTTTTGTAAATTAAAAAGGTTAATATCAAAATATAATGTGCTAGGCCTTTGTAATTTAATGAAAAACATCTCATCAAACGTAATTTTATATGATTTTTAAAATAAAATTTAAACGCGAAAATTTTATTTAATGCTCACAATAGTTCACAAGTCTTTGAAAAATTGTGAGCACAGCCTAATATTACTTAACCCTTAACTTTTCACTTGAAACGCGTTGTTAGTAAAAGGAGTACTTAACTGATTGGTCAGGGCTGCCAAGTTTAAATGAACAAATTAACTTAAAAAAATAAAAGCTTTTTTTAAAATGGTTAAAGTCTTTTTAGAAAAAGATCACCTTTTTTTTGGTCAGCAGTATTCAATAGATCGTATGTTTTTCTTTGTATTTAGACATCAAATTTATTTTTTTCGTTACAAAAAATTCTTTCTCGAATTAAGAGCTTTTAACTGCAATTAACGGCTTTTACCTCCAATTAACGGCTTTTACCTCTAATTAACGGCTTTTATCTCCAATTAACGTCTTTTACCTCCATTTAACGGCTTTTGCGAAAATTTTCACAATTCCTACGCAACTTACGGCTTTGACTGCGTCAAAGGCGGCTACTTGGCGAGACTGTTCTTATGTCAGTTTACAAACACTTTAGGAAGTTTTTGAGACTAGCAGTACTGAGGCTTTAAGACATTTGGTTCATACACATTTAACTGACTCAAAACTCGCTAATGCATATCGGTACCATTTTGTTTGTTATTATATTGTATTGTTTTCTGTTATGTGTATTGAAATAATTTGCGTGAGTCCAGAAGCTATGAACATTTTCTAACAATAGTTTAATCCTCTTTAAAGTGAATTTGTGCGCTCCATGCCTCCAGTATTCTACGTTAGTGAAGCAAAATTCTTTGAATTTTAATAAAATATCTGAAAGCCATTTGTTCTTCATTCTCCTTGATTTTTAGAGAACTTTATGTTGAAAAAAAAAAAAAATAAATGATTAGCATTAATTACAAAGTTGTTGTTTTATCCAATTAAAGTCACTTTTTAATGGCGAGAACAGAACACGAGCAGTAAAACAGCAACATAAAATCATTATTGCAAAAGGGGATGTTTGATTCATAGCTTAGGGTTTATTTACGGGGTTCACTTGATTTGTGCGTTGTTTGAAAAACTTTGCAGGTGGTTAATTTCTTACCTTAAAGCAATATAAATTGATTTAAGTTTTAGGTTTCAACAAAGTTGTGCCACAGCTACGGGTGTCTGCTTGTGGTGCAAACATTATTATTTCATAGAAAAGAGAAAATATTTTGCGTTGCAAAAACATTTCACAAAATGTCATGAGGCAACTCAACCATTGAATCACTCCATCGAATAATCATTCTCATACTTAAGCAAAATTCGGTTTGGAATTCGTGTCAGAACTACCGCAATGCTCGTTTATTATTTGGAATCAAATAAGAAATGATTTCTTTTTTATGTTACATATCGAACCCTTAGAACAAGAAATTTATAGTATGCTCATTTCAAGCCAACTGCTTCAGAGCGCACTTAACACTTCAACGACCTCAAAGCTGTGGCTTGCACACAACTTTTTTTTCTCTCTTTTACTTGGGGCTACATTTACTGACCGTCTGAAATATGAGACATCAAATACCCAAGGCCAACTGGAACTCAATAAAAAATATCGGTTTATTGTTATTGTTATTGCAACATGCTACCACGTAGCATTATTGGTGGAAGTCCTCTATTTCGGTAAACTTTGTGTGTTGTGTTGCTTTCGAGGGCTTTGCTTTAATAACATTAAGTTATTAACTGGCTCAACCAAACAAAGATCGTAGTAGACCTACTTCAAAGTTCTTGCAAGCTGCAATACTAAAAACGGCAATAGCGAATTACATGAGACGCGCCATTAAAATGAAGCGGCAGCAAAGAAGAACAAAATAAAAATGGGGATATCCTAATAAGAAGCTTTTGCAACATAGCATACGATTTCCGATGCACGCACACTACATTGTGGTTGTGGTGATTATGGCGGTTGTGGTTGTAGTGAATTCCATGTAAAAGTTTTGCTAAATCTTAGCCATAGACTACTGGGTTTCTAGAGCTCCGTAATTTATTTCTTTTTTCTAAGTTTTCACAATTTTTTTTGATTTTATTCAAGAAAAAATTTCTAAATCGATGTTTGTTGCCGAGGTATTAATTTTATAAAATTCCAAAAAAATTTCACCATTTTCTAAATGCCAACCTTCTCAATGAACCACACTGGATATCTTTCCTGTAGAGTGTCACACCCTTAATCCTGCGGTCTGATTTACACAACCGATGCCACTGCTTTAACGCCATAGCTCTGCACTGACTATAATTTCTTCTCAATACAAAATTTTATAGAATATTTCAAAAGTGGGAGTGGCAGCTCCTACTTAAGCATAACAATATGAAATACATATTTTGAGCAACCTCAGTATTGTATAATTTCAATACCACATTATGTGACTCGAAGAATTGGTGGTAAAACTGGTTCGGCATTAATAAACTGTTTTACATATCCAGTTAGCCTTATTAAGGCTAAATAAGGCTAACTGGATTAGAATTTCCGCAAATTCATTGAGGTCATTCAAGAAAGGTTTTCCTAAACATCTCAGTCAGGTTGTGGCTGTGGCCAAGGCTGAACATCTATAAAGAAAGTGCTCGAGTGGTTCTTGCTCATTTGCATTTAAGTAGCTGCGGCTAAATGGGATACCTAATCATTCAGCATGCTTGCTGAATGCCCAATGTCCAGCGCAAGTTGGAATGATAAATGCAATGTCAGACTACCTTCTAAACAGTAAGTAAATAGTTCTTAATATGAAGAATGCCAGATTGATTTGGCTGTTTCACAGGTTTTTTTAAAGTCTTGCTGTGTTTTGCGGCATTAGATAGATAGAGCGAGGAATTTCTTAACTGAGCCGCGAAAAGTGTGAACACTCTACGGAGTAAATTCATAAAAAAAAAAAACTATACATTGTTAGTACATCAGCCCTATCATTCCACTCAATGTTCCTTTATCCTGGAACCCATATGAGAGTAATGTCATATTGATACTTATTCTGAATAGTTCTTCCAGCTTCGATTTTATTTGTGCCAAGCTTAACGCTTTATAGCGGCTATACTACCCACTCACCTGAGCGAGGATGGCAAAAAACTTCTGACTGGAAAACGCTCGCTTCATCAGGTAAACGAAAAGATTGAAAGGTACTTAGGTCTTTTTAAATGTTATCTTTGCCTACTTTGTAGTTTCTTGTAGAACCATCCATGAATATAGTGGCTTCAAACTTTCAAATGAGGGTGGCTTTTTACGACTGAAATCTCTCCGAAAACTCGAAAAAAAAAACTTCACCTGAAAATCTCAAAGCTGAGTGTGGTTCAGATGTAGCCTATTGTGGAATGTAAAAGTTTGATTGGCAAGCTGTCGAGTATAGAGCAATGTCTATATTGCTTCGAAAACCAACTACCAGTTTCCCTGAGCCTGAACAGCAGCTGCCTTAACAAATGAATTGAGAGGCAGTCGATGTAAAAGGACATTTAGGGCTGCCATCGGACGTAATCTCATAGGCACCGTCACAAGCCGTCCTTTGTACTCTTTCTATTTTTGGTACTTTGTAGCTTTTGCTAATAGATGGCTCTCAAACTAAAGAGCACTAAGTTAGGATTAGACGAACTACAGCTGTGTAAGTCCAAAGCATAATTTATGTTTAAATACCCCATTTCATATAAAAAGTTTCTTACATAGAAAGCTATAGATCTCTGTTCAATGTCTTCTTTCCATTCGAGCTTTGATCTAGTATGACTCCTACATACTTGGCCGACTTTGCATGTGAAAGAGTCCTTGGAAAACTTTTGGCAAGATATAAATGATTTTGAAATACGTAAGTTTGTGAGTTCAATCCAATGACATTCCGTATTAGAAGAAAAATATTGGTACGAACATACGCTCGGAAGCTAACAAAAATACACAAAAGTTGCACATCACTTTTTTTCAACAGAGTTTAATATCCAACTGTATGGAATTGCCCATATGACGCTGTTACTCTTACAGCCATTTTCGCTACTCGTGTTATCGTTCCAAGAAAAGCGCAATTATTTCAACTTCAATTAGTGTGCAAAACTCTGCCCAAAAAGGAAGCATAAGAAATGAGAAATTGCCTACGGGTTTTGAAAAGAAAAATATAAAGTGAGAAAAAGAATGTTCCAATACACATACGACAACTTAGCAGCCAACACAATAACAATACTCAGAATATCAAATTGTTTCTAGTACATTGCCCTCGCATTAGAAACTTTTTCTTCGTTTTCCTTTGTTTTTTCTTGTTTGCTACATCTTTGCTACGATCCCAAAAAGAACCATCGTCCTTCGAACTCTGCCTTTGCGTTTGGAGAAACTCGTTCAAGTTGCTCCACATTTGTAGTTTCTACACCGCCTACACTTAGGCCTCGCACAATCAGTGTCCACTTGGTTGATTTCCTTGCTAATGGTGCCTCTGACAGCCATGATAATAGCGACGATATTGAAGATGAACTTTTTGCTTTGTTTCGCTTTTTTCTCCGGGTGTCGATGATTGCCAAAACTTGTTTGACTTTACTTTTTCTTCTGTTCTGATTTTTCATTCTTTTTCTCTCCAGATGCTGCTAAAAGGTTTCCCAAGTCAATGCAAAGCTTTGGATAAAATCAAAGTTGATGAGATGATAAACCAATGCCATATGCATTTTGTATTAAAACTTTGATTTTGTAGCACAGTAAATGCTACAGGCTGATTCTACGCATGCAAATCTTGTTGGCTTAAGGCATACAAATAAATCAGTTATTTATGCATCAAATGTTGGCAGGGTTAACTTTTGCCTATCAAATGTCACAAGCAAATTGGGTTTTGCTATGTGATAAATTTTAAAGGTTGAATATTTCTTTAATTGCAACAGAAGAGAACATAATGATTAGCTTAAGGTAGATGTTTTATAAAGCTTTGTTCTACATTTTAAAACAAAATATTTATTATATAGCACTATTCTATAGCACTTAATTTTTTAAAAAGCTTCCCAAATCATGTTGTTTTAATTTAAACAGAGTTTTAGCAGAAGAAAACGTGCTTGGAGCCTCCAAAAGCTTAAATATTTAATGTACCATCGTTTTTGTTTTAAGTTGCTTCGTAAACAACATTCACTTTGATTTCAAAGTGGAAATCAACTATGTAGTGAGGGTGTCAACTTTGGCTTCACCAAAAATTAAGTACCCTACACCATATTAATAGTAAAAGGTCGCGTAAATTTTACATTTCAACCAGAACCATGCTCTGGCTGGTTTCATCAAATGTTGCCATATAAAATTTGGCAACATTTTATAGTATTCGTATAAAATTTGGGCGCATTCTCTTAATAAATTCTTTCGCATAGGAATTGCCACGCCCTTTCGTATAAATTTATCCAATTTGCGCCCAGAGATTATCTGAACTATACCTAAAATTTTGGAGAAATTTGGTTGCACTAACTCAAATAACTCATTTTAAGCTTTTGCTTGTATTGTAGGTGCCACGCCTTCTAGACAAGAAACTTTAATTTTCGTCTGATCCGTAGCATCTTTTGTATACTTATAAAATTTGGTACCGGTACATTAAATATTTCACTCAGTGCAGTTTTGAAGTTATTTAGTCTGCCTTCTTGTCGAAATTGACTCAATTTTTCTTCATTGCCAATACGAACCATTTCAGCACTTGTGTGAAATTTGGTTCCATTGAAACAATACGGGACGTGCTCTGCTTTCTTGTTCAAACTTCACTGGTTTTTGTACAGAGCTTGTGCGGCTAAATAAAGTACGCTCTCAGTATATTGCTTTCAAGATTTATTTGTATGAGCAGTAGGCGTGTTTGACAAATGATTTTGCCTATTTTCAAGCTAACGAGTTAGGTATGAAAGTGTAGTCTGAGTGCTGAATTTTATCAATTTATCGTGATTTCCAGAGTGCATGACATCGCTGATCAAAAATGTGTGCTATTTTCTATATCTACCACGAACGTTTTATGCATTACAAACAGAATGATAAAATGAATTAATCTTGAAACAACAACAAACATCACACTCCCCTCTGAAAAAAGTAAGCTACGTCATTAAAAATCATAAATATTTCAGCGAAATTAAATTTACCAAAATTCTCCCTACAGCAGTTGCATTAAAAGCCATTAAAATAATTTAAATTGTTTTCCAAGTATGACCGTATCATTAAAAAAAATATTTTTTTTCTTTTTTTAAATCTGCCCACCAAGTAAATAAAATTTTAATTTTCCTTTTTCTCTTTGCAGCAATGGAAACAAAATTAGATTCAAGGCAAGGACAATTTCCGGCCACTTTCCCGGATACTTTTAAAGACTTTTTTGCCATGATGAGTGAAGATGAGGACCATTTAGATCTTTTTTCTAATTTGCTCGAGGATAAGGTAAGTGTCGAAATGTTTGTGCCAAAAGATTAAATAAATTTTTGGTAAGCGGCTAAAATTTAAATATTGTTAACACCAAATTCTTTGCAAACTCTTTATATCAAATTGGCTTTCATTTTGAACGCATTAGTTGGATATTTTTTTACTTTTGAATAAATATATCGAAACAATTCTTAAACTCAAATCCTTCAAAGTTACTTACGAATTGTATGCAAAAATACTAAGAGGGACTCTCACACGAGTTTACTGCAAATATTTACACTCAGAAAATAAATGTGGTTAATGTAACCAAATTTTTACCAAATCTCGGCCAAAATTTATGCTTGCTAATGCATGTGGTGTTGTTCATCGAACTGGAGTTGATTAGCGGCTGGGGCTTATTTTAACTAATAACAGAGTACAGCTATTATAGTCTTCTTACATATTTAGCTAGAAGTCTTAAGCCAAGTAAAAAGCTTAACATTGTCTGACTTATAACCGAAAAATAATTTGAATACCAATTCATTGCCAATGAATAGTAATGCCAGCGATGTGTCATGTGTAGCAGATTCGTCAGCTTTCTTGTTACCCACAAAATTTCTATGTTGTCTACCCAACAAAGAGTATGATTGCATTTGTGATATCATTCACACATAGAGACGGTCGGCATCTAGCCACAATGAGAAAAATATAAGAAACAGAGCTTAGACATTTGTTTTAGAATAATTTCTTGAAGAAAAACAACGCTTGAAAGATAACTCATTAGCTGTGTAGCCTAAAAAAGAACTGTATATCTAATAAGAGGTAATTGCATCCCACGCTATATCTTTCAACTTCGAGCAGTCACTGTTCACTGACTCACATATTCAATCTTATCTATCAGGATCGAATATATGTTTACAATGGAGCCTGATCACTTGCTCTAAAAAACAAAAACTGGAGAAAAATACAAAGCAAAAAAGCAGCGCCCATTGATTGTAACTATGTAAAGGGTGATCCAATAAGAGGTTCCTACTTTGTTTTCTAAATAAAATACTTAAAAATCAATGTATTGATGCAAATCATTATTTGGAATGATATTTCGGTTCCTTCAACTCAAGGTTTAAAAATTATTTCGTTCAAATGTTGCCCACGAGTAGTTCTTAAATAGTCCATTCTGTGGGTCCAATATTTGACAACTCTTTTGAGCAAATCGACCGGCATTCCTTGAACAACGCGAGCTATGGTGGCTTCCGAAGCGTCAATAGTTTCGGGTTTGTCGACATAAGCAAATGATTTAACATATCCCCAAAGAAAGTAATTTAATGGCGTCAAATCACATGAGAACCATTTCTTGAGATGTTGTTTTCATCGAACGAAACCAGAGTGCTGAATTTTTGGCTACAAAAATTCATTCATGATTGCTTTGTAGCGAGCACCATTGACCGTAACACGGGTTCTATCCGCATTTTTGAAGAAATACGGTCCGATGATGCTTCCTGCCCATAAACCATCTTGGATTGTATCTGGTTGTTCATCGGCCCAAATACGGCAATTTTGCTTGTTGACGTAGCCGTTCAACCAGAAATGAGCTTGGTCGCTAAACACAAATTTTCGATAAAATAACGAATCAATTTGAAGTTGTTGTAAGACCCATAAACCGAAATTAAAACGTTAGCCAATATCAGCCAGCTTCAATTCTTGTACGAGCTGTATTTTATAGGCCTTTAGACCAAGATCATGCCTCAAGATACGCCACAATGATCCATAAGAGATGCCCAAAGCCTGAGATCGGCGACAAATCGATTGTTCACGGTTTTCACGAACACTCTCTGCTACTGCAGAAATATTTTCAAAATTACGGGTTGTATGCGCTCTGGTTGAATAATGAATGTCCAATAGTGTAAAATTGGTTCGAAATTTGGTGATGATGTTACGAATAGTGCGCTGAGTTGAACGCTCAAACGACCAAAATGATGTTGAAGAACATTCTCTAACTGATGACTGATTTTGGTAGTAAGTTTCTACAATTAATAAACGTTGTTCACGAGTAAGTCTATTCATGATTAAGTCGTATTGAATACTGAACTCAAACGCCATATAGACAAGACATTTGACACATGACAGCTGTCAGAACAGCACAGTTGGAAAATGGGCCTCGTAATGGATCACCCTTTATATGGGTAGCTTAATTTTTAAAATATTTTGCAACATAACTGAAAAATTATGTCTCATTACAGTGCTATAGCGTTAAGATCATTGGCGTAACTACACTGAGGAGAGAATTTGTTTGAATATAACAAATGTAAATTTCATATAGATCAAATATTTATTTGAGTCAAACAATGAAATATTCAATTACTCTATATGAAATATACACTTGTTATATTCCAACAAATCCTTTTCTCAGTGTTGAAATTAATAATAAGCCTCCCACATATTATTTTGCCAACATGTCGTATGAGTAACGTGCCAATGTTTGCATTACACCCAAGTTGCGTGGATGTAAAACATGAGATGTGATCAAATGTGGAATATTTTTAAAATTTCAATAGTTATATTTTACTTGAAAAATCATTTTTGAGTTATTAAAACTTTAAACTGTGTGTTGTTTTATAACAATTTTGTACTCTTCGATTTCTTATGAAAACTTTTTAAGTTTTTATATCAAATTTGAAAAAATAGAATTAGCCAAAAATTTCTGACAGCGCATTATCTTACAAAAGCGTTTAAAGTTTTCATCGTGCAACATTCCTCTTTATGCACATTTACAGCACTCTCCATTGCACAAGAATGATTTTCGACTGACTTATTTCCCCAGACATCATCCGCACTAAAGGCGCTAATTAAATTTTTATATTTTTTTTAAAAAAATTTTCTCAATGCGAGTTCAAGCAAAAGGACAAAAACTATAACGTTTCCAACTCCCTAAGGGCAAACTCGCACACACAAGTGCAATAATTGCAATGTTCTAAAGGAAATGCAATGTTCCTTCTATTTACCAAACTACTCATATGTATACGTAGTGCAGACACATTTCTTCTAAAAGAATTGTGTACTAATGTAAAATGTTGTATTTAATTTATTTCCTTTTTGTTTTCCCAAAAAAAAAAATAGCAAAATAAAATTTATTTACTTGTCATTCGTTGCTTGTTTTATGAGTGCATTCAACTCATGTCGACAGTTTTGTTTTTGTTTTTGTGTTTTGTTATTTTACGCTCTTCACATGTCATTTCATTATACCACTTTTACTTATCGTGTGCAAGAAGGCGATTCCATAGAGAAATTTCATGACATTTTTGTCGCAGTTTTATGAAAATCTCATGAGACAAACAGCAAAAACCATTTAGGAAATAGCTGCAGAATCGGAAGCAAAAAAAGTTTATTTTGGAATACCAGCAGTGTTTCAGTCTAGAGCATAAGCAGATTTGCATTTTTCTCTCAACGGCAAGCGAAGCGTTTTTTTTTGTTTTTTTTTTTTTTGAAAACTTCTCATTTATTCATGGAGTTGCCGCAAACTATGTTTGTTGTGCTTTAACGCGGCTTAAAAGTGACACGTTATCGCGTTTTTGCTGTCATCATCACTGTCGCTGTTGTACACTCAGCTGCATCTGTCACTTTTCCCCGAAGCCCGTGGCTCATAGCCAAAAGCCTTGCGCTTTATGTAGCTGTTGATAAAACTTTTCTTTTTTTCTTATCACATTGAAAATTAATGCAGGCTCTGCTCGTTTGTTCGTAAGTGAAGAATGGGCTCTCACCCAAAGGGCGTGGTGTCGTTGAATTTTGGGATGTGGTAACAAAAAGGATTGCGGCTTGAAATGCAGATAGTTGCATTGTGTTGATGTTTTGATGGCTTGTGACAGTCGGCTGTCATAATGTTGACAGTCATTTCGCATGGTTATTACTTGGAATAAGTGGTGAAGAATTGAAATGATTAAATGATTTATTTTGCTTTTTGCTATGAAATCATGGGGATATGGTTTTACTATCTGCATTGAACAAAAACAGAAAATAATGCATCCATTAGACGAATGTCAAATTAATATCTTATAAAAGATATGTAGTGCATACATACAAGAATTCAATCGGACATGCAATGTTTGCAAGGAAACTTCTCAAATGCCAAGATGTCCAAAGACTTCACTTTTAGAATTTTATTTTTTCGCAAATATTTATCAAAATAATCAAGTTGCTTAGTCGGGGTTTTAAGTTGCTTGGTTTGGCTTTCCTCTGGATTTCTTATCGCTTTCAGCACTCGAATCTTGCGTCTTGCAAAAAAACTCCTTAATCGCCTTCAAAAGTTCGATATCTAGTCAAACCACGAGTTTCTTTAGACTCGTCAAGGTCCTAGCTTAGACACGTCTTCACGGCTCAGAAGCGTTATAACAGCGCCATCTGACGGCAATTCTCAAAAAAGCACAATTCTAGTCAGTGGAAAGACCCTATCAGCAATATGTTTACTTAAAAATTCCTAGATTGAAATAAGGAACACTTTTAATTGATTTCAGATTTGGACCAGATACCCATCAACTGACATTTCAAAAGAGTCTGCTCTGAAGAAAACTTTAATCCGCTTACTATCATTTTACCCGTGCTTCTTGCTTGATTGATACCAACTCTTCTCCTTCTCCTGTGGCTAATTTTTCCTTATCTCGCGGTACGTTTTTCAACGGAGTATTGAATAGTCTTATGGGACCGAAATTTGATGCGAATTCGGTATTCATTTGTGGGAAACATGGTCGGTGGCTGTAATTATATAGACGAGTTGCATGTTCGTTTTTAAAATAAAAAAGACAGAAGTGCTCGGAACTAGATTTCAAAACACCATATTTCAAGCAAAAACAATTTCTCTTGAAGCATACACCAAAAATTTTTACAGAAATAATATAAGAAAATCTTAGATCTGGATGGAATTTCAATAATTACACATTCTAACATAATTTCCCTTAACATCAGACATAACATCTGGACTATACTTATCTGACGCGCTGAATTCGAATTCGATTCGGATCAGCAGCTCTGGTTTTCGAAATATCCTAACTTGAGATGGCTAAAAACGCTGTTTCTTTTTTGTCATATTGGTGGCTATGTTTATGTCTAGGGTGACACTTGTTTACATAACTCGATGGAACATCTGGGAAACTTAAGCATTCACCTTAGAGTTACATAGAAAGAATGTGCTAAGAGCACTACCATGCAGCACATGGCACATAAATCACAATTTTAAGATTAATCCTGAACTATGCAGTGATGCTCACTTGAAGTTTCTCCTACTGGTTGCCTTATCATATCCTACCGTACTACGCACATGTTAAGTTCCATATGCATAAGCTCAGGGAGCACAACAATCTACCGAATAGACAGTTTAAGCTTGCTTACTTTTATCACTTTATAATATTGACAGCAAAGGCTCATTCTTCACTATGCATATGGAAGGATCTAATGCTGATGTTAAAACGACATCAGAAGAATTTTATTGGTTCAAATGAGCCAAGTTCTAATGCAGTATTCTTGGTGATGCAAGCTTTCCAACACAACCTCATTCATTCTTATAGCAGCACGCAAAAATAGCTGGGAAAGAATTTTCTGACCACTGTTTTTTGGCTCAGTTATGTCCAGGTTGTAGCCGATTCCTTAGCAGCTACATGACAAGATTTAGAGACGAAACTTTTATGCCTTTCATCAGATTCCAAGTAATGTAGGGTCGTTTAACAACATAATTCAACCAACAGACATGACTCATATTCAATTCGTCGTTATTCTCATGGGGCCGAGGAGTCCAATAACCAACACCAAGTTTGGAATTCTTATGCTAACTACCTAAATACTTCCTTTTACAAAACTCAAATGGCAAAGTACAGGTGCGATAAATCAAAATCATTCATAAGTTAAAGTGGAAGAGTAGCCCAGCAATAGATTCAATAGTTATCGTTTTTCATTCAACATATAGTTCCAATTTGTTTGGAATGTTTTGGAGCCATTTTACTTTTATTTTCTATTGTTCGTGCGATATTTATCTTACAACTTCATCCACTTCTATCGTTCATGCAGCGCTATTTATTTATTGTAAACAACCATTGTTTCTTTATTTTAAAATCAAATAAGGGACAGCTTTGCAACATTCAAAATTTAATTAAGTCATACGCTCTACTTGCCGTTAAAAATAAGACCCATTAAAATAAGAACTCATTTTCTGCTTTTTGAGTTAAGAGAGTCCTTAAACGGAATTCAAAGAGAGAAACTGCCAAAAGAAATAAAAATTAATGCCACAAATCCAAATGAATTCACCGACCAAGTCGGAAACCGTACAGAAATTATTGCTATGTTGACTTATATCACCTTTACCAACAAGCTCTTTCATTCACTCATGCAGCAATTGTTATCTCTTTTCTCACTTTCTCTTTCACAGATGATTCCACGTGCAAACAAATTCAATCAACGACGTTGCGGTGGCAGCCTGCGGTGTACAAGCAGCAGCAGTCACAGCAGCAGCAATGCGGCAGTAACTGGCGGCAGTGGTGGAGGCGTGGGCGGCAATAACAGTCACAACGTCGGTCGTTCAAATTCTTTTCGCGTGAATCGCACGCGCACCACAATAGGAAGCAGCAACATGGGAGAAGAAGCAGCAACAGCTGCCAAGTCGAATTTAAGTGGAAGTAGTAGTTTAGTAGGTGGTATGGGCGGTGGTGGCGGTGTGACTGCTTCATTTTGTAAGCACATAAAATATTGTTGTCTGCATCAGCAACAACAGCATCAATTGCAATCGCAATCGCATCACAATTCCAATCAGCAACTGTTTCAGCAGCAACAGCACTATTCACTACAGAATGTTCATGACTATGGTTGCAGCGGTAATGCAACAATAACAACAGCAACAGCAAAAACAACTCGACTTGGTCCAGATGGTGAAGACGATAACAGTTGTAGCCAAGCGGCAGCCGCACTTGCAGCTGAAGCGAGCAATGGTCAAATGCAGCAGCACCAGCAACAGACATCGAAGCAGCAGCAGCAACAGCAGAAAAGGCATTCGATTATTTTGGAGCGTGCATTTGATTTTGGTGAGTAAAAAGGAAAGGGAATAGCATGAGAAATTGCAGGTAAAACACAGGTGCAAATATTTGTGCTTGCACATGCACCTATTTACTTTCAAGGTGGGGTTGGCTAAACATTGAAATCTTATGAGTCTGCAAGCGACTTCAATATATAATGCAACGATATGTGCGTTAATGTGTTAGAGAGGAAGTAGAAAGTATAGCAAATCTGATTCTTGAGCTAGACACTGAAAACTTTTTTCAGTGTTGAAGCATTGCCAGTAATACCCGATCAGAAAAGGGGGGTTTTAAATGAATAAAAGCTACAAATTGGCAATTTGACTGAGCTGCTCTATGGCCCAAAAGATGATTCTTCTCTAAGAGATGTGTAAAAGCTACTTGACGTTCTTAGATAGTCTTAAGTAATCGTGGTACAGACAACGATTTGGAATAATCTGTACACTTCCGAAACAATTTAAGTTTTCCTTTAATTTCAGATATGCCTGCATCTTCATACAATGTATTTCCCACTTATCTTGCTTTAAGGCGAAAGCTGCATTAAAGCATTTGATTTGCACTTCTGATACCTGCTCGTAAGCTACAATTTACTAATGAGCCTTATTGTCAGCCTATATCCTGACTTGACTGCAATGGACTAGGGTGCTCCTATATAGCTTGATACGAAAGTAGCTTTGAGACAATTTTATTATTGCCGAGAAATAACATATGCACCCCCATAGTTTCATCTCCACCATTTCATTATTCATCCCTCAACATTTCAATAGCCTGAAAAAGGATATGAAAGTAACTCTCAGGCAATTTTATTACTCGAGCGGAATATCGAATTCATCGCCCACCATTCCAAAAAACGGCAGGGCTTTTGCTCTGCCCTTGACATATTCGCTTAAAGAAATTTGTGAACCATGCGCATTTTAACAATTGGCGCTTATTTAATAGACCATAACATTTTCTGAATTACCGTAGCCAAAAATTTAGTCATATAAGCAAATTTAATATTCTTTGCTCACTGAAGAAGCAATATCGATTGAACAGCAGTGGAAAAGATTTATTTTCGTGACCTGCCAATCGATTATGCCTTCTTTGGTGAAGTTTATTGCTACCTGTGATACTTCAAAAATCCCAACTACTGAAAGGGATCGATTTAAATGAGAGTCACTTCCAAGTGACTTGGTAGGCCAGTAAGGCTCTGATGAGCCCACCATCAAAGTGAAAGTCAGCCACTTACTCCTTCAAATCTTAGATGTTCTTTGGGAACAGTATAAATGCACAACTCTTTCTCACACAACCTAGGATTGGTATTAGGCATTTTTAACGCCTTGGCCAGATACAATGCTAAAACTCGCTTAAGCCCACTTTTATGCTCCCAATGATTTCTTCCAGTTTGCAACGTATTCCGGACCCAAGAGATATTTTCTTTTTGTTTCATACACCACCAGATTTCTAAAACATATATAAATTGTTGTTAGATTCCCTATTCACCCTACTGCTTCACTTGTTGGCAACACCCTAAAACACTGGATTCCATGGCACACAATACACACAGCATGCGAGTAAGCAATAAATTCTAAGAAAGTGAGGCTTTGCTGCTTTTGTCGTTTATTTTCTCATATTGGTTAGGTACACGCTGTTTGTTGTTCGCTTTTATTGCTGACGTTGTTCTTCTGACCGGATGTTATTGAAGCAACGAGTTGATGAGTGCACATTCTTTATGCCACAGCCATGTATACACATATATGTGTGTGTGTGGGTGTGTGTGGGTGTGGGTGTGTGCTTCTATTTACTTGTTTGCTGTGCGCTTGCAAGTCCTGTGTTTGTTGGTGTAACTCATTCAACGAACGAGTGCGATAAGCGTCCAACATGTTAATAAAATTGCATTCCTTCAGTAGGATGGTCAGTCAGTTGTATGTTGCCATAGTGTTGGACAGACAGCTGCCCAGTTGTTGTTGGTTGGGCATACAATTTGTGTGCACAACTTGATAATTTTATTAATGTTTTTAGCAGAATTACCTACCCATGTTGCTGTGGTATTTCATTTAATTTGGTTTGAAAACCTCAAGTTCAATTTCAGTCTTATTTAATTATGAATTCTGCAGCTAAAAATAAACTAACAGATTAGCGATAGAATGTTTTGTGTCAGTTAAATGTGAAATTGAATGGTGATAAGAGATGAAAAGAAAATATGCTAACTAATATTAAATTAAACAGTTAAAAGTTAGAGATTAAGATACAATTCATAATAAAGCATTTCATGAAAGCAAGTGACAAAATTTTAATAACTGCCCATAAAAGTATGCAGCAAAAAAGCATTTGGCTTACATGGAAAAAATCATAAAAATAGAAGATGTCAAATTTTTCTATGAATTCGAAGCTACTATACATTACAAGGCAATTTTGCTATGAAATTGTTGGTATGTTTCGAAGGCTGATAGCCAAAGGACCATCAAACGTCACTAGGGATACGGATTGTGGAAGATATTCAGCTACAAAAATAAACTGCGAACGAGTAAACATTTTAATGTAGTTTTTATTTTTGGTTTGCTGAAGCTAAAGGTTATATTTTCAACTACTTACATACTTTTTTATATGGCAAAAACCAGTCATAGAACTTATTTGTGCCCATAAAGTTTTTTTTATTCCGTACAACCTTAATTAACTACAAACAAAGCTTAGTCTAAAGTATTAGCCTGAAGATATATTTTGACCCATCTGCGAAGTCCTTTGAGAGCTGTTTGTGAGGGGTCATTGCTAGTGACAACATTAGCTCTTATGCATACACGCTTCGATTTCAAATCAACGGATAACGCACATCACATTGTCCAGTAAACTGTAAAATTTAATGGAAGGATGGATACATTGTAGTACTCATAGCATTGGGAAAATAACTCTTTATATGCTGAGTGAATTCGTTACACGCGTATCGAACAAAAAAGTAGTTTCCACTTGAAAAATACAAAAACTTTAAAATCGTTAAGCTTCAAACAATCTGCTACAAAAAGCTAAAAAAAATTACCAAAAGGAAAAACTTTATCAGCGCCAGAATAACAACAATAACAAAATGTTCAACAATGTCATTGTAGGTAGACACAAAGAGCGCGTCCTATTTGTGTCAATGTGTGCTGCATGTTTGGTAGTGTGTTGGCTTATGTGTGTCAAATATCACTTTGACAACGACATAAAAGCATTAAACTACATTTTAGGGTGGACGTTTACATAATTTTTTTAATAAAAGTAAAAATTCAATGGGAATTGGCTTAATAGATTGACAAAAACTATCAAGAAACTCAATGCCATAGAGCATGAATCAAATTCAGCACACAAGCTATACCTTCAAGCAAACTTCTTGTTACTGAAAATTAGCAAAATCGGTTCACGGCCACGCCTTCCGCCCGTACTCTATGTAAATATACCCAAGTCAATATTGAAAAAAAGTTGCTGCGATTTTGATGAAAATTGGTGATTTGGTGAAGATGAGAACAAAATTAAGATTATGCTAGGTTCTAAGTTTGCAAAGACTCTTAAAGGGGCGTGGAACAGCCCTAAATTTTAACTTTTATAGCGCCATAGCTCGTAAACCGTGCAAGATATTGTGATGAAATTTAGTACACGAATACAGATTTTATGAATCTTGAATTGCACATAAAGTGGGCAGAAATGTAAAAGTGGGCGTGGCACTTCTTAACAATTAAAAATTTGGATTTCGTATAACTCCAAAATGGCACATACGATTTTCATTAAAATTTTAGGGATGATACCACTGAAAGTAGTCAACAATACAAGCTACGTCAATATACTGAAAAATTTCTTTTAAAGGCGTGGTACAGCCTACAATATTTATAAACGTTATAAAAAAAGAACTAACAACGCAATCGTCATGAAATTTAATAAGGCGGATATACTTGCTAAAAGGTGTCTTCTTGCAAAATTTTGGTACAATTGTGCCCATGGATGTGGCACCTCCCATATAAGCGAAATACGTTTAATGCTATAGATAGTGTGCTATGAGAGCAATCTTCATAAAATTTTGTGTAGAGGTGTCGGGTACTATAAAATTCGGAATTAAATGAAACTTGACAAGATTGCATCAGTGGGCGTGTCACCTCCCTCATTAACATAAAGTTGTAAGTGCTATTATAAGTGAGCTATTGGAGCAATTGATCTAAAATTTGATGTAAGTGGTTAATTGGGTATTAGGTACATATGAATCAAAAGCTGGCGAAAAAACAATAGTAGGCGTGGCACCTTAAGTGGCATAACTATCGAAATATATGAGCAATCATACTGAAATTTGGTGTAAGAAGTTTGTTTATAAAAAGCTATTTCTGTATCAAAATCGGACTGGATTGCATCAGTCTGTGTGTCACCGCCCTAAATTTTAGGAATGATTACAGCACATATCGCAAACTATGCAAGCTATTGTGCTAAAATTTGGTTTGTTTATTGAACCATAAGTGGGCGCAATTGGAGAAGTGGGCGTGGCATATTTCGTGGTTTTCATTTCTTTTCTATTTCTTTCAACATTTCCTATATTCTTTTGACATTTTCAATCTTATACCTTTCTCCTTCAATTTCATTCGACATTTTCTTAATTCATTTACAGCATTTTTCATATATTTCGATCTTATTCAATTTCTTTCATCTTTATTCAATGGTTTTCATATTTTTTCAACATTTTCAGGTTTTTCCAACACTTTTCAACATTTTTGAACCATTTTACATTATTTTCGACTTATTCAACCACTTCAACATTTATTTGAAAAGTACTTTCAATGCAGTGTAGGGTATGTGAGTTTCGGCCTGGCCGAAGATAACACTTTTACTAGTTTTATCTTAAGTTTTATCGGTTCAACAACTCTCAATAATATTTGCCAGTGATGTGAATAATTCCAATAGTTTTTCAAAAAATCAGTCGCAATCACCATTTCGGTTGACTAGCCCTCCATGGCTGCGATTCTCCATGAGAAATCCACATGAGAAATACACTGTTTTGACAGAACTTGGCTTCTGATGTATTGTGATGGATACATGTTTTGTCCAGGGTTACGAAACGGTGCACAAAGTCGTTCTTAACACGGTTAAATGAATTCAAACACTCCTTCGGAATGGTTAAACGTGAGTGTTTATTATCAACTCAATGCAAATGTGCCACCCATCTCGTAAGGATTTCCTCATTCCGAAATATTTATTCATCAATTCGGGTTTGATCGATTGGTTGCAAGTGGTTTGCTTTCAATGCTCGCTAAACATACACTGAATGATGCAGCTCAATGAAAATTTGTCAGGTTCATATTCACGTTAGTATTCCTTATTGATTTATTTATGGTAATGCTATAACTTGCCCAGATCTATTAGGTTTCAGCCCGCACTTGTATTTGAACAAAGTAAAATTTTGGCTAGAGACCACTTTACTATGAGTGACAGCAAGTAATCGTTAGAAGGTTGAAACATTTGAATCTAAATGAAAATTTGTGTATCGGACTATAACGCGATATAATGATACTGAAAGCGTTAGAGAATGCTGCAAAGTTGTAGACAAAATTCAGCAAAATTTAAGAGAAGTACAAAAATAATTGCTGCTGATTTGAAATTAGAAAATGGGTTGGAACTAAACCGTACAATTTATAAGAAGGTGCAAAGTCTTCCATCAAAACAGAATATATATTAAAATAGCTATCCCATTGAGCAGTTTTTATACAAACAATATGATTAGGTCTGGGCATTGGAAGAGTCTACAAAATCTACCCAAACGCAAGTACCTACTCATAACAGATGTAGCTGGGTGTGCAGTGATAGCCAATGGCCACGTACCACTCATGTTTTTGTGGACAGGCGCGTAAGTGAAAGTGACTATATCGAATGAATCGATCTTGGTACATTAACGCCTCACAAAATTCATATGAACCAAGATATATTAAAAGTAAACATTTCGAATTGATCTTCTCTATCCAAGCCATTTTGGATGAAAGCTCATTTCTTAACAGACTCAATCGCATAATCCAGGAATGTTATATCGAACATCTCAGAATGCATGCTCATAGAGGCCACTCGAATTGCACATACATTCATCATAGATTGCAATCTTAATAAAACATTTAACAGTTTAAGCAATAACCTTTGCTTCAAGGTACATACATTCCAATAAAGTCAGTGAAGGCACCTTTTTGCATGTCAAAAAATGCGGTAAAAATTAATGTCACAACTTTGTGTGACGCGCAACATACATGTGCGCACGTGTGTGTGTGTGGGTGGGCTGTTTTTTTTTTTTTGCATATGTGTATGCTCAAATGTCACTTTCATAGAACACGAAATGTTTTTTACCTGTAAGAAATTACTGCATGAGTTTCAACTTTTTTTATTTCTTTTTATATGACGATACTAAAAACATAAAGGTTTTAGAAAATAAAATAAAATTTATATACTTAAGCGTAAGCACGCACAAGAGTATGCAGCAGCAGTAGAAGCAACAAGAAGGGTTCCTTTACTCACGAGAAGCTCGAGTTTGGTTTCACTTTTTCTTCTTTCCCCCCCCCCCCCCCCTTTCTGTGAAAAGGTTTATTAATGAAGACATTTTAAAACTGTTTTCCATTAAATTTTCTACATTCTTGTAGGTTAATTTATTTTAATTGTTATGACTGTATGCATGTGTATTAGGTTCTTGGTGTTGGTTAACGTATGCGTACAGAACATGTGAGAATGGGAGTTAGAGACAAGTGCAAGTATGAATATTTAAATTATAAAGTCTGTTTTTTAAATGCTTTTACTGGAGACCGCAGTCACAGAACATTTAGTTTCAAATCAAATTTCAAACAAAAAGTTAAATAAAAAAACATGAAACTCGATTAAATAACTGGTCTTTTTTTGTTTCAACTAAATGCTATACAAATGACTATAAATGCAATTGTAAGAAAAACGAATGATTTCTTTGGGGAAATCTTACAACAACATCCATTGTTTGTTAGTATTAGAATCAGTGGATGGAATGAAATTCAAATTGAACAAATTAAAAATAAAAAACAAAACTTGTTTATTTGTTTTCAATTTCTGGTTTTGTGTTTATCATCGTTGATCATATTCTAATTGCAGTATACGAATACTAAATGCTACAGCTGCTTGCAAGTAAAAATATGAAATTGTGTCTTGTTGGTGCGCACAATGGCATGGTTTTTTATTAAATATTACTTGTGTTTTTGCAAAATTGATAAGACTCAATTGGATGGAGACATTTTGCGCATAAATTGTAGAAAAAATGCTGGTTTTGTTCATCTCCACTACATTTTATGAACCAATTGTTGTTTTACTATTATTTTGCATTATAATTTACTATAATATGTTTATGCATCTGATATGTATGCAAAATCATCTTTAACATTTGAGAATAATGTTCACAAAGCAATAAATGTATTAAATAAGTAAACAATAAATCTTAACTCATCTGTTCTACTTTAAGACGTTGATACTTTTGCTTCAAAAGTCCTAAAACAGTAGGAATACAAATGTTATTGAGTAAAATTTCTTTTAAGTAGCTTAGTGGCAATTTTTTAACATCAATAAATTTTCCACCAAATGCTAAGAATTATTTGCAAGTAGAAAACTTGTTCACCAACGCGAGTCATCAAGATATTGAAAACTAACTCCATTATCATATCATCCATTATTTTAATTAATTGATTCGGATTGAAAACATATTCATTTCGTGGCATTAGTTTCGCTAAAGGCAAAAGGTTCTATGATAGATTTAGCAATATATTCTTCAACTTGCGAATTCAAATTATAGTCTAATGCTATTCGAAAGCTAACACTTAACTATGATTCTCAGTTTTCTACATAGTGTCGCCAGCATTTACGAGGCATAAAAAGTGCATCATTTGGGCTTAGTATACCTATAGTGCAAAGTGGTCTGAAACTCAACATTGTTGGCATCAAGTCTAATAAAAAACGTAAAGCTCTGAAACTGCACGTTTAGGTCTAGTTTTATCCATATACTCCTGTGAAAAAATAAAAGCGTTCAGAATAATACAATGCGCGTACCACTGATACAACTGAAGTATACATATGTATGAAACGTCATAAGTTGATGAAACTTTTAATATCTATCTCTGACAGCAGAGAAAGTAATGATATAAAAAATTATCCTCCAATATATCTTCCATATTACTTTATATAAAAAACTAGATTTCTTATTTAATTTTATTCGAATTCCATTCTAATTTTGTCTCCTAGCATATCCTTATTTATTTAGAACACGCCAATTTTAGATATTTGCCTGGCAATGCCACTATTTCAAGGAATAAATCATGGCCTGCTTTTAAGCCAAAGGCTTAACAACTATGGCAATAAGCAATAAAGTGTCAAATATATAGATGAAAATTGGGACATTGTTTGCGGAGTGATATAAATAAGCGCACTTTGTACAACTCAAGGTCACAATCTCAATACCTCTAGTGTTAGAGCGGCCGTCCAAAAATATAACGTACAGAGCAGACAAGGTTCAAATCCAAGTACAAAAATTATTTAAATCTGATCTGATGAAGCTATATCCTATATGTTTATTTGAATATAGTTATAGCCAAAACATATGTCATCAATTACCAGGTTAAATTCTTTCAATGGTCTTTGCTAAATGACTGCAAGTAAATGACATAATGCTTACTAATTTATTTGCTGTGGAACCCAATCAAAAACGCAGTCCTCATTTCCATCGTTTCTTCTCATACTTGCAGGATTTCTTAATTTTGAAATGCAATAGTTTGTGAAATGGGAAAACATTTGAAAAAGGGACGAATACGGGCAAAATGCTTTTATAACACATCATCATCATCAAGATGCTATAAAATCTTTTCAAATTCGACTCTGTTGAACACAAATATTATTTCTATTATATTGTTCAAAAAAGATCACACATTTGAACAAACATTTTATAATATAATTCACAGAAAACTACAAAGTTTTAAAACACCATCATTATCTACGTAACGGTGTTGTCATTTTCCATGTTTTTTTCTTTTATTGATGAAGTTTCTAAGTTAATTTTTTCTGCAGACGTCTTTAAAAAATGTTCTAATGAAAATTGCAAAAAAAAAGACTTTTCAAACCAATGGTATGCTGCATCTTTGTTCTTTAGTCGATCTAGAATAGTATGTTGTTCTGGTGAATGAAATTTTCCCGAGCAGTAGACATTGAATTCTTCATATGATATGCATATCACAGTCAGACGATATCCTTCCATATACTTGGACAACAGTCGGACAGCCATAGTTATTGAAATGACATGGCGTATTAGCCTTTTTTTAACAGAGCCAACTGCAACCATCTATAGCATGTGGAAAACCAAAGCATGGAAACTCTAATCCACCTAAACAAACTGTTGGCATTTTAGAAACTCTTTTGTAGTCATACCAATCCACGTATCCCGTTCTGTATCAAATTCTTTCAAAAAACTCTAACAGCTCAAATAAACTTTAGAACGATATTTTTACCAATGTGTCGCATTCCAATATTTCTGTAAGATTCTTTCAAATGGGTACAGTTGCAATGAAAGTTCATCAAATGATCTGCACAAATATTCTCTACTTAGTGCAAAATCCAATTATCCAATTAAATTTAAAGTTACGTATTACCAATGGCTTTTTGATGTGCTATCAATAATTTATTCTGATTATTATTAGTTAAGATAGTTGTTCATCCTAAAATAATCCCAGAATGTTAAGTATGTAAATGGTTTTTAAGACTAATATTATGCAGCCAACACACGAGAATATTCAAATTCAATCCATAAGTGTTGACTTTATGGTGTGATTCCACGTAAATATCACACCTAGCAAAATATTTAATCATTGCGTACGTTTACTCCTCATTAATTTTTGTGGAGAAGAAGACACCAACACCTCTTGCCAAATATTTATGCAAAATAGTTATACGAAATTCTATCAAAATTTAATATTTTCTCGTAACGACTGTATTACTCTAAATGGAATCACCCTTAAAGCATCATACAAAATCCAAGCCAATTCAATTTAAAATCTTAAGTAATTTTTTAGTAATACTATTAGCAAAGTTGTATTGATTAAAAAATTGTGTCTGAATTCGGCATTTGACAGTAAGCATTGTGGCTTAAAGGTCGCACACACGCGGTCACACACAGAAATCGCAACTGTAAATTGTTGTGTTCAATCATTTAGCAGCATCAACGTATTTTGGGAATTGTGGTCGCACTTAAGTCAGCACGACATAAAATTGATTGGATTTCTTTACAGCCGTCAATATTACAAACCCAAAAGTGTATACGTCTATGTCTCTATTTTTATCTCTTTACGACTTAGATATTTAATTGACTTCAATGAAAATTAAGAATAATGTCTCTTAAAGTTCGATAAATTTTATTTTCAGCGATTTTTTATTGACTACAATTACTTCTATGTGAAGTTATCTAAATATATCCTTGTCAAAATTTTAACTGAGCATGGGTCACACGGTATAGTAGAACAAAATTGCAAAAGTTATATTTTCAAAGAAGCACTTCACATTTTTGATATATAAAAATATCAAAATCAGTTGTGACAAATCAATTTTTAGAAGTAAAGAAAAGTTCTCACACAGCGGACTTGTCTGGGTCAATATTTTAAAAACTTTGCTAATTAATGCATAAAAGTACTTTTACCTTCAAAAACCCATAGTGCCGAAAATACAGAAAAATTTACAACACTCCCAATTATCTTTTTGCAGATGTCAGCTGTGATGAAAGTGATACAATCAGCACAACCTCATCTACGCCCACAGGTAATCCAACAACGAGTAACATACCTTACAGCGTAATAACGCGACCGCCACCAATACTGAAGCAACCGCATCACGGCATGCAATCACAACAACAGCAATCAATGCCAAAAGAAGGGCATCGTACGCTGCCACAACCACCCAGGGGCGTGGGTTTTGGTGCCTTTCATACTAAAGAGACGGCATTACAGCGCATACAACAACAATGCGGACTAATTGCTGGCAGCAAAACAAATTTAGCTGCACTGGGAGCATCGTCTAACAATTTGGCGGGAGCAACAGCCACAGCAACGGCTTCAGTTGTAGCAAGCAATAATTACGACAATTACAACAACATTAGCTGCAACGATGGAGCTGCAATTGGCGGTTGGAGCGCTGCTGCAGGCAGCGGACGTAATCTAAGCAATTTATATATGGATTTACATTCACCGACAGCAACACCATCACCGCCGCCATCAGCACAAATTACAACGACAACATCGGTGGGTGTGGCAGCAACAACAACAGCAGCAGCCGTGGGACTGGGCACCACACAGCATTTGACAACGATGAATAATAAATTCAATGATTTGCTGAGTAGCGGTACAACGGCAATGAGTCGAAATAATCTGGGTGTAAGTTAGACCTCTTATTTCCGTAAATTTTCGTTTTAAGGTTAGCGCACACTTGCCGGCACGACGCGTAACTAGAGCAACCGGTCGTGTCTTTTTGGTTTGTGCCGGTAAGTGTACTTTTGCTCGAAAAGATTTAAGTGAGGGCATACTGAATATAAGTGGGCTATTTGTTTATTGCAAGCAAAACTTCACTGCTTTATTATTAAAATTGGTTTTTTTTTCAATTTTTTGCATTATCTTATTTTCTCTTTCTCTCTCTCTCTCACTCTATAGAGTTTTCGCGCACAAAAATCGCCAATATTGAATCGTCGTCGTTCATCATCAATTGCTGCCAATCTTCTTACCGCCGACATCAGTTTCAATCGCAACAACTTATCGACAGCAGCTGGGGCAGAGGAGGATCACGTCATCCATGCTCATAGTCATGCATCAATTTCACATAGCAATACACGGTGAGTTTTCTCATAATAAACGACATCGGCAGTTGAAAGGTTTTTGAAATTATGTTACATAGCTGTGATGCCAGATTGTTAAATAAAATACCGTATTTGAGGAAATTTTAAACTTTAGTCGAAGAAAAAAATTTGTTTATTAGTAAAAGTGTTCACACACTCAAAGAAATACAATGTAAAAACTACACGCGTTAGGTTCCTGGTACAGAACCTTTTTAGTGAACATGAGCTCATATGGAAAATTTTCAAGCATGCTTTATTAACCCCTTTGCATAGTCATGAAATTGGTTCCCTTTCAACGCACCTGGCTCAAAATTTGATAGCAGTTATTGGTATCATGATGCCAATCATGATGTTAATCTCTTGCCTATTGCAGCTACTAATCATCAGACTCTCAGTACTTTAAAAATGTAAACTCGTTCGACTTCATTTGGTTACGCAGTGACTCAATGAAATTATACAAAATTTAAGTTTTAGTTTAATCTACAAAAAAACACACATCTGGCAGCACTATGCGCTTATGCACGTCTGTTAAAATAAATACAATTTACTTTTCCATGATGTACAAATATTTTGCGTATCTCTCCTTATTGATGTAAATTAAATTTTCTTAAATATGCCATTACACTCGTTTGGTATTCCTTTTATATTCGTTCTTCTTCGCTTCCACCTACTTGGTATTTTGTTGCGTGGCAAATTGATTTGTATTTCATTACGCCAAGATTGATTGCTAATGGTATATGTTGCAGATACTTCTTATACGCATAAATATTCGCAATCGTAATTAAGTTACTGCTCAAAGTCGTTGCTAAATTATGCTAAGCACTTCAATTCATTCTGCTAATTACATACATATATATTTTAATAATTAGGGTGATTAAATTGAGTGTTGTCATCGATAGCGCAAGAGATCAATGCAGGACGAAAACAAAAAATTTCAGTTTGCGTTATTTCGGAGAAAAGAAGATAACGACATCATTCAAAAATTGTTTTGAAGAGAAACAGTGGCTCTTATGGACTCCATTAATGTTTTCATGTATTATAACAAAATTACCCTTCGATGTAATATAACCTCAAATATCTCGAAAACCAATGATTTTTGCAATTTTTGGTAAGAATTTATTGAAAGCCAGAATCATCAGTGAAACTCTGACTTTGGATTCAAATTCAAAGCGTCAAAATACTTCGGAAAAGTATATACAGGTTTCATGATTAGATGTCTGACCAAGTTTTGTCATCCTATATAATTCAGTATTCAAAAGCTTACTTGCAAAGAAAAATATCTGACCAAAAATTGCAATACCTGAAAACACTTTATCAATTTTGCAACTGTTTCTGAATTTAGTATAAAATAGAATCAGCAGCTCTACATCTTAATGTGCTAGAACACTTTTGGTTTAATATTTGAAATCCGCATCGAAAAATTTATGGTGAATATATAGACAAAATATGTAAACTGTTGGTCTATGAATGCATAAGATAGGTGTGAAGATTTGTTTAATGCTTCATATTGCTGAGGCTTTCATGATCATTTCGCATTAGTTGCCATTCAAAGTAGTCGATGATTTTTATTGATTTAAAAAGTATGCCTCAATTTGAAAGAAACGTTCTGACCAAAGTTGTAGAACAGAGATATCCTCTGTAGAATATAATCTGACCGCTTTAAGTCACATTGAAATTTACCATAAAAGCCGCTTTTTTGTTGCCTAAGTCACAATTTCTTAAAAATTTTTTTATTTACTTGAAGCTTTAAATAAAAATATGAATGAACAAAATCCATTTATCGACCACTTCAAGAGGCAACTACCATTTTTCTGTACTTAGGCATCAATTCATCAAATTTTGACCTCCATATGTTTTGGTACTCAGTTTCACTCAGCTGACGGATATTTATTTTTTTCCTCCCACGCCCTACTATATAAATTATAGTTTCTTAAAGTCACTCATGTTCGTATCCAGTATTCCATTAATCTTTTGCCATAAAGCTTAATATTTTTCAAACATAAAATTCTTCATAAATTAAAAAAGTATTCGCTATCCTCTCAGGAACAACTTTTTGTACTTAGCAGCAACTTTTTGCTCAATTTTTACATACTTACCTCGTTCTGGTTGGATAATATTTTTTAAACGTTACAAGAGAGCAACCCATCCTCTTAGATTTTTATCACATACTTAGCACTTGTTCTACTTTTGCGTACATTTCATAATTAATTTTTCTTTTTCTTTTTGCTGCATCCTAAAAGGATGAAAACTCCAGGAAATGCACTCAAATTACTCTGTACAGCGATGATTGTGATGTTGTTTATGAGATCAGGTTGAGATGTTTTTAGCGTTGGAACGCAAAACAAAATCTTCGAAGTGTTTATTAAATCTGCTAACAGCTGAAAAAAGGATGTTACGGAAGCAGAAGATTAGCTTATAATTTTCCTAAGTACATGCAGCTTTAAAGTTTGAAAAGAGTACTTTCCATTTAAACTAAATGCTTGAATGTGTAGCAGTTTCTGCAATACGCTTAGTTTTGTTTTATCTTTTCGTTGGAAGACATTGTAAAACAAAGTTGAGTAATGGTTTGTTGAACACAACTCAAAGGTATACTTATATGCGCGAAGTTCCTTCTATTGGTAAAGGAAATGCCTTCCATATAGAAATAAGGGAAGTCAAAACAACTCCATCCCAGTTTAAATGCCATAACACAACAACAACTTCATTTTATTTTTTTTTAAGTTGAGGAATAGTGTCGATTGTGACTTTTTCCTCATAGTAGGTAGTGCCACGCCTCTATACGTTTCCACGGCTAAGCTAATGGATCAATTTTGATGAAATTTTGTTTGAAAAAAACGCTTCCACGGCTGAGCCGCTGCTCTGATTTTATTAAAATTTAGTATGGAGGTAGATTGATTCTTGAATAAAGATAATTGTTTTTAGTGGGCGGTGTCACGCTTCTAACAGAAACATATATTTTCACTGCTAAGCTAATGGCTCAATTTTAATAAAATTCTGTTCAGAGATAGATTAAACCCTAAGGAAAGATATTTGTTTTTTAATGGGAGGTAGCACGCCCTTAATCAAAAAAATTATACTAATGAGCTGATTCAATTTGGTAAGGAGATATCTACATAGATTAAACCCTATAGGATTTTTTTTCTAAGTGGAAATGAAACGACTTTGACAAAACTTGGTATGGGGAAAGATTAAAGCTTAAAAAACAGATAGATATAGGATTAAATTGAATTCAGACAAGTTTTCCATTAGCTCTGTGCAAAGTTTCTGTGCATATTTGTGGACTTAATATCTCAAAACTCTTCCAACATGCACGAGCAATAGTGAGTGCCTTAAATTTTCTCCAACATTTCGCTTATCCACATAATTCATGTGCTTTTCATTTCCGCTGATTGCTTTGAATGAAATTCAGATCTTGTCGGCATCTGATGAGAAAATTGTTATTGAAGATAGTCACCAAAGATCACCAAATTTTAAAAATTTAGTCACTCAAAAATTGTAAGCTTCAGTTTTACTAATAGGAACGATGACTGCCCGATATTAAAGTAATGTGATCCGTTTTTATATTTTTTTCTATACTTTCTTAAGTATTTTCAATATTATCTTATTTCTAAGCGCGTATTAAATAGTTCGCCCTTTTTAAGCATGAAGGCATTATGAGCAATGTATGCTTTTTGTGACATTTTCTTGTTAACATTTTTCTCAAGTTTTCATAAATGCGTTAAGATTCGTGCAAGTGCTAATTACAAGCAGAACAATGCAGCTTTTTGCACTAAAATCTTAACAAATTCCATGCAGCAGCATTGTGAGAGAGAAAGAATAAAACTAAAACTGAATACTTTAAGGCTGCTGTGAGCAAACTATGTGCCATAGCTGATGATTGGCGCCATTGTGTTTTATTTAGCCTGACTTACTTTTCACCTTTCACTTTAAAGCCCTCTACCCTTTTTCGACTTCACTATTCGCTGCGACAATTCGCGTGCATCCTGCTGCTGCATAAAGCGCGCATTTGTGCAAAATAAACTCATTTTTTATGCTTTATGCGTAAAATTTTCTTTTCCCCTCATAGTTTCAGTTATGCATTGCTAAATGAATAATTCATAAAAAAAAGCAACAAAATAAAAAAGAAAAATTTGGAAATGAAAGAAGAGAAAAAAAAATTGTAAAAGTATTGTGGTAGCAAACATGCAATGAGGCCAAACCGGAAACGGAAATGAATGCTGCATAATAAGAGCTGCCAACTGTGACGAAGTTAGCTGTGACTTGCGTTGTATGCGATATGGCAACTCTATGCTTGATTAAAAAGAAAGTGAAAGAAGAAAAAATAGTCAAAAAGAGAACAAAGCAAATTAATAATAAGTATGTTGTTGAATGAAACCACCACCTCTATAATTTCCAAAGTACGCAAAAAATATAGCTATGACGAAGGAAATCCAACTCACACACACACACATTTGCTTTGTGTTGAAAGCAACCACCAGCTACTCCATTGTTTTCGCACATTAGTGTTGCCTACTTTTTAGTGCTTTACGGTCGCTTTTCTACACTTTGACATAAAAACACACATATAATTATGTGCACGTGATTGAATTTTCTTTTACACATACACGCATTTATAATAAGTCTGCCTAGTAGAAAATGAGATTTATATTCATGCCAGATCATTTTGAAAATAAAAGTATTCCGCTTAGCAAAATATCCTAATATTCATTATTTCTATCATTTTTTACTAAAAGTACAAACCAGGAAGCGTGAGAGAACTCGATTCAGAAATACCTAAGAATTAAAACAACACATCTAATTAAGTGATATTACTGCTTCTTTCAAGAGTATTGAGCAGCGCTGTCACGCAGTTGTACAAAATTGAGTTTCTTTTGAGAAAAATACATTTTCCAGCTTTACGCGTAATATAAGGCTGCAACTGCATTCAATGGAAACTTTTTTTAATAAAAAGAAAATATGCATAATATACATAAGTTGTTTAACATAAGTTGTTTAACTTATGTATATTATGCATATTTTCTTTTTATTAAAAAAAGCTAAGAAGGCTAGTAGCTGTATTAGCTTGGCTCTATTATTATATAAAGAAAAATTCAATATATCAAGTGAACGTTTCGAATCGATTCCTTTCTTGTTTCAAAAAATCTGCATTGAATTCAGTTACAGTGTGCTATATTTCGTCTTGAACTTGAAAACGAATTTTGTTCAAGGTAATTCAATTTGGCACCACTGTATCAACTTGCTTGATTTTTAATTCTTGTCAAAGACGTACAATTCCCAAAAGGAGGCACGTAGAAGAATGATTGAAGCTGCTTGTGAAAGTTGGTGTGTTGCTCCATAAGAAAAGAGTAATTTCATTATCATTTAAGCTTTAAAATCAAGTTCAATATCAAGTCTATTTATTGATTTTTACTTATGAATTCATTTGTTTTATTTGAGATAGCAAATCGATGAAAATTTTGTAACTTTTTTTTCGGTAAATAGTCAATGAGAAAAATGCTGTCCAAATAGTAAGCTCAGTGATAATGATTTTTAGTTTTAGCCATTAAGCCATTTGGAAACATATTTTAAATGAAGTTATATGTTCTAAAATTTCAAAGATTCATCTATGAAACGATGTTAAAGTTGTTTACTTGTCATTATTTTGGCAGAATTATAGGCCTTACAAAATCATATCCCATTTAATTTATAGAAAACATGACGTATGAGTAATATTTATTACTTAAGAAAAAAAAAACAATAATTCAGAACAATTCACCTAATTTCGTGAGAAGAAATTTCTAAATGTCTGAAAGAGGTAATGATAAATAAATAATAAACTGTAAGACACACAAAATTTTCAAAATGAGCTTATAAAAAATTCAAAATCCCCGACATTTTGACAGGATTTTTCTCTTGAACCATATCACCGAAAGGAACTCTCGAAAGGTATTATTTGATTTGTCATTTCGAATAATATGAAAAATAGTGTTTACAAAAAAAAAAAAATCCGAACATCTATGTTGCAATAAATGCAAGTAGACCAGACTTTGACTTTTATCATCATCATTATGGTTTTTTTTTCTATGAAGCAACTATCGTAAGCCGTTCCAAACATCATATTACGTGCCTTCTATCAGAGACTGTAGAAATTTAACAAAAAAGTATAAAATTTAAGGGACACTGTGCGCCGTAAGTGGACGTGCGTGTAGTCGTGCGGCGCACAGACGCAGAGTCTTAGTAGAGCGACAAACTATTCTTCATAAACGTGCCGTCTTGAGCCAACAAATAAATAACAATGAATCACTGTCAGCTGGAAGTCCTCGAAGTATAGTAAATGGGTCAACAGAAATGGTGATGACTGCATGAAATTTGATAGACCTAAAAAATAAAAGCGCACCGAAATCATATTTTAAGCTAGTGACACTCGGGTGTCTTGCAGCGCCGCTGGTATTGAGAAAGTCCTTAATTCTTGTTGCATCTATCAAAACTATCAAAATCGTAAATCGGTTCAAAAACAATACGTTTGACGTACTTAAGGGGTTAGGCCACAGTAGAAACTTTCAGAAATCAATTTTTTTTTTTATTGGCTTAAAAGATGCCTTAGTACCTTAAAAGTTGCATACTAAAAATGTTATGAGGAAGAAAATTATCTAAGAACACAAATTTAGAATTTTAGTCATTATCTGCCCATACGTAGTGATACGTACGGAAAACTTTAAAAGCGTTTTTCTCAAAAAAATTTTTTTTTTAAATTGGCCGAACATATGACTCGGATAATTTATGACCGATTGACACAACATTTTGACTGTATATTCAAAACTTCATTATAAATAGAAGCTTAAATTGCATAGTTGTTTTATAAACCATTTTCTGGAGAATTTTTTTGAAAATTTTGATTTTCTTTTAAAAAGGGCGCCATTTTTTCAAGATACAAGATATTCAAATAGCCCTACGTAATTCTCTAGCTATTTGTATTTAGAATCTAGTGACAGTTTTTTATACAAACTTTCAAATCAAAGGTTCTTGAAGTAGAGCCGTACACCCCTCGAAAATGAGGCTCTTTTGAGAAAGCCTCTACAGCCGCCCTTTTTTTTGCACTATGGTTTTGAAAATTTTGATTTGTTTGTTGTCCCACTGAAAAAAATTTTCAAAATTTGCGTATTTCTTACAGTGCTACTGTGGCCTAGCACTTTACCCAACCGATTGAAAATGGCTGTTCGTTTGTTTATCAAAAAATTTGTTGTTTTCGTCGGTGCTTTATAGCAGTTTCCTTTTTACTTTTGTTTTATAATTTCTTGCTTTGCTTAGTGATCAACTCTACCAAGTTAAAACTATGGAAAATTTATTATTATTTCATTGTCATAAGCGAAAATTGGCGAAGTTTATTGGAAAGAAATATTTTTTAAAATATCACTACAAAATAAAGCTAAGCATCTGCTTGTCATTTTCCTACTTGGGGCTTTTGTTGGAAGTTACTTTATCTTTATCACTCATTATGTTTACCATTAATGTATAGTATGTATAATACATAAACAATATATTCCGTATAGAGTCTATATACCATTCCATTCTAAAATAATGATGTAAATATGTTAAAAAGGTGTCGGAACGCTGGTTTGCGTGCTTAGACTTCGGTTTCTTACCCTAATAGGGCCGTACTTGATTTCCATTTGAGATATGGCAATAAGTGAGCTTTTCGGGAAAGTCAAATTTAGCAGAATCAATAATATGAATTACTTTTTCATATGAGTGATGACGTGGCTAGAAGGAAAATTGATTAGAATTGCAGAGACAAACATTTTTTTAATCAAATCTTATAATTTTTTTAAGTCTAAAACTAATTCAAAAGTTTCAAAATCGCAAACTATGTGCTTTCACATATATTTGGTCTTGTGAAATTTTAATTTAATGTCAGCTCAAGACTAAGGACCTCTTTTTTTCAGTTGAACAAATAAGTAGATTTTTCTTTTACATAACATTCACCATGCAACGTCTTCTGCTAAGCATTTAGTTCATGAATGGAAGCGTTTTGTAAACAAGAAAAAATAATTATGCGCAGCGTACATTGCGAACGGAATCTTGAAGAAAAATCATTTTTTTCTTTTATTTATAATTTAGTTCTCTTCAAAATCACGAGCGTATTGTTTTCTTTTCCAATTATACTGAGCTGCCTTTGCAAGTATCTCTAACAAGTGCAATTTATATATTTCAACGAACATTTTTATTACACAATAAATAATATGCAGAAAAGTTGAAACGCTTCTTACATTCGTTTCTTTAATCGCAATAATTGTTTCTCATGCTGACGCAAAAACTTTTTTAAATTAAAACTTTACGTGAAATGTAAGAGCTTTATAGCACTTTTATTATTTTTTAAAAAAATTTACTTTAACATTTAAATAGAAAATTATTGAGAAAATTTGAAGTTTATACTTTTCCTGTAGTAGTTATAATATCAAAATAATAAATGACAGTGGCACAGTTCAGTTAGGATTTGGGGCTTATATGCCACTGCTCCATGTTGATTGTACCCTCATAAATAAATTCTTCTTCTTTGTACTTATATTTAGTTATAAACATTTTTTTTAATATAAAATTGTTTTAAAGAAAACTGAAACTCTTTCAATATCAGCCTACATTTTAATTACTGAGTTTCCGCAAAACAACTGCTGGCTGGCCTTTTTGAATAAATCATTCACAACGACAATTACAATTTACAAAACTATGTAGTCACTTAATTAAAAAATAAATGTTTCAACTTATAATTGTGTCATGAAAACTTAATTATAAAACAAATCAGTTGTGGCCAAAATAGACAACCGCATAACTGGTAAAACAAAACTAAAATAACTGCGTTAGGGTGTTTTATGTTTTTGAAATTTTTTCCTTTTAAAATTTTAAACGTAAATTTTGTTCGTAGATTTTTTTAATGTCCAAGCCAACCCGGCTCACTATTTACGATTTTCGTAAAAATTTGTTCTTGGTGGAAGATATAAAAATCGCGCATTTATTTTTATACCTTAGACAGGGGGTATATTCACTTCGTCATTTCGTTTGTCACGCATAGAGGGGGCGTGGCAGTTATAGAAAAGTATATGTGTTATTGATCAGCGTCACCACATTACTCGATGTAGCTATGTCCGTCTGTCTGTCTGTGTGTCTGTCTGTCTCTCTGTCTGTCTGTCTGTCTCTCTGTCTGTCTATCTGTCTGTCTTTCTGTCTGTCTGTCTGTCTATCTGTCTGTCTGCCTGTCTGTCTTTCTGTCTCTCTGGCTGTGTGTCTGTCTGTCTGTCTGTTGAAATCATGTTTACGGGAAAACTAAGCAAAGTAATTCAATGAAATACGGCACAGAGATTACACCTTCTTACAAGCTACTAGCATGTAAAAATGGACGAAATTGGCTTATGACCACACCCACCGCCCATACTCTATGTAAATATAACCCTGCACATTTTGAAAGGGTTGCTGCGATTTTGATGAAACTTGTTGATTTGGTGAACATTTGAACAAAATAAGATGGGCTAGGTTTCAAGTTTTCAAAGGCTCTTAAAAGGGCGTGGCGCAGCCTTAAGTTTTAACTTTAATAACGCCATAACTCGTTAACTGTGCAAGATATTGTGACGAAATTATGTACACGGATACAGAATATAAATATCTTGAATTGTGCTTGAAGTGGGCGGAATTGGAGAGTGGGCGTGTTACTTTTAAACAATTAAAACGTATAACTCACAATTGGCATTTACGATTTTCATGAAAATTTTAGGTAATTAGTTTTCAACGTACTTCTAACTTTTATTTAGAAAGTACTTTCCATGCAGTGTAGGGTATGTAAGCTTCGGCCTGGCCGAAGATAACACCTTTAGTAGCTTATATTTTGATTTCTTTGACTTTTTTTTTTATTGCAAAATTTCAATTGCTTATAGCTACGACGAAGTTTTTAAAAAATGTTTTCCACAGCTTCTGGTACAGTGCCGCTTAATGTTTTTTCACATTTTAGAAATTTTTACAATTGAATGTTCAAAGGTAATTTGGATGATCCTTGTCTTTTGTGTACCGATTTCGGATCTCGTTGAGACGAGAAAGTGGCATATAATAAAAAAAAATCATAAATATTAGTTTAGTAACATTTTTAAAGAAGAATTAATTTTCTAAAAAAATGAGTTGCACCCTAAAATGCAACTGTAATGTCTGAATTAAACTGCAGCCAAAATCTGCACAAGAAACCACGTGAGAACTACAAAAATTTATCAAAATTTTGTAGCAACCAAAATCATCATGATACAATTTAAATAAACTAAAACCGAATATTTATGCACGTTCAATTGAGTTCATAATACGAGTATATTTAATAGAAATAATAATAGGCCAGTTGACAACTCGTATGAAGTTATGAAAAAATTAATTTTTTTCCGAAATTAGTTAGGTCATATGTACACAAAAAAAAAACATAGATGAATGTAAACAAAAAGACAGCTCCAACTAATCAAAATAGTCAATTAAGCCGCTGAGAGGTAGTAAATTTTTATAACAAATTTTTTTTATGGAAAAAGTTGTTAGTTTACTATTTTTTGAGTAAGGTTACCAACAAGGTAGGTAAATTTAACCATCAAGGTCTGTAAATTTACCAATAATGATGGTTCCAATTAATAAAATAGTATTTGAACTCCTACAAGCCTTACTACTTTCGCCTGAGACAATTATCACTATCTTAACTTGTTCTCCAGATATTGGTCTGAGAAAATTAATGTGGATAGTTCCATTCCATATGAATTTAAGGATAAAAAAGAAAAATTTTCATTAACAAGATATTTGTTAAAATAAAATAAAACACTTTGATTTAATATTTTCATAATGTCTATATACCTAAAGTTAAGTTTTGTAAGAATTTTATTAAATTCTCCTTTTATTTAATTGCAGTGATCGCCTTTCGCACGCCAAATCGCCTGTTGGTACCAAACCGAACCGCATTCCCATCGAGAGCGGTGTGCTTACATTTCAGCAAGCCATGTCGGGAGCTGTTTCACCGCAATACTCGGCTACTTCACCAATGCATGCAACGGGACATGATACGTCGTGTATCGGTTCTAACATGACGCTGGCGGCACTGCTCGAAGGAACCGCAGAAACAAACACACAGTCGGCAACCGCAACAACAGCCATTGGTACCTCACCTACAGCAGAATCACCCGTTGATAAACTATATGGCTATGTTGGTGCGACGGGCAGAAATGATATTGTGGGTGGGGGATTTCTATGTGGCAGCTCAGCAACAATAGCGCAATTGGGTAATAAACAAAGGCAGCGACTACGAACATCCAGCATGCCAGCTGAGAGTAGAAAGGTAAATAAAAGCGAACACACAAACACTTACATTTGCGTATTCCCAATTCAGATAAAGCGATATTTGCTGGGAGTTTCTTGATGTTCAGTTTTCAGACTTGAACGAGCGATTTAAATTTAAGACTTTCAGTTAAACCATATTTTTCGATAATGGCGTTGGTCTTTAGTAATTTTAAAAATATGAAAAGTGGGTCAAATCTTGTCGTATGTAGATATTTCAAGCATGAAGTTGATGTGATTTTTTCTCTTCTACAACATTGGTCTAAATATATTTTTCTACTTGTGGCTTACTTTTCGAGTTATTAAGCAAAACTTTTTTTATCAGCTTCCCACAACCACACCCACCACTAATAAAACAGCTTGGATCATCATATATCATCATCATATTACTACCCGAAAAAATTAATTTAAAATAGAAATCTAACGAGAGGAAATAACTCTGTCATTTGCAACGCTGCCTCTTGCACTATCATCATGTGAACATTTAAAAACTTTTCTGCAAATGATTTTGGACGATATGCTTTACAATGTGAGCCCTTAGCGATATTGACAGTCCCACATGCTGTCCTAGTCATGCTGTCCAACATGAGGAACTATGTGAATTCCCCTATTTATGAAAAAGTTCTGTAGAGTTCTCAAGCGCACATTGAGGCTAATAAAATTAAGCAAAATGCTAAGGCCGATATTATGCTGAAATCGTACTCCGAGCTTTAAGTATGAACCTTTACTTGTTCATACACCGAACATACCATTTAGTATTGCCATCAATCCAAAAATTTTGTGTACGGGAAACTATAGGAATATGTGTTACGGAAAGAAAAATAATAAAAAATGGGATCTTTCAGCAAACGACTTACACGGCAAGATATGTGCAGACAATAGTACACTCCTATCCGAGTCCGTGAGGGAGTGATACAAAAAGTTCACTCATTTCCGTATTTTTGTAAAAATACATACTCATACCTATTTACTTAGTTTGTTCATGATCATCTGAACATAGTGCCACCACTGGTCTGCTCTTCAGTTGATAAAGCACGATTGCATAGTAAGCATGGCAATCGCAATGATCGTTTTTACGCAATTTTTTGGCTTCAGCTTGCCAAGTAGTGGTGCATATATATTCCTGTAATGGTTTCGTCTTTCTCTAGGTAATAGATCAAAATAACTTCATGAACATTCCAGAAAACAAAATATGATTTACTTTCTACAAACTACGCCAACAGCGCCTTGGAAATATTAATTCTAATACGTCCCAAAGACTGAAATTTTGGCGAGTACCTCTGAAAGCTGCGTAAATATATTCCCTTACTTTTGATGACGATTGCTATCACTTTCATGTTGAGGTCAAAAACTTTTCAGACAGCCTTCGTAAATAAACACATTAGAAACGTTTGCAAATGGGATATGTTTTATGGCACTATCTTCCGGGCAATCACTCCATTGCAAACAAACTCAGCAGAATTGTTAGCAATACTGTCTCGTGTGAATGCTGACAGATGCATAGTACACTTAGTCTATTTTATATGTGTTTGTGCGAAAGATGTTCGGGTGAGTGTGTGTGTACATTTTGAAAAAAATAGAGCGAAGTTCATTGCATCCACAGCGTTGTCTTGTCATGAAAAATGCAAAATTTAACTAAATATCCGGCTCAGCTGTTGCGGATGCTACCGAAATGTTTTAAAAGAGCTGCATCGATAAATATCCCAGTGAAAAAAAGGTTTGGTTTGAATATTTTTTATAACTACTAGAAAATTTGAAACATTGGTCGCATGTACAGCAAGATATCTTTCAAACCAAAAAAATAAATAGCTCATATCGCTACATATACTATGCGAGGTATTTAAGTAAATATAAGAACACTCAGTGAAGGTTTAACGACGCTAACTTGCACTAAACAAAAAGTGTGTTAAATTGAACATATAGACAGATATGCAGAAGTCTGTGTGGCACTCTCAAGGAAGCAAACAATGTAAATTTTATTAAGACTACTTTTGACTTAAAGTTTTTCATGTTAGCGAGTCTCGAACGGATTTAAATTTTATGTCTGAAGTATTTATGTTTTCACACAAGGATATAGCAATCACCTACAAAATAACTACAAGTGCACACACAATTTAGTTGCACAGTTGCAATTTTTGAGCGCAGCATCTAAGTTTGGTTTTCACCTTATCCTCCACCCCCTTCGATTCCATGCAGCGCTTCTTCTTTACTCTTTACAGTTTCCGGTATTCAAAGGATGGCACTGCAGCATTTTCGTTGAATGATAGATTGCGTTTTATCTTAAAAATTGATACAGCAGGTTAAGTCAGTCAAACAGCGCACAAGTATCAATCGATGCAGCCTAGGATTATTGCAGTGAGTTCATTGACCCGTGAGCTTTAACGAACAACATTGCTATTTTATTGCAAAAAGGAAGTGAAAGAGTCCATAAGTCGGAAGACTTTTTTTTTCGTTTTTCATTTTAAAATAGGACAAAATAGCGCAAAGCACTGCAGTATATTCAAGTACTTTATATTCGTGCTGTACGGTTTTAATAGCACAAGTTGCCGTGGGAATGCATTAACTTAATGACGACCTGCATCTGATGAAGCTTCACTTAAGAGATTATTCCTTATTTATTCATTTCATTAATAGTTTAGACATTTTATATTTCATTTGAGAATTTGAATGTTAAATATATTTTAATATCCTTATTTCAGCACTGCTAATATTTAACTCCAATAAGGTCCTATAAATAAGGGTTATGTGTCACTAAGCAGTTCTAGGTCAAAAGCTCAAAAATTGTGTTGAAAAAATCTACACACATACATATGTAAATTTAGATTTTGTAAGCTTTTTCTAGAAAATTTGACTGAAGTGATCCATAAATGAGCTAAGAAGGTGAATGAAGAGATATTGTAAACAAATGCCAAAGTTACCAAACCTCTCAGACTTGAAATAAAAAAATCGTAGAAAAACGTTAGTTACCGTGTCAGTCACCGGTTAACTTACGGTTATCTCAGAGCGCTGACTTTAAGGCCAAAATCTGATGGCAGACTTGTGCTAAATGACGTCAAGATATTCCAAGTTGATATCAGTCGATTTTATTCCAAAATTAAGTCTCAGTTTTGCACCGCTACAGTCGTACTATGATGTTCTAGAATTTCACAAACCCAAAAGAAAATAAACAACTTATGATCGATCCAAATAATTAAGCAGTAAATAAAATCCACGCTCTTAACACCAATCCACACCAAAGCGTGTCCCTTTGCATGGAGCCGTTGTTGAGTAATAAGAGTTCAAAACTAGTGAGAGAACAAATTCATCATAAGTATCCTGAGTCGATAGTATTTCGCGTAATAAGACTTTTTTCAAAAATTTAATTTTCTTATTCAATTGGACATTTTTACATATGATTCATCCCTATTTTCAGGCTGCCATTAGGCTATTTTATAGAATCCTTATTTTTTTAACAATATGTGTCCAAGATATCGATTTTTGAGTAAACTGGGCTGGACTTAACTTGTGCACATTTTTCACGGATTATTTATTTTTGACCGGTCCATGACAACGTTCATTTTGAAACATCAAAATGAAACCTGTAAGTAGCTATCTAAATGGGCCTTTCAACGGTTGGTCACTCCTCAGTTGAAAACAAAGCCGAGGACGAACTCTCCATAGGTTTTCCTAGTTCGCAGTGAAAATGCAGGTGTCTTGTGGAGGCTTAAAACAAATAAATATCAACTGCGCTGGAATAGAAAAATTGATAAAAACAGCAAACAACAGCAAACAAAACAAGCAACACACTCACTGTGAGTTAGAAGAGAGAGATAGCGACAAGAACAAACGCAGTCCGTTTCAGAGCAGCTAGAGTGGTAGTGTGGAAAACAGCGTACGAACCCGCAGGTAATCAGCTAATGCAAGAGTGAGACAACTACATCAAGTGAAAGAAATATTTGATAAGATCAGTTTCGCTAGTCTTCACAAATGCACGAGAATGTTCGAGGGTTTTGTAGAAGCAACTGTTGGTTGACGTTTATAAAGTGCATTATTTTTTTTTGAGAATTCAATTATTTTTGAGCCTACAGCATTTACAAATGTAAATAATTAAAAATTTTGCAATATCAAAATCTTCTCCATTTATTCCCGACATTAAAACTCAAAATGTTGGGTACATACACCTATAGAATTGCTGAACACTTAGCTTAAGCTATTTTCCATTAGCTGTAATTATGTAATTAAGGAATTAAAATAAATTTATATCAGACAAATATTAACTACATAGGATATGTGAACCTACTCGTACAATGTGTCCTATGAATAAATAGCTTTCGACACGCGTACACGCAGCGACAAATAAGAAAAGTCAACAATTAATCTTCAGAACAATTCTCAGACAGCGCAAACATATGCAGATACATTCAAACCTACACAAGCACAACATGGCACACAGACACGTACATGCGTAGTTACATGCATAACTTTGTTACCGTTAACATGGCTATATATCAACAAAACGTTACAATTTGTCTTGAGCATATAAAACTGTGGGCATGTGAAAACCACCTGATGGGATTAAGTTTTCATGAGGCTCTACGAGTAGCTTAAGAAAATTCCAACTTACTACAAGATTTGCTTGCAAGACAAACTTTGTTAAACTTTAAAGGAAATGGAGTAAAGTGCGAAAGTGGAAAGAAAAGAAATTGCCTTAAGTTTTTTGTTTAGCGGATATATGAAAAAAATAAAAAATTTTGAATTGTACCTAGAAGTATGCAACATAAAAGTTATGGGACTAAACACAAGCATATATGCATTTCAAAGACAATTTTGAAGACTTATACTTGCATAGTTAAGGGCGCACTTAACTTAGAATTGCTTAAAGTGGACTCTATTTATTATGATGTAGTCTTTGAACCTTTTTAATGTATTTCTTGAATTTGATATTTTTTTTACTTCTCTCTATCCACTACAGCCTCGTCTAGCCGATACCAGACGTGCTGCCATTCACTGCGCCGATATCGATTTGGATTACTATCGCCTTAGAAGCTTCAGCATCACATCGCATGGTGTTTGCAATTTGGGAGATTCCCTTCGGTAAGAAATGTCCCACTGACATATGCTGCCACACAAATACATTAGGGTGTCTTTCATAATGTTAATTCTTTCTGTTTGCATGCTGTTGTTTTATTGTTCATTTATTAATGAGCAAGCTACTTAATAGCGTAGTGAGGGATAGAAGCCTCAGTATGAGTTATTTTTTCAGTAAAACAGGCACGCAGCTAAACATTGCAGTTACTTGCATACTTTGATTTGTCGACTATCGTTAAGAGGTTTGCACGAGATTACGATTCCATCGAGACCTTGTGCCCGAACACCACAAATCATATCAAAGCAAATCGAAACACCAAACAAGAGTGCACGCTGCACTCTCAAATAAAAGTTTCTACGTCTTCAAGGGCTCATGGCTTATTGCATTCTGCACTGCGTTGCTTGTTCTCTCTTAGTGCGCTTGCTCAGACAACAGATTGGCTATGCCGTGTTGTTTTGCGCAGTAAATGTGAACAACAACAACAATTTGAGTGACGCGTGCCGCTAAGAGAAGAACGCAAAGCAAATCATAACGCATAATTAATCTTTAAAAACTCTACCGTCAATCTTTTGGCGATGCATTGATGTACAGGTGACTCGCTGCATTCATTGATTTTCGTCATGCTCGGTGTTGTAGATGTTTAGTTCAGCTTGAATTACATTGACGACGAAATACCAGTCCTAGTACAAATGAAGGCAAGTCATGCCGCTTGACCGTTCTGTTTTGTGCGAAACTATTGGTGACTCGCAGAATGTTAATAGAACCATTGTACTCGAGAGCGAGTGCAATAAGACTCAACAAGCGCACTCGTACAAACCTCTACTATACAGTCGGTACTATCTAATTGAAAAGCAGACAGTTGACAGGCGACACATAAGCTCTTATGTCCAAGGGATGTTTTCAGTTGTAGCTTGTGTTGATCGCCTTGTCTGGAAGTCTTAAAGATTTATTTTTTAATATAAAAAAAACTGAGAAAAATTAAAACTTCTGCTTTAATATCTGCAATGGAAAAACATATTTTTTTTGTGTGGCATATTTTTCATCAAAACTAAATTATAAAAAACTCGATTTGACACTCTAACACACATTTTTTTATATATAATACGTATCCTTAGCATACAACTAATCACATGTGTTTTTGCCTATTCCGTTTTTGATTTGTTTCTTTCTTTTAATTTTTCTTTTTATTGCGACACCCGGCAATAATTCAAATAAACTTTGTTGTTATGGCCAACACGCACTCAGAAGTCGTAGATCACGTTCAATTAATTCAGTGACATCAACTGGAACATCAAACAGTGGAAAAGATAGACATAACAGGTAGGTTTGACATCATTTTGAATATTTTTTGTCCTCAATTTGTAATAACCTATATACACACATACATAGGTCATTATTCACTATATCAATTTGAGAAAACTATGTATGGATGCAATAGTATAATGCGGTGTTTAAGAAGAGTTTTTGCAGTTAATTTTTTTTTTTTGTGGAAGCAATAACTGATGCTGCTCTATGTAATTTCAATAAAATGTCAATCATTGGTTACATTTCATAAAAAGAAATCGAAACATAAAAACAGACCTGTAACAGGCTTTAAATTTGGTAATGTCACTCGTGTAGACAATCGCTGATTGAATGCTAGTTTGCCTCATACCAACGTAATTTGCAAAATCTCACCTTATCCCAAAACTTCACTTAAAAACTTTGGAAAGTCGGAAAAGTTATTCTAGGGACTATTTACATACTTTCTGCATCATTCATCATAAGTAGTGCTGCCTGGAAAACGAGCAGGCGTTAAGAAACGTGTAAGAGCGTAATTAAGCGTGCACGCATAGAGAATCATCAACACATGCTTATCGTTGCTTGTGGTAGTGAGCATCACTTATCAAAAGCCTATGCGATATAAGTAGCTCAATACCATTTTTGCTCAGCCAAGTCATCCAAATCCAGGTTAGGCAGTTTAGTAGCCACACCTAGACCAAGTCCATACTGATACCACAACATACATCTTGGACGTTGAGTCACATTGATGTAATTTTATTATTGGAAACTATTATAGTTTGCAGCAGATTTGTGTATGAATGCTTTGTATGTTGTTGCAAACTTCTTTAGCGATTTTGCGGTCAGTACCAGATATTTTCTCAATAACAGCTGTCCAAGTTTTTTGCATCTTAGTTTGCCAAAGGCAGGTCAGTGACATAATTGATGTTCTACAGTTTCCTTTTCGGCCTCATTGCAGCAACGTTATGGGCCAATATATCCATTCTTAAGCATGATAACCTATGACGCCCATGCCTAGTAGTTACTTCTACCATAATCCTACATGTAATGAGCGTTAAAGACAGGAGGTACTCCGTTTAGGCTTTGCAAAAGGTAGGCCAAAAGTGTTTCGTTATTCTGCTCGAATTCAAATTTATAAAGGCTGTGCAACGAACTGATCGAACCTTTTTGAACTTTTGCCATACGCAACGAGTCAAACACAAACAACTCGATTTGTTCGACGCTACTCATGTTGAGTTGGTTCTCCGTATCATGCGATTGCAACTCATGAGTTTTGAGCTCCACGTTCGTTCGAGTTTCGGCATTTTTCCCACTGTATGGCACACTGCAATTTTCATTTATTTTCTTCGAACGAACTGTAAGTAGGAACAAACAGAGACAAAATAACGAGATGTGAGCGAACACGTCGAACTAAGCGAACTGAGTTGAGTTTCAAGTTGGTTCGAACGAGTTCGGCTCGTTGCACGGTCTCATTATTTATCCCATATCTAGGCAGCTGTATAGTAAAGAGACTTCTGAAAAATAAAGTTTAAGTGCAGATACGAAGTGATGCGTTTAATGAGTCCTTTTTAAGGACCACACCCAATTTCGCTTCTTCGTCTGCTATATCGTTGCCTTTGAAGCCACGGTGACCAGTCACCCAGAAAAGGCTTTGTTCCTGAAGTTTTATAGCATATTATATTCATAGCATCGACGGATCGATTTTTATTTAATTTTACAGCTAACAAGAGATTTGAGTGCTGCTTGGCTGTTAGCATAATAAATTATGCGATCTGTGTATACTCCAGATAGCACAAGTGCCGTCGTCTTCAACTCGTCCTGAAAGGATCCACAATCAATAGGTAGTTCTTAATATAGTTTAGCGTTATTAAGCCGAATGTAAACACCAGCTCCTTAGCTTATGCCTTATTTGGAGCCATCAGTGTTGACGATAGTTGAGTTTAAAGGGTCTGAAAGTTTGTTTTCCAAGAATTCCTTTAAAAGTTAAACTACTGAAAATTTTCTTCTATCAAGATGAATTTTGCCTTATATTAGTTATCAGTGGATACATTGCTGATATATTCATTATATGTTACTATGGCCGAATTTCCTGCCACCAACTCTAACTAACCAGAAAGCATAAATCGATGTCATAAAGAATCTTGGTTATATTGAAAAGAATGAATAAATAAGTTTGATAATAACTGCCCAAATTTAGTGGAATGATATTTTAGTTATAAATTTGCTAAACATATTTTGTACTGTTAGCATTATTTTCCAAGAAAATTAACAAAATTGGAAAAACAAAATATTTTGGGAATAATTTGGAAAATTCCTGAAGTGTGAAACTTAGTAAAATCTTGGCAGCTTCCAGCAGATTTCAATCTTTGAAGATTTGTGTCAACCTAAAATATTTTACCATGTATGCAACAAAACAAAATGTGAACTATAGAAGCCGCTCATGGAGCATTAAATTTTACTGCTTGAACCACAAATTCTAAGGAAAATAAGTATTAACAAAATGCTCAGCGTACCTGCAGTAGTCCCTTCCAAAATAAAAAAAAAATAATTGACAACAAAAGCTTTCCTGTTATCTCTTCGGAAACATTGTGTTAAGTACAACATTCCATACATCTAATGCATATTTAAAGCACAATGTTTTTATTTAAGTTGACTCTAAGTTGCTAAAAATGCACATTACACTTTGTCTCTTTTACAATACCCAATAGCAATGCATCCCGCACCTCAGGTGACATCATTTTCGAACAACCGGACAAACGTGATGCCAGCAAAGCACAAATTCCTGCCTATAAAATTGCAATGCTCGGTGCAGCCGGTGTTGGCAAAACAACATTAACCTATCAATTCACCACATCCGATTACATATGCGCCTACGATCTTAGTTTGGGTGAGTAGCTACTAAAATTAATAATTGAAGTTCGTGGAAATAGCAACAACAAAAAGCAAAATGCATAAAATCAAAATTGACCGAACAGCTCGTTTTCCAATAAAGAAAAATTATTTCAAAATGTCATTTACTTTATTCAAATGTTTGTATGTCAATCAGTTGGGCTGTTGAGATTACAAAGTTATTTAAAATCTTTAAAATGTATTTCAAAATATTTTATAATATTTATAAATTGTATTTAAGGATTTTCCTCTGTTCATTGTTGTTACTCATACGCCCCGTGTATACAAAATAACTTAAAGGCTTTTCAAACAAAAAATGGTACATACAAACAAAGCCACTGCAGTCATTTTTTTTCATTACATTGTTTTTTTGTTGTTTATCTTCAGCCACCTTTGGTGTGGTTATTTGCTTGCCAGCTTTTAGTATTTAGTGACCACAACGCGTAAATACAACTGTATGCGTTAAATCGCAAATGCAAATACATACGCACACAAATGTGTATTTAATACAGCAACGTGCAACAATATTTATGTATGAGCCCAGTCAACATTTGTACGATTTTTAAATCTTCCACACTTAGAGCGAGGAATTTATAGCTCTTAGAGATTAATAAGCGAACTTCTGAACCCTTTTCAGGAAGACATACATATGAAAATAATTGATTTTGTATAATTTGTGAATCATTCGTGAATCATTCGTGCGTCTATTTGGCGACTCTTATGTAATATTTGATATTATCTTACAAGCAATGAACCCATAACTCTTCTAGAAAAGTTTAATAATTACTTTTCGATATTATTTTATTAAATGCATTTATATACATATATATACATAGAGTCATGGTCAGACATATTGAAACACCTATATTTTCTCAGTTCCATCAGTACCACTCAAAATATTTAAAAAAATGTTCAAGCTTATTCTGATTGAATGTCAAAAGCTTTTCTAAATGTAATGGTATCGGAATTTACTATTGAACTCTTCTTTTGAACTTCGAGCTTGAGTTGCCATAGCTCCAATAATTTGAGAGATTTTCCTCTTTTGTATGTGGCTGAAATAAACTTGGAGTTTCAATTCCGTCTTCGAAGCAAGCTCGATTCAGAATAGTGCCTGACTAATTATAATTTTTACATAAACTATTTTATTTAAAAATATTAATATATGGATCTTGGCCCTTGTCAGAAAGAGCTTTTATTCTACAAAGCATGCTGTCAACTAAACGTTTACATATGTTTTGGGAAATTTAACGTCACTCTTCTTTTATACATTCAACCAATTGCTGCTTGTTTAAATAAAACTGTGTGTGCAGCTTCTTCCCCTTTATTATTTTTCGTTTGGAAATAAGTAGATAATAAAATATAAAAGTTTACAGAAGTTGCTATTAAGCTTAGCATCAGAATATGAACTCGCATGCATTCGAAATCATTGTCGCTGTAATTAAAATATGACTCTACTGGGTATGTGCATATCTATGAACCTGAGGATACTATTTAGAAACATTAACATATAGAAAATGAGCGTAAGTTTTTCTCTTGGACCATCTCAAAGAAATTGTTCGCCCTTGCCATTGGGGAACATCACTAATACAAAATAAGAAACGTGTTATCATTGGCATTTCAAAAATAATGAAACTCTTTAATATTTCTTAAAAGGGCAATGCCATAAACTTACCATAAAAGCATTAAAATGAGTATTGATTGCTTTATTGAAAAATTTAAGATTACACAAAAAGTTGCACGACCACCAATCTAAGCTCCCCGATTTTTTAGTCATTTCAAAATTTGAACTGCGCGCTTCAAAAGGAAGGGTAACTCGAAGCGTGGAAATGTGATTGCAAAATTGGTTATGGCGCAATGATTTTTTTTATACTTACTAAAATGCGTTCAATTTTTGTATACTGCTAATCTGAGGCATTTCCAATATTTGTTACAAATTTTGTTGCATTACCTTAAATAACTCTCTCAGCATGTGGCTTGGAGTTTTTTCAGTCCATTTTCAATCTCACAAGTTACCGTCGAAGATGTATCGAATTTCAACAAGTTATCTAGCTCCATTTTCTTGTGATCATGATTTCCAGAGAGGATATTGCTATATCGGCTGTGGAAGTAATGCTGATTAAGAATATATGAAATCAGTGTACGCCATTTCAGTTTCCCCTGGTCAATATCTCGAGAACTAAGTCAAATAGCGATAAATAATTCAAGCAAAAGTTATGAGTTTTCTAAGCGGTCAAAATACAGTGGCCTTCCATTTGACCTTGAAAGTAATTTCAGTAAATTTATAGAATTTTTTGCCAAAACGATTTTTCCTGAAAACTTTAACTTTAAGATAAAAATGATATAAGTTGAAATTTTGACCAAAAGCGTTTGCATCACTAGCTTAGAAACTAAAAGTCCTAGATAAAATACAGCATAAGCAAATCATATTTATTTTGTCCTATACGCTATAAGTTTGAATTCAAAGAATCAGATTTGACCTCTATTTGACCTTGAAAATTGGTTTTTTAAACTCTAAAACGGTTGTTTGAAGCATTTATCACTATCTTACTTAGCTCTCAAGGTAATGGCTTGGGGAAATCAAAATGTGGCACACTGTATTTACTTTTCTATAGCTGCCACGCTCCTTTTTATGTGTTGCAAATAAAGTTTTTGTGTAGGGTAAAAAAAGTAAGAAAAGTCTCATATTTATTTAAGTCTTCTTATTTCTGAAAGTATATAACTCATTGAAAATATTTTTCGTAGAAATCACTCAGAAATGAAGCGTAAGAGAGGTCGTAAGGTTCAAAATGTAACAAAATATGACCGTTGCATGAACTAAAAAATTTGTTAACGACTTGATGACGTTCGTAAGTAAGTCTGGCTGGAATGTTAAAAAATACTAAATATTAATTTCTTTAATATTAACTTGAATACAATTAAACTGGCTTCTCAGAAAAAAATTATGTTGTAATTTCGTTTGAACTATCCCCTAACTAACAGCGAAAACTAGCTTAGATTTTGCTTGCGTTCAAAAAAGGTTCGTTTTTCAAACCATTTAATTCTTTTAAAAGTTTTTTCCTTTTCATTGCTTTAAAAGCAATCCTTCTTAGTCCTTGAACTTTAGCACAGAATGCAATTAAAGAGATGAAAAATTTTTTCTCAGTTTTATGTAATAAAAAAATAATTAAATGAGGTATGCATCCTGCGAGTCATTTGAAGCATAAAAACTGCAAAAATGTTGAAAAGAGGAAATTGAGTGAGGTACTTAAATAAAAAACGCAAACACTCGCTGAAACAATCGTACCAATAGATAGGGGACCAAAGTTTTAATTGAAAGAATACTTTATCAGCTGAGAGGCGCATCACATCACATCCTGGCATGCTGTCAAAGTTTTTAACTTTTAATGCAATTTAACCCTCTCAGTGTTGCTTTCACTGTCCGCAACTATAAAAGTTATGCTCTTGACACATTGCATGCCATGCCAATTATGGATGAAAAAAAAACTATACTGAATTGAGAACCACCCTAGCTACATATATTCATTGACATACTCGTAGATAAAAGTTTGCTGTTAAATTATGTCAATGTCAAGTGCATTTCGCATCATATTGATTATCATGAAATTGACCAATAAAATGTTGCACGCAAACTCAAGCTGCACTTCATTAGCACTTCATAGAAAAAACTTAATTTTGAACCAAAAGTTGTGGGTTAAGCAAAAGTAAAAATATGGTGGAGATGGATAAATTGACACATTTTAAAATTGCAACAAAGATGCGAGTAAACAGACAGGTAACATCTAACAAAGTAACTTGTGAACATAAAATTTAAAAAAAAAAAAAACTTTGTTTAAAGTCATTTGAGCGTGGTACTAGAGCTTTATAGCACTAATTCAAGAGTTTGCCAAAGCTAAGCCATGTGCAACAAGGACTTTTATTAGACTCACAGGACATAGCGCACACACACTGGATGTTGTGGAAATAATTGTGGCAGTCAAGTAGTTGAACTAAATGAAAGTTAAGCTATGCACGAGGCAAACGTACATATGTACACATCTGCGCTTGGCGTAATATCCCAGTAGGAAAATAGGCACATTAGCTGCATTTCGAAAACTTTGTTAATGACAAATGAGTAATCAAGCACTCAAATTCTTTTAAGATAAGCGTAACGTTATTTGAGTTCTTTCAAAAAATACAGCCGTTTTTTTTTTTAAATTATTTTTTGAATAATACTTACATAAAATTTAGATTTTCTTAAAAAGTTGTAAAAAAATCAAATCAGTATTATTTAATCGTTTCAAAAAGTTTGTATCACAATATATATCTGGGAACTCTATATTTGAGACGATTTTGCCCATTAATACAAATCGTTTGAGAAATTTTCTCTGATGTCGGAGGAGATTTTTTGTCTCTTGCACTCATCTTCAGCATATATGCTTACCTGCATACATATTAACTGTCTGTTTGAGAGCATGTAGTGTTGTGAGGCTGGAACCTTTCATTTGAAAAGAGTAGTAGAAAACTCTCTATGAAAACACTCGAAATGTCTTCTGTTAGACTTTAAGTATTTTAGCAAGTGTTTTAAAAAGTGTGACATGCACCAACGCATCAGCGTAAGTTCTTTCTTTGTAGTATTTTAAATAATTTTGAATAGACTTGTGAACTATGTTGCACCATTAGCATATATTTTTCAAACATTGAAAAGTGTGTTTTCAGTATTTGCACACGTTATTAATAAAGGTCATTTATTAGATGAAGTGCAGGACATTCCTGCTGAGTCAACTCATTCGCTCAGCTTCGTAATAATTGGCAGTCTTCGTTTTTATCAAAGTTTGAGTTGAACGTAGAACCAGTCTTATGGACGGCTTTGAAATTATGTTAACAAACTACACCTTGCTACACAATGGACAAATTTTCAGTGAACATTTTCCTACGATGAGTTCTTAAAATTTGGTAGCCTGAGATCATTTCCAAGATTGAACTGCTGACGGTATGCTGTCTAGATACGATTTTCATTAAAATCAAACGAAGAAATTGGAGATGTGTTGGGCACACATGGCGAATATCACCCGCTGAAGCCGCTGAATTGGAATCCTCAGGGCATCAGAAAATGCGGCCGTTCTTAATCAATATGGAAACGTTCGCTAGCGCTTGAAATACGTAAGTCACCGAAATGTTGTAGAAAATTAAAGGCAATAGCTACTCGCTAGAGTTTTGTGGAGAACCTATGCTCTGTGAGGAGGTAAGGGAGACAAGAAAAATTAATTTGGGTACTTAAATTTTCAAGAATATTTTCTTTCCTACTCGGTTATTACAACGCGTGCATAGTTACAAAAGCTCAACATAAAATTCTCTGTACTTAAACAACTTATTGCATTGATATTGAAGCAGGTAAAAAAACAGATGAGACAAACTTTTGAATGTTGTTAAAAGTTTCCCAAAGTTCAGTTTACATTTGTTTAGAAGTATCTACGATGAAAATGGGCTGTTGTTTATAAAATGTGCGCAGTCATTCAATACTTTGAGGTTGAAAGTACAACAAAGTTTACACAGATGAGTTTAGGGAATTACGTGAACTAATGGATCGAAGGGAAAATTCAGCTCAGCATGGTAGCTGTTGTAGCTGATACAAAGCTACGCTGCACTAAATGGTATAGAACGCTTAGTCAAAATTAAATAACAACAAACCATGTAGGTTTTTGTAGCTGCCGCTTAGTCTATTTTCGTTGTTCAAAGCTTGCTAGTACTGCCTTACCATAAAATCTGGCAGAAATTAAATGCTCTGAGATGGCATTAAACTTTGTGGGCTGTCGATATCAGCAGAGGCATCTGAAATGCCGTAACATAGCTCTATTTTTTGACGAAAAGTAACACATTGACATTTATTGGCGATGGCAAAACAGCGGCGACTGCCCAAACCTAAGGGTCGCTTGACCGTAAGATTTTTTTGAGATTGTGACACATTTTGCCAAAAATAATACATACTTGTTTCTAAATATTAACTAAATCACTTTTCTCCCTTGTCATATGTTTTTAAGAATTTAACCTACATAAATTTAATTTTGGTTAACTTTAATGGATAAATATTTTATATTGGCCCACATGTGCAGCAATTAATTTCAATAACAGAGTTTGGTATAGACAACGCAAAAGCACCGTGCCTTTGATTACAAAGCACACCACACCAACATGCCCACGAAATACTTAGGCACCACAGTGTGTTGGGATCGATTGAGCACTAATACCCAGTAGACAAAATTAGCAGCAGCAACAACTGCTTTGAACTTACTTTCTGTTTTTATATGGAATGACCAAAAACATTGGCCTTCCGTAAAAGAGAGAAAATCGAGCCTTACGTTGCGTAACTGAAACCAACTCATTAAGCTATGAGCAAATTAAAGGCCGAATTCAGCAAAATAAAGTCAACGAAAATTAGCTCAAACGAATTTAGTTCTGCAGGAGATTCCGTGGCAGATAATTTAATGAGGTTAAACTCGATTGCACACATCATGGAAAGGCACAAAAAATACAACAAAATAAAAATTTAATCAAACAAAGTTTTATGTATATTGTTATCATCTTTGATTTCCAAAGCACAAATTGGAAAACACTGTATAATATAATGCTATGAGTATATAATGCTTATAATGTAACACAAGCAAGGCAAATTGTCTTGACTATGCTAACAGGCCTGCTGTTCATAGGCACACACATGTGTAGCAATATTGACAAGTGTATTGGTGTACTGGCAGCAGTTCTTCCCCGAGCTTTATTGCCTACTGGGTATTTCAGTGTTTCTATATGTATTGGTGATATATGCACAAATGTGTGTACATTAGACTGCTGAAAAACAAATATAATTACAGGGATACGAACTCGAAATAAAAAATAATTGTAGTAATTTTTCAAGTGCTTACCAACAATTCAACCGACCGAGCAGTCCGGTGATATTGAAATGATAACTCTGTCTCTTGAAACCTTTATATGAAAATTTTATTTAAGTTTTGCACAGTGTAGCTATTGAGATTTTTTCTGTGAAAGTTATGCAGTGCCTGCTAGGAGTAGGCACGTAGAACAACGACTGAAGTTTTGTTACGTAGAAAAAATATAATTTCATTAGGAAGACGATACAAGTTGACCTTGGAAATTAAGGTCAAAGTAAAGCCTATTATCAGGCAGTTTTTCATAATAAAGAACATCTAAATTTACTTTAATTGCAGCGGTTAAATTGTTTGATTTAATACCCCAAAGCCCAACTTTTTGTTGCACTCTAATGAAAATTTGTATTTTCAAATAAATGACAGACAGTTTAAAACAGCATGTTATATATTGGCTTAAACAACTTTCGGTCAAAAGAGCACTTAGCTTAATTGGCCTTGGGATCAAACCTCATTACTTGTATATTAATGTATGTACACGTATGTAGCACATACACATAGATAAAGCATAAATTACATGTACAGCAACATGCATATGCCATTTTAATGTGATAGAGCACGGAAAAATTGTTGACTGCATTTACATTATAAAAGGAGGGGGGGGGGGAGGAGGGGGAAACACACGGATGCCTGGGAGCGATAAAGCCATGCTATACGATGAGGTGCAGCAAAAATGGGCACAAATGTCATGAGTCACTGCGTTGATGATTAAACAGTTGGGACATCAGATTAGCAATAAAATAATATTTTATGCTGGAAATAGTACCACAATTAATTTTAAAAGCTCAAAAGTGCATTAAAAAACTAAAAGCCAATTACGTCGATTTCTTGAGTTAATCCAGCCAATATAAATATAATGAAATTGAGGAGAATATAAATATGTGCTTATTTTGAAAACGCTTAAGTTATTTCCAGCAATTTTTGATAACAATTGTTTTTATAGTTTAAAATGAAAAGAGCTTCCTTGGCTCATAAAATTGAAAAAGACACATCATTTTAGTATGAGGACACACTACAGCTAAACAAAATGCATTTTGTTGCTATTTCATAAAATGTTTTTCATCCACTTGACTTAATTTCTTATGGCTCGTATTTCATTTTTTTTCTTTTCCTTTTCCACTTCTTTCTTTCATTTTTTTTTTGTTTTCTATACAGACGATGACTATGGGCAAAAGACCGTCTCCGTGTTGGTCGATGGCATTGAAACGGACTTGGAGATTATCGATCATCCAGCGTGTGAAATGTCGGTGAGTGTCAGCAGTTGTAGGTCAAGTTTTCACTTGACCACATTTCAGTGAGTTAAGAATGACATTGGAGAGACATGTGTACGTGTGTGTATGAAATGTTATGCTTTAACACGAAGAGATAGAAACGCACACACTTGCACATGCTCAATGTAATGACAACGATTGTAGTTGACATTTTGTCCAACGCTATTAATGTTGTAAGCGATGTAACACAAACTGTAGCTTAAAATAAAAAAGCAGAAAATATTGAAGTGTTGCCAACTTATTTGAAATTAATTTCACAATGGCTATAGCGTTAGCCGTCAAATTAGATCAATGATTTGTGGCAAACATTAAGAATTGGGCTTGATGTTTTAAGTTTTGTTCAGTTGAGGTGGGTGTGAAATTGGTAAATAGCTGTGACAAAAAAATGTCACAGCTTAAGTCTACAAATGAAGTTGGACCCAATTTACATTTGCTTTTCTATTTTGACAATTTATTTATGAATTGTAGGGTAACATTTGAATAGCATTTTGTTTGTTACCTAGCGTAATATATGGCAATCACACGCATAATATATAGTTCTGAGCAGTTTTGAGTCAAAACCAACATGGCTTTCAAAAAACACACGTAACTCGATTTAATGTGGTGCCATCTATTCTCAACATTTTGAACTTAGCACTGAGCATGTCTCGTCGACGAATAAATAACTATCAAGAGCGTTAGGATAAACCCTATTCTCTAGGGGCACTGAACGCCTCATGTATAAATTTTGAACATCCTTGGCATTTTATTGCTATCAAATTAAAATGAATGTCCCAATCACTTAAATTTAGCAGTCGGATGTTTTGACTCTTACTTTATATTTCTATTCAAGTATTATATTATATTGTAAATCAGTATAAATTTATTCATTTTTTCTCTCTCTCTTTTATTTTATTTTGTTCTTTTGTTTTCATTATAATTGGAAAACAACGCTATTTACTTGTGCTTAAACTGCCTGTCGGGTCAATTGACTGTCCTTGCTGTATTGTCCTTACACACACACACACTTACAATCAGACGGAGGCCTTCTGTTCCACGTACAACATTGACCTATTTGTTGTTGTTTACTCAGTGGTGGACCGAAGTTCATTGAAGGCTGCTGAGAAAGTATTGCAGTATCTGAAGGAGAACGAAATGCTGCTGACACGTGGCGCAATTTTGGTGGGCAATAAAACTGATTTGGAACGACATCGCGAGGTGAACAGACACAGTAAGTAACCATAGCATTGCAAGAAATGTTGCTTAACAATTTAATTTACATCTGTAATACATCATAAAATACAAAAGCTTCCTAAATATTTAGCATATGCAATAAATTTTGTCTATTTTTTTCGCAGTGGGTCGCAAAGTGGCCAAAGAGATCAACTGTAAATTCATCGAAACCTCCAGTGGCCTCGATCATAATGTTGACGAATTACTTGTCGGCATTGTAGCACAGGTAAAATTAAATCCGCAGCGCATTCGCAATATGAGCGAACGTGACCGACAACGACTTAATTTGCAAAGCACCATACAGAAACATCGCCGCATGCATATGCCATCGCGACGCATGATGCGTCAGGTGTCGATGTGTCAAGCAGATGCCGCTGATGCCGACGATGGTGAAGGCTACGATGATGATGATGATGGCGGCGATTTCGATGATATGGAACGTGACGAGAATCAACCGCAATATAACAATATCAACAACAATAACAACATTATGACATTGTCATCGACTGGTGATGAGTGCATCGGAACTGGAAGCGAACGCACGGCGAGCACCAGTTTATCGTCAAGTACCAGAACCTCCAAGGGACCAATACGAAAGACAAACAAACGTACACTCAATTTAGAGAGCATTTTAAAGATGGGCGAAAGTGAAATTGAAGATGAAGAGGAAATCGCTGCGCGTCAGAAGCCCCAACAGCAGCAACGACCACAGAGCAAATTTGAGTTGCTCACATCTGCCAAAAATGGAAGTAGTGGTGGTGGTACAGGCGCTGGTAGACTACGCACTCCTTTTGGCAGCGTAAATTCCAGCCCAAAATCTCGTCATTCATACGAATCAAGTTCAGGCGGAAGTGGTGGTCAGAATCGAGACAGCGTATGCAATGTGAGCGGTGCCGCCGGCGGAAGTCGATTTCGTGACTCACCAAGTCAGGCGGAAGATAATCTTTTGCCTGACTGCAATCGAAAGACAGTGTCAAAGTTGACGAATCGTACCAGAATGTTCTTGTCCTCGGTGCTGCGGTTCAAGAAGGCCATCAATGTGAAGCGACGGAATTCGTCGAGCTGCAGTGATTTGTTTGTTATTTGAAGCACTTTTGAGGTGTGGTTCAATTTTGTCACGGTCACGTTATGGTGGATAATGTTGGCAATATAAAACAATGGGCACAAGCGATAAAGTTTTAATGACGGGTTGTAAGGTTTCTTCGAGATTTCATTTCTTAAAATGACAATAAGTATTTGAATTGTTGTTAAACAGAAAACATAAAACTCTTATTTTATTTATTAGACCAAAAAACTTCAATGTACATGCAACAAGAGAATTGGTCCAGATTTCAATAGTTATCATATGACCTAACTTGGTGGCGCTGAATTACCTTCATATTTGTAATTTAAGTTTTGTTTTCTATTTTGGATGAAGAAAATATTTAAAGAAAAATTAAAACGACTGAGCTTTTTGTAATATAAACAGGTCAAAAATATTTAAACCAAGGTCTTGACGATTGATAATGCAAAATACATATCTAGGCACTATTATGTAAACTTTCGTTTTAACATGTTCCATAATCACTTTCGACGTTTTCCTATCAATTGATGTAACAAATCTTGAGTCCAAAGCATTCTCATTAAGGGGTCTGGAATCTCATTTGTGACTTACAAAATCAATTGATCTCAAACACCGCCTCATGGGGCATCAGGGAAATTACTGGTGGTTTTCAAAATCCTTTTTCGCATTGATTGGTGCAATAAAATCGGTTTTGAAAATTGGCACAAGGACAACTCTTTAAAAGGCTTAGGCACCTCTGTGCTGCCTTTTAAAATCAAGGAATGCCACTGTGTCTACCAAATTCATCGATTTGTGCAAAAATAAAAAATAAATTGCGAAAAATTTTCGTAAAGCACACGGAAGAAAATTTTCAGTTAAAAAAAAAAATTTCCATTGCTAGCACAAACGGATAGAGTTTTTCAGTGCGGGCGAAAACGACTAAAGCACTGAAGTCGTTTTTGCGCGAAGTTTTTTACAGAAGCTTCGTTAAATTCGTTATTGTACTTGAAAATATTTAATTGACCTCTGCTGTCATATCATTTTTATTCTCAGCCTGTCCGTTCAACAAAAAAATCTGGTGTTCTAGAATTCTTCGGGAACGCTTCTGTTTCGAAAACAAGTAGCTTTAAAATAATATTTCTCAAAAAAAACAAAATTACACTGATCTGCAAATTCCAACTTTCGGTCTGCTAATGGGAAGTGAGTGGATGTTTCCAATAGATTTTTGATCATTAATTAATTTTTGGTCTATTGGGTCGAAAGGAAAAGTATTAAACTTCAATTTTAGACGTTTTGGATGGTTCTGGGGCTAGCACATATGTATGTATATAGCACAGCATTGCATAGAGTTCTAGTATATTTAATATTTTTTCCAATCTTAATTGAAAATGAATGGGTGAAAAAAAACGTTGGATTCAGATTAACCGGCCTATATTCCACACAATAGACACATAGTCTGGCTCAAGAAAATGAAAAAGTGGAGTCTAAAATTCAAAAAAAAAGAATTATATATTTTGGTTAATCAAGTCAAATGGAACTTTCTTAAAGATTCACGATTCTCATAGCTTTAAGTTATTTTTTGATCTTGAATTCTTTTTTTTTTAAATGTATATTTTACGGAAGTTATATACTTCTTAAAAAATTCACGATCATGAAGATTTTCAGAAAGCAAATATATGAATAATTCACTACTAAAAAAAGACCTAATACCAACTTCCTATCATATCAATCTCTCAATCTGTTATTCATCAATATAATACTATCGAATATAACCCAACGTACATTAACTAAGCACCAAGGACCCTTAATGCCATAGTGCAAATAAATAAAGAAGCTAAAGGTTTTAAGCAAACTCAACACCGTGAATTTTTTAATTGTACTTCTATTGGAAAATGCACAATTTACAACGTATTTAATGGAAACGAATGTAGAATTTAATAAAGGAATAGAACGTAAGGAATTTATTAATCAAATGGAATCAATTAAAAGTAAATATAAAAACAGAATTACATGCATAAAAATACTTAGTATAACAAGGAGACTGAAAAAAAACAAAATTTTAAGTAAATTTAATTAAAAAAATCTATGTATCTCTTAAAATGATTTTTTTAAAAAGTCAATACTTTAAATGTTATTAATGTATCAAGTTTTTGAAGATACAGAATATTGTTATGTGTAATTTAGCTTTTGAAGTAACGAAGTTCGATCACTAGCTCAAAAAAACACACACACTTTTAACCGTCTTAAGGCTTTGTTTATTGTACAAAACAGTTCACAAGTCTTTGTAAAACTGTTTAATTATTGCAATTTCATGACATTTTAGTTACACACACACAATGTTAATATCACAAGTTAAAAACTTAAATTGACTGACTGACAATGTAGAAGCTTTTTATAATTGCTTACAGATTGCTTAAAACGTTTTTGTGAAATCTGGCAACACTGATCTTAGTATTAACTCAATTTTAAATTTTTGTCTTTATGCAACTCGTTATACCGTTATCATGTGTTTTTTATTTCTTATGCGAAATATTCCAAAAAAATCATACATTTTCGTCACATTTCAAGACAGCAACTCAATATAAACGTAAGGACACCAAACTCTTTTCAGCACGCTTTTTTCTACACGATTCTGAAATAACACGATTTAGAAGGAAGCCCCCTTTATTTTTTTACACGGTTTATTTATTCTTAGATGATTTTGTAATCATTTTTTGTCAAAAGCTTTCATGAAATACTCGTACTTATAAGTAATAGCTAAGCCACAATACCGACGGACAGTGTTGCCAAGTAAACGTGATTGTTATGGCCAAGCCCTGATTTTCCTGTCAAGGTAGGAATTCAAAAATTTCTGAAATAGCCGAGAATTGGACGATTTTGTGCCATGCACTTTTTGTTTAAAGATCAAAAAAAGATCAAAGTTTTTTAATTATTACCATTTGAGAGAAAAGCTCTTTTTTTAAGAAAGTCAGGTATTGCTTCTTTACGACTCGGTAATCCTACCGACGGAAATCCGTCAACGATAAAAATATGTCTTAGTATCCGTTCGAGTAAGCACAATCGCGACGGACGGTGCAAAGTTCAGTTGACATTTTATGTTTACAAGAAATAATTTTTGATTATTACAAAGTTAAACCGTGTTTTTGGGAAAGCATACTCCTTCCACAAGTTATTCGTTGTAATCTATGTCATTTATGTATCTTTATATTTATATTAAAAATACTTTTCATAGAACTCAATTCGAAGGTCAGCAGTTTTACCGCTGGAATTCTGTTCCATTGTATTGTAATTTTGACAGCGGCTAACCACTGGCGGCTTTTACGTCGTTCGTCGATATTAGCTGCGTTCCTGTACAATAATGCATTAGTACAGTTTACAGGTTTTAGTAAGTTTTAGTTCTAAAAGTTGTCTTGAAAAACGTGTAAGTGAGTACGAAAATAAGTGAGAAATTTATGTACTCTCTTTGTACGAAGTACAGGACTTAAGTTCTAAACACAATTGGAACGAGATGCGATAACGAGAAAAAACAAGACGAGACAACATTCCATTGCGTGCAATTTTTATTTTATTAATTTTTTTTAATTTGCACGGCTTTTATTTCCCTCGAATGTTTTTTTTCAGAGCTTATCGAGAAAAGTAACTATCGTGTAGAACAAAGAGCATACAAATAAGCACTGGTATTTACCACACCAAATACTTAAAAATAAAATCAAAACTCTGTTTTTAATAATGAATGTTTGTACTACTACTACAAGTGCACATGGCTCAAAATTTGTGAAATGGAACAGCTTTCACCCGGCTACTTGGAATTTTCAAAGCAATTTTAATACTAAAAACAAATTTTTTTTGCGAGATATTAATTTTCAAAAAAAATTTTTTCTAAAACTTAATAATAATTTTTATTCATAAAAACTTTCCTGGGACATTATTTACTTATTGCCTGTACCATTAAAATATCGCATTGCTTTGAAAATTCCAAGTAGTCGGGTCAAAGCTGCTCCGTTTCACTAATTTTGAGCCACATACGAGTGTTTCTAAATGTAGGCACCATAAATGTGTTTTTGTCATTGAACTTATATTAAATTGTTATTATAAAATAAAATCAAATAAGTTTTTTTACTCGCTTCTTTGATGTTAAACATATAGATTTAAGCAACAACAACAATATAGCATATATACAAACATGTTATAGATATAATATATATATAAATAATATCTACATATAGTACATATAACATATGTAATAATGTACTCAATAGATAAAACCTATCAACATTTTTAAATTTAACAATAAATAATGAAGAGAAACTAAATAAAAATTGTTTGAAATATTCTGTCATTTATGTGGTAGCTGCAGTAAGTCAACTGGAAGTCGGGTAGGAATCATTGCATTCGTAATCGATTTCCTCAAAAGTTATAATTCCGAAGAATTACAATTTTGAATCGACTTTTCACATTTCATGATAAAAGATTACGATGCTATTCATAGAATTGAAAAGCTTTAATTTCATACCAGGCAATTGCAATAAGCAATCCAGTCTGTTAATAGCATGGCAAAAGGATCAAATTCAGATTCGATTGCATTCAGGTAAACAAATTCGGAATTGTATTATTTTTGAATCAGTCATTGGAAGGCACTGGACTCTTTAAAGAATTAGGAAAACGAATTGAGCTGCATATAATCTTTATATATATAATCCTTGGTGCGTCTATCTATAATCTCGACAAGACCGATTAAATCTTATTTTTTTTGAAATGCTTCATATGGTCTAGGGAATGTTCTTAGCATAGCTTTGGCTGGAAAAAAAAATTAGTGAAGACACGCTTTCCCATATAAAAGCAAAGTCACATTCATCATATCTCATAGATTATTTGACGCAGATATATGAGACTTAGTACATATATAAAAGATACGCGCAACAGTAAGTTTCAACAACAGCAAAATAGGCGGTGCCACACCTCCCATATGCAAAATCGTTTCTCTGTCATATAGAAACTTGCGACCCACTTCCATAATTGTTTCTGATACGCTCTTATGGACCATGGAATCTTTTGCAAAGTTTGGTTTAGAAAAATAAAATCAAATTTATCATATATTATCAACTATTTGAAACAAATGACGTATCCAGGATCTTATTTCGGGGGGTTTTGGATATGAGATTTTTTCTACGTAGTATATATATGTAGGGGTTCTATCCCCTAGCACCCCCCCTAGATACGGCCCTGAAATGAACGAAACTTGGCGCATATATTAAAGGTACGATCAAAAGAAAACCTCAATGAATGACGCCTATAATATGAGAAAAAAAGCACACTTTTAGTACTTCAGCAACTGAACGGGAAAGTAAGTTTCAATCCTAATAATGGGCGCTACTACGAAGCAAATATCAGAAAAAACCATAATTATTGATGCAGTTGAATGAGCCTAGGTACACATATAAAAAGTACGTTCAAAAGAAAGTTTCAATGGAAAAAAAATGGGCAGTGCCACACCTTCCATTTGAGAGTAAAGTATTTTTTTGTACATATCAGCAAATATTTGATGCAGATGAGACCAGGTACAGATATTTATAAAAAGCCAAGACTATAACATACTCATCGCATCACCTGCCGGTCAGGGCAGAACAACGTCTGCCGGGCCTGCTAGTATTATTATAAAATGATATTACTATTCGGCGAAGAAAGCGCGAAAAGTAATTTCACACCAGAGACATTTTGGAAAGGTTGCATAGTATATTTTTAAGAGCACTGGGCACTTCATATCACATCCATTAAACTTTTCCAATTCAAAACTTTAATAGGAATTGGAATAGGAAAGTAATCATTTCTTCCCAGCTCTGGCTAAAAGCAACAAGGGGGGGAATTGAAAAAAAAAAATATTTTATTGGTTACTTTATAAGGAAACTGTCATTGCTGAGAAATTTGTAGTTACTAGAAGTGCTCGATGGCAAAAAATTGAATCTGCCTTAGATAATGTTAACCGAGGTACCATAGCAAAAGTACCATAGCTGTTCAAGAATGACAATGGCCTGGACTTTTTTTGGCAACTTTGTCGTGTAATTTTTGACACACATTTTGATTTGATGCATGTACCCTACTAAAGCAACACATCCTTTTTTAAAAAGTTCTGTTGATATCGTCAGGCTTAACACTTTTAGACTATGTAGTGTGGAGTCCTTGTTAATGAGGTATGGTAATGCTCGTTCTTTCATCAGTCTATAGATTTTTTACTCCTCTAATTAACTGTTGGAAGTGCTTCATACTCTGTAAGCCCATCACCAGTTTAAGTAGCTTCTTTTCCATATGCATGCAGTGCTTTTCAGTTATTCTCAATTTCTCTGATTAATAAAATGAAAAATAATAAAAGTAATAAGACCAACCAAAAATTGAGTGCCTTGCACTTAGTTGATCAAAAGGAAAAACTTTCAATTTAAGTTTGTCACAACAGCAGCAACGTTCCCAGCAAGTATTCCAACTATAAATGTATAGCATACCATCCCAGGCTCAAACGTAGAAATCAGTAATTTTTAGAATAATTACTTTGGCTTTATGTGGTAAGAATTTCAATTTATTATAATTATTATTTCGAGCTCTCCTCATCTAATCAACAGCGCGTGAACATCTACACACCATGTCGCATTTTTAATGTGTTTTTATTTATATACCATTTATTCAATTAACTTATCCATAGGAATACATATTTCCAACAGCTCTATCTGCATTTGATACCATCTAGTTGTTGGCTACTTAATACGCCCATAATGACTTTCTAGCTCCCACAAAAACACCACAGACTTCTGGCAACTTGTGTCTTCTCCACATGCTGCGTAATTCATTATTACACAGCACCGTAGCTGTAGGCTTGACTGGTATATGGAATACATTAGAGATTATCACCTCCCAACGATGATGATGATGATGATGCAGACATGCCTGAAAATTACTTCCTTTTGTGTTATCACCTTTCAGTCGGACACATTAACATAACAACTTCTCCAAAGAACAACAACAACAACAACAGCAATGATTAGAATTATTTCTTCTTGCCTAAAAAGTACCATTGTTTCTTGCGTTATTTAAAACAGGGTGGCCCACGTGTACATAAATATTATGTGTAACTTTTTTCAAGAAAATTTATTTCCCCAATATTAGTTATTTTTAAGAAGTTGTTTTTAACGACTGGTTATAATCTTTTTTTTTTTTTATAAATATTAACGAAATTCATGCTGTATCAAAAAGCTTTATCTTTTAAACTAAAATCATGTTCTATTAAAATAAGGTTAAGGCTCATCCTCCATTTTGTTGAAAATTTACGAAAGTGCGTATAGTGCGATGCCACGGTATCAATGCATTCGATAGTCTTTGGCTTATTGCGAGTTGATACTTTGCCACGCTTATAAACATCATTAAGTTCACATATCAGGATTCGCTCCTTGTTGCGTACCACTTTCACGTTCACATTCATTAACGTTTCGCCAGTAGACAGAACGCGTCCATTGTTAGCTAAGTGTGTTACAATCATGGTATGTGATTATTAGGAGCTTTAAATATTCCTCAATGTTGGAATAATATTTATGATAACATATTTTTGATACACCCTGTGCTGCTTATTACGATTAGTTTAGCCTTAACATCCGTATATCGCGTAGAAAATCCATTAAAGTCTTCGTTTGTCTTTGAGTTATTATCGTCGAATGCATTAAATGTGCTAATAAGACATTACCGTTAACGAACGCATTAAGACTTTTATTAATTTAAGGTTTTTCTTACTTTTGGTAAGTAAAAAGTCAATTGATACGCATAAAAACATAACATATATGAACAAAGCATATCGTGTCAGATACAATTCATTAATATTTTATTTTTATATATTGATAAGGTTTTTATTTGGACAATTTTTATATCAAATTTGCAATAATTTTTTTAAGTTTTATAGGCAACTAAAAAGCACATGACCTTCAGCAACTAAACAAATGCAAGTTAGAGAGTAAGGCTAATGGCTATTACAAAAAAATTTAACAAAAATTCTTTCTTTGAGGAAAATAGCATTCTATGGAGAGAGATTGAAAATTTTATGTTTCCGTGGTAAAAAGGATTGCCTAGGGCTTGATTCTTAGTGAATTAGTTTTCATTTATAAAACTATGTGTTTGCTTTTCTAGAAGGCTTTGTTTCTCGTAAGAAATTTAATTAACATTAAGATTTTGTGAAGATCACATTGAAAAAAGTTTTTTAAAAATTAAAAATATTGGGAAAATAAAATTCTTGAAAAAAGGTGCACATACTTTTTACGTGCATATGGGCCACCCTGGTTAAAGTAAACATTTTTATCATTTGAATTATTTGACCTTAGCATTAATTTCTATCTGCCAGAATGTTATAAATAACAAACATTTTTTTTTGTATTCAAATGTAAAATTTTAATGCCAAATTTTTTCTTAGTCGATATTGACATTGTCTGAAGTTTCCATGTACGTAATTTTATGTTAACCAGAGCAAACGATTGTACCTGGGCATTGTTTCATAATCAGACAGTCAGGAAGAAAACCTTTTTTATATAAAAGATGCCACAAAAGTACCACAAGCATCTATAAATTACACTCATATTCAAAATTTTATGTTTCTGAGACGAAAAGTTCGCTTGCCCTGTTCGTTTATTTTCTTGTCAGTTACTTGAATCCATATGGCATTTTTGTCTTTAGGGTGATCGTTAAGAAATCTTGTCCCTTATTGCTCATCTATATTATGAAAGAATTGCATGTTTCAAATTTAGTTTTTCTATTACATATGGTTTGGTCTGGGCATTGATTTTTAATCAGTCAATTATTATAACAAATTAAAAAGTCGATTTTGACTCTATTATTCTTAGTTTTTTCTTTATGAGTCTTCAACCAGCACATTTTGGTTTTTTTTTTTTTTCATCTTCTATTTTTACTTGTTCTCAGTTCAGACCGCCATCAAATATTCCCTTACTATTATTCTACAAGAAAACTGTTTACCATATGCACTGGGTATTTGAAGTCAAGTAAACAATGATCATATGCTCATACAGTCACTGAATCCGTTGTCAGCGGAATTTTAATATAAAGCCTTGCAAGATGTTCAAGCTCAGTTTACCTAAAGATAATAAACACAAAAAGCGATCAGTGGCGATAGTTATGGAGTAAAGATTTTTGTCCTCAGTTATAAGAAAGAGTCAGGCGGACATAGACAGTGCAGTCTGTTGATTATTAGTCAATACAATATAAAATAAGTAAAAAGTGTTTTATTAAAATTTATTGAAATATCTACATTTAATTTTGAATTTCAGTTTGAAGCAACACACCCCAATCAAGTTATACTTTCCTTACAATCCTGATGTCTAAGGCAAAAGAAGAACAAAACTTCTGTCAAGCAGAAATGAAATCATTTTGGAAAGCACGTGAATATACTGAATGTGATCGTGGATTAAAATTAATTGAAATAGTAGAAAATTTCTTTGCTAATCTAAACAAAGATCCTTTCACAAAGTTGCAAAATGATTGTCTTGCTTTAATGGATTTCGGACTCTCAGCTTTAAATTGCATTAGCAAGTTTGAGGCATTTAAAGCGGCAGAAATGGAGGAAGACATTTTTAAGAAATGTGTGCAAAAAATTGATAAAGATTTCCAATTTGCTTTGAGTCACTTAAGCTTGCCTTCACTAGATGGCTGTTGGAAGAACGTTAATTTATTCAAATTACATCATATAATCAAGCATGAATATAATATAATACTACAAGAACATCGAGTAAAAAACAACAAAAGTCGCATTCATGAAGATAACACTCGCGAAACAATTGCAGCTCTTTTAAACGATATGTCGGAGCAATTGGAGAATATGTCGGCACGACTGGATAATTTATCAAAAAATGTCAGTGGTGTATCAGCTCAACCTTAGTATTTGTCAAAGAGGAGAAATGATGTACCAAAAAAACTTTAGTGATGTGACGTCATGCATATATGACTTATCAAAACATTGCATTTTTGGTAATTAATTTTTTTAAAGTTAGATAATTCAACAAAATTATATTCTTCTGTATTTTCCAAAAATTAAAAAAAATTAGACATTTTTTTCTTTAAAAGATTTAAATTTTTTTTTATTTTTGAAGAAAAATTTATTTTAAAATAGAATTTCCTCTGGGCCGCAAAAAAAAGCTCTGATGACAGCTTTGAAATTTCTCAAAAATAAATCAACTTTGACAACTTGCATTCGTAATTTTTGAAATTATTTTACCAGGAATGATGCGAAATTTGTGTTATTCGCAGACCAAAACTTTTATCATTTTTTTTTCAAATACACAAAGCACTGTGCACTGTATTTCCTCTTACAAGGGCTCATCAGAACGCTTTGGTTGATGGTGTGGCTATATATATTTCGAAAATCAAATTTCTAAAGAGAAAACAATGTAATAAATTGTTATACAAATTTCACATAAAAAAATTATGATATGTACTGAAACACTTCTAATAGAAGCAAACTGAAATTTAAAACTGATAATTTTAGTGTAAGCATCTAATGATAAGCTTTTGCAAAATTAAATAGCTTTACTTATAATAAAAAACTTATATTATTCATCCAATTCAATAATAAAGAAAAGTTCTGTTCGCAAAATGACATTTTTAAAAAAGAAAAAAAATCATTTTTGCAATGTAATCATTACCAAGTCTTAGGCTTGGAAATTAAATGGCATTTAATTTTTTCTGTCTCAACTAAATATTTAGCAAACAACATGACTTGCCAATTTATTCAATTTTCAAATGAATTTCCTCTCTTTGTGACTCTTTCTGCACTTAATGACTTTCTTGTGTGGGAAGAAGTTCTTGAAAGTCATTAAAAGTGAATTAACCCTTCTTGTGGACTTACCAAAGGTATCAAAGCTCAAAGAAACTCATAGCTTTTACGTCATGAAAGTTAGTTTTACGCAATTTGTTTCATTTAATAAGTTTTCAATTAGCATTGCTATTTTCAAAAACTACAAGTTCTGCTTTGTTTTTGAAATGCCTATCTGATATGTTCTGATGTAGTTTTATGTATAAACACAATACACATAAAGCTTTCAAAATCCCAGTAGGCAAGGTCAGGAGCTAGCAGGCCTTCCTTGCTAAAATTAAGGCTTTGCCACCTCCTTTGAAACTTACTTCTTTAGCAGGCCTGTTAGAAATGCTCTTCAAGCAGGTCTCTTCCTTCATTGCAGGTATGGCCAACAAGTAGATGCGATATTTGGTCGATTTTTTTATTTATTTTAAAAATTAAAAAAAAGCATAATTACTGAAACGTAGTATTTTAAAATTTTAAAACAGCAGACTGAGCATTTTTTATAGTGCAAAACTTGAGCACGATTAATAAAAATTATCAAGTTGGTTTTACTATGTAGATCGCGACACATTTTTGAGATAAAAAGTCGATCTTAGGCACATACAAGTTGGCAACCCCTGCTATATTGCATACATCAAGAGCCCTTCTAAGACCGCTTACCGCAGAAGGGGCCACAGAAGTACTTTGAAAAAATGAAATCTTAATACGTCGTGGGACTCTTAGTTAAATGTTTTTTTTTTATCCGCGTCAACCTCCCTTCCGTTGATATATTTAATGTTTGTGACGTTTTCTTAATTTATAATTTGACATTGAATACACAACACTCTACCGCTTTAACATAACATGAAACAGAAGACCAGCCTAGCAACATGCACGCCGTTCCTTAATTCTAATTATTTATCTACTTTTCATGTCGTATAAGTACAATGCAATGACAAAAAAGTAATGCCGAATCATAAGACGTTGCAATACATGAAATAAAAAAATACATGAAGTCCTTCTTCTTTGCCTTCTAATATCAGGCCTTTTAGCACTGCTGCTGTGGGAAAGCCTTATAGCACTGCTGCTGTGGTAAGGCATAATAGCATTTCATGAGTATACACTCAATGAAGTACAACTATTTTGCTAATTAAAATTTCACTACTTATAAAATTTACTGATTGTTAATATTGACAGATTGTAAATAAAAACAAAAATCATAACAAAAAAAATGAGAATGAGAATGAGAATGCATGTTTTTATTTGCATGAAAATTTAGTTTTGAGAAGGCCACTTACCATCGCTGTAGTGCTAGCAGGCCTTCTCAGGGGAAGTCCTTGTTCAATTGCCTTCTGGGATGCTAAATTTAGAGGGTTATATGTGATAATACAACCAAATATGACAAGCAAACAATAGTTTGGTGGATTTCGACAAGAGAGCGTAGGACCCTCCTAGCAAGAAAAAAAACTTAAAAACGCTATGCTGAGAAATATTTCAGTAAATTAGGCCAACTATTTCTAAATTCAAAAAATAATAAAATTTCCTCGAAAAACTCGATTTCGTAGGTTCTTGCAAACGTTGCGTTAAAAACTTCAAAAAAGTCCAATATCGTGTTTTCCGATCCCAAAGCTAGAGGGATTGTTTAACAATTTACAAAATTTTTAAGGATTTTTGTAACTATAATCGTGCAACGAAAAACTTGAAAAATTTCCAATTTTTGCATTTCTTACAGTTTCAGTTGATTCTTTGTATATTTTTCTTAAAGTAAATGATTCATTTTATTCCAATAAATCCTGTATTTACTACAAAAAATATCTTCTTTGCAAACGCTTTGAATACTTTTAAGTTTACTATACAACTATTCACTATACCTAATGAAGGACTTAGTGTCCTATGTATCAATGTGTTTGTTACAACAACAACGGTTTAGTTAACGAGCCACTCAGAATGATTGACATCATTATCGCCACTGTCACTTTTGAATAGGGTTAATAATTGGTTATACAACCAATCGCAATCGTTGACTCTTGTCCTAAGGCAATGAACTCTTCTTCTTTTATGTGGGCTTCGCAGTTGCAATAACTTTGTTATTTTGTTGAGCTAATGAACTTTTATGTTGTGATAAAGAAAACTTTTCATCTTTTGATAACTGGCATTTTAAGGCTTTGCTTTAAATTATAACCGAAGTAATATATACAAATTTGATACCATAAAAGTTTCAATAACTATTTTGTTTTTTTTTAATAAAACATATATCCTAAGACAAAAATCAAACATAACCGATCGACCTCAAACTTGGTCAAGTGCTATCCTTTTGGAGGATAATTATATTCCAAAATATTTTTCTGTTCATAAACTGGCTGAAGTAGGAAGATGATAATTTGAGATTTTTGATTGATTATCTGTTTCGTGTAGACAATTTGTTTCTTGAAATAAATGTAAGAATCTTAGTCCAAACTTTTTTGGATTTATTTTTGATTTTGAAAAATCAAGGAAAAATTTTAAAACTTTCGAAAAATAGCACTTGGAATAAAACTTTTACAGTCCACCCAACACTTTGATCAAGTTTGAGATCAGCCGAATGTGTTCGATTTTTGACTTAGGACATTTGACATATATGTTGGTAATTTTTATAAGTATATACTTTTTTTTTATCGGTGATTTGATATTTGTAGTGAAATGTTAGATACGTTATTTAAAAGAGTTCTCTTAGAATAGCTAATGTACTGAGCATTTGGCAATAATATGATTACTCCACGATCAAGTTTTCCACATGTGTGAGTATATATTGAAAGGCAATATAGCTTGAAACTATAATCTTAGCTCTTTAAAATTATATCAACAAAAAATACTTTTAGCTGCTTATTAACTTTGCTGTTATATTGGCCATTGCTGGTTTGTATTAAAGTATCCAACATTCTCGTGTAATTCTGAAATCTACCGAAATTTCAGTTTCTACAGCAGTCAATGCTGTATTCGACGAATCTTAAATGTAAAGAAGTCTAACACTTATCTGATATACCCCAGTAGGCAAGGGCAGGAGCTTGCAGGCCTTCTCCGGGGAAGGCCTTGCTCAATTGCCTGCTGGGACGATAACCCGAGTAGACGATCTGTTCAAGCGTAGTCCTGACTGATATTTCCGTATGAATGGCTCTATTTTCGTCACTAAATCTTGTCAAAATTCTAAAAGTATTAGAGCTTCCCATATTGTATAGTACATTCATTCTTCATTAAATTTCCATCGATATAAATCGAAATTTCCAATACATCGTTATTTGCCAATTTATGGCAGTAAGGTAAATGAATACGACTGCTTTAATTTCAATGCATTTTTTTTCATACAATTCGTAAAGTTATTTGCATTAACATGGAATAAAACTGAGTACGATGATGTTCAGCATTTTGTTAGTTGGTTAGATAAAAAAGTGGTAAAAAATGTTAATTTCAATGACTGTGCAAAATTTATGCAAAGCATGACAACGATGAAAAACAAAAACAACATGCTGACTCCATAATCTACAGACTACTGGCAACATTCACCATCAACACTAAAAACATCATCATTGTCGCTACACAAATGCGAGGGTGGAGTGAAAAATTCGATTATGTTTTTTTGGATTAAATAATTTTTTTCATAAGACATTTTTATGCACCATATCGCTCAAAATAGTGAACTTTTGGCTTGATGCACTACACTACACTTTGATATGCTATCGATATCTCTGAATTGGATTTAGTGTTTCCAAACTTTAAACGATTTTTTTTTTATATTCGGGCTTCGAATGACTACATCTCCAAAATTAGGTGCCTCTCTAAGCATCTCATTACACATTCGCTATAAACACTAAAATCAAATTTGCAAAAATAAACTTTAATAAAACCAGGAGAGGATTAGATGAAGAGATAACAAGATTTCAAGGTCGATGCCAAAAACATTTTCGAAATATGAAAACAATCTACGTGAACATTATTAAGTCTACATATTTGGCTACGTTTTATCAAAATTCGAAATTAGAGCGTTGTTATGATCCACCCTAATATGCACACTTGAAACACCAACAAGCGCTTAAAACTCGGCAAACTAAAACAACAACAAAAAACTTTATCAATTATGCTATGCAAATTAAGATGGAACACAAAAAAATCACTTCTTGATGCATTGTGCATCCAGATTCTGTTAATCTGCTGCTTTATAACTCCAACATTTTTCAAAAAAAAAAAAATTAAACATAAATTAGTTAAAAAATCCACTCCTCTCATATCGGCTTGCATGAAAAAAAACTATAGTTTCATGTGTGATGAAAGTGCAATGGAAGTGACGGTCTTTACAATTTAATTTTAGTTGATTTTAATAACCCCAATTCGTGTTGAACTCTAGAGCTATTCTGCTTTGTGGTCTTCAATGATGTGGGATCACTCACGTGATAAAAGTAGGTTAAAAAGCTTGCAGTTTCAGAATTGTTGGAATTTGGAAAAGTGCTCTTTAAGCAAAAAATTTCGTTTTCAGGAAAATTTCAACTTATTTCAAAGTAACGGGTGATTCACTTAGAGGTAGTTTAAAAAAAATAAAAAAATATGTTTACTATCATGCAAAAATATATTATTTACTTTTAATTTTTAAATATCTTTATCAAATATTGGCCTAACGTAGTTCATTCTAAAGTTCCAATTTTCGATGACTTGTCCGCGTATTCCAAGTGGTTTTCGGTGTGATATTCACGGGGTGTGTGGCAAGAAGCGTCACCTTGTTGGAACTAAATGTCGTCGTAATCATAGGCTTTAATTTTCGGCAGCAAATAGTTCGTTATCATGGCGTTATCGCGCCATCCATAGTTACGTTCCGGCCGGCCTCATTTTTATAGAAAAATGGAACAATAATTGCACGAGCTCGTAAGCCACACTAAACCGCTGTTTTATGTGGATGTATTGGGAGCCCTTAAACCTGTTTAGGTTGCTCTTCTGCCCAAACACGCCAATTTTGCATATTGACAAAAATTGCCACAAAAATTTATATAAAACTCACTGTCACAACTCACAATATCTGCAGCATAATAAAATATGGAATATATATATTTTATTTGATACCGTAGACATCATTTAAGAATTATTTTTTAAAAATGCAAGTCCTAATAACTTCCAAATTCTATTTGATTTTGACTTAAAAGCCAGAAAACATCGCCTAGACCAAACTGTTGTCGTATAAGCCAGCGATGGGCAAAACACGAAAAATGAGCCACTTCTGGCACATTATGGACAGAAAAAACATGTAGTTTTTCTAAAGAATAATAAAACTCCCATTTAACTTTAGTTTATAATTTACAAAAATTTTAAATAAAATTTATTTTTTCTTTATAAATAAATAAATTAAATAAATATTTTATGCGCCTAAATGGTAATGTCAATAAATACCAATAAGATTTATTGATTCTCTCTTAATTTTCGTATTTCTTCATGCACTAATTTCTTTTATTATTCCTTCGTTGGCTTATCTTTTAACCATATTTTCCCTCAATATACCGTATTTACACTATTTCCTAACATGCTTGCAAATTCACTTTGCAAGCTCAATTGAAAAAATCCAGAATTCCATTGAGTATCTGGTAAGCGTAACCTGATTCAGTGGTGGCTGCCTTCTTCTTTTTATTCTTTTTGGATTTTTTTGATTTCTTCGCTTTTACAGTAGTCGCTGCAGCAACAGTGGATGCTGGTGTTACCGCGGCCGCAACAGCAGCTTCTTCCAATGAAGTGACAACTTCTGCGGCGTTACTGACTTCCGCCGCTATACCAGCCTCATTTTTACTCTGTGCAACACCTTTCTTACCAGCAACTGCTGTGCGTGTAGATAGCACTGTCAATGGCAAAGCTACTGCTGGTATGTTACTGCTATTGGAGGCAGCAGCTGCGGCTGCAGCGGCGGCGGCGGTAGTCTCTTCATCATCTCCGGCAAGTTCTGCAAGAAGACCACCAAGGCTGAAACCACCATAATCAGCATCTTCAGGTGCTTCTGTTTCTTCATCATCGGCATAATCTTCTTCATCGGCATCATCAGCATCGGATTCAGTTTCGGCATCAGTATCGGTATCATCATCCTCATCGGCTTCATAGTCTTCCTCATCGTCATCATCGCCACCGGCTGTGAAATAAAGGCATTTTTAATTTTCTTCATGTATATATGTAAATCGGTCAATCTATTTAATACACTGAGAAAATTATATCGTCGACATGAAGCGAATAAAATATTTGCTAATGCCAAAGATTGGAACTCTTCAGCTATGTCATCCATTTTCGTTCAGACCAAAAGAGTTAATTTGCGAACTTTAATCTTAAAAATAATTTGCGACACATAATGAATAAGTCGGCTCGAACAGTTTGCTTGCACAATTCTCATACTCAGAAAAACTGGCTGCATTGAATAGTCAGTTTCGAAAGCATTTTAGAAATTATAATAAGACCTCAAGTGCTTTGTGCATATCAGATTGACTGAACCTGAAACAATATGGGACAATGTTTGCAATATTTCAAAATGATGCAAGATATGTCATTACCCTCGATCTCTCATCAAACTGAACTCTGGATTATATATAATACTCCTTAGCCATGGAATCAAAAGTGAAAGCAAAGCGACACACACAACTACAACTTCGGGAGCTTAGAGCGGTACCTTGCACATCAGATCTGAATATCATAAATCTGTTTGGGACTTCAACACCAAGGTTAGTGACTAAAAATTAGATGCTACTACTACTACAGGTTTTATGAAGCACTGAAGTAAGTTCCGGCGCAGAGCTATTCTACTGGGTTGTGCTCTAAATATGAGTAACTAAGAGAATTAATTTCATACCAATACTTTCTCGCAGCATTCCAGCATATCTTTCTGATTACAACGGCTTTCAACAATTACCCTGCAAGTATATATATCTTCCAAAATCTAGGACGTTTGTAGGCTAAAGATTAATTGTCATTGACATTATTCCTTTTACTTCTTCTTCTTCTCAATTATTCAAAATGTGATATTTCTACTAAGGTTTTCCTTCCTAATTTCAATTCGAACCACAAATAAATTATCCTTTCATCTTACCTGCAAATCCAAAGATGTCATCATCATCTTCATCTTCTTCTTTTATAACTTCACTGGGCAATGGTTCAGCTTCAGCTACACGAAGACCTTCGGGTCCAAACTTAAAGCAACTCACACGCAAAGCAGCTTCGATTTCATCCTCAGCACGTAATTCGAAGCCCAGGCATGCTTTGAAATTTTCCTTAGCTTTTGAGAGACCATAAATGCGACCGCAAAACTTTGAATAACCACCAGGGAGGCCAACACAAATGGGTTTGGCATTTTTACCTAAAACATTGATGAAATTTTAAAGTTTAAATTTTTCATCGAACATATAAGGCGCTTTTCTTACCTGAAATAGTTCTTGTAGCCAAAGTGATGTCACCATATTTAATTGACACCGACATCCTTTCATTTCCAAGGTATGTGATCTTAGCGCAGCCAGGACCACGTACCGGTATAAGTGGCAAATTAAAATTGCGGCAACAATCACAATGACTCTCCGAGCATTTGCAATATTTGCTTATGGCACTGGGATCGTCGACATTATTGACAACTGTTGTTGGTTTTGCAGTTGCTGCAGGTGTCGCTGATGCAGCCGAGGCAGCCGAGGCAGCAGAAGGCAAGGCTGCAGTAGGTGCCAGGGCCGGGGCCGGGGCCGCTGCAGCAGCAACAACATCTTCAACAACTTCATTAACAGTTTCATTGATAGCTTCTTCAACAAGTTCTGCAGGTGCTGTACCAACTATTTCACCATTAGCTGCATCTTCAACAACATCTTCTACAACATCTTCTACAACATCTTCAACAGCTGCTGATGGGCTGCTACCGCTGCCGGTAGCTTCCTCAGGATCAATGGTGTCAACAATCTGTTGCGGAGCAGGTGGTGCGACATTTGGATCAATTTCTTCTGCGGGCAAGGCAAGCTGTTTGAAATTTTCGGATATTTTGTCTGTGCGACGGAATACGGTTTTGCCATAAACTAGGCTGCTGCTCATGCAGGCAAGCACTACGCTTAGGAGGAGCAATTGACACCGCATCGTTGGATATTTCGTGTTGAGGTATCTTTTGGAAATCTAAAACTGAAAGAAGTTACAGGTTAAACTAGTTGTCATACGCAGTATTTTTCAATTGGAAGAAATGATATTATTTTTAAATTAACGATTGAGAGTCTTACAGGATCATGATTATGAAAAAGTAATGTAGCATATCTACAATAAATTTGTGTACATAAGAAAACGTTTATTTCGTTAGTAGTGCATCTTTTGTTAGGGCAAACACATTTGTCCTTAGGCCCTTATAGCTAACTTGAGCAGTTAGTTACTATCCGGTTACGGTTCCGTATCAATCAATCGATCTGTTTGACAGCTCGCGAGCTGATAGGAAACTTTTAACTTACACTAAGCCGAAGCCGTATTTAGGGTCCCTATACAACAATTTTTTGTCCAGCTATCATATTGGTTGTCGTCGTGGCAGCCTTGTTTGCAAGAACCAATTGAAATGTAAAATTCAATCAAGGCAGCCACGACGATAACTGCAGCGCCAACTTGACAAAAAATGACTCGAATAGGGACCCCAAACTCGGAACCAAATCTACGCGGGTGAGTGTATGATAAAAAAGCGAGTGAAAAATTCCCGTGTTGAATTCAAGTTTCCAGTATTGAATTCCACATGGGGAAGACTCATGCGTGTGGAGTTCTAAACACATGCAACAGGTCTTCCGACGCCCCTGCCTTGTCGTGAGAGGCCGACGAAAATGTTTCGCTCAATAACTCGAAAAAGAAGCCACAAGTAGATAAATATGTCAGGACCAATGTTGTAGAGGTGGTAAAAAAATCTCCATACGACAAGATTTGACACACCTTGAAGTTCACATAAAATGCTCACTTAAAAAGGTCGCTTGCAACAATACTAAAGCAAAAACATTTTTTGCGGTCTGACTTCCAATGATTCATTTAAATTTAAAAAAATTTTCAAAGTTTTCGGTTGCTTTAAGATTGTTGTTTCATACAAATGTTTAATTAAAAACACTGCTAAAAATTAAATAATTTTTAATACAAAAGATATAATAACAACAAAAAAGTTCAATAATACCAATTTCCAACATGAGTGTGGCGCCAATATCAACACACTGACTGCTCTTAAGACGCATGTGTTAGTGCGCTGCCGCCATTAAATTTCACCACTTTACACCCAAACAAAAAACGAAACCTACAACCGCAAAAACAACATCAACAATAAAAACAACAAACAACCTACTGATGAGTAAATATTGACGCGCGATGGTATGTCCACGCAGAAATACAACAGCAACAAAACATCTGAATACTTAACACAGATATTAATGATTTTTATTTAAATAAAAATTAAAATGAGAGTGAAATTTTTTTTGTTGGTAAAACATGCGGAAATCAAAAGAAAGAAAATAAAAGCGAAAACGAAAACGAAAAAAATACCGTAATTCCGATAATTCGCGCTAGGCACACAAAATCAAAAAAAAAAAATGTTTTGTCAAAAGAAGAGGGGGGGAAAACTTTAAGCCGAACGTTAAATTATTTAATGAATGAAAAACGAAATAAAAGGTAAATTAGAGAAAAAAAAAGTTAAGACGCTCATATGTATGACTAGAAGGCAAATAAAAGAAGTTCAAAAATAAAGCAGAGCTAACGAAAATATGTAGTATGCATTATTTTATATGAAAAAAAAAAAACAAAAAAACTTTACAACAACAACGTAATTGCTGAAGAAGATCACGGTGAAATTTTTTTTTCTTCTATTTTTTGGTTAGAAAGTGTGTGACTAAATTTAACAGCAACAACAAAAATATATGATAATTTTTCTATTCGATTGAGGTGTTCTTCAATAGTACACTGAAACAAATCCCAAATAGAGTAAAAACTGTTTGAAAGAACTCAATATTGTTCTTATGGTTCTTCATAGTTTCATGCAAAATAGCAATATGATTGCAAACTTAGATGTTCTTCACTGCATAGTCCTGGATATTGAAGTTGGGCACAATGCTACCGAAGGTTTATTAATAAAATAAGTAGAACACAACTTTTATTGAAATTCATTAGTGTTTCATTTGAAACATTCTGCAATACAAGATAAAGCTTTGCGATGGATTCTTTTTCGCTAGACTGAAAATGGATTTGATCATAAACATTAGTCCTACCTCGAAGCAGATAAAAAAAATATGTGATTGCAACAATAACTTTATTGCACGTTTAGTTGCAGGAACGCATTATCTAGCGAAACAGCGATGTCAATTGATCACCGAAATCCGTACTGACACTCTTGAACTTCGTTCTTTGTGGCTATCTCAAAAGTGGGATCCATGCCAATAAGTCAGCCACAATTAAAGACCAAAAGTCGAAATAATAAGGCATTTTGGTGGAATAGAGAAGCAAATACGCCAGAACGTCAGCCTAAAATCTGACAAAGACACTTTATACGTTCAGTACTATCAGTTTAAAATTACAAAAAAAAAACAAGTGCAAATGCTTAAAAATAGCAAAAAATGGGCAATAGCTGTTTATACTAGTTCCAATCGTTGCTACACGATGTCATTAGTAAACTTTCTTAGTCGACGTTTAAGAATTTCCAAGCGTACTATATTTTACTTTTTGCATAGAAGAGTTAAGAATCATAGCAAAATTTAAATAGAGTCCGCCAAAATTCTACATTTTATTCCCATTTGTTTTCTGTAACTCTTTTGGAATTACACATTTTTTGCAATTAGCTTTTATTTGCTGTCCTAATAGTGAAACCCTTATTGGCCGACCCTGTATATGCACATAAAACTGATCAGCACAACTAGTACTAAAACGCAAAGTCGTAAGGTGTAGGACGCTAAAGAAAATTATCAAGCAAAAAACATTCAAAACTTTTACGTTTTACAATTAGATATCTTACGTCAGTGATATGTAGGTTTCGGAGTTAAAACTATGAAAATAGAAGTAAATTTATAGCGAATCGTGCAAAATATTCTGCCTTTGTAGAATTAAATTGTGGACCTACAAATAACTTTATTCGAGATGGGTTTTATGAACGCCCTAATCATCAATATTCCGAATATTTTTGTACTGTATGATAAGTAAAGTTCAATGATTATTCTTAATGAAGATTGTAATTTTGTGTAAGACAAGCAGAGATTTATTTTTCTATAACTTTATCATGCTGTATTTAATCTGTAATAACTCAACTTAAGAAGTTTTTCCGCGTTGCCACTGTTTAGTTTAGTGCTCTTCTGAATACAAAATGATTGCCATTGATTGCAATATCAACCGTTGGCTTAAGCAACTTCCCACAAGCTTTGAAGCATTTGAAAAAACCCAAAAATCATACATAACTTTCACACTGAACATAATGGCTCATGAATGGTTTTTTAATAAAAAATTTGCTTATCACTGTTAGCGTATTACTGAATACGTCGATCATTTTGTCTTTTAGTTTGTCATGCATACAAAATGTTATTCTGATCATTAAAGAGAAACATATGTACTAGGGAGTTAAAAACCGGGATGTCAAGAAGCAGCATCCCGGGATTTCTTGTTACGGGATCACGGGATTTAGCTTTTTATAATTATGACAGATATGCATGTCAATGTGAAAGCGGAAATATATAAGACCATAGTAAATTAAATGACTGAGCTTGTTCGGGAGTCAGAATGCAAAGTTTTTTGGAAAATGTGGTGCAATTCATGCTGAACGAAATTGATAAAGTAAGTTTTTCTTCAGATACTACTTACTATATTTTCAAAAGTCTATGAAAGAGAATAATTCGATTTATTCAGATACGTTTTTTTTGCAAGCACATGTTATATACCTCTAATGGAGTTCCAAGAATTTTTGGTATGCACGATTTGCTCTTAGCCTAACAACTTTTTATTTAATAAGAATTTTCTGATGTCTTTTCCAAGTGTTCACTCATAAATGAAAAGTTTGCCCAAAAAAGGGGTGGCAACCAATGTTTGGGTTAAGATTCGACAAGACAACACTATATATTCTATTTAGGCTCTTCAAGCTCCATCATTTCAAGCTGTAATCTTTACTAACAAAAATTTACTAAAACAGTCGGCGGTAGCCCGTATTTGGGACAGGATTTAACAAAGCAACCTTATATATTTACGGGTTCTATTATTTGGCATACATTTTAAGCTCTGATCTTATGCTCTTTAGATTAAAATAACAAAATTTGCCGAAATTATAGAATTTTTAGACATCGGGACGGGCTATGGCAAGAAAATCGTGGTTGGTTAGCTTCCCCAGAATGTAACTCTATCTTCCCCGTACACCCCGTAATTTTACACATTTATATCCTACAGCGTGCTATAACTGAAAATGTATTTTTTTTTCTTTATAGGTCAACTAAAACTTCAATTCACTAGAAATTTTCCTATTAATTTTCATTTTATCATTTACTGTATAGCATCGTCAGATTGAATTCAACCATTTTTAGATTAAGTTAGACCAAATTGAAATAAAACAAAACCTTTCTCAAACTTTCGTCTATTTAAATGAAGATGAGGTCAAGAAAGAAATTCTACTAAGCCCCGAAGTAATTCCGCGAGCTTGGCGAGATTGATTTTTTAAGAGAGTGAAAATGGGTGAATTGCCCTACTTATGATTAGGAAACATGATTTTACTGCTATCCTCACGGATCGAAACTACCCTCCCTAAGGGAAATTTCACCCTTGGAAGAGCGGTTTTAACTCTTTGTAGTTTCTTTTGCTACGATCGCGAAGGCTTGCGGGTTCAAGTTTTGAAACAAGAATGTATATAAATTGATTCTTTTTTTTTCGACTAGAGAGGCTGATTTAAGCCACCGGGGACGACGAAACTATCTGCGAGGACTTAAATCAAATATACCACAAGGAAGGGGGTTGTTTTCGCAAATAGTGCTTTGAGAATTGTGCGCATTATGTTTCCCGAATTATGGAATATTTGTGAGTGTAGCCAAATATGAAAAAGAAAATGTAATTAGAATGTTAGCTGCATGCGCAAGACGCATTGTTTTCCGCTATATTTTCTATCAAATTTGGCATAACTGTTTTGGCTTAAACGTTAGAGTATTTCTTGTAAGCGTTTTTTTTGTTTCCTTGGGTACTCTACTTGGCGCTCTTCTTTATGTTTTATTTAGCCCACGTTTACTCAAGTAACTCAATAAAAGTTGGCAACTTTTTTGCTGCCAATGATGTTTGTTGTTGTTTTTTTTTTGTTTTTCTTTCGTATTTATTGCTGTTGTTGTTCTTACTGTTGACATTTTTACAATGAAATACGCGTGCGTGCATTCAAAACTTTCTTTCTGGCAATTTACAACAACTTCACTTCAAATATTTCGAGTGAGAATTTCGATTTCGATTTCGGTTTTGTCATTTTTTTCATTTTTTTTTCTTTTGATTCTTTATTTATATTTTTATTTATTTATTGAATTATTAATTCACTCCTTATTATTAAAGAAATCGAAATTCAAACAGAAGCCAAATTTGGAATGAAGAATCGATTTCACGCGGAAAGTGTATAATTGGCCAGAAATTACTTGTGAGGAAGGCTATTGTGAAGAGTTAAATATAATAAGAAAAGAATTGGGGTCATAATTTGCATGACAGCAATTTATTTGGCTAAGAGCAATTCATGAAAATAGCAATAGTAAGTATTTTTTCCAGTTCTAAAAAATAACTTTTACCATATCTTATAAACGATATAAGTTAAGTCCGATGACACATATGGTAGATGTGATTATTCGGAAACTCATTCGTAAAACTTTTGTTTTTTTGCCTTAAATGCATTGTTTTGTCGTTATTTAGTACACCAAAAAAATATGCTTTATCATTTTAATATTGTTATTGTGAGTTCCATCTATTTATTTATACAAGATTTCACCCATTGGTTGAAATTCAACCATTATAGAGCCAATCCAAAACAGGTCAGTGCCATCTTACCTGAATAAGTGACATTGCTCCCAAAAATAAAATCATGATATCGTGTTGACCTATCCAACTCCAAACTCTATCCCTTACTTAAGATTCAATTTAGCTTAGCTATAAGAACATTGTTTTCCTGTTAGGGGTGTGGCACCGTATACTTTAAAATAAATAGCTCTTCTCAAGGTTGAATCTATCTCTGTACCAAGCTTCATATAAATCTGTGTAGAAGCTTAGCATTTTCAGCATTTCTTTCCAATAGGAGTGTTGTCAAAGGTCTTTAGTACCCTTCCTCAATCTGGAGATAGATTGAGAGAAGCTGAGCACGATGGCGGTATTTAAAGTTCTTTTGGTGCTGACTTCAACCCCCAAATGGCCAAAAAATGCCCCCACATCACATGTTTCATGTCTTTCATGGGCAAAATATTAGTCAGCCTTCCTTTTTCGAGAATGCTGAACACCATGGCGTTGTTTAAAATTCTTCTACAGCTGACCCCATCCCTCAAACGGTCAAAAATCAATTTTTGACCCTGCAAAGGTTAGTTTTTGGCCATATTAAAGGATGCGGTCGAGTCGCAAATAATTTTAAACACATGCTCAGGATCCTCGAAAACGTGTGGTGACAAATATCCTTTTGAGATCGATTTTTGGCCATTTTGGGTGGTCGAGCCAACTCTAGAAGAATTTTAAACACCACCTTCGTGTTCAGCATGGGGGAGGTAGTCTGGTCGCTGCTTAAAATATTTATATTTTTTTCCATATTCACAGAATTCACTAACATAGAATTATTTGGTAACACAATCAATCATTGTAAACAAAATGGGCGGAGTTGAACAAGTGGGCTTGACACTTTACATACAATGAACAATCAAGGTGCCCTTTACAGAGGCTTCTGTAGTTGAGGAGACGAAGAAGATGAGACGATTAACCATCTACTCTGCTAATGCTCAAACTAACGAGGAAACGAACCAAATGTTGTGGTTCTGCGTTCTTTAGCCGAGTTAGAGCTCATCAACATTCTCAACTTCATAAGAAAAAAATATATAAATTTAGTGCGATATACATCGTACTTATGAGCATGTACTCGTATTAACTAAATTTTGTAATCAAGCGCGAAATTAGTTGTCTATTTTTATTCACAATCGAGCTAAAGTTTATTACATTGTTAATTTGCGAAACTGCGATCTTAATTGATTGAATCACAAATATCTTTTGCACACGACCAGATAAAAAAGATACTTCGCATAAGATTGAAAAGTCTTATCAATTTACTTTGGGCAAAACATAGCATCTTCTTTTCCATTTCCTTTTATTCAATATTGCAACATCAAAGCTTCAGCAACTCCAAACATTTTCCTTAAACTTTCCCCTTGATGTTTTTATAAAAAAAAACAGCAACCATAAAATTACGTTCACAAAAATGATATCATCACATACCATCAGCAATGCATCATCATAACACAAATACTGCGACACAAAACTTAATCACGTTAAATCACAAGAATGCGTTTGGTAATCGACAACCACCAAAACTAGCGATTTAGAAAACGCTGCGTTCAAGAGCCTAATGCGATATCAACTCATTAATATGCATGTAAATCGGATGCTACTCCTCGATGAAGATCGAAAAAATTTGCTACTTCTTTGCATAATGTGTTGCTGTTGTCAGCAGCGAGCGCATTATCGATCATTGCCGCTGCGCCCCATATATCCGCGTTGATCCGCGTAAAACAACCAATAGTGACACGGAATTTGTTCGAACTCATATTAATCACCATAATTACGTACACAAGGAAAGTGTTATCAAATGAATTGGTTACACAAATGTAGGTTTTTTTCTCTTTCTCATATGTTCATACCACTTGTACTTTTCATTTCCCACCATTCCATCTTCATCTTATCAAGTAAAGCCGAATTTATGAAAAATTCAAACACTTTCTTTTTTCATAAGCGATTAATAATTAATTATGCTAATTTTTGTGAAATCGCTATTGATTCGAATGGAATGTCGAATTTAAACTATGGCTATGCGAGTTTTTCAACTGGGGTTTACTAAAAAAATATATATGTATGTACATGGGTATATTTTTCTAATATGTCGCAAGATGCATAAAAGAAAAACAATAGCAGATAACTAAGTATAGAGCTGTTTGCATTCTTTGTGTCACAACTGTTACGCAATAAAATAAAGTTTCATTAACATTCATAATTTATAGAGCAAGTTGCAAATTTCTTTTTTTTTCGCTTCATCATAACATAATATGTAATAGTGGCAAATTATTTATACATTGAATTTTAAGGAATTTATAAAAAATCGTTTACAAGTTGCATAGAACGTTATTTAATTTTACTAAAAACGTAAACCCTACAACAGCAGAAATATATAAGAATAATTTTAAGCTATGATTTCATATGAGTGTAGTCACCCATAGGTATTCAAAGTTCAATACCCATGAATCTTCTGTATTTGCATGGCGTTATGAAGTCCAGATGCAAAAGATATGGCACTTTACTTACTATATTTCTTATAAGCGAAAACTCTACAACAGCAAAAAATAGAAACTAATTAAGAGCAAAACTCCTTTTGTAATGTTTCTAGACGTTAAGTTAATCGAACTTTGCGTTGGTTAATATTTTTCGTATTAGGATACCATAGGATGCCTATTTCAATTTAGAATGTGAAGTTTAAAAAGTCAAGCTCTTATTCGTGGTATTTTTTATTGCATTATTGTTGACTCGCTATATTACAAGGAAATCGACAGTGGTTATGCAAAACACAACAATCTGAATACATCAAATTTTGTATGGCATAAAGTTAACTTTACCTTAAAACTTAAATAACTTACAGATATTTTAGGTCATATGTTTTTTACCACTATGCTACCCTTAGAAGCGGAAAGGGCGTATCTCAAAAAAGAAAATCATATTTGTGATTCTTATGACATTGGGTAGCTTAAGAAATCAGGCATCTAATGAACTACGCCAAATGCCGGTCCTATATAGTAAGAAACCAAAACTATAAGAATTCTTCTAAGAGAATATTCTCCATGTCGATTTTACATGTAAACATTTCAACAAATTGACATAAACAAAACGTCAATTATGTCGAAACGCATTTTTTGAGATACGCCCTTTCTGCTCCTGAGTGCAGTATAGTTGCTGCAACCTCAGTTTATTTTTCTAAAAGATTAATTTAATCAAAATTTATGAGATTTACATGGTCAAGTCAAAAACTGATAAGTCAATGAAAAGATTTTAGCTTTTTTAAAGCAAAAGAAGTTTTTCAAATGAATCTGTATGTAAACGAGTATTTTTTAATGTTTAATTTTTCTACATAATTCAATACCTTTACTACCTTTGAAATCCAAAAATAAATTATTTACAATAAGTGCAGAGAATTTAGTTGCATATACCAAGATTTGGTAACAGTTAACAAATGGTTTGTTTGATATACGTGAAGTTAATATTTTAAAATCAAATCTGCTCGCTTAAACAATATTTTTAGATCATATTTGCTACTAATAACCATTTCATATTATGCTTGATACTATTATTTTATTTTTCACAAACAATCAGTTGTTGACAGTTACCAAATCATGTAACAGAAAACCGATATTAGAAAATATCAATACACTGATATATCGAAGCTTTCAATACATAATATGATATACGTTAGTACTTACACTATCATTGGTATGCAAATTTTCTACCAAGCAGCAGATATTTAATTGATATATATTAATTGAAGTTAAATTAATTCGAAATAAGATCAAATAATACAGTTTTATACCCTCTAATGAATATTATCTCCATAAACAGCGCTCATACTTTCAAATTGATGATATTTACCATAATATATTGATTATTAATAAATGCTTTTAGAAACCAAATATATTTATTTCAGGGAAGCATAGCTCAGTATACAGCAGAAATGTGCTCAGTTCAACTCTCTTCAAAATTGTCTTCGGTAATTTTCATGTAACTTCCACTTCGTGCCCTCTACCCCTCAACACAGCTCGGAAGCTACTTAAAAGCGGTAAGATCTACAAAGCAACACTAATGCAACGCTATACAAATTTTGAGATTTCGGTAGTGCGTTCTGAAGTGAAGTTGGCTGCAGAGTGCTAAAAGTTTAAAAAAGAGCAACAACAAAAACAGGTAGTAATGCAACACATTCGTTTGGGGTAAATAAGCGGCATAGATAATATGTAGCCAGAAGTGCTAGAATGTTAACATAACGATCTTTAAAAACACATGAAATAGTTAACAAAAAAATGGGGAGTAAATAACTTTTTTAGTAAAAAAACTCACGTTACACTAAACTTAATTAAAAAATATTAAATTCAGAATTTAAGTTTTTTTTACATATAAAACTCAGCTATACCGAGCTTCTTGAATAAAAATAATTGAAAAAAGGCGGTCAATCATCTCGTAAAAAATTACTGCAAACAGGGAACTTTTTTTTCAGTATATTTTATGATTTATTCCTAATGGAATCATTTTGATTTTTCAAAATTTTTTAATAACATTAAGTACTTACTAACAGCAAGGCCCATCGCATAAAATGTCATCTTGAATGCTAAAAAGTTTTAGCTAAGAGAATCTTCAATCACAAGATGTCAAATTCGAAAAGAAAACGGAAACAGAACCTTTGTTTTAGAACATTCCGACAGAAGTTGCCCGTGAATGAGGAAGATGAAAGGCAGCAATAGTTAAGCTAACCCAAGTAACTGATATAATTTAGAAAATGTGAGCAATTATTCAAAAGAAATCAATACTCCATCCCATGCAATTTAAAAATTCCGAATCAAGGCAGCTCAATAAAAGTACGTAATGATGAAATTGCGGAAAGACTTACACTAGCTCACAAATTTTATAAAACTCTTATCATAAAAGTCATACTATAGAGTTCTGTGCACTTGGCACAGCCTCATTTTCAGTTTTTTGTCATAACGTCAGGGTTCTGAGATTTCCTTGCCTAAGAGTAAAAAAAAAATCACTCTTTTACTGCATATTTTTGAAGTTATGGTATCGTATAGCATTAATCTGTCTCTGAAAACTTTACATTTGACTTTAACAATAGAATTTATTTTAACGAAGATATAACCCATCGAAATAAAGACTCCTTAATACGATTCAAGTAATACTTAGAAACATTTTTACTTTGAACTTTGAAGCAAAAATATCCCAAAATCATGTGATGCAATTTTTTAATTATTTTTTTGAAGCTACTTATTAATTATTTCTGTATAAACTATTCTGCGAAAACGATTCGATCAAATATAACAAATTATGTATTAATTAAATAACAAACATTTAATGTTTCAACCAAGATTTGTCACTATTTGTTCCTAACAAAATATATTTTGCTCAAATAAATATTTGATTGCTCCATATCTATTATGCATTTGTTATATGCAATCAAATAATTTTTTCAGCGTATTGTTAGAAAAATTGTAGCACAACAGTGCCAAATACTTCTAATTTTCATATAAGATTTTTATATACATTATATATGACACAGTTTTTATCGAAAGTAACAATAGTTCAATTTAGAGAAGTTTTTAAAAATTTTTTTTTTTTTACAAATTTACCTAAAACTTCACGTTTACTATGAAAAAAAAATGAGTATATCCTGTTAAATGATAATCGATCCAAATATACGAAGCATCCGTTATAAATTATTCCTTAGGTATGAATATTTGTGCGTAGATATATTTTTTTATCACAATATAGTCCACTTTGCTTAAACCAGATATTTTAAATTTCACTTTCCGATTCGTCGATCGTTACGATCACACCGCTAGCATACGAGAACAACAACTAAATCGAAAATATGCAATCAACTAATGATATGGACTAAGATCACAACGCTTTAAGCCAAAATACAAACGGATGGGCTGAAGCACAGAAAGAAGTTAACTCAAAAAGTAAACTTGGTTACAGAAGTCATCGAATAAAAGAAGTCGAGAGAAACGAATAACTCTGATTGCCCGTTAAGTTATGAGTATATACAAATTACAAACCTATGGAACACAAAGTGCTCGTACATATAAATTAGACTGTCCGTTAATATTACGTTTCTGCAATCGAATATGTTGATATGTTTTAAGTTTTTTTACGCATTATTTTAGCCCAGTATAGCGTGTCACCAAACACTAAACGTTTATTTTTTACTTTTATGATACAAAAAAAAATGATTTATGTCTATTATTTGGCAAATATTAAGTACACTGGAAAAGGATTCCTTAGATTTTTGCACAATTAATTATTTTTTCAGTGTAATTTTTTTTTTCTTTTCTTAAAAACTCATAAGCATAATATATTATATAATATATTTCATGTGAAAGAAGCGTGGAAATTATTGTTTTCAGTGTATGTTTTATTTTTCCAAACACAGAAAGTAATAAACCATTTCAAACATCTAATTTTTGAGTAACCAAATTCATAAAATAAAAAGTTAAGTGCTCGGTGGCACGATGTACTGGGTTAAACTTAAGTTTCCTAACGTCTGTAATTTTCTTTATTCTCAACAAAAAAACATTAATAAAAAAGCTTATCAATTGAGGAAACTTCAGAAATAACGGACAGTCTATTAAATAGCTACGTTATACTACAAGTCAAGTGCTAATGTGCCCATGATTTTCACATGGAAGAGTGACTTGCTTGACCAACCTGTTGTAAAATGGTTTCCATAGAAGTTGGCTAGCATACGTACAAAAAAAAAGAAATGTTGCAGTTGTATCTTCGAGTTTGTGAGAAGAGCAAACTAGAGAGAAGCTTTTATGATTACAAGCAGATTCGACGTCAATGCCTGAGCTGCAGCTTAACTCATACCGCTTCCCATAGTCAACTGATAACGGTGTCTTTATAGTCACGTACCGAACGTAGACTTCATTTAGTGGCCTTTTTATTGTGTTACTGGATTTTTTCCTTATTTGTTTTCATTTTTATGCGGACGGTTTGAGTACGACGACGACGACAAGGTGGGAATGACCTACCTAACAAATACCAAATTTTCATTAGCCAACACCTGTCTGACAATTGGTAAAGAAATCTTCATAAAGTTTGGTAAATCACACATTCATAGCGAGAGTTTAACAGCCGCAGTTGTGCTACTTAAGTAAAATATATGTCTGTACATTAGGGTGATTCAAATTATATCAACAATTATTTTCTTAGTTTCCATAGCATGAGTAGTTTATTATTACTGAATTATTTCCGAAAATTAAATGGATTTTGTTGCATGTACAAAATTTTGTAATAATGATCAAAAGATCGAGTTTTTCCCATACAAAAAATTAAATTACAATGTTGCTAATCAAGAATATACACACACTTCTTTTAATTTGCTGCGCCCTTTTCTATGCAGAACAAACGGAGTGGCCTGAAGTACTTTTGTGAAACGTACATCCACGCTCCAATTTTCACAATTATAGCTGTCATATGCGCAAGTTATATATAGAGAAGGTAAGACTAATTAGTTTTCAGTCCTGATTCTGTTGATTTTTGGATTCTACGTTAAGTTCTAAGAAAAAACTCTTGGGGACCATATGACTGGGGAGAATTTTGAGTCAACAAAATTTCGTATGGAGTTTGAAGTCTGGCTTTTTTAATAAATTAGCTAGTATGCAAGAAAACCTTTTCAACGCCGGTCAGAACATCAAGATACGGCTAGCCAATCCCAGGCTATAACTTTTTTTTAATGGTAGAAATACATTGAAAATAATGCAAAAAAGGGGAAATACAGAGGATATGAAAGCACATTGATTTCATGCACAAAAAATCTCCGCATGACAAAATTGAACCCACTTTTCATAACTTTTCAGCTAAAAATTTTTATACTATCGAAATTAAAAAAAAGTATCTGATTTCTTTAGAATCACCCTAATATGCATATGATTATATTTATTATTTATGATCATCCACCAGTTGTAACGATTGCATGACTACTTGGCCATATGTTGAAGATTAGTTCCATGAACTGTTGATGTAATGAACGCGAATGCATGTGTAGCACTAAGTTCTATTATTTTTCGTAAACTATTAGCATCACACGTAGACTATCATTGAGAAAACTTAAGGTTGGTATCTTGAAGATACAATTAAACTTTTTAAATTAAAACTTGACCTGTATTGCATAAGAATGCACTCATTTGTAATTATTTTTTAATTTACTTCTATTGCAGCTTACGGCGCACAGTGTTTTTATAAACAGAAAAAAATATTTCTTCGTAATTCGTATCTCTTTTGCTCCTACCGCATTCATAACAGTCCGCCTACTGATGTACAAATATGAAACCGGTAATTTTTTATTCAAAAAAACACGTTCATTTTGCGAAAATAGTTCCAAATTTAATCTTCAAAGTAATTCCCCTCGCTAGCTATACATCTTTTCCATCTTTCAGGCAATTTATGGATTCCTCGCCAAAAAAATTCTTTGTTTTTTGAGGCTATCCATTCATTGAGCCATTTTTGCACTTCCTCGTAAGAATTGAAGCGCGAATCGTTGAGTGCGTGTCCCATCGATGAAAACAAATAGTAATCGGATGGCGCCAGGTCCGGTGAGTACGGCGGGTGGGGCAGGGGCTCCCAGTTGCACGATTCTACCAAGTTTTTATTGACCGCTGCTCGATGTGGCGATGCGTTGTCATCTTGGAATACAATTTTGTCATGGCGAAGTTGAAATTCGGGCCTCTTCTGACGTATAGCACGGTTCAAAGCGATCAATTGTTGATGGTAACGTGCACCAGTAACTGTTTCACCTGGTTTTAGTAGCTCATACCAAATAACACCACGCTGATCCCAGAAAATACACAGCATTGTCTTTCGGTCATTTTCAACAAAATAACAACAGGAAATTTCATACGGCAATCGTTAACAAGGTCTTAAGATAGATGAACATAAAATATTTATTTTTCATCCTTGAAATTGACCCTTGGAATTGCAGGGGCACCTGTAGAAATTGAAAAATATCTGAAGAACCGGTAATTGAATGATTTTAGTTTCGCCTGAGCAAAAAAAAAATCATCTAGAATTTCCCATACGAAAAAATTAAATTTTTAATATTGGCTACTTTTTACCGAAGAAAAATTTACTATAATAAGAACAACTATTTTTTTTTTTCAAATCCTTCTTTTTCACTGGGCAACTCTGAGTTAAGCCCTTGGCTTAACTTCCTAAAATCTAATATTTTTTTGTAGTTCTGCAACTCTAGGTGTACATTTTTGTTTTTGATTTGAATTACACAACTAAAATAAAAGGGTGTCCCATTTATATTAAGCATGTTCAAACATAAGGTATCGTTTTAAATTTGTCGGGATTTTTTTTACAGGTACTAAATTAGACCGATGGTTTCTTAAGTATAAAGCAAATACATTTCGATTAGTTAAAATGGGTAATTATACGAGTGGACAACGTGCTTTCATTATGAAAACTAATTTTAAATATGGTGAAAGTTATATAGAAGTTGGAAGAATATTTCATTAAAAATACGTCTCCGACAAATCGAGCTATTAAGCTTATTATTGCTAAATTTTAATAAAAAGTTTCAGTTCAAGATCAGAGAAGCCGAAATTATTATCGTAGTGGTAATTCAAGTAAAAATATTGCAGCTGTTAGCATAATTGTTCCTGACCAAAGAAATCAATTCGTCGTCGTTCACAGCAATTAAAACTCAAACCAACAACTTTGTTCAATATTTTACTCAAAGATCTTTAGATATTTATATAAAGGCTTACAAAGGACAGTTAGCACAAGAATAAAGTTTCTTGAAGGGATATTTTTATGCGGAATATCCTCGAACTGTTGAACAAATTCATCGAGCAAATATTACTAATTGCACTGTCATTATGCGAAAAAATTAATCAAAGTTCTAGTAAAAGATTGACAGTCTGCCGAGCTAGCAGAGTAAATGACTTGAATATTACTTTTTTTATTACTAACCGGAATCAATCTTTTGGAATTTCCAATAAAAATAAATAAAGATTTCATACAATTTATGTCTTTTATTTAAAGTTTAGAAGGATGAACTAACTTTGAACACCCTTTATATTAGAATACATAGATGAAAAGAAAGGGGGAAGTGGCTAGAAAATTAATTTGCAATTCTGAGGAAGTGTTGTCCAGCGCGGGCACTATTTTCACTCAACTAACCTTTCCATCAATAAATTTCAGTACAAAATCAGAGTTTGAGGTCATAAATCGTTGACGATGGGCTCCACAAGTCGATTTATACGGTATGTTTGCCCTTTAGCCTCAGTGCTTGTCAATTACAGGATGATGGGTATATCAATTGAAGGGTGTAATTGATAACTTTAACCGTTGTAAGCTGCTACTACTAGTAGTAACAGGGTTTTCCTAGGCCAAACTAGTTGACTTGCATGGCTGAAGTTATGAAATGATATATTACTGCAAAAGCGAAGGTGTAACTGAAGATTATCGTTAACCGGCGTTAACCGAGATCGCACTGTATATCAATAAGCTGCAGCTCAAAAAGTTCAAGTTTTACTTAAGTCAAGTCTTTACATAACAAAGTGATTCATAACTTGTGGCTTGCACATGCTATTTTTCAGTAGACAATAAAAATCACCTGATTCCTTTGTGCCGCGTTGATTTTTATTCCTGAATGATTCTTAACCTTCAGTTAAGTGCGTTCAAGAAACTGTCTCATCTTCAAACCGTCGTGCGTGCGCTTTTTCTGATATTGATGGCAAATAAGAAATCATCTGCCGCCACTTTCCATTAATATGATCAAAATGTACTCTCCACTTCCTACTGTTCTATGGCACACAATGAGCAAGAATTTGTAAGCTAATCCGTATTCATTTTAAAATCACATCGCAGTTAACATCTTTGTATCATACGAATAAAAACATCTTGTTAACTGGGTCAGATCAATATGTTAGCGAAGAATTAGTTGATACAGTTAAAATCATTTGTAATCGATTCAGTAAGATGCACAATATATTTGTAAAAAAAAAAACTCAAGCTAACTTCTTAACAAATGTAAAGTTTACACTCTGAATTGTGTCGTCAAATGCTCTTGTACTGAAATTTGCTTGGGATGTTACACTGTGTAACATATTTCAACACACGAAATAATCGGCCAATTCGTGCAAGTAGACGATGAGTCTAAGAAGACGCTTACTCAGTTTTTTCTGGAATATCTATCTACCTAAGTAATTTCTTTGACAGGTTTTTGAAGACTTCGAAGAATATTCATTAGGTCTATTAAAATACTTATGCATAACTATGCACTTAATTGGAAAAAGATTTTTATAGAATTTTTTCAATAAAAAAAACGCCAAAATTTTCAAATTTTTATTTTTGAAAAATTTCGGAAATTATTTACTATAACGGCCTCACTTTTGATTTTCTTCAAATTTCAGTATATTGTACAGTTCAGCATGCTGATCAAGAATATAAATATAAGGGAAAGGGTTCGGCTGTGGACACCCCTGCATATTTTTTGACAGAAAGAAGATGCGGTTTTGCTGACAAATGTCATTTGTGTATTATGGCAGCATGTTCTTTTTGTGCCGCGTACCGAAGTAAAATTAATTTTGTGTTTCGAAAAATAAACACAACATTTTTTTGTGATTTTCAGAAGATTTTTCAAGGGTGCCCACAACCGAGCCAAAAAAAAAAAAACGTTCACCAAAAATGACCACTTCACAAAAATTTTGAAAAAATTTTTCTTTTTACGGAATCGGCTTAGTTCCATCATTAAGTCTATTGGTCAAAAATTATGAGCCAAAAACAAAAGGGTGACCGCAGCCGAACCCTTTCCCCTGCATTAAGGAGTTTATTTTGAAAATTTTATAGATGATTTTTTATTTGTTCTCTGCGTATGTTTTAGCATGAACTTTAAAAATAATTGTCACAAAATTTGTGTTTCCTAGCTTAAACCTGAAAATGGCGCTAACAAAGGTCCTTGAAATTTTACGTGTAAATAATATGCCTCAGGTGGCAATATATATTGTTTTAGGTATTTAAGTTGTATAGGAAGTACCATTCCCTATTGTCAAGCCACGCCCATATTTTTCGTTTTCTTGAAAATACACCCGAAGGGGGCTTTTTTAGCGGTCCCATATGCCCGTGTTATGGAATCGGGTTTGAAGAAAATTCTCCCAAAATTTCGGCTTCCTAGATCAAAGTTATAAACAGTGCAAACAGTTTGTTTCCTACTACAATTGATATGGATGTATTTTTTCCGGATATTTTCAGCCCCATGAAAAATGTGGCAGCGGGATAAAATTGTACTACGTGTTCTATGTACGTTCCTCTTACCTAAGAAGCTATTAAAATAAATTCCAAATATCTCAAACACCGAGTACGATATTAAATTTTTTTTTTAAATTAATATCTTCTGCTTGATATATTAAGTTATATTATAATCAGTTGTTAAAACCTGAAGTCCCACAGTTTCCGAAGACTGCGACCTCTAGCATGCTTTGTTTATGTTTGAGAATTCGATTTGTCAAAACACTTTTTGTTTAATTCCATATCTAAAGTTATTATTTTAATTATTTTTAGTTTAATTTATTTGCTGAAATAAATGCATGCGACATATTAACATGAAATGTCAAAAAAATCGTTGAAAAATCGCAAAATATAAAAGGGGACAATATCAATCCTCGATAGTAGTAATTCTGAACACTTCCTGCACAGCTGCTTAATACAAATGTCAAAAATCATAAAAACAAACACAGCTTCTGTCACTTTTTGTACGTGCTAATCGAAATCGATACAAAAAAAAATTGTAACAAAATATAATATTTTACACTAAAAATTTATTATAATTTTATTTAAACAAAGCTAAGATGCTTGTAAACTGTGCAACTAAGTCATTGCACTTCGTGGTAAGAAAACAAATGAAAAAATAAACCAATAAAATGAAAAAAAAGGTTAAAAATATTGGTGAACAAAGGATTATGTAATTTTGAATAAAAACAAATTGTATTCTTACGGAATCCTAAAAAAAAATTAGAATTGAAAGTATGTTTGTTGTTTTAGCGAGGAGGTATACGTACCATAGCCAGCAGCGCCGTCAACCGTAGCGAAAATCTCTTCGTGCACCGCGACAGCCCTGAAGACAATCAGGACATGTTATTCGAATTTACGCCGGAAAACAAAAAGGTTTGTGTGTGATCTAAAATTTTACATTCCCACGACAACATCTTTCAATTGTATAATACAGCTATGAGATACCATCTTAAAATGACAAAAAAGCATGACGGAAGTGATTTCAAGTTCAGAAAATTTACAGCGTCATGTTATCTATCAATTTTGGTCGTTTAAATATCCAGGAAGTTCAATATATTTTGTATTTGGAAGAATCTATCCAATGTTCCAACTAAATAGAGCTTATAGTTACAACTGATGCAATGAAGTAGCCTTAAAAAGAAAACTAGATAACTAACACGTAGCAAATGTCATGTCAACGCCCTATTGACTCTGCTGAAAAATCTATTCATTTCAATTAAAAACCTATGAATTGGAATAAATATATTTGCATTGGGAATATCCCAGTTTCTTCAAATTCTTAGCTTTTTAAAAAATTATGTTCCAATTGTAACTGGGGGAAAAACTTGTGCTTATCTCTGGGACAATCATCCCACCTTGAGACAGACCAAAAGACTCAATAATACTTCTAGAAAAAGAGAGTATATAGTCAGCATTTTTGTTGTATGCGCAGTTGGATACTTTTGAAAAAAACTCCTCAAACTCAAAATATTTGTAAGAACTAAATCTAAATTTTTTTTAGAAAATTTGAGTATGCATTTTGTGTAGAGAAAGAAGTTCCAAGCAAAACATGCTTTGTGCCAAATGCGACCTTCTGAAGAACCAAAACCGCTCCATGAACTTTTCTTCAATCGGAAAAAAATTATGCAGAAATCGTTTTAAGAGTCCCTCTAAATTTTCAGACCCCGTCGGACTGCATCTAATTTTCGACCTGGTTTAATGTATATATTCCTCGAAGTCACTAAGTTCTGGTTTATATCCTCTGTTTAAAGATAATTTCACAGTTATGGTCGCCTTTTATTATTTTTATATAGTTAAAATACTCGTATATGGGTACCATAAAATTATTTGCATATTTATAAAGGTTTAAGTTTAATTCAACAGCTTTTACATTCCAGCGCATTGATGCGATCCTCAGCATCTATCCAGAAGGTCATAAGCGCGGTGCCATGATTCCTTTACTGGATTTGGCACAGCGACAACACGGCTGGTTGCCCATATCAGCAATGCATAAAGTGGCCGAAATATTGGATTTGCCTAACATGCGCGTCTATGAAGTTGCCACTTTTTATACAATGTTTTTACGCAAGCCAACCGGTAAATATCACATCCAAGTGTGCACCACCACGCCTTGTTGGTTACGTGGATCCGATGAAATTCTAGAAACATGCAAGGTAAATAAAATCTTTACGTGCTATGCTTATAATCTTAAGAAATACAATTACTTGTAGAAAACACTTGGCATTGGTGTCGGTGAGACTACAAAGGATCGCAAGTTTACAATATCTGAAGCGGAATGCTTAGGTGCATGTGTAAATGCACCCATGGTAGCAATTAATGATGACTATTACGTTAGTATTCGCATATGTAATTGAAAAATTAATGGCATTATAACTTGATAAAGTATTTGTATTTCATTAGGAAGATTTAAGCGCCAAGGATATGAATGCAATTTTAGCCGACTGTAAGGCTGATCGTATATCTCCACCTGGACCACGCAATGGACGTTTTGCTAGTGAGCCTAAAGGACCTCCTACTTCATTAACCGAGGAGCCAAAAGGTCCTGGTTTCGGCATACAAGCAGGTCTTTAAACGGAATAAGTTATGCATATATGATTATTATTATAGCTTAATCTACAATCAAGAAGTTGAAATGAAATATAATTTTAACAAAACTAGTAGCTGAATTAAAAATGTGGAGGTTGAAAGAAAATTTTAAACGTGACTGTTGATTTTAATAAAGCATGCAGTAGTAATAGCAAATTATGACTCTTTATTAATAAAACCTGCAGTTAATCCAAGCGCAATTTGTCTTTCCTGCGTTATGTTCCGACTTCTGTAGACCACTTTGTGCAATTGATTCTTTGAAACTTCAAGCGAAGTCGTCAGCTAGCTAGGAGTTTATCCTGATACAAAGCTCGGTAGTATTTTTGAAGTGACATTTCTTTAGCGAGGATGTGATTTGAAAGTTAGATGTGTGTAATGAAACGCAAAACGTTACACCATTTTTTTTAGTCGGGATCTAAAATAGTTAAATCAACATATCAAATTAAACTACTCATCGAACATAGTGCGCTAACACTATCAGCTTTGAGGTCAGTTAACCAAAAGCTGAGATGTAAGCGTGAAAAGATTTCCTGTTTTCAAGCAATGCACAGTGCAGGCTTGTGCGCTTAAGTTTTCAGCCGTATTTTAGAAAACCCTTAATTTTGTGGAAATTTTTCATTTCAATAAAATTTTATGTTCCACCGTATGAATGAACCTTTTTTTAAAATATGTACCAATATCAGACTTTACAAAAAGGATACGAACATTTATTCAGCTTTTAAACAAAGAAACGGTCATTCCTTTTCAACTTTCGGTCTTGCGTGTTTCCGCAGATGCCTCATAACAAAAAGATTGGTTAGCACGGGAATGGTTGGAAAATAATAAAACTTTTGCTCGTTAAGTAAAACTTTCTTTAAGATAGTCTATAAAAAATGGTCAAACACATAGTTCGAAAAGAAATTTATATTCTAATCTCATAATCAGTTGTTCTTTTTTTGATATTACGTCAGGGCTTTGAAACATCATTGCTGAAAAATCTGAAAATAGAACATATATTCTCAAATTTACTTGAAGCTAAAGTTGCTGAAAATTTTTGACTAATTTTTGTTAACAAGATCAGATAGCAATAATCATCCTCTTTATGTTTTACTTTTTGACACGATACTTACTTTCTTTCGCTGTAAAGATATGTAGGAGAGCCCTCTCTCCTGTTTTAAAATAAATATGAAACTGAAGGCTTGTGAAAATCCGACCAAGTGAATTAATAAAATCCCATTTTGTTTGTCACTTAAAATATTTATTATTAAAATTTAAATTTACTTTTTGCCAAACACATGTTACTTTTGTGCTTTTCCTGCTTTTTTCTAAATGTAATAAACTTTAAAATCATTTTAATCATCGCACACATATATATATGAGCATATATTGGAAATGATTACGACGACATTCAATTATATAATATTGTATTCTTTGATTTTGTTTTTCATATTTTTGTTTAATTTATATTGTAATTTGCTGTGACATTACTTTTATTACAGTAATATTAAAATTGTAATATTTATAGAAATATTGAAACTTATTTGTTACATATTGTAAAAATTTTTAATACGACAGTTATTAAATAGCTCATACAGAACACGCTACAATGTGCACCTTCGCTATCATTTTACAAATAAAAATGTTTTGTCGGCATGTAAATTAAATAATCATCAAGGAATAAATATAATAAAAGTGAACGAAATTTTCTTACACAACATTTAAATTTCATAAACATAATAACGAAGTTAAAATGAAAACTAAGATTTTAAAAACTCCAATTGCATATGTTTTAATAAAATAAGGAATATAATTGGTAGCTTTCTTGCTGTGTCCCCTTAATGGAAAACATGAAAATTGTCCAAATTACTCGTCACTATCACCACCATAGTAAACTCTAAAAACAAAAAGACCATATTTTTTAATTAAACTTAAGCACTTGCCTCAATTTCTTGCCTTTTCTTCGTTACAGCACGTTTTGATTTTCTTCCGACTGGATTGCGAATATTTGAGCGTGGCGCTGTCTCATTTACCAAACGTTTTGGCTTCTTTGTTTCTACGCGCAATTCTTTAAACGATACATTTTCTTGCGAGTCCATGCGCTCCATGAACTTTTCAATTAAATCTTCACAATATAAATTTTTCTCTGGCTCCCATGTATCATATTTAGGTGAGAAACCCTTCCAACGTATACGAAAGACGCGACCAGCCTTCTCAATGGCATAGTCAATTATCTTATCAACCTCCCACTCTTTATTGGGATCTGCTTTTAATGCTTTAACTGCACCACCTCCAGGCTTTCCTGCTTTTTTGGCTGGCGAAGCAATTTTCTTTCCGGAAGCCTTGTTGCCATTGATGCCATTCTAAGGATAAGAAAAAAATTAAATTCTACATTAATACAGTGATATTAAAGATTCGCAGTCGAAATATGTATTCTAAGGAAATTTTTCATTTAAAGTCTTCATTAGAACATTTTAAGCCATTTGTAAAGTTTTTCCCTTGAGCCATCGTCAGTGTCAACTGAAAAGCTCGTGGACACTTTTTGAGTAAGTATAGAACATGGATGATTTTTACATATGTTGTTAAGTCCAAATTTCGATCTTGTGGAAGATCCGGACTAAAGGAGCTCAAAACTAAGTTTTTGATATTATTATCAAACTGGTTATGCTATGAAGAATATTTCTTTGGCAAACTGAAAGAAATTTCTACAAAAATTCCTATAAGTTTATGCTATATCTGGTAACAGAATTGTTACATTATTTGCGAATTTGCAAATCTAAGTAAATCATCGCTTCTAAGATTTTTGGTGCTAAATTTGCATCCTACTGCTGCCAAATACAAAAAAACTCTACAATATGGGTCATTCCATCTATAATGGGCCTATCATTACCCTCATGTTTTCTAATTAGGCTGAAACTTTTTTCAGTGATTGGTCTATCATGTAGAAGATATAAAAAAATCGATAAAATTTTTTTGACCAGTATTATTGCTTGAAAAAAAAGTTTCAAATTGTGTTAAAAAAACTCGTAAGTAAAACAAAAAAATTCATTGATGAATATAAACAAACCAACACAATCCAAATTAGCTTTCATATTATTTTTAGGTAGTTGTGTACTAGTAGATGACAAAAAAACTGCAAATCTGAATAAATGAAGGCCTGAACGGTTTCTATGTGGTAAAAGATAAAAAAATTGACCTTCCAAGAAAACATCACTTTCCCAACTACTCCATCATCGATTTCAGTTTTTTAGACTCAAAATTTTCAGAACATATAAGAGTACTATCCCTGAAAAATTTATCCATGTTTTTTCACTCTCTTTCATTTTACAAGCATTGAAACTCGCAAGTAAAACAAAAAAATTCATTGATGAATATAAACAAACCAACAGAATCCAAATTAGCTTTTATATTATTTTTAGGTAGATATGTACTAGTAAATGGCAAAAAAACTGCAAATCTGAATAAATTAAGGCCTGAACGGTTTCTTCATTTATTATGAAATGTGTTAAATAAAAATGAATGAAATTTTCAGAGATGGTACTCCTGAATGTTCTGAAAATTTTGAGCTTAAAAAAGCTGAAATCAATTCAAATTTAATTCTCTCGCTTTCATTCTCAATGTTTCAATTTACATTGCAAATCATAAATCTTAACTTTAAACGCTTGTAAAATGAAAGAGTGAAAAAACATGGATAAATTTTTCAGGGATAGTACTCTTATATGTTCTGAAAATTTTGAGTCTAAAAAAACTGAAATCGATGATGGAGTAGTTGGGAAAGTGATGTTTTCTTGGAAGGTCAATTTTTTTATCTTTTACCACATAGAAACCGTTCAGGCCTTCATTTATTCAGATTTGCAGTTTTTTTGTCATCTACTAGTACACAACTACCTAAAAATAATATGAAAGCTAATTTGGATTGTGTTGGTTTGTTTATATTCATCAATGATTTTTTTTTGTTTTACTTACGAGTTTTTTTTAACACAATTTGAAACTTTTTTTTTAAGCAATAATACTTGTCAAAAAAATTTTATCGATTTTTTTTATATCTTCTACATGATAGACCAATCTCTGAAAAAAGTTTCAGCCTATTTAAAAAACATGAGGGTAATGATAGGCCCATTATAGATGGAATGACCCAATAGCATTTCGTAATATTCAAAACTCTAGAAACCAAAGTGAGGTGAATGTTATAAGAACATTAAAATTTAAAACTATAAGGGTTATCTTTTTCGAGGACTCCTTTGCGACCCGGTCGGTCTAACTCTTCCAGGCTTAAAGTTTTTTCCTTTGAAATATTAATTTTGAGCTGATGCCAACGGTATTCAATATAATTAAGATTAATGCTATTCAAATATCAAATAATAACGTTCCTAGACGCCAAAGTCTACATTTAACGGATGAAATAAGCAACCGTATCATTCGTGAAGCAAAATACAATCCTTTTGACTTTCAAGGAAATACAAAAGATAGTGTCTAAAGATGATCAGTGCGAACAGTACGTCGAAAGTGCTGCTAGCAGAGAAATTAAATTGCTTCTATCACAAAGCGGTGCAAAGCTGTGATAGCATATAAACGTTTTCCAATAAAATATTAAACAAAATTTTAAATATATGTTCTAAAATATATTAAAATTATTTGTTCGTATGTTATGCATTACTTTTCATTTAAGATACATTTCTATTGATGATATTAAATTTTATTTTTATGTGGCTTTCGTTGTATAAATAAATTGTTATAAATAAAGAAAAAATTACAAAAGTTTCTTATACTTTCGAACAAAAGGAATAAGGATTGAGTGTTCTTAATTAGTCCGCCACCACTGTATACGTGTATTTGATTAAGTGAGAGTACCATATTGGATTCTTTTGAGTCTCTTCCTTCCACCAATGCTTTAGAGCTTATTTGAGAGACTAAGTTTGACGATGCATTGAAGGGCTTAAGGCTTTGACTACCGATTTCAAGTTTATCAGACGACTAAAAATTAGCAGCGTTCATTACTCGCAACAGAAATTATTGTGCATTTTTGTGTGGGGAAGGAAAAAAACTTACGAAGCACGGGCCTGGACTCCCCTCCCTCTAATATTTGACTTTTTTCCAATTCCCACCCAATCAACTCCCTCTAAAGAAATGGTAAGTGGTTCATTTATGCTCTCTAATTATTCAATCAAAATTACTCTTTTCCGGAAATATTGTCTACTAAACATCAATGTAGGTAGTAGTAGGTTGACTTTTTGAATTTAATGTGAAACTGTACATTCGCAGCCCCCATTCAGCAAATAGCAGTTGTATAGTCACCTTTTCTTTATATTTCTTAATAATATCGGGACACGACAGTGTCTCTTCCGGTTCCCAAGTGTCATCGTCCTTGGTGTAACCCTTCCATCTAATCAGAAACAGAGTTTGACCTCGTTCTACCTTGTGTTTGATGATATCTTTGACCTAGAACAATGAAAAATTAGAATTCATCATAACAAACAAAGGTATAAAGTGGTTTACCTCATATTCCTCCTCCTCTTCGTCCTCTTCATTTTCAGAGACCACTGCTGCTGCTTTCTTAGGTGTTTTAGCTTTGACGCGACCACCACTTGTTTTGACGACTGCCTTGCCTTTTCCCTTTGCTGCAGCTGCAGCTTTTCGGCCTTTTTTTGCCGCACCCCCATTTAGGGGCTCACCATCCGATCCATCGTCATCTTCTTCACCTTCAGCAATCTTTTTGGCGGCAGTTTGGCCCGATTTGCGTTTGGTGCCCTTTTTACCGGCACCGTTTTTCTCGCTAGTTTCCGTATCCTGTTCTCCTTCAGCCGACTGAAATGCTTCATCGGTGCCTTCATGACCTTCATCAACGGCTGGTTCATCTTCTCCTTTCGAATCATTTTTAGAATCATTCGCTACTTCCTCCACATCTGATTCGCCGCTGTACCGTAAGTCTTCACCAGCGGTGGCACTTTTCCCTTCTTCTTCATCTTCCTCTGCTTCAACAACACCTTTCTTATGATCGTCATTTTCAGCAGCTTCAGCGTATTCAGCCAACTTTTTCTTGTGTACTCGGCCCATTAATTTATTTTTCGTAAACGTGTTTTTACCGAAAAATTCAATTAATTTTTTTGCGCACTTTTTTCACTTCACTTGCCAATTTTCGAATTCTTTTTTTTAACGCTAAAATTCTAAATATATATATTTTTTTGCCCGCCTTTTCCACTAAAAACAAAGCAAAATTTTAGGGAAAATCGATATAAAATAGTTTTCAAAGCGCGTTTTAATCCAGTAACGCAAGTTGAAAAATTGATGTTTCTCCTTTCAGACGCCGAAAAAAAAATGGTGGCAAAATGGTTTAAAAAGAGGTACAGAATCGAAATCGGAACAAAATACACCACTCCAGAAAATTAAATTATCATTTGACATTAAATGTCATTTGTCATCAAAAAACGAACGCATCACCAATCGGATTGCATTTGCCAGCGTCAAGACCTGATTTATTCGCCCGTTTTTTCGCGTATTTTATAGTGGCGTTTCGTGACAGATACTGTAGTCCCTAAATTAGAGCGTCAACGTCGTTGATCTGTCAAAATTCTCATTTTATATGAAGGAACCCGTAATAAACAACACGCTACCGCCAGCCTATTCGATTTTCAAATTTTGACAGAGCGTTGGCAGCTAATTTCTTATTGAATTCTATTGATTTGTTTTTTCCTGCCAAATTACATTTGACGCTACATTCTTTTTTTAAATTTGGCGCTGAGCACAAAAGCGTAGCGTTATTAAAGTCAGCATCTACCGCTATAATTAAGGGACTACAGATAGAAATGTTACGTAACTAACTTCGATATCGATATTATTTTTCATTTGAGCTTTATAAACTTCGACATTTATTTTATTTAATTATATAAACGCAAACTATCCCACTGCTCATCATCATAACATCGTGAGCTCTGGCCCCACCCTTCCCTAAAACGTGTTATTTTTGCATAGTCAACGCTTACACGAGCAAATTCGGTCTGAGAAATTCTTGTCTATTCTCTTTTGTGAATTTCTTTTGCGTTTACACACGGAAACTAGAATTTGTTTGTGCAAGAAAATTTTAAAGCAATTACTGCGTCAACCCGCCACAACAAACGTAAATTCAAAGCATAATATCAGCTAAAGAATAGAACCAAAGGGATTTCGCGTGTACGACAAATTCTGTACACCACCCTTTCGTTTTTCCCTTCTTGCCAAGAAACAGGTAAACTTTCTTTCAAGAGTTGCCTCGTGTAATCGCTGTCATATGAAACAGACAAAAAATAACGTAGCTTGTAAGTTTTTGTTAAGTGCTTCTTCATACACTATATATTGAATTTTTTTCTCCCAACTTACACTCGGTTTTTATTCCTTCTCATGGGTGCAATCATGATATAATCATATAAAGTAAAAACAAGTTGTCAACATTTTAATATGTAGCATTGTGCAGCAAAAGTCAAAATCATATAAGAATAAAATAATTTTCTTGTTGACATTTACTGAACTCAAAAATAAAAGAGAGAGGCAACATTTTTCAGTGCAGTAACCATGTTAGTTAAAGACTTAACCAAAGTAGACGTGACGAGACGATAGCAGCTGAACGAACGTTTGCACTCGTTACGTCTGTTTTGACATATAACCCAAAATGTTACGCTAGACAACGAATCGAAACAGCTATTATGACGAGTAGTTACGGTGTTAAGTTCGGTTCTTACGGAACAACACGTCTCGTCAAAATGTTTCGTTCACTTACGTTTGTTTATTTTGGTTATTAACATTGGTTTACATGTACTCGAACTTACTCGTTGCGTCTCGTCACGTCTATTTTGGTTTAGGCATAAGTCATGGGTACAATTACCAAGGTATATTTATCTTGTCAACTCAAATCAAGCAACCGTGAAAAGCTCCAATCTCGCTGTCAACATGGCTGTCAAGAAACAAAGCAAAGACAAGAAATCTGGCAGCGCGCACTTTTTGCTAATTTAAGTTTCCTTCTTATATTTGTTTTGTTATTTCATATCTTCATTATTTTCTTACACTGAAAATAATTTTATATAATTGAAAGAAAATAAAAAATTGTTTAAACTAATTTATATAGTGCCTTATTTTTTTATAAAATTAAAGCATTTTTAAACAAAAATGATTGGAACAGGTTTACTTTAGCTGACATTCTCCAATTTTTTTTTTTTAGGGGTAAAAAGGGGTCAAAAATAAATAAAAATTATGAAAAAAAAAACGGGCCGCTCGAATCTAGTTTCGAAGATATAGCCATCGGAAGTTCCGGATATAGCTTTTGTAAAAATGATCATAAGTTTGGGAACCCCTGCATGGATATCAAAAATTTTGGTGTCATAAGAAAGATAATTTAATGGTTTTCAATAATAGTGAGAAAAGTTTTGAAATTTAACCTATAATTTTGGAGATATGACGACTTTTCTGAAATTTGGACCAACTTTTTTTTCCCTAAAAATGTCTTAAATGACCCATGAGTTTTTTATCATATTAAGAGAGCCTGGTTCGTTCCCTTTAAAATGGTATATAGTTCGTTGTAAATTTTTTATTATGTACCCCCTTTTTTACCGAAAAACAAAAAATACCATTCAATGAATTCTTATGGAAAGTATGTATTTGTGGACAAAAACAATAAAAATCCAACAACAACAACAACTATTATTATTATTATAAGGCTATTATCATTGTAAAACTTAAAAATTTTTCACCTGCGGCGCTCTTTTTTTTTTATTACAACCTTCAATTTAAAATAATTATTAATTCATGAAACAAAATAATCATTATAACATTTAAAAATCTTTATGAAAAATCGTGGCCGATCTATTCTTATATAAAATTACTGTGGCTAGCAAAATAGGTGTTGGATACATTATAGACTGATCCGCACCCGAAGGCCACCGCGAAGCCGGTGTTGAATTTTGGGAGATTGAAATTCTGAGCTGCGGCCGCAGGCCGCCCACTTACCCCTACTGTTAAATAAAATAACTCTGGCTAGCTAAGCCGGTTTTTGATATGCTCTAAGATATAAATGATTGAAATATGCTAAAAAGATTATAGGAAAAGTTTAAAAAAAAAAAAATTGGTCAAAATTTCAAAAAAGTCGTCATATTTCCAAAATTATAGGTTAAATTTCAAAACTTTACTCACCATTGTTGCTGTTGTTGTTTTTGTTGTTGGATTTTTATTGTTTTTGTCCACATATTTATTTCTGACCCCCTTTTACCCCTAAGAAAAGAAAATAAATTGGGGAATGTCAGCTAAAGTAAACTTAAGCCAAATGATTTTCTGTTTTTTTTGTTCTACTCCACATAGTTTTACAGATATTTTGTTTCAAAAAAGTCGAAGTCAAAATAGAGAAACTTCTTGCAATTTTCAACTTACTACATACATATGTACATATATGTATGTATATTTGGATAGATTAGGATTAAGTACTTGAAAAATGTGAAAGGGGCACAAAAAGTAAAAATATGTATTTAAAATGTTTAAAAAAATAGAAAGAGGTAAAATGTTAAAGAAGTATGGAAAATGTTGAAAAAAGTTTGAAAGAGTCCTGAAAATTTGATAAAGCCGAAAAAGTTGCAAAAATATGACAAATCTTGCAAAACCTTGTTAAATGATGTTGAAACAGTTGAGAAGCCGAAATCAAAAATGTTGAAAAACTCGAAAAAAATTGAAAGGAAAATTTTGAAAATCGCTGAAAAAGTCGAAAACATTTTAACTGGGATATTTTGTTTCCCAAACGTTTTTGATAAACGCTAAGTCCTTCTAGTTTTTCCTTACAAAAACACAAACTTTCATTTAAGAAACCTTATTGTTTATACTACACTGACATACAAACCGTTTTCCAATGTTTTTTACAAACTTTTTGCAAATGTTTCGCTGCCAATGTAAACTTGGGAACAAGCTAATTTTTTTTAAACATTATTGCTTATAGGCTTTTTCTTCTTCTAAAATAAAAAAAACACAAATTTTGTGTATTATCCATTTATTATTATAATTTATAATGTAGTTGCATTTTAAATTTATAATAGTAATTTCTATATTGTAATGCAGCAGCATTAGTTTATTTACTTGATTTCCTTTTGTATTTTTTGCATGTTTTTATTGTTCCTTCCTATGCATTAAGGATCTTACAATGTTTCAAATTTTGTTTTTTTTTATAAACAAAAGTAGATTTCTTTCGTCTCTTCTAAATTCAATCAAAATAAGTTTTAATTTAGCAAATTTAAGAAAACCAAGCACAATAATTGTTTTGTTTTATTGGATTTGTTTAATAATGAAATTTAAGGAGATAATTTTTTGTAACATCGATTTCTTATTACAGTTTTATTTTATTATTTTATTTGATTAAAGATGAAAACATACAAATATTACTTTACATTCGTTTTTATATGTATCCAAAGATTGTTTTATCTATATGAGTGTTGTATGTATGTAGAAATTTTAGGTGTGAAACATTCTAAAATAAACCATTTCCCCCCAAATCATGATAAAACACCAAAGAAAACTAATATTTAAAGGATCAAATATAACTTCCTCCTTTACTAAATCAATTGTTCATTTCATGCCAACCTGCAAACTATATTTAAGTCAAAGAAAAAACATAATTAACGAATGCACAAACTTGCTTACGAAATTACAAGAAAAATGAAATAATTTAAAAATAATAAAAGATAAAATGTAAGCTTCTTTAATTCAATTTACCATATTAAAACCGTAATCCTATTTCGTTAACATATTGATAACGGTAGCAGATTGGATTCTTAAAAAATGCATAACAAGTAATACAAAATTTTAATTAAATGAAAAAACAAAAAAAAAATCTATTAAATTGTGGGCATAAGCGCAGAGTTGGAAAATAATACATTAATTCGAGTGATTTCACATTAATTTCTTAAAAAAATGAATGGAAATTTGAATTTACATTCATTAAATTCATGTAATCAAAATAATAATTAATCATTTCAATTGAAGTAAGATTTAGTGAATTCATTCGTAAATGTCAGCATTTTCTCACAACTCTAGTAAAGCGTTAGTAGAAATTATTGTAAACGCAATCAAAGCTTTAAAATAAATTTGTATGGCGTTTTGTTTTAATCTAAATCTGTTACTTTTGTTTTTTTTTCTTCTTGTTGTTTCAAATGCGTTAAGCTTTTTGTTTTGTTTTTCTTTATTACATTTAACAATTTTTCAACTTATTTTAAATTATTGGTTTAAACGTTCAAGATATTTTTAATTTAAATAGGCCATTAAGTTTGTGAAAAAATACGGCATTGTTTATAGCATGTTATTTTACATCAAGACATACGAAACTAAGCCCTGTACCTTTTTGATCAACAAATTTTACATTTTTTAGTTGAATGTTATAGTTGTTTTTAATACCCCCTATTTTATGAATTATAACAGCTCTTTTACAGATTTTAGCAATGAATATTGGAATTTTTAACAATTTTTTTCTTTTATCGTTTGTTTGAACGTTTATTCTTTTAACGCAGTTATTGTTGTGGTATTTTTTTAATAAACTTTTTGTATTGTTTTGTATTTTTGTTTTTATTTTATTTTTATTTACTTTTACGTTGATTACCTTGATTTTTTAGGTTTTCCTTTTGTGGTTGATTCGTTTTTGTTGTTATTGTTTTTTCAAAATAAATAACATAATCTTTGATTGAATTATAGCAAATATTTTCCAAGCAAGAGACCAATAAATGCTGCAAGAATCGCAATCGCAATGTAAAAAGTTGGAATTTGTTTCTCGGCCAACGGCGTATAGGGCTCATCCATTGGTGGCTTAACTGTAGAACACCTAAGTCGCACAACTTGCTCCTACAAATGAAGGAAAAAATGATACATTCAAATTAATTTCTTAATTCAAACTTAGATAATTTACTGCATTTTAAGCATTTCAATATAAAATGTAGTTTATTTATTAATATTGTAGATAACAGTAAATTTAAAAAATTAATGTGTATATGTGATATGACGAAGGGAACCGATCTTATATTTCCGCTGAATAAGTTTTAGACAATGCAAAGCCTTAGATTGTTAACAGTTTTTGAAATTAGTAAAACGAAATACTTTAAGCCAAATTTAATGTTCAAATTTGCAAAATTGGTAATATATCAGTAAGACATCAGTAAGATATTTAAAAAGTTTTGTCATTTTCAGAGGTTACAGCTGATCAATATAATGAATCTCTTTAATTATCTTAAAATAACGGAAAAAAGTAATTACTTAAAATGTGCAGCACGAATATATGTGAGGACTGATTTTTCAAAAGGGCTTATTGCCACTTATGACCCTGAACAAACCTAAGAATTCTATGGCCGCCATCATGCTAAAATGCAGCCTCTAGTTGAAAATCTATTGCAAGGAAGATATATTTCCAAGGGAAACTTGTAATTAAAAATAAATGCAAATATGTTAGAATGAAATCTTTAAGCGGATTAGATTACAACACACCTAGCACTAGAGATATTAAAACAAAATAAGTTACTGTAAACAGCTCTTAAAGATTTTTTTCTCATTACTGATATTTCGTTTAACATGGAAATAAGCCCCTTTGAAAAATCACTCCTCATGTATACTCGAAGAGTACGAATTTAAACAAATCAAATATACGCAGGGTTATTATAGTATTATTTACCTTTAGATTGAGATTTTCTCTTCGAAGTTCACTATTTTCCTCCTTTAAATGTCTATTTTCAGAAAAAACTGCATCATCCGAATGTTCAGATGGTGGCAAATTTGAAATCTATAAATGTAAAATATAAACATGTTTTCTTAAATATTCATATGCTTTTAAATAGTACCAAATTTACCTTCTCCTCAGAAGAAGGTTTGTCTTCCTTAATTGCTTCGTTAGCAGCTGTAAGGAAAAAAAAGTTTTAAATATTAAACAATCTTTCATCAATTTAAAATAACTATCTTACCAGTTCCGCTGGAGCCCGCAACAGAAGAAGTAACTGGCATCTCAAAAACGCATTTTAACTTCGCATCCATAAACTGCTCTGGTTTAGCTTCCTTCCACTAAAGTAGAAAAAATGTTTAGTTAAAAAAGTTCGGGAAATCCAATGCGAATAAAATGTTTTGTTCTAAAAAAAGGTGAACATTCATTCAATCTATAAATTAATTCACTTACTTTTTCACTCCATTCCATGTCATCTTCTGCTATAGCAAGACTTTGCACCATAAACTTATGCTTATTCTTCTCATAAGGGTCATATTGAAATGGTTGTAAGCAAACTGTAAAATAAATATATATAAATGAAATACTATCAAACACAATTTTAGTGGGAAATCTTTACAAGTACTTACTTTCTACAGTAGTGGACTCGCCTTTGTTTATATTACCAAAATTGGGACGAACGCAATATCTCTTTGGAGCAGTTGTCTTTATTTTGAACAAAATCAATTGATCTGTTGGGTTCGTTATCTTCATGATAGTAATTACAGGTCGATTAAAGGGTCCTGCGAACAAAATTAGCCACATAATAGTTTAAGTCTTAAAATAAATTTAATAGAAGTATGTATCTTTGTATGTATATTGTTTTAGTTTAGTTTGTGCAAAATTTTTAATGGTAGATTTCTAAAAAAAGAAGGGTTTGTGTTGAAAAGTTCTTTTCAGTTGAATTTAATTAAAAAAATAGATTATTAAAAATAAACAAAGTTTTTTGAAGTTGTAATGCAACAATTTGAATTAGAAATATTTTGTGACTTTATTAAAATTAGCTTGTTGCGAATCAAGTACAACAACAAAAATTTTAAGTGATCCTTTCCATTGTGAACGCCATATCGATATTTTACAATTTCCCAAACGAGATTTAATGTTAAGACCAAAGAAGATTTTCGGGCGCGCAAGTGATCCGGCTAACATGAAATTTCCCATATAAATATATAAATACATACTTCATTCTGCACAATTTTAACATTATTTTAAAAATTTTTATGAATATGATTTTTTTGTGAGTTTATTGAAAAACTTTTAAAATCAATCTACTGCAAATATCTTCTAAATGGTTAGAGTAATTGATTAACCACATGAGACCTTTTTTTAGAGCGTTCAATTTCCTATAGAAATAATTGGAGCTCATTTGACAATAATTATTTTTTAGTAAGATATAAAATTCAAAACAAAAAAATAATTTTCCTTAAAATACTTCAATCTTTGACCTTGAATATTTTTCAAATGGTAATATTAATGAAAAAAGTGTTTGGAGATCATTTTTGTAGAGCGTTTAATTTCCTATGAATATTGACAATGCAACTGGTTTAACAATCTATTGGTGATAAGATATGACCATTTTTATATGAGACTAAATTAAAAATGGAAAACTATGATGAGCATAATCTTCCCGTTAATATTAAGAGCTCAGATTTGGTAAGTACTTTCTAGAGGTACCTAGGAACTAGTTTTCGTGTGTCAAATTCAAAAAAAAAAATTGATTTTTTTGACCCACCCTAATACATATGTATGTATGTATATTAACAGTAGGCTCTGTCGAAAACAGTGATGATTTTATCGATCACTTAAAACATCGAAATTAAATTTGTGCTGTAAAATAACACATAGTTTCAATAGCATTCCAGTCAGTTATGTTTCTGTTTACAAAATCATTCATATTCAGCTATCGCATACAGAAATTGCTTAATTACATTTCTGAAAAGAACACAAAATCATAATATACATAAAAAAAGAATCAAACCAAAAGCTTATTTAGGTCAAGTTTATAAAACTTACAGAAAATTTATTAAAATAAAAATATTGACATTATCAAATTAGCTCCGCAACGTAATTCGCTTTTGTGGCAGACAAAGCATTTACAAACGTTGACCCAAAGTTTCCATAATTGAGCCTATGGAAAAATATATATATTGGCTGATAAGAATGATATCACTAATTAATAGCTTCTTTTATAAAAATACTGAGATTTTGGTAATATTTTAGTATGAGAGACACCTCTCGGAATTTCATGAATTGTTATATATACATAGGTAGTATGCGCTAGTACCAGTGGACATATAGTGAATCGTGGCCGAAGACCTCCGTGAAGTCCGTGCCGAAGGCAGCCCACTTATTGAAAGAAAAACAAATAAACAAATGACGAATATTTAACAACTTACTAGGGCATTCGCATTGTCAAAACTAAAACTGAAAATAAAATTAGACACAAGAAAAAGTTGCAAATTAACAAAACATTTTCATACACTTCGACACAAAAGTAAAGTAAATAAAAGAGGCAAAAATCAGGAAAACAAACGTGTGGGTGTAACGGGTGGTGGGTGACGTATGTGAAAAATTAAAATAAAACAAAACAACAGCAGAAAATAACAACAAAAATATTACACTCCACATTTCTTAGTCATGATGATACAACAAAGACGGCACAAATTAAGATATGCAGTCGTGTGCCATTCGTAACATACAGTTTCACGACAACTAACCACCCATCACCAATTTCCATCAATTCACGTTATTAACACCTCTTCCCTGAACGCAGTCTACGGTGATTCCTTATCCATATTTTTGCTCAATTCACCAGTTTGTCATTCATTCAATTTGGTATATTAAACAAAACAAATTACAAGAAGATCGATTTTTAACTCGAAGCTTTTAAATTCACCCCAAAAAAGAATAGTATCGAGTGAGCAAACTGAAACTGAGGTACCACTGGATGAAACTAGTCTAGCTAAAAATAAAATTATGCGATATGCAAGGTTAACGATGCATTCTGTCGGACAAAAATCTAGTGCGTGCAAAAATTAAAACAAATAGGAATTAAAAGTTTATCGAAATTGCATAGTTTTGTTTTTATGAATGTTATACACTGTTAACGATATTTTGAATATACGAGTACTATGTAGACAAAAAATGTGCTTCATTGCACTTAAGATGATGAAAAGAAAAAAATAATGACATATTCAGGCGGCGTACTTTGGTAAAATATTAATAATAAGTCTTGACTTCCGACCATCCAAATATGTCTGCTTTTTAGTGCAAACTCTGATCTCAGAAATAGCCCATAAAAATTATAATGTAAGGGGTTCTTTGACAGTGATTTTAAAGTTGTTGCTCAGATTTCTGGGGTGGGAAATTTTTGGATCTTAATCTCTGTAACACTAATAGTTTTTGAATGCAATTTAAATGTGTTAACGCAAATGCACCACTTACCGACCACTTATCAGTACGTCTGTTTGAATCTCCTAGAAGATATATAAATATGATATGTAATTTCACTAAAATTCATCTATTTATTGTTATAGATGTTTCTCGCGGAAAAAATATGATAAAAATAATTTAAATGATAGTTTTTACTTCCAAAATTGGTTTTTAATAAACTGATACAGAAAAACACAAGCTGCACCGTTTTCCGACCGGCCTGTGATGATTTTGCCTGTTTCCGTCCACTGAAGTACCTGATTCCGACCGCTAATGTCGCCATAAGAAAAACGAGCTTCATCATATTAAAAGAAGATCAAAGTTATCGTTTTTCAAATAATTTGCGATTTTGATTAAAATCTTTTAGTTTTAAACAAACAAAGTTAACTTCTAAGTATAACAACTAATGTTAATCACATTTTTCACTGAGATTCATTAGGATAAATAAGAACAATAAGGAACTGGTTAAGTTTAAACATATTATTTCATGTATTAAAAAAAATAAAAACACAAAAAAGTTTTTTAAGCATAAAAACTAACATTATTCAGATTTCTTACGATCTTTAAGTTCAGGGACGTTATAGGAACCACGATTGGAAATTAGTGAAGGACTCTAAATTTTACACATATCATCACTAATTTCATAAATTAAAATGTCATCCTATTCAGGCCACTTCCAGAAGTTTTCGAATTTTTTCTTCCCATGGTTTTCATTACTTTTGGAACAGTATCGACTACCTAAGAAATTGTTACAGTAAATCCCAGTTCACCCATTTCTATAATTCACTAAACTAGAATATTTTCCTTCCTCTATTGTTAACACGGTCGGACCACAGTCATTTCCAGGACTTATGTATTTATTTTGTAATAAGTCTATTGTAGTAGTCTTTAGAACGATGTTAATTTTGTCAGCTTGCCTAATATTACATTTTTTCTCTTTTACATCAATAAAAGCCTCTTATAAATTTTTGCGAGGATAAGTTAAGCATTTTTTGGAATCCATGATGATTGACTAAAACAATAACAAGTTTTTCATAACTGACTATCACTCCTACCTAACCTAACCTAATAATAACAAGTGGTCGCATAATAACACTTTGTGGATACTAGTATCTGACCAAGGCGGACGGAAACAGGAATATAAAGAAAAAAAAATTAACCCTGTTTCCGACCGTATCAATTTGATTGTAATAATTACGTAGATACATTTAGATGTATTTTTTTAATAAATAACTGTAGTATAATTTTTAATGTACTGTGCAGTATCAAAATATTCACAGGGAGAATATAAATAAATGTAAATTTAAAATCTAAACTAATAGAGCAATTATATGATCAAGCAGGAAGATATCATAGAAACGTTTAAGTTTCTTGTCAAATTATGGCAAATCTGATTAATTTCAACTAGGTCGTATACAGGCCCTACATCGCAGAATTATGTGTAGATTGAATAATCAAGCAACAATTATACGCTTTTTGTTTAATTAATCACAAAAACTATCTTTTTTTACGATGCTTAAAAATCCTGTTACCGGACAAATGGTCGGAATGAAGAACGTATGAAATTTTTACGTTACCATATTCCGACCGCTTTTATTCACTTTATAAATCTTTTAAATTAATTAAAAAAGTGGTTATTACTTTGTAATTATGATAAGCATATATAAATGCATACAAACAAATATTAAAATATTGTCAGCTCAGTTTATTTCCGCTGAAAAATCGATAATCTTGAAACTCCTTTTTTATCTTTTTTTTTACACTCGCGAAACCATCGAAACGCATCGTTGCGTAGTTTTAACTCATTTGGCGAAAAACCCGTTAAGATTTTAGAACGATTTTTTGACAGTCGGCGTGTCAATATTGAAGGAATGAAATGCATTCACTTTCGTAAACCTTGCGCGGAAAATTGATGGACTTTTATAGTTTTTCAAAGCGGTCGGATACATGAACCCGGTCGGCGACTGGTGCATTTGCATTATGGACTTTTTTTCTACTAAATTCTTATTTCCCTGAACAAACAAAGTAAAAAGTTAAAATTGTTAAAAAATACCAATTATTCAACTAGAAAAACAAATTCAGTTAAATTAAACTGAAACTTTTTGTTTATTTCCGACCGTTTCCCTGAACATAGCAGAAAAATGTATAGCTACATAAGTTTTGGTACTAAACATTGAGAAATCGAGCTTTCAGAATGCTGATGACAAATTTTGTAAATTCTGAGGACAATCTTATAATTAAACATAGCTTCGAGTTGATATGGTTTTTTTGTGCACTTGAGTTAAATATCATTTTACTTTTGATAAGATATTAAGCATATTTTTAAAATTTCCAACAACGATAATATCGTCATTAACATATAAAAGAAGTAGCAACAATAGAATCAAAATCAAGTTTTTGATTGATTATGATGCATTTGACTAAACATTTTGCATTTTTAAAACATATGTGTAATTAAAGCGATATAGTAAAAAGACATAACACAATTCTTACAGTTAAAAAACCAAAAAACATTTTTCTAAAAGTTTACTAAAAACGTAATTTCTTCATTCAGGCCGAAAAACCCTAGCAATTCAAAAATATTTCAGATTTATTCATAACCTTGCTTTTTTATAATGCACAAATGTTTTATTGTTGTTACGCCATTTTGTTTCAGAAAAAAACAAATCCAACAGGATGTGATGATTATTTGAAAGCCATTAAAAACAAAAAATTTCCTGAAGACATAAATCTGACGTTGTTTTAAGCAACATTAGAAAAAATTCTTTCTAAAGCTAAAATATTTTTAGTACAAAACGTTTTTTGCTTGTTAGTACATTTTAAGTAGAGGTTAGATGACGATACATATTCAAACGAGTTTTGTTGCAAAAATATGTCAGTTTCTTCTAGTTATATTACTACATATTACACATATTAAAATATACTCAACTACACACGTAGTTCAACAAGTTATAAAAATAAATAATTAACAATAAAATAAAAATTAATTGTTAATCCGACAAATACATATCTAATCTAACATGTGTGTTATCACTTTTTCTTATTCACCAAAATGGCAAATTATAAAATTGAAACTGATAAACATTGAAGAGAATTTCTTTTAAAAAAATTGGAAAGCTCTTTGCACAATTAGAAAATTTTTGTTTTTTTACTTTAGCGAAGTTAAGTCTAAAAAGAATATTACATTTTTACCCCTCAATGTTACCCCTATATGTTAACATTTCAACACATATTTGTTTATTTTTTCTTCAGCTATAGGTCTGTAGCAGTTACCCTTGGAAATATTATCCAAAATTAGTTTTTTTAATTCAAGCACGTGGAAAGAATTCTGTAAAAGCACGCATTTTCGGCTACATACACTCGACCCATTATGGAAAGGTAATGTTCCACTTTGAAAAGTTCGTACTTCATTTTTGAAGCATTAAGAACACTTTGGACAACTGCTTATTCAATATAGATGCACACAAGGTCAGTTGATCTATGCAATTAGAATAATTCTAGTTTTTTAACTATTAGACTTATTTGATTTTTGTCTCTAACATACAATACATGTGATCAAAACTATTTTAAGAATAACAAAAATGGTTTAATGTGATTCAGATTTACCTAATTTTAATAAAAAATTGATATGATGGTATGAAAAGTTAGTTTCGGTACTATATGAAGTTACTCGGTTTGTGCAAAAAAAGTCTTCATTTATTCAATTTTTCTAATTATTGTGTTTAGTTTGTTAAATGTAAAATGTGTTTAGTTTCTTAAATAAGCAAAGAATTTGATAAAAACAGGAATAAGTCAACGTCCCTTCCACCCACAAGCAAAAATTAATAATAGCAAACTGTAACATGGTTTTTGATGTTTTCATTTTGTAGTAAAACAGAAGCCACAAAAATACAATACAGATCCGGCCAAAAGGAAAGAGATAAAAAGAGGAATATTCAAAAAAAAAAAAGAAAAAAAAAACAATTTTGCGTCGAGACTAAATGTTTGAATTGAAGCCAAAAATTAAAAAAAATATGTATTGATATACATAGATATATATAAATTATGATATGTGACGACTAAATATATGTAGATTTATAAAACAATAAAAGCGATTACGAAATATAGCTCAGAATGCATTAAATTAACCTTCAAATAGGGTGGATCGACCATATCCAATTTTAAGCTAGAAATCAGTTAACATCTGATCATTGCTAATTGACAAAAGGGAAATTTTTTAAATGTTTAATGCAAAAAAAGTAGAAATTTTACAATACATACATATAGACACCAGGGATTTAATTTTTATATTTAAAGTTTGACGTCAAATTTCTTAAAAAAAAATTTAAGCTGTCAGTTAGAAGTCCTAGTAATGGTTTTAATTGAATATTGAGTAAAAGGCCCATAACAACATTTCCTAAAATCATTATTTCTTGTTTTACGTTACCAATAGATTTTATAATCGTTACCAATATTCTTTTTAATGCAGTAATAATTAAGGTAATTAAGGCAAAGCTTAATGGTATGGAATAGATAGTCCAGATGCACACATTTTAAGCCCATAATTCGTTGCTTATTTTTTTACCACCATGTAAGAAATCTGAGGTATTCTAGATTACAAGATAACTTTTACATTGGACTATTGTAGAACTATTTGAGACTGGTTCTATATTTAACCATAGGGATATGACACCTAAGCCAGAACAGCGATCTGTCCAGGACCTTCCAACTTATACAGATATTTAAAAACTATATTCGAAACTGATCTGATGGCTATCCCTGTCTCCCACTATGACTGACACCTTTTGAATTTGTACACATTATGTATCTTAACAGTCCCTAGCAAATTCGTTAGGAACAATGGTTGTAAACAAAATTGCCAACACCCTACACAAATATTGTTTTATACCTGTGTTCCAATAATATGGTTCTTGTTTCAATCCTATAACATCTACCCAGAAAAGTGGAGTCAGCGCAATAATAGTGCTGATGTAGTCGCAAAAGTTTTACACGTTATCAACTGGCGATTTTTCAGTGTTGATATCCTAGCAAGAGAGAATGGCATTGGCTTTACATCATTTCTAGGGGACAACTTTTACATTGGACTATTGTAGAACTATTTGAGACTGGTTCTAAATTTAGCCACAGGGATGACACCTAAGCCAGAACAGAGATCTGTCCAGGACCTTCCAACTTATACAAAAAAAGCTATGTTCAAAACTGATCTGATGGCTATGCCTGTCTCCTACTGTGACTGAAACCTTTTGAATACGTACACACATATGTACATATATAATTCGTTTGAGGCTGCTTGCACAGATAAAGTGCAGATTGGCCTAAAGCGTTGCTGTTAAACGATCATATATTTGTTGTTTTACCGTAACGTAAACGATCTAGCTCAGCTTTGCTTATAATCTGCAGAAGCTTTAGAATCGAAATCGGATATTAAAAAATAATGGGACCAAGTAAACTTAAGCATTTATTTTACTACTAATTGAAATGTAGTTTGGTTGAAATTAGAATATGGGCTCCCAACTTAAGGAAACCAACGGATTTTTTGCTTATACCAATACCCAGTTGGTTGCAGCATTACAGATATACGGTACTTTTGGGGCAATATTATAAATATTTTTAGCTAATGTAAAACTATTCCCAGAAATGTTTCTAGAATTTTTTCCATCATTTAGTGTAACCAGAAAAGCTTAAACGTTACAAGCACAAGAATCTGATCACTATGTCAAAATCCAAATTTCAATTTTTTTAAATTCCTTATTTCTTGCTGCATGACAAGAAGAAATTTAATAGGAAGTATAGATAAGCTCAGCAAGAGGAAGGTGTTAAAAACGAAGAAATTTGCCGTCATTTTTTTTTTACTCACCGCAGAACCGCAACTCATTTGGTGGGTCAATAATGAGCATATCCTTAAGTTTTGGATCCATTTTCGTTATTTTTGTTGTTCTTTACCCTTTATAAATATTCCTTTGCTAATATTTTCAGAAAATAAAATCCAAAATCAAAAATGTTATTTTCGATTTTTTTCACTTATTGCAGTTACTGCACTGCACTGCTTTTGCCGTCCTAGCGCTGTTCTAATTTGATTTTTCTTTTTGTTCTTTTCAGCTTACAACGTTCGCTGCCTGCCGAGATATTTGACTTTTTTCTTTTTACAATTTAACTTATTTGTTCACTGCTCTGCAGCGATATGTTGACGATATAAACGGCACTGCTAAGGAATTTCGTACGTGGTGCTTTGCTGCGCTGCTGCGTTGCGAAGGGCTGTTAAATGTACGTTATTTCTTTTGGCTGGGCGTTACAACGAAATAGCGTTTGCACCGCGCGTTTTTTACGTTTCGTGTAGTTTTTTTCTGTAATAAAAAATAACTTTTTCTAGTTTATATTAATTTTTTCACAATTTGCACAATCTTTCATGTTGTTTTCCAGTTCTTTTTAACCGTAATTTCACTCCGTGCGTTTGCTCATCAATTTTTTGGCAAGTGAAAAAATTTTGCAACGCATGCGTCACTTGAAAATATTCATAATATTCGCCGAACTGAAGGGAAATGTTCAAGAATTTCTCATTCTCGGCGAAAATTATGTATGAACGAGATAATGAGTGTGTTTACTGAATTTAATTCACTTCGTTTTACGTTAGTGAAAAAGAAGCGGCTAGTGCACATTTTACAAGCGAATTCAGTAATTGACAGCAGTAGCTTAAAAGCATGCGGGCACGTTCAATCAATTGAGTAGACAGCGTTTACACGAGGAAACCCTTCAAAGAAAGTTTCTATATCTCTAGGCAAGAAGGGAAAAACGAAAGGGTGGTGTACAGAATTTGTCGTACACGCGAAATCCCTTTCGTTCTATTCTTTAGCTGATATTATGCTTTGAATTTACGTTTGTTGTGGCGGGTTGACGCAGTAATTGCTTTGAAATTTTCTTGCACAAACAAATTCTAGTTTCCGTGTGTAAACGCAAAAGAAATTCACAAAAGAGAATAGCCAAGAATTTCTCAAACTGAATTTGCTCGTGTAAACGTTGACTTTGAAATTTTCTTGCACAAACAAATTCTAGTTTCCGTGTGTAAACGCAAAAGAAATTCACAAAAGAGAATAGACAAGAATTTCTCAGACTGAATTTGCTCGTGTAAACGTTGACGTAGTAAAATGCTACCAGATAGATTTTTCTTCGAAAAACTAACCTTTCGGCCGATATTTTCTAATAGTGCAACAAAACCACCAATTGTGCCGCATAAAGGTCTAACAAAAGGTTTAAATTAAATTAATCGCTTCTAATAACTATGCTAACAACCTCACTCGGAATGTAACGTTTAAGAAAGTTTCAGAAAGAAATCATAACGTACAGAACGTTACAGAAATCTTTCTTATATATTTCAAATGCAATGTTTCACAAGCAGTCATTGTGAAATGTTTCTGAACGGTTCCGGACTTAGTGTTAACTGAATGTGTCTAATGAAATCTAAACACTTTTTAATGATTCGATATTACTTTCTTTTGTCTATAGTCCTAGTATGGAACTATGTAAATGTTGCCAGGCTGGTTCTTTAATTGATGCTTTTAACAGACCACGACAAAACGATAGCACCACTAATTGTTCGGTGTTTTAAAGGATTTACAGCAATTATTAAAAATTTATTGTCATGGTACATATATTTTTAAAGCTAAGAAAATAAATAATTTGTCAAAAAAATTAATGCATTTTTAAATAAAACTTAAAACTCAATGCGACAAAGCGATAGCTCATACTTTTTGTAACTTAAATTTGTTTTAAGTGTTATAAAAAAATAATAGTAAAACATTACTTTAAAAATGGAGTCATTCGCTTTTGTAAGCTTTTTAACGTATTTTCGAAGAAGAGTCTTCCAGTGGGCTAATATGCTGCTTTTGTGCACGTGGATGTACTCATACTGCCAGTTTTCTGCGTACACCTGTCTAGCCAAACAACCCCAGCAGGTTTCAATAATCTTAGGTCTGGAGAACGAGCTAGTCATCCTAGAAGATTTATGTTGCTATCCCGCAAAAAATCTTACTATTTTGCTGTATGAACAGCCGCATTGCATTATCCTACTGAAATGTCATGGTACCTCCAGTTAATTGCTGCCCACATAGAACTACTTCACTTCTGATTAAGTTAAGTAGTCCATGCTTTTCAGTTTTGGGGGCACAAACTTTATTTCGGTTTTTCCATGGAATCCGATTCCAGTTCATATCATGATAGTGTGAATTTATGGGCTAGAATCGGAAAAAAATCGGAGTCTACTAACTCTGTATAGAGAGCACATTGTTTTTGTACATGCATACATATGCATATATTTACTACTCGAAAACAAATAGACTAAGGTTGTCCATTTATTACGTAATGTTTGTCGTAATGTCAGAACCAGTGGCATAATAATCACATAAAAGTAATGAGAAGCCAATTACATAGAAAATGGTTAGAGATTTTTCGTTTATTATCTTATGAGATTTTAGGGAAAAAATAAATTACACTAAAAAAAAGTTCTTGCACAATTTTACAAAAACAAATATTGATTTCAACAATGTATTCAAACTCGTCAAATTAATTAATTAACGGTCGGAAAAAAGAGACAGTCCTATTCTGGCTATTCTGACTAAGCTATTTAATAGAATTTAAACACAAATAACAAAATAACGAACAAATGTACTTTTATTCAAAGTATCAATATAAAAAGAAAATATTTTTTCGGTCCTTATTGGTATTCAGAATAGTTTATAATTAACTTAAATTTTCAGTTACTAAAGCTTGCAACTTCTCAAGAAATATATCCTTCGCTTTGCAAGTCTTCATGGCTAACACAACTTTCCGTACATTCTTTACCGTACCCTCCTCCAATGGTTGTAAACATTTTTTAATGATTTCCAGCAATAACCATTCAAAGCTCATAAACATTTCTTCGTAAATTTCAGCTGGTGAAGAGCCAATGATTCTTAATACTTTTATTTCGAGTTTTTCAATTTTCTTTGCATCACTTTGTACTTGTGGCAGCAAAAACCTTATAACAATGTTGGCATAGTTAATCATGCAGTGGCGATAATTGTTAACTGCATTAGGATTATCAGTTTCTGTAACTACGCCTCCTAAGATGAGCATCATGTCCGAGATGTGTGGAAGTAATCGATCGCTGCGTGCTAACCATTCTGTTTCCTTCATGGTACAACGAACGTAATTCTGCATGTGTAAAAAAATAGAATATAATGTAATTATTAGTCACTGTTGAATGAAAATGACGTGATGATGAAACAATTGAAATGAATTGTGTCGTTTTAAAATTCAAAAAACAATCCGATTTGAACCATTTTCAGGCATTTTTATTCAAAATCAGTATATTACGTGAGACAAACACTGATACTAGACTATATGTCCAGCCATAATTTTGAGATCGCAGATATACATATAAAGATACTACATTAATAATAAAAAGGATCCCACCTGATTTTACAAAATGGTGAATTACTTTGAACTGAGAGTATAAGGAATCATTAATTACATACTTTTTGTTTGTTCACTACACCATTTTTTTTTATTTAAAAGAAGTATGATAAACAAGCAAATTAATTCTTTAGTTCTCTAAACATTTGTTGAAATTGCAGTTCAATAAAACTATATAACCACAGCATTTTCAGTAAATAGAATTTGAAAACATCCGTTTTATATCAAACTCGTTTTTTTCAAGTAAATAAATAAAAACATTGGATTAGTAAAATATTAATATTTAAATACTTACAATGATAAGGAACATTTCCGCTGTTGATTTATCTTCGATTTCAACACGTATTAAAAAACGATCAAAATCGACAGCAGGATGATTGGGAGCCTGTGAAAATTTCTGAAAATAATACTGAGTAAGAGGACGATATGGATCCTTCATAACTTTAGTAATCCATTTACGATCTATAAATAGATACATATGTAAAAATTTGAATTTATCGACTGATTATTATTAATTATAACTGAACATTATTTTATCGAACTTCACAGTCATTAGCAAGCACCGATATTGTGTAAGTTCACATGAATATATCTGTTTACTTATTACTGTGAAGTTCGATAAAATAATGTTCAATCATGATTTGTTAACATAAATTGTGACTCTCAGCTACAAATACAACTAACCTTTTTCCGTAGCCACTGGCAAAAATTTTTTCGATATATTTTGTATAAACTGAATACATTCGCGCACAATCTCATCACGTTCATCTGTATATGTAATAAGATCCCATCGAGCCTTTTCCATAATTTGTGCAGTCATCAGAAGAACAGGCGCAGTAGCTTCTCCGAAATTAAGCGGCTTGAATGATTGAGTTTCGCCACGTGATGCGATTAAATTAAGAGATCGCATAATTGGCAGCAAGCCAAGAAAAGTTTCTGAGTCCAACAATTCATTAACAGACTTATTGATAAAATGCTTTAAAAATTTCGTCTTCTTGTCGGGTTGATAGAGAGTAAAATAAATCTCACATAGCAGATCCGGAAAGAACTTCTCTTGCATTGCGGAAATATGCTGCATAGCATCATTAAGCAAAGGTAGAAAGTAACTGTTTGACAAGGGCAGTGTTTCACGAACAGTGCTGCAAAAATTTTTTACATGTTCACTAGTGTGGCAGGCAGAATCAAAGAATTTTGACCACATTAACTGTGGATGCTCAAAGCAAAGTATTAAAAATTGTTGCAGATCAAAGGAAGATGAAAATTTATTGAGAAATTCATTGGCACGTTGTTGGAAATCAGCTGTGGAATGACAACAAATTGTGGTTTCAATACCGAACATTTTTATTTCATAAGAAGCAAGTTGTATTAGTTGATCAGCATTAAAATGTTCCAATGCTTGCACTATTATCGTTGTTAAGTCCTCGAAGTCTGTGTAATTGTGCAATAGAAAAGATAAATTTTTAAACAATTTAATAATTTGTTATGTGTTGGGTTCAACAAAATTAAGGAAAAACTGTCACAGACTGATTATCGTTAAATATTTATGTTCTATAATTAAGACTCAACATATAATAACTACTTTATTCATTACCTAACATTTCAATTTCCATTTTTTCATTTTCTGCAGTAGAGTCCTCCTTTTCTACTACATTGGGAAGCTCTTCTATTTTAATTTCATTTTCTTTAACATCAATGTTTTGTTTATTGTGTTCTATTTTCAGCTTAATATAATCCAATATCTTCTGACAGTGCTCTACATTTATTAATTTTATGTTTTCCCGTATAGTTTGCAAGCACTCATCATTACCAAGCGCGACATTCCGATTGAGTAACTCATCTAACCAAAGCAACTTTATATGATGTGGTAAATTATCATCTAAACTGCGTAGAATTAACCCTATGTTAGCATCGCTCACAGTCTCCTCTAGGCTCTTTGGACGTATGGCAATAGCACGGAGGTGCTGTTCTAAATCATGGGCAAAACTACGATTTACTAGCATGCGTTCACATACGCGGTAGGCCAACTCGCCTATAGTCATTTGAAGATTGAGAGTGTCACTAAGGTCTATTTCCACCCAATACATAAATACATCTATTTTTACTAGCATTACATTGTACTGCAGTGAATTTTGTAGTGCAGAAATAATCTTAAGTTGATATTCCTTTAATAGAGCTAAAGGCTTTTGCTCGCTGGGTTTTGATTTTTTGCATTGCTCTTCACATATTTCATAAATTTCAATGTCGAAGTTTGGAGCCACCAACGCTGGATGTTCGTAAATATCAAAACTGCGAAGCGTCATGTCTAGCAAATGTTTAAGGGCGATGCCTGTATATTTAAAAAATTCTGATTTATTAAATTTTTTAAACTTCTCAGCATCCGGCGTGTAAAACTGACGTAGAAAATTCATTGTATAATCGTACAGTTTACCAAAAATGATTTTGTTTTCAACAACTTCAATTTCGCGTAGATCAGCGCGCGAGATACTGATAAATAAGGCTTTGACTAAATTCTCTACTTTCTCCAGGACCTCGTAGGGGTCATCTATATATTTCATGGAATCTGAGGCCGTCTCAAAATATTGGAAAGCAAACCAACAAGGTGTATAGGAAAGTACTTCATAGAAAAACTGATCCAATTTGAGTTCCCACATCATAGTCACCAAAAGAAATTTAGGCAGTAGTGGGCACAATTCAAGCACATGACCGATGACTGGATCATCTCTTAAATTATACTTGTAAGTAGCATCAGTGTTGGCAAAAAGAAACATCGTTAGTTTACGCAGCACTACATAAGCTTTTTCCAACGGCTTTTTAGTTTTTTCGTCAATGTAGCCCCGCTGTAGCAAAAGTCCTTGCATTCGGTTACTGAGTTCATTAATAAAAGCCTCATTGCCGCCCCGAAAATGAATTTTAGTAAAGGGTTTCACGTGTTTGTTACAATGCTCCAGTATTGACTTAACTTCATCGAATTCCTCACAGTAGTCCATTACGAAATCTTTGGCAAATAACTTTAAAGTTTTATGCAAATCACGCATTATTTTTTATTTTAGGAGAAAAAATGTTTCTTGAGGATGCACTTTTTTGTTAAACGGATTTGTTGTTATTAACAGTTCTGGATTTGACATGAGTGTAATTTAAATTAATTATCGAACCAGGGCTGCTGTTTTCGGTTATCTTCCCAAATTTGCTGGTTTTCAACTTTGGTTGGGTCCGGCGTTGAAGTGTCATAATTCAGAATTTTTTTTAACTTTCTCTAGAGTATTATGTGCCCTTAAAAATGAGCAATAAGAACATCAGAAATATAAAGAAAAAATCAATGAGCTGTGAAGAGAGCAAAACCAAAACTGTATGTATGTGTTTTATTTTTTTAAAAACTGTTACACAAGTCCATATATGATAATTTCACATATGTAAGCTCAGTGGGTGTAGATTGTGAGGCCTGCTCTTGCTCAAACAATAACAAGAGTTAATTTTATATATTTTGTTTAATATCGATATAAAATTTTCGAATATGAAGAAAAAAGTAGACAGCGTGAAACCGAAATTTCAGATAAATGTGAAAGCACTTGACCTAAAAAAAAATTATTTGGAAGACAAATTTTTTATGAACTGTAACCAAAAAGCACCAAATGTCAAAATATTTACTTTATTATATTCTTACGGGAAAATTGACACTGTACTGTCTATCGTACGACTGGATTTTGACGAACAAAGTTTTAGACTGGGCTACTCAAAAATACCATCACTATGGTTATTAATTCAATAAGGTGTGCATAAGTTCTTTCAAATATCAGACACTTTACTGTCTTTCTGGGCTGAGACTTGGCAACACTGAATTGGATGCATTCCGAAACTTTTATTTGACAATTGTGCATTTACATGAGGTACTAAACGAAAATGGCTTTAGCATGTCTTAAATATAATAAAATTACTAAGTTGAAATAGCATATTTTATTACAGAGTATGTCAAAAGCAGCGATTCTTATAGTTGAACCGTTTTATGGTGGAAGCCACAAGCAGCTGATTGATACTCTAATCGAGTGTAAGTATTACGTATTCTTGCACTAAATAAATAAAGATTGTTTATTTTAAATAAAACAAGGTTTAAATGTGGCCGACTATGAAATTTATAGTCTACCAGCAAAAAAGTGGCACTGGAGGGCTCGCACCGGAGCGCTTTATTTTTCTCAAGTGATTCCAACGGAGCATGAATACAAAGTGCTGCTCACTAGTTCTGTGTTAAATTTAGCCGAGTTGCTGGGTGTGCGTCCTGATTTAGTGTGCTGCCGAAAAATCGTCTATTTCCATGAAAACCAGTTAGTTTATCCGGTTCGAGAGGTGAAGGAACGAGATTGTCAATATGGATTAAATCAGATACTTACATGGTAAGGCGACTGATGTGTTGGGTTATGAAATAAGCCCCTGTTCCTTTTTTGTGTCAAATCTAAATATGGTTGCTAACAGGTATGTTTAAATCCGGAAACCCGATAGTTTCAACAGACCTCAGGGCTTTATAATATATTGCAGTAGATTCTAATAAAGTCCCCACCAGTTAATGACTATATATTAAGAAGAAAACAAAAATGACTATCTTCACCAAGTTCGCAGGAATTTTAAGTTTTGTCATGAATCTTTCCATTTGGAAATTTGAGTTACCCCTTTTAATGGTGGATTTGAATGCTGAATTATTCGTACTTGTTTCTATCAAGGAATATAGCAAAATTCAGTCGTCCAGGTTTTTCTTTATTTTTGGAAAAAACCAGGAATCATACGCCAATTGATTAATTTTCTCGAAAAGTTGAGATGAGATGAAAATAGTTCAATAAGAGAAATTGGAAAACCCGATATATGCAGGCATTTCATTTTAAATTATTTTTTTTTATGATGAAACCTTTATTTTTTGTTATTAATTTTCTTATAAATTTAGAAAAAAGTACCAACATTCCAATCCCGAATTCAGTATATTCGCGAAAAGTCCCAGGTGCCATCACTGGAACTATTCCATTTTAATTAGCTCAGATATGATATTTATTGTAATTAGTCGGTTAGGGCAATGGTTATACTGAAATTTTACTCTTTGAATAATAATGAAATTAAAATGTGACAGCATTTCCATTGCACGTGGGAGTGTGCTAACGCCATCCAAAAATTTACTTATAACAGATTCTTCACTTGACATAAGAATACTGTGTTTTTGTCGAAATAGATCTACGCGAATTTTCCGACTGATTAACGACATCGGATTCAGTGTCTCCCTGCTGAAACAAACGTGTAAGTAAATTTAAATATTTACCCCTTGGGCTCTCGTTTCTTTCGCGAAGCGTAGCTTTTAATTCAACAATAGTTAATTAAAAAAAAAATGGATCAGTCCATGAATTTGATCTGAATCTGTCAGGAAATTGATTAAGGTTGTACTTACTTACTTATTTAAGACGCGCACCAGCCTAACTGTGTGAATTGTACCATATTTTCCAAAGTTATGTCTGGAATTTAGATTTGAAAGCAGATATATTCTTAAGATTGATTGAAGAATAAAATATGGCGGAGTTAGAACCAGAAAAGTACAAGTGCAGAACTCTAATTTTTACTAAAAACTGGTTATATTGTAAATTGAAAATGCCACCAGCAAGATATCTATGATACTAGACATCATATTTGCTGAAAAGAATTAACTATGTAATTAGTACTACTACGACTGAAGAGAAAACTTTATCCTTATTTAACTTCGAAGTACCTTGGATGCATATTGTTGGACATATTGAATGATATAAGCACAAAGCTGTGGCAGAAGTCCGCCCACTTACCCTAGTTTATCCTAGGCTAAAGTAGTTGACCCTAACATGCTTCGAATGAATTAGTTTTGCCTAGGAAACTTTAGAATTATAAAAACTCTTCCATAGCGCTAAGTTGAATATCGATACCAGCTCTCAAGTTTAATTAAATTTTTTCTTTTCAAATATTTAATTATATTATCTTTACTATAAATTTTAATAACTTTTTACTTATTTTAGTCTTTCTGCTGATTGTATTATCTTTAATTCCAATTTCAATCGGACCTCTTATTTGGAGAACATTACACCATTTCTTAATATACAACCGGACTTAAAATTGAAGAATATACGTGAAAGAATTGAGAAAAAATGTGAAGTGCTCTATTTTCCTATAAAATTTCATGCGTTCCCCAATAAGCGCCTAATGATTGGTTCAGACCCAACACTGCCACCCCTGGTAAATGAAAAAGACTGTCTACACCTAATATGGCCACATCGATGGGAGCATGATAAGAACCCGAAGTTGTTAGTTGAGGTGCTACTAGAGTTAAATAAACGACAAGTTGATTTTAAAGTGACAATATGTGGCGAAAACTACCAAATGGCGCCAGAATCCTTTGAAGGGCTGCAGGACAAACTGGGAGCAAAGTTAATAAATTTTGGTTTCTTATCTCGCGATAAATATATTAAAACGCTGCTGAGCGGCGATGTTGTTATTTCGACGGCTGGACATGAATTCTATGGTGTAGCAATGTGAGTTGATAAAAATTAGTCAGTATAAATGAAGTTTTTATTTATATAATCTGGTCTTAGGCTTGAAGCTACGTACTGCGGCTGTATGCCAATCGCTCCAAATAAATTGGTCTATCCCGAAATTTATCCCAAGGAAAATTTGTACAACACCTCAAATCAATTAATAAAAATGCTTTACAATTGGTGTCGCAATCCAGAGATATTTCGTAAACATCGTGATAAGTTTTTTGAATACTTTACATTTGACCGCTATTCTGCACAACATTTGGTACCAAAGTTTTTGGAAAAATTACGAATTTAAATGGTAGTGAATATAAAGTTTGCAATATGTATCAATGTGCAATTGTGGTTACAGAAACTCGAAAATAAGTTAAGCAAAAATACATACCTAAATATTTACATAATAGGAAAACGTAACATATTGAAAGTTATAACATACTTAAACATGCATATACAGGATGGGTCCGGTTTGGTATCCAGATATTTTAAGAGCTGATTCTCTGACTTATTGGAAATAAATAAAGTATGGCAGGCGGTTGGAGTCTATCTTTTGAATTTAAAAGAATCCTTCACGATAGTACGTACAAAGTTAACTTAATGACTATCGGAGTAACAGAACTAGAATAACAAATCCGTTTGATTAGGTAACTAACTAATTTATTTTCCAGTTTTACCGTTATTGCTAGCCGTGTTTTAAGTTAAGAATTAATGGCCATCGAAGTCAAAAAATTCTGGTGGAAGTATAATTCCTCAAATTATCGTGTCATTAATTACACCATTCCATACGCTTTCGATGAATCGATGTTGAAGTTGTGTTTGTTTTTAAATGTGAGTAATGTTTTCATTAAAATTTTTTAATATGTTGCCTACAATATTTCGTGTCATTCCTAAACCGTACTAAGATCTCTGATTTCTTTAACTTTTACTGCGAATTCGACTTCGAGGTATGGCCTGATCTTAAAGTCAAAGTAGCAAATGCAAACGTAATGTGTCCGGTACGACTCTGGAGGCATTTTTTCAAAATCTCTAGATTCTCCCATAAATGTTTTTAGTTACAATGAGCCACATAATCAGCTCCTACAACATCTTATGATACAGACGGACCACAATGTATAGTAAGTGTGTAGTCCTTTAAACTTAAAGTTGACCAATTTATTCGTAGATCTTATAGAAAAAAGTTCGGGTTTAATTCATCACGGTGTGCTTATCGATTTTTAAGTTCTCTTTTTATAATAAAAAGAGGCTCGATTTTTATAAGTGAATGTACTATAGTATCTACAGCAAGACTGTAAGATATTTTCTAAGTTCCTTTATAAACTTACTGACAGTTCTTGGTATGTGGGTCTTAAAATCTTAGGCGCATAGTTATGGAAATATACATTGATTGAAAAGCTCATACACTCAGAGGAACGTTTTTGATTTTTATAGGCAAACATATCGTCGGCCTAGAGTATAAACCTGCTAAATCTACTTTTTGTCGCATGTGACATTTGTATAACATTATTCGAAAACGAAAGAAACGAAAAATTGTACAGTAGAAACAGCTCCTAACCTGATGTACATAAATGCGGGAAAAGAAAAACAGCCAAGTCAACTTGGTTGTTTCCCTGTAAAATTATCTTTATTTTGGTTACTCTAACTCGGCGATATCTTCTAAATTTAATTTTACTTGTTCATAACAATACATTATGCCTTAATTTAATATTTCTACGCGTAAACAAAAGTCATATTTAAGTTAATAATTAATAAAAAATTGTTACAGTAACATTTTTTTACATATAAATTACATATAAATGTTATTGTTATTGGATTACAACTTTTTATCCAATGTTTTGTTTATATGAGAGTTAAGTAGACTTAAATATTTGAATTTATTTTATATTATTTAAATTGTTTTTAACTAAACTATAATAAAGTGACTGTTTTTATAATAATTTTTTTTACTGTCCAAATTTTGTGTTATTATTAATGTTTCTTTTTTTGCAATTTAAGGGTTGCGAAATTTTTTGGAACCATATTAGATTAGTAAGAAAATTTTTTACGTTGTATGTAAGTCATAACTAAATAAATATATAAACTTATAACATTTTTTGAAAAGCTCAAGTCAAAATTTTATCAATTTGTACATGCTCAGTTTTTATAATCTACAGCTTATGATTAATTATACGCTGTTGGCTTACTTCCAAACTAGTTCTGAACTAATAAGGATCTCGTAGTTACATTTATATTATTACTATCAGAATCGTTCTCTGCAAAGTCACCTTTCCGCATTTACATTGTCAATAAATTTTCGTCTATTGATGGGCTCCGATCCTTAGCAAATATTTCAATACTATAAAGAATACTCGGTAGGTAGTTATTACCGCCAAAATAAAGCAAAGCAAAGTTTCCACACCCCAAAGCATCGCATAATTGTATTTCCAGTGTGAATTTGCGATTCATTATATAATTTTCATATTTTGACTTACTTTGTATCCACTGTGTCCTATGTTGCTACTGTGAGTTGATCCAGGGAAGCCAAAACGTAACCAATGTAACCACAAAATTCGAATTACAAACGTCTTGAACATAAAAAGTATTACTTATTATTTCTATTTATTTCAGTGTTGTCATCGTTTGGTTTCGGATTACGATTGCGAACTTAACAAATCTTTAAAAATCTGTTATTGTTGTTTGCACTTCTTCCGTATTTGGATATTTAATCCACTCCTCTAACAAGGGCGCTATTGCAAACGTAACTTTGTAGTTTATTAACTGTCAATTAAATTTTAACTAGCAGATAGATGGACCTGCAGTTTAAATTTAAAAGTAAACCAGACGTTTTTGAAGAATGTGATAGGGGCTTAATTAAAAGATTTTGAACACATATTGAGAAAACGGCCTTAAATGCCAAAAAAATAAAGTTTTAGTTGCTTGTCTGAGCGCACCACAGTTTACGTCACTAATAAAAAACGACACGCACATTTAAAATCCGAACAAATGTTAGTGACGAGAAAAACAAATAACTGATAAAAAAATGCTAAATTTCGTTGACCATGTATGTTTGACTATTGGCATGTTTGCCGGTAGAAATGCTCCGTGTTGTAGTGCACTTAGTAGTGTTTTCAAAATAATGGCTTAAATGTAATTGGCTCCCATACGCCAATTTTTATCAAACTAAACTTTTCATATGAGTATTTTGATTCTAAGACTAAATATGCAATCAAAAAGCGTCGGTCGAACCTAGATTCGGAGATGTTATCGAAAATTGCGGACTTTTCTTTTCTAAAAATCGCTTATAAGTTGGGAGCCCTTGTACGGTACAAGTTGTACCCCAAAATAAAGGAGTCATGTGAAAGCTTATTTATTAGCTACTATAAGGGTATACATATTTTGAAATCTATCTTATAGTTTTCCAGATATTACGACTTTTCTGAAATTCTGGTTTTTCCCAAAAAATGCGTTATTGACCTATAGAAGTTTTATTTCAAAAAATTATATGCCATTGTTATAAATTATTAAGTTAGCTTTCATATGACACCCATATTTTGGAAATCATTACCGGGATTCAAAATTTATGGCACTATTTATAAAAAATATATCCGCAAGTTCCGATGGCTATGTCTCCGAAACTAGATTCTTCCAACTCTTTTTTACACATTTTTTTTAATTTCAAAAAACTTTACACATTTTTTTTAATTTAAAAACAATAGAAACTAAAATTGGTGAATGTGAGCTAAAGTAAATCTGTTCTAAAATAATTACTTTTTTTAAATAAAATCAGTATAGTGTTAGGGTAAAAACAGAAGGAACAGGCAGGCGTCTTATGTATCCTTGCATTATATAAAATTGTTTTTGGTGTCAGAAAGTTTCCATAAAATGAAGAAGAAGAAAGATAAAAGAATAAAGAAACAAAAATTAATTTCATTCTTTTAATTGTTAAAGGAAGGTAAAATTCCATTGCATAATTTAAGTTTTTAAAGAAAGCTGAATTAAGTTGTAAATAAAAGTAAATAGTGATTGTTTTGTGCTTTGATTTACGGCGTCTGGCACACTTTTGAATTTCTTTTCCAAATATCCCAAAAAGACAATAGTTAACACAAGCAAAAATTTCATGAACAGGTTGCTCAACATGCACGACAAAATTTTTCATAAAAAAAAATAAGATGAAACTAAAACAAATACTCATAGGAATGATTTTCCCGCACATATAATTAAACATCTACTTAAAATATGATATCACAAAAAAACAATATCAATTCGGAACCTTAATTATATAAAGGTCAGAGAAATTGGAAAAATCAGACATAGTATATAACAACACATATCAACTTGTGCCAATAGCATACAACTTCTCAGGAATATATGCAGTAACACAAAAATCAAATTCGATGACATGCAAAATCAAAACTAACGACACGCATTTCATCACACTTCCTTCTGTTTTTACCCTTATATATTATCGTGACAGGCATAATGCAATTTTACTTAAAAAAAATTAAACGAAATAAAATACATTCATTATAGAACTATCTTATCTTATCATACAGGCCATACAGGATGTCTTAACGTTCTTAAAAACTTAAACCACAGGTTTTGTTTTATTCCGTTCCATATAAATAACTTAGCTTTTCTTGTCTTGTAATTTGTAGCCAAAGTACACTAATTTTTCACTTTGAGACAGATCTTACGAGTTTATATCATTCTGACTAGATGAAGATCATTCTTGTCGTGAATCTTTCATCCAAAGATTTATCAAAGATATGATCAACATAACGACTATAATAAAATTCATAAGAAACATCAAAATAACAACCACGTAACACATAATATTAATAATGTTTAAACAACTTGTTTGTACTTCATTCCAAATATTTATGTCAAACTTTTGTACTTCTTGGGTATATGTTTCGCCAATCTGACCATAAAGAAATACTATAACAAGAAGAGCCCATAAGACCACAGCTTTCTAGAATAATTTAATAGATTAAATTAATAAGATCTGATATTGACAGTGGATCGCTTACGAAAACTCGCAATTGTATGCGTGTCCTACGAACTGATGAACAATAAAACCACGTTCCTAGTGCAAAAATCAAGCATATGCTTCCAGTTTTAAAATAAGCACATTGTGCCTTAAAAACGTATATGTCATTTGGAAATCGTTGGCTTATTGTTAAAATGTAAAAGCAAATTGCACACAGAATCTGTGAATAAAAAGTATACTATTAATCACATTTAATTTCATTGCGAAATGTTAACAGTAAAATTGTTCCTTACCGCAATTATAATTTGAAAGAAAGATATGAATTCCTTTTTTGAAACCATTTTTATTTTGTTAAATATTGTATTAAATTAAAAAAAAATAAAAAGTTTGAATTATTTGAAAATGTATTATTTTCGTGCTCTTCATTTTCATTGTTTTTGACTTTTGGGAAATAAAATAAATTTGATTTTCGAAAACAGGGTCAATATATTTTTGAAAATATTTTACAAACCCGTAATATTGAAATCGGTTTATTGGAAATCTAAGGCTCCTATTGAGTACGTAGGTAAACATAAACGATTTTTATCGATTATCTACTGTTGATATTTTAGATAAATTGTCGACTAAATCATACCACTTTTTATTGATTGACTCCTTCTTTTGTTATACATATACATGTGTTTTAAAAATAAAAATGGAAAAAGTTTAGCATTTTGAATATTAAAAAGTCTATTTTAAAATAAATACGAGGATTTATTTAGTTAATCAAATAAAAAAAAACATATAAGCTTAATTGTGAGGGCATTACTATGGAACTTAACACTTTGAAATTTAGTTAAATAAATCTCACAATCGTCACCTGTTGCTTCCTGCCAATTCTACTAAATAACAGCCAACTTCAGTATCTTCGTCACTCAATTCCACAAAATAATTGCATAAATCACCATCTTGAATGAACCTATGTTTCTCCAATTTCCTCCGCTGCAATCGTGAATTTTTTTCGGGATAAAATTCCATGTCAATTAAATTATTGGCAACAATTTTGCTCGCTTATTTTTCCCTCCAAACTTGTATAACACGAAATTCAAAAACAAAAAATCAATTAGAGATTAATCTTTCTAAAATAGTTTTCGGTGTCCGAAAATTTGCGCAAAATGAAAGAGAAAGATAAAGGAACAAAAGAAAAGAAAAATTCCACTGCATACTTCTACCGTGAGTGGTATGAGTCAAGAATGAACAAAACAAAACGAATATATTTATGTGTGTTGCTCTGTCAAGAAGCAGAAGAAGAGAAGGAATAAAAATCGAGTATAACTGTAGTCTCCAAATTGGAGCGTTGGGCATTTAGTCCGGGAAGCAGAGTTACATTTTTCAAGGTCATTTCCTTCCGCCATATTTTTTTGGAATTGATAGTTGAAGTAAGGCTGATAGTGGAAATAAGCTTCAGTCGCCATAATCGTAGTGGGTCTGCTTGTGAGAAGCCGACGAAAATAGATCTGTATTTTATACTAATTGATACGATAAAAATTATATTATCAATCTTTCACAAATTTTATTGAAATCAAAATACAGAAAAACAGTGAAATTTAAAATAAAACACAATTTTTAAGACCGTTCAATAAAATTTAAGAAAATGCATAATTTTTATAACGATTGTAGGATTTAAATATCATTTATTTACATACATACGTTTGGTTTTTGTAACGTATTTCCCAATAATATTATATTTATTATAAACTTATGTAAAATTAATTATGTCAAATATTAGTTGATCGGTATATTGCTAAAATTTAAAGCTTATTCTTATTTTGTTAAAAAATACCGCACCTAGCTCCAATTAAAAATTCAACGCCATCGGTAAAACAACATGATTCATTAATATAAATTGAAAGACGTAAAAACTCAAAAACCAGTATTACCCGTATTATGTAGCAAACCCAAACAAAATTCAGCTTTCTATTTCAAAAATCTAATACAATTACAGTTATTTATGTATCATAAGCAATATTCTATAAAAAATGAAAAAAAAAATAATATAAATTTGTTCCTATTATCTAAGAGGTATCCCTCCCTCCATCTTAAAACTAGCTTTAAATATTTCGTCAAATATTTTACTAAAACAAAGTATTTGCTTAGATATAGATAATTGTAGCAATGTCAAAAAAAAAAATAGTTAAATATTGATTTTTTGTTGCTGCTTTTAAAACAACAATTTTTGCGATTATTTGTGAACACATCTTTGTGACCTTAATATTCGAAATTTAAAATCTAATTTTGAAATTAAATAACAGATTATTAAACAAATTCTAAAAAGAGTCTATACAATGGAATAGTCCACACATGTGACATTTAAGAGGAATTCTGATTACATTTAAGATTAGTATTTACTGGCTAAATTTTACTCCAATATTATTGACACGTGACTTCATGTGTTTTAGCACATCTTCGGACAGCTCTTCTACAGTTGTATAACGACTCTTCTGAAAGTTGAATATATCTGCTAAAAATCCTAACATTTGTTCACGAAAATAGTGGCAAATGTCACGCAAGTTTTCATCAGGTCCAAAAAAACCCCAAGCCATAAGTGGCGAAATTTGTTCAGATATAACATAGAAGTGCGACATGAATCCATTAGGAAATTTAAGCATACGTTTCTTAGCTTTTATAACTGACCATACAGCTGTTGTGAGAGCCTATAATAAAAGAAAGATAAAATATTGTCAAAATATGCTACCAATATGTACATATATAAATTTAATTATAATTACAGTCTCTTTAAAACCATTTGATAAAAACCGGTTCTGTACAACAGCTATAACACTGCCAGGGGGCGCATCCAGGTCCCTAAACGAGTCTAGAATTATGAAATCTAAACAAATATCGTAAAATGTCATTGCCTTGACATTACGAGCTTCCAGCTCTTTTTGTATATAGTCCCAATTTTCTGAATCGTGCAAATAATTAATCATATCTTCATAGCCGACAAGAAACTCTTTCGTGTCCTTATCACCAACACAAAGTAAGTCCGTTAGAATCTGTCGGCCAGTATCTGCGACCCATTGTCCAATTACCGGGTCCTGTAAATATGGTTGGACTTTAGTAAATACAAAATATTATCTTCTTCTGAATTTGGCTGGCTTACTTTAAATAAATATTGAAAAGATAACCGCACACAGTGCAACTTTGCCAGATACTCAGTATCATTGGCACAATGCACCAATTCAGTACGTAAACTACGATATGGTATTGACGATTCTTCGCTATGCTTTATAGCTGCTTGATACAACGGATATTGATCGTACTCAGCTAGCGTGTCTGTAAATTCTTCAAATTCACGCAAATCTGCTACCTGATCTAATGCAGAAGCAAAACTTTCAGCAGAATCAAAGTTTGGATCTGAACCAGTTCGACTCATAATTGATCTGCGAGAACTTTTCGCTGTGGCCTCTGTTTCAACATCTTCCTCTACTTCATCTATTGAAGGTTCATCACGGAACAAAACAGAACGTTGATCTAAAAATAGTAATTCACTTTGATCCTGTAGTGTATATGCCATATCAAGAAGATTTTGAATTTCACGGCAAAATTCAGATTCTTCAGCTGTTGTCAGTAATGCAGGCACTCCACCAGGTGAGTAATGTGCTGCCAATGCATCTTCCCAATAATTGATTACTGTATCTAGCGCTTCCATGCCCATTACACCCAATTGCTGAGCAGTTAATTGTACAATTACAGCGCCAGTGTTATTGACACCAGTTGAGACCAGCGCACCAGCGCCAATTGACCCTGATGCCATTGAGAGGCGGTCAGAGAATGCTACTGTAGAGCCAACAGGACTACCTGAACGTGCAGAAGCTTTTGATCCAGCTACAGAAATCATGTCATTTGGGCTTCGCATACTGTTGCGCGTACGCCGTCCAGTATATTTGCGTGGACGACGTGGAGGACGTGGTGGTTTTCGACGACGAAGAAAGCGTGCGAGTACTCCAAGCAAAGCAACACCTGCTGTGAACGAAACTAAAACAACCTAAAATAGAGGGGAAGTTGTTCGAATTGCATTAAAAGAAAATGCCATACACGATTTTGTTTTTGAATAGGCAAGCTTAAGTAGACATTCCCGATTTTTGTAAGATGCTACCTCACGCTCGTTCAAGCTAGTGAAAATTTTTTAAACTGAATTATTAAGTCTCTAAGCACCATTCATTTCTCTCAAAAACTCGTCGTTTTTGATAGATATCGTATTGTCTCATTACCTCACTACGCATATCGGTACAGGATGACTGGTATTTTTTAAGTGCTATAAATTGCATTCCATTATATAAAATACCCTAAATATTATATGTAACGATTTTCGCTAGTATAGAAGTTGTTGTCAAAGTTCTGAAGTTCTTACTTAAATGTTTATTTACCTTTTGGGACGTGGTCATGCGGAAGGGTAGTATGCGGCAGTCAGCCCATTTAGCCGGTAACAATCCTTGCAACATTTTGGTATAGCTGATTTATTTTATGGTGTCCCGATTATAATTTTACAATATTCAAGGCCTGTCGTATAAAATGAGCGTTGATTTCCAGCTTCACCCTACAAAGATGGATCTTAGGTTATGTTGTGCTTGTTCAGGAAAATTATCTATTTCGATTATCTTAGCAGTAAAACATGCTAAGGTAATATTATAAAACTGGTTTACAAGATTAATTACAAATGTCTTGAGTCTAACCTTGGTTAACCTTTTGCTTTTTTCTAGACTCGTCCATTTTTCTTTTCAATGTTTCTTATAAAAAATTTTTTAATTTCGATTGTGTTTTAATTTAGATTTCTTATTAATACTTGTGCGTAGAGGAAGAAAGCCTATTGCATCACATTGACATTTAAATTTTATTTGACATAGGAAAATATTGAAAGAAAATGCCAAAAATTGACGGTTGATGTATTTCAGAGTTGGGAGAGTCCATAAGCTACCAGGACTGATCTTGGCATTTTTTGGCTCCGTGCATAAGGACAGGTCCACATTGAAGATAGTTTTGCTAACTATATTTTTCAAGAAAGGCACGCGCAATGAGACGCACTGTACTGCCCCACGTGTTGACTACTTCCACATGTGACTACGGCACAAAAAATGTGGCACACAGAGTTTAGTCTTGTTTTTTTTTAAAATTTTGGTTTTGTTAATTTTATGTGCTTTGATACAGTTTACATCAATTAATATGTTTTATGTATATTTCATCACAATATTTTGAATGGCTTACGAGACATGACGCTATGAAAATAAAAGTTAAGGGCTGTGCAACGCCCCTGACAGTGTCTTTGAAAACTTAAAGCCAAGTCCAATCTTAATTTTGAAAATAAATATATATACATACAATTTTAGCTCGTTTAATATTAGTAGATAAATTGACTTGGCACTTACTCTTAACACCCCTCCAACCAAAGGAACAGGATTACTTTAGTGACAGTTGACTATTTTTTCCTTTTTTTTTTAGGAGAAGTAATGATTTAGGAGTAATAATAAATCTGCAAATAAAAAGTGCCGGTCAGATCTAGTTTCGGAGATATAGTTATCTGAATTGTGGACATAGCTTTCGCAAGAATCGGCATAAGTTGGGAACCTTTCATGTGACTTCCCATATTTTGGGAATATAGTATCGCTTGTGAAATTCCATATGACATATCAAAACACAGGATGTGAATCAATGGAAGGGTTAAAAATGTCGAAAGCCCCTTATCAAAAACAATTGGCTTATAATTCGTTGAAACACGGATTTATAGGAACACTGACTAAAAAGTGAGAGCCGCGAAGCCGTAGAAAGCCATGACGCAGAAATGAGACACCAGGTTGTCTGTAAGTCCAATTTTAAAGGAGCGCATTTTAATGCTACGCAAACGTCCGTGTGTGGCGCATACATAGAACACATATTTTTTAATAATGTTATTGCGGCTGAATGTTGATTTAAATATATTTCGTTGTTTCTGGCAGCTCTCTTTTCATTACGAAAATGGAATCAAAATAGAAAACAACATATGCGAAAGTGCCATCATGGTTTTTTTACTTTTGTTTCAATTTGACAGTTCACAAAGCTTATAAATTTTAATGTTTACTAATTTAATATAACAAAAGTGAAAATTATGAAAAAAATTAGCGGGACTAACAGCGACACCCATTCTATATCATTGTTGTGGAAAAATTTTTGTGAGTAATCTATACAAATATGTGAAAATGTAAAATAAACAAACACAAAATTGTAAACAAACATGGACGGACATATTCAGAAATTCCACAATTTGGAACAAATGACGTTGACGATATTTACCGCAGTTTTAATTGGAATTTTAATTAGAACTTTCTGGGACGAAATTGCACAAAAATGTTACACAATTTCAGTCCATTTGGAAGTTGGGGCTATTGGATTTTTTCCAAACAAAAATTGAACACACAATTCCACTTATATTCGAAGGTTTATTAATTAAAATGGAACATGTTCAGTATAGCTGATTAGCTATTTGTTTCTTGGCACCTGTTTATAAATATTACGAAAGTGAAATCAAGATAGAAAGCAATTGGAGCAACGCATTTCGCCGGCAATGGATTTTGGCAACTTATCATTCGCAATTAATTTTCTGTGGTTGTGTATTATTAATATATATATTAATATGTGTATTCAATAATTTTGACACTTAGGAAAATTTGCAGTCATATTTTGATACATTAAGTAACTTTTTTATAAATTTTTTGGCAATTTAATTTACAAAAAAATTACAATGAGTGAGGGCGGCCAGCTTAAAGGTAGCAAAAGATATTAAATAAATATTTTTAAAATAATAATTCTAACACCCCTGACAGCTCCACGACTAACACTGGCAAATCGGCCACGAAGTATTATAGAGAATCAGCTTTTTCGTCGTCAGCGAAGCCTCCATTTAGGTTCTTTGCAAAAACAAAATGCGATGCGATCAGAAGATGAACATTTTAATAAAGTAAGTGGAGGTGTCGTTTTTATTGATCTTTATAATTAGTGTGACTAATAATAAAATTGCAGACTTATGTTGTCATAATATTCTCCGAAAAGGCTAGGCTGCAAAAATGCCAAGATGTTGAGAAAATTGTGCAGGAGCTTGGAGTACGTACGACACTGGAAGTTGTAAGGTTTGTTATTACGTACAAATATTAAACATTGGAAAAAGCTTGAATTTTAAAATTTCTAGCTAAATTTTTAAACTTAAGCTAAAAGTGGAATAAGTTTGTATTCATCGATCTTCAGACTAATGCTCAAGTACACAAAATTGATTGCCTCCCAACATTCTATATGATTGTTAGAATATGTACTACATATTTTTTGTTAGTTAATTTCTCTGCTCTTTTATTGAATTATCGTTAAAGGATCTTAAATTCATTTTGAAATTCTTAAAAATGTTAATATAACTGAGCTACTGTGTGTAAACCGGGTATACAATGGGCTTGCTTTCGAAATTTTATAGTATTTTGATGCATTACTTAATATTTCTGAATAAATGGAAATAAGAAAACCACTTTAGAGTTATGCAGATTTTAGTTAGACTTAAGGAACATTTTCGGCATGCCATTCTATTCGGCGGTCAAACACAATTGAAGGAAGTGTTACTTATTCAAAGTCTCAATCAGAGCTGATATACAACATATTTATATTCGTTGCAAACACCCTGCTTAGAAATTGAAAAAAATCCAAATCCAAATTAAATTGAATTCATATAGTCAGGATAAACTGGAAAGAAAATTAAGTATTCTTTTATATAAAATCCATTCCAATTCCGAATCGGAGTATAAGAAAAATTCAAATAACTGTATTAAGAGTTTTTCGCATATTACGTTACTCAGTTATCTGACTTTTTCAACCTCTCCCCTTTCCTTGTAATACTATGTTACAAAACGTCAAGCCGACACCACCTAAAAGTACCGTAATTTCCACTTTAAATTCACTATCTTACAAAAACATACAGAGGCGACATTGACTTCCTAATCCCAAAAATAAATTTTTCGGAAAGATCAGCAATAAAAAATGTACATAATTTTAGTAAAATATGTGATCCAAACCAAAGCCTTGTAAAATATGGGGAGTTACTTCCTGATCCCATTGTGTCAACCTTCTTTATATGGCATTCAACAATTTTGTTGATGTATTATTTAAGAGCTTTGTTTCTATTCTTTTCCTACAGAGTGTGATTATAACTTTGAGTCTATGTACCGAGTGATATTAAATTCCTGTCGAAAACTTCGTTGAAATAATCATTTCAGCTCAACATTCTAATTTAATTCAGTTGAGATTTTTGCTGCTATAAGATTGCTATGCCTACTTCTTTGAAAAATTTCGATACGGACGGTACTTTTAACCTTCAATGAGCTTAATTATTTTACTGAGAAAATTGTTTCGATACAAAAAAGTGGATGTTTTGCTTCTATGCAATGTGCCATACTTGCTTGTCCAAGCGCATCCACTTTTTGTCCAATTGAAGCAAATATCATACCTGCGAATGTTTACATGGGGTTTTTCTAGTTCATGTACCTTGTTTATGATTGATGATTCCAATTCAGTTAGGAAAAGCTGAAACTTTCTCCTGAAGAGTTAATTTGAAGAAATTCTATGTTTCTAAGTCGTAATAAGGTCTTAAGATGGAGCTTAAGACAAAATCTTGTAAAAATTAAAAAACAATACTGAAAAATGATACTGTAGTTAAAATTGCAAAGGAAGAAAGAGTTAGACTGTATGGTCTTTAGAGTTATGTGTAATTTCTCTGCATCGACTTTGTCATAATATTGAAATGACCGCAAGACTACACATTAGAAATAAAAGTTTTTTTTATATTAAATTTTTGATTTTTTTTATATATAATCCGAAATATTTTTCCTTGCTTATTCAACCAAATAAAAACTTTTATCTAAGACTTAAAAAACTTTTACTTTCGACTTTTAAAAATTCAGTAAAAAAAACTTCAAAAAAAGCTTTTAACTGAGACTTTTGAAAATAAAAGTCAGCATTTTATTTTAACTAAAAGTCAATTGTCAGTGTTTAAAGTTAACATATATTGAAACTTTTTAGCAAAACTGAAAAATATATGTATTTATCTGCATCAACTGATACTCTGTTGCGATTTGCTGACGAAGCTGAACTTGAGAAAATGACCATTACTGGCAGCATGCAAAAGTTCAGCTATGAAAGTATTTCAGAATACCTCTTAAAAGATATGACTCCTGCGGATATTATACGCGACTGTGAGGCACCGGTGTTAATAAAAGATGCTGTTAAGCCGTCTATTATGTCTTATATACGTAAAGGAACCATTGAATATTTCTTTCCTCTGCATGATATAGTAAGTGTTTGAGTTACACATAACATATTTTATCAAATGATGTAATTAAGTCTACAATTTTAGGACTATCTGGACCATTTTACTTTTAAATTTAGTAGACCCAAGATGCCAATTGAAGAAATACGAAACTACTTTGGTTGTAGTATTGGGCTTTATTTTGCTTTTACGGAATTTTATACAAAAGCTTTGATATTCCCAACTGTATTTGGTCTACTACAATATATATTCAATCTTGACTTGTCTTTTGTTTGTGGATTCTTTGTTGTATGGACAACGGTGAGAAACTTAATTTAAGTTATAAAACAATAAAGGAAGTTTGGATTTGATCTTTTACTTTGCAGATTTTTCTAGAGTTATGGAAACGGAAATGCGCTGGACTCTCTTATCCCTGGGGTACCATCGAAATGAGTAGTCTCGATAAACCACGTACTGCTTATCGCGGTGTACTTAAACCGGATCCAGTTACTGGCAAAGATATCTTGCAATATCCTATTGTTTATACATATCTTCAAATGTATTGCGTTTCGTATCCTGCTGTATTACTTTGTGTTGTAGCGGCTGCATATTTTGCTTTGTATCAATTTCAAATTGAAGCTGAAGTATTGGCTGACTTTGGCGCTAATTCATGGCTATTGTATATTCCTGTTATTGTGCAATCAATTTTAATCGCTATATTCTCTTGGGCTTATGAAAAATTGGCTACATTTCTTACCAATCAAGAGAATCATCGTACGCGTTCGCAATATGATAGACATCGTGTTATGAAATTAATGATCTTTGAAATTGTAAATAATTTCTTTTCGTTGTTCTATATTGCGTTTGTGCTGCAAGATTTGAAACAGTTAAATTATCAACTTATGATGCAGTTGCTTATATTCCAAGTAAGATTTATCATACCAAAATATATACCTTGTTAACATAACCTTTTCTTCTTAATAATAATAGATTGTCTGCATTGCGCAAGAGATTGGCATACCACTTTTAGCAGTTATGCGTCAAAAATTTATCAAGTTTTTGCACAAAGAAATTGACGAAGAGAAAAAATTAATTATAACTGATTTAGAAAGATATGAACAGGTACTCTTTAGTCACATAAATACACATGAAACATTCTGAATATTTTTTTAATAAAAGCGAAAATTTTGGAAACACAAAATTCTCCGATTTTGTTGAAAACTTGCATGGCTCTACCTTAGAACAACACTTAAAAAAGTATTAGTTTTTAGCTTCAGGGCTTAGTTCCTGAGCTCTTGAAGCCAAAAACTGATATTTTGATTTATGAGCTAGTTAAAAAAAAAAAACTAACGCAAAACCATAAAACAACCATTTTAACGTACCTACTGTTAAGGGTACTTTAGTGAATTTCAATGAATTTATTAAAAAAAATGTTTAGAGTGTCTATAGGTACATATAAAAGTTACACTAAAACAAACATTTTACTATGTTATTTTTAATGTATGCGTATGTAAATTTTGTATAGTGTTTTTACGAAGCTGGGCTGGATCAATATCAATCTACCTATGAGGATTATTTACAAATGTGTATTCAGTTTGGTTATGTTGTTCTATTTGCTGCCGTAGCTCCCTTTGCTGCATTTGGCGCTTTAGTAAACAACCTGTTTGCAATGCATATTGATCTATTTAAAGTGAGTCTTAATATTATTTCATCGTTATTGTATGTACTTATTAATAAAACTATGTTTGTAGCTAAGTAATATTTTTAAACGTCCTTTCGCCAGGCGTACAAAAAACATTGGTGCATGGCAATCGGCATTTGAATTATTATCTGTAATGGCCATCTTAAGCAACTGCGGCTTACTTTATTTGCAGCCAAATGTGCAGTAAGTTTTTGGTTAAGTAAACATTTACATTTATTCTAGCGATTTCATTTAAATGTTTCATTTAGGCATTTTTTCACTCACATTTTTCCTACAATGCCAAATCTATCATTTGTTCTTTTTGAGCATTTACTCCTGGGACTGAAATTCGTTATACACAAGGCTATTCACGAACGTCCGCGTTGGGTACGCATTGCGCTGTTGAAAGCAGATTACGAGTCGTCACAAGCATACAAGTAAATGAAGTCTTTTAGTAGTTACAAACAAAAAATATTTTTTATTTACTTTACTGAGCTTATTGTTCAGTACGTTTAAGTGCAAAAACAACAAAAAAAATTACAAGCGCAAAATGCATTAGTTGTTGAGGATATCTCTAACACTTTATAAAGGAACAAAAAATGGACAACTAGCTGCATATACCAGTTTCAATCACCGCTACGTGATATCTTCAGTAAGCTTTGTTAGCCGAAGCTTAAGACTCTGAAAGCATACTATATTTTATTTCTTGCATTGATCAGTTAAGAATCATAGTAAAAATAAAATATAAAAAAAGTCCGCCAAAACGCTACATTCTTTCCACCTTTACATGCAATTGCTTTTTGTAACTCTTTTGATATTACACATTTCTTGACGAACGAAGTTGCAAGTGCTATATGTAAATCAGAGAATGAAAACAAACTCTATCGTGTGGTTCGATTTCGTTCTGTTCTATTAGCGTTAACTTTTTACTGCTGTTTTTGCACTAAAAGGTACTGGACAAAAAAACATTTTTTATTATTTTTAATATAAGTGTGAAAAATAGTTTCTTCATTCATTTGTGTAAACATATATTTATCGAAAAATCATAATTTAAACCTCAATATTTTGAAAATCAAGCGTTCTATAAGCTTTTTTTTATATTTTTATGACTTAACTTTAATAAAAATATTATATTTTTTTTTTGTGCAGAATCTTTAGACAATTTTATCTTGACTTTAATTTTGCTTATTATTGCAGAAAGTTTAAAGCAAATAAAAAAATGGATTGAAGCAGTGTACTAAGATGAAATCGAATCTCCGTTTGACTAAACTTTTAAAGTAGTCATCAGTAAGCCTAATATCCTATGGTGCATAAATTTATACATGGTATTATTTTAAAAGTGCCTTAAAGTGTGACCAAATAATTGTTGAAATTTTTATTGTATTTTAAATATACATTTATTACTAAAAAAAAAAAAGGAATTTATAACTTATATCAATAATTAAATTTTATAGGTTGTGCCTATCTATACCCTTTATATTGCTTAAATGCTAGAAATGCATCAATTCCGTGCAGTATACCAGCCGCATATCCCATGTACTGAAAAATATTTTAAAAATTTAAATGACGCAATTAAATAAAACGTTTATTAGTTAAGATATTGCTGTTAATGTTTTTGCTTACATATGCTGCTGTCATTGCAGGATACGCCCAAAATCCAGGACGTACTAAAAATTGTGGATGTAGCCAAACAACACATGCAAATCCCATGTAGCTGGCAGAACTAAAGTACATGCAGCAGGCGACGGCGTTGAAAAGCGTCTCCTAGATAAATGAAAGATTAATGGCAGTTATTTAAAAGGATTCAATTCACTTTATCAAAGAATGTAACCGTTCACGGGAGAAGCGACCTTCTTTCAATTTTCTCGAAACTCAATTATTAAAAAATTTTACTTGCTCCGAAAAACAAATCACTGCCTATGTTTTTACGATTATGCGAGTATTTTCGATCATATATTGAAATATATTTCATTAAATTTGTGATTTTTCGTATGTTTGGTAGTAACCCGGAAATGCTGATTTTATAAGATAAGAAAAATAAGGTAGTTTTTCGCATGGACGGTTACAGTAATATTACGAGCATGTAGTAAATTAGTTTGGTTCTTTACTTTCGAATTGTATGGAAGAAGACATGAAATTTTTCTAAGTTAAAAAAATAAACTAAGTAAGCGCGAAATCTTAGAAGTATATAATGATAAATACAATATATACTGAATAAGATGCCCGAAGGAAAATGAAATTCTCCATACAAAAAGGTCACTTCATTTTATCTCTGAACAAAAAGCTGTAAAACATACCACCATAGTGATGAAATTAATTCTATACCATCTATTTTTGTATGGAAAACTTTAGTTCTCACAGGCTCATTATATAAAGTGCTGCATACATTTTTCATCTTATTTTATAGAAATTTAAGGGGCATCATGAAAGAAATTTCGAAGCTGCATAATAAAGAGCCACCCTATTGTATCTATGTAAATGTGTATATACTTACAAATAACGATTGTCTTATCAAACTAAATGATTTTTCTGAAAAACAATAACAAATCATTAGTATCACAGTTGTCGTAAAACAGTATGCCGTTGTTGTTAGAAAACTGGTCAACGCTTGTCCAATTGTATCTGCTGCCGGTACTCCATAACGTATAAGAAGACCTTCACAGAGTGTTGCTAAGCCAATTTGTAGTAGCTTCAAGAGCCCAGCACGTGAGGAGGCGAAACCAAAATTTATGCACGTGCAGATGCGACAGCAGCAAATGTTTATTCCAAAACTATGATTCACGCCACGCACGCCAAAGGAAGCCATTGCTAATTCTTTTGTAAGTCCTTTTACGTTTATTTTTATATCCACTTTCTAGGTATCTCCAATTGCAACTGAATAGCTTGGAAAAATGCGACTCCGAAGGAAGTGTACAAATCGCTGCGTGTGGAAGAAAATGATGCATAGACTGGGGCGTTATAAATAGTTTTTGAGTTTATTCGTAAAGATGAAAATGCGTTTCTTACTTGTCTTGTCGTTCATGACCTCGGTTCTTTGCTCTTATTTTATTATTCATGCAACATACGAGTATGGGTGTGCATTTCCTTTGTCTACAAACATTTTAGTTTTAAATAGATTTTTTCCTTTTAATGATGTGTTACATTGCAAAAGACAATTTGAGTATTCTTTCCTTGGGTCAATAACCCACAAAATTGTGTATGAATATTGAACTACGGTATCTTAGAAACTGAACAAATTAAAAACATAATTGATAAAAATCCTAGATCCCAATTATTTAATTATATCTTCATGGTCCGGACAGCTTTCACTTTAAGAATGTGAGAAACAATCCTGAAATTGTATAGGAAATTGAAATATAGTTTTTAGTAATAAAACATATCTTTCGAAAATGTATAATGACGCACAGGTCAAGATTTCTGAAAACATGAATCAATTTTGCACGGTTGGTTTGACTGCTAGAACATATTATTGAATCGTTTGCTTTAAGTGATGTGTATCCTGTTTGAAAAGTTTTTTTTTGGACCACACAAAAAAAAAATTTGTCAATTTGTGCTATGCTGTAATCAAAGTTTCATAAAAATTATTTCTACGTTTCCAACAATACCTAACTGATTTGAAAAGTCTTTGATAGTACGTACTATAATTTTTGTGTGCAACGTAGTGTCCTCTTTTTATGTATAAATAAATAACTAAACAAAAGCTTATTCACAAAACAAATTAGTTTTGGTAATTAAGTAATCGGTAATCGCCGGCTTTTTATTTGTATTAAATTATATACCAAATAATACTTTCATTTATCATTTCTTCTTTTGAGGTATGACTCGTCCCAAGGTAGAGCACAGTGCGAGTAAGCTGCATTTATAATGTGGCATATGCCTGCTATAAGACCCAGAATTGACATTAAACTAATTGTGACTTGGGCTTCATTGCCGCAAATCGTCAGTGAGCTGAATAGTATGATCATGCCGACTATGCACATAGTACCCATGGCGAGATTATACATTGTTGACTGAAATAAACATGATATTGAATGCTAGATATGTACAAGAAATGACAAATCTTACCATTGGATGCTTGCATATAAGCGGTAGTGCAAATATACTAATCATATAACAAATATTTGGAATTATTGGACAAGCGGTAAACATGAGGTACACTGCAACTGCACTAGAAATTTCATTCGCCGCAATACAGATTGAATCAGTTAGCCCAAAAATAATATAAGCTGAGACGCATTCAAGCACCTGGGAAATAAAAAAGAAAGCTTATAATTTCTTTGGAAAATAATAGGAACCGTGCTCAAATCGGGAGCAGCAAAATATATTAAAATCCTATCCGTTTTGAAAAAAAAATTTTTTCGTATAAATACGAATCCTACGTACATATGCTTAAAAAATTAATTTCCTACGCTGAACCTGAATCTGATATCCGTAATAATAGCGGGGTAGGGGGGAAAGGGTAAACCCTCTCTCGGACGATGAAAAAGTCTGAAATGTTCGAACGTCATAGATATTTAGTTTGTTCATTTTGCATTAATAAAAAATATATACAAATTTTGTGATTATTTTATTCAATGAAATCATTTTTATTAGTGAAATTCTCAAATAAATTTTATATCTTTATAGTGGTTTCTTATTGGGACACCCTATAAATTCAAATTTAATCTAAGCTGCTGCCGTGACGGCAACGTCAGGTTGAACGGGGACAGAAATCCGTAGCATTGCGCATATCTTGATGTTGAACATATGGCGAGTATACTGGTGAGTAAGAAAGCAAATCCTTACTCGAGTAAATTTGCTGAGGACAATCAGATTAGTGTAGAATTTTGATATTTCTCGACATTTTTCACATTACAACCCCCAAGCAGTACCAGCAGTCGTAACCGATAAATAAATTTATGTCGGAATCAACAAAGCGAAAATCACCTTAACTCAGCTTCGTAAGGACTGGAACTTTTCGTTCCTGTTTACTGTGGTTACCAAACAATTAGGTCTAGAGCTCGCCATGTCTCCATACTGTCTCTCTAAATCATTATGATTGCAATTGAGCCAGAAAAAGACCATCAAGAAAATCAATAATAGGATATCCCGCATTCATGGAGATATTCTAATCGGGAACTGTTAAAAGAAGCGGGTAGTAGCTGGAAAAACAAATAAATTCTGACAAATGACGTGATTGAGACACAAAGACAATTATACTCTCAAAGCATTGCTAGTGACTTGTGAGAGGCCATGATTGAAACTGCTCAGATTATGTCGCATAATTTTCCGTAATCTTGATATTCACATGAAGCCAGATAGAAACATTTTTCACTTGGCAGACGAGAAAATATTCGAGCAATTCAACAATAGCTAAAAAAATTTGATTTCAGTAAAAAATGTGGTTTTACTGAAAAATTTTAAAACTTTTTAACTTGGTGTGCAGGTTTTTCAGACGAAGGATACGTTCGATGTTTTTCTCCACATCGACTAAGGCATAGTTTTTGAGTATGTACGGTAAACGGCAATCAGATACAACTTAATTTATCTTACGTCCTGACCCTAAATCAAACATTTTCGCAAAGTTTTACCTTTAGATCAATTTTACAACACGAAAACCTTTTATTTATTTTGCTAGTTAGTTTTATAAAAAATGCATCACTTACCGTAGCAATACAATATAATATGAGCACTGGTATTCTTGTAGCTATTGGATTGTCTCCCATGATTACAAATGTAACATTTGTCTGTTTTTATGCCTTTGTTATAATAAAAATTAAAAAGTTTATTTGACACAAGAAATGTATAATTGCACAAGTTAACAAAATTTTTGTTTTGAAAAAGTACTTCAAATGAAAGGACTGTTTGATTTTTGGAACATATTGAATATATTTCTACTCTGAATACCGTGTCTACCCAGCGCTCAGAATGCTAAATCTGAAGAATATACCAAATCTGGTAACTATAACTCAAAAAAATCTTTGTTTTATTTCAAAAAACTGTACAAATTGATTTGTGCTTTTCACATTGGTAATCAGAACTCAAACTAAAACAGATGAATGAACAAATATTTCATTATTCACGACGTTTAACGTAAGACTCTCTCCACGGTAGTGTAATGTGAATATAAATAGCATTTATTATATGAAGTAATCCAGCTATGAGACCTTGCATACAATATGTTCTAATTTTTGTTTGATCTTCGTTGCCGCACATCGTCAGTGAGGACACGAGCACTAAGCCACCGACTATGCACATAGTACCCATAGCAGCATTATACACTATTGACTGGAATATATATGTGATATTAATTGCAATATAAAAAATAAATGACAGATCTTACCAATGGATCTCTGCATAAGCGCGGCAGTAGAAAAATTCCAATTACATAACAAGCATTGGGAACTATTGGGCAAATGGTAAAAATAAGGTACACTGCAACAGCGCTAGAAATTTCATGGGCATGAATACAGATTGATTTATCGTCAATTAATTCAAAAATATCTTCAACTGAGTAATATTCCAATAACTATTAATGAAAAAAAAATATATTAATTTATTATCATCATAATATCTACTCATGTGCTCTTATTTTTATTCGAGGAATAGAATCAATGAAAAAAATCACCTCGAAATAGAGAGAGCAAACTACTTTTTTTTATAAACTCTTTGCAACTGTGATTAAAATTGCTATAATTCGAAATTTGCTTTAGAATCGTCTTAAATTTGGGTAATCGCGAGTATGCGTTGATCCACATAGCAAATAATACAAAGCTTTGAAATCGAGTTTGATTTCTCCTCATTGCCGTGATGCCTTTGAATTTAACTTTGAGTTTTTCACTCTTGATCTAAAGTATCTAATAAAGCTTTCGAGATATTCCAGCTTTGGTTGGTGAATGGGAATGTTTGTCATTCATATGTCATCATATTTACACATATAGAAGGATGGATGGATTATCCATGGTAGTTTTGGTATTCAAATATTTAAGGAGCAACAGAATTTTTAGCTACTTGGCCAGCTGAGCGTGACATTCTATGTAAATCCGCTTTATTCAGAGAATTATTTAAGACAACGCTCCGAATTAGTTCACGGATACTAGGAGTGTTTAATATAAGCGCTAGACAAAAATGAGAGAACTTTAAGGCATCGATTGACTGAAGAATAAGCTAGAAAACATTATACTGAAAGTGCTAGTAGGTAACTAAGTGTTGTCAAATTTAACGTGAAAACATTTGGTATATCAAGCAAATAATAAACAAAGAGTGAACTAGTATGAAAGAAATGGGCGTGGCACCTCACATTCAAACAAAAAACTTAAAATACTTTACTGAGCGAACTCTGGAAGTAAATGTTACAAATCTGGTATGACACTTAGTGATAAAATCTAGCAATAAAAAAGTCAACGAGTTAAGGCTTATGGGCGTGGTAATTTCATGAGACTTTCGTATGGCTTTTGAAAGCATTCACAAAATGACAGGGGAAACAAATTCATGCAAGGTCGGTGATTTAAGAACAAAAGCGGACACAAAAGCGAATACATTGAAAAGAGCATTTTGCGTAAGCCATCAACCGCTCATCTCCACCCATTTCTAATAACAATACTCCGTTTCCTAAGAGAAGACCAAAATTATTGTCCTCGTGCTCGCTTACATTAACATAGATCACACAGGTTTCCGAAGTTTTGAAAACCGCCCCTAAGTACCCTGTTCCAATCCAAATCTTCAGTCTACTCAACTAACCGAGAGCTACATACGTACTTAATATTGAGCTATTGCAACAACAACTTACCGTAGCAACGACATAAATAACGATCACTGGCAATCTCAGCAATAGTCCCAATATATAATCGCATATGCAACCAGCGCAGCTCATGACTTAAATTGTATTTATTTATTTTCCTAAATTTTCTTATTTTGTTAGAATTAAAATTAAAATGTTTATTTGACATAAAAAACATGCAATTACACGAGTGAACAAAATATTCGTTGTGAAACAGTGTTTCAAATTAAATGGTGTCCATTATTACCTCAAAAAATGTGACGCAAAAGTCATCATCTTAGTGGAAAGTGGTCTCGCTGATTTCTTGCAAGAATGCAGAATAATCGTGTCAAGGTTTTCGACAAATATTTGGTCTGTGGCTTGACTCAACGTGAATTTCTGTGTGTTTTCGCTGGTTTGTGGCATAAACAGGGTAATTAAAACGGCGTGTAGTCACTTGCTTCCGGAAGGCTGAGCAATTACAGACGGAGCAGTTATAGACTTAGACTGCCCCGGAGCAGCCATTTGGTTGAGAATATCGCTGCTCCGGCTCCGAAAGTCAACCAATCTTCTGATCTTTACAATGAATTTCAGTGAAAGACTTGAAGTTTGCATAAAGTGGAAGCAGTACATCAGCTAAATTACACCCAAGGCCTTTCAAGCTTCGATCGCAATGAAGATGGTATGCTGATACGTGAATATGCTAAAGCTGATACTGTGACTGCTGATCACTACAATACCATGATCGGTACAACTGCACATATAGCAAGAGAGACAGTACACCCTCTTAAGTAAGCGTTTTTTTGCCGCCTGATCTCTAATTTTTGCAATTTGCGCTGGCAGGTAAGATTACCTAATTTAACCACTTTGAAGTTATTTAACTACCAAGGACATTGTTGAAGCGGTAATATCTAAATAGTTTGAAATTGTTGAAACATTTTTTTCAATGATAACAAATCGAGTCCAATTTTGTACCAGAAGTCAAAAATTGTGGTCTTTATAAATAAAAACTAAAATATGTATTAAAAAATGGTAACCTATGACTATACCGCAGGCGGCTGAAAACCAGTTGAAATTTTCATAGTTTTTTTTTCAATGTGTGCAAAGTTTGCTTATTTAAAAGCGCCTCTTAACCTCTAAAATAAGCTCCAGTACATTTTTCAATTTTCGATCATCAGGCTCTACTGTGTCCCCTATTTTTGATATATTATTATTAGAAGTATTCTAACAGACTTTATTCTAGAGTCGGTAATGTAGAAAAATTAACTATTTTTAATAATTAATTCATTTATTTTTCATAACTTTTTGAATGGATAAACTTATGCCCAAATGATTTATAGTGAGCCATCAACTACGTAGTTCGGTGTAAATAAAAAATATCAGCAAAATCGGAGTGCTTAATAAAACATTTCGCAAAAAAATATGTTGCAATAGCAAAAGTTGCACGATCTAATTAGCAATCAATGCGATTGTTAAATAAAAAAGTCCGCATTTTAATTATAGTACATACTATGTTATGAAGCTCTGACTAAAGTATGATATGATCGGTCAAATTGTTCTTAACACGTCATGTTATGCAATCTATAATTGTAGTTTTATACTAAATGGCATCTGCTTATAATAAGTTGATTATTAGCACGAAATGTGCTCCCATTAAGCATAGGACATATTGAAATAGTTATGGAACGAAATAACTAATAAAAAAAGGTGTTAAAATATTGCAGGACATGGTTTGTTTTTAGCGAAACAAAAATTTAATGAAGCAACCCATCGGATTTTTTTTTTGGACTGTAGTTACTACAAAGCAATTTGAAGCAAAATTGTGATTTTTATGGAGCAGTAAATGGCCTACAATGAATTTTTTAAAATAAGTAAATTTAATGAAAGCAATTTTTGTCACCTCATTTTAAAGTTATTTTTAGCACTATAATTTTTGCTCAGAAACCAAATTGTTCCCTTTCGTCATCTTGATCAAAAGTTTATTGATAGGTAGTTTTAGAGATAGAACGGGTAAAATGTCAATGAAACCTCCAAATCGAGTATCAGTAAAATTTAAAATGCTATCATTGCAGTGGCGTCAATTGGGTAGGGCTGGGGAGGGCATTGGCCCCGAAAGATATGACACTAGTTATTATTAATTTCATCAATGCAATAAAACCATCTAATAGTAGTGGAATTAAAATTTTCGCCCCACCCCAGGTTTTGGTGAAGTGACGTCACTGTATCATTTGCATTCATTAATGTTTTTTCAAATTTGTCTATATATTTTTTGACGCTGAGTTCGATCTTGTTCTTAATTTTTTCTATCACGTCCAGTTTTTGAGATAAATAGGGTTAAAAGTCATCGATTTTGGCTATTTCGTGCATGTTTACCTAGGACAGTAATTAGTTTGCAGTGTTTCTGATTACACAAAGGTGATGCACAAAATTATATAGAAAATAATAAAAACAATTTATAAAAAATTTATGTTTCATGCTATTTCGTATTTTTGTGAAAAAACTGGTTTTTTATTTTTTTTTTCTTAAGCGTCAATTAACGTCGAAAGCCGAAAATATGAAACGTTTAATGGAATGGATTAAAGGTCTGCATGAGTGCACTCGAAGCAACCATCAAGCCATTCGCCACATTGCTAATCCATCGAGCCCTTGTGCACGAAAACCACAAATCAAATCCAAACAAATCGAAACACCAAGCAGTAGAGGTGAATGCTGCAATTGCAAATAAATCACAAATCAAATGTTCTACAAGTTCAAGCACTCGTATTTCATTGAATTCAGAAGTTTATTTCGAGTGCACTCATGCAGACCTCTGGAATGGATTTCTTTCTTCATGGTAATAATGATTAAAACTTTTAATAAATTTATGGTTCTTATAAAATATTAGATGCCATTGCACATTGACCACAAATTGGAACGATATTTCAACAGACGTTAAAATTAAAAGATTTCGAAGTATAAACTTATTTAGTAGCTGCATTAAGAAGAGTCAGACGGAAAATCCATCAAATTCTTTTTTTTTCTCATATAATTAGAATCAGCCTATATAGTCTTTTGCTAAAGCTCAATATTATAAGTTATATACATACATTATACTAAAATGTTCTGAAATAGAAAGTGATTGAACTTACTGCTTTGAAAAAGAAAATAAAAGAAAAATTTCTGAGATGGAACATTTTGAATTTTAATCGTATGAGAATCATGAGAATTATTAAATGAAATTTCTTAAATGGAATAGATTTTGACCAATATATCTGAAAGGAATAATATTTAAGGTTAAATATGACATAACGAATGGAATTCGAAAAAGAAACTATTTTAAAATTGAGAACATTTACTATATATGTATATATAATATTTATTTATTGTTTAACACAAAGAAACCCCCCAAATATTTTTGATATTCTTTGAAAATTTATTGATAAGTAAAGACAGATGTTTAAAAAGGCGAAAACAAATACATACATACATACGTAGTACATATGTAAAGAATTATGTAGAAAACATTTTTTTAAAAATTTCAGATATGACGTATTTTACTTTGATATTGCGTCATATTTTGTAGGTGTACAAATGCCATTCTTGATAGTAAGACCAGTTGCTTGATATATTTTGCAAATAAAATTTAAATTACATTTTTCAACGTAAATAGGGATTGGTTTTAAATGCAAAACAAATCAATTGAATTTTTAATTTAAATAATATGCTAATTACAAAAAGCAGAATTCATATCTATGTAGATAAAAGTTGATGTTATATAATTTCAATATTGCGATGTTAACTTTAAGCATATTACAAAACCAGATACATACATGCATTACGTTATGATGCACATAGCACCAACCATAGAATACCAACTAGATGTTAATGATAATCGTTAAAACGTTACCGGTAAATAAATTGATGCATGCATGCCGGTTGCGGTCAATAATCTTAGGAAATTTATGAATTATTACAGCACATCATTTGTTTGCTATCGATCGCGATCGTGTATAATGAATGTTATGTCACGATATATACACGTGATCAGTTGCGTTATATCGTTCTAAAAGCGGGTGTGGTATTCGTTGAGTCGCGCGGGGGTGGAGGTTCGAAAATGATATTATTTTTAAATTGGTGATTGGTAGTCTTACAAAATTATGATTATGAAAAAGTTATGTAGGCTATCTGCAATAAATTTCTCAGTGGTTATTGTGTACATAAAGAAACGTTTATTTCGTCAGTAGTTAAGGCTAACACATTTGTCCTTAGGCCCTTATAGCTAACTTGAGCATTTAGTTAGTTTAGTTCTGTATCAACCAATCACCGCGCGATATGTTTGACAGCTTGCGAGGTTGATACCTTCATCATCGCGCGAAGCCTTTAACTTACATTCACCCTCATCGATTCTGTTCCGAATTTAAAATCCCTATTTGATACATTTTTTTGTCCAGCTCTCATATAGGTTATCGTCGTGGCAGCCTTGTTTGCAAGAACCAATCGAAACATCGAATTCAATCAGGGCAGCCACGACAATAACTGCAGCGCCAACTTGACAAACAATTTATCAAATAGGAGGGACCCTAAATTCGGAACAGAATCGACGCGAGTTAGATTACGATGAAAAAATGTGCAAAAACTTCCCGTTGAATTCCACATGGGGAAGTCTCACACGTATGAAGTTCGAAACACACGCAACAGGTCTTCTGGCGCCCTTGCACATGATACAGGATGCCAATCTTCATTGTGAGTCATTGGGACTTCTTTGTTTTTGTCTTTGACCAAACTAATTTCAATTGTAGTTATATTTATTTTATTTACTCTACTGACAAATTACATAAAATTAATATTTTCTTTTAAACCTTAATAACTCTCTCATATTGGGTATTCCTTGGCGATTATCAATGAATTTCATTAGTTAACAAATTAGTGGCTTAGTTTCTACTTTATGCAATACGATTACTTGCAGTATTGCGTCTCAAGCGATATATGTAAGTAGTTGATATATACCACGGTTTAATTATATTACTAATAGGTATTAACAATTTTTTGATGTGTGTTTCGTATATACCACCGAATAGCACGGATATTCTATACGCTGCTCACATTGAAAATATTATTCATATAGTTTTAAATAATAATGATAATCATATTTGTATTCTAGGCGATTTTAACTTAAGTAAAGTTGATTGGTCTTCTTTATCAAATAGTGTTTCATTAATGCCATCGAATATAAATCAACCTCATGAAATCAATCTAATTGATTCGTTTTTTGAAATTGACTTAGCTCAAATTAATAATTTTTTTAACAAACTTGGCAGGTTGCTTGATTTAATTTTTATCAGCAAAATATTAAATATACTTTGGAGCAATGTATGTTTCCAATTTCAACGCCTGACATGCATCATTTGCCTCTAGTCATGGGTATCAAATTCTATAAATTTATTAAAATTGATAAAGTGGCTAATCATGAAGTAACATGTAATTTTAATTTGTGCAATTTTGATTTTTTGAATAATATTTTTGATGATATTGATTGGAATTCTCTTTTTGATGGCGAGGACACGTCAACTTGTTTTGACTTATTTTTGAACTCGATTCATACTATTTTTAAAAACAATGTTCCTCCTTTGCACAAAAGAATCCTTGGTATACGAAAGGTTTAAAGAAATTGAAAAATTTGAGAAACAAATTTTATTAATGGCAACATTGACTGTAATGTTCTTTTGGAAAAAATCAGCATAAATATACCTGCAAGGCATTTACGTAGTACCAGTTTCTTTTATGTTAAGGTTCATAGAACCAATTATGGCCTGAACGAGCCATTAAATAGAGCTTTAATTGAGTTCAATAAAATTTGTTCAAATAATGGCTTAGACTTTTGCTTAAATAAAGTTACTTTTAAGAATAATATAATGAATTGTTATCCTTCATAATTATTTTTATTTGTTATTATTTAGTCTTTAAATTATGTTTTTTAGATTCTTATGCTAGTCTGTAAGGATCTTGTGTCCATAGACGTAAATAAAAAAAAAAAAAAAAATTCAACCATAATATATACTATGTATGAATACGGCTGAATTTCTGGTAAATACTTGAAGAGATATTTTTTTTAATTTTGGTCAATAAGTTTTTTTAAATTTTTTCATTTTGGAGCATAAAATGTTGGCATGGGTCACGTTGTTGGGCCGCTGTGGTCAAATAATGTCCTTTGATTTAAACCATAGCTGTAAAAATGTACGGTATCAAAAGAAGGCGGTATAAAAGTAAAGTGGGCTTGGCATTTGCCACCTGGTAATTAAGAAATTATAGGTTTTGCAGTTGAACCAGCAATATTGGTATGACTCATACATATGTACATAGCTTACAAACATGGAAGATATCTTTCACTATGTTATAATGTTAACAAGATATAGAAACAAATTAGTTCGTACATCATGTAAAACAAAAATTCTTAAGTGTTTCTTGTGAAAATATTTGCAATCAATAAAATAAATGGAATTTTACACATTGGACAAAATTGTGTAAATAGTTGTGTTATTGATTCAAAGTTAATATTGAGTCATTAAGTTTTCTTTGTACAACTAATATATAATAATGATATTGTTTCAATATTGACACTTCTAACATTAGGTTCGGCTGTTCTATGTACTAGTGGTCGTTCGAAAGTTTATAGTTTTTTCCTCGAAAATTATAGCCCAAATCGAATAATAAATGAAGTAAAAAGTTGTGGAACAGATTAAAAAATCAGCTACTTAAGCGGAAGCTAAAATTGCACACGAAACTTTTTCATTTATATAGAAATCTTGCTCTTAAAGGATTCGTGGCTATACGGATTTGTTGGAAATGTAGAGATATATGAATGATTGGGTGTAATTTACGTAAAAATTGCAATAACTTGGGAATTAATATATTCGCAACAATATGGTTTTCATTTGAAAGGTAATTAAAAAAGCTTTCAAGTTTAATTATTTTCATGCTATAAAAATTTTTTGAAAATTCTGGCAATTTTCTAAATTAACGCTTCAAAACAAGTTTTTATGATATATATTTGTATTTGTTTTTTTGAAAAAAATTATATATAGCAATATAATAAAAACTTTTTCAGTTTTTGCTATCAAGTATATAAAAATATATTAAGTCTCAAATTATAAAATCTTTAAAATTAAATGGCATCGAATGGGTTAAGTTAAAACAGCATTAAAGAACAAGCAAAACTTAAATAACAATTTTTTCTTCTGATGAGAAAATGCTCAAAGAGCTTTCATATTTATGTTATACCCTACACACAGAGTACATTCACTTTGTTATGTCATTTGTAACGCATTGAATGGGGGCGTGGCATGTAAAAAAACGATTATGGGAAAACCAAGGGATATGTTTAAAAAAGTATTGAAACACAGCAAGCATTTTCAGCCAAAGCTAACGAGATTGGAATTGGTCGAAATCAGATCATGAACACAATTTTTGTCATTATTTTAAACCGAAATGGGCCTATTTTTATAACAGCGTGTGCCATTTCTCAAGAAAAAAAAACTTAATGCATTATGCTGTAAGAGTTTCTTAAGTTAACGCACCCAAATTTCACAATAATAATTACCAGTTGCTTCAGGCAAGTACTAGATAAAAAGTGAGCAGATTTTGAAAAAGAGGGCGTTGCACATCTCATGCAAGCAAAAATTGAACATCGCTATACTAAGTCAATGTAAGAAAATAAGAAGGTCGCTTGGCGTAAACACCGCACTTTTATTTAAAAATTTAAGATTTAAGAATTTTACCTGTTAATGCGCTGTAGGGTATTTAATTGTTGACGCGGCCTAAGATAACACCCTAACTGTTTTAATTTTTGTGTTTTTCATTTGCGAGCATTTTGAAAAACTGCAATAGAAAATCAAATAAAAACGAGCATAGAGAAAAGAAGCACAATTCTGTGATCAAGAATTCATATTTATTGAAAAACGCGTGAAAGATACGTTTGCGACTTTGAAAATAATACGCGTGTTGTAACAAAACTGAAAAAAAAAAATTAAAAAATAAAAATCGCACATATGTTTAAATAAACCAAATTTCTATAACTTTGCTAAAGAAAAAAGAAAAAAAAAAAAACTCGTGTAAAAAATAAGGACAACAATCTCTCATTTGCGTATAGTGGGCTATTTTTAAAAAAGTTTTGTTTTTCTCTGTTTTCAAAACAAACAAAAATATAAACGAAATTCATAGACGTACTAAAGTACAAACATCTCGTAAATAAATATATTTTCTATTAAAACAAAAACAAAAAATGTTTTTTGAAAATACTTAAAAATAATTAAAATAAATACTTTTGTGCACGCTTAAGTAAATAGTGGCATTAAATATTTTTTGAAAATTTTCATAACGCATAATCAATACAAATTATTTCATATATTAAACAAGGTACGTACTTCACTTCACTTATAATGGATAGACTTCCGAACACCTAAAACTGCTGCTTCAGCTCAAATTTTGATGGACGATTTTTTCTTTTGTATACAAAGTTATCGCTCAGAAACTTTGGCGAATCGCGCTAGTACTTAGTTGGATGTACAGACATTTGGAAAATTAAATAATCCCTTATGCATTATCGATTTCTTAATATGAAAGTAGCTATGTTATTTTATCCAAAGCAAACGAAACTCGCTGTTCCTTGAGCTTCAAAGTATTATATGTCATAAATTATGAACATATTACTCTATGCTTCCGTTTGATACTACTTTCTGGAATACCCTGCATATACCATCTTTCCAACTAAATAACATTGCTCTTTATGTTATGACAGGAGTAAGAAGTAAAGGGTTAATTGCCTTTCAATTATTTTAATTAATTACATTCATCAAATGTTACTTTTATTGAACCTCAAGATATATGGTATGGTATGTATGCATATGAACGATTAAAGCAGCAATAAATTATTTCGTCAGAGTTTAAACAAAATTTCAAATTAAATGTGAAAGGAAGAGGAACTTGTTTTAATTAAGATGTTTAAATAAATGTTAAATAACGTTAAGACTTTTAAGTAAAAAACTCATGCATCTTTGAAGATTAACTTTTCAAACTTTTTTTATTACTTATAATAAATTCAATTTTTTTTTTAATTTTTTGTTTTAATTATGGTTTAATTCATGTAGAACTTTTTAAAAAACACCGCACGATATTAAAAAAAACTGATAAATGATCGCGTATAGGTCGGGAAAAAACAGAAAAAGCATCCAAAATAAATGGCAAAATGAATCAATAATAATTCATTTTTTATATGTTACTTTTCAACATTCTGAGTCCTGAGTCTTTCTCCATGCGAGTTATGCCAAAGCGCAGATCGACAAGTTTTCCTAGCGTCTTTCCTGATCGTGTGGCCTTTTCATTGTTAGCGTTCTTTTCATAATCTCAGTTGAAATGCAGTTCCATACAATTCATCTCAATAAATTTTGTATTAGAGGTCTGCATGAGTGCACTCGAAACGACCATCAAGACACTTGCCACATTGCGAGTACGTCGAGCGTTTGTGCACAAAAGCCACAAATTAAATCAAAACAAAACGAAACACCAAGCAGGTGAAGTGAGTGCTGCACTTGCAAATAAATCACAAATAAAATGTTCTACAAGTTCAAGCACTCGAAGTTTATTGCATTCAGAAGTTTATATGATGATCATTCCGAGTGCACTCATGCAGATCTCTAGTTTGTATTCGTTTCGTCAGTATGCTTGTGAGGAACACTATGTAGAGTTGTAGAAAGAAACTTCTCGCTTTGTTGATTCTCTCAGCACTGATAATGTATCAAAACGATGTATTGGTGCTTATGCTGTTCTCGTGTGTGTTAAAATTTGGGGAAAGCTTTCTTGTTGATATTAATTCTGTTTTTAATACGAAGTTCAACAGTGACTATCTCGTTGCTGAGCCGTGTAAGATTTTTTTAACATATTTTAACAAGCTCTTTTGTTATCGCTGTGGCTGTGTTTAACATCTCTATAGAGTTTTGTATAACGCTGCTATAGGCCGGCTTTAGTTTGACGGATTCAGTGGTTAACAGGCTAGACTTCAACTTTCAATATCTTGTCCATTTGATTCAGGGCGCTATCGCTTATTTCTTACCGACCACAGTATTGTAAGCAAAAACGTGAAACAAGCTCTACAGATTTGTTCTTATATGGATAGTAACATCTGGTGGCCTAAGAACGAGAGCATTACTTTTAATAAATGCGTTGAAAGTATTTTAAGTGTCTTGTTGTTTGAATTGTGTTAAAAAGATAGACACTGTTGTTGGGTTACTGGACATAGGATTAAAAATCTTGACTGTTCTTCTATTAATTTTTTTACGGAAAACTTTATATAAAATGAATGTAAAATTTTGTTTATCTTAAAAGATAGTTTAAGAAATAATGAACAAGGCCTGTCATCTTTTATTTAAAAACAAAATTATAGAGCAGGGGCAAAAGGAAACCAATATATACATATAGTAGAGATATATATGGTTGGGCATTTTTCTACTCCTGTTTGCTATGTCTCATTTTCTTGTGTTAATATAGGTATGTTTATTGAAACAAACAAAGTTTTTTCTATCATTCTCTTCTCAAAAACTCGAGAAAGCACAATTTCGCAGAGGCATTTATGGTGAAAATGGCATGAAATTAAAAAGAAAATTATGGATGTTCCCCAAATTTCTGAGGTGGCGAATTTTTGAATAAATTAAAGTGCCATCATTTGTTTATGAAAGCTCGCATAATCCCAGCAGGCAATTGAGCAAGGCCTTCCCCAGAGAAGGCCTGCTAGCACTGCTCCGATTGTAAGAGGCCTTTTGAAAACTAAATTTTCATGTAAATAACAAAAAAATTTTTTTTTTTTTACCATGATTTTTGTTTTTATTTTCAATCTGACAATATTAACAATAAGTAAATTTTATAAGTAGTGAATTTTTAATTAGCAGAATAGTTACACTCCATTGAGTGTATACTCATGAAATGCTATTATGTACTGCTATAAGGCCTTCCCATAGCAGCAGTGCTATAAGGCCTCATAACAGAAGGCAAAAAAGAAGGACTTCATGTATTTTTTTACTAAATGTATTGCAGTGTTTTATGATTCGACATTACTTTTTTGTCATTGCATTGTACTTATACGACATCGAAAGTAGATAATCGGTTACAAGTACGGAACAGTGTGCATGTTGCTAGGCTGGTCTTCTGTTTCATTTTAAGTTAAAGTGGTAGAGTGTTGCGCATTCAATGTCAAATTATAAATTAAGAAAACGTCACAAAAAATAAACATTAAAAATATGAACGTAAGGGAGGTTGACGCAGATAAAAAAAACATTTAACTAAGAGTCTCACGACGTATTAAGATTTAATTTTTTCAAAGTACTTCTATGACCCCTTCTACGGTAAGCGCTCTTAGAAGGGCTCTTGACGCAAGTGATGTAGGAAGACCTGCTCGAAGAGTACTTCTATCAGGCCTGCTAAATGAGGCCTTACTTATCGGGACGTTTCATATAAAAAAGAAAGTAAGTTTGAAAGGAGGTGGTAAGGCCTTAATCTTACCAGGTAAGGCCTGCTAGAAGGCCTGCAAGCTCCTGCCCTTGCCTACTGGGATAGTGTGGTGCTATAATGACCTACACGTGATCTGTTATAAAAACACAAAGTGAATTATGAAATTCACTAAATTTATTATATGAACTAATTGAGCATTTTAATGAAATAAATTAAACCAAATAGCATTTCTATTTTTTATCAAACTTGCAAATCTTTCACAATGCTGAATAAATGTCAATTATTTTATTTTTTGTCAAACCGAAAGTTTTTTAATTTCTGTGTTAAAAAATTGGCAAAATAATGTCAATTACATTATGTGTCACAGTTTTTGTATTCAAAAGTCACTGATACTTATCTAATGGAGCATAAGGATTCAAATAGTTTTTTATGTTTTTCAAAAGATAGCATTACAATTTGAACATATCTCGAATACAATGTGATTTAAGACAATAAATTAATTAATTTGATCTGCATATTGCTCTTAACATTGATGTTCATATGTAAGATGACACGTTTCTTTTATTTAAGTCTTCCATTTGGGCACCGTGTCACATGTAGTTATGGTCCAATAACCTACTGTAATGATTTGTAAAAAACAAACTTTAAACTATAAAATTCACTAAAGTAATTATTTGATTTAATTGATCATTTTAATTAAATTACTTAAATTCAAACAACATTTCTATTTGAATTTATCACACCTGCAAATCTGTAGTATATGGCAATTAAAAATCGCTGCCAAGTTTTTTGTGCAACCGATTATAAGTTTTTAATAAATATGTAAAAAGTTTGCAAAAATAGTAACAGTTATTAAACTAAGCTTAAACTTTATTAGAAAAGAAATTAACGAAATTTTATGAATACATTCCTGAAACAGGCAATATCAAATATTATCTATCACTATTCGAGATATCAAATCATTTAAGAAAGTTTTTTCATATATCAGAATTTAATGGAATTCCTTTTTTAAACCAGCCTTTTCTCAGAATGTGAAAAAAGTTTTATTAAAACGAAATTGAAAGAAAGGCCAGAAAGGCCAGTCTTCCATTTATTTTAATTACGTTGTTCAGCTGTTTGATGAAAACTAACAAAGTTGCTATCTTCAACCAGACTGAAACTTGCTTATCTTACACTGTCCTGCCTTGTTGTAGATATTTGCCTGGTTTTTATCTTGAGCTTATCCGAATCATTCCTCAGCTTTGAAGTTTTTGAAGTTTTTGCTTGCATGCTTTTTGTCTAGATCTTGTCCGAGAGGTTTGTAGTGTTTGTAAGAAATTTGCTTACAAAAAACTTACTCAATATCTCTCACTCATATCCGTGCATCAAAGTGGCCCATTTTTAAACCCGCTATATATGTAAATCCGTGTCACAAATTTTAATCAATTATCGCTTGTTTTTTCTGTAATCGTGATTTCCACAGACAAACAAAAAGACAGACAGATATGGGGAACACTTCGAACCAAAAACTATTGCACAAATTTTGAAAAAAAAACATCAAAACTAACTACAATTATTTGTTCTATCATTATTTATTATCTCCATTGATATTTTTTTCAATTTGATTTTGTTTTTTCTTAGTTGTTTTGTGTTAGGGTAAACCGAGGCAAAGCGGACACTTTTCCTTTGGCAATAAAAAATTAATCGGTACTTACAAGCAAAAACTTAAATTTTTTACATTAAGTCCATAAGAATTGGTACTTGCACAAGCTTTGACCCTGCACCAAAACCTGATATTTCTCAAGTCTTTGCAAAATTTCTTTAATAGAAAAGTATATTTGAACCTACTATTTTCTTCAGTGTAACAAGAAAATATGAAAATAGAAGTTAAATACTTGGTGGATGACTATACTGGGCTGTATTTATATAAAGAAAAACACATACATACATACTTATATGTGTGTAATATGTACCGAACTGTTTGATTTAAGAAACTGCTACTAAGAAAGAAGGCTAATAGCTGTAGTAGCTAAAAACATCGTGCAATTAATATTTTTCGGTGTTCTCTATTTTTGTTTCGAGCTTATGAAGTAAAAAATAAATTAAATTAAAAAATCAAGTCAAGCTCGGACACACACAATTCTGGTCATAAATTTTTTTAGAATTTTGTTTTTAAAAGGGTCTAGAAAGCAATGACAGTGGTGTTAAACAATTTTATAAGCGAATCAATCTACTCTGTTACTCTGATCTACTTAACCTCGGTTCACCCTAATTATGTATTTCCAAATTATAATTTCATGCATACAATTGTTTCGAAATATAATCGCCATCTTGATGTCTCGATTCTACAATGAAATCGTACATGACGTCTTGAATTAAAGAGCCATCGTCACGCAGCATATTATCAGTTCACGTAAAGATCATGATCAGTGCTCGTAAGCGTTTAAGTTCTTTGATTTGTAGGTACCTATTGTTTTGAATATGTTTTTTTTTTTTTGGTCAAATCTATTTTCAGACTACTTTACTTTTTAATTAAATTCTTGACTGCTTGCAATTTAAAATTGAAATTGATAGCATTTATTTGGTCTTCAGCAAATGATATATAAAGTGTTATTGACTTGCAATAATTCTTACGATCATTCAACTGTAGGAATAGTAGAACAAGCGAGTGATTTCTAAAAAAGTAGGTCCTTAACACATATGTACATATGTACGTAGGATAGAAAAGCTGCTGTAAACTCCAATAAATCAGTCTTCCCTCAGTAATCTTAAAATGACACACATCACTGATAGAGATAATATTTACCTCATTTGATTAAAGATAATGATAGTAAGTGCAAAACTAATGCACTTGTCAGACAAGTGAATGCTAAACAAATTTTTCAGATTAAGGTCTTAGTATGGTACGTGCATGATGCTGCTGGAAATTGACATTATGGCAAACACTCTACGAGGTGATAGGGTCAACATGTATTTATAGCCAGAAGAATACATTAAACGTTTTTCAGCTCTTATTTCTCTACACGGTGGGCTTAAACCAAGTTGAGTTACAAAAAAATTTGTATATATGTTAGAGTGAACTATTTTGGAAAAAGTTTCCAGAGCTGCAGTTATGACCGACGTTTGAAAGAAATTATCTCTAAGTATTAAATGAAAAGAATAGTTCTTTTGTATGATAATACTGATAGCTCGAAAAAATTGAATTTCGAATGAGTCACCTGTTAACAGAATATTTTCGCTCAAGATGTTGTCATTCTATTCGATGAATAAAGAATGCAAATTTTAAAAAACATTTTTTTCCAAAGCTACCTATGAGATGTTAGATTGTCACGAGTAGGTAAGCACACACATTTGTACATATATTCATGCAGCATATGTGCATATGTCTGTACACACATAACTTTAATAAATATCTCTAAAATACCCCAAGAAAATTCTTCAATGAAGATGCTTGGAACATGTTTTGTAGTACACTTACTTAGAGAATGTTAAGGTACATTTTAAATGACTCATTTGTTTTTCTAAAACATCATCTGATAAAAAAACATTTATATTTAAAATTATCAAATGACATTTTTCCAGAAAAGTTTTTTATCTTAATGGGAAACTTTTTTTTTTTCAATTTGTATTAGACAAAGATTAATATTATTAAGTGATTTAAACACGCTAACTGCAAATTTGAGAAGCGTCTATTAAATGAAAATTTTAATGGATTAACATTACATGTGTGGATTTTCCCTTAAGAGCGCCTGTTTTTGATTTTTCGCGCAATTTTTTCCTGTGATGTTGGCAGCTTAAAAAAGTTGCATAAATGAAATTTGTTAATCTTGCGATTATAATCGTAAAAGTTATTAAGTAAAGATGAAACATTATACGAGATAACAACGCGTTTTCATTGTTAAAAATTCATTTTGAAAATGGGCTACTATCACTAAAATTTTAAGCTTTTTCAAAGATGGTTGGATGGTGGAAAAACAGTCACTTAATAAAAGAAAAAGTTTGTATTTTTTGAAGTTGGCATATCTTTTTGGGGCACTTAAAAATCTACTATATAACAGTTTGTCCTGGACGTCGATTCCTAGTCAGTCTAGAAAAAAAAAAGTTTTTATATGGTAAGGTAAAATTGCACTCTTATGGGAGGTATAAAAATGTAGAAATCTTGGATGGTACAGACATAATACTTAGTTTGTTCAGTACTAGTTTTGAGTAGTGATTGATCCTTCTGATTTCACTCGTAGTTGCTGATATCGGCGTAAGTTTATTTGAGCAAATTCTCATTTAATTTTGACGCGAATAGTTTTTGCTATTTCGGCTACTCTTACACCAGACAATAATTTCCCAGACTACGCCTTTACTACCCAAGTGTATCTATCATGTGAACATAATTTTAAAAGGTCTTTTTCAACCGGTGGGTATACGAACCTAAGAATATTTTTTGCAGCATTTTTTTTTTAAGCCAACATTTATATATATTTATTTACATCAGTGATGTACGAATCTCTACTGGGTAGTGTTTTGTTTACGTTTCAATTTCTATACACATTTACACACATACCAGCGCGAAATTCATGTGATTGAAATCAACTCGCTGTCGACGTTTGGGCAACGAAGTTGAACATCCCTACTTTAGATAAACGAACCTTAGGCTGTCTATATGAAACGTGCGGAAAACTTGAAGTCAAATTTTAATTCCAATATGAGTTTGACAACATATATTTAAATAGGTCTCTGTGTAGTTTTTTGATGCTTATGCTTGTATAGGAGGTGCCATGCCTTCTTTTTGATATTTGCCAATTTTTTGACTGATGCTTGGTCGACTATTTTGTATTTTTTGTGAAAATTGGTTTCATTATCTTATAGTTCTCCCAGTATAGTATTTTGAAGTGTTTCAAATATTTTAGCTGTATAAGCGGTAGGTGTGCGCTTCAATTGACTTCATCCTTTTTCAATCCCAAGAAGCTTGTTTGAAGTTGTGGGCAGTCTCCCAAATTTCATTCAATTAGCTTTGTTGATTTTCCCGTAATCTTGAATTACACAGACAGATAGACAATTAGACGGACATGCCTAAACCGACACAAGTGGTGACGCTGATCAACTATATATAAACTTTCTTGTACTTGCCACGCCCTCTTCTATGCGTTACAAACGGAATAGAAAAATATACATACCCTCCGTGTCAGGTATCAAAATTGTTGACATATTTCGGCTACTTTTAGATCCATTTGATGATTAGAAAAGCATTGATAGATTTGTAAATTTACATGAGTATTGATATTTACTAGTGATTGTAAATTCAATTAAAAATAATTTCAATTTTAGTTAATAATCAGCCAGTAATATCATATGAGCTAAAACGCTTTTATTTTGATTTATTTTTGATTTAGTGGCTTATCGTGTTTTTTTTTAAAATAAGCATTTCATATCAACTTGAATCAAAATGATTTACCAGCAGCGTTGCCAATTTGCGGAGTTTTCCCACAATTGCGGTTAATCACAAACTTATTAGTTAAGTTCTGCATTGATGCTGGGATTTTGAAACTTTTTGGGAATTGGAATAAACAGATGCAAATATTCATGAAACTTTGAACGATAAATTTAATTTTTGGATAAGAACTATTTTATGATAACATTTTTCTTAGTAACAACATTCATACGAACCTACTTACCATACCGAATATGGCATCAAACGAGGTATAAAATGCAAACAGCCTACACAGCGAATACTTACAGCTTTAACAATTGTGATTATCGTCCCAATAAGAGTGCCCTTTTTTGTTTAATAATAAAAACACGTATTTTTTGAGGAAACTGTGATACTTTTATTGCATTGTAAAATAAACATGTTCCGATTAAGTATGAAATAAAATATTCAGCGAGTGGCCACCGCGGCTCTGATGACAGACTATTGCTTTTTTCAAGAAATTTTCGATGACTCCTTCACAAAGATGTGGCTGTATCTCACCGATCACGTGGTGGATCTCGGCTTTGAGCTCAGTAATTTTTTTTGAATTGTTTCACAAAACTACCAAAGGAAGACATTGTATGGCGTTAAATCACATGATCTTAGTGGCCAAGTTCAATAATTTTCTTGAAAAAAATCACATTTTCTTCTTGATTTTCTATGGCCCTGTTAAAGAATTGCTTATATGTATATAATGATAACGCGTTGTGTATCGCTCTATTTTTAATAATCGGGACAATCATAGGTTACAGCTGTCAAATTTCAGAGTTGCCACTTGCACGAAAATATTAATATATAAATATATATAATTATACAAAATTTAAAAAGCGCACTCTCATTGGGACACCCATTATATGAATTCTCTTAGCGAAGAGAATTGTGGAAAATTAAGTTTTGGGTATTTCAAATTATTGGCATTGGCAATATGCTACATACTCGTAGGTATGTAGATTGTTGGATTGTTTTTTTTTCGAAGTTTATCGAAATTTTATGCGCATGATAGTGAAACTGATTTATGACACGCGATTTCTGTCTGTCGCATGCCTGAAAAACCACTTAAAATTGAAAGGCATAACGCAAATAAATACTGGTTTTTTTAGGAAATTGATTTTTTGTTATTTATCTTATCAATAACTTTTTTTGTTACCAAATTTGTCTTCATTTGAATTTGATGATCCGATTGTTTTGATTTAAATCACTCATTTACTATTGATTAATTTAAAATTTTGTTTTGTTTGTTTGAATTTGTAATGAGGGCAACTTTTAGACCAGACAAATAAAATACGAGCACTTTATTTCACGCAACAGTGTGAAAAGATTTATAAAACTTAAACCACATTAAATGCAAATTTTTAAATAAACTTTTTGTTTTTTGAAAAATTGCACCTTTTGCGGTTGGGTATTTTTTTGGCAATACTACTGAAAATTGTTTACACATTTACTCAGTTGTAATTTTAACTTTATTTATTGCAATTGAATTAAAATTCATTGTGGCATTTCATATTAAAGTTTATAGCCATATAAAAATTAACTTCCATGCGATATACATACACACATATAATGTATGTAGGTAAATGGTGAGTAGTGCCAAACTTTTATATGATATAGGATATATAATAATGTCACTCATACGTCATGTTATGGGCAGTGCCGTGTTTACTTACGGGAATACAAAGCTCGGGGCGCTGGACCAGGGACCTTTTTAATTTTGCCCGTAAAATGTTTTTAGAAGGAGCCCCTCTCCAGTTTCTGGTTCATGGCCTGGCAAAGTTTAAGGACGGCCATGGTCATGGGTACAAACCAAAAGTACTATTTTTATGACCCTATTTCTTATCTTAAAAATCTTAGAATACTTTCAAGCTAAGTTATATGATTTACAAAACATTGGAAATTTCGGCATTTACTATATATAAAGGGTGTCTCAATAAGAGTGCGCTTTTTAAATTTTGTATAATTTTGTTTTCGTGAAAGTGGCCACTCTGAAATTTAACATCTGTAGCCTATGATTGTTCCGATAATTAAAATAGAGCGGTACACAACGCGTTTTCATTATTTAAATATTTGCAAATTGTTAATTGGGCCCTAGAAATTCAAGAAGAAAATGCGAATTTTCCAAGGAAATTATTGAAATTGGCCACCAATATCAGGCGATTTAACGCCATGCGATTTCTGCCTTTGGAGTTTTGTGAAATCTCGCGCTTATGTGAATAAATCAAAAACAATTCCTGAGCTGAAGGCCGAGATCAAACGCGACTTCGGTGAGATACAGCCACATCTTTGTGAAAGAGTCATCGAAAATGTCCTGAGGAGAGCAATGACCTGTCATCAGAGCCGCGTTGGTCATTTGACGGATATTTTATTTCATGCTTAAGCGAATATGTCTACTTTACAATGCAAAATATCACAACTCGCTCAAAAAATACGTGTTTTTATTTCTAAATAAGAAAGTTACACACTTATTGGAACACCCTTTATAAGATAAATATCTCAATATTCTGCCTATAGAGTTAGTACAGTAAATTTCTATCAAAAAAAAAAATTTTTCTGAAATATTTCGATATTTTGCAAATTCAATAAAGCATTGGACAAATGCAAAACGGATTTTTGACGCCGAAAGTAAAAGAGCGGGGTATTGTTTTTTTGTTAATCTCTGGCAAGAATTCTTTTCACAAACAGCCTTTTCTATTCTCAAATTGACGTACGCGGTTTACTAAACTCTAATAGTTAGATAAGCTATGTATTCCTTACTCCCTAATGTCTTTAATGTAATGAGTAAGAAAAAGGTCTTCATTTTCTAAACTGTAAAACAAGTAAAAACTTTACAATGAATGTCGTTTCCTAACTTCTTCAAAGTGATGACCAAAAAGAAAGTCTGCTCTTCACAGGAACAATCTAAAAGAGCTTACAGCCTTTCAAAAGACAAATGTAATTAATCACGGGGTCTATGCAGAGGCACGGGGTTCAGGGCGAGCTATCCATGGGACCATGATTCGACCATTCAACAAATATATATTTCATCTCTTCATTTGTAAATTGTTCAATGGCTTATTTAAGTCTATAGAGTCTTTCAATAGCCCCATTGTGCAGTGGACGGTTCCCTTCTAGTTACTGCTTTAAGCTCAACCAGATAAAATACTGATATATTTTGTCCTGAACTTAATTTATTTCAAGTCAAGCCTTAAGTTATATTATGTATGTATAAAACAATATATATTGAAATGAATTTCTATTTTTAGTCTATTGGCATACTTCATGTTGATAAAGGATCAATTTTGTAAATTTCACAAAAATTTCGCAAAGATTTTTATCTAAACAAGTCAGCAGTGTTTCAATTAAAAAAAAAAATAACAATTATTATGTAGAAAAACAAAATAATTACAAGCAATTTTTTTTTCTCTGATGGATTCGGATCTGCTAAGCCGGTAATCCGGTGATAGCGTCAGATCGTGCAAATGACAATCGTAACTAGCTACAGACAGACAGACAGACAAACAGACAGAGAGAGAGAGAGAAAAAGCGCGCGAAAATTTAAAAGGAAGATATTGTGCAAGCGAATGGATCAAATTGATTGCGGGCAACTATTAGAGATCTTGACAAAGCGATCTTATTCGAGCGATTGCCAACTGAAAAGAAAACATTTTTTATTGTTTTGTTTGTTTTATATGTAGCTCTTATTACAGCTGAGAGCAACTTTCCGCCTTAATGTTGCTTTTTAATAAAAGCCGCCGTTCTATTGAAATCGCAGACATTCTGTGCACAAACGTTTCAATGAACTTATGTACCGAGAGCTTTAAAAAAAAATTAATTAATTTACGGCTAAATTTTAACAAAACGTATTTTCTAATAATAATAAATTAGAGAAATCAAATTCATGTTTCCATAAGTTATTTTGAAGAATTATCGAAAACAAAAAAAGCAGACTCAAATGTCAATATAAAGATAACGCGGCGGTTTGTCTACTTGGAGCTGTTTCTTCAAATCCCATCAAGCGGTAAATTCAGTTGATCAATTGAATTCGCGGTTAACAGTTCGGTTCGTTGCTGTTGTCATAACGCCGCGTCTTTGATTCTTCGACATTGCGTGAAAAGTGGAAAAATTTATGGTAAATTTTAAAAAGAGATAACAATAAATTTTTTTTTAAACACAAAGCAGACAATAAGTGCCGATATAGTTTTTGAGATGTTTTAGTTTTAATGCAGCATGAGAATATTTTGGTGAAAAAGACAAAAACATTCCCCAATACTATCTGTAATTTTGGAATTATTTTCAATTTCTATTCAATTTCCAGTGAAGGCCTCTATATTTTTATATATAGCTTGTAAGCTAAAAGTGCAGTAAAACAAAAGTATCAGGCAAGTGCAAGTACTCGCGGCGTGATATGTGATCTTAATGATGTTTCGTTAAGTTAATAGCGGAAATGTTGGAAAATTCGAAAATCTCGAAAGATCGAACATTGTTAGAAATTTCGGAAATTGTTGAAAAAATCGAAAAATATTGAACAAATCGTAAAATTTTTATGAAAATTTTTTCAAATTTTGAAAAATTCAAGATTTAAATAAATTTTAAAAAACCAAAAATGTAAAAGTCGAATAACGTTGAAAAGTTCAGAAAATGTTGAGTTGAAAATTTTTAAAAAGTTAAAAAGTTTTGAAATATGTGTATAATTTAAAAACTCAAAACATTTTCAAAAAATCAAAAAACTTGATAAAAGTTGAAAAATATTGACAAGTGGCAACATGTTAGAAAAGTCGTAAAATATTGAATAATTTTAGATAAGTTAAATGACGACTAATGTTGTAAAGTTGAAAATGTTTATAAATCCGAAGAATTTTGGAAAAATAGGAAATAAAATTTCGAAAAATATTAAAAAGTCGAAAAATGTTAAAAAATTCGGAAAATGTTCAAGACGTCAAAAAACTTTGAGCACTTCAACAGAATTTGAAAAATTCAAATGTATCATAAAAAAATTTAAAAAAATTTCAAAAAATCCAAGAATGTTGAAAAATTCAGGAAATGTTGAAAAATTCAGGAAATGTTGAAAAATTCAGGAAATGTTAAAAATGTCGAAAAATTTTCAGACTGAAAAAGTTTGATAAATTTAAGAATTGAATTCAAGAATTCAAAAAAGTTGAAGATGTCAAAAATTTTTGAAGAAGTCGATAGAGTGTGGCCAATGCCAAAAAATTCGGTTGTATAAGTCGAAAAATTTTGAACAAGTCAATATATGTATGTTAAGACGGTCGGAAAACATTTGATAATGGTAAAAAAGTTAAATATTTGAGAAACTTAAAAAATGTTGAATAGAAAAATATTAATTAGGTCGAAAAATTTTTAAAGAGTCGAAAAATATTGAAATAAGAGATGAAAATGTCACGTTACCATTTGAACAGCTCAAATCCAGTATTGGTTTTCGTCGTCCGCAGGATCTCCAAAATCTACATTCCGACTTTGAATTTAGCACATTTTCAAAGTTTTGAAATGTCATGTAGTGTCTAAAAATTTTGTTCGATCTTTCCTCAAAACAAATTTAAAAAAATCTGTAAGTAATTTGTCAAAAATCATGGAATTCAAAGTAATCTGAGCAACTTCTTAAGTTCATAAACATTTGTACGTACGTACATTCTGAAAAAGTTGAGAAAACGTTTAACGTTAAATTAAAATTTTTTCCAAAATTTCACTCATAACGTTAAGGCTCATCACTTATCATCTTGACCACTTCTGTTAATGAAATTGAACTGGAAGTTAAAATTTGTTAACGAATGTTGAATTCTATTTAATTTTATTTATATTTTAAGTCAATAAGTTTTGCATATCTTACTTAAAACTCAAAAATATTTGGTAAGAACAAAGATAAAGTTTTCATTTAAGTTTTTAACGAATGTACTTAAAGTCAGTAATTATTTACTTTTTTAGCCATTACTCGCACTAATTCGTGTAGAAGTAGATAAATATTTGTGTTACCCAAAAAATAAAATCCATTATTGCAAAGCCTGGATTTTGCCCCTTGCCACCCTTTGACTGTCTTATAGTGGACTTTTTGTTGTTGTTGTTGTTGGCGTAATACTCTTAAAGTAAGCTTTGTAGCGAAATTAATTGGAAGTTAAAGACACCAAATATACTTGCGAATTTTTTTGTTGTTTTACATAAAAAACCTTTTTGAAAAAGGCGCACAATTTTTTGCGGTCTCATTTTGAGTGAGTTCCCATCACATTAGGATTCTGCAATGACCTTGCCTTGAAATATGTAAAATTTTCTGAAATGAATAATTCAAAATCCATTTCAAAACTTTACATTGCGTTGTACGTTTGTTGTAATGAGATACAGCAACAATGTAATGAAGACTCTGTAATGTAATAGGACTCTTCAGGGTGACAAATGCATCATATCATAAACGTTTCCAGTTAAAGTTTCGCTTGAATGCTTTATTTATTTTTGCTTGATAGATTTTTTTTTTTTTTGTTGAATTTTATATTTATCATACTTTTTATTTTATGTTCCATAGGTTTATCACAGATGAAATAAAACTGAAAGAAAAGTACAATACCTTTATTTATACAAGAAATCTACAATGGAGTCCTTCGCGCAATCAGCAAATATGAAACGTTTTGTTGTACAAGATTCATGTGAGTATATATCTTCTATTCTTAAAAGATTTTAAATTGTATATAATGATGAAACAAGGTGTGTATGATAAAAAAATTAAGAGTTCTAGGCAACAATTTCATCCCGACTCTTATAGTACGGAGGGCGCAGCACCGCTATAAATTTAAAATTTTATTTCGATAACAATTGTCATTTACTGTATCGAAAGTGGGTGGAATTAGAAAGTTGACATGGAACGTTTCAATAATAAAGAAGTTTAACTAAATATCGCTCGCTGTTATGGAGCTGCTACCTTTATACACTTTCATTAATATAAGCTAAGTCTATATAGTGACGAAACACTGCCCACACAATTTTAATACGCTATAGCTAAGAAAGAACTGAAGTTTCTTCTTACCCAACCTGGGGCTTAGTTTTTTGATTGAAAAAAAAAAAAAATAAAAAATAAAATTGGTTTTCATCGATTTTGATGAAGCTCGAAGAAGTCAGTTATTATATGGGATATCTTTTAAATTTTCTAGAAAAATTTTTTTTTTGGTGGGAGGGGTGTCTACCACCAATATTTCAAACTTTAATGCTTGATATTTCGAGATTTATAAAAGATAACACAAAATACCATTGAAACTGGCTGAGTAAAATCGACTGTGTAGGTGTGGCACTTTTCATAAAAACAAAAATAAAAGTGCCATGCCCCACCACTTATTAAATTTCACAAACATTTTTCGTTAGCCAGATCCAAGACGTTTTCTACCTACCCACCGAATTTCATAGCAATATTTTTAAAAGTTTTTGAGGCATTCAAAACTTAAATTTTAACCTTTGGTGCTTTGTCAAACATGGTTAAAAAAAAACATTTTTTAACTTGCGCTTCATGTAGTATATATAGTACATATATAATTTCTGCGAGTTTCATCAAAATCGATGAAGTTAGGTAAGTAACAATAACATTATGAGTTTTTTTAAGCATCATGCAAAAGTTATATTTTCCATAGGGACGTGAAATCTTTTGTAGGGCTTTAAGCTACGACAAATAAGTTGGCCTACTCAGTTTTCGTTGACATTTAAGCTTGCAGTTAAAATCAGTAGGTACCCTTTTTCACTACTGACCTATGTATGCAATTTGAATATTGAAGATATGAACTAAGTTTGAAACTTTGTATTCGATTCGCTTTTTATGCCTACACCTTTGTGTATAAAAAATTGTATTGATTAATGGGTTAATGAGCTTGCAGAAAAAAAATTAGTTAATTAAAAACGTTTAATTGACAACATATCACTTTGAATTACGTGATACATTGAAAACATTTCTAGATAAACTGTTTGCATTAACATGCAACATAGGTAACTGCAAGATTTAATTAAGTGCCGTGTTCGTGCTGTGCTCAATTATAATATTCATAATAAGTGGAGATGTTTTAATTGAATTTACTAGAATCTAAAATTTGGATACATATATTTTCAAAATTAAAAAAAAAATATAAATTATTTAATAAAACATGGAAATAAATAGAAATAGTAATGGAATAAATAACTTGAAGTGGTGTGAAATTAAGAACAAAAAAAAGGAACATCCTGAAAATTGGCATAAAAATTGCTTAAAACGGAACTTATTTTAATTCAATCACTTTTCAAATGATAAAACTTATGGACCGATTTTACAATATCCGGTTGAAATCTCAAGAAAAGTCTGTTAGCTAAAGTCCACCAAAAAAAAGGTCCTCACTTTCACATCCCGGAAACCGTAGGAAATCAGATATTATTTAATAATTTATTAATTGATTTACTAAAAGAAAAAGACTAAAGGCCCCCACTTTTACCGTAAGCCCTTGCAAAATAAGATGTTTTATTTTCAATGAAAACGCGGACCACGCGGAGCAGAAAACAGGAAACGTGGATCATATGGTTACGATAAGTTAAGTTTAACCGATAAAATATAGTGCGCATATCACCGAAGTACTCTTTATTTCATACTTGACTTAGTGGTGGTGACAGATCTTTGGCAAGGAAACTTAAAAACATGGGTGTTTTGCATAAGCAAAAGTATGGTAATTAGTTGTTGAACTTAAAGATTTTCTTTTAAGGAAATATGTAACTATGCCATCACTAACATGCATGCATATATGCTGTACTAAAAATGCGGCAAGTGTACCGAATATACTGAAAACTTGTCGAATGTACAGACGACGATTTTTCAGGACCGAAAAAAGCACAAATGTACAGAAATGTATGTATGTCAGTGATGTCGATGATATATACACATATGTATGTATGTCAGTCATGACATTTTCGGTACATTTGTACTTCTTTCGGTACGTTTTCGTCCTGAAAAATCGTCGTCAGTATGTTCGGTACATTTGCCGCATTTTTAGTACATGTCACGAGTTTTCAGCTCATTTTCTGTACATTTTCGGTACATTTGGACAATTTATTATAGTTAAATTTTTTTTAGTAAATGGAAAATAATTGGTAGATTACCCATTATAATAATTATCTTTCAAAAATAATTATCCTTTATTCTTTAGTAAATGAAAATATATCTCATTTCGCTAGGGTTTTTGAGACGGCAAAAGTGAGAACCTTTTTGATTTTTTAGCAAATTTTAGACAAATTTCGTACATTTCAGTAAATCTGGATGTTCAAGGCAAAAAAGTACACTTAGTCTCCTCGTCTCAGTACATTTTCACAAAACCTAAATGCACAACACTGATGTATGTCTTAAGGTCTATAAAAGTCATGTAAGCATGCGCCAGTTATGTGATGTGATGTTCTCTTGAAAAGGTTACCAAGTGGCTGGTTCTGACCCGGCCAAGCTCGGAATTACAGGTCAAACCCGGAGGCCCTGTGGGAATTGAAAAGTTTCTGAAAAGGCGTTAATTGAAAAAAAGAGTCATCAATATTTTTTGACGATTATTTTTAAAATTGCTGACAGAAAAAAAAGGTTCGTAACTTTTTCTCCAAAAAATTAAGAGTTAAACTTTTACCATTTAAAGGAAAAAGGCTGGGAACTCCTTCTTTTCAACTTGGCTACACTGACTGTTGCTAATTGTCAATTAGAAAATCAGTAACATGACAATGCGTGTAAGTGATTACTCAAAACGCCATACCGTGAAATTTTAGATTTTACGTACATTTAATGTTTCGAATTCTGAAAAGAAATAAATGAAATAAAAATATTTGTGCAATATGATACGGCTCAGCTGAAAACATTTTCATACATAGTTTTTAACTTTTGTTCGCTGTTTGAAGAAAAAAAAAAAACATTGCAGTCCCCCCCGCAACAATTAGCCATCACTCTCGGCTTCCCTATATGATTCTTATATTGTTAATTGAATGGGTAAGCCAACATAGGCATGCTTAGGGAATACTTTTAGGCGCAACTGTAACTAATTAATTACGTAAACACATTTCCAATTACAAAAGAATTATTTAATAGTATACAGTTTGTTGCAACTTTGTTTTGTTGTTGACTGAACATAACAATTAACATTTGCACAGTTGCGCACAGTGATGCGCTTTGTCGACTTCAAGCCAAGATGCGGGTGGGTAGCAAATCTGTTAATACGCTAAATTTCCACATGCAATAATGGGACAGTTGCGTCATGGCAGATTTTTGTGTTGTTAATACTTAACAATGATTCGAAATTACATGGCATAATAACGGCTTATTAGATTGACACTAATTACAAATTGAGTATCGAAAAAAGATCTCATCGCATTAAAATAATTGTTGCATCGTTTTTTATTAATTCGATTCGATTCGATTCGAAGCACGAACATTTAAGTAACTAGCAATTTCTAGAAAAATTTAATTTTTTGTATGATAATATCTACATCTATGTCATTTGACAATTTTGGTCTCAAGAAATTATGTTGTTAAGAGTTGTTAACTTTTGTTTGTAAAGAACATTTCTCTCATTTGACAATTTTTTTGTTTTAAGAATGGTTTATTTTGTAAACAAATATTAACAACTGTTTTGGAATATAAGATTTGTGTTTTTTGCTTCGAAATGTTTCATTTATTTGCTATTTTCTGTTACCAAACTCAAAGATTTAAGTTTAAAAATAAATTCAATAAAATAAAGAATGCACGCATAGTTACGAATAATTCCTTTAAGCATGAAACGTACAACTTGGCATCATACGAGCACTCGAACTTGTAGAACATTTCATTTGCGGTTGCAGCGCTCACCTTTTGTTTTGTTTTGATTCGATTTGTGATTTGCGTACGCTAAAGTTTAGTATAAATGGCAAGTGACTTAATGGGCATTTCAAGTGCACTTGCGCAGACCTCTAGTCAATACATATGACATACTCGTATGTACGTTTTATGTTATTCGCTTCAGAAAGCATAAAATATTTGTGAGGTAAAATTCCACTAGGTTTGGAACGAGAAGTCAAGTAATCCCATATATATCTATAATTTATAGAAATTTTTCTAATAAATCAGAAAATTTGCATATAATAAAAGATTAAAATAAAAGAACAAAACAAAACATACAATATATATAAGAGATAACAAAATTGCTTTGCGTACTTTCAATTGCTAAAGAAAGTTAGAATTAAGTTGTCAAATGTAAGAAGAAAATTCTAATAAGCAGTGGCATAACCTACAAATAGTCAAAAAATATATTTCAAATTTAATGAGTAGCGCGTGTGCTACAACATACATAAATGGATCGTTAACATTTAATCAATGATATATCAGATTTAATAAAAAAACATAAAATCCGTCATGATTTATATCAAGTCACGTAGGATTTCACGTCACTCCACCTTTGATTACTAGCACGGTTGCTGATAAAACGACTAGATAGAATGTACACTCCCAAACAAAATGAAAGCGTTCAATACCCTATTTAACTAAAGAATAAATTTCAAAATATTAAGTTTCAGAGCCATAGCGAATCAATGTACTTAAAATATAAGTACCTCAATGATATGTTGCTTATCTAATGTTTTTCTCAATAGTCTTAAATTGAAAATACTGTTTTACCTTAAATATAATGAAAATTATAGGAGATTAAAAAATATTTTTAGAAACATGCTGCCATGATGCTGCTATATATTTCATAGAGAACAATATGTAAATTGCAATTGAATGGGGGACTTACAGAATTTAGATGATCTTTTGCATTAAATCAGCAATGGCTGCTTGTAATAAATTAGGCTCACTGCGAAAAAAATACTAATTATAGGCATTATTTATTAATTTAAATCCAGTTTTTGTCATAATTAATAAAAAAAAACATCATGTTTCCTAATCAAAAACAGTTTATAGTGTCATATTAATTCATTATCAACCCAATTAAAACACAATTTGCGCAATATTTTTTAATTATAATTGGCTTATTTTTTTTTTTATTTTTTTGTTTTAAATTTAAATCAACGACAAAATGAATAAATAGATCTTTAATTGACAAATAACTTAATATAGAAGCTTTGATATTCTTAACGTGATAATTGTAACAAATGATAATTGACATCAGTTATTTTTATAATGATTTCATTAAATTGCTTTTCATATACCATATATATTTATTTATGAGTTACGCAGTTAACATTTTAGTATGTTCCTTCTAAACTTTTTCTAAATTAATGTGCTCATTTAGTATGCCATATTGCCCGCTTACATTCAGAAAGGATGTTTTCAGTGGCGTCACTTCACCAAATTTTGCGGGATGGTGAGAATTATCATTCCACCACTATTAAATGGGCTTATTGAGTTAATGTATTGAATAATAACTGATATCAGATCCTTGAGTAGGCCAATGCCCTCCCCAGCCGTACTGAATTGACGCCACTGGATGTTTTTAAGGTTTCTAAGTCAGAACTGATGCCCATAGTCTTACACTGTTGTTAATGATTTCGTAAGCAGAGCCTGCTTCGCAACTAATAGGTTCGCTTATTTATTTTCGATTCGTATTCTTCATCCATATATACATATATATATATATATATATATATATATATATATTCACAATGTTGGTTTATCTATCTCAGTATACACGTAATTCTTTCCTCCTATTTATCTATCTGTATTTCTTTCTTTATATATATCTCAATCTACATTATAGTGTGCCAAAAAAACGATATTTTTTCGAATTTCAGTTTGGTATAGTGATAAAATGTTACCAAATTGGCTCAATAATATCCATGTAAAATTTTTCACAATCTGGATGACATCTTTGGGTCGCGTATTGCCTTGGACCCTATTTTTCTGATTTTAGTGCTTGTGGCGATTATGAAATCAAAAGCCAAGCGAGGCACCTAGTGTCGGGGATGTATGTATAGTCATCGGAAGTCCAGACATATCTTTTCAAAAATTGTTAAAAAATCCTGAATCGATGTCAAAAATATGTGTGTCATATGAAAGATACGAGCACAATAGGTTATAGTAATAGTGCGTACTAATTGGAAAAAGATCAATAGTTTTTGAGATATGAGAAATTTTTCGGAACTTTGACCGATTTTTTTTTGGCTAAAAATTGCGTTTCTTTGAAAAATATTTGTAATGAAATAATATTAAATTTTTGTTTCCATGGGATGTGCCATACGCACTTTTCCAAGCCAACCCACCTTTTGTCGCATCCGTTGAAAATCCGTCGTGATATGATAATTTACGGCTTATAATGGCAGCTGTCACGCTCACTTTTCTAATCCGATTCATATTTGGTTCAGCATGCACCCTGCTTCAGTTTAATCTATTTGAAAAAACATAAATTGAAGCTTTGAGAAAATTTTTACGCCCATCTAAACCCCTGTTTCGAAAAATACTGGATATCGAAATTGTATCAGAATCTCATTCACTGAAACAGTTTGGCAGGGGCATAGGTTCCTAGATGGTTTTATAATATTTTAGGATGGAAAATTCGACAAATCCTTACATATTGCTCGCTTATATCCCGAAAGAATGTTTTTAATGTTTCTAAGTCAGAACTGAAACCCATACTATTATATACATAGATTGAGCTTACATTTTTACTGATATGTGGGATGTTTGAAGATGGTGCTATCGAAATGTTGGTGTTTTTTTCGTTCTGGGATCGCATTACTGTGGTATATCAATTAAGTTGAATTTTGCATGCGGGTGCTTATAGGGTGCTGCAGTCCTGCTTCGAATGAAACTATTTAGAAAGCAAGTCCCGAAGCAAGCCAAATTTCTAGCATATATTAACGGAATTGATCACTATTTTTCTAAATCTCTAAAACAAAACCTTATGAATTTATATATTTGGTAAAATCAATGTTATAACATATTCAGGTTGATAAACGCCTATTACTGGTATAAGGCATTACACATACTTGGCTTAAGTCTGGTCATAACAGTACTGACCCACTGCTCTTTAGCTCAGTCAGAAGCAACTTTGCTGTCTAAGCGTTACCCATGCCTGTTTGCTATTGAGCAAATATCACTTACACCACATGCAGTGACAACAAATGTTGAAAAAATCATTCTTGAAATGTTATTGATATTCATCGATTTACATACATTTTTACGAGGAGTGTATTCCAATCAATACCTTGCCAATATTTGGATCATAAGGTTTCGCTATGCTTAGGATACGTAGCTAGTCAGCATTGTGTGAAGCATGACTGCTCAGCATAGGAAGATGCTATCAGCTGGCTGACTACAGCCAGCATTAAATTTAATTCTCAGAGTAAATAAGAACTATGCCTTTGAGTTATTTAAATGAGAAAAAATATATCACAATTCGTGTCGCAAGATACACTTTAAGAATCAATGTACAAGTGAACTTAGCTATGTTCAATTCAACTTTTTTCTCAGTGTCATTTACGTTCATTGACTGCATAAACATCAACTTGACAAACAGCTTTCTCATGTTCGACTTGAGTTACGTTTCTAGAAAAAAGTATCGTAAATATAAACAATTTGAACAAAACAACTCACGCTTCTATTAGCCATAAATTGTTCAGCGCGTATTTGGGCCATCTTTTCTATGCTTTTGTTATTGTAAAATTTTAATTGTACATTGTATCTTTCAATTCTATTTCTGCTTGGGTATCTGGGTTTTCGCAATTCAATAACTTTATGATGCAAACAAGTTGATCAAGGTCGTTTCGACGCTTGGAAGTCATATCATTTAGCGCTAATTAATTATAATTTAAATTCATTTTAACATGAATTTTTTTTCTAAATATAAAATTTGCACTTACGCACTTGACTTCCGTTGCATTTAAGAAATACTCGTTCCAATGTATTTGTGACTTTCAGGGTTTGCAATACAGACTCATAAATACGCATTTTAAGAAAAGTTGTTTACTGACTAAAAGTGTGGCAGAGTTTTGCGTACAAATATTAATTTTTAAAACTACTTTCATTTCCGAATGTTGTACTTATAATAAATCACAGCTATCTTAGTTTCCTACTTCCGATGTAAGTATGTACATATGTACATGTGTATATCATACTAAGAATATATACATATATATATGTACCTATGTAGAAACAATTAATTTAATATTTAATATTTTAACTTTTCGCCGACCACTTAAAGTTTGCTGTCATTTCATAACTAGTGGACTTACAGATAAAATTGATTTCTAGGTCAATATCGGAACATTTCGGTCTGTGGGAATACAAAATATGTGTGGCAAAATGGTCCTAATGTTAAATTTAGTTTTGAAATTTTAATGAAACAAATTTTATGAAAGTTTTTTTAAGAAGGGGATTGGTTTTGTTTTTTTACTATACGAAGATAAGTAGTATAGTTTTTATATTAAAAATAAAGGTATCATGCCAAATATATTTGTTCTTCCTTTCCTCTGTAACATTGTTGTTGTCTAAATCTAAATTAATTATTATTTTTACTTTTGTCTTTTAGTTACCAAAGTAACCACAGATGGTGAACCACATGAGATGATGACAATGATAGCAGGTCTGTCTGGACTTTTGGCAGCCATAATTATTCTAGCAGTTTTGGTCTCACTCGTTGGATGTAAGAAAAATAAAAAGTGAGTATTTTGGGAAAAATTTGACACACTTAGCTTGTACGATCTTATAACATACTACGTTTATTTCAATTTTTATTTTAGACAAAACCAAGCTGCGGCTCGCTCGTTATCAATGTATTCCAGTGGAGCATCACAAATTGACATTGATGGAATTGATAGCAAGCGTTCATCGGTATTAAGTATTTTGCGCCGCGTTTCCAGCACTACAGAAGATAATGCGCAAAATGAGAATGATGTGGCAGATGGTAGGCCACGCTTAATGTCTGTTTCTTGCATATCTAATGGAAATTTGGAGGGCAATCTGAACTCTGCTTTCGTGGGTAGTGAACTAAACCTGAGTGGTAGTATGAAGAAAAAGAATACTCGAATGGTACAGGAGATTATACACGATAGTGTTATAGTAACAGCTAAAGATACAATTGTCAATGTTGAAAGATACTAAGCGATTACACTGTGTTTTATTTTAAGCAAATTGTTAAGATAGCAGAAATCAAAAAGTTTATTTTACGTATATAATAAGAAGCAATTATTGATATTTGTGAACCAAAAGACTGAGTATATGTATAGAATAGAATTTGAGTACGTTTTCCACTAAATGTAAATTGTTTCGTCAAATTTTCACTACATAGTTTTAATATAATTTTAATACGTTTATCTTAGAACTTGATCATTGCTTATGAGACGCATACATACGCACTATGTATAAAGTAATTGGAATAATAAAAATTTTGATTGTTTGAATCAAAAGTTACTTTAGCTTTATAGTTTTTGAATTTTGTCAAAAAACAAAATACATAAAACATTTGTAAACTTCAAATTTATTATATATACGAGTAGTTAGCAAAATAAGTAGCTTATTACTTAGACAATAAAATTGTATAAAATATGTATATAAAATGTGTGTATATAAAATTTATAAAATATTTAAAAAACAATTGTATGAATAACGTCATTTTAATGCTTATACGCAATAGTTCGCTGCTTAATTAGTTTCTGCAACCAACAACCATGGCCAATAGTGCCATTCGTATATACATGCCATATTCAGCTTGTCGGAAGTAAGCAGCACGTGGATCTGAATCGAAATCTTTGCTTATTTCGAATACCCTTGGCAAAGGATGCATAACGATGGTGCGCCGATTGGCATGTGTCATTAATTTTGGTGTAACTATGAAGTGGCCACAAGACTGAAATGAATAAGAAAAAAAAAATAAATGAAACGAGTTGCAGCTGCCATATCATTTGTCCATGGAATTACCCTTTGATATTCTTCTTCACTGGCAAAACGCTCTTTCTGTATTCGAGTCATATACAAAACATCTGTGGTTGGTAGTGCCTCTTCAATGCTCTTCATATTCTTCTGGCTAATACCTTTTGAGTTGAGGTAACGTATAATATTATCCGGCATACCCAGATTATCAGGGCTAACATATTGCAATGTCACATTGTAGAGTGTAAGTAAGCGTGCTAATGAATGCACTGTACGTCCGTGTTTTAGGTCACCTACCATAGTTATTGTAAGTCCATTCACTGTGCCGATTTCTTCGCGAATGGTAAAGATGTCGAGTAAGGCTTGTGTGGGATGTTCACCGACACCGTCACCAGCATTAATTAGTGGCTTGCGACAATGATGAGCAGCGCGCTAGTGAAAGGATTAAAATTAAATTTTTTATATGACTCAAAGGTCTCACTACTACAAAACTATTACTATTATTTAATGAAACGTTTGCATAATTTAGTACGAAAACATAACATAACAATACTTACACTCACTGCACCTGGTTCAGGATGTCGCAGCACAAGCACATCCGAGTATCCAGCCATAACTGCAATACTATCTTCCAGAGTTTCACCTTTCTGCACTGAAGAACTAGTCTGATCCATGTATATGACACGCCCACCTAGACGTTGCATAGCTGCTGCAAAACTGCAGCTGGTGCGCGTACTAACTTCATAGAAAATAGACGCCATTATTTTACCCTTAAGCAAATCATCAACTGGACGATCTTTTGAGACACGACTCTTTAGGAGCTGAGCCAAATTGAAAATGTCATTAAGCTGCTCCTTGCTAAACATATCAACGCTAATAACGTGTTTGCCCAATAAATAGTTAGCCACTGGACTTATTGTCGCGTTGGAGATTGAGTTCTTTTGTATCAGTTCCTTCAATGTTGAATTGCCAGCTGAATCGCAGCGTATGCGTGGTAGCGGCGAAATAGGACGTAAAAAGTTTGCTGAATCACCGGCAAAGTGAACACCTAATTTCGGTGCTGGTTCTGCGAGAAGTTTCGAAAAGGCCTCATTGGCCTGAACATCAGAAACATAATCAACATTACGTTCGATTGGTTTGATATTATCTAGGCCTAAGTCGAAAGATGTTTTTATTTCGAGCGACTCCATTGATTGTTGTAGCAATGATTTGCGATTGTATTGAAGACGTACATTCTGGCCATAGCCCGGTGGTACCAAGACTTCGCCATCAATATAGGCGACCTCACCACGCAGGACAACACGATGTACTTTGCCCTTAACTTTAGTGCCATCAAATGGTGTCCATTTAGATTTAGATTGCATACTGTCTTTTGAGATGATCCATTCCTCATCCAAGTCAATTTCCACATAGGTATTCGGTTGATCTGGTAGACTAAATATGCGTTTTGGATTACGATAGAACTTATTTTTAATATCGTCTAGTGTCAGACGACCTTCGTCGATCGCTTTCAATAGTAGTGGTAATATAGTCTCTAAGCCAGGAAAACCTGGCGGTGGTTTATCAGAGTTTTTCTCTTCCCACGTATGAGGTGCATGATCTGTAGCAAATACATCTATATATTCCAAATTGTCCCATAAGGCTTTTTGATCTTCTGGCGTACATAAAACCGGGCGTACTTCAGCACGACCCGCACCAATAGTAGGAATATTTTCTGTCGATAAGAATAAATGATGTGGACACACCTCACAAGTCACTCTAATGCCCTTTTCTTTTGCGGCACGAATGATCATTATCTCTTCTTTCCTCGCTATATGACATATATGCACCGAACGATCCATTAGATGAGCTAATAAAATGACTGCGCCCATGGTCTGCCTCTCGGCATGACACACAAGTGGAGCACGCTTTGGCCAATTCTGTAAATGTTTTTCCCAGACAGTCATATCTGTCATTTTTAATGTACTAAAAGTATCATTCAAGTACATCTTTAAGCCGGCTGCTTGTGCTGCCAGCTCGTGTATTTGCCCCCAATTTGTATCAGAGGCACCCACATATAAAGCATAGTCGCAACGTGCCCCCGCCTTAGCTAATTCTTGGAACTGCGCAAAGCTAGCTCGGTCCACAATCGATGGATTGGTATTTGGCATTGCGCAGATCATAGTGACACCTCCAGCTAAGGCGGCCGCAGTACCGCTGGCAAAATCCTCCTTATGTGTACCACCTGGCTCACGTAGATGAACGTGCACATCAATAAAGCCAGGCAATGTGACTATACGGCGTGATGTCATGCAATCAGTGTGCGTCTTCATGGCAGGACGGCAACCAGTGACTCTCATTGACTCTACCAATAGTTTGGTGCACTTAACATCGGTCACTAATGGTATGGAGTAATCGACAGCTAGGCGACGTGTACGATAACCATGTGTCATAAAGGAGGAAACCCTGAAAGCGAAACTATGGTGATTTATATGTGCTAGTTATAAATAGAATAAGAGCAAACCTTCTTGCACCGCCACCACGCATTGGCAAATTGATGACCATGTCGAATTGTTTGTTTGCAAGAAATTCGGCTAAATGGCGTAGCTCACCATTTGGATCATCTGGAAGGTCTCTATCGAAAGTCCACTGTACAGATTCTACCTGGAAAGATAAAAAATAGCTTATTAATTTATGGTAAGAAGTCTATATGTAATTCATTTAATTTCCACTGGATCTTTCCTACTTAACAAAAAATTATTTTCAGAAAGAATTATCTTTTGCGGAAAAGAGAGTTTTGCTTTTATAGGAGGATTTGCATTTTTAGGATATGAGCTAAAAAATATCTTCTCAAATGCCTACAGCCTACAGAATGGAGAAGCATTTATTCCAAACTTCATGCTCCTAAGCTATAATGAGTTTTCTGAAATTTCAGCTATTTCAACTAAAGTAAACTAATTATTATAAAATTTTTTATCTATTTATTGTATCAAGAGTGCAAGCAAACTATGATGATTAATTGACTCGTAATAGTTTACTTTGATTTCCGGGGGAAATGGTTTATTATTTATAGTTTTCTATTTTAGTTTCATATTGTGTTATAGCACCCGGTTTTGATCGTGTAGATATTATGTTTCAATTTCTTAAATAATAGGTTAGGTTAGGTTACATTAGGTTAGTGCACCGGCTTAGCAAATAAATCTGAAAGCCCTAAGTATAGCCGTTTTAATATAACATATGTGGTCCCTCGAACTGGAGCAGGTAAAGATCAAATGATTAGATTACCTAGCCTACGTTAAAAACTATAATAGTTAAAGTAATAATGCAGCGAGCCGATTTATATTTTAGCAATTTTATTGAGTTAATTGAAAATGATTTTCCTAGAGACCTAAACGTGATCCTCGCCAAAGAAGAGCAATTGCACAGAAAGTTTTCAAGATATAATTTTTCGATTACCTCTATGCAACTGTGACATAAGAGGTTGAACATGATACCTTCTCTTTCAGTACGCTTGCCTATGGTCCAGTGTGCTGTGCATATCGCAGTGATTCTTGCAATGTCAGTACGGTGCTTGGATAGTAAACCTTTGGTTTTCAGACTGCTGTAATGGAGCCAAATTGGCTTAGATATCTAAAAAGTTCTTACAGTTGCTCATTTCTAATGGAAAATGCGAGAAAATTTGCTTCTTTGCTAGCACAGATGGAGTAAGGACGCGCTTCAAACAATTAGGTAATTTTTTGTTCCATATACAGGTAGTCCCCGACTTACGACCGAGATAGGTTCCTAGTCATCGGTCGTAAGTCGATTAAGTCGTAAGTCGAGTTTCATAAAAAATAACTAAAGAAAAATATTACATACATACTGTACTACTAGTTCCAGCCATTTTTGGGATGATATAAAATTATTCACTTAAACAAACGTATTATTTGTACTGAAATAAATCGAATCCTTGTACATACTACTGCTTTTTTTTAAATTTTTTCTCATATACATATTTCAGGGACTCCCCAAAACTATTTTAAGCATTTTCTATGAAAAAAATTGAAAAAAAAATTGGTCGTAAGTGCGAATAGTCGCAAGTCGAACGGTCGTAAGTCGGGGACTACCTGTATAGGAACGGGAGCGAATATAATATAAGCCGTATCAACAAATTCAAAATACTACAACTCGATGGGGTTAATTTTCTTGTTCTAGGACACATGTATCTTTAACACACATCGGATTATATTTATAACTTAATGAATTTAATAAGAAGACAAGCAAACAAACAAATGCAAAGAGTTTTTTTTTTAAATTTTTACAAAACTGCATCGTAAAATTGATAACGTTGATTGTTCGATAAAAAAAAAAAATATGATCGCAGTCAAGTTCAATTGAATAGCGGCAGTATTGTGTGAAAGTAAACAAATTCTACTAATGCAACAACTAGCAGGTACATATACAGGGTGAGCCCATAGGAGTTTCACGATGAGAATCTATGCCAAGCACTTCGAAAAATGTGGACGGGATTAGACAATAGGGCATGGCACTTTCCATGCAACAAAAACACTTTAAGCGCTATGTCTTCGTACCTATAATAGCTATAGTCTTAAAATTTGGTGAAAGGATGCAAATCATAGTAAATAAATATAAAGTGATTGCTTACGAATGATTTTTATTTCCTTAATGAATCACAGCTTCGACAGCATATATCAATCCAATTGTTCAAATTGAGAATGGCATCTTAGCATCATTGGTCCCCTATTTCTTCAATCTTTCTCTGAGTTATCCGCAAAGAACAGAGTCGGAGGGTGTAAAATCGCTTGATCTCGTTTGCAAAATTGATATAGCTGTTTCGTGAGATAATGTGTTCAGGGAACTTCTCATGCAATGTAGTTATTGTTACATTGTCTATATCTCATGCGGCACCGTATCGTTGGTACCACATATCGTCCATATCCATATCAACCAATTTGCGCTATGGTGTTGCGTTAGCGATCAGCATTCACAATAACAGCATTACCGGCTCCATTTTCAAAAAGCTCAAAAACCACAGCAAACAATGACTCCTTGAAAATTCATTGGTTTCTTGACAATCCCTTCTTTGTTTTCATTGGCCTAAATGCGAGATGAATATGGGCCAGAAGATGATTAATATCTGCGAGATGATGTGCTTGGACTCTCAGCCACACATTCAGGGACGACAGCAATGCTTTTGAAAGAACGACATCGAACACGCACTGAGAATTTCACTTTTACTACCAACCCAATATATTGGAATTTATGTACCACATTCCGAGTTGACCGATTATTAAGAAAAAATAAAAATCAGTCAATGCGTAATAGTTATTTCTTTTTGAAGGGCCAATTTTGTAGTAACCGTCTATCTATCCATTACTAAAATAGTTAATGATAGCAGTTGACAATGACAATATGGAACAATTTTGTTTTTTGTCATTTAAGTTTTATTCGTTAAGAATTATTTTATTCTTAAGAATTGGCCCACCCTGTATATTGAGGCGTATAGATAAAAATCAGTGAATGATAAAAACTCATGTATCACAAGCTGTAGCTCTTAACTTATCGAAGTTTGGGTTTGCTTTCTGTTTTTGTTAAGTGTGTTGATGACAAGCGAGGAAGAAAGAAACTAAGAAATTTATCAGAGACCAAGAAACTCAAAAATTTAATGATCGATGAATCAATCAAATTTGATCAAATCGTGATAGTTTAATTTAAGTTTATCAGTTGGTATATCGGTGCAGTTCAGAAATCACGTATCTTCATTTGTGCAGCGTAAAATAAATAAAAAAACGAAATTTAATTAATCAATTACGATAGCACATACTCAAAATGGGTTGCTCTAATTCACGTTATCTTGCAACACCCAATAATCCATTGCAGATGCAGCAATATAATAATGCAAAACGTGAGAGACGTAAACGCAAATTAGAAAAAGAACAAAAAAGAATAGCAAGATTGCAGGCACAGTTCAATAAAAAGAAGAAGAAAGGTGCATCTAGTACGAGATTATCGGACTCAAAACGTCGCAGTAATACACCAACACCACGTATAAGCAATTATAACTATCATACAATGCGCTATGACATCAATAAGGAGGAATATGATCGCAATCTGGAAAATAAACTCAAAACTCAGTTGGAGAGTGACCTATGTTTGTTCATAACAAATCAAATATCATTGAATATGCAGTTCTTCAAACATTTCGAAAGGTATGAAAAAGTTTAAATTAAAGAAATTACAGTAGGTAACTCACACATGTACCATGTGGCAAAAACGAAAAACAGCTCAAGTCCTATATGTAAGCTAAGTTAAACATAGTTACCGATTCCAAGGAAATGTCCACGATTTTGCTGAAATGTCATTGGATATCGTCGAGCTCTTGAATGTCTTCAACTCTGATCTCGAATTTCGATTTTTTGAAATTTTATTTTTACTATCAAAAATTTCAAATTAATATTTTTTTATTCAAATTTTTTGTTCGCGGTGCTGTCAATCATAAAAAAATAGAAAATCGCGTGGTCTCCGGTAAAAAAAAAGTGGGTTGATAAAAAAGGAATTTGAATTGAGCTCTTTCAATTAAAAAAAAAATATGTTTAAAAGCGTAAAAAAGCGCCATATCTCAAAGAAAATGTCACAGATTTCAAAATTTTATATATCAACAGAGTACTATAGTATATGACACCCATATTTCGGATCCTAAATCGCTAGTTGCATTTTTTTGTACATTTTATATAGATCGGTAAAGTGCAGAAAAATGTTGAACTTTTTGTATGCTTTCATCCATTTGAAAACGTACTCGATAACTATTTTTTAGTTAACTGAGATAAAAAGTTAAAGTTTTGCTAAGTGCCCTCGATTTTTGTAGTTTTTCAACATTTTTCAACATATTCAATGTTTTTCGGCTTATATTGATTTCATCGATTTTTTGAATATTTTCCAATATTTTTCGATTTCTTAGGGTTTGCCGCAATTTTAGGATTTTTCAACATTTTTAACCTTAGAAAAGTGTTTTGGGTACTGGATTCCCCAAACGATTTTCAAAAGGACACACTTTGTCAGTATTATTATGTTTTCTAGTCGTTTAATAATATATTGCTCCTTTATCTATATAAGCAATATGCATTCCAAGCGTATTCTTTGATTGGCTGAGTGAGAGAGAACGCACTTGAGGAGACACAACTTCTGTACAGGTATGGGGAGCTGTATTCCCTATCATCTATCTCAGTGCATTTTGTATGAAACCGTTTCTGATTGTGTTCTGCTAATTTTTTTGACCGTATCGATGGTATTTGACTTTGTGAGAATTTTTGACATGAAATTGGTATCGGTGTCTTTAAGGTGACGGGTAAACCTGATAAATATGTTATATTTTCAATACATTTTTGAACATGCATATGGTAAAGCATTCCAAGAACAGCAAATACAATGCATGACATTGATTATGAAATTCTTGGGTATAATATAATACAGAGCTTATTCAAATCAACTTGTCGTTGGTGGAAATTGTCCGCTGAGCAAGTGAGGATAAAAAGTCCCTAATCGATAATCAAGATATTTGCAACATTTCAGCTATTTCCTATTGCTGCTGATGTACATACCATCTGAATGTACGCATCTAAAATTTTTGTAAGGAATGTGAATGTTTGTTATCTTCTCGAATTGAGGAAGCATTTTTTAGGTCGCTACGTACTTTCCCAAACATAACGATCTTTTGTGAATACCTGCACATTTTCTTACACTAATTACCTTTCTCAGAAGAGTTCAGTTTATATTGGAAAGTGCTAGACAAATAACAAATTGAATTTTTAATTGTTATTTAGTTGATTGGGGCCTTATCAGTAAAAATAATTGTTTATTTAGAAATAATTTTTTTAACAGTTTTTTAATTATTTTCTAAATTGAATTGTAATTGCTAACATGTTCAAAACAAGCATTCCGCAAATTGATTTGTTATTTTCTTTTAGTGAAATTAATGCCATCGGTACACAAACTTTGTCAAAGGAAAATGAAATAAATCAGCAACTGGAAGAGCACTCAATACTTTTAGGAAATCCCTTAGATGTTTGCATCAAGAAATGGCTACAATTTAAGCCCATGTAAGTTGACTTCGTTTCATTTGTTGGCATTATGCTTCCTCTACAAAAGATAACCATACAATCTCTATCTTCAGGCATGGACCAGATAAGCACAATCCTAAGCCTCTACAAACACAAACAATGTACGTGGTGTTTGAGAACATCGATATTGCGCGTCCCAATGACGCCAATTACGACTCAATATCACCAATCTGTAAAGTCGATATGGATACTGATTACTATAGAACAACGCCTACCAAAGAAGTCATAACTGATATGTTACGTGAAAACAAATGGAAGGGTTACGTACGTTTGAAAATGCGTGAAAATGTGAACACAACACAACATTGTGGTGACCATGAGATCTATACAGATGGTAGCTCTGGCTATAGTACCACAAGCCAACAGCCATTGATTAAGCAAAGCATTTTGGTGCGCAGCGAAGACGATGCGAATGCTACGGATTATGCTTATGTCACTAGCCTAAATAGCCACAAACCATTGTCACAGTTGTGCATGGCCAATCCCAGAGACAAATCACAGCTCAACGAGAAAGTTCTGCCTGAGTGCTGCATTGTCAGTTTGGGTCAATTTGTTGAAACATCTAATGAAGAAGACGACACCGATGAGGAGCGAGACGAGGACGATGAGAGCAGTAATGACAGCGATAGTGGCTGTGAGAATGTGGTGGGCCGCAGTCGCAGTCAACATCATACAGAGCAAAATCAACAATCAGAGCAACTATTGAGAGCAATAAAACTACATAAGCTAGAGCAAGAGCGCCGACGTCTATTGCTGCAACAGCAATTCTTGAGCTCTCGAGAATTCATGCGTTACTTTGGTGAGCTCGTACGTTATAAGTTAGCTCAGCCGTTACAAATACCTGCAGATGAATTACAAAGTGCCACTTATATTGGAGCATCGATACACACGAAAAACTATCAGATCATACCAGCTATTCATGTGGCACACAGTTGGCCCGATTGTGCATTTCAGTTTAAGAGGCGTGAGCGTCCAATCAGCACTAATCCACATACCGGTGAGCAATCACAATGGCCTACACGTTCGATGATAAATAGGGTCGAGAGTTTCGGCTTTCATGTAATACCATTAGGTTTTGCGCCAAAACGACAACGAAATCCATTCAGGCAGTTGGAATGGCGTATAGTTTTCCCGAAAGCCGAACGATATCTTGAACGTAACCTCTCTGCGACACAAATTAAAGTTTTCATGATGACAAAGGCACTGGTGAAAACTTTCGTTGAGTCGCAAGAAAAAGAAAATGCCTTGATGTTTACCATCGATTATCTGCGCACGCATCTCTTCTGGGAGTGTGAACGCAACTACACGACTTGGTCGGATGAGTTCCTAGGCGAGGTACTGCTGCATTTTATACAGTCATTTATGGTGCACTTGCGTGAAAAGAAACTCAAAGATTTCTTTATAGAAGAAAGAAATTTATTCGAGAGCATTCCAGATTATTCGCTGCTGCGCCTATATCAGATTCTTGCCGATATCATAGCCAATCCCTTAATGCATTTAATGGTAGCGTTTCGAAATTTAAGCTTTGAGGATGACTTCTATCCAAGGCTAAACTTAAGAAAACTTTTCGATAATTTGCTAGAAAATGATATAATGAATCTTAAAGTGCTGACGAAGAATGCACGCTATTTTACAATATCCGATACAGCAGAAGATGAGCAATTATTTATGGAAGATGCAGGAACACAGGGACTGCTGGGTATAAAAGAACATCGAGAGAAGACCAAAGGAAGATTAAGAAGACGCACACAGGTTCTTCGGCATAATATTGAAGTGAAAAAACAAATCGAAATGCAGAAAAAACGTGTCTCCGTTGAATCTATTGATGTTGAGGTGAGACATTTTGTTTTAGTGTTTTGGAAAAAGTACATAGTCTGATTATGATACATATGATACCAAGAGAAATTAGAATTAGAAATCCCTAAAGTCAAAATGACGTAGTTCTTTTTCTACAGTGATTTTATGCATAATCAGATCCAAATATTGCGATATTTCCAATTATTTTCTTTTCAAATCATCTCATTGCAAATATTGCTACCTAATGGTACCCAAACATAAAGTAAAATTTACCTCTGATACTGGATACTATTAAATTTCTCCATTTTTTAATTTTAGTTCGTTTTTAATAAAAACTTGGGACCATCACCGGCAAAACACATCAATCAGGGTGTTGAAAATCTTCGACGTACAAATATATTGGAAATAGTTTTGGATCATCTATTGGCAACGGCTGAAAAAGCAACAAAAGTGCGATCGGTACATTTGGCACAAATGCTGCTAGAGCATGCGACAAGACTGTGCAAATTTTATCATAACTATGGCTGTGATATGGCTGCTCAGGATTACATCAACACTATACAAAAAATTGAAAATGAAATTGAGATATTGCGTAAGACGGATGATAATATACCGCCACCGACAGTACCAGTACGCACCAGTGTCGAACCAATAAAATCAAGACCAAGCAAAACCATAGATACGCGAGATCGTCATGAGCATACAAATGGTAACATTTATGTGGTGCAGAAAAGAAATTCAATAATGGAGAATTCTTCACAAAGTCCAAAAATAAAATCTCATGTAGTGAGAACACCAGTTAACAATGACAATCATGTCCAGGTGACGTTAAGCACAGAGAAAAACTTAGAAAATACTAAAGAAAAACAACGTGACACGGCATTCTCTCCAGTAGAATTTAGAAAATCAATTAAATTTACAGAGCACGTAGTTGAGGTATACGAAGGAGATACCAATCCCATAAGAAAATTAGAAGGCTATAGTCCTGTGAGTATCTTACGTAGTGCAGGTGGTAGCATAAGAATGAAATCTCCTAAAAATAGAGTGCAATTAAATGTCAATGTAATTCAGAACGTATCAAGTGAAGATGAAGATGACTTTGTAGAGAAAAATTATGACCCCACAGTAAATAAAAATACAACAATAGATATCTTAGATGACGGTGACGATGACGATTATAGAAACGAAACTTTAGAAAATATTGAAACAGATTTTAAAACAACAAAGTCTTCAGTGTTTTTGAATACATTTGATTCTGCTGCTAATAAGATAAAGAATTGTTCCATTGCGAAAACAAAACCAATGATAAAAATTGTGGGATCGACAGAGAAGTTCTTAAGCTCATTGGCACTGGAGGAAAAAGGCAATCAAGTGTGTGAAATAGTCAAAAGAAATACGCTCTTTCTCAAGGATGCGCTAAATCAATCAACAGAAACTTGAGAAAACAGCTGCTTCAGTAACAACAATGTCGCAGCATTGGGACGATTGAACTTTTTTATTCAATGCGTGTTAGAGACAGTGTTGGACAAACTTTCCTCGCCCATGCCCATTTTATTATATGAACTGTTTAAATAAAAATCTTTATACCAATTAAAAACTTTTTTTTTGTGTTTTCTCTTCTTTCACAAATCGAGATATCTGCTTGTTGAAAAAACTGAAATTTTTTAGCATACGCAAATGCTAATCCAACCTTTGCAGTATTATTGCCGAAATACGACCACAGATGCTTAAAAAAAAAATGTGCGAAAATATAACCTCAAGACTAAAGGACAGTCGCAGCGTCTAAAGACCCAAAACCATTTTCAAATGCTAAATGACAAAAACTTTTTTTTTGTTGATAATTTTTTTTTCAAAACTACAATACTCTAAAAAAAATTTTAAATATTTTGAATATCGTAAAACTAACTGGAGGACACACATTTTGACAACACACCTTTAGGATTAAGGTCAATATTGACTCAGAGGTTTCAAGATGTTCATAAAACTTCAATCATCTAAGTTCCGCCGTTTCTATGATATTCAAGATAAAAAGGTAGAAATGATTGCTTTTATCGGTCGACTAATTTATGTCAGACAAAAATTATGGATCATGTCAAAACATATCATGTCTAACATATTTTAATAGCCGACCAATAGGAAGAAAAATCTTAATAAAATTTGATGTTGAATATCATCAAAACTGTTTAATTTACGTTATATTCGATATTTAGCAAAATCTTTGTGTGACCTTTGAACTTAAATATTGGTATGTGCAAAAGTGGAAATTGCATGTTCATTTTCTCAAAAGCAACTAGGATATATTGATGTTCATCCAAAAGGTGTGTTGTCAAAAAATTAAGTGTACTCTTCTGGAACGCCGAATTGCATTCAATACATTTTTTGAACTTCATGTCTTTGAATTTCTATATGTAATGAACGAAGTATGATATTGAAAAGTCTTTAATGGACAATATATCGGTAGGACCGTATCGGATTTTAATGATTTGACATTAAAACTTTCAGTAGAACACCAATGCTATATAATTTCATTAACAAAATTTAGCAAAAAGAAATGCATGTTACTTAGGCCTTGAACACTTTTTAGTAAGGATACTCATACCTCTGAATCCTGTCGTGAGCATGCAAAAATATTTCTAATGTACTTAGTATGCTTTCTAGTCTAAAATGGGAGTGTATATTTATATACCATCATAATCATTAACAAATGTACATAATCTTTCTATGGAACAAAAGTAATAGAGCGTCATATACTGCTGTATTACACTAAAATAAAACTTTATCACAATTGGATTCATAAATTTTTACGGCTGACAAAAATACCGAAAAAGAAACCAGTAAATCGTCATGTTATCATAAAAAAAACATCACAGTTTACTATCGTTTTGTAGTGATTAATACAACTAGTGCTATTGAAAGACTCCATGTAAGATAAAGACCCACAAACTTATTGATTGAAGTCTATAGTTAAAGGTTTTTACTAAGTTTCGTTGAGTTCCGATTTTTTTGTTTATTTTATGAGAAGTTTAGAAAATTACGAGACATTGCGCAAAAAAAGGATTAGTTACGTTTACAAGCATAAATTCAATTTGGTGATTATTATAATAAAACTAAAAGATTTTTTCCATTTAACTTACATCTACTCCATGCTCTGCATAAAAATCGCCTGTTCCCATTGAAGCATATAGCTTGTAGCCCATTTTTGCCAAGTCCCTAATCGATGTCAGCAATTCCATCTTGTGCTAAAAATATAGAATATACGATACATTTTTTTTTTATTTTTGGATGTAACCATAATATACCTTGAAGCTGCCAATCGACAGCAAAATAGCTTTTTTGGGTATTTGAAAGCCAGTCGACATCATAGCTTTTAAATAGGCTTCGTAACGATTGTCTCCAAAACCGGCCACCTCTCCTGTCGAAGCCATTTCGACACCTAACTGCACATCAGCGCCTGCAAGTCGCGAAAAACTGAATTGTGGCACTTTTACACCAACTTTTCCAACGCCATGCAAAACATCAACGGGCTCCACTGGCATTCCGATGATAGCACGTGTAGCTGTTGCAACAAAGTCATGACCCAAAGTTTTCGAAACAAATGGAAAGGAACGAGAAACACGCACATTGCATTCAATCACTTTTAACTCATTATTCTTAGCAATTAGTTGCATATTAAAGGGTCCAGTGACATCTAGTAAGCTGGCTAAGTCACGTGTTATCCGCTTTATATTCTCCAGTGTTTCTGCGTTCAAGTCTTGTGGCGGTGTCACCAATGTGGCATCACCAGAATGCACACCGGCATTTTCAACATGCTCCGATACGGCCATACAAAGAATTTCTCCATCAGCAGCTACCGCATCGACATCAATTTCCTTGGCTTCAGTCAGAAACTTCGATATGACAACAGGATGCTCTTTGCTTACCAGAGAAGCAGCATTCAAATAGGTCTCCAAGTCCTGATTCGAATAAGCAACATTCATTGCTGCACCGGAGAGCACATATGACGGTCGCACCAAACAGGGATAACCGACTTCCTCACAGAATTGTATGGCACCCTGTAGATTTGTCAGCTCTTTCCAACGTGGCTGTAAGATACCCTTGCGGTCAAGCATACGCGAAAATTTGAAACGATTTTCAGCGCTATCAATGGATTCAGGTGACGTCCCCAAAACTTTTGCTTGCTGACGATGCAAATCCATGGCGATGTTATTAGGTAGCTGACCGCCCATTGAGAGAATGATGCCATCGCAGTGTTCTAGTTCATAAATATCCATTACAACTTCAAAAGAAATTTCCTCAAAGTAAAGCCGATCACACATATCATAGTCCGTAGACACAGTTTCAGGATTATAGTTAATCATAATGGTGGGTTTTCCCAATTTACGCAGCTCGCGTAAGCAGCCAACAGCGCACCAATCAAATTCCACTGATGATCCGATACGATAGACACCCGATCCTACAACTATTGTAAATCCTCCAGGAAATTCTATATCATGCTCAATGGCATTGTAGGTTGCATATAGATAATTTGTGGTAGCTGGCCATTCTCCAGCTACTGTATCAATTTGTTTGATGAATGGTACTAAGCCAAATTCTTGCCGCTGCTTGCGTACCGCCAGCTCAGTGCTACGAATCGCCGAAGCTATTTGTCTGTCAGAGAAACCAATTTGTTTGGCCTCTAGTATCTGTTCAGATGTAAGCGTGTTTCCTGATTTCTCAAGTATGAAATAAAATTCAATAATATGTTTCATTTTATTTAGAAACCAATTGTCGATTTTAGTAAGGCGATGAAGTTCTTCTACGGTATATAACGCTTTCAGAGCAGCAGCCAGCACAAATGGTCGCTTATCAGTTGGTTGTGTCAACTCTTCATTATTAACAGATTGCTGATATGGATCGAATCCATTAACACACCCATCCACCATGCGTAGTGCCTTTTGAAAAGCTTCCTCAAAGTTGCGTCCAATAGCCATTACTTCACCAACACTTTTCATTGAACTGCCAATATTTTTACTGACGCGCACAAATTTAGCAAGATCCCAGCGTGGTATCTTAACAACGCAATAGTCTAAGCTTGGCTCGAAACAGGCTGTAGTTACACCGGTAACAGAGTTCTTAATCTCAGGCAGTGGCGTTCCAAGTGCTAATTTAGCTGCCACATAAGCCAGAGGATACCCAGTAGCCTTACTGGCCAATGCCGAACTTCTGGATAGACGTGCGTTTACTTCAATTATGAAGTACTCTTCGGAGTTTGGATTAAGCGCATATTGTATATTGCATTCACCTACAATGCCAAAGTGCCTAATAACCTTAATTGCAGTTGTGCGGAGCATATTGTATTCCTTGTTGGAGAGTGTCTGTGATGGTGCGACAACGATACTCTCACCTGTATGAATACCTAATGGATCCAAATTCTCCATGTTGCACACTGTTATGCAATTGTCATAGGCATCACGCACAACTTCGTATTCCACTTCTTTCCAACCCTTAAGTGATTTGTCTATCACCAATTGACTTGAGTAGGCCAGCGCCTGGTGAGCAAGTGCTTGTAATTCTGCCTCGTTATTGGCAAAGCCCGAACCTAAGCCGCCTAAAGAAAAAGCTGCTCTGGCCATTACTGGGTAAGCTAAACGATTCGCAGCTTGTAAAGCCTCCTCCACCGAATAAACTGCTTCGGATGGTGCAACTTGTTCACCAATTTCATTAACACGCTCTGCAAATATTTTACGGTCTTCCGTTTCGATTATAGACTGTATGGGTGTACCAAGTATTTTAACATTATATTTTGCGAAAATGCCAGCACGTTCCAGCTCTACACCACAATTCAAAGCTGTTTGGCCACCAAATGTAAGTAAAACACCATTGGGTCTTTCAGCTTTTATTACCTGCTCGACGTACTCTGGCGTTAAGGGTAAAAAATAACACTTGTCAGCAAGACCATTTGATGTTTGTACAGTAGCAATATTCGGATTAATTAGTATGGTTTGAATCTTTTCTTCTTTCATTGCCATAATTGCTTGTGAGCCAGAGTAGTCAAACTCACCGGCTTGCCCTATGGACAGACCACCAGAGCCAAGTATAAGCACTTTACGTGGACGAATCGCTGGTATTGAACCGGGTTTCGGCGTGTAAGTAAGTCGTTGTGTAAGCTGTTGGCGTAAGCTGATCATCGATGTTTCTCTATGTTTAATAGTGTCTAGAAAGATATCGAAGAGCAGCTCTAAGTCTTCTGGACCTGCTGTATGCTCAGGGTGAAATTGCACAGAGAAAAATGGCTTTGTTTTGTGTATTATACCTATTAAATTGAAGACATTTTTAGGATATTAGTATGGATATATTGTGCTAATAAAGTGATTTGTACCTTCATTTGAATTATCATTTGCATTGGTAAAAAGTGGCTCCCAATCACTTGGTAACGTTTTCGTATCTACAGCAAAGCCATGATTTTGCGAAGTCATGAAGCAACGTCCTGTACCATGATGTATGCATGGAAGATTATGACCACGATTTCCGTACTTCATTTTATATGTTTTGCAGCCGATAGCAGTTGCAAGTAGTTGATGCCCTAGGCAAATGCCAAACACCGGCGTTTTACCATTCGCCAGAATTCGTTTAATCTGTGAGACAGTATCTTTGCAAACAACGGGGTCACCTGGACCGTTGCTAATAAACAAACCATCGAATTCGTTTTCATCTAACTGATGATTCCAAGGTACCAAGTCAACACGTGCTCCGCGTGACAAGAAACACTTTATCTGATTCAGTTTTAATCCACAATCGACTGCACAAATCCTTGGTGTTCCTGTGGGATTGAAAATCATTGTTTCTTTTACCGAGCACTCAGCAACTAAATTACGTTCATTGGGATCGTTGAATATTAAAGATTTTGGATGCTCTGGGTGCTCATAAACAATACGTCCCAAAATTGTACCATTTTCTCTGATTTTTTTAGTTAATGCACGTGTATCTATGCCACTAATACCAGGTACATTATGATCCAGCATCCATTTAGATAGGGTTTGCTTTGAACGCCAGTGAGAAGGGGTTTCACAGACTTCTCCTACCACAAGAGCAGCAACCGAAATCCCTTCGATCCATTCAAAATGTTTGAGTAAGCCATGCTCGTCAAATTCTTTTTCGCTCGGTACACCATAATTTCCAATAAGTGGATATGTCAGCACCAAAATTTGTGAACGATAGGAACGATCTGTCATAGACTCGGGATATCCAACCATGCCAGTCTGAAAAACTACCTCACCATCAGTCGCAGTTTTAGCTCCAAAAGAATAACCCGGATAAATTGTTAAGTCCTCAAGAACCAAAAAACAATTTGGTGGAGCCATGTTCCTGAATGTATGAATTCTGCAATGTCAAGATGAAAATGAAATACATTTATTATACATATGAGCATTATTTAGCCACAATGATAACATATGGAAAAATAACATTTCGATAGACAAGTTCACGTTTATGCGAATTAGAAGAACTAATAGTATGCTAAGTAAAGTTAGCGCCGCTTTGATTTTAAATGAATTTGAAATTGCAAAAAAAAAACTATTGAATTATTTCATCGCATCTGCCAGATATACACATATATTGTGTTATAGGCTTAACATAGAATACGAATAAATATCAAATATATAAAAGGCAGACGCCCATATTGCCACATCATTAATATCAGCAATTGTTAATATGTAAAAAAAAACTTTTTTTAATAAATCCATCAGAAGGCAGACGTATAGGTCTCTGCAGTTTCAAAATATTTGGGGTTGTATATCTTAAAAGTAGTAAAAGAATCTATCAGCCAAGAGGCAGACGCGATAAAAGGACTTAGTAATAATTTTTTTTATGTTTGTAATATTGCAGTATTAAAATGCAGCAACAACTAAGTGGCAGACGTTATTTTTCTCGTTTCTTATGACATAATCCTTATAATAATCGCAATATGCCTGAGAATAAAATCACTTAAGCTTGTACATATATATCATAAAATTTGGAAAAAATTTTATTACTCTTAATCGCAGCAACAACAACTTTACCATTTTTCTGTTTTTGTGTATGGACACACTTTTTAATATAAAAGGCAGACCCCAAAAACTTGTTCAAAGAGCTCTCAATTACTAACGCTGAGACAATTCAATGGCAGAGATTGTTCGTATTTTTTATATAACTTAGAACTTCATGATTTTCAACCTCTGCCGTACGATAGGATCATATAGAAAATTAGGCCTCCGGCACAAAACCTATTTTAGACTCTTCGTACATAAGAGGAATAAATGTAAGAACAAATTTATTCTGTATGCTGCAAAACTCAGACAAGACATACATAAAAATATAAACAATCATTAAGCTATGAATTCAAATACAGGTAGTTTTCATCTAAGCTTAATTTGAGCGTTTACCATAGCCATAAAAAGAGTCCTACTAGCTAGTTGATGTAATAAATGATAAGAATTACAAGTACTTTTATGTGCAGAGACCCAGCTACAAGTTGATGTAGGTCCAGTATATTCGTAATATTTCTGTGGGAGCAACATGAATAAATTTGTTAGAATTCTCATAATTCTTTCTATATATACATATATTTGTAAATTGGCTGATGTACTTTGTGTACAAACGCCCAATTGTATTACAATCGTTATTTATCTGGTATTATATTCATTTGTCCACCGCTTAATAAAGCCATGCGATCTGTGCTCTCTGATCTACATTTTCAACAAATTAGATTAATGTATTCATTTAATATCAATTTATATCCAGGCCTTAGACTTAACCGACATGACAAATTATCTTGTATAATTAAAAAAATTAACCATCCCTCTTCACGGTATCCTAAGCATTCATGTCATCATTCCGTATGTACATCACGGTGGACTTTAACCAACTTTTAATAAAAGTGTGAGTTACTACAAAAACTTTAATTGGGAATTATTTGAGATGTAATTTGGAGTCGATATACATATAAAAACCAAAAGAAATCTATAGAGCTTTTTTTTTAATTTCGTATTTACTGTTTTTCAATGATCTGTAAAGTATACGTACCTATGAAATTTAAAAATTTTCCGATTTTATTCAAATTTTGACACATCAAAGTACTTTTAACATATAGCTCAACTCTCTAAAAAAGAAAGTTGAAAAATAAGTCCTTGAAGTAAGAAATCCGCATAAAAAATTGTGAAAATAGCGTCACCTTAAACCATTGTATTATTTAAATGAACAACAGCAGAGCAAAAAGATTTCATATCTAAAAGTTCAACATTCTGTATTTTGGACCTTAAAATTTAATTTATGACAGTCAAATCGTGCATCTGCTCTGTTCCTAACATACAGGCAACACATTCACCTAGTCGCATCAGAACTTAAACTGCTCATTCAAAGACTGTTAAAATAATACCCCTCACAACTTAAGAGAGGCACTATCTTATTATCTCTACTTAAAGCATTTCAAAGAGTTCGAGGCTTGTAGATAGGGTTGCCATCCTTATTCCTATTATAACATTCTTACATATGTTAGAGAGCAAATAAAGTGGAATCCTGCTAGCATAATCTTATTAATGATTGTTATGTCGAATTTATTTTCTAGTTTTGTTCATATTAAATATATACCTGAAATTGAAAAGGTTTTTTCTTTGTTGAAAAACAGGCTGTTAGGTCAATTTAGATTCAAAAAAGAAAAAACCTTTTCAATTTATAAAATCAAATATATTGGTCAGATATTATTCATATATACCTGAAAGCTTTCTTTTAGCTGCAATAAAGCTATGTGGCAAACACATTAAATTGAATACAAACTGGCATAACTTTTTGTCAGCTGATTAACCTACATAATTTCTTATTAGGCAAACTTCCATCCAGCGCAGGCTTATGTCAATATCATTTCTATAATTATTATAACGTCCATTGATTTATACCTCGCTGAAAATTATTGAAACTCCTACCTGCTCAAATCTTCTCTATCTTTATCCTTGCCTTGCATCGCCCCAGATGACCAGACCAAGAAGTAAATCGCATATGCTAAGAAAAATTTTAATTCCTAACGCCGGTTGACTAAAAAAGTTTTTGATAATCTATTAACCTACTAAGAGTTTTCAAATTGATGGAAACAATAAAAATTAATAATAAAAGCAAGTAAGTTCGCACTCTTCCATATAAACAAGGTGTAGTAAGCAGCAGTAAAAACTATCATTATGGCAACCATGCTTGCGAGAGAAAGAGAGAGAGAGTACTGCATTATTCCGGAGAAAATCAAAATAGTGATAAGGAAAACCGACGGATTGATTGAAACCAGTTTCGAGATAACATAAAAACATATGAATACCGTGTGTGCAACTACTAAAACATGATTTTACAGCTTAAAACCAAAGTGATGACTGGAAAAATCGTGTAAAACTTTTGCATTAAATTTAAGTTATTTATAAAATTAAGATAATACAACTAAGAACGAACATTCGAAAAAAGTTCGTTTACTAATGTATGAGCCAGTGAGTGTGAAAGTGGTCTAAGGAAGTTTTCGATATAATTTTTCGGACATTAATCACCTTAGAGTAGTAGTAGATCGCTTAAAATTTCGGTGTTTAAAAGATATTATATACAATATTATTAAAAATTACAACACTTCTAAATCGTTTAAGGCACAATTGCTCTCATATGAAATCAGATTATCATTTTTTTTATCGAATGACTGACCTTCTTAATTGCCTCAATTTGCGAAAACCATTTTTTTTTGTCCATTTATTGAGAAGGGCTCTCAAATGTTTTGTGGCCCTTATAACATTTTTTTTAAACTATTACTTGCAACTAGAAATGTGACTATAAGCCAATACCTTATCAGTAAATAACACAAACATTATCTACAGATTTCATATTTCAATCCGTAATAAAAAATTAAATGATTTGTAAATAAATTATAGTGCAAGGCGTTTTTGTTTGTCAATAAATATCATGACTGTTAAGGAGTGAACTCAATTTACAAATTTATTAAATTTTTTTTTTACTCCGCAAAGGCTTCTAGGTTAATCGCCATAAAATGATAAGTTTACAAGACTTGTGACTTAGTTTTAGTCGCTTTTGCCGCCCTAAGTGGCTTTTATTTACCTAATAAAGTTCCTTCTCAAAACATAAGGCAAAATATGCCTTCAAATAATTATCGATCGCTCTTATGACGATCGCTGAAAGGAGCTCAAAGGTATGATAGCGATTATGAAAATGTCTCACTGCTTACAGCCAGTGGTACTGTAAAATCTACCGACAACCAAATGGAAAAGCAAAATCAAACTCGAAGCAGAACATATTAACGTTACTCTTTTCTAAATACGAAGCATTCAGCTGAAATATTGTTGCATTTGCATTTCTCCTTTTGCCTAGAATTTAAGAAAATATTTACATGTGTTCCCATGACGTTGGCGACTTAACGTCGTTGCATTTTGATAGCACGTTTGCGACAAAACATGGTGAATGCGGAACACTCGATTGCCAGTTAAACATTAAATTTAATATACAGAGATGTGAAAGAATTCATACTGTTACTTTATACCTCTGTATGATACCACTTATTTTTGAGCATAAAGTTAACATCAATAATAGAGACATCATAGCCATAAGTATACCTAGAGGGCACAAAATGGTCCTCGTTATATGAAATTTTTATTTTGTTTTATCGAATTTTAAGGAGCTTTTTTTTTGTATTTTGAATGACATTTTTTTTTCTTATGCTTATCAATCTGATATTTTATATTTTTTTTCATATTCATTTGTCCCTTTTTGTGATCATAAAATTTTTGTTTTAGTAGGGGCCCATTTCAACTTTTTAACTCCGGACACCGAAAAATTTCTATTCGCCGCTGGGTAGGAAATTAAACGGCAAATTACCTCTTCGCACCGCACACCAAATGTTCACGGTACGACACTGCTGATAGCGACACATTACCAGGTATATTGAAAATGTCAGTTTTTAACCCCCGATTGACTAAACATTTCTCGAGCCTGAAACTTATTTTCTTTTCCAACGTTAGCACAAAGCAAAACTTTCTCACTTTTCAATATCTAAATTCAATATGAAATATGGCAATCCTTTATAACTTCAGCACTTAAGTTAAAATTTTTTGATTTTACTGATTAATTCAGCTCAAACCTGTTTGCTTCTGCAGCTAAAAGTGCTTAGAGAATCGGCACAAATTGCTTCGAAAAAAAAGCAATACTATACAGCTGAAATATGGTCTAGATCCTAGCGTTGTTTGCTCTTTCTCATCACATTTTGAATTAAATTAGTTTAAAACTTAACAATTTTCGACTGCAATAACCCTAAACTAACATTTTGTGATCAAAATCTTAGCACTAACTATCTTCAGCTATAAGTTTGAATAGCCTTCAACGGAGTTTCGCTTAGCACACAAAACTCTTACAAAGGTATTCAGGCATGAATACGCCTAATCTGACATCTGGGTTTGACCAAAAGTTGCATGCCTGTGAATTTGTTAATGTCTACATTAAAAATTGCAGTATTTTACAACGCTGTCAACAATCCAAGCAGTAGCGATTGAATGCCACTACCAGCGAATGGCTGGGAATGAAGTGAACAGACAGGAAAAAAAAAAACTGAGTCTTAAATAGCACATAGCAAAACAATATGGCAGAACCGGTTATCGTATGAATTAGTCTCGTTTTTTTTAATCTTTCAATGTAAACATATGCAGATATGCCCTAAAAATTGTTTATAATTCTGAGGTTTATGAAGTACAATTCCCACTGAAATTCAATGAAGGCTCATTTTTTATCTACCACAATAAACAACAAAATTTTGTTTTCGTACACATTTCCAAAACTTAAATTATGGGAATTATTTTTTTACTATTTCATTGTAACAAAAATTGTTGGAACTCACTTTTACTATAAAACTTTTTTATAAATCACAATGAAAACACTGAAAATTCTTTTCTTTTCCACGTGGCTTTTGGATTTTTTTCGAGTTCAACCGCGAATAAAATTTAACTTTTTCGTCTGGCCGCTAGAGAACGACTGAGTACTGCGCTTAACTGGAGCGACTTTTACATGGGTTCGATGCACGCACTCTGTTTCAACATCGACCACATTGAAAGCGAAGTCTTAGTTTGGTTCTCTCAATTTAATTAACATTTGTATGTACATATGTATGTATGCAGTATGTACGAGTCTGAGTCAAATCCAGAAAATTACAACGACGCATTCTTGCGATAGTTTGATTTTGAGTTAATTTAATGTAAGATAAGATTTGTTTAAGAAAATGTGCTTAAAAGACCAAAAACATATCGAGTTATTTGCTCATATGCATTAAAATTCTTAACAGAAATACTAACGAGTTTTTTAAGAGACCGGCGTTTTGACTAACGCTCTTTTAAGAGAACGTATCTTCATCCATGGTGGAAGTTGCTGTTAATATTATAATACCCTACCGCATGGATATCGTTGTGATGCGATCTGGAAAAACCTCTGCCAGAAGCAAAACAAAAATTACTAATAGAAAACAATGAAATCAATAAAACAAACTCTTAACTGAATGAATAATAATAGAGCTTAGCTACTACAGCTATTAGTCTTCTTAGCTATTAAGCTTGAAGCCTTAGATGTAGTAAAAAGGTCATTCAATAAAATGAAGTTGTACTTTTAAAGATCACAGTTTAAAAACAGAAGACGATCTCCACTAAACGATAATTTTTTCATCTGATAGGCCTATTACACCAATAAATATAAGGAGTTCATGAGGAATAACTAAATATACAAAAAACTTGGTGGAGATGTTTACTTTGTTGTCAAGAAGTAAAATCCAGCTATGATAATTCCTGCTGGTGGTAGAAAATTTTTGGTCATTGAATCGAACTATATGTCTTGAATTCCAAAATGTAACAAATAAAAAGTTGAAGAGGAAAAACACATTGTTTTATTATATGTACCATTGATCCCTGACTACAATATTTCACCGAGAAAAACCATTTTAAAACTTCCACCAGTGCAAACATTCACCATGTACAAAAATAATCTAATCATACATTTTTCTAGGCACTATGAAATTTCATACTCAAAATGTAAATCTTGATTTTATTCGTTTAATATGACCGTCAGAATGGGATTGACTTGGAGAACTATTAATCAATTCTTTAAAAATTTCCACATTATAATTAGCATAAACTTCGCTTCTTCAGACTGAGAAACTTAAAGCAAAAATAAATATTTAATAATTTTAAATACCTTTGCTAATTTTCAGTAATTGACCGTTCATAAAGTTCGTGGCTCAGTTTTGGCCTATTTTAAGCTTTGTACTCTATCCAAGCAGCCTAACGTGGCTTTTTCTATCAAACCGATGAAACTTTTAGGAATATGCCCGCCTCTTCCCACGTAGGTTTTTGCCGAGCCCCCCATGTTGCAAGTGGCCACCTCAGACCACGCACATTTAGAGACGCGCCGCACTTGCTGTGTCTCAGTACGTCAATTTGAAAATTTTGGAAGGAAACAGTTCACTCATTCGCACGCTCACGAGGCGGCACTGGGTTTACGGACTGCCTCATCAATAAAATGACTTAGTGTTTCAATAAACTTTGCTGTAGTCGTTAATGTGTTTATATATGTGGACGTAGTTCATAGTTCATTGAACATAAAATCAAAGCTTTACAACTTTATAAAAATTAAAAATATATTTATTACGAAACATAGTAACAATTTCAATCAATATATGATACAAATTAATGCCTAGAAGAATTTCGATCTAAATTTCACAGATTTGAAAACATGCTTTTATTATAACAAACACTTAAAGTTATCGAGATATACTTAGTTTTGACATTAAATTATTGTAGTATTGTATTAGATTTAAGTTTGTCTCATATCATGCATTACAAGTTAAAACGAAAGGAGCTGTACTTTGAGGTCTTCGATTTTACCGATTTTATTTGGTTGTATTTGACTAGCTGATATATATCACACATCCTTATGCCATAAGTTGAACCTATGTTGCGCTACAATTTTGCAAAATTTATGGTAAATACTATACTTTTATACTCTGGACATATCAGCTCTACGAAAAAATTAAATATTATCCATAAAAAATTCAGCAAAATCGGGAACTCCAAGGTCCAGCGCCTTGTGTACTTTTTTTTATTTGAGTCCTACAAGAATATCACTAAAGAATAACTCAGCGGTCTTGCTCAAAAATTAAAAAAAAAACTATGGCTTATTCTAAATAAATGCGAAAAACCATACAATGATTCAGTTTCTTGTTGCACTTTGGGCACTTGGCTCTTACCTGCAGCGCCTTAAAAATGCAACTCTTACAGAAAATATGCCCACATTTTGTTGATGTCGGCTTACGGTTATAACATGATTCCATGCATATTGGACAAATTAATGTTTTTTCATGACTATTAGTGCTTGCAGTATATTTGGCGGCTGAATTTGTATGTTCTTGTGATAGCCAGCGTAGCGGAGTAAACTCTTGTGGTGGCCACATTGGCTGTGGCATCTGCGGTTCTGGTTTTTTATGGTATGATGTGAATGGACGGACTTTACGGATTGGTGTGCAAAGATCAATAATGACAGGATCATCAACAGCATTAATAATCTCTGGGTTGAGTTGAGTAACAATCAAGCTCCTATCAATTTTTATATTGAATTGAGTTTTATAATAAAAATCAATTGTTCAACTTACTCGTCGTTGTCCAGATCCAGACATCTATGTGTAGTCTCGTCCATGCTTCGCAAACGCTTTAATCTTGAAATAGTTTCACCTTAAAAATGATAGTTCTCGTAATTCTTTTGTGTCTGTTTGTTAATTTCTTATGATTTTTTATCTATATATAACTGAAACACACAGTAGCGGATCGAGCGTTCGTATTTGGGGGGGTCAAAGTTGCTTAAATGTCATTTTTATATTATTTGATAACAGGTCGTGCCGTCCGGACGAGAACTGATAAGTAGTAAGTAACATCAAAGAATTAAATATATAATTCTTTGCAGTTCAATCCAATTACCGACAAATCGCGGAGTGTTGGATAGATCTTGAATCATAGAATTACCTTGTTAAACTGAAAAATTTAGGAGTGGAGGTCAGGGTTGGAAATTTTGATATGATTTAGGTACGTCTTTAGCTTAAATTTTCAATACATTTTTATTGTTAAACTATGTACTCGTATAAGCTATCTCAAGATATCTGACGCACACTTTTTTTTTAAATGTTCTAAGTAGTAATTAAAGATGAAATCTATGGCAAAAAAAAAACACTCGTGAAGTTATTTTCTCATACAGAACGTATAACTGTTTTCTTATAAAGGGTGTGTTTTAAGAAAATTACCATTTTATGTTGGCAGCGAAGCTTTCTTAAATAAACAGTTTTTTTTCATGAAGTCAGTGACAAGATTGCAAATTGTGAAAATTCATTAAACTCGCAAAAATTTCAACTTTGAATTTTCTAATATTAACATGATTTCTTGAAATAATAACAACAATTGAACGCAAAGATCTGAATGCCTTTGAAAATCTTTTTATGAAATTATGTGCGGTGCAACAAATGAAATATATGAAATTTGCAATATTTCAAATATCGCTCAGTGATTTTTACTTTACTTTAACACAATTAGGTGCAGTTAATAACATATATTGAATATGTAGTTGTTTAGTCAATCATGGCTGTGGGGGCTCAAGAACCCAAGTGTACCTCTTAGGTACGCCGTTGGATGTACAAGACGAAAGCCAGCAGTACTTTTTCTTTTTTAGCTCAGGGCATATTCAGAGTCACGTAAGTACATTAATGTATTTTTTATTGGAGCCAATATTGCGTTGCGTTTTGTAATACGCTATGTGTTCCGAATAAGTTACCTCAGCAGATAAAATAAAATTGAAAACAAAAAAAAAAATAAGTTCTCTTACAGAATTTAAGAACATGTGAATCGGTGGACATGGAGTAATCGAGCAATGCTCAGAAATCTGAGCAAAAAAATCCGTTATCGTTAGCATGCGCTAATAAATTATGGCGGGAACAGTTAGAAGTTAAACAGTGTTGCTACAATAGAAATAAAATCTACTTATTTGGGCAATAACATGAGCCACACGGTTTTAAAAAAATATATTGTCACACAAATATTGTCGAGAAATAGCGCTCCACTAATTTGTTTAAATGCTTAAGAGTAGTGTATAAAGTACATACATATGATGAAGCTTGTCGTAATAAACTTATCATCTTAAATACATAGTATATAGAGCCTTACAGAGCAAAGTTATAAGAAAATCTTTACCCATGCACTGCGATTTGACACTAAATGTGAGACAGTTTTGGTTTTTTTTATCATAAATTATAAACGATAAGAGCTTGATATTTCACTACAAATGAGTAAAATATTCCCCACTAACATAGCAAAAGAATCTCATACCCCAGCTTTTCTGAGTTTTGAGATAGAGTACCTTAAAAGCGCACATGCTTAGGTCAACAATGCTTGGCTTCCCATATATGAATGTATTTGAATTAGTTGGAATGGTCACCGTAACCACAATTTTAACTTTATTTCAACTTTATTTGGCGCTTCATAGCAAAGAGGAGAAATTTTTAAAATTCCTTTAACGTTTAAAATTCTTAATGTGTAAGAAAACTATTTCAAATTAAAGAAATGATAAAATGCAATAATTTATTTAGTTTTTTTTTCATAGTTTACACAGGTAAATAAAGTTTATGTAAATATTTATGATTTAGTATTTTTCAAAAACTTTAAACTTAAATAAAAAATCAATTATTTCAATATATGTAAAAGTATTTACAAACAAACAAGAAAAACAAATAACTTAAAAATTAAAATACAATAATTAACAAATAGGAAAAATAAAGTCACAGATTATGCGATATTCTTTTTTTATTCACACTTGAATATTGATATACGGCTGTAGAAAAATAATCAATGTATCCTTTGTAACTCTAAACGCATATTCTGTAACTCAAAATGAGTGACTGATTTTCGGCTGAAGGTAAGAACTTTAGAAAACTTTGCAATCTCAATAAAATTGATCATTACGTAAGAACATCAGACCCCACTTGAAATTTCAATCAAAAGTTTTTATGTGATTTCGCGGATAGATCTGATGTTTCCGCGGAATGAATTTTGAATTTTAGAAAGTCAAAATAAATTTATCGTCTTTGCGAAGAAACTCTTTCTAAAAATTTCGCTTTTTCAGGTTTCAAATCACTCACTCGTTTCGAGATACAGAATTAGGCTGTAAGCCTCTTTTTACACTTTGATTTTTACAAAATTCACTTAGAATTTTGGGTAATATTTTAAATAAAGATTATTACACTTGAAAAAAAAAGTTTAAATAAAAACCATTCGTGCAAAAAAAAAAAAGAATTAGGTTATGAATGATGCCATTTGGTAAAAAATGCTACTTTTTCATATTTTAAATGCTTTTCTAAAGTAATTATTATAAATAGATATACAATGCAATTTTTATTCTAACGAAATTCTTCACTGTTCAAGGTTTGCCTACACTATTGATTCTCATGATGAAATTTAAACATTGGTTGGGGCATCCATGCCACAAATTATGGACTTCATCACAGAGGCTGCAGCCAGAGAAGAAAAGTTCTGCCATTTACGCGTTGACATGCCATCCTTGTAGTCGGAAATACCTAAAAAAAACGAAAATTGTTATTGAAAATTTTTATAGATTTATAAATTTATTCACTATAAATTTGCAATCTCATAAATATATTTTACGGAAATAGCAGTCCCCGTTGCCCACTTTCAAATTAACATTTTTTGAATAAAATTTTATGTGGTATCTGATGTTGCCATAGATTGAACATTTTCATAAAGATTGCAAAATATATCGTCTTTTCGCTTATTTTTAATGCAAACATTAACAAATTTACTTGTTTCTACATGCGTATTTACTAACCTTTTACCAAAATGAAACTTTCCCGACAGTTTCCAATAATGCTGTCCAATACTGAACTCAATTCTACATCAGTGGCTAGCAATCCATACTTTTTGGTAAATTCTGTACGTAAATTATCATTGCGCAATTGTCCACGACCTGAACCAATCGGACCCAAATGGAGGCGAGATCTAGGCAAGCCATCAACCTCATCAGCGGCGATTGGATGTGCCACTTCGATTACTTCGTTGTTACCAATATTCATATAAAGTTTATCAGTATTGTTTCCAGGACGATTAAAATCACTTTCTGTTTTCTGCATTAAAGTGTTAAGACCCTCCTTTAAATAGGTCTCCCAAGGGCGACGTGTCTCCATATTAGCTTGTAAGCTTTCTGCAATATGTTGCAAGCTGTCATTTTTAGGGAAATAGGTTTTGATATCTTCGCCGCTCTCATAGACGTAAACATATGGTTTATCTGATCTAAAATAAAAAAGGATACAATACTTTAGTTTTGATCATGGAATTATGTATTTCAATGAGTCAACTTACTTGCTTGCTGCTAATGCACGTTGCTTGTCAACATATGATATAACAACGTCACCAAGACGTACGTGTTTCTTGTAATCCGTATAATGTGGTACGCCACCAGCCACACCCACCAAAAAGACATAGTCGACTTTTTGGAATGTGCCCAACAAGCGTGTTGTAGTATTGCCAGTAGCAGTCATGGCCTCACGAGTGCTACCCACAGATGGAAGTTTAGTGCTAACAATGCGATGGGCACCAATGTTACCAAGCGTATAAACGTTCGATTCACCTGTTTTGGTAAAGATTTGACATTTTAATGTTTATTGTTTTAAGTACTCAATATAAGCGAGAATGTGACGTGATGTGTTAGTTAGAGTGATAGTTTTGTACATCTGGTTTTGATGGAGGCATTGTTTGGAAACGAAAAACGATATGGTGTATCAATGCATAAATAACATGTACATATATATATGTGAAATGAGTGCGAATTTTGTGAAACATAATAATTGAAATCAGAGGAAAAGCAAATAATTTTTTACAAAAGTTTTCAGAATTGAGAAAAAAAAATTAAAACACAGGATGACCAGGCGCCAAGTCGATATGGAAATTGTCAAAATAATGTATTAATGTATTCTTTCGAGCTTGTAACTTCATTCAGCACTTTGAATTTAATTTATTTTTTCCAAAATATCTCTCAAGCAAGATACACATTATTGATATTTGTAACATAAAATAAAGTAATCTGGACATGAGTAGTTCTTTTTATGACCTCCAGTCTACAGATATCAATTGTATTCTAAAAACGCTTTAACCAGCAATATTATGGTTACATATATGTAATACTTTAAACGAAAAGCTCACATATCGACTTGGCGCCTGGAATTTTAAAAATGTGCATAGATATATGACAAAGTTTTCAGTGATCAGTTAATTTTCGGATAAAGTTTAACTGCCAATGAACACTAAAAATAAGTAAGTACTTAAGCAACCACAAACAAAACAAATATACCCAGCAAAAAAAGTGAATACCTGCAATAAAAAGACAAAGCCGAGCTTTTTAGTTCCATCGATTACACTTAAGTATACAGATATACAGATACATAGGGTTGACATTGGGGATAACTAGTTACCCTCAGCAAAGCCGGTAACTTAAGTGTATGACAGAGAGAGTCAATGACATTTCGATTATGTATAAGATTACAGGATAAGATGTACGGGAAAGAGAGTTATGCATTATGGTGAAACTAACCAGCCAGGGTTGCCTTGCCAAACCCCTTACCGATGCCCGAAAATTACAGAATTTTGCCCAATTTGGTTGTTTAAATTAAAACTGTATAATATTACAGCTGGAAATGTATGCCTCTCTAATCTTGTCATAAACATAGGTCGCACCCCGAATTCAGGGCTAATTTTTCTTATATGAGCGCCAATCAATGTTTACGACAGGATTTGATAATGCTTTATATACTCTATTAAGGCCTCTTCGTGTTCTATCATTTGCTATACATTTCGAGCTGTCATATTATGCAGTTTTAATTAAAACAAGAATATTGTTCAAAATTCGGTCATTTACGGGCAACGGGAAGGGCTTTGGCAAAGCAAACTTTGTTTGTTCGTTTTAGCATAATGCCTAGCTCTCTTTCCCGTATATCTTATCCTGTAATCTTATACACTCGACTTTTCTACTGCGGGCTCTTGGGCTCTTACAGTTTTGGCCACAGCATTGCAAAAGGTAATCAAAACATTGTCACTCTGATTACAGAACTAATGTTTTGGTAAGTCAGTACTCAATTTTTTGCTGGGTAACTTTACAAGGATAACAACAAAATTACGAATGTATTCCCAGATCCAATAAAATTGTAAACACATAAATAAAATTAACTGCTAAATGAAAAAACAGGAATTTTAATTTGTCGAAAACTTTTCTTACCAACTCGTTTCTTTTTTGATTTTTTAAGTGAATTCGTTAAATATGGATCTGTGTCTTAAGTTTTATTTTTTGTTTTTTTATTTTAGTTTTAGCAAAAATTCAAGTGTAATGCAAGGGATAACATTTGAAACGGCGGATAACATATAACATATGAGTGAGTAGTGGAGATAAAAAAAAGAGAAAAATTAATTCATTAGTTCAAAGATGTTATTAGTTTGGAATATTGAATAAATAAATTATTTCTTAATATTTAGAGATCAATTTTTCAAAGTTAAGGTTAAGACATACAAAATCACTTATCTAACAGATTCAAGATTATTTAACTAAATTTTCTAAGGTTTTGTTATGTCTTAACGAATCATTAAAAAATCAAACTGGAAATATAAGTAGATTTTTTTTTATATATACGATATATATAAAAAAAACTAACTAACCAACTGTTGTATAACGAACAAATGTCTCCTTGTTTTCCAACATGGCGTCCACAGCTAATTTCTCGATATATTGCGCCGTTATAATGGCAATTGTGGGTTGTTTATTCGATGCAATTGTTGGCATTTGTTTGACAACCTTTAATAGAAGGGATACAAAAAAAAGTTGTCATAAAAATATATTACAAATAGTTAATTATATCGTACCTTAATCTCCTTATCTTCATGATGTATTCTGGTATATGAGTTATATTCCATTGTTTTGATAAGACCTCGCTCTTTCAACGACATAAATACAATCAAAACATCCTGTTCTTCCCAGCCATAGTCTCTGTATAGTGAAGTGAAAAAAATTTATATAGAAATCAATAGAATCTGAACCCAAGTCTCTAAACGGCGCCCGGAAAAGGCAGCTAGACTAACGTGATCAGACATTTTTCACTGATCCACATGATCAGTAAATAAAACTTTTTTTAAATGTTCATTTGTTCTACCTGCAATTTTATGTACTTAAAACAAGAGGACTTCATTTTCACATCCCGAAAACAATAACAAAATCAGTTATTTTTAAGGAAAATCAGTTATTTACTACCTCCAACTATTTGTATTTACTAATTACTAAAAAAAACGGTCCTCACTTTCATCGAAAACAAAAACGCGGATCACATGGCCACGTTAAGCTAGACCCACTTGATGTTATTACCAAGGTATTTCGCTAATTTAGGTCAAAGTAGCCTCTTTTTGAAAGCGCACAATTCTATTGATGCCTCTGCAGTATATTTCTGTCTAGTTCTTCGATTTTAGTCACTTTTAAAGTTCGATGTAAGAAGAATCCTTAATATTTGATAAGAAAAAATAAGATATATTGAAAATTGAAAAAAAAATAACACTAGTTTACGGTCCAAAAAAGACCCGGACTCCTTTATAAAATTCGTACGTGGCAATGGTCCGCTGATTTCAAAAATTAACATTTAAAATTTTAACAATCAAAGGTTTGCTTCGTCCTTGAAATGATCGCTACTTGAAAAAACTTTTGATGGTAACATCAATTGAGCCCAGTGCTGCTGGATAGTGAATACCTTGTTTTGATGGGCTATATCTATAATCGCCCAAGCAAAAATAACGCATAAAGTGAAAAAAACGCTAAAGAATTAGCTTGGGCTGTTGTGTATTTGGGAAATTCTACATTGCCCAAAACGAACATTTTTTTTGGGCCATTATTCATTGGATGATTGTTCATTGTGATTATTGGACGTTTTAGCATTTGGCAATTATGGGTAGATGCAGCCGTTTTGATTTCTTGCAGTGTAATCATTTAACTTAATATTATTTACTTAGCCAAATCTTCTGGAGTGACTGGATTCGGATACGCCTGTTCAATTAACTCGAGCACTTTTTCCTGTGTCAATGGCGGTGATTCAAATTGTGATTCCTCCATGGAAACTACATTAAAAAAAATAATAAAAGAAATTTATATTTTATTGAGCAAATATATTTCATTGAATCACAGCGTTAATGAAAACAACAAATGAACAAAAGATGGTGATATGGGTAAGGATGACAAGAAGGCAGACAATTGCGGCAGTTGGCGGTTAAATAAATCAATTAGTCAGAGCTTCGATAGAGTTACTGCTGTAGTAATTTGGTTAAATTTAAAACCATACATATAATTTGGCTGTTAGTTTTATTTAAACGAACTCAAACCTTTTCCCAATTATTTTTTTAAGAAATAAAAGTATTAGAAAAATACTTAATTTTTTAAAACTTTGCATAATTAATTTTCAACATTCGTTAAAGATTAAATATATCTCGAGACGAATTTGCATCACTCTTAAAGTTTAACAACCGCGAAGTCTCGTACGATTACCAACCTATGACAGCATTTTGTACTTGAGCGCGATATCAAATTCTTAAGCAGTCAAGTGCATACAGATTGTATGAAAGGATACAATGCCACAGTCTACAGGAGGAATGCAACCGTATGTATGAAAGAAGAAAAAAAACGTCCCAAACGCATTAGAACAAAACAGCATCAAGGATAATAAGATAAATGTTGCGGTATATAGCATGTAAGCAGAATGAGTTGAAAAACTGACTGGTAGGAAATGCAAGCAGTTTTCCAGTTGGAGTCGATAATGGAATTCAAATACCGCTACCATTATATGTTTAATGGATGTCTGACGCTATTTCCATTGGTAATGAAATTCAAACTCAACTATTAGTCAACGTATACACGAGGAAATTCGGTCAGACAAATTCTTGTCTATTCTTTTTTGTGAATTTGTTTTACGTTTACACACGAAAACTAGAATTTCTTTGTGCAAGAAAATGCCAAACGACAAATTCTGTACACCACCCTTTCGTTTTTCCCTTCTTGCCAACAAACAGAAAAACTTTTTCTCAAGAGTTTCTCTGTGTAAACGTTGACTTAGAATTATTCCTAGCGAATTGCTGAAATTTGACTATGACACCCAAATCGTTATGGTTTTTCAGGAGTATTAAAGTGTTGCGCGAAGTCATAAAAAGTTAAATATCAGACGTGAAGAAACATGCAAAGTTCCTTTCGCTACTACTTTCATTACTACTCCATTCCTTCAATAAATTAATTTTGATTTGAAAAAAAAATATGTGTGTCAAACTCCAAATACATTTTTTTGGGTTACATAACAAAAAAAAAATAAAATTGTGGGGTCTAATTTTTTCCGCAAAATTAACTATTGCCTAAATTATGCAGAATAATTTGTAAGCATTTGCATTCTCAAAATATTTTTTGTTAAAACAGTGGTTTCCAAGTAAAGTAAAAACAAAAGAGCTTAGAACTCGACATTTTTTAATAAATATCAGTCACAATTCTATTTTCAAGCAACTTGTGCTAGCAAAGCTCTAAAATGATGCCAGTACTTTCGAATATATTGGCGCTTACTCGTTTTCCAGACGTCTTTTTATGGTTAAGATATGCAATAATTTCCATTTTGTTATCACAAATGCGCTCCGGATTTTTTTGCTTCAATTGCGAGCAACACCCATCCTTTGGGTACAACGTTTTTTTCATTAGGTGCATTTTAAAACTGATTCCCAAATGGGTGCATGCAACACCTCAAGTACTTAATTATTATTGGACTGCGTTAATGGTGCTATCGAGCTAAACATTGCTTTTAAAAATAGGAATGATTTTCACATGGAAATGTATTTTTATTTCTGCGCATATCCCAGTAGTAAAGAATGCCAACATAATAATATCCCTGCTGTAGATCATCTGATTGTCACCGAAATTTATAGCTTTGACTGTCAATCGAAAATAAAAATTCAAAAATAACCTATATTTCTCCCTAAATTAAGTCATATTTCTTTCAGTCTTGTTATAGTTTGGAAGGCAGTGTTGTATTTTTTAAGTTCATTTCCTCCCACTTAGCTCAGTTTTTTTTGCATGAAATCGATGTGTTTTCATCTGCTCTACAACACTTGTCTTGAGATATTTTTCTACATGTGGCTTACTTTCCGAGTTATTGCGCAAAAGTTTGTTCGTCGACCTCTCACAGCCAGACCCACTACTATTCTGGCAACTGGCGCTTATTCCCCTTACCCGCCTTACTTAAATTATCAGTTACAAAAAAAAATTAAGCAGGAGGAAAGGACCTACAACGCTACTCCCGGACTATTACTTTCTACTTTCGTTGTTTGCAGATGTATCGCATACTTTTGGTATGCATGTTTATAATTAAGCAGCAATTCAGCATTGACTTGAAAGAGAGTTGATCCTTCTATGTGTCATTTTACCACTGGGTACATTTAGCTATAACTGTGTGAGCGATGGGAGCAAATTATTCAGAGAAAATTTAAGCATTAAATAAACCTTAAATATCTTCTTTTCATTTTAGGAGACTTAATATTTATTAAATATGATTGAAATTTCTCGGTCTCATATTCCAAAGGGTCCATCTATAGCCTATGTACGCAGGTATATTAAAAAAAAAAGGTCGATCCAATAAGGCTGTTTTTTGGTATAAGGCATACTTTTCAAACAAATTGACATAAACTGTGAAAATGCTCGTTTTGATTTAACATTATGGGATCGAGCATTCTTTTAAATTAAAAAATATGGATATTTATAGGCCAAGTTTCAACTAGCTACATCTTATGAGCCCGAAAATGAAGAAAGACCCAAATGAGGCCGTTGCGAGCTTGAATTACAAAAATAAATTCATCTTACGAAGATTTTCTGAATATGTGCGAGGAGTTTTTTTCTCCTTCAAGGTTTTAGTTCCAATAGTTTTTATTTTATTTAAGGCCTTGTTTTAATAAATTTTACATTAACTGATAAATGACAATTTATTAAAAGTGGAGCGGTCACATTGGACAAGCCGTTTTTTTATCAAAAATCTTGCAGTGAATTCATATTCATCGATCAAGAATCCTTAATAATAAGTTTCAAAAAGCTTCATTTTGTTTTAAGCTGAAAAATGAATTTCGTCCAAGGAAACTCAATTTCTCGCCACAGTGCAACAGTCAAAAAATTACGAGCAGGTACACGGAACTCTTTCTCCCACATAGCTTAACGTACCTCTTTGCTTTTGCTGATACCCTCTTAGAAGGGCTCGTGGTTTAAAACTTACACAAATTGTTGAAAGTGAAAGCTTTATCACATGAAATTTCTGAAACACTGAAATTCTCCGGTCTGTGTCTTGTCAAAGATGCCAACCAGGGAGACTATGGAACCGCATGTAAGGAAAATTTCTTACTTAGGAAGCAGTAACTATTCTTGAGCCTGCACTTCAAAAAAGTGTAATTCCAGCCTTGGCTGTAGTACAAGAAAACTTTGATGGGCATTCTTGGCAACGACTGTTTTGCCCCTGTTGTTAGATATTATTTATTTTATTACATGAAAATGGCAGATTTCTAACTTTGTTCATAGAAACGCAATTTTTCTAATTTTTAAAATGTCACTTGAATTTCGAAAACGCCAGTCTACGTAGAAAATTTTTCGCAATTTTCTCATGAAAACAATAGGATCAGCTTTCATGTGTTGATATAAAGGGTTTTTATTTTTTCTTAATTATAAAGGTATCTTGACATCGAAAAATTAATTTCAAAATTTGAGTAGGTACTTCAAAATCCTGAAAAAAAACAACACTGCTTTAAAATATATTTGAAGAATTTCTCTATCAGAGCTCTGTTTATGACATCAGACAGAGCTAATATTTCCTAAATTTTATTTTTTGGACGATTTCTATTGAAAAACAAACGTGATTATTTACAAGTTTTTCTGCATGCCCGATTTTCAATGTGACCAGAATGTAACCTTTCCAGTCAAGTAAAACTACCATTTTTTATTTATAAGAAAAATCTATTTGCTTACATACAAACAGCATATCGAAATATTGAACTCAAGCAAAATATTTAAATGCAGACTGAACAAAAAACAAAAAAAAGACGGAAAAAATGCATGGGATTAATAAAAAAGATTTCATAAAAACGACGAAAAAAAGCTTGTTAAAATAACATATGGAAACAACCAAACAAAAAAACAAAAATCTTGTTAATTAGTTGCAGCATGACATAAAAATGTTCCTTTGTTTTTAGTAATAAATTTCTGTTTTCTTTTATGAAAATGCTATTAAAAATTATTTCCTCGTTGCAGTTCTTGTTGTTAGTTGCTCATTATAAATATCGAGCCAAATGGCTTTCATTAAGTCATCACCATCACCTGTTTGTTGCTGGGCTAAAAGGGCCTCCTCGAATTTGCGATTACAATCACCATAGCAATAGATAATGTAACCATCTCTAGCTACATGTCGAGACATCATGGGATAGAGATAGTGTTGAAGGAAGTACATAAAAGAAATTAAATTTCATGTGGTAGCGTAACCGAAAAGAAGCACAAAGAGTGATGTAGTTGAGATACCGAGTAGACGACATGGGAGATGAATATAAAGAGTCTCAACATAGTTGAAGTTGATTCATGTATGTCAAGTAGTGGTGTAGTTATATGTAGCAATTGAAGATATGGCGATGGTTATACAATACAAATGATGTATTCCAGTTTAAAAAAAGTGAAAAAAAAGAATAAAATTTGTAATTCAAATATAGAGAGACATATTCAATATATTTAAGTAATACAAAAAAAAATATCAATAATATCAGTGTTGGGCATAATTTTTTATCGCACGCATTTAACGAGTGAAATTATATCGAATTCCGGGATTTAATGGAATTTTTTACGAAATAACTAACTAAAATATATGCTGACTTGCCGGCTAAGGCATTACAAAAATCATCCAATTAAACGAAATTGATCCATAAATCGTCCTAAATCGTAAAGTTTTGCTGATAGTAACACACCAAACAGTGGGAGCAAGAGCAGGTTGAAAATAGCTTAAAAACATATTTCGCTCACAAATTTTTTGTTGATCCTATTTTTGGTTGTGTTTTGATAACATTTTTTTTATTCCGATTTAGAAAAAGCATGGAAAAACCCATTAAAATGATATGTCGTTTTTCTATCGAAATTTTCTGAAACCGTTTTTGAACTGAACTGTAGTCGTTAGTTGTTCCATTTTTGCTCTAAAATAAATGATGCATACCATCTTTACGCAGAAGAACATTGTAGCCCGTTTTTGCTAACACTGTTTATTTACTCATTTTTGCTCTCAGTGCTCAATGCAAAACATCTGACATCTATCTTGTTTCATAATAAAAAAGCACAAGAATTTACTTTCAAAGTTTTTGGTTTTCAATTTTTCCGACAATTTTCCGGCCTCACAAGTTTACTAAAAATGATAACTTCATTTCACATGAATGACGAATATTTTTATTTGAAATTTTGCCCAACACTGTCATTAAATACTTACGCGGTCGTGATGGCGGCGCCGAAGTTTCTTCCAAAATACGCAATTCAATTTCAAGCGAATTTATCTCATCGTAGCCACGTTGTAATAATTTCATTATCTTCTTAATGAAGCCCACATAATCTACAACACAGAAAACAAAAATTAATTTAAAAAAAAACACTCACTCCTCGCACACACACACTCACCTCTTGGAAAGTCCTTTGGACTAACCAATTCCTTGAAAAAGTCCTGTGCAATTTGTGCCTGTTTTTCTTCATTTCTTAACCAATGACGAAACCAAAAACGTAACGTTCGTGATTCTTGTGAGTGCTTTCCAGAATTGGCACTAACCAAAAACACCCGAAACTCCAATGATAATTGTGCCGGCACATTTGAACTCTTCTGTCCACCAACGGTGTCTTTATTAATAATGATGCCAGTATGATCACCGCCTGCAACATGCACTCGATCATTGATCTCATCGACCAATTTGCGTTCGATCAAAATGACTGTGCTATTGGATGTTTTCCCTTTGGGCGTCATCACAACCTGTTCTCTGTCTGTGCGCGACGGCGTGCTACAAGGACTACGGCCATTGCCGTTCTGATTTGTATACGAATCTGTTAACGATGAAATGCTGCCGTTGCGACTGTTAACACCGCCACCGCTACCAGTGGAGACTCCTCCGCCACCGTATGTCCCATTGCCATTTGCATAAGTGAGCGCGACGTGCGCTTTATTTGGTTTCGGCGGTGGTGGTGGTGGTGCCTGCATATGGTGGTACTGATTAGGGGTAGACATAGTTATTTGTGTTTTTCCTTTATGTCAGTGTATAACTGATATCAATGGGAATTCTTTCTTGTGTCAACCTTGAGGTTCTCTTCCCTCCTTTGCCTCCTCACGACAATTGGCGAATTCCAAAAAGAAACAACAAATTACTGAACTTTTCCAACTTCAACTTCGTTTGTGGCGACCTAAAATTGTGGAAAAATGAAAAGAAAATTCGCAAAAAAAATATCAGTATGATAGCAGTATTGAGAGTTTATGTAAAAATATTTATATAAATACACATATATGTATATGTAGGCATGTGCGTATGTATATAGTCGTACAATAGTTGGCATCAAAATCGTAAAAGTTTCAATATTTATTTTTATTTATTGCTTCAACCCACAAAAGTTTTCATGCGCCAAGCTTTTTTTCACCTTAAACGCTATCCGTGATTCTAGTCTATGTTTATAGACCGTTAAAGATAAACGATACAGTAAACACCGCGTTATACTAAACAACATGGCTTTTTGTACGATATATAGCAGTCTGCACTGTACTAAATATTTAACTGTCTGATTTCTACAACTTAATTTATAATGATTATGTGCAAAAAATTTCGGTTTTCTTTCAGACCATTAACTTTTTTCGTTTTTACATACAATCTAACAAAAATATTTTGAAATATTTGAGGTTAAGTATTTAAAACATGGTATCTCTACTTTCGAGGTTGATTGATTGGATTCAAAAAAAAATTTCGCAAAGTTATAGCCACTTTAAAAGTGTCATAAATTTGATCCCCTATAACACAAATCTTCAAATTCATGTAACCTTAAAATGACTCTAACCTTGGGAGGAAACATCATAGGTGACCATTTGAAAATTCTTCTTTTAGGAGGAAGGATGGTACTAAATGCTGTTTTTCATATAAAGGAAAACAAAGCGATTCATAAGTATAGTACGCTTAAAGCTCATCAATACAGCACTGAAGCTCTTTGTTTGGGTTAGCGCTTCTTTTAAATTGTCATGTCATTACAATAAAGCCCGTTGCTCCAGCCGTAGCTCTAGCGCATTAAAAGCGTATCATTATTAGAAAAAAGATTTTAGAAAATTTTTTTAAGTGCTAATAAATCACTAAATTGCTTCATTCTTGCTTTAAATAACGCTCATTTCAACTTTTTATGATATGAACTCATTGCAGAAAAAACGATTCTTTTATACTGCATCTAAAGCGGTTTAAAAGCACTACAAATAGAGCTAGTTATTTTTATAAAAAGACATTTGAAAACATACTTTGAAAAAATAGACGCATAAATAAAATTTGGTATCAGAAAATTAAGTCCGATGAGGTAACTCTTTGTAGAGAAGAAAAAACATCCTAGTACCTACAGAAAATGCTCCAAGAAAACAACGCTTTTTTTGAAATGGTAACGTAGCAAAGGTCAAGTGCAAAAAGAGCAGAAACGAAGTGCTTCATTTAAAGTGACAAAACACAGCGAGAGCAAGACTTAGTAAATAGGAAAGACATGATCAGCAATGGTCTAAGTCAGCGATGGGCACGTAGTGTTAATTTTCGCCCTCCTGGCCCGAACTGTTATTCGACGCAAAAGCCACCAAAATACAATTCGCAGAATTTCAATGCTATCGGTGCACAGCGTTGACTTGAGTTCAAATAAAAAAAATAAACAGCACACAAAGCCATTAGCGACGGTGCAGCATTGTGTCTCGACGAATGTAGCAATTGTTTTTACTTGAAGTGCAATTTGGATTTTTTTTATGCTGTTAGCGAATTTGGAAATTAAAGCAAAAAAACTTTAAAATTTCGTTTTTTTTTTTGCTTGATTTTGTTGTTGCGCCCTTATGCTAGATTTTCATGCCCACCACTGTTCTAAATAATGGCTTAAATCCATTTTCAACTACTCCTTTAATTGTTCAATAAATCTTTTTTTATATAATATTATTTTCTAACTATTAATTTCGAATAAGTGTAATGAGTGAGTTTTTCCTTAAATTTATAGATAGAGACGCACTGTGTTATAATTGACCACCAATAAAGGTCCAAGAAATTTTGAGTTAAAAATTATTTTAGAAAAGAGATCAAGTACACACTGTGGCAAATAATGCAGAAATAATTTTCCAATTATGTTAAAACGTAATATTGCCAATGTGACATATATTTCAATGAACATATACTGTAGATATCTGAAGGGTTACATGGTAACATCGAGAAACTTTACTACTGGCAGAAGAATGTAAATTTAATATCAATACTTAAAACGTAATGCCTTCTCTCAAAATAAAATTCATTTACATGTGCTTACACTCATATACATATAAATATTTAAGGAGTAAAGCTACCCAAATAAACTATCCACCCTGTATGTATCAGATAATATTGTAATTTTTATTGAATACCCTTTGAGTGGTACCAGGTACAACATGCACATCGTCAAATGTTTGAAAACTAAGCAGTTGACAAAAATAGGAATGACAGGCAAAAAATAAAACGCCAATAATAAAACCATTTTACAAATGGGGCTAAAAACCGACATAGTTTTTTTCTTCGCAGCAGTAGTATCGAAATATTTAACCCATTGAAACTTAAAATAGAGAATTTATTTATTTTTTTAATATTTAACATTTCTTAAAAATAAAACCTTAAAATAGGGTTCTTGTGATTGAAAATGGGCAAAATCGGTAACGGACACGCCTACCGCCCATGCAAGTACAGCATTTAAAACGCTATATTAAGAGATTATTTCATGTAGTGTAACCAAATTTCTCAAAAATATTAGGAAAAAGTTAAAAAAAGCTCTGCACAAAATGTTGGCGGATATCGATGAAGAGGCGTGGCACTTAAGAGCGCTATACTAAAAGATTTATTTAAGGTAATGATGCAAGAAACAGTTAGGTCTAGCATCAGACAAAAAATTTAAAAATTTCTAGAAGAGGGCGTGGCACCTCCCATATAAGCATATGCTTCAAAACGCTACAAAGCTTCAAAGCTATTTAAGTAAATTTTGTCAAATTCGATGTCGGTACATTTAGTTAAGACAGTCAGGACGTGGCGTGATGGAAGAGATACCCTTGTAATAGAAATTCAGGACTTAAGCGCGCACTTTTACTTTTTATGAAAAAAACCTGACTAATAATTTTCAAAAAATACTTAAAACTAGAGCCTTTTGCGATTCCAAGTTTAAATTTCCGCAACGTGCACATAAGTTCTTCCTCAGTTGCATTGAAAAGAATTACTATTCTCGATGTTTTCAAGTTATATTTGAATGTGGGATAGTTATTAAATATTTTCTGCATTCAGCTACATCAAAAATGTTGCTCTATATTCTCTATTTAATTTTTTGTGATTTTAAAAAAAAGTTTGGTTCTCAAAATTTCGGTTTTTGCTTGTCAATATCTCTGGAACTACGTAATACTTTAAAGACAAAAGTTAATTGCTATTTTCTTGTCCTTATCTTAAAGTGTGTCTATGCAAGATTGAAAACTATTTCAAGAATATCGTTGCCGAGTAGTGGGTGTGAAAGTTTTAGAATTACTATATTATGGAGTTATTATTTTATATGAGGAAATCAATCAATCAAAATTACTTTTGAAAATGCTCAATATCTCGTTATGAGCCGCTATATATGATTGCATGTTTAAAATATATGAAAATATTATCATCTTTTGCCGTACGTTCGGTATTAAAATGTAGGTCTTTATGATTTCTACAATATGTATAATGGACACATAGGGATAGGGAAGGCCGATACTCTCTTCAAACTGTCAAACCAAACGAGCTTGCGGTAAGACATTCCAACTTATTTATTATAAACTATAGTTAGTTTGCTTGTAAGCGCCATTGGCTGGAAAAAAACTATGTTAACTGAATAATGAATGTATACGCGGTATGTGAAATACTTGCATGTATGTACTATAGCTGGGAAAACTCGAAACTTTCAGCAGAAACACTTAGTTCTATTTAAAAAAAAACACATATGTATTTACAGACAAAGTGGCAAATAAAACATTAAAACAAATACCTAGGCAAGCACTGTTCTAAAAAGGCAATTATTTTTCAGTGCTTACCAAAAAAAAAAAATCCCCACCGGCGTTAGTTAGAATTGTGGAAATTGTGTTATGAACGCAAGGGTGGATCAAAATATAAATATTTACTGAAATATTTTGCTTTTTGGAGGTATATAAAAAGATTATGGGGTTCGTTGGCAAAAGTCTTGGAACATTTTAGAAGATTTGGAGTAGATCACAGTCTATAAATAAATTTCCTTACGCTGATATTGATTACTGCTTTCGCAAAGATCTCTATATAATAAAACCTTTCAATTTAATTCTCTGTTACGAACAAATAATACTGCTGTATGTATATTTCGACCTTTATTGGTTTTATTCAAAACTAAAATTAATTTTATTTTGTATGAATTTTCGATAACCGAATCCGATTCTTTTTACATGTAGGAATTTAGAATTTATATTTTATTTTTTTTTACTACCAATTTCTAGGTGTTTTAGTATTCTTAATTGACTTTTTAGAGGTCGTTGGGTATTTTGAAATTAAGATTCAGTTTCAAATTCTCATTGAACAGCCTGCTAAATTTACTTTGTGGAGCTATTTAATAGATTCAATTACATTATTTTATTTAAATGTTTGCCTTTTTAATCGGACCACTCTATTGTCCATACATATGTATGCAAGTGTTAATACTAAAGGGTTCATATGACAGTAAAGTAAGGCAACATTTGTGCACATATTAAGAACCCTTTAGTGTGCACTATGTCACAATGCCTGTGAGGCAAACGACCTTTTCGCAGTTTCATTTTATTTAAATTTATGATAGTGACACATAAATTATTTCGATTAATTGGTTTTTTTTTCGATTTAGTCGATATTAGGACAGTAATTGTTTAAAATTTATTACAATAGATTTAAGAGAATGATATATATTGGTCCGAAATAATAACAAATATGAGTCATTATTTTTCAACCGAGACCCTACTTTTACAAAAATTTAAGCCATTTCTAAAACGTGGCGTTTTGGTTAAAAATTGGTCCTCCTTTTCAATTTTCTACACTAAAAATATATTTGCCTTGACGAACAACAAAATCTTGTGGATCTACGTAGTCTATCAAATGAGATACATAAGTGTCAGCCACTAGAGTCGTGATGGGCTGTTTGTGAGAGACCAACGAAAAAAGTTTCACTCCATAACTCGGAAAGTAACCCATATGTGGAAAATTATGTTAACTCCAATATTGTAGAGCAGATGAAAACACATCGATTTCATGTCTAAAAAATTTCGGTATGACAAGATTTGACCCACTTTTTATAGTCTTAAAACTTTTAATGACCATCTACATTTTCCAAAAAATAAGATTTATATTGAAAGCCTTAAGTTCACATCACTCGTTCAAATCTGTAAACCATTTTTTCGTTCAAAATAACTATGTTTTGCTCAAAATTATAGTATTTATTGGAAACTTTAAAATGATGAAAGGAGGGTCAAATCTAATCGTTTCGAAATTTTTCCGACATGAAATTGATGTCTTTTCATATGCTCCACAACACTGGTCTTGAGATAATTTTCTACATATGGCATACTTTTCGTGTTATTGAGCGAACAATTTTTCGTCGACCTCTCACAACCAGACCCACCACTATCCGCCTTACTTAAATTATCAATTGCAAAAAAAAAATAAGCGGGTGAAATGACTTTGAAAAATGCAACTCTGCCTCGCGGACTAATATCACCGATAAAAATAAATATAGCCATAAATAATGTCCTAACGAACATCAGATATTACCAAAAGAGTTGCTATGGTTGAATTGAGTAATCATTTAAGAAACAAAAAACTATCACATAATCAAACTTAACAAATTAGAAGTGTCACATCAAGAAACCGGTATTCGGGTTAAATACAATTTAAATAAATGAAAAAATAACAACACTAAACAATCTTTGCCGATTAACCCCAATGATACATTTCCACAATGAACTGCGAATTTTGGCCTATGCTATGCACTGCTGAGAATTCAACAAGCAGGAGTCCAGCAAAAGCCAAATGCTACTCATCAACTGGCTGGTTAATTGGATTATATTGCCGCTTGCAGCCTGCCATGTCCAATTGGTATTCGGTCCCACCGCAACTCAAATGCAAATGTGCTGAACTTTTAAGGTGCGGTGGGCCCAAAGAGACCCATTTATCCATTCAGTCATTCGTACAAATTAACTTTTTTATTTTTCAAATTACAAATCATCATCATGAGTAAAGATTTATGAGTGGTAAATGTACTACCAAGATGAATTGCACCGGAAATAGAGTCGGCGATATTTTTTTTTTTTCATTTTTGCAAAGTCTGTAAAATTAATTTATGCTGATATTTTGCATTGTTTTTGCAAATGTTGCATGTAATAACGGCCCACTTGATTGCTGATGATGATTGTGAGAGATATTTCAATCAAAATTTTATTTCATTAAGTAATTTATCATTTCAATAAAAGTTCTTATTGATATGATGTCACGATAGAGAAATTTCAAGTGCAAAAATATTTACTTGCATATAAATTGATTTATTAAAATAAATGATTTTATTTTTCTGTCAATTAAAGTGATGTTGGGCAATTTTAAATCAATTAAGTAGAAATAACGTACCTATATAATATTTAGTAAAATATACTATGTATCATATTTTGTGTTTAGTAAAGCATTTCTGCAGGAATTAATGCATACTTCCGTTTCCGCTGATATCAACATGCCACGGTTGCACTAACAATCCATATAATTGTTCTTCGTACATATTACAAATGTAAACATTTTACATCATTTTAATAAACAACTGCAAGACGCACCTTTCCAAAACAAAAACTAAATAAACGAAATTAAAATTAACTTATTTCTAGTAACTGCTGCACCCAAAAATATGTCTTCGAAACCGTTGCGTAATGCCTTCCTCAAAAAATTTAAATAGAAACTTGAGAGACTTCAACATGACATACGAGCATGTCAAACAAAGTTGTAATTGTTACCTGGTCACGCACGAGTAGCTTCCGAAAAATGCAAATAACATAGTCCAGAGCCATAAAAGAATGCATTCTTCTATTTATAACAATTAACGCTGCAGATAACATTTGTGCGCTGATTAATTTTCGTTAGTTAGGTAACTACTTTCAAATGCTGAAAAATTTGAAATGGAGACAGCTCTAAGACAGCGGTGGGCATGGAAATCTAGCAAAAGGGAGCAACAACAAAATCAAGCAACAAAAATCGAAATTTTAAATGTTTTTTTTTTTTTTGCTTTCATTTCCAAATTCGCCAACAGCATTCAAAAAAACTAAATTGCACTACAAAGAAAAGCAATTGTTACATTTGTCGAAACACAATGCGGCACAATGTTTTCATTTGAACTCAAGTCAACGCTGTCCGTCGATAGCGTTGAAATTTCGCAAATTGTTTTTTGGTTGCTTTTGCGTCGAATAACGGTTCGAGCCATGAGGGCGGATAGTGCCACTAAGTGACCATCGAGGTTTACTCATTCAGTGAAATTTTCCAAAAAAATTTTAATGAAACACAGCACAAGAACCAAGGCCATTCATAGCAAATTTGATGTGAGATGGAATATTTTACAATTCTGTTATATTTTACGCTTAACTTAAAAGTAATGAATGCAGTTCTTTAAATAAATGCCAAATAAAATAAAACTGCAACAAAATATTTGTTCACAAAATGCAAACTCTGAAATTCCTGAGTAATTATAAGCTAAATAAAAATTAAAGACGGGCAACCCACGCGGTAAATAGATCGATATCAAAGGTTTTCTCGAATAATATACGAAGAAAACTATAGTGCGTGAAATCGTAATCGATTTGGCGGACTCGTCGAAAACCAAGGATTGTTTATTTATCGAAAAAACTGCCTTCTATTGCGCATATATTTAGATCGCTTGGTGATGTAGTCTACCGGCACATCGCACAGTGGCGAAAAAGTGACTTTTTTATTAAAATAAACTTTCTTCGTTTGTGAATTCTCCATTAAGTTTTGTGAGCGGATTTTTTTTCGGCCCTCAATTAAAAGTGACGGATCCAAAATGGTGTAGGAAAATATGCAAACTGTTCCAATCTGTAAGAAATTTGCTAAAGAAAAGTTTTATGGGCCCATAATTACAAAATTGATGATAGTTTTATAAAATTCAAAAATGGCGAATTAAGATGGCGATTTACATCAAATCTATAACGTTAACATGTAGAGATTATCTAAACAAGATTAACGTAATCGCGATACCCGTTAACACAGTGATATTAACTGAAAACAAGATTAAGTTTTACATTTCATTCGCTTTGCTTGCTTTTCCAGTGTCGATGACACTAATCGAATAAAACACAGTTGTTGACGCAAAGTTTTCGAGATTAATTTATAATCGTTCATTTTGCGGGATTAACTTTGTATGAATGATCGCGCAGTTTTAAACGAGTCAATCTTAATTGTCGCGCAAATGGAAATAATATCGTATATGCAAATGTAGTATTATACTGCTTTAATGCCTTGTATGTTTTACCGGCCAACTAATTTTTCGGATAAACTATTTTTCACAGGCGAAACTAGTTCATTTGAAGCGTGTTAGGATGAACCAGTGTAGCCTAGGAAAATTCCAGTATGTTAGGGTAAGTGGGCGGAATTAGGTCGAGACTCATGGTTTACATCTGCCGCGAAACCGGAATTAGACATATTGGAGAATATAACTCCTGAGACGCGTACGAAGTCGCTCATTTACCCTAAATTACTAAAATTTCAAGGAAATTAGAAGTGAAGTGGTTAAGGTAAATAATAACTCTAACTCTAGCTCATCCTAGGCTAAACTAGTTCCTTTTAACACACTTCGGATGAACTAGATTGGCCCAGGAAAAATTAGTTTATGCTTAAAACCAATTTGGCCGGTAGCATATACACTTACTATAAAGAATACAGCATTCCTTCAGTGGGCAGAGCGATATTATAGAAAATGAAAAGGCACATCTACATAGTGCACTGTCAAATGCACAACTCATGAAAGCCTCAACATCTCTCCAACATTAATATCTATTAAAAGAAGGTGAACTACTCTCAATAGCAGAACAGAGGTGGTATTGCTCTTCTACTAGCAGTATTACAAAACAATTTAGCCCCTTTTCAATAAAATAGATACAAAATAGGATAACTCCTTGACTCGGAATGAATGCTGCTAATTGAACAGGGTTATAACTGGCCACTACCTTATTGAGCATCATACCTAAAGTATCGCTTTGGCAAAAAGTAGATTGAAATTCGGGCAGCCGTTTTTCTTATTCTTTAAAGAACTAACACAAGCCTACCTAAGTTTAATCAAAATCAAAAAATGGACAACAGGTACTATCACATTGGACGAGCGCTACAATGGAAACACCAGAGTTTACAAACATAACTGAAGCAGATAGTTAGTGGTAATAGTATGGATCTCTATGGTCTTTGTGACGCTATGAGGCCGCCAGCCAAACCAAACCTAACCATATGTTATATATCGCAATAATATCGCCACAAGCGAAAATTACATAAAAAGAAGAATAACTTTTTCAAAATACAAAATTTCACATAAAAGAAGAATTAATCAAATATTTTGCTTCGAAAATTTGTATTTGCATGCGTAATTTAGCTTTTTAAAATAAAATAATTTTAATGATCACTTTTTCTAATTGATCTAAAATAAAATGCATTTAATTTCGTTTTTATTTTACTGAAATTTTCAAAATTTGAAAAACTCTTTTGGCCCCATTTTGTATCTTTTGAAGCCCACATGGCTTATGTAGTAATTTTCAATATACCCACATATCTCTAATTAACTTGTTTATTATTATACTGGATACTGGAAATTTGTTATATTTCGCGCAAAACTTTTTCCTATGGCAAACTGAACTGAGTTGAACTATCGTATTTAGCTGCCAATATTCAAACGGTTGAAAGCATTTATTGAATTAATTGGCGTATTTTGTTCAAAATGTTGCTTGAATGAATAAGGCATATCAGCCGAATTAGATCATGGAAAGAAAAATAAAAAATAAAATTTAATATATTATCAAGTTTTTTTTTATTTTTGAAAACTTTATAGCACATGACCTAAGAATTCATATAGTTTGAGGACTTGTTCATGAATGTTGATGAACAATATATGAACGTGGATATGTGGTGTGAAGTCTTAATTTTTATGTATATTCGCGCTGTCGAAAGTGAAAGTCAGTATGCAAATTAATGCTGCTTTCCATATCATCAGTCTTATGGCTTCTTATGAACTGTTTCTGTTTTTCCTTTTCTTTTTTTTTCGTTCATTGAACTATTTTTTAGCAGTTTACATTTGAATATTTCGTTTCATATAATAATCTAGGAATATATGTACTACTAGTATTTATCTAACTTATAATATAAATGCAAAAATGTTTGTGTGTCGTTATTTTATCAAGGCTTAACCACTGAACTGATTTCGACGAAATGTGGTACAAATTTCTTTGAACTGGACAAAAACTGAAACTAGACACCAATATTTCATATAAATACATACTAGGAAACTAGGAAAATGCATAGAGTAAAATGGACCATACAGAGGGCTGTTTAAACAAATGTTGCTCGTCTCAATATGTGAACGTTTAGTGAAATCAGCTTGCGAAAAAATATACTTCGATAAAAATTTAAGACTTTTACGCATACTGCTGGTGCGGTGAAGGGTGTTTAGTTTTTGGCGGGGACAAAAATACACCCTAATACTTCATACTAATATGACGAAACATAATTTCAAACATGACAGCCGCAAGTGCTTTGCACTCACCTGTATTTCTTTTTTTGTTAAGTAAACTACCTTAATAACAAAGTAAATGATTGTCCCTTTTACAGTTTTTTTTTTTGTTGTAAATATGCCAGTGCTCCCGGAAACTGTTAAAGTTATTTGATTTGCAAAAGGTAAATACGAGTATACCAGAGGGTTCAAAAGCATTCATATGTCAGTGCATTGGAATTGCAACCACTTTTGTTTACTTTTGTTAAAAAGAATATAAAAAAATTAAAAATTCTAATGCTTCTGTGAAAAAAAATTGGTTGAAAGATGAAAATCTGTGAAAACGTTTGATTTAAGTAGGCTATGTGTCATTACACTGAAAAAAATGGAATGCTCTTTCAAATAAATGAAAATTTATCATTCGGAAAAGGGGTCATCTGGAAGTTTTTCACAAACTTGTTTTTGCCAGTTTCAGCCTCTCAAGGGCTTGTTGTTTTTTAAGCAATATTTCACTTAAGCAACTTCAAAACTTTATTATATTCATAATACGAGTGAGACAAAACGAAAAAAAATTTTCATAACTAAATATGTGACCTGGTATATGCAAAGGAAGCTTACGTGCGAAAACAAGTTTTCGAGAACGGTTTTCATTATAGGAACGAGCGTCTTAAACTCTATCCGAATCAGCAAAAAAGTGGAAAATGATTTTTTGGCAACTAAGCTTCTTTTTCATAGACCAGGCCACATATATATTTAGCCAAACCAAATCCCTTCGCTTCCCTCAATCAAATCATCAAATAAGTGAGGATAACATTCATACAAATTTATATTCATTCGAGATAAAGAACCTTAAAGAATTCAAATATTTTTCATAGTTTTTCTGTAATATGGTGCGTGTGAAGTTTTTCATGTCAATTTAAAAAAAATAGCAGAACTATTTATGTTTTACTCTAGCTATTGAAGATTTTTTAATAAATCAAGTCCTTAAAGGTACTTAATTCGAAAGAAGGAGCCAGAAATGACAATGAAATTTTACAGCTTTAAGGAACACTTTAGTAGTCAAACAACTTTCAACTATACAAGTTACAATAACGACTATTTTCTTTCTATAATGTCGTTACTAAGTTGTTGGTGCCCTAGTATGAAAAATAGTGAAAATGTTCAGGTAATCTTTTTCTAAATAATTCAGAATCTGTAAGTCCGATCTTAAGGATTTTTTAAAGATTAAGCTTATACAAACTCAAGAAAGGCCGAGGGAGTCAAAATCCTTCTTTAAAATCTTACATGGGATTTTAACTTTCAAAGATTCAGGGTTTTAAGACTAAGCTAGAGTTTTTAAAAAACAGAGTCTGTTGGAAGGATTTAAGTATTTTTAAACCATTTTAATGACTCCCGTTCAAAATCGTTTATAAAGTAAGGAAATGAAAGCAAATGGTGGTGGCATTAAGTGAGCATAGTGCTGCTAGACATTCAATAACATTGGGAAATATGTGGCATCTTAATTAATATCAAATATTTATTTTAGCTATATTAAATATAAGACATGTTGACTATTAATAAATCATGGTATAAGCAATTAAATTAAATTAAATTTTTTCTGTATACGAATACGTGGGGAAGACTTAATTTACAGTTCATAAATTAAAATTGTATCCTTCAAATCTTTTTTTTGTGCATGCGCCTACGTGGAAATAGTTACCTACAAAAGTTTTTTATCCTATTGAAGCAACTTTTCAAATTTTATTTTATTTCCGTACTAAGCCAGTCATGGCATTGAACTTACCAATGCTGCAAGAAACAGATGAAGCAAAAAGTTTGCCATTAGCAACGCCACATAATGAATGAATGAAATAATTTACCACAAACAACGTTCTATGGTTTAGATATCTGAAAGGTACAGATCGACAAATAAACCTGCAATAGAATTGACTTGAACAATAAATTTGTTTAAAGTCAAATGTACCTTGTGCTAACGGCAATTAAAAGCTAACCGTGGAGACAAAGGGGTACGAAATGGAGCGGTGAAATCATAAATGAGAGTGTTGCAAAAGTTTTGCACTTACTGACATAAATATGTTTGAAAATCTAATTAGAAGCCAAAAAAAATTTATTTTATATCCTATATTTTTAAAGAATACGCCTAAATGTATGCACTGGAATATCGAAACAAAACAGCTAAATGTTGCGAACTCACACTGGAAGTTTGAAAGGCCTGGGTGGGGCGAATTAACATCTCTTTTCCTTATTAAGCCAAATAAAAGGTCATAACTTCTAAACATCTACTTGATAGACAAACAAAACATACTGGCAAGTATTTATGAGCGAAAAATTATGAAAAAATCGAATAAGTTGAAAAACGAAGATAAAAGCTAAAAGTTTTAAAGTGTTGAAAAAGTGACAAATGTTGAAAACGTCAAAATATGTTTATAAACTTCAGAAATGTTAAGAAGTACAGGGTGTTTGCCAATTATTTTGCTACCACTTTTTAAATTTTTGTTTTGGCTTTTTTGAAAGATACTTTTTTTAGTACCTCAACTTTTGCCAAGAGTCGTAAAAATAATGATGTTTACAGCGTGATTCACCAGCTAGACTTGACAATTTATAGCTTGGCAAAGTTGCGTTACAAGATGGCATTTGAAATTTTCACTATAAAATGATGTAGGCTTTGACGTTGATAGCTCTCAGTCTCTTACGAGAAGTTTATGCAGCAAAGAAAATCTCAAGATTTGAATGACAATTTCTTAATTTTTGTCATTGCAGGTTAACTTTACGGTGATATTTTTACTTATTTATTTTTTTTATCTATTGCACTACCCTTCATTCAAACATTTACCATTGCTGGTTGTTTATCATTACTCGTACATTGTACGCGTTTAGTTGAAACTGTTTTTGCGTGGAACATAAAGAGTTTTGATTTTTGCCACAGCCTATGAAGCCCTATGTTGGTAAATTGATGCAATGTATTTGTGTTGGCGAATGTGGTTACCTGTGGGCTGTTGAGAGATTTTTAACCTTTCAGTGCTTATACTTTTGCACACCTTGTGATACGATAGAATTTAGTAAAAGCAAAAACCAATTAAAGTTTACAAATGTTTTTATGAAAAAACATAATTTTCTGAATTGCCATAGAAGAACAATTATTTTAGGCTGCAATATCTACATATTTATGTACGATAGGACACCAAAAATCATGAACAAAGCGAAATATTTACATACGGGAAAAAATAAATTAAGTACCTAGGCCACAAAAACAAAACCGTTTTGAAACGAATGTTCACAGAAAGTATTTTAAAAATTTTAATTTTTGTATTTTAATCTATACAGCTGAATTAAGAAAAAATGAACACAAGAGGTATGTTTGGTAATGCTCAGGATCGCACTCAGAGCCTCAAGTCTAAATTAAGACTGCAAGCTTATGATTTTGCAACTGCCACAGTAGCATACAAATACAAATATGTGAACATTTGACAAAACAACCTCTTTCGATCTACGATAATAATTCTATACAGCATAAACTATTTGCTTCAACGCAAAACTTACGCTGCTTTGAATTATTACCGTAGATCGAAAGAGGTTGTTTTGTCAAATGTCCACAGAAATCTAGATTTGCTTCAACTGAATTACGAAGAGCACATGGTTTTGGGGGGCTGATAATCTGTAGTGGAATGAGTTGCCGTAACATGTAACGAATGTAACGAATTTATATAATATAACGACTTTCTCGACATATTCCGACTTTGTGGACATGTGTGTCAACATTACAACAAACTGAAAATGATACCGATATATAGCTTCTACGAATAGCATCCTTTTTGATGTAAGTTTGCATTACTATTCAGTAAAAGTGCTGTAGCAGTGGGAATTTAGTTTTTTAACTCTAGAATCGTCATAGGATTTACAAAACCTTACAGAAAAAAGTTCAACGTTGATCCGGTTCTATTGAGTTTTTCGATTGCTAATTAAATTTTATTCACTTCACTATATATATAGGTTTTAAAAATGTTAATGCTTTCTTCTATTGAAAAGTGCTGCTTAATTAAAAATGGCAGCACTTAGTAATACCAGAGACGAATACCAGCTGTTTATTTTCAACAGGGACAAAGTATTGGCCGATTTATATTGTATGATCCAATTGAAAAAAGTAGTGAATGTCTTAAATTTTAACAATTAACACCATTTTGGGAACATAGCTCAGTGTCAAACGAAACTCTGAGAATTGTCGGAAAATTTGTACTTTCTAGTAAAATCATGTTGTTTATTTGTAAATTTAGTAATTTCACAGTTTCGAAAATCAGTTTTAAAATTTTAAGCATGATAATACAAAGCAAATGATAAAAGAAATAAACAAAAGGAAAATTACTCTTTATCTCCGAAATTTTGACCTTGTTAAAAAACATGTGCTGCTGCTGCAAAAAAAAATAAATAAATTATGCCTGAAATTAATTTGTAAATCCATCAAAAACTAAGTACACAAAAACTTTTTGGAGCAAAAACAATGAGAGAAAGAGATAAAAAACTATCAATAATTAAGAAGGTGCTTCTTTTAATTTAAAAATATCATTAACGTATTGTACGTACATTTATACATACATATGTACTAATATTATTAGACTGTCCGTCATTTTCTAAATTTTTTTTAATAGAGTACTAAAGAAAAGGAAGTTTTCTATGGTGAGCCACTGAGCACTTTACTTCTGTTTTTAAGTTTAAGATAATTTTTGCAGTGCATTGTTTTGTTCGCTTAAAGTTCATATTACTTAATAAACAAAAAAACTTGAAACGATTTCTTTGTGAGCGTACTAATTTGTGGGTAAAAAATAAATTAGGTAAAAATTAGCGCTTAGGTGGCACAGACAGAGATCATGAAGTAATCCATCTTTATATATAAAGCTCAATGTATCTATATAGGTATGTATATATGTATGTGCATATACCCAGTAGGCAAGGGCAGGAGCTTGCAGGCCTTACCTGGTAAGATTAAGGCCTTACCACCTCCTTTCAAACTTACTTTCTTTTTTATATGAAACGTCCCGATAAGTAAGGCCTCATTTAGCAGGCCTGATAGAAGTACTCTTCGAGCAGGTCTTCCTACATCACTTGCGTCAAGAGCCCTTCTAAGAGCGCTTACCGTAGAAGGGGTCATAGAAGTACTTTGAAAAAATTAAATCTTAGTACGTCGTGAGACTCTTAGTTAAATGTTTTTTTTATCTGCGTCAACCTCCCACACGTTCATAGTTTTAATGTTTATTTTTTGTGATGATTTATAATTTCACATTGAATACACAACACTCTACCACTTTAGCATAACATGAAACAGAAGACCAACCTAGCAACATGCACACCGTTCCTTACTGCTAACCATGTATCAACTTTTGATGTCGTATAAGTACAATGCAATGACAAAAAAGTAATGTCGAATCATAAAACATTGCAATACATGAAATAAAAAAATACATGAAGTCCTTCTTTTTTGCCTTCTATTATGAGGCCTTATGGCACTGCTGCTGTGGGAAGGCCTTATAGCACTGCTGCTATGGGAAGGCCTTATAGCAGTACATAATAGCATTTCATGAGTATACACTCAATGGAGTGTAACTATTCTGCTAATTAAAAATTCACTACTTATAAAATTTACTTATTGTTAATATTGACAGATTGTAAATAAAAACAAAAATCATAGTAAAAAAAAAAAATTTTTTTGTTATTTACATGAAAATTTAGTTTTGAGAAGGCCTCTTACAATCGGAGCAGTGCTAGCAGGCCTTCTCTGGGGAAGGCCTTGCTCAATTGCCTGCTGGGTAGATATGTATGTATGCATGTACGTATGTATGTAACTGGTCATTTCAAAATTCTCCGGGCTAACCCGTAGATGGCGCCACTTGAATTAAATCCATTTAATTTCCAGGTAGTACCAACCTTCAAACGATCAGTGTCAAAATTTGACAGCAATCGGTCGATTGGTTCGTGAGTTATAGCAACTTTTGTTATTGGAAAATGGAAAAAAGGAATTTCGTGTGCTGATCAAGTATTGCTTTTTGAAGGGAAAAATACAGTTGAAGGCTTGAGTAAGAGTTTCCGGAGTCTGCGCCAGGAAAAGCAACCGTAACAGATTGGTATGCTAAATTTCGACGAAGACGGCGAATGCACTAGACGCCCAAAAGAGGTGGTTACGGAAGAAAACATCCAAAAAATCCACAAAATAGTTTTGAATTGCCGTAAAGTGAAGTTGAGCGAGATAGCTGACACCCTAAAGATATCAACGGCACGTGTTAGCCATATCGTACATGAATATTTGGGTATGCGGAAGCTCTGGGTGCCGCGCGAGCTCTCAGTCGACCAAAAACAACAACGAGTTGATGATTCTGAGGAGTATTTGAGGCTCATGAATCGTAATAAAGCTGAATTTTTGCGTCGGTACGTGACAATGGATGAAACATGGCTCTATCACTTCACCCCGGAGTCCAATCGACAGTCAGCTGAATGGACGGCACGCGGTGAACCGGCTCCAAAGCGTGGAAAGACACAACAGTCAGATGGCGTCTGTATTTTGGGATGCACATGGAATTTTGTTCATCGGCTATTTAGAAAAGGGAAAACAATTAACAGCGACTACTAGATAGCGTTAATGGAGCGTTTGAAGGAAGAAATCGAAAAAACGGCCCCATTTAAAGAAAAAAAAAGTGCTGTTTCATCAAGACAATGCACCAGGTCACAAGTCAATCAAAACAGCCGCAAAAATGATCGAATTGCTTCCCCACCCACCGTATTCTCCAGATCTGGCCCCGAGCGACTTTTTCCTGTTCTCAGACCTCAAGAGGATGCTCGCGAGAAAGTGATTTAGCGACAATGAGGGAATAATCGCCGAAACTGAGGCCTATTTTGAGGACAAACTGGCATCTTACTAAAAAAATGGTATCGAAAAATTGGAAGATCGCTATACTCGGTGTACCGCCCTCAAAGGAAACTATGTTGAATAAATAGATCGAATTTTGCGAAAAAAATGTGTTTTGCTATGGTAGCCTGGGGAATTTCCAAATGACCTGTTATGTATGTATGTATGCATGAGTGTAGGTATGTATGTACGTACGTATGTATGTACATATGATACGAATGTTGCATATTTACTCCTAAACCGTTGAACCGATCGCCGAAAGATTTGGCACATATGTCTCTTATGGTCTGGGGAAGGTTCATAGCACAGTTTGGTTTGGATAAAATGGGCGATGCCACGCCTCCCCACATAAATATAAAATAAAATTTATCATATACTATAAACTATTTAATGCAGATAAATGATAAATTGAAAAAGTAGAAACAGAAATAAGATTTAATGAAAAAATTGGCGGTGCCATCCTTCCAACTTTTTTTACATCTCAGCAAATATTCAACGTAGATGAATAAAATTTAGTACACATATTTATTATTGTTTGTGAAACTTAATTAGCATAGTTTGGTCTGGAAAAGTGAGCAATGCCACGCCACCCAATATTAGAGAACAGTTAAATTCATCATATCTCACAAACTTGGCATGTATATAAATGGTGTTTTTTTTAGAGGTTTGTTTTTCGAATAGAGATAAAACTTTCATTTTATGGTCAAATCTGGCAACTCTAATGTCATTTATATTCAGTTTGGTTTGCCATTTCATCGTGAACAGGTTGACAAAAGAACAACGTTTGCAAATCGTGCAAATTTATTTCGAAAATAATGGTTTAGTTCGCGAAGTTTACCGCAAGCTCCGTCCATTTTATGGTCGACATAATCGTCCATCAGAGCAATTAATTCGGTTAACTATGGATCGTTTTCGCACTACGTTTACTCTATGTGATATTACGCATCCGCAGAAACGTCGAACAGTGCGCACCGAAGAAACAATTGCCGCTGTAGAGCAAAATGTTGAAGAGGACCCGAATGAATCGATTCGCCACCGTGCACAGCAATTGGAGCTTTGTCCATCAACTTTATGGAAGATTTTGCGCAAAGATCTTGGCTTGCGACCTTACAAGATCCAGCTTGTGCAAGAATTAAAGCCGCGAGACCATGCAATGCGTCGTGATTTTGGTGTATGGGCCGAAAATGAGATTGATCTCGATGCAGATTTTCATCGCAAAATTTTGTTCAGTGATGAGGCTCATTTTTGGTTGAATGGCTACGTCAACAAGCAAAATTGCCGCATTTGGACTGAAGAGAATCCACATGAGACCCTTGAGACGCCATTACATCCACAAAAACTGACTGTTTGGTGTGCTCTATGGGCTGGTGGAGTCATTGGGCCATACTTCTTCCGAAATAATGCTGGAGAGTCAGTTACCGTTAATGGAGACCGGTATAGAGCCATGATAACCGACTATTTTGTTCCCGAATTGGATGGCATGAATGTGGATGAGTTGTGGTTCCAACAAGACGGCGCTACATGCCAGCGCACGTCACAATCGAAACATTCGATGAGCGCATAATTTCGCGGAATGGACCTGTCAATTGGCCACCAAGATCGTGTAATTTGACACCATTGGATTATTTTCTTTGGGGATATGTGAAGTCGCTCGTCTACGCCAACAAACTAGAAACGTTAGGGGACTTGGAAGCCAACATTCGTGGCGTTATTGCCGACATACGGCCCCATATGCTCGAAAAAGTGGTTCAAAATTGGACCTGTAGAATTGGCTTTATTCGAGCCAGCCGCGGCGGCCACATGCCCGAAATCATATTTAAACATTAATGGCATAAAATTATCCTTCCAATAAAGCCAAATTGATGGACATTAAAACGATTTTCTTGTGTTTTATTTCAATTCGAAGCTCTATACCTCTAAAAAAAACACCCTTTATAAACAAAGAAGCAAAAGTAAGATTCAATGAAAAAATGGGTGGTGTCACGCCACCAAACTGAGATAAATCCAACTTTTTCTATATCTCTGCAACTATTTGACGCAGTTTAATGAGACCCGGTAAATATGTATAGCAGACATGGACTACAACCAAATTAAACTCATTTAAAGGTGATGATTTCATGCATTCCAATGATTCCAACCAAATAATTTTTTTCATTTAAGCACGAAATGGAAAAAACAAAAACATAGTTGATCCACTCGCATTAAGATAAAATATCAATAAAACTAATTTTAACTTATTTAATCCCACTAAAATAAAAACACATTATATTAAATGTGTTGAGGCGTACCAGCGCGCGCCGGATTTTGCTAGCAAACAAAAAAATCAAAACCATTTTTTCTTTAAATCTGCTAATTGTCGAGTAAAAAAATAATAAATAATAAAGGTTAAGTGGTCAGTGGCACGGTATATTGTGCAAAAATAAAACGATTACGTTGGGAAACAACGGACAGTCTAATACACATACATATGTATATATGTAGGGTAAACATAATAAAACAACGCCTAAACTTTTGGCAAAATTTTTTGTATAAACAACATCATGCGAGTACGTATGATGAACCATAAAATAACACACGCATTACTTTCTGATGCCTTATGGCAAAAATAATTTCGGTCATTTCTTAAATCGAATCAAATATCATAGAAAAAAATGTTTGTTTACCTTGTAAATATATTCCACAAAAAAAAAAAAAAAATTAGTTAAGTCTTCATCGATACGTTAATTATGTACTTTGCAATGCGCTGGATTTTTATTCCGCTGTGATGGGTTTTTTGACAGTTAACGTTTTCTTTGGTAAATGGTAGTTAGTTTCGTGACTCATCCGATAAATAAGCCAATATTATATTTACATTTTTCATTTATAGCTATAAAATGCTAATTGTTGACTTTGCATTTAGCACGTGTTTTCCATTTAATGCAAGGGATGCGACAACGGATTTTCTATTTAAACTTTAGATTCTTAGCCTCAGAAATCGAGTGGCTATGGCATTATTTTGTATTCTACAATATAACTTGACAATAAAAAATATAAATTTATCGGAAATAACTCAAATAAGGGAAAACATTTAGCAAGACCCATAGATTTACGTTAACTGATGTTTTTAATGAATTTCAGAAAAAGCCAAAAAACGAGTCAAAGTTATCCAACAACTCATTGGTGCCATTCAGGGCCATGCTGCTGTGGGATCAAGTGAAGTGGATCTTATCATATTTCGAGACACAATTTTGGGTGAAGAGGTACAAGCATTCGCAGCAGGATGTGTGAACTACACATACGATGTTTCTTTTTGTCTATATAGAATTTTGAGTAAGTCAATGTGTGTCGAAAAATGGTTGAAAAAGTCGGAAAATGCTGAAAAATTTGAGAAAGTCGGTAAATGCTAAATTGTTGATTAGAATGAATTATGAATTACATATGTAGGTATTAGAGGTCTACGTGAGTGCACTCGATTTGTCAACCGATCAGCGCACTTGCTATCGAAGTACAATGATTCCATTGACATTGTGCGAACGACATGACTTGTGATTCATTTGCACTCTAACTTGTTCTGACTCGTATTTCCGTGTCAATGTTGTTCAAGCCGAACAAAAACATTTACAACACCGAACTTGAGCAAATATAATTAATCCAGATCTACTTACAAAACATTAACAACAAACTGATAAAGAGCTTGGAAAAATTTTGGGCCAGATATATATGGGAAACCAAAGTTGGTCATGATGTCAATCAATGAGTGACTGTGGGATTGGATTCCGAGCTTTATAAGATTAAGTGATTATGCCATATGAAAAAGCGCTTACATAATGGGTGGTCCGAAATGGACATGAGAGGTGCCAATCGATGGGTCCTAGGAATGTTCTTGGAAAAATCTAATAAAATGAGTAACCACGGGCTTAGATTCCGAGCTGTCAAAGAAAAAGCAAACGTAGTAAAAGACAACCAATCATTCGGTGTCGAATGCAATAAACTAAGAGTGCTTCAACTCGCAGAACATTTTATTTGTGAGTGAAGCACTCACCTCGTTTACTTAGTCTTTTCCTTTGCTTTGATTTTATTCGTGATTTGCGTTCGTAAGGGCTCGATAGGCTCGCAATCGTGCCGACTGGCTTGGTGGTCATTTCAAGTGCACTCACGCAGTCCCCATATATGTACCACATACTATATATAAAATATACCGAAATTTTTCTGTGTGAAAAGTAAGTTATATTCGATGAGAACAAGAAAACTAATCTGAGAAACAAAATTATTTAAGATCATGCAAAACCATAGCTTCATTAAAATTAAGTAAACACTTAACGATACTAAAAATAAACTTGACAGCTGAATTCACAAAATATGTAGTGACAATAATAAAAACTCTCTCATTTTGTTCATTTAATAGAGCATCAATGTCAATTGTTTTAAGACAAAAAAAACGTTCATCTTTTATAAGAAATAGCATTAAAATATTAATTTTTTTATTTTTTCAAATGAAACTAAGAATTAAATAAATTTACTATGTAGACTAATTGAGTACATTTTCTAGACTAATTTTATAGTAAAAAGAAAATTATGACATTTCACGTTGTCAAAAAATATGTTTGCATGTCACAAGGTCGTCAATTTGATTTCGATTTGGCTGTTGACAACTAAAGTGTCATTCAGCTTAAACATGCAACATTTGTCCACATTACGAAAGTTGAAAAAGAACAAAAATATCTATGTTACAGCGATAAAAACTAAATTACTCAACAAAAAAAAAAAAAAACTTAGATAATTAACACAATTCTGGCACACACACGGAAAAAGTGGTAAAATTATGTCGAAAACAAACATTAAAATAAGATAACAAAGTGGCACCAATGCAATAAAAATGCGGGTATGCTAGAACTGGCGGTGCGATGTGTGAATGTTAATGATGTTTCGTTATGTTATTGTTAGTGTAGCAAAATATTAAGCAGTCTCGAAAAGTTACAAAATGTCGAAAAGTCACAAAATGGCAAAAAGTCGTTACATTAAAAATAAATCGCAAAACGTCGAAAAATAAATCGAAATGAATTTTCTACGAAAATATGTCGAAAAAGTCGATATATGAAGCATAATGTTGAAAAATCAACAAATGTTGAAAAAAGCTCTATAGTTAATTCAAAAATGTTCAATAAGTCGAAAAACTACGAATATATTGACGAAGTCGAAAAATGTTAAAAAAAGGATCAAACCGTCAAAAAATGTTGAAAAGTCGAATATTGTCGAAAAATTCGAAGAAAGTTGAAAAACTCGTAAAATGTTATTAGAGTTAAAAAATGGTGCAGAGCCCAATAAAAAAGTCTACTTTGTTAAAAATGTCGAAAAATGTTAAAAAAAGTTGGATATTGATAATAAAAGTTGAAAAATGTTTAAAAGGTCAAACTTTCAAAAATGTTGAATACGTCCAAACATGTTGATAAGGTCAAAAAATGTTGATATAGTCAAATAATGTTGATAAAGTCAAAAAATGTTGATAAAGTCAAAAAATGTCGAAAAACGTTGAAAATGTTAAAAAAAAAGTCAATAAATGTTGGCAAGCAGGAAAGTTTTACAAAAGTTAAAAACGTTGAAACAGTCGAAAAATGTCTGAGACCATATGTAGAAAGAGGTGTGGAATTAATGGTGATTGGAATGTTATTAGCCAGAGCTTTATTGGAGCTTTAAGAAATCTGAAGAAAATATCAAATTATCAGAAATTACCCAAAGCTCCACAAATACGCCAGCCAATGACAAATCTGAATTATTTACGTCTCTGGAAAAGTGTCGAAAGTGTCGATAAGATTCCTAAATGTATCTACCGCTAACGTGACGATTAGCATGACACATGACAGGTAGGTGTTACTTCTAAATAGATTTTTTTCATACCCGTCAGATAAAGATGTTGAAACATAAAAAAAAATTGCAAATGAGAATAAGAGTGATTCAACCTTTTTTTTGGTTTCAGTTTTTTTTTTGTAGTACATGAAAGTAAAACTATGGCGCAAGGTGACCTCATAATATTAAAATTTACTGGCGACTCTTTGAACTTTTTAGTTTTCCATGGCAGTTACATTTGAATGAATGCGTTACTAAACAGTTTCGTCTATGTATATCTCAGGATCAGTGTTGGCATGTCACAAATGTCGACCGACATTTGCGACTTCGGTCGTTAACGTCGTAAACCTTCGAGCCTTTGTAACAAAATTGAGTTTGTGACAAGGATGAATTCGAAATTCAAACTGAGAAAAATTCATTCATAAATTTTTTGTCTTACATTAAATCAGCACAACGACACGTTCTAATTTTTTATTCCAATAATCTATATAACTTTTGCTTGTAGGACGTCTCAGTAGTTTTCAAAACGAGATATATATGGAGATTGCGATATTTGTCACATTTGTGACTTTTGCGATAGCTTACGACGTGTGACCGTCGCAAACCTTAAAATCCTTGTGACATGCCGACACTGTTCAGGATAGAAAACTCTTACACGAACTTGACTTTGTTCCGTCCATTGAAAGGAGCAAACATTTTTCTTACAAAAGTATATATATTTATCAGTTTGTAAGCTTCTAGAGTTTAGGAATTCCTCGAAGATTAAAATATTAATATTATGAGCTATTGTATTATTTGATATTGATGCACCTGTAACTATTGAAATTGTTGGAAATATAAAAAAAAAAATTTTTGAATCACCCTAATGTGTCTACATATACCTAAATTTATGAATAATCATAGTAAATTTGTATTTTATCGCATTTCCGTTTAAAATTTTTTTTTCTTATTTGTAAAAAACAGCAAACGTTTGTTATTTCTAAAATAGCGTAATTTTTTCAGAATAACATAGCCAAGCATGGATTGCTAGAAGCCAAATTTAATGTAGAGCGGCTGTGATAGCTGCTCTAAAAGGTTAAAGTTGGCTTTCAGTACATTGTAAGTATTTTCTTAGTTTCTATGTACGAGTAGTTAACATTTTAAAGCCTTTACAAATTAATTTTTCGTTTGTGGATCGGTATAAATTGGCAGAATTTCTAAATTGCTCACGTGAAGTATTTTACGACCTTCCTTTTGCAAGTTCAGTACTTTTTCGAGGGGCTACTAAATTTTTTGAGATTTATTGTTCAGATTCGTTAGTAAGCTCTAATGAAATCTTTGACTTGAGTTATATTTTTGTTTGAGTTTTAACCAGAGAAAAAAGGAATTCCCGTTCCTTCCAAAATAAAAACATTTTTCCTCAAAACTTATTGTCTATTAAAAATAAATTTTTCCGAAACTTCTCAATTTTCAGAAAACCCCCAACTTGACCATGCGATTCATGGCTTGCGCGGGTCAAAACCGGCCACTTGGCAACTTTAATTTTGGGTTAATGGAGTTTTTTTTATTTTCAAAGAACACAAAAATTTAAAATTAAAAATGTTCGCATACTCTATAGACATTAAAAAACAAAATATCATTGACAGGACACATTTATACTTTCATTCTCTACATTCTGCTACTCATTCAACAATTTTATTGTATGTATTTTAAAAAAGTATACTTTGTCTCAAATATATTTTCGACAGCTTTTTATTTTAATAAATTTCAAAGGATATAAATTTCATGTATGCACTTTTTATTTAAAGAACGGTAGCAGTGAACTCGCAAAAATCCATATGAAATGTATTATGTACTATAATTACATTATTGTCAGCTGACACTTTTGAAATTGGCACAATTTTGATTAAAAATATCGTCCATCATCTTTTTTCGCAGAAAATGAGATGAAATGAGTTTGCATCTGGGCTAATTTTATTTTCATAAAACACAATATTTTCTAAAAAGTATAAATGTGAGTAATTTCAATCAAATGCCCAAAAAAATATCGTTAAATTTAAAATGTTGTGGGAAGCAGCGCAGATGGATTTTGTATTACTTAATTTCCAAATTGTCTAGATGTTTTTTTTTTTATTTTTTGTAGTAAAAAATATATTGCAAAAGTCTGGGACGTCGTTTGTTTATGTCGTAATTTTGTGGTGCATAAACAAATTTTAAATATTTGTTGTTTAAGGTGATTAAGAATATAATAAATATTTGTAAAAAAGATAATAAAAATTAACTGAATGATATGCTTGACAGAGCTTTCTTTTGTTAAATGAAGTGTGGTGTACTAGCGATGTTTAAAGTCATTTAATTAACGTTTGTTCTTGGAGCAAGAATATACGGAAATATGGCATAGCTTTGAAGTGTATCAGCAAACAAGATGGAGCTTTATAGAATCTTTAGCATTGATAAGGTAATATAAGTAATTGTTACTGTTATAACTAAATTATTTGGCTTTAGGTACTATTTTTTACCTTAAGTTGACTAAATCCTGTTTCCGTACCACAATACGTGAAAAACTTACTGATACGAACAGCTGATCATTTTCCCTTCGAACAATAAATTTAAGCATAGGACTTTTTAGGTAACAATTATGCAGTTGACCAACTATTTTAAAAATGATCACATTATTAATTTTTTGTGTACGACTATTTATATTACACATGAAAAACACCAAATTATTACAATTGGCCTTCAACTATTTAATTGGCCATCGGCTATTTATTGGCCGCCAATTATATAATCGGTTAGCAATTGCAGGGTAACTTTACTGTTTGCCCTGAGTGAATAGTTGCACAACTACTTAGTTGCATGTAGGCGCAGACCCTCAGGATTTTACCAATAATTAAACTAAGAAAATAAGGGAACATAGCTAATTATTGTTGGAAAAATATGGCGTACAAGAGCTAAGTGTTTGTAACAGAATAATCTCATAAACTGTCATGTGTCATAAAAACCACGATCACACAAACCAGTTAACAAGCAGTTTTATCAAAATGTGTGAATTGCTTTAAAAAGTGAACGAAGCAATGGTTTTGAAACAATGAAAGGTGTGTTTTTTATTACAACTTAATTCAGTGACCGAACTTTATAGAAATAAGGTCACTGATTTCAAAACAAAACGCGCTGATATGTAAAATATAACATGATTTTATAGAGCTTCAATGTTATATTAATATGATTCATAACTCGTGAGTAAATTACCATAATCAAAATTTAAAAATTATAGTACGTACTTAAATATATATGTACATCTATGCCGTTTAAAGCACGGTACGTAATACTATGATCTTGTCTTCAAAATTAAATTTATGGTACGGATACTACATTTGCAAGGCCTTGGAATAGACCACTATTTTGGGTTTTGAACTTTTTTGATAAATTTAGAAAAATAAATTTTCAACTAATTTTTTTTTTGTGTAAACCAAATTGCATTTTTCATTATACTTTTTATTTTGAAAGCATATTTTCGTCAATTGGTGGCTTTTTTTGTGGTTTTTTGTTTCCTCCAAATATTTGAGACTTTTAATGATGATGCGTTTTTTTTTCTTCTAAATTTACAACACCGCTTATATTAATCAGAGTTGTAATAGACTGGTAATATTAAAAGATTGCGTGGTTTTTATTTGAAAATGCTTATTTTCTGCCTGCGACATCTATTTTTTAAGCGACATTGTCTAAGGCCATGAAATAATTGATGAAAAATAATTTCGGCTTCTGTCAAAAATTTGTTTGAATAAAACAATGATCAAAGTTTCATATACTATATATATGCTTGACTAAACTTGCATTTCGAAATACTGTAAAACAATAAACGTACTCTGTCGATTATGATACCATGAAATTAATTTTTCGGCCCTTGATAGAATAATTCCGTGATAAAATTCTATATTTTACAGCTCTGATAATTTTCCTTTTGTCTACACCATAGCGCTGCTAATGATGACTCACTGTCAGTCAGTCAACTATGTACGTGTAGCATACGTCCATTGCGAAAGTTTGTGATGGCATCACTCGGGAAAACTTTCAGTAGAAACGAAATAAATTAAAGTTTTAAATAAAACAAACAAAAAGTATCTTTTTCTAATGAACTAAGAAGATAAAAAAGATACAAAGTTGCTGTCGCAACATCAATACAAAAGCGCCAACAAATAATAAAAGTAGCGACTTTTATTGGTGGATGCGCTTAACATGTGGTAATCTTATTCGGAAATTATTAGAAAAAGTCAAAGCACATCATAAATCAATGAATAGGAAATAAAAAACAAGAAACAAATTAATGAAAGAGAAAAATGCACAAATATTAATTAACCTTCATTAAATATTGCATTAACACTGTAACCCCCGCTGCCTAACACAGTGCACGTAGCTACATTGCACTAGCCAAAGGTTGCGTGTCTGTTGCCAATATGGCATTAAGTGACCGAGTCACTGCACATTCACCGTACTCGGAAATGAGGGGGGAAATGCATTACGTGAGTTTTAAGCGATGAAAAATGGTAGCAGCCTGGCGTACAAAACATTAAAGAAAACAGAAAATATTTACTTAGGTACGTAACCTAAATTCAAAATGAGTTAAGTTTTACAAAATGTACCGTAATGAGAGCTACATATTTCCTCGTATATTATATGGGGGGTGTCGCAAAAAAAACGATTTCAATTTTTGAAATAAAATCAAAGTTATTATAACATTTTTATTTTATTGTAAAGTATATATACTGCGATTAAGTATGGAACAAAATGTCAGCCAAATACGAACAACTGCTCTGCTAAAAAGCTCTTGCTTTTTTGATTAGGTTTTAAATGTGATGATGTTCAACCAATTTTGGGGCCTTTGGGGTCGACTCCTGTCTGACTTGGCAATTCTGGTAAATATTTATTTTCCAAAAATTGAAACGTTGGCAGGCAAACGCGAGACCCAAACAGTAAATACTACATATTAACTCTGCTGCGCTTAATAGTTTTCTTACTATAGTGCAGCGGTGGGCATGGAAGTCTAGCAAAAGGGCGCAACAACAAGATCAAGCAACAAAAAACGAAATTTAAAAGTTGTTTTGCTTTGATTTCCAAATTCGCCAACAGCACAAAACAAAACCAAATTGCACTACAAACAAAAACAATTGCTACATTCGTCAAGACACAATGAGACAGCGTCGCTAATGCCTTTGTGTGATGTTTTTGTTTTCATTTGAACTCAAGTCAACGTTGTTGTTTTTGCTTGTTTCTGGCCACTGCGTGCCCATCGTTGCTGCAGAGCCTTATGACATTTATGCTAGAGGAGATGAAGCAAAAAGTGCAATGACACTACGGTAATCTGGTTATCAAAGATCGAAACCTTAACGTCATGGTAGAAAATTCCTATCTGCGATAAAGAAATTCTGTACTCTGAATTCTAAAGTAATATACATTAGTGCCGGGGTTCTTTCCTATGCCTTTTGCTTTATCTTCTGACTGTAGTGTATTTCAAGATAAATTGTAGTCGTTGGAAATGCACACCAAATTATTAAACGTAAGATTTTTTTTATCGCCAAGTAATCATTTATGCTATTGCTTCCAATAATAACAAGTCCCGCTTAGGAACTTCACTATGCGAAATACGTACATATGTTGAGTTCTGGTTATACCAACTTCATTGGCAGTGAAAAAAGGAATGAGACTTAATTTCAGAATCTCACATTGTGAAACCACTTGCGCTAAATAGGACCAAAATTGATTTAAAATGCATTATTTGTGCAAATGTGAGATGGGCACACTTGGGATCTACCTCTAAGTCAAGTGCGATCCAGGCTTAACTTATTAAAACAAGTAATCACATAGAATCTTAATAGAGGTCATAACAGGACACCATTTTATAGGCAAACTGAAGAGGGAGACCTTTGTCAAAGTTTGAATATGATTTCTTCAACTCTCTTGATGACATCGCTCGAAAGAGTCAAAAATCCATATTGATATTTATAAAAATTATAAAATGGTTTGCATTGGTTGACATTAAAGCCTTAAATGATGCGCCTAACTTCAGCTTATCATGACAACTGTCATCTTCCGCGCTAACCTAACCAACCTAGTCTTTACGGTATAATGGAATATTTCATGTGTTACACAACTGAGACCAAATAACAATAAAAACAAATTAGGAAATAACTCTTTTACCCACCCACTTTTTTGGGAATAAAAAATATCTTCCTCCCCTTTCTTTATTGCCGTCATGTGCACTCTGCTTCAATGCTAATCCGTGCACGACACAGATTAAAAAAGTCACGCAATAAATTTTTCATATACAACAACAATAAAAACCAACCCATGTTGAAACTATGGAAAATGCACTATAATTTCCAAAGAAAGTGAAGTTGGCGTCAAAAGAAAGTAAAAATTTCATAGTTAGTGAACTTTGTTTTCTAGCTGAGTAGCGAAAAAAAAAACAATGCATTTTCCTTCAAATAACGCGTCGTAGCTGTATGACCTCATGAATGCATTGTGCTGGGGTTGGACGTATGGAACAGACATTTTCATATTGCAGTGGCGCATGCAATTCGTAAGTATATATCTACTTAGTATTCGTAATAAAAACAGCCAATTACGTTAGCAACAACTGTGTTGTCAATAAATTATTCAGAATTATTTACTTTGCTTTTTATTCTCGAACAAAAAAACAACGAAACTTGATTTATATTGTTTTAATTTATTAAGGAGTTTACGTTCAAAATGGATCACTACGACGAGGTTAATGAACGAAGACCACTCACGCACTGTGGAAATTTTATGTTTAAGTTCCACAAGGGAAAGCCGGCCAAATGTTTTAGAACAGTAGTTCAAACTTAGCGGGTCCGGAAGGTTGGTTTTAGCAAAATAGCTCGAAAGTTATGCTGTTTTGCATCATTGTACAAAGATTTATTACAATCTTTTGGCAAATATGGTAACTTGAAGCTTTAACTTCAATTAGAGGTACTTGTCCAACTCCAACAAATTTTCGTTAGAATAATGACTATGTTCGGTGCTGCCCAGAGAACGCGCAGGCGCTCCGAAAGCGTAAAAATATGAATGATCATGCGCTTAAAGACCGTAAGGATGCGTGCATGTATACAGAATTGATAAACAAACCATCAACACATGCTTATCGTGAGAGCGTTTGCTAGTAGTAGTGGGCACCACCGACTATGTGTACAAACATGAAACCGGTAATTTTTTATTCAAAAAAACACGTTCATTTGGCGAAAATAGTTCCAAATTTAATCTTCAAAGTAATTCTCCTCGCTAGCTACACATCTTTTCCATCTTTCAGGCAATTTATGGATTACTCGCCAAAAAAATTCTTTGTTTTTTGAGGCTATCCATTCATCGAGCCATTTTTGCACTTCCTCGTAAGAATTGAAGTGCGAATCGTTGAGTGCGTGTCCCATCGATGAAAACAAATAGTAATCGGATGGCACCAGGTCCGGTGAGTACGGCGGGTGGGGCAGGGGCTCCCAGTTGTACGATTCTATCAAGTTTTTATTGACCGCTGCTCGATGTGGCGATGCGTTGTCATCTTGGAATACAATTTTGTCATGGCGAAGTTGAAATTCGGGCCTCTTCTGACGTATAGCACGGTTCAAAGCGATCAATTGTTGATGGTAACGTGCACCAGTAACTGTTTCACCTGGTTTTAGTAGCTCATACCAAATAACACCACGCTGATCCCAGAAAATACACAGCATTGTCTTTCGGCCGAAGCGATTTGGTCTTGGCGTTGATTTGGGTCGTTGGCCGGGGCTCAAATATGATTTTTTTCTTCTTTTGGTTTGGGTCAACTTGATTGTTTTTCGTTTGGGATTGTTGAAATAAATCCACTTTTCATCGCCAGTGATGATTCGATGGAGAAAACCTTTTCTGTTTTACCTGGCGAGCAGCAATTCACAAGTGGTTTTTCGGTTTTCTTGCTGCCTGTCGGTCAGTTCATGTGGCACCCATCTACCGACCTTTAAAATCTTTCCCATGGCCTTCAAACGCAAGGAAACGGTTTGTTGTGTCACATTAAGTTGTTGTTGCGTTTGACCATCATCTTCGTCCAATAATGTTTGCAATTCGCTGTCTTCAAACTTTTTCGGTGGCCGGCCGCGCTCCTCATTTATCAAAATCAATGCTTCCCGCAAATGAGAGTTTTCAGGCACAAAATTCGACATCTTTACGAGCGGAAAAAATGCGTTGTTGTATGAAACTTGACAAATTGTGAACTGAATTTTGTTGACAGATGACAGAATGAACAATAAAGACATTTGGTGCGGTTCGGAAACTCATACATATACGGCTATCGACCGCTAGATGTCATTACCGGTTTCATATTTGTACACCAGTATGCGCTGAACAGAATTGGGACGGGGTCGGGAAAGCGGCAACGATTACTCGCTGTCAAAAATTATAACACACGATCGTATGAAATTGAACAGAATTGTGGCGTTTTTTTTTTTGACAGTGAGCTAATGTTGCCGCTTTCCAGACCCCGTCCCCATTCTGTTCAATGGCTTTGTTTTACTTTTTGCATTGACCAGTTAAGAATCATAGCAAAACATAGATTAAAAAATTTAAGAACTGAATTGAACATAAGGAAGTTAGGTATCACTAAAACGCACAGAGCTGAAACCATTAAAATGGGTTGGAACAAGCACGAAAAATCGTGCTTATACCGAACCACAGTATTTTTGAATATTTAAACCAAAAATTTCAAAAGAATTTTTTTACAAATTCATTGTAGAAAGTTTCGCTCACTCTTTAGAAAACTGATGATTGATTACAACCGAACAAATAAAGACATTAAATTAGGCAAATAAAGACAAAGGAAAACATAAATCAAAAATAGAAAATCACAAATGAAATTGGGTTAAAAGTTCAAGTGAATGCTAAAATCGAAAACAAAAACAAAAACACAAACAAAGGAAAAATGGTCATACTGTAAGGCCAACGTATTTGGCTCAAGATGAAAATACAACAACAAAGAAGTTTGAATTTCAAAATGTGTCATAATTAGAGCATAGGAACGAACTGTATGCAAATAACTTCATGCTTCACAGCTCGATCGATTGTAAGATCTTAATGGTACGTAATAAGAGACGCTTTTTATGAAAAAAGTTTTTGAGGTCTTTATTAAATCCGGGTATTTGGTTAATTGAAATTAAGTAAGTGTGAATGAGTGTGAGCAAATTTCGACAAGAGGATGAAGCACTTCCTAGAGTAGTAAAGACTTACAAATGCTATATTGAAAGAATAATTTCGCGAAACCACAGCATTAGACAAAAATTGGACTTCTATTGTAATTTATTTGTTTAACAGTTGTTTAAATATTGTTTTTTACAACATATGTAATTGTAAATTTTGATTGCTTATAGTCTTAAATATTATTTTATTTTCGAATTCATACTACATTGTGTTTAATTTTATTCACATTGATGTGCGATAAATTCAAATCCAATGCATTTAAATAAGCACATGATGTCATTTTCGACTTGTACGCCGAAAAATCTAAAAATTTATATTTTTCCTCATAAATACATGCGAACAAACCTACGCACAAACAAATCAATTGATATCCGAGTGGTTTGCAAAAATTTACAAAACTTTTTAACACTTACTTTTGTCTTACTCTACGTTTTAAATCTTAAAGTTTTACCTTTTAAATGCTTTTTCTTTTAAGAAGGTACCTATACTTTAGATTATACTATACCTATACTTTCAGATTATAAATATATATGCATACATATTGTTTTTCTATAAACTATTTTTAATTTTTCCATAAGAAACTTTTAGCAACCAATTTGAAAATATTCAAGGTCAAAGGTCAGAAAACTATTTTTTCTCTCTTGCCTTTTTTATCAATTTTCATGCGTTTTTAAACGAAAATTGAAACGTAGTTTCTAGACTATAAAGGAAAACAACATTTAAACGATTAAGAACTTTGTTATTTGTGCAATCCAGAGTGATGCAAGAAAAAAATTACTTATTCAGAATTCATTGACGCATCCCATAATGGACATACCTTCTCAAACGTCCCAGACCAAAAAAAAAAACGATGTTCGATAGGCCTCTAAGTTGGGCTATTTGTTGTCCTCTGAAAATTATGTACAATTCAATGCATATTTTGCTCGATATTTTCGGAAATGTTTTGTATGTATAACCTTTCGATGTGGACCCCTTCATATAGCTATTTTTTTTTTCTTACATTTTAAATATGTTTTTAGTTTACTTTCAATAAGTTAAGTACATAATTATCGTTATTTGTATGTATGTTCTTATTATAAAGATAAACTAAAGTAATAAATAGCACGATCGCACTTAATCAAATAATGACTCATGTTGTTTTATAAATATAGAACATATTGTGACTCATTTAATCAGTGTTGTTTTTTTTTTTTTTTTCTTATGTAAGTTTTAATTTTAACTAAGACCTTACATGTGCCAGTTGCTCTAGGCATTAAATTTAAATATTTTTAAAGAGTGTTTCTTCTTCAAAGTGTGATTTTCAAAATGCTCTTTCTGTCAATATTAAACAATGCCAATAGTTATATCTGATGTTTATTTTTCAGCGACCGCAAAAGAAAGCAGACTATCATTATTAATCCTTTTTGTAAATCTATTTATTTTTTTTTTTTTTCAGAAAAAATCTGTTTTTATTTTTTAATGATAATTCTTTAGGATATAAACGTTTCACACGTGGTTTGTTAGAGTCAAAGTGGAGATAAAGAGTAGGAATGGAGTTGCGACATGCTTTTATAAAAGCCATTTTAAATTCTTCTGGCGCAACAATGAGAATGAAATTCTTTGCGTTTTTGGAACAGCTTGTATTTGAATATATCGACACTTCAGGGGGAACGGGTGTGACATTTTAAGACTTATTTCAATTCATATCTTTTCAGACAAGTGTGAGAATGCAATTTCTTCTCTTACAGCAAGTACTATGGTACCTTCCGATATTTATTAAAAATATAAAATTCACAACTGTTTTAAAGTGCGTAACGGGTGTGACGTTGAAAAAATCATTTTTCAATATTTTGAGTTTGAGTTATAATTTGCTTAAAATTTTCCAGGAATCAGTGATAAATTGATTTTATTTTAGAAATACTTCATATGTTCTTTATTAGAATCATGAGTAACTTCTAACATAAGTTTTTAAATAATAGATACAAAGGAACTCCGTAATGTAACAGGTGTAACATCAAAATGTAACGGATACGATACTATAATAATTTTATAGTAAATTTTAAAGCAAAAAAATTTCTAAAAAATTTTTTCAAAAAAAACTCATATATTTTTATATGTCTACAATTATTATTTTCCGAAAAGTGGTCAGTCAAGCTGAAAGTGTCGATATGTTTTCATACAAGAACTTTCGTGCACTGTTCTTATATTTTGCTATGATTCTTAACTGGTCAATGCAAAAAGTAAAACATAGTATGCTTGGAAATTCTTAAACTTCGGCAAACAAAGCTTACTGATAATACCGTGCATCAGCGGTTGAAACTAGTAGTTGGCCATTTTTGCCTTTTATGCATATTGCAATTGTAATTTTGTTGTATTTTTTTGCACTAAATACACTAAAATTGAACTGGAAGCTCAGCAAAAAATATGAGAATAAAAGTTGTTTGCCTCTGAGCATTTTACCACTTCAACTATTCATATTTTGCCGAAATAGTCGACTTTTTTCTGAATTGGCTAAAGATGAACGAAAACTCCAGGAAGTTACTCAGAAAAGAATTAAGAAATATGGAAAATGTATTACCATGCCTGAACCGGAAACCGCTTGAAAGTAAAAGAGTATTTGTATATGTATGCATATGAGGTTATCTGATACTTTTAGTATACTGATGAGATCATTTCTGATAGTACTAGCACAGACAACTATATATGTATGTTTATTTTGGAGACTTTTCAATCTCAAAAACGTATTTGTCGGAAGGATTCCCTTTTTCAAATCACACACATTTTTTGAGTAAAAAATTGAGTGAAAAGCTGATATTTCTGCGAAAAGAATTTACAATGGAAAATTTGGAAGTCTCTGAAAATTTAATTTTCTTTGAAATGCTGTTTTTTTTTCAAATTTTCTATTATAATATTTCCGATACGAACGCAAGCAGCACAACAATTATTGGCATTCCAAAAATATTTAGCTTAAATTTGACCTCAGTTTGCCCTATTACTCTTTGTAGAAATGGAACTTCTCATGTGGGACCCAGAAGCATAGTTTTTGAGTATATCGTCGCTCTCGGTAGAAAAGCCCTAGCTAATTTTTTTCTCGAAATTGGCTTTTTTGTCGATAAATCGATAACGTTAGTTAGATAAAAGTCTAAGCTAAAAAACGCATGCAAAATCTCATCTCTAACTCCCCCGGAAGACGAGTGCACAAGTAAAAGAATGGAAGGGGAAATCCATGTTTACATTTATGTCCATAATCCTGTAACGAGTGTATAAATTTCGAAAACGATGACGTCATATTATAAGATATCACAGGGGCAAATGTCAAAAAATCATTGATGGAAATGGCATTTGGGAATTTCTGGCCATTAACGTTTACGTCATAAACTTTTCAACTGACTCACTAAAAATTTTGGGAATCGCATTTGACAAAACCTCTTTATTTGAGGTTTTAAAGTTTTTTCTCCTCCTGTGAAATTTCTATCCGAGATCGATGATATGTACTTAGTTGTATTACTGAAAAAGAACTTTCAGATTTTCAGTTTTTCATTCAATCTAATTTTGAAAATAAACTGCTGAATAAGTTCAGACAATCTGAATTCTTGTACACACTTCCAGTATGATCTTATGATTAAAGTAAAAGAAATTTGCTCGTCGAAGTACTGTACGAGAAAAAATATTTCAAGATCAAAGATCTTGTATGCTAATCATCAGAAATTAACTCATTTAAGGTAACGAACCTTAAGAGAAATGTAATAATTTTTTCGAACTTTTTAAAAAATCTATACACTGCGGATAACTGAACTCCTCAGATCTAGTTAAGTCGATAGTTTCAGAACGTGTAAACTTGTGTTTTCGTCATATCTGTTTCAGTGCATTCAGGAATTGAGAAATAATTAATTTCGTCTGTGAGACGAAATAAGGTTTTCGACATTGCTATTATTGAATCGAATCGACTAGAGATTGATATTAGCTCACTTACGAATGTATCATTTATTCGGCTTATTATCCGCCGGGTGCACGCAACTTGCAACAATTTGTAACTTTTTTTGCATTGTCTGACCTCCGTGCAATAGTTAGTAACAAAAGTATTTTTACTTTTTACCTGCATCACTGTAATTGAACTTCATTCAATGCAAATTGAAAACAAAGGTTTCCAAGCGATTTCAAGGTAAGTCAGTTTACCTACATATAAAAATTGTGTTTTTTTTTCTAAATTTAAATGAACTGCAATTGAAAAGTTACAATGACTAAGTGCCTTTGATATATTTGAATACAAACACAAAATGCCAAAACATGTTTTTATACAATTTTGCATCACTGTGTAGAAGCGTTGCCATCAGGTGCAACAAAAAAAAAAAGAAAACTTAAATTATATACAAAACAGTCAACCATTTCAGAATACATTAGATCACCCTTCTAAAACCAGTGCATAAGCGTCATAAAGACAGACTTTGCGCAAAATTTTCTATCGTAAAAATGAAGCTCACCTGTTTTCAATAAACTCTCTTCTCTTTGTTGGCTACAGTAGATATTTTTAGAGAACAGTAACCGGTTTACAATAATGGTGTTTTGTTATTGTTGTCTTAACAATGTTGACGCTGGTTTTGTTGCTAAAATGAGGGTTAATTATTGTTGATTTAAAAAGAACACTTTGCACAATATAAATAAAATTTTATGTTGGTTGGCTTAAAATGAACTTTTGTTAATTAATTGTGTCGCATTTGTGCTTACGATTTTATGAACGAATTTTTATGCCGATCACGATTTTTCAATTTTGTCGTTATATTGAGCCGTAATTTGTATTTACTTTATTAGACACTTTCTATTTCGGTCAATTAATGTTACTGTGATTTCTATTTAAGATACGGGTTTTGAAGGTTTAGATGTTTAATTACTTCTAGAAGAATAAGTTTTTTGATACTTTGTTTATTCTGGTTGCAACATTTGATCAGAAAAAAAGGCATTAGTCGATAAAAAATTTCAGTCATTTGCAATTAAAACTATGTATTTATTACACATAATTATTTCGTTGTAATTATTTCACAAACTCTTATCAATTCTGAAGTTATCTTATCGAATTTATATTGCTTTTCGGAAGAGACTAACATATGTATGCGCATTTCTATTTCTAATTAAAACAATTCTTAAAATCCCCACACACCCGGAGGTAACTACACAGAGATCGCTGATCTCACAGCTATACAGAAATTAAGTAAACTGGCTAGGAACTTGTAAGAAGAGTTGAGAAAGTAGCAATATTTATTTAGCTGAATTAAGAAGTCGAACAGAGCTTACGAGTTTTTGTATACTTAGACGAATTAGAAAATATGAGAACACTAGAAGTGTAATGTAAAGCAATGGGAGAATAGCAGATATGTACTTAAACTAGCAACAAGCAAGCCACTCTTCGCCAACTAGTCCCACCATCTAGTCTATCAATGGTAGATTCAGCGCTGATGGGACATATCAACTGTAGTGTCAGCTATATTTGCATCATCTACAAAAAAAATTTTCATCAGAAGCTATAGCGGCATATTCTTTTTAAATGTTATAGTTCTTGAGTGAATTAGTGCACTGATCAAATGGTATCAATCTGGCTTTCAGTCTAAACTATCGATTATCTATGTACCTACATACCAAATTCCCACTAAGCCAATTTCAAAAGAAAAATCTTAGAATTTCAATTTGATAACCGCAATATTTTCATATGATGACAGTAACACTTGATTGGGCTTACGTAGCGCCATGGTACAGTTTGACATTCATTTTCAAAAACTACAACGGATTTTTAAAAGTAATTCATTGTAGTTTGTTTATTTTTAACATTGGAAGGCACTTTTTTTTAAAAAAATTTTCCAGCTCCACGGATATGCAGATGATGTTTACATCAACGCTTTCTCCCAGGAAAAATCCAGCAGCAAATATTTAGACTCGCATACACGGACTACATATGGAGAAACCAGTGAGCAGTCGTAATGGTTCAAAGACTTCGAGCAAACTACAAAACTATAGTTGAGCTAAGAAAGCCTTTCTATTTTTAGCCGTCAGGTTTGAGAAGAAAAGGTAGACCAAAACTTTGATTCAGAGTTGCTTCGCATTTCATCACCAATTCTTTTAGGCTACAAAACTGAAAAGAACTCGCATGATATTACGAAAAAAGAAGGCTGCGTTACTTTTAGACATTATGGCTTATCCGGGTTAACTAAAACCACAAAGTCTTTTATTTGGAAATATCAAAGACTGTTTCAAGTTTAAAAGACATTCTTGGGCACGGCCAAGATATATTCTTTTCCATCAAATATTGATGAAACTTAAATTTACCATAACACATCCAAGACCATCGATCGTAAAAGGTCAAACTACTCCCGAGAAAGCTAAGAGAGCTTTGTCATACTGACTTATGACATTAGATACGAATGGAAATTCCCAGTTTTGAGAGGAATTCTGATTTCAGCAAATATGTAAAGAGCCGATAAGAAGCTACATATTAACAAAATAATGAATGATTTCATTTGTAACTAATGATGTTTGGAAATTTTTTTACACACTCTAATGTGCATGCACATAGTTTTGTATGTATGCAAAATTGTTTCTATGTATAAGATAAAATTAATCATAATTTCAGCTGTTATCTTATCTTGCAAGTATTGATAAAATTCCGTCAGTGTAGACAATGTCAATTACTAAAGTGTACGTAAAGTATAAAACTTATACCATTGAATCAAAAGTAATAGCAAAATGCTATTAATATATCATGGCCGTAAGCATTTTATGTATTTCTAAAGTTTAATTTATTTCATAAAATTGCAAAACAAATTGCAAGCTATAAGTTTTTCCAAAGTGAATTTTCCCATCATTGTTACATATATTTTACAACAAAATTGATAAAATGAACAGCAATTTTTAATTTGATTTTTTTTTTCTCAAAACATAAAAATACGACAATATGTATAATACTTTGTTCTAGACAACAGAGGCTTATGGGTCAAATGCTATAAAATTATAACCATAATTCAAGAACTTGGTTTCTTCTCCTACTCCTCATTTTCTTATGCCAAAGTGGTTAAAATCAGCTGTTCGATTTATGGAAACATATGTGGTTCGTGAACTTGGTGATTGAATTTTTTGCCATATGTACACATGTTTGTATATAGCATAAATCGCTTCTTAAATTACCGATCCATTGCGATTTTTCTTTCTCTTCCTAACTCGAAAATAAATCGACCAATTTCTAACTTGAGAAAATAAATTTTATAGTACATATGTATGTACAATAAATTAACTATCAACTGATAGCCATAATGATTATTCGATTGAAGAGTTCTCGAATTATTGCGATTTTTCTTTCTAACCTCCACTATATGTTCATTCATTAGTATTTAACAATTGTTACCTAAAGTTGGCTAAAGATTTTTGGTGGGGAAGTGAACAGTCCATTTTATGAGTTTTGAGAACGCCCTCATTTTACGAACGGGAACAAAATTGAGTCAACTTTGGTAACAAAAGGCACCTTTTAGTAAGTTAAACCATTTATGGTGTCATGATTATAACCATATGACTAGTCTAGAAGGGACTGGTAAATACCTTTATTTTTTTATTGCAACTCTTTCGTTAGGTCTTTAATTTTTCTTATATTTAAACAGGCGAAATCGATGACATCGAGGTTAATTTTCAATTAACATCTTTAATGACAAATCAGTGTTAAGTTCACCGGCCTAAAAGGACTGCTACAATATTCCTAGAGACAAGTGCGTTCGCTAGTTTAAGACTAGTTAGTATCATCTGCCTGCACATCCAATGATTTTGTGGAAGACTAAAAAAAAGTTTTAAGCCAATAGGTGTCGTTGACCAACTTTCTAATGCAGTCCAACATGATGTCATTATTGTATTTTTTTAATTAAAATCAGCACAAAACTTGAATTTCTTGATTTGCAAATTTCACATATGATCATCGAACCGATCGCGTTTATGACATCATCACCAGCGGTAGGTAGCGTCATCACTTTATTCACAACAAAATGCACACACAACGACACTAGTTATGATCAATGGTTTAATATCCGCAGCATGTTTACAAACAACACACGCGTCGTTATGTCGCTCATGTTGTGTACGTTACTATCGTAATTCAACAAACAAAACTCCCTCAATTTCATACATATAAATAGTATGTATGTAGGTACAACGGCTATCAATAACGCTCAAATTTTAAAATTTACACAAACGACAAAATTGAACTTGATTACCAAAAAAAAAAAAGTTGTTTACCTTCAGCAACTAACTTTGTTTTTATTACAGTAAAAAAAAACTACGCGATTTTAATTGAAATTTTAATACAGCGCGCATACGTTTTCACATTCACATCTAATTAATACAATTTAAACCGTTGATGCTGACGTTTGAAAAACAACTGAATGGGGGAATACGTTAAGTTGGACGCCAAGCTACAAAATTGAAATGAAAGCAAATTGGTTGAAAGCAACACTCAATATTGAACGTAAACACCGGTTGTTGCTATTAAAAGCACGAGTGTATGTGTAAAGCAAAACAAAAGTGGAAACAAGGAATCTGTTGCATTAATAAAACGCAATCAACCCTCTTTCTATTTATTTTTCTTTTTTGGTTTTATTAAAAGGATTTTAACACAGCGCGTCATAGTAATACTTCATTTGATATTATCCTGTTTAAGCAAACAAACAAAAATCGTTATTTCAGTTTCCATTTTCATGTGTTTAGCAACTTTATTTCATGCTGCAATCGTTTTGCAGCATGTTGCTAAGATAAAAGTACTGCCAGTAACAGCACATAAGGGAAAAATAGAGTGACCAACTGAATATTTGTTGATACAATTAACAGATGTCATTGACCAAGTTTTCAAACACAATCCCCGGACATGAGACATTTTTCACAAAACAGTGAGCAGAGCTGGATTAAGGTGTAATGCGACCCGTTCAGAAGATCGATGGGAGCACAGTAACAAAAATTACAAAAATTTGAAAGAAACAAATTGGATACCTGCCAATCTCCGGAATAAACTAGCCTTACCCGCGCACTTCTTATTGTAAGAGGACAGTCTTCATCCTGCACTCATGTATACAGAGTATAGATCTGAAGATGAAGAGTGGTTGACGGCTGGCGTATACAATAAATGATTTCTCCCATGCAAGCAAAAGAGCTCAGACGTTATATTCATTGAAATTTCTCCATTTCTTGTAAGGGCAATGAAGTGAGTAATTTTATTGTTTGCATAACGGCTCAGGTTCAAACAAAAATTCACTGGACAAAAAGTTTGAATGAGATCATTTAAAGGGTGTTTTTTTTAGAGGTTTGTTTTTCGAATAGAGATAAAACTGGCATTTCATGGTCAAATCTGGCAACTCTAATGTCATTTATGTTCAGTTTGGTTTGCCATTTCATCATAAACAGGTTGACAAAAGAACAACGCTTGCAAATCGTGCAAATTTATTTCGAAAATAATGGTTCAGTTCGCGAAGTTTACCGCAAGCTCCGTCCATTTTATGGTCGACATAATCGTCCATCAGAGCAATTAATTCGGTTAACCATGGATCGTTTTCGCACTACGTTTACTCTATGTGATAATACGCATCCGCAGAGACGTCGAACAGTGCGCACCGAAGAAACAATTGCCGCTGTAGAGCAAAATGTTGAAGAGGACCCGAATGAATCGATTCGCCACCGTGCACAGCAATTGGAGCTTTGTCCATCAACTTTATGGAAGATTTTGCGCAAAGATCTTGGCTTGCGACCTTACAAGATCCAGCTTGTGCAAGAATTAAAGCCGCGAGACCATGCAATGCGTCGTGATTTTGGTGTATGGGCCGAAAATGAGATTGATCTCGATGCTGATTCTCATCGCAAAATTTTGTTCAGTGATGAGGCTCATTTTTGGTTGAATGGCTACGTCAACAAGCAAAATTGCCGCATTTGGAGTGAAGAGAATCCACATGAGACCCTTGAGACGCCATTACATCCACAAAAACTGACTGTTTGGTGTGCTCTATGGGCTGCTGGAGTCATTGGGCCATACTTCTTCCGAAATAATGCTGGAGAGTCAGTTACCGTTAATGGAGACCGGTATAGAGCCATGATAACCGACTATTTTGTTCCCGATTTGGATGGCATGAATGTGGATGAGTTGTGGTTCCAACAAGACGGCGCTACATGCCACACAGCGCACGTCACAATCGAAACATTCGATGAGCGCATAATTTCGCGGAATGGACCTGTCAATTGGCCACCAAGATCGTGTGATTTGACACCATTGGATTATTTTCTTTGGGGATATGTGAAGTCGCTCGTCTACGCCAACAAACCAGAAACGTTAGGGGACTTGGAAGCCAACATTCGTGGCGTTATTGCCGACATACGGCCCCATATGCTCGAAAAAGTGGTTCAAAATTGGACCTGTAGAATTTTCTTTATTCGAGCCAGCCGCGGCGGCCACATGCCCGAAATCATATTTAAACATTAATGGCATAAAATTATCCTTCCAATAAAGCCAAATTGATGGACATTAAAACGATTTTCTTGTGTTTTATTTCAATTCGAAGCTCTATACCTCTAAAAAAAACACTCTTTATATCTAATTTATTAAAATTTCAGTTCACAGCATAGGATCATTGCAATAAATCGAACAGCGATCGATCTCCTGGTACCATTTATGAATTGAATTAAGGATTGAAAAAATAACAAAAGAGCGTGGGTCACATCTTTCTATACAAAATTCAGCTCTTACAACCATAGGTATGTATGGTTCTCCTTTGATTTCATAATGTTTAAGAAATGTGGTACAAGATTTTTCATATTCAAATTAAAAACAATTGGAGTGTAGATGAACGTCGTCGTTGTTACGCCTGTGGGGGTTTCAGGTGTGTTTGCTTTAATTTAATGCGCAGGCTCAGCATCAAAGTTTCTGCTTAAGGAAATTCCTTCCTTTACATAAATGTTACATATGATAATAGCATTTATAGCACAATCCAACAAAGTTTTGATAAAAATTGTTCGAATATATGTGAAATACATAAGTACTTCACTATAAGCGGTTTTATACATATTGCAGGATGTAAGCCCTGAGTCGCGGCAAAAGACCGCCCACTTACCTTAGCATACTTAAATCTTCGTAGGCTAAACTGGTCTATCCTAATACGCTTCGGTTGAACTAGTTTAACCTAGGAAAAACTAGTCTATAATAAAAACTAGTTTTTTCTGTATCATATATAAATAAAATGAAATAATTCAGTTTAAAATTAAAAAGATTTATTGTCTTTCTTCTTTTTTATTACTCTCGTCCAATTTGATTTTGTTTTCCAACTGTAAATCTAAGCTCCGTAATACTGAGCCTGGTAAGAGAATTGTTCAGTTTGATTTGCTTCTATCACGATCGAAATGAAACGTTGTCCAATGCCTCCAGCAACAACATAAGCGTTACCATCGTTCGTGTCCTGTGTACAACCTATTTCCACATAGGTAACAACGCTACCAGTGCCCTGTTCAGGGTAGGTTAATTGAATAGTCACATCCTTCTTAGCTGGGTATGCATAGACGTCAGAACCTTGTGCAACAAGTCGATCTCCTACAAAATTGTGGTTAAATGAGATTTTACTATAAATCTTTATTAAATAAAAAAGTTTTAGCATTTACTATAATTATAGAAAACAAAACCCCCTGTTATGTCTCAATATCTCATTTATGACATGTGTGGTTTAAGTCTTTTTTTTTCGATACTATTAAATACTTTCCAAGTTTCTTCAATACTTTCGATAACTTTTCTGATGTATTTAATGCTCTCCATACTATTCGATACCTTAACTCTTCTATTCAATTTTTTTTAAGTTTTCCGATATGATTCGATACATTAGAAGTATTTCACATGTTTTCTATAATTTTCGCCTATTAACGACTTTTGCGATGCTTGCTGATACTATTAAATACTTTTACACTTTTACCGAATAGTATTTTACATTCGATAATTTTCAATATTATTCGATACTCTTATCATTTATTTTCGATGCTTTTCAATATTTTTCGATTTATTTCAACATTTTTCAAAATTAATCGGATCATTGATCGGGATTACGTTTTATAATAGCTTATGATCAAGTTTCACTTCTGGTATGTACTCGAATCACACACTTTCCTTTTATAATAATAATAGAGTTTAGCTACTACAGCTATTAGCCTTCTTAGCAATTTAGCTTGAAGCTTTTAACAAAGGTTAAAGCTTATTAATAAATTAGGGAAATGAAAAAATTATCATGCAATTAATTCGATATATTTTTATAATTTTTTCTTAGCTTTATCGCACTTTCTCAACATACCCACATGAATGCAATTGTATAGATTTATTAATATGGTCTAAGGAATAAATGTTAGAAAAAATTTACCCATCATGCTGTGGGGCTCGGACAACACAAACATAAAGACCAACAACCACCATGCTACAAAATTAAATATAGTTATTTTTCAATCTTAGCTTGAGTTGACCTTTTGACAAGCTAATATTATATACATCGCAATTATTAATGAGAGAAGTCATGCGATTAAAAGGAGCTGTAGCCATATAATTAGTTCTACTGACTGGTTGGTAAAATATCTGATATGAGTTACGATTTCCATTACTTAATAATTATGTTTTTTGTCAAAATATTAATTATTTTTACATATCTTGGAAATATTTTTACGCAACCAACTTAGCTGTATCAATTACTTATATCTTGATTACAAATTCGAAGTCATTTTCTCCATACCTGTTACACGATTACCCAAGGTATAACGAACCGATGAGCTCCTTGCTTTTCCGGGTTCCTTTGTCATTCGAACCAATTTTAGATTTGGATGATTTCTTGCAAAATCACGAATATCCTTTACCACATGAATACTCCTTACTTCTGGAGCTTGTTGTCTGTTTGGTAATGTTCCAGCCTCGGTCAAATTAATGGCTAAAATGACCATTGCACAAACGGCAGCAAAATTCAAACGGAAGTTCATTTTGTACTTTGTTTTTATTAGAAGCGTGACTTTTCTTTTCGAGAATTAAATCAAAACTAAACAGGAAGCAACGTAGTCTTTATTTATATTCAATTCCAATATTTCACTACTTCATGAATTTAATCAGAAATTTGCCCCGTAAAGGGCCTCAAGTGACTGATAACTCACAAAAGTATAAATTGACATTATGATAAGCTTGCAGCTAATGCGAAACTTTACTTTTACTTCCAATCATAATAATGATCTTAACCCGTTTTTATCAGATATTTTTTATTGATGTTTTTCCTAGAAAAAGCAATTCTACCCTATTAAATACTCATTACAAAAAATAGACAACAAGTGGAGTGAAGTTTTTGAGGTATAGCTTGTGAACATTGGACGAAAAATGGATCAATCCCCCCTTAGGGTTTTGACAACTTTCTGCATTTTAAACAGTCGTAAATACTGTGATAATCAAAACAATAGGTTTTCACTTTTACTATCTCACAAAATTAAGACTAGGTCTCGGCCTCGATCAGATTTTCATACATTTTTAAGTCTTATATCAATTTTTTTATAAAAAAAACTTCGAACGGACTCATAATGGATTTTAGCTCTCAAAAATAGCTTTGAAACCAACAACATACAATAAATGGTATGGTTCCATTAATACCGCCACTAAAGCTAAGGCACTAAAGTTTTGATGCCTGACCCTAATGTGTTAATCGACAACTTTACTGAATGATTTTTTATTACTTTAATTAGTTTGAGAACAGAGTCTTATCTGCGCTATTTATTTTGTGAAATGTTAAAACCAAATTAATATTACCAACAAATCAAATGACACACTGATAGTCCATATCAGTCCATTAATTGGCTCGATATTTGTAAGTTGTTAATCAAGATGGGACAATGTGTGCATACTTTGAAATATAAGGTATGTTAGGTTGTTCAGTGAAATTGTCGCTCTTGAATAATCAGGTTGTTTATTTATGCCTCTGTCTTTGAAGCTTTCTATCCCACTTTCTTTAAAACATATACAAATATATACAAGTTACTATGTTTTCGAAAAAAAACTTAAGGAACTTGCTATTTATACAGAGCAACTAAAATTTTACTCGTTAAGCTTACGATTTTGTTTATGCTTTCCCATACAATTATCGGTGTTTGCTATAGAAAGCAGGTTGCGAATAAAACTGATATAGATCAGTTTATTTTGACAGCCTTCGAGTAAAACTCTCGATGGCTATTTTAATTTCTGAAGATTGAGGAGAAATGTTGTTCGGATAAAACTCAAGATAAGGCTGAACGAACCCGTACATACTTTCACTTGATTTAATATGGAGAAGACACGCCCAATTGTGCAAGATAATTTAATGCATACACTGTAAAGCCAAAAAAAATCTTGAATCATAGCATCTATATGCAAGTCGACTAGGCTGGTCTTGTAAACCCGATGAATCATCAATGTTACTAAACTTTTTGTTATTGACGTTGATGAAATTTTTAACTTTTTTGATATCGTTGTTTAAAGGTGACTTCCCGCGCATTGCTTTGTTTGTTTTAATTCTTATCCGACACACTCGTCACCTCTTTTCTAAGAATAGTACTCAGGTGTATTTTGTTTTCAAAACTACATTTCATGGTATTATCCTTAAGACACATTTTTTTAATCGAGAAGCTTTATGTATTTGCTAAAAGAAAGGAATGTTTTTTTATATATCATTTTGTTATTCTGTCTGTAACACATAGAATAGAGCGTGGTAGACATAGAAAAGTGTACATATTTTTCATCCGCATCGCCACCTGCGTCAATTTCGCTGTGTCCGCTCGTCTGTCCGTCTGCATGTCTTGCTGTGTCTGTCTGTCAGTGGAAATCACGACTACGGGAAAACTAAGTGAGATAATTGATTGAAATTCAATTCGAGGTCCTTATAATTGAAAATGGACGATATCGGATCACGGACAAAAAGCATTTTGACACATCGTGTGGCCCTAAAGTTTTGCACAGCAATGTTCATACTATTAAATTCTTTCAGGAACCAGGAATTTTCGTTTCGGTGTCTCGTAATTTTTTAGAAATAATAACGAACAATAGACCAAGTCTATTACCCGACTAGTTATAATAGACAAGCACGTCCATGTGAATGTGACTCCTGAAGTCCTTCGACTTTTAACTTAGCTGAAGGCAGTTGTAATTCTAGTGCTAAAAATCAATGTGGAAAAGTTCTCCTGAACGGACTTTTGTATTATTATTTCATCTCACAAGCTGGACGTGCTTTGATATTTTTTTGCGGGAAATTTTATTCAATTTCTTAGATCGTTTCCAAAAATCTAAAAAAAAAAACTAAAGTATTAAAAAAAATTCAAATCTAATTTTTTTTATTTCACTAAAATTAATATAAATTTAGTATTCTGGTTTTCAATGTGACGCTGTTACTTACATATTATTAAAATAAAAAGTCTCAGTACAACACTTAAAAACATACATTAGTGAATTTATATTTCAATATTATTGTTTTTTACACCAAAAATATTTTACGTGCATCAATTCTAAATTTTAAATAAACACCATAGTACGTTACGTATAAAATAAAAAAATTATCACATAATTTTTTACGCTAAGTTTTTTAATTAGGTTTTAAAGAAAAATTTGGACATACTCGTACCCAAAATTTCAATTGGCAATGATTATGCAAAAACATTTAAGTTTCTTACAGTAAATAAAGTAAACAAATATAAAATTTCAAAATCAAATAATAATGGAATTATTTAAAAAAAAAGTACATAAAGTACATTGATTTGTATAATACGCATTTGTTTTAAATATACATACATATCACGATAAATTTTTTTTTCATTGATACATTTTATTCTTTTTTTAATTTTTCTAACTTTCCAAATGAAACCCTTTATATTGCTTTTTTCTGAATTTAAATTTATACCCCCAACACACTATTTATTTAGTAATATGTCTACCAATTTGGCGTTATCTTCTTGAACTGCCACTGTTGGTAACCATCGTTAGGATCACAATGTGACAAGAATAACTGCTGTGTTGAAGTATGCAATGCCATGCATTTTTTATGCACTCGATGCAATAAATGTTTAGTCTCTTCATTATACTGCCAAGGTCCATCCACTGTACCCAATCGGCAGACAGCCAATTTAATTCCTTGACGATCTGCTTCAATACAACGTTCACCTACTCCTAACTGACCGGCAGCATTCAACCTTACCAGCTGATTATTGCCCAAACCATGACAGTGTGTGAGTCCCATTATTGCAGGCGGTTGATGGCCCATGGAATCAAGACAATTATCAGTAGCCACTGAACGTAGCTCACCCCAATGCAAGTTGGCGGGTAAGGCCGGAAATTTGTCATAAACATCGTACGCAACATTATCCATAAACCATTGGAATGATTTGCAATTTAGACGCTTTTTAAGAGACAACTGTTCACTTATATCACCCATGTCTAAGAAGCGTGCAAGTGGTTCTCTCGTGTAGAAATATTCTTTATGAGTATCATCAAACCAAGTCTCAATAACACGTTTGTAGTTTATTGTGATGAGAGGACCCTTCTTCTTTTGCGCTAACTTACCAAAGTTGTAAGGCATAAAACCACGATAGACGTGACCAACATGCGAACATGGTACCCATTCGATGCTGCCACCACATTGCCATATTTTAAAACTCAACTCAAAGTTTTCACCACCCCAAACCAAAAGGCCTTCATCATAGGCACCTAATTCTAAAAAGTACTCTCGATTAATAGCAAAAAGACCACCAGCGTGTGTTGGACTGCGGTAGGGTTCTGAATTATGAGCGCGACGTTTTTGTTCGCGTTTAGGAACTTCGTTTTCCTTGTACAGCATACCCCATTCAAAGATGCCACGAAAATGATTATCGTTCCCATAGATAGGACGATACTCAAAATTCTTGTGATCAATACCATCGATGATAGGCACAGTCATAACGGTGCGATCACGATATATAGGTGCCAATAACGGTGGCAACCAATTAGTGTTGGCCTCACAATGAGCATCAAGGAAGACAATAACTTCTCCTAAAAAAACCAATAAGTTGATTATAAAATCAGAAAGTTCATTTAAAAAACAACAAATGTACCTGTTGCTTCTTTGGCACCACGTGATCTTGTACGTATTAGACCCGCACGTTCTTTGTTGCGTACAAGTTTAACTAAGCCATTGAATTGTTTCAGATACTCATCCAGTTTATCCTTTAAGTCCACTTTATCTGAATAATCATCCACTAAGAGGATTTCATGTAACACATGCTTAGGTGAGCGATCAATTACTGAGTGTACTGTGCGCACGAGTACTGAAAATCCTTCATTGTGGAAGACAATAATTACGGACGTCTTGGGTAGATCATATGGATAGTCCCAATGTTTGCACTCTTCAAGACGTGTATCTCGTACTGAACGATGCATTGAGATTTCGTCGGAACAGGCTATGTTCATACCGTATTCCATTTCAGACTCATCCGCGAGATTCTTTTTATCTGGAGATAGATTATAAGCATCACCATTTTCTCCAGGGCCACTGCGAGGCAAAACGTCACGAGGTTCAAAGTTGCCAAGACCTAAAAAAAATAGATTAGGTTGAATTACTTTGTGATAATTTTATTTAGTTGTTTCTGAATCTATAACAGGCCAAAAAATTCAAACCGTTGTTATTGTAAGTACATCATCTTTTTAGCAGCTTTCCTAGCATAAAAGTGGAAATTTTTCTGAACGTCTTCGGTTGCCACTTGGTCAATTGATGTCTCTATATTAAAACTATGTACTGAAAAGCCTATTTGAGTAAATACAACAAACCTTAACACAAATACCAGAAATAGTTAATGAAAGCACTGAAAAAAGTGGATGTGGCAACTATAATACAAACTGAAAAAGCAGAGAAAAGCAGTGACTTGGAAAATCCCTATATGAAAATTAGACAGCTTGACGCTTTCTTGACAAGCAAAAGTTTTGAAGCGCTGTGCTGAAGAATCCATTAGAGGAATAGCAACAATAATTCACACAAATACTGAGGGGGACCAAAGTAAGCACTGAACAAAAAAAAAAAGGGATAGGAGAAATGGGCGTGGCAGATTCCATATTTGGTTTGCCAAAACTTAAAAATACTGTGACAAAATTAAGATTAAAGTCATTATAATTCCTTATAGGTGGAACCTTTCCGTCAAAAATATTGTATTTCAGGGTTATCGTAGTTTTGATAGCTGTAGTGTTATCACACATTAAACTGATATGATTGTGAAAGACAGCTTCTGAAAATTAGTAGTACAATTAACAAAAACAGCATGCTCACATTTTTATCTTGACATACTTTTATTTAAAAAAAAAAATACAAACTTCATTAGGATTGATTGTGACAAACAGTATCACAAAAAAATCTTATATTTAATAAAAAGTTATCTCATCTCATCTCTTATTTTTTACATCTAATGTCTGATGTTTGTGACAATTCTACAAATTCATTAATTGTTAAGTAGCTGTTGACTTAACTTGTAAGAATTAAACAACAAATGTGTTTTAACAGCTGCAATAGTGTTACTTTGCATATTAGCTCTATCAAGAGTAGGTGGCTTACCATATTTAGGAGGGAACTTGACAAAAGCTTAGAGTTTTCAATATACATATTATTGTTACTTCACCAGACTACAGTTTCAATGACGTTTTAGGTTTTTTTAAAGTGTCGATTTCACTATTGTCAGCCAATTCTTGAATGAATTTTATTTTTGTGGATTTCTCAATGCGGAAAAACCGTCTCTTTTGCATATAATTGGGTTATTAATTTTCAAAGTTCTATGTCTCGACCAATTTTTAACTTTTGGAGCAAAACAAAATAAATCGAGTAACTCAGCAAAAAGTTAAAAAAGAAATCTTAAAAAATCTGAAACGGGAAAAGATCCAGGTAACGCATTAACGGATTTTTATCGATAGCAACACACCTATTTTTCATAAAAATACTAATTGCGAATTTGTGCGAGTAAATTTTTTACCGCACGATATTGTTTTCTATTATAATTTGAACAAAAATTTAGGACATTGGAATAACGTTAGGATAATATTTTTTGTGTTCAAAACATAAACGAAAATAAATATTTTAATAAGTCCCGCCAAAATCGGATCGTTCTTTTCGGGTTCCGTTTCAAAGAATTTATAATCCATTTTTCTGACAGAGAGATATTTGATTGAAACACTGACACTGAAAAGGATAATACGTACGGTAATATCACATTTTCAAAAATGGTTGTTACAAAAAACTTTAGTGTTGAAATAAATCTTTAAGTAAATTACGGTTAAAGATATATCATCATAGAGCATGGCCGTACGACTTGAAATTCACAAAAAAGCACATGCGATTTACAAACGGATGACGCGGTCCCAGCAGCACAGCCGAATAAGGTACAAAAAAAGACCGGTGAAATTCGCAACGCTAATTAGCGGTCATATTTTTACTAAGTACATGTACACTCGAAAGTACTTTTTTCTCACACTTACCTTCCATCAATTTCGGCACCTCTTTTGGTCGCATCTCAAGTCGACTATATAAAGTACGTTTTGCATCTTTGACTTTGCTATTACTATCGCTCCAAGTAGTCAACAAATATAACAAGGGAAGTATAACCAAGCAGAGTAGACCCAATCGTATGAGCCGTCCAGTACGTATATTAGAAACTCGCATCCTAGTATAAAAAAAAATTCGTTATAAGTATTTACATTAAAATAAAATTGCAATGGTACATTTACTTTAATGTCCAATTTCAAACTTGTCGACGTGTCTTAATGTAATGGCGTATTCATTCGTTCCAGCAACGCGCCTTTGATTTTTCTTTAATCAACTCTCACTCCTACCAACCAACCAGCCTCGCGACAAATAACCAACCAAGTTAATAACCTTAGAGCCAGAACTGAAGCAAACTCGTTACTTCTTTTATTTTTTATGCTTATATATTCTTCTTTACCACATTTTTCCTTTTTTGCTCACTTCTTTAATTCAACAAAATTAACTATGAAATAGTGCAATGATCGATCGGCCGGAATCACAACAAATCTAGGTTTTCAATTGAAAAAGTGGCTGTCAAAATGACAATAATCGTGAGAAAGAAGGTGGAAGAAAAAAAAATAGAAATAGAATTATGTCAAAGCCAACGTATGACAATGTTGCCATCCTATGCCACTTTATCATAATACCTAGCATGCCATAAATTTTTCAAAAAAAACAGGATAATTTGGAAAAAACACATAATTTTACAGGATTTAATATTCTGAAAACAGGATTGATTTTTTTAAGCAGAATAGATAGTAATTGTTGTGTATGAAAAAATATTTTGGCATTTAAATTTAATCAGAGTCTTCGTCCATACAGGAGTAATTTAGTGCATTAGCACCATGTAGCAGTTTTTGCTTTGGAGCTTTGTGGAAAGGTACTGAATCGAAACTTCAAATGTCCTTTGTCGTCATGAACATTAAAAAGTTATTTAAGTCTACGAAAATGTATGTTTGCCATAAATATATAGCATTATAAGCTAATGTAATATCCATTAGAACGTAGGACAAGATTATTATCTCAGATTCTTGGGATTGAACCATGGGCTATGGCTATCTTTCTACATTGAATCATTTTTGACAAAAGCAACGGCAGCCACGGAATTTTACAGCTCTACTTGAGACTCAAATATTTAGAAAGATAATGGAACGAAATAAATTAAAAAATTAAGCAAACACATGAAAAAAAGCAACCGACTAATTGACTAAATTGTAACGCAAGCGTATATACTTGTGAAATTTTCACTACGGCTTTAAATTTCATTCTGTGAAATCTCGCAGTCAAATAATTACGCTCATTTTTTTTATTATCTTACAAACATTTGGTAGCTTGGATGAAAATCGCATACAAAGTGGATAAAGATATTCCCGTTACACTTTTCAATATATAAAAATTATTAGAATGTTACGTAAGTCGTATACCTAATTTTATTTTATTTGTCCAATAGTCTTATATATTCCTTTTAGTACATTTGCCTGATAGATGCGTGCCATCTCTCATTCTGTTTATATAATTTCGTCCAACAGTCAGACGATTTTTTTTATATCATTTGATCATCCAACTATCTGACGAAGAAAAACAGACTAATCGTCAGACTATCAGACTACTAAAATGGATACTCATTTGTCCAATAGCACTAGTTCACAGCCATTTTGTTCAGCAGTTGCCTCTATTTTTTTAATCTTTTTTCAAAATTTTCAAATCAATGCACAAGAACTCAATCACATAAGAGCTAATAGTTTACTTTTTCAATTAAAATTTGTATGTATTGTAGGCCTTTAGGCCTGTAACCAAAGAATATGAATATTCATATTCTTTGCCTGTAACTCACTGTGACAAAACAGTTTCAAGACAGTTTTGTTTTTGTTTTGAGGTTCATGTTGAGTGCGCTAACTGCGACAATTTGTTTCGCGACAAATTGCGTTTTTATGATTTAATCAGAAAAATGAATTTGACGGAAAAGGTTGCGTTGTGTGTTCTAATTGAACGAACACAGAGAAAAAAGCAAAAACAAAGAAATGTCAAATTTGTAATGAACCAAGGGCAAAGTATCTCCTTTTTCCCATTCCTTAGACCCATAGGTGTTAGCATTGATAGCCATAATTTATTTTTTGTGTTGACATTTGAGTAGTCGCTCAATCATTTGTCATATTTTTTCCACTTCTTCCCCTTAAAACTCATTTATTTTTAATATTTTCTTCGTAAATTTTCATTTTTTTTTCCATTTTTAATTTGTTTGCCAGAGATTTCGCGATCCCTTTCGTCGAATACCACGGAAACACAAAAAGTTTCGAAACAAAAGTTTCAAGTGTACCGAAACAGTTTTGTTTTGCAAAAGTTGCAGTGCCTTAAAACAAAAAGTTTTGAGTTTGTCTCAAAACACAGTGAGCGCACTCCCATATGTACTAAAGTGACAAAAACTGTTTCGAAACTGTTTTGCCGAAGTGAGTTATAGGCCTTACCAAAGGAAAGAATGGAAAAGTTTACACATCTCTAATATTATTAGCGGGCATTCAAACACTTCCTTCATAATTTGCCTTGTGAAAATATCCCAAACAATAATTCCTTCGCTCCACGAAAATGAGCTCTTGACACGTTCCGTTATTATAAATCTTTTGAATTTGTAATAATAATATCGCGATTAAGACTCCGCGGATAGGGATTGACATCTATCGCAAAGCAGAAAAGAAAAGGAATTTGATTGGCCAACGTTTCTTTTCTAATGGATTCGCACAGAGTTCACAAACATTCAAGGTTGCCTCGAACCTCCAGAGTTAATGAAAAAATAATTGAGTACTATACAAAATTTGGACAAGATCGCGATTTGGAGAAATTCATGCGATTGTATTCGCCCAAGAGTCGTAGCAAAAGCACAACAACAAGCAGCAGTTGTGGACTGAGTGAGGATGATGCACAATGTGTTGCGCTACGCAAGCTCTTTATGCTTAATAATCCAGATTGCGAAAGTATCAGTGGATCAAGCAAGAGTTTGCCCAGCATGGAGTTGTGTGGAGTTGGAAATGCTGTAGATTGTGAAGACAGTGTCTGTAATAAAACTGAGCATGTGATTCCTATTCATTTGGAAAGTGGAGACCAAGCTAAATCACAAGTAGTGGTAAGTTTCACAATTTAATTATAACTGAAATATTACCGTTTATCTCAAAAACCGGACGTGATTGAAAAATTAATACCTAACAAAAAAAATTGTTTGTGCATCAACTGAACTTTGAACCATGAACTTTGGCAAATTGGTTTCTGGAGGTACCTAAAGCATTTGCAGATGGTTAAGAATTATTGTTCTAAAAAATGCTATGAATTTTGTCAAATTGGGGTTAAAACCAGAAACTACTGCCCATAAAAGCCTTGTAAAATGACTGGAAAAATCACCAATAAAACTCCATTTCATTTTCAGGCATTTTTTCGCCTTGTTTTGGAGATGTGGCCATTAGAATTCGTGGATATATCTTTTCTAAAATTCAGTACAAGTTGAAAGCCTCTGAATCAATTTCTCAAAAATATGTCATGTATGATAAAAGAGCTATGATATTTTCTCTTGCATATATACAGTCCAGAGAAATTTGTGTTATGAACATTTTCGAAAAAAAATCTGGTGCTTTTAGAAATGACACCAAACTAGAATGTAACCGATTTAATCAAATAATTTAAAATATGATCGCACTAATTGTGTGAGAAGAAAACTAGACTAAACTCTAATTTCAGCGGTCAGGTTTCACAATAATGTTTCGTCCAGCTAATTATAAATAATGTATATTAACAATGGCCGTGCATGGTACCCCTTAATGGTTAGTTGATTCGTCTTAATTTTTACACATGTAGGAGCAAACCTTTCCACTTTTCGCAAAAAAAAATTTTAAATAACGTAGTAGAATCCATATTTTAAAAAAGTTTGAACGCATCATGCTATGCATATAGAAGTTCAAGTCGATTTTCAATCTGTTGTATTTGGTCTGACTGACCAGTCGTAACAACGACGTGAAAAAAAGTGAATCTCGATAAAATTGAACTAGTATTAAATTTAAATGTTAATTCAGGTATTAGCGATAGCCAGCGTTTGAGACACAGTGTTAATATGACTTCACCTTTAGTAATTCCACCATGGAACTCATAGGTAGCATTTTCTGTTCGTTGTATCCAAATTATGTTTGCTTACTTCCCACATTAAAACCTAATTGTTTTGGGGAACCTAATGTATGAGATAATGAACACGAAGAGTAAATTGTACCTGCTTGATCGTTTGTTTGCACCATGTACAAAATAACACTTGTCATATTAACAAAACTTGAAATTTTCTAGGTCGGAAAAAATGTGCAAGATATTCTAATCACTCCGAAAAAAATTCAAAATTCACAGTCAAAACAGACTCAAACTCCAGATTCTGTCGCTAAGTCCCACAAGCGCCTTGAATGGGATTCTCTGGGAGATGTTGGCTATAGAAAATCAATGTCTACAAGCAACATCAGCATTTTAGAACGTTCATTGTTGCGCGAATTTTTTCAAGAAACCCCAGCATCATCAATATCGATCAAGAAAACAACAAACACTTCCGACGGTGACCTTAAAGATCTCCAACGTGAAAAGTTGCTTGAAAGTGAAGTAAAGCTTAAATCATTTGTACATAAATCTCACAATACACCTCCATTGGCTTCAAGCACTTTTAAAGATATCGAAATAAAATATGTTAGTAGTGCTGGAGGTTCAAGCGGAACACGCCCTAAATACACGACACAGGGCACATGTACATCAACCTCACTGCTAAAAAAATACGAAAAATTCGTGCAGACCACAATGACAAAACCAGAGGAAAGACAAGCATCACTACACTCTAAGGAAATACAAGTTAACATGTCTTCCGTAACACCATCAATGATCGGTAGTTCCGCCACTCCATCAAGCTTTGAATATTGCGGTTCATCACATTCCAACACTACAAGCCATAATGGTGGCTCCGTCGCAGGCCAACATCCTCTTGCCGCGGAAATCGCGGTAATGTTATTGAAACGAAAAGCCTTAAAAGAGACTAATAAAAAAAATAAGGAAAAAAATATTAATTCCAGTGATACTAAAAAGAATCTTCAAAATTTAACCGAAAGTCTGACAGAAGCTCTTGACGTTGGCAATAAAGAAAATTCAGCACTTGGCATGTCAGCAAAAACTCCTCAACTAGATCTAGGTATACAACTACTCTGCTCTCTCATAGATGCACGAAGTTTAAATAAAGAAGAGAAAAAGAATCTTGTGCGCGATATTGTCAAAAGAATTTCACGGCTGGGTAGCGGTAATGAAGAGGCAAGTAAAGGAACATCAAAGCCTATTTCTAGAGTATTAAGCTCGGAACACTCTACTACGTCATCGGTAGACATTTCTCGAAAAGGAAGTAGTCAATTTACCAAAAGTGCAAAACGAGACAATGTAGCTACAGAGCTCCCAATGCAAAACGTAGAAATTTTGGAATCAGATGACAATTTTGCAGAGCCATTAATTGAAATTCAAGGTAAAAAAACATATTATATTTTAGCTTGTAACATTTTTAGTTCCGTTGCTCTAAAAAAATTTTAACTAGCTAGCATTTTTGGGATATTTCAAAAACCGGTTTACAAAAATTCAAAAACCCGATAAAACTTTGTGGAAACGTTTGATTTAGCGTCAAAAAGTAAAATTTGGGCGTTTGTCTATGGTGACCGTTTAAATAATTCGATATAAAGCTCTTGGTGGTTTACTCGAGAAGTATACCCAAAACTGAAAATCAACATTAACAAAATTAAAAAAAAAGAGAAAAAACATCAATTTGTTGCACTACAGACAGTTTTTGTCGATTTACTCGGAAATTGTGCCTTAAATATAAAAAGATAAAGTACCAAGTTATAGAAAAGAATAAAACTACTTATTTTAAAATGTGAAAATCTTTAAACGTACCAATTTCACGGCAAAAGATGTCAAAACTTGAATTTTACAATTTTGTATGAAATCTCGTTAGCTAATCGAAATGGAAATACACTTTTGCTATTTTACTGAGCTTACTGTTCAGTACATTGTGTTTCATCATCAAATAAATTACACTAAATAAAGATAAATTAACAAAAACAAGGTCTAAAGCTAGTCATACTAGTTTCTTTTGTGGTGTATCGGAACAGAAAACAGGGCTAAGGCCCCTGTAATTTATCTTTGTTTAGTGTAATTTTCTTGGTATTGACACACACTGTACTGAAGAGCAAAATCATTATAAATTATTTTCTGTTCCGATACACCGCAAAAGAAATTTTTATTTTATTTCGTTAGTTGTCTGTCGGGCTGTACAGTGCTCATTTTGGGCATTTAGAAAGATTAGACCACAATCATTAAATCAGAGCAAGTGGAGGTATAAATTATTTTCCAATCAATTACCATTGCCTTTTGGTACATCGTGTATTGACATATTTATTTTTCTTTTCCGTTTTCATGTAAGATATTAATAAATGCTTATCAGTAAAATTCGATTTATATCAAAATGAATACAAATAAATTTACTCTTAGTTGAAAGTTAGCTAAAACTGATATTTTGTTCTTTTTTGAGCAATTAAATGTGACTACGCACTTCTAAACCATTTCAACTTCTTCAAGCTCTTGCCTAAAGAGGATGTAGTAACATAATATTATCTTTTGAATCAAAAGCTAGTGCAAATTAATATTTTACAGTTCACCAGAAACAATCTCCACCCACAACATCGTCAAAAGCCTTAAAAGAACAATTTGATGTTTTAGCTGCAAAACGAACGGAATCACAAATAAAATCTTTACAAACTACTGCCAAAAAAGATACAGTCTTGAAAAATGAACTTGACAAATTTAACAAAGAATTGTTAATTGATGTAAGATCACATGAAGATGGCAAAGTAAAATCGTTACAAAAAAATATTAAGAAGCAAATAAAAAGCAATCGACGAACTATATCATCCTCATCAACATCAAGTTCTTCTATAGATCTAACAACACAAAAAGAAATAAATAACTCCACCGATGCTGATGCAATGGGTGAATGGCTCAATCCACTAACACAATCTGAAATTGAATATGAAAGGAAAAAGCTTGCAACTGCTGCTAAAAAACGTGAAAAACTCTTACAACGTCAAAATAAATCCGACTTGGAGCGTGAAACGCAGTTGAATTGGATTGAATTGGAAATTCAACGCTTAAAAAGCTTAAAACATTTGCTTCTTAAAGTTGATTTAAATGATGTTGGCAGAAATGAAGAGCAATGTCGAAAAAATAAAGACTTATATGCGCGAAAGTTATATGACACAGTACATTCAGAGCAAAATCAAGATACTTCGTCAACATTGAGCGAGAGTGCTGAACGGCTGGTTCAGGAAATCGAAGTAATCATTGAGGAATCGAATGAAGACGTTATCAATTTGGAAAAAAATCTCAAACGAACAAAAGAGCACAAGAAAGAAACGCAAATTATTTATGATAAACCCACTGCAGATGAGGAGATTGGAATAGAAAATACTAATAAAGCTCGCTTTAGGTCTATGAAGGAGACTATAACGATAAATGAAGAGGAAGTCCTGCCAATTGACGAGGAGACAAAAACTAAAGGTATGTGAAAATGTTTAACATTAATGTTAAAGAGTGTTGCTTCCAATTTAAAATGTGAGTTTTAGTGGGTTGTCAATCAACTCGCGAAGTTGTGCTCAATGTGTTTTTTCTTAGTAATGCCTTTTTCGCCAGTCAATAGCAATGCTTAAAATGTATTAAAACTAGCTAGGTTTTATTCGTTAACTTACTATATACAATGTATATTATACATGCATATGTGCAACGAAGATAGCACCGTCTTTTATTTTATTTTCAACTCCTTTACATTACACATTTGTTTTGCCGCGAAATAGTCTTTTTTCCATTTCAAAGCACTGCACTAAGTGTGCGATTTTGTTGTTGCTTTTTCATGCGAGGATGTGTGAATCGGGGACAGGTTGCAGACAATTCGAGGCACTCGCTACTGATCGTGCACGCTGGAAGAGTTGGGGGGTGGGGGCCTGTGGTCCCTGCGGAGATAAAGGGCACAAGAGAGCAATACGTAGGCGCAATATCGCATAGAGAGTCTCAACCTAGCTCTCATTCACCGCCATGCTATAATATCCATCCGGCTCCGAACAGAAACAGTTTGGAAAAGTTTATCACGCATAATTTTACTCTCGATGCATTGCCAGTGACTTGTTGGAGGGGGTTAACAAAAATTTGCATCATTTAACATCCTGGGGTTCGATCCGTGAGCTGCTAGCGTAATACTTGGAATTGCTAGCCATTGGGCTTCTAAGGGAATTTTATTGGAATCACTTCCGATTAAACACTTCTCAACTTGCTACAATTTGGATCCGGTATCGAACTTTAGATTTCCATTATTCCACAAAAATCAGTTAAAGCTTAACGAATGCGTAATTGGTACATCCAAAATATTGCTACGTTATTTAGTTTTTAAATTAAGCGTCGTTAAAGCACACTCAATAATTTGCAAGTCTTAACGTAGCTTTTTACACACTTTGAGCTGATCACACTTAGTAAAATCATAACTTTGATGTTAACCTCAAAAGCCAAAAGCTTGAAATGATCTAGCTATTCTTGTAGTTCCTTTTTATACCATTTGTCAGAGTACTATATTCGTTAGTGTGCATTCGCCTATTGCATGTGTTGTCATTCTCCAAGACTAAATTTATCAGAATAATCCAGTATCAAGTACAAAAGACACAAAATATTTTCATAAAAAAAGAGTGTATAATATATAAGTATATAAAAAATATAAGTACTTTATTAAAGGAATAAAAGATTAATCCATCCCAATAGCACGTAATGTTAAAAATACCACAGCGTACTTTGCGCATTACTTCGCTTTTATTGCTCCAACATTACTCCAGAGTGCATTTCCTTTCCAACTGGGCTATAAATTTTTTTATTTAATCTCCGTGTGTAAAGTAAACATTATTATTGTTATTATTGTATTTATCACTGTATTCTTATTTCAAAAAATCAAAAATTTCAAACAATTCTTGAATTCATGATTTAATTTGTTTTCCTTTGCAGGTCCAGTACAACGTTCTAAGATAGATACACCATCCTCTAATGACAGCGAGAGCGTTTGTTCCTTTGTTAAACAACGTAAACGAGAATTTTTGGAGCATTATAAAAATATTAAAAAATCGCATTATGAAGCTTTATTGCAACAACAGCACCACCACAAAAAGCAGCACAAACACATTAATCAACATTTAAAACCACTTTTGCCGGGTGTTGCACCAGAAACACCTAGCGGTCACTATTCTGTGCCCCAGACAATGCCTCGCACGTATCCTGCTCACCAAGCACAAATGCATCAACAAAATTTTTACAATCACGTCCAACCACACCATCATTATCAGCATCATTATTTGCCCCCAAGACCACTTCCACCGCCACCTCCTGTACCGCCACATGTGATATATAGCGCATCGGCTGGTCTCACTAGCGCTCAATCCAACACGCACAATAACAACACTAACTCATCTTCTTCAATCTTTTGTGTATCTTCAGAAATCTCTATTCCAATGGGTTCAAATGGTACTAGCTCTACAACAACTACTACCCATCAATATGACGATGTAGCTGCTGGCGGCGTAGGTATACAAACAAGTGGTTCAATGGTACGTTCACGTCCAATATATGGACAACGTCAAAAAGTAACAACGGCTGCCGATGGTGGTCTCGGTGCAGTTGTCTGCTGTCCATCTGGTCATTCAATCAGCGTTCAAGTAAAACCCAAATCTCTTGCGTATGTGATCAGTTTCGATGCTAAAAGCAACGGTGATGTTTCACCAATAACGCAAACGACGTCTAAAGTGGAAGAACCACTTACTCTACAGGATTATTTACAACGTGCCAAACCAAAATTTTGTGCTCAATCAAAACAACGTAAAGCAATTTTAAACCAACTTCAGTCTCTACGTCAAGAACGTGAGCGTAAAGTACGTGCTATTGTCGATAATACGAGCGTGAATTCATTGGATCGCAGACTAATGATATTGCCCCCGCCACCAACAAGTAATTAAAGAATTTTTATTATGAAGTAATTTATAACTTCACTTTCGCGAAACTTTACTTTTTTTGATTAAAGAAAAAGTCCAGAAAATCAAAACATCTTAAAAACAATCGTTTCAAGTCACATTTTCAAATTTATAGAGGAGGAAATAATACACATTTTTGAAATTCTGCCTTTAAAATTTTAAAGGCTATATCATTTCAAAAAGTGCATTTAAAATTTTGCGTAGATAAGTCTGATAGTTAAATATCTGCCCTATTTATTGAACCATTTTTTTTCCTACATCAATAGTTTTTTTTAGAAATGTTTGTATCTTTTTGGAATATTATTCCTTTCGTATTACTTAGTAACTCTCCATTGGGCTATTGAGGATATTTGTCAAGAGTTTAACATTAAGGCTTAGCGTTTTTTAAAATTCAGAGGAAATAAAAGATATTTGGTGTAGTTATTTGAAAAGAGAATGTATGGAATATAGATGGAAATGCTTAAAACCGAATATTGACAATTTTGAACCATATTGCTTTAATCTGTAGATGGGCATAGAGCGTCAGCAATACCAGCGTTCCAATCAATTCGAAGACAATCGAACAACAATGCAAAGAAAAAAAACATAACATATCTTAGGCGTCACTCAAAAAAAAGCCATTTCGCACAGGGTGTTTGTTCAAAAATCCCCTATTTAAAAGTTTTTTATATAAATTTCTTATTTAAATATATTAAATAAACGTGTTCTGTTGGAATGTAAAAAAGTGTAAAATATTCGGGTTAAGAAACTTCATATTATAGTATTATCTATATAAAGTACATTAAAATTCTGCATCAATTTACAGAATATACCCGTATTTTCCCCACTAAGGAGATGAAAGCTATGACCAATAAACGTTATGCACGTCTACCGGAGGTCTTAGATAAACAGGAACGTGAACGTGAAGAGAGACGAAAACGCAGCAATCGACTCCTGCGCGATGTTTTCAATAAAGTAAGTGAATAAAATATTTCGATGAATAATAAACATTAATCACTTTAATTTTTAGCGTTTACAAAATCGTGTACGAATTGGAAAACTGTCGCTAAATCACAGCAAAACCGTAATTTAATTTAACTTCCCAGCAAAACTTCAAAATCTCGAACTATTTTTTTTTTTACTCTCGATTCTGTAAAGAATTTTTAAGTACCAAACAGATGAATATTTAAACAATCTGAGGTAGACAAGAGTACAGCATATGTTAAATCAATGTACATATACGGTACTCTATGTACAAACTATTTGCATGTTTTCAATTACTTGTAAGTGAAGCTTTTGTTGGGATAGTATAATGAAGTTTTGCATGTTACATATTTTTTATCATAATTTTACAATGTATTAGTACAAGGAAGTTAAATGTTTTTGATAGTAAATTTAGTAAAATAAAGGAATTTTTCCAAGGTAAAAATTAATGCCACTTTCAGTCACGACCCTTGAAGGAGGAGGAAACATTTTATTACTTTCAAGTTTTTTTTGTTAAGTGATACGGAACGATTTACAATAGTAAGAAGAAATAGTTCTGATAACGACAGAAACGTGAGACAATGACATTGAACTTTTAACAAAACAAACTCCGTCTAAAAAATTAAACTACTCAGTCGTCGGACTTTGTTAAATACATCATCACTAAATTCTTGACGAATTTTCTATTTCATGTATAAACGTGATGGAAATTTTTGAACAAACGTCATGTATTAAATTTTCATACAAGTGCTCAGAAATTCCTTAATGTAATATACACGTTAAAGGTATTTCCTAAAACGATATTAAAAATCGGATAGGAAATTTAATCAATATTTTTTCCCCACACTACTTGCTGGCTGGTTTGCTGGCACATTGAATTTGACAACACTTACTTAAATAGCTCTCTGTGTAGCGTTTTGAAGCTTATGCCTGTGCGAGAGATGCCCACGCCTTCTTTTCGCAATTCACTAACTTTATGTCTGATGCTTGGCCATTTTATGTATTTGTGTGAAATTTGGTTTCATTACTTTAAGGTACCAGAAGACCAATCAGCCTATCATTAAGAAAAAGTGTGGAAAAATCTGGAAAAGGTTGAATAAGTCGAAAAAATATGAAAAAAATCGAAATCGAAAATAGTGTTGGAAAGTTTGAAAAAGGTTGACAAAAAAGAGAGTTTGAAAATGCCAAAAAAGATTGAAAAAGTCGAAAAGTTTTGAAAAGTCGAAAAATAATGGAAAATGTTGGAAGAAGATTGTTTGAAGGTGTGACCTGTGCCACATTTAATTAGCTTGCTTGGCTTTCGCATAAACTTAATTTCCACAGATAGACGGACGCGACTTAATTGACTCAGGTGATCAAGAATATATATACTTTTCTATTCCTTCCACGCCCGCTTCTATGCGTTACAAACTGAATGACAAAGTGAATATACTCTGTGTAGGGTATAAAAGTTATAGCTATGCCCTTAGTTACAACTTTTAAATACTTAGTTGTAATTGATTTCTAAATGATGTAACAAATAAATACATCGTGCAATTTAAGAAATAATTACGTAGACTGAAACAATGAACAACATATTAAAATTTAAAAGCCCTTTTTTACACAAATTATAATAATCTACTCAAAATTTAATTATAATATTTCTACTGCGAGGAATGAAAGTAATGCTTTTAAAATTGGGTTTTATGAACCGTGGTTGAATTTCTAAGTCCAGGAATTCGTAAATCTAAACGTACGACGAAAAGTCAGCATTGCATCGATACGTTGACTTGAAGGAAACAAAGTTAGGATAGCTTTTTTACGAAACCAAGCTTGGCAATTCATGTGTGTATGTATAGTAGAGGGATTCAAATTGTTTTATTTGGTTTCTTACACGAATAGAATCAACCTCAATGAAAAGAACTTACAATTTTTACCAAATAAAACGAACAAATTGATTTTTTTCTCAATCTGCGATATATTTCTAAACTCTAGACAAAACTCTCTAGCAAAGCATTTATTCCCATGTAATTCCTATGGAAAGTTAAGACAATCAATGAAGCTCCAGTAAATATTAAATAAATACCTGCACTACTTGTCACCTAACGCTCGCTTGTCAAAAATATATATAAGTGTAAAATTATTGTTAATATATTTAATGTTTGTTTTGCTATTTTATTTATAATTTGTCAATAAGTAATACAATAGACTTCTTTCAAATACAATAAAACACGCCCCACATTTACATTCTTTTTGCTTTTTAAAATTAACAGTTATAATATGATTTGTTAAATATTATACTAAGTATTTTGTTATGTATCTACTAATAGAAATCGAATTCATAGCTTAAATAAGTTAACAGTTTTTAATATATCATAATTCGTAGTTTAATTATACAAGCTATAACAAAAAAACATGCTAGACTTGTTTCTATCAATAATTGCCTCATTTTAACGCCTGTATAATTGCCATATTGATAAAAAAATAGCATCTAAAGCTACATAATAAAAATATTTGAATTTGGCGTTTTCATTATGGAATATAGCCACCAAAATTGTATTGGATAGTTTCAAGTTCTCATTACAACTGCAATAACAACCCAACTAAAACTTTCATTAGTCCACATTAAATAGGTACTCCAAGGTATTAGCTCCGCAACCAGTTCCCAATATATGTTATGAGAAAACATGGACTGTCAAGAATTGATTGAGGGAAGTCATCACAAATGCTGGAAACTGATTGTTGGGAATTGATACGGCCCATAGTGTACTTTTTTTGACTTTTTTTTAAATGTGAGTGATGACTGAAACGACGTGAGAAATTCGAGGTGTCTCACAAAGGAAAAAACAATCCTATTATGATGTCACTACCATTTGATTTTGAAAATTAAAGTCAAAGTCAAGTATACTCGTATTTTTTACGGTTTCCGCATCTATGAGGTAGGTAACATATTACTTATAGCATTTGAGATGGTTGTTTTGGTTAAATAATATTTCAGAAAAATGCTGTCAATGCTGTCTCATTCAGAAATTTAACTAAAAATAAAAATCACAATAACTGAGTCCTTCACTTTGACAGCAGTTTTCTCAAGGGCTTTTTGATAAAAAAAATAAACTTTGATATCACAAACCTTGTAAAAAATATAATTTACTAGAAAATACATCTCGAATGTGCGAAAATCCACAAGAAAAAGCGATACCTGGTTTTTACGGCCTTTGTGTTCAAAATTAATAGGTAGTGACATCATAAAGAGATCAGTTTTAATATATGAAACAACACTTCAATTCCACACGTCACTTCATTCTATCCTTCTACGCACTTAACATCAGGAACTGTACGGCTTTGAAAAAAAATTAATTGAATTAAAATAAATAAATATGTAACGAAAAAATATTTTTGTATTTTGTGATTAGCTTAGCAGTTTTAGCTTTTGATGCACTTTATATTTTGTATACTTTAATTTTCTTAACATTAGTAATTGATATTAATTGCAATTGTTTTTGTTTTGTTTTTTTAGTTGTTAGAACAGCGCATATTGTTGTGTGTATGTATTACATTGATCATAACGTTTTCATTGGGAATTCTTATAATGCTTCTAATAGAAAGCAAATTTAATTAGCATTAAATTTACTTTTCAATGACAATGCAAATCTCTTATGACAGTAAAAATTCAATGCTTACACTTTCTGTATCCATGTCTTTAATTATTAAACGCTCCTTTCGTTTCTTGCAAAACTTTACAAATTACATAATTTATATATCAACGTTGTCATTAATGTATTTAAATTATTAGCATTTCTATTTGACTAAAAGTACAATTAAATAAATTGGAGACTTGGATTGGAATGCTAAATTAATTATTATTTGAGATTAAACTGTCATCATTATTTTAAAAATAAATTAAACGTTTAACAAATGTAAATATATTACTACGTTATATATACTAAATCTTTAACTTATGTAGCTTTCTAACGCATTAAACGAAGCATTTTTTACAACAGCTTAAGGTAAGAACAGATTTGTCAATTATCATGCACTTTTATGACAATCTTAACGAATTACATTTTTATTTAAGACAAAGAATCGAAAGCTTGCTAAATTCTACATTCAAATATATTGACGTTATTGTGCTCAAAATCATATCAGCAAAAATATGTAATCTTCAACGTGATTTTTTTTAACCATTCTTAGTTCGTTACCTTTTAATATCATGGACCACTTTCTGTTTTTGGTGTATTACTCTGTCTATTGATTTTAAAGATTTTTTTATAACAATAAACTGATTTTAATAACATTTTGTTTGAATAACATTTTTATATTTATGTATGAATCTTGAGTAGTCAATAATTTTAACAAAGCAAATAAACTTTATACTTTTTAAATATGATAATAAATTTGTGTAGGTATATGTTTTATATTAACTTATGTTGTTTTTAGAAAAGGTCGTTGAGCACAACAACGGACATATTTAAATCCGTTCGGAATGGTTACTGTTGCTTAACCAAGTCTAAACCTCCTTCTTCTTCCATTTTTGATAAGAATTTGATAGCACGATGTTGTGGCTCTGTTTGGCGGACCATGTCAATAAGCGCCAATAGTTTTTTAATACCAATAAATACTCTAAAAGAATATAAAAAAAAAGAAATATTAAATATATAGTATAGGAATACGTGTAGCGTAGTGTTGAGTCTTAGGAACTTAATTCGAATAAAAACTATTCATGAAACACAGAGGAAAAGAAAACGTTTTATTTTTATAAAAAAATATTTGGAACCGCCATTGAAGGATGCCGCAACATTTCAAACATTTCAAAGATTTTGGACGCCCTTCATGAGGTTCTTTCTAAACAGAAAAATTTCCAGTCTGGACGATTAAAAATTATGAAGATTTTGACATGATTTCGTTTCGCTCGTGAACTCTGGCCCCGCCCAGTTTATAAATTTTTATTGTAGGGCTTCTTTAAACACTATATTTTGAATTTTATTTTCTTCCAACTTATAGTCAATATTTATTCTTTCTATTGTGTATTTAAATAAATTGAAAGCTCGCTTCTTTTTTTGTTATCTTATATATGCTTTGTTTTGTTAATCTATTTAGTTTCCAATAGAATTTTTGTTTTCTCATATTTTTTTTTTATTTTCTTCTTTCATTATACGCTTATTTTCTGATACTGAAAACTAATTTATATAATAGAAAGAAATAAAATAAAAGTTTTTATTTACTTGCCTAAATTGTCGTATGTTTTTTGGTTGGGATGTAAAAAGAAATCCTTTCCTAAAAGAAAAGTCAATTTTTGCATTGCTTCTGGATTCTCATTTTCAAACGTGTGATTTTAGTACTGCAGCAAATCATCTCTTTTTAAATGCTAAGAAGGCTATAAGATAAAACCAATCCTAATCGAAAGTATATCACATAAGAGGTGATATACTTCAAAGTTACCCACAAAAAACAACTTGGTTCACGTTTTTTTACCTTATTTTGCAAACCGCAGCTTAAAATGTAAAGCGTTTTCTAAACAGAAAGTAATTCTAATAATAAATTTAACGCAAATATTATAACATTATTAAAATTTACAAAGTTTTACCAAGAACTAAGCACCACTTAAACATTCATTCGAGACAATTTTCGGTATCATCATTAGTTTTTCAAATATTGAATTTTATTCACTTCAATACTCTTTAATATGTTACACTTTAATATTTTACAATTTGAGATTTGACAAACGGAACAAAAAACAGAGTCCATAAAACCCGTTTATACATAACTCACACAGTTTTTTACGTAATTTAAGAATTCAAAAGCCAATTACATATATATCTCAATAACATATGAATACATGAAAACTTTGATCAAATTTTTTGTGTTTATATCGAAATCTACCAGATGCATTTGATTTTTCTAAAATTTCAACGATAATAACTTACATAGAATACTTTTCATTGCTATAGATTTCATCCGATAGTCTTCACTTTGGCACTTTTTAATTTTTCACATGGGATTTTAAATATTGGCTGCAGTACTATTTTCTTTTTTCAATTTTCCTTACCTTATAATAACGTAACAAAATCGATGTCAAAGACAAATAAAATTATGTAAGATAATTTTATTGTACAATAACTATGTTTAGAATACTTTCAAAAAAATTCGACGTCAAAAATTACTAAATGTTATTTGTATGGTAATAATAATTTATATTAGAATTCAAGTGTAGGAAGACAAGAATTTCAGCCTAATACTACCATATGAAGCGCTGTAATTACAGCTGAATGGATGTGGAAATCTAAGATCTACTCCACAAAAATATCCATGAGGTCAGATTTTGGTCATCAACACCTACTGTTGAATTTTTATTTGAATACTGGTGCTTAAAATTTTCATATTCAAGTTTTTGTATTTGAAAGTCTTTAAGTAACGTTAAAATTATAATAAAATTTCAAAACCACACTTAAGATCAATCAGACGTTTGAATTATTGTTGAATTTATGTAAGAATTCATAGCATTAGTGGCAAAAATTACTTATTATTGAATAGAGGATTGACTTGAATTCCACTGAAGATCATGTCTTGCTTTCAAGTGTAATGTTTTATTTTGTTACTTTTGTCTTTATTAAAATTTTTTTAAAAAACACAATTAGAGTTTAATTGGAAACGAATTTCGAAAAATTTCCATGTTGTCCTCCAGCTCGTCAAAAGTTTAAAAAATTGTTGACAAAGAATCGATATCTCTGTCATCTCAGAAACACTGTCTTCAAATGCAAGGATTGGACGAATATAGTCGTACTGCCAAAGATAAAAATCCACTGTACATTTTTTTGGCATTTCAAACAATGGGTCAGTAAAATTCCTTAATTACTCGAAATATTTTCTATACTTTGAATTGAAATATCTGTTAGCTCATTAATACAATAAACATTTATAAAAAAGTTTATAGAAGTTTGATATAAAAACATTTTTATAATAATATCGTGTAGTTCTGGATGTTTATGAACAAGAAAATGAGTTAAATAGGGTTAGAAGTAAACCAAATTAAGCGGAATCCGATTGGGAAAGTGTTTTATTTTGTAATGAGTGCAAGTTCAAACTGATTGGCTTAGATGGTTTTCGCACCGTCCGTCGTAGGCAATGTCGCTGAATCGTCTTAAAAAATCGGGTTTGATTCATTTTCAGTTAACTAGGTAAAAAACCATTGAGAATTGCAGATTCATATTTTGTTTTTACGTTCTTTGTACCCTCCATCACCATAACAGACTTCACTTTACACTTGGAAATGAGTCCCCATACCATGATATAGGGGGAATGCTTCACTGTGGGTAGAATATAATTTTCTGTAACACTTTCACCTTGTCTACGACGGAAGGCGCAAAAACCATTGTGGGCCTATCAGGTTGAACTCGTGGAAAACAAAATACTTGGCCAATCGGATACTGTTTACTTCTAGCCGAATTTAACCGATTTTCCCATTTTTTTTTTTTTTTTTTAAATAATTCCTCTTAAACAGCGAGAGCTGCGCGATAATTTGAAAAACAATTTTAAAATGCTTTTATAAAACACCTCTGCAAATTGTTCTATAAATATTTATTGTAAATGAGCTAACAAAGAAATTGCAATTCAAAGTATAACAAGTATTTCGAGTAATTACGGAATTTTACCACCCAATTGAAATGCAAAAAAAATTACTTTGGCTTTTTTCCCCTTGGCTGTATGTCAGGCAAATCTAACCACTTCTTATTTTCTTAACTTGGAGCATTTTTCTTCCGGAATTCGCATTATTGCATGATAGCGAATTTGACAGGTAATAAACAATAAGACTAAAAAATCATACTCTGAATTAAAAAATCCTGCATTAGCTACCCTACATCACAATTGGCTGAACGCAAAGTATTTTTCAAATAAACTGTTCTTTTGAATTGAGACTTACCTCTTTCCTGACATTTTCTTTCCAATCGCCTGAAGTTCACCCTTGCTAAATATATCGGCATCTTCGAGTACGGCTAAGACATGATCTGGATGTGAAAGATTTGGTACATGTAAAACAGATGTAAATGCTGACAGCATTTCCATTTCCTCTAGTACTTCACTAAATGTGGAGAAAATAACTTTAAAAAATCTATGATACGACTACAGTTAGTATAAATATACGAACCGTCTGCTGCTTGTGCATAAAATAAGCAGTTTGCGACCTTTCGGGGGTTGTTTTTTCAAGAGCACTAGTAATGCTTGCAAGGTTAAATTAGAATAACGTGGACCGATGGGACCATAATCCAATAATCGTTCAACATTATCCACAACAATGCAACTCAACATTGAACGATAGGCATCATCGAAAATCTAAGAGAGTAAATTTTTTATGTAAGTCGGACACTTAATGACAACCATTTTCTCTGTATACCTTGCGAATTTGTAGACACTTTGCAGATTCAGTGTAGCCAACCATATCTTCTGGAGAACAAACTTTTACAAATGGAAAATCTGACATTTTTGCCAACTTTGCAGCTAGCGCTGTTTTTCCAGAATTTGGAGAACCTTCAATCAAAACAGAAACTAAGCCGGAACACTCAGTTGCTTTTGCTTGTTGTACATAAAGCATACCATCTTCTAATATATTAGTGACAGGCTGACCCCAGTTGATGATACCACGTGACAGCATATTATCGAGTGTTTCTTGCGCTGTACCAAAAGCCTGTGGAACGATTTTATGTATGAGTAGCGTTCAAGAAATTGCTTGTGTTGCAATCAAAATAAAACTTACCGGTTTAATGTCATTTTCTAAAGCATGCAAGAAATCGGCTCGTGTGACCTTTAACTTTTCCATAGCCTCTGGATCAACAGTTACTTTAGTATCGGCCTTAATCAAACGATTCATCGCTGTGGATTGTGCAGCTCGAACTAAACCTTCTATTTCAGCACCACTGAAATTTTTAGTGAGCGTAGCAAGCTCCTTACAATCGACGTCTTGTGCGATTTTATTAAAATCACGCATTCTCTTCGTGTGAATGTTTAAAATTTGGACGCGACCCTGCTCGTTCGGTAGACTGATTTCCATTTGAACTTCTAAGCGACCCGGACGCATTAGAGCTTCGTCGATCATGTCTCGACGATTTGTCATGCCAATGACTAGAATGTTATTCAATTGTTCGACGCCATCGATTTTAGCCAGCAATTGATTGACAACAGTGTCATGTACACCACTATTACCAGCAACTGACCCACGCGCTTTGCAAATGGCGTCGATTTCATCGAAGATGATTATGTGAAGGCCACTATTTGGACCGAGCTAAAACAGTTAATGAATAAGAATCTACAACGTTACAAATATCAATTCACAAAAGAAGTTTTTGTGACCCCCTCGCCAACAAGGTGGACAAATCATACTTTATTTCAGATTTAGACAAGAAATATTTGAAAATGGATGTAGGTAAATTTTTATGCTTCAAATAAAATATGACTATGATAGGTAAAAGATAATATTTTATTCGGAAGCAATAGTATTTTTTAATACTTGTCATTAGATTTGTTAACTTTTGGATGTAAAATCGTTTATAAGTATCGCAAAATCACCGTACTTTCTGCTTAGTTAAGTTTAAAAATTATGCTCCAAAATATTTTAAAAGAATTTCAAATACACCGAAAACAATGACATAATGATGTAATAAGCTCTTCTGAGAAACTTTCATCGATGTCTCTGCTACAACAGCTCAATTTCAATCTTTGTCTATATTATGACGATTTAGCGATTAGCGTTGGGTCACCCAATTTCTTTTCATGTAAAAGAACTTACCCTCTTTTCCTCCTCTTCGGCTTCGGCAAATAGCCTACGTATGTTAGCCTCTGATTCACCCACATATTTATCCAAAATCTGTGGTCCATTGACAATTTTCGGCTCACGAGAATTTAACATGTTACCAATTTGACGAGCCATCAAAGTTTTGCCTGTACCTGGTGGACCATATAGCAAGATACCCTTAACGTGTTTGCAACCCAGTTGCTCAACTAACTCAGGAGGAAAAACTCGAGATGCAAAAGCACGTCGAAATATAGCATTAAATTCCTTATCCAAACCGCCGATGCCCATTTTTCCAAAGTCCCAATCAGGATTGATTATAGACTGACGAACAATTTTTCTAATTATTTATTATAAAATAATAATTTTTTATCATAAATAAACAATGCTTATGCTTTTTAAATAGGTATATTACACTCACCCTTTAGATTTGCCTTGCAAGTTAAGCGATGAATTTTCAGCTTTTTCAAATTGCACCATTGTATTGCCTAAAATACGCCCGAAGCGTACAGATTTAGAGTTTGTTTCTTTACCTTCTCCCAGCGATTTTGGATCAATAGCTGTAGTTAAATGGAACAGTCTTCTATTATTTAAAACAAATATAATTTAATAACAAAGGTTACCCTCTAAAGTTTTAACTGCTAAACCAAGCAATTTTTTATCCTGAAAGCTAAACACCAGCGTTTGACCGACAGTTAATGCCATGCCAGAAAATTGCATAAGAAATTCTTTCGCCATTTGATCAGAATCGTATGGATCCTGCGATGTGCTGTAAAACAATTTTTTTGGTGTTTTTTTATATAGTAAAATGCATTTTATATTACACTGACTTACGTTTTCTTTTGCAAAAAATCTGTTTCAAATGAAACTAAGGTTATCACATCTGAGGATGCATCAAAACGATATGGGCGCACATCAATGTCTTGATTAATGGAAAGTGTGGCCCATTTACGCTGCACTAATGAAAAACCAACATGTCCTCGAGGTACTTCAGTTGTTTTCTCTAATGCGAATATATAATGCTGTGCCGGTCCAGGCGAAATGTCAGCATATCTAAAAGTTTATGTTAGTGATATTGAAAAAATATTGAAAACAAAGGTCAAGCACACGAAGTTTTCAACGAAATAAATCAATGAATATTTTTTTTGCAAATGCCTTTTGACTTTTAATTTAAGAGCTTGTTGTGAAAATATATAAAAACCGGGCCGACACCTTTTTTAGTTTTCGAAAAAAATCTACATAATATAAAATAAAAAATTTACTTATCAAGAAAGCGAAAATACTAAAATAAAATTTTTAAGTTTACTCAAATTATTTATAATTCCATTTGAATCTTACATTTTGAGGCACTTTTAGTGATCCTAGAATGTTCATAATTTTTAAAATATGTTAGAGAAAGAAAATCAATTTTTCAAAATCGTTTTTTAATTTCAGACACCCGTAATAAACTTTGTGGTTATCTACACCAGTCAGTGGTTCAAGATCAGTACTCAAATAATAGACAAATTGATGGCGAGTATACCTAAGAGAATAAAGCTCACCATTAGAGTCAAAAGCGGCCACACAAAATATTAAAATTGAATTTAAAATGTTTTTATTAGTTTAAAAAATAGATATGGTTAAACGTTGGTTATACGTTAATAACGAATGTATAGTAAAAAAGTGGATCTGGTTTGAATGGTTTAGTCGGAAGATGCGGGTGTATCTTATCACGAAATTCGGAACATAAATATAATAAAAGCTATATTTAACTTTAAATAAAGTTCCGCAGTTCATGAGTTAAATCTAACTTTTTGACAATTGTTATCAGTCTCTTTTCGTAAAAATGTGATATGTATTGGCAATTACTTTAATTTCAAATGAAGCGCAATAGTTTCCAACTTATAGCAATTTTCGAAAAGATACATTTGCAACTTCTGATAGCTATATCTTCATAACTAAATTTGACAGACATTCAGATATACACCTATAAACAAATTTTTTTGGGCATAAATAATAATCGAGTGTTTTACTGGATTTGCTCCCATCAGCTTTAAACAATCTTTTGATCACGATTGACCCCATTTTCATACATTATTCAACATTACATTGCTCAATCAAGACAAAAAACTTGAATAAAATCAAATTTTATTTCTTACGCACTTGACTTCTTCAGGAAAATCACTAACGTTCACAATCGCTTTATTGGTCAGCGACAACTCGTCTGTGGGACATTTGGTTGCTTTCAAGCGCTTTCAGAAAAAGTAAAGAAATAAATATACGAATAAAATTAATTTTAAAAATAGATAGAACACAAAAAAATAGTAGATACTTACGTATGACATGTTGCGAAAATATAACTCTTATGTCCAAGTGGTTTGTGTTGTTAAAGACAGGTCGCAACAATTATGAAAAGCAAAGTACTTGCAGCCAACAATAACAATAATAGCAACAACAACTTTATAAGTGTAAATAACAATGGAATACTGCAATGGCAACAAATACAGCAGCTGACTGAGAGCTGGCAGGTAGACGAAAGATTTTTCCTCTAGACGGAGATTTTCACAATTTAGGGGTTGATAGGCGCTTTTAGAGGGTGGTGTTTAATGTTCTCTTTACTTCTTAGAATAAATCGATTTTTCACTTCTGCAATTTTTCTTGATACCTTGTGAAAAATTATGAATGTCTTTGATATACAGCAATGTTGCAATTTCTCTAAATAAATTAGCACAAATGAAAATTTTTACTACTTTAAGATTTTATAAGACAATTTTTTGCAAATTACTTGCATATTTTTCAAATTTGATTGCGTTTTTTTTAAATTCACTTGTATTCGTTCTTACAGATATGATGGCTCAGTACGGTGTCCTGTTCTCTATGTTTGCTCAAATCCAGGCGATGAATGAAATTTTCAATTTTTCAACTTTTGGGGACAGAAAATATGCCCCAAAAACTAGTTCTCATACACACACAAACATATGTGTTGACAACATCATGCACTGCGCTGCGCTGCGCTGACGCATCGTTTGACAGTTGATGAAACAAAAATTAACATGAAGTGTAGTGTTATCGTTCATGGAATTATTTAGTTGTGACGTGTACGTTGCAATTCCCTCGCAACGAAGTCGGCCGCAAATGTTATATGTTGGCGAGACCTAGAGGTTAGTGAGACATGCACGGCTAAAGAAATTTCAATATTTGGTCTACAGTTGCTATTATGTCGTTTCACAACAATTTGTTGTTATTTTTATGCTGATATCAGCGGTCCGTGTATTTGCTAGAGGTAAATTAGTCAAATTTCAAAAAGTTCAAATCTTATGTAGTAATCTTACTTAGGGTGATCTCATAGTACAATTACCAAGATAGAACTATATTGTCAAACTCAAATTATGCAACTATGAAAGGTTTCCGCCCACTTACCCGTACTATTATGGGTCAAGTAGAGTCTGAACGTGTGTCGGAAAGTCGTCAACGGCTACCCGCTGTCAAAATTGTCGCACAATTGGTGGTACAAATTGAAACAGCACTGCTGGTAACCTGCCGTCGGGTACCCCGTCGATTTAGATTTATTTCTATTTTCACCGTCGGCGTACGTCGATAGGTGTTGCATTTCGAATCAGTATCAGTTTTTTTGCTTACATTTGAAATGTCAAAGAAAACAAACTGCCAGCTGTCGATCTTCGTCCGACGCAATTGTATTTACTCGAACAACTTTCCGACAGGACTTTTTTTTGACAGCGGGTAGTCGTTGCCAAATTCCTGACCCCATTGATAATCTGATAAACGCATTATGTAGAATTACTGTGGCTACCGAAGCTAGTGTGGAACATACTGTAGTATGTAAGTCTTCTAGGTCGTAATGCCACGAAACTAGTTATTTTAGTGGCATGCCTAAAGCTAAATTATTTAAGTATCGATGTCTCGAAAACCGAACGAAATATAAATTTTTTTATTTAACATTTTCGATTTATTTTGACGTGTTCTATTGGAAACCATCGTCAGATTGGGACAACACGGAAATCGTAATCATGACTGGATATATCTGTTTCGTCAGAAACCCATGCCATAATAGAACACAGGACGAGTCCATCCTCAAGTTGCTCTTAACAATCAAATTTCTCTTAGTGGGTCGCGCACGCTATGTTCGGGAACAATGCTGTGAGTGAGTCAATAACAATTTGATTACGATATCCGCGACGCCACGATTTGACGATATTTTCCGATAAGACACATCAAAACAAATTTAAAATGTTACATAAAAAAATCTATCTCGTTCAGTTTTCGAGTTATCGATAATTGATTTTCAATAGACCAGCTTAAAATAAATCGAAAAGGTTAAATAAAAAAACCGATATCTCGTTTGGTTTTTGAAATATCGATACTTAAACATTTGATTTTGATACCATTAGAATTACGATTTCAATGGCGTCAAAATTTAAAAATCGTTATCAATTGAACAGCACGAAAGAAATCGAAAATATTTAAAATCGATTGGGTATCGGTTTTCGAAATATCGATACTAAAAAATGTTTACATTCTATAAAATGTCCAACACCGGTTTCGCTAGCTACAGTTATTTTACATAAAAACTAGGTTGAGTGGCCGCTGCTCAGGATTTTAAGCTCACAAAAATCCAACACTAGTTTCGCGGCGGCCTTCGGCAGCACATCGATCTATAATATATCGAACACCTATTTCACCAGCCACAATAATTTAACATAAGAGTAATTCGAAAACTAAGAGATAATTAATTTCGTAATTTCCCTCTTTTTTTTAAACAAATTGAACTCGTTCATCGTTTTATTAAACTTGCTCTACAATTAAATTCTCCACTGGTAAGACGTATCCACTTTTTCGGGACAATTTTATTCCTTTGAAAATTCCCGACTCTGTGTTAGTAGTAAGGATTCATAACTTCATAAGAAATCGCAGACAATAATTTTTGTAGGTTTATAGCTCAATATAATTCATTCTAGAAACTTTTAAATATTGTTACATGTGAGCATTTGTATGTTTCAGTAGACTTGCAGATAACTGCACCATTATTTTGGAAAAAAAAAACGTGTATAAAATTTTTTTTCGGTTATATTATAAAACGTGCAGATTTACCAGATGCAGTTTGGAGGTAGTTAGCTGCCAAATTCAGTAAATCATTTATCGATTGGCTGACGTAGCTCTTTAGGCGATGACGGCACCCCAAGTGATAAACAAAATTTATTCTAGATCTCTAAAAATAAGGGAAATTTTAACCGGTTGTAGCTTCTACATTTTAACACCAAATTTAACTTGGAACACCTCTCCTAGTCAACCTTGTTTCCAGAAAAAAATACTCATTTTATTTAAAACACTTCCTTTATTATGTGATTTTTAGTAATGTTTACTTTATATTTGAATTGTCAATTATAAAATATCCATTCTTATATGAATGTTGAAAACTTTTTTAATACTTTGCTGGATACATATGTAAATTTTATGTTAAGTTGTAACATTTTCTATTGCAAGTGTTTTATTTTTTTAACTGTAGGTATTACTTTTAATTTTTGAAAAACATTTGAGTTTGAAGCAGTTTCGATATTGAAATTGATACAGACGCGTATTAAAATGTTATGTTTCTTTAAATGCGAATAGCTGTAAAAATGTATTTACTTACTAATTAAAAACATACCCTGTAATTTTCACTGTATATGTATTTTTTAAACTTGTTTACTAATATCATATATTTATAATCAGCAAATTAAGTTTAAGGTTAAATCTAAAATATTTCAAATAAAAATGCAATTGTGTTATGTCCTTAATATAGTCGAGTCAATCAAAAAATTTTATTAATGTTTTAAACCGTAACTAGTACAAATTTTTAAGGACCAATAATTGTTTTTTTGATGTAATTCTTATTTTTATGAAAATGTATAAAATTGTATAAGCAATTTTGGATTTTTAAATTAAAAAATACAAAGAAAAATTGGCTGCGCTTAAATACCATATATGTGGTATGTGAAAATAATTTTAGGAAATGCAAAAGATTCTTGTGTAAATAAAATGTGTTTCTTATGTATTAGCTTGTTAACATCAGTTTAGCGTTTACATAAAGTATTAAAATATATATTATGTATATGCAAACTATTAACAAACTAGTTTAAGTAAATAAAACTTTTGAAATTACTTTTGTCGCAATTATTTTTTTTCTTTTGAATAAAAATCTAGCTAAGTTAAGTAGAGTTGAAGCTAAAGAAAATACTTTTACATTTATAAAATATATCGATCGCTTTTAACAAAGGTATCGTTAACGACAAAAATCTCAAAATAGAAATTTTATTCAGATCGATTTATGTTGCTTCCATAGAAAGTTAATCAAATTTTGTTTTAAATTGATTCATATTTATTTCATAAGTATAATGAATAAATGTATAAAACCTACATTTATAAAAATTTTTAAATTTGTATTTACTTTTACTAGTCTGCTATTAAGCTGCGAATTACAAGTTTCTTACAACTAATTCAAATAAAATTTAAATAAAAAGGCAATACGATTTTTAGTGATCTTTAAAATATGACGAAAATTAATTTATATTTTTTTTTGTAATATAATTTTGATCTTAATGTAATGCAGTAGCTGCAGCAGCAAAGAAGACGTAAGTGTATTTTTTCGTTTTGTTTTCTCACTGATCACAACTGAACGATTTAACAGTCAGTGTCATACCAAGCAGCTAAATTGTTGTTATCATTTGGTGGCGTTGGCATAGCATCCAAATCAAAATTCAACTCACCAGCGCCAATTTCACCAACATCCATATCCATAGAATAGGGCGATGTTGGTGCACCACTTGGTGGAGCTCCTCCGCCTACTGGACTACTGATTTCAAGACCCTGCATTGAGTCTATTGGTAGAGTATCATATCCTGTGCAAAATATTTTAAAGTAAACCAGTTAGTTTCGATATAAATAAATAAAAAAATAAAATTGATAATATGTAATAGAAACTTATTCATAGACGTATTGCATGCTTATTAAACGCAATCAAAATGAAGGGAAAATGTTTTTAATATTCATGCTTACGAATTAAAAAATATGTAATTATTTTCTTTAAAGAATTATCTTACTTAATTAGGCAATTGCTTATTAATAATAAGTTGTTATAAATAAAGTTCTGTGTAAGTTAAATAAAAATGCAATTTCCAAAATGGCAAACTTAAATTTATGTTGCTCTAACATCATCTAAACGCAAGTTGAAATAAAGTTATAAATATTTCCATTATCATTTATGTCCTTAATCTCAATTATATACATTTTATATTAGTTCTTAAAAGTGAACTCCAATCTATTCATTTAAAAACGGAGACTTTTGAGTTTCTGAATCAGAAAAAGTAATTTTTGACATTGAGTTTACTATCGATCAAAAGCCTGACGTTTTTTTTTTTCATTTATTTTTGATAAAAAAAAATACAATCAAAGAGTATTTCACTTATATTTATGTTTATATTTTCACTGATTTCGACTTTCATATGTTGCGTGTTTTTTTAAGTTTTTACTTTTAACTGAAATCAGTCTGTGATATGAAGGTTGGAACAATTCATTATTCGTTTACACATTTGCAGCACAAACGATGCACATTGCATATTGCTCCTCGCGGCATTTTAGTGTTTTTATTAGAAAAAATTAAAAATTTTTCAAGAAAAATTTTTTATTTTAGCTTGAATTTATTTTATTTTACTTATTTATTTTTCTACTCGGAAACTTGTAGATTTACAGAAACAACGCTTTCCTTGTTTTTAAACAACCAAATGAAAAATTTCTTTTAATACATCCTAATTTATTTTTAAAGCACACAAAATAATAAACAACATAATGGAAATCCTTTTTCCTGTAAGCTTACTAGCTTTCCAGTAGACTATCCTTGGTTTTCCAAATTTTTTAAGTTCAGGAACTCTTTATTGTTAAAAAATAAATACAAATGTTTAATTTTGGCCCAGTACACCGTGCTATTGAGCACTTAACGGTAATTTTATTTTTTACTGGAGACCTAGCGGAAATGATTTCACTATTTTAAGAACTTCTAAGAAAAAATAATAGAGGTCGTTGTGAAAAGATAGTGAAAGGATCTCTTTCAGTGTAGTTTAGTTTTTCCCTTAATTTCATGGAATAATAAACAAAGAAGTTATAACTTTTTTTATGAAGGTTCACAAGTGAGTAATTGCTCGGTCAGATGTTTATAGTAAGCTAAATAAAAATTTTTAAGGTCAAAAATATTGATAAGCCGATCTTCTTGATTAACGAAACTTGGGAAATATCAAATAGTCTAATGACAATGGAAATAACGTTTTAGATTCTGTCAAAAATTTTACACTTTTCTGTCTTTTTCAGTTTTGGTTAGCTTGCAAATCATGCCTTAAATCAAAAATTTTCTAAGCCTAAAATTATAATGAAATATCTTCTTCTTTTTTAAATAAAACGTACGCAAGGTTTCGTTAAAAAGTTTGCTTGTATACTTAATAAGTCTTTATAAATCAAGGAATATTACGCAACATACAAGCTTGATACAAGTAAGGTTTAACTAAGAAATATGGTCAAATGTGAAATTAAGAGCAAAACTAGTACGATGTATTTCTGATATTAGTATCATGCATTTGAACATAAAAAGTTGATACTAGTAATATAAATTTTGCAGTAAAACATTTATGTTGCATTTTAAAAGGGAAATTTAAATTAAAAAAAAAGTTCAATTTGGCCAAAAAAAAATAAATAACTCAAATAAATTTGCTGAAGAAAAATTGTTTTTTTTTTGTAAAGCTTACAACAATTAAAAATTTATATTAATAATCACCCAAATTTAGTTGTGAGTTTTCACGGCGTGCGCACCTTTGATTTGCTTGCACAAAACCAACGCACAATTTAACTTCAAACGTAAGGTTATAAATATTAAAAGCACGATTACGAGATCTCTAATATTTAATGACAAATAAAAATGCTGTCTTATATCGGTATATGTATATCATCTGAAATTTTTGACTACACATATTGCAAACAATTATTTTTTTTAAGTTATGTAGGTATACTGATTTTTCTGTTAAGATTTTAAAACTTTTTAATTTCGTCAAAGCTGTTCGGTTGCAAAATTCAATTATCGGAGGTAAGATTTTGAATTAGTGGTGATATATGTTAGGCTGGCTTAGCTAAAATTAGTTTATAAATATTATCCATTATTTTGTTAGCGAGCGTGGTACGTAAAAAAGAGAAAGAAAGAAAAATATTGTTATAGTTAGGTTAAATGAATTGGATTGAATAAGGATTTTGGAAGAAATAAAGCTTCTACATGTCTAATAGGTTCCAAAGCACTGTACTAGCCATTTGACTGTAGACGTTACTGCTGGATATAGGTCTTGCTTTTGTGTTTTTGAGGTTTAAATGAATGACTATGCGTTTAAATGATATGAATTGATATATGATAACCACGGTTTTTTATTTACTGAATATATTCTGTCCAAAAAGTTACACAATTTTCACACACACGCGTATTTGATCCTACTGTTTTGTTTTACAATATTAACTAACATAAAAATAATAACAGTTTAAAACAAATAAATAAAAATTTCAAATGTCGAATATTGTTCTTAAGCAAAACAAAAATAAATGTACCGATTATGTTTCTTAACATTGAAAATTTCAAAACATTTTCGTGATTTTTTTTTGTAAATCAATCAAACAATTTTATCTATAACTTTTGCAACCAAAAACTGTCAATAAATATAGACTTAGCAACTGGAAAAATTTATTTGGCGGAATCAAATAGATATAATCAAATCAAATTGTATTTTGAGTGAAATTTTTAGTGGTATCTAATTTTCTTGGCGAATAAGCCAAATAGTTGCAAAGCAAATTGACAGTTTTCGCTTTAACTTTCTTCTTTTTAATTTGATAAATTTTCAATAGTTTCTACATTTAAAACATTTTTACGGATTTGGTTAACCAAAATCTCTTTCAAGTCAATACAAGTTAACAAATCGGGAAGTGGTTACACTAACAATGAATCAATAATAGTCAGATTGTTATTGATATAAAATGAAACATACAGTGTGAATGATTATGATAATGGTAGTTTTGAAATTGGTGCAAAAATTAATGTTCTATAATAGTATTAATTAATGTCGAATTTCACTGTGGTATTTATTGGATGATTATTGAGATAAGACTTTTGATTCTCCTTATTTTGAAATAAATACATATACGCCCACACGGAAGCACATTTGCGACGAGTTATGCAAGAATTTCGCAATGGAAATGTAATCGTTATTGTCTATTAATCTTTCCATAAAATCGTTAATATAAGAGCAAATACAATGACAATTAAAGGGTTTATTCTTCATTTAATACAAAACTCTCTGTAGCAAAAAAACTTAACAAAATACGGGTTTATCTGTATCCCACTTAGCGAGAAAATTACAATTTTACGGTAACTTTTTGTTGTTTGTGGTCGGTCTAGATCTAGTACTTGTCTATAGAAATTTCATAATCAAGGCTATAAAGAAGATCATATATTTTTATTTTCACACGACTATCGTGGTTTGTAAGTGACCATATTGAATCGAGAGTTCTTTTAATAAAAAATTTGCACTGGGTTCGTGTTCAGCGATCAGAAACCTTTGGGGTTCGAAGTTTCAGCAAAATTTTCTTTTTGAGCTGAGAAATGAATTTTGCTCAAGGGTACTCAATTTGGGCCTAATATGCAAGCTTGCCTAACGAACTGTATGGCCAATCGGCGGCATTGTGTAGAAGTGATCATGAACGAACTAAATAAGCATAGTGGATGAATGCCCAGATGAGTCAATTATTTGTTACACGTCCTCTTGAACTATTAATAAAGTGATCATAAATGCAATATCATATGCAATACATATGAATTTAGCTCTACTAGTGTTTTTTAAGATCGTACAGAACTTTTGTGGCATGCGACATAAAACTGTAGACATTCTAACACTAAGTTTCTTAAAAGTTATGGATATAACGCACAGCTCAAAAGAAATTAAACTTTTCCAACAAGACGAAAATGATAACAAACCATTGCAATCGTTTAAAATTATCATCTCAAACACGGCGCACATTATTAAAGTGCTAAGCATAAAGCCTTGACACAAACGGAACAAAAACATTTTGGCCGCTTTCAACGATGCATTTAAAACGGCTTGAATGCTTAAAGAATTTATGGACAGATTAATAGACAAATAACTTATATTTACTCGAGATTTGTTCGTAATTGGTCATTTAGCCCAAAGATATCTGTCTTTAAATTGTAGATACCGTGAGTTGAATAAGAAAAACTCGAAGTTATTTGTATTTGTAGTTGATTTTTAAGTGTGAAGGCTATAACCCACTTACAATTTTGAAGCCTATTCAAGTACATCGCAATGGAAAACAGTAATGTATATGGTAACCATGCACATATTTTTTCACAGCGATGTTCTAAGTGTTTTTTAGGTATTACCTTGCTCATTTTTTTTTTTTGTTAATCATAAGTCCAGAAAAATTTTGAACTTAGTTAAAAAGCAATTACTCTAGTTTCAAATACTTAGGGTCCTGCATTCTTTATGCGAATACGAAAGTATAGATTGCAAATTGGATGCATTCCCACAGGATTAAATTACCATATTAATAAACTGGATCGTTCATTTAAAAAAAAAAACGGCGCAATTTCATAATATTATATTCCTTTACTCAAAGAGAACACCATACCATCTCAAGCCTATAATTTTTATTTTCTGTTTTACATTAATTTTTGAAAATTCTAACTGAATTTTTATTAAAAGAAAAAAGAAAGCACATCCATCATATATAGACTTAAGATTTTATTCCTTGCATGTAAAAATTTATTGATGAAATAAGCTTGCGACATTTTTAAAATACATTGGATGAAATATCCAATTTAGACTGTGTATAAACTACATAAGCACCGCTTTTTTTGTAAAAATAGGGATTTTCAACATTTTCATTTCTTCAACTTTTTCCCAATACTTTATTTGATGATAAAAAAAAATATCTGGCACCAATTTCCTACTTATAAAAGATTATCTGTATTAAGTTATGGTGGTTTTGTACTAATTTGTAAAACTTTTTTTTAATAGATTAAGTGAATAGTTTAAGTATTTTGCATTAGGACACTTCGAAAACTGCATTACAGTTTAAAAAAGTGGTTTTTTTTGTATAAATAGCTTCCTAAGCCATAAAGAAAAAATTTCATACAAGCCAAAGATCATGCCCAGTCATACAAGGTAGTACAATGTTACAATTCGTTCTACCTTTGAAGAACATATAAATGTCTTAGGCATTAGAGTATGCAAGAAAAATTCTGGCGCAAGGAGAGCTGTTAATATTAATATTTACTGGTTGCTCTTTTTAGTTTTCCAGCAGAATCTCAAAATTAACAAAAGTAAGAACAATTCTTGAGAGTATTTTAAGAACAATTCTTAAGAGTATTTTAACAACGCCTTACACGAATGCTGTTGGATTAACCGTTCTCAAGCAACAAACATTTAAATATAGCGTGTAACGGAAAGTTGAAGTAGTTTTAATTATTTTGGCGGATAAAAAATAACGGAACACAAAACATGTCATTTGCATTTAGAGACATGACTTATATTTGATTGAGCTATTGAGTTGCAAGTTTTTGAGCAATGTTTTGATAGTTAGAGAAATAAGCATCGGTAAAAAAGTTTTGAAGATTTCATTTGTTATCCTAATGCAAGCAACTTAATATATCTAGTTGAATTTTTTAAGGTCGGTTTCGTCAATTTAACCGAAAATTAAAAACTCATTTAATTATAATGTGCAGTTCTTAAACACCAAATTGATTTTTGCATCATGTGCAACATATGTTTTACAATTATTCCAAATACAAACTTGTCGAAATTGTGATAAAATGTGATGATATTTTGTGTATGTTTAAATTTTGTTTGGGGAAAAACATTGTGATTGGGGAGTAGAAAAACGTTTAAGACCTTTAGAAGCAGCAAAATGTTATTTATAACTTTAAACTTAAATTTTATTTTAAAATATTTAATATTAACTTTTTGCAATTTGCTTTCTTTTCTTTTTTAAGTTAGTCTACATGCTGTTCCTTTTGTTGTACGGTTAGAAACTGTTAAAAATACATATACATACCTTGTTGGAATGCTCGACCTCCATGTGAGCTGTGTACACTCGGTGGGCCTTGCCCATATAAGCCTTCATATGCTTGTTCTGGCCCAAGCATATCCTAATTTCCAATCAAATTAAAAATTTAAAGTAGTTAGGATACATTGAGGATTATAGGGTCGATTGATTCGTAAGTGAACATCAAATGGATTGGATTGTCGGATGAGAGGATGACATTTAAATAATGTGTTTCATTCATTTTGTGGTAAAACCGAAGTGTGATATAATTAAAAAAATTCGCCAGGTACATTTGTGATATTGAGGTGTTTTTTGAGACATTGGTGTTTTTTTAGTTTAAGTCGTTGATAAAGTTGCAAATTGTTGATAAAAAAGAATAAAAAAGTAAAACAAAATTAAAATTATTAATAACAAAAAATGTTAAAAGATAAAATACCAAAACAAAAATAACACATTTTGGTGAACAAATAAAATTACTGTGAAAAAACAATTAAAGTATTTGCTATTTTGATATGTATAAACGTATTTTCCTTAAATTTGGCTAATTAATAAAGTATTATTGTCTATTTAATAAATATTAAGTCCTTAGTAAACTTTGTATATTAAAAAACCTTATTTCAATTTCATTGATTCAAGCTAACTAAGGTAGTAAGTCTTGCTTTGTCATTGTTTGGAACATCAAAAAAGCCAATATAAACGTTTTAGACGAAAATTGATACAACAAAACAACTTCCTACTTATATTTACACCCGTAAAATAAGAACCCTTTTTAAAAAGACATGTCTACAGTAACAAAAGAAGTTTTTAATCAATTACGAAGTTTGTCTTCAATATGGTGTTTTGAAATCAATAAGTTATGTACCTGTAAATCTGGGCCCATTCCTAAATCAGCATTGCCCCATATGTTGTTGTCTTCGCGCAGAAGCGAATTAGTCAATTCAATTGAAAGACGTTTCTTATAATCTTGTGGCTTATCCTCACTCATACGGAAGAGTACTGCTGCTGCATAAGTTGCAACACCTTCGTTGCGTGAATGTAAAAGATCTGTCAGAGGACCGGTTGCGCCCTCTTGTTCTATTATTTCAGCTCCTTCCTTGTCAGCGGCTAATTCACAAAGAACGCCAGCAGCAACACGCTAAGCAAAACAATAAAACTTAAAATTAGTAATTCTAATCGTAAATTTAGTTTTATTCAAAATTACCTGAATGTTTTCTATTTCATTAAACAACAAACGAACAAATATCGGTATAACCGACTGTTGACGTATGAGAGCTCGATTCTGCGATTCTCGAGCCAAGATATGCAAAGCTCCAACAGTTCCTTCAACAATCTCTTCCATACGAACACCATCAGCATATGCTGAAGGTTGTTGAGAGCCAGTAGTAGCTACAGATGAACGTTGCTATAAAAGAAGTAATACATATTTTCTAGATTATTAGTCTCTTAGATTCGTGATCAATGTAAGGTACAATTTTTTTTCATATTACAATTCATATTATGCAAAAGAAATTTTTAGAATGTTTATGCAAAAAAATTTAGTTTAAAATTTTTTTACATTTACAAAAAATCGCTTATCTTAACTTACTCTTTCAGTATCCTGAAAAGCGCGCATCAACAATCTAACTAAGTGATGTATGGCACCATGTTCACGTAATGGTGCATGATTAGCCGGGCACAATGCCAAATTACGAATCAATCCAATGACAGCTTTAATTAGTGGCCAACGTGATGGTGGATGCAATAGCTTAACAATTACTGACAAGCCATAATTACAACGTACAGCATTTTGAGCTAACTCCGAATCAACGTGACGTGATGTTAAATGACGCAATGCACAAACAGCCGGCTCAGTTATCTCTTCACGATCACCGGCATTAATAATTGTGCGAACAAGAGCGTCCACTCCGCCTACTTGACAAACTGTAGCTTTATTACGTTGATTGTTACAAGTCAAATTAGATAGAATTCCAGCAGCGCAAGTGACCACATTAACATCGGTCGAAGCAAGTACTTGTACAAGTGATTGTAACAAAGCCTCAAGACCCTCAACTTTAGTTGCAGCATCAGAAAGATTGCGTAAGGTCCATAGACAGTTTTGTACAAGACGTGGTGATGGATTGCCTAAGTGCATAGCTAACGCTTGCATGCCGCCAGCATCAACAATTGCCGGCTTATTACTGGAGCATACCGAGAGCACTTTTAGCACACGTGAAGTTGTCCATAAAAGCTTCTCATAGTCATACGAGCGCATAATGCGTACCAATTCATTCGGACCGCCAGATGCAAGTATGATTAACTTACTCTCTTGGTTTCCATAAGCCAAAATTTGCAAGCAATCAGTAACAATGGCTAAAAATTTAACGTTGTTACGTTGTAAAAGTGTAACCATTTTTTGTAAACCACCAGCGAGACGTACTGCCATTTTAGAACCATCCTGATGCAAAAGCAAATTATGTAAAGTAGTGATTGCATAAAATAGTACACTTTCAACAGGGGATGAAAGCAGCTTCACCAACGCTGGAATGCCACCACTTTTGAAAATTGCCAACAGACCTTGGCGATGATGCGAAAGATTATGCAAAGTGCCAACAGCAGCCTTAGTGCTTTCCAAATCATTGCTATTTGATATAGCACGTACCAATGCGGCCACCATTTGAGGACTATTCATAATAGCATGACGTGAAGCTTCTTTTTTCGACAATTGGTGAACCATCATTGCAGCTTGTGATACGACTACTTGATCTTCGTCATTAAGTAATTTAATGAGCTCAGGAATTGCACGAGTGGCTAACTCAGCATCGTCTTGGTAATTAATTAAATTGACAACGGCATGTTTTAACATTTGCGATGGCTCAGAGAGACGTTGAACAGCAGTAGGTTGCTGTGGATCAAATTGTGTTGATGGTATTTCGATACCTTCTTCTAATGTTTCTGGAAACATAGCGGCACGTACACGCTGTGAACGTGTTTGGCTTAGTTGTTGATTCATGTCATCAACTTGATCCTGTGTAAAATTTTGTGGAAATCCAGTATCCAAATCAAACATTAGAGGATCACCTTCCATTTCTTCATCTTCTTTACCGGTTAGTGATGGTACTTGGGTAACTGCACCCGAATGTATACCAGAATCACCTAAATAGGAGTTTTGTTGCCACATCAACGTCTGCTCCTTTGTAGAGACCATTGGTAGATCGGGTGGATTATATTGGTTGTTATGCGACACTAAAAAGAAAGAGCGAAACACATAAATATCTCTTGAATATATTCTTAGGCACAAAAAATTAAAGAAAAAATTAGACTATCAATTTGAATAATTTTATTATTTTAAATATATCACACTGCTTTTAAAAACAAATGAATCACCTATAAGATTAGAGTTTAAAAAATGTAACGAATATCCAATACTTATGTAAATGTTTTTTTTTCGGATCATTTTAGTTAGCTTTAAATTTATACCTTTTGGTGTATATTATTATTTTTTTAAAGGAATCGAATATTAAGTTAAGATTTTATTCTAAAAAAAATCTTTAAATATTAGGTATTTTTACGTGGAAGTCATTTCATAATTTGTTTAAATAAAAATTACACTGTTATCATCAACAAAAAGAGTGTAACTTTAAGAACAAATGTGTTGAAAAAAATACATTAAGAAACAATACAATTTTCAAAGGAAAACTTTAATATGGCATAAAATACTAGAAACAAGAGTCAAAGAATTATATAAAGTGAAAAAAAAAATATTAAGCAAAAAAATGAAACGAAGAAAACACCACAGGGCATCAAAACCATTATGTGCACATTCATAAAATCATTCAAAGAACGAAAAAAAAAACAGCGGGTAACAAGAGAAGCACAAGTGACAAAGTATGGTATGACGTACGACTGTACAAAGAATAGCTGGTATATGGCAAAGTTGTAAAAGAATATACAACCTTTGGAAAGTTTATTTACTAAAGCTGAGTTAACTTGATTAAATTAAATAGATTATACACCAGTTTTATATCCTTTTTACACGACTTTTCTTTCACTTTAATAATACATTTCTACTGCTATATTATTTTTATTCAATAATTTATTTATTCATTGCACAAATAATATAGCTATTTTCAATGACTTAGAAATTAAAGAAGCTTTTGATTCAATATACGTAATAATTTCATAATTTCTGAAATAAATTTATATCGGAATTACTGAATTATATGAGTTTGGATTAAACTAATTTTCACTGCAGATATGTGATTGCTCTCATCGATATTTTGTTTTTTTAATTGAAGGAGTCCTTCGACTTAAATTTGGGATATTATACATATATACTTAATTAAATTCTTCATATTGGATTTGATCAATGAAAACGTGGTAACAGTTAAAAAAAATTATTTACACAATTGTAGTAGCGGCAATTATCCATTGAACTTTAAATTATTAGTATGGACAATTGAATACATTGCTTTACAACTCCGTTCGATGGCTGGAAAAGCTATGAGGGTAGCTATCAGTATACAACTCAACAATTGGGTGCATTGAATGGTGGCTTGATATGCGGCAAGATGTCAACAGCAAATCGTCAAGGACTTGCATTACATTTGAATGATTAAAAAAAAAAAAGAGTCAAGGGACATAGATTGAAATTTACTTCAAAAAAATGTGCCTTATAGTATCACGACAAATTTAAAAAATCAATATTTTTAATAACATTTATGCTATGCTAAGGAGTAACTCTTGTTAATGTTCTGCATAACATGAGGAAACACTTAGCAGAAAATGTGTTTTTAGCTGCTTTATGGAAGTAAAATCAAGTACTTGAGACTAAGTGAGGATAAAAACGGCAAAAGTGCAAAGATAAACAAAGCAAACAGTATTAAAAAATGCTTGAGCAAATAGATGCAAGTATGCTTGTATGTTCAACTGCTGTGACTAAAACATATTTCTCATAAAGTTGTGCTATTTATATAGAAAAGGAACACTTGACTACATAATAATAGTTAAATTTTAGATAATATTCTAGTTTTCTTGTTGCAGCTTTTATTACAAATTCAAATAATATGGATCTTTAACTTTTAGTTTCCTGATACAAATTTCGTAGAAGATTTAATTTCTTGAATTTCTGATTCTGACCCTTATGCCCCACAGAATGAATAGATTTTAACGTACGAAGTGCTATTTTTGTATTACTTAAATATTTTATTGCAGGTCGGTATCGAAACATCCGATTTTGAAGATTACTTTTTTGATGAGCAGATTAGGAAAATTTGCCAAGCTTGCCTGAACACTTAACGAAAGAAATTTTTGTTAACTTGTTATATAACATTTGTCTGCACTATTGTAACAAATTTGACAAATAATGTCTCATTTCCTTTTTTAAAAAGATATCTTAGGTCTCAAAAATTACTTCATGGCGGCGCTCAGAGCAAAACAGATTAAGCTTATAACTTGCGAATATGATATGCAATCAATGTTTCAACATTTTTATACATGGCGCTAAATGTAAAATGGGATATCTTAGGCTTAGTCTCAAACAGTTTTTCTTTGCAGAGTATGTATTAAAAAGACAGAGTTAAAACGATCACATGTGAATTAATGATATCTGTTTCCAGGATTCCTATATTTCATCAATACTGCTGAGAACGTTATCACAAAAATAGGGGAAATTTCTTTGACTACATGATTATATTAAAGTATATGCAACATATCTCTACATATTTATCATAATTGAAAAATAAATTTTTTGTTAACGCATTTTAGCATTCATTTATCATCTTAAGCAAATAATTATTGAAATATCGGTGCTTTAGCGAAAGTTTGTACTATTGGGCTCGTTTCCATTGGAATATATAGTCATTAGTTTATGCTATCGTATGCGATTTATTACAGCTACTCATGGTGCGGATATTATTTTCAAACGATAAATTCATTAAATAAACTTTAAAAGTTCAATCACTCTTAGAAAAATTACACGTGACAAATACACGTTAGCGGTGCGCTTAGGATTTGCAAAAACATGCTCACTATTAGAGCACATGATACCAAATTCCCAATGTGAAAGTCTGGTGACACAAACAACCATTTGACATAAAGTGGACGACATTTGAAATATAGATCGTGGCATTTTTCATATGAGCACATACTTTAAAGTTCAAACAAATGGTGCCAAATTCGGTATGGAAAAGTCTGAAGACACACATAGTAGTAGCTACTTATAAGAAAGTCCAATTTTTTTTAATACAAAACACATCTACTGGGCTCATAGGCTCTGATAAGTCAAAAGCGTAAATGTATGAATGAGTTCAAAATCTAACGTAGTTGTCATAGCTGATACATGCAGGGATAATTTTCCGCGCTTACGACTAACCTCATATTGTCGGTTCGATGCCTCAAAGCATCAGTGAAAATGAAAGGTAAGGTAGGATGCGCTGATTGCTAACCTTATATGATCGAGTAAATTCTACCAGCAGCAGTGACAAATATGATTTGAGGCTATACTGCCTATGAAGGTATTTCCAAATTTATTTTTGTACACAATTTTCAAAAAATAATTCTCACATTTTGGAAATCTGAAAATTAATTACTAACTCCCACCATACCATGAAAAGTGTATACATATAGTAAATGCATGTATGTAATTATTTCAAATAAGTTCTCATAAATTTAGCAAAGAAAATATGCAAATTAGTTTTATGTAAGTAGTATAAAAAAATGTTATGTATTGAACTGCTTTTACCACTAAGTTGCTCGCAGCAACCCTTGCTTTGCAACATAAGAATAAAAGTTTACTCCTCTTGCCATTCAAGTGCACTTAAAATACGCAGCATGTTTGAGCAATTTGCGCAATCTTACACTTTCAAAGCTGTTATGTAAGAGCGCTATGCTAAAAATTAAATTCCAAACAGCAAAGGGCTTCAAAATAGTAACACCCTTGAACGTACGCTTATAAACGAAGTCAAAGCGCGGTCGGTTCTTTAATTTCATTTCAAAGTTGTTGCCCTAACGCCTATGCACTTAGACAGCGTTTACACGAGGAAACTCTTCAAAGAAAGTTTCCCTGTCTGTTGGCAAGAAGGGAAAAACGAAAGGGTGGTGTACAGAATTTGGCGTACACGCGAAATCCCTTTCGTTCTATTCTTTAGCTGATATTATGCTTTGAATTTATGTTTGTTGTGGCGGGTTGACGCAGTAATTGTTTTGAAATTTTCTTGCACAAACAAATTCTAGTTTCCGTGTGTAAACGCAAAAGAAATTCACAAAAGAGAATAGACAAGAATTTCTCAGACCGAATTTGCTCGTGTAAACGTTGACTTATGAACTTTATTCTTCACATGAAGTGAACGATGTTAGAACGGATTGAAAAATATTCAATTAAGTAGATATATATGTACTATGTACACTAGATAAAGTAAAAAAAAAATACAGATTTTTGCAAGAATAGGCTGAAGTTTATACTGTCCTAGAATAAGTACAACCTAAAATATGTTTATCCTTATTAATAAAAAATCAAATTCTCAAAATTTACTGCTATCTTGTATTCTATATTTGTTCTATTGACGCCAGAATTATGTTTTTTTATAATAGGTACAGTGGAAATTGTTTAAGCTCACATTAGAAAGCAAAACATTGTTGTTACTAAGTTAGCACTAAAAAACTTGGAAAGTCACTCCCATGGTGGCACTTATAACAAATAGGGTACAGTGAAGTGAAGAAAAATCATTGGGATAGCTTCCAATCCTCAGTATGGATATTGCAGATAGCATGTTATACGTTTAAGTTTACACGGGATGATATTAAACTTGTTAAAGTAAAATACAGAAAAAACACCTTTTAAGCTCGCCCGCAAAGGGGCGTGCCGGTTGTATTATCGGTATTATATTTCTTAAAAATATATATGTCATTTGCCACCACTAACTCAGGCATTCTTGTATTAAAAAAATTTAAAGCCCATTTTTGAGAGATTATGATACGATTTAAAATATAGCAAAATAATAATTGAAAATCTAAAAAATTTGGCCAACTTCTTATTTGTTGGCCTCTTCCGAAGCTACTGTAATATATTCTATAAATATCAATTTATTTTCTTATACATATTTAAAAGCTAAAAAATTGATATTTTTGCAGAAGTTATAGCTGCTTAAAAATTACCTCCCACATAATTTATTGTGTATCTCCTATCCTATACATCATATTCAATGCATGAGTTCAAAGGACATCCCAATATATTGTTAAAAAATACGCCATCAAACAACCTATAGAAAACTGAACCATTAGGTAGCTTAACTACATTTCTATCAACATTTTCATCTTTCGCGTTATGCGGCTTTTCATTAAAATGCAATATGATCGAAACAAATCTTTTGAATAACACAAGTTTTTTATTATATGTTGAAGTAAATACAAAAACTGTCAAAGTGCATACAAAACGGCCTTATAACTCGAAAACATGAATTGTAGAGAGTGAGTTTTTATTCAACATATAATAGATATGTTATAAGTTAAGGCTATATGTGTCATAAGAGGAATGAATCTTAAATCTACTCCTTAATGCTTCGCATAAAAATATATATCAAAAAATACTTACTCGTACGATTTTGCGAAGGCATGTAACTCATCTTGGTGATTTAGGCGATTTACACCACACCTGAAAATAACAAAAAAAAATTTTTTCATAAAAGATTTTATTTTAGAGCGTTGAAATATTAGTTATTGTAACTATGTAGTTACATAAAATAAATAAAAATTTATTTACACCAGACAACTCTTTAAGATAAATTCTTATAGTAGGAACTAAAAAAAAGTCAATGATGCTCGCCTTTATTTAAACCATATCAAAAAGCATAATTTTATGTTTACGTAACACCACTTAAGTACCTTATGTGTGGTACAGAATTTAGGTATTTATGATACCAACAACATCCAATATAAGAATGTAACGATTTTGGAAAATTTCGAAATTTTTAAAAATCGATTTCTATCTAAATCGTTATGAATAAATGTATAGTTTTGCGACAAATATTCGTTTCAACCAAAGCATGATTTCATAATTATTACCAAATATATGAGTAATACATAGAATTTTTCAGACATAATTTGGTAATTATTACCACATATATTATTAATCTAATAATATTATTCAATTTTTTGGAATATGTGGCATGTTAACTAAATTAACAACTTATTAACTACTTATTTCGTTAAAATGTTTTCTCAGTGTAGGCTGATTTTTAATTTGTAAGTCTATCGTAAAAACATTTTTTATGCGAAAACGGGACTAAATCGCAATTGTTATTATTTTCAGAATAAAGGAAAACTAGTGAAGGTTTTATCTTTGTGCGTCTGTCAGCGTGAGGAGTGATCCGATAAAGATATTGTATAGATTTTTAGAACAGGTTTACTTTAGCTGACATTCTCCAATTTTTTTTTTTTAGGGGTAAAAGGGGGTCAAAAATAAATAAAAATTATACAAAAAAAAACGGGCCGCTCGAATCTAGTTTCGAAGATATAGCCATCGGAAGTTGCGGATATAGCTTTTGTAAAAATGATCATAAGTTGGGAACCCCTGCATGGATATCAAAAATGTTGTCATAAGAAAGATAATTTAATGGCCGTCAGTAATGGTGAGTAAAGTTTTGAAATTTAACCTATAATTTTGGAGATATGACGACTTTTCTGAAATCTGGACCAACTTTTTTTTAAAACAACCTTTTTTTTCCCTAAAAATGTCTTAATGACCCATGAGTTTTTTTAGCATATTAAGAGAGCCTGGTTCGTTCCCATTAAAATGGTATATAGTTCGTTGTAAATTTTTTATTATTTACCCCTTTTTTTACCGGAAAACAAAAAATATCATTCAATGAATTCTTATGGAAAGTATGTATTTGTGGACAAAAACAATAAAAATCCAATAACAACAACTACAACAACAACTATTATTATTATCTCCATTATTGAAGGCCATTAAATTATCTTTCTTATGACACCAAAATTTTTGATATCCATGCAGGGGTTCCCAACTTATGATCATTTTTACAAAAGCTATATCCGGAACTTCCGATGGCTATATCTTCGAAACTAGATCCGAGCGGCCCGTTTTTTTTCATAATTTTTATTTATTTTTGACCCCCTTTTACCCCTAAGAAAAGAAAATAAATTGGAGAATGTCAGCTAAAGTAAACTTAAGCCAGATTTTTTTCCATACCCGCAAGGAAAGTTATTTACACATCAAAAAAAAAAATTAGGCGGTGAAAAAATTATAAAGAGCTTGGCAAGCCATAGTTCTTCTACATCGAGAGAAGTTGGCTTTTAGTTGGATGAACATCCGGACACCGGATATGTCAGCCATAGTGCTTTTGTTTTATTCTTAAATAATTTTATTTACTGCTCAATTCCATTTTTACATGGAAAGTTTTTTATCACCGCTCAAATGTGTATTATCTTCTTCACTCAAACTAATTTTTCATTGCTCAAAGAAAGTTTTTTCACTGGCCAAAGAAAACAAACTTTTTAATCGCTAATGAAACACCGAACAATTAATTATTCGGCGTTCAAAATATTCTTGCCACTCCACAATTAGTTTAGCACCGCTCAATTAAGCAGTTACCGTTTTGTTTTCAGTAGATCTTAAAAGCAAAAGACATCGGAGTATTAGTCATATTTATACATTTCCGTTTTACTGTGCCAATAAAACAATTTCCATTTTTCACCTCAACACTTCATTCACAGGTTTTGTTTTGTTGTTTATGCTTTTATATGCAAGAATTGCATTTTTAAGGTATGTATTTCAAATATCTTCTTAATTTTTAATATTTACCTTGATAAAACAGAATGTTTGTTATTTTATATGTGAAACTGTTAAAATGCCTTTACAATAAGCCTTTTACATCACTGTATTATATATGAAAATGTATACATGTACATATGTATATATTACAAATTTCTGTTGTAATAATCTATATTAAATCTGCTACTTAAAATGTTAATTGAACCGGCCATACCACAACGAACCAATAACTCAAATAGACTGAAAACAGTAGAGTAATAAAATAAATTCAGCGCTCTGTAAAAAAGCATAAAGCAGACGCAGAAGCCAGAGAAACAGAGTTTATTGATCCTCTCTTTGAATATGGTATGGAATTACAAATTCGCTGTGCAACACTTTACCATGTAGTTAGATTGCCTCGTTGACGCACATACTCAAATGAGTTCGCATATTTTCATTTGCTCTCTATCAATTGGGAAGACTTCAATAAGCTATTTTTTGAGTATTTTTTTTTTTTAAGAGAGCCACTGAGCTCTGTTTTTTTTTTTGTTTTGTGTTATGCGGATGTTTTGTTGTTATTTTATCTTTCTTTTCCCAACAAGGGATATGACTTTTTACATTTCACTTTAAAATTTTAAATTATATACTTCTACCTTTTGAGCGTGTATAATAAAATATATTGCACTTTTTCTTAAACGTTGTTGGGTATGAAAACAGAATGAATAGATGAGGACGTAGCGGATTTCGGCAGGTAGTATTCGTGATAAATTTTACAAAAATCCTGATTAAATACATACTTCCCTTACTTTGAACCTTGTTCAACGGGTGAACCACATTCGCGAAATTATCTTGATCAACAAAACAAGAGTACTCACTTTTCTACTTCTATATACATATGTAAGAATAATTAGGTCTCTAAAATGACGAATTTTGCAAAAAAGAATACACTTTAGGTTTTTTTTTAAATATCGTGAGAAAAAGAGTACTCGTGCTCCTGCATTGTTTTTTGTATTTTTTAAAAAAACTCGCTCATTTATTTTGCGAATTTGTTATTCTAAATATTGCAAGAAAAAAATATTTATTTTTATTATTAAATCCAGAAACTTGTTTACAACCACTCATTCGTTCACCGTTGTAATAGCGAAATTGACGAAATTGCGCCTTATTCCGGGTTCGACTCCGATACATTTTCCTCTGAGGAATTGATAAAAAATTCATAAAAAATACTGTGCTTACACTGGTCTTAAAATCTTGTGCAATTTGATCTTTTAAATTTCTTTCTGGTTTACTAAAAAATGCATCAGTTCCCTGCAGAAGGGCACAAAGATAAAATATCGATGTTCTTTTGTTATGTGAAGTGCAAATAGGAGGAAGACTGAAAACGTGAGATGAAAGAGGAAACTAGAAAACCAGCTCCTTCAGTATTAAAATGGGCCCACAAGATACGTGGAGGAAACAAATTCAGTCTAGTCTCTTTCTTCATCCATAAAATTCCTTGAGTATATTAAATTCTTTTGTCTTCAATAGATTGGATTTCTGAATTTTATTAAAACAAACTAGCTGATGTTAGAAGCTAAAGATTTCTTTTCCGTGAACAAATAAGTAATTTTTTTGAGAAATATTTATTGAAATATATGGAGACATTCGGTTCGATTAAGGAATAATTTCTAAAAAAAAAATGTGTACATATAATTTTTTGCATTTTCAAGTAAGCCACATTGGGCTACTTTTGTTTATCTTGTTTATATCTAGCTTTGTTCGGTTTTCGAACTGTCCAATGTATGGATATGACGTTAAGTTATTTAGGATTATTGAATCACAGATTTAGTGTGATACGAACGGGTCGTCATTCTATCAGCAACTCTCTCCTTTATTTATTTAACTAATTAAGTTAAACAATACAACAATAACTTCAATGTAAATATTTTAAGTGATATTCTAGATCCTACGTTCAAATCATTCAATGAAAAAAATACAATTATAGTAGTACATCAAAATGCAAGAAGTCTGCGGCAAAGTTTTGATACATTAATCTGTGAACTTAACGCTTTCAATAGGTTACCCGATTTTATTTTCGTTTCAGAAATTTGGATATACACTTATGAAGTTAATGATTTCTGTATACCTTGTTATAATTTTTATGCTTTTCCAAACGATAGCTACTCTGCAGGTGGTGTGGGAGTTTTTGTGAAAAATTCTTTTAACTGTTTATCTTTTAAATGTAATTTTAATAGTGCTGATGGAATTAAAATAACATTTGAACTGGGCAATGAATTATTTACTTTCGTGTGTTTTTATAGACTGCACGCTACGTCAATTGGTTGTTTTATAGAAGAGCTGGAAGCTTTCCTCACAAATGAAAGGTCAAAAAATTTGTTTTTAGTTGGTGATTTAAACTTAGATTTATTAGGAAATAATGATGCTGTTGATATGTACTTAACCCTGCTTGCCGAACATGGCTTGCACTCTTTTTTAAATGTAGCAACCAGGCCAATATCTTCTACATGCCTTGATCATGTTATAGGCAGACTGAAAGTATTGATTTACTTCAAAATTGTCTAAACTTTGACTTAAATATTAGTGACCATTCTATGACGGATTTTGTTCTTAAAATCGAACAAACAATAAGGTCAACGCGTCATTCACCTCTAATGTATAAAAAGATTAACTATGATAACCTGAATTCGAGTCTTCTTTATGAAAACTGGACCGAAGTTTATAACTGTGCGAATATATCTATTGCATACACATTATTTACAGAAAAATTAAAATATCACTTTAGTATGGCTTCTCACGAAAAACACAACCATAGATCTCATGATTTGCCAATAAAACCTTGGATGACTAGTGCACTAATGAATAAAGTTCTACTGAAACACAAATTAAGGAAAAAATGTATTAAACACCCAAGAAATGTCCAGCTTAAAAAACGTTATGAGAAAATTGCAGCGGAAGTTAAACGTGAAATCCCTTTGGTCCGTGAAAATTATTTTCGCTCAGAGTTTTCGAACTGTCAAGGCGACATTAAAAAAGAGTGGCAAGTAATAAATGGTATAATTAATAAACGAGTAAAATGCAACGATCCTATAAGTTTAAATATAAATAATGTCTTATGCCACGATAACTCTGTTATCGCAAATGAATTCAACGATTACTTTTCTTCTATTGCAACTTCATTTAACTCTAATTTTACGCCCTGTACTTGTAATATTATTGAAAAAGATACTTATCAACCTAATTCCTTCTTCTTTGAGAATGTAACTGCTATGGAGGTAGTACAAATTATCCTTTCATTAAATAATTCAAATGCCTGTGGAATGGATGAAATAACAAATAAATCATTGAAGAAAATTGCATATAATATTTCCGATGTACTTGCTCATTTATTCAATTTAAGTGTTCACTGTGGCGTGTTCCCAAAAGAACTAAAAAGTGCAATAGTTACTCCCCTTTTTAAGCAACTGAATCGAAAAGATATTCAAAATTATAGGCCTATATCTCTTCTTCCCACTATTGCAAAAGTTTTCGAAAAAGCGATTAAAAAGAGAATAGTTAGTTTTTTAAATAAAACAAATTTTTTAAGCTCTAGCCAATATGGTTTCCAGAAAGGAATTTCAACCGAGGATGCTCTGCTATCGTTCAGTTCTATGCTTCATAAAAATTTAGATAAGAAAATGCAGTGTGCCAGCCTCTTTGTTGATATTACAAAAGCGTTCGATATGGTTGACCATTCGATCCTTCTGGACAAGCTTAATAGAATTGGATTTAGAGGGCACTTTCACTACTGGCTAGCCTCCTATCTTGAAAACCGAACCCAAGTCGTCAAAAGTGAAAACACCTTTAGCAACCCTACTGCACTTAAACTTGGAGTTCCACAGGGATCAGTCCTTGGGCCGGTTCTGTTCCTCATTTATATAAATTCGGTTTTTGCACAAAAATTCAGAGGAAGTATAACAGCGTTTGCTGATGATCTCGGTATCGCTTATGGAACTAATACTTCTCATGATTTAGCCTCAGACATAAATCATGATCTGGATAAATTAAGAAGGTGGTTTGCTGTTCACAAATTAATTATTAGTAATAAAACTCGACTAATGTATATCAATTTGACGTCTCGAAATTCCCCAGATACTCTTTTTAAGTACCATGACTGCAATTGTAAAAAATTCAAACTATGTAGCTGTGTCTCCCCTACTTACGATTTAAATGAGACATGCAACAACCGGTGTTTTGAAATTGAAGCTTTAGATAAATTTAAATATCTGGGAATCCTAATTGACAACAAGTTAAGTTGGCGTCAGCACTTAGATTCGCTCATAGTATATTGTCGACATGTAATTAGAAATTTTTACAAACTTCAACATCTATGCTCGCAAAGTCTACTCAAAATGATTTATTTTGGTCTTTTCCACTCAAAATTGGTTTACGGCATTTCCTGCTGGGGTGGTGCGTATGTAAGCAAAATCAAACCTTTATTGGTTTTACAAAAATGTGCAATTAGAAAAATATGCGGTAAAAGTCGAACAACTCCATCGTTTAATTTATTCAAAGCCTTAAACATTTTACCTTTACGTCATTTATATTATTTTGAAGTCTTGAAAAAGTTTCGTGTAAACAACTTGAGTTCAAACAGCATGATTAGTTCTCAATATCATTTAAGAAATACTAGTAATGTAATCGTCCCCCAGTTCCGCACCACAAATTACAGAAATTCTTTTTCTATATTATCTTATAGATTATTTAATAAATTCCCCTCCACAGTAAAAGCATTGGAATCCTTACGGAAATTTTTAGCGTACATTAAATTTTGGCTCTTGACCTTCAACTATGATGAAATTGAAACCTTGCTACAAGCTTCTTGATAAAATTATTTTTGAAACATGTATTTGTCTGATTTTTTTAATTAAATATTTATACCAATATAATTAATTGTCAGATTTATATTTATATTCTTATTTTTTATATTTAATTACCATATTTTGTAACTTTTTTTTTTTTTTTTCTATATCAACTTGAGCTCGAGCTTTAGCTTTTTATCTTATTAATCATTAATCTAACTAAGTATATTATAAATTATAGTTGGCAAATGATACAGTACTTTGATACTAAATTTGTCTCTACCTTTTCTCCCTTAAATCAAAATTTCATTGCAAATTATAAATTATGGATACCAAATTATTATATATGAATGTTATGGAGAAATGAGAATAAATAAATAATAAAATAAAGTCTATGAGCATATACATTTTTACAGACGAGAATTGGTGGTAGTCATGGTATCAAAATTGAAGTAATATTGGACAAAAAACTAACTTTATATACAATTTTCATCTCAATAGATCGGCCTTGGAATATAGTTGAGTTGTTTGGCGCTTTTTAAAAAAGATGATCAAAAATTAAGAAACATGGTCATGACGCGAAAACTATGACACAAATTTCAAAAATCTATGTACCAATATCATAGTTTCCTTATCGAAAATTTTAAATCGCTTTGCGCTCGCTGCGCATATTCTTTTGAAAGTCTGAATTAAAAATTCTTTTTTTACACGACTAAAGTTATGTCTGTAGCGTTTAAAAGGAAACACTTGTTTGCAATGACGTGACAATGTTAAAAGAAGCGCTATTGAAAGTGATAACAGAGCGTTTTAATCCTAATTATGGAGCCCGTTTTTATAATGTTACGCTTTAACGTTTGAGAGAAAAGTGCTGATTGCTTGATATGATAATGTTAAAAAACGTTTTGACATTGAGCTTCCGTGTCATTTTGAAAACATTTAAAACTACTTGAGGGTTCTTCCGGTAGGGTTATTAAGTCATCATTCGTAAGACACACACATACACAATTTGGAAATCGATCAAGGGTACTCAACTTATAAGGATTTTTACAGTACGAAAAGTCGCAACTTCCAGTGTTTAAAAAAAAGCAGAGCTCCTTAAGTAAACTTATAGCAAATGTTGAAAATTGCTCAACCAAGTAAGTCGAATTATGAATTGAAAATTGTGACTTTTCCATGTACACTTACTGCAATTTAAGTTTAATCTTAAAACTGAAAAACATGGTAATCATAAAGACTCATTACACCCAAAATCTAAAATTTTCTTTCCATACTTAAATACACAAAATGAAAATATTAAATTACTGCCAACTGCACTGCGTCAGCCAATATTAGCAGGCTGGTTGCATCCAAACGACGAAAAACATGAGAATGACAGAGACCAAGTTAATTAAAGCACCAAAATATACACAAAATTATCACAAATACAACAAAGCCCAAAACGCAAGACTTCGTTGTTCACCACACCCCGTCTTTTGTACAAAGAAAATAGTACATGAACTTTTCATAAAAATTTTACTACTTTGAGCAATATTTTTATTAAATCTTCAGTTACTTACCACGTAATACTAATTTTTTTCCACTTTTATTCAAATAATAATTATATAAATTCAACTTTCTTCCACAAAATATGTATTTTACAATTTCTTAGACTTCGCGACAACAATGGCGACCGATAGATTACAGAAATTCAGACGATCAAATGATTTATTAAAGTTTTGACAAACATTCGATATAGTGAACGCTGAACAAATTTTGTTGAACGCTTTTTGATAATGGTGATTTTTTTTTATGTTATCTAAACGCAGCGTCAACTTATAACGCCGACTCTATAGCTTGCTGCTATTCAGGAAATTACATGTCACGGTACGTTGACATCATGGTTTTCATTGCTTTGTTAATGAAGGGGTTAGCTATATTATTATAGACCTAAGTCAAGTTTAGTGGCAATCGACTATTTTTTCTCCAAAACTACTTCAGTGGTTTTAAGTTCAATATAAAAACATGTATTTGTATCTAGTTCCGGAGATTTATACGCTATTCACTTACACAGAATTTGAGCACCGGCTTAAGACATAGGAGTAGTATTTATTTTAGTTGTGTCGATGCAAAATTGGTCAGCGTTGTAGTTCGGTATTTCTACGTCGGTGTAGTGGGTCGATGCTCAAGTTCACTGTCATGTGAATAGGGACTTGTTCGTCAGTGTTCAAGCGTCAAAGCTGCTTACATTAAAATTTAAGTAACATAATATTTTAACATAATTTTATATTTTGAAAGATAAATATATAAGAAAACATCTATTAATTATCATTAATTTTAGACTACGTAGTAGCAGACAATTTTTTTGTTTGTGCTGCCAACTATGTATGACATTTGAACACAGACGTTTGTGAGTGTAAGTGCCTGAATAGCAGCAAACTCATAAGTCGGCGTTATAAGTCGACGCAGCGTGTAAGCAACATAATACCCATTGGAAATTGCTAAAGTAGCTTTTATAAACAGCTATAGAAAATTGAGGGCTCCTGATACGATTTTCCCAAAATTGGTGTCACATGACGTCACTCAATGATTCTCAGTTTATTTTTTTTGATTGCTGTCTCAATTTCTATTATCAAATTTTTTACTAACCCCTGGGCTAATACAATTATACTTCAAGTCAGCAACTGACGCGTTGAACAGAATCGGAACGGGATCGGGAACGATTACGAGCTGTTAAGAAAAACTCATTATGCTTAAACCATTGAACTTGATGATATGAAATGGAGCAAAGTTGTGGCAGACGACTGGAAACCTGCCGATAGGTAGCCGTCGATTTAGATTTAATTTTAGGCTCGGTTACACTAGCGTTTTTCAATGCGCGTTTCAGCATAATACAAGACTATGTACAATGAGAGATATATGATGGTGTGTCTTTGGTGTGATTTTTTTTCACGCGCGTTAGCGTTAGAACTCGACGCTACGTGTAAGCAATATAATTTTTTTTTACGTTTGAAAAGCCAATGGAAACAAAATGACAGCTGAACTCTCCGTCGTTCTTCGCAATTGCCTAACTGCAACAATTTTTTTGACAGCGGGTAATCGTCGATTTCCCGTCCACGCCCGTTGTCTGTTTAATGCATTAATATCAGCAATGTTGCAAAGTTTCGTATACAATGCCCATGTTTCGCAGTGCTGCGATGTATTAATACGGTTAGTCAACATTTACATGAGGAAACTCCTGAGAAAGTTATCCTGTTTGTTGGTAAGAAGGGAAAAACGAAAGGGTGGTGTACAGAGTTCGTCGTACTCGCAAATTCCCTTTCGTTAGCTGATATTATGCTTTACATTTGTTGTGGCGGGAAAATCTAGTTTTTGTGTGTAAACGCAAAACAAATTCATAAGAGAATAGACAAGAATTTGTCTGACCGAATTTCCTCGTGTAAACGTTGACTTAATAAACAAATACATTGTGTATAGTCGCTCAGAAAGTTAGCCTTTCATATATGTTATCGGCCCATTGAATTTCATAATCCATTCGTCAAATTTTGACAGTTTCAGTTTTTTTCGTATTTAAGATTAATAAATAATTTTTTATCGCACAGAACTGTACGGAGAATTTTCTTTTTTGTTATACTTTTTCAATTGAGCCTTGGCATCTCAGAAAACTTAATGACACTCAAAATCCGTTTTGAGTACTTAAACACCGATTTTAGATATTCCTCACAGCTATGAATTGAAAATTTTGATATTCGTGAATATGAATTGAAAATTTTGGTATTCGTGTTATAACATAATACAAATTTTTTTAGGAAACAAGAAAGCTAAAAATTTGCAAGGCATTTTGTGTCCGAGTTTTCTTTGCAACCAGTGATAACGAGCACGTTTGGGGTAAAGATATTTGTTTTATTTTTAAGTATTTTCTGTTCACCTAATTTTTGGGATATCAAAATTTAATGACAAAATGACTGATTTATTATGCAAACTGCATTTAAATTAACAATCAATTTGAAGAAGTAAACAAATGAAATATGAGCCAAGTTCTTAAATGTCTATGTCTTCAAGGTGTTGATATAGTGTAATTTTTTTTCAAATACACCTTAAATAGGTTTTATTTAGTTTGTACTGTAAATAACTTCAGATTCATTCTATTGTGAAATATTTTCAATATTATTATAAGATTGATGAACGCTATTATGCTCAGCGTCACCAGCACTAAAGCTACGCTGAATTCGGTACGATGATGTTCTCCGGGTTGTACGTTCATTTTGCAAAAAATTTAACAAAGCAGTCTTATGCCGATTAACACCACCATATAAATCGTAAATTTGAGTAAATCCAAAATAAATGGCAACAAAAATCACGATGAAAAATAATAAAACCATTACTACAATACAAAGGCAGCCAAAAATTAGCATCGAGACAATTGTGAGCAACGTTCCTAGTCGAAATAAAAAAAAAACAGTTTAAAATAAATTACAATTTTTTACTTTAACGCACATATGGCTTACCTTCTAGTACTAAAAATCCTGTAAAAGTCATTAAAATTGTGGATATACCGAAACCCAAAAATATTAAAAAAGGCAGCATAAATGTAACACTTGCTGCCATCAGACAAAGTGCTACATGAGGATTCCGTACACACCATTGTGCAATTTTGTCGAACAGTTGATATCCTCCTAACTCAATCATTATATAGTTGAAAATTTGTTTGATTTGTTGCCCTATAAATAAAAAGCAAAATATGTAAAACTAAAATAAAAATTTTAGAATTTTGTAATGGCTTATGCTGTTTTGTGACAAAGGTTATATAATACATGTATATATGTATTATGAAGAAAAATGTTAACATAAAAAAATCTATTCCCGCATTTAATCTTAGGACTTCCATAATATTTTAACCAAAAATATTTACTTTAGTGTTAAGCACTTACAAGCAGGGCCCGATCTACAAGGGTGTGAATGGTGCAAGAAATATGCTTTTAAAAATTTTTTCGAATAGCATGGGCAAAGGTTACAACGACCGCGACGGTGTAACATTCTCAAGAAATTGAACGCTAAATTAAAAGATATTATAAATATTGTCGTTGCGACTTGATATATGTACACATATGTATGCAAGTAAGTTTACAGGGCATGGTTCTTGAAATTTTTTTTTTCAATGTATGGAGAAGAAAAGTATAGGCATCCAGCAGATTTTGGTGAGCGATAGAATTCTAGACATGAACCCGAAAAGTGAAATTAATATTCATTATACTAACTTTATGTGTATGACCACAAATTCGATTTTTTGATTGCACTATTTAAGCCCGCTACATATCCGTGATATTTTGTTAGAATGGCTTAAGTAAGTCTGTGATCACTTCACATACAGCGTTAGCCTTGTGTATAGGCAATATGATTGCAGACCGACTTAGACAAAATCTCACAGGTATATACATATGCATGTTTCTTCTACTCACCAAACCGTTTTTTGATATCCTTATCGGTTTAAATGTGGAATCGTGCTTTATTGATAAATCTTATTTTAGGAAAAAACAGCATCGCATTGAGATGAAAAAAAAATCATGGAAAAAAAATCAGTTATGTGCATATAAATAGAAAAAACTATATCCAGTTAATGGTAGCCGGTTTGAAAACTTTTTTTTCATGAATAAATTCAAAATTGTATCATGAAAATGATGACAAATAGAAAAAATCAGTCACGGTTTTTGTTTTCTGTAAAATTGTACAAAAGCATACATATGTATATGTACATAACTGTTTTTCTAGGCACATGTGTTTTGGATTTTGCTTTGTTTTACTTACAGAGTTTCTCTGCTGCTGTAATCAGCAAACGCAAATCCGCATTGTTTTGTGGTGATGGCCGTTGCGACCCTCTGTTAAAATGCTCTCCACGCTCGTTATGCTCAAATGTTTCTGTATCACTGTCACTGGAAGCTGCTGATGCAGAGTTTTCATCTTCTGCTCTTTGCGCAACTCTTGGACCAATTTTGGTCTTAAATTTTGGCCAATACATATCAATAAATTGCTTTTTTAAAAAATAAAGATTAGCAACGTTCCCATAAAATAATGCATTAGTTCAATTTGCGGGCCTTAGTCCGAAAAGTAAAGAATCTATACAAAAAGTTTTTTTGGACTAAATCTAACTAAATCCTACAAATTGGACTTATACATTATTGTACGGGAACGCAGCTATAATGTTTTTGCTTACCATTTTCCAATACTTTCTGTTGTCTTTTTCCGGAGTGCTGATTAAATTTTAAATAGTGAAATTGTTTGTAAACAACATATTTCAAAAACAAATAGTAGACAAAAACAAAACATATTCTAAAAAGTGCATTACTTTACGGCCATACCTAAACAAGAGCGCTGGCGTAAATTTCTGTTAAAATACTTCACGTTAATAGGCAACCTACTGCATCCGTTTTTGAAAACAAAATTCAATATCAAATTTCGATGGAGCGTTATAAGGATAAGTTGACTGCTATCTATGAAAAATCAATTTTGTTCTAGAGTATCGTATTTTCGGTATAAAGCAGCGCGGAAAATCGAAATTAAAAATAACACCACACCAACGCGTTTGTTTAGATTATGCACTTGGGCTTACAATCCACACTTCGTTGTCAATTCACTGCTGCCAAAAAGAAAAATAAAGCCACGTCCACATTAATAGAAATTTTTGAAGTCAAACAAACATTTGTAAGTCAACGTTTACACGAGCAAATTCGGTCTGAGAAATTTCAAAGCAATTACTGCGTCAACCCGCCAACACAAACGTAAATTCAAAGCATAATATCAGCTAAAGAATAGAACGAAAGGGATTTCTAACTACAAACATATACATCTATCGATATTTGACAAAACAACCTCTTTCGATCTACGGTAATAATTCAATATACTCGTAGCGTAAGACTAGCGTTGAAGCAAATATTAGTTTATGCTGCATTGAATTACTACCGTAGATAGAAAGAAGTTGTTTTGTCAAATGTTTACATATATGATACTTTTAATTTATATCGGTAGGAACGTAAGTTACTTTCTGGCACGTTTACGGCTTTCATTATTATGAGTTGGTATGTTTTACTGTTTTTGGGATGCACTCGTTTTTTAGAAAGAATGAAGAAAATCGAGCAAATGCTCCGGTTGAAGCGTTAGCATATTTCACATTTTGTTCTCCAAGTTTCTGGAAAACTTTTATCAAGTTCAAAAAAATTTTCCGAAACTGATTATTATTCACCTAACCCATCGATGTTCGCTCAATAAAATCTTATTTAAAATGTAAAACTTGCACCAGGCTTGACGGCCAGGGTTCACACAAGTTGTACGGATGGACAAGCCAGCAGAAAAATCAAAGTAACTAAAATCCATCCAACATGAGTGTCAAGCGGCTGTTTATAGAGTTCACTTGATCAAGCATGGGTGTTTGCCAAGACATGTTGGACGGCATGAAGAATCATGTGGACTCCCTTCAAAAATAGAACAATTTCTATATCAGCATCACGGCAGCAAACCGCAAGGTTTGCTATTTGTCTCTTTCTCACCCCTATTTTTTTCCATAGTCTTGCTGACAGATTTTGCTGCTTTTTTAGTTTTCCTGCTGCTGTCCGAAGTCAACGTTTACACGAGCAAATTCAGTCGGAAAAATTCTTGTCTATTCTCTTTTGTGAATTTCTTTTGCGTTTACACACGGAAACTAGAATTTGTTTGTGCAAGAAAATTTCAAAGCAATTACTGCGTCAACCCGCCTCAACAAACGTAAATTCAAAGCATAATATCAGCTAAAGAATAGAACGAAAGGGATTTCGCGTGTACGACAAATTCTGTACACCACCCTTTCGTTTTTCCCTTCTTGCCTACAGACAGGGAAACTTTCTTTGAAGAGTTTCCTCGTGTAAACGCTGTCCAATTGTGCTTCAGCATAACTGCTATTCTTGAAAAAATAAATGCTAATTGCTGAACAAATTTGCATGAACAGCAGACGCAACAACTGTCAAAAGCTGTCAATCCGCGAATAGGAAGAAAAAGGAATTGAAAAATAATGAACGCATCACCAGCGGTTGGAGTGTGAATGCTAAAAAAAAGCAAAATCTACGTCGCTGAAAAGTTAATTTTTATTAACAATATTTGCAACTAAAGGATTTATTTGATAAATTTATGCTGCAGTGTTGCGTTCGTCAAAAGTGCAAAATTTGATAAAGTTCTGAAGGTAAAAAAAGTTGAAACGTTCGCTGAATCACTAAATTAAAAATGTAGAAGTATAAAAATTCAATGTTGTGGATTAGTCATAAGTGATTAAGAAAAAGTATGCTAACAAATGGGTTAGAAGCACAAGAATAAATAAATTTTGGAAGCAAAAATTTTGTTTAAGCGATGAGAATTATTTCTGTCTGTGACGTCCTGGTGATAGATATCAAAAGCATACGTATAAAATTTCTACATCAGCGTATATTTGGGTATTAGAGAAACACAACAATGCCAGAATTTTCTCAGAAATTTATTTTTTGTCCATCTGATACATTTAATCATGTGTGTTAATGCTTTTTTTATTTTAGGCTTTCCACTGACAACTTAACCGCTGCTATCATGTCAACTGGCAGCACCTTACAAAAAGCCATCGATTTGGTTACCAAAGCTACGGAGGAAGATCGCAACAAAAACTACGCAGAAGCGCTGCGCTTGTACGAGCATGGCGTTGAATATTTTTTGCATGCCATCAAATGTAAGTTCTTTGACATTGTTAAAAAGTTTTTGTTTTTAAACTTTAATTTATTCGATTTGATACTAGATGAGGCTCAAGGTGAAAAAGCTAAGGATTCGATACGCACCAAATGCTTGCAATATCTGGATCGGGCTGAAAAGTTGAAGGAATACTTAAAAAAGGGAAAGAAGAAACCTCTCAAGGAGGGTGACTCAAGTTCTAAGTGAGTATAAAGTAAAGTTAATGGAAGAATTTGTTAAAAAACATAAAAACCGCACTTATATTTTGCAGTTAGTTTTATCAATGCGTCTTCATTTTTGGCTGGTGTGTTTGTGAGGCTTCATAAAAACTTGAAGCTCAGTTTTGAATGTTAAAATTTTTGAAGAAAAATTTGTGATCTCGCAATAAAGTGAAATTGAGTTCTCGGGCCCTGAAAATTATGTAATTTGGGAGTGTCAAACCCTCTAAGATAACCCGCTAGCATTTGCTGTACTGTAGTTTTTAACAAATTTGCTGCAGGGGGCGTGTAAAGCCGCATTACTCCAGATCATTTATTAACTATTGCATAAATTATAAATTTTTTAAAATTGTGATATATATATTTGCCGATAGCCCTTTCCCTGCTATAGCTCGCAGATGAACCAAATTTTGGCTATCGGGTTATTCTAAAGTGAACTTTTTTTAACGCTACGGAGATAACAGTTGTTCGCCTAATAATCTTATTGAACTTTTCGCTTGTTACTTTACCAATTTTTTTCGTGCTTATTTCGCTTACATAAATAAATGTGCACCTTTATATTTCCCAATCATTGACAAATAAAATGTTACCGTAACAATAGGTTATTCTACAAGAAAAACATTTTCTCAACCTCATAACCTCAAATTTGACAATTTAAGAGAACAAACATTGATGCGCATGATTTACATAACTATGGTAGGCGTATCCTTTTTGGCATGTTCATATTTTTTTACTTTAAAATTCAACTTTAAGTTTTTTGTAAAACTAAATCCTCAATTTTAAACAGAGATGACAAGGATAAAAAAAGCGATAGTGATTCCGATGGCGAAGATCCTGAAAAAAAGAAACTACAAGCCAAGCTTGAGGGCGCCATTATTATTGAAAAGCCCAAAGTAAAGTGGTCTGATGTTGCTGGTTTGGATGCTGCCAAGGAGGCCCTGAAGGAAGCTGTAATTTTGCCTATTAAATTTCCTCATTTATTTACCGGCAAACGGATACCATGGAAAGGCATTTTACTTTTTGGCCCACCTGGTACTGGTAAGTCATATTTGGCCAAAGCCGTTGCCACCGAGGCAAACAATTCGACATTCTTTTCTGTATCCAGTTCGGATTTAATGTCCAAATGGTTGGGTGAATCAGAAAAACTGGTAAAGAATCTCTTCGAGTTGGCACGTCAGCATAAGCCATCAATTATATTCATTGATGAAATAGATTCTATGTGCTCAGCACGTTCTGACAATGAAAACGATAGTGTACGTCGCATTAAGACTGAGTTCTTGGTGCAAATGCAGGGTGTTGGCAATGATACTGATGGCATACTTGTTTTGGGGGCTACAAATATACCATGGGTTTTGGATTCTGCCATTAGAAGACGTTTTGAAAAGCGTATATACATTCCGCTACCGGAGGCACATGCACGTTTGATCATGTTTAAAATTCATTTGGGTAATACTGTTCACGTTTTAACCGAGCCTGATTTAAAGCAACTTGCCGAGAAGACGGAAGGGTAAGCAGAATTGTTTTTTTTTCTTCACCTGGTACATAAATTTCTGAGACTTTCGTTTTTCAGTTATTCAGGTGCTGATATTCAGATTGTTGTACGTGATGCGTTAATGGAACCAGTACGTAAAGTGCAGTCAGCTACACATTTTAAGGTGAGTTAAAGATAAATTTTGAATTTTGCATCTAAAAAGTTCTATTTATCTGGAAAACGTAGAAAATTACCGGCCCTTCGCCTACAAACAAAGATATTATTTGCGATGATTTACTGGTTCCATGCTCACCTGGTGAGAATGGTGCAATTGAAATGCCTTGGATGGATGTTCCCGGTGATAAACTTTATGAGCCACCAGTTACTATGGTATGAAATTTTTAAGCAAAAAATAAACGGTACAATTTACAATTTGTTATTTGTTCTAAAATGCTTCTTGCAGCGTGATATGTTAAAATCTCTTTCACGTACGAAACCAACTGTCAACGATGATGATTTAATAAAATTGCGCAAATTCACAGAAGATTTTGGACAAGAAGGCTAGATAATTACGTAACAATAAATCAGGGTTTTATAACGAAAGCGAACAATTTTACGAAAGCGTGTAAAGAATTTAAAATGTTGGCTAATTGATAAAATTACAAAAAAAAAAAATAATTACACATAAAAACCAGCCTAAAGAGCAAGCATTGATTTTTTAATTAATTTCTTGTAAATTTCAAAATAACAAAATAAATGTTGCTTTAATTTTATTCGTTATTTTGCAAATACTATAAAACATGTTTTCTGTCCATTGTCCATTCATTTTTGATGGATACTTTTTTGAAATTAAACATTTAAGTAACGCATTCTTAAAAACGCGTATTTTAAACGTTAAAACATTTTTGATAAGGAAAATAAAAATACAACTCCAACAATAGAATTGCAAACAGAGACGAAAATATGATTTTTTTTCAAATATTTTAGATTAATTTTATTTTTAATTAAGTTGACAAAGCTACCAGTAAATATGCAAAAAAGTAAAATTTATAAAACTATTTTTGTACTTCAATTTTGTGCGTATATTGTAAAAAAATTGCCTACTAACAAAGAACATTGAATTTATAAATATCAAAGTCTAATAGAAAGGAAAACCTTATGCTATAATTTGCTATATTTTCAAAGCTTTTAATAAAATTTATATAAAAGCATTTTATTGTTTTCCTAGATTTCATTCAGAATATCTGCGTCATGTTCTGGATACTATCTATTCAAATCAAATTTTACTGTGTAGTTTAATTAATGTACAAGTAAATGAAAAATAAAGATGCATTAATTAAGAATTCAATTTAGTCCACTTTGTACTTTTTATTTCTTTAAAGGAGTCGTTTATATTTTTGTATAAATATTGGCGTTAATTAGGGACAGGGAGGGCAGGACGTTTGTCGGATCCGCTAGTATACTATGTTTTTTATTTATATCATTAGAGCATGTGACGTGATGCGTAAGAATCATAACTTTGGGAACCAAAATTCTCTAAGAAGAACAGTCATCAAATTATCTCTAATACTTTACTTTAAAAAAGAGTATCAGATTTGGATGCAGCGACTCAAAATTCATACAAAATAAAATTTGCTTCGAGAAAATAGTGAGTTTTTTTCTTTAAAGTTTTGTTCCATGATCATGTATTCGTTCGGGTATTTAGGAGGCTAAAAGATAGTCGCTTCTTTAACCATCATGGACACGAAATATAGGTTTTTCTTTGCATACTTTTATATTTTTCTCTTCAGAAGTTAATGGGGTCAATCTGGAACAAGCTGAAAGTATTTGCACAAAAATCCATTTAGCGTACCAAGCGAAAAAAGATAAAATAGTTTGGAATAGTTCAAATTTTGGTTAAAAGCTCGTCAAATCATAAACTTCCGAATTACTACTAATACCACATTTATCCTGTAAACCTGTTGGAAGAGCAGGGCTTGATTAAAAATTCTAAAGATTTTGATTAATGATCTTATTTTTGTCTAAAGACAGATTCTTGTTTAAAATAGCAAAGTCGTTAAGAAATCAAATTTGACTTCATCAACATAAAATATTTATTGCCATTGACACACAGAAGATATTGAACTGTTAGCTCAATTAGATAACAATTATAAAATATTTATTGTTCTTTTTTTAAATAAAAATTTCTATGAAATATTTTCTAAAATAAATATTTAATCATCTTCATCTATATTAAAAGGCACTTGAAGCATCGGTTTTTTGATATCATACAAGTTAATCATATCCTAAAAATACAGGTTAAATTTATATATCTATAATTTTATATCGGAAAAATCTATTGATTTACCTTGCAAATTTCTGTGTTAAGCGAGCAAATTGATTGTGATGTTGTTGGACTCTGAGCAGCACGTTCCTGTTTACTTGTTAGTCGTACATGTGGATAGCCATCGTCGCCAGTTTGTATAGCAATTCTATTTTCTTTTGCAAGAAATGCTAATTGAAAGGCATTTTCTACGGTCCTCATGAAATTATCAGGATTTATAATAAGCTGATAATATGGTAAAGGTTTTTCAGAATTATTCAAAAAAATTACTGCCAACTGTTCATATATAATCTGAAGTTTTGCAGCACCCATATCTTTTCGTTTCATTTGATCAACAGTTTCTGGCTTTTTCACTTCTGCCTAAAAATAAAGATATACAACCTAAATTGTTTTTAAAACACCTTATAAAACAACCTGGCCCTTGAGGCCTGGGCCGTCTGCCCCCTCTAGGTGCTGACAATAAGAACAATATCTCATGGTTTTTCATATTTTTTACTTACAACTTTGGTTCGTTTGCGTTTTAGTCGCTCCTTGATCGTATATTCAGTTTGCTGTGTATCAATGGCGCCTAACATGGTAGATTTTGCGCGTACAACATGCGCAATTTTACATGCTCTACGAGTTATTTTGTGCCAATCACATATGAAGTTATTTTCTACGATACGATTCTGAAATTCATAAACGTTTTAAATTAAATAATTTATCTTTTTTTCTCTATTGTGGCTTTGTAATTTGTTGACCACCTTAAATTTTTTGCAGCAAAACTAAGGCTACAATCAGAGAACTATCGACTGTCTTACTGTGCAAGTGTTAGTCTTTAAAATCACTGGATGAAACCTATTATGCCAGCTGAATAAAGATATTCAAGGTTCTAGATTATAAAATCTGATTCACGTTAATATATATTGAAACCTTCAAATATCTCGGAAACATGGGCCATTTTAATGCGCACTACCACAATTTGTGCTTAAGGCATAGGTAGATTAGGGTGATTCAAGTTAATATTTCTGTTTCAAACAGGTTTAATAGTTGCAGGTACTTGAGAAAAAAATAAAAGAGGAGTGCTCATAATAACTGGTGGCTCAACGAGCTGCTTTTTAGTTTTCCATACGATTTATATGGGTGTTATTTGAGTTTCATCTTTATAACGTAAGAGAAAAATCTTACTCGTTCGTGACCAAGCCCATTGGAAAAAGCATACAATTTTTTACACAAAAAAATAAAAAAAAAATTTCTCAATGCTCCAAATATTTCTCAGAAAGCTAATAAACTGACGATATATCTACACGAAAAAAATCAATATACTCTTTTTTATGAAAAATTTTATGGTCTTTACTATGGGCCTGCTAATTTAAGATTTTTCTTTCACGAGATATAGACGAAACTGTCTAATAAGGCATTCTTTCCAATATAAAAATCCTATTGAAAACTAAGAAGCTTGATGAGCCACCAGGAAATACTAATATCATGAGCTCTCCTCGCACCAGAACTTTTCTTTCATGTACCTGCAACTATTAAACCTGTTTGAAGCAAATACAAAAAAAAAGTGAGTCCTCTTAACGTACGTAGATATGTACGTATATAATTTAAGTACATATTAAATAATATGCTTACAATAGCATTTTGGTACATTTTATCACTGTACTTGGAAGTTTGTATCACCACTTTTCCGACCAACTCATGACTCATTTTTAGTAATTGTGCATCCATGACAACCTCGGTTGTGCGTTCAGCCCGATCAGCAATTGTACCCTCGTCAGTGATGCGATCGGAGGCGTTGATTATGTTGCGTATTTCTGCTAGTGCACTTGATGGGTTCTGATAAGCGATATCATGTTCTATTGGATACATATATGTAATTTAAAATGTTTGAATAAATGAAATCTGTGGAAGTTATTCATTACCTATCTTCAATCCTTTATCGAAGAGCTGCTTCAGTCGCTTTTTCCTGCTTAGCGCTTCTAAGTCTTTTTGTCCCTTATCTGGACTACTCATTCTGTATATTGCAATGTTTATAACTCAAATGAATATGTATTTATTTCTTACATCCTGTGTAGATAACTTTGCCCGCTGTCAATCTGCCATTGTATTCATGCAAATCATACTCCAACGCCCCCACAGAATAACCATTCACAGACACTTGAATGACTATTTAATCTTCAATCTTTTAGGCGGTAATTTTATAACTTCTGTTAGAGTTAAATTATCATTTAATGTATTTCTTAAATTTCAAATACAAAGAAATGAAAAAGAAATGATCATCAGAATACTAATACAAAACAAAGTTTTATTTTTTGGTTCATTTTGAAACTCACCCGGGCGTGGTGACTATTTTGCATATGGGCTTACCACTTTGGGTGTTTTATTCCAAATTTGGATTAGATTTAAGTTTTTTTTTGGATTTTGTCGATATATCACTTTTTTTAACCAAAATCGAGGAAATAATTGAATAAAATTAAGAAATAAAGAAGTAAACGATACTATTGTCAATTTTATAACTGAAAATCAATTGATTTTATTTTTTTTGTTAAAACGATAGCATATGGTAATATATGGAGCTGCCACATTCACTATTGGATTTCACCATGATACGATTGTGGGCTACACAAGTTCCTCTTTCTTGTGACCATCAAATTTAATAACAAACAGCGTAACACCAAAGTCGGGCAAACTCTGCCATCCTTGTATGTACTTTATTTTTGATTCCATCAGTGACAATTTTTTGACATTTGCGTGAGCCTCCAAGATGCGGTGGACTGATTTGTTTGACATCTTCTTATACATCTTAGGCGACAGGTAGTCAACTGGTTCAATCGAACGTGGGTCAACATTTACTGCAGCACCATGTGCTGGTTTTTGCATATTCAGAAATGATTCAATGCTAGCTACCTCACTCTCATATGAACTATCGACAAGGGAACGACCTTTTGCCGCAAGACGGCAAGCAGCGATCCATTTCGCGTATTGTTCTTCCGTGTCACATCGAATCCAAATCTCACTGTTTGGACCATGACGTCCTTCTGGTGGCACTTCAAGACGAATACTGAACTTGCCTTGTGTAAGGTTAACATCCGGAGTAACTTCACATCCACGCAAATTAATTGTCATTGCCGGTGCTGCCCTACGCGATTCTTCTGCGCTTTATACAAATGCAAGTGCAGATCTCTGTAGGCACAGAAAAACTTTTTGTAACCCTTTAATGTAAACTTCTTAGGTTTAAGAAAACGTAAATAGTCCGACAAATCAGGAATCTTTGTGATGTTGCCGCTTTGAACAGTCGCATTAGGACCTTCCAATGTGATTTACAGTTCATTTAAAGCCGAATCAATATCATCCTCTGTGTATGTGTTAATGATTTCATGTGGTGTTTCCTCGTAGAGTTTTACGCGTTTATGCCATTCATGTACATTATGTGGGTTTTGACGCAGCAGTTCAATAATAGCAAACGACGCTCCATTAGGTACTCAAAACGTGCCAATCGCAGTTCAATGTCAATATAATCTTCTTCAGTTGAATCAGGATCTTTAGCCACCATTTCCATGCGTTTACTAAGTGAAACCTCCTCGTGTTGTAGCTGCAAGGAAACTTAAATTGTTTTAATCCAATATTGCCAAGATTTTTTCATTACAAAAATAATTGAATTACTTTAATTTATTAATTTAAATTCCTTCTCGTTGTTTTGATATTTTTCAATTGCAAATATTGACAAAACTAAAAAAATTACACCAAACCCACGGATGAAATAATCTTTTCCTTCCACCCGCCCTCTCACTAACAAGAGAACACTTTTACACCCCCTTGCCAACAAACGTAAGACGTCGACCTCGGTTTTCCGCACCTCTCTTTTGCTAGCAAACCCCCTCACAAACAAACGTGAGACGTCGACGTCGTTTTCTAAGACGTCGACGTCGTTTTCTAAGACGTCGACGTCGTTTTTTTTTTTTACACAATTTCTTGATTTGTTCTTCCCTTCATAAGCCTTTTATGTATAACGCTGAAAAATATGAATAATCCTACACCCACATAGTATTAAAGATTTTTAAAACGCAAAAATATACTCAAGTTCTCTTGCAAGGTCCAAAAAACCTTGCAATTCCTTTTTAAAAACTTCATATTTTCTCATATTTTCACATATTTTTCAATAGTTTCTTGTTTCACCGCGGTGTTAAGAAGCTGCCACATTGTCGAATACATATAGTTTATGATGTAAAATGTGTGGAAATATATTCTCGGTGAGCAAATTAATTACCCTGAACGAAAGATATCAATATTGCGAATACGTGAGTTTTACTATTTTTCACATTGTGAGCCAATTTGACAGATCATCCATTTATGAACTAAAAAGTGTTTCTGAATGCTTATAATGACGGTATCAGACGGTATTAAATTATATAAAATTTCAAAAAGGACTAAATAAATTGAAATGCGACTATTATTAAAATCCCTAACATCGCAAGCGAAACTGATTTTAAAAGATAACTCTGATTTCGTACCAAAATTAAATTCAATAATATCGATATGGTTGAAATTTTACTTAAAAATCGGTGATAAAGGAAAGACTTAAATCACTTAAAAGTTTTGAAAACAATTTTCTTAATTAGAGGAACAAACCATATATGTATGAATATAACAGTTTTATTGCTCAGGCATATTTTTTCTCATTAACTTTTGGAAACTATATATACGCATTATTATGGTCGTGGTTATATCTATTGCCGTGACTGCATATAATTTTGCATCCAAAGCTTATTAAGGGAGACACATGTAGTGTACATAGACGTTATTAATATTGAACGTAAGATTGCATTATTGAAATTAATCTAACTAAGTCCTATGATACGTATTAATATTAATTTATTATGCCAAGTTTTTCCCAAATCGCCCAATAACACCCACAGTCGAGAGTAAATTTCCATAAAATTTACTTTCCAACACACGGCATCATTGGTTTTAGCGAATTTTGACAATCAATACGTGAGAAAGAAAAATTTTGGCGCAAAAGAGTTTCACTTCTTTTTCATATTCTTTGATGCATAATGATTCGAAATTATGTTTTGGTTAAAAGTGTTGCGGTTAGAAGATATTTCTGTCAGCGGTAAAAAATCGCATCACGCAGCTTAACTTTTCGTAAATCAAACTTGGCAGCACTGCCGCAGAACAACTGTCAAACAAGAAAAGACTTTTGAATTCATGGATTATTTATATCATTAATCTATGATTGAATTCAATTAGAAAACCCCAAATAAACTTCTAAATTCTGATATTTGCTATGAATAATTCTATAAAGGTAGAATTAGGTGTAATAAGAGGAATCTTTATATATATGTATACATATGTATGTGCACTTATTTTTTTGCACAGTTATCATCTATAAATGAATGGAACTTTTTCGATTCCAACTTCGATGTTCATTGTGTGGGGAGTTTTTATTTTCACCTTAAACAACAATCGTTTGAGTTACTTCCCCATGATACATACGTGAAATAGCCAAATCAGGAAAGTTATAAACACTTCTATCGCTTGTCATGAGAATATGAGCCTGTGCGTGATCGATATCATCGTCCTAGCGATTGAAATATAACTTCCACTGTTAAAAATTTTTGCCGCATTGATATTTTCTCCTTCGGAAGCTATCAACATGTGAGCACGCACGTAAACAGTAACATCGGCGTATCGGCAATTGATACATGACTTTTGCGAGAAAAGTGTTCACCGGGTTGTCTCGAAAATGGGAAAGCATTTTGACATTGTTCAATTGACATTTCAGTTGTGGATTTTAACTTTTGATTGTATAAACACAATTGAAACGAGATGCGATTGCGATAAGAAACAAAACGAGACAAAACTATTTCTCCTATACGTTAGAGCTTCGTAGCATTTTTGAGTTTCGATTGCGCATCTTGCTCTAACATATAGACAAATCATATGAAATCGTTTTTTTTTTCGCTATCGCATCTCGTTCTAATTGTGTTTAAAACTTAATAAGGCCTGTTGATCGTACGGCTAGATGTCGTTTTGATTTGTGTAAATTTTTTTTGCCTATCTCATAGTGTATGGGGTTGCTTGACAGATGAAATTAAAAAAAATCATGAAACGTTAAAATCAGTATAGATGAAGTAAATTTACAAATTTTGTTGAAATTATGGAAAACACAAAAACGAAAATTATAAAATTCAAATCCTATTTTCTCATTTTTATTGTATGTTTCTATATCATAATCTATTATTTCACTTATTGTAAAAAGTGCTAACACATCCATATTCATTGTGTGAAATAAAATTGAACTACAGTCGTATAACAAGGCAGCACTTGAGAAGAGATAAGAAAGTTTTTAGTTAAGAACACTAGCAAGCACTGGACCTTTTTAGTTTGATAGCAACAGTGCCCTTAGATGATACAACTTCTCATACTACCGGTCGAACGGCAAGGTCATATGAAAATATCAAAATACATAGATATTTTCTTACGACTGGCTCTCAGACGTTATGAATTTTTATAGTACTTGGCGGAGTCGTAAGGGGGTGATATTTCGGTAGGGTGCATCATTCATCAAGTCACCAGAGACGAATGTCTGCTTGACGACAAAAGTCTTAACTCTTTTTGCTTCATCTAAGAAAAAGTTCCGCAAAAATTATCGGGCATATTGCTAATAAGTCTAGCTAACAAAATTCTGTTCAAAGTACAGTGTGAGCGTGTAATGCCTTTCTGCAACTAACTGATCGGATTGTATCAATGTGGCTTGCGGCCTGACAGAACAACTACGATCCCAATATTTTCACTAAAACAAATCCTGGAGAAAATCAATGAGTGTCATATCCATACTCACTATAATTTCATCAAATTAAAAGCTGCACATAACAGTCTCCATCGGCTGGACTTTTATAGGGCTAAAATGGAGCTCGGAATACCTGAAAAACTAATCCAAAAATGTTATGCAACGTGTGATAATAATTTATCCATATTGGATGAGGGTTTTCAAATGAAAAAATCTGTAAGCATTGTATATTCAGCGAACATTAAGCCTTTCATATTGATCTGGGAAAAGATGCGAACACGACTTAAGAAAATTATACCTTATGAAACTTTTTCGTCAACTCCACAAACAACATCATTATTCAGATCCAAACAGGACTCAAATTCCGGCTTTCTCAAAAGAAAGAAAAAAAAAAAATAGTTTTTTTGTTTTATGCGAAAAACTGGAAGGTTTTTTATTTATTTATTTTTGATTTGTCAACAATATATTAAAAGTTAATGACCTTTTTTCCTAGCCAGTCTATTCTAGTTTGTTCAAAAATCTTTCCAAACGATTTTTGACAGTTCGCTTGCGAGGGTGCAATAATGCACAGTTTGCGAGGGGTTTGTGCGCTTAGAAGAATACCCATAATGTACAACTTTTTGCCTTCGCAATCTTATCAAACATTTCCTATGTTGAAAACAAAACTTACTACTTTTGCTCTCTTAAAAGTTTGAAAGTTTTTCCTCTTTCAAGCAGAGTTAGCGATTGCAATTCGAATAGCAAAAGTAAAGCTTTACAGTTCCATAACTTTCATTATCACAGAGCACAACTAAAGGTTTTAGTTGCAGAGAAAACGTCGCGTCAAACGGTCGGTTGGCTCAAGCTCTTTTGGATCAATTTAAAGTTTTTGTTCGTCTTAAGTTAAACTTTTACTTAATTTAAACAATATTTTGTTGTCTTTAGTTAACCAGTGTTGTTAATTTTCGTGTGTGAAAGATGAAGTAAACCAAAACAAAATAAGAAAAAATCAATAAAAAAATTAAAATAAAATTGTGCAAATTATTTATGAATAAGTACATCATGGCGAAGGGGTATTGCAAATAGCAAAGTAAAATAATTTCTTGTTAAATTTTCATTAAAGTTTATAACTTTACAAGTGAAAGAGGTAATGTTAACGTTTTTGTTTTTAATTAAAAAATTAACATACGCATGTGTGTATGTTTTTATTTATCTATATAAGCTTTACCTACGAAAAATTTTTAAAAATTGAAAAAAAAAATATTTCAACTTTCTCATTGACGAACTTAGCAAAGTTGTCAAAAAAAGGAGGAAAAGTAAAGCTGAAACATTAGGTTTTTGATTAATAAAATACTGCAGATAAAATTAATATGATTTAAAAATGTGGAAAAATATTTAACTTTTTATATTAAAATTTGCAGCCTTCAAATAATTTTAATAAAATTTATCAGCTTTTGATTAACCTAATTTCGTAATTTTTCCTTTATTTGGCATTTGAAATTTTTAATTAATCTGCTCAAATGCAACATCAATTGGTAAAAATTATAAAAAAGTGGGGCACTCGCGATGTGGTGTAAAAAATTTTGATAACGACATTATTTCAAATCATATAAAAGAGAATCGATAAGTCGATTAGATTCGAAAGCATCGGAAAACCCGTAGATTACAAAGAGTAAGAAAAAATTCGATTAAATATCAAAAAGTATTGCAATTAAGGTCAAAAAGTATCTACAATGCTGTTAGGTGAAATGTGGTATCGACTAGTATCGTAAAGTCGAATGATGTATTGGGAAGTAGTTGTAATTAAATGGGGATAAAATTAAGAATGGGCTAAGTTTCGATTTTGTTAAAGCTCTTAAATGGGCATGTCATTAAACTTTATGACAGAATATCTCAAAAACTATACTAGATCTGGTGAAATTAAGCAGATGGATGCACAACGATAATATTTTATAATATACAAAAATTAATATTTCTTAAAACCAGCTTTAGTGATTTTGATAAAAGTTTTAAATAAATAAATGTTTGCATATAATCCGGGCCTCTATACTAGCATTGAAGCGGATGATACCACCCAGAATATTTATATACTTTATAAAATAAAACAAAAACAAAGTAATCGTTATGAAATTTAATTTGACAGGTCTACGTGCTCTAATACATTGCTCAAGAATAGCATTACTTTGAAGATCACATTTTTCTGATAAATGATTTTTAATGATATCTACAGTAGAAATATCATATTGTAAAAATCGAATCACATTTATATTTTAATGAGTCTAGAAAGAGGTTGAAAAAGTTATTTTTTTCCCGAAGAAATGATTCACCTTTCATTGAAAGGTATCAATATAAATCTCAAAAAATTTCGAAAAGTATAAACAAATTGGGTATGTAAGAAGTAGAAGCTTAAAATTATCGAAAAGGAAACTTGTTCAAATATGTTGACTGTACAAACTCTATAATAGTTAAATAATAAAGTCAACCACATATAAAACTGAAAAGTTACTGATTAGCAGCTAATGAAATGAGACGTGCAATTAAAAAATGCAATTCTGGGAATGAATTGAAAGTACCTCGCATATCTTCAACAGCCGTTCTCATCCTTCTATTTATTTTTGAATAATAAGACATGTATTTTTGTCTGATACAATTAATAAAGCAAATATGTGAAGCTAACATTCAATTAAAATTTTTAGTGACGTACCCGAAGTAACGAAAGGTCTACTAAATAATAGTTACTTTCACGAAAAGACCGAATGTATACAAGAACATAGCTTATGCAATATTTTTATGGTAACCCATCTTTTGAGTTACTAAGTACTACCGATTCAGTTGATATAGGCACAAGAAAAAAATATTTAATATCTTATCATATTTCTTAACGCAATGGATAAGTACATCAACTCTTACTATTTACGCGTTACTTTAAGACTGAACAAATATAATCAATTCATAAAAGCTATTGAAAATTACACTCAAGACTATGTAAAGGTATTCTAAACTTAAAGGCAGTTAGATTTTTTTACAATCCCATTTACTTTTTCGTTGGATTACATACGTATGTATGTGGTAGATTCACCACTTTAACCAAGGATTTCTTCGGTGAAGTTTTAGCTTTTAGACTTTAAATACATTTCTCGTGCTAGTTGATATATTTGGTTTTGTATTTTATATGCTTTATAGCTTAGATAAGACTTCATAGTCTCGAATTTCGAAATTTGTGTGTTCTAGTTTTGGTACAAGTAAATAATGTTGTTTTGAATAAAAAAAACTATATATAAATACTCTTAAATAAGTAAGTACTCATATGAAAGTAATATATAGAGTAGTGTCGGTGAACATTTTTCCTGAATCAACCGATGTTACAACTCTTGAGAGAAGCATCGCCGGAAGATTGTTTTACAATGTAATAGTGCAACAAAGGGAATGTTAGTTTTTTCAGCTGCCAGAGTGTTGCGAAAAAATATCATGCAATAGTACAATATTTTTCTAAAATACAGTTGATCAAAACTGTCCAAGAATATCGAAATCAATATAAATTTTTGTATTTACACATATTAAGGATAATGGACTCTACCTCATGCTAAATCAGGCACACTTGATTATTTTTAGTAAGAAAGGGGCATTCAATGTACCTAGTCTCTTATAAATACATAATTTTTTCTTATGCATGGAGCTCTGGCCACAGTGCATCAATATTAAATTGAAAATGCATATTCAAATGCCCGAAACAAAGCATAATATTGCTTTACGCTTGACCAGGCGATGAAGACTAATTATTTTATCGACTGATGTAATTCATCTACTGGCAGATAATTTTAGCAACATGTATTTAAGTAGAGAATACAAAAAGGCTTAAGAAAGAATTAAAACAAAAGTTTATGAGCTTTATTACCTTTAAATTTCACATTTTCTTTTATAGGTAGGCTGTAACAACCTCAAATTTGTTATTTGCAGCTACTACATAGTTGAATTATGATAAAAAACATAATTTTGATTAATTTAATAAATATATTTAATACAAAAAAAAATACTTAAGAAATAATTTTGAAAATTTTTATAATGAAAATCAACCAACGTTTTGCTTAATATACAATACTAACATAATTCTTTTGGGGGTTTCTTTATACAGTATAACAAAATTCACTCCACGTGGGCTAAATAAATGCAATACTATAGCTAGATCGCACTTTAGCTATCAAGCTATCTAATTTGCGTTAAAATAAATACCGAAGAAAAGTCACTGAAGAAACAAAAGACTTAAGCAACGAACTTAAGTTATATCCAGCTGAGTTTTTCATTCTAAAAACTACAACTAAGCGAGATTCGAGGTATTTTTTTGTTTTGCTTTCAAAATGACCTAATTTTTGATACTTTTACATTCTGTTGCCATATATGTTGTTATTGTTTTTGTAGCCGTTTTTTTTTGCGCGAATTCTCATTCAGTACAGCAATAAATTAAATTCAGATTTTTTTTACTACTGCTGTTTTGTTGCATTTATTGACTGCATTTTTGCTGCTAAGAAGAGATCGTAGCTAAAGAGAAACATTTTGGAACGACATCCCAAGCCATCGTGCAAACATGAGATAAAATTGCAATAAAAATTGAAATAAGAAAAGAAGCACAAAACCGCATAGAAATTAAACGACGAAAGCTTTCGGAGCAGGTTGCGCATGCGCAGGCAATGCAGCATTGCATGCTACGTACAAGAGTGAGTATGTGTGCCGGTGTGCTGAAACGCTTTTAAAGCAAAAATACTCTTGACCATGATGAAGTAGCAGTAGCAAACTGTTGTAGTTAAAAGTTGTGTGCGCGCACGTCTTGCAATCGATTGAAAATGCGACATCGCTTGTAAAATTTATGTACTGTAATTGAAGAATTGATTTTTGTTTTGTTTATTTTTTCTTAATTGAAATTGGTACTTAAATTGTTGAGTGGACATGTCGCAGCTACCAGCTCAACGTTTTTTTTTAGCATAGCAAGATTGCGACTTTGGTTGGTGTTTTATGTGCTATGTAGTTCAATTGAGCTCTTGTTTAATTGTACACTTTACTAAAAATACAAAAAAAAAAAATGCATTTTGAGGAACACCTTGTAACACTTTGAAACGGAATCAATTAGTTAAGCATTGAAAACTCATTAATTACTGATCTGAGGCTTAAGCACTTGTAGCTTGACTTTGTCAAGGCGATATACTTGCGTTGAACTTTTTTCAGCTTATAATTACCACTTATAAGCTGTGTGTTAAAATAAAAGAATTGAATTACTGAGAAATGAAACAATTAGGCTTAAAATAACCCATCCATAGCAATTTTACTTTCAAATTTGTTACCTTTGATGGTTTCCGGCATTTTTTCAAATTTTAATTACTTTAACATTTAAAAGTGAGCTAAAAATAAAGTGAAAATTCTAACGATCAAAGAGAAAAGTGAAAAAAACCTTGACAGCTTAGGGGGAAATGTTTAATGGCAGCTGCTGGTAGCAGAGTAAAAGTCAGCAGCGATTCCAATTCTTTTACTTAATTTTTTTTTGCTACAAAAAATATAATTTTTCACAGCCATTTGAAGAAGAAAGCGCGTTAATTGTGCCATTCTTAAAGCCATGACAAATGAGGCGCTGCAACTGGGAGGTCGCATATCTAATGTGCCTTATAAGGTAACAAGTAGAAAAAAATTACTTTTCTTTCTTTGGAACAGCGATGTTTGGGTTGATTTTGAACCTGCTGCTGTCTATGTTAGCTTTTTATGGTTTATTGTGTCAAATTAACCCAAATAACGTGTTTTGTTTTGTGAAGGAGTCTTAGATTACATGTGCTTTGAGAATAAAACTAAAGCGAATACGAATATTAAGATTATTGCATTACATTTTTTCAATTTAATGTATTGCGAAAGAAAATATATGCAATAGAATTGATATATTAGTAGAAAAGTAGGTCAGTAACATTAAAATAATTTCAGAGAAACGAAAGATTTAAGCGAGCAACTTGAAACTTTTTGGCATTTTGTGAAATTTCAATTTGTGGCTAAGAAGAAACTCAGCTGGCTTATTACAACATTTTTAGACACATCGAAAGCTCAATAAATATTCTTATTTCTCGTATGATAGCTATATTTAAAGAAATACTTTCAGAAGACTACTAGAGCGAAAAATGAAGATCTGATGTTTTGCCATTTAGATTGGATTGAGCTCTGGTAATTAGCAAAAATGCTGTCTAGTATTTTTCAGTAGATTCAGTTCATATCATAATAACTTTTTGATACAGTGAAAACAATGCATTTTTTATTTTATTTTATGCTGAAACAATGTTCTTCCAATAAAATGATTTGTGTCACTGCAGAGTTGAATAAGAAGTCCACTGTTATCATTGTAAAGGTTAAGTTTATGGTGGTCTCTTTACAGTTTAGTGTTGAAGTCGTCCATGGCAACTTGTATATATGTCCTTTTTATTTGAGGAACCAGCTAGCTACAAAGTCGTGAAAGTCAACTTCCTAGCTTAGCTTTTGCAGCGAGCCTATATTATTCTATCACTAATAGGTTGCTAATTTATTAGATATTTTGAGACACATTTTAAAAATAAGTGGTTACATCATCCGAAAATTTTTGGGAACTTTGTATAAATGTTTTTCGGCACTTATGGTAAAAACAAAACCGACACAAGAACCAACATAAATTCAAAGATTAAGGTAAATACAGGTAACATACAAAATATATAAATTTTCCGACTGTAATATCTCGATTTTAAAAGATTTTGAAAAATTTTTCCACGTTGTGGCTGATTCAATGCACTAAAGAGTTAACTTGCGTGCTTTTAACTAGCTAGATCAAAATGTGCCTGAGTCAGATCTAGTTTCAAAGAAATCTATTTGACATTAAATGTTTTGAAAACTTTGGTGTAAGTCAACTTCAAACATTTTTTATATCTACCAAGTTTCATTATTTTTAAAACGAATTCTGTTTTAGTAATAAAAAATTAGAAAAAATAAGCTGAAAGTAATGTAAGCTCAAATACATATCTAATACACCATAAAAATCCAAGGTTTTCCCTTATGAAAAACGTAAGAAAGTTAAAATTTTCAAGATTTTAATCTATATAGAAGTACCAACTTCATTAGGAGTTTTGTTGAAGTAATTTTTTTTTTATTATTAACGGAAAATTTTTTGTAAGCAACACCAGCACACAGTAAAACTTTAAATAAGATATTGCAATTTTTTATTATAATGAATTAATAATGCCAAGCAATATAAATTCATTGCAAAGATTTATTGTGTTAATATTGTAAATTGGCAAATAGATATTTTACAACACCGCTGCCAATTGTAGGCATTTTTATGCCAAAAACTAAAGCAGCTGCAGCTACGAGTATTTAGCTAAAAAAGTAAAACGAAAAACTTAAGCAACGAACTTGATTTATGTGCTCTGTTCAATGCATGCTAATACGTCATAAAAAATCGATTTTGATTGAATTTGCACAAGTTTACAGTTAAATGACGACACTGCGACCAAATCAAAAACACTGTAGAAAAGACCCTTTATTAAAGCAATCAATGACCGCAAAAAGTTTGCAAATAAAAATAAATCAAAATATGAAAAACCAAAATAAATAACAACAAAGACAATTTGTCCGAGGCAGAATTTGTTTTTACGCTTCGCTGGTAATGGAACAACAGCTGACGATAAGTAGTCAGTCAGTCAGTCATAGTGCCTAATAAGCCGAGCGTATTCGAGCGTGCTCAAAATAAATTTTGCCATGCTTGCGCGATAACTTATAAAGAGTTATTTGTGTTTTTGTTGCTTTTCTTATTTGTTACACTCGGAAAAAGCTTTTATCGACAGTCTACAGTAAGTTTTGTATGCATTTTTATTTTGCGGAAGTCCACATCTTATTTTCTTTTTTGTGGGCTTAATTTTTGTTAGTACTTTTTTTAATTTCATTTATTTTTTGTATACAAGCTTTTGGTTAATGTTTCCTTTTGAGTTTTGCACAAACGAGCGCACACTGGTACTACTACCACATAGTAATTGTGTAATTTTTTTTTTAGGTTTAAGGCAATGGCCAATCCATTTTTTATTATATTTTTTTTATAATTTTTTGTACGCAATAAATTAGTTTTTGTTATTAACAAACTACATAAAAATTGCGGCATGTGCCTTTGGTCGTAATAAATTTAAATTATAAGATTTAATAAAATTCAGATAAAATGTTGCAATCGGCAGTGTGTTGTGAAAAATTATTGAGTTATAAGCCTAAGATACTAACTACTGTGAATTCAAAATAAGTCTTCCATTAAATGTTTTCATACTGTAAAAACCGGGACCCATTATTATATATATATCTATGAAATTATGGCTGTGACAGGCTACGTTTACATATAGATTGACTATTACTGTTTCTGATTTGTATGTTTGTTGCTGCAGCTATTGCTGTGGCAAACCAAAAGGTTCCTAGGATATACAAATTATGGGTGTAGAATATGCTCTAAGTGAAAATAACCACACAAATCTATAACCGTAATGAAGGTTTTAGTTTCTGGGCCATTTGTGGCAAAGTAAAGTCTCACAAGTTTGAAAAATGACCCAAAAAAAACCGGAATGGCATTCGAAGATATTGAATAATCAACCAATACATTGGTTTTTTGAGTACTTATCTGTAGTTCTCTGGCGATTTCGCATCCACTCTAATATTATTGCTATGATTTTCTTCGACACCGACAAACAAAATTGCTGGATAAGACTCTCAAGCACTTAAGAGTTTCCTAAAAGAACTTGCGAAACTCTTCTATAAAGTAAAAAATTTTGAGTAAATAGTTAAAAAAAATCATTTGTTTACACAGCACTTAACACTGTCGTAAAATTACGACATAATTAGCACTTAACTTAATAGAGATCCCTCACATGTGGCGCATCAGTTTCTTTTCATTGTCGTTGTATTGTAGTATGTAACGAAAGTGAAAATGCAAAAATTAACGAATTTTGTTTTTATAAAGATAAATTTCAAATATTAAAAGTAAAACCAAATTAAACAACGACATTGAATAAATATTTGTAAAAAAACAGAAACTCACAAAAAAAAATTAAAACCAAAATCACTTGTATTTTATTTACTAACAAAAACACAAAATAAACATCAAACAAAAAAAGCATTTGTATTTGCATTCAAATATTGCAATTTGTAAGATTGTACAAGCCATGAATATAAAATTTTCTAGCGCTTAGGTGTGTCAACGTAAATTTTATGAAAATGTAGAAATTCTCATTTGTTTTTTAAATGTTAGTAGTCAGATTAAGTAATATAAAATTGTTATGTTGCAAATATTGAAAATGATTAGCACAAAAGTGGGAATCGCTTAGCGCCTTGATGTTTTAGTGACAGTTACATAATAAAGATATAACAACGAAAAGTTGCTAAAATTCTATATCATAAGTCATAAAATACGTCAAAATTTTATTAGCTTAGCTCTGACAGAAAAAATTGGATAAGTACAAATCATACTTAAAAAATATGCAAGTTGGTTACCTAAGTCTTTTGTTTAGCTGCTTCATATAATTAATAAGTGTTTGAAGAATAATTTTGAATTTGTATTTTTTGCAGTTCATAAGCTTCTTATAAGTAAATTGTAATGACTTAAGCCAGTGAAAAAAAGTTACTACACAATCTTAAGAACTTGGCTTCAAAATCAAAACTTTGCTGCATGAGAAGACTGTTCTAACAGGTTGGTACAAGCACTGTTTGAAGATCAAAAATTCTCAACACGATCTTACCGTTCTTATTTCTCCTGCTATGCATAATTTTTGTGTCAAACAACTGCATAAATATTAATTTATGCAGCAAAAAAGTATGTAAATAAATTCCGTTTCCAGACTATCACATAGAATTAAGGCTAAAAAACGTAGGGAATTTCAGCACGCAACATTGTATGTCTTTTTTATTGCTCTTAAAGTTTCTCTTATTTCTTCGCGCTTGCATGTGTTGGCATCAATATTTGAGTTTGTTGCGCACTTTTGTGTTTTGCGTTGTTTATTTTGCTCTTCACTTGGACTTTTTTTACACTTTTTGGTTGTGGCTTTCGGCATGGCTGTTGTTGTCTGCTGGCATGTTTTATTTCATTTTATCCTTATGTATGCTTTACACGCACTTGCCTCAATCAAAATGCTTGGCAAACATTTCTGGTTGAACACGATAATTAATGAAATAAATTTCAAGTGCCTAATTCAGCCTGAGGAAAGGTGGGAAAAAAACCCAAGCAACTGTGTGTAGAAATTTTTAATAAAATTTATTACTGGAAGTAGAGAGAGTGCCCTTGGATATATCTAAATAATAAATTACATTTTTTTCGGATTTATTTTAGTAAATAAAATTTTTTCTACGAATCTCGGTGAATACAATTTTCTTGTAGAACCTTCGCTGATAGTTTGAGTCAATTTTTCACTTTTTCTCATTTGGTGTTACAAAAATTTATTTAAAGAAACTAAAGTGGAAATTTTATGTGCAAGTAATGTTCCTTCAGCGTATTTTAGTGTAAGCCACACAAAAGATACCCTCACAGGTTATAAGTTGTTGCGGTTTAATTGAACGTAAGAGAGTTAAAGATCTCACAAATCAATAAATCGAATTTAATATAAAACTGAGGAAAAGAGTTCTAGGAAGAAAATTTTCTTTTAAAAACTGAACTTCTACAATTTGCGTTCAAATAGGCTAAAATATGTATGGTTTGAAATTTCTGCGTTTGAACTAAATGCATAGTGATCATACTATGGAGAATTTAAAAAGAAATCCATGCCTCAAATCTCTTTTTTGGTTAAACAAAGTATTTGCTGGAATAACGAAAATACTGAAAAAATTGACATTTTAGGCACTTTAACATAAATTTCTGCAATGGATTCGGATTTTTTACCCCACATTCACTTTTGTGTAACTTTTCTGTACCTGCTAAAACGTAAAATAGCTTATGATAAATGATATATTTTTTCAAAAAGAAATATTAATATGTAAGTACGTAAAACATATTTATGCTCATTACGAAGTCAAGCAATTTTCCATGGTTAATTTTAAGAAAAATACAACATGACCTTTTAACGTACAACAACTTAAATATAATTGACGATTGTTAAAAAAAATTGGTATGTAAACATGTCTAAAGTTGAGCACCAAACAACATTGTTGGGTGAGAAGGTGAAAAAAATCATAGTTTATGTCTACTGTTTGTCTATTGAGCTCTTTATACTCTAAAATGTTTGAGTCATCATATAAAGACTAAGATAATAATATACATTATTGTTGTTAATGCTGTAAGTTTGTTGTTATATATATTTATTAATGTGTTTTTGTTGTTTTTTCTTTCTTCTTACGGTCGGTCGTTGTAATTGCCATTGTCATTGAGGTCATACAAAGTGATGCTTTTGAATGTTCATCATCGATAATAATGGGTCTAACAAGGGTCCTCAAAGATTTGTTGATTAAAAATGACAGCTCAAAAATCAGTGGCAACATCATCATCTACACTTGATGTGGTGAAATAAATTTTTGATTTTATTTACCACATTAAATTTGTTTAACTTGTATTAACCTACATAGTTAGCTATCGAATATGCGATATTTTCAACATTTATTGACTTTCTTTTGATAATTTTGCAGTTTTTAAACTTTTTTGAGATTGTTATTTGTGCTTCACTTAATGACTTTTTCGATACTGTTCGACTTCGAGTTTGGACCAGATTTATGTAAAAATGTACACCGATTGTTGAGGAAAGCTGGAAATATTTTTTCCACATGGCAAGAAATGCTCCAATTCCACTGAGGTGGTGTTTTGACTTCATTTACGTAAACAATTTTTAGCTTTTTCTGTACGAGTTCGTTCATATACGATTATTACGCAGCGTAATTTTCGAACTTCTTAGAACAATTGTCAAACTATGTAACAAACATATCTTAATTAAGTTCACAAAGTAAATTGAGTAAGTTTTGAAGTCGTTGCTCCGGACTTTAGATTTCTGGTAGGGACTTCGTAAAAGTTCAACAAAAAATAGGATGGAGTAAGGAAACGGCAGCGAGATGGAGTGCTCGAGTTTTACAGCTCGGCATAGACGGTCACCTTTCTTGTCAAAAAATCGTTATGGTCGATGAAGCGAATTTCGACTTAGCTGGTTTTGTTAATAAACAGAATTGTCACCATCATTGGGGCAGTGAAAACTCTCAATAGATACACAAAAAATCACTACACCATCGTGGAGTAACTATATGGTGCAACATTTGTGCTGGAAAATCATTGTTCCATACTTTTTTAAGAATACTAGAAGCAATGCTGTCACAGTTATCGGAATATGTTAGAAAACTAAATCATTGCCCTAAGTGAATCCATTCAATATATTTCAATAAGTCGAAAAATTTCTTCCGATCAAATAATGCCAAAAAAGTGCCAATATTCATTAGACTTCACGATCCTCTGATTTGACCACTCTCTATATTTTCAAAAGGGGGTAGTTCACCCTTGTCAGCTATTTCAATATATTTTGTTAGTAATATTTATTATGTTATTTGCTATTCGATACTATTTGACTTCTATCGAATGTTAAATCCCAACTTTAATTGATTCTTATGATATTTTTAATAACATTTGATACTATTAGACTTTAAGCAATTCTATTAATACTTTTTGGTACTAATCTATACTATTCAATTTTTATCTACATATTCGCTACTTTTCAAGCCTTATTGATCTTTCGTTTATTTTTGATACTAAGTTGCTACTACTATTACGTGTTCCACTTTTCGAAAAAATAAAGAGATCGCACCATAAAATCATGAGTGACTTAAGCTAACACAACACTTGCACATCACGCTACAAAGGCCTACATTAACCTTCTCTTCTTTGTAGATATAGAAACACAAGTTATGTGGGAACTAGTGCTATGTATGTCACGCTCAAATAGTTAAAGCTTCAGAAAGATGAAAAATTGTTTTTTTGTGTATAAGATGGCACATTTGAGTCAACGGCATAAAAACACCCTTTGTGGTGCATTTTTTTTTAGTTTTTTATTATTTATTCAATTTACTGTAATTTCACCGCAATTGCGCTGTCACAATTACGCGAAGGTATTTTCACTAATCACAGATAGCACAGCTGTTGAAGTAGACCAAAAAGAGGAATAGGTAACAACTGAAAAGGAAGATTGTCAAAGACGCTACTTGTGATTGTGGTTTTTTCTTCAATGCCAATTCGGGGAAATCTTCAACACTCACAGTAGTGCTCAGCTAAAAAGCTTAAGCAGATGAAGATGTTGTATTGCTGATTGATTTTGAAGTTGTGGTCGACTACAATTTGAAATTTAAGTGACATTATCCGCTTGAAGGTATAAAGGCAGCATTTTTAAGAAATTCATAATGACAAAGAAGTGGGTTAAGATAATAAACGTATTATTTATTATTGTGTTACTCGGCAAATGCAAACTATTTTACTCTGATTCATTTTTATTTGCCACAATTTATCACTGGTCCATAAAAAATATTTACTATTCACATCAACTGCAGGTTCGGAAATTGACAGAAATACTGGTTGCTGGTTCTCGAAATGTTTTAAAACAAATAGTTTTTGAAGATTCTACATTCTAAGAAACTTTACAAGGATTAATACAAGCACATCGCCCAAAAATTAAATTTTTAGCCCAGACGTATCTATTAGGCCAATATACAGATTTCCATGTAGTTAAGTATAAAATTATAAAATCTAAATTAAACTAAAACTACGAAAGTAAGAAATAAAAGCAAAATGTATCAAATAAAGATTTATGTGTTAATTGTCTCTGATGCAATCCAAGCAGATCGCATCAAAAGTGACACAACTGTCTATATGATGTGTTCATAAGTGACAATTACGATACAATATCTAGCTGTCCGATATTTTTTCTTTTGATGATTGTCTGTCTAACTCCCGTCCGGCTGTCTGCCTGTATATTTTATATTGTATCCATTGGCTTAATTTATATTATCAACTTCCGCTTGCTTTGAAAGTGAAAAGAAAACCAAATGCTACTGAACTTGAAGCTTAAAAACTGGAAAATTTCTTTTAGTAGACGGAAAAAACTTGAAATTGCTGTTGTTATAATTTTTTGTTGATTTCAATTTGTAATGAAATTATGGAGTTTTGATTCAAGAAGAGGTTAAAATAAAAGCTTTAAATTGTAAAAAAAAAAAATTAAAGCAAATTCTAAATGTTATTAATACCACTTCAATATTGTTAACTTGAAACCTAACGTGTCAAAATTCACATAATGTCTGGCGTCTATTTAATAAATTCTCATTTAAGTTTTTTTTTTATGTGCATTCAGGATATGCAAATTCACAGGGTTGCCAAGTCGCCGCTTTGATGCGTCCTATTGCGAATTTGTTTGACAGCGGCTGCATTTATGCAAAGCTTTGAGATGCTGTTTCGCAACAAGAACTTACATATCTTATCTGTAATTCCTAGCAGTAAAAAATGTTTAATAGCTTCTCTTACAGGCCTTTTAAAGACAAGTAGAAAGACAATATATTATATACATAAGCTCTTTATAGGGGCTTATAAGAGCTATTTGCCGTATTTGACATTTTCTCCTCCTTGATATCTTTCAAGAGACTCGGTAAATTATATTTCTGAGCTATTTAAAAGACACCTATAAAAGATTTCCGGGTTGCCGGTCTTAGAGATTTTGTTGTCTTTATTTATTTTATTATTCAAATTGAAGAATATTATTACTACATTAAATTTAATTTAATTATCAAATTTAATTTTAACTTAACAAATTTGCAAAGTGGGTCTTGAACCCATGTCCCAGCGGTTCATAGTCCTGCGCGCTACCTCCCAGGCTACCTTTCATATATTATATTACTTGTCAAAGGGGAATCATATCATTCTCACACTGGCTTTGTTAAAGCGACAATAAATGGACAATAATGTGCCCAATTTCGTGTGTCTCTGGAAATATGAGACGTCATGTTTTTCAAGTGATTTATGTGGCTACAGTGTTAAGACAGAAGAGTCATGTGGTCTCTATATCATGATTTTATAGTTTTTTCTAGCAAGATTTTATAACACCACATTACGCTACAGAGTCAAAGTATCTTATTAATTACGGTACAAAGCTATTTTAAAGGCATCACTGTTTTGTAAGCTGCATTTTTTCTTCATAACTTCCCCTGATGCTATTAGAGACTTAAGCAAGTTTTATTAAATATTACTACTCTTTAACATAAAAATACTTACTTGCATCGCTTTGAGATTTTATTTAGTACATGCTTACTTTGTACTCTGTCAATTCATTCGAAATTATATTGGTTTAAGGAAAAGACTGTTTCTTTAAAAAACGAGTTTCGAAATGTTTTTCTTTGACTTATATGGATAACGAGTGGTTTGGCTCAAAAACGAGATAAATGAAAAACGGGCTGTTTTTGATGCCGATGTGAAAACCTCGTTTATAATGTGTAAAATTCTACTTTCTCGTTAGTAATTTATACAATCACAATAAGAATTTTACGATAAAAGTTGAATATAAAATGCCAAAAATTCAAAAAATCTTAACAGTTTCAAGCACTACTATGCTGTATTTCACGCACTCAACTAACAGTATTAGTTTCTTGAAAAAAGCATAATACTAAAAATACCTTTCAAACGAGATAACATACTATTGATGTCGAAATCATGGTAAAGACTCTTATATAGAGAAAAGTTTCAAACTATTGTCACGCGTAGGTGATTGACTTCTAAGTAATAATTGTAGTGCTGAAAGAGACCTTAAAACGAGCTGTTTATGTTATGGCTAAAAGAAAGATGCACTACCCTATAATTTTTCAGATTTTTCGACCTTGGCATAAGTCAAGCATGTGGCGTAAATCTGTCCAATTTCAACTGTTTATGTCAGCACATTCACTTGGTTGACATATGTAGGTTCCGTCTATTATAACATACGTAGTATGACCGTCATAAGCTATGCTGCACTTTGCTTTGTTTACGATGGGTGTTACATTGCACTGCATGGTCATAATTGCTATTGAAATCTGATGATCCCATTCTATATATATATTGTTAATTTTATTATGTATATGTTTTTGTTAAAAGTGTGCCGAATTGCTTATGTACTATAATTAATTAAATTCTTATTTGTACTATGTTTTGTATTGCGCACTCTGTGCCAGCATAATTTTTAGAGCAAGGAACCTTTTTTTCGTGTGTATGTGTGCGTATACATATAACTCTTTGCTACCTCCACAACATTACCTTTTACATTATAACTTTAAGACTCAAATCGAATCCGCAATAAAATAGTAGAAACATTTTAACTATCTTAGAACACAAAAATATAATATCTCTATTAAAAGATTCTAATAATAAATTTCTTCTTTTTTCCCACCTTTTCCGATTTGAACAAAAAACCACAAACAGAAACCAGAGCAACAAGTGACCGCAACAAATGGACTTCAATTGCGTGATTCCGGTAACCATTTCATCGCTGCATGTAATTTGAGAAACTTTAAAAGTCAACAAAAATCGCAAATGAAAAACGATGAACCGGTTATTTGTTGTGACGGCTTAAGTGGCGCATCTTGGCGCTATGGCTTTTTTATGAATGAGTGTGAGTGAAAGCACCCGCCATTTACATATAAAAGCAGCGACAACAACAAAAGCGGCAGTAACATAAAAAACAACAATAAGTTGTTGTTTGTTGCAAACACCGACGCATCACTAAAACATAAAAATATTTACGTAGTGAAACAGAAAGAGTTGTTTAAAAAAAAAAAAGTTACCGAATGTTGTGAACACCGGGCGTCGAGAAAGTAAGCAATTTTATTGGTTTTATTATCCGCACCAGTAACTGACAGTTTAGTTTGACAGTTTGTGGTGGCAAATACTCGCAGTAGTAGTAGCATCAGCGCAAAAAATATAATATTTTACTTATCGATAAAAATAACGATAAACGTTGACAATAAATTATGATTGATTTTGAGTAGCTCGCATTGACAAAATGTAATTAGAAAAAAGAGATTTATTGGTTAATGAGAAAAGTAGAAAGTGCTGCTGTAATTTCAACCGTAAATAATGAAAGAAAGGAAGTGACAATAAACAATTACGCACAACAATGCGATTAAAATAAAGAAATTTTAAACTTAATTCATAAGCATAGTGAAATGTAATTGATAAATGCATGTTTCGGTTTTTAGCGGACAAAATTTGATGAAAGAACCCGTCTTTTTGCTTATACCTCAGTAACTTTATTTAAAAAAAAGACCAGCTAAACGCAGGCACAAGAGATATGTTCACGTAATAATATTTGTTGTTTAGAAATTCTATAAAAGTCGAGTGACGATAAAAAAATGTTGAAAGAGATGAAAAATGCAGAAAAAAGTTCGGAACGACAATGTGACCTCGTCATGTGTCATCGAATGTGTGGTAATACCTAAGAGTTTTATTTTTGTCTTTTACTAGCGAGTACAGCAGCTTCCAGCTCGATTTAGTGGGCACATTTCAAAGAAAAAATTTGAAAACACAATGTGCACAATATTCGGCACAAAATTGTAAGTAAAAGTTCTAGTACTTAACTACAACATCGAACCGAAATACATATCATTTTGGCCACCCATTGATGGATGAACTTCTTTGCAGGCAGTCATGAAAAAAATCTATACAGAAGTGAATAGGTCGAAGTGTTACCGTGACGATATCGGTGATGTTATTATCGAGGTGTTTCGTATCTTTGGATACTTTTGGACTTTCTCGAACTTGATCGACTTTTTTAATATTTTTCGACTTTTCCACATTTTTTGCCTCCTTCCCTTTTCCAAAGTTTTGGAATTTAATCAAACACTTTCAAACATTTTCAGCATTTTGCGAATTTTTCAACGTTTTCTCACTTTATGGTTTCTTAAACCTACTCATTACAAAATTTGTTTGTTATATTCAAAATTGTTTGATTTTTTTCTTTTAACATTTTTCGACTTTGTCAACATTTCAAAATTGTTTGAAGTTTTCTACTTTTTCAACATTTTTGAGATTTTTAACCTTATGTTTTAAGATTCCCTAATCGATGATATCAGTATATCAGTGTACAGAAGCTTGCAGGGTGCATTTTTAATAAATTTTTCGTAGATTTTTGGTATCTGAATTATTTGATATCGAATATAGCAAAAAAAAAAAACATTCTACTTATCTAACCATTTTATTTTATTTCTTTTTATGATTCCCAATCCTCCACTATGCACCTGAAACATTTATTCGAAACTAAATAAAAACTTTTAAAAAATAAATAAATAGTAATAATAATAAAAATTACTTAATCAGTGATAAAAATGATTTTATGTAATCGACAATATTTACCTACGTAAAAATGTAAGCTGGCAACTCTAGGTAGTGATAAGTGAAAGTGCAATTTTTAACACCTCAACTGCTACAAAGTGTGCATCAAAAATCAAATGGTCAAAATGTAAAAGATAAAGCTAAATAAAATATATTTTTAAATGATTCACATAAAATATGTCACGGTTTAGACATTCAAGATCGTCAGCAGTGATAACAATTGAGGATCTTTATTTTGCGAATATTTAGAAGCCTCTTAAAGAGAGATGAACTCACTTAAAATTCATATGATGCGTTATAAAATGCAGTTTGTGGCAACTATTATTGCGCTGTTGGCAACATTGGCATGGAATACGACTGGTGAGTAAGCTTCAATAAAATTACAAATTTATCATTCAGCTAATATTTTTGTGAAATTCTTGCAAAATGTTTTCTGAGCTTCCTATAAAATAAAATAATAATAAATAAAATATTGGAGATTGCAATAATTAAAGAGGTTAACATTGAAAATTCAAAAAAAGTAAATCCAATCGTTTGCACGCTATCGGGCTAGACTTTAAAGGTTTTAGTTTTGAAGAAAATCAATTAGTACATACATTGTTAATAATTATGAAACTTGAAAATATCACAGTTCTATCGTTTTAAAAAAATGCTCAATTTTTTTTATGAAAAGTATATTTAAGCACAAAAATGTTGAAAACAATAAAAAATTTCATTTGGCTGATTATTCGCGGAGTAATACGAGTAATATTAAAAAAAAGGGTTAAAAACGTTAGTTTCCAAAAACTTTTATCTCTTAAATAGCTTGATAAAAAAATTTCAAAAATTAAGGAAAATGCTTTCAGCTAGTATCAAAAGAAAAATAAATTTCAAAAGAATCACAGTTGCAAATGCTACAGTTTGGCGTGGAATGCTCTACTCATAAGGGCTGTTTCAATAAAACTTTAAGATATTAATAGTTAATAGAAGCTGTTTTGGTGAAAAATTGTTTGTGCTCTTTATTGAATCATGTTTTGGTTCTTGGGAATTCAGATTCAGATTCTGCAGCAACCTCACCCACTTGTCTAAATTTTTAATGACATTACTTTTCTGTCCCACCAATATGCATTATTTTCTTATTCCTCAAATTTGGCATAGTTACTAAATTGTTGGCATAGACCGTTCTCCTTGTCAGCCAATTGTCATCACTGTCTTGAGAGATGATCCGACCCATCGACTTATTGAAACTGTTCACATCCAAAGCTGCCATTTCGAGCCATAAGCAGTTTGTTATCACGACACAAAAGCATTCAACCTTAATAGAACTTTCAGCCTCATTTTCGACGAAAAAGCAACAGTGATCCAGAGCTCCCACCAGCCAAACCACAAAAATCCACTTTAAACAGCATCGACAGATAAGAATCAGTATCATATTTTTGAAAATTTAAGAAATCATAAATTCACAATTTTTCGAAAACGAAACTTTTTTCACTATAATTTTCAAAATCTGCTCATCAATTATATAAATAACAATGCTTAAGATAACAACATTACTCAATTTTTTTTGCTCATCACGCTTAACATGGCAGGATCAAAAGGACCTTCGAAAAGATTTATTGATGTAAAAACCAATGACCTTTTTTTTGTTCATAGCATTGAATATGGTTTGAGCTTAATGGGGCCCCCAACAAGGGCTTTTTTGATGATATTTTATTTTGGTCATAACGGGATTAAGGTCTAAATTAATTAAGTTAAGTTAACTCAAGAAACTCATGCTACTTGAAAAATTTATAATCACAATAGTGTTGGGCCAACGCAGACTTGGTTTTGTTGAGGCTTTCTCAAATTGATGATTAAACGATTAATAAATTGCTCACTTTCGAAAAAACCTTATTAAGGCTCTGCTGATGAGGCCCCTATATATAGCACAATTTAGAGGATACAGTGACTTTTAAAAATGTACAGACCTCTTTGGCCTTTCATTAACCCAAATGCGGCAAGTCTTTTTTGAATACGCACTTTTATAATAGGCTCCAATAACATCCACTATATTCATGACAAAAATTTTCAAACACTCAATATTATAAATGTCAATAAGAACATAAAAAATTATATATTCACAATTAACACTTTAAAACTTTATTGATACACCCTTTAATTTCCAAACATAAAATCTTAAAAAAAAATTTACAAAAAAAGACAATAATAAATACGAGTAGGTAAGCGACCTAAAATGGTCTGCTTATTATATCACAAACGGATGAATTTCATAAGTATTTCAGTGCATTTGAAAACAATTAACACTTGGCAACTGAAGAAAAAAAGACTTTCCTTATATTTTTTGAAGCATGAGACATCAAAATTAACACGCATTGTAATTACGTAACATTTAATAAAATTGTCACTATTTCTTTTTTGTCTTGAATAAAAACACTGTGACTTCTTCATTCGCTCATTCCGAATCACATAATCGTGTGCATTCAGCAATTTTGGATGTTTAACGTACAATGAGCGAAATTGTCATCACAGAACACGGTTCGCTTTTAGGGGATACAAAGTTGATAAAAGATTCCATTTAAATTTTTAATATTGAAATAAGACAAATGTTTAAAATTTTGAGAAATGTTGTATAAGTCCAAAGAGTCAAATTTTATTGAAAGTTTCGAAAAAGTTTTTTCACTTTTTAAAAGGTGAAATACATTGAGAATTCGAAAAATATTGAAAAACTTACAAAATGTCAAAAAGTGAAAATGCGCTGAATATTTTAAAAAAGGGTTCAAAAATTGGAGAATGCTAATAAAAAATATTAAATCGAAAAAAATTTAAACAAGATGAAATATTGAAAAAAATTCGGAAAATGTCGGTAGAGAAATGTTGCAGATGTCGGAAAATACTTTAAAAGTATAAAAAATTCAATAAATGCCAAAGACAAAAATATTACACTAGCGTCACCACTGTTACATTTCATAAAATTTACTGCAGTATAAAAAGATAATCTATAAATACCGATAATGTGAGTATGTATTAGAGGTCTGCGTGAGTGCACTCGCTCTGTCAATCGATCAGTGTCCTTATTGTCGAGTACAATGATTCTGTTGTTATTATGCGAGTCAACATTAGACTCGCACAAAACAGAACTATTGAACCACATGTAATCTGAAACGCTTGCACTCTCACTCGTTCTGACTCGTATTTAGGTGTCAATGTTGGTCAAGCCGAACAAAAATATATACAACACCGAGGATGAGAAAAAGCAATGAATGCAGATCTACATACAATACATCTACAACAAACTGTTAAGGGTCTTGGAAAGATTTTGTGCCAAATATAATTGGGAAAATAAAGTTCGTCCGATTTAGATGAAAGTGGTGTCAATTGATGGGTACTAGGTATAATCATAGAAACGGCCAATAAAATGAGTGACCTCGAACTTGGATTCTGAGCTGTCCAAGAAAAAGTGATTATGCCATATGTTAAAGCGCTTATGTTTGGGCTGAAACTAAAGTTGGTCCAATCTGGACAAGAGAGGTATCAATCGTTGGGTCCTAAGAATGGTCATAGCAACAGCTAATAAAATAAGTGCAAGGTCACTGGTTTCCGAGCTGTCCAAGGAAAATCAAACTCAGTAAAAGGCAACAAGTCACTCGGTGTTGGATACAATAAACTACTAGTGTTTCAACTCGCTGAACATTTTATTTGTGAGTGTAGCACTCACCTCGCTTGCTTAGTTTTGATTCGTGATTTACGTACGCAGACCTCCAGTATGTATGTATGTATTTCGATTTAAAAATTGCTTACTCTTTGCATAGCTCAGAAAACACTCTAAAAAGTATTATGTATTGTAACTTCGACCCATAAAGTATAAAATACTAGCAGAAAGTAAAGTTTGTCACAAAAACTACATCTTCATATGTTATAATCGAGTCGATTTATACGAGAACCATTTGATATTTTAAAACGATAACAAATAAAGTTGTACCAAATTCATAAAACCATTTGCATTTTTTTTTAAATTATTTAATCGAAAAAACAAAATGGCTTAAAAACCCAAATTTGGAATTTTATGATTTTGCGTTTTCAGAAAGGTGTGACCTTTTTGGAGGCTACAAAATAGTTTTCTTTACTATTCCGTCTCTCAAAAAATATGAAAGAAATATATCTTAAAAGTAGCAACTAAAACTTCACAATCTCATTGAAATTTTACCCTTTTACACCATATGTTTTACCATAAAGGTTAAGAGCATCGCTATGGGGATGATTGGCACTCGGAATCCAGTAGGATATAAGCTGAAAAATTAACCCGAGCACTTTGATTTCCTCTTAAATTTAATTTTTCGGATTTTAATCCGAGCTTTAACATATTATTTCTGGAGTAGCTAATGTATCTAAAATTCAATGATAAAATGAAAATTCCCATTTTAGATAATTTTTTCAAAAACTATGCCACAAATTAAAAATAATATCTTACGAAATTGTAGAAATGCAGAAATTACATTATTTTTTATTCTAAATATTCTCATAATTAAGATTTCACCAAATTATTTTGCTTTCAAGTTCAACAATTTGCTGTTAGTTTTATCGAGTTTTTAGCTATAACATTTTTCGAACGAGTATGCGCAAACTTTAAGTAAAATACTGTGAGCTTATCTCTATATGTTCCATCACTTGCCACTGGATTCAAATGAAATAAGAGAGGAAAATACATTGAATTGCTAGAAAAAAAAAACTTCCTTACGACAAAACATGAGTGATATACCGGACATTGAAAGAAAATGAGTGTTAATAATATGAACGACGGTTTCAGCCAACGAATTATGTAGGTCATATATTGCAAATTGAATGATGTTACCAGCCAATTTAATGGCCTAATATCTATTTACAACTCATGCTGCATTTTGTATTGATGACAGTCAGGGCCGTAGCTAGAGCCTCGGGGGCCCTGGGGCAACAAGTAAATTTGAGCCCCCCATACGGAAATCTTTTTTCAAATTTTAAAGTACCCCTACACCAGTGTTCGTAGATTGTAGTAGAATTCTGTATATAATTCTATAGAAATTCTACTGCAATCTACGAACACTGGTGTAGGGGTACTTTGAAATTTGAAAAAAGATTTCCGTATGGGGGGCTCAAATTTACTTGTTACCCCAGGGCCCCCGAGGCTCTAGCTACGGCCCTGACTGTCATCAATACACTGGGATAAAACTCGGTCCATCAGCGGGAGGGAGCAGGGATCAACGCTACGTCTTTCCCGTTCACGCAACACAGAACGGGAAAGAGTTAGCGTGGCTCCCTCTAGATGATATATAGTGAATTTCCGGTTAATGTAACCGTTTTTCCCAGTGTGGGACTTATCATATGCAGAACGTCTGAATTTCCCGCGCGTATAGGGGTCGCAAACACTTTTTTTTTTTTTTTTTTTTTTTTTTGCGATCGGTCCCTACGGTCCCATTTACCCGCCTAACCGCACGAGAGGCGCATCCGTCTATCGTAAGGATCGGTGACCGACTACGAACAGCCCGGACTGCTCTGCGTTGAGTAAGCGAAACCGTGCGTGTGCGGCATATCCGTTTATCGTACGGATCGGTGACCGGGACTGCACTATTTCTTTAAAAGAAATGATGGATTTCAGTTTACCGAGGTAAGTTTCTTTCAGGACCAAAAAAGTGGTCGACGAGAATAGGCCCCTTCTGGGACCCTGGAGCACCGCCCCGCATGCCCCATGCTCGCTACGGCCATGATGACAGTTATTATATAACTGATGAATTTACAATTTTTGGATTTTCTTAACGGTTGCAAGTGGGAAGTGACACCAAATATGGAGATATTCCCAACGTATTTTACTCAAAGCTATGTGCGTATTATGTATTAATAATTCGTAAGAGAAAAATCAACAAAAACCCTAAATCGGTCAACTCAAGAACAAGATACGTTCGTAAAGTCTCAATTGAGACAATTTTTCGGGACTACAAGCAATTTCCTATCTACAACCTCAACTAGCATGTTAATAACTTTTATTTAAAACATATTTTAGGATAAATAGAATAAAATTAAAATAATTAGCTAAAAAGCTACGTAATTCGGTAAAATTATTGCGTACAAAGAGTTTTTGGATAAGAAATCAAAATGATATTTCTGCTCTAGAACTTTAGTCTAAGCCATTGCTTCTCAATTAAATGATCAAAAATCATTATTTGAACATTTTAAACATCCATCAATGTAAAACGATAGTTATGGTTTCAATGCACTGTACTTTAAAGTCTCACCAAATCCCGACACTCATATTTTGCGCATACAAATTACCTTCATGCTCTAAAAGTGTGTTTGTTTCATAATTGATGTTGAAAGTAGTCAATTTTAATGGAACAAAAAAACTTTAGTACAAATTAACCCGCACTCGAAAAGTTAAAGCAACAACAATTAAAAAAAAAAAAAATGTCATTATAACATTCTGACTCTAAGGTTCTTTGAAAAGAAATTTACGTAAAAAACAATGGTGACACGAGCACTTCACTTAATTAAAAATAGAAATTAATCATTTAAACGCGTTTCACATAAGCAAAAGTGAGTTGTTTCATTTCGAAATACTTTCGAGGAAGTCATTTGAATATTAGCAAAGTGTTATAGCACTTAAGCTTTGACAATTTGCTTAAGTGTTTTTCAAATTGTCAATTAAAACTCATTTTGTTATTTAGATTTTCAATTTAATTATTTTGCACGATTGATGGATTGGTTTTAAGTGTCCAATTAATAGCAGTTTTGGTCAGATTTATTGTGAAGAAAATTTTAGAAGTTATTTTTACAGAATAATTGCAGCATGCGAAGAAAGCTTAAGTACGCAATTAAAAACATTTTATATAAAGAGTGATCCAATAAGAGCTTCCATGTGTTTTCAATTCACATTGTTTTCTAAATAAAATACATGAAAATCAATGTATTGATGCAAATATTTATTTGGAATGATAGTTCGGTTCCTACTACTCAATGTTTAAAAATGATTTCGTTCGAATGTTGCCAATGACTAGTTCTTTGATGGTCCATTCTGTGGGTCCAATATTCAACAACTCTTTCGAGCATATCGACCGGTATTCCTTGAATAACACGAGTCATGTTGGTTTCCAAAGCATCAATAGTTTCAGGTTTGTTGACATAGGCAGGCGATTTAACATATCCCCAAAGAAAGTAATCCAATGTCAATGGTGGTCAATTACAAGGACCATTTCTTGAGATAATTTTTCATCTAAGGTTGCCCTCAATTGCGCCATCCTGTTGAAACCAGACCTTTGATCATTGCACTGAAGCGAGCATCATTGACCGTAACACGGGCTACATCCACATATTCGAAGAAATATGGTCCGATGATGCCTCCTTCCCACAAACCACACCCAACAGTATATTTATAGGGATGCATTGGGAGCTCATTGATTGCTTCTGGTTGTTCATCGGCCCAAAAATAAGCTTCGTCGCTAAACACAATTTTTCGATTTCGACAAAATAATGGATCGATTTGAAATTGTTGAGAGGCCCATAAACCGAAATTAAAACGTAAACCAATTGATATTGGTATTGGCTTCAATTCTTGTGCGAGCTGTATTTCAGACCAAGGTCACGTCTCAAGATACGCCACAATGATCCATAAGAAATGCCCAAAGCCTAAGATCAACGACGAATCGATTGTTTACGGTTTTCACGAAAACTCTCTGCTACTGCAGAAATAATCTCAAAATTACGGGCTCTATGCACTCTGGTTGAATGATGAATGTCCAATAGTGTAAAATTGGTTCAAAATTTTGTGATGCTGTTACGAATAGTGTGCTCAGTTGGACGCTCATAACGACCAAAATGATGTTGAAGAACATTCTCTAACTGATGACTGATTTTGGTACTAAGTTTCCACAATTAATAAAGGTTGTTCAGGAGTAAGTCTATTCATGATTGAGTCGTATTGAATACTGAACACAAAAGGCATATAGATGAGCCATTTGACACATGACAGCTGTCAAAACAACCCAGTTGGAAAAGGGACCTTGTATTGGCATTTGTCGTTGTGGAGCAATTGACAAATATCCAACACATTTTTAAGAATTTAATGAAAAATTTCGGAAAATAAGTCACACGCCAATTAAAAATTAGTACTTATTATTAGTAATTACTAAGTAGATCCAAATATATGTGGGTACTTCTATGTAAGTACAGCAAAATATCGAATCGCATGAGAAATGGACTAGTTATTGGGTTATACGACTCTGATGACGGCTCATTAAGTAATTGATACCATTGCATGAATTCATAGAACATTGCTCCGAATTCTCCTCAGTTGGACATAACACATTTTTATACAAAATTTAAATATACATACACACATATACAGTACTAACTTTATGTCTAAAATATTTTCAGCTACTTTTGGGGAAAAATCACAACGTGATATATCAACAGATGAATTGCTTAGTAAAAAGTTTGAGAGTAGTTTTGCCAATAGCACCGATCTGGTACGAGCGGTACGTGAATCCTTAAAGGAGCATGAAAACAATCGGCTCAAAAATAAACATCCAAGGTAACATAATTCTATTAAGCATCAATTCGTATCATTTAATATTTATTTGTCTTCCATTTCAGATCAAAACGTGCCGTAAAACGTGTTTGCTATGGTGAACTTGGTTGTTTTGAAGACTCTGGCCCATTTGCCTACTTGGAAATGTTACCATCATCACCAGAAGAAATAAATACGAAATTCTATTTCTATTCAACGAAAAATAGGTTTGTAAAATTGCACTATTCTATACATAGATGGTGTATAACTTCATAAAATTTACAGAAGCGATCGACCTTTAATGGAGCTGCCTTTTCTAAATATGACAGCAGCTTTTGATAAATTTAGAAATTCCACCTCAATAAAGCGCAGTGCAAGGGGTGAAGAAATTCTTCCAACTACAACCGAACCTACAACAGCAAGAACTATCAAGAAGTCAATTCTAAAGCAGTCGCAATTTACCATCGATGATTTGAAGGGTTTTGATGAGTTGTCCATACGTGTGATTGTACATGGATTTGGTTCAGCATGTCCACATGTTTGGATTTATGAAATGAAAACTGCGCTTATGGCAGTGGTATGTGCCAACAAGTTTTTAACAAGTTTTCTTTATAAAATGTTCACCATTTTCTTATAGGAAGACTGCATTGTGATCTGCGTGGATTGGGAGAATGGTGCCACATTTCCGAATTACGTACGCGCTGCAGCAAATACACGTCTCGTCGGCAAACAATTGGCCATGTTAATCAACAATTTGAAAGAACATAAAGGCTTGAACATAACGAAGACACACATCATTGGCTTTAGTTTGGGTGCACATGTATCTGGTTTCGCTGGTGCTGAACTGCCAGGTCTTTCAAGAATAACAGGACTTGATCCGGCAGGACCGCTTTTTGAGGCACAGCATCCTAAGGTACGTCTCGATAGCACTGATGCTGAATTCGTTGATGTTATACATTCAAATGGTGAAAATTTAATACTTGGTGGCTTGGGATCGTGGCAACCAATGGGTCATGTGGATTTTTATCCAAATGGTGGCCGTGTACAGACAGGGTGTTCAAACCTCTTTGTTGGCGCAGTTACGGATTTTATATGGTGTAAGTTAGAAATGTGAAAATAAATCAAAGCTGAAAGTTAATTGGTAAAATTTTTCGAACCAGCTGCACAAGCGGCTGACGAAGAGGAGGGACGCTCTCTATGTAATCATAGACGTGCCTACAAATTTTTCATTGATTCAGTGGCTCCACGTTGCATGTTTCCGGCTTTTCCATGTGATAATTATGACAATTTCTTAAATGGCAAGTGCTTTCCGTGCGCACAAGACTCGCAAGACTTGGAAGAGGGTGTGCCGCGTTGTGGAAATATGGGCTACTACGCTGATCGTTCGACTGGACGCGGTCAATTATATTTGGTGACACGTGATGAAGAGCCCTTCTGCGCACATCAGTTTCAATTGCAGATCTTTAATTCATTTAACGATTTACCATTGCGTACTATTGGACGTTTAGAGGCCACTTTGGAGGGTGAAGGTGGACTGAATGAAACGTTCAAGATATCAGAGTAAGTTGGTCCTGAAAGTGTGTGTTGATTACTTTACAGATTAGCTGGCAATAGTGAGAAAGATGGCTATTACTAATCCATAATTTTATATATTGCCTGTAATCTATCATTTTTAATGTGTTATCTTTTGTCTAATTTCTTTTATCTTCAATTTTTATTTTTCTATTTTATCTATTATCGCATATCATATATCTCTCACCCTTTTTATTTTGTATTGCTTATTTTGTTTTCTGCATACACAATATTTTCTTGTCTCTTAAGTCTTATATCTTTTACTATGTTCATGTAGTTCACTTGTTATCTTTTATCTCTCATCTTCTTGTTATCTTTTATTTTACATTTTTTATCTATATCTCTTATCCTATATCTTTCATCTTTCTTCTTTTATCTTTAATCTTTAATCTTTAATCTTTTATCTTTTATCGATTATCTTTTATCTTTTATCTTTTATCTTTTATCTTTTATCGTTTATCTTTTATCTTTTATCTTTTATCTTTTATCTTTTATCTTTTATCTTTTATCTTTCATCTTTTATCTTTTATCTTTTATCTTTTATCTTTTATCTTTTATCTTTTATCTTTTATCTTTTATCTTTTATCTTTTATCTTTTATCTTTTATCTTTTATCTTTTATCTTTTATCTTTTATCTTTTATCTTTTATCTTTTATCTTTTATCTTTTATCTTTTATCTTTTATCTTTTATCTTTTATCTTTTATCTTTTATCTTTTATCTTTTATCTTTTATCTTTTATCTTTTATCTTTTATCTTTTATCTTTTATCTTTTATCTTTTATCTTTTATCTTTTATCTTTTATCTTTTATCTTTTATCTTTTATCTTTTATCTTTTATCTTTTATCTTTTATCTTTTATCTTTTATCTTTTATCTTTTATCTTTTATCTTTTATATTTTATTTTTAATCTTTAATCTTTTATCTTTTTCTTTTATCGTTTATTTTTTATCTTTTATCTTTTATCTTTTATCTTTTATCTTTTATCTTTTATCTTTTATCTTTTATCTTTTATCTTTTATCTTTTATCTTTTATCTTTTATCTTTTATCTTTTATCTTTTATCTTTTATCTTTTATCTTTTATCTTTTATCTTTTATCTTTTATCTTTTATCTTTTATCTTTTATTTTTAATCTTTAATCTTTTATCTTTTTCTTTTATCGTTTATTTTTTATCTTTTATCTATTAACTTTTATTTTATATTTTATATTTTTTATCTTTTATGTTTTATCTTTTATCTCTTACCTTGTATCTTTGTTTTTATCTTTTATCTTTCATCTTTTACCTTTCGATTATCTATACTGATAATATAAATTATATAACTCTTACAGGAAAGATGACTCCGAGTTTTTCGCTGGTGACATTATCTCCAAAATCATTGTGCCACATCCAGCATTAGGTTACCCAACTACCTTGAGCCTGAACTACAAATCATACAGCGGTTGGTTATCAAAAGGCTTACCGCATTGGGACATTGATAAAATTGTGTTGACTGACAGTTTTGGACGCAGTCATTCGTTATGCAAGCCCTCAACTAAATTAGCGTCAGGCAGTCCAATCCGCATGAAACTTCTACCTGGTGACTGTGAATTGGAAAATCAAGATGAATATGGTTCCCTTACAGCTGCTCCATCAACAGACGTACCAGACTCAAGTGGGCAAGAAAGTGTTGACATTCCAGCCACCGCCACTGCTAAAGACGATGGCATAGAAAATGCCAAGCAACACAAAGATATCTTCAATTTGGGTGCCAGTTTCAAGTTGGGGCCCAATTCAACGTATCAGCTGGATGAGACCAATGATTTACCTTGGCAACCCATAATCGAAGGTAACTCACTAGATAAAGACATCGAGGTCGAAGCCAGTCGTAGTTTGTCCTCAGCAGAACCTACTGAGATATTTGAGCCAGTGTTAACAGATCGTCGCTTAGCAGTCAATCGTGGAAGGGGACTACCTGATTTTGGTATTACTGAAGAAATCGTAGAGCCAGTGCTGAAAGCAACTACACCGCGACACAAAAAAGCCAAAGAGTTGCTGCTCACTGAAGCACCACCCACGGTGGCTGCAACTGACCGAAAATCTGACAAGCTAGCGGAGCAAATGCAAATTTCTACTGTGACCACAAATATTCCAGTAACTGATCACCCAAAAGCAGCCACACAATTGCGTCAAGAAGAAGTCGTTACGGTGCAGTTGTTCCCATTTCGTTTGGGTGATTTGCTACAACGTGCAGAGCGTTATGCACGCGAGACCTTATTGCCGCTTATATCAATGCAGGCGCCAAAATTTTTTGGCTTTAATTTTGCACCTAATGAAGAAAAACTGAAGGAACAGTTAAAAGAAGAACCGCGTAAGCCGCGTTATATACCGCGTTTTGAGGAGGCTGCCTTTCTCAATGCGTCACAGAAGGATAAGAGGAACGACGGTGATACTACGGTGAAAAAGTCAAAGCCATCGCATGATCTTGTTGCATCAGAGTCCCAGGAGCAACGCAACATTTTTCAGTTTATGAGGGAAGGTGGAAAAATTAGAAACAGTCGAAGTGACGCACTGAAAGTCAGCGGTGCCGCAACGGATATTAACTACTATACAAATGTGCTGTTCGATGAATCGCGTGCGCTGCAGCCAGAAGATCCCAGTTACGAGCCGGTTTTTATAGAGTTGCCAACCTATAGGCCACCAAAGGCAAGTACACTGAGATCACCGTTGGTGGGGTCAAAGGCTAAAAGGCTGAGAGTCGTGGGCAGGCAAAAACCCTAGAAACAGAGATATTAGACAATAAAAAGAAAGAACAAGGGAGTTTAGTTTAAATATTCATGACGTGATAGGCAAATTTAATCTTTTAAGTCAGAATCTTAAGAATTTTATATAAATAGTAATTTTTTATTAAAAAAATTTTAAAAACCATACAGCGTGCACTATAACAGTCGTAAATTGTTCATACTCGTATGATATGGATATGGTCTCATATTATCCTATATCTGATTTTTAATCGGCACTTGCACGCTATAGGTTTTTTTATTCATTCAGTAAACGCGAAACCTTGAATATTTTTTCATCAACATATAGTGAAGTCTTAACTGGAACTTTAACTGTCACTTTAAACTACAGTTTTTTTTCTGATCTGTCGGTGAAATTTCTAGTTAAGACTGCCTCAATATCCAGTTAAGCCTAGAAGTTTAGTTAGATATTGAGAAAACGGCCACATAAGGCAACAATTTAGCCAGCTAAAGATGCTTTTTTGTATATCTTCGCATTTCTCTGTTTTTCAAGAAAGTTCTTCGATTTCAATGAAACTTTTGAAAATTTCGTTATCTAGTCTGGCGATAGATTTTGTAATTAAAATGTTCTTTTTACAGAAAAGCGAATGTTCGTATTAAAATTTATAGTTAATATGTGATCGCCATTTCAAGCAACATTTTACTGGTTTTTCATTTGCATTATGTGAAGTCTAAGCAAAACTATATAGATATTTATTTGTTAAAGTTTTTAAGTTGATTTTTATTATGTTTTTGTATATATCTTTTTTATTGAATTCGATAATTAATTATAATTTGATAACACTATAAGCTATTTTTATACTCAGTTTTTTTAAACCTAAGCTTAAAATCTAATTCAAAATTTATAATGAATCCATAAAAAAAGAATCAAATTAATAAATAAAGAAGAATTTTACTTTTAAATGTTGTTGTTTTATTTTTTAACTAAGTTTTATCTCATAACACAGACCGAAAAGTTTTATAACCAAAGATTAAAATGTTTCTGGAATCATTTCGCATCCTTTAACAGAATCCATTGTTCAGTTCTTTCCACTTTTTTATGACTCCGAGATGTTTTGAGCTTAAGGCGATGTTCTTGCACGATATTTTGTGTATTTTTACCTTAAAAAACTTTCAATCTTTTATTTTGTGAGTCTACAAGTTTTCGAGAATGACAAAATAAATAAAACCCTAAAGTGATCGTCTCCACAACTGATTTCAGTTTCAGATGCTGATTCTCGGATGGAAGCGGATCCTGCCAACATCTGATCAGCAATTTGACATCGGATATGGTTTGATAAATTAGCTATAAAATTTTCAGAATTCGACAGAGACATTTGTTGGTGAATACCTTTAAATTGTATAGCAGAGCACTGTACAACAGCCGTACCGAAGGAAATGCTTCCCGTTTCAATCAAAGACTTTGAGCTTTGTATTCATTGAAAGGCGGTGAGTTTTTGTTGCACGTCGTATAGAATCTTGGCAAGGAAGTATGTGTCATTTGTGTAAGCGAGGGTGCGATGCTCGCTGAAAATCTCAAGATATGTTAAGGGTGGTTCAAATTTGAGTTATCTTTTTAAGTTTGCTGGAAATTTTTTTCAAGTACTAGATTACACCAATATTTTTTTTAGATATAAAGGCGATAGAAGAAAAATAAATTAGTTCTTATAAAGTGGAAACAATGTACTTTCCGTCAATTTGGCATATTATTGCATTTTGTTTCAAGCAAATTAATTAAAGCGCACTGTCTAACAGCTGCTCATATAAAAAGTTTCATAGAACATTTTTGGTGTTCAAAGATTAATTTTGAGCCCACTTTGTCACTAAATCCAAAAAAAAAATTCAAGACCTTTAACAATTTTTTTCCGTTCTATAAGTTTTATCGGACGATTGCTTATTTTATTCGTTTTTCGCTGTCCATTGTCACGACTTTTGTCAGCATTAGTTTTCGACATACTACATCCCGACTAAAAAAATGGTGTCACGTTTTGCGTTTCGTTTCTAATCACACCCTTGCTAAAGAGATTCACTTAAATTGGTTGGAAAGCATAAAAAGTATGCCTAGATGACTTGAAGTGATGATTGCTGCAAAGGGCGGTTAAACAAAATTTTAGACCTATTTCTCTACTATTAGTTTTAGGTTTTTTTTAATTTCATGCTTTTATTAAAGAGTAAGTTAAAAAAGAGCGTTTTTTAAGTTGTTGCTCAAATAATATGATCACCCACTTGGTGATGACGTTTTCAGCGGAGCTCTAGACTCTACAAATAGTAAGATTCAATGAAGTGTCAACGAGCATTTGGAACACTATACCTATGCCCTCAGATCTTCTTCAAAAGAACTAAGTTTGAAAATGAAGATATAACAAAAAAAAAAGAATATTCGGCCGACCAGAGGCAACGATAGCTTAATAAAAGGCGATAACTTTACTTACTTAGGCAGCGTTATATCACCTGAAGGCCGTAGTAATAAGGACATCCATGCTAGATTCAATGAATCTACGCTTCATTTCGTAATGCCTGGCAATTATCGTTTTATCAACGACATTAAAGCTCAAAAATTTTGTGTCGGGCGTGAATCCAGTTTTCGAACATTGTTAACAAATAGAATCCCGCTACACTATCAACAAGTTTCTGCCAACAATTTTTTTCCCGAATTCTGAAAACTTTGTTTCCCATAACGAATTTCTCACCAGATGCCGTCAAGATCTGATTTCCATTCAACTCAAATGCCGAAAGTACAAATGGATTGGACACACGTTGCGGAAAGGATCAATTGAAGTCTGCCGGCAAGCAATGGAGTAGAACCTTCAGGGTAGCAGATAACGCGGCCGTTTTAGATCATTGTGGAAACGTTCACTAGAGCACGAAATACGAGACACGGAGAAATATTGGAGAAAATTAAAGGCACTCGCTACTGATAGAGCGCGCTCAACGAGTTTTGTGGATAGAAAAATGACAACCCATGGTAGAAAATACTTTACCACTGCTTTTCAGTTCAAACTTTTTTTCTTCAGAAATATCTAATATATGAGAACACATTAGGGCAGGTCAAATTTTTTTTTCAAAATGGGCATAGCAGGAAAAAATTCTATGGACAATTCTGAGCAACTTTACCAAAGAAGATATGGGTCTAAAATCAATTTCGAGCTCCCATATATTTACAAATAGGTTTTGAAGAGTACTTATGTACAGATGTACTTATGTACAGATGTACATAAGTAGTATATGGATTTTTATAGAAACAATGTACTTATTTCATATTTTCAGCAAAAAATTAGGTCTGTCGGTAATTGTGGTGTCATGTGATAGGTTTTTTCCTTTTCTTTTTATATTTATCATATCATCTTGCCTTTTTTTTACAAGGATAGTGGAGTGCTGAAAAACTAAATTCAGAAAATATCAGACAACATATATTTATGCAAAAATGAAAATCTATTAATGAAAACGTGTCATTACTTCGTGCAATTTTCCAACGTCAATTGTAATTTTTTGCGTTTATTCCAACAATGAAGTTATTCTTTCATTTATTCATATTCTCCAGATCTTGCCTGTGGCATATGCCATCTCAAGATATTCCTTCTTTTGGCTTGCCAAGTGACCTAAATGGAATAAACTTTCTATAAAAATCCAATATATGTGAGTACTGTTCAAAACCTATTTATAAAAAACCGGAGGCTCGAAATTGATTTTAGACCCATAGTGCTATTGCCAAAGTTGCTCACAATTGTCCGTAGAATATATTCCTGCCATATTTTTTGATGATTTTTTCCCGCCCGAACAAACCAACCCGCCCTAATTCGTCAGTTTATTTTTAAAACTTTGGGCGATGAAAATGAAAGAAAAAATGTTTTTTGCATTAAGATTCAATGCTTAAGTTCGTTGGCTCTATGTAATTTCTTATTAAAAAAATATACACATTCCTTATTTCGGTAAGTTAGAATCGAATTGGGACGCGCTTTATACGGCGAGGACTTGGGCGGAGCGGAAGTCTTCTCCAATTCTTTCGAATTGCTGGATATACAGGCTTAGGATACGTATCTCGAATGGCCTTCTCGGTTCCACCTCGCACGCGCTGAATACGGCGACCACTTTGGTTGAATGGAAGTCGATGCCCATTGTATCGATATGCTGGTTTAGGAAAGATTTCTCGAGTTGCAGGTTCTGTTCCATTTAATTTTGCTAAATTAACTACATCTAATGCAAATATTCCTGATCCTGTCTCAGATAGTGCTGGTGGTGGTGGTGGTGTTACTGGTGGTGTTACTGGTGGTGTTACTGGTGGTGGTGGTTGTGGTTTTGTTGGTGGTGCACTAACATAAGGTGGTGGTACTGATGGTGGCTGTCCTGATGACAAGCTGGCCCAAAGTATTACTATACCAAAAATAACCCATAGCTTAGTTGCCATCGTTCGCCTTCACTTCAGATCAAGTTTGAGGTTTAATATTTAAAAGAAAACTGTATGGTTTAATCTGTTGGAATTGTGGTTTTTATAGCAAAATTTATCTAAATTAGTGTTATATAAGCACCATTAGTTAATATTTAATTTTGAGTTTTCTCTATTTGATGTTCATACAGCATTTCTGACAATATTTATAATATCTGGGGTTGCAGATATAACAGCCTTAGATAAATTTTTGCGCGTGTTAACAGTTGACATTACGTATTTATTAGGGTGGTTCTTATAATCAAAAAACTTTCTTTTAGGTTTGCTTTCCTTAATCCATTAGCTAACATTGTAAAAATATAATTCCGCAGGAGCGACCTTCCTTAAATGACAATACTTTATCCATGTGGCATGGATCACAACTGAAGTTTTGGACAAAGTAGACTCTGTTGTCGATTTTGGATCACTTTAATTAAGTGAAGATGATGTTATCAGTGGAATTCGTTTTTTAAAAAATTCTACAAAATCTGATATTGATGGAATTCGTTCCTTTCTGCTTAAAAAATGTGTTGCTACGTTATCTAAACCTTTATGTTCCATATTTAATTTATCCCTTTCTAAAGGCTATTTTAGTAATGACTGGAAAATAGCATAAAAATGGCAACAAAAATAAGGAGTGAATTATAGGCCTATTTCAAAGCTTTCCCCTCTTTAGAAACTATTTGAGAGCATTGTTAAGGAAAAAATATTTTTTCCTGTAAAAAATATTATAAGTTTAATGCAACATGGCTTTTTTCAGGATCGGTCTACAGTTACCAATCTGGCAGGTCTTACGGATTATTGTATCTCTGCTTTTTCGAAGGGTTTGCAGGTTGATACGATTTACATAGGCTTTTCAAAAGCATTTGATAAACTCTCGCATGAAATTTTGTTGCTATCAAAGCTTGGATTTTATTCCAAATTTCTAAAATGAATTAGTTCTTATTTAAATAATAGATTAAATTTTGTTTTGATTGATGGGGTAAAATCTAAACCTTTTTTGGCTACCTCTGGTGCTCTACAAGGTAGCATTTTAGGTTCCCTGTTTTTCATTGTTTCATCAATAACATTGGTACCTGTTTTGAAAATGCAAGTTTTCTTCTCCACGCCGATGATTTCAAATTTTTCCATTCTATACAATGTCCCTTGGACATCTTGGCACTTCAGAGTGAAATAAATAATTTGGTCTTTTGGTGTTCTCAAAATCACATATCTTTAAATATATCGAAATGTTACCATAATTTATTTTGTAAGTATTCTGTGTCATTTACATCCTTTTATTGTGTTAATACCACACAAAAATCAGTAAATGAGGCATTATATTTGATTCTAAATTCTAATTCAGATTAATTCTAACTTTTATAAGCCATATTAATAGTCATGATTTTAATGATCCATATACGCGTAATGTTTTATACACAGCTTTTGTAAGATCTAAACTTGACTACGCTTCTGTGATCTGGTATCCTGCTTACTCTGTTCACTCTAACACATTAGAAAGACTCTAAGAACGCTTTCTTAAATTCGCTCTTAGTCCTCTAAGCTTTGTGGAATCTTTTCCCTTCTATAGCTCATGGTGTTTTTTAATAGAGCTTAAATCCCTTCATTCAAGAATATTGATTGCCTCGTTGATGATTTTTTATGTGACGTAATACTCGTAGCAGGTCAAATCGATTGTACACAAATACTGAATCTGGTAAAATTGAAAGTGCCTAGGTGATTTTTACGCCATTGCAATTTGTTCGCAGTTCCAATTTATCAGTCAAATTATTCGTTAAATGCACCTATAACTAGAACTCTTACTGAATTTAATAATCTCAGTGTAACACATTGAGTTTTCTACCCCAAGAAATATTTTTAAAACATGGTTGGGTTATTTGTATTCATAATTTGAATTACATATTTAAAACAATGATTGAATCATTTTCAAATTAATATTCTTATGTTAAAATATTATGTTGATAAATATTTTTAAGTTGTATCTATAGTCTGTAAGAATTGTTTTCATGCACTAAAATTTTTGAAATAAACGATATTTCAATAAAATTAGTATTTATTTCATGTTCAGTAAATTTTAGTGCAAAAACAACAAAAAAATTAAAAGCGCAAAATGCATTAAGTGTTGGAGAAATAACTTCCACAGTTATAAGGAAAAAAATGGGCAACTAACTGCTTATACTAAGTAGTTTCAATGACCGCTACGTCATATCATCAGTAAGATTTTTTAGCCAACATTTAAGAGTCTGAAAAATTAAAAATTTTTAACTCGTCGACAATGAGGCTTGGAAATGTAACACGGCCAATGTTATGGTGTGTGAAATGCCCCAAAAATTTTTAACCATGTTTTGTTGAAATATTTCTACTCAATATTTTTTTATTTATTTTGTCATTTTGTATAATGTACCGAACTAATCTATATATTAATACGAGGATATCGATACTTGTGGTACACTTCTATAGTATTTAATATAAAGAGAGGGGAATGTATCATTGGGAAGGTACTGTTTCACAGATGTGCAAAAAAACAATATAATGTGTAATATGTGCCATTAAGGCAGGTAAAATAAAGAAAACATACGCGTATGATTTCCCCACACAAAAAGATTTAACCAATTAAATGAAAGCATTTCGGTCGCGTTCATAGCTCCATGACCTTAAGAATTTTTGCGTTGTTATAGAACTTAAAAAATATTAAGATTTTACCCAAATACATTTAATTAAGACTTTGGCGTCATATTAAAAGAGCAAATTTTTTTGGGAAACTCAAAACACATTATGTTGGGCAGTTCTTAAGCTATATATAAATAGGCGGTCCCATCCCTTTTTAATTACCATAACGCAACATAATCGCTTGATTTATTTTGTTTGAAAGGCTGTGAAGTGTGAAGAAAGGGCAGTGCAGATTGTAATTTTTTTTCTAATGGTAGGAGGCACCACGCTCTAACAGGAAAACATGATTCTACAGCTGAACTAATGGACTGGTTTTGAATAAATTTAGAGATAGATTGGGCCCTAAGAAAAAGTATTAAAAAATCTTTCAGTTGACGTGATACTGCCCCTAAGCAGGGGTCGGCAAAAATTAAAGTGAGAGCGTTTGGTGAGAGGAGAGAGGCTGCACCGCAAGAAATTTGTAACCAAATATTGATTTTATTGAAATGATGCGGCAGAAAGTGGATATTAAAAAAGATTAGAAAAGACGTTTAGAGTTGTTGAAAAATCATAAGCAAAGCTACATCGAACGCGGTGGTAGCGCTGTTATCTTTAAACTTAACAAAAAAAACTAAATCCATGCAATTTCAAATTGTTACATCAAAAATTCATTCAATTGGGACACATATTTTTTTACATAAAAAATTTAGTTACATTTTTTTAAAAATAACCCATTCAAAAATGGTCTACCGTGCTTTGCAACTAACTATGCTATTTTCAACACTACTGTCACCATCAGTTACAGCTACCCATAGCTATATTTTGTCTAAAAATACTATTCTTTTTTCTATAAAAAGTTTATCCCTCTCCAACCCTACAAATTCATTAAATTTATAATGAAAAGTTTCTTAATGTCTTTTCCTGGAAAATTTATTAGAACCTTTAACGATGCTTGATGTTGCTTTGTCAATGGCTTTTCGACAACTAAATGAAAGAGCATAAGAAAATGTGTAATATTTGATTGCACAATTGTGCTATGCGCGCCGACCCCTGCCCTAATGAGACAAAACTCTGAAGAGGCTGAGTTGCTACACCAATTTTGATGAAGTTTGGTACAGAAATAGATTGAATCCTGAGGAAAGGTATTTGTTTCAAAATAGACGCCTTTAACATCAGTTTATTTTATTAATTTGTAGTTCCGCGAAAGCTTCTTTAAAGCTTCCACATATCAATTCTTTTGCTTAGCTTCCTTGTAACGCGGACAATTAGGTGCGGTATGGCTAGGGACACGGAGCAAGTTTTGATATATTTAACCTCTAAAAAAACTTACGGGTGGCAGTATTGTTTTGCCAAAAAGTTCGCCATTCCTAGCGCGTTATTGTAATTTTTTTGGGGGTCCTTTAAGAAAATAACTAAATCAGAAGATTCCATTCCAATTCTTATGGAATAACTAAAAAATCAGGAAAACGAATGACAGATTTGTTTTTTTGTTTTAATGAAAAAGACGTCTCTTCCATATGAATTGTAATAGGAAACAAAATGCGGTGCGCAAGTGCACAAGATTTACAAAAAGAGGCTTATGGATGACTTTAAAATCTAAATTAATTTTATGTTTTAAGAGAAACCTTAATGTTTTATTTGTTCTTAATAAATGTATAAAAATTAAACGAAAAAGTTTATTGACATAACGTGTCTGCTGGTTTTTTGAGGAAAAGAATTTCATTTTGTTTAAAAACTTTAATTCTTAATACAAAAGCGGTCCAATTTTTCTGTTATTATTTACTTTTCTGCAACGCTGAGTATTTAAGAAACTACAAAACATTTGTTGTTGTTTAAGTTTTTTTGCGATCACGAAATATTTTGGAATATACAATGAATTTTTATTTTATTTTTCCAACTATCAGGGGCGAATCAAAAGACGAATTTAGCTGGCCGTTTTGGAGTTTAGGCGCCATTTCTTCAAAGTCTTAGAATATCACAGCAATTCAAATTGAACTGATTAACTCCTTGCATAAATCATTCGGCATGATCAGATAAGCACAATTTAGGGAATCATTAGGAGAGTGCTGTTTCGTTTACCACGATTATTTGTTTCGAATAGCGTGAGTAAAATCTTTTATTTTATCAAAAAAGACAATTTTTTTCAAACAGCTCTTGCCCTTGTAAGACTATAATATTTTTTAGTTTGAGTTTAACGACATCAGACTGAGTTTTTATGTAGTTCATACAAAGTTACATTCAAAAGCGGCACGTGTTAACATTGAGATATTTAGCTAAAATTTTACTGCAAATAATTAAGTTTTGCAGCAAAGTTTCTGGAGGGCGCTTATTATTTTCTTACTCACTGACTATTACCGCTACAGAAAATATGTTGTGGGCTTTTTATTTACTATTTCATGAACTTAAAAAAAAACAAATACACTGAAAAGAATTCCACACATAATTTTTCCTCAAGAAATTTTATTAATAAACTTTATTAAAGGCAAATCAACTTCAGATACCCTACTTTACATAGACTATCAAATTGCAAATAGCTTAGCATTTCAGAAACATATTTCAATAGTGTCTCTTGACTTCGAAAAAGCATTTGACAAGATCGGCGTCCATACAATAATAGATCAGCTACTTGCTTGGAAATTGGGTCCAAAAATAGTTAACTACATTCTTAACTTTATGAATAAAAGAAAAATCATAGTAAGAATTGGCAAACACCTCTCAAACTCTCGCCCACTTGAAAATGGTATTCCTCAAGGATCTCCAATATCAGTTATTCTATTCCTCATAGCTTACAATAAACTCTGTACAGTTATATCCAGACACAAAAAAATAAATTACTGTGCATATGCTGATGACTTTCATCTAATTATTAATCTTAGCAGGAAAAAGAATCAAAACATAAACTTGAATAAACTCTTTCAAGACATTGCTGATTGGTGTAATTACTCTGGAGCGATTCTTTCCACATCGAAATGCAAGCATATACACTTCTGTCGTAAACATAACTGTTCTTGCATAATAACAACTAATAACTTACAGTTCGAAGAAGTAGAAAATTTAAGAATTTTAGGAATTATTTTCAACAAGCGATACAAATGGAACAATCACATAAAGTTCTTGAATTCATCACTTTCAAACAAACTTAATTTAATCAAATGCTTATCTAGTAACAAATTAAATTGCAACATGTGTTCCATAATTAATGTTATTAAGTCCCTTATAATCTCAAAAATTAATTTTGGAATTTACCTTTATGGTTATTCTGCGAAATCAAGTTTAAATAAAATAAAAATACCATTAAATGCAGCTATCAGAGCTGCTCTTGGAGCCTTTAGATCTACACCCATTAACAACTTGCTTTTTGAATCAAATCTTTTCTCTATTGATAACCAAAGAGACTTCTCAACTTCCAAACTTTTTAAATCTCTCTTAGGAAGCAACAACAGTCTTCTGCATAATATTGTAGTCAAACACCAAAACTTAAGTAGTTCCAATGCAATTAAATCTACTATTTTCAGAACAATATCTATTTGCAATAGCTTTGACATTCCAACTTTTTGTCCAAATTCTATTGAAAACCCTCATCCCTTGTGGACTTTTAACCCTTCTTCAATCGACACATCTCTACGATGTCTTATTAAATCTGATACTCATCCAGAAATATTTCGTTTAGCTTTCCGTGAAATTCAAGGAAACCATCCTAACTATTCATTTATATTTACTGATGGCTCAAAATCTACCAATAAAATTAGTTTCAGTGTAACGTTTCTCGATAAAATCATAAAAATTTCTAATCTACCTTTATACAGCTCAATATTTTCTGCAGAAATTATTGCCATAAACGAAGCTGTAAGGTATGCTATGAATGAAATCAAAAACAATATAAACTTAAACTTTATTATTTGCACTGATTCGTTATCTTCGTTAGACTCGATATCAAACTTAAATAACTCTGATTATTACCCATTCCAAATTAGAAACTCTCTCATTGAGTACTATTCAAAAATAAAATTAATTTGGATCCCAGGACATGTCTTAATAGAAGGTAATGAATTTGCAGACCAATCTGCAAAAAATGCCAATAATGCACCTCTTATTTACACTAATAATTACAATTCAAATGACATAACACACTACATCAAAAATATAAAAAAAAAACACATTGAACTATGGGAATCTACATCCGACTGGTACAGGCAAATCAACAATGAAAAATTATCCGGAAAAGATTTTCATATTTTAACAAACCCAAACTTACCCCGGAAAGACTTTATAAAATTTGAACGTCTACGTCTCGGACATACCAAAATTACCCACGAATACCTCATAAGCAACAACTCACGCACTTCCTGCCCATTTTGCAATTCAACAACTCCAATAAATTTAACTCACCTCCTATCACACTGTCCAAAATTCCATTACACTAGAAGACGCATACTTCAAAATACAAACCCTTTGTCTTTAATTTCTAATCCTAATTTAGATAATATATTCAAAATTATAAATTTTCTAAAAATTACTGATTTATATAAACATATTTAAAAAATTAAAATATTGTTATAATATAAAAAAACTATTAACTATAACCAAAATTAAATTGTAATAACAATCATTAATAGTATTCTAGATACATATATAATAAGTTAAGCTTAAGGCCTATGACGCCAAAGCTAAATATCATATTAGCTATAAATTTTAATTTATTGTTAATATTTATTAAATAAATAAATAAATAACTTTATTTTTTTAAAATCTCATATAATAACTATTTTTTGGGAAGCTTTGTTTATATAATATATTTATATATTATGTAAATTAAGGTTCTGCAACGAGTTAAACTGGAACCAATCGATTCGAGAGTTTGAACTCATCTTCAAATGAAAAATAGGTTTTTTTGTTTTATTTCAGCTTTTCTGTGAAAAATAAAATACAGCCGTCTCAGTTTTTCTTTCCACAGTTGAACCTTTGGTTTTCCATTAACCTGTTTCTTAAGATAAACCACAACATATTCCAACACCTCGATTAAAAGTTGAAGTTATACTGAATATATTTTGAGAAACATTTTAAAAATTGCATAGGTCTAGTGGTTGAAAATCAATTGTGACTGAAATTCAAGGAAAAAGTACTGGAGACGTAATTTTCTCGAAAAATTGGGATTGAGCTTAGTAAGTCCAGAGATAATGCCTAGGAGCGTGTACACCAATAGAGGCGTTTTCACAACAAGTTGTTACTCAATGTAAGCAACCTCAAGTGCGTCTTCGTATTCGGAAAATGTGGGCGAAAAAAGTCCAAGGTTTCAAGTGGAGCTAGGTGCCAAGTTTGCAAAAAAAAAAGGACCGAATGGCATACGCCTCTTGCCACTGCTGCAATAAATACATTTGTGGGGAGCACAAATCTGCGGTCAACTTTTGTATTAGTTGTTATAGCTATAGAGTTATATTTTGAATTCTTTTTTGTGTATTCCATGAGTTCGACATAACAAAAATGTAATACTCAATATTATTTTTTAGTTATTTCATATTGACAACGCAAAATACGACTGGGTGAATTTTCACTGTCGGGAATCTTATCTGTGATAACGGTTAAGGGTTAGTCATAGCCAAATCCAACAAAAGAGCGACAAAATTCCACTCAAAAATCAAGTAAGGTCATGTATATGCAACGATTCCCAGTAAGCAATTGAGCAAGGCTTCTCAGTGAGATGTCATCTTTCTACTTGGAAGCAAACGCGGTAAGTACTGAAGACCTACTTTGTGGGTTTTTTTTGGAACAGCAAATAATTTATAAATATTATTTTCGGTTCGAGATAATGTGTGCGTGTCAACACCAAAAAAATTACACTTAACCAACATAAATTAAAAAAGAAAAATGGGCTAGAGCTAGTTATACTAAATAGTTTCGTCTTCTGGTAGGTAGAGTCATCAGTAACTTCTAAGCCCTTAGAAGTTACTGGTGATAAGTGTAATTTTTTTTAGTGTTGACACACTTAAATTATATCTTACTGTTCGATTCGAATAAAATAATTTTTAATAAAGACCTACTTCTTTTACCAACGATGGAAAGTCTGTTTTCTTCTTTCCACATTGAAGCCTGTTCAAACATGTCGTGTTTGTTCTGAATAAACATTTAAAAACAAACCGAAAATTTGTATTGGCATAACGTGTCTGCTAATTTTTTAGTGAAAACAATTGTACTCTGTTTTATCACTTTATTTATATCTAATCATAGCCGCGGATCTGCCCGCGCACTCCCAGTTGTACAACCCCGTCTATATATCACGCAGTTCATACTACAGACAATTAAGTCCATGCAGAAAATTTACAACTTGATATATGTAGGTACTAAAAATAGCAAAATATGTGTTTTATTGGAGGAGTCTCACCACTATGTCCAATTCCATACACATTTTGCGAGTAGTTTGACACAAACATTGGATATACAAGGCGTTAAAATTTGAGGTATCTTATCCAGAAGTTTGAAGAAAATTTCGTGCAAAATACGGTAGAGAAAATGCTCCAACTCCGCGTGCTATTAAATTTATCATATCTATACAAAATTTTTTTGCATTTCTGTACTCCGATTCTAAAAATTCTTCTATAAATGGAGAGTTCACTATCCCTGAGTAACTTATGCTATATTTGTTTGATAAAAATAGAGGGCATGGTACCTTCCATGCAACAAAAATACTTCAAACCGTATATCTTTGAACCTATGATAGCTAGGGTCTTAAAATTGTGTGATAGGATGCGAATGGTCGATGTCAAGCTCCTCGTAAATATGGACGGTATTATACAAGGGAGCGTGGCACAAAAACACTCAAAATGCTAAATCTTGGCAGCAATATTTTTGAAATTTGGTGTTAGGATGCTTATAGGTTATGCTAAGCACCTCATGAGAAATGGACGGGAATACGGAACGGGGCGTGAGGCTTTCCAGACGAGAAAACACTTAAAACGCTATATCTTTGCTCCTATGAAAGCAAGAGTCTTAGAATTTTATGTAAGGACGCGCATAGTGTATGGCAAGCACCTCTCATAATATGGACGGGATTAGACAACGGGGCGTGTCACTTTTTATACGATATAAACAATTAAAACAGTATATCTTCGCTCCATTCATAGCAAGAGTATAAAATTTCGTTTTAGGATGCGCATGGTTTATGCTAAGCACCTTGCAATGGAATTAGACGACGGAGAGTGGCATCTTCCTTGCGATAAAAACAAATAAAATGCAACAGGGCGTGGAACCTTCCTTACAACAAAAACACTTATAACTCTATAACTTGGCATCTATAACAGCTACAGTTTAGAAACTTAATACATTGATGTACATTGATTGTGTCAAGCTACTCGGAAAATGTGAACGGCATTATGCTATGGGGCGCGGCACCTCCCATATAAGAAAATCACTTAAGAAGACCCGACTACATCAAACAACCAACTTAGTTCAATATTTACACAAAGATCTTTCTGTGAAGGCTTACAAAATATAGTTAACATAACAGGACGGTGCAATATGCCACACAGCAATACAATAAATCGATTTTATGAAAGAGTAATTTAATAATCGCATAACTTTTCGAAGAACAGACGTGAATGGGCCATCAAGATCATGCGATTTAACAACATTGAACTTCTTCTTATGGAGTTTCTTGAAGAGCGAAGCTTATGCGCATAATCTTCAGACTGTTCAACATCTCCAACACCACATTATCGAGCAAATAATACTAATTGAACTTCAATTATGCGAAAAAGTTATTCAAAGTTTTGGTAAAAGATTGACAGCCTGTTAAGCTAGCAGAGGAAATCACTTGAACAACCTCCTTACACTTAACAAACATAAATAAAAAGAAAAAATGGGCTAAAGCTAGTTATACCAGTTTCGTCTTCTGCTAAGAAGACTCATTAGTAACTTCTAAGCCAATTAGTAAGAGTTCGGCAAGCCCTATATGTCTACCTTCTTGCATAGATCTGTTAAGAACTCGAGCAAAGAAGTTAAACAAAGAAATCAAACAAAAACTATGCAAGAAGGTAGACATATAGGGCTTGCCGAACTCTTACAAATTGGCTTAGAAGTTACTGATGAGTCTGTCAACTTGTAATATAACTATGCAAATCTGGCCGAAATGGGATGCTAAGCGTTCGTCAGAACTAATTTCTCGCACTAGACATAGTGTCTCGTGAGTTGTCGCAGTCATAACTGGCCACTGCCTCATCGGCAGACATGCGGAGAGATTAGGTGTTAGGTCCTTTGACTTCTGTAGAAGTTGTGGAGATGTGGAGGAAGAGGAAAATATTAAACATCTTCTCTGCTCCTGTCTCGCACTTGCTAGAAAACGCCACAAAGCACTTGGGTCGTTTTTATTTGATGACCTGTATGACCTTAGACATGTCAGTATAGGTCAGCTATTTAGTTTCATAACGAATTCTGGCTGGTTCAACGAGAGGGTATAGTCAAACAGCCTGTGGTATCACAACGGATCATGTTTGGTCTAAGTGAGTCAGTTTTTCGTAACTGACTGCCACTCCTACCTAACCTAACCTAACCTACTGATGAGTCTTCTTAGCAGAAGACGAAACTGGTATAACTAGCTTTAGCCCATTTTTTCTTTTTATTTATGTTTGTTAAGTGTAATTTTTTTGGTGTTGACACACACTCATTATGTCGAACAGTAAGCTCAATAAAAACAACATATAAAATAACTAAAGATTTCGCACAATTTATGTCTTTTATTTAAAATTTTAGTAGATTAAAAATTCTTTATGTCCCATTACAAGCTCAGCAGCTCAAACAAAATCTCGGTTATTGCAGCTTTTACTAAGCTCTCTTGTCGGACCGGCTCCGTAAGTATTTTCTTGTTTTCAACTGGGTGGTTTTTTCAAAACTTTCAAATATGACCGAATTATAAGAGGTTGGCAGAGTTTCTTCAGCTCTGCATTTTCACTTTAAGAAAAAACTTCAAATAAAACAAATTTTTGTTTTTTTTTTGTAATTTTATCATTTAGGTTTATTCAAAATTCTGTGTTTTCAATTTATTTATTTTTTTCAATCAATTTTGTTTTTTTTATACGTAATATTTTAGCACTCAATTTAATGCTACTTGAAATCATTTAAACATTTATTTGCAAAAAGGAAATTTACACTCTATGTAGTTAACAAAAAAAATGTTTCAAATGATTTGCATTTCCCATGCTCGTATGATGATTACTAATATTTAGCCTGTTTTTGCTTCATTTACTGCATTTTAAGCATTTTCGAAATGGTTTTATCGCTTCGTTTCAGGTTTTCTGCTCCAAGTTCTTGGCGTTATAGATTCTGAACTTTTTGACATAACACATTTTCTTTTGCTTTACAACTTTGCTTGGCTTCTCGTTATTTGATTTTCCTTTGTATTATTATACGTTTATTTTGATGAAAGTAAAAACGAAAATATATATAATTTTCTTTTTCCATAATATTAATAATATAATTATAATAATAATTAATGTAACGCCAGCGTCACAATTTACAATAAATTTTTTCTTTGCTGTTGCTGTTTGTTTTTTGTTTTTTTTTTAAATTATATATATATGTGTATATATATATGGATGCGTATTTGTATTATGTATATATGTATATATATATGTAAGTTTTATTATTATATTAATAATTTATAAGTTTTAATACACATATGATGTTTATATTGTTGCTCTTATACAATATATATTTATATACATACATATTGCATATAATATATATATATATTTTTTTTTTCTTTCAAAATAAAAAATTCTATTTTATTGAAGGTTTCTATGTATTGCAATCAATATTTTGTGTTTTGTAGATATTGTTGTTTTTGTTAAAGTAAAATCTTTGTTTGTTCAAAAAAGTTGCTCTATGATTTCTGTAGATTTTTGAGAAATTATACGAAATAAGTTCAAGCCTCATTAAGCAGATAAAAAGTGGCATTTACTTTGGAGCATTTCAGTTAATTTGAAGCAACTTAAAAACAACACGTTAATAAATGTTGATGATGTCATGTAAGCTGCTTGTTCCACTGTGCCGAATTTGTGAAAGAGGTCAAACAAATTTCATGGGATTTTGCAAAAAATTAGCATGCAAAAAATAAACAATATTTTATTTAAAATCATCAGAAATCATGCAGCGTTCTATTATTGTTTTTCTTTAATTCACTAAAAAAATCCCAAAGCGACAAATTTGCAGATATTTTTATCGAATTCTTTAAATTAATTTTTGTATGGCAGCTTTTTAGGCTTCAAAACATTTGTAGCTCAAGAATTTCTCCGGCTCACATGTAGGATTTTTGTGTTTATTGTGTTGTGATTATTCACGTTTGCTAGTTTCCTTTTTATTCACTATTCTTTATTTGTGTTTTACCTTCTAATTAACGAATATCGAAATACATTACATTAAATAATTAGCTTTAAGTTTTTCGGTTTTGTTTGACAGCAATATTGTAAAATTAATTTTTGCATGCAACCTTCTGTGTCTGTTGTTATTTCTTGTAAGTTAATATGTATATGTATATATATATGGTATATATTTTCTTAAATTTGTGTTAATTTTATGATTTTGGCCAATAATTTGTTTATTATTTTTTTTCTCTGGAAATATTACATTTAATTAGTTTAAATTCAAAATTGTATTACTAATTCTATAAATATTTACAATGATATTTTTTCTTATTGTGATCTTATTTTATTTTGCAGTTCAATGCCAAATGTTTTTTGCTTAGTTGTATTCGAGAAACATCGAAATATTATGGTCAAATACGTACATTTACAAAAAATTTGCAACGAATGGTTTTCGTTATTCAAATACCTTTTTATATTTTTTTTTTACTGTAAGAAATACTTCTTGTCAGAAGAAAATTTTGCTCTAATAGTAAATGTGACAGCCAAATATTTCACCTAGATAAATCTCGATTCACAAAACAGATAATAAAGTAGGAAAATATTAAAATAAAAATTTAATAAATTAAAGTTCTTGTTGCTGACTTATTCTGTTAGCAACTAGTGAACATGAAAAATTTAAGTTTACCAAATAAAATCGTTGGGTCGCTACCCATGATGTTTTTAACCAAAACCGATATTGTAAAATTGTTCGTTAGAAAGATTATAAATTGAAAAAAAAAGTTCATGTGATTTCACAAAAAAAACATGAAAATTATTTAATGAACTCTATTTAAATAAATCTCATGAGATTTTGCAAAAGTAGCTCCGTATATCACCTGAAAAGTTTTTTAGATAGCAAGTCAAATAAAAATTTTTTATAAAAATACTATGTGACTTAAGAAAAAGTAACTACAGAATAAATAGTTCATAATTTATTTCCAAAATTTCTATTAACATTTTTTAATTACAATTTCATGAGATTTTATACAACTCAATAGATTTGACGAGAGTGTCATAAAAATTCCAATTCACATAAATCTTTGAACGAAATCTCAAATTTTTTATATAGCAAGTGAAACTATGAAATTTTTACAACTTTTCAATATTGCAGTAATGTGACTATGTCTGCAACTAACACTGAAAAAAATTTTAAAGCTTCTTTTGTATGAAAAATCTTGCATCTTCTTTCTTTTTCGTAAGTCTCATGAGACTTTTCAAAAATATTTATTCAATGTTGTTGAACAACTTTCATGCTTTTTCTTTGAGGGAAATCTCAAAAGATTTAATGCAAGTGACAAGAGTACAAATAGTTCAATAAAATTCAACAACAATTGTAGTACATCGAATTGGCTTAACAGCGGTTATAGTTTTTGTACAGAGTTTAAAATATAAATATTTCAAATTAACTGCTTTATTCAAATAAAAACGAAGTTTAAAAAAACAAAGTTGAAAAAAAATGTGTTTGCAACGAAGCAGCAAAAGACAATTTAGTATTTTATTTTTTTGTACATATCTTTTTCTTCGTATAAAAAAGCCCAGATGTATAATGCCTTACTAGGTGTCCTTAAAATTTGCCCAAAATATTGAGAAGTATTTATTTTTAAAAAATTTAAACAAAAAATATTCCGTTTTGGCAACAACAAGAAATAAATTTATTATTTTAAGAGCAAACGAGCCTCAAATCATCCATTTACAATTGATAGTTTTCGTAAACTAAAATTTTGCAAAAAACCTAGACTTTTTAGTCCTGAGCTGCCTGACAAAAAATTTATTATTGGATAACTAAAACGTTAGTTCTGTAAGCAGTGTGCCAATATTTCGACTACATCTTGCAACTGGCAATTTCCGCTTTGTATTTTAGCCCACGATGTTACAAAGAGTAACCAATTACTCCCAATAGCAGCTCTACAGAAATCTATTGCGTTCTGTATTCTGAAGTGTGAATGGTGAAAAATAAAGGTGTGGACACACTTCATATTGCAAGTATTAAATTTTGGTAGTTGCTTACAGATACATATACATGGTGGTTTGGCTCTGAGCAACTACACTCCCGGATTCGAATCCATGGTTCAAAAATTGTTTTGGAGAACACTCTCTGATTTACAGGGTGTTTGACAAAGTTTCATTACAGTAGCACTTACAATGAACATTATCTCGTAGCTTCTGAAATAATAGAGCTATAGCAATAAAAAGAAATAGTTCCATTAGGTCATTATTTCACATATTTTTTGAAGTGGTAACAATATTACAAACCGTGTTTTCAGTTCAGAATTATCGCTTGTTAAAATGATAAAAAAAGTCTAATGAAACTGACTCATTTTATTGCTCTAACGCTATTAGTTAGAGAGTGATGAGGTAATCTTTGTTTGCAAGTAATAAGCTAAAGGAATTTTGTTAAACACCCTCTAATACAGAGGGTTACATAAGTATGTAAGATTTAGTTAAGAATATTTTACATAGCTCTAACTGATTAAGATAATTGATTGAGTTCTGAATAAATATTATGGTTATTTTTGATAAAATAATATAAATAAAAAATTAACTACTTAAAAAAGGGGGTCCTGCCCTATGCAATAATTAACGCACAACATTTTAACAATTATTTGTATATGGCAAAAGACTCAAGACTTTACTATTTTTTGAGTTTACTACAGGATTCACTTTTGTGTCTATGTATTGCAATGTAAATATTTCATTTTCATTCAGTAAAAACTCTGCGCGCAAGCGCAGTTTGGCAAAAAAAATGCCATGTGAGAAGAAAAAAATTAAATTAAATTTAAATAAATCTAATTGTCATTTCTGTATAGAGACAACCTTATTGATATATATTAGGGTGTTCTTTAAGCACAAATGTTTTTTTCTCGCGTCATACAATTATTATTTGATATACTATATGTAAACGTATATTAAAAAATTATCAAGTTAATTCGAGAAAAAATGTGGATTCATATTAAGAAAACACCCTTTTATATTAACAAACATATGCATGTTTACAGAACTCAGTAAAAACTTAGCGAAACAGTTTTTCATTACTATGCGTTCGGCATATATATACGTGGCTTAAGATAGGGCAACTTGAAAGTTTTTTTAAACATAAGCAAAAAAAAAATAAATCTTTAAAAATTATTTTCATTTTCGTTTTATAAATTAAGAATTCAATTGGTAATAATTTGTAAAAACTTTTTCAACTTATGTTACTTAAATTAACTTCTGATTTATGTTAATTTTTTACATATTTATTATATTTTTGTGTTCTAATTTTTATGAAGACATCTGTTTAACAAAGGAAGAGTACGAGTAGAAGGAGCGTTTCTGTTTTCTTTCCTATACATTTTAGTATTAATTTAATTATAAACAAAATGTTTGTCTATATTAAAACATTTAGTTGTATGTGCGACAAAAACTTTTAGTCTTACAATCTAAACTCTTTTTTTTTGTTGCAAGTTTTATTCAAAAGTTCTATGTATCTTTTTATTGTTTTAAATATATTTTGCCTAAAATTTAAATATGTTTTGTAATCAGTTAACATATAGCTACCATAATTTTATTTTAAACATTTATTTGTGTTATAATTTTATTTATTATTTTTTAAATTTATTGTTTAAATTCGAGTCCATCCAATTTTGTTAACTGGCAACTATTATAAGAAACGCACAATGGAAAGCTTTAGTGTTGCATTAAAGCTTGAAAAATTCAAAGAATGCAACTTTAAACTTAATGTACTAACTAAATAAAAATAGGTGAAATAATAACTTATAAGTTCATCGTCGGCCACATATAGGATTTATAAATTATTGAAGTGCATAAAAATGTCTGGTGAATATATTGGAAATACGTATGCAAATGAACATCGAAAGCTAAGATATCAGAGTTTTAAGCTGAAGTCCTAATTTTATGGCTTAATTGATCCCAAAGCAATTGTGCAATTTTATTTTCAATTTTTTAATTAGCTGTTGGTATTAAATTGCAGGAGTATACATCTCCTTTTCAATGAATTGAAAATTAAAAAAAGTTCATACATTTTGTATGTAAATGCTTTTGGTTATCGTGTCGTCTGAGTTATGTGTAATCAAAGTTTCAAATCAACACAAAAGTTATTGAGAACGTATCAAGTAAATTCTGTTTGTTGTAATATTTTAGTTACAATTCAACGTTGAACGTACCTACTTACATATATAGATACTAAAAGCGGAGCATATATAGAAATGTGAATATTAAATAAATAACTGACATAAAAATTGATAACAAGACATGGTGTTTAAAAAAAAACATATTAGTGAACTTCTTGTCTTTTTTACCTAAAGTTCAGTTAGCATTATCCTAGCTTCGATGCAAGCAAATTTCTATGCATCCAAGATAAAAGTTTTCATTTAGCGGAAATTCATTAAAATATTAAAATTAATTATTGGCTGCATAGTTGGCACATATACGATTAAAAAATAGTTTTTCATATATTCATATTTCAGTTTCTGCCATTTGATTTGAATTTGCAAAAACTTTGCTTTAAAGCACTTAGCTTTCTGAGTGCCTTATAATATAATGACAATTAAAATATTGGCTGCTTATTGATAAGCTATTAAATTAACATCTAAAGCTTTCATGTGGATCTAATAAGTTCTAATAAGTTATAACAGTTGCCTATGTTGCCAAACATTAATTGGTTGCTTTATCTGGCATAACTTTTACATGTTAGTTTCTTTTTCTCTGCTATTATTGCTTAGTATTTTATCAAATGATTTAGATTTTCTTTATCAATGTTTATGTAATAAATTTTTGTAATTTTTCTGACTAGCTACGCTAAATTTTATATCATAATTTCGCTGCACAACAAAAATTTTATTGCATGCGATTATCTCTTTTCTTTAAATCTGTTAAGCGTGAATTCTTTTTAATATTATTATAATTATTATATACTAAAATTAATTCAAGAATTTTTTGTTTCTCTTTAAATTTAAATACAATTTACTTATAGACAATAAATTCAAAACTTTCTACAACACTTTTTTATCTGGGTTTTTCTTGATTCACTGCATTATATTGCCTTCTTTTTCTTTTGCTTAAGTTATAGTAAATTTAAGGACATTTAGTTAATAATTTTTTTCAATGACGCCCTCTTATTTTAGGGTGGCGCCTCACAACAATTTTAGTATTTTCTTTGTATGCTAAAAACAAAATGTTGCATTTTTCATAAAACAAAAAAAAAATTGTTTTTTTTTTTATTTTGCTGCATTTCATTTGTTATTTTATTGCTAAGAATTCAATGTAAAAATATTTAATAATATAAGAATAAGAAAAAAAAAAATTAAATAAATTTTGCTAATGAAACTCTTTTGTTTGTAAAGTAATTCATTCATTTTGTTATTTCTTTTAAGTAAAATTATTTTTTGTTGCTATACATAAATATAAAAATATTAAGCTAAAATTTAATAATTACAATAAAAAGCATGCAATTTATGTATGTTTTGTTGTTATAATTGTCTAAAATGGCGTTACTTCTAAAAAAAGATTAGGGTTTGTTTGTGTTTTTCTTTTTTTTAAATAGTCAAAACATATAAAAAAATATGCAATAAATAATTTATCTAAATAAAATTTAAAATAATTTTTTTTTTGCTATTAAATTTCTTTTTTTTGCAAGTTTCAGTGTTGCATTTGTCTCAAAATGTTTGTCAGTTGGTTAAAATGATTTTTTTTCAAGATTTCCGACATTTCAATGGAAATGAAAATCAAGTGTCAAACAATAGATATAGCTGAGCTTGAGTGAGAAACAATTTCTGGATAGAATAGAAATTGGAAAAGTTTTATTTTGAAAGTCTCGCTCATTTCGAAGGAAATGCCGCATATTTTGTTTTTTTTTATTGTAATTCAGTTAAAATTTTTATTAAGCATAAATAATAAAATAATATAATGACTTAAAAGTTGCAGTTTAAAAAAAAAATTGTTTTTGTTTTTTGATAATTTTCGAATGTCTATGCTAAGTAAGGCAAAAAATGAAAATGGTCAGCATAGAGTCAATGCAAGAAATTTCTAAACTTTAGTGCATATGTTTAGGCGTTACCTTACTGCCACATTTTGCCAGCATAAGCATAAAAAAGAATTTTAAAATAATTGGTATTGTTTTAAAAGCAAATAAAAAGAATTTAAATTTTTGTCGTTTCATAAAATTTCTTGTTTTTGTATTGGCTGAAGAGTTTTTTCGCAGTGCGGTTTTGTTTTTTTTTCTTTCTTTCTTTCTTATAATTCATGAACTTTTAGTCAAAAAGAAAGAGATAGGGAAAGGGAAACAGAGATAGAGAGAGGTTTTGTGTATGGGATAAGTTTATTTGGGTGGGGAGTAGTGGAAAGGTTTTCAACTTTTACACCTTTGTCTTAGTATTTGTATTTGTGTTGTTAAGTTTGTGTAAAATTTCAAAATTAATAACAATAATATTTGTTAATAGCTGCATTTTTCTGCTGTTTTTTTAATTACTATTTTCTAATTTTTTTTCAGTTTTATTTTTTTTAAACTTTTTTTTGTTAATTTTTTTTTGGTTTTTTTTATATGTTGATGTTGATATTATTTGTGTCTTGTAATAATTGTAGCAGCTATTCTTTTTGTTGTTCTTGTATTGATATCAAAAAAATTGTGGTTGTTGTTGTTGGTTTTTTTTGCTGATGTTCACTTAACGTATGAGCAAAAAGTTTTGCGCTTTTTCAGTTATTTTTTTACATAGTCCCACGACTCTCCGTCACATTCCAGCGTGATGTGCCTGATTTTGACTCCCCGATGGTTTATTATCGCCAATTGTTGTTGGTGTCGTTTCTGTATCGGCACAATTATCGGATTCGTCTTCGGCTTCTTCAAGTTCAGCGAGATTTTCCTGATCAGATTCTTCCAGCGTCACCTGTTGTGGGCGGAAAAAGGAAAATCATTTTAGGATGAGAGTTTGTATTAGTTTTAATTGAATTAGCAAAGACCGATATTCATGTAAATTTACAAATGAACATCGGTGAACGGCGTGCTAAAGAGAACAGGCTAGAGGCAATATTCGGAGCACAAAATCGAATTACTAAGCTAATTGCTTGAAGTTTTTTGCCGAGTATTATAGGTAAAGGATTAATATGGGAGCTAACCTAATAAAGCAGACAGCAATTGAATTATATGCATTTGCATAACTTTTTCTTCATATTATATCTAAGTAATGTTCTTAAAAATATCCGCTAATAAGTAACAAATCATTTTTTTATATATACCTGAAACCGTATCTTCTCATCCGATTGCTGATCTTCTTGCGATGGTGGCGGTGATGGCGGTATCATGCTCTGATAGTAGTCTCTATTCTCTTCAAGTGTATCTAGTATATCCTGCGCATCTGGATGCACCAAATCCGCCCATGTCTCCCATAATGGATGGACAATATAATCGATAAATCCGACCTGCGACTTTTCGATTGTAGCATTGTGACGATCGCACATAGGACTAATATCCATGCCAGATTCGCGTTCTTTATCACCTTGCAAAAAGAACTCTTCCATGAGAAGAGCAACCCAACGTTTATATATGGGCAGAGGTTTTGTGGGATTACTTAAATCAGCGCAATGTACGAGATTTTCCAGAACCTATAAATTACAAAACATTGCCATTGGTGTGGTTAAATTTTAAGAAACTAATGAAAATTTATTACCTGTATGCGATCAGTATAGTTATCTAAAAGTAAAACGCCGGAACCAGCGACTTTTTTGGTTTCCACCATGGTCTTTAGATCGGCTAGCAGGCTCATATGTTTTGACATATCGGTTGAGAGCACTATGTCAATAACCATTTTCCTTAATGTTTGGCGTTGTTTTCTAGATTTTTTTTGTAGAAAATTATCATGATATTTCGTTAATGAAAATAAATTACAATGCTTTGAGTACTTCAGAGGAACCTTTGTCAGTATGAGTAATACTTACTTTTGCATATTACAGAATATATCACATCCTTGATTTTGCAATAATTTAAAGGCAACAGCTAAATGATGATTTTCCAAAACAGATTCGTCATTATACATTAAGGCTAATTCGGAACCTATAATTAAGAGAGATTTTACAGATTAGGTTAAGAGCATTTTTTTATGCGGTGAGAACCTGAAAGGAGAGAAAAATGCGCGTCCCTGGCATGTACGCAGTTGAGTTACCTTCGGCGATAGAGCGTGAAACCACATCAAACATTTGTTCAACAAAAAGTTTCACAAAAGTTTATAATTTTTCTATTTTTTTTTACCGTTAAATCTTGTTTTGGCAAAAACTTTTTTTGCAGAATTTTTTTCACTTTTTCTTTGATTTTCTGTGTGACTGTATTATGGATTATTAATAAAATTGCCTTGGATTACTTTTAAGATTCCGTAAACGAGAATTAGTCAAAAAAAGATGTAGAAAACATTCTGACATATTTTTTCAATTAAAAGATTATAGAATCAATAATTTTTCTAAAAAATACGTAATTCTTATTTACATAGGTAAGCTCGCGCAATTGATTTTCATAGTAAAGTCTTATACTAAGGGAAAGGTGCGAACACTGAGACAGTGTGATTATTTTTTCTCGAATACACGTTGACGCTGGAAACAAGTAATGTTTTCTATATTGCATGATAAAGAAACACTTTAAGCTTTAAAACTACTTTCTTATTGCCACGCCCACTTTAAGCCATAATCGGGGTAAATGAACAGCTTCTAAGCACTGTTTTTGTTTTTATAAATTTTTAGTTGTAATAAAAAGTTATGATCCAAGATGAGTTTGTTTTTTTTCTAAAAGAATTTCTTAATCGTCCGTCATTGAAGTTAATTTGGAGAAAAGTTTCATATTTTTATAGAAATATTTTACTCACTTGAATTAACTAAAAATTGATTTGTTAAACCAGGATGATCAACATCATGTATACAAGCGGCAAACAAAGCTCCGCCCACTTCCAACGGTGTAAACACACCCTCCAGTGCGGGTGTATTCAGCAAAACATTCGTACTCTGAGTGACATCGGACGCATGCAGTGAATTGTGAAACGGATTGTCTTTAACGTAATGGTCCTCCAGAGTAGTCATAAAATTAAGAAAAGTTTTCGGTGGTATCATAAGACTGGTCAGTAATTCTCTACTCTGTAATGATAAGAAAACATGCGAGAAATTTGGAATGCCAATAAATTGTATATTTGTTGTTGTTGGTTTTGTTTTCCAATTACCTGAAATACTGTGTATGCCACACAGGTAAGCGGGCGATTATTGCTCAAATCACCAATTTTAAATATGTTAATGCCCCACGTATCCAATTCACCCAATTCGGTGCCGAGTGCATTCTCGTGTTGTGTTTCCACACCAAATGTGGGTAAACGTTCGCCGGTGAATGAATTCGTATGCGAGAGCGGACGTTTAACGCCCGATATCTGTGACATAGGTGGTCCACGTGGTGAACGAGCTCGCGGATATGGCACCACTGGTAAATCGGTGTTCTCTTCAACACGCAGTGAAGGCAAATCAAACTCCTGTTGTTTATCTGTAAGTTAAATGAAAATGAAAGCAAAATTATTGATTGATAAAACGTTTGCGGCTTTAAAATTTTAATTCAATATAATATGCAATACCAATAAAAATGTTTTCTTTAATGTTAACCAACAAAAAAATAAACCAGTTTTGAAGCTCAGCTTCCAACAGCTCATTACCTTCCACAAAATTAGCATAAAAGTAAATTTTTCCACAAAACAAATATTTATCTACGACTGCAAACAACAATGAGATGAACTGACGGAAATACATAAATATTTTGACAATCTACTTGAGTTCACGCAACGTATCGCTTATTTGCGCCCTTTTGTTGACTTTACCATACCTACACCCCCTGCTTTTGCTTTTGTATTTTCATTTCAAACTTTATATAATAAAAAAAATAGTACTTGAAAATTCTCGTAAGAAAAAAGTAAAAAAAAATCCTTGCCAAATGTTTCGTATAAAATTCAGTAAAAATTTGATATTCCGCCTGGTAGTGATTTAAATTTCAAATAAATGTGCGCTCTTTTGTTGTTGTAGCTGTCATGTAAATGCTGCCATATTTTAGCAATTTACATAGCATGTGTGTGCGTGTGTGTGGTAAATCTCAATGTGTAAATGTACAGCAATAAAACGGGGAAATTGTATATCATTTGATTGTGTGGTACCATACTGAAGCCACGCATTTGCGGCAAAAAAAAAGAAGAGAAAAATCTGCGTAAGACGCACATTGTTGTGTAGTTTATGTAAATATTTAGGAGCCTCTGGGCAGATTTTACATATTTTAAAATTTCAACGCTGAGTTGTGAATAAAAGCTCCCAGTAGATTTTGATTATTTGAAAGCAAAAAAAAAACACAATTTTAAAAAAAGGTTTTTAGGAAAAATATTAAAAAAAAGGACTTTTTGGTTTGTAAAGCTCTGAAATAAAAGCTGTTTGAATGTATTTGAATAAATAACAGTGCATACAATGAATGTAGCTTCTTGCAGTTCTTCTGAATCAATTTATTGCGACCATTGACGCGAATTTGTGACTTTGGTACGAGTACCATATACAGATTCAGCGCCAAAATTTATGTAAGAAAAATTATAAAAATTAATTCTTAAGATTAATATTTCAAGCACAATAAATATTTTTATAAAAAAAAACTTTTGTTTTGAAGTGATCGTAATTTTTTTATGTTTTTTTTTTCAGAAAAAAAATCAGATTTTGGTGAAAAATTTGGAAAGCAATACACTATCATAACTTCTTCCTTCAGATTGGGTTTCGATATGCTACATTGTAAGTTTCTTTAAAAATTTAATCGCGCCTGAGAACCCATAAGAAATCAAATGAATCTTTCTCCATTAAAGGGCACGATGAGCAACCAACTTGGAACCAAAAGTAATCTGCTTTTGGTTCCAAGTTAATACTGAAAAGAGATATGGAAAATATGTGACATTTTACCAAAAAAAAAAATTATTCTTTGGAAAATTTACCACCACGAAAACTGTTGGTCATTCGTACAAAATATCTGAAAAGCTTTACAAAAAAGAAGTATAATGAAGTACAAGGGGCTTAAAAGAACTAATGTACTCCCAAAAAAAGACAATTGATCACGTTCTTCATACAATACAAACTTGTTCAGTTGCGATAATTTTTCGAGCGCTCAACAATATATCTCTGACGTACAGTTTGGGAACGATGTAATATAGACAGATGCCGAAAGAACCCATTCAACGTGCATCTACATCGATCTCTAATCTCCGCTGTGCAAAAAAAAAGTTTATATAAATAAAGCAGAGCAGATGGACTGCGTATTGCAACAATTGGTGCTCTGATTACTCTAGTACTAATTCAAAACTCTTAAAGGAATTTATTTTACAACATTTTGTTTTAGTTCAAACAACCAAATGTTTCATATACACAGCCCTTAACTGCAATAAAGGTGAGCTTGCTCACATTCTCAGGCAAGCGCTGACGTCAGAGCGCACACAATTCCGAATGTGTAAGTATTTACTAACTTTGTCCTTCATACAATCAGATCTAGATTAAGAGAGTTCAACTGCGGTGCGCTATTTTATTTAACTTGAGAACAGTCTTTTAAAACACGATTGGCATCATCGGCCCAATGCCTATAATATAACGTCTGGTGCTTACTCAATGGTGAGAGTTTTTTTTTCCAAGAAAAAATTTGTTAAGAATGTGGCCACAAAAATGTGATACGTTCAAAGCTATGCTGAATTTTGTGCTGTGTTATTGTGGATTTTGCTGAATTCGATTCCTCACATTCCTAACAATTTTTTGTGTAGGACAAAAACAAATGAAAAGTTAAAGTGTGAAATGTGAGCGGAATATCAAGCAGATTCTCCGTCGACAGAAAGGAATTACGAGCTTACAAAATTGGGAATGAGTTTTGACTTATAGTATTCTTCTAAATTTCAAGCTTTAAGTTAAATAGCTAAGAAGACTAACAGCTGTAGTAGCTAAACTCTATTATTATTACTATAATACTCATTGCCGTAAAGTGCTCGCTTATCCCCTCCATATATCATTCTAAAACATGTTCTTTGACACCCTTTCCGATCATATGATCAACGTTTTATAATGATTTCAATTGAGATGAACTTCGAGATCGAGTTGGGCTACCAAATCTTCAGCATAAGCCAAAAGCAGGAACTACCAAATTCTTTGCGTTCGTTGTAAAGGACTGCTCGTGACGGATCATGATTCACATGTATAAAGCTATACTAATTGAATATATGTTTTAGATATTCACAGTTTGGTCTGGCCTGAAAAATTTTTTATAAAATTTTGCATAATTTGCAAAAGGGGTTGCGCGACACGCCTATGGTCAATAAAAATAAAACATTTAGGACGCTATACTGAACCCATTTATAATGGTAATGCAATTAAATTTCACTAGAAAAAAAATTAGGCAAATTTTGAAAAGAGGGCGTGGTACCTCCAACAGAATGAAACCAAATATCACATATCCACAAAAAATTTTTAGGTTTGCCAGGATGCAAAAATTGGTAGCATTTCAACAAGTAGGCGTGGCACCTTCGCTACTAGCAAAACCTTGCATACAGTATACTGACAGATATAATGATAGAAATGATTTGGACAAACTCTGGATGAAAATTGGATGAATTTCAAAAAGTGGCGTCTCTATAGGAAGAGAGAATTATTTTTGGTAATAGAGCCAATACTTAAAGAGTCCTTTAAGGCAATTTACCAAAATTTAGCAAAAATACTAGAAATTGTTTGGAAAAGCACAAGGCAAGTAGTTGGTAGACTTTGACAAGAAAGCGTTGCACTTCCTTCACAAGCAGAAACTATGAATCGCTATACTAAGTAAATGTTCCCGAATTCAATGGAAATGGCATTATTATTTTAATAAAATTTTAAAACTTCCGCGTTTGAGTTAGTAGATATATTTTGTTAATCTGTTCTACTGCGCTGTTGGCATACGATGCATATTGATTTCTGATATAGGAAAGCTACAATTGTTAATGCTCAATTTAAAATTGTTACTTATAAAAATCAATCAATAATATGTACTTCATACTAGGAATGTCCATCATTATTCATTTAGTAGCAAGTAGCTTTACAGAGATTAAAATCCCCTAATATATACAGATTTTTATTACTTTTTTCCACAGGTAAACGCATTACATTTTCAATATGAACAGCATACGAATCATCAATCAATAAAATTTTTAGTTCAATATTACGTTTTTGAGAGCTTTTTTTGGTTAACTTTTTTATTTCGATTCGATTTATTGGCTTTAAAACATCCTGCTGTTTTCGGCCGTGTTACGCTGTAGTTGCTGCTACATGCTACATATAAAGCAAACGCTCTTCCCTGCCATTTCAAATATTATACTTCAATCAGTTTAAAAATTGGCTTTTTGGACTTTTTCCTTCAACGGCTCAGCTACCGCTAAACAGAAAAAAATAAATTGAATTGAATTTAAACTCAGTTGCTGCTTTCTTTTTTTTTTGTATTTTTTGTTCTTCATTTTATTGTTAGCATTTCTCTAAAACTCTGATTTAACGGTTTTTGTTTTGCAGTTAAACAGCTGGTTCGGTAAACACAGAATCTCACGAAAAATTTCCACGCCCGCTATTTTTGTTTTTTTATTTCTTTTTTCTGTAGCATTTTTTCGCTTCCAACTTACGCTTAATTTGCAATTTTTACGCTTCAAGAAAAAAAAAGTTGTCTTTTTTTATGCCACAAAATTTGATTTTTTTGTTGTTGTCATGTTTAAATTTTCTTTCGGTTGCTAAAACTTTGAAGAAGTTAACTCAAAGTGGCATCGTCTAACTTTTAAAATTAAAAAATGCCAACCAAAAAAGTGGTTTATGAAAATAAAATAAATCAAAAAGTATTAAATTAGGATAGACCAGTGGCCGGGAGTGAAAATATCAGCAACGATATTCCTCTTAATTATGCGCTACCAGCAATGGGGTAAGCTCGCTGCATACTGAAAATTACTAACAATCCTTGCCTAAAACGATATAAGAACAGCGGTTGAGCCGTCCCGAAAACTACATACACGAAGTAAAAACGCGCAGCGACAATATCTCTCCGAGCTTAACCGAATTTTGATGGAAAAACAGCTAATGACAACATATTTGGCTTTTACCTCATAGCACAAAAAACCTTGAATTAGTGACGCTACTTGGGATACCGCACAAACTGGAATAGCTGCAAAACGTGCAAGTGATAAAGTGCAACCTAGAAATCAAAGGAAATACGGCAAACACAGATATTTAACAAACTAAAAGATGGAAAAAAATCACTTGCAGAATGGATGGATAATCAAGAAATGTACAACAACATTATAGCAAAAGCTCAACAAGCCGAAAAAGTCTGAGGCGGCTTATGAAATAATATGCAAAATAGCAGGTAACAAAATCAGACAAAATTGGCCAATCAAAAGTAAGAGGAAGACCCTGTTAAATACCACAAATGAATAGCTTTTTGAGAAAAACTCACAGCGATTGGTCTCGTGTCCACCTCCAATAAAAGGGATAACAACAACTATAAAATCACTTAAAACAGCAAAGCAGAATGCTAAGTTGCTGAATTGTTGAAAGTTTCCCCATAATTCATCGGTGAACTTATGTATTCTATCCTTATCTAAATTATAATAACACTGTCAACATTATTCAAGATCCTGACCAAAATCATTCACAACAAAGTTAGCGAAAAAAAGGGAGGTCAACTTGTCCGAAAACAAGCAGGTTCTTTATTGCCCAAACAGATCGTGCTATGAGTAAAAAAGGGGTGACATACCAACAAAACGTCGAATATGAATGTTGTCCAACCTTGTAATCATAGTCCACAAATATCTTTTAGAGATTGATTAAAGAGATTCATGAAAAATTGATTTTGTTTTTAGTGAAGACTTATCTGTAAATCTATTCAGTAGTTTTTGGGTGGTTACTGACTGGAAAATCTCACTATTAGAACGAAATATTTTCAAAGTTTATTTTTTCATTTCCATAATTTATTAATAAGCTTTAACCTTTGTTTAAGGTTTCAAGCTAAATTGCTAAGAAGGCTAATGCTGTAGTAGCTAAACTCTATTATTATTATTAATATCGTAAGTTATTGTCTTATGAGGAACTTGGTGAATATGCTTAATATGTGTACCATTTTAGCATCGTGTAAGAAATATTCTTGAACATCATTCAATGTTTGTCTTTGTATGGTATATAGTACATTTTTGAAAGTGTGGCTTTATTCAAGAGCAATGCGCTCTAATTTAGATGTAAAAAATGAATAGTAGTATTCAAAAAAAAAGGAATATGAAATTTTGAATGTTAAAGCTAAAAGAGGATACTTTCTTGATATAAAAGTTGACTATTTGTTGTTAAACAAAGGTATACCTTATAAGCCAATTGAAAATTAAAAATTATTTTAGAGTCACAAAAATACGCTAATGATTCCAAGGCAGTAGGCATAATTTTTTGGAATTCGGTTTTCCGATTTTATAGATCGAAAATCACGATTATTTATAGTGTCAAATTAGTAAAATTATTCGATTTTAAAACAGTTTCAACTGTCAACATTTAAATTTGCCTAGCAAATTAAGAAATTTTGTAGTTTTCAATTTATTTATATATGAAGCAAATATTTAAAATACATACTCTATTTAATACTTATAAAGTTTAACATAGAATTGTTTTCTTAAACTTACCCAAAAATGTTGAACAAATATATTCAGATATTTGGTTTCCAGACTTGCTCGATTCACTAAAGTGCGATAGTTCTTTGTTGAGCATCCGTTTAAACTGTAGAGAAAATATAAATAAAAAAGTTAGATTAAATGTATTCTTAATACAAAACATTCTCATTTAACCCAATAAACATTGATATACTTATACTTAATTTAACTAATACAATTCAAAGATACTTGAGCTTTAATTAACCAAATCTAGATTGGCTTTCTTGATAAAATTAAACGTGGTCCATTAATTTTCATTAATGAAAATCTTTTTAAATTTGACATATGAACTGTTCTAGCGCGTCAGTTTTTTGAGATATTGTGACTTAGAGTTTGATTACTTTTGAACTTCTGCAACAAAGGATCAGAGTTAAGCTTTCAGCTTTTATGTATATGAAATTGTTTGATATTCTATTATTATATTTGAGTTAACGTTTTTAATTACAAATGTATATTTATCGAAGGTCAACATTAAAAATCAGACTTTTTCATTTCCGACGCATTGTCAAGTTTTTTAGATAGCCTTCCACAAAAATGTACATAGGCCATTTTGCAGAAGTTGGATTTTTTTTTGTGTTTCAGCCAAAACAACTTGAACATATGTTAGGAAAGTGATAAATGTGGCAAACACGACACTCTATGTTCAAGAATCGGTAAGAGATTGCGAAAAACATGCAATTTCTTTGAAAGAGAAGGTCCAAAAGCCACTGGAAGCAATTCGAACTCAAAAGTGAGAAAATGCTGTTTAAGGCAAAATAACTTTCAGGTGACGATATAAATACATACGAGCATGTCAAAACATGACTTGGCAAATGATAAATTTTGTTACTACAATCAATTTAACCCTTACGAGAACTAAATTGGAGTACAAAATATCATAGTGTAAGTGTTAATGCATAGATTAAGGACACACATGTTTGCACAGTTTTCATAATTTTTTGTCTGGTTTATGCTCACCTTAAGCGATGCCATATCCGAAACACTGCGATGTGTTTGTATGGTTTCCAATTGATCTAAGCACCAGTCTAACTCCTCGATGGTATCGGTGGCCAAGCGTGTGTACTGCTCATCACCCTGCAGCAGCTGAACCCCGCTGGCTGCTTGTGCACGTCCAACCGATGACGATTGTGTTGGTCGCCTGGATCTTTTATAATTAATATTTATGCCCAAACACAGACACAGATACACAAACAGACACAGACACAACACAGCAATTATAAAATAGAAAATTATAGCAAGAACAACAATAGCAATAACAACAAAAAGAAAAATAATGCAAAAATGTGCGAAATAGAAATAAAACATAGAAACAAAAAATAAAATCATTTATAAAAATGAGATGTTATGAACAAAAAGTAGTTGAAAAGAGTAGTAGAAAAATAGTAGCAGAAAAATAGTAGCAGAATAATAGTAGCAAAAAATAAATAAAAATAAGCAAAATTTCAAAAAAAGTTAATAAAAAAAATTTTAAAAATAGTAGTAGAAAAGGTAGCAGAAATAATAGCAAAAAAAATGTGAAACAAAATCATTTACAAATGAAAAAATAATTAGTACAAAAATTTTAACAAAAAAAATTATAAAAAAAATTTGGAAAAATGATAAAAAGAAGTTGAATAAAAAAAAATCCAAATGAAAAACAAAAAAAGTCATATGAATAAAGTGAAAAATTGGAGTTTAAGCAAAAAGTAGCGAACACATAAAAAATTAAATCACAGAAAGATGCAACAAAATTGTAATCAAAACCCAAAAATTTTTAAAAACAACGTTAGCGTTTTAATCAAGTTTGTTGTTATTTATATTGTTGTTATTGTTTTTATTTGTAGTTTTTGTATTTATTTTTTTTTTATAAAAAAAAGTTGAGTTTAATACGCATACAAAACACATTTAGAGTTGCACATAGCATAGTAGTAGTAGTAGTAGTAGTAGTAAAAGTTTTAGTAGTAAAAATAGTAGTAGATACGTTAACATTAAAACATATCACACATTGGCAGGGCGGAGCGGGGCAGGGCAAAGAGAAAAAGAGAAAAGGAAGAAAAAGAAAAAAATGAACAAAAACGAATTTGGTATAAATAAAATATGAACCAATTTGAAAAAGGTTTATGGTAAAGGAGGGTTGGGTGTTCCAAAAGTCATTAAAAATTTCCGAATTGCATCTTAACTTAGATGATTACAGCTACAATGCTTTTTTATTTTTTTGGAAAGCTTATGCATAACGCCAATACATTTACTCTCATTTTAATTTATAACTATGGATAGCGCTGGGCATAGTTTTCGAAAGAACCAAAAAAAAAGAGTTACTATTGTGTCTATTTTTGAACACATAATTGAACTTCAATGAAGCGTTACATTTTGATGCATGACATGGGGCTTATAGCATATGGGCAACACCTAACCCTCCTTTATTTTTAGTATTAATAAAAGAATTCAATATACTTTTCTTTTTTAAAATACACATTGATGGTAGTAAAAAAAGTGTGTAAAATTGGAAAAAATGTACTTGGCATTAATATTGCATGTGATTAGGCTACCTCAATTAAGCATTATTTTAGCAAAGTGCAGCATGTGACAATATTTGCACATGTCATTACATTTTCATTTCAATTATGTACTCTTTATATAAAAAAATTTGTCACAGCTACATTTCACCAGTGAAATATTTTATTAAATTCACTTGTTAAGTTTTCATTTCATAACAAAAATTTCAATCTACTGCCAGTCAACTTAATTACATGCAATGTTTTATTTAATTTTAAAATTTTGTGGAATTAAGTTAGAGTGGTTTACATTTCCATACAATATTAAAATGTGCATTTATATTGGATTTTATTTTCAAAGTTATTCTTTTTTGATTTTTCATAAGTAATATGTATATTAAAAATAGTAAAAATTCAGTTAGATCAATAATTGGCGTTACTTACTTATTTGATGCTGGAACATTTGTCAGACTTAAAAGATTATTGCGCACTGAACGTAAGCTCGCTAAAATCTGGGCAAATGGTGTCACAATAAAATCCTCGCCATGGCTATAAAAGAAATATTTAAATAAATTAATGGATATATAAAAAAAGTTTGAGTTATAGGTACGTCTGAAGCAAAATGATATATTAAACAGCATATGTAGTGGATAGCATGCAGTAAGCAATAGAAATAATTATTATTATCAAAAATAAATCAAAAAAAAAAAATAAAAAATTAAGCACTAAGTGCATAAACTGCGATTATATCTCGAATTAAATTTGGTAACTCTTCACTGAATTTATTTAGTTTTAAGAAATCTCAGATTAACAAAAAATGCAACACATAAAATCAATTGTGAATTTTTCAGATAGACATTTGAACTTAATTGGGAATAGTACAATTGACAAAAATATTTAAGAACAGAGAGATGCAGACATGGAAGAAGCTCCACCAAATTCCCCAGGGGCTTGCAAAATACTGTCTATTTCATAAAATCCCGATTTCATAAGCAACTTATCCCGAAATGATAAATCTGGGGGCCTAACGTTTTTATGAAGGCTAATAATTAGAAAAAAAAAGCACTATTTACCTCCCCCTTAATAAATGTTTCCACCAAACAAACGTCAAACTTAGTCGAGTTAACTTTGTTAATCGGAGAAATTTCCCATATTAACTTTAATCGACAATTTGCAGGTTAAAAGCCGATTACTCGACATAACTTATCGATGTTTGTGACAAAGCAGCGATAAGTTAAGTAGTAACAGGCCTTAGAGTTTTAAAAAATATATATGAAGTGGTAAGAACCCTTTTTTAATTAATGTACCCCATGATGTGTTATTTTTTTTTGGAGAGATGAAACTTTGAAATGGTAATAAACATATATAAAAAAAATAAGTTTGAAACACCATTTTGTTCATTTATGAATGTTTTTTTTTTTATAATGCTCATCTTTTTACAAAATGACAGTGTTCTGCCATGTGATGCTGGTAAGTAGCAAAAATCAAAACATCGATCCATCGGCAACATTTGTGAATGGCAATATTTTCGACTTGTTTTAAATTAGGTTAAAATGTGTATTAGTTTTGAAAACCTACATTTAAGATAATTTTTTCAATAGAACCATGCAAGAAATAAATGATTTTAAGTTTGATTCAACCAGAAACGCTTATGGCACCAATGCTGAAAATGCTTAAATTTAAGTTATATGAAATAGATTCCTCACTGATTTAAAGCGATTTCATATGGTTCAAGTAACAAAATGTTTAAGTTGAAACAAAAAAAGCATTATTTGAAGTTGTTTACGATTGAAGAAAAGTTAAAAAATGTTATTTATAATATTTTTTAGAATCAAAATGAACTTAAAATTGTTTGTGTTAGAAAAAAAGACAAAAATATTATTTTTACCACCATTAAATTTAAAATTTTTGACTTCAAATCAGTAATAAAAAGGTGTTTAAGAGGTCGCCGTAGACAAGAAGCGCCAATAAGTTAAGGACTTTGCCCATAGAAGTAAATAGTAATGCGGTTTTGATTTATTTTTATGAAGGGGAAGCATTGAAAGCGTCGATCGAAGCTCGTAATGCCTGTGATAGTCACCCCTGCTATCTCGAGAGATTACCATTAGGTTTGGTTTGGGTTGTTAAAGTTTCACTCTGAAGACTACCGTATCAGGTTTTCAAGACTTTTTCATCATAGCAAAAAATTAAATGCGAACAAATGCTTTAATATTTGCGCAATATCCTTAGACCGTATGTGTTTCTTTCTTTTGGTGACCCCAAGTGAAATGAAAAATATTTCTTAGCATCCCGACTTTAGCAATGAAAAAGTTATGTGAATGAAAAAATTTTTGTTTTTTGTCTTCAATAATTTATATTTCTCATAGAAAAATCTTAGATAATCAACAATATTTTGAGTTAGTTATGTAAACTTTAATGCAATATATTTAAAATGTATGAATCAATTACAAGATAATTATGTCAGTGAGTTGAACTTGAACTGGTCATAAATTTTATATGTCATAGCTAGTTTTCTCCAATATTAGCATCAAAATGAGTGAAAAATTCTTAACCTGCAATGTTTTCAACTAAAAAAATTTGACATGATATCGATGTATCGTCACCTTGGAAAAGTAACGTCATATATCTATGATATTTAGATTTAAAAAACTGAATTCATTTATACATACGTTATATAGAATGAAGCAATATAAAATCGGAAGAGAAACTTTTTTTCGATGATATGCATACACGGCTATTAAAAAGCTATTTGAGCTAAGGACCACGCACATTTAATTCAGTGGCCATATGTCAAAGACAACGCTCTATTTATGTAAATAAATGCCATTTAATTAACAATGTATGAAAATGTGTTCAAAGAAAATATATTAAAATTACATTTAACGTGCAAATTATAAATAAATATTATTTAATAAGCACTTCTGAAATTAGTTCTATAGATATGAGTCTAATTATAGCAATTCACTGTGTAGAGTTATTTTTGTAAATAAAATTATCAATTAAATTTGATTTTTAAGCTGATTAAAAACGCTTGGCAGTAAAAACTCAGTGCAATTCAGTTTTAAATGAAGTTTCAATTAATATCAATAGATATGGTAAGTAGGTGTAAATGCTTTTGAAGCAAAATCAAGTGCATTCCAAATGGGCGAAACGAAAAAAGTAGCTATGGCAATTTTCAACAGTCAGAAAATTGATTCAATATAGCGCGAAATCGGCATCCACGATTTCAATAAAAGTTATGAGATTGATACCTTCAAAAGCGCTTGTTATTTATGCCTACAAAATTTTAATATGTCATAGCCAGATGCTAGTAATATAGTCGCTGTGAAATTCAAGGTCAGCGAAACAATACAAGCGGGCGTGGCAGATCTCATTAAAGCAAAAAACGTTTAATCTTAAATTTATAATGAAAACATATCGAACTATTAGTTTTCAAAATAAATTAAGCTAGATCGAATGACATGAGTGGGTGTGGCACCTCACATACACATAAAATATTTCTTACGTTATTTTCAGTGAATTATTGAAGCAATGCAAATAAAATTCAACATTGGTGGTTTATTTACTACAAGGCATCGCTGATATAAAAGTGGTCGTAAATGCAACCATAGGAGTGGCATCTCTCATATAAGTAAAAAATGTCAGATGTTTCAATTTGATAAGTATATTTCAGTTACTATAGCCTATCATATGAGATAAAGTTTGATAGAATACCAATAGTAGGCGTGGCACTTGTCATACTCACAAAAAAATTTAATATTTGAACTGATATTTTGAAGCAATTCAGTACAGGCAGTATAGCCATTTCGTAACTTAAAAGTGGATAAAAATTCATAAGTGGGCGTGGCACCTCAGATATAAGAAAATATTTTGTGAATTATAATTTTGTGAGCTTTATGAATTATCTTAATGAAATTTGGTATGATGTTAATAGTTACTATAAGCTTTCAATAAAGTAAGAGTGAAAGTGCTTGCACCAGTATGCATGGAATCTCCCATCTACATTAAAATTGTAAACTTAGGTTTAAGTAATTTTTGTATCAATAGTAACTAAATATTATATTCTAATTTTCAGAAAAGCTCTTCCAAATAATGCATTCTATGATTTCCAAATGAAAGTGATATTTTAGTTTGATTTTATAAAGCATTTAGCGACATTCATCCGATACACTAAAAAAATACCACAAAAAAAAACAACAATAAGAAGACGAAATTAAATAAAAAAATGATCAGTCTGGTTCAACACATATTTGTTATATTACTTCAAAATCGACGATTATAAAACTATAAAGACCTCGAAAGATCTTTCCACATAAGTTCGAACGAGTAATAAAAAGAATTAAAATATCATCTTTTTTCCAACCTTTAACTTCTGTAGGCCCAAAAACTAAATCAGTTCACCTAATTAGTTAAGCCGCTTTAATTGTCCCTCACATTCTTTTCACATAAAAATTAATAAAAAAAAATTTCTAAAAATAATTTAATTTTATATCTTTTTTATGATGTCGCGATCATCTTTTGCATGAGAGGCATAGTGACAAATAAAAATGGATAAATCACAAGCATTATGAGCATGTGAGCTATTCTGTGACGTCACTAAAACAAAATATCCGCAGAATAAAAATATGAATGTGAAAAAATAATTTAAAATTTACTAAATCGTGAGCGAGATTTGACTGATTTTATTTTTTATTTTTCTGTATACACAACAACAACAATGTACATATGCTGGCCATAATACAAATGCGACATCCAAAACAACTGAATTTCGTACGGATCGACTGTGGCCTCAACAAACAATTAAATGTATTTTGTTGCGCTGTAGAATTTCATCTTTATTCTGTTGCGCTGGCAACATTGATTTAAAATTTCATTCTTCTTTTTTTCCCTTGCAGTAAGCGATCTAAAAATTAATTATGTGGCGCGCGTTTTTAAATCATTTTGAGTGCTGCCTGGGTTGGATTTGCATCTTGCGCTGAAAGACTTACAGGGTAAGTATCAGCGAAATACAGATAGTTTTATGTATGCACGTATTTCTTAAGAATTTTTTGAAAATTTCAGCTTATGTTTTAATACCCTGTATAATATGTATGTCAACTAACCACTTCAAAGTTCTTCCTCACCTGCTTGAAGATTTCAGCAACGTCGTGTAGTACAACGTATGCACATAAATATTTTATTTTTAGATTAAACATAATTTTTTGGTGTAGCATTTTCTTCTCATTCATTACAAATAATGAAATCTCTTAATTAAAATATCCACTTTTATTCATAAAGTAATTACAACAACATCTTATGTGTCTCAAGTTGTCATTTTCTTTTTTTAAATGACTTGCAAATACCAAAACTAAAAATGAAATGAAAATCATTTGCAAGTCATGTGAGGAAATTAATTGGAAATTTCTCAGATTTTCATGTTGGATAGTCGTGTCACTAGCAATGGAGTACGTTGTCTCACCTAAGCTCACGTTTCTATTTCAATGAAACTCAAGCGCTATGGGAGTGAAGTTACACTGTGAAAAAAGTTTTATTTTTCAATAAAATATATTTTTAAACAGGAAATTTGGCTGCTGTTTTAAAACTCCCAAGAGCCGAAAGATTTTATATTATGCGTATAAAACCTTTCGATGTCGACTTAAAAATTTTGTGCTAGATTTCAGTAAGTTCTTTTTACAAAAAAAAGGTAAAAACAGAATTTTGAAACATTTTTGCATAATCTCTAAATTATAAAGTCTTTGCTTTGGCGAAAAGATCAAACCGCATTTAAATTTTAACTCAAAAATAATTTGTGACTTGATAGCGAGCAAAGGTAAACGATTATTCTATTGAATGTACTTTCATTTGAAATTCTAAACTCTAACAAAATTTTCAGTCTAAGGTGCATAAAGAAAACACGTTGCTTTCAAACAAATACAAATAAAAAAGACGAAAGAATAAAACAAAACATATATAAGAAAAATTCATTGCATACTTTTAGTTGTTAAAGAGCAGTAAAATTCCATTGCATACATTCAGTTGTTAAAAAAAGTTAAAATTAAATTGTCAAATGTAAGGAAACAAAAATTCTGACAAGCGCGTGTCAGATATGCAACTCGAACGAAGCGATGTGTGCGAAGCCGAGTGGTATCAAAGCAACTAGAGGCTGGAGCCCCCTTGTTAACAATAAACAATTTTAGCAAATTTTAGTATTAATTTTTTAGAATTCAGGAATCGATATTTTGATTTTATATTGTCAGAAGAATTGGAAAAGTTTGAATTCCGAAAAATGAACTAAAATTTTCGTTATAAATCGGAATAGAAAACAATTTAAATTATTATACTGAGCTTACTGTTTAGTACAATATGTGCTAGCACCAAAAGAATTACCTTAGCAAAACACAAAACAAATAAACCGGGCTTTTGCCGGGCTTTTGCCCGGTTTATTTGTTTTGTACTTTCATACTTTGCTGTATGGAATCATCAGTGGCCAATGAGCCGATGAGTGAGAATGTTTAAGCCTGATATGACTAAATTTTTTTATTGTTTTTGTTTTTGTAACTCATTTGATACTACCAATTTATATTGACATATTTGATATCAAAAGGAGCGATTCCTTCCCAACGTAAGCCTTAAAATATAGCGCTAAAGATTACACTGCTTAAGAAATAATCGGGATTCTAGGTTATGTCTCTTTATTGATTGTTAAAATTGGCATAAAAAAATAAATTCCGAATAAGTTACCTCTGTACCAGGTGAAAATTATAGCTGGTGGTCATTTAAATAGGACGCAAGAACGTTGAGATTTATATGAACTCGGAAAGTATGTCTTAAACCAAAAAAAAATTTATGAATATAATTCTAGACGTATACGTATCATAACATACGAATACGCTTTTTTGCTATGCAAAGAGGTTCTAATGAAAGTCCGCTCAGTCCGCTAGGAAGAATTCATTAAAAATAAAAATTCTGGCATGTCACTCATACGTCATGATGTGCTAAAGCACTTTAGTTATTTGTTTGCCTCATTTTAAGCTACGAACATTAACCTGCCATTAAAAAGGTCAATAAAACTAAAAGTTAAACTTTAAGCACCCTGTTAAGTAGTAAAAAGAAAAAGAGTCAAAGCGAATCTGGATGCTGTATTCAAATGATGAAAACAACAACAAATTTAATGAACTCTGTTGGCACTGCCATGTTTTTTAGCACGTAGCGTCTCATAACGTGTGGATATATTTATTTTATTGCTTTCTATATAGAACGCTTGGTTTTTGTTTTAAAAAAAAAATGTCTCAAAAAACACACATTCACACATTTCTTGGTTTAATTTTCAATTTTATCTTGCGCCAGTTTATATCAAGCAAATTCAGCACATGCAAAATAACCCAACTACTCTATACATCATAATTTTTATTTGTTTTTCATATTTTTATACCTTCGCGTTTTTATTGAAAACATATTATTACGATCTGCCATTATGGCCGTGGCCAAATCATCTTCGAAAATGGCTGGTATCATATTGAAAAATGACTGCAGACGCGGTAGCGAATGTGAACCTTCGAGACTTTTATTCATCATAGCGGATTTTGAGTTTTCGTTGCGTTGGTTTGTAATTTATGACTTGAGTTGAATTTCGTTTTTGTTTTTAGTTTTTTTTTTGAGTTGAAAATTCGTGGTTTTCTTTTGGATGTATAAAATTAATGTCGTTAGATTTTTAATGAGTTGTGTTGCAATATTTATTTTATATTTTAGTTTTTAATATATTTCAGTTGGGTGTATATATATTTATATGGATTTATTTAAACTTTTAATTTTTTGGCATTAAATTTCTTATAAATGCTTATAACTTAGGAGGACATTTTTGTAATCACAGCTCTGTTTTCTCCTTTGAATTTCGTTGTTTTTTAATCACTTGAGAGATGGATTTTTTTTTGAAACATTATTTCATAACGATTTTTTTATAGTGGATATTTGACTCACAACAGCAGTATGATTTTCATTTTTCATTTTATATCACAATATTTTCTTGTAGAAATTTGACATTTTTAGCACATTTACTTTTTATTTGGCATTAAAAAATGTGTGCCAATTTTTTTTTCTCATCACTAGAAATATATTGAAATAGTTGATTTTTTTTCATATTAACTATTTTAGTGTTTTGGCACAGATATACCACAGCTCTACTCTAACATGGTAACAAAATAAAGCATTGTATAGTTTAATACTTATTGTTGTCATAAAATGCTTTCTTTCAAAACATTAATATGATTGAAAATTTCGTAGAGTTGTCATAGAATTTCTTATCGTGTGAACAGCATTTCATAACAAATTTCATGGTATAACAAAAAGGAAAGCTTCTCTGGCTTCAATGGAAAACTGAAATTTGCAAAATCATCAGAGTTTTAATGCGATCAACTCAAACTACAACTAAAATATAGAATACAAACTCTTGCACTTAAGCCGACCTTATAGAAGTTTCCAATGGTTCGTAAAAAGTCTTAAGTTTCAATCCGCGACAAAATCTTGAATGCTTAAAATTCCCAAAAGACTTTCGAAAACCACATTCTCATCCTTTATTAATAAAACTAATGACAGTGGTCATATAACTCAGTGGTAGAAAACTAAGTTTTGTTATAGCAATAAAAAGCTCAACAGATATGTTGCTTTTAAACACTTCTGTCTTGTATTGTGTCATTGCTAGAAATATTGATTCCAAAATGTTTAAAATAATTTCTTATATCATATTAGTTTCTGTTCCCACATCAATTTGGATTCGAAACTGTTTTGAGCATAAAAGATTTATTATTACAACTTGACAATAAAATATCGGACAGATTACACAAAAGAAACTATATATTTTTTTTCCATCGAAGGCCTTCGATAGAATTGATATCTCTGTGGTTATTAAAAAATTACAAGAATAGCAGATTAATCTGAAAATCTTTACTTTTAATTATTCTTAATGTTAAGAAAATTTGTTGCTTGAAAATTTAATACTGAGATTATAAGACTTGACGCCAACTTTCATCGTTCTTGGAGCTCTTGCTTATCAAGTTCTTTCCTTTTTGAACAGCCTACAATGTGTATTCAATTTCATAAACAGTCGAGTAACAGTTTCAGTGACAGCGCTAAATCTGACGATGTTGCTGCATTTGAAGTGATAGTTGTCGATGGCTATATACGAGCCAACGGACTACTCCCATTAGTTTAAAATACTTCAGACAGCAAAACGAAAGCCGTTTTATCTGGCTTTGTAGCAGCGAAATCAGTAATGGGAAAGTATGCCATATACACAGATATCATATCGGTCTTTGAAGCTGTAAAAGTCAAAATAATAACTCAAATCCAATAAACATAGTCCAACAACCATGAATACGCCAACAAGGCTGCACAATATACCGCTGCAAACTTTATTTTTATTACAATCAAATCATTTGATAACTTTGCTTTGTTTTTACTTCACATTAATATGAATACTTTAAAATTCTCAACATATTTAAGTAAAATTCTATTTATTTGCCTTCTGCCTATTACACGATTCAGGTATTTATGATTGTGTAAATGTTAACGGAATTCAATATAAGGATATGACAATACGAGTAAATATAGATACATATTGTTGCTCTCGGATAGATAGGCTCTAACTCATATTTTTGAAATTTCACATGGTGCGAAAAAACCTCAAATAACAAAGTTTTTTAAATGCGATTCCCGAAATTGTTAGTTTGTTAGCTAGGAGAGGCTATGGCGTAAACTTCAATGGCAAGAAATTTGTTAAATGTCAATTCCATCAGTGATTTTTTGATGCTTGAACATTTGCACCAAAAATTGGTATATTCGACAAATACTAAAAACGGCTGCACTTACATCAGCTTTTGAATACCATAATTATAGCCCCTGTCTTTCGAAATCGATATTACAGAATTATGTACATCAATATAAACATAGGTTTGCCCCTACCATTTTTTTCCTTATATACTCGTCTTCCTGGGTGATAAGGGAGGATATTTTTCATACATTTTTAGGCATACAAATTTACTTAACTAACGATACTAATATCGATAATATATAGCGGATTTATCGACAAGAAAGTCAATGTCGAGAAAAAAATGAGTTAGGGCCTTTCTACGTGAGAGTAACGAGGTGATTATTAACATGTGACTATTTCCAACAAAGAAATAACAAATATATGATTGATTCAATTATGTTATCATATTCAGCGGAATGTGACATGTTTATTTATATCGAATATCGTTTGAATGTACATAATCTATTAACTATTACCAAATCTCGATATATACACATAATTCATTTTCTCTGTGTGTGTAAAAACTATTTGAAATTTCTTTGATAAGCTCCAAGCACAAAGTTTTATCTAAAATTTTTTACAGAATCCCCTGGAACTCATTACAGGATGTTGAGAGAAGGAAAATCATTTGGTTATCCTCATGAAACCTTAACAGTGGTATGATACACGATGTCTTAATAGGGGATGTCCATTCCAGCGCAAAGACTGCTGGCAGGAAAGTCTCACTACTCGGACGGAATAAATCAAAATGTATTTGCTAGCTCTAATTATCTTTAATAAAGATGAGGTCAATTGTATAAAATGAAACTTTCTGTGCACATAACAACGCTGTAGTTTTTGCAAATAAAATTGATGGAAAGAACTGGGCAATACTAATTTTCTGATTCTACATATCTGAGATGTTAGCAGTTTGTATGCTGTCAATTATTTGCTTTTAGCATGAAAAGATAGAAAATCTACTCATCACTTCGAAAAATCCAATCTTGGAAACAACAGACTCCACATAAAATGATAGTATCAAGCCAACCAAAAGTTTTAGATATCTACGCAATAAGTCCCTGGAGCGAAGACTCGTGTATCAAGCATCGAAAATATATTTATTAAAAATTATTATATATTTTATTACAAACACGTGTTTGAAAACTGACGTCAGTGGAACAAGTTTTCATTGCGCAAAAAAGGAGAAATTGTTACGTTTTTGCTTCCTACTAAGTTCAACTTAAAATCACCAAAATATCACGAAAATCGGAGACAGCATATTTAGAGAACTTTGGATTTGATAAATTATGAAATTTTAGTTAATTTTGCATGTATCTTTAGAGTATTTTTTTTTTCGTTTTATTAAAAGTCCTTTTGCTAACCATTAGGCATAAAATTTTCGTAACTTTCGTAGACTGCGTAATTTTCCACGCACATAATATACATCCACTGGCTCGACGCTACGCTTTATCTGCTGTTACTTCATAACAACGCACACATATGAGCACGCACAAAATATTTTTGGAAAAATCAATTTTTCTTACGTAGTTTTTCCTTTTGTTTTATTTTTACTTTTTTTTTGGAAACTTTAATTTTCTTTTGCATGAATTATTTTTCACAATTTTAGTATTAAATATTTTTTAAATTTTTTGAAAAATTGTCGTCCGGTTTTTTCATTTAACTGTGGAATATTTTTATAAACGAACGTTGCTACGTTCGCGCGCATTTTCCTGATGCTACGGCAAAGACTAAGATTTTTCTTTTTTATTTTCCCAACTTGGCGACGGTAGCGCGTATACTCACTTTTAATAAAATATTTTCCTCGAAACCTATACACTGACTCATACAAACGCTCACACTCATGTACTCTCGATGACGATGACGACGACTACGACGACGACTCTCTTGTAATTTTTCTACTATTTTGTGAAATATTAATTTATGTTTTTTTCGCTTCGTTGTTGTTGTGCTCGTTGTTGTTGTTGTTGCAACTAAAATACTACTTAGACATTAGTTTCACGCTGTGTAGCGGTTTTCTTACTATTCGTCAAAAATGCTCTCCATTTAATTGCCCAAGTAAGTTCCTGCATGCGAGTAGTGAGTGAGTGGCTCTTTGAATTTCTCTTGAAATTTTCGCCTCAGTTTTGTATTCAGTTTTACTTACCTACCATAATATTTCTTTATTAATAATTTAAATTACTTGCACTGCAATCTCCCACTCATTTCTTAAGTGCTTTCTTTAGCATTTCTATTTTTGTCTCTTTTTTTTTCTCTCTGTTGTTTAGTCCATTCTAGTACTTTACTAAGTAGCTGGAGTAAAAAACCTAAAATTTAGATTTTGTTATGGAAATTTGTCGTCAATTGATTGCAGTGTCGAATTTATGCATTTCGTTCTTACGGGCGGAATAATTTTGATAGTATCTCTCTAATTTGTTATTGTTTGCTTTACGCGTGATATTTACAGATTACATCAAAAATTTAAAAAAAAGCGAGTGCAAGCTCTTGAAAAGTGATGTGTGAAACATTGTTTTTTTTATATTATTAGAAAAATGTTATAATAGTCGAAAAATGTTGAAAGGCCGAAAAAATCTTGAAAAAGTCGATAAGATCGAAAAAATGTTAAAAGTTGAAAAAGTTGATGAAGTTGAAAAATATTAAGAAATTCAAATAATTTTGAAATTTCAAAAACTTTGGAAAAGTAGAAAAAAATTCGAATAATATTGAGGAAGTCGGTAAATAGTTGTAAAGTTCGAAAATTTGAAAAAAATTAAAGATTTGAAGCGTTTATTTTCCAGCAATTCATTTCAGCCTTCAGTAAAAATGTTAACACATCAATAATTGGGAGTTGTTTAGCTAAGCGTCCTTATTCCCGATAGTGATGCATCTTAAGTGGCTAATATAATATGATTATTAGACTGTCCGCTAATTTCCACATTTATTAAATCGAGAGGAGATCGATGGTTTTGTTAAATATAATATTTGTTTTTGCGTGTTACTAAACAAATTTTTTAATCGAAAACTATTGGGTTTACATGAGAAATGAAAAAATGTACTTAACGTCCCAGAAGTATGTCATATATACTATCTATATGATATTGCTTGCATGGTAATGGTTTGTAACGCTTTGGCTCAAAATATTCACAGCCAATTTAAATAATTTATTTTTTAAAACGACATATTTGTGCTAAAGAAGGTTATTGTATACTGTTTTTTTTTTATTTCTTTAAGTTCAATATTCTTGTTCTAGGTTTAAGTTTTGCAAATTAATTTCATTATGGAAAAAATAACTGGACATGCGCGTGCGAAGCTGCGGGTACCACTCGTTTGAAATAAAAATGGAACGTAACAGACATTTTTCTTACATGTTTCAAATGCTAAGTTTCATATGCAATCATTCTTAAATATTTTTGAAAGGTCTCACATTAAATGTTTTGAAATCTTCCTGACATTATGTAAACGAAACCTTTCACATGCAACCATTCTGAAGTGTTTCTAAAAGGTTACAGATTTAATGCCTTCTGAATTTTGCTAATGAAATCTAAATATCGTGTTATAATTCGATATTACTATTTTGTTATCTGCATTGTGTACATGTGACATCAAATGTAGATGCATAGTGAAGAATGTTAGCAGGCTGGTTTAATGTTTGATGTATCTTCAGTATAATTTTGTCCAATCATTTTCAATTATAAATTATGATACTGTCACAATCAGCTATTGAATATCAGCTCTTGGTTACGCGGATAAAATCAAACCATAATTCAGAGTCCGACATCGTAATAAAATATCAGCGCAAGTGACGCGGATAAAAAGAAACCTTAAAATTTCTGCGTGCGATGACGTTATATAAAGTTTTTGTTTTTTTCATCAATCTTACAAAAATTCAGTAACGTTTCAAATGAAATCAAAACGTGGACACCTTGCAGAGCTCGTTCTGAAATGGAAATGAAAGATTTCTGAAATGTAACTAAAACCTTGTAAGATATCATGTAAAAGATCTCTCAGGGGTTTATGAAACTATGCATGCCGAAATGGTTTTTTGTTTAAAAAACATAATTCGCAAAGTGGCTAAAGCTTTATTTTAGTAAATACGGTTCTTGAGACTTAGAGGAACAGTAGTAGAAGCCAATATGTGAAAATCCATTTTTTTCGCATATGTCTACGAACATCTGCTGAAACAACATTAAATTAAATTTCAAAGCGATGTAAGTATTTGTGTGCACAGCTGAAAACCTTGTTATTATACGCATTTTACACTTCTGTACAAAACAGCTGACCCAGCTGACGTCAAACAAAATACAGTCAGCAAATGTGAAACGATAAGCTATTCTCTCAAGAACGCGATAGTGTCAATGTGAATGGTGTTTTTTAACACGCAAGTGAGAAATGGGCTGTGAATTATAATTTATGGTTAATTTAATTTAAACAACAAAAAATTTAAATTATAAATGCCACAAGTTCTTTGTATATTTTAAATTAGTATCATTAAGCATTACATTCGCAGTCTATTTTATAAATCCTTTAGTGAAAAATCAAAGTTCAAACTCAAGGGGTGACTTTAATATTCCACAATTTCATTCGTACTGTTTTACTTTGTATATTGGAAACATAATGCTACGTAGCTTGGAACTTGCTGCAGGAACTTAATTTTCCTTTGAAACTTTTAAAAACATTTTACTAAAAATGAACTCGAAATTGCTTCAGATAACTTATATTGAAATTAAAGCCCAAAATATGTACAACATCAATGTAGGTTCCCCAAAAAAACACATTAGATATCATGTCGTGTTATAGACATAGACAAAAACAAATTTTCTAAGGATGCATATTTTTGTACTTTGCCTAATGGCAAACAGCCAAAATGTATTTCTTGAAGAAAAGAATACAAAGTTTCAATGCAAATATCATATTGTATGGGTTTAACAAAGGAACAAAAGAACTGTTTTTATTATACAAATCGTAAGTAATGTTATGAAGCCTAAATGTATGCAAAGCCTTTTTTGCTTTAATTTTTCCTTTCGCAAATAAAAAAACAGCTACTAAAAGAGAAATATTAAAAAGTAAATAAAAATTACATCGTATTTCAATCGAAGACATCAAGGTGACATGATATAAATTTTAATTTATGTTGTTAGTGCACTAGTGGCTTTATAGAATTCATCGTTGTCCGCGCTTGCTTTCGACTGAAAATCCGTAATTTCAAAAGAATTTGATGGAAAATTCCAAGTGTTGGATTATTCAAAAATGCCGTTTTGCTTAAAATTAATTTTCGGAAAATAATAATTTCATCACTGTCATGAAAAAAATTTTTAATTGGTATTACACTGGAATCAAATGTATTTTTTTGAGAAGTTGATTTTCTGAACTATTTTTTTAGGAAATTTGCATTTTTTGATGCATTTAATATACACAATGTCTTAAAAAATTAGTCATAAAAAAACCTTATCGAAAATATACATTTAAGGAAATCAACATTTTGCATAATTTTTTCAAACGAAATTTAGTTATATCAATCATTTACTAAGCATTTTAACAAGAATATCATTGCTAATTTTAGCTAACCCAATTTAATTGTTGCTCTGATTATCACAGCCATACTTTGCCCATCAAATTTAGCTTTCATTTACGTGTTTTTCCCCACGTTCACAAGTTGGTTTTTTTTCTCTTTAAATCGTAAGTGTTAGCAATGTTCCCGGATTTTATTATAGCTCATCTGTTCATTATTATTTTATTTATTATTTTAACAATATTTTTATCGAATTGTACAGTCTTAGCAGAAATTTTTGTGTGAAATTTCACAAATCGGTCAATGCTTTTTTGCTTATCGGTTTCTGCTAAGACTGTACAATTCGATAAAAATATTGTTCAATTAATTAATAATAACAGTCGACTAATAACAAATAAAATTTATTATTTTATTTTAATTGTAATTTAGTCTCAGCTTTTTCAAAGAAACCCGCTGACAAAGCGTTTGCTGTTCTAATGATTTTTGCATGTGTCATTTTTGTTTGGATTTTATGTGTGTTGAAATTAAATTATTTTTAAAATTCTATCTCATTAATGACAAGTTTTTATAGTAAACAACCCCATAAAAATTTTCTGAAATTATTAAGAATCTCATGTTATTACGAATCTTAAAAAATATTTATCTAAATTGAATGAATTAAGACAAAATTTAATAGGTTCTCATGAGGCTTTTTAAAGTCATATAAAAATTACATTTCTGAAATGACAAAAATGTTGGAATAAAGAGTTTAACTATGTAACTAACTACCACTAATTGTTCCGCACACATAAGACCTTAGACACTAGAGAGGAAACTGTCAACAATGTTCCTATAACCTGGAATCTTAAAAGATGTAATGTCAAGCTGGCGACTCAGCCTATCCATTGTTTTCGTAACCTTGATTTTGTTGTTGCCAAGATCAAATTTGACTAACTGCTTGAAAAATATTAGCTTAATCAGATAAGCGAGACAATTAACGAACTTAAAGATCCTTTGGATTTTCGTGCCGTCCCTCGCAATCCTTTAAGTGTCAAGAGCTGTTCCAAGACTTGGGTAAAAAGTTCACCACTTGTCTCCTCCATGTACTTTACATAGATATTTTTCTCGAAACTAAGTATGGTGCAAGTAGAGTTGGATTTAAAAAAACTTATTGCTGAACAACGAGATTATATGAATATTGTTTAATACTCATCACCTTGCCGAATGTGTGTTTGTTCTTACAACCTCGCCATCCAGCAAAAAGATCTTTTGAGTCAGATTGCACTGCAAGAGGAATCATCTGAAACGGTAGGACTTTAGGTCGCCACGTAACGCCTACACACCTTTGTTTGTTATCTTTTCTGATGGCCATACATTAAAGTTTAATTGAGGATTAGATGTACTACAGCTGTGTATATTTAAAGCGCCATATTTGGCTAAAGTCCCCATCTTTACTTTATGGTTTTTTGTCTTTACTCAAGCGTAGCATCCTCTGATAATCTTTTCTTAACTGCAAAGAATGACAGTTGGTCTGAAATTCTTACGAAAATGGCTCGGACTTTCTTCAAAATGCTGGATTGTAATTTTTTAAATCAATGCTTGATCTTTTTCAGCATTACTGGAAATATACGCTATACCCACGGGTTTATGCCGACCTTGATATTTCTCAAGAATTTCCTTGACTTAAAACATTAGTACCAATAGCTACAGTGCTTCTTGAGTAGATGCAGTTCACGTACCGGATTCTACCCAGCGTGGCAGAATTCTGAGTATTGTCCATACACTGAAAAGATGTTTTCCAGGAGAGCCTTTCAGTATTCGTTATAGCATTGTGGTAAAAGTTACCCTGCACAGTGGTGCCAAATCGTTTTTTTTTTTTATTCAAAAATAGGTAGAGAGCGCAAGGCTTGTTGGAATTGATGATGAACTTTTAAGTTAAGGAGAAAATAGTGAAAGGTGCAACTTTGACCAAAGATGTTTTTATCACTAACATAAGAACTTAAAAATTTCCAAAAAATTTTTTTATCCAAACTATGCAAATTACACAAAATATTTAAAAATTTTTTTTCGATATTTTATAAAAATTAAAATAATTAAAAATATTTTTTATTTAAATTTCATGATCCAAGCGCTTATTGGCATGGTGGTAAGTTTTAATTAAAAAAAAATGGTTTATTTCCGACAAACTTTACGCTTTCTGGTAATTTTTAAAAAAGAAACTCAAATTGGTACCACTGTGCCATGGTGCTATTCGCTCACAATATCGCGATATGCTAATTGTTCGGGAGGTAGCGTTGCATTCTTCCGTCAGTAACCTAAGTCGTGGTGAGCCTGGTTGTGAGAGGCCAACAAAAAAAATTTTGCGAAATAACTCGGAAAGTATGTTTTTCTCAATATTGTAGAGGAGATGAAAACACATCGGTTTCATGCCTGAAAAACTTCTGAACGACACTGTTTGGGGATTTTTCGGATATGGTCTCAACATATTTTTCTAGTAGAGTCTTACTTTCCAAGTTATTGAGCAACATATCGTTTTGACGGCTTCTCAAATCACGATTTTGGCAACTTACGCTTAGTTCAAGTACCAGCTATACTCTAGCTATCATTTGCAAAAAAAATTAAGTGGGAAGAAATAGCTTCGAAAAATACAACGCTACCTGCCGGACTTGCAGAACTATGACATTTCGAAAGTTTTGATCACTAAAACGACGTCGAACCCACTAACTTTTTTTGTTTAAAATTAAAAATCATTGAGCTAATTTGATTGATTTGATTACGTTGTGGGCTACACTATTAAGTTCATCAGATATTTAACCTATTTTTAACTCTATAAATGTTTTAAGATTTAATTGTATATATGAAATAAAATATATATAAAAAAATTAGCTTTAATATAGAAAGTTAACAGCATGCATTGAATATTTTTTAAAAAGTGATTACTACTTCGAAAAGTCAATTTAATTTAACGCAAAAAAGTTGTAGGATATTAAGTAAACAATAACCGATGCACAAACAATTTTTTTTCATAAATAATTATTTTAAAATTTTCAAATAACTAAAAGAAGTATCATCCTAGGCATAAAAAGCTAAAAAAAACTTAATTAAAAATAAATAATATTAAACAAACAGTGCTGCCAAAGCCTTTATTTAAATGTTTGTTCATTGTAAGGTTATATAAATATATGTATGTATGTTTGTGGGCAGAGTGCGCCAAAGCTATTTATATATATATATATATATTTTATATATATATATATATATATATATATATATATATATATATATATATATATATATATATATAAATATATTCAAAGCAAAACAAACAAAGGGAACAGAATTTCGTTGGCAAAAAAATCAAAAATTAATTAAAATTTCTTTTAAAAAATAGCCACATTATTGCAAATGAAAAATACAAAATGTAAAACTGAGTAAACGCAGGTAAGAAGGCTTTGTTTTTTTCAAAAACAAAAAAAAAGGCTAATTTTAACAAAATATTTATTTCGCTACTAAAGTCAATACGTACGATCGGTCAATCAGGATCGATGCCTCTGGCTCTTTAAACCTGAAAGGGTTTAAAATTCATTGTTTTTAAATTGTTTTTTAAAAATTCATTAATTTGTTTCTTATGTACAATAGAGAAGAATATTTTTAAATATATTTAAATAAATAATGCGCGATTTTTTTTATCAAATTCACACTTAACGAAATTTTTTTTTCAATATTTGTTAACTTGGCAATAAGAAAAACAAAATATCAAAATCGTAAATTAAAAAGTGCAGATGAATGTGGCAAAAGGAAAGAAAACAATTTTTGTAAAAGTTTTTATTTTTATTTACACTGTGGGATAGAACTAAGGCCTCACTTATTAATATCTTTAAATTTGATTTCATTGATTATTATGCTTAGTAATTCCAATTAATATGTTTCAAAATGTACATACACAATATACTGTGTATTGGCTTATAATTATTTTCTCCTAACAAATTAATTTCTCCGATTGATGTTCGTAAATTATTCGCAGGAAATTGATAGACAATGGCAACACTGATAAAACAATAAACGCACAAATGAACCGGAAATGAAAACATGAATTGTTCATGCACTCGCTGTTTAAATTAACATCCTGCTGCAGCTGTTTGCTTCTCTTTTTATTTTTAGCATTTATGTCTTTCTTGCTCAGCTGCATGTTCTGTCTGTGTGTTTGTGAATTACATGGAATGCATTGTGTGTTGCACAATAACAAGAACAAAAATTTTAAATGAAACAATGAGGGAAATTGTATGAAAGGATTAATTCAATTAAAAAAAAAACGTTTACTTTGTAGTTATCTTCCAGTTGTTGTTCAAAAAATATAATACAAAAGAAAAGGAAATAACAAGCAAATAGGGAAAAGAAACCTAAGTTAAGTCCAGCGTTAGCGAACATAAACTTTATGCATGAAGTAGAATATAAAATTAATTAATTTAAATATTCAAACATTTTTTATACGACGTTCTCATATTAACTGGGCTATAGTGCTGCTCTCAAGAGATTTATCTTGGGGCAGCTAAGCAGATATCGAGTTGTCAACATGTCGTATGAGTAACAATTAATGCTAAAAGGTCACATCGTTTACATAAAAAATTAATTGACGAAAAAGCTTAAAATTTTAATGAGAAATTGAACAATTTTTAATAAAATTTTTTCAATTTTCATGTTCTTTTGAAAATGCACTTTAAGCAGCGCTTATTTTTAATGGTTAAATTTTTCATAAGACTTTCAACATAAAGTTAGGTCAGTTAAGATATTTTCGTTCAAAAAAGTGGCTTAAAGTCAATTCTAAAATATGTCATCGAAATCTAAACTTTAATGAAAAATCCAAGTGCTCGTGATCTTGTGAAAGAAGTGTTACCGAAAATGAAAACTGTTTCAAATACTTTTGAGACAAGTCCCAAAACATCAAAAACAACCAGTTTTCTAAAGCTTAATAAAACTCAACAAAATCGACATTGTTACACATTAAGCTATAGTCAGTTAAATATTTTATGAAAATATATATAGAAAACAGCTAATTTAATGCTGACGAAGTTTGTTAAAGTACTAGTTTTTGCGTTGGGGCTCTCAATAATATGTTAGTATTCTTTATTTGGTCAAAGGTATCAGAAACGGTCTTTCACAAATATCTCGAAAATTATCAAGTTTTCCACGAAGTTAGTTTTTTTTCTACAAAAAATGCGACAAAATTAGAATTTTTTTTCGTAGATGTAACTGCATATTTTACTCATTTTTCAAGTTATATTTACGTCGTTAAAAATTTCAAAATCCAGAATAGTTTTCCAACCCACTCATAAGCTGTTACGGCCAGCACGTACTGGAGTAAGAGTAAGTGATTTTGCAGGAATCGTAAAAACTTTTTGAGTCATATAATTCAGAAAATGGGTAAGACCCATTTATACACCCTGTTCTTACACAAAGTCAAGAAGAACAACGAGTACCTGAAGACTGGCTCATAGGATTTTTAAGTAAAAATCTGAAAAAAAACAAACTTATCGCTATGCCAGAACTATAAAGTCATCATAATACCATCAATTCCGTCCAAGTGCATAAGTACACGCACTATTTGATTGTAGAGCTTTAAAGTAAAACCCTCAGGGTTGCAGAAAGTGCAACCGACCAACATCATCGTAGAAACGATCATTAATAAAATTTAATAAAGTGGGCTTGCTTTGTACTAAACAAAGAACATATCCAATGAAATGTTCTGAAATGGAGAGAAAAAATCAGATCCGTAGAAGAAATTCGGAAGGAGCAGGAAGAGGCTTTAAGTTGCGCAGCTGCATAAAATTTGAAGTAAGAAAAAAAAGTTGAGAAAAATCAAAAAGCTCTTGAAAAAAATTGACATTCATCGAAAAAAGTGAACTAATGGACAAAATTATGGAAGACTTAAGCAAATTTTGCTGAGGGCGGAAAAAGCTAAGTAAATCAAATGGGTGCTTTAAATCATTAGACACTAAGTAATACATATACATATATATACGAATATATGTAGGAGCTTTCGAGTAAAAACAATAGAAATTTAAATTTAAAAAACATGAAAAAAACCCTTTTAGTCCTAAATTACTGCTGCTGATGTTATTTGTTTCATAAGTGTTGGCAGTAAAAATAATAACATCAATAATGCACACTCAGTGTAAGTCATAAACACTTAAGTGTTGACACCATTTTTTAACCTCTTGCCATTTAGGTCGATTTGTCAAACACATTTGTAGCATAAAAGACACACACACACACACATACACAAATATGTGATATTCCCAGTAGAAACGATGACAGATGACATTGTTTTATTGGAAGGGTTTTTTGAAAAAAACAGTAGTTATTTAAGTTCAATTTTAACAGTAAGTTTATGTTTCTAAGCTACAAATGAATAACCCAAATCCCAAATGTTTCAAAATGATATTTTAAAAACTTAAGAATGCTATCTCTATGCAAATTTTTTCGAAATCTTGCAACAATTAATTACTTCAATTTTAGAAATTTAGAAAAACTTTAAAGAAACCTGAATTTTTCTCAATTAATCCAGTTAAATATTTGTCCCTTCTTGTTTATTGTCAATTTTGATTATGTTACACATTTGTCAACGTACGTATGTACATTTGACGCCATGCCACTTTTCACAGTTTCATTTAGAAAAAAAAAAGTGCTAAAAAGTTGAAAAATGGCTGCCAACATGGCTGCGACGTTGCTTCCTTTTGCATTTCCGTTTACAGCATTTGTTCAACGTCTTCCCTCAATGCAAAAGTGAGAACAAATTTTTCTTTTTTTTTTAATGTGGGTGTGTGAACTCACTGTCGATTTGGCTGCCATGAGAAAAACCATTTACAACAACACTTAGCAGCAACAGCAACAACTACTATACCAGAAAAAGCAATTAAAATTTTGTAATATTTGATTTTTGCGAATTTTATGAATTTTTTCTCGCTTCTCTCATAACTTGAGTTGACATATTTCTATTGAAGTATTATACAAAAAATAGAAAAAAATGGGAAACAATCCCACGGTTGACCGCTTTATTTCAATTAATTGAAATTTTATGAAAATTTTTTATTCGATACCGCATTTCGCTAGTTTGGATTTTTTCATTAAAAAAAAATTTCATCAAAGTTTTATACATCCCGACACACATACATAGAAGGCATTTCATACCGAATCGGGTAGCATTTTTATTTTGCATCGCTGGTTTGTTTGAAAGTTTTTTTTTTCTTTTAATACTGATTGAGGCTATTGTTTTTAAGTGATGATTTATTTTCGAAGCTTTTTGCAACTTTTTAAAAAAATTTTCCATATTCATAATTTTAAAACAAAAAAATTCCAATTCGGTCGATAATTCGCGGATATATGAGCAAATCTTTTCAAAAAATTATATCTTTGGTGTTTGAATTGGCGTGGGATGCCCCATATCATTCAAAATGAATAGCGGGATTGCATGACATCATAAGAAGTTTTTACCATATAAATTACCAAAATAAGTCTAGAAAATATGTCAGGTTTTCAAATATTGCTACAGTTCTCAAGAGTTAATTGTCTGAACTGGTAGCAAATGTTGTTCGTGAGCAATTGTTTGGAAAAATAGCTCAGGAGCAACACAAAAAGCGCCCCATATTTTTGAGCTTTAGATTTTTTTAAAACAATTTAAGAGCGCATATTCGAATGAACAACAAATAAATTTGATAAAAAAGCTTTGAAAATATTTTGGAAAAAAACACAAGCGTTTGACAGTCTAATGACAAGGCGACACTTTTCAAACAACGAAGTAGATTGCCTATTAATAAAGTCGCAAAGAATCGAACTAAGATGTTACAATAACATATTCCATTCTGAAGTTTTTCGATGACGTGTTCGAACATTTCGAGTGGTGTTTGGCGAACGACGCGAGTACCGTTGTCTTCCAATTCCTTAATCGCAGCCGGCTTATCCATATAGACTTTGAACTTTAAGTAGACCCATAGGCAAAAATCTAGAGGTGCGATATCTCATGATATAGACGTTGAATTAACCGGACCAATGCGTGAAATTAACTGTTCTCCTAATTATGTTCGTAATAAAGTCATTGTTTCACGAGCTGTGTAGCAAGTAGCGCCGTTTTCTTGGAATCAAGTATCACCGAAATCAAGGGCTTAAGCTTAAGGTAGCAAATAATATGCTTTCATAGCGCATCCACAGATACCTTCCAGCCAGCCTCTCATTTTTTAAGGAATATCAACCAATTATTCCATCAGCCTATGAACCACACCAAATCATTGTTTTGTCTGGATGTAATGGCAGCTCTTTAACCTCTTTGGGTTGCTCTTCTGCTCAAATATGGCAATTCTGCTTACTAACGTTGCAATTAAGCCAGAAATATGCACAATAGTAGAATAAAATATTGACTGAAAATAGTGAAACTTCTTCAAGATTTTCATCAGCTCAACGACTGAAACTATCCCCTTTTTGGAATTCAACTCTTGCACGAATTCTTATTGAATTTTGTAAGCCAAGATTTTTTAGTAAAATATCGCAAGTTGTTGCATACGACAAGCCAAGCTGTTGAGAATGTCACCGAATCGACTTCACACGGTCATCAAGTACACTCTAAGCTTCGGCCGTTACATTTGCTTCTGAACGTGTTGGAAATGGTACGCTTGGCATTCAAATTTCTTGATGGTAAAGTGAAGTATATGTTCGGTAGGCCGATTATATCGAGCATAAGTTGGGAAAAGTACACGAAACACATTCCTCATAGAACGCTGATTTTCAGGCATGATCTGTCGTAAAATTCCTACTGAAATTATATGTAATGCTTATACATTTAAATGAGTATATAGTATGGCAAAATATATCATACAGAGACGGTATTGAAATGGAAGCCTATTGGTGTAGGCTTATAAAATGAATTATTTTTATTTATTATACGGCTGATTTCATTCAATGCAGCGGTGGTAGTAAAGGAAAATCTAAGAAAAATCATTTCCAGGCATTTTTATTCTACTTAGTAGAAGGAAATAGGACCCCCAAACCGAATTCTTCGAATGTGCACGTTCTCTACTTTTTGCTCATTTCAACTGATTTTATATTTAAAATATCTATGTTTCACATTAAGTGGCCAAATAAAACGAAAATTAATTGATTTTTATATTCATTTTGTGAAAAACTGCGCAAATTCCAAGTTTCCAAATATTCTACTTAAAATTTTATTACCCCATTCTAAATTTTACACAATTTGTGCTTTTTTTTATTTACCTCGAAGCTATTTTTTCCCTCGTGTTTCTAATACCAATTCGACGATTTTTTTTTTGTGTTAATTGGCATCCTAATGTTTAATTTATGAGTTTTATTTTTAGACTGATTTTCTTTTACGTCATTTAATTTGATTTTATTTTGGTATCTCGATATTTTTGGTATTTTGCACTTTCCAGAGAACCCAATTAAATTTTACGGTGTACCACGTTGTTTGTTTACTATGGTGGCTGGTGTTGTTTTTCTAGCTGTGGTTGTTATTGCTTTTTTTTTGGTTGTTGTTATTTGGAATATATTGCATAATAAATTTTAACTTTATCCGAATCGCATGAATACTTAAAAAAAAATTTTTGTTCAGAAATTTTTTTTGCTTTTGTTTTTTTAACAAAAATTTTCTATTATGAGCGTTTTTTTTTCAATTTGCAATTTCTGTTGTTTTTCGGTTTTTTTTTTATTTTCATATTTACATTTGTGGAAAACAAGGAAAAAAAGAAAAAAAGATATGGGAAAGCAAAAATATTGAGAAATAATTAAATGTTTCTTCGAAGTTTTGATGAATATCAAGTGTTTTTGTTTTGTAAGTTATTGTTCTTAGGATTTTTGTTCTTTTGTTTGCATTTTTCTTATAGTTTTGTTTTGAAAAAAATAATTTTCTATTGTTGAAAGTGCTGTCATTCAAAAGGGGACACGTCATTATATGTTAACTTAATGTATTTATAGAATTTTTTTTTTTAAATTAAATTAGGAACAACCTTAAGGAAGAAGCATTGAATCGATTGGAGCCGCAAAGAAGTTGCAGGCTATTTCTCAAACAGCCTACAAAAAATATATGGCGAAGTGCATAACGCGCTGGCGTATTAGTGTTGTAAAAAATAAAGCCTACTTTGAAGGCGTTAATTTGACGTTAATTCAAGCGGTCAATGCTTCCATACAAAAAAAGTCTTTTCCGCATGAATAAAAAAGTAAAAATAAAAAAAAAAATAAAATCAAATGAACTGCTAACAGCATTCTTTCCGCTTGTTCAGAGATAACATTAAAATTAAACACTTTTTTGACAGCCCTATTAACTGTCAGTGTCAATAAACTTTTGATTGAAATTGCACACATATGATATCGATATGTCGGGTGAAGTCAACCAAAAAAATTATTTTTAAATTAATGCATTGGTTTTTATATTTTTGTTTCCATTTCTGTGTTGTTCTTTTTTACTGCAGAAAATGAAAAAAGGAATAACAAACCAACTGCTAAAGTACTTTGCCAACTCTGTACGTATGTACTTTGTAGAACAACAACATCGATTTTAACATAATTTGGAAATTTTTTTTTTATAAAAATTTTTATTTGATAAAAAAGTGCCATCGGAAGAAAAATGTTTGCTTAGCAAAAAATTTCAGATTTTCCATAATGGCAACACAATTTATAATATTTATATTATATAATATATATAATATATTCGCAATAGTAGCGTTTTGCAGAATTATTTCTGACTGAAACTGAAAATTTGCATAACTTTATGCAGCTCGTACACGCTTCTACAACTTATTCGATTTTAATTCACATTTATCATATGTACACAGAATATGAGATTTCATGAATACCCCTCATATTTTTGCATTAAGTAATAGAATTATTCTTCGTGGTTTAAATTTCGTTCCGAATTAGTGTCCAAATAAATGTGTCTTTTTTTTGGCAGAAGCCGAAGCCAAAGGCTTATAATTCAAATTAATGACTTATGGCGGATTTTGTGCTCTAAAATTAAACTAAGATTTTTCCGCATTTCCAATATATAATTGTTTTTAAAGCGTTTTTTAATGAAAACGAATATCGATCAAAAAACTGCAGTAACTCACATATCGCAAATCCAAATATAATGACGAACCGAATTTGTTTATATAGTATATTGAATGAAACAGAAAAATTTGGTTTGTAGTTCAATGAAGTAAGATAATTTTTTAACTGCCGTAGTTAGAAAACAAAAATAATGACAAGTCAAACAAAAAAAAACATTAAAAAAACTCAGGGCTTTGGTATGAAAAAAATTTGTATCAACGAGATTTTTTGCCTCGAATACATATAAAAATGTGTATATAAGTATATATATAAAATGAATAATTTACCACGAGTATTTACACAAAATAACGAAAAATTTAATACTTTTGATAATATAATGATGTTACAAAAAATATATTGATAGTTAAGATAATGCAGTAACTTAAGAATCTATAATTTAAATATTGTCAAAATAATAAGTAATATATGTTTTAAAATCTAAAATGTTAAGTGCCTTAAATGTACAAGTGAAAATATGATAAAGGGCGCTGATATTTTTAATATAAAAAATGGTTTTTTTTTGGTTTTATCTCAACTACATATTACAATAGGAAATTCATGATTTCTAAGCAAGTATTTAAATAGAAATAAAAAAAAATGTTACAAAATATACATATTATATATGTGATGCACTTACATAAAATATAAAGTATCATGATAGCTGTATTAAAAACATTAAGTCAAATATTTACCTTTCACTTGCTATGCTCGAATTTCTGGACATAGACTTTGGTGACATCTCAAAGTCTGAATCCGATCGATATAAGAACGATTCACGACGTTGTGGAAGATTTTGTAGAACCAAACCAGCGCTGGGGGAGCCGCCTTCAAGCGGTGATCGAGCACCCTGGCCATTTTCTACATCGAAGCTGTAAAGTGAAAAAGATAAGAATATAAAATTTTAAATGATATTTTATAAATTTAAATAAACTGAAATAAATATAAAAATATAAAAATTGTTTTCTAAACAGTAATTGGTTGAAAGCATGGCAAATTTTCATTATGTTTTTAATGTACTCAAAAACTTTGTCTCGCTGTGAAACTTTGAGCACTGTAACTTGGGTCAGGTAGGCTATTTATTTTTTACATTTAATTTGACTTCATTGTTTTTTTAAATAAATAAGGGTGATGCAAAAAAATTTTTTTCAAAATTCAACCAATCTTATTAGCAAAAAAAGAACATTGCAAAAGACGAAGCCAATTGAATAGTTGCGTCAAATTAATATTTGTTTGAAGCAAAATACCATTTGGTAATTATTATCGAAATATGCTGCACGTTCACTAATGTCATTTAACTTTCTTTGTATATCAATTGTTTATCAAATCATTTAGAGATTAGTCATTCTGCAATATACAAATAATTCAGCATAAGACTTTTCGCTTAGTTGTCACTGTCAGCTGTCACGCTAATTTAGAAAATGGAGAGATCCTCAGATTAAAACGACACTTGAGCAGAAGGTGTCCGCTTAGGGAAGCCAAAAACAAAACTATATATAAACTAAAACCATTTTATCTCGTTCTCGTAAATCTTACAATCAGTCAAGTTTTGTGCTTCGCATAAGACGCACACAATTAACTTGGCAAGAAATGTCAAAACTTTAAGCAGCTTAAACTTTGTTGCGTTTATTCCACAAAAACAACGTTACGAAGAACTTGAGATGAGAGCTCAACTTAAGTAAAGCATTTCGAAAATAACAGCAACGTATTAAAGTAATGGGTATGAGCAGGCGAAACGGGTGCAGAAAGGATATTTTCTGGTTGGGCGCAAACTGGCAACAGCAACAACAACAATGTTAACTTCTTAGCTTTGTGCCAGTGTTGTACGAAGAAGTAAAAACAACAACAAAATTTAAAAGAAAAAAAAAATTACGAAACTTTAAACTTTTTAAAAAAATGTTCGTACCAGCAGTAACATGATTTTCTTCTTTGTACATCAGCAGCAGCAGCTGAGTGACTTTTTTTTTGCGCTTGCTCGCGTTTTATTTGTTTCTCAATGACAACCAACGGAAACGGAAGCAATGCGTTAACAAGAGTTACAAGCAGCGAGCGCGTTGCTCGTTGTATTACAAGATGAATAAAAGTGGCATCGGGGGTGTTGAAAAGAAAAATGAAGTAGCTTGAAACAAAAAAAAAAAAAAAAAACAAAAAATAAAATGACAAAAAATTTTTCTTTGTCTTGCCGTCGTCATTTTGTATGGTACGGCATATCAGTTGACATAATTAAATGAAGCGGCTACAGTTTTTCTTACACCTTTTTTCTTTTGTTTTTTTAGGGTTGCCAAATAGATTCGGTGATTGCTAAACTTATTTTGTAAATTTTTTTGATGTTTTTTTTGTAAAATATTTTTTTTGTATAATTTTTTGCTTTATTTATATTTGTAAAATATTGTGCTGAATGATAAATCCAATGCTAAGTCATTAGCTAAATTAATTTTTTTTTGTGTAGATATTGGGTCCCTTAGAGCGTTCTCGGTTTTACTCAATTACGATTGGAATATTTTTTTAAGATATATTGTCTAATTGACGTTTCTCTATACTAAGACATGTTAAAACCACCAACCCTTAGCCGCCTACAATACATATTGTTAATTACTCAATGGCGCAACTAAGAAGGGCGTAAAGAGCCATTATTCTGGGCGAAAGCCGTGGAGAGCGACAAAATAGTGTCCGGTCTTCATTGAGAATCAAAAATTATATGGAAAATTTGTATTGATCAGAGCTAGAAAATTTTAGTCAATTTATCGTTATGACTTTTGTTTTTTTTAGTAAACTCATATTTAAGAAAATTTCAATTGGCTATCGAAAAACTAAGGGGCGGCAGATTATTCTACGAACTGAGCACAAATGGTTCAAGAAACGCTACTGTAATACTCTAATACACAAAGTTATAAAATTTTGGCTGAAAATTTGATACATTCTTAAAAGACAACAGTGGAAAAGTGAAGAAATTTAATTTTTTTGAAGACAGCGAGAGGCATATTAGTTCTTCACTCGACCTATACTTTTCAATTCATTATTATTTTGATTTCATTCTCTGTTTAGGCAATTGCTTTTAAATATTCGAGGAAATATCTGTGATGTGATTTTGCACTACAGATATCAACTATGAGCAGATAAATTTCTACTTCAATTTTCTCTTTCAATGCTGCGTAATCAAAAGCAAAAAACATTTCTGCCTTAGAAACTTAAAACTATTTAAAGATAAAAAATATCCTTAGAGTTTTATGTTGGCATCCCTACATGCAGCCTCTCTCACTAGCAGCTTCCTGCCTTTTCAACAAATTTTTAATGAGAAAATTTAAAATAAAGTTGAGTCGTAAAACATAAAAGTAAAGAAAAGCAAAAAGAAGAATAAAAAGAAGAAGAGAATCAGCAAATCCTTTGTGTGCGAAAATCTTTAAACAAGACAGTGTCGGATTTTGAAGGCTTAACATTTTGTGGCAAGGGTCCAGTGGATAACTTTGAATGAATGAAAAGACGATATGAAATATCTACTCGCAAAATATAGTCCAGTTTTAAGGAATTCTTTCAAAGTGTTAAAAAAAATTAAAAAAATGCTGGAAATTATTTTTATTATTATGATGAAACATCTCTGGCTTACCTATAGAAAAAACAATATTGGGAGAGTTATAATTTAATTTATAGGGTACTGCTGAAATGTTAAGATCTATATAAAATACATTTATCTCAAGAACCAACAAAGTTATTTCATTGAAATGTTGCTTATGGGTACATAAAATGAGGTGTTTTCATTTCGCCAAAAGTAAATATTTGAACAATTGATTATATGATAATGATTCTTCATATGTGAGCCCTGACTGTCAAATGGTCCAAGCGTACTAAATACTATATTTCATTGATATATATTTTATGATACTCGAGATTAAGGCCAATTTAATAGTTTGGGTCGTGCAACTCCTCAACTCCTTCAGTAACAATTTTTTTAATTCCCTACAGAAATATTACCAATAAATATCTTACTTTTTATAATTCATAAACGTCGATAGAGCACCCATACTGGCACTGGACTAAAAAGCGAAGACAATACTGAAAAAGAGAGCGGTTTATGGAAAAAATCACAATTAATCAATTACTATAAACTTTTGACTTTTTTGTGTTGTGGCTGTTTTGTTTTTTTATTTTTCTTAATTAAAATCTGGTGGTAAAACTTAAATGAAATTTCTGCTGCTGCTCGTTTAATTTAAGCGCGTTGGTAAATGCATGATTAAAGCTGCAGGCTGACAAAATGAGCATGAAAAATTTATACACACAAATACTAACACAAAAAAAAACTCACATATCACATAGTTACACGGTAAACAAAAGTCACTTAAATAAATTCGGCGTTCATAATTAATTAATGTATGTTGGTGACAAAAATATTTGCTCATACAATTAGGCGCCGCAGAGTATCAAACAAGCTGACAGACACACATTTTGGGGTGTCACTTAATATTTTTGATCTTAAATATTCTTTAACGCTCATCACTTGATCCCTAAAGGCTATAAGGCACAGTTGGTTAGAAATTATTTAAATGGGAAAAGGCTGAGCTTCTTGGCTATCTACTTGGACCGTTTACAGTTCTCTAAATATGCTCATGTTCTAAGTTTCTGCTGAGCACAGTGCTATTTAAGTGAAGGCACACCCGTTAGTATCTACAATCTTAGCCTCCAGCATGAGAGTCTGCTATGCTCATGCGTACAACAACAACAAAATCGACATAACCGCCTTGCCCAAAAACAAAAAAAAAAAAAAACAAAGAAATGTTTTTCAAGGCTCTGCAATTTATGTTTTATTTATATTTTGCTGCTGCCAAATGCTAATGACAATAATTAATAAAGTTAATTTGTTGCCAACGAAAAGTTGCAGCTGCTGACAAGTTGTTGTTTACTGCTGTGGTTTGTATTTTTTTTATCGTAGGGGTATAGCCCTGCAGCGTATGCTATGGAAAATTACGAAAACCAAAAGGAAAACATTTCAAAAGCACAAACAAAACAGTTGAAGTTGAATTAACTTACGCCATTAATGTGATTTAGGTTTTTACAGATTAAAGATATGTGCGTCTTTATTTATTTTTCTTATTAATTTAAATATTTTATACAGATTTCATTTTCAGAAGCCATTCAGCGTGCTTAAGGAAAATCAAAAAATTAGTGAGAAACAAAGTTGCATATGTTGCAGTCATAATGGTAGCAGTTCCGGTTTCTTGTGTTATAAAAAAAATACATGGAAGGCGAATATGTAGCCTGTAAATGCAAATAAAACGGAAGTAATCTTATTCAAGGAGAAAGTGTTTCAAGATGGCTCAGTTGAAAATTTAAGATTAATATCGAACTGTGAGTCAAAAGAGCAAATAGCAATTTTTTACCAGCTAAAAGGGATACGGTGATAAGATCCTTAAACGTTTCATTCCCTGCACCGTAGCAGAGAACATGATACCTAAGCGTCAATTTTTCTTTTTCAAATGTTGCAAGGAACTTTTTGTCAGCAAATGTTATTTCTTTAGATATCGCATAAGTTTTTGCCACATTCGTTTTTGTACAAAATGTATTTTCGCAAATTCATGCAAACGTTTGACACCAATGACAGCTTGTCTGTCTTCTCAACTGACAAACTGTCAAGCTGTAGCGTTGTTCATTAACCCGACGCTGCAAAATTCCATAGCTAAATTTAAATATCAACTGCCATTAGTAAACAGGGAATGAATACACTGTGCGCCCTTAATGAGCTGCGCTACACACCCAGATAAACAAAGTATCATCATTCGCAATGTTGCGATAAATTATTGCAACCTAAAGAAATGGCGCATTATTTCAGCAGTTTGTTATTGTTGTTTTAGTTTTCACTTTGTTTTTGGCTTGACTAGCAGAATTCATATCCTTAAGTAAGAGCGAAAGTAACCATGTGAAATAACTAGAGCAGATTCCCAGCAAACATTTGTATAAGTTTTTACACTTTATATTTTTAGCAGAGCCTTATGCGTTAAAGCCTTAGCGCGATTATTATGCGAACTCTCTTCTGGAAGATTAACAAAAATAATTGATATTGCATTGTACTTGCGATTGTTTCGCAACTTTTCTAGAGGATAAACTGTTTCAAAAACTGTTTACTGGGTAAAGTATCATATCGGCTACGTCTGCAGATGATGAGCTGTGATTTGCAAGCTAATCTCTGTAAGCATGTCTATGTGTGTGTATTTGCTTATGTGGTATCATGCATGTGTGCCAAACATCTTCATTTTCTAGCATGGCGGGTGGCATTCAAATTTTCTAAAATATTTAATGGCAGCTGTTTTATCGTTGCACAGTGGGTGGTTTCAAAGCTTTTTCTCGTGTGAAAATAGTAGGTCTATAGCTTTACTAAATGTTAACGCACAAAGTTAACAATCTATTTGTATATCTGTGGCACTAAGGAAAAAGGAGTTCACTCCATTTTTAGTGATTTTGAAATATTGATGTTCAAAGTTTCAAAGTAACTGCTTTTTTCTCAAATAATGAGATAAATGGTAGAGAAATTTTGCAGTTACTGTGGAATTTTCGCCAAAAATATCTCATTTGTATATAACTAAACTTTAATTAAAAATAAATCGCTTCGATTTTGCTTAGAAATGGAGTTAACTCGGTTTGTCTTAGTACCAAGAATATATCGCGACTTGGTAATATCTAATAAGTGATATAGTATCTATATATAGGCAAACTATCAGCCACATTAAAACGTGCATTGAATGAAGCTCTTATTTTATAATCATTATCATATTTTCATTTAAACAGATACACATTTCTTTGAGACAACTATTTAGTTGTTTATATTTACCAAATCATGGGGAAAAAAAACATTAATTTAAAATTTTTTTAATCTTGATTTTCTAAAAGGTCAATATATCGTGATATCGTCATAATACTCAATCTAACTGTGCCTTCCGACACCACATTATATAATCAGATTTATTCAAAACCTGGAAGGTGTGAATTCAAAAAGTTTTAAAAAAAGTTACATAAAATTTTTGGAAAGCTTCTGTAACAAAATAACATAGAAGATCAGATATACCTTTGGAAAAAAAAATTCATCGTGAGGTTTTTACTTTTGTAATTATTCTTTAAGAGATTTCCCGACATCAGAGTTTCTGTCCAAAATTAAATTAAAAAGTGTCTTAATGCCAGATTTTGCCATTAGTTATTTAACACTGAAACTTGAAGGATCAAAACCTAATGGTTTCTTGAGTTTAATTCTTAGTCCAGACAGAACAACCGACCACTAAAGTAAAAAATTACCTAACTCATTGATCCTAAGCCTTAGGCCGTTTATCACATAAAACTTTAATTTAAATCACAATGTTTTTCAGTGAACGACTACAGCTGATACAGAGCTTAGGTTTTGAAGGAGCCTAAATTACTACAAGTTGTAGAAAAAAATATTTGAGACATCGGATGCACTCCTTAGAGCAGCATTAAAATTTGCCTATTATGGTTTGGAAATTTCCCACTGTGCTTAGCGTTATCGTCGTTGATGTTCTCGTTGTCGTACAACTTAATGTCTCATGTTCACATATTCGGTGGATTCGTTCATTTGGCGCGCACATTGATTGAGCGAAGCGAGCGCATCAAGCAGCAGATCGGGAATTTTTTTTTTTGATGTTGTTGCTGCTGTAATTTCTGTTGATAACTTTCGTATGGCGCTTATATGAACTTTGCCTTCGAATACTTAAAAGTAAATTCGAGAAGTGCAAGAACTGCATTTGGTAGCTGAAACTTAAAGGAAATTAGAAATACACTATTGATGCATCAGCAAAAGGGATGTCACATCCTTATTGTTTTTTAAATACCTTACAGGTTTTGTGGCAGCCAAATTATTGCTAATAGGTGAGATATTCTTCAAAAATATGTAAGGAAAATGGGCAGTAACATAAAAACTCTGAAATTAACTCAGAAGATGTTGAAAAGATGTCTGAGGTATTAACTCATTTCATCTTACAGATAGTATTTTTTTTTTTTTTTTTTTTTTTTTTTGCTATCGGTCCCTGCGGTCCCACTTACCCACCTAACTGCACAAGAGGCGCATCCGTCTATCGTACAGATCGGTGACCGACTACGAACAGCCCGGACTGCTCTGCGTTGAGTAAGCGAAACCGTGCGTGTGCGGCATATCCGTTTATCGTACGGATCGGTGACCGGGACTGCACTATTTCTTTAAAAGAAATGATGGGTTTCAGCTTTATCCGATCACTAATTAAATAAAATTTCTACTAAGCCCAATAGGCTGTGCAGCAGAAACAAAGGAATTTCAAGAATTAAGATATATAATTATTTTTTGCTTTATAACCTTGTAAGAGTCCATGGGACTAATAAGATGACAAAGGGTATTATAATCATTACATATACACCGGAATGGACAAAAAAGAGCGTAGTTAGAATTACAAATATCAAGTCTTAAGAAACGAAAATGTCTCAAATTCCTTCCTGGATTATTAATGTTAATCATACCTTGCAATAACTCAGAGTTCATTGAGCCGGAAAACAGTTTATATAAGAAAGTAACATTTAGCATAATTCTTCGACTGCGCAGAATTGGTAACCGTATTAGTTTAAGACGATTTTCATATGAAGGCAAATTTAAGTGTGAATTCCAGGGTAGCCCCCGAAGTGAAAACAATAGGAATTGTTTCTGCACCGACTCGAGCATATCAATGTATATATTATATTGTATATATATTCCAATATTGGACGTACAAGTGAAGTGAAAAGCAGCTTAGTCGTGTAGGGGTCATCAAATTCTTTAGACCATCGTTTTATAAATCCAAGGACACTTTTTGCTTTGTTAGCCATTAAACTTATATGAACGTTGAAGCGAAGTTTTTTATCCATAGTGACGCCTAAATCTACAAAATTTTCAACCTTTTCCAATTTTACTCCATTTATAGAATATGAAGTATCAATTTCTTTCCTCCTTGTAAAAGTCATTTGTTTGCACTTTTTGAGATTTAAGGTCATCAAGTTTGTATCACACCATTTAACAAGTTCATATAGGCTTGATTGTAAAGTTTTATGATTAAAATAATCATTAAAAGAATAAAAAAGCTTTACATCATCAGCATACATTAATATATAGGCCGAATCCATAGTAGAGGGTAAGTCATTTATAAATAGTAAAAATAGTGTGGGGCCAAAATGACTACCTTGAGAAACTCCAGATGAAACCATTATATGTTTAGAAAATACGTTGTCAAACAGTACTTGTTGCTTCCTATCCGTTAGATACGATCCAATCCACTTTAATATCGATGAAGGAAAGCCTATTAAATACAGTTTTTTTAAAAGAAGGCGATGACTTACGCAGTCAAAAGCTTTGCTGAAATCCGTGTATATAACATCCGTTTGCTGATTTCGCTTAAATCCGTTTATAACAAGTGTGGTGAACTCCGAAAGATTTGTGGATGTAGATCTACCTTTAAGAAAACCATGCTGAGATACTGTCATCAAGGACGAGACGAAATTTGTAAGTTGATCATTAATTATTTTTTCAAAAAGTTTTGGGATTGCACTGAGCTTAGATATGCCTCTGTAATTTTCAATATAAGCCTTACTTCCAGATTTGTGAAGTGGGATAAAGTAAAATTCTTTCAATGATTTAGGAAAATAGCCCAAAATCAACGAAATATTAAAAATTTTTGAAAGAGGATAACAAAGACTACTTGCACAATACTTCAGTTTCTTAAGATTAACTATCAAACTGTAGACAGCTCCCCAAAATCATTATTAATCACTATTGGTCGCTGTTTGTTTTTTATTTTTATTGATGTTGATATTATTGATATGTCGTACCTTCCGCACCTGACTCTTGAATATACTTTAATTTCATAGAGTTGAAAAAATGACAAAGTTATTTCGTCTTACAAAAGTTATTTTCAATACACGGTTGCCTGGGAGAGGTTTTAGCCCTAAGGTTGCACCCCTCCAAAAATGCATGGTGCTACGTATTCGAGGTACCTAACTGACAAAGCATTTTTCAGAAGAAAAAAAAAACAACATAAAATGCCACTCGCAAGTGTGGTTTCAACCCTAGTCAAAAGTAAGTCAATTTATCGCTATTTGGTCTGGCAAATAGTGAGAAGAGAAAGTTGCGATTGATTGAATTTAAATGCTATCAAGTGCACAATATTTTTGATTAAAGTATTCGCTGAAAAGAAAATATATGAGGTTCAGTTTTCTTATTTGTCTTTTATCATAAATAGACATTGAAGCAAACTGTACAATAAAACTTTTAATAAAGATCAAGCAAATTGTATGAATTCGCTACGAGCTGTCAAAGCTTTGAAGCGATGCAATGCAGCAATTCGCAGACTTTGAAGCGGGCTTAACTCAAAAATTATGTATTTTCAATTTAAGTTTTTCAAAAACAAAGCAAATCTGCACAACTAAAGTCAAACACATTTGCTTCTCAATACCTACGCAAAGCGCTTCAAAAAATCACTTTATTTACAATAGCAAGGAAGCAAGTGACTGTTTTGAAGCAGCAAATGCAGTGAGAGTGAAGCGCTTCTTATTTGCGCTTTAGTGAAGTGATTTGAAATTTCAAAAAGAAACGTCTTTTGAAATTTAAAATGATTTTTTAAATTCAAAGACATTATATTTTCTTTGGCTTCAAAATATTTTCTTTTAAAGTTTCATATCTTTGAAAGTTAAAAAAAATAAAATTTTAATTTCCTGTTATTTATAGTTTTAATCTTTTTAGCTTCCTCTTTTCTTTATAACTAAATTATTTACAATTTTTTAAAGTTTATTTCGTTTCTTGCTTATCCAGTGCACAAGGAAAGTTTTCATCCAACGCAAGCAAAAAAAAAAGTCACTTTGAAGTGACTGAATGCAATTCCAGTAAACTTTTTTGTTGACATTTTGAAGCAACAAAGCGACAAAATACGACAAAAAGATAACATTTAGGATCCATTCAATAATAACAACAGCAGCAACAACAAAATATATAAAAAATGTAGCAAAAAGAAAACAAATATGAAAAGATTAAAATGGAAAGAAAATGAATGAGAAAAACAATTTCACTTTATTCCATCGCTTATTTCTTCCTTTGAAGAGCCACTCGTAGAAAACTTGACTTTGGCAAAAGTAAACTTTTTAAAATTGAGTACGAAACTGAGATTTTGATATTCACTCATATTATGCAGTAGAGTTTTTCCTTTTGTAGTAGAAAGTATTTTTTGTATTAGAAAGGACTTAAGAAAAAGGAGAAAACTTGCATTTTTGTATTAGGTAAATGCTTCTGTTGGTAAAGTCCATAGTTAATTCTTCATACAATAAGTTTGCTGAGATCTTCAATTATATTTAGAGAAGCAAACTTTTTTTTGATTTCTAACAGATGTCTGAATAATATTGACATTTCATTACAAAATATTGCCAAAGAAAATTTAATGAAATGTCGCCCCAGATTTCATGCAAATGAAGGATTATTTAAAATTGAAATATTTTTAGTGTATTACGAAAATCTTTAAAAAAAGCCAAGGCGCTCGAAAAATTTTTTATTAAAATCTTTTTTATCACTGTAAGGATCAAGTTTTAAAAAAAAAATGTCAGAACAAAAAATGTTTTAAAAAAAAAATCGAACTCCAAGTTCTTACCTTTACTAAAGAAATATCAGCCATAGTTGAAAATTCACCAAAATACAATTTGGTGCTAGAAACTGTTACAAAAAATAGCAGTTTTTTGTCATCGCTTCCAAAAATAAAAATCATGGCATCATCTTATCCTATTCTCATTTTTATTTCTTCCTTTGATTTAAATATATATCGCCATACACAATTTCATCAAAGTCAGTTGATTAGTTTCACTTAAAAACAAATTTTTATGCCACCCACTTAAAAAAAACAAGTAATTTTTCTGAAATTTCGATCCATCTCCACACCGAATTTCATCAAAATCGGTCCACTAACTTAGCAGTGAGAGCATGATTTCATATTGGAGGCGTGGCACCGTCCACTTTCACATATTAAATTTTCTCAGAGTTCAATCTATTTTTGTGCCAATTTTGATCAAAACCGGTTCATTAGCTTAGCAGTGAAAACGTTTTTTCCTCACATTGGCCTGGCACCGCCCACTCAATTTAAATATCTTTACTCAGGATTCAGTCTTACTCCTTGCAATATACAGTCATGTTCAACTAAAGCTGCTATAAGTGATACGGTATTTAACGTTTTAAGTGTTATTATACCATGGGGAGTCCAACACCCCAACATTTTTTTTTGGTGAAAAGTAACTTTGTTCCTTGGTTCTCATTTCAAAAAGTTGCCAAATGCTATGTATTTTTCAAGCTTACTGTTTTATTTTTGAGGTACGCGTAGATATTACGTAAGTTCAAGAATATTGAGCTATTCAAAATATTTAATAAAATCTCATTTGGACCGACGTAGAATACGAGGAATCGAAGTGCTGCATATGAAATTTGGAAGTGCCTTTATTAGGATCAGGAAAATTCAGCATTACATACGCTCATTCGTTGAGGCTGCCATCATATTCGGTATGAAGTTTTCTGGCTCCAAAATCATCTTGAAATAAGTTATGGGCAACAAATACTAAACGATAACGATAACTTCCGTTCACTGAAATATTTAAACATCTAAGTATCATAATGACTTAGCGTAATCTTACAACGACGACATAGTAAAGGTAAAAGTTTTTGGTGCAATTTTGTCTCCAGCTGATTTCTACATGCGAATTATGCTGTTTGCATCACAAGTGCAATGTGAAACGAAAATTTTGCAACCTGAAAACTTGTCATTGACAATTTGTAACTCATTATAATTGGACAGCAGCCAGTTGCAGCTGTTTTCGCTGCAACAAATGTCAAAATTTCTAGCAAAATCTAGTACTCGTATAGCACGCATATCAAAATTTCAACAGAAAAATAGCACACCGAAATAAAATGCAAATGCACAAAACTACCATGAAACATTGTGCAAATATTTCAAAAAACGACAGTGGTGTAACCCATTAGTCACTCAAATGCTGCACATTGCCAATGTGACGCCCAATTGGAAATTTGTCACAAGGACTGATTTTGTTTTATCTGACATCTATGCCATTTATTTTATAAATGTAAAGTAAACATAATTAATATGCTTTGTTATTAAAATTTTGATGTTCTCTTTTAAGCTTTGCTAATGAGATATTAAATAAAATTTCAAAATTTGATACACTTTCGAAAATAGGTAAAATCATCACAGCTGCTGCCAATTGCAATTAATATTATTTGCACTCAAAGCGCATTGATTAGTGGTGGTTGCATGCGGTGATGTACGGTGGAGCAAATGTGTCACATATAATTAATTTCTGTACAAGTTTATTAAATGAACTGTGACGTTTGTTAAGTGATCACATGTTAAAAATATGATAGTTTGTTGTTAACAAAAGAATAACAAGAAATATTCCAATATATCGCTACTTAAAAATACACTTCGCATAATTTGTAATAAAAAATCATTACATAACAAAAATTTTAAGTTAGAATGCTGAAACTGTGACCCAAGTGCACTTGCATCAAGCGCAAATACCACCACCAAGCCAAACGTTACTTTTCTCTACCTATAATTTAAAGTGACGCATGTTATGACTAAAATCTTAATGCCAATTTCGATCATGTTGTTAATTAACAATTACTACCAATTATTTTATGGGATTACAATTTTGTGGTTCTTGTCGGTGGCCTGTTATTAATGGATTTTCAATTCTATGCATCATTAAAAATGAAATTGTGTACGCAATTGGCAAAGAAAATGATGTTAAAAACCACAAATGTGCATTGCAATTTGCAAATTATCAACAAAAACGTAAAACAACAAAATTTAAATCACAAACAAAAAAATTAAGTGCAAAACATTTCATTAAAAGTAAGAACAAAAAAAAAATCATTTCGTCTATGGGCATGCCGTGTGCATGGTGTGGCATTTGAAAAAGATCCAAGTGTTTTTGACGCGAAAAATTCATGCAAATATTTTTCAATTGATGTCATCCTGCAGGCCTGTCATGTGAGCATTTTTCGTTTAAAATCATTTTGCTTTTGTGATTATGTAAATTTTGACAAATGACAAGCGACAAAATAAAAAACAGAAAAATTTGTCACAATAAATCATCGCTAATCAAGTGCGTTGAAATCTTTGCTAAAACGGCTTTACTCTTATTAATTTCCTTTTAATTTCCATTTTATCTTGCACAAAGAAGTAAGTGTGACTGGAGGCCTATATCGCTTAATTTTCTCAATGGTGCACTTAAGCGTAAAAATAAGACCTACTGAAAAACTTTATCATTCAAACAATATTTTTTCAGCAGTTAAAGCGAGGTGAGTACCCAGTGACATATTTGTTTTATATTCAAACTATTTTAGACCAAACATACGCAGCCTAGAGCAACAGTTGGGTATGAAATATATTATTTGGAACTAGGGAACCAATTAGGTAAGGCTTTCAGAAGAATTAAAGGACTTAGTTGAAACTCACATTAAATCTAGGGATGACTGGAAGGGAGGACTCCCGGTAAGAAAAGGTTATATAAATTTCTACACGAATGGATCCAAGCGAAATAACCAAGTGAGTTATGGTATTTACTCTAAGGAACTGTAGATAAGAATTGCTTCGAGGTTACCAAACTATTGTAGAGTTAATCAGGCAGAGGTTATAGCGATAAAAGAGGCAGCATCTTCACTGAGGATAAATGTTGTATCCAAAAATGAAATAAGCATTTATTCAGATAGTCAGGCAGCCATCAAATCTCTAGAATCAGTCTTCCTGAGCTCACTAGCAGCTCAGCAATGTAGATCGTCTCTTAATGAGATGGCTCAGCATTTTAACATTCACCTCATATGGGTGCCTGGGCATAGGAACATTGACAGCAATTGCAAAACTGATGAACTGCTAGGCAGCGGACTACTGCACAAATTCCTCAGTACAAGGACATGCCATTTGCTACCTGCAAGTTATTGCTCAAAGAAGGAAAGGTAAACGATACTAACAAAAGATGAACTCAAGGGTCTACTTGCAATATACCTAGGCAAATCTGTCCGAAATGGGATGCTTAGCGTTCGTCAGAGCTGATTTACTGCACTTGGCATAGTGTCTCTTCAGTTGTTGCAGTTATAACTGGTCACTGCCTCATCGGCAGACATGGGGAGAGATTAGGTGCTAGGTATTTTGAATTGTGTAGAGTTGTGGCGATGTGAAGGAGGAGGAAAATATTAAACATTTCTTTGCTCCTACCCCGCACTTGTTAGAAAACGCTACATAGCACTTGGTTCGTTTTTATTTGATGACCTTTGACATGTTAGTATAGATCAACTATTTAGTTTCATTACGAAATTTGGTTGGTTCAACGAAAGGGTATAGTCAGACACCCTGTGGTATCACAATGAATCAAATCTGGTATAAGTGAGTCGGTCTCGTAACTGAATGGCACCTAGCCTTACCTAACCTTTGCGAGGTATGAAGTGTTGATTTGAGAAACCATTTTCTGTTATTCATCTAACAAAAATTTAATGAAACACGATGCAATTTTGAATTTAATCAACGCGAATTATGGTGTGTTATTGGAGCTCCAAGTTTTAACTACTAAGTCGAACGAGAATTAATATGCACACATCTTTTACGTACGCGAGTGGCGCAGGGAAGCTCCACCTGATAATGTAAACAAGAGGCACGGGTAAGCACCACGCATTGCCTGAAAATCGAAATCAGAACTAACTTCTAGTCGTTAGGCATACAGACACTTCTCACTTCACCAAGTCATAGAGAGGAAAAACAACCGTAGCACCTTGAAGCAAAATCTAGCTTAGCAGAGCTCCTATTTGACATGGGTGCTTACATTGAAGCATGTTCGAAAACCTGCACAGCCAACAAGGACACGCAAAAAGAGCAAATTTGGTGGGGTTAATGAAATCAGGAGAATCAATCAATTGGTGTCTACAACTGCAGCCACTATTTTCCCTTGGTAAATTTCTGTTTATTTTTTGGTTAAAGCTAAGTTTGTTTAGTAGAATTTTCGATATTTCCTGCACTTTTTTCGTACAACTTTTCAGTTCGGTTGGTCAACTTGGGCATAAATTTATGAATGTGTTAATTATATGCAAAATTAATATTTTTCATCGAAATTTTTGGAATTTAAACTTATTACTATGATGCCACTCCATAAAAGTCACGCCGAGCTCCTTTTGGGCTGTTGTGTTTATATAAAAATTAATATTACTATCACATTTCAATAATAATTTTACGTTATTCTCTGGGAACATTTTGTTTGAATAACAGCATGCTCTTCTATTAATTTGGTACCTTATATATATGTAGAACTTACTGTGATAATCAGTGGTATTTTTAACTGTAGTTGACACTTACCTGTAAATAAGAGAAAAACATAATTTAAAGTTTGAATATACAATTTATTATTTAAAATTACGAATATTATATCAACCCTATCTCACATGCTATAAAATCTTATTGGTATGTTAGTGCAATATAACATATATATTGATCCAAAACGGATGCTGCTGTTGTCTGAAAGTCAGAAAGGGCAATTTTGTGAAAGAAATTCGTATTGTTCTTACTTTCTTTGCATTATCCCTTAACAACGTATATCAGATAATGTGAGTCACATTTTGATATGTGCGGTCACATATTTAGGACTTGTGAGTTTATTTACTGAGTAAAAGTGACAGTAAAGTGACAGAAAGACATTTCAAATGAGACATATATTATTGTGTTTTTTCATTTTCAAAGAGTTATTATATGATGTGTTATGGTATTTGGAATATTTTCAAAAAGCGATCTGCTCTGATTCAGGAAAGTATTATAAGTAGCTTCACATTATGTATACTCGCATGGCATAGTACTTTATTTTTATTTCAATTTTAGCCATAATCTTATAAAGTGTGGAAATTGACTTTTCATGGGGGTGCCTGTAACTGATCTATACATATCTAGATTACTACTGATTTAGCAACTACGAGTAATAGGTAGTTAAAGATATAGAATTAATACAGCAGCGTGACTGAAGTGAAAAGACGTAGTATTTTGATTACAGTTCCTGGAGAGGGAAGTGAGTGGTGTTTTTAACAATTTATTTGTATTGCTTTTGATTTGTGACTAGTGACAGTATTTTCAGTACATTAGTACATTTGCTTCCTGAAAAATCGTCGTCAGTGCATTCGACAAGTTGTCTGTATATTCGGCACATTTGCCGAGTTTTTAGTACATTTGGCAAATTTCATGACATTTTCAGTATTTTTGGACAATTTATATGAATGGCCTTTTTGTTGGTATATAAAATAATCGGGGTAGACTAATATAATAATAATAATCTTTTTTATTTTAGCAACTGAAAAATTAAAATAATCGCAAGTGAAGATTTTGTAATATTTACATTGTGATATGCAATGCGACTGTCAACGAAACCATCGATAAATGCAACTCCTCAATGTTCGCAACGAGTGGATTTCTTTTATTACAGACTCAGTAAGTGCAACTTTTCAAACAAATTTTACCTCGCTTATTGCAACGTATCCATTTGAATATTCTCTGTAGCATTAGTCCTGGGAAATCGAATAATGTTGAGAGCTTGTGAATAACCCAAGATGGAAAAATTTTTATACAAATGTTTTCTTAAGCAAATAAATGATGATTTTATTCTTATGAATTGACGTTGTTTTATATTTAATGTTTTTCTTACAAAAAATATATACCCGGATACCTATGATTTTTGACTTCATAACTGCAACTTCCGCATTTGTTGCAACAGCTTTGGTTCTTATTAGTGACGTTAACCAAGGCCACATTGTCTATCTATTCATTTGGCAAGGGTTCTTGAGATGACAAAAATGAGAAAATTTTTTTATTTTTTTTGGGAATTTTTTTTTTATTTTAGTAAAATTAACACAAAAAAGTACATTCGGCTTTAAGTCAGTACATTTTCACAAAACCCAAATGCCATCACTGTTTATGACATCATTTGATTTTAAATCAAAAACTTCGATATAGTCAAAAGATTTGTATAAATTTACATAAATGAAATTGTCAGTACCTTGCTGTCAGTACCTTAAGATCGAGAAAGTGTCAGTTTCCAATTTTGAAAAATTTAGTGTCCTTGTCGTTTTACTTGGAAGATTAAATACAGTGGGATTTGGAAATTTGAAAAGTCTTTTCACGGAGAGCAGTAAGAGTTCCAGCCAACTTGTTAAGTCATAACTTCTAAGCTATTGAACTATTTTTGATAAGTTCAGAACAGTTCTACCTTTTAAAATGTATTTACGCTTTGAAAAATATCCAAATTCAATGGACTCATGTTAAGAATATTAGAAGAATTTTCACTTCAATTCCAGCCAATTAACAACCATTTTTTTTCATATTCAAGCAAGGAAATATATTAATGTTCTTTTTAGAGATTTTTCGATGATTTTCAATAATATTTCTAAGTTCATTACATTTTCAAAAATTTCAAGTGCCATCACTAGTACGTACATGTAATGATTTCCTTTAGTCTTACTACACTTTACGAAGGAAGTCACTATGACAACGCATTGTTAGCGTTGCTAATACAATCGCAAGCCGTTGCTATTGTCAGAAAGGAAGGCAATAAACCCAAAAGCAAAATAGCAACGCAATAACAAACAACACGCATTCATCATCACAACAATAATAAATCAAAACCTTAAAAATTTCAAAGAAATCTGTGCAATATTTTTCAATTTCAATTGTGTTTTTTTTTTTTCAACAAAAAAAAAACAACAACAAAAAGAAGACATCCATCGTATTCGTAAAATGTCAAAAGAAGAGGAAGTACGTAACGCCAATACGCGTAGACGCAACATTCTCTTCTTAATGCAAAAATATCTACAGGACAATGGATATTACACGAGCGCCGAAACGTTGACAACGGAAGCACGTCTACCCAATTGCGATTATGAGGTATGTGACAACATTGACTTGGATTCAATGTATCTGGAATATGCAAGTTATTATATGCTAAAATTTGGTAAGCATCCACGTATTTTGCGCAAAGCAAAGCCTGCAGTTAAATTGGAGGTTGCTGCCAAGCAAAATAAAAAAAAGAAGCCAGCTCCGCCAAAAGTGAGCAGCACCACGAATGGTACAAATGGCAGTGGTGCTACTTCAGAGACACCAACCAACACAGATCCATTTTCCGATTTGCAGATTAGAGTTATAAAATTATCCACAGATCCGACTGGCAAAGACACACCCAACGAGACGCTGCAACGTCTACAGGAGACTGAACATCCGACGTGCCGCGGTGGCTGCGGTGATGCCGAAGATCAACTACTCGCCGGCAATGAATGGGATCATCTGAGCGATGTGGTGCGTTCAACAATACTGCGAGAAGAGATGCATTGCGGTTGGTCGAGTATCTATGGCAATCGCAATGCTATAGAAATCATCAAGGAAGCAGTCGTAACGCCGCTTAAATATCCGCAACTTTTTGTTAACGGTCTTAAGCCTTGGCGTTCAGTGCTATTACATGGTCCGCCGGGTAGCGGCAAAACACTACTTGCTAAGACGCTGTACGCTGAGACACGTGAATTGCGCATCACTTTCTTCAATATAACATCCAGTGTCATTATATCCAAGTGGCGCGGTGAGTCCGAGAAAATACTGCGTTTGCTTTTTCGCATGGCACGCAAACATTCCCCATCTGTAATTTTTCTTGATGAAATCGAAGGTTTGACTTCGCGTCGTGATCGTCCCAGTGATCATGAGTCATCGAAACGTTTTAAAAATGAGCTGTTGCAATTGCTCGATGGTATCGAGCATCGTAGTGATGGCGTCGAGGACACTGTCTTTATACTTGCGAGTACTAATTTGCCATGGGATATTGATGATGCATTTTTGCGTCGTTTTGAGAAAAAGATTTTGGTACAGCTGCCGAATGCAAGTGAACGCAAGCGTTTGATAGAACGACTTTTGCCGCTTACTGTTCGTTGTACGGAGCCACAGCTGGAACAGTTGGCACGGCTATCTGATGGTTTTACTGGGGATGAGATACGTTTGGCTTGCAAAGAGTTGGCCATGCAACATGTGCGTCGCATAACAAAGGCGCCTACCGCTGAGCGTGCTGAAGAGACTCCATTGACGGCGGCATTCGAGCGCATACGTCCGTTAAGTGATAAGTTAATGAGCAAACATTTGGAGTGGAATCGACAGAATGGCACTTAGAGGAAAATGAAAGGCTATGTAAAAATGTCGTTTTTTTTTGATTGATAAATTTAATAAATTTAATATTTAATAGCAGTCGTCGATTTTTTTTTTTTGCTGAATAGAGCCCAAGAACAATAAGGATAAGGAGAGTAGTCTTTGATGAGGTGGTTAGGCACCTCCGGATATATTAATGCAGGGCATCTCTACTTCGGCTATGCCACAAATTCGCAGAGTTAATATCTTTTTCATAAAAATTTAGTATATCTGCGCCTTCTTCGACTGGTATCTCTGTGTAGGGTAGTTATTTGTCGGCTTAGACATTTTTTAGTTAAATATATATCAGTACGGATCAAAAGACTATAGCTTGAAGGCATAATATTTTTGAGAACTATTATTTACTCAAACAACCAAATGCGGAGCGGCAACCAAAACGAAGCATTTCCATTTTCCCTACACTCTGCATGCTGAAACGTTTTCTAATGACTATACTGTCAATGTAAGTTAAAAAAAGATGCATCTGTTGTTAAATATCAAAATGTGAATGCCTCCAAAATAGCATATCTCCATTGAAATACTTAATTTTTGTTTTTAGATTGAATGGCTCAGATGTTATGTTCTTAGCAAAAGTTCTAGTTTAGGTATGAAAGAACGCGAGAGCTACAGCGCTTCGGTCAAAACGGCATATATCCAGTTGAGTTCAAGAAAATACATTATATTAAATTATTATCTATGATTTTAGACAATTTTACTGAATAAATAATTAAGATATATAAAATTTATTCCGTTTTAATCTATTTTGTAAGTGCTGACAAGATGGATGTGTTACGTTTTGATCGCCGATTTTTCAAAAAATGGAAAGTTGACGAGAAACTTACTGCAAATGTATTTGTGCAAATAGGCTGGTGCTTGTCAGGTATAACCAGATCAAATAAGCAAAGATTTCCTTATAAACTGCTGGCAACTATTTTTTTCTAATAAAAACTTCCACTATATGTACATTTCTGAGCATGCTACTCAAAATTTCATTAATATTATTGAAGTACCTTAAAAAAAACTACCTTGCCAACAAAAATACTATATCATAGATGAAATTATTTACAAAAACAGAAAAAAAATGCAAAATCTTTTATTTTATATCAAAAGAAAATTTGATATGCTGGCGAATTTTCATTGCTTCAGCGCCCAAACGACGACAAAATCTGCATTTTGCAAATGTTTTTTTTTGTATAAAAAATGATTGACAAAAATAAATTGAAAATTGTAATTTGTACTGTGAATGTTGGATTTCTTGTTGTTGTTGGTGTATTGAAGAAGAAAGACATAAAAAATATTTTTAATATATTTAGCAATTTGTACAAAATATGTTTGGTATTTGTAATTTCAAATAAATGAAGCTGAAAAACAAAGACGACAAAAAGGTAAAGAAAAAAATTAAAAAAAAATGATTTGCAGTGAAATTCCATTTATACACACAAACCGACAAACACAGTAGACACACACACATCTAGCTATCGGTGACAGTGCTACTATAAGTACCCAGCTGGATCGGTAAGCATGCTAGGGCGAATGAAACCAGAGATGGTTGCTGCTTTCCTTAACAAACAGCGTTGGTTATTGCTCAGCCACAAGCGATAAAACACTAAAGTGCAACTTTTTAAAAATGAATTGAAACAAAGCGAAAAGAAAATTACCGCATTCCATTCTACCTTACGTGGTAAGGCAAAAAATCAATGGGGTTGAGAAATTTAACTAATTGAACATTCTTTAATTCAACTTAACAGTGATGCACAGACACCGAATTCATGTGAACTTACAGAAATCGGTCAATGCTTTTTCAAACAGAATCCTAGTATGAAAGCTTATGCGTAAGCATGTTTTAAATGCACAAAATATATTTATAATCAGCTTTTTTCCCTCTTATCATACAAAATATCCACACCTAAAATGACTAGGTAGCAAACAGTAGCCCATTTTCCAGACTCAAACTGCAAAGTTTTGGTTTATTTTTTTATTTATTAACTTTCTATAACATGGCAGCAATCTGAAGTACTGCTTGAGACTCATCTGCTTGTGGCAGGTCGCTTTGCTTGTTCTATATTACTACGTAGATAGATATGTGCAAGTACATATTTGTATTTATTTTGCGCTTTCCCAGTAGACAAAAGGAGGAGAAAGAATCGCTATTAGAAAGCCTTCTTCGTAAAAGTTTTTTAAACATACCTTTCTGCTATATGAATTGGTCTTGAGTGAAGAAATAAGAAAGAGAAAGATGTTATGTGGGTCGGTATCTCTAATACAATAATTTTTCTAAGGATATCTGAAAGAGCTATATATATTTTCATGAATTTAATTGAAAAACTGTCATGTGGGTTTTCGATACATTCACTGAGACATAAATATTGCATACAGCAATGTTGGCATGTGCTAGCAGGACTGCTTCATATCAGACCCTACTTAGTTGTCTACTGGGTTATTGCTTGTTCTTGCGGTTGTATGCACTTCAATAGCGTTCTTAGTAAAATCATGTAGTCTACTTTCAGGCACAAGCACAAATACGCGTAAATGCGTTCCAGAGTATAAAATTAATTTAAGTCTGATTTGTATTTGTGTTTGTCTACTCGAGTGTAAATGTGTTTGAGGTTGTGAATGTGTTAGTGCCGATTTGTGCTTGCACGTATGATTATACACAGTTACATCATGCACTAGAAGCTTTCATATTTATGAATTATTCGTGGTTTCTTTCTGGCATATGGAAAAATTTCTAGTGGAATATTTTTAAGCTCAATGGAAATGTTCTTAAATTTGGGTCGCTTTGCAGAAGATATTTCTTATTAAAGCTTTCAAATAACAAAATATCACATGCATAGAAGTTGGGCATTGCAATCCCGACAGCTGCGGGATACCAGAATTTTTTGGGACTAAAAAAGTAGGAAAAAAAAAACATTAAATATGGGTAATTTTCATAAAAGCTAATAGCTTTCTTAATTATTTAGCAATATTTTTATTGAATTCCTTAGGATGCTAAATCAAATGAAATAAGCAAGCATAATTGACATTTGACAACACAAAAATTGTCAAATCGGTAAATTTCTGGATTGCACAAGAATATTTGAAGGTTCTGTACCAGCCAATTTGGCCAGATCGTGTCATAGGTAAATGTAGGAATTATGAATCTGAACTATTTCTGAGTTTAAAATAAAGCAGTTTACATTATTCCCAGTAAAAAGTGCACCACAGTCTAGAGGTTAAATTAATAAGAAGTTAATACGTTAATTAAGTTACTTCCTCAAACGATCATAAAACATCTTTTAGTAAAGAAAAATAGTTACACCTTTATTATCTGGCCATAAAGAGGACAGGCTTAAACAAGTGAGAATTCCAATGCTAAGTTGGTTTCTTAAGGCAAATTAATGAAAATTGACAACAGGACAATATATGACACAAGCTCCTTTTATATAAAATAGGCAGATATGACCCAAACTAAAACAGATAGATATGGCGATAAAAAATAGTATAGAGGCATGAAAATACAATACAAGCAAAGAAAGATGACGGCAAAGAAATATGGAGGATAGAGGAAAAGAAAATGAACTATTTCGTACTTCGCTGCGCACGAAGTCCGAGGCGACAACTATTTGCTATGATATGAACGGAGTGGTTTTCTGAAGTCTTATTGCAGCCACCAAACTCAATACCCATTAACATTGAACACTCACCCAAATTAGCAATAACACAGATACAAGAAAACTCAACACTATACCTGCCAGTGGTGCGCCGCCTTGCTCCCGCTATTGTCATACGTGATATATTGCGACGTATACGTCCACTTGAATGTCGTTGCCCCGTTGAACGACTGGTGCTGTAGTCTGTCGTTATTGAACAGCGCCGATCGATTGGTATCACATCCGAACAAATCGATGATGAACCGAGTATTGATGCCGCTGAACGACGTTTACCACCAGCAGCGGCACCTGGACCACCAGTAAAAGTGCCACCGCTGCTTGAAGTCGTTGTCGCTGACGAATCGGAGCGAGAGAAGAGTGATGAACGTTTACTCCGTGTACCGGAAGTACCGGTGGCATCTTGAATATTGCTGTAAAATTCTTCTGTATCACGATCAGAGCATTCGTCATCATCTAGTGGCGCCGCAGCATCCATATCATCATCTGACGTTGCAGCGGTGGGTAAAATATGCAGCTTTAGTTGCAATTGCGATGGCAGTCGTTGATGTTGCACCAAATGATGATGACCATTTCGTGCGGCGATATCAATATCGGCGGAAGACTTACGACGTCGTGCATTATAAATGGAGAAATCGTTGGTGGTATTGCTACTGCTGCCACCGAAAGTCTCACCACAGCTGGCAGTCTGATATTCGGGTGAAGTGGTACGTGAGGGGCTGCTAGTGATGGAACGCGATTGACGTCGTAGGGCTAAAGGTTTTTTTGGTGATGATGTTGTTAGCTGCTCTTCATTCCAATTCGCTCCAAGGTTTTTGCTAAAAGTTACCTCATGATATTTAGAAGATTTGCGACGTTTTTTTGTACTTTCACTAAATTCATCGACAGAGTCTGCGTGTAGAACAACAGAAATTGTGTTGCAGTCTTTGTTTGGCACAGTAGCGGTAGTGTCTGCAACATTGATGGCAGCAACGGTGGTTGGAATACTGATTGTTGTGGCAACGGCAACAGCGGCAGCAGCTTCGACATCTGCGGCGACAGCGGAAGCTGCGCAGGCGCTTCGCCTGTTCCAAGGAAATGAACGTAAAAATGCAAAGATGATGAAGAGCGTTGCAATCATCGCAGCATTTTCTGTTGTTGCATTGCCAAGTGGCGGGTGGAGGGGACTTTCTCTTGCTGATTCGATTTTAATGTGTATTTTTGTATTGATTTAGTTTCGCTATTGCTATGAACTTTGATAAAACATTCAGTTTTGGTTATTTTATTAAAAATGTTTTAGTTTTGGTTTTATCGTTTGTAGCACTGCTTCATTTTGGTTGTAGTTTGAAGCCTGTAAATTCGGTATCTTAGAGATTATATTTCGTATTTATTATTTTAGCGCGATTTAATATGTCAAGCAAAAACTTTATACAAGCGAAAAATAAATTGGATCTTGAGCAATTCTGCGCGACTCTTTTGATTTGCACCATTTGTTTTTTTATAATGAGTGAATCTTTTGTTTTGATACTGATTGTATTCATAGCTGTTTCATTATAAAGATTTTTGTTTTTGAATTTATTTTCTGATAGTTTCAAAATTGTCTTTGTAAATTAATGCCAAAGATTGTACCAAAAGTTTTCTCAGTTTTATTGCGGACTCTCCAATTAATGCTTTTCAGATTTAAATATTTTGTAAGCGAGGGGGCAGTAAGGTTTTTTCTAATAAGGGTCATTCCATCTATAATGGGCCTATCATTACCCTCTTGTTTTTTAAATAGGCTGAAACTTTTTTCAGTGATTGGTCTATCATGTAGAAGATATAAAAAAAATCGATAAAATTTTTTTGACCAGTATTATTGCTTTATAAAAAAGTTTCAAATTGTGTTAAAAAAAACTCGTAAGTAAAACAAAAAAATTCATTGATGAATATAAACAAACCAACACAATTCATATTAGCTTTTATATTATTTTTAGGTAGTTGTGTACTAGTAGATGACAAAAAAACTGCGAATCTGAATAAATGAAGGCCTGAACGGTTTCTATGTGGTAAAAGATAAAAAAATTGACCTTCCAAGAAAACATGACTTTCCCAAATACTCCATCATCGATTTCAGTTTTTTTAGGCTCAAATTTTTCAGAACATATAGGAGTACCATATATGTTTTTTCACCCTGTTTGATCTTACAAGCGTTTAAAGTTAAGATTTATGATTTGCAATGTAAATTGAAACATTGAGAATGAAAGCGAGAGAATAAAATTTGAATTGATTTACAGCTTTTTTAGACTCAAAATTTTTAAAACATTCAGGAGTATCATTTCTGAAAATTTCATTCATTTTTGTTAGCCTTATTTCATTTTACAGGCATCTAAAGTTGAGATTTAGGATTTGCAATGTAAATTGAAACATTGAGAAGTAGAGCGAGAAAATTTGAATATTCCGTTATTTTTCGTTCATAAATATTTAACTGTATACACTCACTTTAGGTGCTTGTAAAATGAAACAAGGTGAACAAAAATGAATGAAATTATATATGAATAATATCTGACCAATATATTTGATTTTATAAATTGAAAAGGTTTTTTCTTTGTTGAAAAACAGGCTGTTAGGTCAATTTAGATTTTATGAATAAAACAATGTTAAATTCATATGTTCACCCGACGTTTCGCTTATGGGTTTTAAGCATCCTCAGGGGTATGTCAAAATTCTTTATTGAATATTTACATCACAAGCAAGAAAAACATTATTTGAATTTACAAAAATATTAAATTAAAAAATTAAAATAACAAAAATTAGTAATTTGAATATAAGCTTTATAGCACCACACTGTTCATAAAATCTAAATTGACCTAACAGCCTGTTTTTCAACAAAGAAAAAACCTTTTCAACGAATGAAATTCATCAGAGATGATACTCCTATATGTTCTTAAAATTTTGAGCCGAAAAAAGTTGAAATCGATGGTGGATTATTTGGGAGAGTCATGTTTTCTTGGAAGGCCAATTTTTTAATCTTTTACCACAGTGATTTACCAATCACTGAAAAAAGTTTCAGGCTATTTAAAAAACATGAGGGTAATTATAGGCCTATTATAGATGGAATGACCCATAAGTAGATGGATATATTAACATGTAGAGTTTTTACCATAAGTAATGCAACGGATATAGTATTTCATAAGAAGATAGAATACTATGCGATGCTGTCATCTTCCGTCTGCTTTTAAGTCAAATTTGGTCCACTATTATTTAGTTGCTTTAGCGCCCTTTTTTACCTGTGATCCCATTTTTGTAAACTTTTATCCGAATTTTAAATTTTTCTGTCAGTTTTCGCCCGTTTCTCGCTTTGTTGAGTTCACGATTAGTGCGACAAATCTCATTCTCTAATTCTCCAACAGCTTTGATGTCACTGGACTGAACTTTTTGCTGCAATATGCTAACAAAAAAAAAAAAATTGGTTCTATTGAAGTTTTCGATTAATTTTTTTGGTATTGATAGGTTGGTAGATAGATTTTGCCTCTATAACTCTATATGGTGAAGAGCAAATATAACTGAAAATATCAATATCTTTTAGCAACGTTATCAGTTATTTTCAAATGTGCGATTCTCTTGATTTTGGAAAACTTTAATTCTTTTTATCGCTGTCTAAAGTACTACACGCAGATAAAAAAAAAATTCTTTTGATGTTTTATCTTTAAAATGGTGGCTTAAATCATTTATTTGTCATTTTTTTTGTTAAGTTTATATATATTAAAAAAATTATTTTGAGGGTAGAATTTTATACATTAATTATTTATTTCAGTATATTTGTCATATTGTCATTTCCACTTTTTAGTTTTTTTCTAATATTTTTATCTTCAAATATTAACTTTATTTTTGTAGCAGAAAGAAGAAAAAAACAAGCCTTATAGTTTTTTCAGTGCCAGACACAAATGCATTCACAAAAATAACCATGTGAGTGTTTTTGACATTGATGATGAGAAAAAAGTATAAATAATTTTTTTTTATGTATTTTGTACACAGCTTCGATGGTAAACTGATGACAAATAAAATTTATGAATCGACAAAGTGAAATGAACTAAATATTGTGAATGCAAAAAAAAAACAAACAAAAAAAATTAAATGAAACATAAATTTGTTTTTGTACATCAAATAAAAATTTTTTTGAGTTTTAACTTTTTTAAATATTTTTAAAGAATTGTGTTTCAATTTGCTTATACACACACGCAATCAAAGCAACAAATATATACATGGCCTTAATAGGTGAATATGATACATAAAATAAATATTTTCTTCCCATGTCCTGCAATTAATTTCATTTGCGAATCATAAAAATCTTTTGGCAACAAAGTTCTTAATCGAATAAAAGCCATTCGTCTAATTATTTCTTAGCACATTTTGTGTGTATGGCACAGCTTTATTCAAATTTATCTGTTTGTTTTTCTAATGTCTTGCAAAAATATAAAATAAATTCATTTAAATTATAGAAAATAAATAAAAATGAAAAGAACAATAATAAAACATTAAGTTTGTTGTACGCCAGCTGTGTGAATGGAACGCAGCTGGGTTATGGCGTGATAGAGATCAAAAATTTGCACTCTACGTAGTGATTTGGTCTTTGCTATTTTTAGTATTACATATATAAACACAGACATTTTTTTTTAATTTGATAAATAATATTGGCATATCAAAAAATATGCAAACACTGATGTCAAATTGGGTTGTTAAATTAAAGCCAGGCAGTAATTTTGGAAAAGAAACACAACACAAAAAAAAAGTTTTAAATTTATGGTTTTATCATCATGTAAGTATCGAAAGGTCGATTACAGTCGAAACTGTTGTTATAGCGCCGAAAAGTATCCAATAACAAATCACGAATCTCTTGTCGTTATGGCCGCAATCCTAATGTTTATTCTACAAAAAAAACTTGCCATTTGTATTTAACTACTTTTCAAACAGCTAAAGCAAAGGTGTGCATGTGGTCACATGCACAAAACATGATTCGTATTATGTTATAAATGACACATGGGAGTTAGAAGCAAACACGCACATTTTTCAAAGTAATGTATACTTCAAAAAAAAACTTTTCGCAAGAATGGTAATTGGTTCTTTATTTTCCTGATATCAAAGTGTCTCCGTCACTATCAGACCAAATTGTATTATTAATAAAATTTTTCGAAACAATATTCCATAGTAAGAAAATAGTTTATTTTTGGAATAATTTTCGAGAATTGTTAGCTAAACTTTTACTGCGTCGCATTTGATTAACATATATCGTTCTTCAAAAGTTGATGTTAGGGCTCTTAAGCAACTCGAAAAAGGAAACATATTGAAATAGTAAAGTGGAGTATTGTTTATAAGGGAAGGTTGATCATATTAAAATATTTTATAATATCATCTCCACATTATGAGATAACAGAACACATTTCCAGGTTCGCGAATACATGACCCCTTGCTGCAGTTATTTAGCTTAGCATATACTCAGCTTACCACCATTCAGTTCTCATTCTGCCATAGAGGCACATTTTTTTTAAGTATTTTGTTGCAATATTATTTACTTTATTATTTTTTATTGATATTAAAAATTTGTTTTTCTAAAACGTAAATATTTATTTCGTAACTTTGATGAGAGTTTTTTTTCAGTGCATTAAATTGTATTTTATTTGACGCAAACTAACTGCGCAGATCAAAAAATACTCATACGCTAATGTCTTTATATCTGCTGCTCACTAAATTTCACCAAATTTTTTTTTTATTTCTCATTCTATCTATCGTATAAAAAAAGTTGTTTACTATCGTGTATTAAATTTTGTACATAGGCAGACAGACATATGGCAATTTTGTTTACATTAGAAAAACTCACTCATTCACCACGGATATAACTTTTGCTTTCTATTTAGCCAAGCACACGCATCACCGTCATAATGAATTGTGTTATAAATAACTTCAATTGAACTATAAATTGCTAAATTTGACTACAATTTATGTATGGCCAAATATTACGATATCGTCGTAGAGGCCATTTTGATAAAATTTCCAAGCAGTAGATTATTCATAAATTAAATGTAGACAAAAGTTTCGATATCAAGATAATCGCTGTCGATGATATATGAGTGTAAACAAATGTTAAATCGTGTCTAGGTCTGAATTATTGTTGTGTTTTTTGTTGTTGTTATATTAAATTAAAGAACTCGAAAAATTTTATGAAATATAAAGAAATTGATGTAAGTGGGCGCTTCATACTCTGGATATTCGTTCTGTGAGGATTTAAAAGTTCAACGTAAAAATTTTTTTTTTTCTGATATAAAGGGCCTTGAGGAGAACGTTTCTTCGATAACAAAAAAAATTATGCAGAAATTGTTTCCAAGGCTTCATGTAAACTTTCAGTCTCCCTCAGTCTCTCTGGTTTTTTCTACTTTCAACTCTTTCCAGCTTAATGCACACTCATATGATTCGCAAAAAGTGCGCGCTATCCTTTCCAGAAACTTGCTCAAGATTTAGTGGTGGATCAAGACCAAATTATTCAATTTTGATATCAAGGGAAACAAACGTAGGGAAACGTAAATTATGTGAATAAAAACGCAGGTCAGTGCAAGTCGTGATATATATGAACTTATTGATAGTTCGTTTTATTAATATATAAAATATTGAAAAAGATATCGAAAAATGTTGAAGAAATCATATATTATAGTAAAAAACATGGAAAGTCTGAAATCGTGGAATAGTTGAAAATTTTTGACAAAGTGGAAAGTAATCGGCACCCCTTCGTCAATAAATTCTAACACTGATTTTCTTCGATACCAGGACCGTTGCCAGAGATATGTTTCTTATCATAGTTTCAAATCAAATCAGGTGGGGGGGGGGGAGGGGGTATCAAGATGCTCGAGCTTTATGGTTGGATACGGCCTTGTTCTATACCTATAATATAAGATCTTTACACCACAAATGAGCTACACAAGGATTGCACCAAAAAAAAAAGTTTTTTTTTTTAATCAAACCAAAGACATGTTTTTACGGTTCTTGTCCGATTTTTAAATTTTTCATTTTAAAGTTCAACTTTAGCATTTCTCACTGGGGTGACAGCAAGGGTGCGACACATTTATTTTAGTTAAGTACATACAATGCGACTTTTTACTGTGACTTTTTCTTATTGTAAAGATAAGAAGAATCATAAAAACTCATAAAATTGAAACACATAAATGCGGGCCATTGTGTAAAATTGACGTAGATAAAAAAAAGCGTTAGTTTTGTTTTATTTTTTTTTTTAATTTTTACTATCAAAACTTTTTGACGCAGAAAAGCTGATGTCGATGTTAAAGTTTTCGTTTATTTCAAACTTTACTTTTATATTTTACTTAAATCGCAGTAACTTTTTCATTATCTATGTAGTATTTTGAATGTCAAACTATTTGCTTACTTCAAAATGCATTTTTGTTGCACAGAAAGTGTTGCCAACAGATTTTGTTATTATACGCGAAAAGTTTTTATGATCTTAACGTCAAAGTTACCGGTTTTATGTCGCTGCCTTCAGTTGGTTGTCCATTCATACAAAATAATCTTAGTCAACGCTAAGGTGGCATGAACATTAAAAGCATTATTTTATAGCGTCTTAATAATTTTACTCTATGAGAGTTGTCTAACATTTATCTATTCAGATGCAAATTAATCGGAAATTTGTTTTTTGTCTAAATTAATATTGTAGATGTGAGGAAATATGAGGAGTACATATGTTGAAAAAAGAACAAGAAATTTCCGTTATTCGTTTTTAAAAAGTTGTTATTTAGATAGTACTTTCAATAGAGATATCTATCAAACTTCACAAATTGCTTTCAAATTCTATGATGGAACATTAGAAATTGAGTGGAAATAGCGAAAATTCACTCAGTTCAATAGAAAGCTAACGTAAAATTACTTAAACTTCTTAATTTTGCTTGATTTCTGGAAATGGTAACATCAAATGGCCACCAAGATCGTGTGGTTTGACACCTCTGGATTATAGCTTGTTAAATTATGTAAAGTTACATTTGCAACTAAATCAAAAACGATTGTTGTTTTGTGGGTCAACTTTATTCAAACTATTGCCGACTTAAAGCCTCCTATATTTGAAACAGAATGACAAAAAATTGAAGTTCTTAATCCACTATGAAGTAGTTTCCAGCAGACATAAGTCCTCAATCAATTTTTATATAAGAAATTTTAATGAATGATCTTTTAAGTAACCAAACAGTGCAAAATTTTGTTCCAAAGTGAATTCTTTTAATGTAATTTACGCGTAAAACGTTGTTCGTGATAATATTTTGTCTGAATATTTGAAGTGAAGCATTGAAATTTTGACTTAGAAAATCCAAAAAAAAAAGACAAAAGTCCAACCATTTGTTTTCAATGGACTTTTGGTCACTGAATCTATATCCAAACGCAGTTAACCGATCATGTCAACATTTATTTTTAAGTACAATAAATCTTGTAGTTTTTTCATATTCCACGCACACATGAAAGCTGAGATCACTGATGGACCCAAAAAAATATTTTTCATCTGAATAACTACCATAAGTTGGCAACTCCACTTTTAGAGTTATATCCGAAGAATAGTCAAATTTCAATTGACCTTAGCATATTATGTGTTCCATTTAAAATTAATGTTTTAACTCAAAAAAAAAAACTTTTTTATTATACCCAACTAACTAACTAAATTGATTAAAGCTTACAATTTTACAATGCTCGTTGATCACTTCATGTAGCAAATTTGCAACACTGTAAAATTGCATAAAAAATAGTACCCATTAGTATTTACTGTTACTTTTATAGTGCTAAAATAGTAGTCACTTACTTTTTAGGTTTATTATTACGTTGATAGTTAAGGGATGGCAACTTTGTAAGGTCGATTGTATTCAGACTGAGAATTTATGATTTCAAAGTTATGGGTGATAAATTATTGCTACACGCTTGTGTGTGTAGAATATATATGCAAGTGCACCGAGATTTTTTTCTTTATTTTGCAAGATTTTTAGTACACCACACCAACCCAGCAAAATTTTTCTTTAGGTTCCGGATATACTAAAGAGAGTTGCCATTTTTAAAGATTTTTCATGACTGATATGACCGCTTAAAAGAATTTTTTTCTTTCCAAAAACTCGAAATGTAAGCCTCAAATAAAAACATATACTGATGATTGTAATAAAAAAAATCGATTTCGCAAAGTTTTGATCTACTTATTATCGCTTTAAAATTTCCAAGAGAACTTTTCGAATATATAACATTTTATACATTTTATTTTAGTTTAGATCGCGTTATTTTTAGAAATTTAATTTTTAATATGTATAAAGGCTAAGATCGATCTTAAAAAAATAAAAACATTTTATTTTGAAATATGAAATATGAAAAATATATCATTTTATTTTGATGAACAAAATATTTCAAGACACTCACTTTAGTTCTAGAAAATGACCACAAGTATTAAAGTATTTAACAATTGCTTTCAAACCATAAGCTTATCACTGGTAATAATTCATCTGCATTCACTATAAAACTAAAAAAAAGACAAATACCGAATTGAAAACGGTATGAATCAAGTTTTCAAAAAATGTTCAGATCTGGTTTTGAAGAACTAGCAATCGAAAGTTATGGATTATAAAAAGCAGTATAGATTAGGAAGGAACCCTTGAAGCGATTTTCACAAAATTAGAGTCATATGAATGGTAATTTCGTAAGCTATAATAGCAATGTGCAAATCTGTCGATGGTTTTCAATATTTTGAGAATTTTTTTATTGAGAAAACACTTCTTTTCTCGAAAAAATGTTTCATTAGCCTTAAGGCTTATTAGAATGTCTACGAGTAAAGCATAATTTATTTTCTTTCCAATGATGTGCCATTTTTATCTAATTTTGAGAAAGAAGAAGAAAATTCGAAAAATGGTAGACGTCACCGATGACGAAGTGCCGCGATTTTTAGTAAAACCTTTTCAATTTGCTAATGATAATTAACATACTTATATTATTATATTTACATATATTTTATGTAAAATAGCACTGCTATTTATCATTATGCAAAAACTGTGTTTTTGTTGTTGTTTTTCATAGTCTCAAATTTCACACAATTGAGTTAATTTTTTGTTTTCCAATGAAAATTTAGCATATCAAATGAAAGGAAATTAAATTACGCTCTTTGACCATATTAATAAACTATTAAGATAATAACACATTTTTTCGAGAAAATAGTTTAAAAATCAAATTGATCAAAATTTGAAAAAAAAACACAATTTATATTGAAAACCATGAGACAGATTCGAAACTTTTGCACATCACTATTATAGCTACTTAAATTACCATTCATATGACTTCAATTTTGTAAAAACTGCTTCAGACGTTCTGAATTTATACTGCTGGTATGTCTTATACCAAAAAGTTCACTGAGCACAAAATTGGAGAATTACCAAATAAATTAAATTTAAGCCGAAACTGTATACCCAAGATTTGAGTTATGACGCTTTTAGATTTTTCTTTAAAATCAAATTCATTTTTCAAAATTTTTTGATTTCTCGCAAAGGAAGCCTTAAATCGAAGATTATCTTGAACCTTATGTTGTAAGGCATATCAATTTCTGGCTTTATTCTATATCTTAAATATGTGATTTGACAAAGTTATGGTGCTTTGAAGTTTGTATTGTATGGCCAAATTTCGTATTTTTATTGATTTCTGATTTTCAGCCTAATATTTAATAAAAAAGTTTAAAGCGAAATATCTTGGGAAAATTTTATTGTAAAGAGCACTTTAAAGCAGCAAACGGATGTGATTTTTTCACTTTGACGAAAATAAACAGAACGAACAGAAAAAGTAATGCGATTTACGGTAACTTTAAATGGTCACGAGTAGACGTTGCCACCAGATACATCACATTACTCATGTGTTTTGAGTATGTTTAAGTATATTTTACCCTAACCTTTTTAACAACAATATAGTGTAAAACCAAAACCTGACACAACAGAACAAGAGAGTACACTTGAAAGCACCATAATCTGATTAAATTGTGGAGAGCACAACATGGAAATTTTAATATTTTTTGCACATTTTCCAAGAAAGTCAATGATAACAAAAAAAAAAAAAAAATGTGTCCTGCAAAAAAAGCAACTTTTATAAAAAAATTCGAAACATTTCAATTGTTATTAATTTCAAGGCACGAAATTGACTTATTTTTCCTATTTTATCATTGAGTTCTTAATATATTTTTTGACTTTGAGTTTAGGAAAGTAAGGAAATTATTTAGGCCGATTTGTGGATATGTGAAATCTCATTTAAGATGTAAGAAATATATGTTATAAAATAATAAAGCATTTTAGTCAGAAGTGTTATGCGTACTTTGGAAAGAACACTTTTTTTATTTTTTTTAGTTTTATAATGAAAATGAATGATATATTTTATGATATATTAATTCTTGGTTAGAATCATAGTGCAATTATTAGTAAAACGATGTTTCGTTTTATTGAGACACATAAGCATTGTGTAAATGAAAGTCCTTTTTTGGATTTAAATATATTTAATTGCACAAATGCTAGTTAAAATTTGGTAATTGAGTTTGATATCACATAACAATTTTAGATAGTTTGTTATTTCATTAAAAATCTCTACAGAGCCATTTGAATGGACTTTTAATAAGCTCGTAAATCGGATTGTAAGTATTCGTTAACTACAGCTGGTTATTAAATTAAGAACAAAAAAGTGCACACAATTTTCATTTTTTTCTTTGTAACCACTTGAATTTGACACACTGAAATGTGTGTTGGTTAACGCTAGAAATATCATTAGCATCTAATATTTTATTTCTGGTAACAAAATTTTTTGAATATATTTGCTTGTACATAAACAAAATCGGTAATAGCAAACGAATGGCACATTTGAATGAAGCGTACTAAATATTTCGTATTAGTGATCATTTTGCATGTTTATTAAAATAGTAATGCATGTATTTCATAAATATATATATTTATATATATATACATAAGTAGTTAAATTCGTCGGAATATTGTGGTGGCACAAACTTTTAAAAAAATGATTAATATTTTTTTAGTCACTTTTTCAGCTTTATCTGGCGATTTTGTCTTGACGTTAATAGTCGCACAAATATTTATTTCATTTTTTAAAAAAATTCAAATTTATTTTTTCCATTTAAAACGTTTTACAACACTTATGTGTACATTGCTTCTAACAAACATAGCCTTCGTTTATCACAGCCACTACAGCTAAAGCAAAAGCACCAATAAAACTTCTGCTCAACATCGTCGTCGTCGTTGTCGTCATCGTTACGGCAAATTATTTTTATTTAAGTGCACTGCAGGTGAAATATATTGCTATCTCTCACTTTGTATCAAGAGAAAGTGAGACAAAAAATGAAAACACGATGCATTTTAACTCGTTCATCAATTTATTAAATTTACGATGTAAAATGTATGTTGCTTTTTATCTTTACTATTCACACATAGTCTACAAATACATAGGTACATACATATGTCCATTAGGGTGGCTATTATCATTTTTGAATATTAATGCAAGTTCCTTAAGATATCTTGCACAAAAAAAAAAAAAAACTGTAAAATTTGATATTGAAATTTCTATGTAAGGATGTGGCCCAAATCGGTTGAAGTTCTATATGGGAAAGTTAAAAAAAACTTTAAAACTTTTAGCTAATAAAAACATGAAGATTATACTTTTGACTTTAATGATAAAACATTCCATCAATATCTTAATATTTGCAAAAGTTATTGCTCATACGACCCGTTAACCGAAGTTATTAAGTGCGGTAAATCATAAATATAGTTCAGCTGCAAAAAAAAGCATATGTTTAAGAACCACTCTAATTCATATATGGCAAAAGCAAAATCATCGACACATATACACATCAAATGTAGCGAAAAATTGAAGGATAGAGGTCATTACTAGAGACAGTCTTTAAGCCCCAAAGTGGAGTTAATGTTGCATATTAATATGGTTGGCATTGGGTCAGTTGTCAACTTTCTCTAGTGATTTTCAATTACATACAAAAGCATTTATGTGTACATACACGTGTACATACTCCTTCAAATTAATTTGTTTGTATAGGACTGTTTTAATCCAATTCGTGTGGTATGGCATATGACATGAAGAACAGAAACCATACACACGTTTTTGAAATTGCAGAATATTTCTAATATTGAACTGTATAAAGATGGAAAAATTAATTTAAAAGAAAATGTTTGTTACGAAAAAAAAAAAAAATTTAAAGCTTTGTATAAAATATGATGGCTATATTTGCATTAAGTAGAAACAATACAAACGATTTCGCTGCAGCTAAAGTATAATATAGCAAGCAAAATAGCTAATCAAAAAGTGAGGGAGCGTTATCAAATTCAAGTGAAAAAAAATCTTACTCTCTTATCTATGATATCAGATTTCAGGGTTAGACGAGAATATTCGAGAGTTTTGTAGAAAGCAGCATTGGCTGCAAGTGGTTTAAGATAGACACACAGTTTAAATTGAAGTTTTATGCAGTATTAACATGTATTCAAAATTCAGTTCATATATCAATTTTGTATTTTAAAATAACTAAGAGTATGCGCCAATGGTTATGTACAATAAAGAAGTTCATAAGAAAATTAAGTCAAATTTATATTTAGGGGTATATAGGAAAATGATGTGATTGCGGTGATATAGCACTGATAACTTTTCGAATTCTACATCACGATGGCATGTGGGTTTTAGATGTAGAAAACTGAAACTGAAACCAATGTCAACAACTAAGAAGGTTTTACTGTAAACAGCATTGTTCTGTGAATCCATTGTTTCCTCAAACGTAAATAAGAATCAGGCAAAGCATTTTTTGTGCTTATTGAAGCCATAAAATATAATTAAAAAACAAATTCATTTCAGAAAATGTTGGTTACTTCAAAGAATGTGGCGAAAAAATGATTAAATACATACTTTGTTTTGTAGAATAAATCTTAAGAATCTATGAAAATGTTCACTTTGATATATTCAACTGTAATGTATTTAAGATTTTTGATTTCTGAAGAAAAAATAGGCTGAGACATGTCGCAAATTTATATAAAATCTAAACATAATTTAAGTTTTTTGCATTGCGAGTGTGTAAATTTTGCATAAAATTTTTTTGAGCGGAAAGTTTTTGGGGAATTTCTGAGCTCGTATTTTTAAAATAAAAAATTTGAATGCTTACTATTTATATATTATACAGAAATAGCTAAGTCTTTAAGTGGTTTCCTGATTTTCTTCATCTCAGCAAAGTTCAACTCAATTTTTTATGTTTTTTTTATTGTTGTTGCTGCTCTTTTTTTGTTGTTTTCTGATATTTTTGCTTGTGTTGCCAATAGATTCGACATTTCCGTAATTTCGTTGTATGAAATGTGAATTTGTATTATATGACGTCAGCAAAAAGATCTGATTTCCTGTTGTGTTGTTGTTGTTGCTATCAGGACATGTCTATACGTTTGTATTCAAGTGTAATTTTATTATTGTAATTGTTGTTGTTGTTGTTTTTGCCAATACTTTAGAAATATTCCATTTTTTCTTTCATTTTCTTATTTTGTTGTCGTCAAGATAATTTTTTTTTTTGTCAGAATTCTCTGCAGCTATTGTTGTATTTAAATTTCAAAAATAGCTGGAAGCGGAAATCAAAATCTATATATGAACATGAGCTGTCCAGTATCTTGTCAGTACAAATGGTAGCAAACATCAGCTAAAAGTGCGCCACCTTTGCTGTCTCCAATGCTCTTTATTCTTCTGGGCATCATCACCATGGCATTGAATGGGATATATATTATCATTTGTTGTTATCGTTGGTTGCCAAGGAAGAAAGTCTACTTTTTTTTTGTTTGTTTTGTATATTTGCTTGTTATTTGGATTTATGTATTGTGTAGTGAAGCTGTAATGGTAAAGGTCTTTACGTATGTGTGGGTAGCAGTTGAGTAGCACTTTTATTTTATTTTTTCTGGGAAATATTCATTTACCTTTGTAAACATCAGTTGGAAGTTTCATAAATTTATTTTTGTTTTCAATAAATCACATTTACTTTCCATAAAGGTATTTTAAAGTCCTTTTACCTATACATTTTTTTTTTGTATTTTTGAATATTTTTTTACATTTTATCAGCATTTCTGTTGAATTTAAACAATTTAGGGCATAGTATTTGGTTGAGCTGATAAAATATTATTTTTATTTGAAATGCTATATTTCTTCTGTTTCAGTATTTAACTTAAAAAGATTTTACTCGTTAATACGTATTCAAAGAATTTTTTCCTTTGCTTAAAATATCGCATAGCAGCGAATACTTTTTAAATTTTTTTAAGCTTATCTTACTGAGAGCAACCATGTTTAGTAAAGTAATCTTTTACTTAAATTTCTCCGATTTCCACTCTTCTGCCAAATTATGATAGATATTAGAAATGAATTGAAATATTATTGTTTTTAAATATAGAACAAAAAACTGGGCAAAACATTTGTTTTTTAGATTGTGATAGTACGGTTTCATTTTTAATCACTTGCCCCAGACTTTTCACAATTTCATCGGAGAGGAATAAGTAAAAGATTTTTAGCGAAAAATATAGGACATTTAAAAATTATAATATTCATATTTAATACCTCAATGAATACTTATTATGGCAATAATTTAAAATTGAAACATAAAACTTTATAAAACTAGCGTTATAAATTCACTGCAACTATGCAACCATTATTTGAAATGTAAATAAAACTATGTAAATAAATTTTGAACAGATACTAAATATAAGCAAAAGCATCAATTAGTATTCAATGTCATTATTCAGAAATTCACCGTAATTGAGCCAGAAAAATAAACAAAAACGAATGATATAAGAAGGAATATTGTGCAATTGCATAGCAGAAAAGTATGCAATACTTCACAGACAAAGTGCGCTGTACTCGTAGAACAATTTAATGATGTTTTTTTTTTCAGGAGAAAAGTAGAAATATTTTATGTTTTCTTTTACTCAAACAGAATTGACACAAAAGATGGGTTTAAAAAGAAAAAAATTAAAAATTTTAGAGGAAACTCTTAAGATGATTAAAAGTTTTTGCTTCGCCTAGACAATGCCTTCTTTGTATTCTTGTACAAGGTGTAATATTACTCTGTTAAATATCACTTTTAACATGATAAATTCAAGTACATATTTCAAAAAACATCTTCATTTCATGAATATTAAATTACATCAGACTATGTGCTTCGTAGAAAGCCTTTTGAAATAAAACAACGCCATTTCTTCAACAAAAAGCGGGAGAAAAATTATATAATTAACAACTAACTAACAAGTAGAAGCTTTTTTAAATCAAAATTAAGTTTCTGCAATTTTCATATAAAAAATTTCATTAAAATAAAGTTATATCTGACTTTATAAAACAAGCAGCGCTCACTAGGGAAAAACTCAACGTATTTCAGCTGCGTAAATAAATCAAATTAAAAAGCAAGGGATGCAAGCGCAGAAAAGTATGCAATGCTAGTTTACAGTTGCATAAATAAACCACGAGAACTTAAAAAAAATAAATAGAATTGTTTGTTTCTTTTTCCAAGAGCAAAGTGGAAAAAAGTTTTGAGTAAGTTTTATTATTTTTGCATTAAGTAAAATCAACAACAAAACAACAAATTATGCTTCAAACAGAAAATGTTTTCCCTTAATACCTTCGCATGTTTCCTAGAAAAATGTAGGGATTTTTGCAACGTTTTTTTTGCAACTTTCTAAAATGCATAATTACTAAGAAAAATCTAATTGCAATAAAAATTTAAACACAAGAACTAAAAAATGCATAAGGGATTATCAACTGTATAGGTTAGTTTACAAAAGTTTTCAGAAATTCGCAATTGAAAGGTATTGATATTGATTTTTAATTGCAGTACATGCAATTTTTTTCTAAATAATAGTAGTTTTTGTTTAGTTCCTTATTGCTGAGACGTATGAGTAACATTGAATTTTTGTGAAAGACAAAATTTTTCACATATTCTTTAGCAGCCATTATCTCAATTGGATATTATTTTACAACAATAAAAGTTATATTAGAAAACAAAGAAATTTGAATACTAAGTTGCATCGGAGTCATGTTATAGCTTAAAGTATAAAAACAGATTTACATATAACAGAATTGTTAGGTTAAGTAAAGCAAATAAATGCAAATATTTTAAGTTCTATTCAGTTAAAAGAAACGCCATTTGATGTTTCTCTGATAAAAAATTGCAATTTTGCAAAAAACGTAGTCAAAGAATAAAAGATAAAGTTTCAAACTATCGATTGAGGGACTAAAAAGGAAAAAAAAAGTATTTCTACAAAGTTAACTCAAGCAAATACAGTTTTTTATAGGTAAATAAAGTAGATACCTCCGTTTAGCAATATGCCATGTGTCACAATATAAAATGTGTGCTGCATTTTACACACTTTCATACGAGCTATTGCTTTACTCTTTCGTTCAAATCCGTTTTTTACGTTTCTTTGCTATATCTCATTCGTTGTTTTTTGCATCAGTACAAACATCAAGAGTTGTCTACAATGAGGGCAAGCATTTTACAAGCAGGAAATAATGTTTTTAGCCAAACAACATTTTGCGCTAACATAGTTTTCATTTTTTTTTTGCATTAGTAAACAAAAAGTGAACTAGTCGTAAGTACAAGTATGCAAAACCAAGCTAAAGAGGTGCTTCATTAAAACGCTTAAGACCTACATAAGGTTAACAATTTTTTCACTTGACCCCATGCCAAGTGAAAAAAGAATAAAATAAAAACAAAAAAACACACAAAACTAGAGTGAAAGTGTAAAAACCTGACTAGGCTCTTTGTGTTGAATATTGTCTGTTGTTGGCAACATAATACTAGCCTGCATGAGTCAACAATGAGTACAAAGGACATTTCTGTGAAAAGCTTTAATAGCAAAGCCGAGGTTATAGTTTTTAGTTTTTAAGTCAATATATACTCGTGGTACATTTAAAGCAGCCATTATTTCCATGTCTGCGATTATTTGTTGCTAATGGACTTGCTTTAGATATATTGCTGTAAGTTTCATTAGAATTTAGATGTTGGCGTAAGTATTTTTACTATATTTATGTATATTTAGATATCTTTTATTTTAGCTGAAACAATTCGAAATAAAATAAAATGTTTGATAACACAGCCATTGTCTCAGAATTGAGATATGGCAATATATGTGCTTGTTTACTGTGATGGATAACAGGTAAAAGCTCTTGCAATCCAATTTGACATTTAATCTTCCACCATGTCGTATGGGTAATATTTTTGTATTTGATTAAGTGTTCCTCATACCACACATTGAGCGTAAAGCCGTAAAGCAATATAATTCAATTGTGAATTTCTACCTTTTTAATTAACCACATAAATAGGAAATGTAATTGTCTTTAAAAATCACAAAACTTGTGAGCTATGATATGTATGCGGCTGAAAACAAACATTTAAAATATTACTTTATTTGGAAGCTCGTTATATTAAAGGATTTTTAAATATTAAATTTTTAATGCCCAGTAATTAAAACTCTATTTCAGTCTAGATACAAAATTGATTGTTTAATGAAGTTGACCTAAGATATATGGGACCCTAAATGAATCCTATATGAAATATCAATCTTGAAGGTTTTGCTGTAATATTCAAATTGAAAGCATGCAAGTATGCAAAGAACTTGCAAAGTAAGGTCAGTGTATAAATTTCGAAGAATATTTCTTTAATTTCGAAATTTTCAGGTATATTTTGAGCGGCCATTGACTAAAACTGCATTTTATTTAATTTTGATTAAGCGACAGTAAAATTATTTAGATATATAGTTCCTAAAGAGCATCAAAGCTCTAGTATTGATATATTATGTAGAAATCGAGAATTTGTTTTTTAATTGAACAAATTGCTTAAGACATTAAAAAACCGGGTCGGGTGCTATGTATAGACATGAGATTAAGGCTGCTTTTCCATTAGGTGTTAAAGTTTCATTTACATGAGTCATCTTCCGTAAAATCTTAATTTCAGCTTTAAATTTATATGCATCAAACTAGAAGAACTTCACAAAAAACCCCAATAGCCTATGTGAGCATAAACATATATATCGGACTCCTCTAATTATCTTATTAGAAAATTAAATTTCTCAAAAAAAAAAAAAAATAAAGTTAAATTATAAAAACTATCACTATAGCTTAAAGTATTACACTACCTTTAGTTTTGTTGCTCTGGGACTTCCTTTACAGCACTTAATAGATTTTGACCCAGATTTTTCATTATATGATTTTTTTATGCATAAAATATTGTAGAAAAAAATCACATTAAAGCAACTCGAAAACAGCATCAAGGCTCTTAATTGAGTGTCGTTAGTGTCAGCAACATTTTGTAATGGAAGCATGACTACTACAACAACAACGAATAACAACAATAGCAGCAACAGCAACAAATAAAGCTCTTACTATTCATGCATGTGATTTTTACTATGTTTCTCAAACTTTTTTGCCTCTCTTCTCCCCTTTTTGCTGACTCGGAATGCTGGCGTTGGCATGGCGTTGCCAATCTTTGTTCCCTGGGCACTCATCAATAAATCTGTTTTCAACTCAACTCTATTGACATTAATTTTAACATCATTTCGTTTTAATAAAAGCCATCCGGCATACGTCAATGTCGTCTAACCATCACCATTGGCTGCCACCCCCTCAGCGTAATGTGTGTCACACTGTCATACATATTCGCCTCACTTGACAACTCTCACACGCACACACACACACACACACACATACAGCTAAGCACTTCCCCATGGAACACAAACTAAATGATGTTGTGTAGCAAACTACTGTCATGCCGAAACCATAGCGTGGCTTGTCATGTCGAAGTCATCGTTGTCAGCGCCGCCGTCATCGACGATGTATATGTAACTACAAGTGGTAGTGTAACAGTAGTAATAACAACAACAACAACAACAAAACAACAACAACAACAACAACAACAACAACAACAACAACAACAACAACAACAACATAGAAAACAAAAATATGAGAACAACACAAAAATAAGAACGGCATAAACATCATTCACGTCATTATTTGTAGTTTCTGTTATTTGCAGTCGCTGACTCAATAGAAAAAATTTTATAAGATGACATTTATATTTGAATTAACAATGAATGAAGCGTATGGTTGGCAACACTTTTTCATGTTAAACTTTTTATCATTAAATTCGCATTAATTTTTAAAGATTTATATATAAAAAATCTGAAATTTTAAGAGCATTTCAGAAAAAATGTGACGTGATGAGCAAAAATGTTGCTTAGAAGAGTTGATCAGCTAAAAATTTATTCGATAAAAAAATGTTTTTATTATTTTGAATTCCCAAGTCTATAAGATCGACTATTGTTGCAAACGGGGAAGTTATCAATATAAAAAATCAGCTAACAAAGCAATGATGTCTTAAAACAAATAGCTTGATATTTGAAACAAAAAGATACTTTGCCCTTGTAGTAAAATTTTGGCTTTATAATATCTTGATAGTGCAAGATATAAAATCATAATAAAGAGATGCATTAAATTGACTTTAATATGCGTTTTCAAAGCTTATATGCTGATGACAAATCTACTATGTGTGCTTATGCTTTACGTCCCGTGTTTGTCTTTATACTATAGACATAAATGTCACTTATAAGAACATGTGTCATTATTGTCCGTTTTTTGTCTATTTAAGGCACTTTATTACGACAAATCTGAGAAAAATATGATTCACCTTTAACGTTTAATATAAGATATCAAAGATAGCCTTGTGAATAGCGTGCCGGAATTTTGCTCTATCGAGTCCGGCGTACAAAACGTCAGCAAAAATAAAATTCGATAATGAAATAAGATTAGATGTTCTTAGTTTTTTATTCTTTCAATGATCTTTAAAAGAGATCTATATAAGACACTTTTATGGCAACGCACTATGTTTTTAAGTTGTCTTTTAAAGACCTAACAATATATTTTACCGAGTCTCTTCAAAAATAACATAGATGGAAACATGTCTTTATACTTAATTCGCCAAATTGCTCTTATAAGCCCCTATAAATATTTTATAAATCATGTCTTTCTACATGTCATTAAAAGGCTTTCAAGAGAAGCTACACGTATAAGACTTTTTTTTGCTACTAGGGTAAACAAGACATAAAAAGTTAGCAATAGAAGTGATTATGTTGATGAACTTCAGAAGCAGTTTTTTCGTTTGGTCAAATGAACCAGAAAAAGAGTCGGGTTTTTTTCGCTACGATAAAACGCAAAAATGAAGAGCTTTATTGTACTTTCAGACATAGAAGAAATTCGCGTAGCAGTTACCATGTTCTTAGCATCTAACACCGTGTGTTTCTTTATATTTAAAAGACCTTAAAAAAATTAATATAAAGATGAAGAGCTTCCATAGTAACAACGAAATAACTTTTGCTAGAGTTGAATCCCAACTAGTATGCCTTTAAAAAAGATAGTGCAATGACAATAAATTCCATTGGGGTGTACACCAAGTCTTTCGTTAACAAATATTTTTGACGAAGTATTGCTGATGGTGGTGGTAAACATTAAAACACAACACTGTACTATGTCCTTTTGGAGACGTTACTGCTGAAAAATTGCAACCGTTCGTGCATGTGTATTTGTTGCTGCTGCTGCATAATACGCGTCAGTATACAATGCGCGTTCTTAATTCAACATTAAATAGCAGTTCAGTTAAATTCTTTCTTAACCACATATTAAGTGGCTTCGACAGTGTCTCTCTACTTCTGCCCCTTCACTTGTTCAAGGTCTAAGTAAGTACATGTTAAAAAATAAATTTGCCATATTGCAATTTTGTGCTGCAGTGAGTTTTAAACTTTAGTTATAGTTGTTATTTTTGTTTGCTGTTGTTGTGCGACATGATATCTCGAAAACAATTTTCATGCATGTTTATGCACTGCGCACGCTATTGGGTGTACATAGACGGAAAAGTTTCTATTTTTCCAGTTTATTTTTGAATACCGCTTACATGCATGACTGCGTTTAACCTTTGAGCAGCAGCATTCGTTGCTGTTTAGTTACAAAAATAAAGTAAACGCACACTCAAGTTTAAAAAAAAACCAAAAAAAAAAAAATGAATTTCCAGCTATTTTTAGCAATTTAATTAAGAAGTTTTATCCAACTAAAAATGTTCATGGAATTTGAGGATATTTTGAGTGCTGAAAATAATTGCATTGTGGATTCGCGTAGCTGAAACTTAGTTCCAAACTCAATGCAAATTAAAAATTTTCCTAACAAAAATTAAATTTTAGATGCAAAATATCATATTTAATCTACGTTAGTTATGTTTACAAATTATCAAGTGTTTTTATGTTGAAATTCTAATAAATTTATAATTACAATTTTCATATGCAGTAGAAAGCACACACGTGCTAGTGCTACATTGAAGCAGTTTGTCAATAAAAAATAATAATCATTCATTTTATATTCTTGATCAATCAATCACTTAAAGCTTTGCGTCACAGATTTTTTTAATCTCTGCAATCGATCAATAAAATTGCGCTTTAATAGCTGCACGATTATTTAGTTAAATCGATCATATGATTTATAGCTCCATTGTTCAGTTCATTGATTTATTGATTAGAGATACAGATTGTTTAGTAATAATAGACAAAAACAATTGCAACATTGAAAATATTTTCACATAAATATTTTATTTTTACGGCAATGTGCATAAAAGCTTGATAGATGTTATTCGAAATAATGCGTTACATTAAATTTTTGTAGAACATCTTTATCAAAAAGTTTGATCTCTATAAGCGAGCCATTCCATGACACAAAATTATGTTAAGACAATGTTCAGAGTTCATTTTCTTACACAACCCATCATCTACCCACTTGAATCTGCTTTTGTTCATTCAATCAAATGATCTTAATGCTTGAATTTTTGCATGAAAAATAACTAGAAAATCAAGAGAAATAGATGCATATTATTCAGAAAATTGTCCAAAATTTTACGCCTTAATTTATGTTAAACGAATCACATTTCGTTTAAGCTATTTTCAAGAAAAAAGGCTTCTGCCCACAATATTAAATCATTTAAATTAGAAAACAAAAACAAAACTGAATACGCCCAATTAGTACCAACCATTAAATCTCATTGCAAATCTAAGCCTACTCTTAAAGAAAAAGCCCAAGAAATAGAACCCGAATTATTTGAACTTTCTCTTTTTAAAGTTTTTTCTATCTTTTGTTACATAATAAATATTTAATGAAAGAAAAATTTAATACCTCGCGATTAATGAAAACATCAAATAAATTCTTATAATGCCATTTGCAATAATTCCAGCAATTCAACTTTCAATAAAACCATAGCAAAGAATTTTCTTTCATCTTTTCAGAGCGAGCGTCGCCGCGCATTCAATTCATTTCATTTACAATAATTTTTAAAGTATTTTGTTTTTGTTTTTTTTTGTTCTTGTGCTCTTCAGTATTTCATTTGCTTTTTTTTTCTTCCTTCAACGCGCCCAAGGAGCGTAAGGAAAGCAAAAATTTTTCTCAATTCGTTTTATTAAATCAATTAAATGACTTTTGTTCTTGTGAAGCGTGTCCTTAGCACGCAGTCTGCACACACATTTACAATTAAGTGTATATATATACATTCATACATAATATAAAGGCATACAAACGCAAACATTCCCAGCTGTCAGATGCTGAAAATTTAGAGCTTCACGAGGGCTGCTGACTGCTAGGCTGTCAATATTGAAAAGTTGATATAGAATGGAATGTGTAGAATGTGAGAAGCGTCGCAACAACTAATGGGCAAAAAAGGCTCTCAATTATTAGCGAATGATAGACAAAATGCCACTAACACACATACGCATACAGAGCAAGATAAATAACGCCAGAAAGTGTGCTACAAAAACTGTTTGAAAGCGGTTTAATAAAATAAATGAAGCAAAAGAAAAACAAAAAAAAAATGAACAAAATTGAAAGACTAAATCAAAGTCGATGTGACGTCAATCCGTGACTCGCGAAGGTTAAGTGAAAATAAAAATAAAAAACATTAACAAAAGTTTAAAGTGAACACAGTGCTGCAGCGCAAGTAGTAAGGAGTATAATCGTTTTTCATTAGTTGGGTTGAGTTAAAATACCTTAAACTAAGCAATAGTTATGGTTTTATTAAGATGTCACCTAAGAACACGAAATTCAAATACTACCTGGGCTTTCAACGCAGCTGCATTGTATCGTAGTTGTATTTTGTCCACTAAATCAATTCACTGTGCTTTTTGCGTTGTTAGTGAGTGAGCGGTTTATATAAATTTAGAGTTTTGCATACCAAAAAAAGTTATTGCATAAATTTAGGCATCACATTCGAGGATAGAAAATTTAAAAATAGCTTGGCAATATTGTCTCAATTTCTGTCAGTGTGTGTATGAGTTTTAGTATATGTGTTTATAAATGTCAAATAACAACAGCAAAAATAACAAAAATTTCAATAACATAAACAAAGGTAAAGTCTTCCGTACGCCCATTAAATTTACATATAAAATAAAGGTACGCGGTCAGTGGGTCGTTCTGTATAGCGCCTACCAACCACTGTGTGTGCGTTATTCTGGTCGTGTTGCTATGCAAATGCTTTTTGTTTACGCTTTATTTCATTTTATTGAACATTTTTTCAAAATATTACACAAAATAATACGACAACAACTTAAGGGCTTGCTGCAAGTAGCATACTTACGCTTACACTTCAAGCTATTTTTGAGAATTCATACGTTTGCCACCTCTTAGCTTTTGATAACCTCTGTGATCTTCAAATGTAGATAAGAAATCAGAAACTGAACAATAACTTTGTTCGGCAAAATTGATGAGGACAATGCCCCACTTTAGAAATTATACCGAGGATATTCTGTTACAAAAACACTATTGGACTGCGTTAGAATTTAAAGAAACTTAAATTATATCAAAACAAATTCTCTGAACTGAAAATTTCCGATCAATCGATCTCAAAGTATAGAGACTTAAATTGTAGTTCACAGCTGACAAACAAAGTTTGTTGTTTTTGTATCTTCCACATAAATAAGAAAGTTAGTAATTATTCAACTTTCAATTATTACAATTTTTTCGTTGATTAAATTTTTTATTGCGGTTTTTGCTTACAAGAGCAAAATAAGAAATTGCAGGAATTCTTTGTATGTTACTAACTTTAAAGTACGTATTTATTTCAGTGTATTTGTGGGGTGAAAATGGCAATGTGTAACAACATTAGCAAAATGTCATGCAGGTACCAACTAACTCTTAAGAAATATACCTTAGGGTAGAGTTACTTCATTGAATTTCTCCAATCATATAACCGCGTGCCATGAGAATGCAAAACAAGTTGAAGAAAATTTTGAGTTGAGGAAATAGTTCATTAAACGATAAAACTAAAATTATGGCTTATTAACAAAATATTACTGTTATTATATTGACAAAAGTTTGTCGCAAACAAAATTGGAAATTGATTTCAAAGCAGGACACATACTGTTGATTAAGAAAATTCAATAACAAGCAACTTCTTCAGATAAGGGCATATTTCCGAAGTATTTCAATACAAAGTAAAACGTTTTCATTCAGACAAAACAAAAAGTAACTTTAAGTGCTATATTTAAATCGGTTTGAGGCATACTCTACGCGAAAGTTATCTACCAGTGAGAGGTGATCCATTTACAATAAAGACAATGTTTTTACTTTATGATCTCACTATCACACTCCAGTACTTCTGGCGCCAGCTCTTGGCTTTGGATAATTTTTTGTTTCAAATTATGTTTTCCAACTGGGTAGTTAAGTGCGTATGCTGTGGTAAAAGAGTTTGTTTTGGTGTGCTTATTTTTGAAGAGGTCACGCTTAAGTACATAAAAATAATTATTGCTTACAACAGTCACGCACTTACCTACACATACTCTCGTAAATATTTGGATGCATACAGGCTTATGTAAACACATAAACAACAAACATATATATACGCTATAGTTCAAGTATGGTAATTATTGTTGTTGGTGGGTTTTTGTTGTTATACTTATTATAAATATTATGCCTATTTTGTTGTTCACTGTTGCTTTGCTCTGTTTGACAATAAATGCATATAAACGTTATTTGGAAAATGTAGTGTACAGTGGAGAAAAATAAGAAATGTTCTTAATAAAAATATAAAATTTTTAAAATAATTAATTTTCCGTGATTCCTAAGTTATTGAATTATACTTTAATTTAATTATATGAATTTAAGTTGCTCATGCAATAGACACGCTGTACCTATGTTAAGTACTTGGTAAGTAATTTTAAGTATTTGTGACTTTTGTTAAAGAAAAAAGAAGATTTTCGGAACAATACCTTTTCCGATTTGGCTCATGTTTTGCACGAATACACCAAAGGATAAGATTTGGAAAACTGTATACAGTATAGCCCGTTGAGCTTTTGTTCACAAGTTATCAAGGCTAAAAACTGAAATATTGCCAAATAGAAAACTCACTAAAAATCAAACAAATTGCACAGGATGAGCATTTTAACATCATTGAAAAACCATTAAACTTATATAGATTTAAGCCAAAATATCAAATAAAGAAATGAAAGGACATCAAAGATAACCAACAAAATATTTCATTTATTTTCCCACGACGTTTTCCTGGTTGGGTAAGATTCATAGCAGTTTTTTAAATTGAAACGAGTATGGTTTTATGCATTATTTTTGTGTGAAACTTAAGTCCTTGAAACAAACAGTCATACAGTCGTAATTGTAGCATATGCTTTAAAGCCTAAGGATATGTGAGCGTATATTTTATCTTTCTTACTATACACTAGCAACAGGCTAGACATTTCAGCTTTTATTCAATATTTGATAGCACATGTTCAGACTTGAAAATTAGTTGCGAAACAAGGCTATTTGAGATACATAAAGAAGCCCATTATATCGGTAGCTTTTTGAGCTTATTTGACTGCAATTATGCAATCTATGTGTATTACGTTATAGTGTCCAGTGTGCATTGAAATAAGCTACTTTGAACCAAAAAGTATTCAAACACAAAACGACTCAAAAAATACATATAATTTAATTTAACACCTGTCACTAGCAGCTGGGTTTATTATCTGTTAATTGTAGCTTTAATCACACTGGAATGCCCTAAACTATTTACTTTGGTTTGATATTCAACTATTTTATTTTAACTGGTGCCCAACATAAACATTTTTCTACCTTTGATCTTCAGAGTTATCAAGTATAACTTTTGACATTCATTTAATCGAACTTATTTTGAGAAATTATAATTTTCATGTTACATACATACAATAAATGGTTGCAATTTTCATAGCTGCATTGATATATTGCTACCTAAATTAACACAGTTTTCTTTAAAAACATAATGGATACTTAAACTAAGTTATTAATTATTATCAAATAGGATTCGCATATCTATACCACATGAGTTGCTGTCTCAAAATATCTATGGAAAATATAAACATTTTTCATAGCATATCTATGAGCGCTTTGATAATTTCTTACTTCGCTTTTATGCAGTTGCCACTTAAAGTACTCAAAACCTAATTTGAGTTCAAATCTTTATTCTTTTATTTATAATATTTTCCTCCAAAAACTATTCAACTTTGTTCCACTGTACAATGTCTACAAAACGATGATTTTTTTAATGTGCGCTGTGTGTGAGCGTCATCTAACGTTTTGCGACCATTAAATATAATTTCATTAACATTTTTTTCCTCTTTTGTTGTGGTTGTTGATTTTCTCAACACCACATCAGGGCCATTGGCTCTGATGATGTAAAAAGACTATGTTGATGTGATGTGGTTGTCCTTGCTTGTGGTAAAATTATTCTATTTCCTCTTCAGTTTTATTTTTATTTTTAATTTTTTTTTGATTTGATTTGATTTTTCTGTGTATGTATTTTATTTTATTTCTTTTTTGGATCGTTATGTTTAGTGTTAATGTTATAACGTTTGGTTTTTTTTACACTTTTTTTTCCTACTGCCACAATACATTTCAACAACGTTGCTATTGTTGTTGCTGCAAAAAATAAAGTATTTAAACTCCTGTTGATTCTGTTAAATAATTAATTTTCACGTTCAAATATAGCATACTTTGCGGCGCGCGCCACATTTAACTTGACATTTAAGCAGGTGATTGCCACTGTTCCAGTGGCATGAATGGTGGTGCAAAATAACTTGGGTGTTACAGTGTAGGGCGTCAGAGCTACTTTAACTGTATAGTATTATGCATATAAAATGATTATAAGTGTGTCTGCAACGCTATACAGGTGAAAGCACCCACACACACACACTCCAGCACTGTGCACAATAGCAATACAAACACAGAAGTGCTGCATAAATTTAGTTTTATATTGCGCTTGTATAATTGTGTGTGTGTATTGCGTAAAGTCCTCGTCAAGTCGAGTGGTTCATCAATTTTAATTGTAGTGTACGTCGCCGCACTGTTGTTTTCTTTGTCTGTTTATGTATGCGCGTTTTAAGTCCTAATTGTTTAATTAGCATTTAGGGATAGTTTGTGTTGTTATATTATATTGGAGCTTACGGTTTTTGCTGCATAATTTAAGGCTTTCAAATTGGCTTCACATGAAAATATTTTTCATGAAAATACTCTAGCAATTACTTGGAGCTAAAAATACGCAAGCAATTTTCCACAAATTGAAATAATTAAATCTAACTGATTTATTCTTGGATCCATATCAATTCTTATTTGAAAATATTCAATTTAACACCAAGGTTTACTAACTTGCGCTCCTAAAAGTATGATAGCATGTCTTAAATTGTACAAGCACAGTGTCGTAAGATATGCTTAAGTATTCTATAAAAATTTTATTGGGAATTACTCTATTACTCTATAACTAACTTTTGTTACAGTTCATATATGAGAGATTGGTTTGCATCAATGAAATTAAACTTAAATGAAATAATTTGTCTAGTGAAAGTATGCTTTAGTGTATTCAAAAGGATATTGCAACAATGAAATTTTTGACACCCAAACTATTGTGCCACCCATTACAAAATCTGGAAGGTATAGTTTGAACATTTTAAGCATTTAAAAAATGGTTAAATTTCGAAAAAAATGTGCTCGACGAAACTCACTTAGTGCCATAAAAAAATCTGGGTGGGTTTTATTATAGAGAATGACATTAAATAATTAATTTATTTAGTATAGAGTGCATTAAAATAAATGTAAAAGATATCCCACCAGTTTCCATATTACATCTTTCACTTGCCACTAAAGTGTGCATGAATACAAGCACAAATACACACATACACATGCACAATAAAAAGCTTAAATATGCTTTCAACTTAAACGTTTTATTTTATTTTTCACCCTCATTTTTATTTGCTCTATGAGAGTGTAAGCGTGTTTTTTATCACAAGAGCATTGATGTATAAAAAAATATGGTGATATGAGATACATTTATCAACGCCTAAAATTATACACATAAAGGTGTATAAAAGATAAAGGGTGAAAAAATTACGCATTATTGAATACAGCTGCTGTTTATTTATTCTTCCTTTGTTATATTCTCGTTCATATATATGTAACAAACATATGTGTGTGTGTGATAGCTGTCAATTTTTTTTTATGGTTATATGAAAATGTTGAGGTTTAAAGTACCTTATGTTGCATACTTTTCAGTGTTAGGGATTAATAATGGAAAAACTTAAAAATATTTTGTGAGAATTTAATTTTAGGCCTCTCTTAGTCTCGAGATTTTAAGGGGCTTTAAAATATTTATGAAAAAATGCTTTTTAAAGTATTTTCTATCTCTTTAAAAAATCTGATCATTTGAAAATATTTTTTATATAATTTCTCTCTTTAAGGGTAACAGATGCTTTGAGTTGAAACTGAAAACTGACCAGAACACAAGTTGTAATGATATGTTTCTTACTGCCATTTTGAGAAAATTAAGTATATTTATTTTATTTCTTAATAGATATCATTCGCCCTGTGCTGCCACCATCAGAAAGAAAGACCTATATAAAAAAAACAAAGTTTTACTGCATAAAAACAAAACTGTTCACGTGTAAAACTGGAGTTAGGGTCAATAAGTCATCATTGAATTAATTTTAGGATTTTCTAATGACATAAAGAGGTGAATTTTCTAAGACGTATTCAATCGAAGACGCTTTAAAAAAGCACTAAGAAAGAAGTTGGAGTTAGGGCCTTTTAATTCATCGAGCTAGTATAAAATATATGACATAAGATAGCCAAGTACAAAATAGGCTGGAACGATATTTCTAGTGTGCATCATAAAAGTTCATGTTCTAAACAAATTTAATTCTACTGTTAATGAATGCGAGAATCATTTTTCATATTTTGAGGTACTTTATATACCCTTTTGGATATTTATGAAATAATTTTCTTTCTACAATGTTTAAAACATCACTTCTTAAGGAATTGCGTATCTACGTCTTTGCCGTACGTTTCACTTTCCGGCACAGGAAGTCTTTCGAAAGAAATACGTTTTTTTTATCTATTTATTTGCAAATTCATACCGCAAAGAAAACAAAACCAAAAAAAAGCACATCAGGTACTTCAAGATGCAATTCCTTTCGTTTTGGTAAAAATACACTGTATGAACTTTTTTATAACTTCCATGCAATAACCTATGTATTATAGATGAGCGCACATATTGAGTATTTTCTGTGTGATGGATGTGAAAAAAAAATGTTTCTTGTATTCTAAGATTTGAGCAAAAGTATCTAAATCAAGTGAATCAAATGAATACATAATGTTTATTTCCAAAAATTAATAGAATAGAGTTGAATAAATTAACTTGAATAAAGTAATGTTAACTCAATACAATTGAAGGAATTGAAAGAATTGGGAGAATTTGAATTGATTAAATTGAATGAATAGAATAAATCCGACTAGTTGAAACAATTGAATGGGCTAAAAGCATTAAATGTACCAAATGCATTACATTAATTGAGCCAATCGAATTAATTGAAATACCTCAACAAATTGAATAAATGAATGAATTTAATTAAATAAGATAAGATAGCAAAAATTTATTGATTGAATGCATTCAATTTAATAATATGATATTCATCAAAATGTTTGTTGCCTGAAAATATGCACCAGTTCAAGAAATTTTCAATCTTATTATCTTTTAATAATGCCATATAGTTTGTTATGAGTTAAGTTTTACATTTCTAAGCACGTTTTCTGTACTTCAAGAATTATTTCTTGCACACATTGCGCAATATGCACATTCAGTGATGCTTTCAATCGCATTCAACTGCCATGCATTCAGAAATGTATAAAATATATTAAAATGCTAAAACGTACTTCGTTACAACAATTGAAAGCCATAGCACAGAGGTCTTTTCTTCATACCAACACACAAACTCAAAAGTACAATCACATGTACAAATGTACGTACACAGAACAGAGACATATCTCACATACCCAAGAATGTTATGTTGAAAATGTCTTAAGGAGCTGTCAGCAATATTTGCTGCTTAACAACATCATCGTCCTCATCAACAGTTAAAGTGGCAGCCAAACCAATGGCCGAAGGATGAAAACTACAATTGCAACAGAAGCCACAATGTTGTAAAGTAAATGCTACCCATTCGAACTAAAGCAAAAAGTACGATTCTCAGCCACAGCAGTAGGATGCATATAATGCAGGATAACAATATGAAGCAGGTATGCACATTCTACTTTTTGTAAATTCTAAAATAAGTCAAAAACTTAAGAAAAAAAATGTCGGTAAAGAGTGCAGTGACAATGGGATCGGCTTAAGTTTACTATGAACGCGTGAAGACATAAAAGTTGGCTTGATATAGCACAGTCGTTGTGGGAGCTTTTAAATTAAGTTGGCAGCACTGAGTGAGAGCTGTAAGTAATTTTTAAGTATACGGAATTATTGAACAGATTTTTTTTGTCCATCACTATAAGATCTTTAGCTCTAATAATAAATGAACTCGTTGGCCAAAAATTGAATACGACTTCCACAACGACAGACCATGCCCTAGCCTTAAAAAGTATAGGAAACTATGGAAACTATAAAACATGAACTAAACTTGAATTCAATTTCCCATAACCCATAAGAAAAAAAACTTTCAGTTTGAATAAATATTTATTATTTAATATATAAATGGTTTTTAATTAATTTTTTTATAAACTTTAAATTTCTTGAGCTTTTGGCTCTTTCAATTTGTCAGTAAGTCACATAATTTATGACGCACAAAATTTCGAAAGATCTTTAAGTTTTTAAGATGCAAAGCTAATTAGCTTCATTTCATTAAAGCTTTTACCTTACACAACTGAGTGAAAATGAAAATAGTCGCCAGTGGTATTATAAAAACAAAAGTAAGAAAAATAAAAATATCAGCTTTGTACAACAAAAAGCCTTAGTGAATATTAGAGGAAGCAACACTGATACAACGACATTGTTGCCTTCACTTGTTCGCTGTATTGGACAAAAGTGAAAACTATGTCAAAGTATTGGCGCAAGGACTTAGAGTGTTCACAAAAAACTAAGAAGCAAAAATGTGAGCAAAAAAAAAAATAAAATAATTCTTACTTTTATTATTTCATAAGACGTAAGCAAGAAAATAGAATGCTTTGAACTTTTACGACAGCAACTTAGGAAATCACAGAGAAAGGTAGAGAGTAAAATTGCTGCTGGTAAGAAAAACAAAAACAGCCTTGAGGCTTCCAGCTGCCACAACTGTAGTGACAATAACGACAGTCAGCAACAGTAGCAGCAGCCGCACCAAAAACAACTATGACTATAATAAAAATGGGTGAATTTTATTTATGCCAAATTAAAAGTCAGGTGGTAAATTTTTTTAAGAGTGCAGTAAAATTTGCGATGGCCGAGCCATATCTTTTAAGGTTTATTGCTTTTTTGACCTTTGATTTTTAAGCCATATGGGCGGCATTTTATCTTCTTTTAATATATTTTGGTGTTTTCTAATTTTACAGTGCAGCGCTGCAAATAAAAAAGATATGAAAACTGCATTTTTCGAATTGTTGCAAGACTTTGTGTGAATTTTTTTTATGAAAAAACACCAAAAATTTTAATGTAATATTTGCGGCAAATTTTTTTGCAAAGCCAAAATAGAAAAAGGATACAAGAAAACAAAACTTGATATAAAAAGGAAAGTAATACCAAACAAACTGTTTAATCTGTCACTAGACATAAATTTATATAAAATTATTATGGAAAAATATACCTGAAAAAGATCTTATGTTTGGAGCAAATTTGTCTACAAAAATTGTACATGAGATTTTCGGATATTATTTTCTTAGTTAAAAAAAAATTGGAATAATTACAGAGAAACCTATTGCTGGACCTATTCTCACAAGAAGTTTTGCCTTAAGCGGTAAATTTTTTTAAAACATTCCTTACGCCCTAATTAAATCAAATAACTGTGTGCCAAATACAAAAATTTGGCTTACAATAAAATTTCATTCTAATAACCCGTACATAAAATCGAAATTTTTCATTTATTTTTACTTCACTTTCTAATTTTAGCAGCATTACAAGCACTTGACATTTCTGCTATGGCACTGCGCCTATAAGTATAATACACAAAAGCAACAAATTTACATATCAAAAATACTTGGAATATTCTGTTTCACAAACAAAGAAAACCATTTTGGCGTATGTAACTCGATTAAAACAAATTTATTACGTTGCACGTCGTAAAAGTAGGTGGCAGCTATTTGCAGTTGCACTTGCTGCTTCACCTTTTCATGCCTGGTCAACTAAAACAACAAAAAAGAAAACCGAAAAGGTCATGTAGGGTTAAGTGCTTGCAACTGCTGGCTTATCACCTGAAGCACTAAAGTAGAAATAATGTCATGTCACTTTTATTGATATTACGTGTGTATGTGTGAATTGAGTTAAAAATACATGCACCATAAGCAAACTTATTACGACGACACAACGTAACGTAAAAGGTATTGTGAGCAAAATTTGCATATGACACATAAATATTGCTCAGAAATATTGCACAAAATTTTTAAGTTTTTGTAAACAAATCACAGCTGATCTAAGTGGTGGCCGAGAGATCACCATTGCACAAAATTTTTAAGTTTTTGTAAACAAATCACAGCTGATCTTAATGGTGATCTCTCGGCCACCACTTAGATCAGCTGTGATTTGTTTACAAAAACTTAAAAATTTTGTGCAATATTTCTGTGCAATATTTATGTTTTTGTTTTGTCCACCGCGTTGTTAGTTTTAAGTAATTATTTATTTTTAAAGTAATTATTTATTTGATCCTGACAAACATTACCCTGAAGATGACTACCAATGGTAGTCGAAATATTGGTAATAAAATTTAATATGATAAACAAAAAATAGTTTTTCATTAAAATTGGACCTAGAGCCTGCTGAAAAAGTTTTATTTTATAATAAAAGAGGTCGCAAAATCATCACTTAGTTAGGGCTTTTTTTAGCACAAAAATTTTGTTTTCAGTTAAAAGAACAAATCTTTAAAACCTGCTCCACGTTTTGGTGAAAAATATGTGGCCACGTTAACTTAGATATTTCCAAATTACTTTTCTCCATATCTAGTGAAATGTTAAGCAAATGAGGTAATTTTTATAATACAATTTTTGAGCATTAAAAAGATATTCTTGCAGTACGTTGGTTAATTTTTCAACGTCACTTTATTTAATCAGGACACTATCATGTGGTAAATAATGCTCCGTTTTTTAAATAAAACAAATGAAAGATCTATAGATATTTTTTTAAAAAACATTACACCGTAGAAATCAAATCAAATAATATTGAAAAGAAGAAAATATTTGAAAAAGGCGACTCTCTAGATATTTTAAAGTTGCGCCTAAAATTATGCAATACATATGGCAATTTTTATGACTATTAATTTTCATAATTGAAGGTTCACGCTTCTAGCATACTTTCAAGCTGAAATTTTACCAAGCTTTATTAAATATTGGTATAAACAACGATAAAGACAAACAATAAAATATATTACATTTTTATTTTGCAAAAAATTTTGACTTGCAATTAAAAATAAGTTAAGTCTTCAGCTTCATGTAAAATTACAACATTACGTTTTGGTGAAGGTTTAACTGAAAATTGTGAAACTCATTGTATGTAAATGTTTTTTTAAATATTTTTAGCTCAAAATGACAAAAAGAAACTGTTTTCACTAAAAAGTTTACATAGTAATTTTTATGACCAAAAAATCTTAAGAATCCCACACATAATGCCAGAAAAAAATACACATAAAATTTAGTAGTCAACTTAAAGGCACATAAAATGAGTAAAAAAAGTAACACCAGCGGTAGCAATTGCTGTAGTAATTTTTCATAGACAGAAATAAGTGCACAAAAAAAAAAAAAACAACAAGTCAAGCCAAGTAGTCAACTTTTGAGCCAACAGAGTATATCTATGCAAATTTAGTACTTTTGCATAGTTGGCAGCAGCAGCAATACAAAAACGGCAACAGCAACAGCAGCAAGGCTAACAGGGTGAACGAACACACAAAAACTCGCTGTCCTATGCTGACACACGCTACTCTGACGTCAAACGACGGTGTAATAAAACTGAGAGAAAGAAAAAAAAAAAAAATATATATCGGGCAACTTGAAGGACTCAAGCATATGAAATAAAATAAATTTCAAATGCTATCATGACACATACAAAACAGTAACACAGGAAAAGAAAAACAACAACAATAACAAAAATATAAGCAACAAGGACAAAATAAATTAAGTAACTTGGCAGAAGCAACAAGGTAACGAAAGGATTCCAAGAAAATAAAGACATAATATTAAAATTTAATACCGTAGCCTAGAAGTATGCAATGGTTTAACAAAAATAACTAGCACACATTTAATTAGAAGGTATGATCTAATTTTAAGGTTTAGTATTTTTGTCCTACTTCTAACAACACAATTTTCAATTTTTGTATTTTGATTTTGGTGCAAAATTCTTAATTAAAAAAAAGCACAAACGTTTCGAAGCAAAAACATGTCGTTTTTGAACGATTTCGTATGTGTAGGCAAAATTGCCTACAGTATTACATTAAGAAGAAATGAATAATTGCTAAAAAAAATATGAATGAGAGAAAATTTCCTAAAATGGTAAAAATTTCATGGTCTTGAGCTGAATTTGGGTTCTGTGTTCTGATTGGCAAAATGAAAATAAAGGCCCTTATCAATTTTCTTCGCGTTTTTGATATTTTCTGCAGGTGATCTTCAATCAAAAATAAACATTATAAATAAACTAATTCAATGTGCAGTTTTTTTATTCTATGAATTGATAAAAATGAATAAAATAAAATCAATAAATTCAATAAATTTGCCAAGCGCAAGAGGAATTTTTCATTTAAACTAGGTAAAAGCATAATTACTCTTTGGCTTGGTATCAACAAAATAATTTAAAGTAGGTATAAACTTAAAACCAGTAACAAATTTGTCTAGCAGGCTTTGAAACAAAAAGTTGATAATAAGTCACACATACAATGTCTTTTGACGTTAAGTATCAAATTACATGTAAGGCATAAAAGATTCTATAAAAATTTAGATAAAAAACAAATTTTGACACTTTGAGGGGTGTGTTGTGAATAGATAAGCAAACATATGCGCTAACATTCAAAAACATCAATTTAACGACAGACGACAGTCAATAATATGTAAATGCATAGACACCAGACTGTACATTATATACCAAATTTATTGTTTCTTACATCAGTGTTTTTTGTTAAAAAAAGTTTTTTCGCTTTAAAGATTTTTTTTTATTTTAGCCCAGCAAAGCGTGTGTAAAAAGTTTTTCTTATTTATAATAAAACATTTAAGGAACACAAAAAGCTTAAAAAGAACTTTGCGATATAACGTACAGTCTAGTTACCACACAGTCGCATTAATGTCAATGTGCAAAACGCGCGCGCGCACAATTTAAAATCAAATAAAAACGTAGGCTGAATTTAAATTTTGAATCTTTCGAGCATTTTTTTTTAGGGTTTTCATGTTCACATTTTTTCTCAACGACATGTGTGCTTGCATATAATAAAAAATTATTATGCGTTACATTCTAAAATATTCAAATTTCTATGAAATTTTATTATCAACCCAACAGTGTTACCATCAGGTTTTCATATTTTTAATGTTATGTTTTATATATTTTAATATATGTTATAAATATATATTAAGTTGTTGCTTTTGTTGTTATTGCTATGGGTGTTTTTTTAGCAGTTGTTTCTGTAGTTGTTATTCCAACTGCTACGATGTGTGAACTAATTCAAAGCAGAGCACGTAGAATTAAAAAAAAAAAAAAAAATGTGTGAAAAACATAAAAAAAATTGTAACATAAAAGCAGCAAGTGGTTGGTTGGCTGGTTGAATTCGTCTTTAAAGCGCTGCGGGAGAGCAGGCGTTGCCAAAAACGTTGAAAGTTCTATTACGTACTGTGGTAAGTGGGTAGGTTTGCGGTGTTGCCAGCGGCAAGGGAGTTCCGTGAAATTCTTTGTGCTATCACCTTTGAGTCTTAGGCACAGCTAATAATTTTTCACGTGAGTTTTTGGGAACGAAAACTTCTAGCGAAAAGGCAACAATTTAAGAAAAGCCAAAATGCTGCGGTTCTTTAAGTCTCTGTTCTGTGTTCTACCTTATTCTCTTATGAAAGTTTTAAATTGTTATAATTTAATTAAAAGTTAGTACTCAGTAGGCAAATAGAAAAAAGTAAAAGAAAATGCTGAGCGTATACGCTTGAGGCTCAAGCTTAATTTATAATTAAGTGCGTAAAATATTAGTGATGCACCCCTATGCCAAGTAAATGGGTGGAAAAATAGCAAATAATATGAAATATTAATGTTGCATACTTTAAGGTGATTAAAATTGTTTTGCTGCCAGCTTTCATTGTGTAAGTATACGTAAGTATGTTGCTTACCATTTTCTGGAATCTGAATATTTTATGTGAACATAATTTCTCGGAATGCCGAAGAAGAAAATTTTAACAAGATGCTGTAAATTAATTAAAACATACTTTTATGGGTATGGTGTAGTTTTTTTTTCAAATATACCTATATATTAACATATGTTAATAGGATTTTAAGCAGTATTAATGAGCATTCTGTATTTTGCTTTAAATTGCTTTCGGGATGTAAGCTTTTGAGCTTCGAGTAAAAGTGCTTTTGTTTAATATTTAGTTTACTTTAAGGCGACATTAAAATATATATATATATCCCTTATTAGATTTCGATATACTATAGTTATTTTTTTGGAGTGAAGTTTTTAATAGTAATGAGCTAATTAGTGCCGTAAGTGATATAAAAATCTTTTATTTTGATTCTGACATTTTAAAAATGTCTTTGAACGCAATATTGCACTGCAATTCAACCAGCTCGACTTGGAAATATTCTTTGGCCGCCCCGATTTCAACATGCAAGAGAGATGAATACATTTCAATAACTTTCCTGTATTTGTGGAACTCTAAGTTACTGAATCGGCTTTCAAAAGCAGCTTTGAGTTTTCTCATTTCTTTTGCATATGTGAGGTAGTTGCTACATTTTCATTTCTTAAATTCTGTCAACAATGGAAAGTGGAAAGCGTTATTACTTTTCAATTGCGATTCAAATAACAACAATTTCTTCTGGGATGCTTTGATGTGATTAAATGTATCGATTATAAGGTCTGTTTCTTGCCATAATATATTTAATTGATTAAGTTCTTCGTCAAAGCCCACTAAAAATCATAAAAAAAATATCCACTCATCATTTCATAGTTCTAGTACAGGCTTTTGCTTGTCATTCATAAGCAAATCAATTTCTACTCGTTTAACCGCCTTAAACATTTACCACGACTTGGCCGACTGACTTGACTGAAGTATACAACGTCACCATATTCAGAATCTAATTATTTCAGGAACTGCTTAAATTGTCGATGTGGAAGTGCATTCGATCCAATGTAATTCACTGTTTTTATAACCACCTGCATAACGTGATCCATCGATTATACTTGTGTTTTGTTAATGAATCAAACAGTGGGTTATAATAATATCCTCTCTTAAGGGGCTTCAAACCAAAAATCAAAGTTAATTTTTTCACATAATCTTTACAGCTAATTTTTGAATATATGAATGCATAAATAATATATTTTTTTAATACATTGGATTTCATTACTTTCGCCGTTATAAAATAAATATAATTTTGTAAAAGTATGTGGCTACCCCTGCTTTAAGGCTTCTTTATGGATCTAGATTTATCTTTCAATACAAATGAAATTTGTGGCATGAATTATAAATTATTATTTTAATGAGTTAACTCTTAAGTAGAGTGTGTGATAACGCCAAAGGAGTTAAAAAAATACAAAACAAAAAACCAGAACAAAAAAAAAAAAAACAAAAAAAAAACATAAAAAAAAAGAACAGCAAAAAAACCTCAAAGCCAGTCATACTAGTTTCTTTCACTGCTTAGTGATATCATCAGCGACTTTTAAGCCGATTAGTAAGAATTAGAAACAAATCAGGCTTAGAAGTTTCAACTTATCGGCTTAAAAGTCACTGACGATTCTACTTGGCAGTGGAAATTACAAAAACAAAACAGCTAAAAAAGAAAGCCAAAGCTAGTCTTACTAGTTTCATGTACTACAAAGTGAAATCATCAATGACTTTGAAGTCGATTAGTTATAATTTCTATGCGTGAATTGCTTCTTATCCTTACTGATTGGCTTTAAGATCGCTGATAAACTGACTAAAGAATTATAAATGAAATTTAATTTTCTTTATATTAAAATATTATTTTTTTGATCGAAAAAAATAAAAACCTGAAAAGAAAAATGGTCAAATCAAAAATAATATTTTTGTTATACTAAATTGAAAAATTAAATATATTTTTAATATAGAAGAAATTAAAATGAACTGTTATTTTAATCAAGAACACAAAATAAAAACTATCATTTAGCTGTAATTTGTGAAATGAAAGTTACAAAATTTTCTAAAGTCTAACGGCGCAGTTCGTTTTTCCAAAGATTACTTTTTTTAACTTAAATTTTTGAAATAAAAGAATTGAATACTTTTTTGTAGTCCCTTGTTATTCAATTGATTTCGATAAATCTTTGTATTTTTGTCATATTCTCAATCAAAGTCTCTCAACGCATTGCTAGCAGAGCTAAATTAAAATTTTCCTTTATGTTTAATTTTTATAAAAAATGATGCTCACATTAATTTCGTTGTATCTGAATATTGGTTTTGAATGCCTACAGCGTTACTTTGGCTGCTAAATTGAATTTCACCGTTTTTTTTTCTATTTGCTACTGCTGCTGTTGCTTCCCCACTCATAATTTTTAATTAAAAAATAAGCAACGAGCGGACATGTTCTTGGTGCGAGGGTGCGTTGTGCGCAGTTGGATGTTTGTTAGTTTTGTTGCTCTAACTGCACCAGTGGCTGTATGTATCTGCATTTGTACAGATGCCAGAGCATACTGTTACATTGGAAACATGTGTGTGTGTGTGCGTGCGTATATGTTGTGCGAAAGTATATGTTGTTTACTGTTTTTATTGTTGTGCCTTTCCATTTCAAAACTTAAATAATTTTTAATCATTTCAACTGAATGCAAATAGCCTTCAGTAATAGTTACAGCGTAGATAACTTTGTGAATTTGCAGAGCGTATAACAAAGTTTGGGGGGAGCGCAGAAAGCATGTGCGCGGGACGCAAAAGCAGCTTAAAAAGAAAAAAAAAGCTTTACGTAGAATTTCGAAAGGAAGCAGAAACAGCCACTTTAACTTGCGGCAGCGCAAACAATAATTAAATAAAGTTATTCATTATAAAAAGAAAACATTTATAAAAGTTGAAATAGGGAAAAGAAAAACTTAAATGAGCTACTGAAATGCTGGTATAGCCAATGAGGAAATTAAATTGCATTCACTTAACATCAGTTGCAACAGCAAAAGTAGCAGCGCACAATTTCATTCTCTATGTTAGTCTGTTTCTTGTAATTTTTGCAAGGACCTAACGTTTATAAAAACATGGCCGATCCACTTTCATTACTTACATTAAATTTGATTTCCTGCGGTATACACCTAAAAGTATGCACATTTTTCTTGATTTTAAGCATATTGTGGAGTTTTGTATTTGCGCGCATAATTGTAACTTGCTCTACGAAAAAAATCAAATTAGCTTTCGCAGCACTCTCTGGAGCAGCATTTTCAAGTTCTAAACTATGTTAAGAAAAACCACATTTTCAGAATTAAAACTTTCTCAAGTTTCAACTTTTGAAAAATTTTGCTATAAATGCAAAAAACAGCTAAAGATGGCAGATTTTGACCGTAAGCTTCTAGGTCTCCTTGGTATTGTATGGACTTCTGTATTAAGTACCACCTTCTTGTGTATTTTCCAAAAAATAACTTTTGAAAGTAAAACAGTTTAAGCTGACGAATGGCCATATTTGACTTTTCAAGAGAGTATTATTTGATTCTCTTTTTTTGAGTACAACTCGAGTCAGTAAAATGAAATTAAATATCATTTATTTCACAATTGAAAAAAGAGCAATTCGTCTAAAGTTTTTAAGACTCCCGAATAAGTAGCTATTAATTAAAATGAGATTAATTTATTCAAGCCATCCCAACAGTTTAAGTAAAAAAATAAATAAAAAAACGTACTTATGATAATAAATAAATATATTTGTACTATATACTGTAACAGTCGCATGCTTAAAATCTCAATGAAATTAGATGGCAAAGCAAAGGCAACAACAAGTGCTCACCTTAGCTCTTGATGTTGTTTTTGATTTTTTTTTGTTTTTTTTTTTTGTTTTTTTTTTGTATTTCACGTATATAATGAACCTGATAGGAACGGAGCAGCAACGGCAGTCGAGTGTTGATAACAGTGTTTATATTTTAGTTTGTTCTTTGAATAATAATTAATTTGCTCCCTCTTCCTCTATGCTACTGATGTCAACAATGATGGTTGTTGTTGTTGCCATTGCTGCTGTTGACGTTAAGAAATTGAAATTTTCCAATTTCGAAGTATTTTAAATATTTCTCTTTGGTCTTATTGTTGTTGTTCGGATTTTATGTATTTTAGGGGAGGAAGGAAATTCCAAATAAAAAATAAATATTTGTTGGATTTACGGAACACTAAATGTTCAGTAAAAAATATGTAAAAATTTAACTCAATACGAAAATTAAACATATAGTTTAGCTTTTAAAAAAATTAACAGAATAGCAGCAGAACAACCGGAGAATCAATAAGTGGTAGACCTTTAGATATCACTGGCGGCACTACACTATCGGATAGAGGGCATAATAAAGAAACAAACGAACAGCAGGTGGAACCTTACCGCCGGATGCAGAGCGAACATAGCCTAAGCTGAATCTGGGAAGAGCGCAAACTTTCTTAAGATTCCGAAGAGTAGAGCTAAGAACTATGGAAGGAGTACTGCCGGGACACTTTGTTATTGGCCCTATATGGCCGCCAAATATGGTGCTCCTTTCAGAGATTTCTGCAGGAGCTGGGGAGATGAAGAAGAGGATAAGACGGTTAAACTCCTGCTCTGCGAATGCCTGGGGCCAATGAGAAAACGAAGCAATTATTTTGGTTCTGCGTTCTTTGTTGGTCTTGAGGAACTAGCCCCAATTGGGTTTCACCAGCATTCTCAACTTCACAAAGGCTTCTGGGTGGTTTGCCTCCATTAAAAAAGATAATTTAAGGACAAGGAGGGGAATATTTTTACATATGTAGGGTAGCGCAATGGACAAACTGCCTCCGAGTGCATTTTGCTGTATGTAAGCAACCCTAAGCTTTTTGAGATGAACCTATTTTAATAATAAAACACAAAAAAAAAACAAGTTATATGAAACAATAATACAATCCAAGTCGATTTATCTCCATAAAAATTGCATTGACTATAAATTTGAATTTAATTAAATTTAAATTTCACTTTACAAAAATTTGTTTCAAAAATTTGATTTTATAAAATTTCACAACAAATGGCAAAAAACCAATAATTTAAGGTTAAACAATCGTTTCGATGGACTTATACGTTTTTAAAAATTTTTTTAAAAATTTATTACTTTTGTTGAAATTGTTCTGATATTTGATCGGACAATTGTACCATAAAATAATGTTAAGGAATTATCTTTAAAAGAAAGATTTTGTCTAATTAAATATATTCACATAAATGACCTAGTTTTTTTCGTGTACACTGTACATAAAATAAAGCGTAAGGTCGTAATTTCGCCGTTTTTGAAATTTTTAAAAACCCAAATGAAAATAAAACGCCACTACAACAAATAGCAACAACAACAACAATTGGCGGCAAATAACAAAGAGCTTTATATTATTTTTTATTGTACGCGTAGTTGTTGTTGCTGACGTTTCTTATTGTATTATGTTGTTTATTGTTATTGTTGTTAATTGTTAGCAAATAATAAATTGTAGTGCTCTTGTTGTTGTTGGCATTTACTTTGTGTTCTTGTTGTTGTTTTTAGCATTTTTTACGCTTCGATTTGTAGCCAAGTAGAAAATTTGTTTTGCATTAATTAACATTTGTTAGCGTTTTTCATTGAGCGTTATTCTTAATTTTGCAGCTTTTTACACTACAGAAATGCGTTGTTTGATATAATTTAAATATTTCTGATTCTTAATTGACATATCTGTGTGTTTGCTTTGATTGATGCCGAACAGCATGTAAATCAATCAAATTATTTTTTTTTGTTTGTTCTCCCCCATTTAAGAAATCCTCTTACACTGCACTGCGTGGGCACCGAAATGTGAGCGTATGCACTGAATTTTGTAAGGTGACATTGATGCTGCATCGCATATACTTTGCTTTTGCGTTTTTTATTCACTCAATTATTGATGGCGTACTTTCAGCTATTTAATTGATTCGCCTTTGCAGTATTTTCTTACTACAGAGCAATCAATATTATTTAAAACTGAATAAATATATATTTTAATCAGCTTAAAGACTAGAAGATAGCGATTGATTTACTAACGTCATTTCAGCTATGCAAAAACTTTGTTGCGAGATGCCAATGAATTGAAATATTAGGTACGAAATTGTGTTTCTGTCACTTAGATGTCATAGCTAATTGGTTGGTGGCAGTTAGTGTAAGAACCTACTGGCTTAGACTAAATGTTGATTCACTGTGATACAACAGGGTATTTAATTACACTCTCTCATTAAAACAACCAGATTTCGTAATAAAACTTAGTAGCTGACTAACATGTCGAGTATAGAGGTATTTAGTAAAGCCAACAAATTTTTACCAAAAGAATACGACTTCATGTGCTTTGTGTGTTTAGTAAAAGCCATTTTCGGTTAACCGATACGATAAAAGGGTCATGTGTACTCTCAAAAGAATATAAAGGATATCAGTAAAACTTTAAATTATAACCAACTTCAATGCTGAACACATAAAATAAAAGTTTAGAGCAGCCATTGATATAATATGTACTGAGCAGTAGATTATATAAAACTAAATAAACCTAAATAGGCATATTTAACTTGGACAACATCGAAACTGAAATAAGTTGAATACAAAACTGTTGAACGTGACGTATGAGTGACTTTTAATTAATTATATTACAATTTGCAATGTAACTTTGAGAGTAAGAAAATTTTGTACGTAAGCCAGTAACACTGAAACAATATGCACCAGTAAATTTCGTAGACTTTTAAAAGAATATTAGCAATATTTTCAATAGTCCTAACATAAAGATCAGATTCAAAAGAAACGAAAAAACTTGGTAAATAGACAAAAATATTCACATTATTTAATTAAAAATTTTGAATGAAGAGATAAACAGTAACGAAAAAAAAAACAAATTTTAGTAGAAAGTCAGCCGAGTCAATATCCAATTGGTGAATTTTTTGTTGCAAACAGGACAAGATAAAATTTTTCATAAGAAAACGTCAACTATAAATTTCAACATGTTGGGTGTTTATCAAATAGGTTATCAGCAACAGTTTTTGATTATTACGTATTCAGTTTTTATCAAAAATAATAAAAAATTTATGAAAGAAATGAAGCAAAATCATTATTCAAAAAAGTATACGTTTTTTTTCATTATCTTTTATTAACCGAAAACTTTAGATAAAATTTTGTTATTGAAAAAATTTAAAATTTCTCAAGTACCGCGATAGTACCTACATACATCGGTAATATTAAGTTTCCTAAAGAATTGCAAAAAAATGTTCACAATCCATAGTATTCAAAGCAAAATACAACAATTTTATTTTTAGCGAAAGAAGGAAAGAAACCTGATATATATAAAACAGGTAGGCAATAGTTTTGGGTATTTAAGACATGTCAGAAAAATGATGGCATACGAAACAAAACTTTGACGTAAAAAGTTAGGTCAGTGTGTTTTTAACAAGACTATTAAGTATTTTATTTTAGTTAGGGAAAACATACTTCATTCTGCCAATGGAAAAAATTGAGATTAAATCAATTTCTTATAGAGAACAGTATTTGGAATAAAAACTGTTCATTCTTAGAACAAATTTTCGAAACTTTCAAAGTTATGTACTTTTGAAAATGGATGCTAAAAACATTGGTTTTTTTTCGGAAATTGAAATGAAAGGTTTCAAACTTGATTTATTTTATCATTTCAAAACTACATAAGCTCTTTCTTGGGCACAATTTTTGAACCAAAATCGAGCGAGGAATATTTGTAGTAAGATACCTAAGTAGCATCATAATTCAGCAAAATCTCGAAATCAATCTTTTTGTCACTGAATGACATTTTGGGCTATTCTGAAAATTTTATTTAGGAGATAAGGTAATTTTATCTACACTGGAAAAATCTATAATATCACAGCGCTGGTGTTTTATCAAACAAATAAAGCGTAAAGATTTTTTTTTTAAATGAATCCGCCTATTAATTGTTTTATAAATAATTTGGACTCAATCCACTATAAAAATGTCACGTTGAAATACAAAGTTAAATATAAACTATAATTTAAGTCACACAAATAAACAAAAAAAATGGTAATAATTGCAACAAAATTTCTTTTACATTCAAAAACTTGTTGCATGCATTGCTGTTAGGTGGGGTGATTTGCTTGCGTGTTTAAAATTCAATTCAATTATTACATTTTTGTAGAATTTGTTTTAAACTTTTTTTTAGCAACAAGCAATAAAAATATTGCAGCCGCTTAGTTATTTAAATGCAGCGCAATCAATTTTAATTTAGCTAAAACACGCAGTGTTAGAGTTACCAGATGTGGAAAAGAAATTGTTTAAAAAAAATATCTTCTTTTTTAAGTTTTTCAACAGGCCAAATGAGAAAATTTCTAATTATTTCAAAATGTACTAAGCTTTAAAAAAAAAATTGGTAGCGTTTATGGCGCATACTTCTCGTACTCAAGTAATGCCACTTGTAAAAGTAAATCACATACTCAAACACAGTTAACAACATGTATGTATGTGTTAGAATTTTTTCCTCTTGCTTGTATTACATTATTATTTATGAGTATGTGTTGGCAAATGTTTGGCACATTGACCTTGCTCCAGAAAGTGTGCTTTATTACTTTGCCTTGTGTTTTGTTTTTTATTTATGCCACATTTGCGCTGACGTTAAGCGACACCATTTTTTACATGTGGTACTAAATGTAAATATGGAAATTTGTGTTAGCTTGAAAAAAAGCAAGAAGTTTGCGTACATTGGTAAAAAATTTTCAGTGTAGCTTGAGTGATAAATTGATTTAAAGAATAAAATTTTAATATTGCTCAGTTTTTTTCAATAGCAATCTTAAAATTATTGAGTAATTAATAACAAGGCTGTCTTAGGTCATTACTAAAACCAAATACGGTTTCCAAATGCTTAAGTCAATACATGTGAGCACATTCCATAAGACTTGCTAGGCCAATTTTAAGTGCTACTAACATTAATTCGTAACAAAAATAAATAGTTAAATAACTTTTATGATATTTTCTTTTCATAAAATTAAATACAGCACATGGCAGCAACGTCATTGACAATTAAGTCAAATATTTAGACTTTGTTAGATAACATTGTTATCATTTACTTACAATCAGTGATAAGAGTGTTTTGATTTTTTTCTCACTTTCAATTCGGTTGAATTTTGATATTGGAACTTTTGTTTTAATTTTGGTTATGCTTTTTTCCCCTTCACATTTATCGTGTGTGCTGTCTTCCACAGTAGTTTTTGATTTATTGTGGCTTTTTTATTGTTATATTAATTTATTGTTTTCCATTTTAATATTTACTTTGGTCTTTAATTGTCACAGTACTTGACATCATAAAAGATTCTTAAGATATTTCAAAATGATTTATATATTTTTTAACAAAATGTCACCACGAAGTTATCAATGTTTACGTTTCATTTAATAATGAGTTAGAAGAGTACATCAGGTATAAGTGCTGCACCTATTTATTGATAGTATTACTTTAGCGGAAGATACTAATGCCCACTGCTTCTAAAGTGAGTCATAAGTTTGGAGCGACTTTTGTGTCAGAAACTTAAGAGAATAGTGAATGCTGAAATTTATTTAATGGCCAAAATACGTAGATTAAAGTTAATTACTTCGTGTGCTTGAATTTAACAAAATTTATTGCTTTGCTACACTAAATAATTTTTAAAAAGCCTCAGCATTTATTTATCACAAAACTTCTTTGAGTCGCTCTGATTGTTCGTTGGTGATATTGCAATTTTATTTGAATTAAAAATTACTATGGCTGATCATAGTAAGGCACAAAATGATTAAATTGGAAATTATGTTTTCATTTAATAAACTGAAATACAAAGTTCTTAATTCAAGTGTGCAATAATAAGAGGAAATATCATGACGCCAATTATGTAGCTTCATTGCCGAAGATTTGGTAAGCAATACTTTTGGAGAAACCAAGGGTCATTTTATGTTGCTTAATGGCGACGATTGAGGTTTTATTTTTCAAGAAGCGCACGAATTTTGTTTTTATTTTAAATTGTTATTTTTAGATTTATTTGATGATGATTCTCTGAATTTTTGTACGGAACCAATAGAATCAAATGCTATTTCAGCATATGAAAAAAATGTGGGAACAGTTGACGATTTCATTGCCAAACAGCTTAAGCTACCGGCTTAGTTCATACTGAATATTGATGAACTGAAGTGATTGCTTTGTAAGACGTACATGAGCCGTTCATGATCTTAAGGTTCCTATCGAAAATGCAATCGAAAAGTATTTGGACGCAGTCGTATAAGTACTGTTAGTTAATGGAAATAAATAATATGCAGTTTCGCGTGACATTAGAAATTCAGATATAACTAAAAGCAGATTTTCGTAGGAACTTTAAATCCAATGAGATATTAATTTTAAGCTTTAAAAGTAAAGTAGTGGTCAAGTGACAAAAGATGTGGAAAATCAGTCAATGAAAAATGCATCTTAAAGACCGATTTATTGATTTTAAGCCCAAAAATGAAACGCTCATATAATGGAAACATAAACGGGTAAAACACTCTGCAATATTCTTATATTCCGTGAAAGTAAAGTTCTGAATGAAAATATTTTTATTGATGAGCTTTCGGTAATTTACAGGAGCCTTCAACAAGCACTAACGAAAGCAATTCGTGCATTTTGTATTGTTTTGGATGAAGTATTTTTTTGTCAGTTAAAATCTACATACAAATTACATTACGAATTGAAAAAAATTATATTGCGCTAGCCGGACCGATCCTAAAAACAATTGAGAACTGCACAAAACTGCACTTTGAGTTTTTCTTTCAAAAGTAGGTAGCTTTGAAATTTCTTGTTTTGGCAAGCAAAGAAATGCTGTATATGAAAATATCCCGCAATGAAACCGAAAAAAAATATTTGATTTTTGAATTATAAAAATATTTCAAATAAGTACTTCACTAAATTTAATAAAATGTTATTTTGCATCGAATTATTTTATTTCATTACAAATGCATCAGGGCACTAACTTGTGCTAGAAAACATGCTACCGTTGCAACTTGCGTTTAAGGCCACAGAAAAATGCTCTCGGCGGCAATTTCGATACAAATTATTTTTTTTGTACAAATCTCATGAATAAATAAATCAATGCTCAACATCTTGCGAATTTCACTGGCTAGCATTAAGTCTGTTCAATACTTAGTGCTAAGCAAAAAAATCCATGCGAAGTGTCCATGCGGAGTCTTGTGAAAAATAAATCTGGCAACTTAAGCTTCAAAAGCAATTTTCGCAAGATTGAGTCTTAAATAATTCTTGAATTAGGTACAGTAGGTTATCTTAATTTCTTGGTATTTATAAGTCTATACGCTTACGTGGTTCCAGATAGAATACTTAGCACTTCTAGAAACTTGTGTTTCATTATACTATGTATAATCAAAGCTGCGCTTAGAAAGTAGCAATATTCTCATACAGTCAGGCCATTAAGAAAACTTTGAACTCGGCATAAATAATTCACGGCTAAAAAAACTATGATGAAAAGAACTAGTCAGGACAGAGGCGCTAGCTTGACAAAACACTTATTTGCATTCCAGCTAGCAAGGACTACCTTCTCTTTAACTAAAATCACTATAGAACGATCATTTGCTCCACTGTTAAAGAAAATTATTTTCTTATATTTTTTTTTCAGAGTCTCTAAGGCTCCGTTTATGCCATCCTAAAACAAAAATTGTCAAAAAGAACTCCGTTTAAGCTAATCAAAACAAAAATTCTCAAAAAGTTGTAGCTTTTTTAACCAACAAAGAGCGTTATGTTATGATCAACTCAAATGTTTATATTTTAAAAAATATATTTAACTGATATCTACATATATTTATTTTATATTAAATATATTTATTTCAATAGAACAATTCTCAATGTAGATATATTTAAAAAAATAAAAACATTTGGAAACAGAAAATGTTTTAGATTTGTAATTTCAGACAGTACAGTTTTTATTCCTTAATAATTAGCTGACTTATAATTTGTTTCAAAAAATTATCAATGTACGTTTTGAAAATATAGTTCTTAAGTTCAGAGCTTGCGAAACTTAACGCAAATTTTTTTTGAAATATCCTGCAAAATTGTGTAAAATAAGTTTTTAATTTCAATAAAAAATTACCCAATATGACGTAAAGTTTAACAGGTCAAAGACGTAATATAATAAATATAATTTGTTAATTTCTTCTAAGTTGAAAATTGAAATATCTAAAATTTCATCTGGCAGCAACAAGTTCAGTACAATATGAGAGATGAAACCAAGGTTGAAAATAAGATTTCCAACCAACTAAAGAGGAATTTTCACTAATGTTGCGATTGCAAACAACATGCAGTGCATTGCAGTCAGACTCACTCTTCTCTTTGTAGTCGTAGTCATAGTCGTTATGCATTCCAAGTGCATTTTCGTAATTGATGAAGCGTGTAAATGGCTAAAGTGGTAGTAGTAGGTACTCAGATGTTTGGTTGTAGGTGTAAATTCAAGTGCTTGGCTGTGTAGTTTTTGTACATAAGCATCACTGCAAATGTGCAAAACGTGACAAAAAACTAAAATGTTCGATTTAGCTGTAGCGGAATTTTCTGCTTAAAAATATTTACAGATTTTAATATTTTCAAAATGATATTAAGATTTTTAAAATGTGCACGCGAATAATTTTCATCTGAGCATTAACTGTAGTGATATATTGTCTTTATTTTTTTGCATAATTTCTGAATAATTGTTGATATATTTACACTCCATATATAAAGGCACGCAATGAAATAGTTATTTCATTACTACCTAGAGAAAGGCTTTGGGCAAAATTGAAATTTGGTAGCTGTCCCTGGTTATTATCAAAACGCAAAATATGTGTTCTTATATACTAAATGTATATACCTACTAAGTTTCAGCTTCATATGAGAAACTTTTTGGCAATGACCATAAAATTTGCGTAGCCAAGGCAGCAAGCAAACGACTGAACATGAAATGTGGTGCACCGCAGGAGCAACACCAACACTAAAAACAACACCAACAACAAAACAATGAAGAGCCAAACTAAAATACACATAAAGGCAAATGCTGCACTGCTGACTATATACATTAGGGTGTTTCATAAGAAATATTATTTGGAATTTTAATTTAGCCCGGTGAAGAAACGTTGTCATCTGGGCATCCGCATCAACCTTGAAATTTCGTTATATGCTCCAAGTTTGCTTGCTTTCTCAAGTAGATTTTAATGATGCTTAATTTAATTAAAATTTTACATGATCCACCCTAATACACCATTAATGTGCGAGTTTGTGCAAAAACTAATAGACACTTTGGTAAACAGTAGCAGCAACAGCAGGCGAATGAAAATAAACAAGTAAATAAAAGTGAGAAGGACAACAACAGGATAAAAAAGCAGGACAACTTGAAATTTATTTGCTTGAATTTGCCTTCACCTACTTCAGCACAAAATTCTTTGAATGAATGATGAAATGAATGCATGAAAAGAACAAAAATGGAAAAAAAAATTAAAAATGAAAAATGAATAAATGCAATGGAGAGTGAGAAATGTACATACCATAAGTATAAAGTGATATAACGAAGGTACACACAAAAAAATAGTAAAGACATGAAAAAAAAGAAAAACGATAAATAAAACAAGTGATAGAAAAAACCTGAAAAATAGCTGCATGAAATTAATAGAAAAGTAACTAAAGATAAGGCACAGCGAAAAAGTGAAAATAAACAACGATGCAAGAGTCAAATGAACACAGAAATAAAAATATTTGCTTCATTAAAAAGAGCTTCATTTGAATTTGGGTATCTTTTTGATACCATTTTTCGTAGTTTTTCATTGTGTGGTTGAAAAAGTGAATATCGATTGCTTACCGCAGAACAAAGCGCATTTGCGAAAGTTTGGGGTTTTTGAATTTTCGAGCTTTTGTCTCGAATTCAATGAGATATACTTGGCAATTTTAAAGTTTCCAGAAAATTGACACCATAAAACAAGAAACAAATCATTTCTACATTGTTCAAAAATTCTTACGTATCAAACAACCATGCCACTGAAATACCCGTAGTAGAGTCCTTAAGATTTAAACATGATAAGATTGTGATCACAGTTGGCATTTTGCTCTAGAACAACAATCCCACAGCCTGTTCAGAAGAAAATTGCTAGTAGTCATTTCTTATAAGCTGAGCAATGTTGAATTCTAATGTGACCATTGATGTTTGAGCATAATTTTGTATCATAAGAAATGATGAAGATTTTCTGTTCAACAATGTCATTTTTGGCAACTATAGGTTAAATACCACAAACTCCTGACTTGAAAAAGAAACAATGATTTCAGGTTTAAGCTTAACGGCACAAATTTTATTGAACCACATTACTGGCATCCTAGCAGAAGTTGTTTTGAATAAAATAAATATTTCTATATTTTTTCACTGATGGTTTCAAAAAAATAACAGACAGATTTAACGTTGGACATCAAAAAGTAAATGAGAAATTCTATCTTTTGCTTAGCATATCATGAGCCATAAAATATTTTGAAGGCAGCAATTAAGCAGTAGTAAACATAGTCCAGAAAAAACTTAAATTTTTCAGATATGCTTGCGTCAATAAAACTGTTAACGCCCAATTACTAAATGCTCAAAAATTTCAAAATCGATTTTTTTTTGTGTTAAATCTTAAAGATTAAAGTATATAAAATTAATTTTGATCATAAAACCATTAAAATCTATAATGACATGTTCGAAATAATAGAAATCAAAAATAACAACTATTTTGAATCGAAACAAATCCAAAATAAAACAAGAACTTTGGTTAAAAAAAATCTAAAATATCAATAATTTTTGATCAAAGACAAAAAAAAAAAAAAAAATAGAAATAGAAATAGGAAAACATTAAAATCCGAAACTACGATTATTTTTTATTCAAAAAAAATACACACAATCTTTACGGTCCCTGCGTTATCGTGGAAAAAATCGCCCGATTCCTAAGTATTTCAGAATTTTTTGATTTCTTACCACGTTCCGGACTTTGACATTTTACTTGGTTACTTGGTTGCTTGATAATCCTGAGGTGGACATTCGAGTGATGTTGTCTTTCATACATAATTATATTTCAAACAATGTAAATGATACTAAAATTTTTTTCGCAATATTAATTTTAAGTGTTTTTTGTTATGATTCCACCTTCTGAAGCACAGATTTCATAACCGCAATAAGACTTGGTTTAGAGACATATAATAACTTTGCAACATATAGTACAAAATATGAGCTGATTTGAGTATATGAATTTGGCGGCTGTCATACAAGCAAAGCTGTATTTTGAAGTGAAAATGTGATGAAGTTTTATATACTTAAACTAAAATGCTAAAAATTTCAATTTTTGTTCATCAAAAAAAAAGAAAACAAAATGTTATTGTTTTAGTCAAAAGAAAAACAATCAATAAAAATGATTTTGACTTTTTACTTATGAGAATCTGATCTACTATCAGAAACAACCACTGATATTCCCTCAAAACTTTTTTGTTAAAATTATTAGAAAATAATATTGTTTTTTGTCAGTTGTCAATTGAGGAAGCCAAAGCATTTTGCTTTAAAGTACAAAAGAATATTTCAGGAAATCTACAAAGCTTTCAGCAAAATTATTTCAATTACCACATGTAACGCGCTTTAAAATAAAAGATTTAATTTTAGTAAAAAGTTTTTAAAATTTTATGGATTTTAATTTATAGTGAAACAAAAAAATCCAATTAGAAAACAATTTATTTTAAAGAAATCTTTATGGAAGTTTTTTTTTGTATTTTCTAAACAATTATTGTTAAGAAAAAAAAAATAGTTCAAAAAGCGGCTCGGATTCATATTTTAATAAGTTTTCAACTTCTTTTATCTCTTTCGCTCTATGTGTACTATGTGAACGTATGCAACTGGTTAGATTTTTTTTTGGTTGTCTCATTGTGCCATCTGCCCACATTTTAAGCTGCGCTCTGCAGCAATTCTTTTACTTCCGCTTCAAAGGTCGCACAATTAGTTTCATTGTTTTTTATTTCCTTTCTTTTCTACCCTTCTACTGACATCAACACATTCGTATTTTTCAACTTTATGTGTGTTAGGGGAAATTGCTGTTAAATAAAGCAATAACACACACACATACACACACACGTACACCCACTTCCGGTAACACTCACATCATTGCAAGCAACTCCAAGTGTGTCAGGCAAGCAAAACATTTCATTTTATTTGAGGACAGCAGACAAAAAAAAATTATAATAAAAAAAAACCCATGGTATGAAAAATTCAGAGAATTTCATTTATATTTTGCACGTTCAGCGTATTAACGATAATAGTTGGTCATGTGCATATACTCGTAATATATATAACTTGTATTTTATTTAGAGTTTCTTTCTGTTTACGGGTGGATCATTTTAAAGTTATTTTTTTTAAAGTCTTTTGAGAGGCGTTTCTTTACGATAGCTTTTTTGATGATATTGAAAATATTAAATTTTTCATCAGAATCTTAGTTAAAATATTAGATCTAGAATATAATTTTTTGTGAAGTTTTTTTTTTTTTTACAAGTTATCATTTGGCATTTCGAACATTTTTGACTAAATTTATGACACAATTCTTCTACACCTTCGAACAAATATTGAAAATTTATCAAAGAATTTGCTGCCTAGTGTCGATTTTTTTGTGTTTAAGTGCAATTGTTTACCATTGATGCAACTGATAGTCATTGGACCTAAGCACACACATTTGCACAAATGTACATACAACTGCAAATAGAATGACAATATGAAGGACAAAATCCTTCATAATTTATAAACTTTGTTAATATGTTTGGCGACGATAAACAACAGCACTAACATATGAAGCGGGATGCAAAGAGATAACAACAACAAAATAGACAGAAAAAAGAACAAAAAAAAAAAAACAACGAAACATGCTTTACAACTTGATTCGGTTTGGTTCTGTTTTATGTTGTGTTCTGTGTTCTGTTGAACGCATTCGCGGCTATTCATGTCGTATACTTAATTTGTTATCCACAATGCGAACATAATGACTCTAAGTTGTTCTTGTCATTTTGTGGTTGTTGTTGTTTGTGTTTATGCGTTTCTACAAGGTGCATTTAACTGAAATAAAGCAACACTATATAATGGTAGCAAATGTTGTGCTAATGACGTCAAAGCCATGTGCTTCAGGTTATCGTTTGCATCATTTGATACTTCCTGCAATTGTTTTTTTTTTAAGTTATTTAGTTATCATAGCACAAATAGAGCTTTTTTTTCCCTACATATTGACTGCAAGAAATAATTTAAAAGTTTTGTATGGTTTTTCAGAACTGTTTGGAAAGTATCTCGATGAATAAAAGTTTAGTTTCTACCGCTCACATAGAGTGCAAAGTTGACCTTCATATGGTTTATGGGAAGGGTATATATGTGTTCATCGAAAATAAAAATATGAGCCAGATCTATCCGTACAGATATGTGCCAGTATCCATTATATGTAACAAGAACAGAAAATTACTAACTTTGGGACACCCGCGCTCCCTTTATGAACGCTTATAAAAATTTTTAACTTCACAGTGATGTTCAGAATGACTATATCTACAATTTTAAGACCCAGCGGATGGAAGAAAAAAGTTTCGGCCCACCCTAATGTACAATGCAAATAACAAAAACGTAATATCGAATTATGAAACATTTCTATATATGAAATTTGGAAAATAGCTACAAAACCAATTTAGCTAATTAATCTACGAGAGTCATATGTACATTAATCGCATTAGAGATGAAATCATATAGTCTTATAGAGAGTATTCAAATAAGCGCATTACTGACTATGGAAAATCAATTATTTTTATTGCGATTTATTTTCCAGTATTTAACTTCAGAAATTTGTCTTTCAATTGCGCCCTAGTTTTGATTGCAAAAATCTCTTCAAAAAGAGTTATATAAGTAAAATATAAGTTCAGCGCTATAAATGTGGTAGATTCGAAAATATTCTAAATGTTTGTTCGGAAGCTAACTATAAACCTGTGTATGTATCTAAATATCTGAAAATAGGTACCTAAGCAAATACAGTTATATAAATATTTTATATTTGACTAATACTAATGCCAACGTCAGCAATTAAGTCGATAAAGAGCAGATAACTTTTTTTTTGTTTCATTCCACCCACACGATCGACTAACACCTCTGCGGCTTCGTCTCCCTTAAATTTCATTCAAAATGTATTTTGATTAAAGAGAAAAAAAAACTTTAACCCAAACCAAGCACTTTGCATTTTCCATTTTTCCAAACTGTGGAAAATTCAATTTTCATTTCGTTTCAATTCGTTACGTTTGAGTGCACATCATGAGCACACGATAACCGCGGGCACAAGATTCGATTAGTTAGGATGATGCGAAATTTCCACGGAAAAAAACGTAAATAAATAGAAAATAAAGAGAAAAAAGCAACAACAGCTACAACAACAAAAAGTACAACAAGTATGTGTACTTGTGTATAAAATCTTAATGTTGTTGTCAAGGTACTGATGCTACTACAAAATATTACAGAGGTTACTCTGTGTGAGATGGTTGGGCGAGGATTTGGGTGTAGACGAGGTAAATGATGAAATCAAAGGCGTTGAATTCTTTGGAAAACTTTTTTTAAGTAGAAGAGATTTAAGTTATAAGTAGAATGCAAAATAATTACGTTAGTTTTGGAATTTTCAATAATTATCTATTATTTTGCATTTTGAAAATTTTATTGAAGAGATTTTGGTGGGGGTACCTATTTCCTTTGAAATTTTAATTTAAACACTTAGAATGTTGATAATGTGGAGAAAGTCTGACGTATTTCGAGAATAAATTTGTAAGGTCACAAAACTTTTCATACCATAGTCTTAAAAATTACCTTATTGAACTTTTTATGAAAAATTATTATTCAAGGATTAAATAAACACCTTTACATCTTTGAAAAAACCACATCTTCACAACGTCGTGATTTCAAAAATAATGTTTAATGTCTTTTGAGATTTTTATGGCTATATGACTTGCACTTTTGTATCAAAGAAATAGTTGTTTATGTTTCTTATAGTCCAAAATTAATTTTAAAAGCTGGGATTGTATTTCTTTTCAGAAAAACATTCTCAAATCAGTAAAATGGGACAAACAAAATTAAATTGATAATTGACCTATCGTTTTAAATAATTTTTTCATAATTTTCTTCAACTCAAGACAATTTCCAAGAGCAAGTCACTTTCTCAAAACAAGATTAAACTAAAGTGTTTTTAAGAAACAAAATCTTTGGCTGCGCAAATGCTAAGAATGATCAAGTTAAGTACTTAAAGCGTTTTTAATGGCAAAATAGGCTTGACGTTCAGATCAAAGCAAAATAGTCTGTGCATAGACACAAAAGCTCGAAATTAATATCTAGCTACTGTTAAAACGTTTCCGAAATTCGAAAAAAATTGCAATAAATTCAAAAAATATTTTTTTAACAAATATTTAAACGCAGAACTATTACACTGTATACAAAAAAGAGACCTAAATGATAGACGAACATCGGATGATATAAGCTTAAGGTGATTTGGGGTCACTGAGGTGGTATCTGCCATCACGTTTTAGCCTAAACATCAGCTCTTAACTGCATGAAGCATTTGAGCGAAATTTTTTCCTAAGAACGTAAGAAAAAATTCTCAGACGTATGTAAAGTTTTTGCAGAAAACTTGACTAAAATGCACCATAGGGGTCTAAATAGTGGTGCTAGAGATGTAGCAAAAATTAAAAAAAAAACGTTAGATCTTTTTCATGTGGAACAACTTTGCTTCAGATATCCAAACCTGTCAGCCTTGAAAAAAAGTGAAAAAAGCGCAATTCCAAACGTGTTATATAAGTATATATATTAGGGTGTGCCATTTTTGAGCAACTTTATTAGAAATGAACTGAAACATTATTTCAGTAGGAAATTGAACGCTCTACAAAAAAAAAAAAAAAAAAAAATATGATATTATTTTATTATTTGATTAACTGTTAAACAAAAGTAATTATGCATTAGGTTCAGTAAAATTATAGACAAAAAAAATTTTTTTTTTTTTTTTTTTTTGTAGAGCGTTTAATTTCCTGCTAAAATAATTTTTCAGTTCATTTCTACAATGCTCTCATGTCAAGCTACAACAATAAGAAAAAAAATGATTTTTTTTCCATGTAATTTATATGGAAAATGGAAAGTTAGAAACAGGCACCTCTAAATGTTAATATTAAGAGCTCAAATTTTCAGAGGCTTCTTTTTGCACCTTTCTGAAAGTTTTAAGCCTGTTTTTCAGTTGAAAAAATAAAATTGCTCAAAAATGGCACACCCTAATATGTATAACAAATCAATGTACCATTATATAAAAACGCTGACGTGAAGGTCAAAATCTGATGGCAATCCATCGAATTTCACTGCACACAGTGATATAAATGAAAATTAATTTAAACCATAAGTCAATCGGGTACTGCGATGGAGAAAATAGTTAGTTACGGAAATGAGCGGAACAAGTACCCATGCCCAAATATCTTCAAACTCTTTAAGTTTAATGTTAAGAACAGAATACGAGCGGGTGTCGAGAAATTGTCAACGATTACCCGCTATCAAAATTATAACACACTTTATTCAAGTATAAAATTATTTCGAGAGCGGGTGATAGTTGCCGATTTGCCGACAACCGTTCGTATTCTGTTCACAACATAAAGGACTTCATAGTCATGCAAATTGCGGTTAGAGAAAGAAATAGATGATCTAGTAAAGATACACATAAGATTATTTATGTTACAAATTATATTTTTGCATAAAATTTTCTATTTGATGCTTCAATAATACAATTCTCAAGTTTTCTTTGTTTGAAAATCTCTTTTGAAGTTTCTACATTTCTGTGGAAAGAGGAAGTAGGTTCCACTTTAGAGTTTTTGCTCCGATAAAATTTACTTTAAGTGAAATAAAGTAGAATATTTACGTATTTCAATTTATAGTTGACATATAACAAATACTTAACTAGACTTTAAATAGATATATAAAACTGTTTTGCTACATTTTTACTTGACAAAATCGCGCTAAATCGTTAATACATTTCTTCTTACAGTTCCATTGTCAAAGACAAGTATTTTTTATAATATTTATCCATTGAACCATATTTCAATTTAATAAATAATGTTTTTTTTCATATTTAAGCTAAGTTTGCTGTTGTGTATCCTTAGTTTACTTTAAAAACTTTATAAATTTTTATGTATATTATTATATATATTAAGGTATTAATTTATAGTATTGTTTTGTTTATATTTTTTTATTGCAAATCCATTTTTGATATTGTTATTAAGTTTTTTTTTTAATATTTTGGATATATCGCAGCGAGTTTATTTATTATTTTTTAATTTTAATTTTTATTTTAAAATTGTACATTTTTTTTTGCTTCAACAAGTCTATGTTTGCTTAGTTTTTATAATTGTCTTTTTAAATTAATTTTGCTGCTGATTAAATTTTCATATCTATAGATTTATTTATCACAATTAGCTCCGTTAATTATTAATTTTTAATCCACATTTATTTTGTATATTTGTTGTTTTGATTTTCATCACTTTTCCTATATATGTACAGACATACGCATTATGCATGTTAAATAATATTTTCTATAAACAATTTTTTTTTATTAAAAAACTTCCACACCAAAAAAAAAATTTTGTTTGTGTTATTTCTTGTGCCGTATTTTGCTTCTGATACCGCATTTGTCATTTAATATCGGACCTTCTTTTGACATTTCTTTGCCCCTTACATTTTTTTATTGCTTTGTCTGCTTCTTCCACTGATTCTACTTGTACTGCTCTTTTGCTTCACATAAATTTTCACACTGACATTTGCTTGAATTTTGTATTGCAAGGCTGTCGGATTTTCATAAACTTTTTTTTTTACGAAAAATTTTACTTCACGTTTCATTCGATTTTTTAATTTAATTTTTTTCTTTTGATTTTCAATGTAAAGCACTTAAAAAATTTAATTTCTAAAAAATTTTCACAACGCGTACGTACGTTTGCCTCGAGAGCAGCAGCTGCAGCAGCTCAAAAATTTCGAACCGAACGAAGTAACGACGAGAACGACGACGACGCTGGCGAGAAAAACTAAGTATATGGATTTGCAAAAATAAAAAAATAATACCGACAATACAATAGATATACGAAGACAGCGACAAGAAACGACGATATAGTACCAAAAATTGCAGAGATTGTACATTTAACGTTAGCTGCTCTCCCAGCATAGCAGTGTGAGTGTATAAGTGAGCCGATGTCTAAACGGAAAACAACAAATGCAATGCGCTAAAGAGAGCTTAAAATTTTAAACTTAAAAGTTTATGTGCGACTTCTCACTGACTTTTTGCGCTCAGCATTTGCTTTAGTAAAAGTCATAATTTAAGGTTATGTTTAGTGGCTGTCATTTTGACAGTTACACAGTTGATGTAACAAAAAATAAAGTATGCAACATGCAAGAAAATAACAATAAAAAACGACGCCATTTTGATTGTGCGCTTTCAAATGCGCACATTTTTATTTTCTCCGAAATTTTCTGTGAAAGAGTGGGGCTTCGAGCAAGAACGCGCAATTTTTAACTGTCACTTGAAATTTTGACACTTGTATTATACGCTTATGCTTCGGCAATTTTTTTTTGTTTGTTGTATATCTGCCGTATACCTAGAAAATTGTTTTTATATTTCTGTTGTTGTTTTCACTTTCGTCGCTGAAAACAGTAGCGAGCGGCTGTTTATTTGAACGTTGTTAATTTTTCATTTCATTTTGAAAATCTCCGAAAAACTCCGGAGCGCACAAAATCAGCGTAAATTACTACAGTGCATATCATTGTTGCTGCTGCTGCCTTAGTTGTTGTAATTTAATCATTCGCTCTCACCTCTGACTAAGTAATGGTTGGGCTGGTTGCAAACGTTTTCGTCATTAAAATGCGCGCATCTGATATTAAATTTAATGTATTTTTGATACGGTATTTTAAGTCAATAAACTCTGTGTTTCTGTTTAGAGATTAGAGTTCAATGGATTCGATTTTGTGCGGTGCACGTACAGTGATGTGAGGGAACATCAACTTCTGTTTCGGGTTTCAGCTAAAGCTTTATTACGTTATTAAGCCAATGTAAATATTTTTATGGTTAGTTGGTTTAATATTTTCAACTAAGTAGTGCTTAGAAAAAATTATTACTACGGACAGACTATTGAGTTCTATTCATGAATGGCAAGTGTGATTCAAGCTTCCGCAAAACAAAAAAAAATATTTGGAGCAGCAAAATATATTCTTTGTTATGTAGATGGCATTTGAATTTTATGAAAATGTACTGAATCAAGACATGAAATGCACTTTTTGCAGGCCGAATGTACTTTTTTGTCTTCAACACCTAATTTTACTAAAATGTACTCAATCGAATTACTGACAAAGAAAAGGTCCTCACTTTTCCCACCTCAAAAAAGTTAGCGAAAGGGTTATATTTCACATTAAATTAAAAAATCTACACATAGCGATTATTTTAATTTTTTCATTTCATATGTCCAAATGTACTGAAAATGTTCTTTAGATTCGTCAAATGAACTAAAAATTCGGCAAATGTACCGAATATACTGAAAGCTTGTCGAACGTGTTGACAACGATTTTTCACTTTGCAAATCTACCGACAAAAGTACATATGTACCTAAAATGCCATCACTGATGTATATAATTTTTCGAAAACTTAATTTTAAGAATCACATGCTTTAAGTTGAAAAATGTAAAATAGAAGCAATGAGTTGATATATGATGAATCATATTAATGGAGTTCATTGAAGTCATTCATTGATTGACGAGTTTCAATAAATTCGAAAATGTGACATACTTACGAAAGTCGTAACTTTTGATTTCAACCGGTTAATTCAATAAGATTCAAAAATTATTAAGAGTACTGAAGAAGCAAACAAAAACACACTAAAATTTTTTTTTGACTGAAATATCATGTGACTTATTGAAAGACTTTCTGTGACCAAAGTGAAAAGTATCGTAAAAGTATTTTTATGGATTGAATCAGAAGATTTGTTGCTTTCTATGTTCTTATTTTGATTTGTTGTGATGGATTTGAATATGCTTTAAGTACCTATGTATATTAAATTGTTTTCTCCACTCAGCAGTCAATGCTATTACTAAATTGATATTGTTATGTATAAGATATACATAAATACATACATCAAATAATATGAAATGAGAAAACCCAAGAAACATAGTGGTAAATAAATTTTTTTTTAAGTCTTGGTAAGGATCGCATTCAGTGAGCAAGTTATGGCACTCAAGTACAATTACACGTTTTTTCAGTACATTTTCTCATCGAAAACTTTGAAAAGCACAAATGCCATGTAAAAAATAGATAGAAAAAAGAACATAGCCCTGAAGCTACCAAAATCAGCTGAACATTTAGATATAACAGCTACATATTTCTAAATATTCAAGCTTTGTGTCCACTGAAGCTTATGTCAATATTAGATAAACCGTTACTATTTCCACATAAGACTTCATATGAGAATTATAATTATTATTATAATGTACATAGCAGATATTTTGAGTGATAATATTATGTGTAAGGTGGCAAGACTGATCGAAGTTTCGAAACATTTTTTTGGGGTTTCTTAGGTTTGAATGATAAAATCAACTTTAAAATAGCAACCAAATATAACGCCAAAAGCTTAACATAAGAATATGTAATTTTTTATAAATTTGATATTTCCACGCAAAAACATTCAGGTAGATATAGTCAGCTTTTCAAGTTAAAAGATCTTCTGAAGATTTTATTTTATAGGTGAATTATAAAAAAAAACTTGGAAAAAATAATTTTATGGGCTAACATAAAGTGAGTGAGTGAGAAAAAGTCTGCAACGTTTAACAGAGAGAATGCTGTTCTAACAATAACAGAGAAAGTGAAAAAGTTGTACTATTCAAGTTGAGCAATTATACAAAGAGGTGAAAATTATTGGAGAATATTATAGAAAAATAGAGAATTTATATAGAAGAGAGCATAATTTGTTTCGTGCTTAAAATACTAGACATAAGTTCTAACAAATAGAGCAAAACACCAAAAAACATCATAGAAAATTGAGAAGAAAAATTGCGACCGACCGACCGCATCGAAAAACTATGCGGAGGAGAGCGCAAATTTATAACAAAATATTGTGTATGTACACATAAACAATAAATATAGTAATGAAGAGATAAATTTCCTTTTAGCATTGGAACGTTCAAATTTTATAATACACCTTATAAAAAGTTCAATACAATTAAATTCGTAAAAAGTTTTGCGAATTTAAAAAAAAAAGTTATGAAAAAAATTAATGTTTTGTTTACCTTGTGGGAGAGTTTCTAAAATTATAGCAACAACAACAAAATGAGCAAACCATATACACCAAAAAATTTACACCACCGCACCACGTTGTTGGCGTTGTCGTTGCTCCTGCTGCTGCTGATTCTGCTGATTCTGCTGATTGTTCGTTGTTTTTTGTTGTTGCTGTTGTTGTTGTTGTTGTTGTTGCTGCTTCGATTGTTGTTGTTGATGCTATGGGTGAGTTTTTATTGAAAAATTTTCTTGTTATAAATTGCTTGTGTTTTTTCGGCTTTGAGCGCTGTTGTTGCTTTTGCCACTGCTGCCGACGTCGTGGTGAATTTTGTGGTGAATTTAATGTGACATGAAAACTTTGCTTTTTCTGTGGTTGCTGCTGCTGCTGTTGTTGTTGTTCTTGTTGTTCTTGTTGTTGCTGTTGAGCCTTTGCTTCTGAACTTAGAGACGTGGTTGTTTTTGTTTCTGTTGTTGTTGTTGTTTTAGTTGTTTTTGTTGTCGTCCTCGTACTCAGCAGTAGACGTGGTATGAATTTGGTACTTATGCTTTGAGCAGCAGACGTTGTAGTTGTTGTTGGTGGCGATACTGTTGTTGTTGTTTCCTCTGCCTGTGCTGTTGGCGGTGTGTTTGTTGTTGTTGGTGGCAGCGTTATTGGCAGTGGCGTCGTCGTCGCTTGATCCTGCGGTGTTGTCAACGAATTTGCAGCTGTGGCCGCCACAGCAATGGCGGCGCTTAAACGCGTTTTACACAAATGTCACGAAAAACATGAATTCAACGCGTTGCGTCGTTGTCGCGAAATTGATAAAATTTATAAAAAAATTAAAGATTTTTTTGTTTTCAATTTTCCTCTCTACATTACAGATTGAGATTTCGTCGTGAATTATGAAAAAATAATTTTTTACTATTTCCACTTTATTTCTCAAATCGGCATTATTTAATTTTTATTTTAATTATTATTTTGATTTTTTTTTCTTTAATGATTTTATCTATATTGCCTTTCAATCACTTACTTCAAGCAATGCCAAAAGTAGGAAGCGATTTCCCAGTATTGGCTGTTTTCGTTTTGCTCCCATGTGCGAAACACTATAGGAGACCAACCACAAAATTTTGAGAATTTTCACTTTTTTGCGAGATATTTTTTTTTTAAATTATTACCTCTTTATTGGAAATTTATTTAAATTTTAATATTTTTGATTTTTAATTTGAACTTTTTCACACAACTTTTTTATATTTCTTTCTATTTGTGCACTTTTTAGCACCCTTTAGCTTTTCAGCTATTTTTTTTTATTTTATAACCACGCCGACCTGCGGCGCTTTTGAATTTCAAATTTTTTTTCTTAAATAAATTTGCAGTTTGATATTTATTTATTTATTTTCTTTTTAAAATCTCATATTTCACACACAATTTTTTTTTTTCATTTTTTTATGTTGAAAATTCAATTTAAGAACAGAATTTTCCTCCGCTGCTATTGCAGCCACGGCAGCTTTTTAGCATTTGATACGACGACATCAACGACGGCGGCAAGTTCTCCAGCTACAATCAGCGTTGGCCTGTGTGGTGGAGCATCTTTAGCTTCAGTTTCAACTTTAGAGCTGCACATTTGTGCCAAGCGTCACAGATGGACAGACACAGACGAACGGACGGACAAACAGACAGACGGACATGCGTTGCTGTGCGTTTTTCTCAACTATACGTGAGTGAGATGATGTGCGTGTGTGTGTTTATCTGCGGCTCTCTCTGGCACATTCTGTGAAAGATGCAAAGCCTCCAGCACTAATATTACTTTTTAATTTTCTTTTAAGTGTTGGTAGTTTTTTTTTTGATTAAAATTTCACTGCAGATTTTCCAACGTGCGTACGTGCGAAAACATCGTAGACGACGCGTTTTCCAGCGAAACACAAAACAAACAGTGCAAAGCGTCTTCACGTTTGACTGACTGCTTCAATTATTGTTGCTGCTGTTCTTGAATGGAGCTGCTTAAAGCGTACATAGACTGGAGCAGTGAATGGTGAAAATCATGAAAAACGCAGAGAAAGAGAGAGCAGCGCATGCGAAGTATATGCGAATAGTTTTCCACAAAATGTTGCAAAAATTTTTTAGGAGTTGATTTAGGGAGAAAACCTTGTTTCGGAATTCTCGCTCCCGCCAGCAACAGCAGTAATATCTGAATTGCTCATTGTAAGCATGCAACATTCATTGCTGCAAAAACCAACAATTAGAGTGCATGCGGCAGAGCGAGAACGCATATGCTGAGTATTATTCGGTGAGAGTTTTTGGTGTTAGATTATGTTTCTATCTCTAATTTAGTTGCTCTTACTACGTTTGAGAGAAGGTTTTATTTTATTTTGTTATTGCTTTTGCTTTGGTATTGGCTATTTTGGTTTCAGAGTTGCCAACCACTTTATGTAATTATTTATTTTATTATTATTAAATTTTATTAAATTAGATTATTTTTTTTTTTTTGATTCAAAAAGATTTTAAAAACCGATTTGGTAGTGTGCGACGGGCGTGTAATTAATTTTTTTTTGCAACGATGAAGTGTTTGCAAATGTTGTTTACGGAGATTTATTTTGAAATTTTATTTGTAAATGTAAATTACTTACTTAGGAAAATAATTATAAATAACACTTTTCATCTATGTTTAGAAATATTACTTTTAAAAAAAAATATTATTTAAACGTTTAGAAGCAATGTTTGTAAACAATGTTTATAAATAATTCTTATAAATAGTGTTTAAATAAATGTGCATAATGTTAAAAACGCCGTTTGCGAACGATATGTCTCAGCAATGTTAATTACAAATGTCTAAGTACAGCGTTTATAGGTAATAAATATCGGAAACTCTTCTGAATAATATATACAAGCAATGATTACGCACAATATTTGGAAACCATGTTTATTTGCAAGTAAATTGAAGATATTACTGAGTTTCCAAGAGAAAGTTTTGGAATCGTTAAACATAAAAGTTATTATTCGACTGACTTACAACATAAGTACACGTTCAATTTGGAATTAAATTTTCGAATATGCCATATGAGTAAGAATTTTTCGAAATTCCATCACTAAGGGATATGCTACGACCAAGAAATGCATTTTACTAATTAACTTTGTGCAATCGTTCAAACCAAACTGAAATATTGGATTTTTATATTCAAATCGTGTTTGCATAATTTATGAGTAATTCACACAAAAATTGTATCAATACTTCCAACAGCCACTGTAGCTCAAAAAAAAAAAAAAAAATACACACACATTGCAATCAAAACAAAATGCGTATTCTAATTTTTTCCTCCGCTAGTCTGTTTGTTTGTTATGAAAAACTTAATAAAATAAACAATGTAAAAAAGTAACACAATAAAAACAACAACATGATACAAAACGCAGAATTATTGTGAACATAAAAATAAACACGACGGTGCTGCTAATCAGCATATTAACGCCAGTGTTGCCAACATTGTTTGGCGTAAGCTGTTTCATTAAACTGTCATGAAAAGGTAAAGTCTATGCAGTGAGCGATTACGTGGAAAACAAAACAAAATAAAAGCGAATTAATTTAAATGGGTGGGTGGTACGGAAGATGATGGGAGTGATAGAGATGAAGTGGTCTGAGGAGAGATGAGATGAAAATAAACAAGCTTCATGCTTGTGAGTTAAAGCGGATAAAGTGAAGTATCTGGTGTATTGTTCGGGAAGGATGTCATCGAAATAAGAGGATGTTTACACGTAGCGTGTAGAAAATGTGTGAAATGCTTTCTTAACTTATTTTATTCGAAGAAACATTTTATCTCTTTGTGGTTACAACACCTCAGCAAAGTTTCATTTACTCCTTTGAGTATTTTAATTTGCTTATTGAATTATGCATTGATACGCAATAAGTTTATTATTTTCTTTTATTTAAATGTTTACTTTCCTGAAAACTTCTTTAATTTCCAATTGCAATTTCTAAAGGCTAAGCAACAATAATATGCAACACGCTGCAGCGAACTGCACCGGCAAGACAAGCGAGCAGCGTTGCTTAAGATAAATAATAAAGTCAGCTATGACAGCTTTAAATATTCTTCTGCAGATCTATCGTTTTTGGTTCGCATTTGCGGTCTTGTGGATGAGAAACCCAAATGCTGCAACTGAATATTTTTCAACCCGGATATCAAAAGAAATTAAAATTCTAAGTAAATATGTGATCCCTTCGCTTGCATATTGTCAGATTAGACAAAAAATTTGGCAAAAAAATATATAAATAATTAACAGTTTTCCCCAAAATAATTTCGCTAAAAAAAATTTTCGACTGTTTTTATGAAAAGTATGTTTAAAAATAAAAATATTGACACAAAAAATTATTTAATTTGGCTAATTATTTGCGAAGTTATGAGCTTAAGAACACATTTAAAAAAAGTCATTTATGTCTTTTATGTAGATAGCTTGATAAGAAAAACTAAATAAAAACTATGGATATTACTTCCAGACATTAAAATGGCTATACTTTCAACATAAATCTTTCAATCGGAATGAACATTCGGTTGCCGAACACTCAAACGGCCCATACAAAAGAAAAATGTTCCATGTGCCATACTTTGTATATGAAAATGCTATTCAAATTTATAAGAATTGTCTGGAAAAGCTTTGGAAAAAAATTTGACGAATTATAAAAAGAGTGCAAAATACTTTCCATGCAATAAAATATTCAAAATGCGAGAGATAATGCAAACAAATTTCACAAAAATACTGGAAATAATTTGTACAAGCTCTGGCCAAAAGTTTTATGATTTTAGACAGACAGACAGATTTTATACAGGGCGTGGCATCACTTCAAAACGCTATAATAAGAAAAATATTAAATTATTCATACCAAGTTTTACACAAATATTTGAAATAGCTCGAGTAGCAACAAACAAAATGTGGGCGCATTTAATCAAGAAGGCGTGGCACTACATATACAAGTAAAAACTTTTGAAGGTTCTATATAAGAGAAGGAATTCCTTAAGAAAATTTGCTTAAATATTACACTATTAATAGCAATTATTCGGACAAGAACAACACAAAAATTTGGCATATTTTGGGGTCTTTAATTTTTGGTGAACTTGGTGATAACATCATTACTATGAATCTTCAGTAACCTGACATAATCGCGCCACCAAAAATCGGCCATATACAAACTATAAAAATTTATATTGGCTACATGAAAAATCGAAATTTCGTTTCGTACAACATTTAGAAACAACAAAAATTAATAGAAAAAGCGACAAAAAATGGGAGTGTAAATAAAATTGAAAATCAACACAACACACTGTAAGGGGTGGGCGAATAAATTTAAAAAAAACTCCAACTACTTATTTTACCATGACCCAAACGAACTATGACGACGGAAAAGAAGACGAAACACTGATTCTGATTACAAATTAGAAAAACGCAAAAAAAGAAATAAACAAAAACAAAAAAAATAACAACAAAAAAAAAAATTTGTAAAACTCAAATCTGAAAACGAAAACGAAAGCGATTGCGAATGTGAATGTGAATGTGATGCGAATCGAAACGAACCCAATTCAATGCCAACCAAGTGAAAAGTGAACGAACAAAAACAAAAAAAAAACAAAAGCAAAAACACCAACAGCACTAAACGATGAACGCTACTGATGACGATGATGATGGCAATGAGATGAACCGGAGTGCGTAGCGACAGCGACGCATCGTGACGAGTAGGTGGTGGTAGCACAACACTTATACAAACGCTGCAGGTGAGTGGGTTGAGATTGTGGGCGATTTGATATATTTGAGAATGTCATCGCTTGCGTATAGGGTATAGTGAATCGTTTCGCGAGGTTGGGTAAAATAATTGACGCAGCAGAAGTAACGCGCGCTATGTGTTACGTTTAAAGAAAAAAACGCGTTTCAATCTGTGTAGCTACCGGCAGTGTATGCCAGCAGTTGGGAAAATACCTAAACTTTAGCGTCTGAGTAAAAGACCGATGGAAGGTGGTGCGGAAAGCACTGCACGTTGCAAAAAGGTTACTCGGTTTGTGTCACAATGGGGCATCGCGTCTGTAGTTAGCTCAACTAACGTCTTTTTCTAGCAGCAGCAGTACGAGCAACGCACCCACCCTAGGCTATGGGTGAGCTGCTGTACACAACACCACGTGGCATTTAAGAGCCACTGTACCACCGTTAACCGGGTCTCACTCGCAGCTCATTGGAGAGCAGTGTCAACAGTGAAGTCATAATGGATTCGCTATTGCACTCAAGGGATTTTTCATTTCTATTTTTCTTGTTTCACCCTTATACTCCCGTTTGACCTTTTTGTTTTGTCTATTAATTCTTTTGGTTTTTTTTTTTTTTGGTTGAAGACTGGGCATACAGCTTTTTTCTTGCCAGTTTTACGGTAGTTGAAACTGGTTGGTGTGCTCACAAAATAGTGAAAAAGTCAAAACGAATTATTATGGATACTACTGTTGTTGTTGCTATAGCTGTTGAGTAGGGCAAGTATGGAATTTAGAAAAGCTTTGAAAGAATTTTCTTTGTCGTTCGCTTTTCAATGTTGGGTAATGGTGGGATTAAGTTGATAGATTATTAAATTAAGTTATTGCAAAATTGCTACAGTTTATGGGAATAGCAGATAGCGTTTCGGAATTTTATAAAATAGTGAAACAACTACTTCTGGTATAAAAATTGGACAATTTACTATCAACGATAGTTTTGTCATTCAGGTAAAATAAATTATAATATGTTGCAAAAGAGACTTGCAGCGACATCTAGCAATGTTCAACTGAACATCAATAACTGTCAGAGCTTATGGTTTCTTAAAAATATTATGTGATGTAATTTTATTTTTCCTAATGTTACTGGTTTCTTTTTCGGTGATAGTACTATAGATTAATTAAAAAAAAAAAATTAAATAAATTTGATTGAGTCCGAATGCGTACAGAAAATGATTGCTTGGAAAAATTTAGTATAAGTTAAAGCCTCACTTTTATTGAAAAAAGGCCTATGATCTGATTTTCACATGCTATGAGCTTTTGAATTTATGTCTTAACAGCTTTGTAGTCAATATTAGGAAGAGTGAGTAAAAAAATTTAAAAAAAGTCCTGACAAGAAATCTATAATATATATAGGATTAAATCTCAAAATTTGTAACATTTATATACATTTCAGTTTAGAATTTTTGATAGAATAAACACAAACACATTATTAAATGCAAAATTTGGTTGCATTCAACATGTATGGGTAAAATTTTGGAAACAAGAGCCACTTACAGCAAAAAATTGCTGCTTCCAAGTGGCTCATTTTTCGTGTTGTGCATCGCTAGAAAATTTTTATTTTGATATCAAATTCTAATTTTTAAGGAGAAATATCAATTCTTATTCAATCAAAAATTGTCACACAAATATTCTTTGACCACAAATGTAAATATGTTTAATCTGCTCAAGAATGTAATGCTTTATTTAAGACGCAATTTTCGAATTTATTGGTAAAAAATTAAAACATCGATTTCTATGCGAATTCAAGTTGATCATTCGTTGGTTTTTTAGTAAACAATATATGATAAAGTTGATTTGCTTACAAGTCTAAACAAAAAAATTATGTCTTCACAATGAAATTCAACACTCAAATAAAAATTATATGCCACATACGCTGGTAATTTTAAACAGAGAAATGTGAGTTTTTATTTTAAAAAAATTACGTGCGAACTGTACCATTATTATGACCATGTTAGCAATTACTTGGCTAACAAGGCGGTACATGTTTTCGCTACTCCTACAATTGTTGTTGTTATTGGTACAATGGCAGCTATTATTATAAATGCTGTTGTTGTTGCCTATAACACAATCCAATAATCAGCTCGCTTGCATCAATTATCCTTTTAATAGAAAAATCTAATGAAAAAAAAAAAAAATTAAACTGTAAAAAAGGACTAAGAATAGCCACACTGATGATGATCAGAGCAGTACAAGCGGAGTGCTGTGGCGCGGTCGCTCGATATAACAAATTAACAGCGATAGCAAAACAACGCACGTACATGCGCTTGCAGGATGACAAGGAGCTGTGCACATCGTCCAGCATCCATTCCAACTCGACGTTTTTGTTGAACACAACTATTCCTATTTCTTTAACACTAGTCTGCTTCAGCATCCTTCTTCGTATGTTTGACAAAATATTTAAAAAAAAAGAATAAGGGAAAAAATGAGAAAATAAGGAAAATACGATTATGGCTGAAGTCACTATGACGAATGGTGGCTTAAACGATACGCTGTGCTCTAGAAAATGCCAACTGGAAATGGATTCCTCTGTATAATTGCATTTATGCTATGAATGGCATGAAAGTTATGCACGAAAGAAAACGGAACGGAAGTACAATAATGTGCTGGAACAGTAGACTCTGTAGGATACTGAAAGGACTTTGAGGGGTGCATTATATGTAAGCGCTTTATACATGCACGCATTAAAATTCTGAGAATTTAAGTTAGTTTTAATAGAATTTTCGCAGATTCAATTCAATGTTTTTTTTTTTGAAAATCATATTCTTGTGATTTTTGATGCAAAATGCATTTGTTAGAGATTTTGCTTTGGATGCGATGATGAGGAGAGCAAACAAAAATATGATTTTGGTAGAAAAACAAAAAAGAGTATCAAAATGTTCCACACGTATTTTTCAAATCAGGTTGACCATATTTGGACGTTTGTCAAAATAAAAAACCAGCGAGACGATGGAAAAACTGATAGTTTTGAAGAAGTCAATTATAACTTTTTTCTTTTAAGGCAATAGCAAGCTCTGGAGCTTGGAGAAAAAAAAAATTGTTTACGAAAATAGTTTAAGAATAATTCCATAAAAAATTCGAAGTCAAAATTTGACGTTTTCTGCTTGAAAGCTTGCAAAAGATTATAGAAGCAAACAAATTGTAGTAATTCATGAATATTGAAATACTAAAACGCCTCGAGTTATATTATCAAATGATAAAAAAAAAAACTATCTGTGTTTCTAGTGGTTATGTACTTTTGTGTTTCATTATTAAGCAATTCAATGACCAACCTCTATACATCGAGACAGAACATTTTGAAATCTTTAAAAGCTTATCCTGTATCGGTTTAGAACAATGTTCTACGACTTGAAAGTACAAAATCAGAAAAATCTTTAGCAGTCTTTGGGCAATTTGGTTATGCAAAGAGCAAAGCTCTGTCAGTAAATCGCAACTCTATGGAAAACTAGACCCACTCTTAAATTTGCTACTGCACATCCAAGCTTTTCGGTAATACCCTAAGTCTAATCCAAAAGATATGGCGCCAATATCAATCACATGGCGCCATAGAAAGCGTCCTTTGTTAAATTTGCAATGCTATACGAATTTGGTTTTTTTCCCCCACTCCTCGGCCTCGTTTAAGCAAAACTTTTGCAATAGCGTAGGCAATGTGAAGCATGATACTAAATATTTTAGCTTAAAGTCAACACACTGAGTGTATAAATCATGTGAAATTAAGTTTCAATCGGACTTCAGAGGCATCCTTAAATTACATAAAGAGGTATTTCGTGAAATCTCGCCTCAAAAAGTATAATTTCTGACAACCGCATACGATGTAATTCTGTTTTTTCGTATCAGACGCAGTTGTTAGTAGAGGATTAAAATGCATTAATTGTGTACTAAACTCTTAAAAATTTAATTTATTCAATTACCTCTTAAAGCCTAAATTCTATAGAACAGCACTAATGCTCGCTCTATCCATAAGCACACTGTATTAATTTTTGACGTGTACGCAAACCATTAGATAGTTCAGTTTGCGGCGGATAAAAAGTTCTTGACTTACCTGTAAGGAAAAAGAGAGAAAGTAATTATTTAATTGGAAGAATATATATGTACATGTAAACTTTTCTTAATCAAAAAGATATATATGTTATCGTTTTTAAATTAGGGTGAAGCAACATAACGCATTTTTTCGTATAAAGATTTGGTATGGTTACAAAATATTGACAATTAGGCTTATTAACGTTTTTTGTAAAATATATCGTAATGCTGCTTATGTGTTTGGCTCGCTCATCAATCCTGAAATTTTCTATTTGCTCCGAGTTCGCTCATGGTACAACCTTTTTGTTTTAACTCAGTCCTATTTTCCTGAAGTCAATTTTAATGCTAATAGCTAGTGCGGAATTGAATGTTAGGGCTGATATCAACTATCATAAATATAGCCTTCGGGAGCAATGGATATATTTTAAGAACTCTTCAATCCATATTTAGGATGTGAGCTATGTGTGAATAGGAATTTAATAAGTGAGGTGAATTTCAACGAGATTTTTCCATAAAACCATATATTAAGAAACTTAAGTTAACTTAAAAAGTTAAGTAAGATTTTTTTTAAAGAGAAATATTTAGAAATTATAATTAATAGAACGTACTTTGATATTTGTTAGTGCAACAATTTCCTTCAATATAGACAAAATTCTGCACATAATTATGTTGCCCATTACAAATATTCAATAAAAAAATGTTCTTTCATGTTATAAAAGCACATAGCGCGACCCCATTTGCTAATATGAGCATAAATAAAATATACTCCAGCCAGTCAGGCCACTAAGCAAAAAATCCTTTAAAGATTTCTTTTTAGAAAAAGTTACTAAATGTTCTTGTACACTAAGAAAAAAGTTTTCCGTTTTTTTAGATTTCACAGTGCTGTCGTAGCTTTATCTTACTAAATGAATCTCTAACATACTTAAAATCAAGCATAGTCTGACGTATTCTTTAATATTCAGGAAAATGTACAGAAGATCTATGTTAACTATTAATAAGCTAACTACATAAATAAGAACTTAGAGTACTATCCCAATGGAGAAAGGAAAAACGGTTCGAGGTTAATCTACACAGTCATGCTCACATTGTAATAGAAAGTGTATTATTTCACACAAAGTGAAATGGAATAAACATCAGTCGTCTATAGAGATATTGATGAGAGAATCAAAAAGGGACAAAATGCCTTCAATGCCCACAAAAAACATCTTTGGGGTCTACAACCGTAAATCGTTTATTGGTCGTATTATGTAATTATGCTAAGGTTTGCTCAATGACTCACTATAGTGCTTAAAATACGTTCAATAGAAAAAGTTCATGAAAGTGTGCGCAAAACCAGAGAACACCAGATAGGATCCTTCAAAACTTTGCAGTATAAGGTCGGACAAAGAAACTGAAAGTAGTTGGTTCACTTGGCTTCTTTCAGCATAAAAATTGAAAGACGGCTTTCCAGTCATAAAGATTGGAATGGGAAATATGTGTAACAACGATATTATCATCCACACTGACGGCTCTTTGAATAGGAGCTGATTTCTGTATGAAAGCATGACATAAATCTTAGTCGGAACATCGGTCCAACAATTGTAGTGATTTGAGCTGAAGTCTTGGCAATTTAAACGCTGCTTGCATCAACATACCTTCGCCAAAAGTTACATATCTGTGGTTACAAGGAATAACAGCTAAACTCGATCTTTGATGACAAGGCGAAATAGCATAAGTTAAGTGTATTTTCATTTGTTATCAAATATCGAGACTAGCTGTTATTCCTTGTGACGACAGATATGATCTTTGTACGCAATCAGGCAGCCATAAATAAATAATGCCTAACGAATTTCTATCAACAAATAGCTTAATTTCAAATCACCTTAATAGACATCTTCCAGATTGTTTTTCAATTTGAATTTTTTGTATAAAAAGTACATTAAGTTAGAAGAAACCTTTGCATTTAAGACTGCACAATCTCTCCTTTATATACGCGAAGTTTTCTTTTCGATTTTAGAAATTTTTTAACTTGAAACTAAATTCTTTTAAGCAAAAATTTCGAAAAATGCATAGTTGGTTCCATAAACATATAAAAATCAAGCGATAAAAAATTGTGAAACAAACTTTCACGATGGGCATAAATTTCTAAGTTTTCGTCACTGAAATATTTTTTAGTGTATTTGCGAATGTGTAGCAATGGACAGCTGTGTAAATATTTAAATGATTTAAAATTTCTGAAAGCAAAATATACAAATTATTTCAGCGCTGAAAAGAAATTAAATTGAATCAAATTATTTTTAATTTGTTCGCTTAGCATACTTTTGGGAGCACAAAATGGCAGAAGCCATAATGTCTTTGAAATGTATAAGCGATACAATTAGACATTTAGTTAAATTTAAGGCGCAGTCTTTGATTATTTATTTATTTTTTTTTTAATTATTTAAATAAAATTAAAGTTTTTTTAAGCAGAAGAATAAAAGATTCATTATGTATCGGGTAATGTGTATTACTACTTTTGCATTTACATACGCGTATAAGTGTGACTGCTTGCATTTCCATGAGAAAGTTTTAATTCTATGCAGAATTTTATCATTTAAAATAAAAACTTTCGGAAATATGAAAGTTATTTTCTTGTTTTGAAGCAATAAAAGAGATATTCTGAACTTTTTTTTACATGCCACTTTTTTTGTGCGCAATTCATGTATGGTGTGGTTTCAATGCCTTAATGTTGCTTGCGGAAAAAATTCAGTATACTGGGCTTATATAACATAATTTGAATGGTGAGTTTGTGCACAGCTTATGAACTTGAAGATGCAATACATAAAAAATGCTTGAGAACGAAACTATTCAGTTTGAAAATTAAACAGTGCAACAGACATTTTAGCAGCACAACCAAACTTATTTCTGATGATTGCTCTACCTCATTACATATTTTTCGACTCATAAAATATTTCAGCTTTGAGCCGTATTTTCTACCATCTATCAATAGTTTTATGTCTCAAATTCTACAACCGCTCTGATTTCCAAAACTACATGTAAGACATGATGGTTAACGAAATGTTGAACTTTTATGCAAAAATGCAGTTTTTGAAATATAGTTGCATATATAAATATGTTGCTATGTAAAAGGTTAATACATTAAATTCGCTTTAATGATTAAAGCATTATGCTTATGAAATTTATTTCTAGAGGATAGTTTTTGGCATATTATATTATTGTTAAATTTCAAACAGTATATCATTGATAAGGTCCCAAGCCACTAAATTTAACGCTATAAATATCACAACTGCTATAAAATTAAGCTAATCAAATGCGGTTTATTGCAGTTAGTTGTAATGTGTACCCCATTAGTTCCTACAGTATGCATCACCTGTTTTTATAACTAAATGCCGCAACTTATTTGTTTATTAACTATATCTTAATGGCTCCCCAAATAGATAATTTATGCTTTTATTTCCCTATATAAAATCTGCCACGCTTGCTAGTCCAAACACGTCCGATTTTTTTTCTTATGAAGCTGATAACATCATGGATACCAATGTGTTGTAATTCGTTTAAAAGTTGGTTTTTTATCAAAAGACCGATTCTGACTTTGGAACAGCTGCTCTATTTTATAAAAGTTTCTGTTAAAGTACTTTAAAGTTAATGAACTCCAACCAAACTGTTATAAAATTAAATTAAGTAAAAAAAAAAAAAAAATCAAATTAATAAAAATAATAATAGACAAAAAATAAATAAACAAAATCTTAATGTGCGTACGTTTGTCAATGCCAAGTACAGCAGCCTTAGAACATCAATTTTTAAATTGCTTGGCAGCTGAAGCGAAATATCTGGTGCAAGTGGATAAGCAAACACTTTAATTGCTATCCCAACAGGAAAACTAAAATGGGAGCATTAAAGAAGCACACGATCTCTTCATAGAAAATGTGATACAAAAAACAACTTATGAAGTTTTAAGACTACACCCGATGTTGTTAACATCGGGTGTATCTTAGCCCAATTGGTAAACCCGCCGCTGCCAAATGGATACGTAAAACATCGAGCCCCACAGGCATTTTTGTTATTGAAAACTTTTATCGTTTAATACGATACATTACAATTGAAGTTTTTTTATTCTGTGATTTCATATAAAAAATGAGGATATTTTCAAAGAAGTTCAAAGGACTCACATCCTTTCAAAGAATTTTCTTCTAAAAACAATACTTATACCTACTGGGATATGTTATATTGTATGTTATTTTATTACATTTACAGCAATATACTAAATAAGGTGAAATCAGGCCTGACCCAGCCAAATGTTGCACAGACGAATACAACGAATTTAATCATTCAACCATAAGGGAGCAGCAGCAGCAGTTGTCTGCTTCTCATCCTGCCTGTCTATTTAGCTGTTTGGCTGTCTGCCATAAAGTTTTACTTGTCGTTTGTCTATCTATTTGTCTGTCGGTTGTCGGAAACATTTGTATATTCGTCGGTTGTCAGTTGTCGCCTGGTTTAGCTGTTTTGGTTTTGGGTATCATTTTTGAACTGATGACGTCCGTGATGTACCGTACCTACTTTAATGAAATTCTGCTTTGGGTTAATTCTTCTCTCATCATTTCAACAGCTCTTTAGTACGTTTTATCTATTTTTATTCGCTCTGTTTTATTCAATTATTATTTTTAGTATTATTATATTTCTAATATGTAGTATCAATGGCAATTTTATCATCACAGTCGCATCAAAAATTGATACACATATGGTGATGAGAGGCACATAAAGAGTGCAATTTACGAGTGAGCTTTCAAGGAGCTTATACTTTTAGAGTGGAAGAAGTTCTACACTACGCAACACAGCATTTAGTGTTTTGAAGAAAATATTTGTAGGAATTTTAAAATATATTGACTTATTCATACGTATTTTGAAATTATTTGTAGCATTAGTTTACTTGAAATGCACCTCTCTTTATTTTTTAAATTTCTTTTTTGTACGAGACTTTTAATACAGACCATTCGTATGGCATCAAAAGTAATGGGATACATCCTTTCTTAGAGATAGAGACAACGGAAGTGAAAGATATGATTTTTAAGAAAATCATTGTAAGTTGGGATACACCTATACCAATTTCCAAAATGTGGATGTCATATAAATGATAATTTAATAAGCTATGATATTGGTTCAAAAAACTTAGAAATCTGTGCTTTTGTTTTCGAGATTTGACAATTTTTCTAAATTTCTGATCAACTTTTTTTTTCAAAAAATCGTTAGTTTTTTGAAAAAATTGATTATTATAATACATTTCTATTAATTACATAAGAAAACACTTATTATGTCATTCATGTGACTTGCTATTAAATGTAAATTTCTTATTGCCAACTCAGTTTTTTAAGGAAAACATCATAAGAAATTTTCTTGAAATTTTGGAATTTGACGAAAATAAACACAACAATGGCAACAGCAATACCAACCACAAAAATCTTAACAACAACAATAATTGCAAAAACCATAACATTTTTGTTTTTAATGGTAGTATTTTCAGTGTAGTTGTCTGTATACTACGTTCAAATGAATAAAAAAGTTCGAATTTGCAGATGATAAAAATATTCTATTCTGGTACAGAGCTTGGTAAATAAAAGCAATAGAATTCAAAAGATAAAGACTTTTTTTTTGTACAAAAAGCTATTTTTTTGTCTAAAAAAAGCTGTTTTATTCTTGCCTTAAATTAAGTTGTAGGAAGAAAGCTTTTTTATATATAAATTATGCTTATTATGAAGTATATTTGTCTCAAAAACTTTTGTACGGGAAAGTTTGAAAGCAAAAGCTTAGTCGCGTGCTTACTGGTAGCTTATTTAGCTCTGTTAACTAGCTTTGAACTTTTTGGCTTAATGGAAAACATATAAAACACCCTGTAGAAGGTAATATGATTGAACTGTAAAGTTTACATAAAGCTGTTATCAACATAGTCCGGTGTTGATGTTTTTATAAAATAAACAAAAGCTTGATGGTTATTTTATATTTAATTGTTTTACAAAATAATATCGAAAACTTCAAATGCAAATTTTAATGGCTAAAGAGAGCTTAGTTTCCTTTCTTAAAGTGCAACGAATCATTTTAAGTGCCTATGTTCGAGCGTGCATTGTGCGCAAGATTTCGTGCCTTGTGAAGTAAGTAGTTGTAATGGGTGATTTTTTGCTATTTGTTTTTTCAGTGTAAATTTTTTGACACCTCACGCGTAATTCGTAACATGTTTCAATGCCAAAAATGCTCAATAAAATTTGCCATTTTGCCGTAAATGGACTAACAAACCAACAGCGCTTCCAAATCATTTAATTTTACTATCAAAATTCGTGCTTTGTGAGTTCGATGAAGATCCAATTTTTTATTGAAAAATTTCTTAAGCGTCGAAGCTCATTTTTGGCTCAATGGGTACGTCAACAAACAAAATTGCCAAATTTGGTCTAAAGAGCAGCCAGAAGCAGTTCAAGAGCTGCCAATACACCTTGAAAATGCACTGTTTGGTGCGGTTTGTGGGCTGGCGGCATCATTGGTGCGTATTTTTTTAAAAATAGTGAAAATCGCAATGTTACAGTCAATGGAGCAAGGTACTGTGCGATGATTACCGACTACTTTTTTTCCCAAAATGGAAGAATTGCACTTGGTTGACATGTGGTTTCAACAAGACGGTGCCACATGCTAAACGGCACGCTATACCATGTATCTATTGAGAGGTGAGTTTGTGAGCAATTATTCTCACGTTGTGAAACAGTCAATTGGCCGCCAAGATCATGCGATTTGACCGCACTAGACTATTATTTGTGGGGCTATATAAAGTTTCCCGTATCCGGGAACAAGTCAGCCACAATTGCAGCTTCGGAAGACAATATGACAACTGCCATTGGTGATATACCAGCCGAAATGCTAGAAAAAGTATGCAAAAATTGGAGCTTATGGATGAACCACCTTAGGCGTAGCCGCGGGCAACATTTACATGAATCGCTCATATAATGAATTACACTGATTCTCCATTAAATTTTATAGACCAATGAGTATGATATTGGCTGTCCGGCAAATGCATTTGAAAGCTTAGATTTAGTTCCGACTTAAACTGTCAAAGGATAAGTCACGCCCGACAAACTGATTGAAGTAATACACTATCGGCAACCCCTAACTAAAAATCATAAATTTTTCCGTAAATACATAGTTCAAGAGTTATATTTGACTTTCTTAGATTCCAAAGTCTCTGTACCCTGCATTCACTGTTTAAGTTTTGAAAATCCAGATGCAAAGATTTATGTGAATAGCAAAAATTATGAACATGAATACAACATTATTGCCATATGTTGCGGTCAGTGATTATTATGGAAACCAATGAAAAACAAAAACAATATTTTTATTCTATAAAAAATGTATACGCTAAAAATATTTTCATTGACCTTTAACTACAACGCCAAGGCAAAATGACCTCAATGAAACCTTGCGAAGTTTTTGCAATAAGAAAAAATAAATGTCAAAAAACATTTAAGGCTTTTAGCTGACATTTAAAAATATAAATTTTGTTAATAAATATCGATGAAAGAAATGACAGTTAAGTAAAAAAAAATAGCACTGCCAAGTCAAATAGGCCAAACAGGTAGAAAAACAGGCAATAAACGTAAAACGGCTGTTGCTGCTGCACAATCCTATTATTAGCTCAGCCAAGCGTTATTGATCAGATTTACTGCTTATCTCATTTTAATCATTTCACAGCCATTATACTGTGCCAGCTTGTTTCTATCCAGGGACTTGCAGACACAGAGTGACAGCGACATGCAGAAAAATGAAGCAGAAAAGTTGTAAAAAAAAAATTACTTGTTGGTCTCAACATGCTGCAGTATAAAAATCAATAAAATCAATATATATGTGTGTATATATGTATGCAAGCTGCTGAATATAAGATTTAGCAAATAGAATGAAGATTGCAATAAAGTTGCAAGGCAAAATCTTCAATAAGGATTTCACTTATTCAATGAGAAAAGGCAATAAAGATACAATCGCAGCACAACAATTTTGAATCGAATTTTGATATATCCTGCATGCTTGAATTGGATATAAGGCATAAGTACAACAGTTAAGCTTGCGACAGAATAGTGAGAACAATTTAAATTAACACGAATCGACAAGGCAATAATTAGCTGCGGTTGCTGCAGGTAAAGCTACATAGAATTGCAATAAGAAATAGTTTAATGATATATATAAGAGAATAGTTTCAAGAAAATTCCCAAAGTCAATATAGTATAGCATTTAATTAGTGAAAACATTTCTTTTCAAAAATTGCTGAAGATGCTCAAAGTCCATGTTAGAGCTTTCTCCAACGATTGCCGTTTAAAGAGTTTTCAAAAATTTGAACCGATATGGGACATTTTAGAAATGGGGCACCTGGTAATATGATAAATGCATTTGGGACCTCTTTTTATTCGACCTTTCTATTTTTTTGGTCATTTACATTGTTTGACGTTGAGTTCAAAACTGCTATTAATCTTCTTTTGCCTCGAATGAATAATTTTTTTGGTTTGGAGTTTGCCTTCCAAAATGTAAAAAAACATTTCAATGAGGCAACATTATCGTTTCATTTCACCAAAACCTTGGGAAGGTGGGGCGTTGGAACGAGGATTATATTTCCACCACTACTAGGTGGTTTTAGTGAATTAATGTATTGAATAATAACTAGAATATGATCCTGGAGGGGCGGAGGGGGGGGCCTACAGAATTGACGCCACTGAGTACTAGATATTCAACTTTTTGTTGATCAACTTTTTTTAAGGTTTTGATTTTTATCCAACTATTTTTGTCCAACTGTTTCTTCGACCACTCGACGCCATTGCGTCGAATAAAACAAAAACAGAATTATAAAAAAGCGGTATGGCCAGCCGTTGCGCATCTCAGACAATAAGGATGTGTTTTTGTGATTTTTACATAGTCGATGTTGAGTGATGGAATTTATGAGTTTGCATCAAAATTGTTTTTGCATCAGAATCATAATCTATCTCAGCCAGAATTTTTCCCAATATTCCATGCCAGTTATTACTTGTTTATGAATGCAATGATAAAATATCATTAAAACACAGAAAATATAAACGTTTGCTTCCGCCATAGTGAAATAAGCAAATTAGCTGTGCATCACAAAAGCATCATCAAAACTATTTTTGTGCATCATAAACAATCGATTGACTTTAAGGAACACATAACAATGTAAGGCTACAATGCAACTGGCGTTTAAGAATTCTACCCAAGTAAGTGCAAGATGTTTGTCCAATATTCACTGTTATTGAAATTCAGTTCTGTCCGCTTGCTTTATTGTAACAAATCTTGTGCTGATTTGGCAATAGTCCAATTAAGAATAATTAAGTTCAAAGTGTGGGAACTTTAAACTTGCCAGTTGCAAGCTCTGCTTGAAACAATTGGGAGTAATTATAAAATTATTTCACTTCATATATTATGGGTTTTTGAAAATCAATCGAAAACTGTTTGAGGCTTCCAATAAAATCTGACATCCACAAATTCCTTGAGTTTATACTTAAAATGTGTTCACTTAAAAGTGGTTGCACATTTTGCATGCATAGTTTTAGGTGCAAGCAGCCATGCATTTACAATTGTCAACTATAAGCTCGTGTGGTCATCTCACACATACCATAGATGCTTGCGTACAAATTCGATTGATGTACACTTCGAAAGAGTTGCAGTAAGGTACATAATGGAAGTAATCACATTTTGCTTGCATAATTTAAGTCTCAAGCAGCCAATCATTTACAATTGCCAAACGCATGCTTATGTGGTCATTTTACATATGGGTACCTAAGTACATATTGTATACCAAAATTGACGTGGGCTTGTGTGTAGATTATTGCAATTGTAATATTTAGAAATGAACATTCGATTAGATTTTAAATTGGCGTTTAGGAATAACTATAAAAAATTTCAATTTATAAAATTTTAAAGGTGATTTTAGGTAATGCAGTAAATTATTTAAAAGATATTAGAAAATAAAACTTTCGAACACAACAAACGTGTCCCATAGCATTGAGTTTCAAAAAGTTTTCAACATTTTAAAAACTTTCAACCACACCTTTGGTGTAAAAAATATGTACAAAAAGCAGTATTTCACAAACTTTTTAAGGATTGCGACACCACGCTCGAGAAATTGCACTTAAATAGCACGAGTAAGAATTGACTACCTTGAATTGCATTGTGTGAGAAAGTTTATCAGTGAGAAATTGCATTTATAAAAACATAGAGTTCATCTCAGTCTTTTGAAATTATTAAAAAAATTCGAAGAATTCAGTGAAAGCATTAACAATATTGTATGAAAATTTAACACTTATAGAAATTTCTTTTTTTACAGAGAGATATTGCATATCTCTTTTACAATTTAAATTTCGAAAACAACCTTTGACTAACACCGCACTTAAAGTCATTACATTCTCATGATTAAGAGCACAAACTCAAGCAAAAGGATTAATCTTTGCACCTGATGTCATCTCATTCTAGTGATTGATGTCACCTTGCTAAAGTTATATTTGTGCCCTCTATTTCGAAAAGTTAAAAATTATTTATTTACTCCTTTTTTAGCAAGGCAGAAAACTCGCGACCCTCTAGATTTTCTACGTGACCCACTCTTTGAAAAACACTGATAAAATCCATTTTTTTGTATGCACAGTTTGCTGTGTACACTTACTTGTATGTATGCCGCATGTTTGTTTGCGCTTGTGTACGTACCATACAATATTGAAAAATTTTTGCTTTGAGCAACAATTTTTAATGAATTCTTGGTATCATAGCACAGAGCCCACACGTGTGTGCTTAAATTTATTAAATTGTCGGTCCAACTTTAAAAGTCACTCACAAAGCAGTGCTCGGCAAAAAGTTTTCTCAGCAAACTTGCACTTTTACTATAGCACATGTTTTCATCATTTTTGCAGTAAAGCACATGAAGTTGTAACAAAATATACTCTCTGTGAGATGACGTAGTTAAATGTGCAATAAATAAATACATAAACGAGCGGTTGATGGAAAGAAAAAAAAAATTGGCTTAGTTTAAAACTAAATATTTCTAACTATGAGATGTATTTATTTTATAAATTTTTCAAATGTTTTTGACATGAATGCTATGTGTCCAATTGGAATATTTTTTTTTTTCGTACTGTGATTTTAAAAAAGAAATTAACTTCAAATACTCCATAGACAAATGTAAAAAATATGTTGAAAATGATTGTCAATTTAAACTACTTTTGGACGAAGTAAAGTGTAAGGTCAAATGATAAATTCAATATGGCTGAAATTGTTTTAGCGTATCGTTTGATATTTTTTCAATTTTTCGGTTTGCTCTCATTAAAAGCATTCTATACCAGCACTACAGTTAAATGGAATTTTAGTATCTAAAATGCTTCACATATGCTCAATCGGCTTAAAATTCGAAGATTGCGAAGGCTATTCTAATTTTTCTATGCCATTTCCTTCAACACACTGAGCTGCGATTCTGCAGGTCCGATTAGGATCAATGCTCTGCTGAAATATACAAACCTGCCATCTAATGTTCAGCACAGTCTTTTACAATCAATTCTAGCAAGTTTTGCTACACTGTTTGACGAAAAACATCCCATGCCATCATAAACCCTACTCCGTGACTTCATTGCATCCCTTGTTCGTTCAGCCTTCTTCGTGAACAAATTTGAGTATTTAGTGAACCATTTCTTTCTTTTGCTGAATTCAAAGGACATTTTTTCGCCAGAAATACATGCTGTCTGTTTATGCGTGTTGTGTTTTACTTTTCATCTGCGTTCATGTGAAAGTTTCATAATTTTAATCTAGCAAGTGTCTTACTTAGAAGATCAGTTTAAATACCGAAATAAGTCTTATATGAATATTAGAAGCACAATAGTTAAAATATGTAGCCAGAAACCATTTAAATTGGTTTTATCACTAATCAGCGTAAAAGGTATTTCTAAATAGTTTAATCTACTTAAAAAGCTAAGTTTTTGGTTTTTTCAAATATTTTTTTTCAACAATCAAAAACAGATACAGTCAAATTTCAATTAGACTCTTCACCAAATTTCCCCTAGTCTTGCAGAAAAAAATGTTTTGCTGCCTATTTGTTACGTTTGCTCTTTCAATGGCAATGCATGTAGCTGCATATCAAAATTTAAATGAAGCGGAAGTTCAAAGGAAACATGCAGCCATACATTCGAAACTTTATGAACAAAATAGGAATGCGAATTCGACAGGTCAAGCGTAAGCACACATGCATGCAAGCAAAATTTCATGCTAATTTCAGAACTTGATGTGCAGCACTTACAATTGCTTAAGTAACCCTTAAAACTCATAATTAAATTTGAATATTAAGTATGGAATATAATGAAATTTTCATATCAAAATAAATGTAGCTACATGCGAAATGAGACAAAAGCAAATATTTCATTTTATTTCTCAGGAATATTTACAATTTGGTTGAAATTGAGTTGTTATATCATACCAGACAACATCATTTTCCCATTAAAAATAAATACCAAACATCCTCTGAATTTAAGTAAACTTCCGGTTTAGTTTATCACTACAGCATCCGATTTTTTTTTTGAATGCTTTGAAAATTGTTAAAATATTGAGCTTAAATTGAGGGTGGTACAAAGTATTGTATGTAGCATGCCTACGTTGTGGGCTTAGTTTGAGATTTGACATTAAACCCCTAAGGATTGGCATTGTTTTGTTATTTTTTGTGATTTGATACTTTTTCCTTCGTTTTCATTTTACTTCCTCTTTTTCAAAGACTGATTTTATGAACATAGATATTGTTGTTGTTTCTCCTCTGTTAGAAATGGCAATGTGGTCTGCATATTGCTATTTGTATGTCTTAGTAAAGTTTTCAGCAACGTCAAACAGTAGGCCATTTTTTGAAATTTCTGTCTTAAAAAATGTATTCCTTTTAAATTTTTCCATTTCTTGGTTTCATCAATGTCTAAAAAATCACCAAAAAAGATTGGTTTTTGAAAATGGAAATAAAAAACCTTCAGAACAGCAATGGGTTTTTACTCAGAGCTAATAAAATAAAATAATTCAGAATAACTGAATCTTAAAGGAAAAATCGTGCAAAACATACAATTTTCGCAAAGTAGAAAAATAGAATTGACTCCTTCGACAATAGCATCAACTACATGAGGCCTTATCCCCAAATTAAATGCATGCGTTAGTTTGAACAAATATTATGTCCAAGTAGATTAAAATAAAAGCATACATTATTTTGCTACGCTGATAGCTGCAAGTTATATTTACGTGTGTTGCTTTCAAATGAACCTCAATTTTGCTGTCGCTTAGTTTTGCTTCGTTTTCTTTTGAGTTTTGCTAAATCAAAGTCTTTGATTTTGAATTGTTCACATCCATGAAATCCATGAAAATTCATTAACTGTTTGTGTCTCGACTTTGTTCCACTGTTTGACCCTTTTAATGGCTATGTGACTTCCATATTTATTATTAATTAGACAATGGGAAATTTTTCTTGCATGTTTTCTAAGGGAATTTGCTTTAGTAATGGATTTTTCTTTTGTGCAAATACTTTTACGATTCTATTGTTTTTTCAATTTTCTTTATTTTATTTCAAGTTGTATTGCGTGCTCAAAGGAAATTTATGTTGAAATTTATTTTTATTGAGTTTGTTTTGTTTTCTAATTTATTATACTTGAAATATGATAAATTGCATTGCTGTTATAAAATGTACTCTATGGTAAATAATCCTTGCTCTGTTGTTGTGGTGATATTAGGTGATGGTTGTTGTAAGTTAATTAATTAATTAAATTAAGTAAAACTTTTTGGAAAATTTGAAAATCTTATGGAAAATTGCATGTGCTATACATTTGGGTGGAAGTTAGACTTTGCTTAATTGTATTCAATCTTTGGGCTTAGATATTTAGTAAATCTGTGTATGTTCGATTATGAATTGAAATATTTTTTGCTTCATATGTTTTCCAAATTTCTTTAATTTTTATGATTGAAAAAAATTATTTGTTTGAGTACTCTTTTTTAAAAATAATTTTTTTTTGTCACATCATATCATAAGATATTTAATAAAAAAATATATTAAAACTTTTATTTTAAGCTCTTCCTCCTCCGATACTCATAAGTTCAATGCATGTATTGGCAAAAAATATAATTTACTTTAAGCCTAATTTCACATAAAAGCTGTGACAAAATTGTGGGCTTTTTCGGATTAATTCACAAATTTTTTTTTCAAGGCTACTTTTCTCAAATGCGAAGTCCTTTAATCAAATTGAACATTTCGTAAAAAAAATTTCATATTTCCATTGGTTTTAGGTACAACATTTGTTTGTTTACGGCCTATTTTTTGAACGATTTTTTTTTAAATTTTTTTCAACGGTTTTTGAATTTTAATTCGTGGAAAATAATTTTTCAGAACTCAAATTGAAAGTTAATTTTAACATTCAATAATAACTTAGATTATTCTACTCAATTATTCGACGTTTTCCAAAACTTTTCGAAATAAGTCGACGATCATGAAGAATTTATTACCTGAAAAGTTTATTTATCTATCATAAAAGATTTGAAATTTTTTTTTTAAAAGTTACTCACTATCACAAAAGGTTGTGAAAATACCCAGCAGATGTTCATTTCATTGTTGAACGGGTAATTGATGAAATGTAAACACAACTTAATTGCAATTGCTGTTTTGAAATACCAAAGCAAAAACAAACAGCAAAAATAGTAAACATGTGATGTACCACATCAATAAAAATTCGCTTCAAGGTATAAGCACGTTGCGTTCGTATGTGTGCACGCAACATTGAAAGTCAATAATTTAAATAACGAAGCAATTTACACATAAGCACACATATACATAATTAACGTTAACAACCCAGTAGGCCTTCTAGCAGGCCTTACCTGGTAAGATTAAGGCCTTACCACCACCTTTCAAACTTACTTTCTTTTTTATATGAAACGTCCCGATAAGTAAGGCCTCATTTAGCAGGCATGATAGAAGTACTCTTCGAGCAGGTCTTCCTACATCGCTTGCGTCAAGAGCCCTTCTAAGAGCGCTTACCGTAGAAGGGGTCATAGAAGTACTTTGAAAAAATTAAATCTTAATACGTCGTGAGACTCTTAGTTAAATGTTTTTTTTTATCTGCGTCAACCTCCCTTACGTTCATATTTTTAATGTTTATTTTTTGTGACGATTTCTTTTAATGTTTATTTTTTGTGACGATTTCTTAATTTATAATTTCACATTGAATACACAACACTCTACCACTTTAGCATAACATGAAACAGAAGTCCAACCTAGCAACATGCACACCGTTCCTTACTGCTAACCATGTATCAACTTTTGATGTCGTATAAGTACAATGCAATGACAAAAAAGTAATGTCGAATCATAAAACATTGCAATACATGAAATATAAAAATACATGAAGTCCTTCTTTTTTGCCTTCTATTATAAGGCCTTATAGCACTGCTGCTGTTGGAAGGCCTTATAGCACTGCTGCTATGGGAAGGCCTTATAGCAGTACATAATAGCATTTCATGAGTATACACTCAATGGAGTGTAACTATTCTGCTAATTAAAAATTCACTACTTATAAAATTTACTTATTGCTAATATTGACAGATTGTAAATAAAAACAAAAATCATAGTAAAAAAAAAAATTTTTTTTGTTATTTACATGAAAATTTAGTTTTGAGAAGGCCTCTTACAATCGGAGCAGTGCTAGCAGGCCTTCTCCGGGGAAGGCCTTGCTCAATTGCCTGCTAGAAACTGAAGCGTGATTAAATGCAACTACACATTTCTGTGCCTGTGTATATGTATATGTGTGCTAGGAACTTCAATCCTGGATACTTTTTTGAAACATGGGATAGTTCAAATCTAGAAATCTAAATACTTAGTTTTGAATTTTTTTTTTAAAGTTGGTATCAATATCCAATTACGCAATAAATTAAAATAAATATTCTTCAATTCAGTTTATATTGTTTTTGCTCAAAACTTGGCATCAAAAATATTTTCAGATACTAATAGTCTCTTAATAAAACTTTGTATAGGGCAGGGTAGAAAACTATACGTTTCAAGTTCGATTACAGGAAAATCGATATTTTTATTCTGCAGAAAAACTTTGATACAAACTTTTGTCGAATCTGTTCCAGCAATAAAAAATTTAAGTTCCATTCCAATAAAGTTAGACCCAAAGTTAACTTTTTCAACTCGTGGGCAAAAATTAAATGATTAATTAATTAATTCCTTTGGCGATTGTATTCAACGAATTGAAATTTGGTATTGAAAAACTTTAGCTTTTTTGCATGAAATTTGAAACAAACTTGTTCAATTTCATATTAAAAAAAAAAAATAAATTTACTAACTTTTGACTCTATTCAAGGAATTGTGTTAAAAAGCTGAAAAAATTAATTCGTAGCTCATTTTAAATTAAAAAAAAATATTGCTCGAATTTACAAAAAAAAAGTTGAACATGAATTTTGATTATCAATAGCATTGATACCGGGCAAGCGAGGATCTTGACTTCGAAAAATTTTTCGTAAAATAATTGTTTGTATCACGTAATCCGGAAAGTTTAATTTTGGGTTGGGTCTGTTTTTGACAGGTTACCGGCCCTGTTACTGTAGTGTATCCACTTATGCGACCACTGTTTACAACCTATGTAATCGAAAGTGACTAACACTGAATGTAACGAGTTAGTGAGCGATGCATCATATTGCACGCGTATGTGTCACGCAATGCGCACAACCGCTTTAATAGTCATTCAATGTAAATCGATTGAAATTAAATCATAGCTTTAATGATAAGTGACCGATAAGGTTATTTGAACATCATATGTATGTACTTCTCATTTTTGTATGTAGTAGTAATATATCAGCTTATAAAAAAATGTATGTAAGCGAATTTGATTAACAATGGCAGTCATAAAATCAAAACCAGCTATGATTTTGAGGTAAATTATTGGTATTCTAAAATATTTTTGTTTTAAATTTTATAAAAAATTCGTAAAAAAAAGATTACAAGTTGATTTTATTTACGCTTTATTGCAACAGTTACGAATAGCAGCACTTTGACTCAACACTTGTGGGCAAAGTCAACATCAAAGAATCAAACGGTTGCGTTTCCGACTCCCACTATTGCAAAATAATGCAACTTAAAGGGTAGTAGGCATTGTCGACAGAATTATTCTGTTTAAAACTTTATCCAATTCTGTTGGTTAACAATATTTAAAAATGTTTTTATTTCGATTGTATCACTATCATTTGAATTCAAAATGCTTTCAGCTAATTAAAAACTTGAAAGTTTAGAAGAAAGTCGAATCAAATGTTTTTCTTACACCATGACAGTAATGAATCAAAAATATTGAGATTTACGAGAGGTTTATGAGTACTTCCAATGATATATTTGACAACCTTTTAAATTGCAAAGGAATTGTAAGGGCTCTATTTCACATCCAAATAGCTGGTCAACTAATTAGCAGAAAAATATTAGTTACATTAATGCACAATAATTTTTTTTTTTAATTTTAAATATTTTCACATCACTTATTTGTAGAGCATATTTAATGTTAGTGTGTTGATTTAAGTGAAATAATTAACAAAATCTTAAATCTTTTTCAAACGGTATTCAACTATTTGATTGGCTGAAAATGGTTGTCTTGAACCTAAATTTTTCAAAATTTGGCGCCTAATAGTTGGCCAAATGTTTTAACCTTTTGTATACCCTTGGTTTCAAAAGTGTATATTCGTCGATAAATGAAATAGCTAGCTAGCTTTTGAAATAAAAATTTATGAGAGAGTTGTCCTATTGCTATATGAATTGCGCTGCCTTCCCTGTAATCATGAACTTAAGTCTGTCATGGCCGCATTAAAAATGAACTTCATGCTTATTATAGTCTGATGGCATACTGCAAGTTGATAGATCAAGAATTGATCAGAATAAGAATTTTCAGATTCAGCTACCTAATATAAATATAAATTGCATTATGGTTAGAGCGAACATTTGCTCACAAATTTAATTATTAAAAGAAATTATATAACCGTAATGTTGTTGAAAGAAAAAAAAATTCTAACTTTATATAAACCACCCATATCAGAATAAACCAACACACGTGGAAGCAAACATACGCAAACAAATGAGGTGTCGTTCAAAATGATTTTAGTTTTCTTCCAGTCAGTTTTTACTGACTATCCAACCTTTGAAAAAGTTGCTTTCACATATAAACGCAAGGAAAATTTTTATAGGGTTATGGTTCCCAACTTTTACAAATTAGTCACTCTTAACATTGCAAGTGATCCTGCTTGATATTTTGTGATATGATCTAAAATAATTTTTGTATTTTATATTGGACAGCAGTTGTCATACAAACATATTGTTTTTTATCCCTTTGTAAGGTAATACTCTAATTTGTTAAACAAGTTAACTGTTAAAAGTTTTCTCATTTTTAGGTTTCTAGCTTCTTCTTATAACCTTAAATTCACCTATGCAGACCCATCTAACTCCACTACATCTGAATCATTAAGCTGAAAATTTGAATGAAAAAGATGCGCACTAAACTTTCTAATATTTACTGAGGAAAAATAACTTGAAAACAACTTTTTTTAGATATGCTGGCAACTCTACCGTGCCAGCATAAACATTTTCGCTTAAAGAAACGTTTGTACTTGAAAGTAAAACTGTGTGTGACTGCAGTATAAGATTTCTTGTGCCAATTTTCGATTTAGAAAGTTGAAACAAAAACAAAAAGGGAAATCATAAAACTCTCACGGAACACCATACATTCGAGTTAGAGTGTCCATCAATTACCAAACACAATTTTTCACTACTGCGCCTTATAAATCATAAGCAAAAAAGCATAAATTGAGTCTAATCTTGCCCAAGATTTTTTGAAATTTAGAAATTTAATCTTGCAATTGATTAAGTCACACTTACAAAGAGGAATTGATCAGATAATGTCTTATATTCCCAAGTGATTTGGTTAGTTGAATCCAATTCGTTTGGGTACAGAGTATTTTGCAAATTTTTATAAAGTTCAAATCAGGAACTGTACTTACAAATAACTTAATCTTTTTTATTTTTCACTAAAAAAAGTTAGAGCTGACTGATAAAAAATGTATCAAGATTTTCAAATCTTATCGACTCTTAAGTACAATTACTCAAATTTGATTTATTTTCATTTCGGTTGCATTGAACGCTTTTGCCTTGAAATTCACTTTTCGAAGGGCGATTGTACTTTTGTGTGCTGGACACCAAAACTTACAAAAGCTTTCGAAAAAAAATTAATCGATTTTTGTACCCATATTTCAGGTAAGCGAAAATGGAAAAAGTGCTTGTGTAGCGAAAGTGTCATCACTGCTCCCTATATAATTAAGGTGGCGTATGACCAACATTTAGATTTGATCTCAAGGTATGAACACGTCCTATATGAGTAGCATAGGAGGTAAGATTTAAATGGCTAGAACTTCTGTAGAAACAATGAGAAACTGATAATCAAAGCATTTTTTTAGAGATAAAACTTTTTTTAAAATATATAAAAATATATTGAAGAGACATAATAAATGTAAAAAGACACTATCATAAAAATCAATTTTTCGGCGAATTCATTCTTACAGATGAAATTTTGTAACAAATGAATTTGTGAACAGAGGGTAGCAAAGGCAACAAAAAAAAAAGAAACAAAAGATCTTCCCCAATGACAGACACCCTAATACATATGAAGCTGTTGTGTGAATTTCGAAACCCTTATGTTTGTCATTGTAGGATAAACAAGACCGTGAACATTATTAATAATTAAAAAAAACACTGCCATAGCGATTTGATAACATTTTCCGTAATTAACAGGAGTTAGATAACAATCACTTCAAAGCGGCTTGTATGTCAATGTCGCTATTTTTTTTTGTCTTCGTCTTTGTCAGTATTGTTAATATTTTCCTGTATCTTTTTCGCTGCTTAGTCTTATCGTTTTAGAACTTGACTTATTCAAATTAATACTTTGCACAATAGAATAAAATAGAAAAATCTTTTGGATATTTTCAAAGTGAAATAGGTAAACTTGCTAAGGATCAACTTTTACTTCAAGTTTTTACTTCACTAATTTTGTTTAACCTTAGACATGTAATCGTATGCTTTGATTTCTGTATTAAGCATCGATAGAAAAAGGATTCTTTTTATTGTTGAATGCATGCAAAGTGATTGATGTCAAAATTGTGAAAGATAAGCTTTGTAGGTCAAAGTATTTTGAAATATGTAACAATGTTATGTGACTGTAGACTTCAGTCACATCATTGGAAAAATCCGGCTCAGAGTTATCAGAGTATATCTTTTAAAAAAAGTATATCCTTAGGTTTTTTTTTGATGAACAATACATATTTTTAATCCAACCCTTATATGATTCCAATTAAAGGTTCGTTAGTTAATGCTGTTTCCACGAACTTTCACATGGAATTAGTTTTGGTTTAAGGCCTTTTTAATAATTCCGTAATAAAAATTTGCTTTTTCAACGATATAAACAACGAAATCATCATATTTTGACTTGTTAGGCATCTTGAATGTTATTTCGTCAGTATTAAAGTTTTTTTCCCTATAAAACAAGCACATATTAAAATTTATCGCCCCACAGTGCCACATAACTAACGTTCAAATTAAAAAAGTAAAAGAAACATAAACGTAATTTGTGTGTGTGTAAATTTGCCTTAAGTTGTGTTCATATATATTACGGAAGTCAGCAATAACCTGACAATCATAAATTTGTGCCCAACGCACTGGCTGTGAGCAGCCTTAGCATACCCCCACACTATTAAATATGCATGCATGTACTCGTGCATTAGGGTGGTTAAAAAATATAATTTTTTAGGATGTTTTTTTTTAGTTCGAATCAGGTTCCAAATTTTTTCAATCGTGCTTTTCATATAAATTTATATTTCCCTATATTTCGTAAATGTTATAAGCTTACGAGACCTTCAAAATTCAAATGTTAATTCCTCAAATCAGTTACATTTTTTGAATAAAAATTTGAATGGTAGCTGATTATTTCGCGGAATGCAAAGGGAAAATTGTGAAGTTTTAATTATATGATGTTTTCGGAAACACCAGAATCAATGAAAATGAGTGGTAGAAATGAGCGGTTTTAGCGGAAGTAAGATCGCAAAAATGATTAATATTAATTTTTTTTTAACATCCTAATGCACGTGCGTGTGTAATATGTAAGAGCAACAACAATTATTATATGACATGAATACGTCTTATGTTGTTGTTTTTGCTGTCGTAGCTAATTTTTTCATGTTGTTGTTATGTTTTACAACCACTAAATTTTCTATGTATGTAGAGCAGCTGCTCCTGTGTAAGTTGTTTTTATTGCCACGCTGATTTTGTACTATATTTTGCTTTCACTTTTGCTTTGCAATGATGTATGAATTGTTTTTGCTTTATTTTTAAGGAAAACAATTTATCTTTAAGATGTTCAAGAACTTATACACCTCATTTTTAGTTATTTAGGATCGTTCAGTATTCTAAATAAAAAATTAATATCCATGAAGTTTCCAAAATTTAAAAAGAAAAGTTTTTTTTTGTCTATGGCGCATCGCATTTTTTGTTTTAAATTCCTTTGTATGAATTCAGTACAACAGGTCGTATGAGTGATTAAAATGAATTTGTTTTTATTTTCTTTTATTGAAGCATGTGCTTAGTGGGGGCCAGTCTTATCATTTTCCAGTTATTATTCGCTACATATGATACTTGCGTTCTCAATGTTATCGATGCAATGTTCAGTATAATGAACAAAATGCAGTACAAATTAGAAATTTCCGTTGCGTGAAAAGTGTGGAACTTCGAGAAAAATTGTTTGCTTAAATTTTTTTGTAAAATTTTTGAGCAATATCAATTTTTTGTTAACAGTAAAGATTTCTACCTAATTTGAGGTAGTCCAGTTCCGAAGAGTTTATTTTGAAAATTTTAACAATGGAGAACCAACTACCCAGATATTGTAAGTAATGAAAATTCAATTCTTAATTTGATATGCCTTTTGCTAGAAGAATTACAGTAAAATTTTAGGTAACTAATTGTAAATGAAAGATTGACTAAGCTGATGTGGATGTAATGTGTTTTCAACAGATGAGGAAAATTGCCATACAAAACCAATTCAATTTATGCATGAGTCATTTTCTAGTTGCGTAAATTATCGTTTTGGTTGATAAGAATTGACCGCACATATTATGTGGTTTAAGTCCGTTGAAATTTTTTCTTTGCGGTTTTTGAAGTCTAAGGCTTATGCCATCAATGCTATGATTAGCTATGCCGTTAAGAAGAAAATTGGGCGCTGTAGCAACGCAATTCAGCAAGATATATGGAAAATCCGTCATATGCTGTTCCATATATAACAATAAAGCATTTGCAATTGTGTTTTATGTATCAAAATTTTTTCATGAGTGAATTTTGAATCATCCTTTACCATTTTCGAACTTTTCTCTTGATGATCTTCCAAACACAATGCCGCCAGCTTACTGCCCAGTCGGTACTGTCTACGGCGACGTATAATGTGGTGTTACGCGTATGATATTATTATTTGTTTGTTTTTCTTTTGTGTTTGTTTTATTGTTTCTGTTACTTGTTTGTTTAAGGGTTTTTTATTGCTTTTTTATTTGCTTTTTTCCCCTTCTGTTTTGTATTTGATTTTTCTTTATCTTGTACTTTTTCTTTCGTTCTTATCTATCGCTAAGGCTTATTTTCTTCTTTTTTAGGTTTTTTTTTTTTGGATTTTACCATAGTTTGATTTTTTTTTGTTTAGGTTTGTTTAGTTGTTATTTTTTATATTATTTTTGTTTTTATTTAACTCAAAATTTACAGTTTTAAAACTAAAATTTTTGCATTAATTCAAATTTTTAAGCAAGAGGCTTTAGATAATTGTATATTGTTTAAGCTTCCATTTTTTATTTATTTTCTATAACAAGATTTTACTGATAATTAACTTGAAAAAATTAGTTAAACTTTGCCGTCATTACTGCTTAGCTTTTTGCTGCGTGTTATTTATTGTGATAGAGAAAAATTTTCATTAATATTAAAAATAACTGCAACAAGAAAACACCGTAGCAAATACTTTAAAATTAATGCTAATTAAGCAGCCAATTAATGATTATATATATATATGTACGCTGTACTGAAATAGATGCCGTTGTATTTTATCTGCGCAATACTTTTATTGCTTGCGCCCCCGAATATGCAACCCAATTTTAATGAAAAAAGACATGTTATCATCCTACTCTGCGTGTCACAACTTTTGCAGCTTTGAAACTTTTTGCAAGAAAACTTTGCTTCAACTTTTTTTCTTCTTGTGCTACCGTGACATAATTGAAAGCAACATGGTTTGATATAGCATGTCAAAATAGATTTCTGTAAGAGTTTTTGATTTCAACGACGCGAAAAAGGATTTAAATTTAGAGGTTTTTTTCTATGAGAGAAAACAAAGTTGAAGTAGATATTGGGTGTTTTTTTTTTGAAAGTGTCGTACTTCCAAAATAGATTTAAAAAAACTTTCGTTAAGTCAGGCAATGTTACTATGACTTCATTATGATAATGTTGGCATCGCAACTTTTACAAATACAATAAATTAACTGAATCTATAAAAATGCTAAAATCGAACCAGGGGCTTAATACCTGCAGTTTATTTCTCTAAACGATAAATCAAGTCTATGTTAACAAGTCTGCGACTTTATATAATTTTATAATTGACAATGCTGTAGAAAATTATCTATCTGAAAGATATCAATTCATTTGAACAGTTGTTTTTGTATTCTATTTCAATTCAGAGCTTTGAAATTGTAAAAAACACCCTTTACAAACATAAATATACGGAAGCAAAGATTTTACAGGAAATTAAAAAGAGACTTTACTCAGAATTTTTTTTATGATTTGCATAAAAATATTTCATGCGGAAAATTTCGTTTATATGACAGTTGAGCTGATTTGAAAAATACATAAATTAATATATATTATGCTTAAATTTAGCAAAACTTGAGAAAATAGCAAGAACTTTTTACCAAAAAGTAAAAATTCGTTGAAAACAAGAGCACACTTTAAACAACATACATTGTAAATGAATGTTGCGTATACGTCATGTGGTTCATTATGTTATTTTGCAATAAATATCGAAACAAACACTTGGTATGAATTTTTTTGTGTTATGAACTTTAAAGTTGTTATTTTACCTGACAATTTTTCAAAAAAAAAATTCGCTTTTTGAGACAGAAATTGTTTTGTTTATTGAGAACACTCTTTATTACCAACATAAATTTTCCATTGAAATTCTCGATAAATAATACTAAACAATTTTCATTTTATGTAAATCAGTACATTGCACTTAATGCCTTAACCAATTTTCTGTATATTTACTTATTTTCCTTTTGTTTGTTCTATTCTAGGAAAACTTAAATATCAATGAAATTTTGTAATTTTTGCCACAAGTTCATCGAATTGGAAAAACTCAAAAGATGGAATGAATTAAGCATTATTTATTTTACTAAGCAATAACTTTTTATGTCAATATTTGCAACTAGCGAAGAAAAACTTGTGACACAATAAAGCGTTAAACCAATAGATCTATAATTTTCTGTTGAAATTAAAAAAAAGGCATTTCCGCAAAAATCTTTTTCCTTTTAAGTGTCGTTTGCTATAAATACAATTATATTTTGTTACAATGAAAACATTAAGGGAAAACTTTAGCTGCGAAAAATATATTTTTCATGTTGCAACGTGTATCAAACAAAGGTACAGCAGCAGAAGTAAACTTTGTACCTAAGACTTATGAAACATAAGAATTCTATTGAATTTTAAGCGAAATTTCATGGTAGAAATTGTAGCTAAATAGGAATTTTCTTTTTAATTTTGTGCTAACAAAAACGTCATGGGACAAAGATTTTAGTAGGTAGTTCTCCGAGAAATAAGGTGTCAACTCTAGACATAAACTTTTATAAAATAGTTTTTGGACGGCTTTAGTCGTTCATAACTTTGAGTTAAATAATTCACGTAAAAAGATTTCAGAGCTTCAGTTTCTAATGTAATACCATTGAAATCAAGCTAAGATTTTCAATTTCAATGGCTGCTGGTCAAGCTCTTTTCTTTTCAGGTGAATCTGCTATCAGCATTGCGGTGCGGCAACATCTGATATACAACAAGTTAAATGTACACAAACAATAAACTGTCCTATTATGCAAAATGTTAAATTTATGAGAAGTTATTGACCCTTCTGATGAATTGAAATTTATCACAGAAAACTTTCTTATTAATAAAATAAATCTCTTTGAACTTTTTTATAGCAGAAGATTTTCTTGTTTACTGCATGATATCGTATTCTAACAAGTAGATATAAATGCGGAAACACACTTCAATGCCAAGTTGCCAAGCTCAATGGAGGTGTGCTTTGCGACCAGCTATGCTTCAACACTTTAATTAAATACATTTATTAAGCACCATTGAAACAACATAGCATATCCCTATCCCGCCTCAATTCCTTTTAAGTCTTTCCTATTGACGTTCACCCTCTTTGCGGCCACATGATTTGCTAAGGATGCCAAAATGTTAATTATCATAATTAAATACTTGAAATTTGTCTGTACGCTATTGCTGCAACAAGATGGTTAAAGTATTTATGTTGTTGTGGTTAGTTTTTTTGACATTGTGTGCATGTAACGCTTACAATTTATGTTATGTTGTGCATTGATAAATGTCAAGTGATTTAGTGGTATGTAGCTGCAAAGTTGAAGTTCTAAACAATTTATTAAGTTTAAATGCTCAAAATATTTGTGGTCAACTTCAAACTGAAGAGATTTTGTTTAATGTAAATCTCTTTACAGAGAAGTTGTTATATATAAGAGGTCTTCAATGACGCAAAAGTACGTATGTTAAACTTCTAATTAGTTAGCGACACAGCATTGTGAAATTAATCTACTTATTAACTTCTTATGTCAAATTATGAAAAAGGAAAAAAAAATAATTCAATAATTTGAAATCAATCCAGCAGTACTTAAAACTAATTGTAATTGTTTCTCAGCAATTAATTCCCCCACTAAGATATAATGATCGCAATTTTCATTATTACAGAGAGCTACAGGTAAAATTAATTAGTTTTAAATGCCAGTGCTTAAACTCAGCAACACAAGACAGACACAACCACCAATGTAACTCAATATGGTGCGTCCTTAATAATTCCTGCAACCATGCTGCTGCTGCCATGCCATCATTACCAAATGATGAGTTGACAACCAATCTGCTAAAGGGCAACACGCGAAGCACAAAATAAATTCTTCTAACGCTACAAAAAAGAGGATTTAATATTAAATAAGCAACAAAACTGTAGCAACAAGGTAAATGCCAAAAATTAGGCAGCAACAAGTTTATAATTTAGCAACGTTTATTGATTATCCTACATTGCGTTCGCAAGTCATATTTTGCAGTTGGGTAAGTTTCAAGATAGTGGAATTGGTAGCACTGAATTTGTACACGAAAAGAATTTTATAGAAAAACTCAGTGCGCTCACAGACTTCCTGTATACTTTTATTGCATTTTTTTAGAAATTCCAGCTTAAGTAAATTTCTTGTCGTTTTTGTGATTTAGGTACAAAACCAAAATGGCAATTCGATTAATAAAAGTTTGATTTATTTCATTTAACAAGGCAACATGGTTCAAAAAGTAGTCCTGAATACAAGACGATGCAAATTATAAATTGAGTTTTCTTTTTTTATTGGTTTTGAGACTAAATTTCATTTTTGATTTTGTGCAACTTTCAACTTTAGAATTTTTGTCAAAGTTCTATGAAATCAGCAAGATATACACAATTTCTTCCAGTGTATCCATAATTATTATAATTTTCATGTAAGAATGAACATAATACTTATGAATAAAGAACAAGCTCAGTAGAATAAAAACTCTTCGTCGACAATACCTTCAGCCCCAAAGGTAGACAGTATTGACAGGATATGAAAGTTAAATATAACAGCACAACTCATTTGTGGCACTGTAACCACCACAGAGACATTCAATTTAAATAAAGGATAAAGCGATAACAATTTACGATAAAAGCTGATGAGAAATTTCAACTTAAAAGAATAGTTATTTTGATGTTAGAATGTCACAAAATTAAAGAGATTGAACAGAGTTAGCAAAGGACTGAGCAAAAAAGGATTTTGATATAACGAAGTTAACTTTTGTCAAATGGGATTTTTTTTTATTGCACATGATAAGTTTGATATTTGCACTAATTAACTGACGTACTATACAATTAGGTGCATACATTTTCATTAATTTTATTATTAATTCAGTAGCCGTTGAAAATTTACATTTTTTATTATGAATTTTGATTCATTTGCGTGTTTGTGTTGACATTTGTATTTGCATATACGAGTATCATAAGTCCTATGAAAAATTTCTTGGTATTGTAACGTTACTTTAATGTTTAAAATAATTTTTGGTTCAAAGTTACTACTTACATATTGAATAATATACAATGTTTGTACACGAACTTACCTAGAAGAAGGAGAATGAAAAAATTTATTAGTTTTAATATACTTGTAGTAGTATTTATAATTTTGTATATATGTATATGGGTCATTCCATCTATAATAGGCCTATCATTACCCTCATGTTTTCTAATTAGGCTGAAATTTTTTTCAGTGATCGGTCTATCATGTATAAGATATTAAAAAATTAGATTTAATTTTTTTAACCAGTATTATTGCTTAAAACAAAAGTTTCAAATCGTGTTAAAAAAAACTCCTAAGTAAAACAAAAAAATTCATTGATGAATATAAACAAACCACCACAATCCAAATTAGCTTTTATATTATTTTTAGGAAGTTGTGTACTAGTAGATGACGAAAAAACTGCAAATCTGAATAAATGAAAGCCTGAACGGTTTCTATGTGCTAAAAGATAAAAAAATGACCTTCCAAGAAAACATCACTTTCCCAAATACTCCATCATCCATTTCAGCTTTTTTAGGCTCAAAATGTTCAAAACATATAGGAGTACCATCTCTGAAAATTTTATCCATGTTTTTTTACCTTATTTCATTTTACAAACATTGAAACTCGCAAGTAAAACAAAAAAATTCATTGATGAATATAAAGAACCAACATAACTCAAACTAGTTTTTATATTATTTTTAAGTAGATGTGTACTAGTAGATGGCAAAAAAAATGCAAATCTGAATAAATTAAGGTCTTAACGGTTTCCATGTGGCAAAAGATAAAAAAATAGACTTTTTCAAAATACATCAATTTCCCAAATACTCCATCACCGATTTCAGCTTTTATAGGTTTAAAAATTTTAGACTATACAGGAGTATCATTTCTGAAAATTTTATCCATGTTTTTTCACGCTATTTGATTTTACAAGCATTTAAAGTTAAGATTTATGATTTGCAATGTAAATTGAAACATTGAGAATGAAAGCGAGAGAATAAAATTTGAATTGATTTCAGCCTTATCATCTCTGAAAATTTCATTTATTTTTGTTCACCTTATTTCATTTTACAAGCATCTAAAGTGAGTGTATATAGTGGAATATTTATGAAAGAAATATAACGGAATATTCAAATTTTCTCGCTCTCATTCTCAATGTTTCAATTTACATTGCAAATCATAAATCTTAACTTTAAATGCTTGTAAAATCAAATAGCGTGAAAAAACATGGATAAAATTTTCAGAAATGATACTTTTGTATAGTCTAAAATTTTTAAACCTATAAAAGCTGAAATCGGTGATGGAGTATTTGGGAAATTGATGTATTTTGAAAAAGTCTATTTTTTTATCTTTTGCCACATGGAAACCGTTAAGACCTTAATTTATTCAGATTTGCATTTTTTTTGCCATCTACTAGTACACATCTACTTAAAAATAATATAAAAACTAATTTGGTTTGTGGTGGTTTGTTTATATTCATCAATGAATTTTTTTGTTTTACTTACGAGTTTTTTTTAACACAATTTGAAACTTTTTTATAAAGCAATAATACTGGTCAAAAAAATTTTATCGATTTTTTTTATATCTTCTCATGATAGACCAATCACTGAAAAAAGTTTCAGCCTAATTAGAAAACATGAGGGTAATGATAGGCCCATTATAGATGGAATGACCCATATGTATTTGAATAAATACTTTCTATGCATATAAAAAACTAATTTGTAAGTTTTTTATTTAGTATTTACTCTTTTTAAGTTTATGTATTTTGACAACATTTTTTTTTCAAGTCATATTCTTCATCTGGCTGTAGTTTGGTAATTTCCTTAAAAGGAGCTTCAGTTTTTATGTGATAAGCTCGTAAACATTCTTAGAGTTCATGCAAAATTCTTAAAGAACATATTCATGTACAGAATCGAAACATTTAAATGTGCTGAAAATGATTAAATTACTACTTCACTAGCTTTAAAGCATAAGCTTTAAAAATATATTATCTCCAATAATTCGACATCATTTCCTGTGGCGTTTCGATATTTTTTTGGAATATTTCACCATCAAAATGATCAATATTTAATGTAAAAATTCTTTTTATAACCAAAAAAAAAAGTTTAGAATCAATTTAAAAATTGTTTCATGTTCAACTTGACTTCGCAATCTTCAAAAACACGCGTTAAGGCCCTAACTATATAACATACATCGCCTTAGATACATGGAAAAAATAAAGTTAAACAGCACAAAAAGTCGTTTTCACAATGGTTAGTAAGAACTAGTTCAAAAAAGCTTAGTAGCTTATGTTTTTCGAGACGCCAACAATGTATAGGGAAATTAGGGTATTATGGAACACACTTTCTCTAACTTCAATAACTTCCACAAACATCAAAGCTTTTGACAATTTTATTTAACATGGTGTGTATAGATTTGGAGGAAAACATTAATTTATGACTCATGCAGTTTCTTGAAACTTTATCTGCTAAAAAATCTAAGTGCTGCCAAAAAGCATAGGTTTTTGATATTTTTAAAAACTTTGAGCAATTTTGAGACACGGTCTCAGTTAAGTCAAAAACGAACTGTATCGTCAAATATTTACTGAATTGTTGAAATTTAAATAAGTTCAGCAATACTCAGTCAATAGTCTGTCGTATTTATAACTTAAATTTTATAAATTTAACTTTCTCAAAACATGGCCTTATATTTAAATTTTTCTGATTGCGTCAACTTTCTGATATATCCTTGATAAATAGTGAATATGGGCTCTTTTGAGATAAATAGTTAATTGATTTATGTTTATAACAGATAGCTATGAGATTTTCCCTTTAAGAAAAGAAAGTAACTTTTAAAGCTTTGAGTTATCATTCTACATGCAGGCTGTTAAAAGAAGAATTGATATTACCAGCGTCTTAATGTATTGTGAACGATAATGTTGAACGACGAATCATCTTGCGAAGTTAACGTTTCAATTCTGTTTCATGTATTTTTGATGTTTCCGCTCGCTAACTTAAAATTTATTTACGAAATACTTAGTTGTCAAATTTTCATATTTTATGTAAAATTTAACTATCCAACGAAGATTTTCTTGTGATTTGACACTTAAATTGCTTCAATTTTATTTACATAAAGCCATATTTGATGATTTCGTTGAAAACTCTAAGGACTCTGGTATAAAAAAAACATCGCAAGCATAATATGCTTTGACAGAGAATTGATTACATGCCTATATATGGAGTGTGATATATACACAAAAGCGACTAACGCGTGCGCGGCTTTCAATGCTCAAAATTCATCAACTTTCAACTTTTTAAACGAATTAGACGCTTATCATATTATTATAAAAATTGGTCTAAAAATAGGTCTAATAATAGATCTAACAATAGAACCACATGCAAAGAACAAGGCTTTCAGCAGAAAAATTTTCACCGATTCGGTTCTATCACCACAAGAATATTAACCGGTAATATAATTTAAAAATAAACTGAATAAATGAAAATAATGAATATAAACTGCGTGACACGTTCAAAATCCGCTTAAGCATAGCAACAAAAATGTCACATTTTAACGTTGCTGTTTACTAATCCATGATGCTGAGTTTAGGCAAATCAATGTAAAAACCATAAATCTCTGGATTTTGAGGAGCAGTTGCACAAATTTATGGAAATTTTGTGTCGTGCTTATTGTTGTGGTAGTGATGCACGAGCTTGTTTTGCACGCTACAAATACTCTGATTAATGTTGACATTTGCAATAGGGTGCGTGCGTGTGCACATGTTATAGTCTGCGTGTTATGGACGATCTATTTAAAGCACCAAATGTATTTACGTATGCAGCTCGCATGATTTGTTGCTAGTTTTTCTCTTGCTCTTACTGCTCTTGCTCAGCTTAAATAGTGGGCAATCATAAAATATAGTGATTGAAACTGCAACAGACAGTTTTAGTCGATGTGACCTTTATGCCATGACATACGTTGCCACGGAAAGTTACCGCAGCATTCAATTCACTACATATTGGTGAAACTGTTAGCGGTTGTTTCAACTACTGGTATAACTTAACTATTAAAATGGAAATAGTTTTAACAGTTTGTTATCAATTTTGAGAGTTTATTAAACTTTTAATCAGCTACTTTTGTTTTATCTAAAACGGATACGGATTTGAAGTTTGGTGTTTTAAGAATGCGTTCGAGAATTTTTTTTAACAACTACTAATGGTACATATTAATGTTATAAATTTATTGACTTTAAGTGTAAAAATTCAACCCATATTATTGCCTGATAAATCAAGAAAAATCAATACTTTAAGCAATTTAAAGCCTTCCATTTCCAAAAATTGAGACTTAAAAAAATTGTATTACATATATTTTATTTATCATACCCAACTTTATCTTTGGGAAACTATCCTTTCCATAAATTTAATTCAGATTGAATTTTTGTCCTGCCAATAGGTATCAAGGCAATAGCGTGAAACTGTAACTTCTGATATTTGGTCTCGAATATTTTGGTTAGTTACACTTCTGCATAAAGTAACCCAGCTTAATCAGCAACCTTCTAGCTAGAAGCAAAGCGTTTTTATACCCTACACCGTGGGTATATTGACTTTCTCATTCCGTTTGTAACGCATAGAAGGGGGCGTGCGAGGTATGGAAAAGTATATATGTACGTGATAAGCGTCACCACCTGAGTGAATATAGCTATGTATGTCTGTCTGTGTGTCCGCCTGTGCGCCTGCCAGTCTACCTGTGTGTCTGTCTGTCAGCCTGTGTGTCTGTCTGTCTGTCTGTCTGTTGAAATTATATAAAGTACTTTCAATACAGTGTAGGGTATGTAAATTTTGGTCTTTCCGAAGTTAACACCGTTACTAGTTTGTACTGAAACTTTGAATGCCCATAATTTTAAGCGCATTATGTTATAATTTAAATTCATTGAATTATTGCACACATTTTAACATATCACGATTTGTGTGGAAATTGCATTTGCAGTAAAATTATTCAATAAACCCAGTTGAAACTGTCCGAAAGCTGCATTGTTCATAGTTACCAAATATCAGCATTTCGATCATTTGCTTAATAAGCTTTTATCTTGATTTAATGCAACAATCTAAATAGCTAAAAATGATAATAACTGCAGTAGCTGAACTCAATTATAATAGTAATCGCAAAGTAAGCAGCACAACTTGGCATGGTAGGTTTACTGAAAATAAGTACAAAACAGCTGCTGATTAATTATTTTATTAATCAAGACTAAGGGAGAAATTGATTGGGAAATAAACAATATTTGCAAACTATTAAGATGAATTAATGATCTGATTTCAACTCTTCATTTTAAAAAATATATCTCTCTGCGGTATAATTCTACCTAAATATACATTTTAAGTCTCTGATACCTCGAGTAGCACAGTCGTCCATGATTTTAAAGTACAGAAAATAAAATATTTTTTAGCTTTGACACAAAAACAACAAATATAACAACAACTTAGGGTGTTAACAGAGCATTCTACTATAACTGCGGTTGATGCATTATGGTAACTATACAAATGCATTTGTGTGTGTATTTTTCTATAAAATTAAATTAGTTTTAATTAAAATATTGAAATGCACTCAACGTGAACACAAACCAACAGAAGAGGTTTAAACAAATGCAATTTTATACATTGAAAACAACTAATACTTAGACAGATTGTGTTAAACACAATTTGCATGGAGTCTGCATCACAATGAGGTCGCAGCTGGTGGTGGTGGTGATGGTGGTATACGTGTGTAAGTGGATTTTATTATGCGTGCATTAGTTGCGCTCTGATTATTTGCATGAATTTCGTGTTAAGGGTTGTGTGTGGAAATACGTGCGTAATGCTGAGTCAGTGTGTGTCTGTGTGTGTGGAACTATGTCTCCATATAAATATTTGACTGAGTTATGTAGCTTACACTGAAATTATAAAGATTTGACTTATTTTCAATTTCAAAAATTGCCATAATGCCATAAAGCTGCACTGAATAACAAAACGTTGAATACAAAACGATACACGGAAAAAATGCGCTGGTTATTTTGCGTTAAGTGAAGATTGCACTCTTCCAAATTTGCGGTAAAATTAATTTTTGAAAACTATAAATTTGAATGTCCAAGTAGTATGTAATATTTTTTTTTTAAATTTTCGAAATGTCACTGAAATTTCTTGACACTTGTTTGACTTTTCAATGAACTTAAAAAATAATATCAAGTATTTTTTTTTTTTTCAATTATTTTCTTCAGTTATAAGCAATAGAATTCTTAAGCGGAAATTGGTGGAAATTAATGAAAGCAACAAAATTGCTAACGTTAAGAATGTAATATTTGACAATTTTTGATATAATTTCTGTGTACATATCGCAAAAAAAATGATGAAAGTAGAAATTTTTAATCTCTAATAATTTTTCAAGTGAACTTTTCTGTTGCTATACATACATACATGAGCTCGCACTTTTACAATAAAAAGCAATCAGGCGCGTGGTAATATGAAGTGGCATTGAAGTTCACTCAAAAAGTTTCATTGAAAAATCGTGCCCTCGTGCATATATTACAACGTTTGGCCAAAAATTGGTGTTACAAAATAGGTTAAGTGACTTAAATGGCGTGATAACAGACAATACAGTCACGTCAAAAATATTCGAACACCAATCAATATAGGTAAGTGCAGCACTCGCTAATAAAATATTCTACGAGTTCAAGCACTCACTTGCATTCGTCACCGAATAGTTTTTTGCTTTTTCTGAAGTTCGTCGTAAATGTTTTGTTCTGCTTGAACAACGTTGACGACGAAATACAAATGAAATAAAGTCTGGTTCTGTTTTGTGCGAGTCTATTGATGACTCGTAGAATGATAATGGAACCATTGTACTCCACAGCGAGTACAATAATCTGTTGATTTAGCAAGCGCACTTGTGCAGACCTCTTGTACATAATACCTAAGAACGAAGACTAAGACTTAAGGGAAACACATTTTGTCCGTAAGGACATTACGCTATGTTGCTTCATTATTTGAAATATTATTAACGCGAAATCGCCTTAACCTTTCCAACTTACCCAAACAAATCAGTTTCACTCCCGGGAAAACTGATGCGTGGCGACAATGGTGAACGCCCCGCGCGCTTCAGCATATCATGCAATCCAGGTGGTGCGTTTATTGGACTCAGTATGGTTAATCTACGATTTGGCGGTGCCAATAGACCACCAGACAAAGTCAATTGCGTACGAATACCCGATGATGCAGAAGAGGTTTTCATTTCAATTGTCTCAGCAGACTTTGAAATTAATATCGATGATGACTGATGCAGTCCTAATTTAGAGGTTGAAATGGATGGTAAACCATCGACAGCATCGCCACTTTCCTCAATTTGTGTTGAGGCGCTTCGTATGCATTTATCTGGACGTATGCAACCAGCTATTCCTGTGGTTGCGCCCACACCCGCAGCAGCCTCAGAATGCGCGGAACTGGAGCGCACGAATTGGCGTACATGTTTTTGATGGGCAGTAAGAAAACCACCCGTACCAGAGCTAAGCGGATGACCTCTCTCCTCAGGCTGTTGGAGAAAACTTTGGAATTTCGTTTTCGAAGATGATGAAGTTGTCGACGATGTCTTCTGTATGAAGCTACTGCGTTGTTCACTGGTTACAATGGAAGTGCTCGATTGAGCCTTAAGCTGTTGCGCCAGTTGAGCAGCAGTGGTGAGTGTGTTGCTAGTGCTGGCAACAACAGTGCCGCTACCAACACCACCACTACTGCTGCCTAGCGAAGAGCCAAGGCTGCCTATCAACGGATGTTCGCTGATTATGGTACCCGATTGCAGGCTTTGACTGCGTGTACTCGATGATATTTGCGTACGTTGCGATGTCGAAGTTGTAGAGCTGGCATGCGTTCGTATGACTTGTTGTTGTTGTTGTTGCTGCTGCAGTTGTTCGAACTGTTGCAGCTGTTGTTGCAACTGCTGCTGTTGCAACTGTTGTTGCTGTAGTTGCGTTGACACTGTTGATTGTGTCACCGCTGCTGCTGCGCCAGAGGTGGTGGACGAAATGGAAAATGTTCGATTTGCCAGTCTACTGGCCATTTGACTCATGATCGCTTGGTGTGCTTGCTCAAAATTTGTGGTTTCTGTAGTGGTGCCAAAGCCAACAACACCTTTTGTACCTTCAACATTATCATCACCAGTGGGTGTTTCAAATTCAAGCATAGAACGATCTTCCTCAGCATCAACTTCGCTTGGTGTCGTTATGATATACTGTGGTGGAGCTGCAGGGTTACCATCGAATGACATGGTGATGCTGGGAAGCTGAAGCAGTCGGTGTGAACAGCGGAACTTTTTTGTGGTTAAAGGCGTTGCCTGTGCGTTCGTTTGTCGTAAATAAAGAAGCCAAAATAAAACAAAATTTATGCTATAGTTGCCAAGTGCCTTCCCAGCGGCATGCAAAGTTCCGAAGCATGAAGCGTTTTTTGTAGTCTGTTGCCTTTGATGTTCTCTTGGTTCTTTGAGTAGCCTGCCGTACAATTAGCTCACGTAACTAAATTTAAAAATGCAGCACGTGCAAAAGAGTTGTGCGGCTTCGCCTAAAAGTAGTCTACGAAAAAGAGAAAGAAGAACAATTTCTGTAAATATGCAATGTGTGTTTGTAGTAATACGTTTTCCATGCCCTTTGCTACGTTCGTACCTGATTGGTCTTTTTCATTTGAGTTGAATCTTACACTTTTGGTTGACATTAAGTAGGGTGATGCAATTTTTTTCTTTTTAGCTTTACAAATATTTTCAATTAAATATATCTTGGGCTTAATTCAAAAGTTCTTGACATAAAATAACCATTCACCTAAAAGACTTCTTTTGACACAAAGAAAGAAGAAATCGCAAATGGATTTTCTTGCGAACCCATGAGAAATATTAATGTCTTTGATTTATTTGATTCATCAAATCAAATCTTAAAGAAAATTGTACCAATTTTGTATTTACGTTCAAAAACGTACTTTATTCGCGCTATGTAAGTTTTTCTATATATAAATTGAGTATCATTTTGTACGTAAACTCGAAAAAATTTTTGAACTTGACTTTTCGTTTACTTAAAAAATTCATTATCAATGAAAAATTTTTTGTAAATTAGATATGAGAAATTATTTTTTACAAAACACATTTTGAAGGTTGCAGCAATGAAATTTAGTCTTAAAATAGCAATGCTCTGGCTGTAAAAAGTATGTAAACATTGCAGGTTTAAAATTTTTAAACGCCATAAAACTTTTCAATTCACTTTTCAACTGCAGCAGACAAAAAATACGCTGCATTCAAAAAATTAAAAGCAAAACTGCACACAACGAAAACTTCGTTGTTTCAATTAAGTTATAACCCATAAACGAAAACAGTAAAACTGCCATGGTGAAAAATAGCAATCACAACTGAAGAAACAAACGCTAAGAGCAATTGTTTGCATCACAAAAAAAAATTAGAAAAAAATGGTAAAAATAATGAAAAAAAAACGAAAATATTGGTTTAAGAGTTGAAATTTAAAAAAATTGATTTTATGCAGATCCACTTTCTATATCAAATGAAAAATTTTTTTTCGTTTTAAGAAACCAGAGACCATGAAGGATTCTTAACACATTCGTTACTTAACCAGTTTCTTCAAATTTGCGAACTTCGTTAAAAATTGTTCGCTTAGTGGCATTTAGATGGAAAAAGTTGAAACCGTTCTACGGTATTTTTTTTTGCTTATGATGCAATTATTTACCATATTCCCATATTTGCCAAAGGACACAAAATAATGAAATTTGATTCTTAAATGGAATTTGATTTGTGTATAGAATGTGATATATGAAAGTGTGAAGTGAAAAATTGCGAGTGTGCAGAAATGCATAGAATTTTTAATGGAATTTTCTTCACTTCATATGGCAAAAATAACAATTTGCAGTTTGAATTTATCTACGCAAGCCACATAAAAGTGGATAATTTGCATAAAAAGTTCGTAAACTATGGCAGCTGTTACTGCTCCCTGTTGCTAAAGTTGCTGTTTAAGTTTTACACTTAGAAGACTTTTTTCTACATTAATTTTCCAATTCATTTGCAATTCTGACGCTGAGTAGTTTAGAACTTTTCATAAGAGTTTTCACTTTGCAGTTTTTGTAGCCATTTTGGATGCACAACGATTGCAATTGGTTAATCTTGGGTAAGTGATTTTATATAGAAGCTTAAATAAAATGCAGTCAACATGATTTCATATGATAACTATCATCTTTTCTAATTATAGAACATTTCTACTGTTGCAAAAGTAATTTTTATTCAAAAGTAGGCAGTGCCAAGCTTCTGGAAGGACAAATTCGTTCCTACGGCTAAACAAAGGGACAGATTTCGATGAAATTTAGTATGGAGTTAGATTAAAACCTAGGAAAGGGTATTAAAAAGGATTTTTTTTTCATTTACTGGATGCGGTATAGAAATATTCTGATTCTTGAGGGTAGATATTTGTGGGCGGTGCATATTTAATTTCACCGCTAAGCTAATAAGCTGATTTAGAAGAAATTTTTTTCAACGATAGTTTAAACTATGAGAAAATTTTAAATTTGTTTTGAAAAATATGTTTTTGCAGCTAAACTAATAAAGCGATGATGAAATTCATTATAGAGATAGATTGAACCTTGAGAAAGGGATTGCTGTAGGAATATGCGACGGTAAAAATAACTCTGTTTTTATGCTGGTTTCTAAACCCGAAAAGTATTTTTTGTTATATTCCTGCACGTTTTATATGGAAAAGACGAATTTTTCTCATTTTTTTGTGGGAGAGTAAGGTCTTCTATGTACGAAGGTAATGATGGTATGAATCATTGAAAGAACACAATATGGTTATTTTATTAGCATTCTAAGGTTAGTTAAGATTTTCTGGCATTTGTGCTACTGAGGCAAGAGACCTCAGCGTCAGCTCCTTCGTCGGAAGGAGAAACGCCAATATACCACAATGAATGCAAAGATTTGTTATGGTAGAAAAAAGTTTTTGTTGGCATTCTACAAATGGCTTGCTAATATTTGAAACTTGTAAGAATTATATATAAATAAAAGAAAAGCATACAAAATCAATCTCAATAACTCAACTAAGTCATTTTTTGACAGATAGACTTTGTATACCTACGAAACTAAGAAGCAAAAGTTTCAAACATGCAAGCACATATATCAAAAGCACTTTAATATCGAAAATAACAAAAGAGAAAAATAACAATTTTAAGCGAGCAAATATAAAAGAAAATCTTTACTGCAGTGATTTGGCGGTGAAATAACGCTAACACTCAAGCAACACAATATTAAACTCGACTCGAGCTTTGCAATATTTTTTAACTTTTCAACATTTTTTGGATGATGCAATATCTTCAACGTTCTCACCAGTTGTGCGACATTTTCAAAACCAGCTAGTTTTTTCAAAACCTATGAGTTTTACACAACACTTTGACCTTTTCAACCTTTCTCTGCCATTTTAACATTTTTGCGACTTGTCAACATGTTTTAATGTTTTCAAAATTATCAATGTATTTCGAATTTTTTAAAAATTGTAAACTCTTTTCAATTTCTGCTTTTATTTTAATATCTTCCGCCTTTTTCAATATTTCTACATACACAACATTCAACGTCCTTTTCTAATTTTTTTCAACTACTTTTGACTTTTCAAAATTTTCAATACTAAGACATTTAATTCACACGTCATGCTGCTAGTCCTGATACTCCCACTTTTTCGTTTTTATGAAAAATAAAAAAAAAATGTGGTCAATTCAAATCTGATATATTACTCAATCATTTAACTTCTAGATTTCAAAATAAAGTATTTTTTTTAATTATTTTTCCCTTTTTGCAGCCATAGTGGAATTTCCCAGCATGATATAAATATTTGCGATTCATAGCATAGCAGGCCATCAATCAGAATTAACTTAGACATATATACAACTTTATGAAATACTATTTCCAAAAAACAATGCTAAAATCGAACAAAGTTTGTAATTTAATTTTCACTGTATTTCTAAAACAACTCAATGGATGAATTTAATCAAAACACAAGGCCAACACGAGGATGAGCGAATGGACACACAGCAGGATATAAAATGCTTACAGCAAGACTCACACTAACAGTTATTACAAAAACAAAAACAACAAAACCGACTACTACTCATTGGAATGGCTAACTTAATCTCAGCAAAAGCAACATAGCACTAAAAATGCTATAAAAACACGCGTCACGCCAATGAATTTTAATATTAAAAATAGCATGGATTTCCTTTGATCCTGTGTTGACAGTGTTTGGGTTGTTTTATTTTTATTTTTCCTTTACAGCCTTGCCTTTGTCAGTTGTGGCGTTGACTTCAATTGTGTAAAGACAAAAAAAAAATAAAGTAAACATTTTAAATATCTTTATTGTGGCATAAAAGTATAAGTGTGTTTTAGGGTATGCCGCAGTTGTGCCATTCGTATTTAAATTAAGCATTAAATTCTACAAAAAAATATACTAAATAAGAGAGAACTAGCGGAAAAGTGCGAACAGTGAGACACTTTGTTACAGAAAACTAAATAAATTTTTCTTTTAATTATAATGAAAACAGTTTTTGTGGAAAAATTAAGACCAACGCGATTCTAAGCTTAATTATAGAAAACCTCGCACTGGCTCATTATTTTCTGTCAATTTGAACCTTTATTGAGTCCCTGGAAGATGAAAGATTTTTATTAATTTATCGCCCAATTTTTTTACCATTTTTTAACTTTTTTTCAATTTTCTCAACCTTTTATTTTATAAATTTTCATCCAATTTATTACAATTGCTTTTGATTTTCGTCTTCTTCTTAATTTTTTTTTGTAAATTTTTTATCAATATCTGGCTATTTTTCTTTTGTTTCATTAATTTTTTGTTTATATTTTTGACTTTCTCTCTCTTATAATTATCCGTTTAGCTCTTGTTCTCTTACCTTTGGCTTTCTCTTAATTTCGTACCTGTTTTCTGTTCTTTTTACATTATCTCCCTTAAATTTTTTATAGTTCTTACTCATTACTCACTAAATCCTATTCTGGTAAATGTATTCATTAAATTATTCGCGGCACATTTATATTTGAATTTTAAGATTAGTATTTTTAATCCATATAATCCACCCTATTATATAATAAATTTGTCTGTTCTGGCTTGTATTCCCCTGCTATTGTTAAGTGTAAAGGTGCGTCTTGCTGGCGTGAACTCAGCATAATATTACGTTATTTTGTTTTCTGTTTTTATGATTATTTCGTTTTTATGAAAGCATTATTTGGTTTTATTTTGCATTGATTGAAAAATTCGTGTATAAAATTAGGCGTTTTTGATTAACAAATAAATTTAAGTCAAAAAAGTTAGGTATCGATCTGCCCTCAAACTAGTCAGTCAGTCAAATTTTTGCTATGGTGATGATGATAAATAAGGTACTTAAGTTAATTGACACTAAATATCACTGTCTTCGAGAAGCTTTTGTGCCAAAATAGAAAATTGGGCAGATTTGCCTACTTTTAGGCGCAGTTGAATACGAAGACAAAAAAAGAGTTCAATTGGTTATCGATACGAGCGGAATTTAGTTTTTTTTTTGTTTATTTTTGGTGATAAATTTTTTGAAAAGAAGTTCATTTTCCGAGCGAGTTTCATACTTTTATACTTTATTGCAACTTATGTTCGTGAAAAACTTGGGCCAGATCAGTAAAGATTGCCTCAGGTTGTTACTAAATTTTTTGGATTATTCCACCCATTATAGCACCGTTAAGCTTACTAAAATTAGTTTACTTTTGACTATCTGCCATAATAATTTTTTCATTTCAAATATCACTTAAGCTGAGCCCATTATACGCAATTTTCTATTTATTTTCTATATACTATTTATTTTCCGGTTGACTAAAAATGTATACAGCTACTAACTTTCGGCATCAATCAACATGTTAGTTAAAGCGTGGCATTCATATTTTTTTATATATATATAAACGCTTAGCACTCTGCAAAAATTTTATAGTATTACAAATGGTCAATAGATGAAAGTATCTCTCAATTTATTTTCTACTTCCCCTGTTTACATTTTCTATTTACATTTTATCTTAAAAGCTTTGCATAGCAACTTTGTTGCTAAATTTAGCTGAAATCACTTAGGAAATCGATAATCAACAGGTTTATATTTCGCTTAGAGATTTATTTGGAGTTTCTTGTGTGTCTTTTGTAGATTTTTATTCAGAAGAAATAAAGATAATGAATGAAAGGTTAAGTTGTTCTGAAGCTGTCACATCAAATTATTAAAGAATTGGGCTACTCATAAAAATACAAATTTTAAGTGCTGCGTAAATAAGTAGTTTTTTAGTAAATTTAACGTTATAGTGAAAACAATTATCAGGAACCTTCTTGACTAAACTTTGCTCACTTAATGCAAATGACTACAAAATGAAACAAATTTAAAATCCACTGAAAATCAGACTCCAAAAATATATTCAGAACGCAAAGCAATTACTTTATATGAAGTTATTTTTTATATTACAATATTTCATCAGTTACAAATGTTTTAATCCAGTTACTTTATTGTATTTTATTGCATTTAGTGCTTATATTTTTGTTGTTGTCTTTGTTGCCACTGTCATGTTAAGTTTTTTATTTTTCTCAAATGAGTTTTTGCGTTACACAAATTGTTAATGTAAACAATGTTGATTTTAATGGTATGCAAAATCAATAAAATCGAATCAAAAGAAAAAAATAATAAATAAAAACATAAAGACAGCCACCCCAAAAATTTTTTTAAATTTGGCATGAGTAAATACCGCAATAAAATGAGGATGCAAACAAAAAGCGAATGTAATGAGGTGAAAATAAGCAGCGCACGTAATATTACCACTCTTGCGAAAAAATTACTTGTGAGTTCAAGTTGAACGACTTGTATGGAAGGTTTGCTAGCATTGTAGGAACTCAAAATAAACTCTTTGAGAACGCTTTAAAATTGCACCTTCAGCAGAATATTACTTAAAAAAATGGAGACCAGAGCCTGAAAATTTAAATTTTTCGCTACGAAATGCAAAAAATTGCTTTTTTTGTCCATACAAATTATTTTATTTAAATTTTGTGCCGACTGTTTTTACTATGTAAAAATTTAGGATAAGTAGGATAGAAGAACCAATTTGTAGTAGATACTTTTTACAATTAAATACTTACAATAGAATAAACGTTATGAAATTAAAAGAAAAGAAATAAATTAAGCAAAGGATATTTTTGTTTTAAGGAAATATTCTTCATAGTGCAAAAGTTTTTGAATCTGAAGCGTTTTCGAAGAATTCAATTTCATATGGTTCTCTGTGGATTTCGACTGCATATAAAACCTTTTCTGGTTGTATCAATACATTTCAATGTTGCAACTTTTTTCCATCTGTATTCTGATTTCATCTGTGGATAAAATCATTCCACATCAAACGAAGAGAATAATTCATAAATAAATTTTGAAAGTCAATAAGCGCTCCGCGATCTCACTTAAGCTGCGTTTTGGCTCAATTTATTAAAACTTATGTATACACCAAAAAGGCCCACAATCCTCTATGAGGTGTCTGTCCCATAATGAATAAGAATTTATTGATTAATTTGTCTGTGTTGTTGATACACAGCATTCAAGTATTATATCGAACAGAAAGCTCAATTAAAATAATATTGACATCCACCGAAATGGTCGAAAGGTCGATGACGCATTTTCGATTGTTGCAAAAAATTGTTTTCACTATCTGATTTCTTCCGAAAAACATTTTTTTAGTTTCAAATAATTTGGAGTACTAAATTTTTTTAGTCATGAATGATAGGAAAACACCCTTTAGAAGAGTTGGGGGTCTCCCTTGTAGCAGCAGAGTTTTCGTGAGTACTCGTTCAGTTAAAATTAAAATATAAAAGTTTTTTTCCGTTATTTCCACTAGTTTTTGCTTGTTTCTCATACTTTTGGACATGAACTGTTTGTATGGAAGATGTCTTAGTGAGTGCTGTTCATGTGAAATTTTCGGTGCCAAGGAAAAGTTTAGCGAAACGAAAAATTCACTGGTTCACTTCTTTGAAATTTACGAAATGGTTGAGCATGTATTACAGTGATATATTTTTTTACCACTCTAATTCTTTGACATTTTTTAACCAGCATTTTAGGCTTGATACAGGAAGACACAGGCATTGAGATATTAAATTTTTGTTTAATTTGCGAACTCCATGTACACAAGCGTGTAGTTTATTTAAAAATAAAAATAATACTTATTAGGACCCAAGTGAATTTCTCCCTTTTTTTTTGTCAACTAAAAGTTTATGAAGGTGCACAAAATAAAAGTTTAATTTCCTTAAGGAGAATAAAATTACTTAAGTGCTTTTCAAAGCGAAAGAGGTTTTTTTTTTCATTTAGCAGAATATACAGAGGTCACATCTGTTTCTAAAATTGAGATGGGATGACTTGACACATATTTATATTGAAATCGTGCTTTCAAAAAGGGTTATACGGTAAATTACTTTAAAAGAAAAAAGTAATAAAGAAAACATAAGTACAATGCTATTTACGTTGTAAGAATATGACCTTTATGCCACAAAAAAAGTTTTTTGTTAGCGCACAAATGAAGCGCTGTAAGCAAAGGTGAACAAAAACGAAGATCAAAGAAATTATGTGAATATTAAAAAGTGCAATAGAAAATTATAAAATTTCCACTTCCCAAAAAATTGTCTTTACTCTAACTAATCAAAATCCATCCATCCACGTGTTCTTCATTATTTATGTCAAAATTTGTGAAATAAACTACCGAATAAGAAATTTTTAAACATTTTACTTAAGTGCACTTTCTGTTGGTTTTCTTTTAAAAATATTTTAAACTTAAGCTTTGTCAAGTTTTTCGTATCTTGGCTTTGTCATATAAAACCAGCAAATTTATATTTTTCTCATTACTCTAATGGTGCCAAGTGTTGCTGCATACGAAGTGTGACATCAAGAACAACAACAGCAATAAAATTTAAGAAAATGATAACCACCGCACAAAGTAAAAGTGGATTCTGCAAAAATAACCAGTCAACTACAAAAAAAAAAAAGAATTTCTAAAATTTTTCGCGAACATGACATTAAGTACTTTTGGCACTCAAAGCAACTTTTTTACAGTTGACATTTTAAGTTCATAGAAAGCAAAGCTGGGTATTTCCAAAAATTACTTCTAATTAAATAGATTTAAGTAAAATCTTAAAGAAAGGACGCATTTATTTAATTAAAAATTACCAACAGCAAACACGCTATTACAACAAAGGCTCAGAAACATAGCAGATATTGTAAACTGCGCTTATTTGCAGATACTTGATAGTACTAATAGCCCATATAACACAACTGATCACACCTAAGGACTTGAATCAATATGTATTGTCTACGTAATATATTTATATGTTCCTTAGTATTTCCTACAATTTTCTTTTAATTTAAATATTGCCCTTCAAAATGATTGATACGGGTACCACAATTCTATAATTCTGTAAGGAACGTAGGGCCTGAACAAAAGTAAGTAACAATACAAAAAAAATTATCTGTGTTACGCCTATATTTATGTTACTTTAAAGAAATTAAACCTATCGCCGTCTTCCGGGAAGGGTAGAAAACATTTTCCGAACCATCTAGTTAGTTTTAAAAACTAAACAATATCTCGGTGAAAGTTCACCTGTTTCCAAGGCTCACAGAACTAACGTAACAATTTCGTTTCAATGATGTCACACACACGTGGAATTGCACTGTCATCTTGTGATATATTTTAGCTTGTACACTTAAAAAGTTAAGACTTTAACAGGACTCAGCTATTTTGTAAATATACTTCGATTGAAATAATTCACAGATAAACACACAAGCCACGTGTACATCACTGTGAAGTATATATATATAACCCTCATTCGTTTAGAACTATGAAGCATTTAGTTAGAGAAATATTTGTAAGAGGATACTTTTGTTTACATGAAACAGAAACGAACCGATTAAGAAAATAAATACAAGCTAAATTTATGGGTCGAAAAAATTTCATTTAAAATAAAGAACACAGTTATAATTTTTCTGTGAAATGTGAATATCAAAAATATCAGATATCTGAAAATGCTCTTACAAGTCTCTCTTTTATGAACATTTGCTGTGTATTTTAAAGTTTTGAAAGTAAAGAAAAGCTTTTGTATTTTTAATATTATAAATTATTTAATCAATAATAATGTAAAATATAAAATGGTATTAAGGTATATCTAGTGTGAGTGTGTTATTTTGTGCATTTGTGTGTATGTGCATTGGTTAAGATATTAAATGAAATAAATAGTTGTTGTTTCCAATATTTCGACTAAGCAGCTTCGTGAAGATATCAAGCAGAATCGCCCAATAAAATTTTGTTCAAAATATGTGATTCTTTTATCTGATAATAACGAAGTTAAAAAAAGTATGGTTCATTAAGAATTCCAGAAAAAAATAATCTCCTGCTCAGAAGATTTCTTAATTCTGATTTCTAAAAGAGGATTATTGAAATTCTCATTGGTATGAGGACTGAGTAAGATAAACGTTTATATATCTGTTGCTTGTATTTACTCAGAAAATCACATTAGCCCATGAGATCGATGCTCAGAGCGTACATAAGAAAATTAAAGTGTTTGTTGGCACATAGTAAATTTATACGAGAAAAGTAAAATTTACAGCCGGAAAAATAAAGGATTAAGAAATTCTACGATTTGTGCAATTCACATAGATTTTCCTTGCCTACTTTTCGGAGTACTTTAATTAAATTTTATTTGCTGCTGCAGTTCACATAGTAAATATCAATAATAAAAGCGCAAAAAAGATTTTAGCATGCGCGAGAGTTGGTATAGGCAAAAAATGTATAAGTTACAGGTTGAAAAAAAATAAAATTTCAGAAAGACCACAAGTTGAGCCTGAAACTAATTATGAGTATATCATATGAGTATATCAAATATATAGCTAAGCAGACATGTAGTTTCATAAGCTAAGTACATCACTTGCACTTTTGACCATAGAGACATTTATTTGTTTCAATAATATTTTTCTCTATACAGTAAACCACTTCTAACACATTCAACTTTCAAGTTTTTGCATATGTTTTTCATTTGGTGAGCAGTTTTTGCCAAAAACAAATAGTTGATATATCAAAAAGTAATGAAGTAAGAGAAACTTTTCTCTTAAGCATTCTCTGAAGCATATCAATACCAATAACAATTAATATAAATATTGTGATGAATTGAATAATGCTCATTATTTTAGCTCATGCTATTTTCATTTTAAATACGTTAAAGAGATTATAAAATAATTGGAAAACACCTGAATAAATTAAGTTTGTCTAAGCTTACAAGTACATTGTTAAAAATTATACAACAGCTGAATCAATAGAATTAGTTGTTGTCAAAAACTAAAACTCATTGTAATATGTAGCAAGTGCCTAAAACTATGATAATAAAGAACAAAACTTTCATATGTAAATGATAACAAAACAAACAAACCTTGTGCTGTATTCAATGTACGTACTCTTATTTGCAAATGCGCATACCAAACTACGAGTAGATGTATGTACAATGTAAGTACTAGTTGTGAATAGTATCCCAATTGAAAAATAGTATGCAAACTGGTTAAATTATTTGCAATTATTAATTCAAATGAATAATTAACATGAAACCAACTTAGGTAGAAAACAAAAAGAGAGCCTTTCCAAAAATAAACGACACATGGCAATTATTTTGTGTTTGTGCCAAAAATCTTTTGATTTGGCCATTTTATACCCATTGACTGGAAAATTATATGTGTGTCATAACTTACAGCATCATTTGAGATATCATGCATAAAAAGAAATCTATTTTGTCAAACCATCAGCAGCGCTCTTAGCTCATTCATAGCTTCAAATCCTTAAATTGTTGTCACATTTAGTATTGAGCTAAGTAATGAGTATTGTCTAAAAAATATCAATTAAGTTACAATTTTTATTTATGTGAGACTCATTTTTTTTATTTATTAAGCCAAATTCTTTTGTTGGCCTCTTAAGCGCTCCAAATGAACGCTAAATAAAGGTCAGTCCTTTCAAACTTTATGCAGAAAGGTTAGAAATACCATAAAACAAAATTTTGTCTTTTATCCCTCAAAAAAAAAGTTTACAAGCTCTTTTATTATTAATTCAAAGCCTTACACAGCTAAATTGAAAATCTGTTGCTACGCACAGTGGTATGGCTTCAGTAAAAAATTCAAAACTAATTTTTCTCCTTGTAGTTTTATCTATTTTATGCAATTTTCCGATCTATCACCAATAAATATTATAAATAATTTGTTGCTATAATTTTCGATATTTAAATTCTTTAACAGTACTTGTATGCAACACATTATTTTTATACTTTACATTGCAAACTCGCATTGAAATTTAAGAGACTTTTTCCAGAATATTCATAAATTTGTTCAGCTTGCGCATATATGCGCAAATTTGTCTGATTGAAATTGAAGTTGTATGTTCACACCTGTAATTTTTTTACAGTCCGAGAACGAAGCTAGACGTAGGTAATTTTACAAGTAAATCTCCAAGACCTGTTTTTCAAAGAGTGACTCAAAAACATTTAAATAAAAAATGGTGTTAACAAAACTATTTTACATAAATACATCAGTGAGTTGCATGAAAAAGATCTTCAGTTTCCTACGCACAAGCTTTGACTGACTTTGGCTCATTTTTTGAAGACAGTATATAATTTTTTAGGAATTACTTTAACTAAAAACATTTCTCTATAAAACTGCATCATTAGATTTTTGAAAATTATTGATCGAAAAATTGCTTTTTATGTCAAAATACTAATGCACTACGTCACACTCGTATGTGTGCTGCGTTCGAAAGACGTTGTTTGCTTAGAACCAATAACGTGTGTTCGTTCACAGCGAATACCTGCTCTACTCGAAAAAATAGGGCAAAATGCTCAACAAGTGATTGCTGGGCTTATGTTTTCACTTGTAGCTGAACGAAAAAAGAGTGCTCTCAACGGTGATACCGTGGAGATTGCTAAGGTTCTATAATCAATCAGTCATTTTGCATACAAAAATTTAACGCAACAGCCGTTGGATGAAATTTTACCTTCCACTTTCTCACCTTTATTTAATTTATTCTCTGCTTATTACTACTCTTACGTCTAATTTTAGTAATTTAACTTTTACAGTTCGAAACCAAATATGCCGTAAATCATTTGTAAGGGACTCTATCGCTCGAAATGGAGCATGCAATGCAAATAATTTTTTAATTCCGCGCTGGGATGCTTACGTACATACCTATACGTGTTTCTTTTTCTCTATTTGCATTACAAACACAACAACTTGTTTACAGTCAACATTAGTACAGACGAGGGTAATTTTGTTTTCTCTGTTTGCACGTATAGTGATTTTAGACACAAAGTTGTTCGCTCTAATGTTTTTGAAATTTTCTGCATTTCTCATTGTGTTTATGTTGCTTATTTGGGGAAAAAAAATTAGCAAAAACAATTCTTCATTAAATTAAAAGCACATAATGAAAGCAACGCTTGCCTAAAAGTATGCGCACATTTTTTTTCTTTGCTTTGCCAAAAAATTCTCAAACTTTTCTTTGTGTTTATGTGAATAAATTTTACCAAAATATAATTATATTGAAAATAAACTTTTTTTGTTGTCGTTTTCTTTTATTTTATGTATTTTTGTTATTGTAGTTGTTCTTCCTTCGGAAGACAATATGTGTAATTTATTTATGCATTTAAGATGACACCGCACTCATTGCATAGTAATAATGTCTTATGTAAGCTGATACTTTAGTACAACATAATTTATATAAGAAAGCCAAACATTAAATTTTTGATTTTTCGTACATTGGAAAATGTTCTTAAATAAAGTTTCTAACAATATATGTAGCTAAAATTATACATAAGCTGCTGCAAATTTGATCATAAGGCGATTTTTCATGAGAAGTCTACCCTTTGCCTCAAGTATTTAAATTTACATTATTCTGACCAGAGTCATTGAGACTCTTTGGTCACAACTATGAGATACAGATCATTCAATTAATATTCAGCTAATTATAAGATTTTTTGTTTTTCATTTTTAACAAACTATAAACGCTTTACTTGAGCATAAATATTCTTATTCCTACATGCTACATACTACTAAAATTTCAAACAATTTCACGGAGCCCTGATTTCCAGTGTTCTTTGCTGCTCTGTTATAAATTTTTCTTTTCATTTGTTGTTTTTTAGACATGTGTTTTTTTGTTGCTCAGCTTAGGGGTATATTAACATAATATGTTACATGGTAAAGCACATAAAATAAAAGTAACAAAAATCTTTACCATGAAATTTGCCTCTATAATATTAAAATTATGTAACGAAATTGCAAAACATCGTAATTAACTTTGATTTGAAACTCAAACGTTTCTTCATCAGTGCAAGCATTAATACGGAAACTAAATTTTTTTGTAAGAAAGTCAAGATTTTAGATATTAGATTATTTAAAAATATAGTTCGACATGTTCTTTTATTTATTTCTTGAACAAAAGTTAAGGTTCAGAAAATTAAAGTTGATTGCTTTCAAAAATATTAAGTTGAAATGTAATCTAATAATTTAAGTTCAACCAAAACTATCCGCGCTCTTATACCTTACGATCAGAGTGTATTCACTATGTCATTCTGTTTTTAACGCATAGAAGGAGGCTTCGAGGACATAGAAAAATATATGTTCCATATTAATGATCAGCACCACTACCTCAGTTGATTTAGACTTGTCCATCAGTGTGTCTGTCTGTGAAAGTTACGGAAAACCACGGGCTACGCTTTTAAACAAGCTTTTTGAGATTGAGAATGGGTGATATCGGTCAACAGACACGCCTACCGCACACACAAATGAAACACTTAAAAAAGTTATCGAATTTCGGGCGTATAAATTAAAACACTAAATTGCTCTATTGAGAGGAATTGCTTTAGGTAATAGAACCAAAATTTCACAGGCAGTAGAAATGATTCTGAAAAGCTCTGCACAAGAGCTAGGCAAATTTTTGGTATAAAATCGCAAACTGAGAGAATTGATGAAGGTATTACAACTAAATTTCGAATGAAATGCTTCGGCCTACCATGGCTTAAGACTAGAAAATGTTATACTGAAAAAGTTATTTAATGTAGTGCAACAAAATTCTACACTTATACTAGGAGTGGTTCGGACAAGTTCTGAGCAAAAACCTAGACAGATTTTGACAAGACGGCGCAGGTCACCTTCCATGCAAGTAAACAATTTAAAACGTTATATTTCGAAGCTATAGAGCTAAATAGCATTACATATAAGAAACAATTCGAACGAACATGAGACAGAAAGTGGGCGTGTCATACACAAGCAAATGCTTCAACAAACTATACACAGAGCTATTTAAGTAAATGTTGTCAATTTGAAATTTTAATAAAAATTTAAGGCTTTCGCGCAATTTTGTTGATGCGGTGTAGGGTATTTAATTTATGTCAAGGCCAGAGATAACACGCTTACAAGTTAATATTCAAACGAGTTTTTGTAGTTGTTTTATAAATAAATCGCCATTGAAAACATTAACTATTTGTATCCCAACAATTTCATATGCTCATTTCTTATCGACAAGATACTGAAACTTTTAAGCACCACGTGCTTTAGTATCAAGCCGGCGGATAACTTTATATATAATTAAGTATTATATGGTAAAATAAATGCATAAAGACCGCTGTAAAACAATTCAGAAATATTCTTTTTTCATTTCAAGTTGTCATCACTGATACTACAAAAAAAAACATCTGTGTCTATATCGTTAATTACATTAATTTATTTGGAACAGCTGCATTTATTTGTCTTTGCCGATTTGTACTATTGACGAAAGTGCTTTAAAGAATTTTTTTGCAGTTTTTTCTATCGAAACCGTAAAGAATTCAAACATATATTGGTGGTATAAAACATTTAAAGAAGGGTGTGAAACGGTTTAAGGCCTGCCACGGCCTCGAGTTCAAATGCCTAACAAAACGTCAAAAATATTTAAGATAAAAATAAAAAAAGAGGGTGCTAGGTGATAATGGAAAGGTCAAATATACTTTTCGTTGTCATTTTCGGTAGCAGCGCATAAAAAAACATTGAATAGCACATCTATCTCAAAATTGCATGAAAATTGAAGTTCCAACCACTTTGTAGTAAAGAGGCATTAGGGGGTAATGAAGGGCTTGAACTTATTTGTTGTTATCAATTTTGGTTTTAGCATGACAAGAAACGTAGTAATGCACATCCATTTCAACTTTGTATGCAATGGTTGTGGTATGTGGTATGTGGTAGCGGGAAAACTGTCAACTGAAATTATTTGTTATGGTCATTCAGCTGCAGCTACCTCGAAATGTTGGAACAGTGGGGTCTACCTCTACCCTCTGTGCCACGAATTTTGTTTTGTACCAGATATGATCTCGTGTGATTGTCGGTGTATTTGCGCTATGGAGTTAATGTGTTGAAAAAGAATTTACTAAAAGTTATTCGGAAAAACGATAGAAAATAGAAATCACATTTCAATATATCTATTCTATAAAATATCACAAAATTTATTTTTATTTATGCACTCCATTGAACAAAAAGGAGATATTTTTGTGAACATAGTTTATTTTATTATGTACTAGCTGACCCGGCGGATTTCGTACCCCCAAACAGTCAATGAATGTCGTGTTAACTTTTAGTGTAACTATCTTTTATATCAAGTCCCATTCACCCCTTTTTCTAAACCAAATTTTGTAAAAAATATAGAGCCATAGACCCTAAGAAGCATTCTAAAAACATTATAAAATCTTCGTGAAATCTCTATTTAAAAAATATTTTTGTATAAGGGCCACCCTAAATATGGGTCCTAAATAAAAGTTTTATAACTTAACCTATACCTTTTGATGCAAAACACATATGGTGTAAAGTCCATGTAAATCGATAAAGTAGCCTTTCTGAAAATGCTAATTTAAAGTAATTTTTGTATGAGGATCACCCTAAATATGCACCCTCAATTAAAGTTTTACAGCTTCTAACTGAGGCGGAGAAAAACCCTAAAAATTAAAAATTATGAAAACTTTCAGGTTCAGCCGTTCTTGAGTTATAAATGTTGTAACTAACACTTTTTTTGACTTTGTTTTATGCATAGAGATATGATTTCGCAACACCCTGTATTGTATTACTTTCGCGAACAGTGTTTACTCAATAAGATTGAAAGTGATATGCCAACTTTATATGAAAGTTATGAGTGCGGTAATGCTTATCTCTAATTACGGTAGTGTCCATAGAATGAGCAAATTTAAAATTGGAAGCTTAGTTGTAAAAAAAATTAATACAAATAGAGCTTTAGTGAATACATTAAGAAATTTACATTTGATTTGTCAAACTATAAAATTTAATTTATTAAGCTTTTCCGTACTTTCTCAACACACCCACTCAATTTCTTAGTTACGCTCAGTTTTTATTAAAACGTATGTTCATATCTAAGTTTCATTCCCAAAATGTGAAAATTTCAGAACACTGTCATAATTATCAATAAATTTCAGGAAAACGTCTCTTCAATTTCAAGTCGCAGCTAAAAAAATATGCACGAATTTTTTTGTAAAATTTTCTAGTGATGTAGAAAAAAATATTATTTTTTTTGCTTCCGAGTGCATTTAATTAAAATCAAAAATTTCCCATGCTACACTTTGTTCATTCACAATTGTTACCTATGAACTTTGTAAATGACAAGCTAACGTATCCATGCTGTGAAAACAACTTCATAGCTTTGAAAAGTTGAAATGTTCATTTTCGGGTTTCATGATTTTCTCTCATTTTTTTTTTTGTTTCATTTCCAACAATTGCATTAGTCTTTGAGTGAAAATTTTTTAACTTCTAGTGAGCACGCAATATTTGTACTACATTGCAATTCCGAGTGTTCGATTTAGTTATGTTTATTTTCGACAAACCCACATAACTATGTCACTTCATATCGTGTTTACTTTTAGTTTTCCAATAAGAAAGCAAAAATTCGCCACTGCACGTTTGTACAAAAGCTTGTGAGTGTTCACAAAAAACTGACATTAGTAACGAGAGCTAAGCTAATAAAAAGTAGTGACAAGCAGACAACAAAAAAATGACATGCAACTCTGCATGTTTGATGCACGTTTCCGTTTCCTATTTTTTACTCCTTTTTTCTCGTCTATGTGTGTAGGTGTCTTGTCAGTTTGAAGTGGATTTTCGTGACATTGATGCACTGCAAGCTAATGTTGCTCAATGAAAAACTCAATAGCGTGAATTATGCTAAAGCTTTAATGGCATTTACTTGTGTTTGATAAAGGGATTATTATATATAAAAAAATTTTGTCTCTTAAAAAGTTTATATTCTTGCACTTTAAGTATTTTTAAATAGCAAAGACATCAACTTTGGTAATATTCTAGAGAGTGCCACCGTTAAAGTGACGATTTTCGAATCTTTGATAAAGAAGAAGCTCCTAATTTCTGCATATAACTTTAAATGGTATCGAGAAAAATGCAAATAAACCATCAGTTGATAAAATTTTTGATGAACATATAACTGCTTCAAATTAAATATTTTAAAAAAGTTAAAAATTAAAGTTAATTTTGAAGATGTACTAATTCTTACCTAAGTTCAACCTGAGTCATGTTTTTTCTGGCGAAACATATGGCAATTTGCCTATTATTATAAAAACTTTCTCAGACAAAGTGTTTTATTTAGGAAAAAATTTTTGTTCCGAGAACTAAGGACTTTGCAGATTGTAACAAATTAAAGCATTAAAGAAATGCAGCGATTTTTGAGCTATGGACAGAAGTACATTCATGAAAAATGAACTATATGAAGCTTTTTTCAAAAAATTTTGATATTATGGAAGGAATTTATCAATTCCATATCCAATTTTGTCCATCCCTAATTTTGTAAAAACTTTGTGACGCAATTGTTTGGCAATATCTTTTAAAATACTTAAGAGTTTGAGCGTAGCCTATGGGAGTCATTTGGGATAATTTATGTTTTTCTACATATATTAAGGATATACTGCAGGAAGCAAATTAAAATTGAGGAATATTTATATGAAGTAATTTATTCGTCTATTCTAAACAAAATGTTGTGTAAAATTAACGTCAAAGTCGAATAATTTTACAAAAAAAAAATTCAAATTTCTGACTTTCTCAATGAAATTGCTATTAACATATTAAGAGAGGTGCGTTTCACAAAAAAAAACATTCAAAAATTTATTGAAAAATGGCTGAGCAACCTATTGGTGTTACTGTGCAAGATCATTGAATTAAATTATTGGGACTTTTGCGGAGAAAAAAGCTTGTCAAACTCGGGTTTGTGTTGTGCTCTATGAGCTTTAAGATTTCAACAGCGTGATATCACTTTAGTTTAATCTTCTCACACGAATTATGATAGTTACTTTATACAAAACTCTATTTGTATAACCTTATGAGAGTAGGTTTTAGCAAATGGAAGGTGTAACGCCAATTTTTTTTTGAACAACGTTTATCTGTATCACCAAAAGTATTCTGTTAATTTTACTTGAATAAATTTCTTATCATAGCGTTGGAAATTTTTTGCTTATGTGGGATGTGTCACGCCCAATTTTTTTTTAAGTTATTGCCAATGTCACCATACCTACTTATATTGGTACAATTTAGTTAAGTAAATTTCTGTGCGCAGCATTTCAAAGTTTATGCTTGCATGTATTGCGTGTAAGGTGCCACTCCTATCTGTCAAATCCTGCCCAAAGTCACCAAAACTTTCCTCTTCAAATTTGGTGAAATTATAATAAGAATATTCAAATTACTTATATATATTTCTGTTGTCAAACTCTATTAAAATATTTTTCGAGAGCTTCCCTGTGTCATTTCATGTGTCTGTACAATTATTGGTGAAATATTCATTCGCTCAATTAGCTTTTTAAAGACGAAAACATCTCCAAAATTGTTCCTGCAATTCGGCAGTTGCATCCCTAAAATTCTTTCTGTGCATAGTCTTTCTGTATATAGTAGCATAGCCATAGATTATTTTCAGTCATATAGTCAATTTAAGTCTTATCAAAACTAAGTAAAATCCAAAACCGGTTATATTACGTTTTAAACTTTTATCTGTGTTGATGAAAATTTACAAAAATGCCATTGCTTACATATAACATAAGAAGTATGCTTTAAGAAGTGCTATAAAAGTAAGCTAATATAATTAGCTTTTGTAGTAACAAAGTTATAAAGATAACATGAATTGAGTTAAAATTTTACAACAGGTACATACTCATAATCCAATTGAGCAATGATTTAAGGTAGCTATAATTTTATGTCAAATTTTGATAAGATTTAGTTGGATTACAAAACCGACTTTCAAGGTCGATAGATTTATCTGGTTATTAATTTTGCGTAATAGACATAGCAGAGTGAAACATAAATTTATATGCTGTAAAATATGACTTTCTGTAACGGTAGCATTGACTTCACGTTATATCGGCCAAGCCGTTTGCTTCGCCACATTTTAACCGAAAGTATAGCTCCCTGAAGGAAAAAGATATATTTGAGGCATGGCTTTTTTAAATATGAAATCTCAAAATAATATGAAGTTTAATGAAAATTTCGTTTTGTAGCTCAGCCAGACAGTTTCTATGAACGACAAAGTTTTTTCATGAAAATATTCAACCATATACTAATCAATACTATGAGCATATGATATTTAATTCCTTTAATTTTTCCGAACCGCAAGGTATATATAGCGCCTTATAGTGTAATTATTAACGTATGATATGAGTTTCAGCCTTTTTAATTCGTTGAATCTCTGAACGTTATCAATTACATTGTGTAAAAGTTAAAAAAAAGAGTTATGGTAAATTTGCGTACAATTTTAAAAGTTCTATTTTTATTTAAAAAACGGTTCGTTAGAAAAATGCAGAAAACTATAAAGTGAGCATATTTGGTCGAATAAGTACTTTTCTACCCATCGCTATTTTGCTGATAACAAATAATATCACAATATCATCTTCCAACAAAACAACTGTTTTGAGTACATTAGATAAAAGCTTCATTGACTGCGTTTATAATTGAAAAGCATTTTTTTTTTGAAGAATCAAAGTGTAATATTAATAAAATAAAAGCGCCAAAAATTAACTGACATTCAATTTTATAATTAATATTTTCGCATGAATGAAAATCGCTTTTAATTTATGTTCATTTTTATAATTAAGTTTTTTCAATTGTCTTCTTATCTCAATTTATTTTTTTTTTTTTAAATATATGATATAAATATTTTTACACGGAGAAAAGTGGAGATCAGCTGGATGTGATTGTTACTTTTGATTTACTGAGGATTACGAATAAACTTGTAAGTTTTTCAAGTTCATGGTTTATCTTAAAATAATAAGATTATGATTTGCTATGTTAAATATAAAACTGTTGGAGCAGATCATAATTTAATATACTTTTTTGCTGAGCTTCTGTTCTGTACTTTTAGTGCAAAAACACAAAAAAATTAGAAGCGCAAAGTGCACTAAAGGAAAAAAGTCAAAAACTTCCATCTTATGCGCATAGCAAATCTTAGCTTTTAGCGCCTAGCATGTCAGCAGCCTTAGCCTCAACTGCAAGCATGGTAGCACCTCAAAAATAAGTTGCAAACATGCCATCCTGTATGAGCATATATGTTGTCCTTAAAACATTGCATGTTTGGAAATTATTCTTCGTGTATCATGACTTTGAACTTGTGCTTATCCACATACTAAGTATAAGCATTTTATAATACAAGCGTAGTAAGAACTTCACAAGAAAACCTTAACGATTTCAAGTTTTTTCCGTGAATGTAGGAAAAGTTTATGTAAAACCTGTGATTTTAGCAAGCAAATTATTTTAAGTGCAGTATATTACTGTGTGCAGCGGCTACCACATGAAGTGCCATTTTCAGAAAAGCGAATGCATTAATTTAAAAAAAATTTAAAAAGTCCGATTTATTTTTACTCAACCTCGATGTGCAACGTCAATGAGAACGAGCGTTGCGTTCGATGTTAAATTTTATGATTTCTTTTGTCAGCATTAATTGCAATTGTTATTGTATCATGATGTTTTTTCATCACTGCGGTTGTTTGCTTTGTAATGTATATTTTTTCTGAATTACAAATCGGTGGAGAGTCAAAGTTGGCAACACTGGTATTTACCATTTAAATGGCTATTATTTAAATTGAGCATTGGTGTTGAAAAAATTACAGCGCAATTTGATATTGCTTACAAAGTAAAAATATGAAAGAGTTTTATACAATTTTATCATTTGTACAATTTTATTTTTATTTTTAATTAAATATCACATCATTTGGGTAAAAAAAAATTTACAATAAAACTATTTCAGGCATCGCATACTTTCAAGCCATTGCCCAGACACGCAGCATAACCCATTATGTGCGGTATTGTGCTTTGCTCGTAAACGCCATTAAAAAGATCGGCCCATGGACCCGAAGCAAATACGCCAACATCTTCACCGCCATGTGTCTCTGAATTCATAGGCGCTGTAGCCGGAAATACATCGTTGAATGATCCGTCCTGCACGTCTAGTGGATTGAGACGCACATGATCGTCGATATCGTAAAATTGCGAAAAGCTTGGTCCATTGGCATAGCTCAAAGTCAGATAGGGTAAATCATCCTCAGCGCCTTGGGAGCCTAACCCAAATATGTCATTGCCACGACGCTAAAATTGTGAGAGATCATAATGGAAATGTAAGTAATTGAAGTAAGCAAAATAATTGATGTGTGTGTGTGTGCGCTTTAATCATTGATGGCCTTAGATAGAGTATCAAATTTTTGTTTGTGCATCTCTGCAAGATGGAACTTTTAAAAGATTTGATGTTGTGATATAAGCCAGAGATGACCAAAGAGAGAGAGAAAATCAAATTGCGTGGAGTTCAAAAGCTTTGGGCAAATGAGAAACAAGCAAATGAGTTCCATTTTTGTTAAGAAGATAAAAGCAACAGCTCAAAGCTTAGCCGCGGGCACATGAGCTGATTATCACTAGTATATACGAAGCATATGCATGTCGTTATAGATTTTACCTTTGATACTTTGAGCAATCAATGTTTCGATACTTTAATTTATCAGTGAGCTATAACTCAAACCAGTGATACTTTTATACATTAGAGGCACTTTGATTGATCGATATTTTTAAGTATCTACCAATGCGTTAAGTTTTTCGCTACTGTGCTCACCGATGCTTTGATATTTTCAAATTTTACTATTATTTTTTCGATACATCAAACTTTCGATATATTTTGATAGAAAAATAAAAATAGGAAACAAAGTGATGTATGTTGGTTACTCCCGCCCCTCTATCATGATATCTTTTACTTACAGCATATCCAGCTATCGACATAGTATGCGAATGATCTGCACTGACCACAATGAGCGTATCTTCTATACTGGTCATTTCACGTGCCACCTCTACCGCTCTACTAAGCTCTGCTGTCTCATCTAAGGCCAAGCGTGCCTTCGTGTGATGATGTGCCATATCTATGCGACCAGCCTCAACAAAAAGGAAATATCCTTCAGAGTTATCACGTAGCAATTCAATTGCTTTAGCGGTCATTTCTGCTAAGGTAGGTTGTTCTTCTACTTGTGCCGCGACAGCTTCCATATTAAATAACAAATGATCATTGTTAAAAAGCGCTAAAAGACGTGATGTATTTGAGACATCAACTTTATGAAGTTGCTGACGTGTCTGCACATAAGCATTTCCTTCCTGCTGCTGCACAAACTCCTCTATCAAGTTGCGTCCATCGGTGCGCTTACCACCACCATATAAGCCACCGTCAATAAATTGCGCCTTACCTCCGCCCATGATAACTTTTAAACGCTTGCCCACATCACCCTGCATCAGCTGAATTGCAATGTCATCGACACCCGAATTACTGTCCCCACATGCTTTACGCACCGCCTTATCATTTTCCCAATCGCGATCACCCACATGCGCATAAACGCCTGCAGGTGAGGCGTGTGTAACGCGTGTTGTAGTCACTAGGCCAGCAGATTTGCCAGCATCCAGAGCCCATTTTGCAATCGACGGCACATGATTGTTTTCATTTCGCGTTGCATTACAATCACCATGAAGTACATGTCCATTAACGCCAATGGTGCCATACATGGCTTTAACACCGCAAAGATATGCTGTTGCAGTGCATGCTGAATCGGGTACCAATCGATCGATTGAGTAGGTTTTGGCAAGGCCAACGCCAGGGAACTTCTCAAAAGACAATTGTTCTTCCTCGCCGCCCAGATAAATACGCGTGGCAACCTGTGTTATCAATGACATACCATCACCTATGAAGAAAATGACATTTTTCGCAACGCCACGCTGTGGTTCCTCGACTTCCTTCACTTTTTCAGCAACATGCGCTTTTCCCGTCTCCAGCCAATAACTATTTGTGTCCACCGCTTGGTTTACTTTTCGTCCAGCACCCATATCGGTTGGCATATTCGGATGCATAAAACTTTCGTGACAATCTTCATCTTCGCTTTCTGCAGTACATGGTAAATTTTTATTCTCAATAACGGGTAGGGCAACGTTAAAAGCTATTTGCGCTATGAGGAGCAACAAAGAAAAGTTGGTCGAAAGTTGCGCCATCTTGATTGTACTACTGCTGTTTAGAGTTCGATCAACGGCTTTTATATGTGGAGTTCCTCATACGAAAGCAATTGAAACTCAGTTGAGGACAATGGCTGGTAAAGGAGAGAGAGAGGGGGAGTGCGCGAAACGCTCGTAAGCAATTTTCGTGCACGTTTGCGCGATAAGATAAACAATTAAATATTGCTTTCTTTCATAGCAGTTCTGTCTACACTTTGGTTCACGGTTGCCAGATCGGTGTACTTATCACCAATTGGGCTACTTCTCACAACAAAGCATGCTCTTTTGTTTGAAATGTTTTTTCTCATAATGAAATAACTCTCTTCAGAAATAACAAAAAAAAAATCAATTGAAAGAGAGCTAGTTCTGTGAACTTCGAGGACAAATACAAACAGTACAAATGAGAAGACAAAAAACCAACAATAACAACACAGAATTCGAGAAGTAGCAACGAAAAATCAAACTATAATTTTAGATTAATCCTAAAAAAGATATCAAGCTTTTGAAAATAAAAAAAAAATTAGTATCAAATAACCTTCGTTATTTTAAATATGTTGTTTTAAAATTAATTATTAAAATGGGTTAAGTATATTTTGCGCCAAAGCGTTACAAACCTTTTTCATAAAACCAATTTTATATAAACCAAGTCAAAAATTAGCTTAAGTCAATTTCTAGGTTTTCAGGTAGAACTAAGTTCAATTTGATATTGACATGTTGTAAACAAATGATGTGAAATGTTTTACTGAATTCTATAATTTCTCCATTACCTATTTAGTGTCGCTTATTCTTGCATTTTGAAGACAACTATTTTGAAAGTTTTTTCCATTCTTTGTATGCATATTTTCTCATAATTTTACATATGATCAAAATCTGAAGCAAAATTGTGAATGAATAGAAGTTTACAGTTCAAGACAATCTAAAGAGTATTCCAAAGTCGAGGCAAGCAGTTTTGAAAAAAACCTGGTCTAAGATATTTGTTGATTAATATAGTTATTCAATCTTAATCAAGATTTTCTTTCGAAATACTCTTTATTTTATTAAACATATAACTACTCGAAAGTTGACATTTAACATTTTGGGCGAATTCGCAGTGCAAAATTTGCACAGAAAATTTCGATTTTTCTGGCAACTCAATTTTGCGTACGTACTTTGATTACCGTCTATGCGGTGTAGCAAACGTTTGGGTTTTCATCCTCGCGCGATTAAAACGCGCGCTAACACGTGAACGCTGTACGAGTTATTTTTTGTTTTGTCACTATCGTCATCATCATCAGTTAAATTTGGCATTTCGTTCGGAACCCCCGTCTTTTGAGTGTTTGTACTTATTTGCTTTGTTTTGTTGTTGTTGTTGCTACTATTTGTATTTTGTTTGTTGTTATTTTTAACCATTCACTACTAAACGTTTCATTCTGAGCTATAAATTTCGTTGGAAATTTCTTTTTTTAAGCAAAATCATGTTGTTTTTTTCGCTTTGGTTTTTTGGGACTTTTTTATAGCTTTGAGTGCTCTTTAAATAATTCACTAGAAATATTTGTCTAACAAAGCTATAGCTATGTGTGTGAACTATTTTACTTTTGTTCCGTTGTACTTGCTATTGATCGTAGCGCACATGGCTTTTTTTTGTTCCCAATCGTGATATACACGTGATGTTGTTTTTCGTACAAACTGTACCGCTTTGAAGTGGCCAGACCATTTTAAATTGAAATATTGGCATGTCGAATTTTATACAGAAATGCAGAGTACTTGAAAATTCGTAAATGATTTCGATTACGATTTTGAAAATAACCTTTTTATCATCAATATAAAGCCACTTTAGAAAACTCTTTGGTCAATCGTTTAAAAAAGTTGTAACTATTCTGACATTTCTCTAGCATCTTATCTGATGGTATGACCTGACCATTACAGCAAATTTTTCATAATATTGTTAAGAAAGAAGTTCGGAAGATCATGTGGATGCACTTAATCGTCAATATTCATCTCAAACGGGAGTAAAAAAAGACGCACGATTTACAAGTACAAACAATCGGAAGGAGACAAAAAACAACTTCGTTATAGGGAAACTTCGAATTGCAGAATAATGAGAAACATTTTTTATTCAAATTTTTATTGCTTATTGAAACCATCAGTGATTTTTGTTTTGTGGAATTCCACGCTACTGAACAACATTCTTTTTAATCTCTTGACCCATTTTAACTTCACTTATTATTTGAACAATTTTGATCGAGCGATAAGTAATTACTTTCAACATTTTTCACGCCACAATGCATAATAATAATCTGAGCATTGGTGAGAACATTTTGGTTACTGATGACTTTCATCATAAGAAAAATATTCGCTATACAGAATGTTTTTGTATGGAAATCAAAGGTGGCTCAAAGTATAATGAAAACGCAGTGTACATGAAACAAGTTCGTAGTAAAGAAAAACTCGTTGTAGAGAAGTTTTTAGTATGAAAATTCGGTTATAAGTTGTTCGGTGTGTATTGTGTATCCTTTTTTATGTTGTTTTGATGATGTTCCCTGAAACGTATTCTACGGCAAGGTTGCACAGCTCGAAATTCTTTGAGCTCGTTCAACAACAACAAAATATCCAGCTCTTCTTGAGCTCGTTGTTTGATCGAAATTATTTCACTTCGCTACCACCGCATGCTTTTTGTTAGTGTAAATTGGTCACTTACTCAATTTAATAATTACGGTTCGCTATCGACTTTTGCTTTTTGTTTATGTAATTTTTGTCTTCCAGGCATCAGTTCACTCAGCTTTTTCCGTTATTCGAAGTAAACATTTTCGGTTTGTAGCCACTGTATGCTTTTTGTTTGTATAATTTTAGTTTTCAAGTCACGGGCTCCATCACCTCTTGCTTTTTGCTTTTGATTTCCTTTGTGTGTATGGAATGAGCTTCTTTATTTTTTGCAATACGTTTTTAAGTTTTTTACCCAAACTGTTTTTGTTGTAACCAGCTCCCCAGGCAGACTTTTGTGTACATCTCTGTTCTACGATAACGCCTTTTGAGGTGAGAATTCTGCTAGAACCTTAACGATAAGAGCTTAGAGGAAGCATTCTTGGCAATATTGCTGGGCATATGCGTATGCCCAAAATTCCAAGCAGCAAGTGCTTATGAAAGAGCGAGAAAAATATTCCACGAGACAATCATCAATGATGTGTCTTGGGTTTTTTGTCAATATACAGAATTTAGATTTGGCATGTATTTATTGTTTGATGGAGAATATAATTTTGGACACATGTTGAAAAATATTTACTAAAAAAAGGAAGGCACATATATGCCGATGTTTTGCACTTTAAAGCTAATAAGCTTATAAATTATAACAAATATCCTTATTCAAGTACACTTCAAAATTTTGAGCACTACAAGAAGATGGTGCAACCTTATGCGATATCAGACTGCTCAACAACCACCCATGAAAGATGACAAAATCAAAGTTCCTAATACCAAGAAAACCCGCTTAATGGTTTTAATTAAAATTTAGAAATTAATTTTCATTCAAATTCAATTTAATCCACAATATTTTTGCACCAAAACTCGCCAAAAGTGTCATCGCACTGGTCACTCCTTACCATAAAGCACTTGCGACTATTTTTAGTTTTGGCATTAAGTTCAGACACGTTTCAAAACAGCGCTGATAAGATTGTAATCTACAACAAAAGACCATTTACAACAACAGTATCACCAATACCAACTTAAGCATTTGTATGTACATGAGAATCCATTAAAATCAAACAATGAAGAACTTCGCTCGTTAATACGAAAATCAATTTCGAACAACACCTGAGTGAAGATTTTTCAATAAAAAGCCAATGCCACCGACGTAGAGACGGTAGTTGTTTGCGGTTTGTTGATAGTTACAATACCAAAATAAAAACGAGCTTTTTTTTGTTCAAACTTCCAACAAAAACATCGAAACAATGAAGTTCAGTCAATTGATTTTGACAATTTGTTTGACCACAATATGGGGTGCATTGGAAGTGCGAACTCAAGGTAAGGTACATACAGAGAATTTTAAGATAATAATGCAGTTTTCAGTGCTTTATGCGTTTCTTATATTAAAAGTGTTTTAATTTTCCGCCTTTTCCTTTCATTTTTTTACTAATCATACTCAGCACATCCATACCTAAAACTCTCGAAAAATTGGAAACCCAAGAGATTCAGTGAATTGGATAGCGCATATTGGAATTTAGAGGCCCAAAAGTACTTGGGGGAAAAAGTAGCACAACTAGCGCAGCCAAATCGCAACAAGGCCAAAAATGTAATACTCTTGCTTGGGGATGGAATGTCGCTACACACGGTGGCTGCAACACGCTCTTACCTGGGTGATGCTTCGCAACAGGTCTACTTTGAAAAGTTTCCATATGTTGGACTCTCAAAGACATTTTGCATTGACAAGCAAGTACCTGATTCGGCGAGCACTGCGACAGCTTACCTTTCGGGTGTCAAGGCAAATTATGGTACAATTGGTGTCAATGCAGCAGTGCCACGTTATGACTGTGAAATGGGACAAAATCCTAAATACCATACGGAAAGTATCGCTAAGTGGGCACAAGATGCTGGCAAATGGGCGGGTCTAGTGACTACAGCACGTGTAACACACGCCTCACCAGCCGGTGTATATGCACATGTCGCCAATCGAGAATGGGAAAATGATCATAAGATATTGAAAGATGATTGCAGTCCAGTAGATAACGTAGATATAGCACGTCAATTAGTGGAATGGCCTGTTGGCAAAGGACTACGTGTAATTATGGGTGGTGGAAGACGTAATTTCATAAATGAGACTGTAGAAGATGAAGAAGGAAAACCAGGCAAACGAGAGGATGGACGTAATTTAATTGAAGATTGGTTGGAAGATAAATTGCAAATTGATGCAAATGCTCGTTATGTTGGGAATAAGCGTGATCTCTTGAAGACTAATCTGAAGAAGACAGATTATCTGTTGGGTTTGTTTAGCTCCTCACATTGTCCTTATCATGGCGATTTGGAACGTGATGATTTAACTGAGGATGTTCCATCCCTGAGTGAAATGACACGTGCTGCCATTGAGCTGCTCAGTCGTAGTTCAGAAGGATACTTTTTGTTTGTCGAAGGTGCTAAAATCGATATGGCACATCATGATAATCGTGCAAGAAGATCACTGGAAGAAACAGCAGAGTTTGCGCGTGCCGTTGAGGTGGCACGCAGTATGACTTCTGAGGAGGATACACTAATTGTGGCGACCGCAGATCATTCGCATACGATGACAATCAATGGTTATCCGGTAAGTTATATGAGGTGGTAAATGTGGAGGGGGTGGGGTAATTAAAAAGTTGATTATCATAAATTCGTTGATATCATATTTAGGTTATGTATATAAGCTATGACCACAAGATTACCATGTAGGAATATTATTTTTTTATTGAAGCAGTAACGTCTCTAAAGAGGTTGCTACGCCACATTATTTAAAAAAAAAAATTTAGATTTTTTAAAACTCAAATGCTGGTAGTCCACATATTTTTATTAAATTAAGGAAGAGGTCTTATTTAAATCTATTTAGGATTGCTTCCTGAGATTTTTTTTGGAATACTTAGAAAAATGAATCCCTAGCTCTCAATCAATTAATTATTTAGTTGGCTATTAATACTTTTCTCCTTATGTGAAAATGACCGTTAAAAGGAACAACATTCTGTTGCAGAAACAAATGAATAATCTCTTTGGGTTCAATCGATACTTTAAGATTCTAAGATTTTTTAAGTATTTCTTTTCCAGTGTTTTATACTAGGAAAAAACAAAAAATAAACCTTCTTAAACATTTAAAAAAAATAATTTTTGTGACATAGATTCTCACCAGCAACACTTAACATTTTACAGCTACGCAACGATGACATTCTTGGCTTAAGCAGAGGCAATGCCGGTGATGGTCTGCCCTACAACATACTCTCTTACGCAAATGGACCTGGCTATGAGAAAACATTTGGCAAAAAAGGACGCAAAGATCTGACTGACGCAGATTTTACTAATCCCAAACGTAAATACATGGCTACAGTGCCATTGAGTTCTGAAACACATGGCGCGGATGATGTAGGCGTTTTTGCTTCAGGACCATTTGCGCACTACTTTGGTGGTAACTATTTACAATCAAGTCTTCCCGTGCTAATGGCAAAAGCAGCTGATATTGGGCCCTATCGCGAAGTACGAAGAAGTTAGTCACATCAGAGCGACACTCGTACTCGCACTGTGGGAATGAAAACAGAAGCGCTTGTTAGAAGATTAATAATTCAATTTTGTATTTTTTGATTGGTTCGTTTGACAATCAAAAAAAATGCAAAAAAAACAAAGCAAAAATATTGTGATAAGAACATTGAATATTGCGTTCAATTTGTAAATTCAATTAAGAACTTTGCCACCTAAATGTAGGCAATGAAATAAAGTTTATTTGTTAATATTTTTTCATTGCAGCTGCTGCTTTTCTTATTCTCTCCCATTTTAAATGTTTCGAAATGTGACAACACAGAATTTTATTAAGCACTTCAGGTTAGAATACGGGTCAGAATGACACAAATCAACGAAAAACTTTTCACAACCCTCTTTAGATGTAAGCGCTGCAAAAACTAACTTGTCAAATATTAAGTTGTTTCCTTCTGCTATTCTCTCTTAACTAAATTAAGACATTCCAACAATTTTAAAAGAGTGATAAAAGACGCAGGGGCTAAAAGTTTTCTAACGTTATAAGCAGCGCTAGCGGAAAATAGACAACAAACCCAAGGGAAAAAAAATGAAACCCTTCAAAAGTTAGCGAACAATTACATGCAAATAAAAAACTTAGGGCAAGAAGAAGGAACGTAAAAATATAACTTTAATAAAACTCAATGTAACCCAAAGTGAAAACAGAATGGTAACTCAAAGATTAAGAAAAAAAAATGCTCTAATCTGATACAGAATACTATTTTCCATCAGTGTTGAGCCAACGTAAGAAATGAGTTGCAGATATGAGATCATTATGTCTACTCATTTCTGGTGGAGTATACTATTTCAGTGATTACCGATTCATTCAGTTCCAGCTGTCTTTTCTGTCTGCCAGTTTGCCAATAGTCCAGTCACATAGGGGTGCAACTTCGGAATGAGAGATAATAAGCTGTAAATTTGCCTTCATATTTTTTAAGTTGGCTCAAAAGTCTCATAGAATATCGTGTATGCTAGCCAAAATATTCAAGTTTAATGGTCGCTAAGACAGGATTTTAGTATATATCTTGACTTTTTTGCTCTGAGTGACATTTGAAAGTATTAGAAAAGTCCTAGAGCATAAAATTCTCTTCAAATTTGATGCTGAGTAAAATATCAAAACATAGAGCTGTACGAACCGGGAATCAATTCAGTTTTTCCCTAAAATTAGTGAACTTGGCTATATAAAATGGAAGATCACTATGGCACATTTCATTGAAAAATGTTCCAGATTCTATTACCGACTTTAAAAATGAAGTGAACTTAATTAAGAGCACAAATGTATATAATATAATGGTCTCAAAACTATTCTCTTGAAACGAAATTCCTTTGCTGTTTCGATTTTTCTCTTCTATTTAGACCCAATATTTTTTGCCTCGAACTTATTAATTAGTTTAATATACCTCAGACTCTTAGAAAAGTTTGAAAATGTTTCATAAATAACAAAGCCAAAATAAATTTCAAAAAAATTTCTATAAAACCCAGAAGAGCAAATAATTTAATAACGCGAGCATTGTCTCAATTGCTGCTGCCTCCACCATCATTATGAATCTGATTTCTCCAATATCCTTTTGAATATGTGCTCATGTTTCGTGGCAGCGTCTAAGACGTTGAATCGAATTCAGCGGAAAAACTCTAAGATTCTGCAACAGTGGCACTGCTGAGATTGTAGCTGTCATTAGCAAGACATTGGGGTTGCTTGGTCGCTAAGTCGTTTGTTTGGTTGGTTGCTTGGTTGGCTGCCTTGTAACCAAGCAACGCGCGCTTACAATTCTCTCACAAATAAATGCTTGCGTTGGTGGCTTTGTTGGTTATCAATTTAAATTGCATTAGATTTTTTTCTTCCTTCTTTCATTATACATTTTTCATTTTATTTGCAAGAAAATTCTGCTTCATTTCTTATCGTTGGCATTATATTTTTTTATTTTCCATTAAATTGCTTCGCAGCATTGTAGCAGGGTCCACTTTTCATGAGTCGAATGTGTGTGTTTCGCTTATAACACAAGTTTTATGCTCTTTTAGGGATTCAACAATTTAAGGATATAAATCAAGAGATTTTAAAAATGTGTTTTTTTTCTCTTATGTGTAATGGCAGCAATAAAAAAGGCCAACTTTGTTTTGAAACTTTTTATTTTTTTAGCAATTTTAATTTAGATTCAACTTATAAGAGAAGGTTAAAATAAATAATTTATTTTAAAACGAAATAAAATATTTTTTAAATAATCTCGCTGACAATATACTAGCGCTTTAATCAATGTTACAAGAATTTTCGTCAATTTGAACAAACTCAATGTTTCATACAAAACATGTAATGTCTATGTATGTTTTATTCTGAACAAAAGTCTTTATATGCAAAAGTCGGATCCAACAACAATTTTTGGATAAATGAATTAAACTCGTCCATATTCATAAATTGTGCCGCCTGTATAATTTTTTTGATTAGAAAAGGTCAAATATTTTATACTTAAATTTCGGTTCAATAGAAGTCGCTTTTTTGCATACAGAAGGGGACTGTTTCTTTTTTTGTTTATTTAATGTATTGATCACTTTAACAATGAGTTGCATTTTCTGATATTTACAACCGATGTTATAGTTAAAAAGATATCAAATTTATTGATAACAATAAATTCACAGTTTTGTTTCATAAATTGTTTTGGCTATAGCCATTCAGGTATCTAAGCTCATCAAAATACGTCCCATTAAAACAATGATAGTAAATGAAAAGTTGACCTTCATAAGATCTTTCGAAAGATAATAGATGTGGACATCCAAAATAATAATATGAGCCAGATGTATCATACAGATATGTGTCAGCATCGATTATATTAAAAATGGACCGAAAATTAGCAATTTTGGGGCTTTTGCGCTTTCTTCATGATCGCTCAAAAATATTTTAACTACACTGTGATGTTTAAAATAACATATTAACATACGATTTCAAAACCCAGCCTATTGAAAAAAAACTTTCGATACGCCTTAATAACGGTGTTGATGTTCTTTATTGTCATGCTTCCTTAATAGGTAGACAAAACTTTTAGAACTTTACAGGAATAATCATTCCTACGGGATGTAATTTTTTTGCTATTATTTAATTTTAAAAAAAATTTATATGTATCGAAAAAATTCAAAAACGTTAGCAGAAAGTATCGAATCATATCGAAAAATTTGAAAATTTGTATGGAAGTCCAAATATATCTAAGAACAGTAGGAAAATTATTGAAATTTATGAGTATTGAAACACAATGAAAGAGTGAATAACACTAAGCAATTTAAAATATTACAGACTAATTCTATGCGGAAATGCTTATGATCTGTGTGATCATTGTTATCATTGTTATTTGAACAGAACAACTTTTTGAGTGTAGCTCAGTTCTTAGAATTAACCTCTATAAAAATTACACTTTTTATTATAAAACGCAGCTCGTAAATAGTTTTTTGTTCTGGTTAACCTGCTATATGTTCAGCTGACTTAGGCGTCATTATTAAGTAAATATTCTTTATAAATTGCTTGACAAATAGTAAATAGTGTATAACAGACAAATGAAAAATAAATGTAATAAATATCTCTTTTGTTCAGGATTTATATACAGTGAGTTCAAGGTAAAAGTATCAAGTAGCAACAATTACAAATTTTACATAAAGCATAATTTTGCTTTTGTATCACTTGGCATTGTGCTACGCAAAATGTTGCTTATCATAACTAACATTCAATAAATATTAATTAGTTGAAAAGCATTAAAAAATTGGATTTAGAAAAAGTCGCAAAATTCTGGAAAGTAACGAAAGCCATTAAAGTATAAATGTATCGAAAACATAATTTCTTTTGTATATTTCTCTCATGTGAGCACATGCACCACAGTTTTAACGTCAAAAGCAAAACTGAGCCTCGTTTCAAAAAAAATTATAGCAAAACACAAAACAAAACCTAAGTAAATTTTTTTTTTTCACCGAATCCATTTAATATTAAATAAAACAGCTGAGTAAAGCAAAACAGTAGGGAAATCCTGAAAGTTCTAACGAGTGGGAAAAACCAAAACAAAACAAAAACAAAATAAAAAAATACTAAATTGCTGCACTTATGTTTTTCTTGGTGTCAACAAATGAGCGGCTGACACGAGAACTTAAGTATTACCAGCACAAGTGTGCGATGTGTCTACTGCCAACAAGAGCTTTAGTTGCATTTGTTTTCGTAGTTGTTGGTGTTTTTATTTTTGCGTCATCTCTGTTTGAAGTGTTGTTACCCAGTAAGCATTTTGATTCTTTCAAATGTATGGCGATGAATTTATAACTCTTCTAGAAGACTTTTACGTGATCAAACGTACAATTAGCGAACCTCTTAGTTTTTTTCTTAAGATAAGTAACAAAAAAACAAACTCTTCTAAAAGATTTTATGATCCCATACTCCAGGCTATAAAGTCATAACTCTATCTGAAGAGCCACAAATCCTGGACAGCTTTCTCTAAGCAAACCATTGCCTGGCATCGGAATAAGAGCTCACGCGATCGAAACCAACGTCTTGATAATTAAAATATGACTCTTCAACGTTTAAAAATATTTGCTGGGTAAAGTGAAGTGTGACTGCTTTGCGCGTGTGTTTTTAAGTGTTATATATTGGTATGTAGTTTGTATGTATTTTTACACTGTAAGACAAACCAAAGGTTGAATACACTGTTTCCGAGTATCTTAACAAAATCAAGATAAATCAGGCTCACTTAATCTTACCACTCAGGACCTTAGTTCAAAAAAATAAAATTTTGAGTTCAGATTGAAGCAGAGTTAGAAATATTTATTTCAAACAGAGCAAATAGGATCTTAGCACAATTCAAGGTCAGCAGTTATACAGTTTTTGGGATACTGAGGCAGGAAATTTAATATGACGTCAACAATAGAGTCAAAGTGTATAAAGATATATTATAAGGTTACGCTTCTCCAGACACTTCTTAGTAATTCAAATAGATAAATATATGATCCAGCACATTCCCTCCACATACTAAAGAAGCGTTGATACGTTTGACCACGTTTGATACGGGACCATCTCAACTTATCGTAGAACTGAAAATTGAAATAATAATCACGTGAAATGTGCAAGTATTGCAACGTGCACGAAGAAACATTTTTGTGGAGGCATTTTCCTACAATTGACGATGAAGAACAAAAAAAGAATCCATTGATGTCGGAAAGTATTCTTTAGAAAAACTTAGATGTACATTGTTTGGATTGTTTCCTTTGTCTTCATTACAGTGTTAACATACTGCACTTAATCATTGGCGCTAACATATGAGTACACAAATACAAGCAGAATACTGGGCGCTATGTAAAAAGAATATCATGGTTGCCATATTAGCAACAGAGAAATTACAACTACAGTAACAAGAACAACAATTATTACTAATGTTCTTTCACGCTTGGTAGGATTAGTGTAAGAATTCAAGCATTAAATTAAATAACAAGTAATTCACCATATGGTGATTAGTGTGTACAAATGTGATTGCTATATATATTCTCTTTTTAATACCTAAATATACGCTGTTCTTAAAATAACAAATATTAAGTGAAATATTATATAGTAAATTGAAAAAAATAAAATAAAATAAAATAAAATAAAATAAAATAAAATAAAATGAAATAAAATAAAATAAAATAAAATAACATAAAATAAAATAAAATGAAATAAAATAAAATAAAATAAAATAAAATAAAATAAAATAAAATAAAATAAAATAAAATAAAATAAAATAAAAAAAAATAAAATAAAATAAAATAAAATAAAATAAAATAAAATAAAATAAAATAAAATTAAATAAAATAAAATAAAATAAAATAAAATAAAATAAAATAAAATAAATAAAATAAAATTATATAAAATAAAATAAAATAAAATATATTAAATAAAATTATATAAAATTAAATAAAATATAATTAAATAAAATATAATAAAATAAAATAAAATAAAATAAAATAAAATAAAATAAAATAAAATAAAATAAAATAAAATAAAATAAAATAAAATAAAATAAAATAAAATAAAATAAAATAAAATAAAATAAAATAAAATAAAATAAAATAAAATCAAATAAAATAAAATAAAATAAAATAAAATAAAATAAAATAAAATAAAATAAAATAAAATAAAATAAAATAAAATAAAATAAAATAAAATAAAATAAAATAAAATAAAATAAAATAAAATAAAATAAAATAAAATAAAATAAAATAAAATAAAATAAAATAAAATAAAATAAAATAAAATAAAATAAAATAAAATAAAATAAAATAAAATAAAATAAAATAAAATAAAATAAAATAAAATAAAATAAAATAAAATAAAATAAAATAAAATAAAATAAAATAAAATAAAATAAAATAAAATAAAATAAAATAAAATAAAATAAAATAAAATAAAATAAAATAAAATAAAATAAAATAAAATAAAATAAAATAATATAAAATAAAATAAATTAAAATAAAATAAAATACAATATAATAAAATTAGACAAAAACAATGTAAGAGAATTGAACAAAATAAATGATGATATACATAAACAAAATATTCAGTTTCGACTGAAGGTTAAAGAGTGGATTACATTATATTGAATAGCAATGAACATTTTATTTTATATTGACCTGTTTGATAGTTTTCAGACAGTGCATTTCATACATATTTTCGTCAAAGCTGCTCTCCTAAAAGACATATTTCGAATGATAAGAATTTCATTGGTTTTTTCTAACTTCGAGAAGAGTTTATATTGAACACATTTCGGAAAATGAGGCATCTTATACATAGTCGCTAGCAAACATTTTTAGCATTTGAAAATATATTTATTCAAGCAAACATTAGAAGATATCGGGGTATATTTAAGCTTTTCTAAACTCTTTTGTACGTATCCCCTGAGTATAGAATAAAGGAAAGCAAAATACAATTCATTGAAATCAAAAATATTATATTAAATTGCTAAAGACTTCCTTCCTTTCAACGTCATGAATAACCTGGCTTTCCTTAAAATTTAAAATACAGAAAGCACTCTCAAACTTTTAATGGGGTTTTAGGAAATCGATTTTATGCTACTACTGGGAGTGATAAATGTACATTTGTGAATGCTCATGATTTGGTTTGCCAAATAGTTCTACAATAAAATCTCTCAACGCAATTAACCCAATTTTCCAAAAGAATACAATTTATGTCGACATAATTTGTTCAATTAAAGAAACCCCAAATTATATCATTTGATATTAAAATAAAAGTTGACACTTCAGGCACGACCGAGCCAGTCATTAAGCCAGTAACAGATTAAAATCAAGTAAATACATTAACGGCATGAAAAAGAAAATGTAGCAAAAGAAGAAACAACATGATAAACCTACAGTAGATGAAGCAAAACAAGTGAAAAGTAAATGTAAACAAAACAACGTAAATACGTTATGTAAATCGTAAATCTTCTTTTGTGCTTGTGTGCTTGCTTACTATACACATATGTGCGTGCATGTGTGCGTACATCTGTGCGAATAGATGGTTGGAATTAAATGCCCGCATACGTATGTAGGATGATATGTTGTCGGCACATGAAAGGTTTTGTTTTTCAATTAAGGTTGCTTTGAAGTAAGTAAGTTCATGTTTCGACATATTTGATGCCATTTTCGTTTCTATTGTGATTTTGTTTTTAGAAACTGCTGCCTTTGAACAATGTTAGCAATACCAAACCTATGGTTTTTTGTGCACTCTACACATTATCAGTATATTTTTGATACACTTTTGAGGTTCTAGACTTCAACTTATTTGAAATTTAACTTAACATTTTCAACTCATTTTTATACCTGAGAAATATTAGTTTTTTGCTCTAAAGATAACTGAACAAGAAGCTCAGCAAAATCATTTGAAGCAAGGACACCTCAGATAGATTTCAACTTAAAATTAATTTCTAATGGCATATTCTTCAATTTGTAAATCGTTGCTAAGCCCAATTCAGCTGAATTTAATGCAGTAAATTGCTAACCTTCATCATTTCGACGAACATTAGTGATAGTGATTTACTATCGCGCCTAGTTGCATGCAGCCTCGCACTGAATCAGACGTCCGAAATAGCTAGCTTGTGGTTATAGTGCGTAGTCGTTGAGTATTTTGATATTTAAACTACATGCTCGTCATTTTGACGAATGATTATACTTAAACTACTTGTTCGTCATTTTCACGAATGGTTAGCTTGTTGCGTAAGTTTTTTGATAAACTTTTTTATGTGCTTAAAACGTATATATGTAAATATTCGTTTAAAGGTTCTTTGTATTATATATTTAGTGTTAATGATGTAAATATAAAGAAATTTAAAAAATATGAATAAGATATTATTGTTACGTATTTCAAAGTTGTTGCTCAAATGCAATTAGTCTTTTTTTAAGTTTCAAGTAAAAAATGTTATTTTTTATAAAACTATATTGAATAAGATATAAGCAGCTAGTAATAAATTCAATTAACTTAAAAAAATATCTCACTCCACATTTAAAACAACATCAATTTATGCATTCGTCGAAATGACGAGTGGTTAGCTTTTAAGGAGTATAAAATAAAGTTAGCTCTCTAGGGTTAAACTAAGTAAACATATTTTATCTCTATTTTATCGTAATTTAATTCATATGAAACATTTTTACCAGGGGACATCGAAGCAAATTTGAAGTAGAGCGAATTAACAGAGATGTAACGCTTTCACTGACGCATCACTTGTATTTGTGTTGTTTCGAAGTTTTTAGCTTTGACAAAGTACCGCATTCTGACAACTAAATACAGGACATCTGATATGATTTTCTCTATGTATCCTTAAAAAATACACAGCACTAGCTGTCCTTAAGGAAAATATAGTGCACGTATATATAAATTGAAGATATGAATATATTACATATAACGTACAGCAAACAATAAAAACAAATTTAGCAAAACACGCAGTATAGTACATAATTTGTTTTTTGATATTCTAATAAAGAGTGTTTTTTTAAGAGGTATAGAGCTTTGAATTGAAATAAAACACAAGAAAATCGTTTTAATGTCCATCAATTTGGCTTTATTGGAAGGATAATTTTATGCCATTAATGTTTAAATATGATTTCGGGCATGTGGCTGCCGCGGCTGGCTCGAATAAAGCCAATTCTACAGGTCCAATTTTGAACCACTTTTTCGAGCATATGGGGCCGTATGTCGGCAATAACGCCACGAATGTTGGCTTCCAAGTCCCCTAACGTTTCTGGTTTGTTGGCGTAGACGAGCGACTTCACATATCCCCAAAGAAAATAATCCAATGGTGTCAAATCACACGATCTTGGTGGCCAATTGACAGGTCCATTCCGCGAAATTATGCGCTCATCGAATGTTTCCTTCAATAAATCGATTGTGACGTGCGCTGTTTGGCATGTAGCGCCGTCTTGTTGGAACCACAACTCATCCACATTCATGCCATCCAATTCGGGAACAAAATAGTCGGTTATCATGGCTCTATACCGGTCTCCATTAACGGTAACTGACTCTCCAGCATTATTTCGGAAGAAGTATGGCCCAATGACTCCACCAGCCCATAGAGCACACCAAACAGTCAGTTTTTGTGGATGTAATGGCGTCTCAAGGGTCTCATGTGGATTCTCTTCACTCCAAATGCGGCAATTTACTTGTTGACGTAGCCATTCAACCAAAAATGAGCCTCATCACTGAACAAAATTTTGCGATGAAAATCAGCATCGAGATCAATCTCATTTTCGGCCCATACACCAAAATCACGACGCATTGCATGGTCTCGCGGCTTTAATTATTGCACAAGCTGGATCTTGTAAGGTCGCAAGCCAAGTTCTTTGCGCAAAATCTTCCATAAAGTTGATGGACAAAGCTCCAATTGCTGTGCACGGTGGCGAATCGATTCATTCGGGTCCTCTTCAACATTTTGCTCTACAGCGGCAATTGTTTCTTCGGTGCGCACTGTTCGACGTCTCTGCGGATGCGTATTATCACATAGAGTAAACGTAGTGCGAAAACGATCCATGGTTAACCGAATTAATTGCTCTGATGGACGATTATGTCGACCATAAAATGAACGGAGCTTGCGGTAAACTTCGCGAACTGAACCATTATTTTCGAAATAAATTTGCACAATTTGCAAGCGTTGTTCTTTTGTCAACCTGTTCATGATGAAATGGCAAACCAAACTGAACATAAATGACATTAGAGTTGCCAGATTTGACCATAAAATGCCAGTTTTATCTCTATTCGAAAAACAAACCTCTAAAAAAAACACCCTTTACTACGCAGCAGTAGGTGCTATTGAATTTGAAAAGCTTTTGCAAGCAATTGCAAAAAAGTCAACAAAAATTGAAATGAATGTATCTAAGCCCAAAAAAAAAGAAAAGAAAATAGTGAGAAGGCCAAAATATGTTATGTTCACATATTAATTAATGAAATGTTATATTTTCGTAACGAAAATAGAAATCCATCTCCATATTATGCCAAAGTAGTATGACGCAGCTTAAGTCTGGTGCACTTGTGATAATCTTGTATGTACTATTCTGCATGTTAATCAAAATTCTAATTAAATAAATTATAAATTAAAATTATATCAAACATGGTCAGCAGAAGAAATACAGATAAATCCACTTGTCATGACATAGCACTCTGTGTGTTGTTGGTATGTACGATTACATCTGAGATTGTAATAAATTTTTGAACAGAAATATGTCACATTTGGTACATGACAGCCCGGTTGCGATGGACAGCTACAAAAACAGAGATGAATTGTAAAACAGCATGTGAGCAGTTGACATTTCCAATAGTAAAAGTTTTTAATTCTATGCATTATATGCAAACATTTTGGCAACAGCATAGAAATAAAAGAAAAATTATTTAAATTTGTATGTTAAATAAAATATATGCTATTTGGTAAATGCAAAAAAAAAAAATTAAAAAAAAATATAGAACCGGAGGTTATGATTTATGATGGGTGTCCCACAATTTTTGTTGTCGGGTTAGTAATATTCTGCTAAAAAAGTTTGATAAAATTGATTCCGGTGACATGAAACGCCCAATAATTTGATTCCTTTAAATAATTTTCATAAAAAGTCGTTGCCTTTTAGCTTACATTTTTTATTATTTTTTATTATGAGATGTTGTTGTATGGGAATTTTTGTGTTTGAAGAAATTTAATTTTAATGAGCCAATTAATTAGTCATTCAGCTGAAAAAATTTAGTTTACAAATAACCCCTTACCAAGTTTTTGGAGCTAATTACAAATGCCACTGGCCATATTATAAAAAATTGAATGCGATATGATGTTTCTTGCCACATTGCAAATCTGACAAACTTTTTATGGCACAAATTAAAGATGTGCACTTGTTAGCACCAAAACTAAAAGGTTCAGCTTTTTTAACTTTTCGACGACTCCATCATCCAGCTATTGAAATCAGTTATTAACTTTCTAGCTACACCAGCCAATTTTCTCAGTTCTTTTGAATGACTTTCAGTTTGTTTTTTGTGCTTTTGCTCTATTTTTATTTGTTTGACTATTCAAAAATCTACCAACTATTCGAGCAGATAATTTCGAATAGAGTTGCCATGCATTCTGTTAATACAATTAATACTCTACTTTCTTAATACTCACCGAAAAAACTTTTTAATGAATTTACCTACTGCATGTATTATCGCATTTTTTTGAGTTGTTAAAACACTAAAATATTCAAATATTTCGCTGGAAATTTACGCGTATTTTATAAAAACTTCGGAGCAAAGTAATCAACACAACGAAAACAGATGATATGAATGATGAGACAGATGAAAAAAAATGATGGTAGCCAGAAGAGCAGTAGAAAAAAGAATTAGCAATATGAGAGAAATGTTGATAGAAAAAGATACAAATTGAAAAATCCAATAAAAAGGCTTTCTTCAGAAGCAACAGTTCTCTGACTTGTGAACTATTTTGGAAAGTAAACAAACCAGCTCAATGAAAACACTAAAAATATAACATCGAAGAAAATCACGTGTTTGTATCAATGACGCGAAAACAAAAAAATTTTTCGAAAATTTTTAAGTCAATTGGTCTTAAATCAGCATTAATGGATTATTGTGGCTATAATACTCTAATTTTTTCATTGTAGCCAAAAGCTCCATTGAATTTGTGACCTCTAGATATTCGGTATCAGAAATTCCTTTGGGAATTGAGCAATTATCTCGTACACAAGTTTCAGTAAAAAAAAAATTCGAAAAAAATCATGTGTTGAAGACATCTTTAAAAAAAAAATCGTTTTCTGGTTTCTAGATATGAGACTTGAAGAAATAGATAAACTTGTGTTTGAGATACTAAAAATATGATTATTTTTCATTAATCGGGGTAACAAAAATACACTGTGTAATTAAGCCATATCGATAAACAGACCAAGAGCTGCAAACAGCAAAGAGCATTCATTGACATTTTAGCCAATATGTACCCTTTTGAATTTGCCACAGAAATCATGGCAACCCTTAAGTAAATTTTGCTTTATTTGGCTCATATCGCTCATTTGCAGTCTGACTGTTTTTGTGTGTCTTTTTTTCCTTTTTTTTTCTTCATACCTATTTTATTTCAAAGTTTTTAGTTCTTACTGTATATTTTCATTCTGCTTTCTTTTGGCACACTCTTGTGTCTACTCCAAACTTTTATTTCTGCTCTACAGTTGAGTCAGTCAACTGTCTGTGGTTTTTATTGCTGGCGGTGCTTCATGATAGTAAAAATGTCCTTGCAAATGCTATGTTATGTTTGATTTGTATGGAAAGCTTATGAAAGTCACAAAGTCTAACAGTCTCTTGTAGATGATGATGATGGCATTAAACTCACGAATAGCTCCCACAAAATGTGCCTGGTGGAGCAAAAGCATTAGAAATTGAAAAGTTTATTATAAAATGGCGCCAATGGCAACCAAATAAATTGAATAAGAACATAAGCAGAGAGGATTAACATATATTTAGCATAAAAAAATATATGAACATATAATTGCAGCTTATGTCATACTGATATTGAGATACGAAAATGGGTAAAAACTTAAAGGAAGTCTTAAAAGCTCTTCTATTTCATTTCTTGCTAAAAAATAATTGAGCAATTTTTCCATAACCGTCCACATATTGAAACATTTTGAAATATATGTTTTATTTTCTTGCAGAAGCCACTTAAAATACCAAACAATATTTGTCTCCATCTGGAACTATTAATTGTTTCAATTAAAACTTTTCACTACAACTTGTCGTTTCTCTGCCATATTCACTTCTGGTTTTGGTGAAAGAAATAAAAATGTACAAATCGATTAAGTTTTTAATTGCAAGAGCCTTAAAATGCTGCGAAGCCACAAAATTAACACTTGAATTTGCAATTTCATTTCATTCGATTACCAAGTAAAAGGCCAAAGAGTTTGTGCTAAGGCACCATTTAATATTCAATTCAAATGGAAAACTTAATGACTAAGCAGACCAAATGGAAATTTTATGAAAGAGAACAGAATGAAATGGTAGATAAACATAGACATAAAAGCAAACAAAAATCTGCAGACATACAAAAGCAAAGAAACAGATAATTAAGCGCTAGTAAACACAAAGGCATCACATCGAACACAAGAAAGAAAAAAAATATTTAATTCATGGCACAATTTTCAGGTCTAAAAAGCACAAAAATATACATTGACTGACCGTTGAGTTGAGTTAATGCTCTTTTTTAAATTAGGCAGACAAAATTAAAAAGTTTTCATGTTAAAAGCAAGAACTTGTTGCTTTTGGCTAAAATTATTAAATTAGTTAAGAGAACTGAAAGTAAAACTTTCAACTTGCTGCAATGTTTTCGTTAAAGTTCAGTGAATAATATAAAAGAAAACTACCAGAAAAGCTGCTTTACATGCGCAAAAGTTTTTAATTCATTTTGCATTATGAACGTTTGCTTGCTTTTTTGCTGTGTCCAAAAAAAAGGAAAACTGAATTATAAGTCAAAAATACAAAGCAGCCCTGAAGCAAACATTCTGAAGTTATACTTTTTTCAGGTTAAATGGATGTTATTTATTTAAAAGTATATTTCATGCTCTCTGTTATGAATTTATTTTATGAAAGAAAGTGCACGCAGATTTGAAAAGTAATGTAAAGTTAACACAACGTTTAGGTTAATATTACGTTTCACACTTTAATATTCGATAATGAAGTAATTTTTATGAATTTCCATTATTATTCGAGTTTTTCACCATTATTCGATATTTTTGACATTTATTGAAATCTTAAATTTCTTAAACGTTTTCCTAAATTTTTTAATTTGGTTCCCGGTCACCATACAATAGTTTCACTGAAGAGTTCTTCTTCACTCTCAGGTATTTCCTCTAAGTTTCTCCTTTTTGTTGAAAAAAAAAAATTAAAACTTTTTGACATGTTTCGACTTTTCAACATTTTGCGACTTTTATTAACATTTGTTGACTTTTTCAAAACTATTCGTCACTTCATCGTCCATCAGTTATTCCAACCTTAATGTCATTTTGTCAATTTGGAGTAAGAATTGGTCCTATGGACTTAAAATCTGCTCATTCGAAAAAGAAAAGATTCTAATTCTTCTATTTCCCACCAATTAGACACAGAGTTTCACGCTGTGTCATTCTTCCCAGATATGTTCAAGGTATTTCGCGGTAGCTCAAAAAAATGCTCGTACGGCATGATCCTCTCTTCTCTCAAATTTTTTCGAACTTTCAACATTTTTCAATATTAGTTTCTATTGTTTTTTAGACTTTTCAGCCTTTTTCAAGTGAATCAACCTCTTTCAATTTATCTCAACTTTTTCTATATTTTTTTGACGTTTTCAACCTTAATAAATTTTTTTCAACCTTTTCAACATCTTCCAACTTTTTTCAAGATTTGCAGTCTCTTGCAACTTTTTTAAACATTTCCCATATCTGAATTGGCTTTTTCAACCTCTTTCAATGTATTATTTCTTTGAGTTCTTAAACCTCTTTCACCATTCTTTAATATATTCAGCGATTTTCAACAGTTTCAATATTTTTCAACGTCTTTAAATTTTTTTCGAGTTCTTAAACCGTGTTCAACTTCTTTCAACGTTTTACATATTTTATAGACAGCTTTTTCAACATTTTTCAACCTCTTTCAATTTTTTCCAATTTTTTTTTTTCAATCTCTTTGACGATTTTTTACCATTTTGCATATTTTTCGATTTTCCAGAAGCCTTTTTCATCAACTTTGTTCAACAGTTTAAATTTTTTTCGACTTTTTCAATCTCTTTCAACTTTTTTCAACATTTTCCATATTTTATCGATTTTTTCAGCATTTTCCAATATTCCAAAAGTTAACAAATTTTTCAACCCATTCGATTTTTTCTACATCTTTTAACTTCGTTCAAAATCACGTTTTAACAACTTTGCACCTTTAATTACCTCTTAAAATCATATCTTTCAGCTGATTTTAAGAAACTTATTTATTTGAAAAATTGTAAATTTTTTATTGGGTCAGTCTAATTCCCAATAATACAGCTATTCAAATATTTATTTTTTGTGAATTTGCCTTTAGAGATTTGTGTATGTAATTTTTTTTAGAAAATGTTTAATATTTTATTTGTGTTGCCATTATTTGCACTATATGGCTTATTAATATTCAGTGCATTGCAATCAATTTATTTATGGAAATGCATCTAATGCAGCAATATTTTATGCACAAGCAAAAAAACAAATTAAATTGATGCATAAAAATTTTATGACAAAGCTTAACGATATATTTTTATTCATTCAAAATTTAAAATTAAATCATAAATGAATTTTCAACACGTAAAGATAAACAATTTCGTACGCAAAAACAGATGTGGTACATATTTGAATAATAAGCCACGTAATACCTTCATCACGAGTTAATTAAAAATTTTTTACCGAGCAAATGTATACAAATAGGTACATTTTGGATTCATAGATGAATGATGAAACAAAAAATAATAAAGGTGTCAATTAGTGAACAACAAAATTAATTCTAATAATAATTCTTATGCAAAACAAATACATAATAAAATGTTGTTTCATTTTAATTTATGAAAATCCAATTTATGTTTATCTTTAATTTAAATTGCACGCAGCATTGATATCGTGACATACTAATAATGAGGCTATTGTGAAATGTGTAAATCTTACGCAAATATCTGCCACGCACTTATATCAAATTCGGCTGGAATAACCAAAAACTGAAGAACCTTTGCTCACATATGCCTACAAAGCTCTAGATATGATTCACAAGAATACTTTTAGATTACTTTTAGTAAAGTTTGGGCTATGTTTGTTCTGACGCTTGGCCAAAAATAATAACAAATTTGTTAAATTATTTTAATGAAGTCGAATGAGATTGTGCCACGCCATATTACACATTGTTGCTAAAGTACTTTTCTTTTAGTTAATTAATAAGTTCTGAGGACGTTTAATAAGAAACCGTTTTTAAAGGAAATTTCTTAAAAGTCGAGTTGATACATAAATAGTAAATACTTTGTAAATCTTCAAGCAAATATCTATGAATGAAGAAGAAAAAAGTACCATCTAAGCAAAATAATAAAAAAATATATTTTTTGAACTAATGCCAACAGTCAAATTAAAAAACAATTCATCATCATCATCAACAAAAATACACTTGGGAAATGGTATCTGTTTATTGTTCACTGTTAATGCCACCCTTAACAGCTGGCAAAGTTCAGAGATACCTCCTGCCACCCCTGCGGTGCCAATTTATTTGGGCCAAAATATAAAGCGGCAAACCAGCGCATCATCATAAATAATAAATTAAGCAGAAATTTATTATTATTATTCTTGACTTAAGGCGGCAAGTATCAAAACCAAATTTCTATTCGACATGAAACTTGGCAGCACTTGAGCGGAAGAACAAAAACAACACCAAACAAACAAAAAACAAAAAATTAGCAACATCATGCAGCGTTTGCAAAGTGTTGTTATTCAAACGCTTGAAAGTCAATGTTGGAGTGGAGTGGAAAACTTCATCATACTTACGAGTATACCAAGTACATATTTTAAAATACGCGTAATTGTTTGCTCTTAATATTGTTGTTGTTTTATGGCAGCAGCAGCGCGCTGTTCATTGCCCATGGTGCAAGACAGCAGGAACCGCAGCAGCTGGAGCATTGATAGCAGTTTTTTCTTTAGCCAACGATGCATAGTACGAACAAAAACACAGCGTACAGCTGGAAAATTAATGATGAATGTCTTTTTACTTTTCATTCGTTTGACGCGAATGTGGTAAAAAATTACATTTATTTACATTGTTAACATTTTCATGCTGCTTCCAGGATTTCATTAAGATTAAAGGTGTGTCGAATCGTACTTAAGTGCAGAATAAAAAATTATCTTCTGAATGCGTTTTTATATGGAATTTTTTAAGGAATTTAAATTCAAAGACTTAAAATAGTATCCAAGGAAGTTTGCTGAGCAATGGCTCATGCGAAAATTTTAAATATAATTTATTTTGCTGTAAAATTTTAGGATAAATCAAAGATTAAGCGTAAAGCTAAGGAATTGATTCACTTCACTCCATTTAGTACTGTGTATTTGTTTAGTTGAAAATCACAAAAAAAAACTACACCTAAGAAGTTTAAAATTTAAGGAAATGTTTTTTATTAAATGTATTAAAATTATTTTTCAGAGTAAGGCAAAAAAAAATTGGTTCGAGATTTAAACTTAAGAAAGTCAAGGAAGCCACAGAGATCATTCAAAGCATTTTTTATACACCACAGAACCGTGCGAAGAAATCATTCAAGGGGGAAGGTTTGAACTATAATATTTCATGTTAGGTTACAAAGTTCACAAATAAGAAATGAAACTCTTTATTTTCCACACCCCCATAGGGGGCTTTGAACCACCAAAAAGTCTACATACGCACGGTCCTGATAACACAAGTCTAAAGTTAGCAGCAGCTTTTGCACATATCAGGCTGCGTTTATGGCTAGGCGTTGTTTGTCGCACTACGCGACAGCGTGTCGTTTCTATCGAAATACATATAGAAATATTCAAGGCTAAGCGATTTCGCGTAGTTCGAGATGAGCGTCGTCGAGCTACGAAGCTCCTTCTTGAACTTTAGAAGCGTCAGCGAGCGACTAAAAAAAAAGTTACGTGAAAATCAATCTTTGTGGCACCATTCCGATGAGGAAAGGTTGAAAATAAAATTTTCACATAATTTCGAACGGCCTCAGACTGTTTGGACTCATTTCTGATGTAAAATTTTTGGAAAAAATCGATGAGGTATAGTCGAAAATGGATACTTAACTTAATTTGGGAATGCTGCGCAACACGAAACTGACCGTTTTGGACACATTTCCGAAAAAAAAAATATTACACCTTCTCATGAGGAAAAGTAAAAAAATTCATTTTAAATATAATTTTCTTAATAAAAAATGATTGCAATGAGGAATGGTCAAAAGTAAATCTTAAACATAATTTTGAAAGGCCACAGAAGAGACCGTTTTGGATCCATTTCCGAAAAAAAGTGTTTTACCAATCGTTGAGAAAAGCTCGAAAATGGATTTTTAGCAAAATTTTAAAATGGCCCTAGATCCAGTTACAGTTTCCGACACTCTTTTCCGAACAAAAACAGTTTCTGCAAACGGATGCGGAGAGATAAATATAATTTTCTGTGACATACCGATATTTTAGGTCAAAGATAGTAAAAATCAGTTTTTTCCATACACAACTTAAAGATAAGACAGTGTTCAAAAAAATAAATTCAGAACTTCATCATATAACCGTTCTCAAAACATTAAAGGTCAAATAGTAAAAACAGGTTTCACATTGTATCATGAAAACGGCTGGCCACACGTAAAAGTTCATCGCACAATTTTTATACCAAATCACATATTAGAGATCTTTTTCTTAACAGAAATAAAAATCTGAATAATAGAAACCGAGTGAGTTGAAAAAAAACTGCAAAAAGTCATTGCGTTGCGTCACGCGAAATCGCCTAGCCATAAAACTCACGTCACTTGTGTTTTCGATAGCTCCGCAGTCGCTTACGAAGCTGTCGAAGCACGACAAAAAACGGGTACCAATAAGTGCATCCTTAGAAAAAAGCATAAATTTTTTAGGTTTTACTATTTTTGGAATTAAGTTTTTTAAATTCGAAAAAGCTGATAGATAGAAAATGAATATGAATTGGTGTAAAGTTAAGCTATGAGAGTTTTTTGTTGTATCGCTTTGTTTTTGTAAAAAAATCGCTATGTGAAGCCGTAATGCACTCATTGAATTTAATAAAGCAAATCAGTACAGTGTCAAATATTATCCATTCGCTATTCTACGGAATGAGTTTTTGATTTTAGCTTTGCAAAGCAAAATTTCGTAGGCAGCATTTTGGCCAAGTTAGAACAAAATTTTCAACGCAACGGAGACCACTCCCTTAGTAAAAGAAGAATTCAATGAATTGTTGCTAACAGATACGATTTTGCTGGATATGTTGTGTAGGAAATGCAGTGGTAGGGCCTTACAAGCTCAATACTCGCGATGATGCAATAAAATCATTAAATGGAAGGTAAAAGGAACATAGTGTGAGAGGTGAAATGACTTTAGGGGGTAATTTGAATACTGAACTTGAAGCTACAAAGCAAATGCAATCGGCATCTGAACGACTGGGTATGTCAAGAGTCAAAGGAGTACGTTCAGCAACATGAGAAAAAGTGGACAAAGATGAGTTGAGGCTGCAAGCAAAAGACAATGCAGTATGGATTTGAACGCAGCATAATATTGCGCTAGCGCATGTGTTGGAGAAATTGTAGGGTTTTTAAATTCTAGTAAATACAATTTTGTGAGTTTAGACAGTTAAGGTCTTTGAAAGATATAAGAAGATTTAAGAATTTTTAAAGAATCATTTGTGAAATTCTTTTTTTAATTTTATTTTAAAGGTTTGAATAGCAACGTGGGTATAAAACTTCAGAATTATAACTATTTGATGCAGTGGAAAATAATTTTTTTAGAGTGTCATTATAGAAATTTATTTTTGACATTTGTATGGTTCCAGTTATAGTTTTCTTTGATGTTTCAATATATTTAAGGTAAACATGATGGAGATGACAGTGGCTTAACGTGTTTATTGATGGGCTTGGCATGTTTGAGCCGGAAATCTTCTTCGCAAGAATCACCCGAAATAGTTAGACAGTAGCTCGAGCCAGCCATCTTGCAATAGCCAAAAAGTGCTGTATACTTAACACACCTACTTTCGTTTCAATATTTCACTATGCGAAAATAGCAACGATATCCTTAACGTTAATACAATTGTGCCAGGATAAATTATTACAAGTACTTTATTAAATTGAGAAACAAAATGCGAATAATGTTTAATACACAAACAACAACAAAAAAACAAAACAAAAATGCATAAGCAAAGCAAATATCCTGCTTATTTTTTTATTTCCTTTTGATTTATTTTTTGCAATTTGTAGGTATTTTTTTTTTGTTTTCTCTTGGCGTATTCATGCTTGTTGTTGCTGTTGTATTTCCTGTAAACGTTGCCATAGCCATAAATCGTTCACTTGAATTTCGGGTTCTTCGCATATCCATTTTAATAATTTATTTTATGTGATTAACGCATTATCGTCTCAATTTGAAACGATTTATTTTGTATGACAACAAATGCTTAAAATATTTAAAAAAAAATATCAGTTATTTACATTTTTAAGTACGCTTTCTAAATTTTGATGATTGTCTGTGGAAATTTAAAAACAATGTGTGCTTTTTGTGCAATTTCCTCGAAGAATTTCAAAGATAAAGCAAAGAGACAAAAAAAACCATCATATCCACTACAAATTTTTGGCTGACAAACTTCGGTCATTTGTCATGAAGATAAATGGTGCACAATGTAGCATATCCAACGATTTTCAAGTTATCGATGATAGTGATAGTAAAGATTGTGATGATGATAGCTTGGCGTTGTTAACAATGATTTGATCTTCTATTTGAAACTTTGCAATAACGATAGTGTTTAATACAATGGTCAAAAATTGTATGAAAAGCTATGTAATTTTTTTTAGTGTGAAAACTTGGTTCCAGTAACTCATAAGAAACTCTATGGTCAAAACTCGTACTTTACAATGTGCTAGCGAAAATTTGAAAACTCAAGTTGTATCCAGTTTCATATGTTTGAAAACTTTAAACTCGATTTGTTCCGAAATGAAACACTTTAACTGCAATTTTTAAAAGCACATTATTAGAAATATAAATTTAGGTTTACTTGCGCAATATAAAATTTTTGCTCAAAAAACCTTCTATACAGATATGGCCAAGTTTTAATTTTCACCTTTGGTAAGCTGAGTTACCCTCACGCAGATCTCTTTGTTTTTTACATTTACCAAATTATCGCACAAAATCTCTTTTGGCAGCACTTTATACGTAAAAATTTCAAAATTACTTAACACGTAGTCTTAAACGAATTGGCAACAAAAACTTTTTTCTTAAACTTTTTTTTGGTATTGAAATGCTACGCTAAAAGTGCATACTATAAATTGGTCATTTTGAAGGTAAAAGAAGAATAAAAAATTTAAAAAAAAATGAAATTTAAATTTTATGAATGTCTTATATAATTCAGATTTATAGCATTTAAAGTACTTAGATCACTTTAAAGGCCAAAGATTATTTTCAAATTTCTGTAAGTTCTACGGTTGATAGTTTCAGAAAAATCACGCGTAGGACATGTTTTTCTTTATATTTTGGACCACTCTAGTGCTTACGTTCGTTACCGCTAAGCAGAAGATGCAAGCGAAGAAAAAGAATACAAAGTGTATGCCAGAAAAAAAATAAAATTGAATAGATAAATAAAAGTCATCGTGGTGTTTTATTTCCGTCATATTTAGTTCTCTTAAGAGGTTGCGTCGTTTAATGAAGTATAACTTCCGTTTCCTCACTTCGTTCTGTTTTGTATTTGAATTAGGAAGCAAAAGAAGTACACAGTGCGCAAAAACAAAGTGTTAGATTATTTTAATTTACTTTGGTAAAAATTTTTGAATTAAACTTAAAAATGTTATTTCTTTCATTTTTGTAATTTGCTATTTCACACTTGATTTTGGATGTTAGATATTTAGCAACACATTAAAAAAAGACCTAAGGACCAAATTTTTAAACATACCGTGAGAGCCTGAGTTGCAGCGGACAATGAAATTTGGGACATAATTGTTTGATGGATCTTATATTCTTTTATTTGATATAAATTTTAAAATTAAAATAAGAAAATTAGTAAAAATGGAGTGAAAATTACAATATAATTAATAAATGCAATTGTCAAGAGATGTAGGCAAGAGCAAACGGCGAGGAAACTAAGGCCAAATGCCAAGCGAATTATTGTAACAATCCCAAGCCATTTGACGCATTACCTAACAAGGTATTTAAATGGAGAACTTAAGTAAATAAGCCGGGAAATTTTTTTAAAACTTTTTTGACATTTTCTAAATACATTTTGAGATAAATGTCATCAAATATGACAAAAAACAAAACCGAGTTTAGCCAGTTTTCAACATAATTTTCTGGTTCGGTTTTTATCATATAAGTCCTCCATTTATTGAATGTTTTGTATCTAAGCTAAATTTGCTTTATACGAGTGTAAACAAATATAAACTTAACAAGACCATAATGTCCAAAGTGTCAGGAAAAGTACACTCTACTCTTAAATAAATTCATGCAAATTTATCGTTCTGTGTAGGCAATGAGGCAAAAAAAAGTCATAAAAATTATTATTGTTTTTTGAGTAGAAGTCAGCATTTGTTGGTCTTTTGTTATTTGCAGTAGGAAGAGAAAATATTAAATTATTGGAAACCTCATAAAAAACTAATGAAAACGGCGTATTTATTACTTTGAGGAATTGCAATAAGCCTTTGGGCGGTATGCTACTTAGGAAGTGAAATAAAATATTTAATTGGTATGGAATAATTTATAGTGCGTGTAGCATGCAATCAAATAAGTCTACTAGGTAAGGAGCTTACAATAAGAAATAAAGTAGTTGTTTTTTTTTTTTTTTTAGATCAAGTAAGATGCCATTGCTTCATAGCTGACATTACGACCTTAAAAGGTAAGTCCTTATCTGTCAAGATAGATCTAAGTCAAACAAGATTTTAATCTTTTTGTGAATGTCTTAATTTTAAACGGATTAGGATGCTCTTTAAAAGGTATCCTCCCAGGCACACGCATAAGTTGAGACAATCGTTGAGAATGTGTTCTGTAACTTCCTTGTCTTTAAGACAGTTTCGGAGTTTCGTTAGAAGCTCCATTTTTGATAAAGTATGCCACAACAAATAGTAACCAGAGCGATGTCCTCTTAGATTCCGTGTATTATGGTTGCGTAGATGTAAAGCTATTTTTTAAGGATTAATAAGTATTTTGGTTTGCCTTAGGTTACAATGATTATCTCAGTGGAATACGGACAAATTTTCTTCTATTTATATAGAACTGTAACGAATAAAGACCGGTTTTATTCACAAAATGGTTCTGGTGCTATTACGGGAGCCTTCAATATCTTTCTGACCAGACTTCCACCACAGTGTTATCTTTTAGAAAATTGTCAAGGGATTAGGGGAGTCACACAACAAATAACCATTCCATATTTTATTCTCAAGGGTTTGAGTGCTGCACAGCTAACCCAGAATATGTGAATAAGTGTATTTTTAATCGCTGTGTCTGTAAGTAATCTGGAGCGAAACCTATGGCATAAACTTTGGCGTAAAAAATGGTGGGACAGTTTCCGAGCATTGGGTGCACTGACTTTAACATCAACACCGCAGTCTATATGAGAGCCATCAGTATGTCATATTTGGCCATTTAACTCTATTTTATGGCCAAAAGTCACTACCAGGAAGACAAAATTCGGCGCATATGGCACCGAGCTATAAGCTCCTGACCATTGGCTTACATGATTCTTGGTCTACATATTTCTTGGGCTTGTATTCTTCTGAGGAGCTGCAGTTTAATAACACATCTTGCTGCTTATTAAATAATTTATGATGTGTCATAAAAATCGAGTTCCCAATCAAAGGAATACATTTTGTGCGACTGTTTTTTGAGGCATTTCAATTATTCAAAGCAAAAACAAAAAATATACAATATGCAATTTTATTTTTTTATAAAATGTTTACTCAAAAATTTTTAAAATTACAATTTTTTTTATTTTCTTTTTGTGTCGCAATAAAGAAAAAGCAAATAGTTTTCCCAACCTAATACAACGAATGTATCATCGAAATTGCAATTATCATTGTTGTTATTGCAAAAAAAAAACAACAACAGCAGTAAATATTTTTCGTTTTTCTTTTTTCTTGGCAAAATTTCAGCAAAAAATTGTCAAAATATTGAGGGAATTATGATGTGGCATAAGCGTTGACCAAGAAATATGTAAACAATTTAATAACATTTTGACAAACTGTGGTCCATATTGGAATGCGTAGAATTTGAAGACTACGAAAACAAAGAAACAATTAGAGTTATATAGAACTACATTATTTCATATGCTGAAATAAAATGGTCATAAATTGTGGCTGCATTAATTATACATCAAAAGAAGATGAAAGTATTTCATAAATACAAGTAGTAGTTTTTTTATGTTTAAATGTCGGTTCTTTATTTCTTTTTTTGTACCGGAGAGTAATTTTCGGAAGAGTCTTGCGTTCATATTTTTGTTAAAAAAAACCAAAAAACTTTTGAAGAAAATGAATCTAAAATTGATGAAAAAAGTTAAGAAATGTTGAATAAAACATAAAGTTCTGAAAAAAATGAATAATGTAGAAAGCGTCTTAAAAATATTGATTGAGTGGAAAAATTTTTAAAATTCATTCGAAAAAAATTTTGAAAATATCAAAAATTTTTCAAGTGATGATATGTTGTCAATTGTTTAGAAGGTTTAGAAATTGAAAAAAAAAATATTTAAATTGTTGAGAGAAGTTGAAAAAATTATTAACAGACTTAACTAACTAAGCTGATAACTCTTTTCAGTTTAAGCCTCTTTTATATCCGTCAGTAAACGTGTTCTCTAGATTTGTTAAATTTTGCGAGTTTCCCGATTTTTAATCTCCGATGAATTTATGAAATGTTTTAGCCAACTGGATCTTAGAACTGGATCGACGCAAGTCGAAATTTGAATACATGACTATGCGAATTTTCTTTTCGTGAAGTATATTGGCAATAGTTAGTTGAAAACTCATAGGGCTAGAAAAAAATGTGCGTCCACTACAATGAAATTTTTCTCATGTAAAGAAGGTCTGATTCGAGAATAGATTTCTTTTAAAATAATCTGCTTAAAATGGCCTTCAACTCTAATTTTTTTTCTGTTGCTGAAATTCCTGATAGTTGGATAAGGATTAAGTCGAAAATGTTCTCGAGTTATTTTGATGCGAATTCAGATTAATATAAGGTCGGAGTTTTTGAAAACTCGTTTATTTCCTTAATTACTTGTCGGATAAAGACCAAGTGTAAAAAAAAGTTATTGGCTATATAATTAACATTATATTAAAGGATATTTCAATAAAATCGTTTAATCTTACCAGAATTTATTGCGAATAATGTTAGGTCAACTTTTTCGAAAAGGAAAAAAATAAATTAACAGCCGGTATCTCGAAAACGCAAATGGAGATAGTTTTTAAAACTTGATTATTGTGATCAGGGGACGATACCACATACGAATTTTGTAAAAGAGTACGTTTCATTTTTGCACTGTAAACTAGTGCAGTATCCAAAGTGGAAGCTATGTTAAGTATTGTGCTTCTTAATAATAAAGGTGACGTGCCATCTAGCTCAATCGTATCTACATTCTTACTCTTAAACTAATAAATTTTCATTTTTGCAGGAGTAAGGTAAAAGTAACGAAAGAAATTTTGCAGAATTTAATTACTAAGCTTTTGTCTATTGCAGCAAGTGCTTCTAAGAAAAAAATAAAGTAACAAAAAACGTTCTGTTTTCAGTGCATCAACAGTAATTTTAATTTAGCTTGCTATTAAGCTTCAAGCTAAATAGCTAAGAAGTTTAATAGCGGTTGTAGCTAAGCTCTATTCTAAAAATTACTTTTGGTTAGTTTGCCGATTTTACTTAGAGCTCTAGCAACTTCGTTTGTATCGCCAGAAAAGCATTCAACTGAGCGCTCGTCAAAAAATGTGTAATGCCAAAAAAGTTATAAAAACAATGCGAGTGTACAGGATAAAAAATGTAGAATTTTGGCACACTGTGTTAACATTTTTTGCTATGATTCTTAACTGGTCAATGCAAGCAGTAAAATATAGTATGCTCGGAAGTTCTTAAGCTTCGGCTAGCAAAGCTTACTGATGATACCATATAGCGATGGTTGAAACTAGTATGAGCAGCTGGTTACCAACTTTTTGGTTTTTTTAACGCATTTTGCGCTGTGATTTTTCTTTGTTTTTTGCACTTACTGTACTCAACTTGAGGCTGAGTTAAAAAATATAATTATTAGAATTTGAAAAATTTTTTATTCAACGCATAATTTCTCTAAGAAATTTCTTGCGGTCTTCTTGACCTTGCCAATTTCTTATTTAACAAATTATTTCCGAAAATTGTGCTGGAATTTTATGTAAGTACTTATAAGGATTATGTATATTTTGTGTTTATTATATTAACTGTTATTTATCCAACATAATTTTTAATGTCTAACGATTTAAGTCTTGCATTTTTTTCTTATTTCACTTTTATAGCTTATTCTTAGCTTAGTCCTATGGCACAAATTTTATTTACAAATCTACTATGCCTCAGAGCTTGCATTTTTTTCAATATTGAAACTTCTCCGCTAAATTGCAAATTTTGTAAATTTCCTACAGATAGTAGTCTTCTTTTTAATATTTTTATTATGAAAACTTTTTGGGAAGAGCAAACCTTAAGCAAAGCAATTACAGCTATTTACTCCCAAGCCTAAGCGTAAGCGCATATGCAATTCATGCTCTGTAACTGATAGTCCCAGCGGTATTGCATATATTTACGAATACAAATACAGACAAACAAATTTCAGTCAGGCATAGCATAAGGCACTTAAATATGATGTGACGAGAGCTAAAGTTTTTTTAAAAAAATTCAAAAACATAAATAAAAAAGAAGAACACAAAGAGCAAAAAAAAAACATTTTTGTCTACTCTACAATTTCTTCTTAAGATCAAACCATTTTTTTCTTTTCCATATATTACAAAATTAGGTTTTAAAAATGAAAAATTCTATTCAAATTATTTACGTTCTTAGTGATTTCTTAGAATATCGGTGCAAAAATTCATGAAATTAAATAAAAAAGGAAAAACACATAAAAAATAAGAATAAAAAAACACATGACAGACATTAAAAGCAAAATTTAAAAATCAAAGCCTCACAAATACCCTAAACGAATAGCAGACAGAAAAATAAATCGAATGAATCTGTTGGAAATCTGAGATTGGAATCGATTTTGCCTGCAAGGGAAGAAACAGAAAATAAATACCCTCACAGCTTACAGCATTCTGATAGCAAGGAAACAAAAAGGATCGTATGATGGCTTCAAATTTAATATGCGGCTAATAAAGCAGAGTAAAAAACATAAAAGAAAAATGAAGAAAATTTTATTTGCCTGTAAGCAAATTGTGCCATCACTAAATTGGCTGAAGTGAGGCAACCTAGCAGTCAATATAACTCATATTTGCACAAGTGTTGACAGAAAACATTACAAATAAGAAGCTGATAAAAAATTATTTTTCATAAAAAAAAGTCACATTTCTTCAGTTATAAAAATTAACTGAAAAGTAGAATATTTTTACAACGTTGCGAACTTTACAAAATATTTATATAGCTTTGTGTGTGTAGTAGAATATGATTTGTGTGGATGTGTGTATGCATAGCTACTTAAATGTGGTTTCAATTACACACATACACTTGCAGACATAAGGGTTAAGCTCTTCAAGTCTGAAGTGTCTTGAAAGGTTTAAATGGTATTTTTTCGTTGTTTGTGGCTTAAGAGTTTTGACTTATATGGGTGCCAGCAGTCTTTTAAAAAAAAAAAGTTTTCAATTTTGATTCTCAATTGAATTAGCTAGGCTTTTGGAATTTTTATACAAAATAAAACCAATATTATGACATGTGTTATTCAAATATTTTCCGCTGTCGACGTGGAGTTCAATAATTTATAGGAACAAAAGCTAAATAAACAAAATAATACTAAGGAATGTCGTTATTTTAATGCAAATGACGTAAGAAATTGTTGGTCACAAAATTATTTTTTGATATTTTAATAAATTAAATAACACCTAGCTTCACGGCTGACTTTGCGATTAATGTAGGAAAACTCGCCTCTAAGTTTTAGCAAAATTAAAATATCTTATCTTTTATAATTTTTTTTTTTTTGCAGAATGTAGACACTGAATCTGCATCTACAACAAAGCAAAAAGTCAACAACTGCTTGTAAATGAAAACTAAAAATATACTGCGCTACAAAAAATGCTTTAGTGACAAAACACAATTTTTAGTACATAGTGCTCATTATGATGTGTTTATTTTTGTCTACTCGTTTGGTGGTACATCGTATCGTTGTGACAGCTTTAATTTTGCACTTCATTAAATACTGCACAATAATGACATAAATTTCCATATACAACCGTATGAGTTTTGTGTGCCCGTGTTCGTTGCATGGTCTCGTAGATGAATTTGACTTAATGGCAAGTGAAATTGTTGGCATGTATGAAATAACTTTTAATTGCTATTTTGATAATTAAATGTTGGGGTATTCAAAACAAGTTGAAGTTGTAAATGAAAACATAAATAATGCAGCGAATTCCACATGAAGAGCTTAATAATTTGATTAAAATCGAAGCAAACTTGCCACAATAAAAGCATACATTTCTAATAGAATTTAAGCTTCGTCGTTGAAGAAAATTTTTCGATAAAGAATTCCATCTTTATCCAACTTTTCTGAGGTCTATTCGCCAAACAAACGACGTTGTGGTAGGTCACCCGTGTTCAGTTTTTGCACCAGCTGTGTTTTGTTTGGTTTCATACAGAGATCCTTACGCAAAATCTTCTAGGTGGTCAAATAACACAAGCCTGATTATACACGATGACGACGAATTGATATATCGCAATCTTTACTGATACCGGTCGATACAGCAGCCATATTCTACTAGGTACGCACTCTCCGCATACAGGTTGGTGGATCAATGTCCAGTAATGTGAAACTGGTGCGAAATTTGACCTAGTGCTTCACCCGAGGCGAGGCGAGGTTCTAGTTGTTCTCGGTCTCGCCTCGTTTTATAAATTTTAGTCTCGCCTTGTTTTCGGACGAGGTCTTGAAATCACATACTTCGCCTCGCCTCGCAGAAACCTCGCCTCGCCTCGGTAAGAACCGAGGATTTTATTAATCTGAAAAAAAATTATCAGGCCTGTATGTTGTCGGCATTTAAGCAAAATTGACTATCTGCAAACAAATAATAAGTGGATGGCGCTAATTAATCGTTTAAATATGTTTACATCCTCTTAAATTTGTGATATATTATTTTCGGTTGTTAAAAAATAATGGTCAATTTTGCTTGTATGCTAACGATATATTCAACTAGCAAAGCCGGCACCCATTGCTACGCCTCAAGAAGTAAAATAAAATATCTGTTTTTATTTTTGGTGGATTGAATCATATATGATGATTGATGAGCTATGATGAATTTAATTCTTTTCTTATATGGGACGGCGTGGCATTGTCCAATTTTATTCAAATCAAGCTAAGCTACAAACTTTTTACAAACTATAGGAATTATAGGTACCAAATCTTATCCATTTACGTTATATAGTTACTGAGATATAAAAAAAAAGTTTATTCATCTGCGTCAAGTAGTTGATAATACCAAAGTATGCTACGAACCTTCCCCAAATCATAAGAAACATAAACACAAGCCAAATCTTCAGGCGATCGTTTGAACGGTTTTGGATATTAACAACAAAGTTTTTTACCGAACGTTGGGGTCCTCTATTAAATCTTTCGTCATATAATAATAACAAAAGAGAGTAGTGGCTGTAATATTCTAAATCTCATTCGATTAGAGATCATTTTAGTACTGCTGACTCCAAAGACCGAAGATATGACGAAATATGTGGACTCTAAATAAAAGTAGCCTAAGCAGAGCTTCTTAATGTGAAAGCAACGTGGTGTGAGTTCGGTGTGAATCGGTTAACCGGTCTTCGAGAAAATGATATTTAAAAAATATTTTTGTATGAGGGCCACCCTAAAGATGCACTCAAAATAAAAGTTTTATAGCCTTATCTATGCTTTCCAATAAATAAATATCGAGTCATATTTCAAAAAATAGTATCAAAACAAAAAATACTGCACTTACTTCCGATACGAGCTCGTGTTAAAGCGAGGCTGTGGGCGAAATTGTTTGATGAAACGCTAACATTTAAAACTCTTTACGGAGAGTAATTTGAAGTAGTCTTAGCAAAATGCGAATTTCAAAAAGAGGACGTGGATCCTGCCATATTAAAAAAGGTTGAAAAATCCCACTAAGAGAATTATTTAAGGTATTGGAACCATTTTTCACAAAAATTATTGCAATTATTCGGTAAAGTTCTGGACAAGAAATAGGCAATTTTCTACAAATTTTTTTCTTTCACAGAAAAATATCTTTAAAACTCTATAATTAGAGAGATATTTAAGGTATTGATACTAAGTTTCACACAAATATAAGAAATGCTTTGGTATAGCGACAAACTAGATTTTGGCGAATTTCAAAGAGAGCGCTTGGCACCTCTCATGCAGGCATAACCTTCATGAACGCATACAGAGAATTCTTGTTTTGCATATATAACTAATGTACTTCTACGTATATTGAATTATAATTGTCATAGATTTCCGTCAACTCGATGATAAAAATCTCGAGTACTACAAAAATTATCAAAAAAAAAAACATGAACCTTCTTGAATGGCGCAAAAATGCTGATAACAAATCTAAACAAAAATTACCAATTATTGCTTAGCCAAATTTAATTTAATAATTTATTCTTATCAAACCTTATCTGCAAATGCAAAAAAAAGATTATAAATTTATTATTTTTATTTCGACAAAAATTTCTAAAATTAAAACACTGCAATCCAGCACACCTCTTAAGATGTAAAACCAATACTTCAAGCTTGTGAACACGAAATAATGGTGTTGGTAGTACGAGTAAGTAGTATTTTGTAGAAATATCTTTTTTTTTCGATTCAGAAACCATTGAACTACGTCAAAGGTTCAAAAACATTGACAAACAACATCGCAGTGTTACCGTTTGATTTGCTGATTTTGCTGTTGCTGTTGTCACTGGCGTTAATTAATTGCAACACATGTTTTATATGTAGCTGTTCGTGTTGTTGTTGTAGTTTGATTGATTGATTACACGTCGTTTATTTGTCTGTCTGCCTGTACGTTTTACTTTCTGTGAAGTTGTGTCAAAAAATACGCCATCTATTCGATGACGTATCGATTTGTTTTCTTTTTATGCGCTTGAAGAATGCTTTGGCATTTTTTCGTATTTCTTAGAGAAAAAGCTTATCAATAGAGTAGAAGTTGATACCATTAATGCTATTGTTGTTACAATAAATATTATGAATTTAATGTTTTGCCAAAATAAGCGGATTAATATTACTATTTTTTGATATACGGTCCTGAGCAGCCATAATCTAACATTTCACTCCTGCGGTTAATGTGAGTAAAAAACTGTTTGGGAGTGGTAAACTTTCTGGGTGGCAGGGTGTTTGAAAATGTTATTTACGTATGGTAATTGCAAACAAAGATTATCTTTCTAAGTAATAGAAGCTAGAGCAATAAAATTTGTAAGTTTGATTAGCTCATAGATGAGCGAAGTTTTGGAAGCAGGAGCTTCTTACAACGTTAGCAACAAGAAGAATAATTATGACAACAGAAAAAAGCCCCACCATAAATTAGATCTCGGTAGCAAAAAAATAAACCAAAATTCAATTCCAAGAATGAAGCAAGAACTACGACGCTTAGTTGAAATAAAAGTACACTGACCAAATTTGGTTCGGTTCGGTTTTTTTATTTTTTTCTAAGCGATGAAGTAGCAGTGATTATTGTTGTTGTTTTTGTGTTTTGGCTATTTTTCTTAAGAAAAACAACTGTAAAGAGCTAAATTTGGCTCATTTTGCTTATTTGGCCCATCGCTGCATTATATGACTAAATCAAATATTTTGTAACGATACCATCGCAGCCAGCCGTGTTTTCAGCTTAGATATATCACTGAAACTTCTGATACATTCATATAAAGTTTTGGTCTCGGTCGTACACTTTTCCAGACATAAATTTATTTTTATTCATACCGAAAGTGACTTTTAAGCTGTCACTAAACTCAATGGATGTGTTTTGTTTGTAGTAAACATTTTTGTGACCCATCCTTTCTCTTTTATTGGATCGAATCTGTCTGAATTTAATATCGTAATTTCCACGATGATTCATGCAAATCCAAATTTTTAATTTCAATTTCATCTTAAATATTTTTGCTGAAGTCTGTGTCACGCTTAACCTTATGAAAATTTACGACGACTTAAAAAAAAGTTTTCAAAAATTTCGCTTTTTAAAAGCTATTTACTAAATAAAATATTATCAAATTATGGCTTATAAAGTATATTATTGAGTTTGTTTATTCCAACCTACTTGAAAAATAATTCACGTGATAAAATTCAATTTTATTGCTACAAAAAAGAAAAACAATTAAAAAAAATACTCGAGGCCATTAATGAGCCATTGGGATTATTAATTGAAACAGCATGTATTTTTAAGATTAACGAGTAAGAAACCCGAAATAGGTCGTTTGTCTTATCTGAAAATTACGCATATTTATTTTTCTTACACAACATGAGAGCATGGGCCACATTTAATGATGTGCAATGTAAAGATATTGTTTGCAAAATAAAAATGTTTGCATTAATTTATAGACAACCAAATAAATCTCATTGTTATCTACTGGCACACAAGAGAAAATAAAAAAAGAATGAAAATACACAGTAAAATTAAAATTATTTCACAAAGACAATTGTATTATTTTGTTGAACGTACAAATTTTTGGGCAATATATATATTCTCTAAAAAAAACTACATATTTTGCGTAGAAAATAAGAAAATAAAGCCAATGATCGATTTTCCAATGTATGCCAAAATAAGTCAATATTCGTATGAAATGCGTAAATCAAATAAATGACATGGCTTACTGTCTGTCGGTTTAATTGTTACTAATGATGCATGTACTGAGAAAAGTCATTTGGAATCATCTTGAAATATGTTTTTTTTTTGGCTTAACATTTCATAGTTGTTTTCTTAAGTAGGTGAACAGTGGTTCGCAACCAAGTGCTGTTGCCGTTGTGGTGTTTCTGTTGACACTGTCTGCCGCAATTATTTTTTCACATTTATTTAAAACTCGGAAACATTTTACGAGAGTTTCTAAATGTTTTCAAGTTAAAATGCTTTTTCTAGATTACAAGGACATAAAATTGTAAAGATGATTCGTCTGTTCATCATGGTGTTGGCGTTTGCAATGACTCGCCGAAAGGATTTTAGCGCTAAAAAAAAGTCCGGTTTTCTGCTTACATCCAGCATGATTTTCGTTATAATCGACAACAGTATGCAGATGATTTTTCGCTCGAGAGCTAATTTGGAGCTTCTCTGATACCCTGCTATTTCAGCATATAACTGTAACATCAAGATAATATTCTGACACCCATTTTCCGTGATTTATCTCTTGATTGCGGAGTATAACTTCTGTGAGAAGGCGATCATATGACAAATCTTATGTTGTACAAGTTTCACAAAAAATACACCGATACTTAGATTCACTACAGCACTATAAAGACCAAGCGCCACTCTAAGTGCACACTAGAGTTTTCTAGATAAACCTTTCTATACTACTCGTATTAATGTATAATATTGCTAATATTGAAGTGGTTTGTAACGCTTTGGCGCAAAATATGCTGAACCGATTTTAATAATTTATTTTGTAAAACAACATATTTGTGCTAAAAAAGGATATTGCATGAAACTTTTTCTTATATTAAAAAATTTAATATCCTTTTTTTAGGAATGAGTTTTTGTAAGTCTTCACACCAAATTGACATTTTGGCATTTTTTTGCTTATGCTCTGTTTTGCTATTGTTGTTTTTTAAACTTTAAAGTTCAAGTTCGTAGTGCCTACGAAATGTCGTAGCCAGTGTTTCGTGATCGATTTTAGGAGAACATTATAATAAACGATTTTCAAGAAATGTTGGAATTTTATTATTTTATTTGGTCGTTGTGTAAATGTTGTTAATAACATCTCATTGGAAAAAATTAACTATTTTTATGTTTAAAACATTCAAAATACTCACCTATATAAAATGAAAACTTGTTTTTTTAATTTAAAAATAGGTTTAGTAATTTTAGAGCAAAACAGCAAGATTCTGCCACTAACATTTAAAATTAAATATTCAAATAAACCACGAGAAACGAAATCTATACAACCGTAAGAAGCGATTGGGAAACACTCTTCTGGAGATAATAATCTCCTTAGGATAATTGCTGATGCTCAAGCGAAAATTATTATGGTTTTTACACACGCTTTCAAATTAACGATCTCAGGATAAATAGAAAAACTATGTAACTTGAGAAATTTCTACAAAAGAAAACACAATCAATCATTCTACTGCTTTTCTATCTAAATACAACATAAAATCCTCGTTGTTTGGTACAAAACAGGACGACGAACGTAGCAGCGTGGGCTAGGAAAACTTATTGTTCTGATTAATTAGGACATATAAAATAATTTGTCTGTAACTTACGCTTGTTATCCCAAAGTTTGCAGCAAAATAAAACTGAAATAACAAAATCCGTAGTATACTTTTTGGCGTTATGCTTTGGTGTGTACAGGTACTTAATTCTTTTGTTTGCGGAGTTAATGCGGAGTTTGTTTTGTTTTGTTGAATTAAATATATTTTTCTTTTTCAGCGTTGTAGCTTAAGACTGGATTTCTCTTCTCCCTTTTTTTTTGTAACTTTCAGTAAGAAACTTATTGGATTTTACACTATGCTCTGTATATAGATGTAGCTTTTTTAAACTTTTAATCTTGAACTAATTTTTCACCTTTTTCACTTGGCTTAAGCAATAATTTAAGCTTCATATTTTACTTATATTTTCTGCTTAATTTGCTATTCTTTATGCCACACTTTTTTCGAATTTTTTTTTTGTATTTTGCTTTTTGCTCACTTTTATTCGTTTTATATTCCCCACGAAAGTTTTACGCTTGAATGCGTAATGAATAAATAATTGAACAAAAATAAAACAAGCAAAAGGACGTGAAAGGAGAGAAAGGTGGCTGGCGGCGAGGCATCAACAACGCACAATATTAGCCCAGCGGGAAAAATTAGCCTTTTATTTTTTAATTACAGGCATCTATGTATTGCCTTAACTCCCTCACACACATCCATGGACAAGCAGGAACTCACATCCGCAAGCACTTTATTCTGCGTATCCATTTTTTACTGTAGCCGTTTCATTTTATACATTGCAGTTTCACTGTTTTACGTTTTATTTTTTCCACAATACTGTAGTTGATTTGCGTTTTTTTTTTATTATTAATTTTTCACTGAATAATAAATGCAATATTAACTGCTGTTTGTTGTTTCTTTTGTATAACACTTTCAACTTGAAAATTTTCGCTTTAAGCTTTCTTTGAAAACTTCTTTAATTTTTTTTTAAATAAATTTATCAAGCGGAAAATGAGATTGTGAAGATTTTAATTAAAACTTTTAAAAAATTAACAAAGCATTAGTTGTGAAAAATTTGGAGCTCCGAGCTCAAATTTAATTAGCATATGGTTTCGTGCCCAAAATTAATAGAGAAAATCTGTGAAAAATCCTATACAAATTTAGGCCTAATTAAAATGAGAAACAGCTTAAGGATATGAATTTTTTCATACGTAGTTTTCCAATTTTTGTTTTTTCTCAAAGGAAAACATCTAAAAATTATAAAAGGAATTTCGCATTTCTTATTCCAGTAAGCAAATTTGGCTAAATTATTATCTACCATTGAGAGGGCGGAACATATTAGGTGAGCATAGTTTCCAGCATACAAGCTAAAAGTTAAATCGTCAGTATATGAAATAAAAATTTCACGAAATTTTCATTGAGTACAAATGTAATATTGAACAGGTCAGTTAACAGCAAGCGCCAGAGGCAACTCTCGAACAGACTGAAAATCAAAGACTTTCAGAAATAAAGGATCTATAGTTACTGTCTCCGAACTCAAGCGAACTCTATTATGTTTAGAGGAAACGGAATGCAAAGACCTGATTTTTAAGGTCCAAAGAAAAACTCATAGTATTAAACTTTTTAATTGCTGAAAAACGTTCGGACTTTGATCAAGAAGGCATTGTTAACATAAGGCATTTTTGAGCAGTCACTTAGATGAAAAATGAGCCAAAGTTTTCAGTAATTTTTCGAAAAAAATCCCACATAAGTCAATAAAACCATCTACATCAACATTAGGTAACAGCAGAAAACGTGGCCGCTCTAAATCATCATAGAAACGTTCGCTAAAGCAAAAAATCGAAAGTCAGGAAAATGCTGGAGAGAATTGAAGCGCTGATTACGTACGTTGGAAGAGTTTTGTGGTGCCAAAAAGCTTCGTGAAGAGATGAAGAACACAAGAGAAGCAAATGATGGCTTTGTCATAACCTCAATGAGTTTTCAGATGTATTGCAGAGAGTATTCGTTTCGCCCCATAATCTTAATAGTTGGCTATAATAATATGTTCGATTTTTTCGAAATTTTTCAATTCCTATAAGACCCCAGACTTTGACATACCAGGCTTGTTCATGTCAAAAGCGGCCACTTGGCAACCCTGTAGGTAAGGTACATAAAAACATCTTTTATGCTGAAGAATAGCGGCACTCATCTCATATTAATGCCACAGTAATTAAAATATAAAAAATTTGTGTTTTGATTTTAATACCTTTGGATTTTTAACATTGATGTCGCGTCTAGCAGCTGTCATTTCAATGTCTTTGTTATTTAGCCAAATTATTTAATTTCATCAAGATTTGTCATTTTATTTGTTTTCGTGTTTTTATGGTTATTCTTGAGTGATTTGCCAATTTCTTAATATTTTTTTAGAGCGCCATTTGTGATTGCAGCTAGACAGAGGCCTTCTTTTTAAGAGGGGTATTCAATTAACACTATGTCTCTTATAAATTTGACGTGGCTAAATTAATTCTTAATTGAAGGTAAATGCTTTAACTCTTGCTGAAGGATAGAATGAATGGGTTTTATTTTAAAAGTACCCTTATATCTTGAAAAAACTAAAATTAAAAGAAATAGTAAATGTTCCAGAAGCCGTGGCCACCTTTTTCTTGAATAATTATGCACAAATTTAAATATGAGTTTACCAATCGGTCGTAAAATTACAGTCCCAAAAATTTTTGATATTATGAGGTTCGGGTCCAATTGACTCATTTCCTTCAAAACTTAAAAAATAATAATATTTAGTATTTTTTTGAATTCAGAAAAGCCAACATATAAATCAAAGATATCGATTTGGTCTGACTTTCTCATTTACATGAAATGGGCGCTACCACTAAATGAACAAAGAGCATTCGTTAAGTGACACCTAATGAAACAGCACCTCTATTACTTATCTCTTATTGTTGTTCAGTCTGCAATGAAATAAGTTTTAGTGATTAAACTATGTTCAATTTTTCAGACAATATGTGAATTCAACGAATTGTTTATTTAATGTCTCATTTAATTTGAGAATTAAAAAAAAACAATCAAATAAAAATTTAATGCTCACTAAAAAGTTTTTCACAAATATGTTTGGCCAACTTACTGCTACTTAATCATTGAGAGAAAATTCATTCTAAAATACTCAATAAATTTTAAAAGTCTGAAGATTATTTAAGTTACGATTTTCACTGTCGTTGCTTAGTCAAATATAATATTTCCATTAAAAATTCTGTTAAATAACATTTCTCCAAAACATAAAAAAATGGTTGGGTTCTCACAAAATCTATTCGGAAAGCGAAACACGTATGGCTTAGAAATAATTACTAGTCGGCTTAAAAGTCATTGATGATTCCACTAAGCAATAGATGAAACTGGTACGACTAGCTTTAGCCTATGTCTTCAGAATGCTACCACATGAGCTCTTTGTATTCAGCTATCTCACATTTAATTTACATATAGTATGAGGATAAAATTTATTTTTGTTTCGATTTGTCATAGCTTGTGCTCTCAATGTGCTTTCTTTGTGCTTCTTTGTGATCCCTTTGTGTTCCATTTATTATTTTTAAAAATTTTTTCGTAAGTAAAACGTCTCATATTTCCTAGTGGGAGCCGAGTTATATTTTGTTCCATGAAATTATTCAAAAATTATTACGTTTAAATTATTCAGTTCTATTTAAAAAGCACTAAGTCTTGCATTATGTTTAAGTAAATATTATGTGTTCAAATTAAAGACTATTTTTGAGTGAATAAAAAAAAAAAATTGTCCAATTTGCTGAGCAACGCTAACCGTTCCGGTTTTTTAATAACTAATTGCTGTTGAATTGGCCCATTATTTTGTTACCAGATGAAAGGAGATTTTTGCTTGTTTGGTACAAGACTTTTAACTAAGCGCCACGGTAATGATTAAATTTTTATCATACTTAAAAATGTAATTCAATATTCTGTACTTTATGCATATTAAATTAAACTAGAACTTAATTTCAGTGAGATTTTTGGATTAAGCAAATACTTTAGTAAAGGAGACATTTTTTCCGGAAAATAATTAAAACTATGACTGAATTTTGTTAATTTTGTGCCAGAAGGTATGTGTGATTTTTAATTTGGAACAAGAAGCAATAATGTCAAATATTGGATTTGTTGTTTATTTTTACTTCCTGAAAGCTTTCTTTATCTTTTAATCTTAGCTAGGGCTTCAGAATTGTTATCTTTGGATTTCATAAAAGAGTATACGCCTTTACTCTTTCTCCCCTGATCTTAGCTCTAGCTTCTTGTGAGCTCATTTGATTGTGATTTTATTAATTAAGTTACTCAAATAAAAAATTAATAATATAATGGTCTCTATGGCTTTAAAATATGAAGATATTACTCAGAACCAAATATGGCAAGCTGAGAGATTAATGAACTCATGAATTATTAACAGAAATATAAACATAAAACGTAAATTAAATTAACAAGCGATATATAACATAAGCACGAATATTGATAGAAAAATACGTTCTTCCTATTCTGTTCAGAGCTATAAAAGCTTAGACAAGCATGCTAATAAAATGAATCAAACCACTGAGGGCAGCACTTTTTTTTACTAATATGGTCATTGAAATTTTGCTGATAAGACTAACTAAAAGTAAACTTAAATTTGCTACAGTTTAAAGCTGATATTTGCATTGCAATACTAAAGGCTTAGATAAAACTGCAATAATAATAAAAAATCTTTTGTATGGAAGACAATTACCCTCATTCAAATGACAACAATGCACTTGATTTATTTCTGTACCTATCGGATGCACAAATAAGTTATGGCAACACGAAAGATTAAGCACTAATTTTTCTATGAAAATATTTCCTTTTAGAATATTAAAAATGTAATTTCATAGTTCTTATTATTTGTTTAATGATTTGACTTTTGACTATGAAAAAATTGATTTCTTGCTTTGTTCTTTAGTAGCTTAAAAAGATATCGTGATTGTTGGGGATATTTTTTTTTAAGATTTTTGTTCGTGATTTTTTCCCGGATTTTATCTCTCAGATTTTTTGTTATATTTTTTCCATAGTATTTAGTTGATAATATCTAAGCAACACATATTCTTTTTTGCGAAAAAAAGTTAGTGAAATGAATGAATTTCAGTTGTTTTATAACCAAAACAAAAATTTTTTTGAAAGAGAGAATTAAAGGAAATTGGTCGACGCCTAATATAAAGAACTGACATGGGTCAGTCGTAATATCAAATAGTTCGTTATATGAAGTGATTCTGTGGGCTTAAGGTATCTTAGAATTATCGTATATATTTAGAAACCTCATAATTTTTTTGATTATTTTAAAGAGCTGATACTATTCAGTTGTATAAGAGTTTTCATCAGTTTAAACTTTATACAGCAAAACATTCCAAGTTTTCATAATTTTGGCTTTTGCAGGAACTTGTTAAGAACCATAGCACAAATTAAAATAATTTATATAAACCAGCAAATAACTTGAATGCGAGTTTTTACGGCGCTGAACTTTAATTTTTTTTCACATTTTTAGTTATTTTTGCTTTTCAATGTTGTCTCACTTTTTTATTTAAGTCATTAAATTATTATCTGTTAATTTATATACGGGAGATAAATTTCAAGACGAAGGTGAATTAAATTTCTTTTTTTTTTCATATTAATTTTTTTACCAACAGCTGCAGCTTCAATAACCACCAGCGCACTACACTGTTAATTACATTATGTAAATAATGAGCAGCGATTTAAGGTAGTGAGCACTTTGTAACGCCATTGCTTGCGTAGGATGTGAGGGAGTAAGGCAGGAAATGATAAAGGGCAAAATTGGTAACACATTAATACCGGACAATTTTTTTTTCTACTTCACAATAACTCGATGTTATTTTTATATAATTTTTTTTTTTATTTTTTTGATACGTTTTGCGTATTAACTCGGTCAAACAAAAACAATCGTTAACAACGACGCTTAATTTGGTTAAAAGCTATAATATTTTTTTCTCTTTTGGTCAATAACAATAAACCAAACACGAACGAACGCACTTCAGCACAAGTGTAGAATTCAACGCTTGTTTTGTGACTGAGCGCCGTTCTTTAACGGCAACCGCAACAAAAGCACAACGGTTGCGGTTGCGGTTGCATTTGCGCATGTTGGATGTAGCGCCACGTTCGACAGGTGGACTCGATTACGAGAGAGAGAGAGTGTGCGTTGCGAATAATTTGATTTCACACGGAAATGCAATTCTTGTTTGAGAACATTTGTTATTGTTTGGATTTATAAAGGTGCAATATAGGTACGTAAGTCCAATTTACACACGAAAAGTTTTCTTTAATCAAAGTACACCTTTTTAATTAACAAAAAGGAGTCGGGTACATACTTAGTCGTACTGGAAATGACTTACGAGTATTTTGAGATTTCTTTTTATCTTTTTATTCAAAACAAATACATATAGAAATTGGAAAAAAGTTTGTTAATACATTCACCCGTTTAACAACAAAATTTAGATTAATTATTAACAAAATTTAATCAAGTCAGAGATACCTTATATAATAATAAATAATCCTTAGATTATTCTCAGAGATACTCGTATCTTATTGGAAATTTGCTACAAATTCAAAATCAGGGTATTGAGTTCTATCGAAATTATTAATCACCTGGATGATAATATACTTTGGGTCCTAGGTCTTGTATAAAAGTTAATATTAATTGAAAATCCTTAAAAAATTTAAAAAAGCATACTATGGCAAAATTCTTTACGGCTCTTGATGCTCGTCTGATTTAACTAAGTAAGATCTAAACTAATGTGACCAAATGTTTTTCAGCAAAACGCGGAGCAGGAAAAAGTTCGAATTTATTTTAAAGATACTAACTAAAGGTACTAAATTTCACATCCCAAAAACCCTAGCAAAATCAGGTATTTACTATTTCCAATTATTTGTATTTACCAAAAAAAAAAAAGTCTTTCACCGAAAATCCTAGCAAAATGAGAGTTAGTATTTCTAATGAAAACGCGGATTTCCAATGAAAACGCTTATCACACGTTAATCTAAACACTTATTTTTCCGAGAAAATAACGAATGTTGTATTTATTTTCGGTTTTTAAAACAATGAAAAGTGAATGAAATCATATCCTGCGGGGGTTTTTTGCATAGGACATCGATGTTTTTCTATAACAACCTCGACAACTTTGCATTTGATATATTTTTCTATTAGAGGCACACTTTTAAGTTATTTACCAAAAATCCTTCTACGACATATCTATATAAGACATTACAACTTGATCGACATAACGACTTCCAATTATTCGAATTTACATGTTTTCATGCGACATAAAATACATTTTCTTCAAATAAAATAAAACACAAAAGCCGTACAGCAAAAAACAAACCACAGAAAAGCAAAACAGCTGCTTATCAAAGCTTTGCCCGTACTCATTCCAGAAAAAATCACCAATACAGTGATGGTAATGCAGCATCCAACATGTTTGATGAATGAGTTGCAGTAGTACCGGGGACTCAACGAGCACATGGCGTGCGCGCACATTGAATGACAAAGTTACAAAAATCTGAAATGTTTACTTTTTCGCTTTAATAATCTGAAGAATTAAAAAACCAAAGGAAGCTAACGATAAATAAGTAATAATGGCAACAGTAATATGAACAGCAGTTGCAACAACAACGACAACGACGAAAACAGCGCATATCACGCTAACAACAATAGACACCCACATGTTGTCGGCCCAGACAACAAAAAATAAAAACAGAGCAACAACAACAACAATTTTCGAATAGAATGCCAACAGTAGCTGTGTTTGTTGCCATTTTTAGTTATTGTTGTTGCCACGCTGCTTTGTTGTATATCTTTATGAGGAATTTTATGAGTCTCGTTGGCCACACGCAAAGTGTGCGGTATTAAAGTTTATTATTTTACTTGATAAAAATTTTAAATTTTTTTTATTAATTTTTCTATAAACTCTGAAAACTTCATATTTAACGAAAGCTTTCACTCTTTCTCACAAAGTTAATCCGGAAACGGAAGAACTTGCGCTAAATTTTGAAGTTAACGCATACGAACTTCCGCTTAAAAGCGCAGAAGCAGAAAAAGCTTGAAGTGCAACAAAGTGCAGGCAAAAGCTTAAAATGTTGAAATCAAACAAATCTTACGGGTATTAATTAGAATTTACTTAAGAAAAAACATGTGGAGAAAGAGCATTAGTAATAAATTGCACTACGGGAAAAGAAAGTTAAGATAAGGATGGTAATGGTTCTCTCAAATTTTAAAAAGGAACTGCTGTAGTAGGGTTAGCGGAAAATAATTTACAAAAATTTCTCAAAAGCCATGAGCGGCTATATACTTAGTATATTATGGAAATCCACTCAAATAAATCAAATGTATGTAAGTCCATTTGAAAGAGCAATTAAAGAACAAGTCATACATACACTTCTGACCGAAAACTTCTTAAGGGAATTTCGTGTTTTTTGCAATGTCAAAAAAACCCTAGCAAAATGAGATATATTTACCTACAAAATCTGCACTTACACCCATTTCTTATTATTTCCAATTCCTAAAAAATGGTCTACAACATTTCCAAAATTTTCAAAGCTAAAGTCTCATTTCATTTTTGAAGCATAAATTAAAAACATTACGTTTTTTCAAAAGAAGTAATGCAAATACAATATTGGTGGTCAATGAGCAGGTTGATTTTTAGAAATAGCACAGTCATAAAAAAATTTACTTCAGCACTTGTACATCCGGCGGCACGAATGAGTCCTCAATGAAATAAGCCACAATGAAAAAACACCCAATGAAAGAATTTTCTAAAACAAATCACAATGTACAGAAATTGAATTATTTCCAAAATATAGGAAATATTTCTAAACCGAATAAATGAAATAACAGTCAACGTTTGGTTCATATTTCATTGTGAAAAAAACTTCCAACAAAATAACCGCCAGCACTAACGTTCATATAGAATTACTGTGGCTAGCGAGGCTGGTGTTGGATATATTATGGTCTGAATTGCAGTTGAAGGTTTAACTTCAAAAATTTTATTTAAAGTCAAATGAAATAACAGTCGAATTAAGTGAAATAACCCCCAAAAGGGAATGAGTTAAAATAAAAAAAATCATCCCCAAATATTGTCCATACAAAATAACGCCCAAAAATACATGTAAGCCTTTGGGGGATCTAATAGATATTATAGCTCTTTTCGATGTTCACGATAGACAATAAAAATTATCCCATTAACTATCAAGTTTTTAAGGTTTTAGAACTTCTTAAAAAATTATTTGTGCAAATCGAAACAAGTATGCAAGCATAACAAATCGTTTGATATCAAATTTATGTGTTTGTGTGTGTGCATTTTGTTTTTGTTTTCGTTTTTTTCATGGCAATGCAAAAGAAAACTTCTGTAAGAGAACAACGGAATATTGAAATTTTACTCTTTCGCTCTTGCTCTAAATTTTTTAATATAAATGGCAAATAACAACATCTTGGAAATCGTGTAAATTATAGCCGATCTACTAATAAATAAACATTGTTTCAGAGAAAATATGTTGTAATAATTACAACCACATATGAGGGCCTCAGAAGCCAAGGGGCATAAGTGCAAAAAAGCTATTCAACATTGTACGTAAATAAATTTTTTTTTTCACACCAATTTTGTTCATTAGACAATAAAAAAGTAATACTTAAGTGGAAAAACCTTTACAATATGTCATATCGGAGTACCAGCATGCGGTAGGAAGGTATTTTTCACTTATGCCCCTTGGCTTCCAAACACTTTTGCACTTATGCCACAATTTTAGATCACTTATGCCCTTTGGCTTCCAAACTTGAAACACTTATGCCCCTTGGCTTCCAAACTTTTTGTAAAAAAATTTAATTTAAATACTATAATTTAATTAATAACTCATAATAAACATAATTTCTTATATATTAATTTTTTATTAATAAAATAAGAAAATAACACAAATTCATTGATTAACCGTAGTTTTTTATTACGGAGTAGTAAATTATTTTTAAAGTACAACGCGTTAAACAGTGCGTTTCATGGAAAATTGATATTTATGCAAATTGATTTATTTGAGTCTTGAATACTGCAGCGACATCATACATACAAATAAAGGGACAAAATTATTGAAGAGGTTTGTAATTATTAATACAAAAATTAAATTTTCTATGAAATAAATTTTTATTTATTATTTCTAGATATTAAAATGTGATGAATTAAATATGTTTATGCTTTGATAGGTTCAACTTTTAAAGCCTTTATTAAAAAAAATAAATCATAAGAAAAAAAACTTAGTGCTTACACTAAGTTCAAAAAAATATATTGCACAAATATCAATTTTACTGAGGTATATCAAATAATTAAAGCAAATTAATTTTTTTTTATTTATGTTATTTACTTTAATAATTATTTAAATATATACAATTTACAATTATTGAAATAATGTGAAGCGTCACAGCTGTACAGTTCAGAGCAAAGAGGTCTTTAGAACTTTGTTTGGAAGCCAAGGGGCATAAGTCGCACTTATGCCCCTTGGCTTCCAACGTAACCGCATCTTAAATTTTTTTAACGTAATTTGAAAGCACGAGATGGCGCGGGGAGAGCTTAAAAGTTAATTTTCAGTAAATATACATGTTTTCTACGGTTTTCTGAGTACTTTGCACGGGCCAGCTCAAAATTTTCAAAATGTGCACTTATGCCCCTTGGCTTCTGAGGCCCTCATATGTGATTGATCAACCATTGATTAAATACGCGAAATGTTAGCTTATGTCATATATTTATTTTGCTTATACAAATTAATAAATAAACTATGTATTTGCTAACTATATCCGAATCTTAATGTACAACAATTTTTAGATGAGGCGTACGTTGAAGGGAAGGTGAAAAAATGTCTCCTATAAATGGTTTAGTATTTTTCAATTTCACAATATCTATTTTGTTTTTGTTTTTAATTTTCTCATATCTTTTGCTAAAAAGAAAAAGATGAGAAATGCACTCAGCATGCAGCAACCATTTTCCAGGAAAACATATTGAATTACAAAGGCGACAGTTCAATGTTATGCCATTTCTTACATTCAACCTTAAAAAACCTATATTGTGGATTTTTTTCAAATTCTCAACACCTTTTTTTTAATTTTCAAGCTTTCAAGTCAGCGTTCGTTTTAAAATACAAAGTAAACTTTTTTTTTTGCACTTTTTATATATATATTTAATTATAAATAAAAAACAAGCAAAAAAACAAGTGATTTTTCTATAATTTTAATTTTATATAGTGTTGGGCTACTGACAGCTAACGTATTTTTTATTCGTCTGAAGATATTTAAAATTAAGTGCACTTAAGTTTTTGAAAAAGACATATGAAAGGTCATATCAAACTTAATAGACAAAACAAAAAATATCCAATAAAATCATTTCGGAAAAAATAAATTGAAATTTGTTTATTGCATTGCTAAAGTAATCATCCACATAGCTATTATGCCTATGTTACTCATAGCACTAAGCTATTTTTCTTGGTTTCTCATTTTAGCAATAAAATATTGAAGATTTCAAAGTCAAAATATTTTTGTCAGCAATTAAGAAAATGTCGTGCTCATTAAGAGCATACACATCATCAAATGTATTTTAAAATGAAAATTCTTTGAATAACAATAGGGTGTCTTTAAATTATAAATATATTTAATTTCATACAAAACTTTAGTTTCCGTCAAATAATTTGATTTAATTACATCACCTATGTTTTCAACAAAGTGATAAATCTATTCATAAAAGTATAGAAAACTCTCTAAATATCAATTCGTATAAAAAAGTTTAAAAAAAGCTTGATAGTATCGAAAATCAGCGAAACTGTCAAAAGATATATAAGAATATTGAAGTAAAAAATATTTAATAAAATATGTATCCAAAATAACATAGAAAGTATCAAAAAGATTGGATAAAGTTGCTATAAATTAAAAAAAAAAAACGCACTATCGATGAAATTTCTATATGACCGAAGAGTATCGTTGACTTCCGATGAGTAACAGAAATTTAATAAAGTTTTAGTGCATCAAAGATCTCGACTAAAAAGAGAGCAAAAAAGGTCTAAGAAATAAAAGTTTTAAAATTTTGAAAGAGTCTTAAAAGTATAGTTCAGAAAGATGATCAAAGTCTAAAAGTATCCAAAACCCAATGGTTCAAGAGACGACTGTAGAACTGTGGCAAATATGAGATCAGCATATATCTTGTGTTTATTATAAATTAATTTCCAACGAATTAGAAGCGTGACACAAGTAAAACATTATGTTATAACTTTGACCTTGAATATCATGAAAACATTTGGGCTGACTTAAGCAATGCACCTAACCTTCTCAATGAGTAGTTATATTATCCATAAATTGTTTTAGATTAAATTTCTGTTTGGTCAAAATGCAGCGAAGTAATAAAGAAAAACTGTTTTTTGTGACCTTTGACCTTGAATAGAGATAGGCTTGCTTACGGGCTTGCATTTATTGGCTAAGGATTTATGGTTAAGTGTTTTTCAGTCTATTAGTAAGGGCTTATGGCATTTATGACTTAAAGTCTTTCAATTTAATGTTCAATCACCTACGGTTTTATGTATAGATATTTTTAATTGATATTAGGAAAGACGAGCGGCATTATTGTTTTTGAAGCTTTTTTAAAAATTTTCTTAGAGAATCTTAAAACTTGTCTAAGATTTGTAATCTTCAGGTTTTTATAAGCCTAGTGGTCACAAAAGTCCCAAAAGACTGACTCAAATGCCCTACCCACTTCGAATTCAAAAAAGCATATGTACTCAGTAAGTATTTAAGAAAACTTATTCTTCGTATATTTAATAGAAAAATTTTTACAGTCGAAATTGATAGAGTTTGAAAAGCCTTATTTTTCTATATTTATGTGATAACAGGCCAAATCCAATAGGCCGAGTACATAATTTTATCTCTGACAATGCTTCGAATGAACTAAAAATCATTTTAATACATTGACTTAATTTTGAAAGTGCAAATGCACTAAAAAAATACAAGTGCACTGAATATGCCATCATGTTATACATAATCAATATATCTTAAATTAAAGTCACCCTTATTTGCGTTCTTCATAATGGGTGGTACTTGCCACAATTTGGTTGCTCTTAGAAAAATATGTGAAAACTTAAAAAAAGAAAGAAAAACAACAAATCAACAATAAAATCTGTCGGTTGAGTAGTGGGAAAATGACGTTTGAAATGTCTTTGCCAGATACTATACATACATACATAGGTACATATGTATAATTATAAAAAAAAAAAATATTTAAACAAAATTAAATTTTTCGCAAAATTATTTTGTGATTTTCACGCTGTTGCTTGGGAATTCAATTTTTTTTGTTGTTGCTTATGTAGCTATGTGTGTTCGTGATTCATGTCACGAAAATAAAAACATAACAAAATTTTTGATCCCATGTTTACCCTATTATGGGTCGGTTGTCTTTATTGTTTTTGATTTAAATTGAACTTTTGAAAAATTTCAGTTATACTTCAAGCTGCAAAAAAAAACAGCCCAGTTGGCAACTGAGCAAGGCCTCTCCCTGAGAAAAGCAATGCCAGGCTGTCAACGTTTGTACATTAGACTATCCGTTGTTTCTCAACTTTGTTTGATCGAGAATCAGAAATACCTGGTAAATATATCAATTGCAATAAGAATTAAGCGTGACGAAATGACTATGAAAAATTTAACGCGACCTCTCGGACTAAAAACATCTACCGTTCAAAATGCTGTTATAAGAATCACTTTCACCTGCTTGTCTCTACTGGGTGTAACTCTGTGCTTGTGTCCTGCTGTTTGTGTATGAGTGATTACTGTTATGATAGGCAGCATACCTTTTTATAACTTAAAAATTTATTGCTCCAGGGAGACACTGTTTTTGTCTGTTGCGCTACACAATTTGTGCTTAAATTTCTCTAAGGCTTTAAACACAACGAAGACAAAGACAAAAATTAAATTCAAAAATAAAATGAAGAAAATTTAACCGAGCTATGAAAAATATATATATAACTACACAGTATATGACTCTACATTTTCATTTAAATATGAGCTTTGTGTCAGTTATCCGTAATCCTTTAACCCATAAATAACAATTCCTAAACGTTACCTTTTTTTTTAATCCTCAGAGCATTAAACTTGACGTCTGTCTGCTTTTTTGCGGAATTTTTACTCCTCTCTTCAAAGCGACATTTCCGCTTGAGCATCCTTTTTGTGTGCTTTTGTGTTCACTTCCGCCTGATTTATTTCCTAACAAGAGCTAAATACATCACACAGACACATGTACAAATTTGCAACATGTGACGTTATGTAGTGCGTTTTAAGGCGTTAGTTATCAGACACAAAAATGTTACCGCAGCACAACAGCAAGGAGGGAAGTTGTTAGAAAAAATAAAATCATAAAAAAAATGTTTTAATTCAGCATGCAACATGGTAAACTAACGTTTTTATAATATTAAATATCAAATATTTATAATATCGTGCGGCCAAAAAAACTAATTATTACGAAAAAGCGATGTCATATTGAGCACCAGCGTAATGCTAGAGGGATGACCCCGGACTGATGGAACGAGTTCACGTATCTTTCTAGAACACATTCCGCTGTTATATCTATAGAAAATGCTTAAGCATCCTAAAATGCGCCGGTGCTGAAGGGAATCGATAGTAGAGACGTTATCATCATCGCCTTTTAGTTTTTTTCACACGTCCCTGAACTCGATCTATCAACTCTAAAGTGGGGTTTGCAGTCTCAAACCAAATATGTGAAATGTACTCTAGTATAACATAAGACAATTAAAGACATCGAAATTTGATTTATCATTAAACTTTTGGTTGCACTTAAATTATCAATTAGTCTATAGACAGTTAAAATTTAATAAATTGATTTTTAAAAGGCCAACTTATTCCGTGAATTCATGTTCACATATCTTTTTGTGTTAAGTGTATTTTGATTTTCATAGATTTATACAAATCGTCGAAATGATTTATGATAGGTCATCAGCAAGTCAAATACTGCCCACAAAAAAAGGAACAATAACCAGAGACCACAAGCTCACATTCCTTTCGTTTTAACAAAGAGTCTCCCATATGTAAATATGAACCTTTACATTCATAAAATTAACTTTTCACGCAATACAATCAAATAAAAACCCAAAAATTACCTTAACAATAAATGCCCTGGCAACTTAGACCGCCATTCATATGCTCACAGTTTTGAATAAGGATGCTTGACAATATGCATTCCAACATTAAATGCCCTTTTTAAAATGAAAGGATTAACTACGTTACCTAAATAAAACTAATTGGCTGAGATGGGTTGTTTTTGTTGTTTGGTCTTAAAAGCAGACATCCAATTTAAATTTTACGCCATTCATGTGAAATTTTTGCAGCTTAATTTAAATGCTTGTTAAGCACACAAAGGAAATATTCTGATTTTTCAACCTTGACATAAATTTAAGCAAACACAAAGATTCATTTTATAGATAGAGTTATTTTTGGATACATAGAAAGGTATATGCAAACATTGCCATACTTCTGTAATGATTTTACTTCAATTTCTCGGAACATTTAAGCTAATTCTATTATATTTGTAACTTACTTTGATAGTCAATTATAACTTATCAGCACTTACCTGGAAACAAAAGAAAATTCATTTAATATTTTGTTTATTATATGTATTTTGAATATAAAAGTAAGTATTATTTTAATATATCTGTCATAGTTGGGTAGACAGCGTTTCTTTTGAAATCAAATTCCTCGAAAAACTGGAAACAATCAAAATAAAGAATCGATTTTTCCTTTTTTAAATACAATGGCAAACAAATTTACTTTCGATTCCGTTCAAAGAATTCATAATAATTGAATTGCCTTTGATCTCATTGCAAGGAATATTCATAAAAAATATTTTTTATGACAAATTTTAAGTTCTAAAAATATAATTGCTATTTTTTTTTTAAGGCAAGAGCTTGCATCAATCGATGGCGGAAGTCGAAAATGAGCATTGAACATAATTCAGGGCCACTCGGATAGTGGTAACATTTTATGAACAACAATTCGTTTTTACAAATCAATTTGAAAAGTTGAAAATGAATTTCGACCTTTTTCTTTCGAATGATGAACAATTATTTTAATCGCTGAGTAAAAATTCCTGAAAATTGCTTCCCATACTAAATGTAATACAAATCTGCAATAAAAAATACAGATTTGTGTATATACACACACATACATATATATATATAAAATCGTAGTTGACCTCAAATTAACCTTTAAAATTGGTTTCAAGGTTAATGCTATGTGACTTCCTACAGACCTCATAGTTTTTCCTAAAATATTCATATCTATTTCACTGTATTTACTGATTTTTCAATAAAATCAGCAGAAAAAAGTTTTATAAATGATATTTTTCTTGAAAATTTTTATCTATTTTTAATTATAAGTTTTATAGCGAGAACTTTTACAACCAGGAATGTAGAAAATTTAATTTTTTACAGAAAAAACGCGGAAAAGCTGTTAACAGCTCCTTTTTCAAGATACTTTGCACCCAAGGCATAATTTCAAAAAATTATCAGTTTTTGGTCAAGAATTATATTTAAAAGAGTGCACTCATCTCTTTTCAGCCCCGCAAAACTTAATCTGTCTTGAATATTACGGTCAGAGCAATGCGTTCCTTATGAACAAAAGCCTAAGCATTTGTTTTCATTCAAATAATAAGCTGGACATGCTATCCAGAGCAATACTCTGCTCCACAACAATATTTGCTTCTTTCCTTTGAGATATACCAAAATAGAACTTTAAGCTTAAGCAAGCCTCTACGTTTAAAGCTAGCTATGATATTGGAGGAATATCTTGTTGTCAGTTCGAAGCTGTCAAAAAAGCAAACAAAAATGTTCGTCGCCAATTTTTCATTTTATTTTCATATTTTTGAAGAAACCATTCGTCAGTTGACTTGAGCCTTCGCAATATGAATAAAAATGCTAGGTTTACAAAATTATTTATCTTTAAAAAATTATGTGCAATATCCAGCAAAATAATTAACACCAGCACCGTCTTAATCATTTACGTGCCCCACCACAAAAAGTAGACTTTCAGCTTAAAATCCCAACAACATTTCAACGGCAGTAAGATGGATGAGTTTACAAAAATGACAACAAAAATAAATGACCAACAACAACAACAAAAAAATTTAACGACATCCGTCAATTTTTCATCATCAAAAATACGAAATATAGCAAAGCTGAGCACACACTGCACTGAGCATTAGACCGACTTTCAGCTTTCGTATAAACTAAATCGATTTTCAGGCTATTTATAAAAAGCCAAACAAAACGCGCACTTAACCCCACTTTTCAACGCCCATTTCCGATTACTGAGAGTATGATGCTGCAACAAAAAATGCTGTGATAGATTCATTACCAAAAATTAATCAATGCCGCTTGGCTTATACACAAATGTGAGAAAAAATTTTAAAATAAAAGAACAAGAGTTTCTACAAATCTTTATATCAAAAAATACTATTCAAATGACAACAAAGCATTAGCAAGAATCGGTCTGGCTATAGGAAAATGTTAACTTTACTTTTAAGCCCAAAAATTTGTATGTATTAGTAGTATAGTTTCACGCGATGTGTATGTGTATGTTTTCCAAGCAAAAATATTGTTTTGACCCATAGGGACTGGGACTGATCATTTACAAGAATTTTATTATATACTATAGCAGTACAAGTATTTTGTTGCAACATTGCCTCTAGGATCCTCAAAGAAAAATGGCCAGATGATCCCGCCGACTCGAGTGGCGCAGTTACTCTACGAAACTGTAGTGGTATTTTGTGTAACAATTGAAGGCTTTAACTGCCCCAATAGCGGCTTTTCTGTTTACTAACAATGCCTACTCCGTCGCTCATAATGATTTTTTGCCAAATATGGAAGCCGTTCTTACTAAGCTGTAAGACACAAGCACTCCAATTACGCCACCGATCATGGTAATTTTCCTGCAGCTATTGTGATAGCTGAATTTTATGCAAATATTTCTAGAGAGTTTTTGAAAAATATTTTGCAGATTTTCCCATTTCTTATGCACGGCATCGATGAGAGAGGCATGCTGATATTCAGCAGCACTCTGCCTCACTGCATCAATCTTTTCTGCTCTACGCTGATTTAATAGTTGCCCAGTCTTTACTTTATCTCCCCGAGCAAAAAATGTTCAAAATGATTCATTACACGATGAACGGTTGACTTGCCATCAGTTTCTCATTGCATGCTTAACACCAAATAAAGTTACAAAATTTTCTCCGCTTATTCACAACTGAGCAATTATTTAAATAAAATGTTTTAATAATTTCGACACGTTGTTGCGGTTTTAGAGGCTACCTAATAAATTTTTATCGACCACTGCTCTCTACTACTGCTGACTGATATCTGGCAAATTGTGACCTTGTGTATTAAACACTGAGACTTCCGAAAACCGCCGTCAAGCATTGTTATTTTACAATCACCATACCAAAAAATATATATTATGATACTGTACCGGAGTAGCTAGAACTTTTCAGCCTAAAGGTATATCACAAATCTGTTTTTGCTCCTAAGGCCTGAACACATAAGAGTTTGTTTTGCATTAATTCAAAAAATGTATGCAAAGAAGAAACAAATTTAAGAAAAGCAATGTGTCAGTGACAGAGTTGTACCTGAGTTTTGTAGATATGTGAATGTATATTGCAAGGATTGTCGCCATTTTAAAATATCACTTAATTTTTTATAGATAAAGCATTTTGGAGGGCTGAGAATTATTCAATGGATAGTACAACAACTGTTTTCAATGTCTGATGAAAGCATCGAAGAGGAAGCAACAATTATCATTCGAATGCACAGAGTGTAAAAAGCGAGTTGATAGTTTCTAGCGGTAAACAACATTAGCAGTGCTTTTATGGTGGTTCTACCTACAAATTCGACCACGATCTGGTGAGATCATTTGTTTTGCCGAAACTTTTTTTTATTGTATATTGTTCGCATTGCTCACATAAACAAATTATTTACTTTTTGCAACGCTGAATATTTAAGAAACTTCAAAACATTTGAAATTGTTTAAAGTTTTTAGCGAATACGAAGGTTCTAGAATATACAATGAATTTGTAATTTTTTTTCAACTGTCAAGGGCGTATCTAAAGACGAATTTAGTAAGGCGCCTGTCTCCGCAATCAAGGAATATCACAGCAAATAAAATTGAACTTATTCAATACGGAAATTATTTGGCACTTATGCGATTGAGTATTATGATTCACAAATAGCTTGAAAAATTTTGCTTTTATTGGCTAACTACCTCAAAATCTCGAAATGATGGAGCAATAAACCTACCGAAATTATAAAAAACCTGGAAAAAAAGCTGTTTCGTCTACTGCGCTAGTAATGTTATTAATAAAACACAATCCGTCTGTTGAATAAAATAATATCCTTTATTACATAACTGCACACAAAGGCATCATACTGATACACGCACTTTCAGAATATGCTTGACCAAAATAAATAACGTTTTTTCAAACTGTTCTTGCTGTTGCTAGTATTGACATATGTTTTAAAAACCGTTTTTCAAAGCCAAACATATCGTTTCTATGACCATTTTGCCAACAAAATGAATTTGGGTTAAGTTTTATGACTTCAAATTGGATTTTTAATTTGCCCATACAAAATTCCGTACAAAACTTTAACCTCATTGAAGCCTTAACCACACACGACGAGCACTTCAATACAATAGACGAGGACTTCCACTTCGCCAAAGTGGTCGCCGTATTCAGCGCGTTCCAATTCGTTTATAAATAACATAAATAAGTTATAAACATTTTATGTAAAGGAAAAATAAAGCCAACGTTTTTCAGCAGAAAAACGTTTGCTTTTAACATCACATATTTATGTTCTTTAGAAATGACTTCGCACACGCTGAGTACGGCGAGAACTTTGGCAGAATAGACGTCGTAGGATATTGTAACAAAGTGCTCGACGTGCTGGTTCAGGAAACGTTTTCGAGTAGCATCCTCAATATCATGCGATTCTGTTACATTAACTTTAGCTGATGATTGTGTTGGTTCTGTCGTCCATGGAGTGGTTGATGATGCTGGTGATGTTAGCCATGATAGCGATGTTCTCACTGCTGTAGTCGTCGGTGGTGGTGATGGTGGACAACATTTTGAGGATGAACATTGGAATGTTTTTACAGGACGACACGAGTTGCTGATGCTTAACAGGTCCAAGTAAGCTTATTCGCCATCGTTCATTTCTACTTCAGATCGAGTTTAGGCTTTAATGTCGATACGAAAACTGTATAGTTGAACCTGTCGGAATAGGCTTTTTATAGCAAAATTTGTCCATAATGGTGTTATAAAAGTACCATTTGTTTGTATTTACTTTGGGTTTTTTCTATTCGATGTTGACGCAGCATTTTTGATAATATTTGTTATATCTGGCATAACAGCTATAACCTCTTTACATAAATTTTTAAGCGTGTTTCGGCTCTATTCGCATTAAGTCCACGTTTTTATTAGGGTGTCTGTACAAAATTCTATTTTTTTTACATTTGAGTTTCTCAATTCATTAGCTCACATCCTAAGGAATCATTTGCGTGTAAGGAACCTCCCGAAAATGAAAAAACCTTTTCTATAAAATAAGTCCTTTGTAATATAATACTTCTAGCTAATTTAGGTATGAGTGTATGAGCAACAATTGCCAGTCAGCAATTTCCATTTTATAATCTAATTAATTTTATATTTTGAGAGAAACCTTTCAGTTTCGTTTGTGCTCAATAAATATTTAGAAACAAACCGAAAAAGTTTGTTGTTATTTACTTTTCTGCGACGCTGAATATTGAGGATATTACAAAACACTTGTAGTTGTTAAAGGTTTTTTTTTTTTGCGATCTTGAAATATTCTAGAATATACATTGAATTTGTAGTTTTTTCTATATTTCCAGGGATGTACTTTAAGAATAATTTAGCAGGCTGTTCTGTGGCTTAGGCTTTTTATCTCTAAAATCTTAGAATAACGCAGTAATAAAAGTTGAGGTTTCTCATTCGTTGCAGAAGTTAGTCGGCATTTATTCTTACAAATGAAATGATAGAATTAAACTTAAATTTAGTTGCACACCAATTTCTTCTAATCCTCTGCTTATTCAGTATAGAATTTTTATTTTCTCTAGTTACAATTTCTTCGAAATCATCAGGGAATTGTGAAGTCAAATTGAGTTGGCTTGTTACAATTTTGATTTGATTGTCATTAATATTCTTAGCGGGAGTTTCTGCATAATCTGATTATACGAAACTTGATAAAGTACATTCTCAATAACGCTCAAAAAATATACTATGATATTAGCTTTTCCTGTTTCTTTAAAAAATTCAGAATGGCGCTGAAAAAACTTTTTGCCTTCATAACTGACAGACTTAAATTCAAGAGGGTGCAAGTGCGTCCAAAGTACTTCGCAATAGTATCTTTAGTAACAGTACATAGTACTAGTAAGTTCGATTTTTCATTAGATATAGCAGCGATAATATGTGCACATAATGGGCTTAGAGTCGTTGATAACTTGGTGGTGGCATTTTAAATTTACAATTTAACGAGGTTTAAGTAAAAATTAGAATTTTGCACTTGTACCCCTAGGGTTCTTAGTCCGTCGTTTGTTAGATATTGTACGGGACACCATTTTTTAATTTTTTACCATAAATAGATTTCGGTCATTCTTAATAACAGCTTACTCCTTTGACCACTGCTTTTGATTTTCATACTCTATTTGGTGCTAACTAAAAATGAATTTTGAACATATCGGAGTTTCAATAATGTATTGCTTATAAGTATTTGAAAATTTAACTCAAAAATCTTCTGAAACGGAATATCTCAAAAACTATGAGAAATACAACAAAAAAACTTATAATATTTCTTGTCAAACGAAAATTGCTTCCAAACTTTTGCTGTATCATAAGAATCGGGGCCATTGGTGTTGGTGAGCTGCTTCCTTCTTTTTGCTTTATTTTTTTCAGCTGAAGCACTGATCATTCAAAATGTCATAGACTATGCGAAACTTAACAAAATAAATTTGTTTATCTTTACTAATAGCTAATTAGACATAAAACATCCCAATAATTTGATGATCCTTTGGATTTTCATCCAAAAAGGAATTTCAGGAAATTAATTTGCAGTCCTTACAACCAAAGTTATGAGTTCGTTCCCTTGCTTTACTTCTTCTGCTACCGGCAAAATAATTTACAGCGATGCGTTGCGTCGCATCTTACCAATAGAGAAAAATACAATTGGTCCGACCTTAGCAACTGGTATTCTTCCATTAATGAATGCACTTGGAGAAAAACCATATTTCTCATGCTTCCTATCGCAAAAACACACTACAATATTTGTTCGACTTGATCTGGGCCACACTACACTAAGTTCATCTTTTACTTGTACTTGAAGTACAATATTTGTCCAAAGTGAAAAATAAGTTTTTCTTCTGAAAACTTTGCAAGCTGTGGTAGATACTAAACCAAAAAAATTTAAATGAATATGATTGTGAGTTACAATCTTCTCGTCTCGACTTGAAATGAATGTAAATATGTTTTATTGAGCATAAAAATGGAAACCATAAAATGTTGGCTTTATTTTCAAATCTAAGAAATTAACATTACTTATTTATATTCTTTGGACACGTCGTCGCCTATTGAATCGAAGCGCTCGACGTGGTGGCCTAGGAAACGTTTTACGAGTAGCATCCTCTGTTCCATTCGAGCTTCTTGTATTAACCTTATCTGATTGCAATAATGATCGTGCTGAAGGCCTTGGTGATGTCGGATATGATCCTGTCGGATATGATCCTGTCGTATATGTTGTGGGCGGATATGTTGGGGGCGTATATGTTGGGGGCGGATATGTTGGCGGTGTTGTTGTTATCGGCGGTGGCGGGTATGGTGGGTGACATGGTGGTGGCCGACATGATGGTGGTGGACATTGACATGTTTGTACAGGACAACACTGATTGCAATATGATGCCGATGCCAAGCTGACCCAAACTAGTACTATACCTAAAACTACCAGTAGTTTATTCGCCATCGTTCGCGTTCACTTTAGATCGAGTTTAACCTTTAATTTCGATAAGAAAACTGTGTAGTCTAACCTTTTGGAATGGGCTTTTTATAGCAAAATTTATCCAAAATGGTGTTATATTCGCACCATTAGTTAATATTTACTTTTGAGTTTTTGCTATTCGCTGTTGACGCAGCATTTTTGATAATATTTGATATATCTGGCAATACAGTTACAACCACTTTACATAAGTTCTTAAGCGTGTTAAGGCTTTATTCACAGTTAGCAGACATTTTTATTAGGGTGTCTCTTATTACCAAAATTTGTTTCTACTTTTGCGTTTCTCAATCAATTAGCTCACATACTAAGAATTCAAAATTTGCGCATGTCGAACCTTCCGCAAATGACGATAGTTTCTCTGTTTCGATAAAATGAATGAGAATCTCTCTCGGAGATGTTCTTTTAGAACTTGCAAACACTGCTGTATTCCATACGTACCACTTTTTAGGATTTAGTTTTTAAATTGGCAGTTTTTTATGAAGCTATTGTCAATTTGACAGCTGACAGATGATTTGTGCTCAGCATGTTTTGCCCCTTCAACTGATTCGTTTCATTAATTTACAGAATTTTCCTCTTAAAATTTAATATTTTTATTTGCTGAACCAGTGTATAATATGAAAATAGTCATAAGCACAGTTAGATTCTTCATAAATAATGAACCATATATTTGGAAAGTAAGTAGGGTTCACACTGCAATTTCAATATTTTACTAATTTGCTAAACTTAACCCGGTGTACTATACTCTTTTGATTACAGGCAGTGTCATCAATTCAGTAGGGCTGGGGAGGGCATAGGCCCCTCACATACACACATACATTTATTCAATAAACCCATCTAATAGTGGTGGAATTATAATTTTCGCACCCCCGTGCACAAGATTTGGTGTAGTGAAGCCTCTGATTTTAGGACCTCATTTCAAGCATATGCAAACTCAATTCATATTCTAACACAAAATTTGTGTACCGGAAGTGTTCAAAATTTAGACCGAGTATTGAAATCGTAAATTTTACAATTTGAATTGATTTTATGTATTGAGAGAAACCTTTATGTTTCGTTTGTTCTAAATAAATATTTAAAAACAAAACGAAAAAGTTTATTGGCATAACGTGTGTGCTGAGTTTTAATTGAAAATAAATTATTTGGTTTTATCATATTATTACAGAAAGGGGTTTAACCCATCTGTTGCTATTTACTTTTCTGTGACGCACAGATCTCCCACGTGGTCATAAATAGGAAGAAAATAAAAGTGGTAATGATTAAATTTTTTTTAAACCATAGTCAGATTATACTTATGGAAGGGAAAAAAATTATAAAAGTTATAATTTTTTTTTGGGTTTAGTGAGACAGTGGGCTCAAAATACTTTTTTGAAAAAAATGCAATAATATGGCATATTACCGGAAAGTTCATTGTTTCGATTTTATAAAAATTAATTTAGTTTTCTTCTACCGCTTTTATATGAATTGTACGGATTTTTCAAAAGTTAGAACGACAAATGTTAAAAATTTGAATATTCGCTAACTTTGACAGAAAAAGATTTTGATATGGATATCCTCGAATTTCCTTAATGTTTCTATAAATTATGTAAATATGTATCGTTAACCAAAATCCAAAGTTGAGTTTTTTATAAGTTTTCTTTTATGAATTTTCTACTATGTAAAGGAAAAAATGTTTTTATTTCTTCACATTTTGCAATCTTTACAATAATTGCATCAACTGTAAAAGTTCAGAGTGTGTGAGAGGTGCTTATATTCCGATTCTTTTCTTTTAAAGAGAGGGGAACAGGAAAGAACTATTTTTCGCTTAGGATAAAATATATAAGTTCGAATGCTTTTCAAAATAACATAATTGAAATCTGAATAAAAGATACCGCATAATTTTTAACATTTTTGAAATCTGCATTGCCAAATTTATGAAAAATGATACCGATTTTGAAGAAAACGTCTCAACCACATCCTACCTTTGTATGTGAGGTAGGTGAGTCCGTGAACCAATTTCGCCTTATTCACAAATTTTTGTTCTTGTAACCGAAAAAAAACTTATGTGCCAAATTTCAAGACACTAGCGCTACCTATGCAAAAGCTGAAAAAGAAATTAAAAAGTTGAAAAAGCTTTAAGCAGATGTCAGCGCAAAAGCACAAAGCACAGGAAATCAACTTGTGCAAAATTTTAAGCTACTACTGCAAAAGCTTTAAAAGCGTAGCTGTAGCTTCAGATGCTGACATTAAGGAGCGCAGCGCATGCGAAGCTCACGCTAAAACAGCAGTTTTTACAGCAGTTTTAACAGCAAATTCTGTGCTTAATTAAATAATTAGAATATCATGAGTATTTTTTATTTGATGTTCTTCCCAAAATTTTCGCAATTTTAAACACTAGGCAACACGGTTTCACCTCCACATTCCAACTTATTAAATTTCTATTCATTTCATTGCCATGATTCAGATTTCTCCATTTCAGCAGAAAGGTTATTAAAATGCATTTGAAATTTTAGTGAAACTCTCATGCATAGTGGGGTACTAATAGTTTCATATTTGAATTGCCACGTATTATATTTAGGTAAATAAAACACTGTCATTATGGGTATGCCTTCATTATTTTAACATTTCATGTATAAGCGATCAAAGAATCTTTTAGCTCTTGCGAAACCTAAAATTAAATGAGTGAAAGGTGTACTTATTGGGCACTCTCCTTGTATCCAACATGCTGGAAACTTTGATGTTTCCTGAAATGACTTCTGTATAGGCTGTTGCTGCGAAAAGGAGGACGAAAGAGTTGAGCACCTTCTCCATAATTGCACCGCTCTTTTTGTTGGTGTTCATTAAAATGGTTGCGGGATACATTTCTAACAATCTATGAGACGAATGCAATCAGCACTAGAATATCTTTTTCTTTTTATTAAAGCATCCAAATCGGAATGGGAGTAGCAGGAAGGAACAACTCTGGTAGATATGTGTCCATAAATTAATTAACTTGACAGGCCGTCCAACTTGGATAATGATACTCTGACATAATTATTATTGATAACTCAAAAATCGTTCTTACATATACTAGAGATATTTCGAATAAAAACAGTACAAAAATTTGGTATATTCCGACAAGAGAGAGTGAAAAAATGCTTTGCTTAGAGAAATATTTCAGGCACTGAAATCAAACCGCTTACAAGTACTAGAAACGATTGGGATTCTCATTAAAATATGTGGGTATATTTTTACAAAAAGGCATGGCATCTGCCATATATGTTTGGCTGCACTTAAGGAGTGTTTTAAATGCAATGCACAAAAAAAAGGTTCCAACCAAAAACTTGGGCAAATTTGAGAAGATGGCATTAAATCTCCAATAAAATCATTAAATTATAGTTATTTAAGTAAGTACAAGTTATCAAATTCAAATACAACACACTGAAACAAGTTTATTGTGGAAAAATCATGCATGAAATTCTTTTTAGTGTATCTGTTTATTGAAAGTTCATGAAGTTTTGTATGGGATTTTGAGGCGCATTTCATTGAAATGGAAAATGTATTGTCAATTATGGTAGTTAATGGATCAAGGAACGCAAACGTAAAATAAAAATTTTTGATAATAAGAGACACCCTAATAAACATGTTATATGTGGGGCGTCATGATGTGAAGCGGAAAATTAAAAAAGGGAGATATTGAAATTTGTTCTTAATCGGCTTCGTTGTTTTTCTAAAAGGTGAAAACACCTAATTTTTTTTATATAAAGCTTACATCTCAAGCTATAGACTTCTAAAAATTAACGTAACATGAAGAATACATTTTTCGGAAGCAGTTTTTCGAACTTAACGAATTTCCAACTAAATATTAAACATTATGGGTAGCTACTAAAGGAAATTTACTGCTCTTTTCAATTATGAAATCAGATTCGAAATTTGATATTTTTTACTTGTGGAAAGCCGGAAGGGAACATTTCATCTCAGAATTAAAACAATTTCGCCATATTTTATTTTTTCTATTTTAACTGCAAAATTTAGCATACCGATGTATCGAGTTTAGTTTACGAGACATATGAATTGAAATGTATACGTGCTGCACTTTGTATGTGGCCTGACACTTTCTTAAGCACTTTAATTTATATATCTACTTAACTTATAATGATCACGCTACAATTTTTTTGTGAAACATTTAAAAAATTTTATGTCGAAGTTCCTGAAAATTTGATTTAAAATTTTTACTTCTGGTTGTCTATACATAAAAAAATTAAAATTCGAACTTGGCTTAAAAATTTAAAAGAGCTTCCATTTTGCTAGTTGAAGCAATATTGTTTATAAATGACGGTCGGGAAAAATCGCCAATTCTTCAGAAGCCTTTTGCTAAGCAATTAAGCTTATAAAAAATTGTATGTACACATTTATGTCTACTAGTTGTATAAATAACCGGAATATAAACAAATTTCACGACCTCACTCAACGAGTATTTTCATTGTCCGCTTCGCATGCAATGCCCTGTATGTAACTGTGAATAGAGCGTTAACACGCGTTAAAACTTATCTTATGGTGTTTAATTTTTAATGCCAGATATAACCAATATTGTCAGAGCTGCTGCATCAACATCAAATAGAAAATACTAAAAATCAAATATTTACTAATGGTGCCTATATAACAGAATTTTGGATAAATATTTCTATCAAAACCACCATTCCAACAGATTAGACTATACGGTTTTCTTATAGATATTAAACTTTAAACACGATCTGAATTGAAAGCGAACGTTGGCGAATAAGCTACTGGTTATTTTTTGTACAGTAATACTTTGTGCCAGCGTGTCATCAGCACTGCATAAATCGCAGCCAACGACTGACTACACGACCATCTTAACAATCAGTTGAAGGTAATGTATCAAAATCAAATGGAACAGAGAATGCCATTTGAGATACGTATACAAAACCAGCATTTCTCATCCTCGCACTATGTGCTTCACTCAAGAAAAGCGAAGTCCAACGTATGAAAACTTTAAATGCGAATAGAATTTTATTATAAATAAATGACAACGACATCTTTGAGCTGGCTTTAATGTGGAAAATAGAAAAATAGACTTTCGTCGAAGGCTTAAAAAAGTAGGTCTCCGTAACCTGCATACAAGTGGAAAGTACAAAAAGTAAGTCGTCCGCTTCTAAATATATAGAGAACATAAGGCCAGTTTTCGTACTTTTTCCTAAAAACATAATATGTGGAAATATCGACATATTTAAACTATCTGTCTGAAAATATCGAAATTTTTGTAAACTTAATGAAATTTCATAATTTGCAAATTGGAATTTGAAATAGTGTTGCCAATTTAAAAACCAAGCTTATCAAAAAAGTTATTCTATATTTCACGCTTACGCTTGTTGCCAAGTGCTAGTAAGCCATCTCAGTGCGGAGCCTGGCTCAATTGCTTACTGGGAATTTTTGCACATGCGTACATGGCGATACTTGATTTTTGACAGAAATTTTGTTGTTCTTTTGATGGATTTGGTTGTAACTAACTATGGCATTTATCCTCCAGGATAGTCCTGTATTTTCATCGAATATACTGTAAAAAACATTACTCCTGTATTTTTGTGAAAAATTCTGTAACTATCCTATATTATTTCCATTGGTTTTAAACTTTGCATTTCTCTTGAAATTAAATGATGCTCAATTTGTTCTTGTTAGATTGTGTTTCTTAACCCTTACGTTGATAACGTGATCAAAATTGTTCTGCAACAAAAGCAACACCATATCAATTATTTTGCAAGTTTTGTGTTTGTTTCGAAACGACGGGTTGAAATATTTACTGATTTGGAAACTGAGAATTGCTATTGCAAAGAACTTGCAGCAATAGTGGAATATGTTCTTTGTGTAACCGGCACGACCGCCTCTGTGAAACTAGACGTGGACAGATGAAAAATCTCTGTTAAAAGTATAAACTTTGAAAGCCATTCCGACCTGGGGTTGTCATACGTACTGATTTTTAGCAATTGGTACTGACTTTAAAATTTTTTTTTTTTTTTTGAATTGCTAGATATATTTTACAATTAATACTACAGGGTGTTTTTTTTAGAGGTTTGTTTTTCGAATAGAGATAAAACTGGCATTTTATGGTCAAATCTGGCAACTCTAATATCATTTATGTTCAGTTTGGTTTGCCATTTCATCATGAACAGGTTGACAAAAGAACAACGCTTGCAAATCGTGCAAATTTATTTCGAAAATAATGGTTCAGTTCGCGAAGTTTACCGCAAGCTCCGTCCATTTTATGGTCGACATAATCGTCCATCAGAGCAATTAATTCTGTTAACCATGGATCGTTTTCGCACTACGTTTACTCTATGTGATAATACGCATCCGCAGAGACGTCGAACAGTGCGCACCGAAGAAACAATTGCCGCTGTAGAGCAAAATGTTGAAGAGGACCCGAATGAATCGATTCGCCACCGTGCACAGCAATTGGAGCTTTGTCCATCAACTTTATGGAAGATTTTGCGCAAAGATCTTGGCTTGCGACCTTACAAGATCCAGCTTGTGCAAGAATTAAAGCCGCGAGACCATGCAATGCGTCGTGATTTTGGTGTATGGGCCGAAAATGAGATTGATCTCGATGCTGATTTTCATCGCAAAATTTTGTTCAGTGATGAGGCTCATTTTTGGTTGAATGGCTACGTCAACAAGCAAAATTGCCGCATTTGGAGTGAAGAGAATCCACATGAGACCCTTGAGACGCCATTACATCCACAAAAACTGACTGTTTGGTGTGCTCTATGGGCTGGTGGAGTCATTGGGCCATACTTCTTCCGAAATAATGCTGGAGAGTCAGTTACCGTTAATGGAGACCGGTATAGAGCCATGATAACCGACTATTTTGTTCCCGAATTGGATGGCATGAATGTGGATGAGTTGTGGTTCCAACAAGACGGCGCTACATGCCACACAGCGCACGTCACAATCGATTTATTGAAGGAAACATTCGATGAGCGCTTAATTTCGCGGAATGGACCTGTCAATTGGCCACCAAGATCGTGTGATTTGACACCATTGGATTATTTTCTTTGGGGATATGTGAAGTCGCTCGTCTACGCCAACAAACCAGAAACGTTAGGGGACTTGGAAGCCAACATTCGTGGCGTTATTGCCGACATACGGCTCCATATGCTCGAAAAAGTGGTTCAAAATTGGACCTGTAGAATTGGCTTTATTCGAGCCAGCCGCGGCGGCCACATCCGAAATCATATTTAAACATTAATGGCATAAAATTATCCTTCCAATAAAGCCAAATTGATGGACATTAAAACGATTTTCTTGTGTTTTATTTCAATTTGAAGCTCTATACCTCTAAAAAAAACACCCTTTACTTAGGATTCTGTAAAATGGTCCTTGTTTTTTAGCATATTTGATTAATTGTGTGGACTTTTTTTTGTAGTAAATGAAAACAGCGAATTGCATTGTGCTGTATAGAGGGCCCATGAGGTTTTCGTAATGTGAAAAAATATGTTATTTGCTAGGGCATTGTGCAAACCTTCTTCGAGAAAATTACGTCTTTTGTACTTTTTGTTTGCATTTCAGTCACAAATAGTTGCCAACCGTAACGCATTTTTCAAAATTATTTCTCAAAATATTTTCAATAAAACATCTTCTTTTTTTGGATTGTTTTTTTAGATTTTAATCTTGAATCAATTTATAGAATGAAGCTGCTTTCAGACCAAAGTTCCTGCCATAACTATGTGCTATGTGAAAATATGTGATCTTTTTGATAATGTGCCTGTTTATTTACTCTTTTATTTTGATTCATTGGCTGTTTATTGAACCAAATTTAATAAAGGTTATTGACTTATTTTAAGAAACAGCAGTGATATACGTAACATGGTAAAAGCAAAGATTCAACTGTGGAAAGAAAAACTGAGACTGGTGGTGCTATTTTTATTTGTTGTTTTTTTTTTTCACTGAAAAAGTAGGAAAAAAATAATCAATTTTTATTGATAGAAAATCATGTTTTATTGCTCATTTTTAGGCTCTCCTTCGAATTCAATTTTCAGTTAGAAACCAATAATATAAATATAATGCTCATTTTTAAGATTTTAAAATAGGAGTATGTGGCTTAGTCCGGGAAGTACCGTTTCATTTTCTATAGTCATTTCCTCTCTCTTACTTTTTTTCCAACTGATAGTTTAAGTATGGCTGATAATCGAAATAAGCCGCAGTCGCTAGAATCGTGGTGGGACTAGCTGCGTTATGCAAACGAAAACCTTTTCGCTCAATATCTCAAAAAGTAAGCCACAAGTAGAAAGATGTCTTGAGACCAATGTTGTAGTGGATATAAAAGCATATCAATTTCATGCTTAAAGTATTTTCACACGACAAGAGTTGACTCATCTTTCATAGTTTTAAAACTGCTAATAATTTTCTGCAAAACTAGGGTTTTTATTAAAAGTTTTCAATTAAAATTATTCGCTCAAACTATTTGATCAAAGCACCAGTATAGATTGGAAACTTTCAGATGATCGCTTTAATTTTTACATCGATTTTAAAACAAATTAAAATCGATGCCTGCAAAGGTTCCAGTGTTCGAAAACTAAATTTAAGAACTAATTCAATGATAATTTTTGCATAATAATTTTAGGTGGCTCTTATCCTTTAACATCTTATTAATATTTTTCTTGGATGGAATATTTTAAAGCGATTTTATTGATTGAAGATAATATAAACATTTCATTCAAGTTAGGCTTTTTTATGAAGAATATTCATTGGCTTTTTGTGACCTTTAAAGACTTAAATTCAGAAATTTCGCAGTGGGCGAACTTTTCTTTTTATATACACTTAGCATATATGAGGTAATTTTCAGAAAAAAAAACACACTTTAATATTAATTAATTTTACAAATTTGACACCTGTTGAAAGTGACATATATAAGATATTTATCCTATATTTTAAATTTTACCTAACTCAGATATTGTATTGAGTTAACTAGATAAATAATAAAGAATGTCTCGTCCAAATTATCACTAAAATCGAAGAAAAAGTACAGAATCCTATGAAACTTTAGCATTGGTGATGTCATTTTTGTGAGACCATCTACCATAACATTGAGCGTTCACTGCAGTAGCTCATAGTTCAAAGAGCATAGAAATTTACGACCTCACATGTATATAATTTTGATATGAGGCCGTGATAACCCATTTGAGTAAACACCTTTGTCCTTCTAAAGGTAAAGTAAAGAACTATGCCCGTAACCGAAGGGATGAGCATATGGTTTGGTTAAATTACTCGATGAGACACGCTCTCAGAGCAAAGTTAGAGCAATTTATTATAGTATTCTGGTGCACTCTTTCAAATATGTCATCGGCCGTCAGATCAGTTGGAGTTAACTCAAATTTACTCCCGCTGGAGGGTAGCAAACTTTTGCTACATTTTGAATTCCTGTTACTTAGGAAAACACAACACGGGTATTTATTATTGCAATTGAAAATCAGAAACTTGAAGTCTCTGGGTCTTTGGAAATGTTGCTATGCTAATGTTGTTTGTGAAATATGACTTTCTAAGTCTTAAACAGAGGTGTGCTTCTGTAACATCTTAGCTTAATCAAGAAATGTTGTGACATGGTTGTTGATAAAATAATTTAGGAAATGTTTCATTCAGCTTATTACTTGATAAACTTCTCCTGAGGAACATTTGCAAATGAGGCGTAAAATCAGATAAATTATATCGAATTTATGGGATAAACAAAAGATAAGATAAATAATTTTGTTAACCAGTGAAATTTCTACTCTAGCGAACGTTTATACAACGATCCACGCTGGGCGCGTCTTTTGCTACCCTAGGGTTCCACTCCAATGCGTGTCAGCGGACTTCAATTGGTGACTTTTGCAACGTATGCTCACTCCATTTGCAATTTTGCCGTTTGATTTGAAACCAAATCGATTCTTGAGGGCATCTGGTGAGCAGTCCGACATTGGAAACGATCCTAGGACACCAAATTTTCAGAATTAGGCGAAGACAATTGTTGGTGTGCGCTTTATTTACTTTAGCACGTTTGCTTCCGTTGCTTACTTAATTGCTTACTGGGAACTGTTGCTCATACGCTCATCCATAAATAAATTAGTAATATTAAAAAAACTTTATTCTATTAAAATGTGAAAAGAATTGCCGTTAACGGAAGGTTTTGCCAGCGCAAATTAATTCATAAGATGTGAGCTGATGAAACAAGGAACGCAAATGTGAGAGATTTTGGCAATAATATACACTCTAATGAAAACATCACATAACTGCGGATGAAGTCTTAACACGCACAAGATATTTTCTAATTGTGCCATATCAGATATTCAATATATAACAAATATTTTCAAAAATGCTGTATAAACATTGAAAAACAAAAAACTTAAAAGTAAATATTTTCTAATGATGCGTATAAAACACTATTTTGGATAAACTTTGCTATAAAATGCGAATTCCAACAGGTAAAGTTATACAGTTTACTTATAGATATTAAACCTGATACTTGATCTGAAGTGAGGAAAATTATGGCGACTAAGATTCTGGTTATATCTAGTATAGTACTATTTTGGGCCAGCTTGGCATCAGCATCATATTGCAACCAGTGTTGTCCTGTGCAAACATGCCAATGCCCACCACCACCATGTTCACCGCCGTTCTATCCGCCGGTACCGGTAACGTCGTCATCGTCGCCACCGTATTACTCGCCGGTAACGGCGGCAACGTTCGCATCAGCTATAGCTACAGAAGCAAAATCGAATGGAACAGAGGAAGCTAATGAAGAAACGTTTCCTAAACCAGCACGTCGATCACTTCGATCGAATAGGCAACGGCGTCCATTCCGCGCAATTCCTCGCCGCAATAATCGTAGGCAAGGTCTTTTGTAAATTATATAAATAAGTGACGTATTTTTTTTTAATATGAAAATAAAGTAACATTTTTCAGTTTTGATTTTTCTGTGTAAAAAACATTTTATCTTTATTTTTTTTAAGTTGAGACAAAAAGATTATAACACAATTCATGAGAATTGAACTCTCAAAATATTTTGTGGTGAAGTATTCGAGTCAGTGATTTTCAGTACCTTTGTACTTTTTCGGTACATTTGCGTCCTGAAAAATCGTTTTCAGTACATTCGACAAGTTTTCAGTACATTTGGTGCCGCATTTTTAGTACATTTGGCACATTTTCACTACATTTTCGGTACATTTAGACAACTTGTTATAACTTATCAGATTTTTTTTTAGTTAATACAAAAATTAAAATATTCGTCATGGTCCATGGACAGAGAAGTTTTGTGCGTCATAGGTCAGCAAATTTCTTCTAAGCCTAATACTTGGTGGTTGCGGTCTAGTTTCAATCACAACACGATACTAGTTATTATTGTTATCTATATTTATAAATTATTATTTAGGGAGAGACTTAAAGTAATTGCTTTTGTTAGGGATGAACTCAGGAGCTACTAATTGAATATCAAAAATTTTGCTGGAGGGGTATTTTTTGCTCCTGTAAAGCAAAGAGGCGTGACACATACCCTAAAAGCAAGAACCAGCTTACATTTTCTAAGTTTCTTAGTACAAATCATTTAAATCTATGCAAACAGCGGCTTTTAACGTATCGATCTTCTAAAAAGCTTATCATTACATAATCTCTTTCGAACTGATCACGGATTGGAATCATCTTTAAATTCAATCTTTTATATTTTCTTGGAAGTCAAAAAAAAAATGTATTTTGCTTCACAAATGTTCCTCAAACATCAACCAAGCAACGAGTCACGCAATTCAGTGTCAGCAGATATGTCTGTGAAGTTGGCCCACCATTTTTTGATTTTTCAAAAAATGAAACTTGTGATGCGATGTGCCCGACTTGTGCTATGATGTGCCGTATTTAAAAAAAATATCATTTCTAGGATTCGATTTTTATAAGCAAAGTAATTTTTTAGTGTGAAGTTGGCCCACCATTTTTAATATTTATAAAAAAGTAGCCTTGTGCTGTAATGTGCTCAGGATGTGCTGCCGTGTGCCGAAAAGGATATAAAATGAATCCTGCAATTTCGACCTTTATGAGCAAAAACATTTTTTGTGTGTGAAGTTAGCCCACCATTTTTCTATTTTTCAAAGGATTGATGTTGTGCTGTAATGTGCTCGACTTGTGCAATGATGTGCCGTATCGCAAAAAAAATAATTCCAAGTATTTAATAAAAAAATTATTTAAAAAAATGTGGGAAGTTCACCCAGCATTTTTTGATTTCAGACATTCAGCAGACGGTCTAGGAAGCAAGTTTTAGTGAAATAATTGAAATTGCTCCTGTAAAAAGTGCATCAGCAAATGCGTGCCAAACTCCAGTCGCATATATGTAAGTTATAGCTAAGCTTTCACCAGAGTCTACCTGTTCGGAAACGCAAATAAGCAATATTATCGCTTTTAAGACACTGAAAATTCGCGTGTAATGCACAAAGACATATCCTCTCAAAATAACTGTTTCGTTCAGCGTTTGTGTTGGAAAGATGATGAACCCATATTTTTTCCAGCACAGCGTTGGAAACACGATAATTCTTGCTGCCGCAAATTTATGAATGCAAGTTGGACAGTACAACTTCGCACACAGCCGAGAACTAAATTTTCTAAATCAAGCGCTTTCCTGTCACTTTTTCTCTCGTTTTTTTTTTTTGAATTGCATTAGCTCGCAAGATCAGCAAATTTCAACACAAATTCAATTCACAAATTTTCAAGGACATGAATATTATTAGGTCCCTTAGACGCTATACCAATTCGATAAAAGCGACGACCACCGTAATGTACGTAAGTATACTTACTATATTGCAAGAATGCTAATAAGATTTCGTGATTTTGATAAAATGGACTACCAAAGTTTGTGTTTCGTTGAAACTTTTACATTAGCAGTTTTTCTGAGATTTTATTTAGCATATGGTAAAATATATCTTTTAAAGCCTACAATATATCAAAAACTTCAAAATTTCGAATCCTATGACCAAATCTGCACTTATTTGTGGAATAACCGATAATTAAACTGCTGGATATTTCTCTTTGGCTCTATACACTTTAAAGAATTCCACTGAATTTCATCGTTGAACGATGATAACCTTTTATATTTGGTTCTACCGCTATAACTTAACTTACATTTCATCAAACTTCTTATTTTACTTAAGAGTGCATAGAAATTACTGTAGTCTTGACCAACTATAGGAAGACCGAATAAAAATGGAATATGTTATGAAAACGTTCAAGTGGAAACACATGAAATTATGGTTTAAAAAGTCGAGTTTTTATTTTGCTTCGGTCTGATCAAGCTTTTCTATCTCTTGGATATGTTGGTTCAACACTGGTATTTCTGAATATTTGCATGTTTTTGAAAAGCAGTATGTATCTGAAAGTACTAGTTCATATTGAGAAAATTGTTGGTAGTTTTCAGAATCATTGAGCCAAAATCACTTAAGAATGTCGATTAAACCATATCTCTAAAAAGCAGTGTTATTCACAAAGAAATGTTTTTAGTTCCAAATCGTAAGTGATTGGAGAAATTTTTTTGGAGGTTAACGTTTTTAATATTTAAAACAGATCTGATCTGCCATGAATTTTAAAAATCATTTTGTTTTTTTTTAATAATGTTTTTATTCACTTCATCACAGACATCAATAATACTTAAGGGTGATTTTTTAAGCGTTTGGTTTTTGAAAATTGAAAAAAGAACAGAAAGGTGACATATCGCGATCTTCATTGACATTGGCCGATACAGCAGCAATATTTTAATGTCCAATTAAGTTAAACTGGTGCAAAATTTGGTAACAATAGCTTGAGTAGCCTGTTCGGTGGGTCGACTATGACGACCATAAAATGAACGTAATTTACGAAACATATTTCTCATAGAGCACTCATTTTGATAGTAAAATTCAGTGATTTGTAAGCGCTGTTCGTTTGTTAGTTTATTTATGATAAAATAACAAACCTAACTGAGCGTTTTTGTCACTAGCACATGTTACGAATCACACGTGAGGTGTCAAAAAATTCACACTGAAAAAACAAATGGCAAAAAAAATTACTCTTTATTATTTTGCATTGAAACTTGTTGCACTTCCCTTTAATTTTATTTAGCGATGCATACAGCCTGCCGAAAAGGTCATACAGAATCTAACTGTAGGGCATCGCAAGCTTATCAAATATAGTCTCAGTCAAAAATGCTTCCAACTATTTCCGGCGCACCATAGTATGTCGAGAATATAAACATACGTCTAGACCCTGGCATAGCAGATAGGGGAAATCAAAAAGCAATCATTCCAACTAAAACTGCAGCAACATCCAAGCAAGAATCAGAACTTTTAATATAAAAATTTGGGAAATCCTTGGGGGTGACACACAGATTTCTGTCCATTTAAATTGTGACGGTAGTGATTTTACCTGCTAAGCTTACTTCGTTATCGTGAAACCCTCTTTGAGGAACTGTAGGCACATAATGGGCTCGAACAAGTTTCTTAGAAACAGAATTGGATAACACTGCGTACTTTTCGATCCCTCAAATCCTTTTCCAGGCGACTTGACACAGTGCAACATACAAAATTGTGGTGAAGATTTTTAGTATTTTTAAGAGCTCCTAAGAAAAAATCTCGCAAATACTCATACTTTTACATGTCTGACTTTCAATGTAAAGGAACTTGAAGGATTCGAAGAAGATTTGTTCATCGTTTTTCGTAAAAAACGATGCTTGCGAATTCGCTGGTGTTCGATAACTAAAATTTAGAATAAATATCAGGTTAATTTTTGCTAAGCGAATTTTGAGTGACTCTTGTCCTTAAACATCACTTGTTAAAGATTTTTCGTGGATGGAGTATTTGAAAAGAGTTTAGTTGATTAAGGACAATATAAACTCTTACTTATGTTTGATTTTTTTTTTTTGAAGAAGAAGAAGATTCATCCGTCTTGGGCGACCTCTATGTATTTGAATCCGCAAATTTTGCTATAGGTGATTTTTTTTTTAATATTGTACATATTCTACATATGTCTTTATGAAGTGAGCTTCAAAGAGAAAGAAAAACACCGTAATGTACATTTATTTTACAAATGAGACACCTGTTGAACGTCAACCTCGATCACATATTTAAGAGATTAACCACAATATCATTTACATCTGTTTTGTGTTTGGATAATTTTATTGAATGAAATTAAATATTTTATTTATACATAAATATTGATTTAGTCGTTGACTTTCCCATGGTTATAACAGTTTTCGTTGTCAATTTGATAGTGAAATTACAGGGATAATTTATGTACATAAGTAAATCGTTTTGCTGCATTTTATTGAAAAAAAAAATATTCAGTTTTTTCTTAACAACTGAAAGTATGCAATTAAGTTTTTGTTTTTATAAGATAAAGATACTTGTTTTATTTTAGTTTTTTTAGTGTGTGAGTATCTCTTCTTTCATTATACGTAAATTTTTTGTCAAAAGAGATAACATGTCAGATCGCTTGAATTATTTTTTAAAGTGAAATGTAATTAAATGTGGTTGAAATTAAACTAATAACTAACTGTTGCGTAAAAAATTAAGTTACTAAAGATCTAAGTCGAATATTTGACATATCGTGCGTCAAACGTTCGAGATATTACCTATCGCTAACGTGGACAGCATATGTTCGCTTAGGAGATATCTTACTAAAAAAACTCAGTACGAAAATATGACAACGTTACACAATAAGTAAACTTACTAAAATATATCATACATCGTACAAATCGAAAGTTTTATTCCGCCGATACACTTGGCCGTTTATTTCAACACATCGAACAAAAACTGATCTGTTCAGCACAGGTCATTTTAAGCCGCTATGTCAAAAGTTGTTGGCAGTATTTGCTTTGGTCTTATCAAGAACTGAGTTTTGACCCAGTAAGCACTTCCACACGCAGAGATTGCATTTAGGACAATAAGGAATGTTTCATCAAGGTAATCGACAAAAACGAAGAAAAAGATCAGAGATAAGACATAATCTTGTGCCTTCAATATTGATAAAGTGAGTATAGGATGTGAACGTTTACTGCAGAGGCTCATAATGCAAAGAGCAAAGAAATTTTCGGAACAAAAAGCATTTTGTTTTGATATGAGTCTGCGATGACCCATTTGATTACACCTTGGAAACCTTTAAAACTAATTCCAACACCCAATATATAGGGCGAAAATTAAGAATTTCACCGAAAAGACTAATTTGGATTCATTATTCAGTGAGGAACGACATCAGAGCTGCATTAGAGATGTTTGTTATGTGATGAGTATATCAAAAAGGGTTGTTAATTAAAAGAGTTTGTGAAATTGCATAATTAAGAAACTGGCTGGACATTAAAAACTTATCGATATGATGGGAAAATCTCACATGTATAGGATATGTGAAGAACATTAAGTACTAGTTGGCAAACTACTAAGGTTCACTTTTCAACACATGGAATAATATTCAATCAGGCATCAGATCAGTCAGAACGAACTCACATTTGCTCCCGCTCAAAAATAGCATTCTTTGTAGAGAGGTTTGCGAAAGAATGAGTTTTGTTGGCAGGATCAGAGAATGTTTGGTCATTCATTAAATATGTTGGATTAGTAAATGAGAGCTCTTCATTTTCATGTTAAATAAATGACCACAAGCTTTAGTTGCTTTTTTAGTTCCAGTTCTTCAAAAGACGACTAAACGGATATTTATTATTGCGATTGAAAATGGTTGCTACCCATCAGTTAGTTGTCAGATTCAGATTTTTAATAAAATATGGATTCTCTGGGTCTTCGAAAATGTTAGTATGCTAATTTTTAGCGGGTGTATTCCTGTGAGATTTTAGCTAAATCGATAATTTTGTCACATGGTTGTTGATAAATGAATTTTGAAAATGTTTTATTCAAGAAATTATGTGTTGGTGTATATTTTGAAGCGTAGGAAATTTTATTTAAAATCAAAAGAACTATTGCATATCACTGGATAAAGTTCTCCTTAAGAAAATTTTTAAATGAAGCATAAAATAGGCGAAAAAAAGATTTTTAATGAGTGAAATTTTTAATGATTAATACTTTTTTCCTTCAATTTTTGTTAACCAGTGAAGGTATAGATGAAAAGTTTATTGCGTTTTGTTTATTCAGATTTTGGCTTTCTGCTAAACGTAGCAGTTTTCTTAAACAATAAAACAAAATTTGCAAATGTTTTTGCAAAAATTCATTGTATTAATAAATTGTGCTAAATTTTGTGGAGTGCGCGCTTAAACAACATGCCAATAGCTGTCTTTCTATGAAAAACTGTGACAATATTTTTGAGTCAATAGCAAACAAATCTGTACGTGGGCAGGGCTAAATAGATGTAGAAAAAACGTTTTACGCGCTTAATTTGCAATGAATAATTTCTGTCTTTTGTCTACTGAAAACATTCGCCATTAGCTACCAAGTTCGAAAGGCGGATCGAAATTCGAACAGTTCCTACAGACCCCAGGGAGTAATTATTTGGTCAATACACGATCTTTTTGGACGGTAAGATGCTTTTTGCTTTCGGATAAGCTTCCACCATCACGATGCCCTTGAAGATTAGACATAGTGTAAAATCATATATTTTTTAGATTTTCAATAGTGTTTAATTCGTGTATCCGTTTTTTTCCCAACGTGAACTCCAGTGAAGCTTTCAGCATTTCGGCAACTACACCAATTGCACCCTCTGCTTTGTTATCTCCGGCAATGTAGGCGGACGCGAGACCATTCGCTGTGGTTTCCCTTAGTGGTAGGATATGACAAGCGCTACCAGATGGAGGCAAATGTTTTATAGTCTCCAAAAAAATTTTTTTCAACGAATAAACTGCTGATAGAATTTACAAGGCTCTCGCTTTTACTTTGACTGGACGATTTTGTCTGAATTTGCTACTTCTCATCTCGCGTGATATTTCGTAAATGGCGATTTTTGCGGATTGTTGGACTTTGACTGCGCCTTCATTAAATATGTTTCGATTTTCGAGCCTTTTACTTCTTTATTAAGGGCGTTATATCATACCTAATAAATAAGTGGTATCAACATAGACTGCACTCTATTAAAATGGAAAACATGTCGTCATATACGGAAGTTCCTCTTGTGCAAATTTAATCAGAGGAAATGAATTCATAAATTTAGGAATGAAAATGTGAACTACGAATGGAACTCTAACACGCTTCAGAACTTTTCTAATGGGTCATATTGATTGTGCCAGATATAACAAATATTATTAAAAATGCTGCATCAACATCGAATAAAAAAACATAGAAGTAAATATTAACTAATGGAGTTTATATAACCACATTTTGCAAAAATTTCACTATAAAAAGCCAATTCCAACAAGTTAAGCTATACAGTTTTCTCAAATATATTAAAGTCTAAACAAGATTTGAAGTGTAGGAAAATTATGGCGAACATAATACTAGTTATTTCTGGTATGGTACTACTTTGGGCCAGCTTGGCGTCAGCACAATATTGCAGTCAGTGTTGTCCTGTGCCAACATGCCAATGTGCGCCGCCAGCATGTGCACCGGCAGAAACTACGACGGTACCTCCAGCGTTTTATTTCTCAACATTTCCAGTATCATATGCTTCAGATGAAGATGAAGCAGCAAAATTAAATGGAACGGAGGATGCTACTGAAGAAACGTTTCCTAAATCAGCACGTCGAGGACTTCGATTCAATAGGCGTCCACTCAGTCAAATCCCTCGCCGTAATAACCGTAGGCAAGGTCGATTCTGAATTTCATAAATAAGTTTTCTGCATTTTCTTAGTTTGGAAATAAAGCCAACATTTTTCATTTTTTATATTTTTTCTTTTATTTATTTAAGTCGAGACGAAAAGATTATAACACAATCCATGTCAATGGAAATTGTATGATCTTTTGTGGGTTAGTATTCGGGTCTGTCTATTGGCGCTTTTGCAGGGCAGTGTATCAGATTTTTATTTACAACTAAAACTATTTGTTTCCGAGTTTCTAAAACATATTTCTTTACATTATTTTAATCAGAGCCACAAATCCAATTGACAGAATTGTAGATTTGTTATTTATTATTATTTATTAATTAATTTAATCTGCAGTACAAGTCAACTTATAGTTAGTGAGCTGTTGGCAACAATTATTAAATGATATTACTGTGCGGCTGAAGTTGAAAATCACAAAGCTCTAAGCAATATCAAGAGTATGAACAATTTCTTTCATTACGTTGTCCCTGCGTTTCTAATTAATAACCCTTTTAAAGCTGTGAGAGAATTAGGTATCATAAACAATTTCATCGCGTATGCATTTTGAAACTTAGAATTGGAATTTTCGTAAAAAAAATCGACACATTTCATTTTATTTAAATAAAAAATGAAGACTTTAAAGCACTAATACTTCTACACAAATGTTTGTTTTCTTTTTACATCTTCTATTCTATTATTTCTTCAATTTTTTGCATCAGTAATTTGGTAGGAGTCTTTGTGTGGTGGTATGAAAAATTACCTCATCGATTTTTTCTCTTAGACGATTTTATAAACTGAAAATCTCCAACGAGAAGAGACTTTTTGCTTCGTTTCCCCCGAGCCTTATAGCTTTTGTTACCATCATAGGTGTGTCTTTATTTACACAGCAATTTTAGTTTATTAAAGTTCCATAGTAGAAAAGTTTATCTCTATCAGGGGATAAGACTACATAGTGGTTAAGCTTAAAAAACCGGTTAGTGAAAGCAGTGAAATACTTAATAAATTGAAGAACTAATTGTTGGCAGATAAGCTGACACTCTGTTGTTAATTTCATTTGCTGAATGATCTGTTTTTGATTAGAATAAAACAACAGGTTTGTTGTACAATCTACACTCAATTTATAGGTTTCAAATTTTTCAGAGCAGCTCTTTGTATCAAATGAAAACAACGCTCCCAAAACGAACACTTTGGTGCCAAAACGGTAATTACACTGTCATTTCGAAAATGATGACGTCATATTATACACTTGCACTTTCAATTTTAAAATTTGGCAAAATCGTTAGGGATGTCAACACTGTCCTACTCATAACTTGATGAAAGTTATTTAGGTATAATAGCGTACTTGCATTTTATCTTGGCACCAATGTTGAAAACAATTGGCTCCGGATTTTTTTTAATTCAACTGCGGTTATTAATTATCGTGGCATTAAAATTAAACTCTCTTTGCGGTTTGAATTTTGTAAGAAACTGTAGGTTCATTATGGATTGGAAATAGTTTTTAGGACCAGAATTGGGTAGTGTTGCATACTTTTCTATCCTTCAAATTTTTTTCCAGGCGATTTGGCACAGTGCAACATATAAAATTGCGGCAAAGACTTTCAGTATTTTTAAGAACACCTGAGAAAAAACTTACACAAATCTTTACTCCGACACGTTTGACTTTCGATATAAACGAACTTGAAGGATTCATAGAAGATTTAATCATAAAAAACGATGCTTGCTAATTTTTTGGTGTTCGAAAACTAAATTTAAGAATATTCATACGAATAAATTTTGCCAATTGATTTTGAGTGACTTTTGTTCTTAGACATCAATTGTTTGAGATTTTTATAGAACGCAAATTTCATAGTAACGTAGTTGAAGGAAGATATATAAATGCAAACGGTTGTTAAATGAAAAAGATTTATTGGCTTTTTCAAATGCAATAGAAGTCCAATATAACGTATAACGATATAACAATTTTCCATTTTAATGAAAAGTTTTTCAAATCGGGTGTTTTCCATTGATGTCTCTAAATTAGGAACACTAAAATCTTCACTATACCAAATAACGAACATTGTTTAATTCAACAATAACTGTTGAACTGAAATATCTTTTTCTTAGCAGTAAAGGTGATCAAAAGTAAATATAGCATTCCAAAATCTAACTTAACTTTTATACGAGTAAGTACAGTGATATTTCGAATCAAATCCCGTTTAAGACGTTTTATTGGTTAAAGTGAACAAAATTGAAAAAACGGCGTTTTATTTGCTTAAGCCGATCGTTAAGGCGAACTATTTGTTAATAGCAACCGAATTTACACACAAAATTTCTTGATTGTACGCTGAAGACGAACTTTTGCATTGGCAGCACTGTCAAATGCGTGGTGTGTTTTGTTTTGTATTTTCAAACTGGGAATTTCCCTAAATTGGTGTATATTAGCTTAAAAACCGACAACACTAAGCAGCTGAACAACTGAAAAGTATCATCATCATAAGGTATTTTAAAAAAAAAGAAGAGCATTTCTTTAAAAAAATAATTGATACTATAAAGCTCTTACAAAAAGGTACAAAGCCGAATATGTAAAGACATGGAATCAGCAAATCAACTGTGGCCATGATGTGGAAAAAAAGAAGTTCTGCTAAGTAACTTCGAGCAAAATTTTGCACATTTAAAAAAAATTAACAAGTCCTCATATACGGGACTGGACCAGTATTTATTTAAATGACTTACGCAGAAAAGTGTATTGCCGTTTTACAAGGAAAAGCGTTCACATGCATATGTGTGTATATTCAGTGCTTTATTAAAGTTTTCATTTAAAACGAACTTCGCTTAAAACGAACTTCGCTTAATACGAACTTCACTTAAAACAAACTTCGCTTAAGCCAAACTTCGCTTAAGCCAAACTTCGCTTAAAACGAATAACTCTTCCGGTCCCTTCAAGTTCAGCTTAGAGGAATATCATTGTATATGCGTAAATAAAAGCCAGTTTTTTTAGTAAAAAACACTTCAATATAACGAAATTTACGATATTTCGACTGACCCATGCATTATTTAGTTCGTTATGTTAGAAGTCCACTGTATCTAAATTTAGAAATTTCGCTGTGGGCAGATATTGCTTCTTATGTACACTAAACATTTATTAAGTGAACTTCAGAAAAAAAAACACCATACATATATTTATTTATTTTACAAATGTGACACCTTATAAAGGATTAACCACATTAACATCTGTTTTGTATTTGGATAATTTTGTTGACTGAAATTAAATATTTTAGATATATTTACATATATATTGATTTAATCATTGACTTTCCCACGATGATAATTGTTATCACTGTAAACTTGATAGTGAAATTACACTGGGGACATTATATGTGAGTAACACATTTTGTCGTATTTTATTCAAGGAAAATAATTACTCTATTTTTCTTAAACAACTGAAAGTATGCAAGGGTATTTTATGTTTCTTATATTTGTTTTATTGAACCTTTTTAGGCATCACTCTTTATTTATTATACGAAAGTTTTCTGTCAAAAGAGGGAACAACATTTTCTAATACTTAAGTATATGTTATTTTCGTTTTAAGCTGTTCCTTGTGCTCTTTTGAAAAACAATAAATGTTAAGCACTTACTCAATCACTATTCCTACCTACAGATTTATGTTGGTTTGCTTGAATTATTTTGCAAAGTCAAATTTGATTAAACATTGCAGAAAAAAATTAATATGTTAATGATACGAAAAAAATTAAGTCAAAAAATTTTCAAATTCGAATTTTCGACATATCGTGCGTCAAATGTTAGAAATATGAACTACAGCTAAAAGCTAATGCTTAGGCATATGAACATGAAAATGGAAACATCCAACTAAATAAAATTCAGCATAAAATTTATGACTATGTAATACAGTAAAATGAAAAAAATTAAGACGGACCAAATGATTTATTCCTTTTTTTACTTTAAATTGTTAAATAAAACTAACTAACGGCAGCAAAATTAGTTTTGAAAATACACATGAAACATTTACGTATAAAGTTATGTGAACATTTTCTAGGCTAATATGTTTTTTTTTCATTATATTTTCGTTTAGAAAATCACAAGCCTACGTTGAGACGATGTCCTTTATAAAAGCTGTACGCCGTGTTGCTATGAAGAAAATATTAGAAAAGTTAGAGGAATGGGGATCCTTAGAACTCGCTGATAAAAATCGTCCTGGCTGAACTTTTTCGTCCGATTTTGCTAACCCCCTCCACCCTTAAAATCGTCAAATATGGATTTTGCTTCCACTTTGTTTTTTTTTTTTTATTTCTGGTTTTATAAAGGTAAAAGTCTAAAAAATTCAAGTGACATTTAAAAAAGTGTACGTTCGAAAACCTTTCGATCCCAACCCCTGTCCTTGTCTACTTTTGACCGTGCTTACGACCCTCACCCCGTTTGCCAAAGATCGAATTATTACGATAAAATGATGTTTGGTTGAGCACCAGTGTGATGCAGAAATAATGGGCTCGGTGAGACGCACTCGGACCGCAAGAAAAAATCTGGATTGATGGAATCAGTTTTGTTATATCTTTGGGGCTGATGCCGATATTATATTCAAAGTAAAAGGTAAGACAGTCTAGGTTAAGTTGACGAGCAAGGAAGTCGATGATGTCGCTTAACTCTTTATTTCAGAAAAACAATACATTTGTCCAGCGGCAGATTGAGGTAGAGCTAATGGGGTCCCCAAGGGCGGAACATGAAACAGTTTTTGGTAAAGGTTGAAGATAGAACAATAGTCTTTTACATTTGTAGGATATATAAGTCGTTTCTTATTGGGCATATTTCTAAGTCTTAACTAGATGAGTATTCCTGTAAGATCTTAACTTAATCGAGAAATGTCGTGACATGGTTGTTGATAAATGAATTTTGAAAATGTTTCTTTCAAGAAAATATGTGTTGGTGTATGTTTTGAAGAAAAGAAAGTTTTCTTTAAGATCAAAAGAATAAATTGCAAATCACTGCATAAAGTTCTCCATAAGACAATTTTTAAATGACGCATTAAATTGGGATTTTTATATCGAACTATGAGTGAACTTTTTAATGACTTACAATTTTTTCCTTCAATTTTCAAGATTTTTTGTTAACCAGTGAAGGTATAGACAAAAAGTTTATTGCGCTTTGTTTATTCAGATTTTGGCTTTCTGCCAAATGTAGCAAATTTTTCAAACAATGAAACAAAATTTGCAAATATTTTTGCAAAAATTCATTGTATTAATAAATTGTCCTAAATTTTGTGGAGTGTGTACTTAACCTACATGCAAATTGTTGTCTTTCCATGAGAATGTGAGATAATTTTTTGGAGAAAATTGCAAATAAAGCTGTACCTATGCAGGGCATAATAGAAGTAGAAAAAAAATATTCAAGCGCTTGAGCTTCAACCGATATTATCAGTCTGTTGTCTACTGAAAACATTTTATTAAGTGAATAGTTATTAATTATTAAACCAATTTAATCCAATTTGGAATTTTCTACTTTTCAATAAAGCACAGACCAACTAATGACACCAATGTCACATGCCAATCCAATAACAAATATTTCCATGCTTTTCACCCGGCTTGGATATAATATGACATTAAAATCTCTCTTTGTACATTAAACGACACCACAAAAATTAGCTTGCCTCTAGAAACGTCCAAATCTAACCATTTTATGACATTTGCTTCCCAAAAATTGACGCTGTCAAGTTTGGAAGGCTAATCGAAATTCGAACAGTTCATTTAGACCCCCTTCAATTTACGCATGTAGACTCATTGCCTGAATCCTTTCTCTATCCCAGGCGATATCATTTTAATTTTGTAGTGGAAGTGTTTTGATATCGGTGATCGAATGGTCTTCATAATATATCCGAAATAAGATTGATGACAGCGGTACTCAAGACGATGAATGTCTGCCACTCATTTATCGGCTGCACAATATTCGAGGAGTATTAATTTGATCAATACACGATCTTCTTGGACGGTAAGATGCTTTTTGCTTTCGGATAAATGGTTCAATTTTGCTTCAGACTCTGGGTAGAAGAATTCTCGTCAAAACCTTGAACGGAACTTACAATAATATGATGCCCCTGTAGTTCCGACAAAATGGAAAATCACATATTTTTTATATTTTCAATAGTGTTTAATTCGTGCATTCGTTTTTTTCCCAAAGTGAACTCCAGTGAAGCTTTCAGCATTTCAGCAACTACACGATTTGCACCCCCTGCTATGTTATCTCCGGCAATGTAGGCGGACGCGAGACCATTCGCTGTGATTTCCCCCAAAGGTTGGGATATGACAAGCACTACCAGATGGAGGCAAATGATGATAGTCTCCAAAAAAATTTTTTCAAGGAATATGCTGCTGATTAGTAGAATTTATAAGGCTCTCGTTTTTACTTTTGATTGGATTATTGAGATTTGGCTGCGCGTTCATTAAATATGTTTCGATTTTCGAGGCTTTTACTTCTTTATTAATAGCGTTATATCATACCTAATAAATAAGTGGTATCAACATAGACTGCACTCTATTAAAATGGAAAACATGTCGTCATATACGGAAAGTTCCTCTTGTGCAAATTTAATCAGAAGAAATGAATTAATAAAATTAGGAATGAAAATGTGAACTACGAATGGAACTCTAACACGCTTCAGAACTTTTCTAATGGGTCATATTGATTGTGCCAGATATAACAAAAATGCTGCATCAACATCGAATAAAAAAACATAGAAGCAAATATTAACTAATGGTGTTTATATAACCACATTTTGCAAAAATTTTACTATAAAAAGCCAATTCCAACAAGTTAAGCTATACAGTTTCCTTATATATATTAAAGTCTAAACTAGATCTGAAGTGAAGGAAAATTATGGCGAATAAAATACTAGTTATTTCTGGTATGGTACTACTTTGGGCCAGCTTGGCATCAGCACAATATTGCAGTCAGTGTTGTCCTGTGCCAACATGCCAATGTGCGTATACGACTACGACTACGATGGGACCACCACCGGCGTTTTATTCATCATCATTTCCGTCAGGATCATTTGCATTAGATGAAAATGACGCAGCAAAATTAAATGAAGTGGAGGATGCTACTGAAGAATCGTTTCCGAAACCAGCACGTCGGGGACTTCGATTAAATAGGCGTCCACTCCGTCAAGTTTCTCGCCGTAATAACCGTGGACAAGATCGCTTCTAAATTTTATAAATAAGTAACCTGCATTTTTTAATTTGGAAATAAAGCCAACAATTTTCATTTTTTATATTTTTTCTTTATTTTTTTAAATCGAGACAAGAAGATTAAAACACAATTCTGTGACAAAGTTTTTATCTATTTAATGTTTTTATTTTATCTATATATCTAAATTATTATTTGAAAAGCGAATTTGAGTTTGTACTTTAAATAGGGAATAGTTAAGGAACTACTAAATTGATATGAAAATATGTTTGTAGCCCAGCCCTAAGTTTTGGAGGGGTATTTTTCAGTTCTGTTATAGAAGAATGTGCTGCATGGGACGGTATTCGCAGAAAAATATTCAAACAAATATTACGAAAGTTTGATCGATTGATCATTTGGTGGAACAGGCCAGTACCAGACAAAAGGTGAATGGGGTTTAATAAGCGAATGTTTTAGATCTCATTCAAGTCAAATTTTTGGAGTGGTAAGAGCGGAAAAATATTGAACTGAGCCTTTAAAAGCTGGATACGGAAACACTTTATTAGAAGTTTTGTACAAAGTGTGGATGGATCTTAAAAATTGAGCGTTACACCTCCCACGAAACCAAACGCTTTGATACGCCATGATAAGAAAACTATTCAAGCAAAGTTACTAGGCTCTGTTTGAAATCTTTTGGTGACACAGATAAACATAGACCTGTGTTAGCTACCATTCAAGATAATATCTTAAGGGGCTTTAAAAATAAACGAGCTCCACTTGCAGTTGATATATCATATATACCTTATTTGCCATTACTTCATTGAAAGAATTTTGTCTCCTAAAAATTAAGTTGCCATATTCGATTCACACTGTCATCGATATCAGCACAGTTTTCGTTTATCTTGATTTGGAGTGAAAAATCCAAACAGAACAAACAGAAATAATTTGCTTATCGTTTTCACTTAAATCTAATCATTTTTGTTGTGAATAAATTTTCAGGGCAGTTTCATTTGCCCATTAATGTCAAAAATGCATAATGAAATATTGGTGAGGAACAAAATATAAAGGAAAAGTTGCTGAGCCTGAGCAAAAACACGAGCTTCAGAGTTCGCGCTTAGCAGACTGAACATTGCCATGTTATTGAGCGTATCTATGGAATAATTTGCTATAGTGAAATGAATCATGGCGTGTTAATGCGATCTTGGACAACTTGACAAAAATTGTGCCTTTTCGTAGGAACTCAGAATTTCTCAGAAAAAGTAAACCAAACTACTTAAGTTAATTGCTGACGTTAAAAGCTTTTTTTTTGAAAATCAACAGTGTTTTTATTGAGAAGTACTAGAAATGCTCTGGCTGGCATTGCTGATGATTGCGATGACCGAGGAATAATTTCATCTTTCGTTTTCGATATTTTACATATGTTTTTTTATTGTTTTGGAAAGTTATAGAAAAATCTTTTTGAAATGAAAAAAGTTGGCATAATTTTTACTGTAAAGAATTGGAAACATTAGAATGACAAATGACGCATTACAGTACAATGATTTCCCAGCACACCTGCCTAAATCGCCGTCAATTTGTATAGTATATCAGATCCTAGCTATGTGTTTGATAATCGCAATAAATCGAGGAAAAATCATATAAAAGCTTATTCATTGTTAGCGTTTTTTTCGTCCCTATAAACATTTAAAATTTTTGTAATTGCATTTGGATTCCGTTGAATGGGCGTTCACAATACAATCGCAAATATCACAGCAACATTACTTATTAAAAGTTAAAGTAACAATTGTAAATCGTTTCGGTGATGATGTAATTGCATCAAAATCTCATAAGTCACGTGAGAAATTTAAAAAAAATTCGTAAATTTTTTGAAGTAGGTACTTTTTATTTATAACAAATATTGTTCAGCATTTTAACCCAACGAGGTTCAGGGGATTTTTTGGCGCTAACTGATACAACTAGGTCTGCGCAGACCTATACAGGATTTATGAAGCCAGGTGTTGTAAAAGTGTGTGTAAATATTTAAAATGCTAGGAAACAGAGGTTCTCCGTAGCCGCTTCTAGGAAGTCATGGATGAATTTGTCTCTAAGACGCAAATCAAAAAAGTTATACACTCATTTATATGGAAACGGTCTGCACAGACCTGGTTGTGCCTCCTATGGTTAAAAATTAAATTTGTTTTTATTGCGTTTTCATGTATGTATGTGTGTTTTTGCAAATTGCATACATAAAATCATTCTCAGTAAAAAGTATTTTTAATCTTTCGCATTGGATTAAGCTCAGTTTAGGGGACATTTACTCCAGCGATGGACAAAATAAGGAAAAAGAGTAATATGTGGCTCATTACAACAAACATGTGGTTTTTCTTCAAAAAAATTACCAAAACAACACACACATGCGGGATTTGTGTTATTGTTGTTGTTGTATTAATCAGAAAATATCAAAAAACTGCAGCGAGCGAATAAGGAAACAACAATGCTCACGTTGAGGACAGTTTTGTTTGAGCAGTGTACTTTTATTTCTACACTCATGTTGTTCTTGATTGATTCTTGGAATTTTCATTTGATTTATTGCAGAATTTTTTGTTTTGCTATCGATATCCAATGTATGGTGGAGTTTTCTTTCTGTTGTTGTAATCGTTGTAAGTGACTTCTGCTTGCAAAATTTTGTCCATATATGGTCTACGCCAGGGATGTTCAACTTCGATGCTAAAACGTCCATACCAAGTTGTCTTTTATCACATGAGTTTCGCGTTAGTATGTGTATAAATGTGTGTTGAAAATGAAGCGTAAACAAAACATTACCCAGTAGAAATTCGTGCATCTCTTATAAAAATAAATATATATAAATCCTAGCATAGCAAAATGCGAAAGCATCGCATGGCTACACAAACAATTTTTAAAATCAAAATTCATTAATAAAAATAGTGAGTACTTTTCTAAAAACTAAAACTATTTTTCCATGAAAAGGATTTTTTTGACATTAATTATGCACACAAGATCAATTTTTTTAGTCTTTGATTTTTTTTTTAAGTCAATAGAATATGCGAAAGAATTGCTTTTCGCAGAAATAATGTTTTTGACCTTCAGTTTTCTCAACTGGCATTGCGCATTTTATTTGCACACTTTTGTTTTTTTTCACGTTTGATTCCAACTGGGTCTCTTGCATACTTATTTGGCACGTAACCAACACATATATGATTAGCAACTGCACAGCAGGACGAATGTTTCATTGCTCGTGACCGTAGGACGCGAAATGATCAACACTAATCTACTACAATGTGGCATTTTTTATTATAATTTTGCAAGCATTTTGAAAATTCACTGTGTTAAAAAATTGTGACTCAAATTCACTATAATATTTAATATCAATCCAAACAAAGAACTTTAAATATTAATTAACTTTAAAATTTCCAATATTTAAGCATTTTTGTTTACTCATTCAATTGCGAAACAGTTGTATCAATAGGCTTTTTCAAATAAACTAAAATTGCAAATATTTGTATTGGGTCGTACATGTTACAATATTTGTTTGTTTTTTTTTGTATAAAAGTGGATTGTTTATATCCAAGCAGTGTGTACATATGAGCCGCTGAAATCAAGAGTGATATATATCACATTCAAGAAGTTTTCAGTAAATTGGAATGTTTACGCCAATAATGAACACCCTATGCCCTAGTGTCGGCATAGTGGTGTTCGTTAAGTTTTTTGGGCAGCGCATCTCGCTCCCTCCCTTTGCTCTTATTACAAAATGTAACTCACTTCTAAATTATCATTGGAAGAATAAAGTTGTAAAAGAAGTTGAACTATCGCCGTGTTCTTTTTTCCGCCGCCTTTTTTTAGTTTCCTTAAAAAGTTTAAATCAAAGTGATTTTTCCCCCCTAATTTCCCCCGAGATAAACATGGAGTTTTACGCTTTGGCAGCTGAAAAAAATCAGTGTTTCTGGTTTTGACAAAATTACTCATGCTCCTCGATCTCTGAAAGTGTTAAATTGTCCAAAATATAGCACTTTCGTTTAGTAATGCAAGTTTATTAACGAAGAATTTTAGTCACTAGTGAAATTAATTTGATTTATATGAAATAAAAAATATCCCTGTCTAATTTTTTCTAATAGACGATTTTAAGAATTAAAATCTCCAACAAGGGTCCCATTTTTTTTTGTGCTTCGTGGCCTCATTAGTTACACTGTTATTTTTGTCTTTTTAGGTTTAACTGTACAAAATTTTATCAAATTATTTGACTACGCAATGGTTTATCTTCAGAAACAGATTAATGTTAGCAGTGAGGTACCTAATATGCTAGATATTTTATTAAAGAAAGTTAAACTGACACTCTTCTGTTTATCTTAATTTGATATATTTTTTTTCTTTCCTGAAAATTTAGTTTAAAATAAAAGCTATTTTCACATTTAAGGCAAGACAGAAAATTATATTTTGTTGCAAGTTTTTAGGCTCTGCATAGAATTCACTTTCCAGTTCGAAGAGAATAAAATAACAAATATAATATGCAACTCGCGCTCCATTTTCAGGTTTCAAATTTTAGAGAGCATCTCCTTGTATTATCTTGAAGCTTAAACACAATACCGACGAACGATAGAAAAACGGCCAGCTTAAACTGTAACAAAATTGCGGCAAACGACGGAAAACCCCTGGCCGTCGAATTAGATGTGAATCAGTTTTCGTCATTTTATTAATTTTAGTTTGAGTACTATCAAAAGCCATTCTAATGTATTCTGATGTTCGAAGGATGAATTTCAGAATAAATATAAGAATATCTTTTGCCAGACGTGTTTTTATTGATTCTTATCATTAAACATCAGGTGTTTGAGATTTCAGAAAAAAAAAAAAAAACATTTACAAAAAATACTATCATGTACATTTATTTTACAAATGTGACACCTGTTGAAAGTCAACATCATCCATCACATATTTTAAAGATTAACCACATTGACATCTGTTTTGTGTTTGCATAATGCTATTGACTGAAATTAAATATTTTAGTTATGTATAAGTATGGTTTTAGTCATTGACTTTCCCACGCTGATAATTCCTTTCACTATTAACTTGACAGCCAAATTAAAGGGATATTATTTGTGATTAAATCATTTTGTCGCGTTTTTGAAGATTCAATATTTCTTTATCATTTAAAAGTATGCAATGGAGTTTTTGTGTTGTATCTTACATTTATTTTATGCCGATGTTATATATAGCTGCCAAGAAAAACATTTGCTGGGAAATTGTTTCAAAACTTAGCGTGCAGCCAAAGAACTATCACGATAGAATGATGTTTTGTTGAGCGCCGATGTGACGCAAAATATAAAGGGCTTGCCCTACAGTTGCGAGACAAAATCGGGACTGATAGAATCAGTTCTCAGTGGTAATGGCATTTGGGTTTTGTGGAAATGTATTGAATATAGACTTGAATGACGCTTTTTTGTAATGAATGTACTTTTTCTTTCTGCTGAATACCAAAATTTACAACAAGAATAAAAAAAAAGTTTTATCAAATCTGCCACTGACATCACTGATTCTAGAGCTCATCCCCATTTTATATAATATACAAAGCAAAAAGTAAGCCGCCCTATATAACTATGGCGACCAAGGGAATAAGCGAAGCTTCTTTCAGCACATCGAATTCATACAGATTTATCCACGTCATGTCCAATTGAATCGATATGCCCAGAATGTCAAGAGTTCTTCATCTCATAATATTTATAGAACATCAACTTTATTAAGAGATGAAGGAGAGAAAACCGTTTCTTTGAGCAACAGGTGGCAACACTGACTCTGGCTTGAATTTAAATTGACCCAGTTAGCATTTACTCACTCAGAAATTGTAATGAGATCATCACAGAAGATAACATATAGGTCATCGATAAAATAGAGGAAAAACTTCAATGTTAAGACAGAATCCTTTGGAGCATCACCAAAAACGGATTAAGCGTACACTGCAGTAGCTCACAATTCAAAGAGCAAAGAAATTACTGACAACGAATACATTAAGTTTCGATACGAAGCTGCGATGTTCAATTTGATATATGCCCGTCACCGAAAGTATGGGTTGGTTACATTAATCGGCGAGGAACGTCATCACAACTACATTAGAGCAGTTTATTGTGTATTGAGTGTATCGCAATGAATCGGAAATTAAAAGGGTTTTTGACGTTACATATTTTAGGTTGGACCTTACAACCTTATCGACATGATGAAAAAATCGCACTAGTGTAGTATATGTAAAGAACATTGCGTACGTGATGTGCATGCGTTGAGGCACACTTTTCCAGCACATGAAATGAATGCCAGCGGATGGACAGAATTAACTCAAATTTACTTATTGAGGAAGTAAGTAAATTTATGAGATTTGAATGTTTTCATTTTAAATAAATAACCAACAAATTTTTTCTATTTTATAAAATTCAGCAAATTGATTTTGATTTTTACTAATTTCCAGGGATACGTATATTTACTATAACAAGTGAAATGGGTTGCCACCTTTCAGCTTGTTAAATCGTGTTAAGTAAACTTTTCTATTAATCCTGAAATATCTTGGAGTGCAGATAACTTTCGAAGGAAATTTTTTGAAATCGATTATTGACTCTTCTTATTAAAATGTTCACGAACAAAATTTGTTAGAGTAGCTGAGTTATGTTTGGATTAATTACATAGGTTTTTAGACATTGAAACATTCTATTTAAATTTCTATCGCCGTGTGCACTATTTATTCGGCTGTATTTATGTCAGTGATCTAGTTTATACAGCATTTTTTAAGCTGTTGACGTCAATGCATTTCCAAAAAAAATTTTAATTTCGCTATTATAATTGTCAATAATTATATTTCAAGGTAAGCACACAATTTGCAAAAAAATGATACATGTCACAGAGCTACACAATACTACATAGTTTTTTTTTATTTCGTCAACTGTTGGATAATGCTTTGCTTTTGTTTTCTCTTTTGACAACCCATAGCTCAACTTCACTACTGTCAGACAGCAAGAGCTGTTGGGAAATATTGAGTGGTTTCGTCTTTTACTTCAATGTGCAAAAGGATTCGACTTTTTACACTATTTCTCAAAATGCACTCTAATATAATCGAGCTTTTGCTTATGCTACGCTATGGCTTAGTTAAATCTTATAAATTTAATCAAAGCTGCGAAATAAAACTTTTCATTTGATTCGATTAAGACTTTGTTAACCAGTGTATGTATAGACGAAATATTTTTTATGCTTTGTTTATTCAGGTTTTGGTTTTCTACCAAATGTAGCAATTTTTTAAATAATTAAAAAAAAATAGCAAATATTTTTGGAAAAAATTCATTATATTAATTAACTCCGGAAATGTTTGCGGAGTGTGCATGTTAACCACATGTCAATTGTTGTCTTTCCATGAAAATATGTCATATTATTTTGGAGTCAATAGCAAAGCTATATATATGCGTGGGCTGATGGCTTTAGAAAAAAAAAAGTTCCACGTGCTTGAGCTTCAATAATTTGACATTATATGTCCGTTGTCTTCTGAAAACTTTTACTGTGTGACAATATCACTGAAAAGATACGAACCGATCCAATCCGAAATTCACTACTTTTAAACAAAACACAGCCCAATTTATGACATCAATGCTACATGCAATCATTGTCATGTGTTACATTAACCGCCTTGGATATAACATGACATTAAAACCTCTGCTCGTCCATTAAGGGCGGGGTAAGGTTTTAAAGGCGAGAAAAGCGCACGTTTTTATGATTTTTTTGCGGCGACATCAATAATATAATCTTATTACATTTGATTACATATAATTGTACAACTCTTAAAGTATGTCAGAAAAAATTTTCAAAGAAAAATATTAATAAATAAGCCGGTGACGGAGAATCTCCAGAGGCGCCTCGAAAAAAAGTGGTCTTGCGGTGAACATTATAAGTCGTTACCGGATATACAAAAAAATGATATGCATTTTAAAGATGATGTATATCTCAAGGTAATTAGGAAGAGTTTTTTTTTTATATTTTTTTGTATCACTTCGAAGTGAAAATCGCGATTTTAGCTCAAAAAACCGCGGTTAATTTGTTATTAAAAAATAGAAAAATATGAAAAAGAAAAAAAAACTCTTCCTGATTACCTGTTGATTTATGTGAAGAAGTAATGTTTAAATTTTCAAAAGGATCGGTTCAGTAGTTTTTGAGTTCTGATGTTCACTAAATTCAAAAATTACGTTTTTGGGAAAATCGATTTAAAGTTTGTACACGTGGTGTTATCAGGTACCACGACCGGCCATTTGAAACGCTGTAACTCCGTTAGTTTTACTCGGATTAACTTAAAATTTGTACATAATATTTTCGACATATTGTTTATTTAGAAAAAAAATTTTAAAACAAATGAAAAAAAATTATTTTAAAACCCTACCCCGCCCTTAAACGGCATCCCAAAAATAGTTTCCCTAACAAAAAACGACCAGATCCTACTATTTCATAACATCTGTTTCTGAAAAATTGAGACAACCAAGTTCGAAAACAAATCAAAATTCGAACAGCACCTTGTAACATTGTACCGGATGACTTCCTTTACTTTACGCATATAGCGTTCAATTTTGTGTACGATGTAATATGATATCGGTGATCACATGAACTATACATTAAAATTATACAAAGTTAAAATTTTATAAGGATATTATGTAAGAATTATTATATTTTTAGAAGTTTCCTAGCAATGTGATGAATGAAGTGGGGTGTGACATACCCCAGCAGTGTTTATGTGTGGGGTTTTTCTTCAATGAGTAACGCTCGACTAAGCGTGGTTGCTGTGCAAGTTGTAGGTTGTTTTATTTTCAGCTGCTGAGAGCACGGGGCCAGATATACGTATGAGAAGAAACCCCATCTAATTTACGACGCCTTAGAGGTGGGAAGGGCAGCCTAATCTGCCTGAGAAGCTTAGATGCTGGTACTAAGCGAACGATACCAATCGGCTTACTGATTTCGGAATACTTTGGAAGCAGAAAAGCCAAACTGAAAACTTCTCAGCATATAAAACCGGCAATAGGGGTGAAAAAAATTAAAGTTTTGGACGCTGGACAGCGCGTCTAATACCTCAGTTCAACAGCTGATTAGACAGAAGTTTCAGCGAAGAAAACTGCTACATCACGCAGTTCTATCTCAATAAGATGGAAAAATCTGAGAAGCCTTATTGCATATGCGTCAACGCAGAATCCAATGATGCGGAACATACGCTTTCCGATTGTTGAAACTGGGCAGTGTATTCTTAGCATCTGTTTCCTAAATTCTTATAAATGTAAAAAGACAATCAAGCCAAATTTTTTTGGAAATAAAGTAATTTTTGAGTAAAATCAACTTATAGCACTCAAAGATTTGGAACTAAAAATTCATCATAGCGTAAAATATATAAGAGCGAGAATAAAAAAACTGGCATTTTATGTTTTCATTCAGAATGATGTATGAAAATATCAATATCCTTCAGTCAACGTTTCTAAAAATATTAATAGTTTTTCAAAACTTACCGAACATTCGCCAATGTATGACGACGATTTTTCAAATATCGACTATGATACTTCTGCAAATCACCAATCGAACCCTGTTCGGCCTGCATTTTTGTTGGTAATGGCGTTAGTATGATGGAGGATGAACCCACGCGATTGTTGTTGTTGCTACTGGGAAAACTGCCGCTGACGGTATTGGTGTTGGTGCCAACCGCCAAGCTACCACTACCGCTGAGTGCACCAGTTGAAGTAAGAGTTTCGCTAGAGTTGGTACTGAGACCAGTAACACCAATGCCTCCTAGGCCGGTGCCGCCGCTTCCGCCGCCGCCGGTGCTGCTGAGGATGCCACGCGCCCAGCCCGATTTAAGTTGTTTGCGAAATTTGTGTTTAATACGCGGCGATGGCGATGATGATGAGTATTCCTCTGTAGATGGACGATGTGCTGCAATTGCAGCTGCAGTTGCTGCTTTTGCTGCACAACAACAGATGGTAGTAGCGGCCGATGCGGTTAATGCTGCTGCTGCCGCTGCTGCTGCTGATGATGAGGTTGCCGATGAAATCTGCTGACAACTATCACTACTGCCGCTGTAATTGTAATTGATGGCAGTAGCACTACACGGCGACAATTGATCGAGTTGCTTTTGCTGCTGCTGCTGATTGTGGTGTTGCTCAGACTCTTCCTCTTCCTTAATATGAGGTAATGGTGATGTTTGCTGTTGCTGTTGTTGCTGCTGCTGTTGCTGTTGTTGCTGTTGCTGGCAGATACACCTCAATGGTGTCGTTGTTGTTTTTGTTGTTGCTGTTTGCGTTGATGCTGCGGCCTTATTTCGATTGTATGTTGTTGCTGTTGTAGTTGCGGTCGCAGTTGCTGTTGTTATTGCTGACGTTGCTATAATTGTTGCAACAGTAGTTGTTGTTGTTAAATAAAATGTTGCTGCTGCAGCCGCTTGCAAAACGGCTGCTGTTGGCGAAACACTCGTGTCACTTAAGGTCTCCGGCTCGGCACGTATCGGCAAAATACCAGTGGCTAACGTTGCCACCGCTATGTCGGCAGCACTTAAATGTTGCTCCAAGTCGTCTTCGTCTTCGAAAGTTTTCAGTGATATTGGTGTGGTCACCGATGTAGCAATTGTTTCAGCAATTGAATGTTTCTTTTGAATTGCCGCTTCGTCTACCGCTATCGATTCTTCCTGCTGCTGCTTCAGCTCCTGCTGCTGTTGTTCAGTGTCTAGCAATGTGTTACTGCTGTTGTTAGCTGTTGATATTTTTTTTATTTTATTATTGCCACTCGTTATCGTCACTTCGTCATCAGTTTGTGTCGGCGAGTTTGGAGGACTTGTGGCGGGGGCTGCTGAGCCGCCCCCGCGACAAGGTATACAACAACGAAACACGTTGCTACTAAAGCACTTTGTTGTTATGGTTGTTGGTTTCGATTTGCGTCGTTTTGCTTTTGTCGCTGACTGTTGCAACGACGATGACGTTGATGACGATGAGCAATTGCTGCTACCTTTGACGACAACAATGTTATTGCTGCCTCGACCACTTCCACTGTTGTTGCTGTAGATGCTGTTGCTGGCGCTAAAACGCTGCAAGCATAATTTGAGTTGCATTAAAGTAAAAACTATGCATTTAAGTAAAAGAAATGATGGAAAGGCAAAAGAAAATTCCATAGAAAGTTCAATTTCAAGTTAAAGTAAATCTAGAGGGTAGTACGCTCATAGCCAGTGTTTCTTCAGCAACATCATCTTGGAGTTCAACTGCCTGTTCTCAAAAAAAAAAAAAAAACAAAAAAAAAACAGGAAACGCTTAGCATCAATTGATGAGGAAAAGTTATAAATGAAACTTTTCTGAAGACTCAATTTCTTTAAAAAAAAAAATTTTCAAAAATCGGTGTAAAAAAATCAAAGATTCTCAAAGAAATTTTTGAGATTCGATTTAAAAGAATTGCTCTAAAATAATTGATCAAAAAACTATGTTGCTAACAGATTTGATAACATATATACGATTATATATATACGTATTTAATCAAAAAATGCCTCATCTCTACAACTTTTAAAAACTGCCTGAAAGTTGAATATCAAAAATTTTGTTTCTCAATCCATACTAGTTCATTTCATGTTATCTTTTGTACTATAGACTTGATCATTTGAAATGTTGAAGAAAAACTGGCGTTGAGTCATGAATTTATTTAAAGAAGTAATCAAAGTTAAAACTCCAAAAACCTTAACCGTTGCAACACCGCATTTCGAAGCGTAATCGTTTGTTTCGCATTTTTGTGAGCCATGGTTAATTTTTATATGATACGATAATTTAGCCAGCCGCATTTTAAAACTTTTTTATTTGTACTTTACACTAATTATTAACGTCTACGTGAAGTGGACCAAAAAAAATAAATTATAAAAAAAGTTATTTCACAGATTTTAGTTCAAAAGTTTTATCACATTATTTGACACATAGTAAATTGCTCAGTTATATTGCATGATTTTCTGAAGGTACATTTTTACAGAGTTTATTTTCAGCCATCAATATCTGAAAATAGAAGAAAAACATATTAAGTTTTTTTGTTTATTTTTAAAAAAACAAAAAAAAACATATAGTATATTTATAAATATTTATGTCCTTAGGAATTAAAAAAAAGATTCTCCCAATCCTAAACTCAAGATATTTCCTCGCAGTTTTCCTCGCTGCAACTTTGTTGTATGATTGATCTTCAGCACAAAGTATGTAGCCCGGTGCATTTTTAAGTAATTTTTTTGTAACTTTCGCAAGTACAGCGCTTCCCACCTTCAATCTACGGGACTAAGCTCTAAGTTAGAATTTAAGCAAAACTAAAGACTTTTCAAACGATACAGTCAAAATCTCGTAGCTTGACTTTGGGAGGCACAAAAGCATGAAATATGTGCCTAGATTAACGAAATAGTTTCACAAATAGAAAATAAAGTACTTGCAAATTTCTGTTAAACGATGTAAAAATTGTTGAACGATAATACCCTTTTTTTAGCATACTAGCAGACCTTGTTCTGTTCTTACCGGTAGGCGCAGCGATAAGTTTTACTTCGTCTTTTATACATCTACCAAGTATTACTTATTAATCTGGGCAAATAGTCCCTGAGATATGACAACTTTTGTTTATTTTTATAATATAATGGTGAGGCACCACTCTATATTCATTGAAGCTTTCTTTTGAACGTAACTTGTATATATGTACTTGGACTCATTCATATGCGTCAAATAGTTCTTGTGATATGATGAATTTGATACGTTTTTGAAATAGAGGGCATATTATCGCCCATTTTTGTTCGAAACTAAACTATGCAAAGAGCATGTAATCGAGTCAAATGCCATAAGTGTGGAAAGCACGTTGTGTATTTGCAAATGTCACAGATAAGAACCTTCGCTGAGGGAACGTTTAACATAGTTTGAACTATTTGGTACATTTCTCACCTAGATATTCTATGCCCTCCAAGGAAATAGTAAAATATTTTAACAAATATTATACACATTTCAACAAAGTACGAGTTTCTTTGAATATCTGATATTTTAACTTTTTCTCTTCGTAATGTTGTTTCGTGGAAACGATCTAAACGATGATTCACAGAAAACTTCCTGTACTGGAAAGCGTTCTCTCCCATCCGCAGAAAAAGTCAGGTAATGAGGTGTCATTTTTTACCGAAAACTTAGCTGTAAACCTTGGTATACTGATCTGTTGATAGTCTTTAAAATATATAAAGCAATCATCTGAACCATTCTGACCGGAATATAACTATGATAAAATGATTTAGACAACAAAAAAAAGTGCACTTATCTAAAAATTTATGCTTATACTGAGATATAGGCATGGGAATTAAAGATGCCATCTCCACCACATCAACTGCTACAATTGAAAGTATGATGCACTACGAGCCTTTAAATATTTTTGACAAATATGTGGCCGCTAAGGGTGTTTTATGACTGATAGAATCTGGTTTTTAGGAACTAAGCATCGTAATTAAATGTTCAGTTTATGAGGAAAGTCATGGTATAAAAAAATTTCTTCAAAGAAAATGTACATAAAAAGTTTCATAGTTTTCAAATTAGTTAACACATAATCGCCACGAAAATATGTTGCTGTGCGTTTCAAAATACATTTCGACAGTGAATATGTTATTAGTTTTCGAATACTATTTACATATTTATTGCCAAGTTAAGTTAGGTTTGATTTTGCTTCTTTTGTCCGCTAGGTCAGATTTTAATGTGTAGACATTTTTCTCGCCCAAATCTCCACTTTTTCCAGTTCTAAGACTATAATTGTGAAACAATTTTTTTCACACGAGAGCCAAAAAATTTATTTGTGGGCATATAGCAGCTATGTGGTTCTTTAACTTGCTGGATTCAAAAGTGCTAATGGTTTGGCTTAAGCTTTTAAGATATATTTACTTATGTGCTTAAATATGCCATTTTTCCAAATTTTACGTATTTCTTTTGGAAACTTAATTTGTGACCTACATATTTCTGAAAAACGTTATCTAAAAAATGCTTTCCTAAAACTCATTATAAAAAGATTTGGTGGAATTATTTAACAAGTAATTTGACCAGAGCTTTTGACACTACGGTTTTCGTAAGTTATAATATTCCTAAGGTGGATATCTCCACTAAAAATATTCATATCGCAACAGTTGAAAATGTATTTCAAAAAATATAAATACATTTCTTACGACTATGAAGTCAAAATTAAATAAAAACTTCACCCTAAAATAAGTGCATGAAATTGGCTATATATTTGGTTTTAAACTTGTCTAGCCATGACCAAAGTAGCAATGGCAAAAAAATGTTTTCTCCAAATTTCGGAAGGGAATTACCTTGTCGTATATCTTCATATATACGGCTTTGGGCTATAAATTTTGATTATTTTCTCAGTAATTTTCAGCCAGTTTTTACTTTTTATAAGTCGAGAATAGTTAAAAATGGGACTACAACATTTGATATGTCCAAGTCATTTATAAAAGGCAGTTCTTGTATTCAGCTAGCAATAGAATAGAATTTTTTGTTGTTGTAAGAATATACTAAGAATTGACTTATATCCCTTATAAACAAAGCTAAAGAGTGCATTTATTTGGAAGCGTATTAGAAAACGTTGTTATTACAAAAAAAAAAACTTATATATATAGCTATAACGAAATACCACATCAAAAAAAAAAAAAAAACACCTGAATACCTATTGGCTTACGTGACATCAAATATAAAAAATCGCTCAAATTGAATTAATAATTTTTACAAAACACGCGCGAATAAAAAGGCAAAAACAAATTAAAGATAAAAACAATTGTGTCAAGAAGCATTTGCTTAAAATTCTAGGTATAAAAGCTGAAGCATTTCTATCCATAATCACATTTAAGTTCACCATCGGCGACAATATGCAATTCAAGTTCTGTTTCATATTTGCCATTTTGGCGCTACTGTTGGTGCAAATTTTAGCACAAACACCAACAGCAACACCTCCAGTTCCAGCACCCACAGAACCACCAGTTCCAGCACCAGTTCCATCACCCACAGCACCACCAGTTCCAGCACCAGTTCCCTCAACACCTCCAGCACCAGTTCCAGCACCAGTTCCCTCAACACCTCCAGCAACAACTCCAGCAACACCACCAGCAGGAACACCTCCAGCAACAACTCCAGCAACGCCACCAGCAGGAACACCTCCAGCAACAACTCCAGCAACACCACCAGCAGGAACACCTCCAGCAACAACTCCAGCAACACCACCAGCAGGAACACCTCCAGCAACAACTCCAGCAACACCACCAGCAGGAACACCTCCAGCAACAACTCCAGCAACACCACCAGCAGGAACACCTCCAGCAACAACTCCAGCAACACCACCAGCAGGAACACCTCCAGCAACAACACCAGCAGGAACACCTCCAGCAACAACTCCAGCAGGAACACCTCCAGCATCAAAACCAGCAACACCTCCAGCAACTGGAGGAAGAACACCAGCACAAATAAAAAAGGCAAAGCAGATGAAGGCAAAGAAGGCAAAGAAGGAAAAGGCAAGGAAGAAGATGTTGGAAAAGAGAGCTGAAAGACTTCAGGAAATTAAAGCAAAGAGGAAGGCAGCAAATAAGAGGAAACAACAGAACAACAGAAATTAAGAACCTTAATATGAATCGCAATACGCAACTGATGTCACTTATTTGAAAAGTTTTGGGACTTTTCTCTGAACTGTTTGTAAAAAAAAAACCAACAAAAATTTAAAAAAAAAAATCGATTTAAATACTTAACGGAAAATGTTAAAAAAATTTGCATTTCATTAGTAAAGAAATAAAACTATATATATATATATATATATTATATTTGAGCATTAAGAAACGTTTTCTATATCTTTACTTTTTAACACTCCAAAAGTAATTCATCTATAGTTTTTATAAAACTGTTCATATCTACGAGTACATAAAACAGTCCAATTTCATATGATATGAAACGCTGACGACATCGATGATCAAGAATAATGACAAGACTCAATTTTTGAAGTTCTTGTTTCATTCAAAAAAATTATAAAAATCATTATAAATGCAAACACAAAAGGGTTTTTGTAACTCGAGCGCACTTAGGGTGTTTTTTATATCAACCCAATTTTTTGCATACTTTTTTACATAAAGCTGGACATCTACCATTAGTTAGTCGTTCGATGTAAACTTGTACTGCATCAAGTGTTCTTGGTTTATCAGTATAAACTAATGACTTAGCATACTCCCACAAAAATTAGTCTAAGAACGCTAAGCCACACGATCTCTCTGGTCAATTGAAAAGGTTCGAAACGTGAAATACACGTAAATGAATCCATTGTATATGTAGGTATATGACACGTAGCACCGACCTCTTGAAACCACATATCATTCAAATCATTTGCATTAATGTTTGAAAAAAACTCAATCACTACGCGCAAGTACGCAATAAGCACCAAATATAGTTGCTGTACTGCGGAAAATTGCAAAAAGTGTTAAAAAAATTTTAAAAAAGTTTGAGGAAATTGATAAGAAAAAAACCGAACTTATTTTTTTTTTTAACGACTATTTCGTAAGTACAATATTTATCGTGCCAAAGCTTAGCAAATTTCAGTCGTTTAGCGTATAATTGAAAAACAGTTTTCAGTACGTAAGAAATTATCCCCTGCATAAGTACTTACGCAAAAAAATCATTTTTACTAAAATTACCATATCTGGGCTAAAACAAATGTCTGTTTCAAGTATTTTTTTGTTTTAATTTCAAAATCAAATAACTGAAAAAAGTGTATGGAATCTTAAGATATAGACCTTAAAAAACAAGAAAAATTTTCAAATATTTTCAAAATTAGCCAGAATTTTCAAAATTTAATTTTTTTTTGTTGTAGTTTTTCTTTCGGGTTTATATGTAGATCTTAGCATACTTCTTAAGGCTTAGAAAAAATACAATTAAACATTTTTAATAATCAAACCATGCTACATTGAACTTTTTCAGTGATTTAGCAAAGACCGATGTACGTGTAAATTTTAACAGATTGATCAAGGCTTTGTAACAAACCATTTTTAAAGGGTGCTTTTTTTAGAGGTATAGAGCTTCGAATTGAAATAAAACACAAGAAAATCGTTTTAATGTCCATCAATTTGGCTTTATTGGAAGGATAATTTTATGCCATTAATGTTTAAATATGATTTCGGGTATGTGGCCGCCGCGGCTGGCTCGAATAAAGCCAATTCTACAGGTCCAATTTTGAACCACTTTTTCGAGCATATGGGGCCGTATGTCGGCAATAACGCCACGAATGTTGGCTTCCAAGTCCCCTAACGTTTCTGGTTTGTTGGCGTAGACGAGCGACTTCACATATCCCCAAAGAAAATAATCCAATGGTGTCAAATCACACGATCTTGGTGGCCAATTGACAGGTCCATTCCGCGAAATTATGCGCTCATCGAATGTTTCCTTCAATAAATCGATTGTGACGTGCGCTGTGTGGCATGTAGCGCCGTCTTGTTGGAACCACAACTCATCCACATTCATGCCATCCAATTCGGGAACAAAATAGTCGGTTATCAAGGCTTTATACCGGTCTCCATTAACGGTAACTGACTCTCCAGCATTATTTCGGAAGAAGTATGGCCCAATGACTCCACCAGCCCATAGAGCACACCAAACAGTCAGTTTTTGTGGATGTAATGGCGTCTGAAGGGTCTCATGTGGATTCTCTTCACTCCAAATGCGGCAATTTTGCTTGTTGACGTAGCCATTCAACCAAAAATGAGCCTTATCACTGAACAAAATTTTGCGATGAAAATCAGCATCGAGATCAATCTCATTTTCGGCCCATACACCAAAATCACGACGCATTGCATGGTCTCGCGGCTTTAATTCTTGCACAAGCTGGATCTTGTAAGGTCGCAAGCCAAGATCTTTGCGCAAAATCTTCCATAAAGTTGATGGACAAAGCTCCAATTGCTGTGCACGGTGGCTAATCGATTCATTCGGGTCCTCTTCAACATTTTGCTCTACAGCGGCAATTGTTTCTTCGGTGCGCACTGTTTGACGTCTCTGCGGATGCGTATTATCACATAGAGTAAACGTAGTGCGAAAAAGATCCATGGTTAACCGAATTAATTGCTCTGATGGACGATTATGTCGACCATAAAATGGACGGAGCTTGCGGTAAACTTCGCGAACTCAACCATTATTTTCGAAATAAATTTGTTCATGATGAAATGGCAAACCAAACTGAACATAAATGACATTAGAGTTGCCAAATTTGACCATAAAATGCCAGTTTTATCTCTATTCGAAAAACAAACCTCTAAAAAAAACACCCTTTAATAAAGTTTTAGCTTTAAGGAAAGTAATAAGTAAAAATTTATAATAAATTGAATGAACTCCTCATAGCATGCCCAGTTTCTGGAGTATAAATTTACAGGTTGGACTGATTGTTGTCAGCGCAAGTATGTTTTGCTTTGAATTTTTTTTTTTCGGTGACACTCTACTTATTATTTTGTGTAGTTTTATGTAACACTGACAATGCAGTGGGGTGTAACATATCCCGACTGTGTTTGCCTGCGTGCTACTCCTTTCATGTGTCACGCTCGACTGAACTGTGCTTGCTGTGCCAGTTGCACGATCTTTTTTCTTCGCGATGGCAGATATTCAGACAAAGAATTTTTTGAGGAAGATGAAGCATTTGGCACCGCATTAACTGCTGTAATTGAACCATTGATAAGCCCTAATCTTAATCAGCATCTGACCGGCCTACTTAATTTTTTTCCATAGTACGTGCAGAATAGTTTAATTACAATATATAATGGATAAGTCTATTCCTGTGAAGATTGGGATCATTGGTGGCTCTGGATTGGATGACCCTGAAATTCTTGAAAACCGCAAAGAGACTGAAACTACGACACCTTTCGGGCAGCCTTCGGATAGCATTATTGAAGGTGAAATAGCAGGTATTACATGCGCACTACTCGCTCGTCATGGACGTAAAGATAACATCAATCCCACTAATGTCAACTATCGTGCTAATATCTGGGCAATGCATCAGATCGGTTGCACACATATTATAGTGTCTACAGCTTGTGGATCACTAAAGGAAGAAATTCAACGTGGTGACTTAGCTGTTCCCAATGATTTCATCGACCGAACTACAAAACGGATTCAAACATTTTTCGATGGTAAATCACTTGGAAGCAATACAGATGGAGTCTGCCATCTGCCTATGTTTCCAGCATACAATGAACGCACACGCAAAATACTCTTGGCGACAGCACAAGAGTTAGGCATTGAACGTGTGCATGATACGGCCACGATTATAACAATTGAAGGACCGCGTTTTTCATCGCGTGCCGAGAGCAACATGTTCCGTCAATGGGGTGGTCATTTAATCAATATGACAACGTGTCCTGAGGTCGTTTTAGCCAAAGAAGCGGGATTGCTTTATGGTGCGGTCGCCATAGCTACTGACTATGACTGTTGGCGGGTGGGCTGTGAATCCGTTAGTGTTCAAGATGTGCTTAAAACTTCTGGGGACAACGTTCAGAAGGTTAAACATTTATTGATCAAAGCTGTGGAAAATATCGCTAAAGAAGATTGGACCGCTGACATATTGGCGGCAAGGAAATGTGTCAGCGACAATACTATGTGAGAAGAAGCTGTTTGATGGATTTCGTTTCTTTGTGGATTTTCTATTAAAATTAAGAAAATTTGTAGATAACATTTTTTATACCTTTTCGTTCCCACACAATTATAAATAATTTGTACGTAATAAATTCGTAATAAATACGTAATAAATTCGAAAAATCATTAAATTTGTCCGATTATGAATTCTTGTGAGGAAAAAGTTGTCGTTGTTTGCAATAGCGTGGGGTTTGTCGCACCCCATCAGCTCATATAAATGTTTGTCTTAAAGCTTTAAAGTTCCTTAGTTTTTATCATATGGGATTTAATTCTCGAGTGCTCAAAAGAGTCACATCCACTTTTCAGATTCTGCTCATTTTTGACTCAACTTATTGCTATCGTAAACGGCATGCGCATATCAATTTTCATAACAATATTTCATATATTTTTCATTATGTTGCCATACCTACTGCTAAAGTATGGCCCATTTTCGATTAAGTAGAAGCACTTTGTGTACAAAATTTTCATACTATTTCATTTCAGTACATTTTTTTCTTTTATTTAGTGTATACATAGTCCGTTCAAACTAACACTTGATGTATTTTACTCAAATGTGAAGTATCACAACCTGTTTTTTAGTAAATATACCATTTTCTGTATTCAAACAAGGAATGAACCAAATTTAGTAAATTTTTGAGACAATGAGATAGAATGGAAAATTAGCTGAAATGACAAAAAATTACCTTTCCTAAAAAAATCGGGAAATTCCCTCTCAAAAACTTATTTAGGAGCATACTTTGAAACTGAAAATTCCACTTCCAACTGGGATACTATTTTGCTTCAGCCCCAGTATTTTCTATTTGATTTTGATGATTAAGGTTAAAAAAATTAAGTGCCAATTTCAGTGCTACTATATACATTGAGTCAGTAGACCGAGCCATTTTTCCAATGTTGCCTACATTTCGGTTTTTCCCAACTTTTTTAGGTCATGAGAAATGTTTTGATTCACATCCTTTTCAATTTGCAGCTACGCTTCCAGAACAGTGTTGTTTTGGCGTCGTTTTTTTTCGTTTCTTCAAACCAAATTCTATAAGGTTCACAAAAGAAACATGCGAATTCTTTTTGGATCATGTGACTACATTCTTTTTATATAATTGAATAAATAAATTTTACAAAGCATGCGCAATTTAATTGGCAAAAACACAAGAAAAAAAAAAACAAAAACGGAATGAGCACTTGAATCAACAAACAATAACTCAAGTTTGAGGTATTAAACTTAAATATATCGCTTCCTAATCATACTTATGATAATTAGGGTCATCAAAATAATTTAACGAAATCAGGCGGTAACAACATGCAATTCTAAATTCAGAACATTTTTGCAATTTTTGATAATTTAGCCACCTGGGGTGGTCATGAAAAACGTTGAGTTACGGTTATGTTGTACCTTATTTTCAAATTTATTTTGTTGACAGTTTAAATGGCACAACTTCTTTCCTTCCTACTAGGATTCTTGACCTGATCGAACAAAAATTGGCTCAAGGGGTATCACAAAGTAAGCCCCAAGCCAGAGAAGATCCACTCGAAAATGTGGCATTTGTGTTGAAATTGTCGAAAATTGTTGAAAAAACGGAATGATATATATTGATAGAGCCCTCCACGCCATAGTGAATACAAACATTATGTAAAAATATGTTCAACAATATATCTTTTTACATTTACGCGAGCTTAAGTGCCAAAATCAAATCTTACACGATCGAGTCTTTTTCATTATCCCTGCAGTAAAGCAAAGATATGTGTGTCGCTCAGGATTAGATGCCTTAACGCTCTAAGCATAAATCATATGTATTTAATTGTATATATTTTGTTACGACTCTTTGCTATCGATTCTTATTAAAAATTTTATAATATAATATTTCGGAAAAATGTCGCTTTCGTTATTTTTGCAGTAAGGGCTCAATATAATCCATGTTCAATCTCACGGGCAGAAAAATGATCAAAAAACCTTACGGAATGAAGAACTTCGATTTGCTTTAGGGAGCCGTATTTAATAATGAGTTGTGGGGTACAAAATGGTGGTATATAACCTTAAACTTTAACTTTGCCAAACAAAAAAAAACTTTAAAAAAGTCTCCATTGTAAGGAATTTCGGGCAAAACATCTTAAGCGAATAGAAAAATTAAACAAAAAATTAGTGGCGTAAAACAAATTATGAAAATTAGCAATAATCTCAAAATTCCTTTATTAAAAGCGTTTCCTCTTTAGCACTGCTTTGCGATTGAAAATTTAAATTTTAAGTTGTATTGCGTTGATTACATGAAATTATTAAAAAAAGAATATAAAAATATTCTTCCGAATCTTATGAAAATTCAAAGACGAGAACAAAATCAATGGAAATTTGTTAGGAATAGGGCTCCTTCTGAGTTGTTAGCGTCACGCTGCGCTTGATTTTAATCCGCTGCTGAACTGTATATACAAACACAGTTGTTGTTTTTAGTTTTTGAATAAATAATAATAAAAAAAAAGTCATTATTTGCTTGTTATTGACGAATGGAGCAATCTACCCACTAATTGCTTAAGAAATATTTAGTATAAATAGGGATACACTATCTAAGCAGCAGCAGTTATCTCAACTACTCGTTTGACGAACATACGGATTCCTTGGGAAAATAGTGCAAGATGTGGCTTAAGCCTTATATCTTCGTCAGTTTGGCAATGCTCTTGGTGAGTGTTTTTGCTCAGACCCCACCAGCAACGCCACCAGCAACGCCACCAGCAACTCCACCAGCAACGCCAACAGCAACGCCACCAGCAACCCCACCAGCAACCCCACCAGCAACGGCAACCCCAGCCCCAACAGCAACCCCAGCCCCAACAGCAACCCCAGCCCCAACAGCAACCCCAGCTCCAACCACAACAACGCCAACAACTAAAAAACCAACGACTGGAACAAAAAAACCCACAACCAAGAAACCCAGAAGAAGGAAGAGGGTGAAGAGGATAAGGAAACATAGAAGAGGATAACTCTGTGTGATGCGAGTACCATAAATTTAAAGAAGCATATAAATTAATTCACTGTGCATATGTATGTATATATATAACAAATATACATAACTATATATATATATAAGCGTTTATATATATATAGTTTTTATGTATACATGGTTGTATACATAACATACCAATTTGATTTTCGAGAAAGCTGCTTTCTTACTATTTTAAACAGAGAAAATCATTTTAATGTATCTTTTGCTTCTTATATCAATAAATATTAATTTTATTTTTAAAATTTAACAAAGGTTTTAACAATAAAATATCAAGCAATTAACTATTTCGTTTATTTTTACAATTCCATTTGCTTACTAAATTCAGTTGTTAATTTAAACGTAAGTATCTAGCACATAGAAAAACTTTTCATTTATCTTTGAAACTTTTGCGAAATAATTTTTTGCTTTGGTTTACATTAAACGTGAATTTGACACAAAAAAGATGGCAAAACTTTCGCAAATTATATCCCAATGGCCTCGACGAAGCCTAAATTGTGCTTACTTGATTTTTGTATTATATCGGACTCTTTTGCGACAAACTCGTTTCGTTCGAAATTACTCAGAATTTTTAAGGACTTTAGACCTCCAAAAATATAGTTAAAAGCGCCTTAAGTATTGCGTCTCTTGTATAAATAAGTGACTGAAAAAAAATACACCTTTACATGGTTTAGTATGTATTGTGAGTACAAAGCTGTATAGAACAGTGGCAGTCAAAGTCCAAGACACTGAATGCTCTAAAAGTTCCTTCAGTGTAGTATCTACAAAAAATGATAGTCCCATAAATTTCGTACAACTAGAGCAACAAAAGCAACGATATTTGTTGCATTGCTACTGTCAGCGTTTAGCCACACGTCTTTATATTTTTATGTGAACCAATATCAAAAATATAAAATAGCAAAATTCATATATCATTGAAATAATTATTGTTTCATATGTATTTTAATTAAATTCAAAGTGTTTTATCACAGGAAGTAAGATTTAGGCATAAGCAAAACAGTATGTCCCTGGTAACACGCAAGTAAGGTTGAAAACACTTGAGTATTTATTTTTGCTAAGTACATTACAAATTGATTAGGAATTAGGGATATCATGAACAGAAACACAACGAAACTAAAAACATCTGATCTGAGCAGGAAAAAGTTTGGTCAGGCCATAGTGGCCGTTTGTGTAGCCGCACATTACGTTGATGATAAAAAGGATTAAAGCTCTAACTAGCACTAGGCTCTGACCATATCTTTTTCAGCTTTAATTATATATATTCAACGTAGCTTTTTTACTCCAATCGAATTAAAGTTTTCAGATCAGAATTATTGATTGAAAAAACCATTTTATGGAATAACATTTTGCTCCAAAAGAAAGGTTATCATTAGAGCTTGCGACGAGCTGATCAAACATGTTTGAACTTTTGCCATACGCAATGAGACAAACTCAAACAACTTGATTCCTTCGGATCAACTCGTTTTAATTTCGTTCGTTATTCGTATTATACGATTGCAACTCAAGACTATTAAGCTACTCGTTTGTTGGAGTTTCGACTTTTTTCTCACTGTACGGCTTACCACAATTTTCATATCTTTTCTTTCAACGACTTGTACGCAGGCACAAACAGAAGCAAAGTAACGAGTCGTGGGCGAACACAAAAAAACTAAACGAACTGACTTGAGTCGAGTTAAGAGAACTTGGTTCGAAGCTGTAATTTTGTGAAAAGCTCTTGAGTTTCAAGTCTGTTCGAAGGAGTTTGGTTCGTTGCACAACCTTTATGTAGAGGTGCATATATAAAACTATCAGTTAATCTTCAAAAAGCTCTTTGGGAAGGAAGAAAAACCCAGTTCAAGGAATTCGTAAGATTTCTGGCAAAGCTTTAAAAAAAAGCTTAAAACTGTTCAACGTCCTCATAAAAGTAATATATCTGCTTGAAGCTCAGTTGGGAGGCTGAAATTTTGTATGGTTACTGATTTAAGTAGAACATCAGCATAACCGGATATCAATAAGATTCCGATTTCAGTGAGTAATGTTTGATTAGTTGATTGCCTCACATAATTCACTTCGGTATAAGTCGAACTACATGTGTAATTAAAATTACAAAAAATTTAATTGATATTGTTGTATTTTATTGTGCAAATCTTTAAAAAAATTTTATAAAAATTTGAGCAGTAGGGGGCGTTCAAGAATTACGTAACGCATATTATGATGATTTTTGAATTGTAACGCACACCTTTAATCAAAATTTAATTTTCCTTTCATCAACTTAATAATAAATAAGTTTCTTTAAAAGTCCAACTAATTCTAAACGTTTTATGGCTCTACTTTTTTTCCATTTACAGGCGTGGAAAATATTTTAAAAATAATTTTTCAAAAAGTTTTTGCGCATTGTTCAAAAATCTCCAAATGTCACTTATTTTGAGCTCATTGCAGCCGAAGTCATAATAGGAACTATTTTGCGATTAGTAACCATTAATATCTTCCACAATACTTAGTTATTATTAACTCTCCTATATCAGTAGTGTCGAAGCTCTCTTTTTCTGGCTCTAAGACGCTAGGCTCATCGCTTGTACCAGAACCGCCAGAAACATGTTAGTCAGGACCTGTTGTAAATCCAGCAACGATACCCCCATTGAGTTAATAAGACAAACATTTTTTTTTAATAATTTTTTTTCTAAGTATTTGAATAATACCAATCAGTGGCTGAGGTATTGTAAAAAAAATATATATATAAATATAACATAAGCATAAACTTGCGAAATAAAATTAAACAAAAAACATCTGTCACGATATTCGATATCACATGAGCACATGGCCTCATTTCCAATTTTTGAGATTATTATTTGTTCATATTTTCGCAAAACAAAAATGCTAATAAAAGTAAATATTGTTGAATAAATGGAAAATTTTATTTGACAATAGATATTCAAACGAAAATTAAGTCGCATTTTTAATTGCACCTCTACATATTTTTTTTTTTAATTTTTAGCAATAGGCACAAAAACATAATGAGATATCAAGGTTGAAGTCTGAGAAAGCCAATAGAAGAGGGTGTAAATGAATTCCTCTAAAATTTTAGAGCTTAAAAAAAAACAGTAAAATAATATTTTTTAAATTCACGCTATCACCTATTTTGCAATTTTTGTTTTTAGAGTGATTTTTTCTACAAAAAACAAAAACTTACAGATATAAATGTCTACTGAAGTGGCAACACGTTTGATTTTATCTCCAAAATTCGGTAAAATACAACAGCTAGGAGTAAGTTTTGAGTAGTATCGGGTGATTTATTTAACCGTTTGGTTTTTGTAAAATTGAAAAAAGAACATAAATTTTGCAAAAGTGAATGAAATATTTATGTAGAGTAATACATCAATTCCTTTTATTTACTTTTTAAAGATTATTTTATTGTCCGCATCTACGCCGGTGATTCATCCGTAAGCTTAATTTTTGGCATACTTTTTCCAGCATTTCGGCCGGTATCTTACAAATGCCAGCTTTAATGTTGTCTTCCAGCATTGCAATTGTGGCTGAGTTGTCCTTGTATACGAGAGACTTCACGTTGCCCCCAAAAAATTTGCTAGTATGGTCAAATTGCATAATCTTGGCGGCCAATGGACTGCTCCAAAACGTGAGATTAATGGCTAATTAATCTCGCCTCTTTGTAGGTCCATGCTATAGCGTTACATGTGGCATCGCCTTGTAGTAACCACATGACAACCATGTGCAATTCTTTCATTTTGCACAAAAAAAGTCGGTAATAATCACTCGGTACCTTGCTCCATTGACTGCAATGTAGCGATTTTCATTAGTTTTGAAAGAGTACGGTCCAATGATGTAGCCGGCAAACAAACCACTCCAAACAGTGTATTTTTTAGGGTGCATTGGCTGCTGTTGAACTGCCTCTAGCCGTTCTTAAGACAAAATTCGGCAATCCTGTTTCTTGACGTACCCATTGAGCCAAAAATGAGCTTCGTCGCTGAAGAAAATTTTTCTATTTCTCATATTTTTCGACATTTCTCACAGAGCATAGCACAGAGATAATTCAATTCAATAGTTTGCATGCGTTTTTTGTTTTTTGGTCTATTTATGGTTAAATGACAAACCTTACTGAGCATTTCTGGCGTTGAAAGATGTTACGAATCACGCGTAAAGTGTCAAAAAACTTACACTGAAAAAACAGATCGCAAAAAACAACCATTATAACGCTCATATCTGGAATTTCCAGAAAACAAAAGAAAGCTTTTCTGCGCTTAACAAGAATGAATTTCCCTTTTATTGGACAGAGTATTCAATGAAAAAGTATGTCTCAACTCAGACATTCCTGACAAATCGATTTTAACGAGATTTTAAATTCTCAATGAAAATGTTTACTTCACTGAAACATCAGACCACACTCAAAATTTTACGCAAAAAGTGTACAAATGGAAGTATTTGTGATTCGAAGGAGAAGAACAAGGTATGATGTTTCTGAGGATTCAATTGTCAGATTTTGAGTCTCGTCAAAACTCAATCTTGGATGAATGAAAAACATTCTGAACTATAGCACTCTCAAGTATGTACTTATTAACTAATCTTGCGCTTACTCACAGAAATTATTTTCGAAAATTCGTTTTGTTTATTGGCAAGAGGCGGCACACGTGTTTTGAAATTTACAAGCACAAATAAATTTTAGTTTCCGTTTGTAAACGCAAAACAGATTCACTAAAGAGAAAATCCAAGAATTTCTTTCACAGGATTTTCTTGTGTAAGCCAGCTCAAAGGCTGTGCAACAAGCTGATCGAACATGTTCGAACTTCTGCCATGCGCAATGAGTCAAACTCAAACAACTCGATGCGTTCGACTCAACTCATTTTCAGTTCGTTCGTTGTCCATATCATAGAGGATGCAACTCATGACTTTCGAGCTACTCGTTTACTTGAGTTTCGAATTTTTTCGCACTACACGGTGCACCACAAATTTCTTGTATTTTCTTCGAACGACTTGTACGCAGGCACAAGCAAAAGCAAAGTAACGAGTTGTGGGCGAACACATCAGATCGAACTAAACGAACTGAGTTGAGTCCAGTTAAACGAACTTGATTCGGTGATAAAATTTTGTGCACAAAACCAAAAATCTATGAAGAAGTGTGTCTATATTGAAAATTTTCGAATTTAATGCTTTTAAGTCGAGAGTTGAAAAAAGGTCATAGAAAAATGTTGGAATTTTAAATTTACGAGACGTGCTCAGCCTCCAAAGGGTTGAAATTTCGAAAAATCCTTTTTGAGCAATCTCTTATATCACAAGAATAACATAACATATGTTAGTTCCGAATATCATGCTTTTCATATAATGGATTGATTTGAGAATTGATACTCAGCCACTTTGAGATAAAAATTCTATAAATAAAACTCTTAACAACGGGTTAAATTACATTGGCATTATATCGAGAAAATGCAAAAATTGTGATTGTATTGAGAATTATAGCAAACTATGGATTGAAGCCCTTTCTTTCAGTTGATTGACATCGTAGTCACATTTTGATAAGTTTTGTAAGTGCCCGCTTAATGCAACAAGGCGGTAACTCTTCAAAAAATTGGATTTTCATGGTGTAACTAGCTACATTTGTACACCCTTTGTAACTTCTCAGCTGATTATTTTGTGTTTATTGCTGTCAGACAAAATGCATTCCAAATTCAAACAACTGCTGACAAAAAATATTGAAATTATCATTCAATATTTACCACGAAAATACAATCAAAATATTTGATAGAACTCATTTACGTCAATTAAATTTCAAAAAAATGACTGAAAAATTTAAAAATGTCACATTTTTTTAAAAACAAAAAAAGTCACGAATAAAATTTTTTATCGCAAAAATCACAACAACAAGGCGAAAATTCTTCACAGCCTCGTATTTAAAAATGCAGTTCGGCGCATACGGAGGCCAACAAGTGAAGTTCAACCGTTTAAGATTTTCATACAATGAAACCCTTGATAACACGCATAAAGGTCATATCTCTGTGTATCATAATTAGCATATTAATGGCAGAAGTTACTACAGCGTTTCCCTTTCATCTTTGGGATGTTAGCTGTGATGATGGAAGATTAAAAGTGAGCTTAGCAAAAAGACAACCAAAGGCGATCAACGACGATGACGGCAATATAGCAATGCCAAATGAAATCGGCAATAGCAACAGAAACATCTGGGAACAATTAGTGGACAACGATAATAATATGAATAGATTGACTGAAAGTCAAGCAATGATTGTCGCAAATGATGAACTACAAAATGCTGCCATAGCTCAGTCCGCTGCAAATGTGACCAAGCAAGTGCAAGCGGCTGGTGTAGCCATAAAAAATGATGTACGGCTTCCAACATTATCACGAGCAGAAAACTTGGAAGATAATGAACCACGATCAGCTTATGGATTTGATGGACAAGCGAGAAAAGTTTTATCAAACGTAGCATCACTAGATCAAACAGCGTATGAATACAATGATAATGATGATGATGAGCAGCCAAACGAGAACAGGGGGGATTTGCTAGCTCAATTGGATGATAAGTATGATACCAAAGCTATTGTGAATGATATTGTGAAGCGAGTGCTTAAAGAGACACCAACGACAAAAGAAGAAAAGGAACTCGCTTCCGAACGTTTTAAAACACTTCAGAGAGAGAGTAGAAAAAAAAATAAGCACAAACATCGCCATTTACATAAAAAAAACAAAAATGGAGAAGAAAGTGAAGTCACTTGTAAGCTGAAGTGTAAGGCAAAGGCTTATCACGGAATACCAAAAAACTTTGACAAATTACTACAGGAAAAAAGCCACGACCTCAACAGACCAATTGCTGAATTCAAAAAACAGAAGGAATCAGATTCTGAAATGGACAAAAGTTGCGACGAAAAAGAAACTGATAACGAGAAGGATATAGAAAAGGAATCATTTAAAGTAAAAGAGGGAGAGCGAAAAACAGCAAAAATGAAATTAGCAGATGATATTTTGAGCAATGAGTTTTTAGAAGAAAGTTTACCAAAAGAATTCAAACAGAAATCCAAAAAATATAAAGAAGATTCAGCTGAAAAATACAATGAACATTTATTTGCCTCATATAACCACAATGAGCTAGAGACCCCAGCAAAACTACACCACGTTATGGTAACAACAGAAGAACCTAACGTGGAAGATGATGCTGCAGAAGAGTCACCAACAAATGATTCGGCGGAAAAGCCGAACTCTGCAGAAGATCAAGCAGAAACGGATGGTAAACATAGAAAAAAATTTAAGGAACAGAAATCCGAAATAGAAGAATATGCTGACAGTGGTGAAGAACAGGCAGATTTTAATGATATGGAATACAATGAACAATTGGAGAAACCTATCAAAATGCAAATGGAATTGAGGAGAAATATTCCAAATTCGAAAGCAAATGCGAATTTCGCCAAAATACTTAATTATGAAAATGAAGATTGGTATAAAAAGCTTATGAGTGATGATAAATATACAAAACTACAAAAAGATCTTCAGTTGCATCCAACACTAGAGCTGAACATGGAAAAATTTAAGAAATCACTAACACAGAGTGTTGATGAACCTCTTAGGAAACCGACAAAGCAATATCATACCATAAAAATTTCAGGTAAGTGTTAACCCAAGAAATATACTTTCAAGAGGCGTCAGAGGTTTAAGTTGAAAGGTCAGTCAATATTCATTTGTACTCTTTGGAAGCGCCCGCAAAGTATATCGATCTTTAATTTTTTCGACGTTCTTTTTTAAAAAGCTGTGTATCGTGAAACGATTTCTCGAATAATCTTGAAACCAAGAACAAAAAACTTATGGAATTTTTTTCTGTTAGCTTACAACTCTACGTAAAATATTAGTGCTCGGTAACAATCTAAGCTGGGCTATAATATAAAATTTCTTAAAACATAAGAAAAAAATTTTAATTTCGTATAGACGAGCGGCTCCGAAAGAAATTTCGGTTATACGAAATTCAACGAAAACATCAGGCCTCCAAAATTTATAGTTGCTGTTGTAACGATGAGAGTCTTGTCTGGAGTGTCAAATGAGTTTTGTTTCAAAAAAATGTTCATGTAAGGAACGGAGTTCTAGACATCCTCAAATCTACGTTAACTTTGTCACAACAATCGATGTTAAAGCTTGAAAGTTAACTTTTTTTAACATTTCTGGTGGCACTAGAACACGAAATTCCCTTATGTAGCAATAAAACTTTCGGCGAAAATCCAATATAACCGAACAGAACTTTGCCTCAAAGAATGTCTAAATAACATTTTCATTAGTATTAAGTAGCATTGGCAAATTCAATAAACCTAACTTTTGAAAATAGTTCAAAATATCTCTTGAAGGAGTTTGAAGAACCTAAAATCTGTTTTGACATTTCATTATCGTTTACATACAATAATTTTTTTTTCGAAAAATACGCATCTATCGGCTAAGTATACAATATCGATTACAAAGAGTTCGTTAAGTTTCTTGGAAAGTGCGGATTTTGTGTCAAAACTGCAACCTTCACACTTTAGGAAAGTCATGTGCCTGAAAAGTTCGTGAGCCACGTACGAAAGAAGGCAAATTAGACCTTAAGGTATTGGAACCAAATAATCCTAGCTCACAACTCGAGCAAAGTTTTTTCATCAAAATATTGAAGGTAGCTTAAATCAGTTTTATGGTCATCCGCTCAATTTGGGGTGCGGGTGGGTACTAAATATAAAAACTCAATGCCCCAAATTTACAATCAAAATGCACTTGTTTGAGGACGCTTATCTTGAAAATTTTGTAGAATTTTTTATTTTTTTGTCAATATTTTAGCCTTGTGCTTAAAAACATTTCTCACAAAATTGCAGGCCTTTACTCAAATGTAAACGGCGCGAACAGACTTTGTGTCCCATTTCATTGAAATTTGACAAAAAAAGACTTACCGAATTGTAGATGTTCTTCCTTAAGTTAGGGCCTTAAGATATAGAGGAGATGCCATACCCTGTTGTCAAACCACAACATAAATTCTGTTTAGAATATGAAAGATTACTAAAAACAATCCCAAAAGATGATGTAATAACTTATGTGACATAATATATATGTAACGAACTGAAGCTGAAAATAAACTTTTCATTTTAATATTATTCAACAGAAATTTAGTAGTTTAAATATTATTGAAAAAAAAAATCATTGTATTGCAGGAAAACTAACGGAAGAAGATGAAGACAGAGAAGAAAAAGAGGAAAAAGAAAAAAAGCAAAAAGAGGAGGAGGAAAAAAAAATTAAAGAAAAGCAACTGATAGAGCAACTTAAACAGCAACTCAAAGAGCATGTAAAGGAGCAACTGAAAGAACAACTAAAAGAGCAGCTAAAAGACCAACAAAAAGAGACACTTAACGATCAACAAAAAGTGGAACTAAAAGATCAACCAAAAGAACAACTAAAAGATCAACAAAAAGAATTACTTAAAGATCGCCAGAAAGAGCCGCTAAAAGATCAACAGAAAGAGCCACTAAAAGATCAATTAAAAGATTCACTAAAAGATCAACAAAAGGAGCCACTAAAAGGTCAACAGAAAGTGCAACTGAAAGATCAACAAAAAGAGCCACTAAAAGATCAACAAAAAGAGAAACTCAAAGATCAACAAAAAGAGCCACTTAAAGATCAACAAAAAGAGCCACTAAGAGATCAACAAAAACAGCCACTAAAAGATCAACAAAAAGAGCCTCTAAAAGATAAACACAAAGAGCCGCTGAAAGATGAATTAAAAGAGTTGCTAAAAGATCAACAAAAAGAGCCACTAAAGGGTCAACAGAAAGAACAACTAAAAGATCAACAAAAAGAGCCACTAAAAGATCAACAAAAAGAGCCACTAAAAGATCAACAAAAGGAGCCACAAAAAGATCAACAAAAGGAGAAACTAAAAGATCAACAAAAAGATCCTCTTAAAGACCAACAAAAGGAGCCACTAAGAGATCAACAAAAACAGCCACTGAAAGATCAACAAAAAGAGCCACTGAAAGATCAACAAAAAGAGCCTCTAAAAGATCAACAAAAAGAGCCACTGAAAGATCAACAAAAAGAACCACTGAAAGATCAACAAAAAGAGCCTCTTAAAGATCAACAAAAGGAGCCACTAAAAGATCAACAAAAAGATCCACTGAAAGATCAACAAAAAGAACCACTAAAAGACCAACAAAAAGAGCCACTAAAAGATCAACAAAAAGAGCCATTGAAAGATCAACAAAAAGAGTCATTAAAAGATCAACAAAAAGAGCAACAGAAAGAACTAGAAAAAGCCACGAAAGAGAAGCTAGTAAAAGAAAAAGAAAAAGAGCTTGCCGAGAAAAATGAGAAAGAGCAGAAAGAAAAACTAGAAAAATTACTGCAAAAAGAGAGAGATGAGATATTAAAGGATGAGAAATTAAAGGAAGAGAAATTAAAGGATGAGAAAGCAAATGATGAGAACGAAAAAGAAGAGAAAATAAAAGATGAGAGAGAAAAAGTCGAGAAAGAAAAAGATGAGAAAGAAAAAGTTGAAAAACTTACCGACGCAGCAACAAAACCAAAAAAAGGTGAAGAAGACGAAGATGATGGTGATTATTTTACAAATTGGCCGGTAAAGACTGCAAGAATTATGCTTTTAAAGACCATTAATGCAGAAATCTTGGAACTTGAAGCAATACGAAATCGAACGTTGCTGGAATTTAGGAACGATGGTAATGAATCTCTACAAAGACCAACACCATCCCCTACTACGACAGAAACAACGACAGAAGCAACGACAGAAACAACGACAGAAACAACGACTGAAGTTACTGAAACAACGACTTCTGTAACAGAAGAAACAACGACTGCAGCAGCAAATGAAACAGCAACTGAAACGACGAATGCAGGAGCTAGTGAACCAGAGACCACATCATCAGAAGAAATAACAACAACATCGAGTCCTTTAAACAGCACTACGCCCGACATCTGCAATGTAACTGAAATGACAAATGAAACTACAACTGAAGCTGCTCCTGTGAGCGAAACAACAACTGAAGTTACTACATCGGAAGAACCAACTTCAACCACTAGCGCACCAGAGCTCGCGACAGAGAGTTCAACATTAGCAGCTACGGAAACAGTCTGCGCTACAAAGTTTGAGTTTTCTACTATTAAACCATTGACTATACGACCTGATTGCCTCTCATCCATTAGGCCTTACTATCCACTGCACAATCGTAGATATGGCAAAAGCAATAAGAAGATGCCAATGGATTTCTCCGATGGTATAATTTTGCTACCCTTTACGAAATTCGCTAGTCCTCTCAGCGAGTCTACAGTGAAATCCAAAAGAGAAAAATCCAGACTACTTCCACGTCACACCGTCGACACCGAAGAAACCGAAGAAGAGTTCGATGAGTATGATGATGATGATGAAGGCGAAAGTGATGAAAATACCAAATGGCAGACCAGAAGACAACAAGAACAAGATGACTTTGATAAAACAATATCTAACAATGATGACGAGTATCAGGAAGCGGAGTTCATGAGCGCCGATAAAACTGGAAGTTCATCAAAAATTAAAGTTATGGTTGGAAAGAATGAACAACTAGAAAATAATTGTAATGATGACGAAGATTATGGTGGAATAGACCTAAAAGATAATACCGAGAAGCTCGCAAACAAAGCACCAAAATCAGGATGTGAAGTAGAGAGCAAACAAAAAGAGAATAATGCGAAATGTGTTGAAGCATCGAAATCAGAAAGCTGCAAAAAATCTGAAGATTCAGCTGGTGGTGATGGCACTGATGTAAGCATCGAAGGACCAAAATCTAATGTAGATATAAATTCAAAGTCATCACTGGAAACCATTATTAAGGTATCGGAGCAACTTAGCTTACCGAATACAAAAAAGTTGGCACTAAATGATCTGCGAAGTCTTAATGGCTGTGATGGCGTTGTAAAAACGCCTCACTTAACTGGAAGTGGACCACGAAGGGAATACAGTACAGAGCGTCAGCTGTTTAGAATAATGGCACAAGTAATAGGAGGTCGCGAGAAATCTGCCGGTGATGCTACAAATGGGCAGGAAGAGTGTAAGAAACCTGTAAAGAATCCACAAAAAAAATTTATGATTTTTTGATATTGCAGCTTAGCAAAAGAACGTCCAAGTATAGTGACAGCAATTGAGGTTGTGGAATGTTCACCCAGACGCTGTGACTGTGCAACGAAATAACAATAAGACCTAAGATGTGACAAAATCATAGCGATTTATATATTTGTTTTTTTTTTTAACAATATATCTATGTACTAATTTATGGAAATATTTTTAAGAAATATTTTTTACATTTACAGGTTATCTTTTTTTACATATGTTATACATATATTATTGTTATACATCATTGCATTATTGTGTCTCTGAGATGCTTTAATAAAACTAAAAGATTATAAATAGTTGCCCTCTTGTGTTGGTTGGATGAATTATATTCAGCTCAAAGAAGTAGGACGTATACTATTTTAAGGCAGATATTACAATGTTCCAGATTTTATGAAAGCAAATTCAATTCATGGACTTACAGCAAATAAAACAACCACCATTTCCCATTATATTTGGCATCAGCTAGAACAGAGGAACAGCAACTTGAACCAATACAACCAGTTTCACAGCAGCAAGAGCGGAAATATGGCAAGTAAGATAGCACTGTAAGAGCAATGAGCTTTTCCCAATAGAAAAAACGGTGTTTTGTATAAGTCAGACCTTGAAACTATTATTTAATATTAGAGTAAGACTTTTTAAAAACCATTTTTGTATAACAGTAAATAATGAATTCTCAAAAAAAAAAAAAATTAAACACTTTTATTTTGAAAGTTTCATTCCAATTTTATTTAATAGGAGTTAGTTTTTAACGAAGGTAGAGGAAGGGGTGAAACTACAGTCAAAAGAAAGAGAAGAGCTTGCGTGGCCACAAGAGACCAACATTTTACTCGTAAGCAAAAAATCCTTTGTACTCTGAGCAATATCCTAAGGCACGGTGTTTTCAGAAAAGGGAAGAGCAAACCTAAACTAAAGCCTCGCAGCTTAAGCTTGAGTGTAGAAATATTAGTAAAAATGCAAAAGTCAGAGATAAGAAGTTTTTTGATTTGCATAGATTGATGATAATTAAAAATTATCGTATCATGTGGCTGAAATGAGACATTGGGTCGATTATGTGTCAAAGTGTATTTTAACGCAACTATTAATTCATTCACACTGGCAACAAAATCAGGCTGAATTCATTTGTCTCGATTTTGGATTTGGATTCAGAAATGTCTGCTGTAAAATATAGTATAGTTTAAATTAAAAAAATATCTCGAAAAAAAATCTGTATCGACTGGCGTTTTTAGTTTTAGTTTTTTAACAATTTTAAAAATGAAAAGAATTGAAAAGATTGCCAATCTAAATGCATGATGTATAGCCAAGAGTTTTGAAAGAAGCCAATTATTGAACTTACAGCTCTTTCCCTACCATAAACATCAAATAACAACAGCTGCAGTCATAAATCCAGCACAAAAATAAGTATGAAGACTTTATTAACCTTGTGGTCAGCTCCATCTGCACAATTTTCTTTGGCGTCGTAAGCCAAACCATTACTACATGGAACAAGATTGGATTAACTACGGATTCACGTTTTTGGCGATGGCTTTCTTACAAAAGTAAAGAGCTACTTAAGCTCCACTTAATCTCTCTTTAATGTTGAGAGTCGACTTTCAGACTGTCTGAAATATTTAAGCAATTTGCGCAAGTTTGGCATAAATATTGACAAAGTTTAATTGTTTAAGACACAAATACTGTCTCTCACAGCATATGTTTTGCAAATTAATTATATGTTTCTAAATTGAGCTAGCAAGCAATAAAATTGTTATGTTAAGATCTGTGAGGCCATATAAGTGTTATACTTTGCGTAGCAAGACATCTATACTATAATGTAAAATTGCTTATAAGAAAATGGTTTGCAACGCTTTGGCGCCAAATATACTGCACCGATTTTTATAAGTTTTATTTTAAAACAACATACCTATGCTAAAAAACGTTATTGCATACTTATTTTTAAGTTTTTTAATTCAAATATCCTCTTTCGTTTGAATTTTCGATGCTTATGCTGCTTCATGAATTCTATGTTATTGTTGGTAAATTGTTTCATCTCATTTTTTAAGATTATTTAAGAAAAAGTATCCAACTTTGAAAAATCATTAAATTAATTTTTGATTTTCAAAATTCGATTTTCATTTTTTTTTAAATATGACAAACCCTATTGAAAACAGCTGTGGTCAAATTTTTTCTTACATCCAGAAAAAAGTCAAAAGCATTTCAAAATAAGGCTTTGCAAAAAAAATTAAAAATTTTTATATTCCCCAACTCAGTTTATATTTGTCCATATTGTATTTTGTATGAGAAGTACCATTCGATAAGACATGGATACGCCTAATTATCAGCCCTATCGGACATTGTTTTTTTGACCTGGGACGCTTGAAAAATTAGCCCTCAGATATAGCTTTAAAATTGCTGTCGAAAAATTTCAAATCGACTCAATTCTAAGGTATAATTAAATTTCGAAATCTCAGAGGATTTTTTTTTTTAAAGAAACTTTTTTTTGATTTGATATTAATTTCACACCAAAAAGTTTTTGTTAAAAATTATAAGCTTTTATTTCGAAGGAGAACAATCTTTAATTTTTAGTACAGCAATGAACAAAGTGGCATAGTGATGAAGAAACCATCGCTGATACTGGTGATGAAGTTGGTGGCAATAAATGGTTCAGTTTTTGGTGATTCAAACTCATAAGAAAATTCAAGATTTTCTACAATTTTCCGCAAAAAACTTTAGGTATTTGGTTGAAATATTGGTGTACATTGAAGAGTCATATTAAAATATAGAAAAAAACATTAGCAACACACTTCAAAAATATTTGCATAGAGACAGAAAAAAAAATTATTTCTATTAAAAAAAATAAATTAACCCACAGTAACTGAGGCAACTCGTGCCGATTTATCGAGTTCTATATTTAACAGAAACATATGTTTCATCAATTCGCTTCATATCAATGAAAAATGCTATTAAAGCAGTGAGTTACCTTTATGAGCGATCTAAGACTCTTGTGCTTGACAAAGATGAAGACATACTGTTACTTCATCTTTATCTGCGCCGCATTCGTCATTCAAGTGCAAACGCAGAGCGGCGTTATCAGTCTTAATATTGGCAGCGACTATGGTGATGATATAGTGCCAGAAAATACATCTGCTAGTTCTGGTTTTGATAATACTGATGTGGGCTCTGTTTCACGACCAACTCCTGTTACTGGTGGTAACAAAATAGGTGGCAATACAGCAGCAGGAGCTGCAAAGAATAAGCTCGCAAAGCAGAAAAATAAAAGGAAAACTGCTAATAAAATAAAAGCTGCCAAAAAGAAAGCCGCAATTAAGAAAGGCACTAAAAAGAAAGGAAGAGTGGGAAAAGGTGTCAACAAAGGTGCCAACAAGAATAGACTGGGCTAAAAATTTAGTCAATATCGTTGACATGAATAAAATTAAAGAAAAATATATATAAAAAAGATGGGTTTCTCTTCTTAAGCTGTTGAAACTTGAATTTTAACAATTAGTGGTGCAATAAATTTTCCGCAAAATTAGTCAGTTTGTAAGCATAGTCATTACATTTACAAAATACCCAAAACTGCCACTTTGGTACAGTTAATGCCTGAGTTATCTTATTGAAATATTTCATCAATTACCTTAAATAGAACTTTCTCGTAAAATATAATGAATTTTATACTAATTTAGTTGATTTTTTTATTTAACACTTTATTATTTATTGAATATGGTTAATGGAATTTGTTGAAAGCTCTGTATATCAGTGATGATATTTGGATTTTGAGGAAATGTACTGAATCGAGACATTGAATGTACTTTTTCTAGGGCGAATGTACTTTTTTGTCATGGACAACATAGAAATTTTTTTTTTTTTTCATATTGGTGGGTAAGTATATCTCATCAAATTTCAAAATATCAGTTTGGATTTCATCAAAATTGTTTGTACTGAGCAGCAAATCATTTTCTATTGCAAACATCCGAAGTTTCACTAACTGAAGCCTATTTAAAAGGAATGGTCTTTCAAATTTTTGCTAAGCTATATCAGCAATCATAGCGAAATTGGGTATGAGGGAAGGATGATTTCGAACCAATTCTGCAGAAAACACTGACATGCCGTTATGCATTTTTTGATAGTTCAAAAAATAAGACTTCTGCAATCCGCCCGACTTGTGGTATGATGTGCAGTATTTGACGTTGACGGTTCAAAGGATTTTTATAAGCAAAATAAATTTGTTGCGTATTTTAAAAAAAATATGCCATTGTTTTTAAAGGTGCTCAGAATTTATATTATACCATTATTGGAATTTCAACATTACTTGCGTGTGAAATTAAGCTGGAGTTTTTCTATTCTTGTTGTGCTTGTGGTATGATGTGCCGCATCGAAAAAAAAATTTAAACTTTCGCTATAAGGAACTTTGTAAGACTTATAAGTCATTCAGAAATGTGTATGAAGTTGGCTAAACATTTATCGATTTTCCAAAACAAAAAATTACTGTCAACTTCACATGCATTTTTGGATCATTCATAGTTTTCTGCAAGTTTCAGAGCAAAATACAGGACCATCGTAACACTATACTTTTATGGAAAATCAAAAAAATAGGCCAACTTCATAAAGATTTTTTTGTATGCTTTTTAATTAAGTATTTGGAATTATTATTTTTTTTTTTGCGATACGACACATCACAGCACAAGTCAAGCACATTACAGCACAATGGAATGCGTTGCAAAAAAGATAAAAAACATGCAAATGTACATGCGCCAATCTTAATAGCATTAAGTCTTTTCATTCAAATTTTAAAACTGCTGGATCATCGATTCTAAAATTTATCGACTCATATGCAAAATATGTACACATTTACGAAAATATAATATATGCGAAGCAAAAAATATAAAGATATCCTTTGGACGCATAATTCTCACAAGCAGTTATCACTTACATTTGTAAATATTGCCCAGACTGTCCCATCGGCTGGATGACAAAACTAAAAAAAAAAGCAAATTGTTTTCATCTTTATAAAGTGTAAATTTTGGCATCTTGGCAAACGAAATCAAAAAGTCATTAAAAACCACCCGCTGTGGCTTTTGTCTCTTCACCACTTAAAAGGCAGCAAGCAGTTTGGGCTGGCTGCTTTCTCGTTCATTATAATAACAGAGATATGAAGTGGAAATTAAGGCAAAAGAGAAATTTTTATGTTGTGCTTAAGCAATTTGTGCTTTAATTAGCAGTGCTGCTGCTTCACAAAATTGTCTACAAAATATTTGCAGCATAATATTATTTTTTATTTTGGCAAATAATTTAAATAAGTTAATTGGGAGACAAGCAAAATGGATCTTAACGAAGCCTACTTAAGAAGCCATAACAGTTGCTAAAGTATTTTACTACACGTCGCATGCTGGCCGACTTTTAAATGTTGCCATTTAAAGGATGTCTGAGAGAAATAACATGACTGGCAATAAGATTTAATAAGTAAAATGAAAATTTAATGCTTGTGTAGTAGTAGACTGAAATAAAAGTTCACTTTATTTCATTTCAGAAATTTTTTTGATGTCTACAAAAATTACATTTTAATATGCATTTTTGTTTTTAAAAAATGTTTTTGATGTTCTCAAAGTCTGAGCCAAAAGAATAAGAAAAAATATTGGGTAAGGATTTCAACAAACTTTTGCCTTTCAATCGCCATTTTCCTCACTCATGAGTGTTTTGCTTTGAACTTAGTACATATGTTTCCTTCCTTGTCGAGATCTGCATAGAACTGAAAAAAAAAATTTTTTTTGAGCGAAAGATTCTGTTATATTTGGACATTTGGTCATTGATTCCAAATTTGTTGCCGGTTTGCTCTTTCTTTTTAATTTAAGAAAAACCGTATTTGCATGAAACATATAACTCTCCTAAGCAAAAACAAATTCGACCGGCATGGTTTTAGCAATTGAAAACCTCTCGCGAACATAACTAAAGCCATGTCACATCACCCGAACACGTCAAGCTAAAGCCATCCAAGAGCAGCGCTATATTGAACTTCAAAGAAGTGTTAAATACTGTTGTAGAGACAACGAAAGAGGGCAAATAGGCTTACGGTCAAAAGCAGGGGAAGCGGTTCGTAATCACAACTTATGTATTCGGAAAAATTTATTAATCAAAAGAAATAAAGCCAATCGACTATTAATTCAGGTGCTCGCTGAATCCTGGCAACAATGACGATATGATAATGAGAACAGCAGCCGCAAGTTCTTCCAGTAACATGTCGCCTACTTTGAAATTGTGTTGTGGATTTTAGCACACACATACATATGTACAATATACATAGATCATAATCTGTAATTAAAATTAATATCAGATTATTGTATATTTTTAGGATGATGATATCATCCATTTGCAGAACATTTCCATTGCATGATTTTGGGCGTTTGTTGTTTTGATAATCAGTTTAAGTTATTATGTTCTTCTTGTTAAGCAGTAACAGGGGTGAAAGCAAAAAGTACTTTGTTGTTGTAATTTTTTGTCAATATATAAGCATGTAATTTGTTTTTGTAATTTGAATCATACGCAGTGTTAAGTTAATTTATGATCATAAGTATAAGTAAGTATACTGAAGATCTAAGCAACGAACTCTGCTACTTTCTTTTCAGTTACAACTATCCAAGGAAGAGACACTTCATGACAATATCCCAGCTGAAACACTTTAGGGCTGGGATGGGCAATATACGGAAAAAGAGCCATTTTTTGGCTCATTACAACAAACACATGATTTTTCTTCAGAAAAATTACCAAAACAACACACACATCTACACACATTTTTATCGTTGAGGTTTTTTTTATATACGCCCTATGCACGGGATGTGTATTATTGCTATTGTTGCATCACAAAGGAGCAAAAAGGAATATCAATGCGCACAATGAGAACAGGTTTTCTCGTTTTGTCTGATTAGTGTACTTTTATTTTTACACTCATGGTGTTTTTGCTATATTCTTGAAATTGGATTTTTGTTTATTGCAGCATTTTTTTTGCACTTGAGATCGAATTTGCGGTTGTTAGTAACTTCTGCTTTCAAAATTTTGCCCACCTATGCTTTAGAGTTTGTATGCAACTGTGACAAATATCGTTATAATGACGCTAAACTCTTGGTGCAGATGTTTTTTAGTTTAAAACAATTTAAGTCCGTGGATACGCCTTCCTCCCATACAAATGTTGGCTGTAGCTGGGCATTATTTTTTCAAAATTGGTATTATTGGCAATGCTGATTTCAAAAATGTTACAAATTGCGCAATAACTTTTATGGTTTTGAAATTCTTAGTGAAAAACCGCTTTGAAGGCTTACATCTTATGCTTTTGAAAAGCATTCGATTTTATATATTTTATATCAAGAGCGATGAATAAAAGAAGTTCCGGTCAACTGTCCCGCTCTCTTTCACGAAACTCTCTGCTAAATTAAAGCATCTCCGTTCACACTTCGAGCTATTAACATTAAAAATGTTCCCATATATATGGCAATTGAGATGAATATTGTGAATTTTGTGGCCCCCCACGATATTTAGTTACGAATTTTGTTCAGCTGGCAATCATATTCTTATCATAATTTAGATATACGATCAGAAAAGCTGTCAAAGATATTTACCGATTGCTTTGGTAGAATCCGTACAGCCACACAAGAAAGTAACCTTGAAACTTTTTTTTTGTAGGGTGGTGTTATAATTTAAGTCACAAAAGTTTTTCTTAGCGCACATTTTAAACGAATTCTTAATCACCGAAGGCAAACTAATCAAAAATTAATTTGTCCGATTTTGGCTTCCGACTATTAGAGCATAAAAAGAAAATTTTTCCAAATTTTGTATATCATTGTTATTAATTTACTATAAATTTGCCAAATTGTAGCATTTACGATTATCAAAACTTTTGTGTGGTAGACAAGCCTAGGGGGTTACAAATGTTTCTCACAATATATTTACAAGCTTCCATTGGACCTAATAAATTTCATTTCACAAATTTGCACATATGAGCCATCAACATAGTCATTATCAGCTTCATCATCATTACATTAAATATTCGCATAACCTGTGGCTACACGACAATTCTAATGTCATCATAAAAGCTTTTAAGCCATGTACTCGTACAAAACATTTCTTTGCCTAATGAGCGAATAAATTATTTATTAACAATATCACGGCAAAATGCGGTCACATAAATATTTAAATATGTTTAAGTAAATATGTATGTATGTATGTATATATATGTGTACAAACATGTTGGTATGTGCCGCTGTACCCGGTTGAAAAATTAAGCAAAATAAAAATGATTGTGTTGCCGATTGTAAATTGACAGGAAGTTATGGTTTATTTATAAAATCGTTTTAATGAAATCAAGAATGTTGAAACTGTTTCATTGAGCTGTAATTTTCGCCAATTCAAACTTGAAATACAGTGTAATAATTTATTTATTTAGCAAACTTAAGGAACTCTCACGAAAATTTACATACAAACTTATAGCTTTGCAAGCCTGCAGTTCATTAATTAAAGTCTCAAAGGATTGAAAACTTAAGCTTATATATATGTAGTATAGAACTATGTATACTATAATAATAATTTTTGTCAAATATCTTGATTTCATGAAAATTTGCATCATAAAATATTGCATGTCTTATCTACTTATGTACTTACATATATATAACGTATATAATTATTTACATAAAGCACGTATAAATATATATATTGCTGTAGAACATAACTTTAAAAAATGTAAGAAAACCTTAACTTCAAACGAAAATACTTAGATCATTTTTTCGCACAGGCATATTTGTTTATGTGTACATATACATATGCATGTATGTATTTTCTTCGAAGATTTCTCCTTTACAGCTGTTCACTTATTTGTGCGTATGTTGGCTTTAAGGCACAACAATTTTAACTTTAATTCTAAAACACTAAAGAGAGTCAAGTTCTATTCTTAAATCCCTATTGCTTTAGAAAGTTTTCAATTTCTTGCTCACACACATGCACGCCAAAGCATAAAATGAAAAAAAAAAAAAAAAACAAACCAAAACAGACTGCAAAATAGTATTAGTGCAAAATCTTGTTTATAAAACTTTTAATTTTTCAGCATAACAATGAGCGTAAATATTTATTTTATATTTAAAGGCTTAAGCTGTTGTATCAGAGCTACCAGATGGCTATGAAATTTATACAGCGATGGGAAACATTGTCTCCTTTTTTTTATTAGATTTTCAAAATACAAGACGGTGGCCCCAATAGAACAAATTTGGTAGAGAGTAGTGAGTTTTGCCCAAGACCACTTCATAGCATATTTGGTGCGAATCGGTTGTTTTTTAAGACGGCCAACATATTGGGTTGCTTTTATTGCTGTCAAAAAATATGTTTCTGACCTTAGAAACCCTGTATTAACAAAATCTTAAAAAATAGCAACCTCGGCTGGAGTCCGATTTTTTAGTATGTTAAAAATAATTCTGTAACAAAATTTGTCACTCTGTATGAAACATCAGTTCGCAACGTACAATTAAACATATCCCTATTGCTTTACATTGTTCCCTTTGGAAGCAGGATAATAAGTTTCAGAAGAAAATATTCCAATAAATTTTTTTTTTATTTTTTTTTTTATTTATATGTAATGTAAATGTGAATCACGAAAAAACTTGACATGAATAAAAATAAGCAGGAGAATTTGATACCCAGCTGGTACAAAAGGTTAATGTTCACAAAATAATGTCCTCTAAATAGCAGCAATGGCTTTCACATTGGCATAAAAAACGACAGATTTTCCATTTATCTCATGTTCGAGTCAAAACGGGTTCGTTAACCATACAAATTAAATGTCAAACAACACCTTTTCCGACATCAGCTTCTACAAAAACTGGCAGCGTGTTCTACAAAAATGGTTCCATTGTGAATAAGTTCCAGATATTAAAATAAGTCTATTAAAAACCCCATTTCTGGCTAAGTTCGTGAAAACTGGAAAACTTGAAAAGTAATTTTCAATGACTTCTGCCTCAAATAAATATCTGATTGCTCTGCATGAAATATACGTTTGTTATATTCAAACAAATCATTTTCTCAGTGTACGATTTCTTAGAAAACAGTTTTTTGTATATTTAAGTATTCTAGAGTAATATTCCAACAACCGTTTTTTTTCAACGTTTTCACATGTTGCTGCACATGTGGCAACCCCAATTCCACACCAAGTACCAGTCATAGTTAAACAAAAGTATAAATTTTGTTTTTGTTGCTGAGAATTTTCGTTTCCTTTCTCACTCTTTCGCGTTCTCGTTAAGTTATTTTCATTTTATTCCTTTGATTATTTGTTTGCATTAAATTGCTTACAAAGAAGTTTATTGTGCGCACTTTTACAGCACAACTTTTACTGTTCCGTATTGTTCGCTTTGAGTGGTTCATTATGCTGATATGGAGTAGAGAGCAGGTACTCATGCTCAAAATTATTCAGTAGATTTTTTCCATGCACACATTATTACAATAACAATTTTAATTCAGAGTAAACCCGATATTTTAAGAAAGTTTTCCTAAATTAAGCATTCAAACATAAGCTCAAGTAATGATAAAAGCAGCTGCTCAATTCATATATGAATCACAAACTTATGTTCGATCGATTTTCTTTTGCTGTGAGTAAATCTCAGTTTTTCTTTTTTTTTTTCATTCGCATGGAAATTCTAGGAACCATCATTAAGTTACTGTTCCGCAAATTTTAATTTCCGAATTCCTAAGGCTAAAGTTATTTTGAAACAAAATCAATGTTGACATTAAACGCAATTCAAAGTGGGTTCGAGCAGCAGTGCTCTTGCGGTAATTCACAGAGGAATTATAAATTTAATTTAATTAAAAAATGTTTTTATCATCATAATCATTTTCTTCTTTTTTTTACGAAGAATACCTTCACTTTTTTCACCAGCAAGAAACTGCGGTATATGAATGTTGGAAGACGTCGAAAATAGTTTCAAGAAATCACTCAATCAAAGATCTCAAATTGCAGGTATAAATCACCGACAATTCAAAATAATTCAAATAACCATCTTTTAATCGCAATGTAATAAATATTTTTTATATTTTTTCGGTTGATTGATTTTTGTTATACGATGCTTTAACTTTTGGCTTCACTGTCTTCACTGTGACGCCTTAATGAAGTCAAACGTTGCTCACAAGTCGACACTCTATCGAAGAGTTTTTATTTAGCAGTAACTAATACATACCCACAGATACATAAGTCGAGAATGTTTGCCAAAACTTGTAAAAGACAAATTTACGTCATCTGAAAATTTCAAACTTAATGGTCGTACCCAGTAGAGTTGAAAGTTAAATGAAGTAGAAAACTACAAGTAAAATTCTTTCGGTTAGTTTCTGATGAATTAATCAATTTCGAAAGTATATAATTGCAATATTTAACAAAATTATATAAAAATGTAAAAAATTCACCGAATAAGTGAGTGTTTTTGGTGAAGAATAAATAATAAAGCTCATGTTAATTGGTAAAAAAACCAGAATTGTTAAGGAAAACCTCATGTGAAGCTAATTACAAAATTCACAGAAATGACGTACTGTATAGAATTACATTTTTAAAAACTTGTGTCCTTTGTTTCGTTTTTTCTAAAATACAAGAAATGCAACTGAACGCTTTGTTGCACCATGGGCTTCATAAATATAAATATTTATCTATGGGAAAAACAATCAAACAGTTGCCCACAATTAAAGGAATTTGATGCACTATACTTTCATGTCCTTTTTCAATGAACCATAGTATTTTAGTTGTTATTGCTTTTTCATCATAATCACCCCATTCGTGCGAAAGCATTCAAGGACTGGCTGGCTGCCTTTTGAAGTGCGTGATAATATTTAAGTTGCTATTCCATCATGACGTGGATTTATTGATATGGTCTGTCGCTATTCATTTCCTTTTCGGTCATACCCCATGCTTTATGGCACGTTAACATTTATAGACTCTTAGAAGATATACTGCAGAGAGATTCTGTTTGACTGTAAAAATATATTTATCTCTACTTTCCATTTAAAGTAAATTCCATTTTATCGAATTCGCTCGAACTTAATTTTTGGTGCACATTTTGATAGCGGCAACTTAAATTTGCAATGTTTTCCAAGGAACTAAGGTTACTAAGCGGTAGCAAAATAGAAAAATTTAAATTATTTCACAACAGCCATACATGTTGAGCCCTTTTTGATACAGTAAAAAGTTTCTGTTCTAAATTTCAATAAAACAACGAATTGGTTCAAACAATTTCTTTTTTTTCTCAGCTACAATGCACACAACTTCATCACATGATTTGCCATCGAACGCCAACAGTTGAAAAATAAAATATGGGATTTCACATCTGTCATTCACGAAGTATTAAGTCTTTTGCTAAAGATTTACTTTTTGACGCTTATTAAAATATAAATAATTTGAAAGTCAAAAAGCCAAATTAAATTTTTATGTATTAGCTTTAAAAAACATGCTGATTAAATAAAATAAAATAAATAAATGCAAAATCAACAAGTTGCTGTTACCTTAGAATTTGCAAACAAAACGAGTTGCCAATGCGCGTGTTAGGTGCTATTTAGATACACCTCTACAACCAAACATATTCATACACACAGAAAGAACTCCTCGTTCATGCATGAACGCATTAATTTAACTATCGCAGACACAACAGCAAATATGTCATTGTGTGCAAGTATGTGCAGTAGAGTGTCCATAAATCAACATTTTTTTTTTTTTCAACGCCACGAGGTAAACAATATTTTGCTTATGTAATTGTGTTATATCTGCTAGACAAAACAAATATTATCAGAAAAGAAATGCTGCATCAACATCGAATTGAAAAAACTCAAGAGTAAATACAAACTTTTGGTTATATAACACCGCATTTTGTATAAATTTTTGCTATAAAAAGCCAATTCAAACGAGTTAAAATATATAGTTTTCCTATCGAGATTAAAGTTTCAACTTGATCTAAAGTGAACGCGAACGATGGCGAATAAACTACTGCTTTTTTCTGGTGCAGTACTATTTTGGACCAGCAAGTTGGTCAAAATAGTACTATACCAGAAATAACCAGTAGCTTATTCGCCATCGTTCGCATTTGCGTTAGATCAAGTTTAAACTGTAATATCGATAAGAAAACTGTGCTGTATATTTTAATCTGTTGGACGACGATGACGTTGTCACCACCGACAATGGGAATGTTTTTCGTGTTACATCCTCTGTTCCATTCGATTTTGCTTCATTAACTAGGATGGGTCAGGATGATTTGCATCAAATATAGTTAATGCAGCAAAATCAAATGGAACAGAAGATGTAACTCGAAAAATGTTTCCTTAATCAGCAATTCGGCACAAAAAGCAACAACGCTCATTTCGCGAAAGTTTTCCCTGTATTGAGAATGTAAAAGGTATTTTTTGTATAACAGAATTAGATAGTGTGCATTTTTTAAATTTAAAAATAAATCCATTGTTTTTTGAGATTGATAATTTTGAGCAAAAAATTTTCATATTTTGAAATAGGGAAATGTGTGAATTGGAATTACATTTTAAGTTCAAGTTTTTGTGTGGTTTAGTAAAAAATAACAGTATGCGAAATTTTAAATAAAAAAAGGAATTTATATTTGCGAGATAACACATTAATTTTAGTGAAATATTTGGCGATAACATGACCATTAGCATTCAAAAAGTGCACGTTTTTCGATTTGAATACACTGGAGCCTCTCAGCTCTCATGAAAAGATGAAAGATACAAAGTGAATTTTTTTTATGAAATTGACCCTTAAGCCTTTCAATGCCGCAATGGTGTTAAAATGTAGTACCGACTGCTATTAACAATCACCAACGATTAGTAGAAATGGACCCCCACTGATATAAATATTTTGTTATTGTTATTATAACACATCAATTGACGTTAGGAAAAATATAAAACACAATAAAAAGTCATTCAAAACGCAATAAATAACCCACTGTAATTTACAAAACATGAAAAAGGACTGCAATAATGGTTTACCTAAAAAATTGCTCCTCCCGTTTCCTTTCTCCTAAAGCACAACAAGTTTCATATCCAAGCTTAATATTTCGCTACTTTGGGGCCAACATGAGATCGAGGCTGTAGCCTCCTTTAATTCTAACTTTACGCGCCGCTGTTTATCTTTGTCTTTTGCAAATTCATAAATTGCGTTCGATATTTTTCGCATGATTTTGTGGGTGATGTTTGGATCAAAAAATGCAAGTGCCAACATGCCTCCACTGAGATACCGAATATAAATACAGAGTTTCCCCATAAATCCGGTCAATGAAGTAAATCAGGCATTGTTTTTCCAAACTCTCACTTCTTGATTTGGTATTTCGATAGCTCAGGCTGCCACACATAACTTTCACTTAAAGCATCATGATGTAAAATTCATTTTTAGTCAAATTAAAATGTTTTTGGAGCATATCTGATGTACCTCGGAGCGCTACAAAGGTAATTGCATTGTACATACTAAAATTCACATGTTCTATAAACACAAATAAAGAAATTGCCTGCTTTAATTCGAACCTCATTTGAAAGATCTTTTTCAGTACCTACATTGAGCAAAAAAAAGCAACAAGGACACCTTACTATATGTTCTGAAAACTCTTTTGTTGATATCGTTTAACAATTTTAATGCTTCATGAATGTGAAGAGATACAAAAAAAATGCTCCATAAATATCATGGAAATTTTCGAACATATGCGAATAACTCACTAAGTTTTCTGTGTGGGCAATTGTCTGACATAACTTTTGCCCAGTCTGAATTTCTTTGCGGTAAATTAGAAGCGAGACAAAAGCAAAAAAAAACAATTTCTAATGATTTTTTGGCCTTCAGCACCGACATTGAAATTGTATATATTTTGTAAATATCATGAGATTGTGTTACTTAAAAATCTTACAAACAAATAATGACAGATGTTTTCATTTCAAAGAAAGAAATCATTTTCACCAGAAATTTTTCCCGTCATTTGTTGTATTTAAAAATTAATAATGATAAGGTATAAGAAAAGTGATATTTTGCAATAATACATAAAAATTTAAAAATTTAAAAATTCATAGCTTAAACTTTATATAATTTCTGCTTAAACGAGCACAAAATACCTTCTCTAAGGAAAATTCAACCATAAAGCCCTTAAGCAAAATCCTACCACAAATCCCACTTCATCTATGCATTCGTGCAAAAAATCCCAATCCTTACTCACCACCAACACGTTGTCACTGTCAGTGGATACCTACCTATCAGCCTTGAGGTATGCAACGTTAAATAAGCGCGCTACATAACGTTTTGGCGCCTGTCAATCAAAATTGAACGCACGGCAAGCCAACAGCCATCAATTGAAACGAATGAGGCTGTAAAGCGAAAAAACTGTGAGGAATCAAATTTTATTTGATTTTGTAATGTAATACATAGCAGCAGTCTCGCAGTATCGATAAAAGGAAGCATTCGCTACCACCCCCGCCGCCAGAAAGCTCTAAGGAATTTATGTGCGCAATTTTGCAATTCTACGAGTAGTAGCCACGGAAGTTTCGTTGCGTCTAGTGGCACTTAAAGAAAATCTGGTGAAATCATAGTGTTTTACTACACCTACCGTCAAAATATTTTAATGCTGTCGAAAATGATCCCTAAAGCGACACTCAGAAAAAAAAATTCTTTTTTATTTGCTAAATTAACCACAATTCTCAGTAAGAACACTAGCGTGATATCCAAAAAGTTTGATCTTATAATACGATTTCTGTAAAGTAATCGGTTTTTTCAAATGTTTATTCTTCTGATATCAATAACTTTCATTTGCATACTGACTTAAGTTTTTAAGGGAACCGCGACTCATAAAAATGCTAATATTTTATGGTCGTCAGTAAATGAAAGCATTTATTGTACGTTGTTTTTATTTTCTTCTCATACTCCCTTGGATATCATTGATGACAGGCGTAGTCTATATTTTCAAAAAATTGATTGAAATTACGCATAGAATGTCTACGAAGCTAGAAGTAGCAGCAAACTTTTTTTGTATATTTTCTGCAAAAAGTCAAGCACATAATGTTCAGATTATTTTGAGGAGTAAAATTGAGTCAAAATCATAAATTGCATAAGTTTATGAAAAAAAAAATACATAAAAATAAAACACTCTAAGACTATAGCAAATACAAATGAACTATAAAAATATGGTAAAAAATATGCAACATTGCATTAGTCAAATCAGGTAAGTAATTTTTAATATTTTGAAAAATTTCTTAAATAAAGTCAAAAGCATAACAGCAAATTATTATTTCAATGAATTAACCAATATTATTATCAAAAACATTACAAGAGCAAAACGTCATTAAATGAATATGCTTTCAGTTTCTGCCGCAGCATAATCATCAGTGACCTTAAGCTGAGACAATATAGAATATCAAAGGCTTTCTTAAGAACCATTATAAAAAATATAAAAATTTTACAATGTCTTTCTCTCATACAACTGTCTACTTGTAAAATCATCTTTGTAAAATCCTCATCTCGTGACTTCAAAAAATTTTTATTTTCGACGCTTTTCTACGTTTATCAACTTTTTTTTAATTTTTGATATATTCGATATTCTTTAAAAATTGTTAAAGCTACATATTCAATACACTATGATTTGTATCGGCTCTTCAATACCATGCTTTAGTTATCGACTTTCTTGATGCATTTTGATACTACAAGAAATTTTCGCTTTCGATACTTTCTGAATACTTTTATTTTTTTCAATACAATTCCATGCTCTTCAATAGAATTCATTAATTCTTTTTTTTTTCAATATTTTTCGACATGTATAGACTCTTTCACCACCATTTGACCTTTATTGACCATTATATTTTTCGATACTTTTTTTTTTGATAATATTTTTTGATAATATGCGATAATGTTCGATAATTTTCGATACCTTTTAATGATTTTTAATATCTTATCCAATAATTTCCGATGCAATTCGATTGTTTGTTTTTTTCAATTATTTTTGGTATGCTCAGATTTTTTAGATTTATTGATTCTTTTCAAAAATGATTCGATATTTTTTCACTTCCATCTGCTTTTTGATTTTATTTTCGAATCCTCTCGACTTTTTTAATTATTTTCCAAACCTATCGCTTTTTTTGATACTCTTCAATACAAATCGATAGTGATTGGCCTTAATTGAATTTTTGAGTACTTTTTGATATTCGGCAGTTGGTGTTTTTTTTTTCGATAACATTCAACACTCTCCGATACTCTTAGTTTTTGTTCTATATAATATAATGTACACTATTTTTAAAATTGTTAACATTTTTAGCTTGCAAATCAGCGGCATATTTGCTTCTAGCTATAAAAGTTTACATTTGCTAGAAAGCAAAAAGCTCTAAAAAAACTTAGGATAACTGTTCCATATATACAATTTTCTCATTTTAAGTAACCATATTGTAATCCAGCAACATTTTTATAAACTATGTTTCATTATTAATTACATACTACTCGTGCAGACACATTTTTCCTTTACACAGATTTCAAGGCTCAATATGGTTTTTCTCTTATGAAAAATTATAAGTGGGAGTTCGAAATTGAGTATTCCAGCTTTCATCGCTTCGCTAGCTCAACCTTAAAAATTCTCGAAATATGCTACTATTGTATGCAATATTTTCAGTAAAATTAATCAAAAATTTGCTTCTTTGCTTGTTCGTTTTTTCTATAAAACAACTTTTGGCGTACACAAAACTCCTTAATAAAGCCAACAATTTTTAATTCATATGAGAGGAAACGAATTGATATAGAAAAAAACCTGTGCACACTAGAATCCTTCATTACCATCCTATTTCTACGCCCACTAATAACTTTTCACCTGAATTATATGTAAATCACCGTATTAGGTATAAATTTGTGCCTAAAGATATGCAGTAAGTTTTTTTTTCATGATATCATTGACTAGCAACTTATATGTTTTACAAAAGTTAAAAGCCAAAAACAAAAAACAGATTCCAATTTAACTAACCAAAAAACTTACTTAAATAACATAAAACTCACCAACATTTTTACATATAAGGGCTTAGGGAAATAAAAAAAACAATAAACCCTTTCTTTAATTAAATGTAATCAAAGACAAACGTATTTTAATTAAAATCACAACAGAGATAACTTTTTTTGCAACTAAATCGCTCCTAAAAAAAACCACCAAAAAATGAATTAAATTTTCTTGCCATATAACACACACAACAACAACAAACATATACAACAACAAACACATACATTGGTACAAATTGCCAAAAAAAAATAAATAGCGCCAAACAAGCAAATACAGTTCACGCTACTATATACATACATAGTTTACATTAGGGCATCCCACATAGAATACATAAATATTGACACCCTATAGACAGAACTCATTAGAAAGGGAACTTAAGTATATTTTGGTGCTACATCATGAGCCAAATAAAAGTGAAATAAGTGTGCTGTAAATTGAGGTTGCTTTTAATTATATTAACCTATGCTGTGGAGATTAAAAAAACCTTTTCAGGTAATGATTTTCATTGCGCTTTTTTTAAATAGCGCTAATTGATTGTTTTATTGCAATTATTTGTTTGAGTTTTAATTGCTATGTTATATTCATTTTGCATTTGATATGAAGTACAATGTAATTTCTCATAGTAATTCTCTATATTTATAGAAATATATATGTCTTCCTTAAAGACTAACACTCTTTTGGAATTAATGGTGGGGAGCCATCTAAGATCTACACAATTACTGCCAGTGTTCTCAAGGGTAATATCTCGTCATTTCATGCAAACACATTGTATGCCTTTGAAATGCTATAAATTGAAGTGGTTAATAGGCACCACTGCAGATCAGAAGAAAGATAAAATTTAGTGCAACAAAGTTTGTGCAAGTAATTTTTTGATTCCAACACGTTAGCGCACACAAGCATGATTTATAATTTAATTCGTGGAGTCTCTTTTTCAAAGCAAAATATCTACAGTGGTCTAAAGTTTTAGAAAAAAACGTTAAAATTTTTGTCAAATTTTCTTACTACAACGAAACTCGATCCAAACAAGTTCAGTCAAGGTTTTTTTTCTGAAAATTTTAGATTGTGCACAAAATGTCTAACAAAATTCATATCATCTACTTACTAACCCAATAGCAAAACAAAGGTTAGTTAATTTGACTAAATACATCTGTTCTACACTGTTTAAATACCTGCATTGTTTAAGATATCTGTTTCATTAAAACAGTGAGGAGTTGTTTGCTTACCTTAAAGATAAGAGCGATTTTAATGCAAATAGTTAACACTTAGATACCTAATAACAAGCGGCAACAAATATTATTCTGAATTTGAGTATTAAAACCCAAAATATTTGAATGCATTAAAATATAAAGAAAACTTTTTTATTATCGCACGTAATCGATTTGACTATGAAAATAATAGAAGTTTTGCCAAAAATATATAGAAAGTGTGCTTATTTAAGTCCAATATTTCAAAGGCTTTAACTTGAAAAAATCGTAAGTCTGCTGAAGCATGTTCAACTTACCACCATCAGATTTGAATATCTTAAAGAATTACGCAATATCTGCCAAGGGATCAATATCTGAAATTACTGAATTTGATATGATTTTTTTTTTCTTCACTTTCTTGCTTCTATTTTCACATGTATCAAGGTTCTACTGTCAGTAACTTATAAAATTATGTACCAAAACAACATGGATAAGAATATACTCTGTTTTGAAAAGTATAATATATACTTTTGAACTTAAAAGTGACTAAGAAGTTAAATAAAAATAATGCTTTTTTTCACAAAAAAAAAATGTGACGAGTGCTGCGGTTTTGATGGGTGGTTCGGTTATGGCTTGTGATTTTTCTTGTGACAATGTTTTGACAAGCGAGAGCTTCAAATGATGAACATATTCCGAAATGGGTAATTATCTAGAAGTGCGGACAACGCGAAATGATAGAAGAAAAATTTGGTTTTTTGCAAAAATGGTGTACTTTTTATAAAAACTTTGCTTTAGATCCAACGATCCAAATTAGCGAAATATTTTTCTAAAGCAAAGTTTTTATAAAAAGTACACCATTTTTGCAAAAAACCAAATTTTTTTTCTATCATTTTCGCGTTGTCCGCACTTCTAGACAATTACCCCGAAATGTATATTGTACATTCCAATGCAACATTTTTGTGTTCCTTGCCTCAACCAGCTATTGTCTTCAGAGTTATATAAAAGGTAATAACTTACTAGATGACATTTTTTTATCGGAATTTGATTTATTTTAACAATTTCTGATCAATTCTATGCCAGGCTAGCGTAGATATGCCTCGTGTGTCCACACCTTTTTTAAGTATATTCGCTTCTCACAATTTTTTTGGAGAGACACCCTAGCTTACAATATAGCCGCCAACAAAAATAACAAAATGAATTGAATGAAAAAAAGAGAAGCAACACGTCTTTTATATCCTCACGGATTTTAGTCTCTCTTTTTTTGCCATATAACACAGTTGTTTTTCCGCTAGCAATAATGCAGACAGACAAACAACAAACACATGCGCCAATACTAACAGCAGGACCGACACTCACTTGCATACACAAATTACCCCCATACAGCATTATTTTCGTCACACCAACATAAGTGAAAGTAGAGCGCATTCAACTTTTTGCCCAAAATTTTGATTGAATTTTATTTTTGTTTTTTTAGTGCAAGCATGCGGAAATTTGAAAAAAAAAGTCGGTTCTTTTTCCCGTTGGCAGTATATTGTTTGTGTGTGTGCTTATGTGATATGCCATTACTTAATTTGGATGTATTTACTTCTTCTAACATAATTTTCATGCTCATACAACAGTAACAGTATAAAAGTGCGCGTTTTGAGCAATTGACGACTATTCCAATGCAACATTTACAATATCAGTGATGGCATTGTTGGCGCATTTTTACTTTTTTCAGTACATTTGTGTTGTAGAAAAGAAAAGTACCAAATTTTTTGTTATCAAAACAACCGTTCTTTTATTGCATCTTATCGTGCATTTCTTACAAATCTTAATGAACCATGTGTGCTCATTATTCGTCGATACTTTTGAACATGTTCTTTTGTTACAAAATGCCCACGTGCCGATCAGGCAACTGTTGATGAAGATCTTAATTTATTTTAATTCTAAGACGGTCTCAGCAATTAGGACTATCTGATACAGCAAAATGGCATGTATCATACGGATGACTTTGGGCCTACATCCTTACAGAATTGTTATTACGCAAGAATTGAAGCGCTTGAAAGCGCAGAAACTCCGTAAGTTTTCTCAATTTGCCCAGGAATAACTTGAAAATAATGATGATTTTGCAACGAAATTCGTCTTCCCTGATGAGTGCAATTCCATTTTACTGCAATTGTCACAAGTTTATACACAAAATATTCACGCTATATCTTCACATTAGCACAGTGGAATCAATGGCCCTTATTTTTTCGAAAAAAAAGGAAGCAGATGCTGTTACTGGTAAAAGACTTTTAATGACTTAAATGAGAAGATATTGAATTAAAAAACTTGTAGTATCAACAGAACAATACACGATGCCACACAGCCCATCACACAATCGATTTATTGTGTGAAAATTTAAATTGTCAATAATCTCATGAAATTCAGATGTCTAATGATGTCCAAAAGTTGTGAATGAACTTTGAACTTCTTCTTGTGAAGTTATCAAACGTCAAGATCGTTTGTCTTATGTATTGAATGAAGTGATTGAAAATAGGAAATTTTGTGTTTGCCTGTGCAAAAGAAGCAGATTCGGCTATTTGAAAGATTTTCTTTTGAGAACATTAATTCATCACTTGTACTTCAAAATGAAATGTAGATTGTTGCACTGATTCTTTTGTTAATATTATACCAATAAAGAAATAAATATTTACTAAAATGAAATTTTCAATATTTTTTTACAAAATTGAAAGAGTGAAAAGAATTGAATCTTAATTGAATAATTTTATTTTATCTGGAAAACTTAGCTAATGTAAAATTGCAAAGGTAAGTTGTAGAATCCAAATATCATCAAAAAGTTCATTCATCTGTATTTGGTTTTTGTTCAAAAATTCAGCTACAGTATATTTATAAATGCTTGTAGGCATTGGAGCCATAACGTACATTACGTATATTATACAATATGTGACTATCATTCTGATCTTTTTATTCCTCAACATACGTCACTTTCATTTTACCACACTATACTTTCTTTTCTTACAAAATCCCTACAAAATTTTGGTTTTCTTGAGATAATATAATTTCGTAGATGCGAATATCGCCTCCCATAGATTACAACAATGCTAAGCCAACGAACGTGCTTCAAGAATATTAACTATTTCAATCTGTTTCATTGAAACTCATACAATAGGGAAGAAAAAATGAAGTTAAATGTTTTTAATATGGTCAGATTTAATACAGCGTAGCGGACAATGGAAAGTTTCATCCTAAGCCATTAGACTGTAAGGCAACTTGATAACACACAGACGTAATAAAATTCAAAAAATTAATTTTTTTGAAAAAATTCAAAATATTCAAAATTCTCCCTAAAACTTTTTTTCTAAATTAAGAAAAATATATACTATATATTTTGAAAACTTATGGGAACAATGAATTGGATAATTTCTTTACGCATTTCACAAATGCATTTTTGACAGCTTTAAGAAATGAAGTCAAATTCAAAATATTTTTCAGTGTAGCAATATTTACAGTTTTGCTAAAAGGCAACAACGCATGGACGAAAATTAAAATTAATAAATGCAATGAAGCACGTTGAATGGAAGCAGACAGACGAAGATGAAAACGAAAGGATAACATAATATTAAGACTAAGCACATTCAGTAGTACTGTTCTCTTTCAGTTTCATTTCAATAGTTTCATTTTTTTTTCAAATCTCTCAGTTATCCCTGTTATTTTTCTTCTTCATTAAAAAAAATTAAAATTCCCTTGAATTCTTTTGGCTTAATTAAAAATGCTTTGGTTTTCAATTAAATAACATTGGTTGAATGAAATCTTTTTGTTTGATTTGCCTAAGCTGCATACATGACCTTGTGGTCAGTCACAAATAGTTTCAATCTAATGAGACTTAATTTAAAATTTTATATCCTATTATTCAGCAATTGTTTATAAAGAAGAGTTTAAAATTCGAATAAATTATAATTTCATCACCTTGCTGGAGCCATAAAATTTTGTATGAAACATATCATTTTTCATATATCTGCCATGAATGAGACTGTTAGAAACTTTAAAGTGCTTAAATTCATGGAAATATGCAACAAAAGATTTTCCCGATCACACAAAAAAATTTGTTTTGTATGTTATAAAGATTTTTGTAAGCTTTACATGATTTTATTTTAAGGTATGTGCCATTCAGTTAGCAGGAATCTAAGAAATTTTCGCTTAAAACTGCAAAAAATTAATATAAGAAGTCGATTAGCTGTTTGTTCGTAAGAGATCAGATATTAGATATCTTAACCATCAAATTATGTCTTCTGGTTCTGATCGGTTGAACTTCTTTCAAAATATCAAACATTAAAATCAAGATGTTTTAGTTCACAAAAATGTTTATGGTCAGAATTTAAATGAGCAATTTCGCATATAGAAAGCACTTTATTGAAACTAATAAAAGGAATAAAAGGAAAATTTCCAAGGAGAAGTTTAATCCAAAGTGACACAGAGTTCACTTAAACAATATTTCATTTGTTCTTGAAAGCAATATATCAGATATATCAAACTCCAGACGTCATGGGAAAAATCTGAACATGAAACCTTTTTTTATACATTTACTTAACGCAATAAAGTCTTTCACATCTAATAAATCTGATCTCTGGGTACTACCAAAAGATGTTTTTAAATGTTTGTATTATTATTTTATACCCCATACTCACCAATTCTATCACAAAAAGCATAAACGCATATGGCAGATGAAGAGTTTTATAATTACCTGTAATAAGAAGAGAAGCATTTTTAAAATATTAGATAATTTTGATTTAAATTTACGTATGTAAGTGTGTACATTTTAGTGTTTTAGTATATAATAATTTTTTAATATTTGGAAAAACGATGATTTAATCAGTTATACTGACATCCTACATATGGTTTGCTTTATATAAATGAATTAAATTTCTCAATTTATCCACACCAAATGTAAATTTCTTGCTTATTTTATTATTTTTTTTTTTTTGTGATATTTTCTTTTGAGCATTTTTATTGGCAGTTTTTGTGTTTGCTTCCTTTCATTTAACTAGTGTTTTGTTTTGATGTGCTTTTTGGCGCCTGCAGCATACTATAAGCTAAGGTTTATCTGATTTTTATGGCCTTGATTTTATTTGCTTTTCGCCAGACTTTGAAGAAAATACTACAGCAAATAAGATAAGGAAATAAAAAATATGGAGTGCTATTTGGATAATACAATCTATTCGAGCATATTGTGTGGTACTTTTATTTCTTTGAATTATCAATAAAATTTTTTGAAAGGAAATTGAATAAATACCGTCCCATTTATGAAAAATAAGAGTAGTTTTGAATGGTAGTTAGAATTTTGTTTATAAAAACTAGGTCCTTTTCAAAGATAATCATATTTAAACTGATCAAAGTACATAGTTTACAAAGATCACGTATATCAAGCGATATGACTCTAAAGTTAAGATCCATCTTTGCCATTCACGTAAGTATTCCAATGTTAGGAAGAAAAGTAGTCGTGCTCCATATAACTTTTATTTTGAACACGTAATGGTTTATGCGGTCAAAATTTTTATGTCAGTATGAGCAAGAAATATTGAAAAATGTTGTTGAATTAGAAAAATGTTGAACAAATTCCAATATCGGCTCATAACTAACACTTCAGTGAAAAGTGAGAGATAATTTTCATCGATTGGAGATATAATCATGAGCCAAAGGACATCAAAGTCCTTAAAACTACATAAAAAGCCTTACTAATTGTCGCATTTATTTTGTAATGTATAGCAATTTTTATGTGCCAAAGCATTCTTTTCAGTTCAAAACATTTCCTCTACGATCTTAAACAAGCTCATGCGAATTACCTTAAACATCTTAATAATTTTTAATATTTTTTTTAAGAATATATTGAAAAACACATTTAAGTTTCCATTGTACATTGTGCCTTACACGTATGGCTATGTAATTCAACACCACAGAAAAAGAAAGACCACCATAAAAAGTTGGGTATTTTTAACTGATAAACACGTTAACGTCATTATTATTAGAAAATCCATCGATTTTTTTTTTTACAAGCGACGAAGACGAACGACAATAAATCCAAAAGCCCATCAGGTTAAACAACAACAATAACAATAAAAATTCTCCTTAAAATAGCTCTACACGCCTGTGTTAAGAGAAAAAATCATATTCCACCTCACACGATAACAAAAACAACAAAAAAACTCACAATCAGAATTTGCAGGCAAAAGTTGACTGCGGGTTAATGTGGTTGAAAACTGTTGATGAAGGGGTGCACGGGCATGACTGTTATCATTGGCGCGACAGAGAAGGCAACCGTTACGTTAAGTCATTTGTCAATTATTGTAATCTAATGATAATTTAATAGCAGCAACAGACCCTCTTATGTGTGGACATAGAAACAGCAGTGTTGTGATTACTACTACGGTAGATATAAAAGAAGGGCAGAATGGTTGCATGTTCTATGGCGAAGACTTCCATCACATGCGGGATATCAAATGTGATCATTTTAATATTCATACGTAGGAATAAATCAGTGTCATTTGGAGTGGAAACTATGGATGAAATATGCAGCAACACAAAAGTTTGGCAAATTGACTATGAAAAAGCTAAAATTTAATGTTTGATGTATTTTTTTTACCATTTAAATTATGATTTTAATGCTAAAACAGTAAAAGTTACAGTATAAATTGTAAAGTTACTGTGAAAATAGTAAAGTTATAATTTAAAGTTAGTTAAAATTTTGTTAAAATTACAACTGAGAACAGTGAGAGACTGTAAATTTAACTAAATAAAATTGCTGTGAGAGACTGTAAATTTAACTAAGTAAAATTGCTAAAATGTAGCTGTATTGATAGTAAAATTAGTGAAATTATGCGTTTTTCTTTTCACCATCTGAACTGAAGTGTAATCCAACCTCATTGTGGTTATGGAATACTTAATAACAAAACTTAAGTATTTTGAGATATTTTATACTTAACTTACTCATGAAAAAAAAAAATCCAAGATGCAATTGTTGGCTTTGTGATATGATTACAAATGCTAAGTAATTACGCATCCCTAACTTGCATTATTTAAACCCATAATGAAAGTTAAGTAACATGATATATTCATTCTATTGACAATGATCAAATAACAATTTAATGTATGGTCTCCGATATATGCGATAGATTTTTAAGTATTTTATACCGTGACCACATTGTTTTTTTTTTAAATTTTTTATTTAAATTTACTTCATAATGGGAATATAATGTTACTCATACGACCCAGTATACGAAAGTATCAGCATTACATTTTTTTCATATTGCGTATAATTCACAAAAAAAAAAGTATTGCAATTGTTTTTTATAACCACCAGGACGCCAGCTTTTTGTGAATTTATACAAAATGTGCACACTTAGTTGTAGCTTAGGACAATCGTCTGTAAAAAGTAGGTGTGCTCATATTACATTTTTATCATAATGATGAAAACCATTGGTTCCAGAGATTTCGAAACAGAAAAACTAACATTTCGGCAGTCGAAGAACTACTTGAAAACTTATTAAAACTCATAAAAAAATCCAAGACCAACCTTATATCTAAGAAAATTTTCAAGAAAAGATATTTAACGCCAATGTTATCGCTTTTAAATCACAAATTTTTTACAAGGTATTATGTATATCTACATTTATAAATAATCTATGGCTGTTTTAATAGCACTTGAAAATTTCGCACAACGCTCATCATTATAATTGCCATCAACATCAGCAGCTGCCACATAAAAACAGAAATTTGTTCATTCATTTCCCATCCAGTAATTAATTGGTACTCGCTTCAATATTATTGCGCAATATTCATTTATGCCTGCAGTAAAATGCTATATTGTGCGAAATAAGCACCAATTACTAAAACAAAAATGGAAATAAAAATCATGGTTTACATCACAATGTCGTAGGTATAAATTTCGCACTGGCAGCATCACATTTTTTGCTCGAAATCACATATAGGGTAAATAAGAAAATGAGAGTTCTTTATTTAATTAATTTATTTTTTCTGCGGAAAGTTTTCACACTAAGAAACCAGTTTCATAATTGTTTTAATATTTTTTAATAGTTTTTTTTAAACTTTCTTTCTTTCTCATGGCAAAGGTTATAGCTGCTTATTGTCCTACTGGTCAGCAGGTATGTAGAATGAAACTAAATTGAAACTGATCAATAAAGGAACTGCATTGAATTAAACTGGAAAGAGAAGCTGAAGTTCTGTATATACGCCTTTCCTACACTTGCTCAGACAAGGCGCATAAGACAGAGATAGGCCTTCTTCTATTTACTGAACAGTTGATCGAAATTATTGTTTTCTCTGATATGATGAATTTTTTACATACAAAAAACTCAAGGAAGTGTCTGCATTCGTTTAAGTAATTGCCATATTAAATTGCAATCCTTGGGGGTTTTTTAGGAAAAGCATTGATCGACTTGTAATTTTACAGAAATATCAGCTTTTAATAATGACTGCAATTAATAAATCAACTTTAATTGTAATTAATAATTAGTAGTTGATGATATTTCTTTAAACATTTTTTTTCAATGGGCAATAAAGACATTGCTTACCCTACACTTTATATCTCATCAATTTTTATGAAGCTGCTGTTTATGTTCTATTTGTTGGTCATACAAAATATTGCATATTTCAGTGAAAGGAATCAACATTTTGTGAGTGTTGCAATCAAAAATAAGGCTTTTTGATTGACAGTATCCTCACGCTTGGCAGCTAATTGCATTTAAATTTCACTGTCCATGTTGGTAGAAACAAAGTCGGAACCGAATCGAATCGAATCTAGACCCCGAGTCATTGTAAGTCCTCGGTATCATTCGGAAAATTGATTGGAGGTGTTGAGAAACTTCATCTACCAAGCGAGTAGATGAAGTAATAACCCTTCTTCTTTCTCATCGCCGCAGCTTTTATTTCAGCGTTTAATTCAAATTGCAATTTATGCAATTAAGGACACCAAGTAACTTTTTGATTGATTTTCTTGCAAGCATTGGAAAATACAAATCAACTGCACTACATATAATTTGTAAAATTTATTGCTGGCAAATATTTCTTTGATATAAAATAAAGATTTTCTTTTTGTCCCTTAGCGATTTTATTGCTTTGATTAATTTTCGAATAAATTTTTTGAACGCATCTCTTTCAACTCTGTAGCACATATCACAATGTGCTTTACTACTTGTTCAATCGCCAAAGGGAAATTTATTGAAAGTACAGCAGTGTATTCCAATATATCTCTTGGGCATGATTAGCGTTTGCCATTAACACATCACTTGCTTTTCATTATTGTTGCGATGAACACGAATACAAAACACACAAAGAGTAGCTTTTGTTTTTGTTACTCTCGTTTTGTTGCTATTGCTGCTGCCATTAGTTACACTTTATTGTTGCCTACTTTTCAGCAAATCGTCAACAATAGCAACAAAAAAAAACACAAACACAAAAATCTTTGGCAATATTTACTTAATCGGATTAAATGTCTGCATAAAAAGTTCCATACGATAACAAATAAAACCAATAGAATGGCACAAAAATCCGGGCTCTTGAACTGTTGAACGCACAACTTGGCCCTAAAAGTAGGCAGCTTTCTTTTTTTACTGCTTTTCTGATGAGTGTTGTTGACAAAAGCGCCACATAAGGGTTTTCTCATTTTTTCACTTCATAGTATGAGTGTCGTCTGCCTGCTTTTAATAGAGCTTTTGAGCTCAAGTAAAGTGATTGGGTTCGTACGTTTCTTTTTGTTGATGTTGTTTGTGATGTGTTGTACAACTTTTTATTCAACAAATTTTCAATTTTTCTTCAATGACAACATTTAATGTTGTTAATTTCGGTTGTTTCGTTTGTGGGCAAAATTTTGAAATTACTATTTGATGTGTGTTGCATAGGATTTTTATTTTTTTTTTGGATTAGGTGGATTTTTCTTCACTTCTCTAATAAGAAATTGATTGGAAAGCTTTCTTTTGTCTTATATGCATTTGCAGCAACTTTATTCAATTTTACACCCATGCATGCTTTTACGTGCTTGAGTCTTTGGAGGAGATCACAAGCATTATACGGAGAAGTGTGGACTTAGCGCACTTCCCACGCAAAACAAATAATACTTAAAACGCTATATTTTGGCTTCTCTGGCAGCCAGTGCTATGAAATTTGATACCTGAATGTTTATTGCCTGTACGAAGCACTGCAAAGGAAATGAGCGGGATTTGAAAAGAGGATGTATAACGCTATATTTAAATTCTAATTAATTTTGGTTATTTAAGTGATATTTCAATGCTGATGTGCATTAAAAGAATGAGAAAGAACAATGAAATTTGAGAACTACAATATAAATTTTTTTAGAAAAACTGATTTATTACTGTATCCGGTCGTACAATATTCAGAGAAAAAATTATTAAGAAATTTTAAGATTCCATTTTTTATTCAAATATATTACTCATACGTCACGTTAATCAATTCCCATTAAACCATTTCAACAACAATATTTGTTTTGAAAACTCGTCAGAAAGGAAAAGTATCCTTTGACAACAACATAATTAACGTTCAAGCCTTTTTTAAAACACATCAGCATTAATTTTTCATAAAGACTCCATGATAACAACACAAGTTAGCACAAGCGAAATGTAAGCTCTGTAGGGGTTTTTATAAGCTGCTTTGATTTCTTATCAAAAAAAAGCAAACCAAAAGCGGCTTAAGCAACAGCATCAGCAAATATTCTCCGCAACGGTGGAACTTTATTTAAAATACGACCAATTTAAGGTTCACATTACGTAATGTGAAAAATTTTACATAAACTGAATGAGAGTGGGGTTGCATTAGTAAATAATGTGTTCTGATTTAAATGCAATACAAACAGCAGGATGAGTTTTACCGCAGAGTGTGACAAAAGAATTTAAACCTTTATTTGTATGACGGAAATTATTGCTTGCGAAGGACTATCTATATATATAAGAAAATTTATAGTTCATATGTATGTGTTTGGCATATCTAAGACAATAGTGTTTTTATTGTAATAATAGTTTCAGCAACCTGATACTTGTCACAACTTCCTTAAAATTCATGAGGAAGCGCTACTTCATGAGAAACCATCTTCACCGTAATGCTTTATCTTAATAAAGAGGTGCTTCGGTTCATAATTATCCCAGCCATCATTTAAGGCATATTCCAATCGCCGAGAAGATGTCGAGTAAGTTTTAAAGAAGTTTTCGGAATGTAGCTACAAGCCACAGCGATTATATATATATTGTGCAATAGTACAAATGTTTGTTTAAAAAAAAGGTTTGTTTTCAATAGCGGTTACAGCATCATAGATAGCTGTTTCTCTTTTCATCAGCTGTTGCTTTATTACATAAATAGTAGCTCAATAATCTCTCAAAAATTGTTTACAAAAATTAATATGTATTGATAGGTCTTTATTTATTTGATGTTATATTACTTCACTTAATTCCATTCTGCGGTAGAAATCTTTTATGGAGAAAATTTATATAAATAACCTTCAAAAAAGCATAAGAGCATCAGCGGCTACTTGTATTATTGCACGAATGACACAATCGAACTATGAAGCTAATCAAACTTTTTCATCAAATACAACAGGTTATAGTGAATTGCTATACATGGACTCATCTTTATGTTAATTGCACGAGGACCGTTTAAAGAGCCTAAAATGTTGTCCTGAAAATCTTTATCAGCAGGAATATTCAATTTGGGAGTTCTATTTTTTGAAAAATTCCAAAACAAAAATAAATTTAGTTTGGTACAACTACCTAGTCTTGTTTAGCAATACGCAGAACATGGAATTTCACCGCTTTTTTTCTGAATTTTCAAGTTTAACCTGAAATATTTCCAGGATTTCAGTAGCTATAGACTTATTTTGCATTCTCCCAAAAAAAAAAATTTATGTGTAAATGTTTTTTTTAGAGACAACCTTCTAAAATTATGACCAACCTAAGGAAAAACTTTTTCGATATATTTTTTTCAAATCCTAATTTTATGCAAATCCGCTGTCAGAATTATTTTTTTTAAATTCTATACACTTCTGAACCGGCCTTATGTACATACATAAAAGTAAGAAAAAAGTCATATCGAATTATAGTGCACTGAATTATTTTTTAACTTATCTAGAAGAGTTACAAGTTCATCGCTGGAAAAATGGAAGATTCAACAAATTTTTTAAATGTTGTCTGGGATGCGGTTCTTTAAGCCAGTGTAGGTATGTCAATATTGTGTTTGTTTGTACGTGTGTTTATATTTGGAAGAAGATAACGCCTCGCCGTAGTGTTTCTATACAATTTACGGTATTTATGCTGTCAACCATTAAATTAACGGAAGATACAGTTTATGCGCCATTAGAAACTGTTTATTTTAATTTTAATTTATACAGGACTAAAGCAATAAAATGTTTTGTGATAACTATCCTCACATTGAAAAAAGAACTTATCATTGAATTCAGTGGCAGGAATTGTATTTCGTACATAAAACAGATATCAAAGATTAGATTCAAAATTAACATTTTTGAAAGGTGTATAAAATAAATTAGTTCAAGTTCAGATAATTGCGCCGTAAGCCATAAAAAATATCGATTCTGTATCACATGAGTCGGGTAACTCTCTACTGACACAGTGTAATATGCGGCAAAACGAGACCACAAAAATCTAAAAGCAGTGAATTTTCGCTAACTGTTTTAGTGTTACAAGAACAACTTTCCGATAGAAATCACAAAGTCGAACATCAGTTTAATGAAAAACGCTCCAAAATTTGCAGAAAATCGCTATCACTGCGATAAAATCGGCAATCAAATTACTACCCAACAACGAGATGGCTGCAAACGATGGTTTACAAATGGAATTTATTTCAAAACCACATTGATGTAGACCACTGAGATAATCGTGCTCCTGCAGTGAGCTTGAGTTCTACTAAATTGAATAATTTAAGCAAATGCAAGGATTCTTGCTTGCAAGCACAAGTATCTGCCCAATTGAACAGCGCATGTTTTATTTACAACAATTATTTGCACAAACTTGACATTAAGCTTTTCTCCCACCAACACACATTTTCAAAATCTACTTTTTTCCTCGAAATCATCACCATCAACATCAGAAGACGCAGCAGCAGCAGCAACAGCAACAGCAACCAGTAACGTTGGTTGTTTGATAAACATCAATTGCGGTGAATGCCTAATGATGTGTAGTGAATATCAAGCAATTCATCACAACCAACGCAATTATTGCCGCTGCTGTTGTTGTAATTGTGATTATTTGTTGTTGTCTGTGAGCGCACTCTTCTATCAATAAAAACATCAAATTGATTTTCATTAAGGTCGACATGTTGACATCATTTAACGTCTGACTGTCAAGCGGACAATCGGACTTACAAATGTATGCGAGGAATGACTTTCACGGAGAGAAATTTTATATTGAAATCACAATATCACGCTACATTAATTTTGCGGCAACTAAGCAACGTTGTCATTTGTACTAATGGAGCGTGGTCAATGTTATTACTGCCACGCCACAAAGTTCTTAGTTGATTCTGTGATTTAGTTAACTTAAAAGTATTGAGCAACTGTATTTGTAATTTATTAACCACGTTTGTATTGCTAGTCAACAGCCATTGCTTAGTTTAACAATACACCAAAGCCTCGATTTGCGTCGTTAATTGGGACCGCAAAAAGACGACGCAAGTCGAAGCGACGCAAATCGAAATCATTTCTGCATGTATTTGTACTAGTTTTTTGTTAATTGGTTCCTGGTTGTAAGTTTTATGAAAAAAATGGTTATTTTTTAATAACATCTTTTTAAGTCTTATGTTAATATTTTTAAAACAAAAATTGTATTTATTTTTAATTAAAAACATAAAATTCATAAAATATAAATTAAAAATGGTTTAAATTAAAAAGTTCAAATTGTTCTCACAGTTGTAGGAGACAAATCAAATTTTTTTGCACCAGGTTTAAAACGTTTTAAAATTTGAAGTTTAAGTTCCAAACTTATTTGTTTTCGTTTATTATTCATTGCGAATAAGTTATTAACATTTTTTTAAAACTAAATTTAATATAAATTCAAGATGTTTCTTTATCAAAAATCTATTAAAACTAATTTTCAATCGAAAAACATACGATTTACTCATAAAAATTGGGTTCCCCATTAAATAATTTGAATTTGAAGCAATTTGAATTTGAAGCCCTGATAATTGGACTAAAAAATATATTTTAAAATTATTCAAAGAAAATTTAAATTTTAACGACGCAACTCTGAAAATCCGAAAATTTATAAACGACGCAACTTCGAAATCGACACAAATCGGGACGACGCAAATCGAGACTTTGGTGTACATCCTTGGTTAATTAAACCACATACATTGGTAAATTAGAATATTGGCAATAGTAAAAATGAAACGTAGTGGAAACAATCATGAACTTTTCTTTACGTGTAAGGGCAAATGGTCGTTAGTTGGAGATCAAAGCCGATGTTGTTGCTGCTAATGTGCCTTTTTTATTTCCTTCTACTACCTACATATATTTAGTTGCAATGTGCAAATTAAAATTGATGATGTTATTATTGTAATTATTATTTTCTTTTGCTATAAAGTTATTTATTTCATTTTGATTGATGCGCTTGAAGCATCGTGCTGGAACGTACCGCAGAATCATTTTAATTAATTTCATATGAGCTGGTCATTTAATATGCAATGCACATACAATAGCACTAAAATAACGAAAATAAATTCTGGGCAATACCTACACAGAACAAAATTCATCAGTAGGTTAGTCCGATATCAACGGTTGAATCATAGTATCAGTCAAATTGAAATGAAAGCGCTGAATCTTAAAAAAATGAAAATTTATGAAGAAGCTGAATTCCATTCGTCAATTAACTAGCGAAAAATGTTCAGTGAGTCAAAAAAGTTTAGAAATATCAAAATTTATTTTTAATAATTAACAAAAAATGCACTTTAAAAGTTAAAAAAAAATATATATCTTTGCCATAACGTTGTTTGCAACCTTTTTTTTCCAAATCAATGAGAAAATTTAAAACAAAAAATTTTTCCGTTAGAAAAAGAATAAAGAAAACAGACTGAGAATATATGAAATTAGAGTCAAAATACTTTAGAAACTCATTATATAACTACTAACCTAGAGCAGTGTCTAACGTAGCTATAGATCCCCAAAATAATAAGGGTTGGATATATCGAAAGAGTGTCACGTTAAAAACACTTTATCAACAAAAGAAACGCTAAAAAGCACTTGGAGTTCTCAAAGCCACGCCCATTTAATTCAAAAATATTACTTTATGAGTTTTATGTTTGTGTTACCATAAAAAAAACAGCTCTACTTGTCCCACACCCATTTGGAAATTTGAACAAAAAAGTGAACATATTGTAGCATTGACTTAGTCAGTTATATCGTTGAAAAATAACATTCCCGATTATGTAAACCTACTCTAACAGAAATCAAAACTATCACAAAAGTAATGATCAAAAATTGGCGTTTTCAGAAGTCATTGCAGGTTACACTCAAATGTCTACCATTCTAACCAAAAAACATAGTAGCCATTTAAAATATCCACTAACTATTTTAATTCTAGCTTTTCAGAGCTATAAGGCTTTATGGTTAGACTAAGTGTATGTCGCGACATGCACCAGACGAGAGTTTGCCTGCTCTTGAAATCTGTTTTCAGTATTTAGCTTGCAAGTGGCAAATGAAATGCCTACCTTTAGCCTTCTCGTTTTCATATTTCTAATATGCGCTTGCACCATAAAAAAAAAATAATTTTGATTGCGCCGAGTCTCTGCGAAAATTCAAGCATTTCTCAAATCACTCTTTCACCATTCCGATGCTTAAGAAATTGTAACGACCTCCGCTTGAGAGGCACTACACTAAAGAAATCTGTAAGTTAAACCAAGTAGAGACCTAATTTAAATTATTTTTGTTCCCCGCATAAGTGAAAAAAATATATTTAATACTATGAAATGTGATAAAAATTATTACGGTTGTGTAAGGAACATTCTTAAATTTTCAATTTTTAGATTTTAGTTTCAGTGGAAATTTATCGTTGGTTTTCTTTCTATTTTTGTTTTTTTTTTTTACTATACAAAACATCATTGTCTACAAAATTTTTTCGTATGCAGCCAGCATAATATATACTTTGGATTACATGCAGAATCAGAAAACACATCCTTCATATCTGATGGTGTCGAACAATATTCGATTTTGTGTGGTTTTGAATTATGTGTATTAGATTATCTAAGAATTAAATGATACAATATTTTATTTTTCTAATTTTTGTTAGCGGGTGAACAACTAAGAGATTTCTGCTGAAAGCAATGGAAATATTCAAAAGATTCAATCAAACGTAGATATTCGACTTTAAACCCTCACAATACAACGTCTGATACCATAAGATGAACATTTTTTCTTCTTTTTCTCAATTCAAGTTTTAATTTTTGTGATGAGCGTAAGGAAACAAAAAGTAATTTTCTTAATTTTATTTTATTTTAATGTCAACCAATACACTTTCTCTTTCAGATTTCAGTTGGAAAAATAAACTTAAGTAAAGTTTGTTATGAATTTTTAATGAAGTAGAAACGCTTCAATCTAAAGTTTTCCATAACACAATTTTTAGTCAATTAATTTAATTGCGTGCACTTCAAAGTTTGAACACGTCGCGTCAGATAACAGCAAGTTGTATTAAGATTTGGAAATTGACAAACAAAATCAGAAGAGTTAAAATTCAATAGTGATATAAAATAATAATTTGGAAATTGTATAGTTGCGTTACAACAACAAAAATCTTTTGCTTTAAAGGCATCAGTATTGCTATATATGTATAAAGGCCCTCAATATTAGAAATACAAAAGGAACCGAATGTGATTTAACGAACTAGATCCGCACCACTATAGTGACAATATAAGACAGTTCAGTAGCATTTTACCTGATTAAATGGGATTGCTCCCAAAAATATCTATCACTGTGACATGTTTCCTACTGTCTATCTCTACTTTGAGATTCAATTTATATATGACAAATTATTAAATTAATTCATTAGCTTAGCACTACAAACGAATTTTTCAGTCAGAGACATCGCGTCACCAAATCAAAGTCAACTATCTTCACTCAGGATTCAATCTATGCCAAATTTTATCAACTTTTTTCACATTTTTATAAAGTTCCATCGAATTGAATCTATCTTCAAATAATATTTCAACAAAATCGGTCAATTAGTTTGCTAGAGTCATGAAAATCAAATAACTTTCCTAAGGGTTCAACCTATCTCTGTACTAAATTTCATCAGATCGGTATATAAGTTCAGCAGCAAAATGTATTATTTTGTTAGGGACGTGGCGTAGTCTACTTAAGATAAATGTCTTTATTCAAGAATTAATCTATCTCCACACCAAATTTTATGCATATCGGTGCAGCGGCTTAGCACTAACAGCGTTTTTTATCCGTTAGAGGGTAGTGCCACGCCCACTTAAAGAAGACAGAGTTTATAATACCCTCCCTTAAGATTGAATCTATTCCCAAACTAAAATTCATCAAAATCGGTCTATTAGCTTAGAAGTGGGAACGTACTTTCTTGATATAGGCGTGGTGACGCCTACTATTGGAGAAGAAATTATATTCTGAATTGCTAAGGTTTGAGTGTCACAGAACATCCACAACAACAATACAACAATCTTTTATCGTCTATCGAACCAAATCCTTGTTATTTGTAATCGTACTGGACTTTGTGCTTAGCTTTACTTTTACTGGGAGTCATGGAATACAATGACCAGCAAGAACGCTTCTCATAATTTAAAACGTTTTATGCTTGAAAATCATTTTCCCTCGCGAGCGCTCTATTACGACGAATACAAACTTTAGGAAGCACCTGCTGAAGACGATTTCTGAGGAATTGGTGGGATCTCATATCACAAACCTTATTTAGCTATCATTCGCAATGCTATCTTAACTATGATGGTAATAGAAGGATGATACTACTAAGTTAAACAACGAGCCATCGATTGAAATGGCAATAGGAATTTTGTTCAAACCTCCAAAAGGAGTCATAGGAGTCGTTTTTGGTACAATGAGACATGCCACGCCTCTCACTAATTACACTTACCATTTATTCAATGTTCGTTTTTGCAGTTTCCTTTTTTGTGTGGAAGTTTTCATTTCATTTCTACTTAAGTAGTTAAACAAATTATTATTTTTTGTTTTAACTTAAGTCGATTTAAGTATGCATGCCATTTTGTATGGTACCATGCCCATTTCTTCAAAACAATCCAGGCTAAGCTTAGTATGCTCAAGCTATAAAGCATATTACCAACTTTTTAGTCTTTACATCTCAAAAACTACAAGTTCATTTAGCAGCTAAACAAAAATTGACAGATGAAATCTGTTAGCAAAAACTATGGTAAGTCCTTTAGTTACATTATTTAAACAGAGTTTTCCAGAAATTTTTCTGATATAAATTTTCGGTCACATTTTCTTAGGAAAATCATTAACAAACCAAGATTAGCAAGTTCTCTCAAAAAAAAACCTGAGTAATCGTTCAACATTTTGTATCATTTTTCATATGAAAGCCAAGGGTTTTTCTCGAAGTTTTCTTTTTAGTTTTGGGCCAAAACCGCTCATCAGCTGTCACTCATTTATGGTGTCACTCGTATCAATCCCTCGCACTGACGTAAAAATAGCAAAAACACAACGGACCCTTGCGTTCATGGCACAAAGACACAAACGAACCGAATTCTCTATCAATTAATCACAACAACCAGCAAAACCATTTGGAAAGTTGACCAAAGCATTCTTATACATAATGGAATCATATTTCCCTCCATAAATAGACTTTACAAACTTTTCGGCAGCACAAGCACAAACACACAATAGCACGCATAATGGCATGCCCGTGCGTGAGCGTACAGACTCAGTATAACATCATTTTATTAAAATAATCGCATTTATATTTTGTTAGCTTTCAAAAAATAGCAGAAAAAGGAGGACAAAGAAAATAAAAAATAATCTGTGGTGCATGAAATACAAAAAATTGGGCCATAAGCTCTAATAACTGCCAGGATATAAATTTCAAATTCAAAAATAAAAAGGGAAGCAAAACAAAAACAACGATAGCAACAAAAAGTTCGAAGAACTCATAAATAAATATTTTGTTCTTATTATTTATTACATTAGCAAAAGTTGAGGTCAAAAAACATAGGTCACTACAAAAAGAAAATCGTAATCAAAAGTTTGGTGAAAGAAATAGCAAAACAGAAAAAAAAGACAAAGCATACAATGGTGCAGGGTGGTTAGTACACTGTAAAATTGGAGCATGTAGTCAAGAAAAGTTTTTTGAAACTCTTGCAAAATTAAAACGTTTCTTAAAAGGCTTTCACACTGGCATTAAAAATAGTGCGTTTTTCATTAATTTTGCTTTTGCTTTTTGACTTACAAAAAATCAACAAATATCCAAAATGTGATCAGCCACCGAAACACAACATAAATGTGTTGAAACAGTAACTTTCAATTGTTAGTTTTCCAATTTATTTTTTCAGTGTATGATATCTAACACGTTGTTCTAATGGTAATGGTCTTAGCTGTTGCTCTTAATGTTGTTTGTATAGTTTAATTTATTAACTGATATAAATGCGTTAAAACATGTGCGGTAATTTGACCTTCCTTAACTGCTGACCACAAAATGTGCCGCAATTAAAAGTACAAATGACAACAAATGTTTATGGCTTGTGTTTTTACCAAAAAAAAAAAAACGATGACGAAAAAAAGTTCTTAGAATAATGAAAATTAATTTGGTAGAAAAGTGAACTTACGCAGTACTAATTGTGCACACAGGCACACAAAAGAATCAATTACCTGGAAGAAAAGAAATTAAAATGTTAAAGTCGAAATTAATACTCTGGGTAACCTCTTTAAAACATTCAATTCAATTTAATTCAATTCAATTTGAAACACATTTGATAAGGATGGATCGGATCTGAATATCGATAGTAAATTACTTTTCCACATTTTCCTGCAAATTGCGAAAGCTGGCCACTTACAGATGTAGTGCTCAACATTTTCAAGACACGACTGGCATGTTGGATCGATGATGACACCCACGTTAGAGAAATGCTGCCGACTTGTAATTGTAGCAGTAGTTGTAGGTACTCTCTTACCAGATGAAGAAGAAGTTTTGCTACTTTCTTGGTGGTCTTCTTGAAAAACTTTGAAATTTTGCAGGAATTAAGATCTGACCACTTCCTTACACTTAACACTCGCTTATGATCTTCAAATAGCTGATACGATTCCCATTTCTCAATGATCCAGCAAGTCTTGTTCAAAATAATAAAGACCTCTTTTAAGAAAACCATTGCCATCTCTCATGCAGCAAAAGAATATCTAGTCTCGTCATCTAGATACTACCCGGAACATATCCCATAAATTTGCTCAGAAAAAATGAATAAGGTTCCGAATTGTGTTTTCTGGAGCTAACTATTAGTTCAAATTCGGGTATGTCATATCATATATCTTCCCGAAGCGAATAGAAGCCACGTGATTGTTTATTGGCGCTAAGAACAGTGGACACTGCTCTGATAACTGATAGTGTACTGGTGTGTACTCTACATCAAATTCATCGTGACAGAGAAAAGCAAATAAGACAAGGCAGTGAGAGCGTCATCTGATGTGGTACTCATATGCCCGCTAACACTCAAGTATACTCCTTTGCAGTCCGGCCAGCGATGTCACATTGGTTTTAGCCAAAGTTCTACGCCACTAGACTGCGGAAATATATCTAACGATGTGTCTGATTAGAGCAGTATATAATCAGTGTGCTATTGCCACATTCAGACCTAACCTCTTGCCGATCGCACGTCTACAATGCCAGAAGAGCTTTAGTGTGCGGGAAACCTTCAGCTCGATGTGAGTTGTGAAATTATTTTATTGATTCTGCCTTCTATTGAGCATATTGGATTCCTTGCGGTAATTTTTCAGCATATAAAAGCTTAAGTCTCTAGCTTTCTCTTATAGAAAAATGTTACCCTATTTTTATTTATGAATCAAATTGGAACGAATAAAGTGACACGCAAGCACTCTTGATGCCAGTATCATAATAACAACAACAACGATTGTAATAAGAACTTTACCATCAACATAGAAAACAGCACGCATTACAAGTAATGCAATAACAATGCAATTTCATTAAATGCAACAAAATAATAAAAAAAAATCAGAAAGAAAAAAACGCACGGAAATGCATTTGAAAAGCGGAAAATGCTTTAAGCGGAAACGGAAATGGCGTTTAATTATTTTCTCCCATTTTCCTTATCCCTTAGCATTTACTTGATGGCAATCGCATTTGTCATCAGTCGCAGCGAATGTCGTTTGATATATAGACGCTATTGTTGTCGTTGTTGTTGTTATTATTAACGTTGTTGTTATTATTGTTGTTATGCTCTTATGTATATTGCCCACAGCACTTGCTGTGTCTGTCAGTGGTGTATGTGTTGCCATTTTCACTGTTGCTACAGCTCTTGTTATTGTTGTCTTTATGTTTATTTTCGTTGTTACGCATTATCCTTTGTGTAATAATTTATTAACCGAGATTTATTCTTTTTAAGTCCTTGCTGCTTTGTTTTGATTATAACAGACTTCTTATCATTTAATTTTCTTAAATTTTCCCACCACACATAGATATCATATATTTATAAATGAAGATAAGTCCTTTGTAACAATGTAAAACTTAATCGTATAAAAAATCATTAGAAGTCGTCAAAATTACATAAGAAATTGACCAGATATCAAGAAAAGTTAAAAAAAAAAAATATTTTTATAAAAAGAGTGCAATTTTTTACCAAATGGTTAGAGATCTTCTTCATCTTTTCATCAAAATATTCAAAGAGACGACCGTTTAAATAAAGTTTGGGTTCAGAAGCAGTTTTTAACGTAAGAATCTCAATTTTCAAAAACATAAGCTTCAAGTTTAGATAGTAACACACCTTCAATCATGCGAGTTTTTCTTAATTTACGAATGTTGTTGACGCAAACTTTTTGCAAAATCTGTTAACAAGATATGAGCATAGTATGAAAGTTATTTATGGCAATGAACAAGGTCTTATACTCAAAACCAACAGTTTTGCCGGCAAATCCATAAGAAAATATAGACTTAGCTACTTCATGCAGTCCCATTAATCTCTCTGCAAAATATGTTCGTAAAGTTTAGCTCCAACAACAACGAACTAGGCCACTACAACTATTGACCAACATCTCATCATGGAAGAAATGTTTCTTAGCTTTTTTTAGCTATACCATTTAGCAATATATTTGTAACTCTGCAGTTTTTTGAAATGAATCCTTTCAAATTCTGTCAAAATTAAAATATTTGACTAACATTAAAACCTTCAGATTAACATACCTCAATAAGTTCTATACCGATATTTAGGAACTTCTTATTGATGAGTTACTTTTGTAACAGAAATTTACTGCTATTGGATGATGTTAATCATCACGCCCAATATATACCCTAATATTTCATTTCATTTTAATTTGTTTCATTTTGTGATAAGAACCCATTGTGTAATCAACATTGCTAAAAGTGAAGGTTTTCTGAGAAAGATTTGTAAACAATTACTTGAAAGCTTGTGAATTATCCTGAAAAATAAATAGCATAGTTACGCCAAGTCATTAAAAAGTGTGTTTTAAATTACTACACAATTTTGTGCTCGAAGTTATAGATGATAATAATGTTATTTAGATTGAAATCTTACAACGATAGTAAAGTTATATTTTTAAAAGGTATTTCTATTTTAAAACAATAAATAAACAGCTGCTGTTTCCCACACAAAAAAATCCCAGAAAAATCTTAGTTGATGCCGCGAACACATTTTGTTTTAAAGTGTGAAAACTCAATTATTTAAATGACGCCACGTAGGTTTAATTGGGACACCCACACACTTGCTGCATATGAAGCAAACAAATCGTAACGCAGTCATTTCAATCAGTCAATCAACCATTCAGTCACTCTCAGTCTGTTTATTGCTATCACTGTGTCTTTACTTGACGCTCATTCGCTGCGTACACTGTCACGTGATTCAAGTGACATTTTCATTATGTCAAATTTAGGTTTGCACAGAATAAGTGAAGGACCATTTAACGGTTAGCCAAAGTCAATGTCACAGTAAAATGAGATGATTGCATATGAACGACTTTAGCAGCAATTTCCACATATCTGTCATATAATGAATTTTTAAGTTCAAACCTCAACCTCCCAGAGAAATTGCAACGTATCCATTTAATATGACTAGCAACATTTTAGGCTCAGTAAGCTGCATATTTTGATGTGAATGTGTTTGTGTTTGTATGCTTCTGACTCTGACATTGATTACCATATGACGTTGCTGAATCATTGAACGAACGTGCAATGTTGACCCAAAGTGCGCACTTGACACTTTTCATATGCAACATGCAACACTGCTGAAGTATGCGGTTTTTTATTGGTCTCACTTTGTGTGTTAGACAAGCTGTGCAGTTAGTGAACGTTGCTACTTTTGTCATTGTTGCGTACGTCATGGAAAATTAACAATAAAAAAATCAATTAACGTAATCACGTAAACAGAAAGAATGATACTTTTACTTAATTAAAGTCTGTGGCATATTGATTTCTCAAAAAAAATAAGTTCTTAAAACCTTACTGAAATACAACTCAAAATTCAAAATTTGCATTCATTTGATTGAGGTGTCTGAAAACATTTGCACCTTCAAAAAAAAATGCTAATTCACTATAAAGACGCTTTTGATCTTCAGAAAGGTTCAAAATAATGCACAATTAAGCGCAGTAAGTTTCTTTCTTGTTATTAAATAAATTACATTGATGTTTCTAATAAAAGTGATACCAGCGGCTTTGCATGCGCACGTCCCGTTTTTTTTTTTTAAATGAAGTTACTCTCTTCGCATCTCATTCAATCTTCTGTCTTCAAAAGTAATAAAAAAAACTTTAAAAATGTATCAGCGCTACAAATGATAACACAAAAAAGAATATCACTAACAACACAAAATGCAAGAATCAGCTTATCGACAATTTTTGTGAAAATATTTGGAAAAAGTAAGTCTAAAGAATATTAAATTTAATTAAAAGAAAAAAATAAGTATGCAATAATCTTTTTTAGCACAAATGTGTTGTTTGAAAAAATAAATTTTTAAAATTGGTTTAGTATATATTGCGCCAAAGCGTTACAAACCATTTTGTATATTTGTCAAAATATCTAAGGCAAAAACAAAGATTATTTAAAGAGAACTTCAATATTATTTTTTTGTGATTATCTTAAGCTTTAGCTGCATAAAAGATAGCATTTGAGTACATGCTCGAAAAGGTTTTGAAACTATCCAGGCACAAAATCAATATACAACATACTTTTCATGTCACTTAATGTTAAATAAAATATGAAATAAAAATCAGAATCTTTGCTAAAATTCAACATTTCCAAAAGCAATCAGCCATAGCACATTTTACTGATTTTTTTTGATTTATTTTCTTTGCATTTTATGCTACTTTTGTCCAACATTAATGCCGCTCGTTTATGTTACTTTAAGGATTTAAGGGATTATCTTTGGAAATGAAAGTGCTGTCAACATAAAAGAAAAAGGGGGGTGCATTCTGAAAAAGGATAAGTTTTATTTTCGTTGCTGATATGCTTTTTTCTTTTTGCTGCAGCTGTATTTTTTTGTGTCTACGTTATGTCCTCCTTTTATTGTTAATTGAACTTTGACTTTTAGAAGGTCAAAATTATTTGATTCTTTCGTGAACTTTTAATATTCTTGATTGGCGAGTTTTATTTTTGTTGCCATCAATTAACCCTTATTTATGCAGCAATTTCAATAATTAAAAATGTTGAGTAGACTTTTCAGATCAAAAACAAAATATTAAATCAAATATCCTTTGTTTACCTACACCTATTTGTATTTGTATTGTTTTCCTATTTACTTACTACTTATTTTATAATTTCATTTTAATTTTTAAAGGAAATTGAGTCAGCGTTGTGCGGAATTTTTAATTAACTAAATTAATAGCTTTTTATAAACCTAACAAAAATATACTTTACAAAATAGTTGGCAATACTGTGCTTATGATGTTATTTTCTTAATTAAATACACTTTCGTTTCATTTACGTAAACATTTCCGCAAATATTTTTTGATGCAAATTTATGTGCATGCTTTTTCGGAATGTTTAGAACAGATCGCGTGTCTGACCGCAATATTAATGAATACACGAAATAAATAGAAAGTGAGAGAGTGAGAGAAACAAACAAGAAAAAAGAAGAAAAAATCAAGAATTGAAGCTCTTTAAGGATTATAGAAAATATTATGTAAAACATTGTTAGCTGACGTCAAACATAAAATCGATAAAATTTTTCAAGAAAAGTGTCATATGACACGAGATATTTTTGTTATTTATGATATTGTTGAAAGTCATTGTTACACTATAATACATTCAATCAACAGTTTATGTAAATTGCGCGCTAAATTCATATTTAATGCTTAAAAATAATTGATTTTCTGTCAGAAAGTTGAAATGGATGCAGAGGTGAGTTTCGATGATTTCAACCCCACTCGAAATTAAAAAAAAAAAAACTAAATTAAAAATGGTATACGTTCAATACTGTTGATATATATTGACATTTTAGAGAAACTTTAAGAATTACTAAAGAAAAGTGAACTTGCTTGCCTTCTAAGACTGAGTAAAACTGGATATGATAGTATATCGAAATTTCTTTGCTTGTAAACTCTATATATTGGTTTGTCCACCTTTCGTTCAAAATATATTAAAAACGCACAAAGGACCCCACACTATTTGCGTGATTATCACTTTTAAGTATGAAATTTCCCCAACATCTTCCTCGTGCGATATCCATAAGGCCGTGATCTGATAATGGTCTTTGATAGAATATATCAATACAAGGATGACTCAGTTTAAATGTTTTATAAAACATTATGGTCTCTATGGTCAATCATAGACCATAGTTCGGAATAAATTCTAAATTTTTTGATATTTGAAGGTATGAATAATACAACGCACCATGAATTTTGTGTCTGAGTTCTAAATGTCAAATTTTGATTTCTTTCACATAACTTATGAAAGAAAAAATAGTTTTATTAGTCAAAGTTTGCATCTGTAGGAACTAAAACGACATAAAAGAGCGAATTTCAAATTTTTTCAGACATTAATCAAATATCATCAAAAGTTAATTTTTTAATATGAAACAATTACTTGGGTCCAAATTAACTACTCTTTCTCTTTAAAACACAATTTATGATGAAATATCATCAATTGAAATTTATTCTTCAGATCGCCATACAAATCTATACAAATTTCAATTAACAAAATTTCAGAGAACAAAACTCGATAGTATTTTAAATGTGATTTAAAGAAGAGTAATAATTCTTTCGGACCTCATTATTTGTTCTATAGAAAAATGATATAATATAACCTCAAATATCACGAAAAACCTTGACATGTGACTTACGAGTAGCTATAATTTTTAAGTACTGCCAGATCTGGGCCACTATTAACGCCTGTATTAGCTCAGATTAAGTCAACATGGTACTGGAGCCAATACTATATCCATAAGCTTTTGCTACATAAGAATACGCATTAGATTCATTTCGTTTTCCATAAATTTGACACACTTTCAAGGTAGCAAGCAAAATTCTACTGTAAAAATATATTAATTTTGCATCATGTGTTGCTTTCGGAACCAGAATATTATCGTACAATTAATTTGGAACGTGATATTATAACACAAAATAAACGAAGAAAATAAAAGTGAATGTGCTGCTTTTGGCTTTGCCAAAAAAAATACCCTACACCAATCACATTTATAGTAAAAGTATGTGCAAAAGTTTTAAGATTTTATTAAAATCTAGAATGAGTAGATATAATTTATTTTAAACTTAACCAAATTTTAATTGCAATGCTCACATTTCCAAACCACTTTTTTCAACTACTTAGTTTATATCACAAAATGTCATATCGTTTAATAGTTCCCACTGATGTAAAATTTTTTGTTTGCAGAGAAGCTGATGCGCTCTGTGAACTAAACAGAACTTTCTTAATTGGCACTCAGTTTAGGGAATAGCTTTTGCTTGTGTTTTCCACATTTTATTTAGTGCTTGTTTGTGAAATTCGGTTGTATTTCTATACACAATTCAGTAAAGCATTTTAAAGTTTGCATCAGAAGTACTGCGCTCCCCTGCCAATATTTGTTTAATTTTTGTCAAGAGCATATTGAAACTATTCCGTCTCTCCCCGCAATACAAAAGCTTGCCTTTAGTGCTAGCATGTAACATTCCCAATATTTGTTGCTAATATGCTTGCATTCCCTTAAGCAGCACTCTCAGTATATCGTTTTAAATGTTTTATTTGTATGTATGGTAGGCGTGTTCATTAACTGTTTCGCCTATTATACATTTCATTAATTTTTCAGCACTCATTTTCCACGCCTCCTTCAATGTGTTACATGCAAAATTACTAAATATACAAACACTGTGTGTAGGGTATATAATGAATTAACAATGTGATAGTGATAAAAAAATGTAACAAAACCAACACAAAAAAGCGACAATTTACTCTCATTGTTTTCATAAAGTAAATTGATTTTTTTTTTTATAATTTTCCTGTTTCCTTCTTTTGTCATTTTAATTCAGTTAATTTTTATTCAAATATACAAAATATGCAAATCTAAGGACTTAGAGAAATTGTTTTATGAATTAAAATGTGGGCGTGTAACTTCCACTGTGGCTGTGAATGAAGCGGGTTGACTGCTATGATGTTGAGGATTTTGCTTTTGTTTATTGTAACATCAACAGTTTGCCACTTTTTTTTGTTTGCTTCCTTGATGCGATTTGAAATTTTAAGCTTTTGATTGCGGAATAATACTTTTTGGTGTGCATAGTAGACTATCCGTTAATTTCCGAAATTCCTTCAGAGGTTTCTGTGGTAATTTTTTGAATTTATTTAGAACACAGTAAATATATGAACATGCAAAAAAATGCAATAACTAGAGTGTAGTTAATTAAAAAAAAAAACATTTTTCAATGCTTGGTATTTGACAACTTTATTTTGTACTCAAAATAATTCACTAGTCTTAAAAAATTGTTCAAAACTTAAACTACAAATCAAGAACCAAAATGGAGCATATAAGCCGCATTTTATGTATTTAGTATGTCAATATAAGTAACCTGCTGGGATGTCTAAAGTTTAAAACAACATATGGAACATTCCAATGTCTATATCTATAAACAAGTAAGCAATTAAATTAAATCTTAAAAATTTAATATTCATTAAAAGTATTTAAATATTCACTAATCGATATCAGAATTTTTTTGTTCAATTTGCTTGTGTTTATATTGTCAGTAACTTTATAATGCATATTGATGTTAACCGCAAAATGCTTTGAAGCAGAAAAGCTTACTCAACTGTGAATGGCTATTTTAAGGTAAACATATACAGGATAAAGTAAAGTTTTGTTGTATACTTAATGCTATCTGCGGTTTTGTTGCTTTTTTCTCATACATATTTATGGGGCATTACAACACAAAACGGATAGAACTCGACTTTGAGGTCTCCGATTTTGCTGACTTTTTTTTATTCGCTGCATTTGACTGAGTGATGACAAATCGGAAATCATTATGGCATAAAAATTTATGAAACGTGATAAATATTGAAAATATTTCTTATTTCTGTATAATATCGAATCTTCTAAAAAAATCTTGTGCAAATCTAAATGAAAACCGAGGACAGAGATGCCAAGTTGAAAACAAAAGAAAATAGGTCCATATAACAAAAATCCTCCAATCAAATGTTGTTTTCGAAACTTTCCGATTCCTAGAAGGCCCTCGGCCTTGGCATGCAATTAATGGCGTTAAAAGTGGCGACTTGGAAACTCTGTTTGAGGCCCATTTTTCTATTTCCCAAGCCTCTCTCACGTGAGGCGGTGGGCACTTTTATCCCTCCTTCCTAGTTACGCCACTGACTAGCACCTGTGTGTTGCAGATACGGGCAACTTGCACCAAGTCAGTTAAAAATTAGCTATAGCTTTGACATTCTTTTTACTTCATAGCTTTTTTATTTATTATGAAATTGCATTGAAATATAATAATTAATCTTTTGCTTACGAAATTCCTTAAAGAATGATTTTAACACTGAAATAAAAAAAAATTCAACTTAAAGTATTGTTAAACGCTTTTATGCTTATTATAAGATATATGATCTTGTTGCATTCTGTAAAAAATAATTGGAACACAAATACAAATACAAATACAAACTTACGCTATCAGACTGTCAAGTGACTAAGAGGATTTTATAGCGGCAAGTAACAGGTACAGCGTCTTGTTCGCAATATCCTTTGTATCCTTTCAGAAGGAAACATTTGATAAAATTAATATGAAAAATTATTATTATTTTATGTTTGAGTATATTCTGCAAATACCAAGCGTTATTTATGATATTGCTGACTGGCTGACAACAACTTTGGAGCCCCAAGGCAATCATTTTTTGCGCTTATTATTGCTGTTGTTGTTGTTATTATTCACGCCTACGCTACTCTGTGCTCCAAAGTATGCATTTCTAATTAAAAACGTACATGCGTTCCATTAAGCCGAGCAAACGAGAAAATTGCAAAATGAAGTTGATTTGCACTCCGTTTTTTTTTTAACTTTTTTATTTTCTCTGTGTTGCATACTTTACGGTATAGCAAGTGAAAAATGAACATAAAATAAATTGCCTACACTTTGGCGCACAGACGAAAGAGTTGTTTACTGGATGCCAACCGAAGGAAGAGCTTGACGAGAGCGTGTCAGTCATGAAGTCAAACGGACAGTTTGTGATAAATTTTGTTGAATTGTAAAATTTATTATCTTTGGGTTTAATTCCTATGCTCGTCCCATTAATTTATACAAATTGATCATTCAAAGAGACAATAATGCCAAAAGCTGTTGAATTGAAAAAATGTAGTTATGTAGCCATACTTTATGTAAAATAATTTTTCATTTCAGAAGAAAAAATTGTGTGTGAAAGTCATTTTTAATATAGAGCTTAAGATTAATGTTCTGCTCAATAATTATGCGCCAGTATTTATTATTTATCATTTATCATAAATATAATTTTACTACCTTACTTCTATAGGCTTTTTGGTGATTTTTCTCATGAAAACCGATATCGTTCCAAAATATTTTTGAAACGGTAATTGTTACGTTCCGTTTTGAGAAAAGGACGCTGCAACATGCCACACAGCAATGGAATCAATCGATCTATTGAAAGAAAAGTTTAATAATCGAAGGACAGAAGTGAATGTACCCACCAAAATCATGCGACTTTACACCATTGGATTTTTTTTATGAGGTTTCTTGAAGGGTTAAGTTTGTGCGGACAGCCTTCAAAGACAACATCATCGAGCAAAGATCACTAATTGAACCATAATTTTGCGAAAATGTTATTCAAAATTTTGCTAAAACATTGACAGCCTGCTGAGCTAACATAGAAAGTCTTTTGACCAACAATCTCTTTTATTAATAACCGGAATCAACGAACTTTAATTTATCATAAAAATTAATAAAAATTTCATACAATTTGAGTCTTATATTTTAAACTTAAAAAGATACCTTCAATTTGAGCAAAATTTGGTTTTCGCTTTGTGGCACACTTTACTGAATAAACTGTGGCTTACGACATTTTAAACAGTAGGAAACTTTCAACAGACTAAAGAGCGTATTTTTCAAAAAATTAAATTTGATTTCGCTGGCATAGAAAATGATGTTATAATGACAAACTTTTAAATGGCACTGCTCTGCTAAATTTTATCTTGCGAAAGAGCTATGGGTCTGAAGCAAAGGCTTTAAATACTTTTATATTGTATGCAGCAGCGATGTGTGCTCCAGACAATACAGGTACTGCATAAGTAGCCGCTATAAAATTTTCTAATAGCATGTTTTATTTTATGCTTTATAATTGAATTCTTACAAACTTATGATTCCATATTCTTTTCAAAAATATACAGCATATGGCTGAGCTCCGCTGCATTTCATTGCAAATATTTTCATGTTTTGTCAACACTCAGCTCATGATTGACATGCTTTGCAACTTTAAAAGTCACTTATTTTTTTTTTTTTCTTGCTTCACGAGTAAATATTTAAGTTTTACAACAGCTGGCAAATGAAGGTTCCCTTCCTACTAGTGGCAAAAATATTCTTGCAATTACGTCAAAGTTTCATGCAACAGTTTTTATTTTTCTCTTTTTTTTCCTATTTATTTACAATGTGGGCGTGTGGGCGTTTGTTTCTGTGGTAGTAGAAATCGGACTGACATTTGTTTTTATTTTTAAGGGGTGTGAACTTGGTGGTTTTCGTAATAATGGGAGTGGAAATGATGCACAATTTATATACTGAACAGAGTAGCTTGTCGTGGAATGTATTTAATGTTTATGTAAATATTGTCTCATAATATTTAGCTTATGGTGTCATAGAAATATGTTTTTTTTCCTTTAATGATAAACTACATGAATGACCAATTTCAATTGATTTTGAAGGCGAAAACCTTTTGCTTATCAGCACACTAGTTTGGGTCATAAAAATGTTTTTTTTTAAATATTTTCTAATGGCAATTAGGATTTTAGTCCACCCATCAACCTTAAAGTTACATACCTGTCCTCAAGTTTGCCTTAGTCACTTCTACCGTCTTATTTTAATCCCTGAGAGATGTATATAAGCACTAGTCGTACCCGCGACTTCGCATGCGCACGTCTTGTTGCTATTTTTTTATAATGAAATCACTCTCTTACCATCTGATTCTTCCTTCTCCTTTCAAATATAACAAAAAAAAAACAATTGAAAGAGTTTTTGTCCTTAGAACTACGAAGCCAAATACAAATAGTACAAATGAGAAGATTAAAACAACTCTGAATTCAAATTGCAAAATCTTAATCCTAAAAAAGATATATATATATATATATATATATATATATATATAATTAAAAAAATTTGTATGCATTCTCTTGTTTAGCAGAAATGTGTTCTTTTAAATAAGAAATTACTAAAATCAATTCAATATATTTTGCGTCAAAGCGTTACAAACCATTTGTATATCAGCAATTTTCTATAAAAAGTATAGATATCTAAATAAACTGCATCTAAATACCGGATAAAATTTAATGAAAAGTATGCAAAACTTTACAAGAAGGAAATGTGGCCACTCCCACTAAAGTAAAAACTTTTTTTTATTTTTTTCTAAAATGCTACACGTTGTCAAATACAATTTGGGAACATTTAGTGAATCAAGCAACCAGCGTATGAAAAGTTTTGGCCAGTACGGCAGTAATAAGTTTGAGACCTTGCTTAAAACCCAACATTGAGTAAGCTATTAAGGTAAACGATACAAACCAGGGAACGATAACAAATAGTGACACAATCAAACATTGGGCAAAAGTGGATAGGTTTAAGCTTGAGAGCGCAAAACTTTATTTTACTGCAAAGAATATATGGTTATTAATTTAATAAATAACAAGATTTTAAAAAATCAACAAACGTAGAATTCCTTTACATATGGCATAACAAAGTACTACTTCAATAAAACCTTAAATCTTCAACCTGCACGTTTTAAATTCTTGGAAAGGCTAAAAATAATTCATAAAATGGTTGATATAGGTGATTTTCTTCAAAATTTATTATTACAACATAAATTCAACGAAAAATTTGCCAAACCAAACGTATACAAAATATGCACGCAGAATAATATTCTATATCGCTTCCTTAAATGATATGCCCGAAAAAACATCAACATCTAATTAAAATACCAACTAGATTAGATATCACGCAATACATCTCACACCACAAAGCATTAAACTTGCAATTCAACTGATCCCATCCACTGAATAAAGACTAACAACCTTTTGCAAGGTACGATTAGAGATACAATAGAAACAAAAACAACAAAAACAACAAAACAGATAAGAAAAAAAAATTCATACGAATAATTTCATCACACACCTGGGTATACTTTGGGTCGTCACAAATCGATTACAACCGCTAACAGTTTAATGCTACCGAACGTAAAACGTCATTGGCTTGGCACGTTGAAAACAGATACATGTGGGGTTGGTACACACATACGTGGCACTAGAAATGCGATAACACCGAAATGGCACATACACTCACACATGAAATAGCAAGAAAGGCAATAGAAACATTATATTGTGCGAATAATATTTTTGCATGTGTTGGTGAAATTCTAACATAGTTTATAATCGAATACCTACTCAACCACTCGTATCGAATATATTACGAAAAAATACGCATATCAATATTGTGCCCTTGGGATTCCGAGAGTGGCGGAAGAAAATCGAATAGAGTAGAAATTATTGACATTGGATTTTCTTTATTAAGAGTGGTTCATTTTATTATTGTTATAATGTGATAATACTGCTATTTGTAAATGTGAAAATAAAAGATTTTATGCATTTCTTCATTAGTTAAAATGAAATGAATTGAAAAAAAAAAACTATATTCGGAGAATAAGCAACAAAAATTTCTATTCGTTTAATCAAATATTAAAATGTTCTTTGAAGATCAAAAATTATTATACAACTGACAAAAGCATTAGCAACAAAAAATACGTCACTTTCTTGAGAAAACCCTTAAAGCACCATATGAATTCAACTTAAATGCAAAAAAGAAAAACCTTTTTTGCCTTTGTTTTTTTTTTTGCATCAAATTAGGGTCCCTGAAAATATTCTCCGACACACAACAAATGCCAATGAATTCTGATTTTTTTTTTAACTTACAATCAGCAGAGTACAATAAAAACACCAAGAAAATCTAGCACATAGTCGAATTCCCAAGACTACAAAAAAAATGTACCCTACGGTAACTAAAAAAAAAATAAAAAAACAACAATCAAATGAATCGCAAACCTTGGAAAGAAAAAACCATGCCGATATCATTTGGTCACGAGCAAGAAAATACGTCCTTCCCAATTTTTTTTTATTCTCTTTTTTTCCCTGAATTGAGCTGCAGGCAAGATGAAACCAGTTGCTTCGAAGTTAATTTTACATTTCAAGATGTCATCGCAGCCGCCGGGATGGGTTAAGATATTACTGTGGAATAAAATATGCTAATATTCCTATTGTAAGCGAAGAAAACACATATACAAATAAAATTTGTTTGCACGAATAAATAAAATATTTGCTTAATATTTTTCGATTGATTTGAGTAACAAATATTTTTAGCAGAAATAATTTTCCCCGGTAAAGAGAAGAGCATTAACGAAAAATCGAAAAAATAGTCCAATAGTCTTTGGTGTCCCGGATTTGTAGGCAATATGAGTGTTGGAAATTGGTATCTTCCGGTCTAATTTTACCAATTTTCTTCGATATCAGATCTCACAAATGTCAGCATTACATTATGTAACAGTAAATGTCAATGTGCTGCATGTTGGAGGAGAACAGCATAACAATCATTGACAAAAACCCATATGCAGATATGCTGCTTCACTGTGCAACCTTACGACAACGGCTACGACCTTCAAGAGAAAGCTGTATAGCACAAATGTAAGATTTTTAATATTGAGAAATATTTTCATTGTCTGCTTCCGCTGGCTTCATCTTCCTTTTTGTGTACTTTGCAAACCAAACAAAACCAATTTTGCCACAAACCAAAAAATAAAATCCTTGCCAAAACAGCACGATTGAAATTCACCTTAGTAGACAGACAAGAAAAAGCAACAGCAACAGCAAAGTCGCAACATATTGATCCAACTTCCAACCATTGAATTTGCTACCTTTGCCATAGGTGAATAAATGTTAGATGTATGGTTAGTTGGTTGGGAAATTGTGTTTTTTTTTCAGATTTTGCACAAGAAAAGAACAAAAAATCAGAAATAAAGAAACAGTTTTCAACTATAACACACGAGGTGTTGTTGCTCTTTGTTTTGTATAACCCTGTTTTCTCACATATGGCATGGTCGAAACACTCTGAAACTAATAAATGTAGTTTGTTTCAAAAGCGCAAAAAAGTTCTGAAAACAACACTTTAATACATATATTTATATACATATATAAATATATTCTTCCTATATACATAGATACCACGAACAGCGACACCCACTCACGTTCAATGATACTATGACTTCAAGGACCCACTTTACCATCATCATCATGAGTTTGTGGCAGCTTAAGGAGCAGAAGCAAGAAAACTACTAGCTGCACGCGCACAGAACTGCCAACATCTAAGTTTTATTGCGGAAATTATTTAAAATGGTTGAAAGCAATTTAATAAAATAAATTTTAATTGGAGCACTACATTGAGTTTTTTCGATAGCTTAAAATTGTGATGTATGGTATTGCTTGTATGCATATGTGGAGATTTAGGTAAGACAAGCAGCTAAAGTTTTTAGCCCTAGAATGTTTCCCATAATTTACATATGTGCGTTGTGAATTTAAAATGAGCAATTTCATTGATGTTCTTTGTGGAGTTGGTAATCAAACCAAGATAGTAAACTTAATAACAACCTCGAAAATGTAGCTGTCAATGGAAACAACTTGTTACAAACAATGAAATGGTGGTTTGTAGTTTTTGTTCGCCAAATTTGCTCCAAAGCATTCGACAAATTTTTTATGCATTCGGCAAATTTGCCTCATTTTCAATTCACTTTGCTGAAATATGCGGAAACGAATTCTAATCACTAAGTTTCCGTGAAAAGTTTATTTGCCCTCTAAAAAATTTATTTCAAGTTTCGATCCAGCACAGTTCCACAAAACTCAAATGCCCTCACCGGCTCAGATGAATTATCACAGTTTCGCAACAACAGCATTAGTTTTATCGGAGCTCAAAGCTCCGCTGCTGCCACATATTCAAACTGCCGTATGCGATGAAAATTTATCGATTTAAATAGATTTATTTTGTCTGAAACTGCTTTAACGCAAATATATGGCCACAGTGTCACGATCCGAACAATGCGGCGTAGAATTGCATCAGATATGCAGACGGTATATTGCATAGCATCCTGTTGTCAAGCATTCGTCTCTTCAAACTTGAGTGATAATTGTTAACATAGACTTTACATAAGCATTACTCTTTGTTCTGAAGAGTTCCGATACCAGTCTATTGTATCCTATGGCAGTGGTTTTCTTTAATTTTTGAACAGTTTAACGCATTTCATATAAATTTGGTGATAGTGCTTGATATTCAATCAGTCCAGCTTTGCACTCTAATCTCATAATTTCACTCTCTTAGGTCAGCACATTTTGTTCAAAAAATATTTTACTTTGATGGATGTTATCGCAAAAGTCAACAAAAATTGATGTGCATATTTCTTTCTTGAAATATTGTTAAATACGCTAGAAAACTCTTTTGAGCCACAGACTATTTTATTTTTTGTTTTTGTAAATTTTTCTATTTAAATGATTTTTGTGACAGTTTTAATTAAGATAAATAAAACGAACATAAATAAGTTGGCAGCCCTGCAGCAGCAACACGATAAGCAACCAAGTATGAAGAAAGTATAAAAAGGACTTCAACTACAACAACAGTAGTGTTAAGCAGGAAAAAAGTGTCATTATTGTTCTGTCACAGTCGTTGCGACGTAAAAGTGAGATACAAACGAAAGAAAGAAATATGAAAAGTAAAATACGTTGGAGAGAAAAATTTGCACACTTTTTTTTTCGTTTCGCCTACACTCAAATACATCGGGACTTAAAGTGCGTGCTGCCTCCTGGCTGGCTGACTAGCTGACTGACAACTTCTAGTAATTTATGAAAGAACCGACTTCAAGTCGGAGCTGACATCGAACAAAAACAAAACCGTAAAAAGAAGTGGAGAAACTTTGCCTGAATGATTTAACTACTTTGCTCATACAACTAATGATGCTAATATTTGTTGCTTTTTATTGTTGTTGCTTTATGACACTTTCATTATAAGTGCTGTTGGCTGCGACAACAACAGTTAGAGCTTCCTACTACTAAAATAACAACAATAAAACCTATAACTGCGTCAAAAACAGCAATGTCAACAACAAAAACAACAGGTGAATATTTAGTTAGACTTGTCTTGGAGCATTAGAATGGGAAACAAAAACATATGGAACAAGAAAAAAACTACGCAACAAATAAAAGTTAATCATTAAAAAGTTACTTGAGAGAAACTGAAAAAAACGTAATCCAACCAAGTGTGACAAGAACTTTTAAAGAAGTACCATGGTACAGGCAGAGAATTCATAAAATATTGCAATGAGTTATGAAGTTTTAATAGCGCAAATAATTTGTTAGTAAGTAAATGAAAAGTTTCTTCATTGGATTTAAAACTTTACTTATGCACGAAGTTTAAGGAAAATTTTCTTTTAAATTTTTATTGACACCTTGCAGCAGATGTTGTAATTTATTAAGTTCTTGTCATAAAATCATTAGTGATGATGACATTTGTATTGGACCCACTCTTTGGCATTCATTTCTCTTGATAGCTTTAGAAATGTCAGAAGAGATAAAGCCATTAATCATAGATCATATTTGCCTGCCATTGACCATTTCCATTGATTAACACAAGACGAATGATATTTTCACTGTAGAATGAGTTATGGAAATGAAATTTTAAAATAAGCATCCCCTAGATATCGTTATTTATTAATATAATTTGTTTTTTCTTATTTTTTTTAAAAACTTTCTTTAATTCAAAAAATATGTTTTATTACTGTCATGCTCAATTTTATAAGAAACAAAAAAAGTCACCTTACATAGTGAAAGTAATGTATTCACTTGAAGAAAAATACTCACAACAAGAAGTGGTACCTGTTGGTGTCTTTTTAGTTACATCTATTAAATGAAATATTAAATCTCAACTCATTGTAGTTAACTATTGAACATATTAAAAAATGTCTCTGGTGTAAGTTCAAGAACTTAGATCCTTTATTCCTTCTTAAAACTTCGGAACGAACGACGAAAATGAAAAGCTGCTGATGTCCAATGTGCAAGCAAACGACTTTTTTACCACTAAATTCAAGTGGTCAAATAAGAAATAAGAGTGCAAACTAATTTGGCCTTAATGTGACAACACACGCTGATTACTTCTAATAGCACTGTCTGTACCCAGATGCCCTTCAGTAGTTGCTACTATCATTTTTGACCGCAGACTAACAGTCAGACTAAGAATTTACTATTTTCGCTAGCTCGAAAGATGTTAAAGAAAAGCAAACTATCAAACGCTAACTATGAACGTGTCATCCACTTTGAATGGAAATTTCACGTGACCGGCTAGTTTCCTTTTTATTACCCAAATGAGCCCAGTAAAGTAGATATAGTTTAATCTTAGCGATTAGTTAAAAAGTTTGGATGGTACTGGATGAGGCACAATATTTTTCGTTGTATTATAATAAAATGATTTTGGTCTAAGTGACAACCATTCAACGGCATTTAAGTGAAGCATAATTCTTTTAATGGCTTTCTCTGCTTTGAGAGGACATATTTACTAACAGTTATCAAATTACATGACATTAATCTCGAAAGTTGTCAACCCTAAGTTAAGTAAAATCACATAAAATCAAAGTAGAGCTTACACGACTCTTTCGAAACGTGCGAACGACTTTATTAAGACTTTTGAATTAATGTAAGTAACGAATAAAACAGTTAATTTGCAAACATTAAAAAGTATGTTTCTAGCTACAATACAGTATCTAACTGTAAATAATTTGCAAAATATTGCTTTAAAAAATGTATTAAATGACAATGCTTTAGAACGTAAGTTCAAAATTACCATTCAACAATAATGAAAAATTGAAGCCAAATCAACTTGAAGTAACAATGCATTAAATTGCAGCAACTCGAGCAAGAGGCTACATGCATATTTTGTCAAATACTTTTTGTTGTTGTTGCAATTACTGTAGTTATCGTCACTGTTTCTGCCAGCATATAACGATAAAACTCAAACGCTTTCTTATCCAACTTTTACATCATCCTTTTGCTAAGTCTTCTGACTCAACGCATTGCATTTGAGTTCCGCAGGACAATTTGCATAAATTTTTAATTTCCGCAAAGCAAAGCTAAAGTGAAGTATTGATTTTACTACATTTTACTACAGCTGACAAGAGGAAAGAGAGCAACAACATCACCTACAGACTACACTCACAAAGTGTTTTCCTTTAAATTTCCGTTAGACTACTGCTGTTAACAGCTTTCTGTTTTAAAGTTTTCAGATTTATATTTTTTTGATTATTTTTCGTTTTTTTTTAGCAAGTGTTCACGCAAACATGTGTATTGGATTTTAGTAAAATTCACAAAAAAATATTTATGCCTAACCTCAATAAAAAAAATTGGAAAAAATCATCAGCAAAAACAACAGCAATTTACAATCGATTGTATGTTTCTTCATAAAATCGCTTAAAGGCATCAACAGAGACAACAAGCGTTCCTCCACTCGTCGCTGTCATAATTTTATGTTTTGTTTTTATTCCTTTTTATTATTTATTGTTTATTTCCATTTCACTACGTTTCTGTAGCATTATCATCTGTTACAGTAACTTTACCGTAAACACACGTACAGACATATGACATGTACACGTATTCGCATAAAACTGTCACTAACTGCTTTAGCCAACCACCATTGCTCAAAAATAATTGCAACCCAAGTAGGAAATATGATTTTGAATGGGGAGCAGTTATTAAAAAGATGGGTTGAGATAATTTTTTTGAAAATAAGTATTGCACCCAAATTGCTTAGAGCATTATCGTACAAAGAAATTATGAGAAATTCACTAGCGTGTATTATTTAGTAGGCGAGGCATCTCCCAAAGATCATCTAAAAGTATCATCTCGCTTATTTCAACTCAATTTCATTCCAATTTCAAACTATCATGATATTCCGTGCTTTTCTTGTTCACACATACTCAACTACTTTTTTTTTGTATATTACTTCCTACTTCTAACTTTCAAAATATTGCGATTCTTATTTTTTGTTAAGATAGTTCCATATTAACTAACTTTTAAAATCGCTCCCATTTTTTTAGGCCACCCAGCATTACTTTATTAAAATTCAGTGTATTTTCTATAGTTTCATCGATATGATATATCCAATAGTAGCTATTGTTTTTGAGAAATTTTTATTTCATTTAGCTCATTTTCAGATTTAACATACCCAAAATTAAAAAGAGAAGATACTAGATCTATCAGAATTATAAAAATCTTTCCCTTTTTTTAAACTTGTAAAAGACTTTGATATTTTTCTGTTGTCCAAAATTATATTTCATGGTCGAAATTAAAAGTTTCAGTTCTTACAAGATCAACAATAAATCAATGACTTGATTTTCAACTGGGTAATCAACTCGTATGTACGTTTGGTATTTTTTCAGCCAGACTTTCAGTCTCGCTTGGTTTACGTTTTAATAATAAACCTTTTTCTCAACATCGTTTGTTGTCATCATAGCCGCTTGACAGTTTGCTCGTCAGACCTCCTCTAGAGTTTTTCCACATTTGTTTACTTCGCTTTTTTTACTGTATTCTTCTTCTTCGCTTTCTTCTTTACCATGTTCAGGTGGCTGCCTGCTAGCCGACTGACTGACTGATTGACTATTTGACTGATTTTCATGTCCTTACGTTGGCGTTTAGAAATCTGAAACCTCATAAGTTTTTCTTAATAAACGGGGAGTTAATTTTGTTGTTGTTTCTGTCTATTGGTGCGACTATATTGGGAAATGGCATACACACACTCTTACATACATGCAACTACTACATAATCAATACGTTGCTTCCGTTTTATTATCGTTTCTCCAACTGCTGTTCGATTCGCAGTCGGTTGTTTTATTAATTTTCATTTCTTTTCAGGTGGAAAAATCATTTATTTTTCATCGACAACAAGCGGAAAAATCGCTGTTGCTGATATTTTCTTTCATAATTTTTTTTTTTATTGCTTGTTTACTTTGTTTATTTATATTGGTTAGAAGTTAATTTTGTTGTTGTAATTTTATTAAAGCGAGAATATTTCTCTGAAAAAACATAATATTTATTTAGTTGCTTTGGAAATGAGATTTATTCCATAGATTTTATGTCTTTGACAAAATATTTGTGATTTTCATAAAATTTGCATGTTTCGCAATAGAAAATTATTTTTGATTTTATGAAATTTAAATATCAGAATATGTACAAACATTATATTTATGAAGCTTTTTGGGTTTTGCACATTATCTTCATGTGGTAGACTCATTGATTTCGATAAAGTATTTATGATTTATTCAAATTTTTCGATTTTTAAAAGAATTGGTATTTTTGACGAAAGTAATTGTGATTTTGACAAGAAAGTATGTAGCTTTGACAAAACATTTAAGTTTTTTAATAACAAAATTGCGTAGAATTTTGGATTTTCTTAAGCATATTAGAAAATTTCATGAGATATTTAGTGACATGTCTTAAAACCAAAATCATTATATCTTCAGTTATATAAAATAAAACAATCGATATATTGTTAAATTTATTGTTTATTTGAAAAAGTTTTTTGATCTCAGTTCAAAATTAGTTTCATTTCGTAATATTAATCTTAAATTTAAGACTTGAACTCTTTGAATCATAATTATGTAAGTTTAAGTTATTATATTTTATGAAATAATATTGAATTGAATTGAAAAAGTTGATTTTTTTTTGTTTTTGCATTTATATGAAAATATGAAAATATTTTGCCAAGTACATAAAATGTCGATGTCCATAATTAAATAGTTTTGCTTGCATATGCGCGCTGTTTTAATAACATAGCTTATGTTACAAGCAAAATATTCAAAATCGATTCCATTGAATCGTAAATGTAACCATGTGGTGTATGCCTCCTCATATTGATATGTAAAGCAAATTTAGTAAAAACTCAACCAGTATTTCTATGGCAATCCCACAAAAGCTAATAGAGCTTGACGCAGAGCAGACTCTTGAATTGATATCGTATGTTTTAAATTAGTAATTTCTATTTACGCACATTCCCACAAATGTATCCTTTATAGCAATTCCTTTTATGTTTACAATTTTTCCGCAACGATGAACAGCGTAACAAATTGTTACATTTTTCATTAGCATAAATCAATTTTTATTGAAACGAAAATGAATTTTTTTATTTTAACAAAACAAAAACAAAACTTTTGTTTTTAGCTAAAGTGGATAGATGCATCACCGTTATAGCCACGTATATCAGAGCAGAAAAATAAGTACACACATGTACATACGTGTGATCAAATCAAGCAATAGATACCAGTTGTATTGATATCAGTTACAAAGTAATAATACAGTTAATCCAAGTGAAAAGCACTCTAAAGCTTTGTTCTATTTCTCTTAACTCTTTAGATTCGTTTGTTACTTTTCTGCTGTCTAACATGATTTCTTTGCTCTACTTAGAACGCAAGAAAATTTTAACAATAAATTCTTGAAATTTTTTCAATGAAAAATTGAAATGAAAGTGGGCAATTTCATGGGTTGTGCGATGCGCTCTAAAAGTTCACTATGTTACATAAGCGTTTCATAAGAAAATATCTGAGAGTTTCCATAGGAAGCTACAATTTGTAATTTGGCATGAAGTAACTAAACTTAGATATATGTTAACAAATTTTATCAAAACTTTATTGAAAATTAGATTACTGAACAAAGTTTTTCAATGCCACAGCAATTACACGTTTTATAAAATATTTAATTTAAAGTTTACATTTACTATTTACGCCATTGACATAGCAGCAAGGGCTGTGTGTTGGCACAAATATTTTCCGCAAACAAACATTACTCTCTCGCAGCAATTTAGAAATTGAATTCTCTGCTAAACAGATCTCAGTGCGTTGCTGAGTATAAAAAGTTACCAGGCAATGAGTTTAAAGCCTATAAATGGATAACTATGACTTTGGTTTTGAAATATGTGTTATTCTTTAATACAATCTTCCTTAATTTCAATACAATTTTTCCAGACAATCTTCAATTGATCCTATCCCTGAAGTGATTTTCCGGAAGGTCTTCGGAATAAGAATTTTGACTTGACATCTTCAATAGCTTCTCCATATGATGAAAATCGATTTCTACTTAGAAATCTTTTAAGAATTGGAGAGAGATGGAAGTGCTACGTATGGAAGATTCTTCAGTAAGGAGCTGGTTAGAGCACATTTGTTAGCAGGTGCATTTTCGTGATGACAAACGATTTTTCCATCGCTAATGCAGGTCTTTCTCAGGTAAATTTTTGGATATTTTACAGATCAATATGAAATTTCATGTGCTGTGAGCCAAACCCGGAATGTATTGACTAGACTGTTATTAAGCTATGCTGAGTTTCCAGGCATTTAAACATCGAATGGAGTGAAAGAGCTAATGAACAGACAAAGAATGGCTCAGATATTGGCTGACAGCTCCCAAGTCTGACTAAGAAAAAAACACATTATAACGTCTTGATCATTATGGCCTGCTCACAGCGCCAAAAGAAAAAAATGTTTTTTAACGAACTGTCCGTTTGTAGAAGATTGTTCTTATGGGGCACTGTATGATAAGCGTAATAGCTAAGAGACTGTAGGTGAGCCACAATGTTTTCTGTAAATGTTGCGAAAATGAGACAGCATCAATCAGGAATCTTCTGTGTGAATATCCATGAATTCAAAGACGTTGAACGTCCGTTAATCTTGGAGCAAAGGATTTTGTCAACCTAAGCGGTACAATAAATGTGCTTCTCGTTGATATGTTACAATTCAATAGTTTTTCACTCTTAAGTTTTTTCAGGTACTCAGCGTGCCAAGAAGGTATTACAATGAGCCAACAATGTATTTATTCTGTTAAAAGCACGCAGACTTTTTAACCTATTCTAAATTTTATCACATCCTCATATTTTTAACTCAACTGGCCACTTTGAGATAATTTCATTTTTTGCAAAAACTGTTGAAATATATGTTCTGAAAATACTTTAGACTAAAAGTACTTGAAATAACTGTGGTGGATATTATAGAGGTTAAGGTAAATGTCCAGATTTTGGAACTCCCTGTCGGATGAAGAGAAGCTGAGATTTGCTGATGACATTGCTAATTACGGAGATATAGCCATCGTATGTCGAGGATAGAATTTTTAAAAAATTGTGATAAGTTGTGAACGCCTAAATGGGTTTCCAAAATATGGATAACGCATTAGAGACAATGTTTTGAGTTATATTATCTGTACATATATTATCACATTCTTTTGAAGATATAGCCACAATTGTGAAATTTTGACCGATTTTATTTCAATAAATCGATTTTTCCCAAAGAATGAAGAATGGATGACCAAAAGGTTTATTAACATTTTAAGAGCGCTTCATCTGTGCTCTTTAAATGATGTATTATCTGCTCAATTTTTTTGAAAACTAATCCCTTTTTCAGCGCAATTCAATTAATTGAATACAGTTTTTGAAAATCGTAATTATATATTTTAAATCCCATACTCACGTTTTTGCTTGTATGAGCGGTACCGTGCCCACCAGTCAAAATAAAACAAAAATATTTTAACACATTTTTTTGTCGATTCAATCATTCAGTATATAACTGACAGTCTGCTTAAAATATGCACTTTCTTAAGTTTCATAATTTCTACAGTCACAATATAATATCCTTTAAATTCTCCTGAACTAAAGTCTTATTTTAAGACTGCTGCTTATAATTTCTTGCGCTGTGAATTGTAAATGATAGCAAATGGTATTGGTTCAATTTCTGTCAGACATTTAAGCATAGAAAAGCCTCATACAACAAAATAAAAACAAAAAACAATTGAATGTAAAATATTTGTGGGAAAAAAATTTAAGAGCTGCAATCGATTGTTGAATATCCTCCACAAAGCAAGAGGAGCTACGAAAGAGTGCGGGCGTTGGAAAGCAAACATAACGAAAAGTACAAGCACACAAATTCAAATTAAATTCAAAGAAAATGACTAAAAAAAATACATAAAATTTAAAAGCCGTAGCAAAATAAACAAATTTTAAGCTTCTTTGTAGCAAAGTCAAGTATATTTGGTAAAAGATTTGATCGTCGTCCTTGTCATCGCTATCATCGTTGTCCTTCTAACATACCACACAGTTGGCTGCCACGCACGGTGTATAAAGTTGCAAACGTAAGTGATTGAAGAATTTCGTTACTGGAATACAATTTATATTTTGTCAAGTGTATAATTGAAGAAAAATAAATGAAAATTGAGTTAAGGAACTCTTGGAAAAGGTGAATATGGATGGGGAATCGAGAAAGTAGAAAAACCTGTGAACGAAAGAGAAAACAATAAAAATAATCATCTGATGTTTTTAAGGGTAATCATTTTCTGACTGAATTCGTGGAAATATTGTACAGCGTGGGAATTATTTGATGATTACATTGAGTTTGGAAAAGTTCAAAAACAAATACTTGTATCGAAATGTATATGTTTCCTTTGAAGTTTGTTATTTTAAAACTTGTTCACATTGTCTACATAGTTGTGTATGGCTTAAATTACACGGGCTAACACACAACATAAACATGATATGCCATTTACGTAAAGAATTTTGAGCTGCATAGACTGAAACTGAAGTCACAGTTTTTCAATAACGTAAAAATTTTGACAAAAAAATTAACACTTTCGTGTCGAAAATTTTATTTTCCTTCATGATCAGTAAGCTTTACATCCTTCGACTGTTAGTATTTTATATACAAAACTCAAATGTTCAAAACGTTCAACCTCGTCTTTCTTGAAAGCACTTTTCTAAACATAAATAAAAGATATATTTTTCAAGAAACGAATAGTTTCAATTTGTCGAAAGGCTTACGTTAAAAAATTACTCGGAATCGTTAAATAAAACAAAACGAAATTATTTATTCATCAAAATTTACTATAAGCTAACGATACTTTTAACTTTTTTTTATAGCTATTTTGAATAAAACTTTAAAAAGTTGGCTGCCCAGAAACTTTTCAGCGTTAACACAACATGACTTTTTCAGCTCAGCACACTCTTGATAACCTTGACTGTGGCTTTAATTCTAACCAAAGTTCATATGGCTTACAAATATTAAGCAACTCTATTTTTAAAATGCTGGTTGTCGAAATAAATAAAACTTATTTTGTTTCATTTCAAGAAACAATTTACTTTTATCAAACTTTTTTGACAACGGAAATCCCTGAAGCTCATGTTTAAATTTACGCTGTCAAGCTGCCAGAATCCGCCTACTACAATTACTATTGTTTTTTTTTTTAAATCTGTATTAAAAAATTCATATTTTTCGTACATTCATAAATTTATTTATGGGCACTTAAACAACGCAACAACAGCAATGGGCGGCGGCACCGAGAAAACAGATATTGCTTTGATATGCGCGTTACGTTTCGCAGTAATTGAAAATTATTACGTTTAAAGCAAAAGTTTATAGCGCAACAAATTTTACTAAATTACGAGTACTCGTTAAAAATTTGCACCGCAAAAGAATGGAAAATTATTGAGGGTGTGTTACTTTGACCTAGCCATAAATTAAATACCCTACACAGCATCAAGAGTAAAAAACCTGGTAGAGGACAATATGCACCTTCTTTTAGTCTAGAAATTTGGTTGCACTGCCTTCAATAAATCTGTCAGTATGATGTGTTCGTAGGTGTTGTCACGCCCTAATATAAAAGTTTGTGCAATTTCGTTTTTCTTAACCATGGTGCGTGTTTTATTATAATTCAAAAATACGATATTCTAAAAAAAAAAGGTTCTTTTTGTAAGATTTTCTTACATTAACTTTCATAACTCATTCGCTATAGCACCTTAATATAATTCATGTCAAATGCGCCTATTTTTTGTCTGATGCTAATCCAAATCATTTTTACTCGTATAAGTGGTGCTGGAACCACTTGTTCTATAGATGTTGTATTTTGGAAATTTAGTTTAGTCGTACCTGCTATAACTACTTGTGTATTGAAAAAGTCTCTCTGTAGGATTAGATTTGTGTATGAAAAGCGTGTTATAAAACAGATTTCGGGAATTTTCTGTCGTGCTGTAACTTTCTCTTAATCGTAATTTCCCTAGACAGACATACACGCCTTTCTATGAATTACAAACGAAAGAACAAACAAAGTGAACATCCCCTGTGCGTAGGGTATACAAATAAATTAAAATGTAGGTATATATTACATAAAACCAAAACACCTTGACCGCAGTGTAAAGGTGATCACGAACAACCAAAATACACTCATGCACAAGCATTAAACCACAGACATAGAAACAAATGCAATAGAATGCTTATAAAACCTTCCGAAACATTGACAACAAAAAAAAGCAAGGCAGCATTTGGCCAAAACTTTAAGAGCAACAATGTCTACTTTGTGCCACATTCCACTTATGCTGTGCACATCAATATTTCGTGAGAAAAAAAAATCCTTTTTCCGGTTACCAGCAATATATGTATGTTGTCTGTGAATGTATTGTATTTGAAAGTTCTTTACATGTATGTGTTACATCAATTGGTCGAAATATTTTCTTTTTAAAGCACTCAATTCAACTTAGACCAATTTCGTGTGGTTGAGAGCACAAACTTGCACATGCGCACAAATTGTTAATTTTTATTGAGTGCTTTATTTTGTGTTGAGTTTCAACTGCGAGAAAAAGAGTGCAAGTAATCGTTGCTCATCCAATGCAAGTTAAGTGTGGTGAACTTTAAGTTACAGTGGTGAAATATATCACAAAGTAACTTACACGTACTGCATTAAAGATTTCTGTATAAAGAAATTAAAGTTGCGGTGTGAAATGTTGTTGTAAACCAAATTTATGGAAAAAATTTTACGTGGTATTTTTCATCAAATCTTTCCTGAGGTTTTATTATTGACAAAGGGTAGTGGTTAAACGTTTTCATCAAATTAAATCATACTAAATAGAATTAATGCAGTGCATGTTGCTATATTTTTCAGAAAAGAATTTATCATTACCCAGCATCAACTTAACTTCAATAAGGATAATTTTGTAGCAATTAAAGAAAAGCTTAACGATATGGTACATCAAGCAAAAAATTATTTTTTAAAATGTATGCGCATGATTTCGCATAAAAATGCAGTTTTCATTTCGTAAGAAATTTAGGTTTAAATTGCACCAAATGAATCTTTTTTGTAAATTCAACGCAAAAAATTAATAGTTTTAGCATATGCAAATGAGTCATTATTTTGAAAGGGCTCATATTTTCCATATTTTTTGGATGAATTTGGCAGTCAAAAAATGAAGATTATGTAGTTTCAATAAATTCAGATCAGAATCGGTCAGCAAAATTGTGTGATTTGAAACAATGGAACAGCTTACCTTAACTTTTTAAAGTCAGAAATGTATACTAGAAAGCCATAAGCATTACATGAGCTTACAGCAGGGAAACGATATATCTTTGCCACAACTATGCAATGATGCCTTTGAAAATTTCATAAGGAGTACAATAGTTTGCCAGCAAAGCCATTGGACGCACTTATCCGACATTGTGTTATACGCATTTTTGATACTTTAAAATTCAATAAAAATTTGGTCACTTTTCGAATAATTAATATCTTTAATTTTAGAACCATACATTTTAATATGAAAATAAATCTAAAAAATTTATCTCAAAATATGATGGGCTCGACTGGAGCCTGGATTTGGAATGAATACCAACCATTTGGCTACAATTGAATGTTATCATAAATAAATAAAATAGCTTCCACGCAACTGAGATATTTATTGGGTGCCACATTTCAGAAGTTAGGTTATACATGGATATTCTAAATGAAAACAAGATCTGCAAAATCAGTTTTATGAAAACTATGTTCATAAACATCTCAATTGAAAGGAAATTTTTTGCAGTTAAAATTTTTAGTCAGTAACTAAATGGATTTTTTGCGTATGAAATGCATCACAGATCAAAACAAAGGCCAAAATATGGACCAAAATATGTTTTTTTTTAGGCTACAACAGTTGTTGTTGGAAAATCTAAATTATCGTTTTAGTACCAATGATATATGTCAAGTTTGAAAGGAATTATTTGTTTCATTTTACTTCCAAAACTATTGACATAGAATATGGACCATCAGTAACAAAAAATTGTCATAGATTTACATACTACATTCCTTAAAGATACCTTATTAACATTTAAATATGCTATTATGTGATTAAAAATAAACGCATATCATTTGACAGCTTATTTATGTAGAATTCATCGCGAAAGAAACCTTGATGACCCGCATGCACATCGATGCGTTCGCGAACTTTAGATTTCCACAAGAGGTGATTTTTTCCATTAACATCATAATTTTAAGACCACGTAATAAACAACCGTATAGAAAAAGATCGTTTGACCGTGTAAATAGGAAACGAGTGTTATTAACGTGTAAGAAGTTCTGTTTGAAACCAACAGAAGCAAACATTTCAACTTCCATTTTTCGGAATATAACAGCTTTTTTTAGATTTACAAAGTTCGAAGTTAAGTTCAAAAATTTGTAACACTTTAGTATTAAAGCAATAATATTACACAAAATTATTCTACAATTTTTCATCTAATTTTGCCACGTTCAAGAGAGTTTTTGCACTTTCAAGGCAAACATTACTTTGCACTAATTTAGAGCTGTCCCACACATAAAAGTTTTCTCAAGCTTGGAACTTTCAGTAGACATTGAGTGATAATTTGCATTGGTTATTGAACCAGAACGTTCAACCTATCTTTCATATTACTGCTATATTTCTTTCTATGTATAAAAAACGCCACCTCTGATTAGGACTAGCTATATGAATTGCAATTTTTGATTTGTAAACTGCAATTAAAATAAAATAAACAACTTCCAAGCATAAAAAATGTTTACTGTAAAACTTACTCAACTTATATTTTCTTTTTTGAAAAGATCTTACCTGAAATAAAAGAAAAAAAATTATTTATTTTAACCATAAACTGATTTCTAATTTAATTATTTATAATAAAATGTTTATTTTAATTTACTAAGCGTAATAAATGAAATGTAAGCAAATATTTAGAAATAACAGAAAGTCTAAAAATATTTCACATACCAACCCTTTTTTAGAAATAAATAAATTTTAATAAAATAGATAGAAACATCAAAACACTTAAAACAGCAACTTGACTTTGGCCTAAAAACGTGCTAAAAATATATACCGAACTTTTTTATCGATTTTTTACCATGTGGTACCATAACAAACCAAAGAGCAGCAAATGCAAGGGGAAACTTAAATAGAGTAATTATACGCAGCACTACTGCACGCACTAACGTCATCACCTTATGAAGAAGCAGCATTAAGCAACTAAAGCGTTAAACTCAAACAGGGCCGGAGTTAGAAGAAGCGCATACCGGGCCTTCTTTTAAAGTATTTATTTTGGCAATGAAGCTTATATCCCTATGCAAGAAAAATTAAAAACCCAAAACCTTATGCTTGAGATTCGAGGAAGTATACAGCATATGGAGAAAAAACGCCAACTTCATAATACAAAAAATATTTTTATTTTACTGCAAACTAAAAATTTTTAGTTTATTTTTGGGAAAAAACATAAATTATCATTTTAAAAAAAGCATTAAAAATCATTTATCTCCTGCTAACTAAACACCCCCATGCTGTTGCACACTACACGCGCTACTTGCAGTTAATTTTCATGTGGTCCATTAAAACAATAAACACAAAACTGAAATGTGTTTTAAATTTAAACTTTGCATGCATCACATCAACAATTTTAATTGCTGCTTAAAGTTGGAAAATTTATTTTCACACCCTCTTAAATATAAAACTGTGCAAAACCTTCGAACAAGTAGCACGCAACATAAATTGTAAACTCAACTAATAATTTTGCTCATTTTATACCAACACTTTATTTCTCAATGCGATCATTTTAATTGCATTTAAAAGTTCAAAATTGCAAGTGTTTATTTGCGCAATTGAATGTTAAGCTATTGAAAGTGTTATATATAATCTGGTCAAAACTCAAATACCCTACACTACAAGATTTGTTTAATTTTTTTCCAACTTCTGAGATTTACAGCCAAAATAAACAAAGCAGCTGTAGCTGCTTGTAAGAAATAATAAAGCATTTTATTTACAATACGACTTCTATTAATATTGTGCCGTATTACTGTGCTTAACTTGTGCAATTAAAGTACAGTCTATCTAAATATTTAGAAAATTTTTTAATTGAATTTCAATTGCTGGCAGTAAGTTTAAACCAAATTTCGGTCAATGGTTTATTTTTGTTTTTATTTTTAGTTTACACATCTGTTTCTGACGGTGGATTAAAAATGTCATACCGCTTGATATTTTTAAATTTTTAGTTTATATGACTCTTCTGCAAATAATAAACAAAAGATGCTATATTTTGCAATGTACAGCGTAAATTTGAATTATTCTTCCACCAAATGGAAATATCGGATATTTTTCATATCAACTTCAATGAAAAATGGCAACAATGTATGGATTATAACAGTTTGAAAATGCATACCTCTAGTTGCATAATGCACTCGTGCTCTTCCGAACGATATTAGACTTTTATCATCTCGAGTAATCTGCTTTTAGTGATTGCTTTAAGCCAATCAAAGCGAGTTGTACAACTGGTTACAATGCCATGCAGCTCAAATTCACCCATTGTGAAGTCTTTCATCAGTAGCGATGGTAAATAATTTTCATTAACAATGGAATGCAATCGCTCCAACGCTTCATCAAAACTTTCCCACGTCTGTACTTATTAATTGTAAGCAAACAACAAGCAAATTTGGCAGCATATGCTGCATGTTTACCTTTAACAAGGAAACAACTAAGTATTTGTGTAGTATGGCGATTTCTATGAATTTCGTAAATGTTTTTGAAAATGAAAATCTTTGGTTATAAAAAAGTTTTTCTGTATCTAAATTATATGCCGAATATAAGCCGTACTCAATGTTATTTGGTAAGATGGCAGCCATGCCGAAGATTTGGAAAAAAAACGCTTTAAACATAGTGCTTGTGGCGCCATTTTCAAACTCATTATGAATTAATCATTTTTTTATAACACCGAGCTATCAGGTTTTATAGTTCCTGCAATGGTTGAAGCGCAATGACTCCTTTCCTCAACCCGAATTATGCACCCACCGTTATGTAATCCTTCGAACACTTTTTTGGTGCTTGATAATGTACATACATCTATGTCTAAATTTCACACCTAAGGCTTCTACATAGCAAGATAAACCACTTAAAGTATTTTGTTGCATGGAAGGTACCACGTCCAGTCGTACGATCTTTCCCACATTTGTCATGGTGCTTAACCCAAACAATGAGCATTTATGTATTAAACTTCGCAATTGCAGCTGCCAAAGATGTGAGAAAGTGTTTAAAATGTTTTACTGTGATATGGGTGCCACGCCCTATTTTTGAAATTGAACCATATATTACGACTTGCTTGCATCAGATAGTAAATATCCATGTACTGAATTTTATAAGTGTCAATGTATAACGACTAGAGTTTTTTTTTTCTTTTGTATGGGTGTTGCGACGCCCTTTCTTTTTTTTACAATAAAAAATAGAGAATGCCGGCTCTCGGGCTTTAAGAAATATTTTTGTAAGCTCACATTGAAGTCGCTTCAGTGGTTAAGCCTTGAAAATATTATTAACTAGTACTCGTACTAGCGACAAGCCTACTAGCACATTTATAATATAAGTTAGGATTATATTTTGTAAGAGAATGTAAGCTATTACAGTTTTAATGAGAGTAAACGTATGCACAAAAACCGAATCCTAAGGAATCTATAGTGAAAAGGTTCGAGTACGAGGTTATGAAAATGCCCCTTTTAAGAAAAACGTAATAAATTAATAGATATAGTAGTTATAGACTATTTATACAAAATTGGTTGAATATGAAAATAGTTTGTAACGCTTTGGCGCAAAATATCCGAAACCGATTTTAATAATTTCTTTTTTAAAATATCGTATTTGTGCTAAAGAAAGTTGTTGCATACTTATTTTTTATTTTTTTAAATTATATATCTTCTTTTTATTATTATTTATTTTTTTCAAAAGATCACACAAAAATTCTCGTTTAATTTTTCGTTGCTGATACTGATTCTTGAGTTCTGTGGTATTATTGTTGTTTTTTTTTTTTTGTTCTTCTCATTTGCACCGTTCGTATCAGGCTTCGAATTTCAAAGGCCAAACTCTGATTCAATTGTTTATTTTTGGAACTTTTCAAAAGAGAATAAAGAAAAAGGGAGTATATACACTAAGAAAAAAAACATAGGAACGTGCTTGTGCGAGCCGCAAGTGGTTCTAGTAAAATTGATTGGTTTCAAATATTTTTACAATCTTTCTTAAACGGTTGGTACTAAAAATGTTTTGAAAAATTAGCTCGCAACAGTCCCCGAAGACACTCCGTGCATCTTTAATCGTCTCTTTTTGTTAATTCATTTCAGAAAACAGTTTCCAAAAATAGCTATGTTCAAAATAGACATGTTCAAATTTTATATAGATACGTATATTTCTAATGCTTTGCCATCGATTAGAGCAACAAAATGGTTTTTTGAAGTATGTTTCTAAAACGGGCTCTTAAGTATTTCATTTCATTAATTTATTTTTTTCGAACTTATGCATCAAAAGCGCTGATCTTCACAACATTATAAAAAAATTCTTCGTTTGTTAGTAGCTAAGGAGCTATGGTTAGTTCGAATATGGCAGAAAGTCATCCAGTACTTTTATCAGTACGGTGTGTATTTTTCATACTCGTTTTTAATCCGTAATAGACATATTCCTTTTTTTACTCATATTTTTTGTAAAAAGAATACAACAAAACACCAATACTCATGTACTTGTACGATTATTATTAATGCGTATTTTTATTTTTTTATTTTTTTTATTTTTTTTTTTTTTGCTCGCTTGAACGAGCATTAGTAAAGTAAGTATTTGAACATAGCGAGTGAGAAGATAGTTCCACTCGTGCAGGAGCTTAGTCAGTTTGATCTTTAATTTGATAGCTTTTGATCACTGATTTGCTGGAACCATTAACTTAATTTGTACAGAAGTTCACTTACGCTGTTTCTCTTTGTGGACATAAAACTAAATGTAAAAGAATTAAATTTGAAAATTAAATAATCATTTAGCTTTATTTAATAAGTGGTGTTTTTTTTATTTATTAGTAATGCCGTTACTTTATAGTTGCCATATTCGTAGTGATAAGTTTATGGCTTTCACATGTCTGTTTAAATTTTTACTACAGTGCCATTAATTTAGTGAAGCGATTGTTTTATTTTAATTTTGCAGTTTTATTTACTCATTCTGTTTTTATGCTTAAGTGAAGAAAAATTTTGCTCACTATAAATGATATTTTTGTACTATAAATTCTGACAATTTTCTACTTTGACTTAAGTTTACACTGGGTTTTCATATCACATTTTGTTTTTTTTTTTTATATTTGCGCACACACACAAATGGCATATTTTTAATTACATCAAACTGTGTGCCGCATACGTTAATGTTGAAGTTTGAAGAAAGCATTGCTGGACAGTGGAGTTAAATTCATTGTTATATGGAATTGTATTTGGAGACAAAAGATGTCCTTAGCGCCAGACCCTACCAGCCTGTTTTGACATTATTTAAATTACTGACAATCAATCCTTTATATACTGACACTTAACTCAACATAGCTAAAATTGCCAATAGAGAAAAATGCTGCCTATGTGGAAAGCTTGACAATATTATACAATTTTTATTAGAAATGCAACTATGATTTATGATTTTAAAATGAAACTATGATGATCAAATTTTGTCGAATGAAAATAATTTTTAGGGAAGAAATCAATTATTTTTGCCTCTTCTAACATAAAGGATTCAATATATTTTGCTGTCTAAAGCTTGTTTCACTAAATAATGATTTCGGCCTTCTTTAGAGGTTTTTTGTACTAAGCGTTTACTAAGTAGATCGCAAATATTTAAAACCATAAACATGATGAGTAACAATCCTATATAAATAAAGTGTCTTAGATGCTTGCGTCATTATTAATTATTTAAAGCTTTATTTTCAACATTGTGCATTCTGTCTACTGTTATGGTATTTCTTTTGTGCTGCTGTTTCAGTTGCGTTAATTGCAACAAAATCCTTGGTATTAAGCGCACACTTGTTTTTAGTCATTATCTCACTCCTTGAACCCACTCGACTTGTGCAACAAATACATTTCGCTTTTTTATGCCACACTTCAAAGCAGTGTACTTGAGTTTATCTGCTATGGATTATTTGTTGCATACTTAAAGGAGTAGCAGTAGAAGTAGAATTTGAAGTTCACATATCCCAGCCAATATTTGAAAACTTGTTGAATTTTCCATCTTTCAGACAATGGATTTTTAACTCTTCTAGAAGAGTTTTAATTGAGAACTATTAAGCAACTAACTGCTCTTAACATGAAAGGGAAAAACTTCATTTCAATTGATTTCCAACACAAGATGATAACAAATTCATCACCTGAAGATTCAACGTTCTTCCAAATGTTAGCTGGGAAATAAATTTTAATGAAGTACGTAATCGAAATCTCTTGTTATTTCATAAGAGCTGTATCAAATTGCTTGCACGCAATTAGTTGTTAGTTACGAATTTTAAAATATTCTTTTGAAATGAAATAAAGTGTAGAATCGTAAATTTTACTTTGAACACGCTTCAAGATTTCTTAAGCTACAAACACATCATCATCATCGTTAAAATTTTATCATAATGATCTTAACTGGAGCCTCATCATATATTTGTGATCAAAAGTAAATTGGAATAAAAATTATTTTATCTCTGTTGAAAAAGTGTCGGAACTGCAGAAAAACTGTAGTGCTTCTTCTAAGGAAAAAAGAGTAGTTTTTGAATATCGCAGAAAAATATGCGGTTGAAAATCTTAAGCTTTTCACAGTTTTTGACAGAAAATCTTTTAGGAATTTATGCAGCATTGTCTAAGGCATTAATTTATAGTGGAAAAGCTACTTAAATTTTGAAAAATTTTCTCATGTGTGTGTTTTGTAAAACTCACCTTTCTCGTGTTTTTAAATTGGCTTAAATGATTCTTACATATTTTCAATCAATATAAGGGATAGTTTTGAGCAATAAAGATTTACCTAAGAAACTAATGGTATACATCCTGTATGACGCGAGTTCCTACAGTTCAAGATATAATCATATTTTGTGCTATATTTGAGGTCACTTTCGACACAATTGTCCATGTTTTTTTTTTCGCAACAATCCATTTACTAAAATTATGCTGCAATTGATATGTGTTTTTAATTTATTTTCCTACACTGCAATAAAATTAAAAGTTCTAATTAGTTCCGTCCCTTTTCAGTAACATCAATGGCAAGTTAATTAATTCCATACGTGAGTGCCTCCAAGCTTTCTGCACTCATAAATCAAAGCTGTTTATTTCAACTGTTTGCTGGCGCAAACATTAATTCATGAAGTATAAATTTTATTTCTCATTCATTTCAAGTTACATGCAAAGAAACGTATGAATACATTCGAATATTTTTTTAATTAGTAAAATGTGTTAATCGTTGAATATAATTTTAGCCACCCCAATTTAAGTCAATCAAATTTTTCTTTTTGGTTATGAATTCTTTTGATTTTCATATTTTTGCACTCGTGCGCCAATGCAGAAAACGAAATATCAACACAATTTTTGCTTTTATTCGAAACTTAATTTTCTCATATGAGACAAATTTGTGTCGCACAATTTTTATTCATATTAATTTATTAAAAATAAACTGGGTTATTTTTGTGAAATGTTTTCTTTTATACATGTTTCGCTTTGGGCAAATAAGCAACAAAATAGCTTTCTGAATGGCTTTTTAATGCCGATGCTTTGTGTGTTATGCGTCATTACCATAAACCTAAGCCATTTTACTGGCAACATTTTGACTGAAATTACTTTAATGTCAAAGTGTCATAATTTTTGAAAATATAAACTAAAAAGGAGCATCCATTCAAATGTTGTGCTTAATTACAAAATTCTAAGTAGGTAAGGTCTTTTGCCTTGTGATAAAATTCATTTCTCGCGCTATTACCAATATGACAGAAAATGACTTTGATTTGTGTCAGCGATGATGCCAAAATTGTCAACTAAAATACAAATTAAAGCGTATTGATGTTTCGAGCTTATGGGATGTCATTAAATTTTTATGACATTCAATTTAAAGAATTGCAAATAAAAGGCAGCACATTTTTGAGATCTTAAAATACTTGAAAAAATTTTTAAAAATTGTTATAAAAATTTGTGTGTAAGCACAATTTCAATTTGAATTTTAAAATTTGTAAAAAATTCCATTATAAACTCTAACATTCTCATACCATGGGCCTATTATAATCGTTTGGAAATAATTAAAAAATCTGTGCTAAAGTTTTATTAATTCAAAAAGAAAATTTAGTTTTTAGCAGCAGTTACGATCGACCTTATTAGGTAAAGAATCAATATCTCTTTTAAAAGAGTTAAATTTACTAAATCTTATACTTTTTCTAGATTTTGTATTAATCAATGAGTTATGATTCGATTTCATTTTTTTTATTATACGCATTTTATAATTTGACGCCAAGTACAAAAATTTAAATGCAGCTTAAGCAACTTTATTCCCATATTTCTTACAGTAACATTGATGTGTTTTTCCTTTAAAAAATAGGACGGCACAAATAACATTTTAGTTACTAAAAATATGGCATCATAGAAACTCCCGAAATTTATATGCAGGGTAAATTAAGGAATTGAAAACTTTCAAGTTTTGTGCAACTTACTATTTGTTGTTCTAGGTATTACTTATCGCTTTTAATTTTTTTTTTTTAAATATCGTTTATTTTAAAATTTCAAAATTTTGCTTATCAAACGTTGCTTTATATATTAATTTCGCATTATTTTTGCAGTAGTCATAGCTATTTAAAAATTAACTGTCTTAGATTGTATGTAAGTATCACATGTCGTATACGTAACATTTAATTAATAATTTCAATAACTACGGAGTTGTAGCTTTAAATGAACTATTTTTTTTCTAAAATTTAAGTTATTTTAATTTACAATTAGGGAAAGTGCTCAAAAAGATATAGCAGCTAATAGCATCAAGCAATAATAATGATAGTGGTGCCATTACTCTACATATAAATAAATATTTCGCTGATATTATCACAAAAAAATAGTTAACATTTCTCAAAAACATCATTAAATTTCATCAAATGTTATTAATTAAATTGAAACTCAATAGATAATTGATGTCTTTTGTAAAGCTTATGATCCAAATTGCTTGCAAAAGAAAAGCGCAGCAGCAAGAATAAACGATTTTGATCAGAGTACATTTGAATTTAAACAAAGTATAGCTCAAATCGACAAAATAAATCTTCAAATTCTTTTGAATCTTTGAAAAATCTATTATATATGCCTTACAAACATTTCATTTAGTGAAAGTAGCTTTGATATGACACACATTTCATTACCGTATGGTCAGCTGCACCTATACGCCCATTCTGATTTGTATAAAATTGAATCAAACAAAAAATAATTATCTCGATATAATAACAACATGAAATTGATTAAACAGATCATTTAAGATTTCAACAAGAGCCAATTTAAATAGAGCATAACATGTTGCTGGCACAAAAGCAGCAACTCGTACAACAACAACAACAACAACAACAACATTTGCTATCATTAAAATTATTGATTCATAGGTAAAGTACATTTTCCACTCTTCAATGTTAAACATAAATTGAGTAATTCCTCACTGTTCGAAATGAAAATTTGTCTTTCAACAGTTTTGTGTGATTTATGTCTATTTTTGTTTATTCAGTATAAAAATAATTAATATATTGTTCGACAAAGACAGCACAAGCCGTGTGAGAGTGAAAGAGTCATAGCATGTGCGTGTCATATAGAAGAAATATATTGAAAAATGTCAATTTTTATAGAACAAATAAATACGAGTGTTTCAATGAACACGATTTTATTTCATAGAATTTGAAAATCCATTCAAATGAATTTATTAAAATTGAAAATGTTAAAATTACCAATTTTGCTTCAGTGACAACAGCACTTACATTGCATTTTGTATTTGTAGAATGTTGTTTACATTTGTGTTGTTTCCAAGGATTACTCTTGATATGTAGCTACATATGGGGTATTTTCAAATGAAATTTTCCTTTTGAAATTCTGACACTTTAATAATTAATAATAATGATATTTTTGAGCTCTACTCATTTAAAAATTGGATGAATTGAAGAAAAAGAAGACTTTGTTACTATATCTGCAAATACATATATTGGATGAATTACCGGTCAAACTAGTTTTAGACCAAACTAGTTACCGTTAAGCTTAAAAATATGCAATATGGTTTTAATGCAAAAGCACTGTATGCTTGGCAAGTGCTAGTATGTTCATTACTGGCTTCGCGGTGGCCTTCGCCCGCGGTTCAGTGTATAGCACCGGCCTTTTCATTAAAATTAACAGTGCTTTGCATTAAAATTAAATTGCATATTCTTAGGCACATAAATCAACTAGTTTGTCCTATAAAAACTAGTTTATCCTAGAAACTAGTTTGGCCGGTAACATATAAGTACATGTTAAGATGTATATTCTTAAGCCGATCAATAATTTTTATTTAGAGCAGTATAGCACATATAAGAATTTCTAATTTCATTTCTATTCTTTAGAAATGAAAATTTCACATGAAACACCCCATATACATTTCATTTTAATTGAAGAGTGTGCTTGACACTTACAACAGCATACATTTACTGGATTGTTTACAGTAAAAGTTTATATATTAAAATGTTTGCAAGTGGATTATAAAAATATAAATTCCGAACTGTGAGTATCGATACATTAAACAGCGTTCAAGAAATATATTGATGTGGTAGCAGTTAGTAAGAATCGACGCCTGTTCGACTCATCATTATATTGTCCAGCGATTTTGGGTAATTTTTGAAATACACACATCTAATGATAGGATCAGCAATAAAAACATCGCTATAAGAAAGAATCTCCTCACTGTTTTTTCACAATATGTATGTGTTTCATTTCATAGATCATTGATAATTGGAATTTTAGATATCGGGTTGTAATATTTTCAATATTTAAACCAATTTATTAAACAAAAATTACTATAAAAAAAGCTAACAAAGTACATTAATTTTTATAACATACTGATGATAAAATGTTGACACTTTCGTACCTATTATAAAGATTTTTTGAATTATTTACTTTCTTAAAAATTTTTTAATTGGTTTAAGCATAAACAATTTTCCAATAGAATTTGAAATTTTTAAATTTCAAAGTTCATGCATTATATGAGAACAAAATGTGGGTTACAAAGTAAAGGTTTGTCAATATTTAACAGCATTTTTACAGTATTACAGTTATTTAATTTTTCACAAAGCTTAAGCTAGAGTATAAAATTACAATTTGACTGAAAAATAAGCTTCTGTCTTGTTTTCTTGTTTAAATAAGCCTACATTAAGCATAAGAGAATAGTTATTAAATTTAAGCAAATTCACATAAATTAAAGCTGTCCCCCACTCCATCTGCTTCCCTTCTATTGTTATGCTTGAAAGTTTTCGTAAAGTCGCAATTAACAGGTCGTATGCGCAATAATTAATTCACCACAAATAAATGAAGCATCAAAACCGTTATGTGGCCAAAGCAAAAAGGTCAAAGGAAATACTACGAAAAAGTTAAAAAAAAAAAAAAGAAGAGAATCATTGGAAAGCCATAGCAAAAACGAAGAGTCATGCTGCATTTATTTGCTAATGGATTCCACTTCCGTTGCGCTGCTTTAATTTCATCATCGGCACTTTTTCTTTTTTAATTTTTCCCTTAGCACATTTTGTCTCGACGCGACTCGACTCAACTCGAGTTGAATTTGTTTTTGCAATTTCATTTTAATCAAATTTTTTGCAATTAAAGCATCAGTGAAAAAATGTTATTAGACACGTATTCGCGTTAAAAAAAAAGGGAAAAACAATTTATACAAATGAAACAAAAATGTAAAAAAAACCCATGGATTGGCAGGAAGTAAATGAGTAAAATAAAATCAATGAAAAGTGTATACACCAAAAGCAAATAACAAAAGACAAACATAGGAGCGGGATAAGGAAGAAAATTTTAATTTAAATTTTCACCTAAAGTGAAATTTATCACTTTTTCAATTGTCTTTGTTGTTGTTCAATTTGCTTTAAAATGTGCGCTTCGAAACAGAGAGAATGAATATAAAAACAATTTGGTCGTAAATCTTAAATGTATGCTATGGAAAAGTAAAAATAAAAAATACGAAAAGAACAAAAGAGGTAAACCAAAAAAGAAATAAAACAAAAAAATTGAATATAATGAAAAAGGATGTATTGACCTAGGAAAATAAAATAAAAATCAGCTGTATGGAAAAAAAATTAAACTACAATAGATAAGGTGAGCCACAAAAAAAGCAGTCCACAATGTACATTGTGGTTATGGATATGAAAAATGTTTGGGTTTTAGCTTTCCCATATTAAAAAAAAAGAACAATTAACGCTAATATGGGTTTAAATGAACAATAGTGGCAGTAATAAAGCTAAAATAAAAACTATTTGCATTATTGCTTAGTATTTGTTGATATTAATTATGTATGTCGCCAATAACTTTAAAGGTTTGAGTTAAGGATTGCAATCACAAAAAACTAAAATCTGCGATCTCAGACCCTTTTTAGCACTAAAAATACTGAAACTAATCAACGTAAGATTCAAGAATTTTTAAAAATAGTTTTTGTCTAATCTCAAGCTTTCGAAATGGTAAAAAATTATTAAAACTATGCTTTACATTATTTATGTCCCTTAAAATGCATTTATGTATTTAGAAAGTCTGAAATCGGTAGAAATTAAGTTTTATTCAAAATCTTATCAAATCTTATAACTTTTTCCATATGTTCAATAATGGATGAAAATCATAGGCGAGACAATTTTGTTTTGGATGCGATTAAAAATTCAGAATAACGATTATTTTTAATCGAAAAAATAATATTTAAGATTACGAATAATCTCGATTTTAAAAAATAAAAATCACAAAATTTTAAATCATGTCATATATCTACGTTTCTCGTGAAAAGAAACTCCTTCATTATGATTATTTTGACTTCAATTATTGACTGTACGGTCCCTGATGTAAACCGAGCATGCTAGAATATTTCATCAAAACCAAATTTAATCAACCGCTAGCGTTCCTAGTCATCCTTATGGCTATTTTGCATTCAACATCTTAAATTGTTTACTGCTGCTGGTAGGCACTTAACCAACCAGATAAGGTCAGTCATAAGCACAATTTCGTAACTTATTATTTTATACTTCATACTTGTATTTAACATGAAATTTATGAGAGCCTTCAAGCACAGGTTTCGTAATAAATGAACAGTATCAACCATTAAACAAAATATCACTGACTTTTTTGTACGATTTGCTTAAAACTTTTTACGAGTATTATAATTTTAATTTAAAAAGTTCATTCATATTTATTTTAATTATAAAACACTAAGTTCCATTTATGTTTTTTTTCTGATAATGCGAGCAGCACGAGAGAAAAACCAACATTATGGCATTTATGCGCAATGCTTGTTAAGTACCAAACTTTATAAGCGAAAGCAGCAGCAGCAGCAAGAACTTGCACAAGCCACATTCAAGAGCTCATCAAATTTTGGCTTTCCACACACGATTTGACTTTATTATGATAAAAGAAAAAAAAAAGAAAATTCCATTTACATACATAAAAATGTCATTACATATTTTAAAGTCTCATCTTGCCCCGATCTTTACTGTCGCTGTCGTTTTTCTCAGGGTTAAGTATGCAAGCCACAGAAGTTTCTTTTCCCTTTTTTATTCTTCTGTGCAACAGAGAAAACACTTTTCATGCCAAAAAAAAGACATTTAAGAAGTGGGAAAAAGAAAATCCGAAAATTCATTTGTTGAAATGTGCATGGTGATTTTGTGTGTCTGTTGTATGCACTGTGCATTTGGCACAGATGGCAAGACTCAACACTCAAAGCCTTAACGATGCAATTTGCATTGGCAAAACTTGTTTAGCTGCTATGTATATGGAATGTATTTAAGCGTGTGTATGCAACATCAAAGTCACTTGTTTGCATACAATATTTGGATGTGTGCGCGAGTGATTTTCTCTCGTCTCGCGTCAATTTATTTACTTTTTTATCTCATGCAATTTATTTGTCGTTAAAACTGTTTGCAACAAATTTGGCTTGTAAACAGCAACTTATATTGCCTTTTTTACATTGATATAGTCTATGTGCCAACAAATCCAAAATTGTTGCAATAATCAACAGTGTAACTAAAACAGCGGAAAATTCAGGAAAACATTAAGGATAATAAATTGCGTGAGCTGTGCTCATTCTCCTAACCTACTCACAAATGTTTTAAATAAAAAAGTTGCACAAAAATTTTATTCATAAGGCTGATTCTTTAAGCTTTTCTGTGTTCTTTAGATTTTTGGGCAATTTGTAGTATATATTTACTTAAATCAATCACGTGATATTAGGTATAGATATTTTATGCGTTAACTTAGTTAAAAAATCACTCAAGATTTTGATAGTTTATTCAAATCTTTACATAGATATTTAGCAATAAGCAACATTGAAGTTTCAATAACATAAAATAAGTGAGGTGGCAAACCGCATCAGAACACTCCTTGATTTGTTTTTCCAGCAACCATCCCTAATATGAGTAATGCAAATTCGGTAGCATCTGGTTTTTTTTTCGAAAGTTTTTAATTTGAATTTTTTCTTTCTTATCCTATGAAAATCTGTTACACTGTGCATCAGCGTAAAGTATTGTGTTACTGCTGCTGCCAGCACACTTTTTTACTATCACATTGTTGTTACTTTTTATCATGTTGCTACTACATATTTGCATTCTGTTGAGCAAGTAATCAAAACAAATAAAAAATATTGCATACTTTGTGGCGCATCGCATTAATAATGAGCTAAATTGATGCGTTGCACAGAAAATTTTCAAATTTACATAAATTTGATGAAATTTGAAGGCACACGTTAAGCGTTCACTTTGTTTCACAGTATTTTTTGTTGTGTTGCTGCCATTATTGCTTTTGTTGCACAGGGCCAGCTATTAATTAGAAAACCTTCACATGACGAAATGTTGCAAACATTGGATATTTTGTTTCAGCTGATAAATAATTATGCAAATTTTTAATCTGGATTTTATTTACGTTGATTTTGATTATCTCACGTATATTGACTTAATTGTTGGTTTTAAAATGCGTAAAGCAACAACGATGTGATGCCCATTAAAATTTTGATAGTGTGTAAGATGCCTAGTATGTAGTTTTCATAAGAATCGACAACTGACTGGTCCACACAGTTCTTAAGCTTTCTGAATTCCAGCATATAGAAATTTACGGTCGTAGTATTTTGGTTGCAGACGTCATCATATCGGGTGAGAGCAGAATCACTGATGCTCAGACTGTGCCCGCATTGATTAAATTTGAAAAATCAACAAAATATATCTTCATTAATTTCCGAAAACTTAGAAACAAACGACCGAAGTCTTCTGCAATGTTGTTCGTCTTGGCGAGGTCCATGATCGCTGAATAGTGACAAGAATATTCAAAGTAATTTTTGACCTTTAAATTCAACAAAAATGAATTCCCGAAGTCTTTTCGAAGGTCTTTGACTTCTCTTTACTGATTATGGATCTTATCAAGACCAACAACATTTTTGAAAACAGTAAGCACTTAGGTCTAACCATTTTGGAATTTAATGCAATTTTTGTTCCTTTGTATTGGTTCACATAGCTCACGAATGGCTGACGTGCGAAAGGAATATTATGTATCGTCAGAAAGGTATTAAAGTGAGCTATTCAATACAAAATTTATATGTGAAAACATAGTAGTTCATATAATACTTTTATGATAACCCATCGAAAACTAAAGTTCAGAGTTTTATCTTTCTAAAAACGCGTAAAATTACTATTCCAAAGTTATGAAATTTTTAAGTTTCAAAACATAGTAAATCAAAGGATTAAAAACAAAATTCATTTATTTCAATTTTTCTCCAACGCAATTTTATGGACAATATATACAGAAAATAATAGTCTGGCCGACTTTCATTTTGAAATGAAAAGGGCTTATAAGATTATCTATCTAACTATCGCCTCTTTCCTATCTACCGTTCCCATTCCCTTTTAATATTTTCCTAAGTCAAATACCTGAAAAGCCATAAAATTGAAATATTTTATTCATTACAGCGAAATTAATTTCTAACTGATAATTCCTAACTGATTGTATGCAATTAAAAATGGAAAAGCTGTTCTGCGCAACTTCAGCAACTTAGAAAATCAACGAACCTGAAAATGTTTTAAGTTAAACATAATTTTGATTGCTGATTACAAAATTTAATGCAGTGACTCCTACAAGTCATTCAATAAATTTTCAAAGTACTTAATTAAAATTAATTGTAAGAAAGAATTTCAACTTCGCCATGTTTGCTTGAGTGTCATCGGCACGCAAATGATATTGAAAACAATACTGACTGACAGCATGATTGAAGGCAGTAACCAGAATGCCAACAATACCAAAACAATTTAGCAAGAACACTTTAAGGCGCCTCAAGAAATTAGCCTACAATCTTGCTTAAATGATACTTGAAGCGCACGCTTCATTATTTAACAAAATATGTTCAATTAAAATTAATTTGGCATAAAATGAAGAAACTCCCATCGCTATTTAAAATTCTGTATGTAATTGAGCTGATTTACCTGTCACATGCACACTTTCTTTATTTTCCTAAAACTTTGGTTTCATCTCCTTTATAGAAGATAATGGGTATGGCAACGGATACGAATAGCAGTAACCTTAATATACTTGACTTTATTTACCTTCTCGCTAGCTTGATTATTTCAAGCGCTATGTTAAAAACAACAACAGCAACAATGACTTCAAGCAAATAGGGATCTTAAAAGTCAAAACCTTGTGTTAGCGTGTTTATATAACCTTTCACCTGAGTTTCAACGTAAACACTCAGTAGCAAGGAAACAGGTAATAGATAAAATGCTTTTGGAACAAATTAAGTTGAAAGTATGAAATAGTTGTTATTGTTGCTGCTGCTGTATATTGTTGATGTTTTGTTGTTGTTGTAGTCTTTCAGAAGCATTTCACTCTTCAGTTTTAAAAGAGCGCCTCCTGAATGTAAATCAATGGCTGTAGTAGTGCTTGTACAGAAAAATAAAAAGAAATTGAAGTATAAAAAGAAATATTAATGCCGTTGCATGTGCGATTTTATGCATAAGTGTAGCACCCAGTAGAAAAGCCTACAATCAGACATAACTTTAATTTGGCAATTATAGTTTTTTTAAACTATTTCGCTGTGCGAAAAATCGCCAATAATAAAAATATGAATATGAAAAAAAAAAAAATTTTCACGAAAGTCTTAGTTGATTATACACAGCAACAGAAATCCAAAAAAAAAAACCAATATTCCAGACTCGCATATAAAACTGCCTCCAATTATGAACAACATTTCTAACGTCTCAGTTACTTTTCAAACATTAATATTTCACGAGGACGAAGAACGTTAACTGAAAACGAGCTAATAGCTAGAGGGCCGATGAAAATTTAAATTTATGATTTTATTTTCGTTGGTATTGATATGCAATGTAGTTCATATCTATGCAAGTTAAGAGTTATTTTAATTTTGAAGTTGCAAAAAAAAAACATATTATATTAATTTTTTTTTCGCGTCTGCCTCTGATATACTGTGTTAAGCACATAGTATAGATAACGAAAATATAATAGGCAGACGTCTACACTGCCGCATTTTTAATAACAACAATTGTTAATATGTAAAAAAAACAAATTCTAATAAACAGTTTTATTGTTTTCTTCAAGAATTTCGTTGTCTTTAATACTGCTCCTATAAACTGCAAATATAAGAGGCAGACGTGTTTTTTCAAAAAATATGGGTTGTTATTAGTAGTTAGTACTGAACTTTTCTTACATGTTTATTGTATTGCAATTTTAAATGCGGCAATAACTAAGTGGCAGATGTTGTTTTTCTCATTTCTTATGACATAATCTTTATACGAATCTTAATCTGCCTGACGAGAAAATCACTTAAATTTGTATATATCATAAGATTTTGAAAAAACTTTAATTTCTTTAAGCTCGGCAACAAAAACATCTGCATTTGCATCTTTTGTGTACAAATACATTTTTAATATAAAAGGCAGACGTTTGCTTATGGTACCTTTTTTACAGATTCGACGGGTTCTCAATTAAAAACACAAGAGACATTATGATTTTCAAAGTAAGCTGCACGGTAAAATTGTTTAGAAATTTAGGACACCAGCTCCCTAGCTATAAGAGTATGTTCCTTGAGGGTTCGAACTACTCAGAACTCTGAAAATATTGTCAATAACATGCCTTTCTCAACGTAATCCAAACCGCAGCAATTTAAAAACTTGATGGTGTCTTCAAAAAATATAATGAATCCATGAACTATGCTCAACAATAACTATTCTGATGAAAAATTTGGACAAAATCAAAAATGAAAAAAAAAACAAGAGCGTTATTTTGGCCTCACCAAAAATGCAATACCTTACCCTAAGAAAATAAAAAAACTTAACTAATGAGCATAAGAAAAAGTTATTCCAATTTTTTAATTCGTTTAAAAGCGCCACTTTTTGGATTCTCTTTAAGATTATTCATGCAAACTAAAAAGAAAACATTCTCCATGGGAAAATTAATTCACACAGATATGTGAAAATCGTGGTGATTCTGCTCTCTACTGTGTATCCACAAGACTGCGTATTTTAACTTCACTGCATGAGGCAAGAAGATACTTTATTTACTTTCCGAGCGTTAATAAAACGAGCTCATATTTTCCAAGCTAACGCAAACACGCTCTTACATCTACACATACTCACTAGGGCAAGTACCCAGTAGGCAACTTTGTATGGATTCTCATATGTGCTAACATTGCAGCACGTCTGTACTCTTACACAAAGCATCCTCAAAGAATGCCAGCAGGCCTGCTCGCAAAGTGAAAACAATTGCTTCATTTGAGAACTTTTACATTTGCTGCTGTACCTTTCAAAGACAGACCTTCTGGGGGGCCTAAATTAAAAGCTGCAAAGTCTGCACTCAATTTTTATTTGTATAACTCATTTCTTTTTAAAGTTCAGAATTAAATTATGGAAATTCTTAAACTTGGCCCACAAAATTGATTGCGTACTTTGTAACAATAATAAAACTTTGTGTGTTTTCTTTTGAAAAATCATCATAATTCGACTCTCTTCTACATCAAGTCTATTTTGATGGCTTTCACAGAAATTCAAATTTTCGCACTTTCACGGTTTGCCTACTTTTTTGCTTTCACGCCAGCTGAATAATCATCTACTTAATATATCCAGAAAGTACATTTTTACAAATGAGTTCTAATGACCTACTCCTATCTAAGTAAAAATAGCAATTGTTACTACTGCTTTTTCCTACTGAGTACCCATGCAAAAAAGCGAAAAAATACGGACTGTAAGTGGAAAAAAAGATGTGGAAACTCTGAAAATGTGTGTCAAAGCCATAAGTGACGTTTATAGTGATGCAGGTGGTTTTGTATATGGCGGTGTTTGTCTAATGAGGCATATCCACAGAACAACACATACCCACACAAACATCACTTTACATTTGTATACGTGAATAGATTGAAGCACGGAAATAATAACTGGGGCTTCAAACATGCTACAACACACTCATATGCACACATACAAGTATACATATGTAGAATCAATAAACAACACACGCATTTATAATATGAAAAAAAAGGACGACGCCATTCCAGCCAAGAATTGTAAATTCTGCTGACGTCTTTGGCTTTTGTGGACGCGTCGCGCCACTCTACGCGTTGTTGTCATGTGACATTCTCTGTCATGTAGTTTGGCAGTGTTTGTTTCGTCGTTGCATTAGTTGGTGTAGTTACCATTGTCGTTACGGTTGTCTTTTAGAAGGTGACAACAGACAATTGTTGTCTACACTTGAGGAAAAATGTTTTTTTAAACTAAGCCATCTATTCTTCAGCAGTACATTTTTGATTAATATCAATGCAAATTACTAGAAGAGTAACTTACATTACTTATGCCAGTAATGGATACATTAAGTCATTACTGTTGACATCTTATATCAGAAGACAGATTAATGGGCTTGGCTGAAGCATTCAACTCGTACTTATAAATAAATATTTGCTACAGATTAACATGCCACTTATTTCACCGCCTCATATGATTTTATTAATCTATCGTATATTTGGTAATAGTTATCTAATAATATCGAGATAACTATACCAAAAACATATGAATTCACATAATATTAACCATCAAATCACACATTCAGCAGAAAAAATATTGTTTTGTCGCTAACGTGTAAATTTAGTAATATCGACTTAGGCAAAAACTTTAACAATTTTTTCTCGGTGTATTTCAATGGTTGGTGTTAGTAAGTATGCACGTACTATGTACATTTTGCAATTTTAAATTGAATTCTTTAGCGACCAACAGGGAACCAACCAAACAACGAACGACCGAGAAAGCGAACAAACAAAATCAACATCGTATTGGCGACAGCAAATCCATTTTCTTCTATATACCCTTTCTATGCAAAAGGATATTTGTAATACAAGAGTACATGTACGAGTGTAATAAGTAGCAACAGGAAAGTTGAACTCAATTTGTGTGTTTTATTGAATACTCCAAATGAATTGCTGAGTATGCTTGGAGTCCGCTTACAGCGTAGAATATAATACTTTTCAGTTTCAATTTGACGGGGAGAATGCAGGATTGAATTTAATAAGGCGTGCGTTTCAACACTGAAGAGGAGAATTGAACATTTTTTCGCAGCAACACAATGTGTTTTTTATTTGCACTCAATGCAATCTATTTTTACTTAGAAAATCTAAGTACGAGTGCAGCTCCAATGCGTTTTGAGACTCGTTAAAAATGTCGAGCATATGTATAGTCTGAGAAAGTCAACATTTTTATAAATGTTGTCAGTTAAGGTTTTTACTGCTTAAAGTTTAAAGGAATATTTAAGTAAATGGAGCAAAATAAGCTTGAAAATTATTCATTCTAAAAACTATTAAGCTTATTCGCTGAGTGCTTAGCGTTTACAAAACAAGTACCAAAAACAAAAAAAGCCATTTAAATTTACAATGCCAGCTTTAAATTCGTGTTACCATTAAATTACATGAGTGAACACAAGTAATGACTGACCTGTTTGAGTGAGTTGAAAAAGACGATTTCGAAGCTTGCGCTGCTTCCACTTACTTGGTTAGCAAAAAGAAAGCGGAAGCCTGAGGTGCATTCGTTTAATGTGAATGCATTTCAATATTCGCATTCATTTTGCCAAGTTCTGGCTTGAATTCTCAAGTCAGCTTGAATTGAGCGTTGAGTTGATTTTGCAAGTGAGTTGTTGTTAGTAACGGCTTGTAGCTTATACCTTAAGACGAAACAAGAGTTTCAAAATACAAATAAACATCTGGGAAAAGGTTAAAAATGGCATACGGATGTCAGATGTCTCCGGACCATGGAAAGGACCGCTTTTGATCGATTTTGGAAAAAATCTTGTTTTTCAAATTGATAGATAAAGGTCCAAAAGAAGGATTCTGAAAATCATTTGGCGTAGTCCCGAATCATGCAATAGACCGTTTTTGACTCATTTTCGGAAACATTTTTTTTTTTTCCTCCAAAATATGGGGAATGATCGAAAATGTATTTTTTGCATCACTTGGAGTGGTCTTGGACTTTGCAATGAACCTCATTTGACCCATTTTCGGAAAAAAATTGTTGACTCCAATTGATAAAGAAATGTTGAAAACTAATACTTTTACCCATGGAAATGGGTCGTAAACGGATATTTTAATAGCCTAAGGACATATCAATTGATATCCAAAATCCTTTTTCAATCTTTCCACATCGAATGGAGCAAAAAAAACTATATCTGGTAATGAGATAAAAATTGTCCTTTCCATGGTACGGGAACACTCCAAATTGAAATTATTGGATTGATGCACATCACTAATGTTGATGTGAGTATGAATTCGCTCTCATGTGTGATTATGTGTGAAGGAATATATGTAAAGGGTCTTCGATTTTGTTTAAGTAATGATATCAAGTAAGGGAATTCATAAATAAATTGAAATATTTAATGTTACGATAGTGATATGTCAAAAGTCTTAGCAATACCATAATGCAATTTGCTTGAATATTAAAGTTCACTTCTTATCCTTTAAAGGCTGACACTTATAATTTAGTTCAGCAATAATCAATAAATTGTATGAAACTCTTAAAAAATTGCAGATAAGAATAAGAAAACTCTAAAGTTCATACAAATTCATCAACCACAAGAATATCTCAAGGGAAAGAAAAAAATTTAAATAAATATCACATTTAATTCATTGGAAGCTCAAAGGTGAAATCCACTTTGAAACTCTAATAGCATTTACTTATTCCCAAAGGAAAAACGATGATGGAACTTTTTTTTTTTGCTTTACCTTTACAGCGTAAAAGCACTGTGCTTGAATCATAAGAAGATTTCAAAAACAAAATAAAAAGGATCTAAATAAATACAAAACCAATGCAGAAGATTAAACAAATAGAAACAAAAACAAATAGAATTATTGGCATTCCATGCGTAGGCAACAATCACAAGCTGCTTGTAATACGATACGATACTCAAAAATTGCGCAAAAAGGATGTCGAAGAATTTTAAATGTAAAACAAAATATAGAATATGTAGAATAAAAAGTTTAAGCTAATAAAGGACGGAAAAGAACATAGCAGTAAAAAGTCACTTGGGAATTGAAGTTTATTTGAGCTTTGCAAGACTTTTCAACGTGTCTTAACAAAAGTGTAAATAAAACATTTCTTCACAAAATCAATAGCCAGTACTTCATTCAAAGTTTTTTTTGTTACTTCACTTACACAGCGACAACGGATGGTGGCAAGCACAGTTAATCGAAAGCCAAACACCATCGTTGTATTGCTGCATTGCGATGCTGTCATCGTTGCGCTCAATACGATTTCCGTTTCCGTTTCCGTTTCCTCTTCACTTTCTTAAGTTTCCATTAATTCTTGAATAATAAACGGTTTTCATTTATTGTACTCCCTACCTTCTTTGGGTGCACCAACAAAGTGAATAAATGTTTTGTAGAAATTATGAGAATATTCAAAAAAGAAACAGAACAAAAATGTATTTGAAAAGATTTATTTTCTACTAAAGCCCAATAAATAAATAACGATTATTAAAAAGCTGAAACTTGGTACCAGATTGTTAAGCTCCATGGTAACCTCTGTATGTGCACAGAAAAACATTAAAGAAATATTTAAATAAAACTTAATGTACATACGTACGTACATATGTAGGTCATTACTTAGTCGAACAAAACATCAAATGCTCCAAGTACTAATTTTGCAAACACTCACAAGTTTTCTATTTAAATTTCCCTTCCTTACCGTTGATTTTAATTGCAGTTTGCATTTTACTTTCAATTTTAGTTTTTTTTTTATTGATTTTTTTTTCATTCCCATTTGTGTTTGAATAATAAAACAAACAGAGAACGAGTCACATACCACAGCGACATAGTCCCACAGCGACCCATTAAGCTGCTCAATTTTGCTTGTCTGTCTGTGTCATTTTTCTTACTTTGTCTGAGTATTGTGCCGGTGATAATGAATTGAGTCAAAAGTATCGATACTTAGCTCTACTGCATGATATAATTTATTGTTTGAGTTTAAAAAATATTTCTAAATATTTAAATATTTTCTATTATATGTTACCCGTCACTTTGTCCGCGTGGATTTTGTGTTTATTATAGCAAGAGAAGTGACTAAAGCTCGCGCATTTTTATAGATTATTAGGATAGAAGTCCATTTTTTTGCTTAAGTTACAAAAACTGATATCAACAGTTCTATTTTTGAGTGCTATAATTTTGACGTGAAATCTTCATAAACAGTTTTTAGTGTATTTCTACCGCTTATTTTAAATAGTTGTTATATCATGGCAATATACATACAAAAGTTCAGAATAATGAATGCCATACATATGTAAGTACTTATATACTAAAATATAGCGTTTTAAGTATTTCTTTTACATGAGAGATGCCACATTCCATTGTTTGAAACTGCCCATATATTTCAAAACTCTTAGCAAGATTTATCCATGTATCGCCCCGTTGTTTATTCTTTCCCATGTTTCGCAAAGTGCTTGCTACAATAAATACATTTATTTATGCAACAAATTTTAACGACAAAACCCAAGGTATAGAGCTATCAATTTTATGGGAGTGCCATGTCTCTATTTAAAATTTTTTTTTTATATATATGAAGTAGTTTATGTTTTGGGGTCGTCTAAAAAATGCGTCTGCAAAAATTCTCGTATTTTAGTCCTGGAACAGTCCAATTTTGCTACTTCTTTGTAAAAGACGTCCCATTTCATTTTTTAGCTTTGATTTGTTCTTGAGATCAAAATTCAAGTGATATATACAAAAAATTGTCAAAACGCATCGACCCCCCCAAAGCGACTCGAACTGAATTCCTCAAATTTTTGATTATTCTTTAAATGGTTGTCTGTCTAACTTGAAATATTATTTGGACTGAAAGCACCACGAAGTTGGCACACAGTATGATTACGCGTTGCTCTCCATATGTTCCATATTTACACACATCATACTTAAGTTGCCAATCTTATAGAACAAAAAGTGGTGCAAAATCCAAGTGCGCGCTTTTAGTGGGACACTCTTTATAAGAAATAATTCAAGTTGAAACATTTTTGTCTGAGTGTACTAAGTAGGAGCAAAAAAATCAACAAATCGATAGAGAAGTATCAGAAACCGTTAAAATATCCATACGACTCCTCGAATTTGTTATTCAAGTAAGGCACTCGCTTCAAAAGTATTGCATGAGCAAAAGCCATTAAAATGGACCAAGGTAATATGAAAGAAGAAAAATGCCAGAAAAAAAAAATAAATAAAATTCGATTAAAAGCAAAGCGAATGCAAAATAAAGTAAGTAGTTTCATTTGTATGTCGCCATAAAATTTACATTCATCTACATACATACAAGCATGATTGCAGCGTACACACACATCCTTGCATTAATATACAATTACTTGCTGCTGCTACTTTTCCATCGACATCGTCATCATTATCATCATCAGCGGCAGAGTCAGCGTCACAAACTCAACAATGCTGAAACGTCGATGTCTGCAATGAAGCCTGCAATTTCAATTTGTATCAAATTGTTTGCTTGCATGCAAGGCATACAAAAAGATGACTTAGTGGGCCACTACCCATTGTTTACAACAACAACAACAACAGCAAAAAGCTATTACAATCTCATGTTGATGTTGTTGTTGCTGTATTCTTTTTTTTTTTTTTGTTGGCACTGCTGCTCCTACCGTCAGTCTGTTGCTTTTTGTCTTGTATTACATTTACATATGAAAAATTCTGCTACTGCTACGCTATGGTTAATTTGATTGAAAATACAACAAAAACCGGCAACAATACACTTAAAAAAATATTAAAAGCGGGAAAAAGTTCCGCTGCCACATATTACCAATATCCGTGGAGCTATTCCTGCCCTTCTTCAATAAAATTTGTTCACAGGAAACTTACCCGACTTGACTTGTGGACCAAAAAAATGATCATACCAGTTGAATTATTTCATATATCCTTGACGGGATTAAAGAAAAACTGGCAGTTGATATTAGTGTGAAAGCCGTTTATGTTTAATTTTCTCTTAATCCTTAACGGCGCGTGTCCAGCTGCTAAAAATTTTCAGAAATCGCAAAAAACTTTTTATGCCTTTGAACTGACCAAAGGAAAACCTAAACGTTGCTATCAATAAAGTATGACATCTAGTGTCCACTTTCTGTTTAGTATTTTTAAAAATTTTCATATCGAATGCCATTTACATAAATGATAGGGCGTTTCTGTAGTACATAGTTTTAGAGTTATTATGCGCTCAAAACATGAGCAAAAATTACTTCATCCACATTTTTTAATAAAAGTCACCTGCAAACACAGATGGCACTTTTAATTTTTGCAGCCATTTGACATTTTTTTTTATTCTCTCAGTGTAATCAATGTATTCATTGCGTTCGCTTCAAGTGCTTTCAATGCCTTTATATTTCCTTTGCTCTTATTGTAATGGTATACAATGTTCTTATTGTTGTTGCAACGTCTATTAATTTTATTGTTGTTTTTGTATGTGCCTTTGTTATTGTTGGTTTTTGTATTTTTCTTGTGATTGTTGTTATTTACCATGCAAAATCAACAAGTAAGTCTTGTTATTTAAATATCTATTGCAGGAGGATTATTAATCCACAACAAACAAAAGAATACGCAAACGTGACAACATTTTTTATATCACTAGGTATTTCTACGAAAATTTTTTAGTTGATTTCTTTTTGCTGATATTTCGCAACACAATTAATTTGTTTTCCAATAGATGAATGAAAATATGATGTGTGTTTCAAAAATTAACACCTTTCCAGCAGAGATTTGACATCTATTTACTTAACATCAAATCGGAAATTTTATGGTTATTTCTGTATTTGTGATAAGAATGGTGAAGTCAAAATCACCTTAATTTAAATCAAGGGTAAATAGTTGAAAAATATTGCGTATTCCGCAAAACTTTAAATAAAATTTTTTACAAATTTTATTTTAAGTAAGTCAAAAAGGTATTTCTTATTAAGAAATGTTTTATTCTATTTATTATACTCCTAAATTGTGAGTTTCTTTTCTACACTTCTTCACAAGTATTTTTCTTTTGCATGTAGCTCTTTATTTTAACAGAAGCTTTTAAGACTCCGTGCTAGAATATTCATTTATATGTCACATTAATGATTCCTCTGAGGAGAATTACTGAAACAACACTAAATATTCAATTAAATTATATTAAAAAAAATTATATTTGCTTTTATCGACTGATTGCACATTGCAAACAAGTGAGAATATTTCCTTAATGACACAGATATCTACTTAAAAATAATATTTAAATGTACATCGAAAAATAAATGTGTCTGCAATACTACCACGGTCACAGGACACCATACATTATCTATATAGGGCAAGAAGTCATAAAGTGCATTAGTTACTCCAACAACGGTCTTTTTAACAAAGTTGCGTTCGTGTGTATATCATTCAGAGAAAACCCAAGACAAAGCGTGTGAAGTTTAATGCTCTTCATATGCACACTACAGGACTTCTCATTTTTTTTCTTTTTCATATTATATTTTTTAAATTTAAAATCATTATCTAAAGTTTCAAAACTACACCTTTTAGATTATGTATGTATACTAAAATAAATATTGTTTTTTTGTTATTGTTATTATGTATTTACAAACTTATGTACATAACTCTTTTAAGATTATCTCTGATATAATTATATAAGGTGGTACATGTCGTATAAGTGTCATTTAATTTAAGTCATTTCATGTTACGTATACGTCAGCAGTTACCTAATATATTCGTTTAGAAGATGTGCATGTAGCTCCTCCAAAATTATTAACAAATTAATTTCCAAGACACAGTTATGGTAGTAATGTGTTTTCTTAGGAATAATATTGCAAGGAAAACAAAAATTTCTAAGACAGCATTTCCTGTTAAACATTAGGCTTTATTTCGTAAAAAAAAGTATCAATTGCTTTTGCAGCTAAAGTTGCTTTTTATTATTTAAGAGCTAAATTGGGCAATCATCTATGACGGTTGTTCACATTTATAAATATGAAACTTTATTTTACAAAAGAAAATTCGCAAAAAAATGTATATTTATTACAGAGACCAATGATATATTTTTATGAAATCAAACCAACTGCGTTACACAACTTTAAGCGAAATGTTCGCGATAACCCAGTGTAATTTATAAGCGCTTCCAAAAGTCACAGCTCCCACTGAAAAGCCAACACAAGCAATATTTATTGATGCTATCGATATCTCATAAGCAAAGTTTTTTGCGCTCTTGTTTTATTGCTGGTACTGCTAGCATTTGTGGTTAGTTATCAGCAACATAAAACGAAGGGAAAAAATCATAGTGCACAGGCAATAAACTTTTCCAAGCGCTTCCATGCCAAAAATTATACAAAAAAAAATTGACTTTTGAAACACCTGGTACCCAGTCTTTTAAATGGTTGGTCCACATGCTCAATTATACTTCATTGTATCAGTAGCAGAAAAGAGAGAGCAGAATTATTAACAGAGAGAACAATTGTGGTGAAAATCACAAAATGCTCATTGTTTTGGTTATGTACATACATATATGTGTGAACATATATTTGAAATTCTGAAAACCGGGGCTACTTTTCGGGTACATCTTTATTTGTTGTTGCTAAGGCTATTCTTTCGACTGCAATATTTACGTAAAAGTTACGAGTGTTCAGTTTCGTTACATAGAAATCTAATCCGATTTGAGTACTACTGCGGCCGCTGCTGCTATTTGTTGTAATGTTTGTATGTACAATGATATTGTTATTTACGCACCAGGATTAAAATTTATATAACATCATATGTAGAGAAAATTGCGGTAATAAAAGAGAGTATATCAATTGGATAGAGTAGGAAAAGTCATTGACTTTTCCATCAAATAAAATGAAATGAAAATATGTGAATGAAAATCGTGGAAAGCACACAAAGAAACGATGTGGTTGCAAATTTAAGAAAGTTAAAAATCTGGCATTCAAAACTTAGCTAAGCATTTTCATTAATGGCAAAACTTCAATTTTATTCGCTCTAAAAACAATTTAAAACTTATGTATAGCCATCTACATTGAGGAAAAGATTTTTTGCCTCTCAACCCTATAAACTAACTACTTTTGAATCACAACTATTGAGGACTCAAACAAACTGTTATTTTATTTGGAACTGCAACAGTCCAGTTTTTAAATCTCGATATTCTTGCAAAATTTAACAAATAAATAACTTCAAAATGAAGACGGTTTAGGATATCTTGACGCTTTAAATACTTTAAGTTAAGAAAATAATATTTTCCTTCAGCACATGCCAGGGTAATGTGAAATGGTTTGAAATTGAATGGCATATATATTCAAACCAGAGAACTCTGTCAGATTTTCAATTCAAGAAAGTACCCTCTTACCCTTACTTTTATGTAGAATTACGGTGGCTAGTGACGCTGCCAACACCGAAATGATCCGCGGCTGAAGTCAAAGTTATAATTATCAGAGAATGTAAGTCCTGAGCCATGTTAGTAAGTCAATTTTGGTTCAAGCACCATAAATTTTGATGTAATTATACCAATAAGAGAGCAGTTGACATAGCAGCTAAGTAAAATTAAATAGTCCCCAAAAGAGAATGAATGAAATAAGCCCCAACTGAAATTTCATTAGGATTCATTTCATTGGTTGTTATTTCATAATATAATAACACCTAATGAGAACGAGTGAAAGAAACCCCAATTGATAAGAAATAGACCCTAAGCGTTGGCCGTTATTTCGTTATGAAATAACTACGTATTAGCGTCGGGCTTAACAGTGATTTCTCCAACAATATATGCAATTTAACCAATAAGGTTTGATGATGATGATTGATTTCCTAAAATTTACACTACTAAAGAAATTGACTTAATACAAATAAATGCTGTAACATAAGTTGCAATTCAACTAAAACTTTTTAGAATCAGGAGCGAAACCACTTTTGACAAAGTCAAAGCATCATAGTTTTTAATATGCTAAATCAATTTATATTTGGCAACGCTGTCCAGCATAAAAACACACACACATACACATTCATACACATAACGTCATAGAGAGAGTGTGAAAGAGCGAACACGCACAATTGAACAACAAAGCGCAAACATAATATGGACAATAATACACGTAAAGGATAACAAGTGAATAAACAGAAATGAAAATGTAGAAGCTTTCTCTTTACTTTGACATTTGCATATGGAAAAACAACAGCAGTGAGAGAGGAAGAACAAAAACTTAGAGAGTAAAAGAAAACAGCAAGAAAAAGGAAACAAAACAGAAGAAAGTTTATAAAAAGTAGAGCACAAAAATTAACGAAAATAAAATAAAAATGAAAGACAAATAATGTTCATATCATTTAACGTTAATTGAAAGGAAAAGAGAGAAAAATCAAACTATACACATAATAAAACACTAATAAAAAAGAAGCAAATGGGAAAAGAAGCAAAAACAAAATACGAATAAAAAAAATTTAAAACTAAAAATTAATGTTACTGTGAAAGGATAACAGGATATGGAATACTCATATGACTTTAAGTAAGCATATCTTATATGAAGGCATCCCAGTATGCACTTTGAGAATCTTTAGTGTTCTATATTAATGGCGATATATTAATAACTATTCTAGAGGAGATTAACGTGGTTAAAGCTTAGTGAGAATCTGTTAACATTATTTAGGAAACACATAGCAACATACATATATGTACAGGGTTGCCAGGTGGCTGATTTTGATCCGGCCAAGCCCGAAATTTCGTATCAAAAAGCCAAACAGCCGGGAATAGGATAATTTTTGTTACATGTACTTTTTTTTGTACTGAGGAACTTAAAAAAAATTTAGCCTTGCTGACCAAAAAACAATTGAGCCATTAACTTTTCCGAAAAAAACTTCACTTTTTTCTACAAAAAATTTAGTTTTTTACCATTTTAAGTAAATTAATTTAGCTATTTTGAGAGGCCGCCAACCCCTTTTTTTGTTGCCATTGCTGTGGGAAATAACTACCCCCGGACAGTTTCCAAGCATGCAATCGAAATCATCGTCTCTGTCATCGTCTTCCACAACTAAAAATATTTGCTGTGATATGCCACATGGTATGTGTGTTTATGATCGAGTAAGTCACCAACCAGTTGGAACTTTGATGAAATTAAGAACGTGCTCTAAGAAAAAGAAAAACAAATTAATTGAATAACCCAATTCGAGTTTCCTATGTTAGCAGCCATGTAAACCAGATCGCTCGCACTTATCACGAGCGTTCTAAACGTCACATGTTGGTCTGTAGCAACACATTTACGAAACCTTATGCTTAGGCATTTTGGGCATTAGAACAGCAGCATGTTGATACTTTATTTCCCAAGAATGTTTTATTCTCTGATGGTGCACATTTGAAACTCCTTGAACATGTTACTAAGTAAGCTTGCTTCTAATGGGGTAATTCAGCTGAGGCCATTGCATATCCAAGTAAGTGAGTGTTTGGTGTACATTGTAGTCAAGCAGCGTTATTGGACATTATTTCTTCGAAAACGATTAAACCAACCTTCATCGCTGTAATATATACATAAACGCATGATATGGTAGACATGTGGTTTCAGCAGAATGGCAGAACTTCCCACACATCAATAGCAACGTTAGCTATTTTGCAAGGTTGCGTAAGAGCTTTTTAAAATCAGTTATGGCCAAAATACCTCCCAAAATGTGCAAAAAGCCATAAAAATTCACTTCCAAACATCAAACTTCTGCAAAGCGTGCAAAAACTCTTTTGGCGTAATACCATATCAAACGAGGAGCTGCTATGGACCAAAATGGAACCGCTCGACACATGGATCAGAGGACACAAGAGGGTAAGACACACTTAACAGCATTATTTTGAGATAAACAGTGGATTGGAACCTTTTAGTAAGCACCGGTTACCAGCCGCAATAACCGAAATCTGTAGAATATTGGGTTTTCACAAACATCATTCAAAGTAAATATTTTCTTTTAACTTCATTCCTTTTGATTTTCAATAAAGTTTCAAGTTTTTTCTCACAAATTCGTTGCTTTTGCACCTTACTGCTTCCGCCTCAATTATATTATGCATGAGAGTGTAAAGCAGAATGACTTTGTTACGAAAAGTAAACTATGATAGCAATGGAAAAAATAATTGTCCTATTTCTATTGCTAGCATGTCAATTGGGCTACATTTACTACACTTGTATGTGCGTTATTATAAAAGTAATAAACACGCTATTTTTTGTTTAGACTACAAAGCAAAGTTGGTGGAAAGCTAAAGAAAAAACAAAAACAGTAAAAAGCAGCACCATGAAGCGGAAACGGAAGCGAGAGCGCACAGTGCGGTGTACTGAGTAGTAGGCAGCATAACAACGTCATCAGAGGCAGTAAATTAGAAAAATAAACTGGAGAGAGAGTACGTACTGTTAGCATCGTCAGCAGAAGCGGCGACGACCGACTGCCAAAGCAAAGATTTGGAAAAAAAAATACTTTTATATTTTTGATATGCTGTGAAATGTTATATAATAAAGCAAAAAAAATTGAAACAAAAAATTAGCTCACCTTTTTCATAGAATTTTATTTTATTTTGTGTTGGTACTGCTGGGCATAGTTGCTGCTGTCTTGAGAAATGAAAATTGTGCAGGTTTTTGCTGTTGTTGTTGAGCAGCTGATTTTGTTGCCGCTGTACAATTTTTACGGTTTTTAATTTATCCAAAATTCTTTACTAATTTTTAATGCTTTCATCATATTCTCTTAAGATATTCGCGGAATTAAAAAGTTTATTTATTACTTTGTTTAGTTAACGTTACACTTCTGCACACATACACCGACACTAGCACATATTTAATTCTTTTCTTTTTATTTTCAATCACTCGATTTCTACCCGCACACTTTCCCTACATTCACCCGATTTTTGTCTTTTCGTTTTTGAACGTTTTTGCAAATTTTCAAAAAAGGAACTGCATGAAATCCTCTACCCGCACCGTTGAAAAGATTTCACAAAACTAAACACATGAACTAGTTGAACTTTTATTCGTATTCTTTGCCTTTTAACGTTTTTTGCTTTTGTTGCTGTTTTTGTTATTTTCATTTTGTTGCTACTTTTTCGCATGTTTTTCTATTAAATTCTCATCTCGTCATCTTGTGTAGTCGCATTAAAATGAGTAACTAACGGAAAATGTGAGTAGCGAGTAACGCAATCAATACTGTTGTTGTTTTTGTTGCTATCAACATGCAGCAGGAGTTGGCGACAGCATTGCCAATGCGTTAAAATTGCCGTTCAGTTACGCTCTCCTTGTTTCAGATTTTGGCAACTCTTGCGCGAGTACGTGAAGGTTGGGTCAAGGATGTTTATATTCTCTTACTCAATATATTCGTACGCTTTTTTAGTTTGGTGAGTATCGTTGAGTCGGTTTACTGTTAAAATAAAAATTCTATTACACCATAGTAAGAGTGTCTGCGCTTAACGGTACTTGAGTGCAAACTCTGTACACTCATATTGATATTTACCGTAAACTTGTTGCACTTTGACATTAGGGAATACTCTTTCCTTTCAAGGTGCTTACTGCAATTGTAATTTTGAGCACTATCTATTTTGTTGGTAAACTAATTTATCTGAAGGAAATATTTCTAAAGCTTTCATCAAATTTTTCATATGAAGATTTACCAACTGAGGTCTTGAATGGCATAAAGGCCACAAAATAGATAGAAAAATACCTAAGGCAAAAAAAAAATATTTTTATTCATTAGTTTTTACACTTTTTTTTTTTGTTTTGTCCCAGTTAGCTTATCCGTAGTAAGCGTTGTTTATGCAAGCACGTGCGCAAAAGATATCAGAACTATAATATCGATTAAAAAAAAAAAACAAGATATTCTATTTTTGCAAAATTTATTCTTAACTATGCACAGTTATTTTGTATGATTTTGATTTCTATTTCATTTAGTTTTTGAAAAACTTTATTCTTTTTGGAATATTTTTTAAGGCACAAAAGTTGGGTCGAATTTCGTGTATTTTCCATAAATAAAATGAGCACCTTGACTTTTTTCGAAATGTTAAAAGCGCAGTTCTTTGTGACCAACAAAAACATTCGACACACTTTTTATTTCTTGTATTGTTTAACAAAGTTACTGCAGAGCTAAACTTCAGCTAACTTCAAAAACAAAAATTTGTTGCTCTTGAGCAATTGAGCCGATATGACTGAAACTTTGGCATATCAAAGTGGATTAATTTGACTTGTGCATATGTATTTACATGAAATTCCTAATGAATCCTTATCCGTTGATTTTGATGAGGATGAAAACAGTGTAATATATAACGTTTTTCAACATTTCAATTAAATTACGATACTATTACATATATTCTGGTTTAGTTCGCCAATAGAATGTTATGTATATTACATTAAATCAAGTTTTTGTGACCAAAAATATTATCCTTAAAAAAATTAGATCAAAGTTTTTTTGTCGTGACTGCCTTGAAGCACCAGAAGTGTGGCAAAATCTTCGATTTATAGTAAATTATGCTATGTTACGATTATATAGTTTGCTTAAAACCTGCTCTTTAAACTTTTTTTGTATTCAATTTGAAACACTCCTTTGACTAAAACAAAAATGCCCTAACTTCTGTGATTTAGTGAAAAACGTGCTAAGTATACACGTGTTTAAGAAAAATCTGCTACTTACTTCTGTTCAGAACAGTATTTGCTATATGCAAAAATTAGAACGCCTATAAAGAGATAATAAAATATTGCAATAACTAATAATTTATCTATGATTGATGAAATATTGTTAGTGTTGAGACACGTTGTATTGAGCGATAAGCTCAGTAAAATAATTTTAAAATTTTTTATTTTAACAGCATATTACTGTATTTTCTTTTAAATTTTATATCAATACTGATACTTTTTTCAAACTACAGCAACGTTATTGAAAACATTGAGTGTGAGTAAATGTGTGCTAAATGCATTGCATTTCAAAATGAAAATCCTAACTCGCATTCGTAGTACAAGTACAACTTTCCATACGTTATTAATAGAATACAAAAGCTATCACTTGAGATATAAAGCTATGCACACACTGATTAATTAATTGACTTGTAATTGCAGCTGTTGCCATATATAGAAACACCATTTGTCACTATGTTTGGTATGCGACGTCAGCGAATAACGATTACGATTCGATTAAAATAATAAATCAACAAAAATAAAAATAAAATAAAAATAGAAATCAAAAATATTGGAAAAATGGTTGAACAAATCTTTGAGTGGATTTTTCTTTAACGCTTCCTTTGAAGTGATATTTTTTTAATTAATTTAATTTTTTTTTTTTCTTTGCTTACTTTGTAAACAAAATTTTTCTTTTAATTTTGCAGCTCACCGTATATGCAATTACAACGTTGTTAACTTTTAACAACAAGTGTAAGCAAAAGAAAAATAATTTTTTTTTTTTTACTTTCTCTGTTTTTGTTCTTTGCAACTTTGCTGCAATTTTTCACACATTCTTTTTTTTCTTAAATTGACAGATACACGCACACGTACGAACGAACAGATACGTAGATTTGCACTCGCGGTGACACCCTCCGTATGCCACACCACCACTGCAGCTGTCAGTGATAACGTAACGGTAAAAAAATGCTTACTTTACTTGTTACACGACAACGACGCGCAGCTGATGATAAGATAATGAAGAAGTGAAGCGATAAGCGAATGAACGTCGCAGCATGAAAAGTTGTCACTTACGTTACGATTGGATTTTGTTTTCTGGGTTTTTTTCTTTATTTTTGTTTGAGTGATTTTCCTACGGTTTTTGTTTGTTGTTATTTCTTTCCCCGCGATTTATCTTTTTTTGATTTGCAGTCTAAAACTTGTGGCAGCCTTTCATTGCCAAGCTGCATCGAATTTTGTGCGTTGTATGTATTTTGGAAACGTACTTGTTGCGTTGCAGCTGATTTTTACGAGTATTGATATTTATCTGCTTTTAGATTTTTTAATAGCAAATTAGTCATATTAAATTTTACCATTTTATTAAAAACATTAGGTTTCTTTTATTAAACATCAAGTTTTTTTGTTTTGTGTTGATTTTGCAGCGAATAAAAATTATTATGTTATATAATGTTTTTGAAAACTAATACTTAATTTTTTAAACTTTTTATTTTAAAAACACGCAAAAGCTGTGTTGTAACTTATGCATTAAGCTGAAGCTTAAAATAATTGATACATTACCGAAGCAAGTTTTCACACATCAGATAAGAAACAGGATTTTTTTAGCGGCATAAGTTTTTAGATGCTTGAATCGCTTAATAGCTTGCAAGGCTTTGCCAGACAAAACTAAGGTCTGAAGTTTCATATAAGATCTGAGCTTTTTGATATTTTTCTAGTTAATAACTTTTTAATTTCATATACACAAACAGATTTTGGTTAAATAAACGTACCATTCTCAACAGCTTTTAATATTTTTTATTTAAAATTTTGTTAATTTCTATCCTTTGGAGTTATTGATTAAGCTACAACTTCAACTTACTACTTATTTTTTTTTGTGTACAACAAGTTTTTGAAACGCTCTTTCGTTTGTTAAAAATCGGGTATTTTAAATTGAGCAAAAGCTTTTCATATACATACACACGGCGCTTAACAGCTTTTTTAAACAATATTTTCGTAACGTTCCATTAGAATTGTGGATGTCAAAGGACTTTTAACACGTTACAAACGATCCAAATGTTACTGGCATTTATACGATACCGCTCGCTTAACAGCTTTTTTACAAATTCATTATATCTATTATCTTTTTTGTGCATATTGTTGTTGAACTTTTTGTAAAAAATAAATTTTTATAGTGAACTTCGAAGATTTTGATGCGCTTTTAAAAGCTTTTCTTGATCTTTAGCTGTTTTTTAAAACTTTGTGTTTGAAAGCTTTTGTTTTAGAATAGCTTAAAAAACTTTTTTGTTTAGCTTTTTATGCCACATTGATTTGTTCAAAGGTTTCATTTTGCACCAAAGTGACATATTGATTCAATTTTTTTTATGCCTTAAGAAGGCTGCAACATTTTAAACTTTAACTTTTTATTGTATTTTTTATGCTTTTGCACATTGACAAAACTTTCCGAATTCCGCTTGATTAAATAACTTTGATAAAACTTTTAATTATGACTATGAAGCTCTTGATTTAATATTTTCTCAACTTCATTTGCACTATAAGCAACAAAGCTTTAAAGCTCTTGACATAACGGTGACAGCAAACTGTTGCTTAGAAGCGTTTTGTTGGAAACTAAAGCCCTCGTTGGCATTAGCCAACAAACACTTGTTGCTACTTCAGTTAATTTTTTTCTTTCTATGCCACAAAACTTTTCACTTTGGATTTCATATGACATTGACAGATTATTTGTTGTTAAAATTATTGCTGTTGTTGTTGTTTTTCACACACCAAAATAAAAACCGACGACAACGACAACGATGATACAACGACGCGCTTTCCACGGCATTTAAATGAAAACTGTGCGACCTTTCCAACTGGTCAGCCAGCCTGTATTTTAGCACACAGCACACGCCGTTAATCCAACACAACACAAACGTCAGATGACGACAACGACGACGCTAACGCTCCAGTCAGCATCATCACATTTGCTGTTGTTTTTGTTGTTTTAAATAGCTGGCGCTCATAATCACCAGTAAATCTTGTAGGTAAATTTTATATGAAGTGAAGCAACCGTTCAAGCGTTAAGTATCCTCATGCAAAATCTGGTTGAAATTAAAATAAAAAAAAATAATTAAAATTTTTTTTGTTTTTTTGCAAAAGTTTTGCTTTGACTATTTTGCGCTACTTTAATGAATAAATGACTGAGAAAACCAGTAGAAAACGAAATTAAATTATGAGCATTTATCATGAATGATGTCTTTATGCGAACACTCAACGAGCGGTGCGTTTCGATGCTGCGCGATCTATTGATGTTTTTCTTCCCCACCACCACTGGCACATTTTCTTTTTGAATTTCTATTTTTTCTGGGTGGGGTGGCGATCAACATCATTGGTGGCGACGCGGTGATCACAACGCGTGGGAGCTCAATACTTTGACGTTAGTTGTTTTTGCGTTTGTTTTTCTTTTTATTTTTTCTATTAACGTTTTGCGTTTTGATATTTTCATCAATGGTCATAATTCATATAAATTTTGATTTTTATTACGATATTATCTTATGGCTACATTTTGTGATCTCTTAGCATATCCATTGGATTTATGTGAGTGAATGCGACAGTTTATAAAATGAGGAAATTTATTGGATTTGTTAAAATGCTTTTTATTTTGATATTTTTTATGAGTTTGTATTTTTTTCTAATTTACAGAAGCTTTTAATAATTTTGATAGTTGATCGTTGGCTACAGCAAAACTTAACGAAAATTGTATTTAGATATAACTTAGAGGGCAAATTATGATTATTTGTTATTTTTTCTAATTAATTTATTATTGAAATATTTTTAACATTGTTGCTTTGAATATTTGTGTTAAAAATTTTTTTTGTTTGCTTGGCTGCTTCGTAAATATTTTTCACTCAACACTTAAAGATGTGTTAGCTATATTTTGTTGTATTCTCAAGATATCTACGCGTTTGTATTTTTTTAACAAAATTTATTTTATTTCAAATATTCATTTATTTTATATTTTATTTTAAAAACTTTGTTGTGGTTGATATTTGAGCATGTTAACACATAAATTATGACAGATACACGCATAAATATCATTTGTTTTTATAAAAGATTTATCATTTTAACACTGTGCAACTATGATACATAAATTTTGTGAATTTTAATTATATCCATGCTGTTTTTAGTGAGCAATTGCCATGTTGTAATAAATGTATCCAGTGATACAACATGTTTGATCAAGTCAACACATACATATTTCATCAAATGGATATAAGCCTTTATCCTGCTATGGAACCTAGTTTCAATTAAAATTTCTGACATTATTTAGGCCATGGCATGCGGTTGCTGTACAGATTCAGAATGTGCATACACTCTATCCACGATATCGGCTCATTGCCTCTCGGTCATTGTTACGAATATCCTCCAGATAAAATGAAGTTTCCTCTTCAACATCTAAATGAACTAAGTTGAAACCGCATTACCTGCACATTATCAAACCACACATTGACATGACAACACCTTCTTGCAGTAAACAGTAGACGAGACCACCTTCTACAACACAGGCGAGCCATAATTTGCACAAGGCCTTGTTGATACTACATTTACACCTAAGCTCAAGACCTCAAGTACTCCTTCAAACGCACAATGCTCGGCTTGAGGGTTGTCAAGTTAAAAAGAAGGAGTTACCGGCCTTCCCAAAATAAAATTATTTTTCCTTAAAATGGTTAAAAGTTAAAAAACCTTTGGACTGCCCGGCCTTCTAAAAAAAGTTCAGTGGTAAAATATAAGAGTTTCAACAATATTTAAAAATTAATATGTAAATTGGTAAATATTGTAATTTATTTGAGGCACCCTTTTAATTAATTATTTCAAGTTAAAAATCGTCAAATTCTCGGCTATTTCAGAAATTTTGGAAATCCTACCATCCCCGGCAATAGCGTGAAATTACCAGCCAGACCGGATCAATCCCGGTCAAGTGGTAGCCCTGGTCGTATGTCCTCAGTCGCATACCCAATAAAACTCCAAGCACCCAACATTGCCAATATCTTCTACTCACATCTACTTGAGTATCGCATTCACATGCGTTGGACAGAACTCCAAGCATTATGAGCAGATCATCCGCATACGCACAACTCTTTTACACATGATCTGTTAACAACAACAGAGCTCAAATATTTTTGAGTCGAAAGTGAGGATAGTTCTTCTATTCGACTGTGAAAAGTTGTTAATTAAGTTCTTTGCCGAGAATTGATATTAACAGTGCATGACGTATAAATTTTATAAAGACCTATCCTCCGTGAGAAAATGAAATTCAAAAAAAAATTAAATTGCTAGAATGCGCATCTCTGCAATATTTATAAGGAATAATATCCTCCGATTTCCGATTTTTTTATCATTAAAAACAAAAAATTTTTCACAATCACAATTATAATGAGTTGTGGTGATTAAAACTATCCCAAATTATAAGTATGATTTTTTGAACTCAAGAACCCCTTTCAAATGGCATAAGTAGTGATTCCATATTTATATTACTGAAGAATTTCACAGAAAATGTGCCACAAACTATGCTTTATAAAATATAATAATATATTATCTTACTATCGCCTAAGATCACGCACCAAAAAAAAATTTTGTAATTTCCAAATTGGAAAGGCGAAACTACAGCACTTCAGGAGCATAAATAAATAACGCCCAAGTATGAAATGTCCAAAATGAAATGACACATAGTTTCTTTTGTTCAATGACAATTTAACAAAAAAGTAAAATTTTAAAACAAAATTTATTTTTCGATCGTATTGAAAAAAAAAATTGATTGAAAGAAAGTTCCTCAGAAAAAATCGTTGCTTGAATTCTTTATTTTGAAAGTGGTGCAACTCCCTCTTCTTTGAGAAGAAAAAACTGAGTAGCTTGAAATGAACTGCATAAAATTTATTTCATTTTTTCTTCTCAACGAAGAGGAACCTTGTCTCACTTTCAAAATAAAGGGCTTATTTTATTTTACAAAGATTAGCAGAAGTCGACATGGCTTTCATTTCTAAATTTGGAGGAAAAATTTATTTGTCATAGCCTCTCAAACTATGCAGTGTAAAATATGTATGTTTATGCTATCTACAGCCTCGCCAGATATGAATTTCGGAAACTGCAATATTTCTATAGTATAGTTTGAGAAGTAAATCGCTCAAGATGAATTTTCCAAAATGGTTTTTAATTATAGTTATAAACTTATATTGTGGGAGTTTCTTTTTTAAGTTTTTACTCGAGTTTTTTATTTTTGTTTTTCCATCACCGCTTAATAATCCAGCTGAGTTTAAGTGTGTTGCACAGTGTTAAAAACAAAATTTTGGTTCACAAGAAATCAGAATTTATAACATTTTTATTTAATTGTTGATTAATTTTATATGCAGTTTATCGACTATTTTCTTAATTTTTAAACACTTTCATAAGCTATCTACAAATTTTAAGACTTGCATCATTTACCTAACTTTTAACTGCGTATCGTATTGTAATTAGATTTATTCATGTGACAGCCACAAAGCAACAGTTTAAAATTTTCCAAAGCTCTGCTTTACATAACAACTGAGCCAAGATCAAATATTTTTCGTTTTCTGCAGCACTATTACCAAAAATTCCCTTCTACTTAATGATTTGTTGTGTTACTATCCCCTTTTAATTTTTTTTTTGTTTTAATTTACTTTATTTAATTCTTTTGCATGCTTTTATCTTAATGACCGACATTGCTCTTGACGCGACGCAACGACGAGGACAACGACGACACCGACGACATGCTGTCTTACTAGCCCGGCGTCCAGAGTACTTATCCGCTGGTGCATCACTTTGTAATTTACTTTTAGACCAGAAATCGAAATTGTTGCCTTCAATATGATGGTAGTGGTGGTGTTGTGTTGTATTTGAGTGCATTTGTGGAGTACAGTTTGAGTGAGCGCAAGAGCGAGCTTTTGCATCTGTTACTGGTCATAGCATAAGCTTTTAAGAGTAAAGTATCTGATTTTCTTAACGGAAACTCTTTTGTGCGGACTTATAGTGTTCCTTGCATGGCTTGGACAATTTTTGGTATTTGTCGGCAATGCCATACATAACGAACAGAAATTCAGGAAATCAAATGCGTACAGGTTTTGTCATCAAAAATTTAGATTTTCTTATTTTTGGGGATAGTTTCATCCCAAATCCATATAATATCAATTAAGAATGTTCAGTATTTCCTTTAAGATAATGAATATTATGAAATCTTAGCACATATGTGTACGAGTATAATTCGTTTCGCGTGTAGCCATATGGCCTGAAAATAAGTCGGTTTATTTAAACGCTTAGTTTTGTATTTATATGTTGTTATGCCACAAAATTGATTCAGAATTACTGTGGCTAGCTGAGATCTAACCCATTTATTCCAACATTTCTTAATTTCTTATATAGTAAGTCTATTAACAATTAAGTTATCATCAATATCAAAGCCAAGGTTTACTGGGGTGAAATCATAGTTTCAGCATGGTTTCTTCATTTAAAGATCTACAGTTTCTCATCTTCTTGATGTCACTTCCTTTGCATTAAGCTCTACACTAATAAAGGTAGAACCAGTCACGTGTTTTTAGTTGCCATAACGTGCAATTAAGTTAGGTTATCAGTCATGCAATTTTAAGAGATTACTTTCACGAGAAAGATTCTCACTTTAGCACATGATTTCTCCTAAACTGAGTAGAAAATTCTTCGGATTGATCAAAAAATTCAGAAAAAATTTTGTTATTTTTAATTTTTATTTTTTTCTTTCTTAAATGTCACAATAAAAAAAAATATGTTTTTTTTTCTTTATGAAAATTACTCTTTGCTTTGCTATGTCCGAAACATAGTAATTACTCATTTTTTTTTCTTGAATTAATATAATTTTATTAATTAATTAAATGTGAAACCTGTCCATACTTAAACCAATGGACAAGAATAAGATTGACCATTCTTACAGCAATACTCGCGTCCCGCAGCCAAATTGGTATTAACCCATTTGTTACGACAATTCTTGATAAAGAGATATGCGCGCTCTTTTCTACAATCGCGATCGAGCGTGGCGCATAAGATATTTGCAGAGTTTGGCAAGTGTTGCACCATCTAAAATAAAAAAGTGTCAGATTATGAAAAAAAAACCAATCAAAAAACTTCATCAAACTTACAATTTCCAGACACTTTGTCTGACATTGCTTCTGTCCTATGGCATTACATGCATAGTTGCGATCAAGATCATTCATAATTACGGCTCGACCAGTGGGTTGCTCGCTGGAGCCACGTTTAAATTGCGAGCTTAGGAAAACACCACAAGTACATGGTACCGGTTGGTTACTGATCGGCGCACTTTTAACAGTCTCAGGCATTTTATTCGCAAGTGGCACAACTTTTGATGAAGCATTTAGCGGTGATTGAACTACGGCAACTGCATGAGAGTTCGCACCTACCAGAACGTCCACTTCGGGCTCAGCTTCCGGAAGTGTAATCAATTCTGCCGCAACTTCATCTTTATTTGTTGGTGATAGTGGTGTTGTTGATGGTAGTGTTGTTCCTTTATTATGCTGATTTGGTACATCTTTATCATCTCTCGCATTGATATAGATTTGCTCAATTGGTTGTTCTTCACGAGTGTAAACATTTTCTGGTACATTTGTAGTTGCTGTTGTTGGCATAGTTGTACCATTGCTGGAAATTGCTGTCGTTAATGCAATTGTATCATTATTTACAATTGCTATTGTTGGTTCTACAATTGTTGTTGTCATTGGACTTGCTGTTGTTGTACTCGTTGTTGATGTTGTTGTGGTCAGTGCTGGCGTTTTTGCAATGTCTTGTGCCTTAGGACTAATAGCAGCTTTCTGTGGTATACGCTTATCTTTCAATACATTACTTTTACCATATATTGGCTTTTTATATGTAATTTTTGTTGATCCAGCAGAAATTTGTATCGTTACCATTAAAATAGTTGCCATCACGAAAATTCCTTTTAAATAAACTACAAACAGATTTTAAATGAGAGATGAAACGTGTTGTGCTTTTGGTTTAACTTACCCATCTTGACGAGTTGACAATCTCTCTGTCATTTGGCTTCTGCATCAAATGATATCTTTAGACTCTACTTAAATATCAAAGTAATTTTGTGTTGAAAAAAACCATTTGTATACTTTTTTTTAATTTACATATTTTTGCTGATGTAGAAAAAATTCAAAAAGTGCAATCTTAAAACCAAGTTCAAAGCCCAATGTAATTGGGTCAAGTTTATATGCGGAAGCGATTGCTACAAAAGAACTTACAACTTCGCGGGAAGTTTAGTATTTTCATATGCGTACATTCTTGCTGCGATATTTTGACTTAGACTCAGTTTACAAAAAAAAAAATTTAAAACTTAAAATTAATATCATTAAAAACGTACACTGTGTAACAGTTTCCATCTTTTGGCTTCAGGCATGCAATTTGTCATGTGAATATATGCGATAGTTTAGATTTAGTAATATTAGATCAATAAATATTCGTTTTATTCATAATATATACGCAAAAACTCTTTTATAAAGAATTATTTTTTAGCAAAAAAAAATCAGTTATTTCACTAATACTTGCATAAAGCAACTTGGACTACCACGATTTAGACTAATATGGACTAACGGCCATATTTTTTCTACATTTCTTACTATGTCGTCATAGAGAAAAATTTAATTGAAAAGAAAAAATTTTTTTTTTCGATTTTTTTATGAAAAATGGTGAAGACATTGTAACATTTCATTCATAGAAAAAAAATATAAAATGAATTTTTAAACTCTTTTCCATGAAAAAAGGTCGGAGTTTTTTAAATTTCATTCTCATAATATATAATAACATATGTACATAATATCATTAAAAAACAGAAAATATGCAATTAAAATTAATGCCCTGGGGATTTCTTATCTCTTTGCATATATAGACTCCATATTGTATTCCACATAATTCCCAATTCAAGTTTTTGTTCTAACTCGAACTCTCTAACTTTTATTAAGATTTGGTTAAAACCCTCCGTGGTGTTATAGAGCGGTGATGGCATTTTCGGTTCATTTGTACTTTTTTCAGTACATTTCTGTGGCCACAAGGAATAACAGTTGATCTATGATCCCAACGCAATATAACATAAGTTCCATATGGAGTTAAGCTGTTATTCCAAGAGGCCACAGATTTGCGTCATGAAAAATCGTTCTCAGTACATTCAAATTTTTAGTATATTCGGTATATTTGACCCATTTTCAGTACATTTTGACAATTTCTAAGCATCACCATTTTTTTTAGTAAATATTGGTTCATTGTATTATATCCAATGCCGGGTATGTTAGCGAAGCATGTGTTGGACATAGTACAGTGAACTGCGGCGGAAGGCCGCCGCGAAACTTGTATTGGATATATTGGAGGATGTATGTATTCCATACCAAAAGCTGCGAGCTCAAAAAACAATGACTCAGTATGAAGATGAGAAACTAAGTGTGGGGTAAAAGTAAGTTGAAGATTTTCAACTGAACCGTTGTGTTTGGAATTATTATAATTCGCTGAAAGCCTTAAATAAAACGATTTACGTCCAACATTACAACTAAGTATGTAATATGCATTTGTCAATGAGTACGATTTGAAATATTGCTTCTAACCTTGAAAAAATCAACCTTTCGTTCCTTGATCCAAGCGAACGAGACATGAAATGAGCTTACAAAAATCAAAAATCAAAGCATGACACAACGGTTTTTTTTTTATGTTTCACGCAGCGGCGCCAATTCAGCAGGGCTGGGGAGAGAATTGCGCCCCACCCCCGCCCCCCCCCCCCTTGGATCTGATACTAGTTATTATTCAATACATTAATTCAATAAAACTATCTAATAGTGGAGGCATTATAATTCTCGCTCTGCCGCCAAGATTTGGTGAAGTGACTCCACTGATTTCACGGAAAAGAGCTTTGTCTCGAAAATCAAAAAGAGGTATTTGAGGCTTCTTGCACTGAGCTCTTGAATAATCAGAATTCGTAGCTTGGCATTCCGGAAATTAACGACTTGCCTTAATAACTTTCAGCATTACTATCAAACATTTTATTTTATTTACTAAAACTATCAATTGCCCTGTAAAATTGGAATTGGCAGCACTCATAATTTAACAGTTGGCACGAACAGCTGATTATTTTGACGTTTCACTTTTAGTTTTTTTTTTTTTTGTTTAGGTTTGTGTTAGTATGAAATTTCTCAATCAGAATTTTACAGTTGCAATCTTATCACCTGTTTTCATCACCACGATAAGTTAACAAAATTTCCAGTGTAATAAAGTACAAAAATGGTACAAAAAATCGAGGCATCCGGCTATGATGAATTCAAAAAAAAAGTAAAGGAAACGCTTAAGGACAATGAAAAAGTTCAATTGAATATTCTCTTTACCGGCAAAAAAGATAGTAAAGGCCATAGCTGGTGTCCAGATTGTAATACTGGTACGCAAAAAACAGTTGACTTCGTATGGGGTAAGAAACTGATATTTTTTATTTAATGCAGCCGAGCCTCATCTAGAAAAAGCACTGGAGGAGCATGGAAAGAAAGACTCAATTTTTATGGTGGTCCAGGTGGGAGACCGTTCATTGTAAGTAATAATGATGTTTTTAATAATTTAATAAGTTTTGAATTTTTTACACCTTAACAGTTGGAAGGATCTTAAAAATCCTTTTCGTACAGATCGTGACGCTCATGTGAGCGTTATTCCTACTTTGATACGGTGGAAGAGTCCTGTACGGCTGGATGGCGATTTATGTGCTAAGAAAAGCTTACTTGAAATGTTTTTCAAGGAGGAAGACGAAGAGGAGGAGTAAGCAGACAAATTTTATATATTTATTTCCTAAGTGTAGTCTTTTAAATTGTAAAATAGTAGAAACTGAAGAGCCAGATTGAGTTAGGTCCCAACAATTTTCTCAATTTGTTTTCATAAAATGTATAGCTAACAACGCTTATAATTTTCTGCGTTGTTTGGCAGCCTCATCGAACAACAAATAATTTTGAAAATTAACAGAAAAAGCAGTATATCTTGAATGATGGTATACACAGTGTCTTATTTTGCAACTGCACCTCTACTTGTACATATCTTTAAGCAAATAGTATTTACTTAATATAATCAATCTTTATAATATAAATTTATACGAAACTCAATTTACAGAACAATATTTATTTAAAACTTTCCAGAACACAGTAAATAAACGACTGCCATTACCTAACCAAACTTTGCAATATTATTCCAAATATATAAACAATTTATTTGATTTTCATAGAAAATCTTTTACGAGAATAAATACTCATTTAAAATAATAAAAGAAAATTTGTATGGAATAAATGCGTTCAAAATTAACCTTAGACCCAAGTCTAAGGTTAGCAGTAGTTTTTGGCTATGTATGTACATATTTCAAGCATATATACAACAGCTTTTGGTTTTGTATGTCCAGTGTATGGCCAAAAGGTGTTGCTAAATGTTAAATTAGGTCGAAAAATCACTGTTCGAATAAGTTCCTGTGTATAAAGTACAAGTTACAATTAATGCATATGTTCTCTTCCAGAGTGGTGCCGCCGAAAAGCCCAAAGCCAAAACCCGCCGAAAAACCTAAGAAAAAGAAACGCGAAACAGCAACAGTGGTTGACGTCTAAGAAATTTTTGTGGAGAAAAGTATAAGGAAGAATTCATGCATACGTTTTCTTCCGAATTAATGGTGCCGAAATGTTCTAAACCGATATTAGATTATGTGGGATGTTATTACATAGATACCACCACTGCAACTAAAATATCCAAAAAAGAAGAAACATGAAGAGCAAAACTGGTCAATGTCAAAGAGAATTTAAAATATGTAGACTAAAGTTATACCACTACGTTGAAAAAATATAAGTGCACTAAGAGTAAACACATTCCCATTGTGATTTCTTACCAAGGATTCAAGAAACTTTCGGCCAGTTCCTCGAATCAAGACGTAAGATTTCCAGCAAAAGCCAAATCATGATTTGATAGTTAATATTTTCCTTAAAGCTCTGCTTAAATTTCTTGTATCTTACAATAATTAATACAATCGCCTTATACAATTATAACAGGTGTTTTTTCAAAGTAGACTTGTCCTGTTTTATTGAAACTTTTGATACACGATTTGATAAACACAATAGACGGCGGTGCTCAAATACTCGTAGTAAACACCAACACGCTATATGGCTGTGATGTCAGAAAGATCATTCTTGATATTAAAGCTTACGAAAATATGCGATTTATAGTTGGCCAACTATGTCACCACTATGGCCCCTATGAGAACGTATTTAATCTTAATCTCTTATTATTCGAGCTTTTTCATTTAGAACTATGCTAATTAAAATTTCAAAATCATTATTTTATGATACTTTTACTCACATTTATAAGATCAATCCGTAACCCAAGAAAATTCCGTCAATTTTGTGGAATTGAACTATCGATTTGACTCGAAAAATTCTGAAGTCCTTCACATAAACAGCAGATGAATCAATTTGAATTTGGTTTCTCGTATTTCTTTTCAAAACTACGCACATGAGCACCGTACATCGGTGATGGCATTTTCCGTACACTTGTAGATTTTTCGATACATTTGCGTCCTGAAAAATCGTCATCAGTACATTCAAAAATTTTTTAATACATTCGGTACATTTACGAATACAGTACATTTGGTGAATTTTGAGTACACTTGAACGATTTATAATAATTACCTTTTTTTAGTAAATGAAAGAAATCGTAAACTATAGATTTATAACACATAATTGCCTGTGATATAAATTAAATTTTTTAGTAAATTAAATTAATCGCAATGTGTAAATTTTATAATTAAATGTGTCATTTTGAGATGCCAAAAGACGACCATTTTTTCGTAATATTAGTAAAATTGAGTGTTCAATACAAAAAATCACATTCGGCTTCTAAAACGTACATTTCAAGTCTTGATTCAGTACATTTTCGCAAAACCCAAATACCATCACTGCTATACATTAGTACAGTTTGCAAACAAGAGTTGCCAACTTTCCTACCCTCATTAAGTATCAATATGTACGTCTGCAACAGAATGCGGTAAATATGGAAAATTTTTGCGAGTTCAAAGTTTTGGTAATTCACTGAATAGCAAATTTGAAGTTTGCTTGTATTTCAAGTTCAGCACCAATCCATTTGTAATCAGTTAGTAGTTCTTATAATGATAATTCTTTATGCGCATTTAATTCAGTGGCCACTCTGCGTTTACAGTTGGTACCTAAATACTTTTTATTGAAACTGTCTGGCAATACCATAAATCTATTACCTTACCGTCTTTGGATACTTTTCAGCTGTCAAATAAATAACGAAAAATAAAAAAGTAGACGCCAAAGAAGTATTTTTTTACAAAAAGTGAAATATTTTATTAATTTTGATGTTATGCTAGTTTATTACTATATAATAATCTTCACGTTAAATGAATCAAATTTTCTCTGCAGTTAAAAATCAAAAGGTAATTGAAATGTGTTTAGTTCACATAGATTTTGACAATTTAACAAAATCGTCAAAAGCATAGTTGGTCAAAGAACCATCTTGGAAAGATATTTTTAGTTGTACATCACGCTTGACCAGTTGATCTATGGGAGCCACATTTACGAAAGATATGAAGGCCCACTTATATTAGCCAAGAGAACAACAATTACTTTTGGCTTTAATTTATCATACATTAATTTTCTGTATTTGCATAAGAACTTCACCACCCACCTGCACAAGTTGCGCTTTGGCCACTCCTATAATACATTAAACCGTTGAATTGTTGCATTTTGGTATCACAACGTCGGCCAATTTCAATTTATTTAAGTTGATTTGAGACTAAATCAAATAAATCTTATACTGAAAATATTTAGCGTATCAATTATGCAGTAGTCCAAATTTACAGTATGGTAAGATTGCGTCCGATTTTTTTTTTTTTTAACATGGAAACGCAGCCTTTCCAAACTATTTTCCGCAACCGAATCCAACTAACCTCTGATAATAATCTTTAATTAAGTTAGCTAGGGATTGGTAGATCTACGACTACCTATTTTGTTGTTATTGAGATTGGCCCTTAACGGAATCAAATGATTAAGCTTTCCGAACCTTGATGTAAATCGTCTAAGTGAGAGCTGATACAGTTTTATGTTAAAAAGTCTTTGTTTCAAAACACCAACGTCTTATTTCCATTTTCAAATATGTATGTTTCGATCATATTTTAAACTTTCGAAGTGAGTTGGAAGTCGTGGCAGGCACATACATAAATTATTACTTATCATAGAAACTACGTTGTGTGAAGATGATAATATATGGCGTTCAAAGCATAATTTGCCCAACAGATTTCTCGCAATGACGTATAAAAGCTCTTGCGAAAACTCGAATAATTTCACAAGCCTAACGAATTTCTAGCACCATCTTTTCCTCGGGCTTAATTTTTATTGCAATTGATAATTTCAGAAAGGCTGATAACCGGCATCATTCGCCAGCATCGTAGTGGTTCTGGTTGTTTGAAGGATTGTGGAAGGTTCCTAGCACAATTTAATTTGAAAAGAAACGGGCGAAGCCACGCCCCCTTTATGATAGAAAATTTTAATTCATATCGGATCAACTATTTGACGCAGATGAATGAGACTTAGCATACATATGTAATATGTACATACAATATAAAAGTTACAATATAAAGTAAATTTCAATGTCAAACGGGCGTCTCATTTAAAGCCTGGTTATTATTTTCAAATTTCAATGTACGGAATTTACGGTTGAACTGTCATTACCAATGTTCAATTTTAAACGTCAAGCAAATCAGTTTTCTTCATTCAAATAACCAGCATTTTTCACCGCTTGATCATTAGGGCGGCAATTTTTCGGTCCACATGTCTATCCTCCAATCACGCCAACGACCGCTTCTGTTCAGACTTTCTTATGCAAGGACTATAATCAAATTAAACTCATCGTGCCATCTACCAGTAAGGGCAGCACAACATCTGCCAGGCCAGCTAGTTTCAACATGTTTTTCAAAATGGTGCAAAGATGAATGAGGCAATTCACTTGAACCTGCATATCAAAACCTAATTTTTTTTTGCACAATGTCTGTTGTATTCTGAAAAATTAAATCGCTCTATAGAAACTTTTGAAATTGTGCGTATTTTGATTTTATTAATTAAGTTAGATTAAATCGACAGCAACATAAATTATTTTTGAAAATATATAACATAACAATTATAATGAATATTTAGTGCGATTGCAATTTTTTATCCTTATAACCTAAGCTCGGTTTTTTTACATACTAAAGTCTTAAAGTTGTTGTGATATTAAATTACAATTATAAATTTTAAAATTTAAATAAATACTGAAAGAAATTAAGTAATATATTTTTATATACATGTAATGTTTCTTAAATATTAATTTCCAGTACTATAAATTGTGCTATTGCTTGGATCTACTGGTACGGCTTTTAAAATAAAACGTCGTCTATCCAATATAGCAGGCGGTTGTCCATTAGAAGAGCCAGAATAACCAGATATTGACTATTGTAAAACGAAAAATAAAATAAAAATTACTTTCAAAGGATGTCACTAGATGATAAATCGAAAGGTAAGCACAATCATGCAAAATTTCACAAAATTACAGCTGTTTCTCTTTATTATTAAAAAAGCATTATATCCATATTAACTTCTATCGATTTGTTAAAAGCCAACAAGTATGCAAAAGGAAATGTATTGTTAGTAATTGATTATAACATAAATTAAAATTTAATAGCGAATACTCACACAAGAATTTCTTTAGTTTTATTTTCAAAACATAAAGATGTTTAAAATACGACACAAAAACGTTACAATTACGAATGCATTTGACAAAAAACAGAGATTTTTAAATAAAAACGTGTAATTTATTTTTTAAAAAGTGTAAAAGTGTTGGACATGTTTATTTTTTGTTTTTAAATTGCATTTAGTTTGTGGAAAAGTGTTTGTGGCGTGTTTTTTAAAAAAACATTTAATCAAAGAACTCGATATTTTCTATCTAAAATGAGAAAAGAAAAAAAAGACGAACAGTGATATTGAACATTTACATAAGTTGACAAATAAAACAAATTATTATATTATTAATAAAACATTGATTAACAATAGAAGTTAATTTGAATTTTAAAAATTTGGTTTTGCAAAGAAATTTCTTACACATGAATATATTTTTAATTTAAGACTTAAATTTTTCCATTAAATTCGAAGCTACAAAATTCTACCCTGGAACCATAAAAAAATTATATCAATCAGGAAGAAAAAATAAACTGCTATATCTACTATGTCATTACCACTTAAATAATAGCAAAAACTACTTTTAAATAAAGTTTTGCATTTGAGTAATAATTTTGCAATATACCCGTAGCCAATTCAAACGTATAAATATAAATCTAAATTCTTTGCAAATATCTAAAAAAATTTAATCTCTTATACCCCTCTATTAATACCATGCTGCTTACCTCTATGCATTTGCATTGACTTTCATCAAATATTGTGCCTGTGGTGCAATTTTGTGCATCTCGGCATCTACATTTACACGCCTCATAGTCCCATATTTTATCATCCTGCTGCAAAAGAAAAACGTTGTATATGATTATCATGTATGCATAATCAGTTAACTTCATGTTATAACTTACAGCCAAACACTTTTCACGTGCGTCGTTATTTGTGCAAATGCAACGACACTGCGCGGCATCATAAACTTGATATGAATTGCAATCCTGAAATGTGGCATATTGTTTAAATTACTATTGCAAACATAGAGCATTGTTAAATGTTTTACCTCTTTTTTAATACGGCAATCGCATTTGCATTTAGTATGACTCTGAACCAGCACATGTTCTTGTCCTTCAGCGCGCATTTTTTTATTGGCACCAACGTAACGATATTTTATTACCTTGACAAAAAGAACAAAACATTAAATTTGGTTGGTAAAAATGGTTTTTATCAAGCTTATTAAAATTCAAATCTCAGCAAGTATTTTGCAATGAAGATTTTAATAGTGGTTAACTGAGCGGTATTTCGTGTGCACTAATAAAGTCATATTGGAAAGAGAAAATACCTTTTAAAAACGGGAAACAAATATGCTGCTATCTAATCTCAACAGAATGGAGGAGAATTCTAATTTCGCGTGGACGTGAGACAATTTCGAATTTCCATATGTAATTCTCGTGAAGAACATTATTTGGTTTGAATTAATTAAAAACTTATTGTTTTTAAATTTATTTAGTTTTTCTAAAGGCAAACTGGCAATTTACTTTCAAAGCTCATACGGTAGTATAAATATGGGTAAAAAATGGGATGTCAAAGTCGCTAAAATTGATAACTGATATTTCTATAAAAATTTTATTTCGCTTTTGAAATCACATTTTCGTTGGCGACAAAAAAAAAATCCTGTTTGTTAACCCTTCTCACATGCTATATTATTTTTATATTAACTTCTGTTTGTGAAGTAGAAATGAACCTGGCATCTTTCTTACAAGCGAAAAAATTTAAATGCACATAAATTCTTACAGACTTAAACATGACACAAGCAATGCAATGACTAACAAAACTAACATTTTACTTAACTATTACCACCCGAGCAAAGCCGAAACGACGAGTTTTTAGAAATTCAATAAAATGCGCATTTAGTGAAACATGCAGTAACTGGTGGCTTTTAGATATAGTGCAACAGAGTACCCCTCTCTTATATCATTAATGCAGCGTAGAATATTCAATCTTCGGCCAAGCGAAATATAAAATCATCACTATAAACTCTTAAATTTTTTTTAACAAATTTTATTCACTCTATGCTTGTAGTACTTCTTGAATATTCGTTTGAATAGAGTAAAAATTCTCACCTGAAAATCAATAGTTTCCTCATCAACAGGCTGACATGATAGCAATGGAGAATTACAGCAGCCACTGCATCGCTTGACACGTGTACATTTAGGATGATAGAAAATATCTGGTTCTGTTGAAGGGTTCAATGGCATTAGCTCAACGATAGCGCTGTCTGGTATACATCCGGCTGGCTTTGGTATATTGCCAGCAGCTGTGAAAAATCGTTTAAACAAAGTTAATATGCAAATAACTACCTACTAGCAAATAAAATTCTTACATCTTTCAACGTTATTGCTGAGTTTTTCTGAAAATAAAGACAACATTTTTATTTACACACATTCTTGACCCTGTTGAAATATTATTTGTTTACATTTTTACATATAAAGAAACTTGTACTATATCTGACTAAATTGTTTAATTAAAGGCAACGAAATGGAACATTCAAATGCACTCTCGCAATATTTATTCCTGTTTAATGGCGATTGTCAACAATTTAAGCAATATATGGCACCAAATAGTCTAGTGGACTGGTTTGGACGTTCTATATTCGGACACACTAAAATTCATGATTACTTAAGGTAAATTTCTGACTTGAAAATATTTGCTTACTTCATTTTACTAAAAAATATTATAATTTCATTTTAAGAAATGAAGTATGCAGTGAATACCGTCATGTAGATTTTGAAAAAGCGCAAACATGTGATCCAATTGAATACAAACCAACTCATATGAAAACGTGAGCATTTTACTTAACATAAATAACTTATGCTGTACTATTCAGACATTTGAACATTTTAATTCTAGCAAGCAACCACCTACTGGTGATATTGATTATTTTTTACCAAAAAATAAAGTTACTGGCACAACATCACTTAAACTTTATGCTGAAAGTGATTTGGAGGATGATGATATAGATATGACACCATTGCAAACTTTTCAACTTGGTACACCTGAAAAAAGTTCACATAGTGTTGCAATAAATAGCAGTGCAACCATCACACCACCAACGAGTACCACTAAAACTGTGCCAACAACTGCTACCTTAGAATCTGATTCAGACGATGATGATGATAACAAACCCACTACAGCGAAACGTCTAAAAATTTCACATCCTTCACAAGTTTCATATGTACGTCGTCAGCCCACATCATTAAAACGTAAATTTGTCAATGAAGCAGGTATACGCTCATTACTTGATACAACTACTGATGATGAGGAGGAACTTGAGCCACTTCAGCTTGGTAGCATTGCAAGCGTAGACAACCACATTGGAGAGTACACACCTTTAAAATATTTCGAAACAACTGGTGTACTGCGTTCTCAAGTACATACAAAACATAATGATTTTTGCGAAACAGCAAGCATAACCTCCACACACAAATTGTCATCCGATTCCAACGCAGGCAGCTGGGATCGACCTGTACGCATACGCATATCTTACCGTCAACATACAAAAGATCAACAAATACAATTTGCATTAATAATTTATGAGCATTTGAATAAGGCGGTTGCTATGTCATCACGCAGGAATTTAATGCTGGAATTTAGTCAGGTAGCTGATGAACATATAGATTTGGAGGCAGAAGATCAGGAGATTGAAGAAATTGTAAAACGTCAGCGTGAGCAACAACATAACACAATAGCTGAAATAACAACATTTTTAACATCAAGTGAAGATGCTCCAGCAATTCCCTTAATGACCACACCTACAAAATTGTCAAATACTCCACCAGCAACTCCAAAACGCAAGCCACGTTTACCTCAGAGTTTGTCATCAACAAAGCGTTTACATTCGCAATACTCAACAGCAACAGAAACAACAACATCACAAGCGACTCCATCGCCTAAACGCAGCGCTGCACGTAGCCTGAGACTTTGATTTTAAGCAAAGCAAATGTTTAAAAGATTTAAGAGTTATACAAAATTTTGAGGTTTTAATGCTAAGATGGATATTACAATTTGTAAGTCAAAGGGTATATTTATTAATTCTATTGCACAATATCAAGTGCCCGAACACATTTAATTAATTTTGTCGTTTTCATATTGACAAAATTATTTACTGTGTTAAGAAAACAAAAAATATTTCTTAAAAATTCTAAAAACGTCATATTTTACTAACGGAAATTGTATCTACTGGAGAAAACGTCCTCAGGAGTTGCGTGAACAAAAATTTTGCATAGTAACAAACCGTTTGTTCCGTTTGAAGATTAAAAGATTTTTTGTTTTTGTCTTGTGTCGAAGCGGTAGTGATTCAAAGAACGCTTAGGTAATGTACTTGATATCAGCCTGCTCTTTTTAGCGCTACCAGAACCACTTATAAAATTTCCGTGCTCGAAGTGTTTTTAGCAAATGTGGCACAACCTTAAATTTGGGCAGTTCCTGTTTTAAAACCTTCATTTTCATGGAAAAACAATTAATTTAGAAATTCCCGATTGAAGCTCTTATCTTTTATTTTATATTCCCAAATTTAACGTTGAAAGTTCTGGCTTGGAGTTGCACGACTCGTGCCAAATTTGCTAAAAACACTTCGAGCACGAAGATTTTACAAGTGGTTCTGCCAGCACTAAAAAGAGCGTGCTGATATAAAGTTCATTACCTAAGCGTTCTTTGAATCGCTACCGGTTCGACACAATACGAAAACTAGCTCTAGTTACTTAACAGTTTTACATATTATTATATCTTAGAAAATTATTTATTTAGTCTTAATTTAGTTTTAAATAATAATATTATATTATTCATGATCACCAAAAAATTAGCATGTACTACATATATACGTATACGTTTCAGCTTCACTGAACACATGCGAAACGTGAAATGAATTTCGAATGCTTACGTGAATTAATTTTATTATATTTTTCTATGCAAGTATAAATGACGTTAATTTGTTGCTCAGATTTAATACATAGGTGGTCAAACCTAATTAACGTCATATATTGCCTTTTGTATAATTTTTATTTGAGTAAGTTTCAACCGCAAAATTGTATTTATTATAAAGTATAATAAATTGATAAAAAAACATATACAAAGTTTTGTCTTAATTACCTTGTATTGCCAATGGGCCGATAGTATCCTCTGCTACGAAACGGTGTATAAAATCCGAAATATCAGTTATATTATTCATTTCTTCATAAAACTCCAATGGAATCTGAAAATAGAATTGAAGGAAGCAATTTTAAAAAAACTTCTTAGCGGAGATAACATTTAATTAAGTAATAACAATGCAGTTGATACAAATATGTGCATATTTAGCTGAATGACTAACAAACGAATAATACGCACGAGTATCTATCTGACGTATACCCGCAATTAATAATATTTTATTCAAATTTATTAAAAAGTCTTTAAAGTTCATTGCCTTTAGTCTGCTGACTAATTCAGAGTAAAACTTTCACTTATTGAGAATTAAAATTGACCTTATAATTCATATCAAAAATTTTGCATCACAATCTTAGAAGCTTCGCTTAAATTCACTTAAAATTGGTTATGTAAGCGTGACAAATTGTGTTTACCGAATTTGCTTTGAACTCGGATAGCAACGCTACATTATTATATAATACTTAACATTTTTCAAAAACATTCTGTAGGACAGTAATAAATTATTGCACTAGATTATAATTATTATAACAACACCTTTGAAGGCGAATTTCGTTACAAGCGATGTAGACGATCAAACCAGTTAAGTGCGCCATAACGTTTTTCTAAACAATTTTCTTTAGTTTTGTAAGATCGGCGTCACCATTACTCATACCATTTACTATTTCCGCTCAGACAATAGAAACGTGTGACATCCAAATTGCTACTTGATTAAAATTGTTATCAGACAAAATTGTTTTATCACTAATGATGAAGACAATATCGACAATAACAACAACTGTTAAAACAACTAATTTGTCACATCGTTATTATACGGTTTTGTCTGTTTTGTGTGCATATTTACTCGTCTTACTCTTAACAGCTTCGCACAGTTGTCATAGCCACTGTTTACAAAATTTGTTGATAACCGATCAAAGATTTAAAAAGAATTTTGTATGATTCATCAATGAAATCGGTAGAGCAGTATCGATCTGTTAATTTGCATGATATATTTGATTGTCTAACAATGACTATTATTACGTGGTTTGTTGGTGCGATATTTAGGCGCCATAAGCCTTTTCTACGAATACAAAGATAAATTGGGACTTTTGAATCTGCCTGTATGCATTCAGTAATGGAATATATTTTTACATCATTATCATTTTATATGTTCGTCATAGAAGTTTCTGATCGTAAAAATCTATAGGTTGTTGATTTTTGAAAATGGCGTAAAACCAATTATGTAGGAATATGTGGGATTTAGCAGATGTCGAAACATACAATTTTGCTAATCACTAGCAGTTGCTCAATAATGGCAAGTGAAGCTGCGCTCCATCTTTCAGACAAGATCAAAAGGAAAAATTCTAAGCGAATCAGTCAAATCTCGCATACAACTTCAAAGGTAAAATGTTAATATTTGCAAAAAAAGAAATCTAACTTATCGCACCCACTTCTTGTATGACTTAAACGCCAATTTCAATATATTTTGCAAAAGACTAAGGATTTTTATTACTAATAAATGTAAAAATATTTTATTTGAAAGTGCTCATTAATTATTATAAAAAAAGGGAACACGGTGAAAACAGCTCTACATTTATATATAATTCAATAGCTCATTTTATATTTAAGAATTAAAATCTAGATCCCATGGGTTGGTGCGAATCGACGGGGTTTTCAACATAGCTTTTTAGTGCTTTCGAAGACACCTCGCGCATCAAGAGAAAGATCCCTCGCTTGGTGAAGTTATTTGAGGGCCTTTGAACGGCTTTGACCTTTTATGACTGTCTGAATTTAAAAAGTGTTTTTGCTTATTTTTTTCATAAATTTAAAAGCAGTGGGGAAAGAAACAGGTTATCACAAAAATAATCTTTTGAAATAGAACAAAATACAAGAGTGCGTTAACTCTCTTCAAGGTTAAAAACTGAAAATTTTCTTCAAAGTACCGAGCTATATGTAAAATGAAATCGTTTTTCTATTTTCTATTGGAAGGTAAAAACCTCAATTAACAGGACTATTTGCCATTTATTTTCAAAGTTTGCTTTTGAGCACAAATTTGGTTTTATATCAATGAAAATAGCGGTACGATAACAACAAAACGTTAACTTTAATTGTCAATTCACATTTTAGCACGTCGACGTTAATTATATTTATAAAAATAAATAAAATCTCAACTTTTTTATCGGAATATTTTTTTGTATGAGTCATTACCTTTTGCATTTTTTGCTGTTGGCTAGCCAATTGTTGTAATTCTAACGTAAATGTGGGAAGTACTGAGCTACCAACAAGTTAATAATATTAATTAATTAATAAAATCTCCTGTCCAATCATAAAATCTAGTAGCTTAAGTTACCTGGTTTTATGAATAGATTTATGAAGCGCACCTGTAATCTGAATTATGCACTATATAAAAAAATACTCTGTCATAAATGTAATTTATTTTCTATTGCTTCTATCTATACCACATGTTCTTCCAATCGTCATTCGTAAACTCTCATCCAAGTTTCAAGCAAAAATTTAACTTTAGTATATTTCTTAAAACGGAAAATATCGAACTTAATTCCCCTAACGACAGTGAATGAGACCAAAATCTATCGAAATACGATAGAAAATAATAGCTCAAAAGTGGCGCAATTCACCACAGGCGATACCAATTATGATATGAAGGATAAATATTAAGATACTCTCAGGGGCGGATTAAGGTCATCTGCCGCCCTAGGCAGTTGCGATTTTGTCGCCTCAGACAGCAGCCTAATTTCTGTTATTGATTAATGAATTGACCTTGAAAATGCATGAACTTGTACATTTGGAAAATATGTACAATTCAAAAAGGTGAGAGTGATTAATTAGGAGAAATTAATTCTAATGTTTTCAATGTTTATTTACAGTTGTTTTTATACATGTTTTTGTAGCGCGAAGTCATTTATTATTCCATCGCACTCTATGTGACGCAAAACTTCTGCTTCTATAGTCAACAAGGCCAAAGAATTCAAGCGATTTTGTCCAATAGTTGATCTAAAATAATTTTTAACTCGTTTCAAACAAGAAAACGATTTCTCACCGCTGCAGTTTGTGACAGCTAAGGAAAGAAAAATTCTGAAAGCAATGTCGACATTTGGAAAAACTGCGTCAAGATCTTTACTTCTGAAACATTTGAAAGTTTCAATGGGTGTGACTGTTTTTGAATCCAGATCACATGCAAGATATGCTTTGAAATGAATCAATTCATCATCCAATGAAGTCTCCAAATCTTCATTGAATGCTTCTTGTAAAATTTTTGCTTTTTCCCGGATGTCAGCATTATTGAAGTTTCTCAAATCAATCAAAACAGCAAATTTTTCGTAAACTTCTTCATATTTTCGGTACCTTTCCCGTAATTCAATTAACAAATTATCAAAGATGACATTGTATGTGTTGACTCTAAAGTCATCTTTCCCAAGCAATGTTACCTCCTCTGTTCTTGTTTCATCGTCGTAAACTTTTCTACGTTTAACCCTGCCCTCGAGTGTTTTGTATTCTTGGTTAACTGACAAATCAAATGCTTTTCTCTCGAATAAGTCAAAATCATCACGTGCATCACCCACAATTTTTATGAGACTTTTATACAATTGAACTACTTCATTCAGGTTACATAGCGTTGATTGTAATTTTTTGCTGACAGCATTGAATTTTGAAAGCAGAAAACTCCACTGTAATTCAAAATGTATTCGAATACCTTTGGCTTCACTTTTTGTAACAGCTTTTTGTGAAAGATCGTGTTCTATGTAATACAAAGCTTGAAGTATTTCAGTGTAATACTGATTGAGAGTACAAACGGCATCGTTGCGAGCTGACCAACGTGTCAATGAAAGGGACTTCAACGTAATTTTCTTAGATTTTTCACAATAAGATTGTAGAATATCCCAACGACTTGTAGATGCTGAGAAAAAGTTATATAAACTTTGAAGATCATTAAAAAAAGCAGCAGCTGTCGAGCTACTTTCAACTGCGTGATTTCATCATACGGAACGAAAAAAAAGAATATTCAACAATATGTTAGACTTGAACACTTTTGGGTAAAAAGTATAGTAGCTTCGCACTTAAAAGTAGCATTTTGTCTAGTGTAAACGGTCGGAATTTGCCACCCCTAAAAATTTGCCGCCCTAGGCAGTTGCATATGTTGCCTATTAGGTAAATCCGCCCCTGGATACTCTCACTCAGTCCTCATAAAATTGGATTGGGTCATTACAATGGGAGACAAATGTGGAAGAAAGTTTTGAGAACGTTCCCAGCGGATCACAAAGAATTTTTTTTAAAGATTTTTCGTTTTGCATAGAATATTTATTTTTCTTTTTTCAACTTATTGTTTTTGAGTCCGCTGTATTCAATTTCATGTGAAAAAATAAAGATCCTCAATTCTTTGTTCTGAAAGAAAACTAAGTATTTTTATTGGGAGCCTTTCATAGTAAATCAGCTGATTAAAAAAATTTTTTGTAAAAGAGATTTAAGATTTAGTTTGTGTAGTTTGGTTTCTTTTTTTTTCAAAAACGTTTATCAATATATGTACGAGTATATCGCGTTAAAAGGATTTTTCTCAAAATAGTGCTAAGAAATTCGACGATTATGCAGCATTCACCTGATTATTCTACAGCGAGAAATATTTTGTGAGCCTGATTATCTGAAGCAATGAATCAACGTTCAAATATGGCTTTAAATTATTTCCAAAAACATTAGCCGTTTAATGGCTTCTCAAAATGTATGCTACACGGAAACGAACGCAACTTTTTTTTCCATTTTTAGTCGATACCTGACTTTATCTTGTTCCTGTACCTTAAAACTTAGTCAAACGAGAATGAAAACGTGAGAGAAACAAGTAGCTGACCACATCGATTCCAAAAAATTTAATCTACATAGTTATACTCTGGTTGCTTTTTTCATACTTAACAATTTTCGCCTAAAGGTACCTATAGAAGAGCACGCTAACATAATGTAAGTGACCGAATATGAAGCAGAAAAAATTATAAATTTTATATTTTTGCGTAGCGTGATTGTCAATTTAAATGAAGTTATGCAAAGAATCTTAATTATTGAATACGCAAAAAAAAATTCAATGTTTATTCCTTAATGACATACAACAAAAAACATATACGTAAGTCGGTGATTCACTTACGGATGTGTACGTTAACCGTAAAAAGGCGCATACAAACAATAGTTAAAAGTAAAACTTTATTAAATTCAATATATTTTCCACCATACACAGATTCCAGCTACCGATATCCATTGTTATCTTTTATTTTAAATTCAAATTAAGATCTAAATTTTGCATGATCAGAGCAAAAATTGAGCTCGTTTTTGAGTTTCGTAAATATTGACTATCGTGACTGACTGAAAACTAATTAGATTTGGGAAAACTTTGAGTTTGCTTTATATAAATTTAGCAGGGAAACAAACATTCTTTGTTTATTTAGGTAATTAAAATAAAAAATTATACATGAACCAGCCAGTAAATTTGAGCATCTCAAAAATTAATTGCCGCAGATGCCCTTCCGCCCAACAATTTCCTTGCTTGCGATCGCGTTAACGATAACTTTCTCGAAAGAAATGCGAACAAAAATACCGCCAAAGACAAATGAGACCGATAACAAAATGAATACGTGGATGCGTGCTCGTTCTTAAATTTGCACACGTTGGTTAGCACTAGCACTTAACAAAAAAATAGGCGTTTGGTTAAACCAACCAGTTAGTTCTTATATTTTATTAATAACGTACAATTTCTTATAAACTGAGGGATTTCGAATTTTTAACGAACTGTTTAGTACCTCGAAAGGTTCGAAAAATACAAGGATCGTAAGATAATCGGTTTATTGTTAGGTTGGCTTTGGCTGAACAATCAATATATTAGAAGACATACTCGTGCAAGCATGTATTTCGGATAAATCTAAGATAGTTTTAAAATTGATTAAACAATTCTTTTGCTTTTCTTAGAGTTTCAACTTATTTTCAGAACATTTTAATTTGTTCTATTTGTAGGTTAAAATCATTTTCAAATCCCTTTCACAATTTCCAAATCATTTTCAGAATATTTTAAATTGATTTTAAAATAATCTGGGAAAAAAATCATTGCATGACACAACGACACTTCATTATTGATCAACAATAATCAAATTAACGTAGCTTTGTGATTGAATTCATTAGTACTGCATTGTCTGAAAAACCAATACCACATTTTGATTAGCAATTCAATCACAAGTATTGTAATTTCAACTATATCAAAAGAAAAATCCCTGAATGAGTCAACCAAACTCTCTTAATATTTAGAAAAATACATGATTTTGATGCAATCAACTACAGGTAAATGCATTGTCGAACTAAATAGTTAATGCCTAATTTTGTAACATTTCTTGCAGCCATTATAGTTTTCATGTTGAAAATTTGTAAAATTTTTAACCTTTCTATGATACTATATCTCCTTGACAACTAAGGACTGATGTATAAATGTTGTGCCTATAAAAAGCTAAGAAATGCAATTTTATAAGTAGCACTTATTGCGTTTAAAATAATCAGAAACAAAAAAGTACTTAATAATTAGATTTTAGACATTTAAATGAATAAATTTTCTAAACATATTTTGTTTTATATTCTTGCATTCGATAGCTTTGGGTACAACATGTCGTATGAGCTACATTTGATTAAATATATCAGACGTTTGGCGGCACAAACATGTGTACATAGGTACATATGTCTATATAGCATTAAGCAATTCAAAGAATAACTAGATTAAAATAAGTTTATTAATAACAATAAAACATGCACGTAATTGCGAGGAAAATTGATTTGTCTCTTACTTACATATATGCCAAAAATGTATTACTCATGCAGTAAGAATTCGGGACTAAGAAAATATGGTATCTTTGAAATGATGACACTATGGAGATTATTCTATGAATGTTAAGATCGGCATCGCCACATTTATAATATGTCGTCAAGAATATGTCTTATGGAAGTGGCGAAAAACTTTTCAAAATAAGATATTAAAATATACTTAAAAATAAGGTCATTGATTTTCTTTACTTTTCATCACTTTAGAATTCACTAGAAAAAGTCGTTCGTATAAAATTAAATAAGCCCAAGTACTCTTAATTTTTGGAAAATATATAAATTTAAATAAGATGCCAGGCGCCAAAAGTTATCAACTTCATTAATATTTACATACTCACAAATGTTAGTATACACGTATGCTATGTATCTGCGTCATTTCAATACAAAAAAAAATGCTGTAAGCGTCTTACAATTTAACTTCTCACACACTTTGCAATGGAGTAGTATGTAAGTAGTTCTCAATATGACTAAATGTTGCTTTGCATTATTGTTTCATATCTTACCGGATCCTTTTGACTTTCTTCCAGTAGCTTTAGATTTGTGCTACTCGATTTCGTGCGGCCATTGTTGTTGTTGTTGTAGAAGAAACGTTCTGGAATTTGTGTACTCGCACAGGTGTGGAACTGTGTGTTCATAACACTGAGCAGTAGTAATGATGAAAAGATCACTGTTGATGTAGTTTGCATTTTTATCACAGATTGTTTTTGTTGTTTGTTTTTCTAGTTTTTTTTTTTTGTATAGTTTGGGATGCCCCTTATATTTATTTTACGCTCTTTTATTTGGTTTTCTTTTTTTGTAGTGCTACCTAAAAGACAAAATATTTATTTAATAAGTTTTATTTTTATTACACTTTCTTTTATGATATATTTATTACAAGATTTATAGAAACATGGCGTTGCTTTACTTTTGATTTTGTGTTATCTGTTTATCTATTTATGAATATTCAAAAGATAATTTTTGGTATATGAAACTGTTGAATTAAGTGTGTCAGTTTTTAGGTGTTGATATTTTGATTGCATATTGGAGTGTTATTTAATCTAAAGGGCATATTTGTTTGTTTTAACTATGGTTTTTCCCATTATTAGTTAGGAAATAAAGACATGATACACAATTTTTATTCTGGATGTATTTATTAAAAAAAAATGGTTTGATTTAATTTTGTCTTATCTATTATGACACATGTATATCTCTAATTAACTGAGCATTTAAAAAAAAAAACCCAATATCCCGAGATTAATTGTCATCTTACATCTTGTCAAACAAGATGTTTTTCTAATTTGATTCACAATATGAAAAAACCGATTGTTTTCTTAAGCAAGAATATTCTACGAGTTATTAAGAAAAGTCTAAACGCATAAACGCGAACAGGTTAATTTGGAAATTTGGAAATACATGTATTTATTGTACATTAAGGTAGTACATTTTGATCTCAAAGTGCTCACCAGAGAAATTTAAGTTATTGGCATAGTTCTCCCAATTCTCAACTCAATTAATATCAAGAGTCTATGTCTCGATGAAGTTATCACTAATTATGGCTTTGAACGACAAATACTCTGACACTCAAAGAAAATTTTAATGTTGATGGAAGCAGTTTATATTTTGAGTTAACTATTATACATAAAATAACGAAGTATATAACAACGACCGAATCGTCTCCATGAGGTGCATTCAACTTCATCAGTAAAAACAAGTTAGAAGATCTTTACCCTAATTTTTCGATATCCCTATGGATTTTACTAATGACTCCTGCTTCTGAGGCAAGTGGGGAATGGAGCTTTCTAAGCTAAATATAAAAAAAAAATTTTTTTGATCTATAATGATCCAATAACATCTGGATATTTTTTTCTATCGAGAGCAAAATGGCTCAAAATATCGATTATTCAGTAGTTATAGAAGAATGACTTTCACCTAGGAATCTACGCCGCTATTATTATCATAAATTATTTGTTGAACTAATTCTACAGAATAGAACTATTTAGACGGTAGGTAAAACGTGGCATAATTGAAGAATATTTTAGGTTATGAAAGGTAGATATAAAAAAAGGCGTCCGAAAATTTCTGAAAAGAGTGCCAATTACCTTCGAGCTAGCACTGAAAACAAACTCTCGCAATCAAAATAAGGTGTTAAAATAAGCGTAACGTAAGTTTTAAAAAAATTAACTATGTTATCAATAACTTATTAGTAGTGCATCGAAACAGAAAACATTTAATATCTACTTTACTGAGCTATATGTTCAGTACAGTGTGTGATAACATCAAAAAATTACAAAAACAAAACATCAAAATAGGGCTAAAGCTATTCATAATAGTTTCATTCATTGCTTAATAAAATCATCAGTGTCCTCTAAGCCGATTAGTAAGCATTTCTAAGCCTTTAAGCCAATCTACAAGAAAGTAAATAAAGTTTTTTTGCGAACATCAACAAACCCTTTAATTCTTACGATTTAATATTAGGTGCGACATTATTTAGCATGGGGTGTGCCACTGTTGGACACGATATTCTTTAGTGACAGTGGATGCATTACCAAATATAGAACTTATCTCATCGGACTTCACTTTAACGTATTTTTTATCTGATTTTGAACATTATAGTAATTTATTCAACTTATAGATTAAATATTTTCAGGGTTAAGTAACTAACAATGAATATTAAATGAATAACTGCCTTTTTCTTGGAATTTAGTTTCACAACGCACTATTTTTTCTTGACATTGATATCAAATTTGTTATCATTTTATTGACAAAACAACTGTTACAGCCAATAAAGCAGGTGTGCGTGCATATGAGCCAATATATCAAGATTGTTTGTACTTTTTAAACTTAAAATTTCATAATTACTACAGAGACATTAAATTAAATCGAGCATATGAGCACGTAGCTATTAATTCGTACAACAATTTGTTATTCTTAACGACCTCGTTAGGTACTTCAACTTTGTAAAGTTAACTAAATATAAAGACAATTATTTACACCATTATGTGTTTGTGTACTGCGTGATATTTCATTGACAAAACGAAGATAGAGAAATCATTACTTACTATAATTTATAATCAACACGGCATGTCGCCGGAATGCAATGGGTATTGATAAGTTAAAGATTACGATGATAAATATAAAATCTTCTTATGAATCATTCCCGAAATGAAAGCACTGAAATTATCGACATTATGATTCAAATTAAAGCAAACACTTGTGAAAATTAAATGAAACAGAAATCATTTCAATCGCACGCATCATATCCTCTCAGTGTATTTTATATTTGTTTATGTCCACGCATTCGTTTATAAATGGGAGTTTCTCCTTTTTAGTATGTGAATGAGTTCCAACTATTTTTATCTGAGACCAAAGAAAAATAAATTTGCGATATAAAATAAGCAAAATCCACATTTTTTGCAATTATCATTTTATGCTATTAATAGCATTAAGTATTATCTATTATAAAGAATATCGTGCATAATTTTGCTGCACGTTTTAGTTTTTAGAATTTTTAGATTTATTTTTATTGCAATGCATTTGCAAATCTATTTTTGCTACTAAATTTATGAATGAATTTGTTGTTCTTGTGCTCAAGTTTAGTAAAGAAATTTTCCATATCAATAATTATCAGTATTGTTGTTTTTTTTTATAGCGAGATATGCACTGACCTATAATAACAATTTATTTGTTTTGCTTTGAAAATTTGCTTGAAAGGAAGTTAAGAATTGTATTTTTTTAAATATGTAATATGTTCGAACTTTATAATAAATTAAGTTTTGAAAAGTTAATTGCACTGATACATATTAAACTGATTTCATTCTTCAGAACTTAATGGAACACTGAGTTGTGGGCCACAAATGGACTTTGACCCTCAGAAAGTTGACGAATAACGCAAAATATCTGAAAATTGGTATTCAAAAAATTTGGAAAATCCGAAAATTCACGGGTGAAAAATAAAATAATACATCAAAATAACTGAAATAAGAAAATGTGATTGTTCTTATCTTATCTTATCAAAGTTTTCAATAAAATGCTGAAAGTTTTTAAGAGCTCAAAAAAAGCTCTAGAAAAGGAACTCTGGCTTATAAGTGCAGTACACCACTGTGCCACAAAGCCGACATATTTTTTATGAAGTTGTAACCATACAACAAGCACCACAAAATGCGGCACATTTCTTGTACAGCAAAATTTTTTGCAAATGTTTGCTCTTGCCAAACTTTGTACGTAACATTATGTCATATCTAAAATCAACTGATTTGGGTTGATTGCCTTCAAAAACACTTCACATATTTATGTTCTCGATTACAAGATATTTAATAAACCGTTAACTTTAATTTAATCACCTCCTGATATTTCGGCTAATTTTCCCGGAACTTTTTATTATCTTTACCATGTTTTGAAATTCTTTCAATTTGAAAAAAATTAGAAAGAAAGTTCTGGGCGAAAACAGTCACTTGCATTTGCGAACATTCAACGAAGTTTTCATATGAGCAATAAATTGTTCTCGAAAATAGTCGTCGGGACATCGTTAACCAATTTGTTAACAAAGTGATACCACATTTACAAAAGAAGTGTGAATTTCTCTCGACGAATATTGGGAACAATATTTTTTCGTAAGACTTAACGCTTTGGCAAATTTTCAACTCTTATAGGGCAGTACTCGAACTGTTTAATTTTAATATTTATAGATAATATAAATGTGGATTCATACATAACACATTGGTTTGCTTTTTTTCTTGCTCAAAAATAATTTTTCAAAATTAGAAATTAACTTCTGTTTGTCGTTTTGATTTTGAATGAGACAAGTTACTAAATAAAATTATGTTCAAATATATAAGATTCTTTTAATTAACTGAAAACTTTAACATATTATCACCAAAGTTGTGTACACCTGTACCTCGGTTTACGCGGTAGATAAGTTCCCGACAAAACCGCGTAAGTCGAATAAAATATTTTTATATGGAAAAACCGCGTAAAGCGAATCCGTCTATAAATAAGCTTTTTAAAATATTTATTTAACACAAAATACAGCTTTATACTGTTAATAAGATATAAAAGTATAATTTAAGTAATAAAAAAACATGAAAATAGGTAAAACAAAAAATTTATTCCATTAAAAAAATGTACTTCATTATATATAAAACAAAATTTGGAAAAAGTACCTATAAATACGGCTCATCCATATTTTTAAGCAAACTTAATCGCTATCAGTTTCAACAAATAGTCTTTTTTACGAAATTGTATACTCGTAATATCTGACTTATCAATGGATAAAATCATCTCATTAGATTCTGCTTCTACAATTGTTGCATTGGTTTTAGTCATAGTTTGAAAAGATCTTTCTTTAGGAAAATATTCTAAAATAAGCTTTTTTTGCTTAGTTTTATTAGTCATACCTTTGTAGACTTCTTCATATTGTTTTAATAGGTCATTAACATCCCGTTGAAATTTAAGACCACCTCCTCCTCCTTGAAAATGGTTTCCTAGTTTTCTTCATAGTACAAGTCCCTCGTGAACAAATTTAGCTGTGAATACATTGGGTTCATTATTTTCGATGTCAGATTCAACGTCATAGTCAACACTATTTTCCTCACAATATTTAACCATTTCAATTAAGTCTTCTGCATTTAATTCCTGATCTTACATTAATTCATTAATATCTGCTTGAGTTATATCGACAAAGCCTTCTCCACCCAATTTTTGACCCAACTCAATTATCTGAGAAAACTCTTCCTCCTAAATTAAATAAAAATCAATATCTATAATATTTTTTTCGATTTTAAAAACCGCGTAAATTCGAATCCGCGTAAACCGAGGTACAGGTGTATTAGAAATGTACTGAATATTGTCGTAAAAGTTTTAGAAGGCAGTCCATTTTGCCTTGCGCAGCACTCTTAAAATGAGTATATAGAATATATATAAATCTAATTGCGAACATGTACTATACTAAAAAAACACAATTCCACTCAAAATGTAATCACTGACGCATACTGTTTCATTTGACGATTCAACAAATCTTATTATTATTACTTGTTCTGCAAGGGCTAAAAATAACACACGCAAATATTTAAAATACCAAAAGTCGTTTTCAGGAAAGTCCTTAAGTCCGCTTAAAGCTGTTAAGGTGGTGATTTTTAATTGGAAATAACCAAACGCTTTATATATAAAACCCGTTTCGCTGTTACAAACGATATCCATATCACCATGCGCGTATAAAATACAAAAGTTCACATTACAATTATTGTAATTTACGCACAGAATACATTTGAAAAAAAAAAACAAAGTCACAATTACAACTCTTTCCGGTGCTCAATACAAATGAAAAACAGTGAAGATTTACATAATGTTTAACAATAAATATTGTTGGGAAAACAACTACTCGAACCGAACAAAATACAATAATTAACTTTTTCTACGTTGTTAAACAATATACAGGTGTAGTACAGAACACACAATTTGCACTGGTTAAATGATAATATTTGCAATGAATATGCAAATAAAAACGAGCTATATATTTAATATAAGCGCACAACTTGTTTTTTTCTTCTTTTTTGTTAGCCAAATTGTTAATACAAACTGAAGATTTAACTGAAGTTGTTAGGGTTAGTATTATTGTTAATAATTTTACAAATGTTTTTTTACTAAAACAGATGTTTGTTCATAAGCTTCGTGCCATTTAACATTTATTTTCGTTTTTAATTATTTTTATACACAATTATTAAAAAGATTTTTCTTTACTTTTTTATTCATACGCCATATATTTTCTAGTTCAATAATAAACAATTAAATTGCACACCTAAAACTTTATTTTATTTAATTTGAAGGCCCGCCGTTTTCAAAAATATATCTCCTCACAACCAAACGCTTTAAGTGCTCGTTTCCAACTGTTTCTCTTGGTCTTGAAGTGAGCCTCTTTTAATATCAGTCTCTCTATAAAATAACTGTCGACAATATGAAGTTTTTACGCTCTGTAGTTCTTTTAGCCGACTACACAGAGCTTTTTACTTTAAATATCGGTCATTAATGCTCTGAAGGCGACACACGATAACAGGTGTTTTCCTTGAACGCTGTGATAATGGTGATAAAATTAAAATACTAAATATAAGAGTTCGTACAGTACACTCTTTGCATCCAAATTTTCTCTTCCCTTCCAAAAGTAAACGCATTCAACAATTCTGGTCTTTATCTCTGTTTGTGGCTTGCTGTTTTCTCATTTTATGCCAATGTAAGCGTAAGTGAAGTTATTGTTGTCGATATTGATCGCAGATATCTAAATAAAGTTGGCGACAACATTCATGAAGATAACATCTATCTATATTCATAAGACTCTGTTGACAAAAGTTTTGTCGATCCATTGATGAGAACTAAAAAAATAAAAACAAAAGGATGAAGCAAGAAGACCAAAAGTTTAATTAACAATTTAAATTCAAAGTGTCCTCTTCGTATGTCTATCTTGTCCATATTATGTAAATCAACATTTGAAGCAACTAATGAGTAGCTCACTTATTTTTTGCTCTTTTTATAAGTTTTCCACGCGGTATTCTAGAAGAGTTTCCATACGTATGAAGTGTAAATTCTTCTGTTGTTGTCGACATATGCACATGTAAACAGAAGTGGAGTTGGGATCCAGACAGTTTCAGTCGCTGTTATTTTTGTCTTTGCATTTTTATTCAAATCTTAATTAATTAATCGCATAGGGGGTCTGTTTTTGTACATTTGTAATAATTGTTTTTAATTGTTAAAATTATTTAAACTTATCGGGAATGTTGGCAAGACTAGATTGTTCCATAAACTCTTCCTTATTTAAATTTGTGTGCCACATTTTTTGCCAACATGAAATATCTATCACAAAAGAACATTGTACTCCACACAAAGTAAAAGGTTTATTTTTTGCAAGCTATCTTGCTATGAACCCCCGAAAAGAGGAGAGAGGTTTGATCAAAAAAACTAAATATATATTTAGTCGCTTTGGTTGGATAAGCAAGAAGAAAAGTCTGCCAATTTTTTCTATTGTGCTTATCCGAACAATTTCTAGTATTTGTGTGAAGTTCGGGTGCATTATTTTAGAAAATAATTTTTATATGTTAAAATGTGCTTTTGAGTGTTTGCGTTACTCATTACTGATTTTTGAAGTTTTTATTTGTATGTGGGTGCCACGCTCTATTTTTCAATTCACCAATTGTCGTCCAGTGCTTGTCCAAATCATTCTAAGTATTGGTGTAAAATTTGTTCCCGTTACCTTTAGCATTTCCTCAATACATAGTTGTCTGAAATTTGATGTGAATATTTGCTTGCCACACCCTCTTATTGAAACTAACCCAATTTTTATACAGAGTTTATTCAAGCAATTCGTAATATTCGTACGAAATTTAGTTGCTTTACTATAAAAAAAAAATCGCTTAGACGATAGGCGTGCTTTGCAACCCATTACACTCATTTTCAATCGCACAATATAAGATTATTTGATTTGATTTCACTGATAACAAAAGTTGATTTTTAGGATGTCTTAAATAAAACACAAAAACCTTGTTTATGTTAAGTTGGTTTAATTCCATTAAACATTCAACTATGATTTTGGGCTGGCGATCCGATGGCCTGGCTGCTAAAGCTCTTAACGAACCATTGTTGAGTAATTAATTACATTGTAATATTAATTTAATTAATTAATAAATGATTTTGGGCATATGAGCGTCGCAACTAAAATTTAAGAAATCCTTTAGTTATAATGCTCAGCTTAAGAATAAGAACAAATCGGGATATCTATCTTATTTTTCACAAAATGTAGACTCATGAAGTTTCGCATCTGCACGTTTCAATTATCCACATAAAGAGTGTTACAATTGATTGAAACTCTGAGGTGAATGAAATTTGTAGTAGTCACAAGCTGGTAAAAAATTTGGCAAGTGATAGATATTGAGATATGGAGCAAGCAAGCAAAAAACTACGTCAACAGCTGTCGTCTAACTTTTTCACGCAAGTTCATCACCAATGGAGTGGAAGTTTTTAGTAAACAACTCATTTTCGAACAAAAATATTTTATTTTTTGCAACATTATTATATAAATCGCGATTGACAAATGTAGTTTGTTTGTACACTGTCAGGATGAAATGTCTTATAGGATATATAGGTATAAATTTATTCTCTAGAATATAACTGCTCTGCACCCCAATTTGCTTAGGTTCAACGATATAAATTGGAATAATGCAAACTTTAGATCATGAGAAAAAAATTTTTTGATTCCATTATTCTATTACAATTTTGAAATCATGCTTCAAAGAGAAACCGAAATCTGGCAGCGATGCTGTGTAGAGTTTCACTCATTGAGTAAGTATCATCTTTGGTTTTTTTTACTTTTGTTTCAATTTGACAATTCACAAACGTCATTTTTTTTTGTGTTCCAAATTTATTTGAAATAAAGTGAAAATTATGAAAAAAATTAGCGGGAATACAGCGGACACCATTTCTAATCAATATTGTGAAAAAATTTTGGCTGTAAACAAAAATGTAAAAATGTAAAATGAAAAAATGTGAACAAACTCGGACGGACAAATTAAATTTTCCACTTTTTGGAACAAATGTCGTTGACAGATTTTCATTTACGTTACGTAGTTTTAATTTAATTTTGTTTTTTATACGCGGGGACAAAATTGCAAAAAAATGATGCCAAATTTTCAGTCCAGTTGGAAGCTTTTTTCAAACTTCACACTACACTACTTTTTTTCGATCGAAATTTCGGATTTCTAAAATTAGCAAGTGATTCACTCAAAGAACTATTTATTCGATAGTTGCGCTGTATTGAATTTTTCTGTGAGTGTATGGTGAACAGCTATCGAGTGAATGAAAACAAATAGACTATCGAATAACTAGATAGTTTTTATTCGATAGTTCCCATCACAATTTTGAAATCATGTTTCAAAGAGAAACCGAAATCTGGCAACGCTAGGTAGACTTTGAAATTTTTTGTTGTTTTCATACATTTTGACACTGGTGCTTTCATCGTTTCATGATTGCATGTGAAGTGAAGTGAATTTTTTAATTTTCTCCTGAAGGTGGAGGCGAAATTTTGCTACTACGATTCCTCCACATATTAAAGAAAAAACTTTTCATATTGCAAGAAAAACATTAATAACCTGTGTATTTGAAAAAAAGCATCAATAGTGAAAAAATATATCAGCGCAAATGCTTGATTAAAATAACAGTTTGCAAAAGATAAAATAAACAAATAAAAGTCACGAAAAATTGAACACGAAACAGCAGAAGAAAAATGGGCGAAAATTCTCATAGTGCCTCGGCGAAAAGTGCAGCAGCAGCAGCTAATGCAGCAGCGACAGCAACATCAACTGCAGCCTGCGCTCTTGCAACAGGAAGAGCGTCGCAGCTTGCGAGCTCCTGCGTCGGTAGTATTGTACCAGGGGCAAGTGGAAGTGATGGCGCCAGTTGCAGCCCAGTACAAGTGGCGAAGGATGCGCGAGAGCTCTATGAAATTCGAAATTTGCTATGGGGACCAAATATACGAATTGATGTCTTTCGCAGATGGTCGCAAGGTGCGTTTGCTTATGGGCAGGTTGGGTTGAGTTGTTTGATATTTGGTCTGCAAGAGGTACCATAAGTGGTGGGTTGGGGATACAAAACCGAGACAAACACCTGTGTTTGTTAGCTTCGTTTTTGTCATATTTTTAATTTAAATATTTTTATTTCTGCCTTCATTGTACTTTTTTTCCTTTGCTAAGACGGTAAAACTGTTTATATGATAATTTGTTATTTTTTATTGTTGTTTTTGTGTTGACGGTGACTCATCCCACAATCATTCGCCCGTTTCATTAAAATACCCCATAACCCTGCTCGTAAGATAAATGTGTGCGGGAATGGAACAGAGCACATGTGGGTGCAGGCAGGCCGCGTTTGTTGGTGATAATAATGATGCTGCTTGCTTGCTTTCGTTACTTATGCAACTGTCCACAATCACCAACACCATCAACCTGCTAAATTTAATTTGACAAAAATTTAAATGATGTCTGTCCGATTGTGTATTTAACAACATTTTTATTCTTTTATTTTTTGTGTTCTGCTGCTGCTTTGTACGATTTTCATTTGTCGACGTTGTAATTTATGCTTTTTTCTTTTCATTGTTTTCTACTTTTCTACATAATCGCTTTTTGAGAGAGTCGAGTTCAGTTAAGTTTGGGTTTGAGCAATTTAAGCCTGATTTCAAAATATTCTGGTGTAGTTAGGTAAAATCGCTCAAGGTATTATCAAGAAAAACATTTTCGGGGGTTTCCGAACTATCGAAATTACTGAATAGCTGTAATCCGTTTCAAAATACAATTTCAGCAATATGTTTTCTTTATTGAGCCGTTTATCTCTCCATCGGTGACATAAACTTTTGTTGCCTAAAGTGGACTAAATTTTGTTCCCGTACTCACTGAGCTGACCATCTCCTTTCAAATAATAATTTTATATTTTTCCTTAGTTATAAATTATTAAGTGCCAAAAAATAACAGCTGGAAAAAATAAAATTGTTGAAAATAATGCAGAGATTAGAAATAAGTCTCAATAATTTGGAAATTCCAAGGTCGGTTTAAACAATTGCGAAATCAGTTGAAAGGTAGTTTACTATTCTACAAAGTTATTATGGTAAAATATTCTGAAATAAAGCATTGGTTGGAAAATCTGATTTGCGCACTTTTCTTATACGCCTATTTCATTGGTTCATGATCATCGGAACACAATGTTTCCAGTCTGCTACACACATGGCAGGGCAGGAAAAACAGGCAGTGGAACCAAATTGAGTGTCCTTGGATAAAATGTATTTCCTTAGAAATCAAAATGAAATTTAACTAGCTCAAACTTGGTAGGTACTTTAAAGGAGTTTTGACCGCTGAACAGGAATCCACTCCAAGGTAATTGATTAAAAGAACGTTCAATGAGAATGCAAGCAAAAACTTAGCTTACTGAAACACACTTCATATCATTTTTCCGTAGTTTTGGAATAAAGTGAACACAAAAGCTTAAAACCAGTGTTGAAAAACGTTATACGGAACGTAACGGAATATCGTTACTTTCTTTCAATTTGTCTTCCTTTCTATCATTGATACAATAACTTATTCTGAAGAATCTTATGTAGAATCGACGTCTCTTAAAAAAAGTCGTTAGTCAATCCTGTGAATTTAATTGTTAATAAATTACAGAAGTTCGAAGTTCATTTTAAATGAAGAAGGGGAGCCCTTCCAGCGCCAGCTCCTAGGCGGAAAAAAATGGTGTTAACTCAAAACTAACTTTTGAGATTTGTAGACTTTTTAAAATAAAAACTTAAATGTGGCACCTAATAAATATGCTCGAACAATTAACAAAAGTTATTTTGAAAAAAAAAACACATGTCGACTAACTATCGATAACTTTCAATACATCCCAACACTCAAAAAAATTATTTTATTTGAACCAGCTTTGGAAATTTGCGATTTGAAACTTTGGCTTTTCGATAATTGTGCATATGAACAAAGACGATAAGCTAATATTTTACTAAGCGTAGAAGACATGAGTTTTAAATGTCTTATAAAAATATTATAATCCGGTAATTTTTCTCAAACGTACCAGTCGTTTGCTGCAAAAATTAACATCTGTCTTACATTTTCATGTAAAAAATTTTAATCTCTAGGTACTAAAACTTTTTTGTTCTTTTCTTTTCAGGATTCGAGTTCAGTGATGTAGAACCCTCTGCGTTGGTGCAAAAGCAAGGCGGACCATGTGCTGTGATAGCTCCTGTGCAGGCATATTTATTAAAGATTCTTATAATGGATACGCCAGGCCATTCTCTAAAGGATGTAAGTTTTTATATTTTGATATCTTGACAAAAAAGAGTTTTTTTCATACATACTTTTACAGTTGACTGAAGACAAATGTAAACGATTGCTTATACAAGCTTTGTGTAATATTTTAAAAAAATGTAAAGTTCAACGTTATCGTATCGTGACGCTGCCATTGGAACAATGCTGTGAAGCCAAAGATACAATTCAAGGCTCAAATAATAATAACGATGATATGAATGCAGAGGCGACTTTAAAAGAGAGTCTGCAGGGCGTAAGCAATGCTACAATCGCATCGGCACCTGCAAACGCTGAATGGTCTCCCGAACAGTTTCATGAACGTTTGCAAGTTCTAAGCTTTGATTCTCCTGAACAGGTGGAAAAGTACTACACAGAAAATTTTAATATGCTGTCCGCACAGTATGGTGTGTTATTGTTTATGTATACAGTTCTGTTGACAAAGGTTTTTATTAATTTTCTCATCTGTGTATCAAAATAACTTTGTTTTTGACAATATGATTTTATTTGCTTTCAGGGAATTGAAAATGTCAATTCTGAACTCTCAGATACTTCTGAGCCGTTGATACACAATAATTTTGGTTACGGCTCACAAGGACTAATAAATCTAATGTTAACCGGACGCGCTGTTGCGCATGTCTGGGATAATGATCAAGATGTTGGCGGTTTAAAGTTACGTGGTATCAATGAGCAGAGTGATATTGGTTTTATAACGCTTATGGAACAAATGCGCTATTGCACAGTGGGATCATTTTTTAAGAATCCTCGAAATCCAGTATGGGTCATGGGCTCAGAAACACACTTGACTGGTAGGAAACTAAATATTTTGAAAGTTCTTAATTTGAAAATTTGAATTAAAATTAATTTGAAAGAAGAACCAAAGGCTTAAAATATCTACCTACTTGCTATAGTTTAACTTAGTTTTTAATTATTAATTGCGAACACAAACTATATTCTAAAGTTTGTTGTGCAAAATCCATTGTCGTTGATTGATGAACCAAACTTTTAAAAAAAATACCTTTTAGAAACTCGTAGTTGTTTCAAAATGCCTTTTTGAATGGACAAATACAAATACGTTCTCACTCCCCTCTTGTTCTTTTAATGAATACTATTAATTTCAATCAAATTGGATTCTTCTTCGTGGATCTTTTTCGAATGCCTTATCATTCCTCCAATTTAATTTTCTTCATACGGTTTGCTTTTTAATTTTTATTAGTTGTTAATAAATACATTTATTTTATTTTAGTTTTATTTAGTAACGAAAAGAGGCTAGTTTCTCCAGAGACTCCATCGGAAATTGCAAGACGAGTTTTTAAATCGTACGATCCTGATGGCAATAATTTTATTCCATCAGTAGTATTGCAAGATGTTCTTTCCGCATTGGACTTGGTTAGTGAACCTGAGTAGTAAGTATAATTTTCAAAACAATTTATTTAATATGAATTGGAATATTTTCCTCCTTTTATCCAAATAGCGTTGAGATAATGCAAAAACGTCTTGACCCTGAAAGCTTGGGTATAATTCTACTGAACGCATTTATGGATGAATTCTTTCCACTGGAAAAACGTTCGACTCCCGATACCTTTGACTTAATGCACTACAATGGAATACCTGGTGCAAATGAGGGCAATAAGGTTAGTACTATTATCACCACTTGTTAATTTCATTTATTAATTATTTTCTAATCCAATAACAGGTACGTTACTACAAAGGTACAGCCATATTATTGGAGAGTGATTTAAAATCTGTTTGTGTGTCAAATCCAATGTTGACATGTTTGCAAACAAAGTGGCCAAGTATTGAAATTAATTGGCACGATATGCGGATACCATCATTAAATTGACATAATTTATTAAAAAAGCAAGAAAACAAAAATAAGGGAATACATAAGACCGATATTAGGGGAAAATAGACAGCAGAAGAAATTCAATAGAAAAATGAAAAAATATCGCATAACAAGAACAATTTTGCAGTAATTTAAATATTTATGCATGCAGAATATTTCTGCATACATAATTGCAAATTTTTATCTTAGATTACATAAGCGTGAATAACAACTACATAATAACGAATTCTATTACTTCCTTAAACAGTGTACTCAAATTAAATTATTGTTTATTGTAGAAATTGATGCTAAAAGTTTTATGATACTAACACATAAATAACAGTAACAATGAAATAAAATTTATCTATAAAAAACTTTCATACAAACATATAATATATTGCAAGCGTTTTCTTAACATATTTAAAACAAGAAATAAATATAAATTGTTAAAATAAATGAGTATGTATAAGAAAAATTATAAAGAATCTGCTCTCATTTTTTATTGTCGCACTCAACAGACGCTGGACAAAAGCATAAGTTATTTTGTTTACTAAGTTATAGTTGAAGATATTAAATTATTAATTAATTACAAACATTTATCAAAATAAACTTATAAATAAAATTCCATTCGATGATTTTATGCAAAATTGCTTAACTCCAAACTTTTTCATCAACCAATGTTGATTGCCTTTAAATTACAAATTAGTTTTACTATAACTTCTTAAAATAAGAATAAATTTAAATGAACAGTATAAACTAGAACATATTGTGTAGTTTAATATCAATTTTATGTGCACATTTAATGCACACACACATACACATAATCCATGTAACACTAAATAACAAAAAACGGTAATTTAAAAAAAACCATTTCTAAATCTTAATATTACAAAAATAATTATCAAAAAAAAAACAACCAAGAAATTACAATAAAATATATACTATTTATTTTTCTGTATTATGTATTTTGCTTTTGTTTTTCAATTTTAAGCTAGTGTAAACTTTTATGAATATTTATCTATGTTTTTGTTGTAACCAAAGCTCTCTTCAATAATTATTGATACACTTCAACAGATATAACCAGTCACAATAAATAACTCAATAGAATTAACTTCAACATTGATACTGCCTGCAGACTACTCTGTTCACCTCTATTTTAACATAATTTCCAGTGCTCTGCTGAACCAGGAAAAAATTTTATGAACGTGCGACCATTTACCTCGAAAGTCTCTGACAGAAACTAACTCATAAATTATTCATCTTTCTGAGAACCTTCAGAAGTATAGAAAAAGTAAAGTTTGGCAGTATATGCATCAATGAGATCGAACGTCACCTATGACCTGTCCTCCTAAGTCTATATATTGCCTTTAAATTTTTTTTATAAAAATAAATGCTAATTTTTCATAAAATTTTGCCTGTAATACTTGGTAATTGAACGGGAAGTGCCCAGTAGCCAATTTTATTTTTTTTTTTAACGTATGTTGTAGAGGATTTTGGATTATATATGTTGGATTTTATTTTTTTTAGAAAATAATGTTAGATTTGTAGATTTTATTTGTATGGAACAATATCCAAAAATAGAATCAAAATCATCTGTAATAAGTTATTTGAGTAAAAAGTTTATACTTACACAAGATATTACACATCATGCTAGAGGGAACAAAGTTAAACTTTTTTATTTTGTTCATAAAATACGAGTATCGGCTCCTTTGAAAAGACTTATAAAGTTTAGCAAATAGTTTTTGCGTATCTTTTTAAAATATGTTTTAGATAATATCCGTTTTCGTAGAAAGTAAGAAGTTCCCAATAATTTTTTAAAATGATGTATATAGATATATCCGTTACATTTGAGAACTATATTCCTGCAAGTCGTGGTTTTCGCACCCACACTTTTGGATGGGAAATTACTCGAAAGTCTTTGTCTCATACAACAGATATTTTGAAAGTTTTCGACGTATTTTATGCCCAAAAATCTGCACATAACTTCGGTTTTTATGGCTTAAAAATAATAAGCATTATTATAAATTGTTTCAAATACCAAATTATAATATGTGTATTGAAAAATATGTATAATGGGAAAAAAGAGTTAAAAGCATAAGTGCAATAATCTGTTTTTTATGTTTCGGATCATTTATAATAAAAATTAAAATTTTTGTTTATTAGATTTTAAAAATCAGATTAATTTTGAATACAGCAATAAACTATTTAGGCAGAATTGGGTGTGCTGATTTCAATGTGGTATTTTACCTAACACAAAGATTTGTTGTATGAATTTCGTTCATTAACAAAACTTGGGTTCCTGCAACTTCAATGCATGAACAATTTTGTATGCGGAATTTTACTATAACAAAGCAAAAATTGTAGATCCCACACCGTCAAGTTTTGCGTCAAAGACTTCTTTTCATCACACAAATGAAATTGTGCACTTTTATACGTCACCTTATATTGCATAAATATCGCTTGTTTTGTGTTCAAAATTCTGTAATTGTAAACGCGTATAATTTGATTGTGAGCATTGGTGATGAGTGATACTCCTCTTGGGTAAATTTCTTTATTTTTTTGATACGTCGGGAATATCAACACTATGTACGATGTTAGCCATTTCTCAGTTTGATTGTGTCTCGAATTCAACAACCTTTTCAGCAGATAAATAGCGAACAACAACAAAAATCAATCGCAAATATTAGTTCTAAAATTTGATTTTTTTGCTGAGATACTGACTTTTCCTTTTCGTCTTGACCATTTAAAATGAAGCAACATCAGTCACATTAGTATTGAATTTGATTGTGATCGTTTAAGGGAATTCGGAAATTTGTATGCCGCTCTTTTGCCGTCAAAATCTGCCCATTTAGTTACGAATACGAATCTTGTCAAATGTGATGTGCACCTGTTTGTATATGCGAATTAAAGCGAAATTCTAGCAATGCTGCGTCTCATGCAATTTTGAGTATTTATAAAATAAGAGTACAGAGTTTTTGGTTGATTTTGATAAATAATTCATTTTTTCATTTAACATCTTCACGTAAAAAACTTATCAGACCCCTCATTTTGTAGTTCGTTAGTACTTCTTATTTTAATAAATAGAACAGCATTGCATACGATTGTGTTGAAGGAGCAACCAAATATTATTGGTAAACATCACATCAAATAGTTTACCAAATGATACGATTTTTCAAACAACTGCAAACCTGCAGACTTGCATTTTCCGATACTCTGAATTTTACATATAATTTACTTTAGCACCTTTGAGCAAATGTCCTCCACCGCATTGCTTCAGCAGCGAAAATGTATCAAAGGTTCGTCTACAGCAGATTAAGCATATTATGCTTTTATTTGGTCAGTTGATTTTTCAAAATCAACAAAGCATAAAAGTAATTATTTATCAGCTTGCCGCATTTCAAATTATGTATAATCAATTTGTTACGCAGCTATGCTTATATGACTTGTCTTTTTTAACTTTTTTTAACACATACACGAAATTACAAATCTTGCTGAAGTTGTTTCTACAGATAAAAATTGTCACATGGCTGCAGATGCTGATGATGAAAACCTGGAAAAAAGTTTTGGCTTTCAAGTTCCACAATTATAAAGGTTGTATTCTCATACATAAACTGTAATTATTTTATTAATATCTTCTTATGTTCTATCATTTAAATTGCACAATTTAAATTGAAGTTGCACAAATGCGTATGGCATATTGTGCAACTTGACTATTTCTAACAAAATAGAAATAGTTTAATGTAATAGAAAATGATTTCAAATAAAAAATTACAAAATAGTTAATGAATTTCACAACGAGAACGATCGCATAAAGAAAACAATTTTGGTTGACCAAGTCAGTTTGGTTGGTAACTAAGCTGTAGGTGGTTTTCAGAACGCCATTGACAAAAAGAAAGTAGATAGGGAATACAATAGAGCATATTTTTAATGATTAAATTTATTTTAAAAACCATTTATCAATCTATGGCTCCACTATTCAATATGTAAATGTATGTACTTAATATAAAGAAAATATTGATAATCATTAAATTCAACTCATTTAACTTCCAATGCACGCTGAAATGCAGCTAAAGCCATTGCTTTTAACTTATTGCTTGCTCCAAGAATTGGACGTGGAAAATCACACTCTCTTGCTGGCAGACCGCATAGCTGTCGACGTAATTTTAAATCTTGGCGCGCACTCAGCGCTCGACTATTTGGTCCACATGCATTTGCAATCATAGCACGTCGTTCAAGACGTCGCGTGCGCTCAGCTACCTGTACACATGCAATTGGATGCATTCGATCTAAATTAATTGTATTACCATCATCTAAGTCATCTAATGTTTTAAGGGCCGAAGGCTTAAGTTCTAATTTCTTATCAGCTCCAAGGGTCGAATTTGTGGTAGCTTCGTCTATGTCCATCGCACGTGAATCTTCATCGGCATCGGTTGATGACACTTCGTCTTTAATTTCATTTTTGATCTGTATGTATCCTAGTTCTTCATCAAGTTTTTGTTTGGCATCTTGTAACAATTGTTTAGCAAATGCTTCACCTGCCAAACGCATTGAAATGCCAACATCCAATAAAATGCGATGAGGCTGCCATTTCTGCTTGGCTGTTGTCGTCTGATCACTGTCTGGTTGTATAGAAATTTCTGCTTGCTTTTTTGTTTCTACGATAAGTGAAGCCCAATCAACGCCCAAAGCGTCACCAACACCTGAAAAGTTGATCATTGATTACAAATTTAATTTATTGAATTTCATATAAGATTTTACAGTTATTTAGTTTTTTATATAAAAATGATTATATTTGTTGCGGAGAGATTCCCATCCATAATTCAATGAGAATGGCAAAGAACAATAACAAGAGTTTGGATTCAGCAATGAATACTTATAAGAAATTATGATTCTCATTTGGATCGTACAAAGGCCAAAAATATACAGACTCTAGGAAAACAAATTTATGCTTTTTAACTAAAAAGTTAAATGTCTTAAATTCTGAAATCAGGCATTACAGCTCAAAATATAGTGCTACAAAAATACTTTTGTTTTATTAACCTGTGTTACTGCAAGTACCAGAACTGTTGAGGGAGTGTAAAATTATTATTACTCACTTTTATGTCGCGCATCCTCTTCTAATTCACCGTCCGATATTTCTTCAAAATCAAGCAAATCCTCTTCATCTTGTTTGTCACCTTCATTAGTATTTTCATCAGAGGGTAAAGTAGCAACTGCAACTGCTATTGTCGCAACTCCTTTACCTGTCCCAACTACGTTGATTGCATTGACAGTCAAATCATTATTTTTATCTTGTAAAACAGCATCAATAGACACAGGTGTCGGAATTTTACTCGGCTCTTTATCAAGTATATCATCATCACTATCGCTAATTTCGCTTAGCTCACCACCTGCTTTCTCCGTAGCTGCAAAAGATTTTGGTTCAATTTTTATAAGATTTTTTCCTTTTGGTAGCAATGTCTCAGCCATCAAAACCTCTGTGTCTCCCACAATTTCACCGGCTTCCGGCTTTTCAGCAGCAGCAGCAGCGGCAGCGGTCGCAGCAGCTGCAGCCGCTAAGGCTTCTTGATGTCTTGCAATTGCACCAGCTTGTCCTAAAATTCCTGGGTTTGTTATAGAATTAGCAGCGCTTTGTGCAGCAGCTTTTGCAGCTGCCACGGCCGTTGTTGCAGCAGCAACTGCGCTAGCCTGAGCTGCCGCCTTGGCAGCAGCTAATGCAGCTTGTTGTTTTTTTATAAGATTCGGATTTGTATATGTCATATTGCGTTTATTAGGAAAGCGCGGATTCGCTCCATGAAATCCACCTGGTGGCTGAACAGGTAGTGTCATCAGTGGGGGTGGATGCGGTCTATAACTGGAGCCACCTGATGTACTACGTTCACCATGTTCTAAGCTGCCGCCAACGCCACCTCCAATGGTTTGATGTACACCACCACGACGGAAACCACGTGGTCCACGTGTTTCAGGGCGATGAAGGTGTGATGCCAATTCACCGCGTCCAGCAGGGCCACCTGTATGCGATGGACTTGCAGATGCGCTATCACGCCATTCTGGCTGCCATCGTCTTTCTCCGACATGTTCCGGGCGACCAGTAGTATGCTTCTCCCGTGTCGTCAACTCACGTGTTCCCAGTTCCCGAACTTCACGTTCATCCCATGCACCACGTGAACCGCCACCATCACGACTTCCACCTGTTAGACTGCTAGGTGCTTCATCAGCATCCCAGTCGGGTTCCGAAGGTGCACGTTTCTCACGCGGTGGAACTTTTGTGACTCCTCCACTTGCACCACCACGTACGGGACCTCCTATAAAGCCACCGGCACGAACACCAACTTCATCCCAATCACGCTCAACTGGTGCCCAATCTTCTTTCCAATCACCTCGTCCTGCAAGAGTACGTTCACGATCTCTAGTAATACGCTCACGTTCATCTGGATACAGCATATCATGTTCCATTTCACGAAGTTCGCGTGCATCTCGTATTTCCCGTAGTTCACGATCGCGCAAGTCTCTGGGATCCAGCCAGGCTTCACGTTCTCTAGGATGCCGTCCTTCTTCAATGTAGGCGCGATTGTATGCTCTAAAATTAACAAAATTATGAAGGTTTCAATTTAATCTTCTGATAAAGTTGATCTAAATTAGATATTACGTATAGTAAGTCACTGAAATAGTGTTTTCATTATCATTCCGTGTTTAGACAGTAATCTTTTATTGAGCGAAAGCTACCAATGTCGAACCATAACTATTTATATTTATTCCCTTGACGCAACTACTTGCATTTACGTACTTAATATAGCAGCGAAAATTTATTGAGCGGTATTTTGCAAACTCGAAAAAGTTGCTTTTTGAGCATTGAAAAAGATACTGAAGACAGAACAAAAAGTTTTTAATTTTTAATTGAGTGGTGAAACTATCGGACGCTTTGATGCAGAAACAATGTGGTTAATGAAGCCGGTATTGGACAAACCATAGGATACAAATACTTTGTCGCAAGCGGCCACTTACTGAAACTTGACTGTGGTTAGATTTTTGTCAAGTTGCATAGATTGTCAAAAAATTATTTGGAATTTTGCGGAAGGTGTAACGCCTATTGCGTTTCGATTGTATGGTATGGATCCAATGCTTTGAGTTTCATGTTTTTATGACTGTCGATATTATTTGGGGTTGATCTCTACTACAATAGTCAGGAAATATAGCGTTTTTGCTTTGGAAAAAGCGAAAGTATATGCTAAAATTTTCAACAAGTTTTCATTTTTACCAATTTAAGATTAATAAGGACGTGTAATTATTCCTATTTTCCAATTTGATAGTTCAAAAATACGGGCCATTTAACATCCGTGTTTCAATGCTAAAATCGCTTGTAGAAAATATACCTGAACTAAATCGAAAAACTTTGTGTTCAGGAATCAAAAATTCCTTAGATCTTTATCAGTAACCTGAGATTTTTTCGAAAGCATATTTTGTTGTAGTGCTATTTCATCCTACCATAACGATTGACCTAATTCTTCTCACCTTTCACGCTCTTCCTCTTCGTAGAGGTCCCGCTCATCTCTCAATCGACCCACATAATGATCAGCAACGGGACTTATCTCCCTTCGTCTAGCTGCCAAATATTCACGTTCTCTTCGTAACTCTTCACGATCAAGCAACCCACGCCTCTCGGCCTCTAAGAAATCACGCTCTCTCTCATATAACTCCAAGTCACTCTGTCGTTTAGGTGCATGACGAGGGCGATCTACTGGTTCTAGTGAGCGTTCTCGACTATTATAGCCCCGTGCCACAGCAATGGCCATCTCCCTCTCTGCCGGTCGGGGCAAGAGACGCTCACGTTCACCTACCACCAAACCAGCGGCTGCGTATTTTTTTTCTTCTTCTTCACGTCGTAATTTTTCACGAGCGATACGTTCTCTCTCACGCTGCCGTTCTTGACAACGAGCTAACGCCTCTGCACGTTCTTTGTCACGCGCAGCCTCCCGCTCAGCACGTTCGCGGTCTCTGCGTTCGCGTTCCCGGATTTCGTCGTGACGAAGTTTCTGCTCGTGACGCTGTCTTTCCGCGGACGGAGTACGATCGCGTGTGCGTGTTTGTATGATGATTTTCTCTCTTGGCATCAATTGATGGTGCAGACGAGTTGGACTCTTTTGGCGCTGCTGCTTTACATCTTGATGAATACGGATTTTTGTAATTTTTGTAGGTGAGCGACTGTCTCCACGGTGATGGTCACGTTCACGCTCGCGTGCTGCGCGATGCTTTTCACGCTCACGTTCACGGCGCTCTTTGCTAGCTGCTCGCAGATGCTTCTTCTCTGCCAGTCTTTTAAGCTTCGCTTGGGTAGTTGGCGACAAATTTCGATGTGAGTGGTTGCCACTTATTGCTGCGGCAGCAGCTGCAGCGGCTGCTGCACGTTTCTTCAGTTTGGCTTCTTTCAATTTTCGCTTTAGATGATCGCGTTTTGCTTCCAGTTTCTTTTGGCAAGCATGTTCACGTTTCTCGCGTTTAATGCGCTCATCACCAGAGGAACTACTGGAACGACGTGCGGGCGCTGCTTGTCGTGCTTTTTTCTTGCGATGTTTTTCAGCAGCTTTACGTTCAGTGCTGGAACTGGAATAGGAGCTACTTGAGCCAGAATCTGTATCAGAGCTACTGGAACTATCCGAGCTGGACTGCGCTTGCTGGCGTGATTTTTTGTAGCGACGCAGCGCTTCTTTAGACTTCTTATCCATTTTAGTATTGTTTCACTTTTACTATTGTGATTATAATGAAATTTTTTAAGATATATATATTTTATTGAAAAATGGCGATACAGAAAAACACTACATCAATTGTTTTGAACTTTGTATGTTTGACGTTTGATTGAAGTTTGTTTGACGTTTTTTTATCACAGCAAAGGCGCCATTGTGGCGATAATTTCAAGTTAGGAGAACAGGGTGTTTACCCATTTCAAAGTAAATTATTCAAAATAAATCTCATGTGAACGCCTAGTCAGCGTGTCGGCGAGTCGTGTTAGCAAAAATTATGTATAGCTGTTTTTGCCTTCATAGCCAAAATACAGTTTTTCTTATTAAACTGAGAAAGCTTTTTGTCTCTGCTAAATGGGTTCCTGATTTCAGCAAGCGCTATGGAAATTTCTATGGCTATATACCATCCATCCCTCGTCAATGAGATGCGGAAATGTAACATGAGGTAGAGTGTGATCTGTGTGTTTCTCCTTCAATATATTACACTCGACGAAGCGTGCTTGATGTGCCAGTTGTAGGAGTTACTGAGAGCACGGCATCAGGTGCTATTCGTGCGAAGAGAAAGTTGTCTCTGATTGTAAACACTTGGGGTTTGTCACACCCCATCTCATTGACGACGGGATATATAAGCAGTAAAGTAAACTTATGCTAACAAGGGAAAACAGCATATGTGCAAGGATTAAAATTAAGCAATTCTAATTTGTGATCATTGTTATTAAACAAAATATTATATATTAAAGACAGTTTTGTTACTGTTTTAAAATCTTTAAAAGATGCCTTTGATCGATATTTTAAAAATTGTTGATAATTTTGCTTCGTTAGGCTATTGAACTATATTGACGATAGCTTTTTTAAAAATAACCGCACATCTTTGTGGCGGTAGTAAATAGTATTCATTTCATTTTTAATGTTCAATTATTTGATATAAGCACAAACTGTTTTATTAAAAGTATGAAAAAATTAACTGCCTGGGGCACTTCGCCTAGTATTGATCAAATTCGGGCATGAAATCAATGTGATTTTATCTGCTCTACTACATTTTTCTAAACATAATTTTCTGCTTGTGGCTAACTTTCCGAGTTATTGAGCGAAACTTTTTTCGTCGGCCATCGACTATTCTGGCAACTGAGGTATATTTCCAATAACAGCCGCACTTAAACTATCAACTGCAAAAAAAATAAGCGGGAGGAAATGACCTTGAAAATTGCAATGCTGCCTCCCAGACTGTAAGCTGTTTTATTGAAAACATGATAAAATTAACTCCACCGCTTATTACGAAAATTTCAAAGTGGTGAAACAAAAAAGAAATGAAATAAGAAAACTGTTCGGCCAATAAATTTACAATCATATAACTATAGTTAGGATGGACAACTTGATCTAGCCCGACCAAATTTTACTTTTTAAATATCTTTTTTTTTTGTTTTTCAATACCAAAAAAAAACTCAAACTCCTAGTATTCTATAAGCTCGACTAGCTAAGTCCAACAAGACAATTTTCAGGACGAATCGTCTCAATTTGTCATGGGGAGTTTTTGTTTAGTTGTAGAACTTAACTTATTGGCCTATCTGAAACACAAACATTTTTCGTGTGGCTTATGGAATACGAAGTGAGTCCATTTACTCTTACACCAAACACGTTCTGCTGAGTATATCGCACACTCCGAGCATGAAAGAAAAATAAGGATGTGTAAGATTTCAATGTAACTACGTTAGTACTTATGGGCCATACACGAAGTAATAAAACTGCTCAAAATTCTCTTTAACTTAGAGAGTGGATGACCTCGAATTTTGTGAAGCGTCTCCGGATGCCCACCGTCTTTGAAAACCTGTAAGTTAACTCAATTTGAAGTAATTTGTGTAGAAGTTAAAAAAATTTAATTCATTTTAGATTCTTCTTTGCGTATTTTTTGTTTTATTTTTGTAAGTACTTATACCGACAAACACAGTCTCTGTACCTCTTCCAGTTTCCACATTCTGCTCCAAATATTACTAATTATATGAATTTTATAGCCCAAGAGCCCGCTGTAGAAAATGCAGAAATGTCGAGTGTATAAGAATGTACAGAAAAGGTAGTGATGCGTTTTGGTGAAACTAACTAACCAGGGTTGCCTTGTTAAAGCCTGTCCCGATGCTCGAAAATTACCAAATTTTGCCTAATTTTGTTGTTTTATTTAAAAGTGTGTAATATTACAGCTGGAAATGTGTACCAAATGATTGTACTCGAAGAGACCTGAATATAATATGAAAGGTTGCATTGTCGAATCCTGTCCCAAAAATGGATTGCCACCGGTTTTTTGGGTAAATTTTTATTATATATATTAATGCTTTAAATATGTGCCAAGCGATAGAGCTCGAGGAGCCTAAATAGAATATATAGGATTGCCTTGTCGAATCCTGTCTTAAACATGGATTGCTACCCGTTTTAAGGACGAATTTTTCTTAAATGGGTGGCAACCCATGTTTGGAACAGGATTTGACTAGGCAACCCTATATATTTTATTTAGGGTTTTCGAGCTCTATCATTTGGCACACATTTCAAGCTGTTATCTTTATTTATGAAAATTGACCCAAAGAACTGCGTAAAAGCCATTTAATTTCCTTATTTTTGAACTTTGCATTAATTTGGCCATTGTTTCAATTCAGAAAATGTGTAATACGTACGAGTATAACGTAGTATCACTTGCAAGTAATTTCAGCATCTTGTTTTCCTTTTCTAAAATTGAACGCAAAAAGAATTTGTTATGTTATTAGCTAAATTGAATTAAAATTCCAATGAAATAATGTCACAACTTGTTGATTGACACTGCAAATTTAATTTGTTGCATTTTCTTTTGCAGGACTAATTAAAAGTGTAAGCAAATATACGTCAGAGCTTGCAGTTTGTGATCATTTTGTAATGGTTCTGGTGAGAATATTCGACATTTTATAGATAGAAATATAAATAAATATGTACATAAAATATAAAACCATAGTTTTGCCAAATTTTCTCGTATATTCAATTTACATATATCTGTTTAGGATTAAATTTGTGCAGTGGCGTCAATTTGGTAGGGCTGGGGAGGGCATTGGCCATCCCAAGAAACTGATACTAGTTATTATTCAATACACCAATTCAATAACAACATTTAATAGTGGTGGAATTATCATTCTTGCCCTCCCCCCTCAAGGTTTTTGGCTGACATTCGGAGAAGATTGCTAGCTTTCCCATATACAGGTAGTCCCCGACTTACGACCGTTCGACTTACGACTATTCGCACTTACGACCAATTTTTTTTTAAATTTTTTTCATAGAAAATGCTTAAAATAGTTTCGGGGAGTCCCTAAAATATGTATATGAGAAAAAATTTAAAAAAAAACAGTATGAAATGTACAAGGATTCGATTTATTTCAGTACAAATAATACGTTTGTTTAAGTGAATAATTTTATATCATCCCAAAAATGGCCGGAACTAGTAGTACAATATGTATGTAATATTTTTCTTTAGTTATTTTTTATGAAACTCGACTTACGACTTAATCGACTTACGACCGATGACTAGGAACCTATCTCGGTCGTAAGTCGGGGACTACCTGTATTAGTATTGCCCACTAGCCTGCAGGCTGCTAAAAAAGCAAAAAAGCGAAAATATTGAGAAATTGTGGGTCTACTCAGAAGAATCCCGCACCTACACCGCAGTTCATCTTTGACCCATCTGTGTATATTGGGGTTTCAAAATTTATGATGATAGTGCCTTCCTCCCATTGAACCCTTTTTGAAATCTTCATCTGTAAGGTTAAAAGACTAGCCAATGCTTTAGGAAGTGTGTCGAGCATGGAACAGTGCCCGTGTTGCTTCGCTACCTATCAGCCAGCTAAAGATTGTGTATAAAACTATAAATTTATGAGGCAACAGCAAGATTTTAATATCTAAAGCAATCGATTGAAGGGCACATAAAACAATTGATTGTAGGGTATATGACTGTCCCATGTATTAATGTAAAAATTGAATTTTGCTAAATATAGGATCATTGTAAGATCGTGTTTGAAGAGGGAGGCTGTGTGAAGTGCTTAACGTAATGTCCTAACCACAATTCCGACAGACGACGGAAAAACCGCCACCGGTTTTACTCGCTGTCAAAATTAGAACATAAAATGGATTTAGGTTTAATTCTATTTAATTTGTGGCTGAACGATGCATCAGTATTGGATTTAAAAAGTAATTCTAACATAAACAATAAAAATATAAATAATTTCATTACAATAATATCGTACACACACAAAAAAAAAGAAATACAACACTTTATCACAATCAAAAATATTTCAATTCAAAAATTATTTTCTCGTAAATACAATGGATCTCGCCGTGAACGAATTTCGCCGTTGATGTATTTTCCGTCATCCATCGGAATTGTGCTTAAGACAGAATTCGGTAAGGAAAAAATAGATAGCGACTTGTAAAGCGCTTCAGCTTTATTTAAAGTTAATTTATCAGCTCGAATGCAATTTTGTAGATATTTTTGTAATTTGTGCATTCTCATAAAAACGCACATCGCCAATTATTCGTTTCGATCGACTTTCGATTCGAATGATTTCTGATTTGAACGGATGTCAACCATGGCGGTCCTGTTTTTGCGTAGGTAGCACTAATAAACGGTATATTGATTTAGGTATTTTTTCCATCACATGATTTTTATTTGCATTAAATTTTGCACTTTTTTTTATTAAATTCACAAAATTGGTTCTACTTTATTTACGTGATCAGTATAGGGAAGAAATAACTTTATTTCCTTTTTTATTTTGTTGTTTAAATGTTAAATGTTAACAAGTTGCTTATTTTTTATTACATAAAACATGTAAGTAGTTTATAATTGAACATTTCCAATAAGGCCTTGCGCGAAATTGAAAACTTTTAGAAAATATTATTAACACGCATATTTGTTATTAATTTTCCAATATTTGAAAATATGTGCCAATCTTCTGCTGTTTACATTGAACAGATGTTCCGTCAGAAATCTTACAAAAGTCTTTATTATTTGTTTATCAAGTTAAGAGATATGTCGGTTTTTATTTCACATCTGTGGAAAAATTAATTAAATTAGTTGTTGCTTAATTTTCCGTTGTTTTGTTTCCATTAATTATTTTACGATAATAGTTTTTATTGCAAATGCTATGGCTGAAATTACATTAATTACGAATTAGTTCTGGGTACCTTTTTTTTAACATGTCACAGTTCTTCAACATGTGTTCTATTATCTCCATTACAGGCCATTTCTAAGGTAATTTCAATACTTGATATCATTTGAGCAGGGCCGTCGAGAGAAAATCCAATTCTGATTTCAGGCAAGAAGTTGCTAATCCTGATACTCTTGTTTGGGTTGAACATGAACGATAAAAGTTCTTAATCCTTGCGATAACGCTAAAATAACGTTCTCTACTGACAACTGAGACTGGCAATGTGCAGAATAAGTGCAAGGCTATATAGTGCAAGCGTTTGGAAAAACTGTATCCAATTTTTTTGCAGCAATGTCATTCAACTGCTCATATGGAGGGAGACAAGCCCTGAAGTTTGCTTCATAAATGTGTTCAAGAAAAAACGCAAAGGCCCTGAATATTTCGATCGTGATAATTTATTTTCAGGGAACAGTTTTTTTTTGTGCATAGGGATTTAATTTACGGGCCACTTCGAAGAACTGTGGGCCCGGGGAAAATTACTCCGTTGCCTGCCCCCCCTTTCGTCGTTCCTGCATTTGAGCGAAGTTGGTGTAGGATCTGAAAGTAATATAATATGTTTTACGTTTTCAGCACTGACAAAAACTCTTTGATGTTACCAATGTGACATTAATATAAGCCCAAAAATTGGCGATTACTTAGCGATTCTTCCAAAAACAATCAGTGTTTCTCCACGTAACTAACTAAAAAATTCAATTCCGATTGAAATTTCATTTCGTAAAATGCTTTTTCCACAGAAAAACTTGAAGTACACTTTGTGTTAAAGCGGTCATTATGAATCTTCCCATGGATATATACATATTGAATAAATCCTTTTCGGTTTAAATTTCCGAATATTATTGAAAACTCATTTTCTTGGACTTTTTTCATGTACAATTAATCTGGCGAATCTGATGAGTATGGCGCGCGTTTTCACTAAAAGTTCATCAAATTTGGACGTTCTTTCCTGGAATTTTACAAAAATGCGCTCTGATTGCAACAAGGGTTAACATTTTTGCTGTTCAAAAAGCAACCAAACGCAAACCCTCTTTGAAGCAAATTATCTTTTAGTGTGAACCTGCCCATTTATTTCATAAACATCTGAATTGTAGAATAATATATTTTTGAATATTTTACAGTTTATTCAATGAGACAAAAATTTCTTAGATATTTTATTATTTTCAGCAATAAAAAAATTGTGTGAATAATGTTTTTTTACGGCTGCCAAGTTTTTTATTTAAACGTTAATGTCATAACCATTTGTTTTGTAATTAAAATCAGCGTATAAACAGCAACAAAACAAAATGACAGTAAAAAATTGTCCCAAAAAATGTACATTAATTTTTCGTGTACACTTGTCAACAATGGCGATTTGTGAAATTTGAATATTCTCTCGCTCAAGAATTTAAAAAATAATTAATTAACAAAATTTTCAAGTTCTCCGTTTCATTCCTAAAATAAATGAATCTTTAATGGAAGACATGGCAATGAACTTTATATTATGTGTTCTTACCAGTATAAGATCAAGATTATAGATAATTTTTACTGCAGCTTGTATGTAGCGATCCCACTGTGCAACGTGTTAGGCATTGATAGTATTAATCTTTTTCTGACAAAAGCAATGTGCTACCGTTAAGTAACGTTAATCCTGAGGTAAGCTTTGATCAAAAATATGTTTTGTGTACAAGATCAATATCCTTAAAATATTCTCTCAAATGAGATAGTCTCAGAAAAGAAAAAACATTTTTATTAAAAGGCTAACGAGCTCATAAATGCAACTTTTGAAAGCGCATATAAAAATTGTTAACACCCTGTCGTAATGGACTTAAATGCATTCATAAATTTATGGCATTTTTTATGATAAATAATTTAATATTTTCACTTAAAAATCATTTTGTATACATTTTTCACCACAATCAAAGCTCGAAACATTTGCAATTTCATGAAATTTTCCAAAAAAAAAGAAAAAATTAGGGAAATTTATTAAGAAAACACAATTTATAGCAATGCCACCATTGAGAAATTTTTAACATTTGAGATCAAAGGCGTAATGCTGTGATATACAGCCAACTGCATACGGCCAAAAATGTTGTTGCATACAATTAATGATCTCATAGTTGAAGTAAACAGGCGCGTGATAAATGTAATTAAAACAATTTATTGTCAAATCGTTTTGAGTTGATTATTTTTTTAAAAGACGAAAAAACAAGAGAAATAAATATCACAGAAAATTCGGATTAAAATGATAGCAAATTTAATGAGAAACTTTTCTTCTTTTTTTTGGTTTTCAAAAATTAAGTTTACATTTAATTGGAATTTTTTTAATGCTGACACATCCTGTCTGTTGTGATATTTGGCGCATCACTGCTTCTTTTTTTATAACTCTTTTTGTTCTAATGTTCTCATATTTGTTTACGTTCTGCAAAGTTTGTTTATTTTTGTTGCTATTTTGTAGCCAAAATAAAACAAACAATCCAATTAGCCGTCAAGAATATAAAAATGCTGTAAGAAAGCCAAAGCATCCGCCATCTGTCGTCGCGGGTATTAACAGTGGCATTGATGCTGACCCGTGGCGCACATTTGTCATTAAAAGAGGCAGAAGAAGTAGGAAAAGATGCTGTTTAACCGGCAACACGAACACCCACCAACAACCACTTTTGACCACTGCTGCTGTTCGAGAAGAATAGAATTTTTCTTTTTCAAATGTCCGCACAACTGTTTTCGAATTCGGCGCATCCTATGGTTTAATGATGTTTTATTTGTGATTGTGATTTTTTATTAATTATAAATAAACACATAGATATTATTAAAAAAAATAATTTTGATTTGATTCTTTTGCATATATCTGCCAAAAAAAACTAAATGTTTATTTAAAATCTGTTTTTTACCCATTTGTTGTTGGTTTATTTATTTTTGGCACTATGGCGCTTTATTTTTAGTTCTGGCTTATAAATTAAAAACAAGCAACTTTTTTCACAGTCTAAAATATAAAAACATAAATTTTATTTCTGGAGCATGTGAGATAAAATATTATAATAAAAATTGTCAAATTAAATTATCCAATTATATGGGCTTTATTTTAATTATTCAAGCTATGACGTAAATGTGTTATTTTTCTTTTAGAATTTAGCTTAAATTTATTCTAAAATTTTCGGTTAGTTAAGTTTGTAAAAAATGCTTGCGCTGCCATTTGGACAACTTTGAATCAGAGGCTACAATTTTTAACGAAAAATAGTTTTCTAGTTCTGAATAAAAAAGTTACAGTCTACGAAAGCTCACGTTGTGAACAGTTACGGTCAGCAATGACAGCTTCAACGCCTTTCTGAAGTTCAGTACCAGTAGACCGATTGTTGTTTGGTGAAACTGCTATACTGTCTTTAAAACAGCCAATAAAAAATTCAAATAAGCAATAATTTGTGATAGCACCCGACAATCGGGTTTATATTCTGCACAAATTCCCTAAAATGTACCTTTGATTTCAGCCAGTCAAAAAAATAGTGAACTATAGGTAAATTTGTGGTATTTCTGACCTATTTTTTTATAAAACTTCTTATAATTCAGTTTTAATATCATAATAAAAGCCTCATATATACGCAGAGCCACTTAAAATATTGAGCATTAAAATAAAAACTTACTTTTTGACAAAATATTCGAAAAGATGCTACAAAAAGATTCCATGGAAAAACTTCCTTACGCCCAAAATCGAATGATTTTACCCCTAGCAATTCATCTCTAAGTTTCTTATCCTCTAAGTATAATTTTCAAAGCACTAGAGTGCGCCAAGTGGTTGAAATTCAACAAACTTTTTGGTATTTAATATTAAAAAACTAATATATATAAGAAAGATCTATTTTTTTCAATGCTTCCAAAAGTAAAAATCATGTTGCCTATCCCTTCGTTAGAGTTCAATATACATATCTCCATATCAAGTTTATATCTCCATTTCAAGTTTCCAACTTAAAACAAAATGCCTTTTCTAAAGGTTCAATTTATCTCCATAATTAATTTAATCAAAAGCGGACCATTATTTTAGCAGAGAAAACATATTTTCCTGTTAGGAATGGTGCCGCACCCACTAAAAATGCTTACTGTTTTCAGATATTAAGTTTTAGGGTTAAGTCTATCTCTATATTCAATTCCATCAAAACTGGTTCATTAGTTTAGCAGAAAAACATTTTTCTCTGTTATAGGTGTGGCACCGCCCTCTGAAAACAAATTACTCAAAATTCAATCTATATATATACCAAATTTTATCGAAATGAATTAAGTGGCTCAGCCAATGCATCGTTTTTCCCATTAAGTACAATGCCACGAGACCTTAAAAAACTCAAAGTCTCTAATAAATTTCTTAGCGTGCAATCTATCTCCAAATCAAGTTTTATCAAAATCGGTCCATTAGTTTAGCCGTGGAAACGATTTTTTCTGTTAGAGGCGTAGCACTGTAACGCAAAAAATTTTTAATAGGTCAATTTATGAGTATTCACGGTGTGATCAACCGAAAAAAAGTCTTCCAGTTTCGCTTTTCCTAAAAACCCCACAAGGCCCTAGTTCTTTTCTAAATCTCTCGGAAATAGCTTAACACTTCGCTACTGGGGGGTGATAGAAAGTCATCAATAATAACAAGGGAAAGTAGTGGAACGGAACAGAATCCTTGATAACTTCAGCATTGATGGAGTATTTATTTGATATCAAACAGTTTATGACAACATGTATGGGTTTTGGATCGCTGAATCGGAATCCGCTGCTTGCTTAGCCCCATTAAATTAAATGCAGATTTCACTGTACTTAGATATATAGCATTGGATATTCTCGACTTAGCAATTTATAGAGATTTGAGAAGATATTGGAGCATTATTTTTGGTACATTTTTATGTGTACGCGTGGAAAGATGAATAAATTTTTTTTTTCAAATTTTTTGATGATAAATCAATAATAATCTGTTCCCGAAAAATTTAAGAAGTTGATGGTTTTTGTGACTATCTCTAAGGTTCATATGTGATAATCCTTTTAAGTTAGTGAAAAATATGAAAAATTATATCCGATATGGTGATTAATTTTAATAATTTTTTTCTTTTATTAATCAAACATATTGCGAATAAAAAATTATTTTTCAATGCAAAATAAATATTAGCGTAATTTGCAAGCAATTTTATGAAATATTTATATTTTTCTGCATTTTGAATTTACATAAATCACAAGACATAAAATTCCACAAAAGACATTTTTCAAATATGACGCTACGTGCCAAATTCTTCCCGTAGCCATAAATACTGATCAGCGAACACCTACACCGTACAACAGTATAAAATAAATAAATTTTATCGAGGTATCAGCAACCAAAGTCGAGGAGGGGATAGTCATCGAAATTTTAATTGCACTAACAAATACCTTAGCTTGTTGAGTCGCAACATTTCAACATAATGACGATGAAAAGCTCGCAAAAAGGTGGAAAATAATAAAATTGGAGTATTTATTGCAAATAAATTAGATTGGGAACAACAACAACTTTAGCATCTGTGCAAAAAAATCAAAATTCATTGAAGCGAATTTACAAGCAATAAATCAAAATTTGTTAGATATATAAAAACAATTTTTCAACAAAAAAAATAATTTTTAGCGTCGAAGCGTTTCCAACACATTTCGACAAGCAAAAATTGTCAGCAGAATATATTTGCAAGTGTATTGCTACAACAAAAACAACAACAACAATAATAACAACAATTATAGCCGCAACGGTAAAATGTTGGCAAGAATGTTGAGATCTCGCGAAGTCATGCATTGCAATCGCATTTGAAATCGCAATCGCAAATCTCGATCATTATCGCATTTTACATATCTTGCCCGTAAATCCGCAAAAATCCTCAAAAAGAAATAAGCGGAAAATTTACTCGCGCTCATCACGTTCAACACGGCAAAATCAAAAAAAAGAGAAAAAAAGAATGTTGTCCGCCTGCACTCGCGATCACTTCAATGGCCACTCAACCATACGAGTAGGTTATGTTGATCATTGGCCGAGTGATCGACCCACCATAAGCGAATGATCGATCGAGCAAACACCCGAGTGCCAACTGTGCCAACGTTTTGTCGTTCAGTGGCTTTTTGGCAAATGGCCAAAATTACGAGAAATAGGAGAGCCAACATCATCCATGATCGTGTGAGAATTGTAACAACACTCATAGATGCGATGCAGACAAGATTTCGCACACGATTTCATGTAATAAATGAGATTTTGTTGTAATTACGTTTAATATTATTAATATTAATGTTGTTGTTGTTGTTGTTGATGTTGACGTTGTTTTTTCCTCTAGACAAGAGGCCAATTTGTGGAGCACCATTATCAAGGTGGGATGGCTACTTGCGGTGGGAGCTATCAACTAACAGTGTGTTAAAGAGCGCAAATGATTGAAAAGTGAAAATTCTAGTGTTGTAGAAAAAACCGATTACAAAGTAGAATAAGAATCAAATTTAGGTAGATAAAATATATATATTATTGGTAAAATAACTTTCAGCGAGTCAACTTTTCCAAATAGTGACTCTATCTCCTCACATTTTTTTTTAAATTCACTCAAAACTTAGGACTTAACGCATCTTTTGATAGGAATATTTCCAAAAATAGCAGTAGAGATCAAATTCGAACTCAACGTATACAAAATCTTAAGATAATCTGTTTAAAAAAACCTATTCTTTCATTTTAAACTTTTACAATCAACTTTACGTTAATCAGCTAGAAAATTTCTGACCATGTCCACTTACTTTTTTCCGCACACTTTTTGTCTTAACCTCATATTGAAAAGAAGCACGAGAGCTGACTGATAAGTAATCGGTCAAGAAAAGACATGAAACCGTCACTTGTTGATGAAAAAACTAAATAAATTCAAACATCGTGCAGGGATTGGACTTTCGATATATAGATTTAATCTATGGTATGATAATTGATGATCAAACATTGAAGCTGTGCTAGATTGGTGTAGCTGAAAGCATCTCACGTAAATAAGCGGAGAATGTACTGAATGAATATTAGAGAAGGATGAAGCTTGCTGCCAAATGAGTGCCGTATTTGCTATCAGTCGGCAACAAACACAAAAGTTTAAACATATTCAAAGAGTGTTTGATGATGTGATTGTGCCGTTTCGAAAACGTGGCCGTGAAAAATGGGCCTATCATAGCAACACCAAACGACACGGAGTTGAAGCAATGAACTTCTTCTGGCGAACCTAAGCTGAAGAAGAACTAGGTGTTTCTGTCGCCCAACAATAAGAAGCCAACTATCTTATGTGATGAGTATGAAATCATTCACAACTATTGCCTTGAAAAGGATGTATTGATTGCTGGCCAATGATCTTACACCAAGAGATGTGCATTCGTTATCGCAAAACTATATACGAATTGGTTATTCATCCAACATATTCTTCAGGCTGAGAAAGTATCAAATTTATTGCAATCTAATCTGATACAAATAGTGAAGTGCACGTGACAACTTTCGTATAAACCACAACTATAAATTTCAGTTCTAAGAGAACCATTGCAGTAAACGCAACCAAAATTAATTCAGATGCTAGATGTTATGCGGATAAGCCCTTGGCAAAAATTGGGCGACTTCTAAAACCAAACTTGTAGAAACCTATAGTAGTACAAGCAAAGAATCCTGCTTCTGAAAATCTTGATATACTATGAAAGCAATATGAGTAAAATTAACGCATTTAATCGCAAGTCTGCTTAGGAAGTTACTTGCACAGATTTTGGAAATGTATGTAAGTAACCATTTTGGCAGAAATTGCAAAATTATTAGCGCATACCCGCCCATCGGACTTTAAAGTTTATTATAATTTTTTACTTTCCTGATATCTTTAAGTCAAAAAGTCGAAGCAAGAGCTTTATTTAGTAATTTACTGAAAAGCTCATTGCTTTCCGACGTGCCTACAAATAAATAGATCACGATTTACTCTTCAACTTGGAACCATTCCTATTGCTCATCATTAGGAACAGTTTTCGAAATCATGAAAATTTTCCGAACAGCACAGATTTTCTCTCAGTGACCTTGGTAAGCCTCGAAAAAGCAACAATAAAAAATTTCCAAAAAATATGACGAGTTTTTTTAGCAATTAATTCTTTCAATAACCGAATATTCTAATGAAAAATATCAACACTAATTTGAAGCGGCTTAATAAATCTTTGCGAAAAATTTTATAAAATTATATTAAAGATATCAAGCAAAACAAATAAATGTATGTACTATATGTATGTCTAAAGTGCTCTCAAGATTTTGAGATTCAGAAAAAAAAATTCGTTTCGACGTATAAATCTCAGCGAATCGGAATTTCCAAATATAAACCGTGTAAGCTGGAAAACGGCGACAGTTTTTAAACAACTGCGGCACAGCATAGACGCAAAAGTGAAAAATTAAAAGAACAATAAAAAAATAATTTTGAAATATTTGAAATCTTCGAATAACTATATATAGTATATCGCGGATTAATATAACATTTTTAATTAATTTCTTGCTGATTAATTAAATAAAAATCGTTCGTTTAATATGATTTGTCCGAAACGCACCGCCGAGTTACTCGGAATACATTTGGCACCCTTTAAGGATAAGGAACCTGCCTGGGAAATTGGCGTTTCGAAAATTGCTGGACGTGGTGTTTTCGCTAGCCGTAACATTAAACGCGGCGACGTGATCTTTTGCGATAGTCCATTAATCATCGGTCCGGCCGCTGGTAAGGAGGACAATTTGAACTCATGCTCGGTATGCTTCAAAATGTTGCCTGACACAAAATTCATGTGCCGTCAGGGTTGTTCTCTACCCGTTTGTACGCTATGCTCGAAGAAAAAGCAGCACAAAACTGATTGTGATCTGTTTAGGTCGTGGGAACCTTCTGAACCTGATACTGCTAATTCAGTTATCATACGTCTTCTATGCGTAGCGCGTGCCATCAGTTTGACAAAGGAACAACGTGATTTGATCTACTGCCTACAGGCAAATCTCGATAATAATCATCGCACTGAAGTGAGAAATGCTGCGAAGTGTTTCAAGAAGTTTCCTAACGACAAGAAGATGATCGAAATTATGAATCGCACTGTATCTGTGCTAAAGACAAATGGCTTTGATGATGCATCTGATCGCAGCAATGACAATCAAGAATTCTACCATCGTGCATTATTTCCGCTGTTTGCTGTCATCAATCACGATTGCATTCCGAATTCGTATTACACGTTCGACGAGAAAACGAACAACATGATAATGAAGGCTTCCGTGGATATAGCTGCAGGTACAGAGATAACCACGACCTATACGAAATTGTTCACGGGAAATATTGCAAGACATCTATATTTGAAAATGAAGAAGACCTTCACATGCAAGTGTCCACGGTGCTCTGATCCTACGGTAAGCGATGAAATATACTACAAGTAACTTACTGAAGTTTAAGAATTAAGATATTAAATGGAAAAACTAATCCATTGCCTGCAGCTTTTCATAAAATAAGTTGAGATAGAGCTTTACTTGGTCGTTATTTGAGATTGTGTGGGGTCACTATATTTTCAAAAATGACCACAAATAGTAGTTTTTAAAGCTCATGAGGGACCACGATGAATCGTATAATAATAGGATTCATAGTTTGGTATGTCTTAAAAAATTAGCTTCGACAAAGTCAAATTAAAGATGTAGCCATAATATTATAGAGCACAGTATTAGCAATAAAACAAGCAAATATGTAGCAAAAATCTCCCGAAACTCAAGAATTTATAAGACTTTTTTAGCTGCATTTAATATATATTGAATTTGGGAAAATCGAGTTCAAAGTTTTCAAAGTTATGATACTTCATTGAACTTGTTATTTGAAATTGATTCCAGGGCAATCTGGAGTGGAATTTTTGAACTAAGAGTGAGTGTGACAGTTATCTACCCCATATCATTTATATATCAGCACAGTAAAAAAAGTCGCCAAGTTTCACATATGTGGTAAGATAAAGTCGATATCCTCGATTCAGGAAATTAAATCATCTATTTGTTTTGTCTGCCAAGAACTTTCTTCAAATATGTTCTTCTAGCTCTGTTTGAGCAACTTTCGTTATGGTGCTTGAACATATGCAGCCTCCGGTAATGGCTTTATAATGTTACAAGTGACCTAAAATTTCTTGTATCATACAAAAAGATTGCCTTGAAAATTTGATCGCTATTAAAATATTATCGGGTACTCAGCGATTGTTATACTCACAGATATTTGCAAGCTATATTTTTGAAAATATATCCTGATTTATAAAATAAAAATAACTTAATTAAATAAATCTATACGATTCCACTAAGATTGACAGTGTAAGCAAATACAAATTTAATTTGTATGGTTGTACTACATACTTGAAAAAGTCCCGGGTAAAATGATGAAAACATAAACTTTTTTGCTAAAAATCGATTTTATTCTTCAACATAGTTGCCTTCGAGGGAGATACACATCATCCAACGCTCCTCCAACATATCGATGCCTTTTTTATAGTAGTCAACGTCGAGGCTCTCAAAATATGCATCAATTTCGAACTCATTTGAGTAAAATCTCTTTCACTGGAGCCATCTTTTTAAGTTTGAAAACAGATAATAGTCGCTGGGGCCAAGTCTGGAGAATACGGTGGGTGGGACAGCAATTCGTAACGCAATTCGTTTAGTTTTGCCATTGCCAGTGCATTATTGTGATGAAACAGCACTTTTTTAACATATGCGGCCGTTTTGTCTTCATTTCATTGTTCAAACGGTCCTATAACGCTACGTAATAGTCGCCCGTGATAGTTCTGCCTTTCTCAAGAAATTCAATGAGTATTATGTCATGTGCATCCCAAAATATGCTGGCCTTCACCTTCCCAGCCGACGTTTGCATTTTGGGCGCTTCGAACGACTCTCACCCAGTTCTAACCCTGTTGCCGACTGATTATTGGACTCCGGTGTGTAGTAGTGGATCCATGTTTCGTCCATTGTTATGAATTACGAAACAGCTCCAAGTTGGCCTCCGAATCACCGATACGATGTTACTTTTGATTTGATGAATTGTCAGCAAACGTCAATAGTAGAATAATAATTTAGCACAAATATTTGGCTCAATTGGTCCTTTTATCTGACGTTTTCAAGCCCAATTATTTCTCTGTTTGTATTTATTCTTACAGATTTATATATTCTTTTGTTATTTATTTTCTCAAAAAAAAAAAAAGATTTATAGAATGAATTGTAGGCCTTAAAAAAACACTTCTCATGTTATAGTTTATCTTCAAAATCAGTGTTTAGCTTTAAAAAAAGGAGACTTTTTTCTTGTGGTTTTTTATTACAAACAATGTGTTTTTTTCTTTAGTTTCATGTTGAATACGATTTTGGCATTGTTTATCTTTTGATGTTTATGTTAATGTAGTTCACTAACATTGAAATGTTAACATTATTGTTTGTGTTAAAAAAAAAAAATACAAAATAAATAGAAATTAATTTGTATTTCCGAAATAGCCGAGATTTCTCAAAAGCATTGTTGATTCTGAAAATTGATTTCCGATATCAATTTTTTTGTATCTTTACAATGGTAAATTTAGCACACAATAGATATCTTGAACTTTGTACTTTATACATATTTATATATATATAAATTGATTTCCGATATCAATTTAGCACACAATAGATATCTTGAACTTTGTACTTTATACATATTTATATATATGCCAGTTTAATCTGATCCAAATGGCTATATGTTTCAATGCGAAACTGTTAACGTTGCTAAAACTTCATAAAGAGTTAGTTTTGTAAGTAAAAGAAAAGACTTCTTCTGTGTTTCGTTTATGAAATGTGTACAGCCAAGTCTATATATATATATATATATATATATAAATTGATTTCCGATATCAATTTAGCACACAATAGATATCTTGAACTTTGTACTTTATACATATTTATATATATATATAAATATTTATACATATTTATATATATATATATATATATATATATATATATATATCAATTTAGCACACAATAGATATCTTGAACTTTGTACTTTATATATATATATATATATATATATATAAATATGTATAAATATTTATATATATATATAAATATGTATAAAGTACAAAGTTCAAGATATCTATATATATATATATATAAATATGTATAAATATTTATATATATATATAAATATGTATAAAGTACAAAGTTCAAGATATCTATTGTGTGCTAAATTGATATCGGAAATCAATTTATATATATATATATATATATATATAGACTTGGCTGTACACATTCCATAAACGAAACACAGAAGAAGTCTTTTCTTTTACTTACAAAACTAACTCTTTATGAAGTTTTAGCAACGTTAACAGTTTCGCATTGAAACATATAGCCATTTGGATCAGATTAAACTGGCATATCTAATTTGATAACAACAATGTGTATTATTTAAGTGGTATTTAAAAATGTATGATATATATTTCTCTGCCATAACTCAAATATTTCAATTTATAACCATTGAAATTCTGTGACACAAATGTCATACTTACTCATATGATTTTGTTATTTATGATTGCAAATAATATTTTTTTTAAGATGAATTTAGTACTTTTTAATAACAAACAGATAGAGGTTTCGAAGTTTCAAATCAGTAATGGCGATTTCAAAATGCTAGTTTTAGGAATTAATCGTGTTTCTAGTTTTGCGAAAAAAGCGAAATTGAATGATAGTTAAATTATCAACATTGTAAAATTGTGTAGCGGTTATCATAATATGTCACTGTTGTTAGGGAAAGAGATTTATGTTAGAGGGACTTAGCTTTTTTCTACTGTCCAAAATTGTATTGTATTTGATTTATTCTAAACTGCTAGCCAAGCAGTTTTAATGGCAGTTATGCCATACTTGAAGTAAAACTGACTGAAGCCGCTCTTTTAGTTTTGACTGAAATCTGAATTTTATTTACAATTTCCTAAGTTTATGTACTTAAAATACCAGTATTTCTAAACTAAAACTTTACCGATATTTTTCATAACTCCAAACAATTTTGTTGCAATATCCAATCACAAGCATTGGTCACCAAATTATTAAATTTGTTTTCACTTATTCTTAGTCTAGAAAAATCATAGTCATTGGCATGAGGGTGGAACATAACTCTTTCGTTTGGTTGTACTAATATCACCCAAATGAAAGTCGTTTATTTTAATTTAACAGGTGGGTGCTAATGTCGGTGAATATGTGATATCAGTACACTGTAAATATACTAAAATTTTACTTACTGACTGGACAGCCTTAAAATTAATTAAGCTTGAAATATATGATGTGTCTTAAGTCCGTATATTGAATGCTAACCACAAGCCACTGCCAAACAATGATAAAGAGTCCTATACAAAACTGAAGAAAATTTACATAAATTAAGATATTGTTGTATATGAAATTTATAAGAAAAATCTTGTTAAAAATCGCACAGTTTTTCCGAGAAAATATAACGTACGTATGTGCCTTTGCGCAAACTGAAAACTATTTGATGCAAAATAAAATCTTTTAAGGTCAGTACTGCCAATATTATAAAGCTTGAATTGTGTTAAAAATTTCAAAAACTTTTTAATAAATAAAAACTGTTAAAAAAGTTAAGTTAAAAAATTGTGAATAACTGATAAAATTCACGTTATCTTACAACCAATCAATTTCAGTACATTCACTACGATCACTCCACTGATTGATACTGGTCTTATATATGTGTCTAGGGAGTTTTTTCTTCTTTCGGCAAAAGAATATTCCGCGTAGGATATGCATTGCATAATTTGACGATATTTTGAATAATGTGGTACCTTTTTTACACAATGATTGACTTCAGGCTAAGTACTTTTAATGATTTTAATTAATTTTTTCTGAGCTAAATCTCAAAAAATTTTCATCCTGTTGATAAAATTAGAGCCCAAATTTTTCATAAATTTGTTTATGTAAATGCTCCACATGATATTTATAAGCATATTTACTTGAATTTATTCTCCAAAAGTCGTTGTGAAAATAATGGGACAAAATTTTTCAAGTTGTCACACAGAACTAACAAGTACTGGTACACGCATCGAATGCTACATAATGGGAAAATGAGCTTGGTCAAAGACAAGACGTGTCCAAGTGTCCAAATTTGAAATTGCAGTGAAAAATTGACGTGTCTCACATTTCCGTATGTCTCACAAATCTCCACTTTTTCTTAAGTTTTTGTGAGTTTGAAAGACGTAGAATCAAAAATTACAAGCAAGTAAAGCCTTCAAAGTTACTGATCAACAGAAATTAACAAATAGTGGTCGTAAGTAACTCTATACAACTAATACAAGCGTGAAATTTCGTGAAACGGAACACCTATGACACGGCTATTTGGAAATGCGTGCCAAAGGAAATTTGTTTTTTGTTTCATCTTACGCAGAATGCATCTGCGCACTTAAGATACCAATCTCACTTCAAAAAGACGTTGAAGTTCTTAGAAAAACCGAAAAAAAAAAAAATTGTTTCAAGATGTAACATTTTTTCCTAAAAACTCAAAATGTCTTAAACAAGTTTTGTATCCTACGAAGTTGTCGAAAAAATTTCCTTTGCGAGACATGATTTTCCAAAATAAAGTTGATTTGAAACTTAAATTCTTTACAACAATCACAATAATTGTTATTTAAAAAAAAACTTTTCAGAGCCTCATTTACTTACTACCTGTAGTGTTAAAATAACGCATTGTTTTGAAAATTCTAAGTAACCGGGTCATAGGTGTTACGTTTGACGAATTTTCACCCACAACTAGTTATAATCTAATTGTTCTTTTTTTACAAATTTGAAACCACGATCTCCTAAAAACTTTTTAACGAATTCTTATTAATTTTAGGATTTATCTAACATTTTATTGGTGTTTAGCCTTGGCTGTAGGGAATGAATTTTGTCCAAGAATACACAATTTAGGTTCATAGTGTTCACACAATCATAAACTAAGTAACATAAAATGGATTATTAAAATGTACATAGATGAGACAATTTTTAGTGACACTAACTATCGGATTATTCCTGTACTGAGTATAATTATAGAGCCTGAAGCTCGCTCTATTACCAAAAAGTGAAAAAATACTAAATTTTCAACCCTCCTAATACAAAATCCTAAACACGCCACTGATTTATTTTGTTTATTTCTTTTTTGGCAAAAAAAATTTTCTTTAATTAACAACGGATTTCCTTACAATAATTTTTTAAGTGGAATCATTACGATTTTATAGCGCCGCCTAAGAACAAAGTTCATTTTATTTTGCTTTTTAAAACGAAAACTTGATAAAAATTATTTTTAACCAAAAATAAACAATTGAAAAAAGTAAATCTTACAGTTTCTTAAGTTGGCTGTTTATTTTCACGATAGAAAGACGGAGTGAGAGTCGTTAAAATCTTTTTATTTCACATTTCCATTGAAAGCTCAAACTTGTAAGACTTTGAAAAACACAAATGATTGAGATTATTTTTATTTCAACTGTGATTCTTCTAAATTGTTTTTTTTTCGGTTTTTCTTAAGAAATTTAATGTTCCATTTAATTTTTTTAATTTTTTACTTCTGTTCTTCAATAGCTATTTTTACATATTTTAAGCAAATTAACAAAATTTTTCTATTATTTTGTGCTGCTGTTCACATTTTGATGAAATCAATTTGTTAATTTTTGATACGAAATATCTTTCTTGAAACAGCAAAAACAAAAATTAAGTCAATATTTTAATATAAATATGTGAATATGAAATTTTCTTTTTGAATCAATAAATTTAAATGTAGAATTCCAACAGCTTAGAATTTTTGTTCGCAAAATTTTTGGATGTGACACATGTGTTACGGGACAACGGACAGACATATAAACAGACAGACTATTATTGTAGATGGATGGATCGAGCTAAGCGATCTTGGCCATTGGCATATAAACAAAGTCACTTAATTAAAATTGGCAAAAAATAAACGTACATGAGCATTAGGGTGGTTCAAAATAAGCATTTGTCGACAAAATTGTATATTTTATCATAATCTCATACTCTAGACATTTATCAAAAAAAATTTACTTATTCATTCAGAACATCTTTTGCTTTCAATGATAAGCCTACATTACAATATATCATGGGCAGACTTAGAACATTGTCCCTATTTCATACCATTTAAGTATTAAATTTTATCGATATATGCTTAGCATGTGCTCTTCTGTACATTATTTTTTTATGAAAACTATACATTTTTTTACCCAAAATGCTTTGCTCGATCTCAGTGTTTGGGAGTAGAAATTTTTGCGCGCCAATGAAGTCCGATTTCTATAGCTTTCTCATTTTTTGCAACACCCAGTTTTATATATACGCATACCTGAGAATAAAAAAAATTATTATTCAAATTATATTTAATGGGGTATTTGTTTGGAAAATATGAAAAATTAGAAATTATTTTTGGCTCAATTATGCCAGAGTTAAAGTCTTTTTTTGCGATGGCACATAAATATTTTCGTTAAAAAACTTTATTACACTTTTAAACAGCACAAATATGCTGGGATTTTATGCACACTTTAGTTAATGTCAAATATTTTATTATAATTTAGTATAGGCACATGAACTATAAATTATCAAAATATTAAAAAAATATAGGTTTGTTAAAAATGTATAGTTTTTTGCAATAGTATTTGGCCAATATCTTTGTATAGTCGATATTGTAACAAACTATGAAATCTGTAGTGCGTAGGGATGCCAACTTGAAACAGAAGCTCTATGAAGAAGCTCTAGGCACAAGTAACTGCAAGCCCGGCTCTACGGCTACAAAGCGAGATCGTGTTCAGAAATCGGTCAAGAAGATGTAAGCATAAGATATTTTGGGTTACAAAAGGGATTTTGTTCTTGGCTTACCTCCCAATTGGTAAATCAATAAACTCAAATTATTATTGTAATCTTTTGGACCAATTGGATGCAAAAACTCGTGAAAAAAGACGAGTTTACCGAAAAAACAATAACGCACCTGCTCACACAGCTCAAAAAACCATCGCTAGGGTCAGTGGATTAAAGTACGAATTGTTGCAACATCCACCCTAATCATCAGACTTAGCTCACGCCTCAAAAAATTCTTTAGTGGAAGTCGATTTTCATCAAACAAAGAGTAGCTGCGTAAAGGAGTAGTTTGCAGATCTACCGAAAAACCAATGCAGTAATGGGATCCATATATTAGAGAGTCGTTGGAATAAAATTTTACTGAAAAAAAAGTAGTTTTTACAACAATGAATTCGTTTTCTTGTTTCTGATTCGCGAACTTTTTGAACAACCTGATATAGCGTATCACCGATGACTTACTTACTTTTATATTATTTAGTTCATTATCGTCTAGCTTCGTCCGAATACCACTGTCTTTTTCAGAGATTACGACAATATCATCTCCATAGTCTAAGATATTTAAATGTTCCGTACTCTAAGGATGCCAACTTATTTTTGTTTTGAAATTGTTGCCCAATACTTTGTCAATAACTATAAGAAAAGGGAAAGGCGAGAGAAAACGTCATTATCTGACTCCCGCTGTTGTATTAATTGTGTTAGAAAGTGTTTCAACTGCAGTACTCAACACTGAAAATCATCGTCTTATATTTTAGTTAAATACCATATTTTTTTAGGGACTCGAGAAGAACCTACCAAATGCTATCGTATCGAAAACAGTTGATTTGATTTTTTGGAATGTAGTTTCATGTTTTCAATTACTGGTTTTGAGGGGTATTTATTCTATTCAACCGCCTTCAGAGTAGTATGCTCGTCCAGTAATTTCAGTCGGTTAAGGTGCGTTTTTTCGGCACTTTTGCAAAAATGCCTTACATCCAAGCTGCAGGCATCTCCTCGTCCTTTCATATGTGCTTATAATGAGGTACAGTAAATAAGAGTAGTAGTAGCTTTGCTCATTTTAGCTGTGATCTCATTGATCGATTCCTGGACACTTTCCGGACATCACATTGCTATTTCCGCAACTGAAAGCAGCTGAAATTGACTTGTGAGATTTATTGATTTGAGCGTCTCATATAGTGAATCACTCGCTATATTGTATGCTAATTTAAAAAATGGGGAAATGTCGAGCACCCTGTTTAATATATTGTGTACTTTGGTTCCTACTAATAATTTCTTAATAAGAATATGAAGAGGTGGGTCTTTAATCAATGCTTTTAGACAACCTCTGAGACATTCAAAATGATTTTGTTTTAATTTCATGTATATTTCAAATGTTTTGCATATCCTAAGTCTTTAAATCTTCATAGTTAAATTTAACCAATTTTTATTTGTTTATTGTCTTTTTAGGAAAAAGGTTCCTTTATATCTGCGCTTTATTGTCGTGACCAAAACTGCGAAGGCATGGTTGTGCCAGAAGTCACTGGTTTGCCGCATCCCAATTGGAATTGCTTGGGCTGTAAGCAGAAATCAACATATGCGCAAATGATAAAGTCCCAAGATTTTGCCTCTGGCGCTATCAATGCAAAGTTCGGTCTAAACTCATTAAAGTCGATGATTCACTATATCAATGAGAAATGTGACAATTTTGTGCCGAATACTAATTATGTCGTCATCGATGCTAAGTTGAATGTTATTGGACGACTCGCTCAGGGCAAAGAGGATTGTGATGATGAAGATGCCGCATTTAAGGCAAAATATTGTGCAGATATTTTAGAAATTATGGATAAAATGGGCATGGGTGATTGTGTGATGCGTACGCACTTAGAAACACAGAAAGCAAAGTAGATGGAAATCATAACATGGAGCATTGAAAGTTACAAGAAAAATGTTTCATGGGAAACGTAGCGTAAGTCACTAAGGACACTGCTCATCCGTGACATGCACCATGTTATGTTGTGTCGATAAATTTTCTCCGCCTAATGTATTGTATTATGTAGTTTGTTATTTTGTTTAAATTAATTTATAATTTACCATTGTAAAGATACAAAAAAAAGTTACTTACACTGACAAAAAACGTATTTATTAATGTGAAGTTTTGCGTATATGTAGTAAATATTTTTAATAAATTAACAAAAGAAAAAAAAACTATCTAAAGACAAGTCTTTTTATAAACATATCTACTTATAATTAGTGAAATAAAAAAAATTTATTTAGAAGCCAAAGAAGTTCGAAATAAAAATGTTGTATTTTTGCGCATTTTATGTACACTATAAAAATGAAATTTTTGTCAACAGCGAAGATTTTCTCACATAAATTAGAATTGCGTGGCTCATTTGAATACTTAAAATTATAATTATGATTATTGTCTTAGAAATGCTTGGGTCTTAGTCACCCATATAGCAACTCGCATATTTTCACAATAATTTGAGCAGCCTCATTGATTGTAATCCTTTTAGTATTAATAAATTCTTCAATAGGTCTTGAGGCTAAACGAAAATGTTTTATTTTGAAAAAAATGTGAAACTATTTATACATAAAGATCACTTAATCTCAAAGATATTTAAGATTGTGGGCGTTTCTCAATTAAACCGTTTGACATTTTCAAAGTTTTTTGCCAAAAAAAAATGGAATAATTTTCCAAAAACTGAAAAAAAAATCTCAATCATTGGCAAACGAAATTTTTGTTGACTTACTTTTGTTGTTATTTAAATTCAATGTTTATGTACTTTCAAATGTACACATATGTGCTTCTAAATTTATAAATATGCATACATATATACACATGTTCGAGCACTCCTTCATTCACAAGTTTGTCTTTTTTATTAATTAGTGTTATGCTCTGTCACATACGTGTACTCGTCAATCTTTCTGGTCGTTACTAGAAAATGTTGTCACATCGGTCATGTCTATCAACTGAACATGTTTTGGTGTCTATGGCGTTACTAATTTTTATTTATTTATTTTAATATCTGATTGGGCTAAGATATTTTCTTAAGTAATTATTTTAGTAATCAATCAATATTTGTACAGAGCTTAAAATAGCTCGATGGTAATGTTGCAATGTTTTTGCGGAACAATACTATACAACCTTTTTTTGTTTTGGAACATAAATGTATTCCACATTTATTATATTTGTAATAATATGCAAAGTATCCCGTACAATCCTGGAAGCAATGTTTCAATTTAACAAAGTTTATCAACGATTAAGAAACTTACAATCTTGTCCCTTGTAATCTAAAGTTTCCAAAAAATTACTAAAAGTCCCGATGAAAAAGGTGTTTTACTAGTTATTACTAAAGCATATGTCAACCTATGAAGAGAATTTTTTATATCTAAGTGCGGGCTACACTTAATTTCAGAATGTAGAAATTGAGCACCGCAGTATGAGCAATAAAATGCGATTAAAAAAATATTTTAATAAATCATTTTTATTGGGGCGTAGCAATGCCCAAACATTGATATGTGAATATCTCGAGATCTTTAATATATATTGTGATGCGATTTGTTAAGTAATTTGGCGAGGATGCAAAAAGACGAAAAGAAAATCATTTTTTTTATTAAATAAAGGGGCGTATTTTGAGTCATTAGAAATATATGTCATATTATCAAGAAGTTCTTAAATGCTATTGTATTGCATAGGCTTATAAATATATACAATTTACGAGACATCGTTAATAAACGTTGAATATATCTTCAATACAACTTGGTGTATTTTTTTTTGATTTCGTCTATCCTTACGAATGGTGTTTTCTACTCACCTAACAAGTTTTATTACAAAATGTTTTATAGCTTTACAGATGATAAAAATAATCTAATTTGAATTTCACGTCGGGCAAGGTCAAACTATAGTTTTATTGCCAACAAATTATAGCTCTAAATCTTCCATGACTCACTTCAAAAGGCAAAAAATGTTCCGAAAGAGCTATTACCAGTAACCATTAGCGATATATATGTAATGTTTATAGTACTAAACAAGATCTATCTTTCGGAAGAATCTCACTTTATTGCCCATGGACATGTTCATCGAGATTAAATCCGGCCCGGTGGTAAACATTAACAACCCGCTCCCCCCAAACAATTTAAAAATCGTATTGTGATTTTATTAATCAACAATTAATATCTGTGTTGTTATGTGTGATGATCTGAATCATATCCGTTTTTTCCATCAATTCCGATTCCTGACAAAGAGTTACTAATCCTGACACACTTGTTTGGATCGTGCAAGAACGATTAATATTGTTTGTACTTGCGAAAACGCTAAGCGATCACCTAGCACTAGCAACTGAGATTGGCAATGTGCAGATAATGCGCAAAGCGATACAAACATTTGGGAAAATTATATCCAATATCTTCGATACAATGTCATTTAATAACTCAAATAGCGAAAGACTCAGGCCTTGTCTTTCTCTATTTCAGACAAGCCCATAATGTGCTCGCTCCATAAATGTGATTCAGATGAATGATTTTAGTCGATAGTTTTTGATTCAAGTCGTCAGCATATTTCTCCACAAAACTGAACTTTGGAAATCAAATATTTCCATCAAACGATGGAAAAAATAAAAGTACTTCTGATATAATAATAATATCATAACTGAAACTATACAAAATTCGAAAATATGTCTATAATGAAAATACAAATCACATGTTGATATATCCTGAAAAAAGAGAACCCATATTGAATGTTACCTTATATAATTCATTTAGCACTTAGTAGGAGTTAAAGCTCATTAAAATGCACATCAATTATTTGTGTTATTAAGATTTCGTAGTTAACTAATTTCTGAGTTTTTAATATTATATTGAATACTTTAATTTTGTAATACCCTGTATGTGCACTCGTATGTCCAAGCGAGTTATTACTTAAATTATCATGCAATGAGACATTTGAAATTTTTTTTTAGAACACATTAGTGCATTGTATTTGTTTTATGTCCCGCCGTTTCATTTAATTGCTACAAAGCTTCAAGCAATTTTACAGTACACATAATGTGGGGTAATTAAAATTGACACCCAATTAATTTTATTTTTCATAAGTTGTGCTGAAAAAAAAGTAATTTTTCACTTCATATATTCTCTTCTTAAATGAGCTAAAATTGTTTGAAAATTGAGGGAAAAATTTTCATATTTTAACTAAACCCAAAAAGACCAATATCGATTAATTTTCTTCAAAAGAAGATGTTATTTACACTTGTCGATGTTAGTATAGGTCAGCAATTTAGTTTCATTACGAAATCTGGTTGGTTCAACGATAAGGTATAGTCAAACACCCTGTGGTATCACAATGGACCACATTTGGTCTAAGTGAGTCAGTTTTTCGTAACTGACTGCCACTCCTACCTAACCTAACCTTATCCTTCACTTGTCGTTAGAGAGTTGCCATGAGAGAGAAGTGATTTTATGGGCTGAAATCGAGCATTTTAGAGATTAGCGATGTGCACATTTCATTTTTGACATTTCGTTTATATGTACATGGTCATTTTCGTTTATGAAGGATATTTTTAAACACGAATTTCGGACACATTTTTGAAGCATTCATGTCCATTATTTATGAAAAAATACGTATTAGAGAGCTAATGGAACACTATTACCTTAGTACTTTTGCGCAGGACTACTTTTGCTCATATTGGTACCAACACTCTGAAGCAGATGTTTAATTTTACATGATATGTGGTATCTAAGCCAATATCTGTGATGAACTTCCCTGCAGCAACGATCATGGGTAATCAATTTCATTAGTGTTAATACGTGATCACATGTGACACCAACATCAGTCAAAATTCAACAATAAGCAGGGATGGTATTTTCAGTACATATGTTCTTTTCAGTACCTTCGCGCAGTGTAAAACACTACAACTACAATGCAGCGATTTTTAGTACATTTGGACTACATTCATTACATTGGACTATTTATAATACGTAATTTATCAGTCAAATGTTTCTTTTTCTTTTTACCTATTTTTCGCGTATATTTTGAAAAACCAATAACTTTTTCTTGATATATAAGAAATACATTCGCCATTCAAAAAAAACATTCAAGTCTCAAATCAGGACATTCCCGAAAAACCCAATAAATATCACTGCTAAAAGTAACCATTAGTGACCATGTAATATTTTTAAAGCATTACATAAATTTTAAGGCATTTGCGGAACTACTGAACTTAAATGTCAGTCAAAACGAGTAGTTAGAAAAAAAGTTCAATTTGTCAGCTGCTTTAATGGTAAGTTATATTGCAAGCTATTGTACCTGGGATGTACGAAAAGGACAATAAACGTAGAAATTGTTCTGATATTTTCTATTTCATCTCATCATTTCATTTTATTATAAAAACTTAAATCATTCCAAATGTTTATTTTTAATGGTATAAAAAACAGACATTGGTTTATTGCCATGGAAATCTAATTCATTGAGTAGCCCAGAAGTAGGACTTGTTGGTTGATATTGAGTATAAAAAAAAAGAAACCAAATAATTTCAATGAAAGTGATATTAAGCGTTCAGTAAAGTCCATTATCACTTAAAAAATGTTTGCAAGAATTCAAACTGCGATGAGCATCGCATTGATTGGTGTACTGGCTGTTTTTTCAACACAAAATCTATAAATGTTTTCACAATCTTTACGTCAAGGGTTAAACGTTATCACAGGGTGTGTCATAAGTACACGATTTCATTAAATTAGATTATTTAGTGAAAAACTGATGCATACTTTTAGGCAGTAAAAACAATGCTGCAAAATTTTAGTTTTTCTTTATGAAGAAAAGCGTTTTGGCCAACCAGCCACAAAATTTAGTACCACCAGCTACAATACTTATCCACCCTCTTCACTGAACCGTAAAATGCGTTGTTTGCCGGCTATTTCAAAAAAGCTTAACTGGTAGATGGATATGTGAAATTAAAAGATCATACATACATATGTATAAATAATTACGTTTCGAGCATTTTTTACTAAAAATACGAAGATAAAACCACAGATTAACAAAAAACATTAATTTGCTGTAAAATCAGAGCAAAAATTGACGACACGTGAAAATGAATTCAACAGATGTAAAAAAACGGCACTACAATTTAAGGCAAATTGATGTGTGACAATGTGGCAGAGCTCTAAGTTAATTTTATTGTGTGATTTTGCTTACTGTTTTCGAAAATCATAATCGATCATAGTTCAAAAACACAATTTACGAAAACATTCAAATTCTTTAAGTGGAAGCTTAACATACCCTAGAAACATAAAAACACACATTCCAGTAAAAAAACATAAAAATTTAAAACGGTGCCCAAAGCAATTAAGGCTTTCAAAGTAACGTAATGCAAATGGTTTTCGTGAAACTTTCATGACACTTATTACGCCTTAAAATAGAAAAATTTTAAAAGAATTGGTTAAATCTGTTTAAGTTTGTCCGGCTGTTCAAAAGTGAGATTCTCCAGGACCTAATGGACTATTAAAGTCAAGATTTCACGAAAATTAGTTCAAACCTTGTGAAAATGTTGCGCTTTGTATCAAATATCAAAAGGTAAAATCCGATTAGGTTACTCTATTCCCACTGTTGTCCGTTTAAATTCGTCAAAAAAGCTATAAGATCATTTACTCGAAAAATATACGATAAGCCGCAAAATAAACAAGTAGCATAAACAAAGTTATAGAAGAGAAGAAACACATTGACATTCTATAACAGAGATGTACATGCGAGTTTAGAGACGAGGGCGGATCAATAAGTCTGTGACTTTTTGAACTTCACTCGTAGTTACATAAAATACAACACTACTTCCGTCTAGTACCATCTGTTAGTGGACTGCTGTTAAGCTTTGGGATACTTTCATCATTAACTTGATGTTTAACAGGTGTTCAAAGCATACAACCTTGTAGATTTTTGTAAAAATGGGAAAATGTAAGCTTCGAGTGCTCACAAGAGATTATTTTTTTGGCGAAAACAAAGTCACTCAAACCAAGGAAGAGCTTGATAAGCACTATGGCGACTCTGCACCATCAACTTCAATGGTAAAAAAGTGGTTTACTGAGTTTCGTTGTAGTCAGACAAACACAAGTGATTGCCATAAGCATTTCATAAGACACTGTGGTTTCGTTTTTAAATGATCAGTTTGGGGTAAGAAGCGAACCGCAACATGAGTGCCGCGTTTGCTTTCAAATGACCATATGTATGTAGTCTCAATGGCAAAGTTTCATGAATTTGGCTACAAACTAGTACCCCAGCCGCCATGCTCTCCGGACTTAGCGCCCAATGGCTATTTTCTATTTCCACAGCGATCAAATTATTGCTCAAACAAATGCCTATTTTGTGGATCTTGAGAAATCATATTTTTTGGAAGGAATAAAAATATTGAAGAAACATTGGACTAAACGTATTGTGCTGATAGGAGACTGTGTTGAAAAATAAAAATTTTTATTGTTAAAAAAACTGTGTTCCTTCAAAAAGACGCCGAGCTATTGATCCACCTCCGTAGAAAGAGAGTATGCAAGAGACTTCAGAAATTATGTCGTAAATATAAAAATACATCACGGACAATACAACTCAAAAAATTCTCCTTGTGATTTGACCAAGCTATGATTCTATAAATTTATTACGTTTTTGTTGTTTCATGTTATGATTTGATATACATAATGCGAAACGCTATGTCTGTGAGTGCTTAGCTGAATAAAAAACAATATGTTTTGTTCTTTTTTATTATTATTTCTATATTTAACTTTTAGATTCAATTCATAACATTTGAGAAACTAAAAAAACAGCGATTTTGGTATATAAAATATTACGTTTAAAAATACATTCAAAAACTATGTTATTTGGTGATATCTTATCACTCAGTGGTCTGCAATATAAAAAATCACTGCTTATTTGGAACTTTACTCAAGTTTTCTGGTCTAAGCGTACTTTTCGAAAAAGTGACCAAAAATATTTTGTCTTTTTTTTTGCTTTTTCGAACAGCTGCCAGTGATATTTTCCAGCTAGTGTAGAAATAACGTAATTGGATCTAAGTTTTGGCACTTAATCAAATATTTTCGCAAAATTTCATTCGTGAACTAGTTTGTTTACATGAAAACGGATCTAGTTGATCTGTCAGAGAAAGAGCGGTCGATTCTCTTCAGACAATTTATATTAATCCACCTGAAATTTTTTTTATATCAGAGTAGATAATAATAGCTATAAACTTAATAAGGTTTTTAAAAATTTAATGAAAGATTTTTTCGTTACGACACTTTTATCATTAAGAAACAAAAGCTTTGTCTCAGAATTGGATTCTTTGTTTGCTGCAGGAACATTTAATAATTTTTTATTCGATCTTTTTATATGAAAACTATGAATAACCTTTATTCATATGAATGAGCTTAGCTACATTAGATTGGGATTTAGATTTAGCATACTAAACACCATCAGAAAATTGACTTTTTGTCAACCTTACAAAATAAATACGGATAACCGGTCGTATGAGTAATCTCTACTCTTTAAAAAGAAAACAAATCTTTTTGCTGGTACTTTATTTTAGTAAAAAGCATTCGCTCAATTTGACTTTCTAACTAAATGCCGATTAAAATCAGCAAACTAATTAAAGCATAAGCATTGATACACTGCAACGCGATAGCAGCGTAAAGGGTAAATATTTGGGATAAATAGCAACAAATTTCAGCACAGCGTTGATTCAGCTTCTTTGACTTTCGGTTGCCAAACAAAGCGGACGTATCAAACGCAATCGGTGTTGCGTCGGTCAATCGAATGAACGTTCTGTTTTAAGGTTACACAAGATTGTCGTTGAAATATTTTGCAAAGTATAAAGTGAATAAAACCCTATAAAAAGTGAATAAAATTTTGAAATAATTAAAAAAAAATTCATAACAATTTATGCAGGACTAATAGCAATGGAAATCACTGCATTAAAAGAGGAATTGGCACATCTCGTAGATCTACATCTAGGATTGCTAAAGGTCCCGGATGCATGCTGGGAGGTTACTGATTCACCAATTTCAGGTCGTGGGATTTTTGCACGACGCCACATACAACCAGGTGAGGAAATTTTGCGTGAAAGTGCACTGCTTGTGGGGCCAACAGCACGTAAGAGTACCAAATTGAATACCTGCACCATCTGCTATGCACTACTCGAAGGTTCCGTTGAGCAGATATTATGCAGTGCTGGCTGTGCACTGCCAGTTTGTGAAACCTGTTCCACATCAGAGCGTCACGCTATCGAATGTCAATTATTTCGCAAATGGCAACCACTAGACACAACTCAAATTGTGCCTCAACTCTTACGCATCTTAGCAGTGGTTCGCTGTACCTTTCTCAATGACGATGCGCGTAAATTGCTCTACGCCATGCAGGCCAATGCGGATCGTTACTATAAAGCTGAACTTGCAAAAGCGGCACAATGTTTTCGTTATTTTCCAAGTGATCCTGATGTGCTCAGTTTTTTTCATCGTACCATTTGTGCTTTCAATACGAATGCTTTCGAGGGTTATAGTAAGGTCGGAGGTCATGAAATATTAGTACGAGCACTTTTTCCAACTGCAGGTCTTTTGAATCACGCCTGCACACCGAACTCTAGTCATCATTTTGAAAATGCAGAATTGATTGTGCTGACAGCGACTCGTTTGATACCGCAGGGCAGCGAGATTACAACAACCTATACAAAGTTACTTTGGAGCAATTTGGCTAGAAAGTTATTCCTTGCTATAACGAAACATTTTACATGCCATTGCAGCCGGTGTCAGGATCCAACGGTGAGTTAGGTGGCTATTTTTAACATATTCCTCAAGGTAATAGTTCCGAAAAATTTACAACACAAAAAACTGATACCTCATTTGAAGAGAACTCAAAATTTCGGTATGACCTAAGACGACAACAGATCAAATAAAACCAGAGCCATAATTTAAAGATCTGCTTAAGCTTCTGAATTAAAAGAATCAAATCTATATATATAGGTCAGAATTATGATTTTTAAAACATTTAACATCATATATCTAAGAAAAATAAACATAGGTTGTCCATATGAATGGAACATTGCTCAAGAATTATAATATTAACATTTTGTGGAAACATTTCCTGTAAACCATAAAAATAACTAGAAAACTTCTAAGGGTAAAAGTATTTGCAAAAGTTACAGTTGTTTAACGACTGCCTTGTTTTAGTTTCTTCATTGAATGAAAATAATATTTGTCTAATGATGACGTCAAAAACTATAAAATTATTTTTCATTAAACAAAAACATGACATGTTCAGGCTGCTCCGCATTTTTCTGCTTGACGTTGCAAATAAGTTTAATGTGTGTTATTAATTTTGGAATTTCAGAATCCGAGCCAACTGACAAATTGTTTTTTGGTAGTACAACATAATATCTTTGCGTTCAAAACAAAAATAATATTTATATTGCGAGCTATACACGGTGCGCTGGAAATAATTATACCTTATTATACAAACTCGAATAACTCCAATGCACTGAGAGTTCATGGTGTTTAAAGGCCTCATAAAAAATTTGAAAACAATAGCCTATGTTATTTTCAAGTTATGATGAGCTGTACTTTTATGGGCGGAAATATACCTTTTTCTAAAATGTTAAATATTGAAATCGATTTCAATATATTTACAGTCTCTCAACGATATACATAAATAGTAATATTAAGTTTTTTGTAAGGTAAAGGCCAAACAATTTGTATGAAAGATGCCACGCTTACTTTCCACTCCTATAGTCCATCGATTTTTTTTAGTTTAGTCAGCGCCAGTAGTATTTTCCACTTATTCACTGTATTTTAGGAGATACCACGCCCAAAAAGACATGTTTTTATAAATTTTAAGCTTATCTACGCCTATTGGAAACAAAGTGTAGAAAAACTTGCATGGAAACGATACAAAAATGTTCTTCCTAGGGTTACCAAGCTACCGACATTGACCTGGGAATTTCATATAGGCACAGTATGAGTTCAAAAATTTTTGAAAAAGTCAAGAATTCGACGGTTTTTCTAAAATGAACTTGAAAATTTTGTTTAATGAGCAAAAGGGGCATATCAGGTATATGCCCCAAATACTATTTTAGGAATTATTTTTACCATTTTAATCTAAGATTTTTTTTCGAAAGCTGAGAATTGCTTCTGTACGACTTGGTAACCCTGGATCTTCCCCACCAAGCGGTTTTAATCACCTAATCTCTTACCAAGCAACATTTTGTTCAGGAGATACTGTCTGAAGTTAGCGACTCCCGTATGAATTAGTGCTTCGCCGATTCGAGAACTATACGATAATTCAAAAATTATCGTATCGTGCACGTTGTGGCGCTAAGCTTCTCGTCTCTTACTCGTTCTTGTACGAGAAATTTTTGATCTTCCTCGTTCTTCCTCGTTCTTGTGTGGTTATTGTCTATTTTTCACAGTCCTTGCTAGGAACATTACAAAATATTCAGTTTTATTGCACTTAAAGTTACCGCCAGGACGCCGTGTGTACAAATATCTCTTTTTAATTGTCACGTGTCTACTCTGACTATATTGCTCTTCTTCATAACAAATGATCAAACAAAAACATTCCGTTCTCTCTATCATCAGCTAATTGAGGCGCGTGCCAATTGTGCGATTTGGCAAGAGTTTCGCTAAAATTTATTGAAATGGGAGGGAACTCAGCAGTTTATCGCATGACATAATTTTCTGCTATGTTGTTTTAACACGCAAGTAGTTTAGTTCTCACTAGCGTATTATGTATAAGCAACAACAAAAGAAAAAGAAAATATGTGCTTTCAAGGTGCGCCTTAAAATATGCAATATACAAGTTTTTGATGCGTATATCATTTTAGGAATTGCTGAGAAATTTTAAAACTAAAATAATATTCAGATTACAGCAAATAAGAGAACAGTAAAACTATAAATTTAAGATAAACTTTAATTAGACTTTTATTGTCAGAGGTGGTCATTTCACATACCCCATTCCCATTACATTGATTGGATTGAGTATGATTGTCATTCATTCCATTTGGAAAGAGCTAGGGAATGCTATTCATCCATTCCCTTTGGAACTCCGAGGAATGTAAGGGGAATATGTAGGAAATGTGCAATAACTTAACAAAAATGTTATGTAGAATGTCATTTCTTTGTACATAAAACACTTGAATTGAGGTAGAAATAGCTCTTCCGTAAAAAAGTTAGCAAGAAATGGACATTCCCTTTGCATTAAAAATGTTTTCGGCATTCCTTTTGAATTAAAAATATAATTTTTGGGCATTCTCCCATAATTGGCTTTTGTAATTTTGTTCTTTTTTAAAGGCGTAAGGGTCTTAAGAGTCTTTTTCATGCAACAGTAAGCTTTGATTTTTCCATCAAGTTAATAAGCGTCTCACTTCCCATTCAAGTGGCAGATTCGAATCATTCTACTGAGTAATGTAACCAAACTTAGTACGGGAACGTGTAGTGATGAAAGCAAGTACTGACCAAACAATGGACGACATTGATTGAGTGGGCAAACTCGGTGAAAAAATATTTACTGACACAAGGAGATACTGGAAAAAAAATAGGCTGACTTAGACAAATTGGCGCGTACTTCACATACAAGTAAAAATTTTGAATGCTAAGCACAGAAAACTATTCAAAAATATATAAACCAAACTTAGTAATGGAACATTTACTTGCTTCCCAAGCCGAATTTACTAAACTTGGTGGAGTAATATTTGGTGATCCACGATTAAAGGAAAAGTATGGACAGTCTTAAATTAGAGTGTTCATTATTTTTAAAATCGAAGAGTTTTGGTAGAAGGGGCTGAACATTAGATACGTTAGGTGGATTTTGTTAATTTTGAAACCCCATATGATAATGATTATTCATGAAATATTTAGCTTTGTGTGTTAGTTTTTGACATCCGATGTTTTTCTTATAATTTTAGCACTGCATTTTTCAATCCATTGTTTTTTTTAAACTGTATTCATAACATATACATAGTATTTAATTCTCATAACAAATTTGTAAAGCTATATTTATCATTGCGTACATCATTTGTCTCTGATTTTTGTTTAAGAACCGTATTTTACGGATAAAAAAATAAACGAACTTAAAAAATTTGATTGAAATTTTAGAATTTTTGGACCATTCATAAGAAAAAGAAAAATATTTAATTAAAAGTGCTATATTTCGTTACGGATTTTTGACTGAAAATAGTGAGATTTTTTATTTTAAGTTTCTTGCGAGCTGTGCTGTTTCTTTTTTTAATTTATTAAATTTTTTTTAAACGTCCCTCGAATTTTACTAAAGATTAAAAGTGAAAATTAGCTACGAAATGTTGCAGAAGCTTATAAATGCATAAGAGGTATATTTGGGTTTAAAAAAAGGCTGATTCCGGCACTACGGCATACTTGACTAACCATTGATTTAATTTTTAAACAAATAAATTCTTCAAAATTACGCATTAACTAAGCTAATCGTGCCACTGTACAATACGGGAACGCCAGTGGCAGACTTACATATGGGCTCAGTAAATTCAAAATTTGTATTGATTATCAGTTTCATATTGGATTTTAACGACCTTTTATTGTTGGAAACTTCAATGTGTGCTGATATAGTAATCTTGCAGTTTTTTCAAAATTTGCTGAAATTTGTGAGCAGAAAAATTTCCTATACTTTTCGTATGGATTTTTTAAAACTTTTTTTGTAAAAAGGTGGCATGAGCTATGAAATCTAGGGTGCCTAAGTCATAAATTCGCCACAGGGTCACACAAAACTCGTTCATGATCATCTGAAGAGTTTCAAGAATATATAAAAAAAAAATAATAAAATAAAATATATCAAAATGGGACAATAACTCTACGTCGAAAAATGAAATCAGCACAATAGCTTATGATATAAATGCGTGCGAAAATGTTGTCAACCATGTCAGAGGCAAACGCACCGCAGCGATAAACATAAAAAAAGACCAAATGGGGGGAAATTGCGTCACTTGTGCTATCGAGCTGCGTGTTGCGTATACGACATGTAAACCGCAAAACCAAAAGCATTAAATTTTCAACATAAACACAGAGACAATTTCCATGTCAGCCCCTCAATGCGATGAAGATTTATGCATGCAAATGGGACACCGAACTGCGATAAAATCGGGCATTGGGCGGGTGTGTCTTAAGGCGTGGAGGCACAACTAATAGCACAAACAAACGAATGAATTGACTTGTTACGATAGAAGCGTTGGGAAGAACTATAACGATGCCAAATAAGGAGAGTAAGGCAAGAAACAGATTTAGTAATGCATTCGTTTTCATTTTTCGCGCCATTTGGTTGTTTTTTCTTTTTTGTATTTCTCTTTTATTTATTTACGCTTTGGTTTGTTGCTTTTACTTATTAGTAAGAGATGAAAAAATAAAAAAGAAATTAATGAATTGAAATGAATGAAATAAAAATTTAATTTACTTGAATGCTCGAATGTGAATGGAACTTGGCGTATCTGGCAAACTAAATGCATGCTTGTTCTTGTGTTTATATTAGATTTTTGTTTGTGTTTTTCGATTTTTTTTATTTTTGTTTTTGTAATTTCAAACAGAACAGCGCTGACAGTGGGTGACATGTAATGAGTTGTCGCACCGCAACGCATTGCTGTCTGTCGTGCGTTCAATCTGATTTGCATGCAATGTGTGTTGGTGGTGATGGTGCTTACGACCGCACAACACGTTGTTGTGGTGCTCTTGCGGGAAATGTGCGCCTCAGACAGACAGAGAGACCAAACAGTCGAACTAATAAACAGCTTTCAAAGAACTAATGAAGGAAAACTGAAAGCATATGAATGGCAATTGAAGAACAAGAACAATAAACAACCTTCGGCAAACATGTGAGCCATTATTAGTGTTGTGCAATATATTTTGATATTTTTTGATGGCAGTGGCGTAGCTAAAGAGGATCAACGTGCATTGGCAACATTTGCATTTGCATATATTTTAAGCAAAAAATTAGAGCGAAATAAAAATTATCTAAGAAATGTTGGCAAGAATATCACGTGAAATCCAAATGAATTTTCTCTAAATTCAAAGAAACAAGGACTGGGATAGTTATTTCTAAGTAAAATTGATTCGAAAAACGCCTGCATCTAGAAACTATCTCTTTTATTTATTTTTGAAATATGTATACCTTGAGATCATAAGCAATTTACCTGAGGGAAATAACAACTAAAATCTGATGTTCATTTTTCAAATATTGTTTTGATGCGTTTCTTATTTTATTTCGGAACTATTTTTTTCCAAAATTTTTGCTTTGATAAAATTTGTTTCAAATTTAATATCCCTACTGTTTTATGATTTTTGTAATTTCAGATTATAACGAAAATGAGCTAAAAATTAAAATAGAGGGACATACTTAAATTATGTGATCTTTTTCATAACAAACCTAAGTGAAGCTTGATTTCATGCACAGATAAAATTATATAAAAAGATGGGTAAAAGTTGAAAAGTATTAAATTGTATTAAAAAGTTACGAAAAAGTCAAATAGTATCGGAAAATATTGAAAGGTTAAAAAATTTTAAGTGCATCGAAAAATCCGATGGAGGTTGAATAGGATTGAAAAGCATCAAAGCAGTCGAAAGAAGAAAAGAACCGAAAATAATACACAAAATTAAATTTTGTCTATTTTTTGTTTATTTTGTACATATGATAACTAAATCAAGATTGGGCTATGTTTCAAGTTTTTAAGGCACTTATACTTAAATTTAGTAGTGTGATACATCATATCTACTGGCTATAAAAAATCTCTAGGTTAAAACTGGGTGGAAATGCACAATTAGGTGGAGCACATACCAAACAAACAAACAAAATACTTGAAAGAATGCTTATTGTGAATGGTTCTAAAAATTTTAATGAAATTTGTTCTAATGATGTTACTACTATGGCCTTCTTTAATAAGAAGTGTGGATAGGATTGCAACAGCAGAAGTGTCAATCCCCATTGGCATTAGAAATTGTAAGCGTTTTATGGAATGAAATATTGTTATAAATACAAAAATGGCATAGATGACGAATAAAAATTTGTGATTCCCTAAGCTGGGGCATTTGTTTTATTAGCACCTCTAAAAGAACATTCACCTGTGAAGAAATCGTGGAAAGAGTTTCTTTAAGTGTAATTTATTTTATCTGGAGTCTTATGAAATAATAAATAAAAAAGAAAGCTGCAGTTTTTCTGTAGAACTTCAGTCTTTTGAGTAAAAAATAATACTAAAGAAAACGTCAAATGCTGAGTAATATGCTAGGCTAAAAGAAAAATGTGTGTAAATACAAAATTTTGACCAATTTTTTAAGCAAACACGATGATGTATCGATCTTATCGATATCAGAAGCTTGAGAAATAACAGAAGGTCTAATGTTTAAAAATGTGTCATTTGCTGTTCCTCAAAAAATTCATACTTCAATAACACTCATCAAATTAAATTTGGTTCTTTCAGAGAATACCCCCTAACATTTGTGACTCTGCTCTTAGGGCTCACTTTTAAAGATTTCTTACCTTGACGTCTTGCATTAACCGGATGGAGCATGTTAAACAATTTAATTTTGCTTTCTCATCATCGACTATGAATTATTTAAGAATTTTCCCACAATTCAACCGCATCCTGCCACTGCTAGTGCACATGCACTTGCACTCTTGCACCTGTTTATTACGAGTACACCGGTGCTGTATGCGCTGCAACGTTGTGCATATGCAGAAAGTGTATGAAGACGATTTATTTAAATTGCTATCACAACACTGTAAAATCCTACTCATACGAAAACAACAAACACAAAAATGCGACACTACGTCACATGCGTGGCAAACAGAGACGAAAACGAATGAGACATCGGTTTATGGTCGCTTGCCAATCTAACGCTGCCGCGCCAGACACACGTCTTTCGCACACAAACACACCGACAGGGGCGCCCGCTTTGCAAGAGGGGTAAGCGCGGGCGCACACAGATCCGATTTATGAACGAACGAACGAGTGGCGCAGCGGCAGCAAAACTCACATTGAAAACAAACCCATCACTCTCATTTTTGGTTTTTAGTTTTCTTCATTCCGCTATTTGTATCCGTTTTTTTGTTGTCAATCAGTTGGATTCTTAAAGTGAACGTGGCGGCAACGGTTAAAAGTGTCCGTGTGTCCATTTGTCTAACAGTGTACCGTTAGCGCCGTCAGTGTCGTGTCGTGCTTGAAAGCTAACCGAACAAAAACAAAACGAAAATCATACAAACTCACACAACGGAAAGAGCCGCAGAGTCCAAAAAACTCACATACTCAGTCTTCCTCTGCAACTCGCATCGATTGGTCAGACACTCGGTTGGTCGGTCGGTTGGTAGGTTAGTCAAGCAGTCACTTAGACGCCTCATAAATTGAGTAAAGTAAGCACGACGTGATACAAAAACACGCGGCACAACATGACCAGTCCGGAAGAATTGGCGCGACTCATTGACCTTCATCTGGGTGAACTGCGACCGGCGCAACCCTCCTGGTTGGTATCACACTCTGAGGTTGCAGGTCGCGGCATCTTCGCTTCACGTGACATTGAACCGGGCGAAGTGCTGTTTTATGAACGTGCGCTCGTCGTAGGGCCAACAGCGCGAAAGGGTTCGATAGTAAACACCTGCGTCTGTTGCCATAAAATGCTTGCGGTCAAGGATTTTCTGTGCAAACGCAAATGTACGCTGCCTGTGTGTGATGATTGTTGCGATTCGCCAAAGCATCGTGATGAATGCGCTCTGTTCAACAAATGGCAACCAATGGACATGGGAATTGAGGATGCTGTGAATCTGTTGTCATTGCGTATTCTTACTGCAGTGCGAGTGTTTCACCTTAACCCTGATCAGCGCGCTCTCATCAACGCCATGCAGGCGAATCCAGAACGTGGCTATCGTCAGGAGATTATCAAAGCAGCGCAATGCTTTCGCAAATTCCCAACCACGGATAAGCCCTTCATGGATAAATTGTTTCGTACGGTAGGCGTCTTAAATACCAATGCATTCGAGGCGCCCTTTCGTTCTGGTGATCTTGAGCTGCTGTTGCGTGGCGTCTTTCCGTTAACGGCTGTGATGAATCATGAGTGTACACCAAATGCAAGTCACTTCTTCGACAATAACCTAATGGTGACGGTACGTTCATCCCGATTTATCCCTAAGGGCGCTGAAATAACAACGACATACACCAAGATCCTGTGGAGTAACATGACGCGTGGTGTTTTCCTCAAGATGACAAAGCATTTTATTTGTGATTGCGTACGTTGCAATGACAACACTGTAAGTATTAATGTCATGGGACAGGGTCATGGCCGTGGCTATGTTCGTTGGGTCAAGATTGCATGTTGCGTGTACTTCGTCGTGTGCCAATGTGTGTGTACGTATGTGTGTGTGTGTTTTGATATATAAAAGGGGACGGTTTTTAGCTTTGTCGCAGTTCAAATTGAATTATGTGCTGTTAGGCCTTTTGTAATTAGATTAAGAGCAAAAATGAAATAAATAAGTTAAGAGAACGGCCAGTGTATGGATTCAACTAAAAATGCAGTATCTCACATTTGCGCTCTTGTTAAAAGGATAAGTTGGTTGTTTTCTTCTTAATTAATGCGACATTCTGCGGGTATGGCAAACAAAAAAGAAAGGCAGCTTCTATAACAGTGGTTGCCGAAAGTGCCGGACTAAGTATTTATACGGTAAAGTTCTGGGTTTAGCGTCTCTACGTCACATTTTTTGAGTTTTGAGCAGGACATGACATGCCTCTAAGAGGTAAACACGTTTTCACTGCTAAAATTGATGAAATTTGATACAGTAATAGATTCAATTCTGAGGAAAGATAATTGTTTTAAAGGAATAGGAAGACATGTTTTCAAAGTTAGAATAAAGGAGCGATTTTGATGAAATTAGGTATGGAGATAAATTGAACGTTGAGAAAACGTATTTGTTAATAAATGTGTGGCACCACGCCCATAACAGGAAAATATGTTGCTTAGCTAAGCAAATCGACTGATTTTGATGAAATATAGCATGGAAATATGTAAATTAAACTCTAATGAAGGGATAGGGCAACATGATAACATGATTTTTATTTTTGGAAGCGATAACAAAAAATAGCACAATTTTATATCATTTTTTAGTACTAAAAAGTATTTTTTGTTTTGTCACTATAATGAATTACAATCACTGTTTCAATAATATGTTACATTGGAAAGGAATTTACTTTAAAATTTAAATCACTGAGTATATCATACGTTTGCTATATCAAGTGCTATAAAAATTATAATTTACAAGACACACCTAATTCGCTGATCGTAATTTGAAAGATCATGTCATGTTTATATGATTGATTTTCTCTATATAGCAACACTTCATCTTCCACATGCCGCATCAATTATTCTTTTACATGCCCCTAATCAGCGACTGTAGGACTGTGAGTTTATCCACTTTTTAGAAGAACTCACTAAAACTGGCTGGTTTTTAAAAAAATATATCTATTTTTAATAAATATTGATATGTATTTCTGAGTGTGTTAGAACGCAACCAACGTATTTTCATTTACTTATTAAAATCTTTTGGGTAAAGCCATAAAATTCAATTCAAAAAGTTTAGTGATTATATCTCCTATTGTCCTGTAAGCTTTCAAACAGTTTGCACCTTATTAAGCAATGTTTAGTTTATTCAACACATTTTTGACTTGATTTCATGTTTCTTATAACAGTCGGACAAAACATATAGTCCTTGCAAAATCAACAAATGTTTGACTTCCTTAACAAATATGGATTTTGTTTTGCACATTCTTTTATTTTTAATTTTGAAAAATGCTAAATTCACAGGCGTGTGCTTTTAAAAAATGTTCAGTAACACTGGGATGGGGTATTGTGACCATGACATGACACACATAGTCAATGCAATCAGCTTGCGATAAATTTTTTTTATAAAGTCCTTGGGGATCTTATTATTTGTCAAGGAAAGGTTCGCCTGACTTAATGTGTGTAGATAAAAGCAACATTTTGTAAACAACAGATAAAAATTAAAATTTATAGACAATGCAATGAAACAGTGTATAAGTGGATGAATATTGAATGTTTGTTATTTCCCAAGATTTTTTATAGAGAAAGATGGTATATCTATGTTTTTGTTAAAATCAAAGAGAATTTTCGTCGCTAAAACATTTTTATTTTAGCCAACTATAGCGTGTCATCGGGGATATAAGCCAGAAAGCTTAGAGCATGATATTTTGCTTATTATATAATGACCTTTCGAGTAATAAATAAATTCAACAAAAAAAATTTTAATACTTAAAAAAATACTCGGACTGGACTCAAAGAAAAAATGTGTTCAAGCTTTTTTGGTCGTTATGTCATGAAATTTAAGAACAAACTTTTTGAACAGAAAAAAACTACCTGCATTTTATTAAAATTTTTTGTTAAAAAAGAAATGGCATTTTTCATTAAAGGTCATTTTCAATATTTGCCTTGAATTTCATATCATATTTTTTATCATAATACGAAAACTTTAAGCCCAAGACCCTAGCTGTAATAATTTTTCTAAGTTGGTCAAAATAATATCTTTTTGGTATTATATATGAAATTTCGCTACAAACAAGGTCTATTTCTATCAATAAAAATTGCATCCTCGTTGAGAGATCTTGTGAATCTTCAATTGTCCAACTTCCAAAATACATCTCAAAATTATTATAACTGAAGCATTTTAGGGAACTTCAAACATAATTGAGTTATGTAGAATTCAAGTGTAGTACCTGTGATCAATCTCATTCATTCAGGGGATCCCGAAATATGCTCTATGGGGATCCTATAAGGCTATTTGATTTTGATTGAGAAATTGATACATATACATAAATGGGTGATGGGCAAAATTAAGATTAAGTGTTGGATTCCATGAGAAAAGGAATAGAACAAACAACATGCACGGTAATTTTGATGATTAAAAAAATCACTCTTGAGTCTATAGAGAAAAGAATACCACAAACATCGAGCTACTGCTGTTGAGTTTGATGAACACCCAGAACAGGTCATCATCACCTGTTTCCGTGAGCAAATGATACATGCAAATTATATTCTTTCTTAAAAAAAAAGCTAAAAACTTTAATAGATTTAAACTGTTTTAGTTTTGCAAATTAAAGTTTGCATGGCACATGTCACACCAACTTGTGTGACATCGCTTATTTTATGTCTATTGCCTGCTTATTTCATTGCTGGAATTTGCATCGATTTTGGATGCTTTTCTATGAAAAGATGTAGTGATTTTGCTTGTAGATGAATAGCCACGCCCTTACTAATTTTGTGCTTTGGTAAATATTGGATCAAATATTTGATTTTTACCGGGCTCTTTTTATAATTAACTCTTTTCTTTACCTGCAATGAAAAAATTTAGTCACAAATTTTGAAAAAACCTGTGATCTGAATTTGGTTCATGTAACCTAAGATATATTTTGAAGTCTATGGTTTAAATATGAATTCCGAAATTCACTAAAAAAACATTTTTATTTTGTTTGCATTTTATTTATTTGTAAAATTTGAATACATATGTCTTCTTCGGTGCTGTTGGACAGTTTGGATATGGTGCTGGATGTGCTTGAGGTGTTGTTGCTGGAGTTGTTGCTGGAGGTGTTGCTGGTGTTGTTGCTGCTGGAGGTGTTCCTGCTGGTGGTGTTGCTGGTGTTGTTGCTGGAGGTGTTCCTGCTGGTGTTGTTGCTGGAGGAGTTGCTGGTGTTGTTCCTGGAGGTGTTGCTGGTGTTGTTGCTGGAGGTGTTCCTGCTGGTGGTGTTGCTGGTGTTGCTGCTGGAGGTGTTCCTGCTGGTGTTGTTGCTGGAGGAGTTGCTGGTGTTGTTCCTGGAGGTGTTGCTGGTGTTGTTGCTGGAGGTGTTCCTGCTGGTGGATAATATCCTTCCGGTGGTTGAGCTAAAATTTGCACCAACAATAACGCCAAAATGGCAAAAATGAAACAGAACTTGAATTGCATATTGTCGCCGACTGATGTTCTCAATATAAACTTCTGTGTCCTTATGAACGGGAATGCTTCAGCTTTTATACCTAAAATTTTGTGTTAATGTTTGTTGATACAATTGATTTTCTCCGAAATTTGTTTTCGCTTTTTTAATTGCGAGTGTTTTGCAAAACTCATTTACTTAACTAATTAACTAACAACTTTAGTTTTTCTTTTAAGCCAATAGGAATTCAGGTGTTTTCGCATTGTGCAACTTCCCATATTTTTTATAAAGCTTTTCAAAGTCCAATAAAGATGCAAGTAAACTCTTTAACAACTTCAAGTATATAAGTAAATTCATTAGATATTTGCTAAGACTAAATAATGTCTATGTTAGATGTTCCAGAAAAAAAACTCATTAAAAACACTGCGTTTTCAGACATCAAAAACTGTTTATTACAAATGAACTGCACATATTAGAAATTAGGGTACAAACTTAAGCCATTTTCCTTCTATAAATAGTTTAAACAGGCCAAAAATTGATGTTTCTTAGATTTTGACCACTTGTTGGTAAAGTATGCTTTCAAAATATATATTTATTTTTTTATATATAAAACAGTATTTTGTTAACTTGTAACGAATGAGAAATCAAATCAATTTCTTACCCCAAAGTCATTAAAACGAAAAGATATGATCAATGCGTCGTTTTAAGATGTCAAAAGAAATTATTTGTTTCAAAATTGTCAAAATATTCATGATTCAAAGCTGAATAGCTTATTGAATTTTTTTCACCTCTATGTCTTTGTTTGAAAATAAATTAAATAAATTTCAGTCAAAAGAACTCCATTCGTTTATTCTCTAAGTTGCATAGATTATGTTGGAAACTTTTGGGAGACATCCCTAATGTGGTGGTGAAAGATTATTGCATTAGTTATTATTGTATAATCTTTTCAATGGAACATAATATTCATTGGAGAAATAAGTAAATAAACAAATAATTGTCATATTTGACCTCAAAAAATAAACATGGAGTTCTTCCATTGACGTTAAAGATAAGATCTTGCTCCAGTCAGATTTTTTTTTTGGGCTACCAATGAGAGTGCTTTCAAGAGTCTATCCCAACATTGTTGCAATAAATCACATTTTTAGTTTTTGTGTATGGATAGTGCCACGCCCACTGAATTTGATATCAAATTTAAAAGCTTTTAATACCCGACAATGAACGCAGGGTGTTTTTATTTTTAGACTGTTGTATGTAGTTTCAAATTGATAAAATATAAAAAATAGTCAAACTACCTTGAGCTTTAACAACTAAAATTTGGCAAAAATCATCTGAATTTTTATTGAGATTTTTTTTAATTAAAAGGATTATTTATGATAAAATGCCAAAATATACTGAATGCATATCATCTGTCAGCTGTTAAATTAACTATCACTAGAAACAATATTACTAAGGCTCTGAAAAATCACCCTAGATAACGTTTAACGTTGGTTTGGAGATAACTTACTTTCATAGTTTTCTTATGTTGCTATATAGAAGTGCAGCTATTGTAGGTGGTTCTTAAATAAGTTGACATGCCTTAAGTCGTAAAAACTTTAAGAGCCGTTTCAGTGAAAAAAGTTACAGATACGCAGATGAAAAATTATTACTCTGTCAACAGCATCAGATTTTATTTTAATCGTTCTGGCTTCGCTCGGATCGAAATAGTTAAATAAAAGTTTTGTCTGCAGCGCAATCTCTGTCACGCCTAGTTTTTGAGCACCATCAAAAATGTCCACAACAAGCTAAGACGCACTCATTTGACCAACCAATTCAATTTTTTGGGATGGGCCACGTTCAGCCACAACCACTTCTTATTCAATGCCAGCTAGACTTGCCAAATACTATATTCCTGAACTGGCTGTTGAATAATATGTTTTTATAATTATTAAAATTATTGTGATATATAAATATATATACATCTTATGTCAGCATACATATCTATGATGGTATATACAAGTCCGCCAAAATATATAGTCATTGGAAAATCAACAAATGTTTGCCTAACTTAACACACATTTCTGCATGGTATTAGTCTTCTGGAAGTTTTTAGCATGATAACGTAGACATTTTTTTTGTGGTGTTATATATGTATATGTATATATAAATATATTCTTTTTATTTTGAAAAGTTAAAAAATGGTAGGCATAATTCACTTTCAAAAAATTGTTCAGTAACACTGGGATGAGGTATTGCATTGGCAATTGACACACATAGTCAATGCAATCAAATTGCGATAAAACTTTTATGTTTATGAAGTCCTTGGGGAACTTAGTATTTGTCCAGGAAAGGTCCGTCTAGTTTATTGTGTGCTAACAAAAGCATATTTTGTAGGCAAAGAGATAAAAATTTAAATTTATGTACAATGCAATGAAACAGTTTAAGTGAATGAACATTAGAGTGTTCGTTATTTCCCAAGTTTATTTTATTGGGGAACATGGCAAATCTATGTTTCTGTTAAAATCCAAATATTTTTACATTAAAAAATGTTTACTTTAGCCCAGTAAAGCGTGTAACCAAGCACCTAACACTTACTTCTTACATGTTTTTAGTCAAAAACTAGAAGGCTTAGAGAAGAAGTTTTATTTATTATTTCATTTAAAAAAATTGCACGAAATTTAAAAAAAAGATTATTTGTTTCTTAAAGTTCCTTAAAATGTCGTGGTACACAAACTTTGATTCTATTTGTATTTTTAATGCTTACAAGTTTCTTGGAAAAACAGACAGTCTAATGAAAATAAGCGTATTCACAATAGTCCGTCAATTATTACTTTACACTAAAAAAAATTGTTTGAAAGCCATTTAAAAAAAAAAATTAATGACGCTTACGTAATCATTTCTCTTTGAATATTAAAATTTTTCTAAGTCCTTAGACTACAAGAAACAAGTTTGCCTACTCTGTTTTTGTTGACATTTTTATTGCATATAACCTTGCATGTGGCCCACCGTGCAGTGTAGTATGCAACCGAATGCTAGAAATTTCTTGTGTTATTTACTGCCCATAACTTATTAATTTGTTTACTTGAAAAATAACTGTTTTTGGGTCACAATTCATGAAATTTTAGTGCACTGAAAAAAAGTGCTGCTTAGTATCTGTGTGAAGTTTGCTTACAATTACATAAAATACGGTTGAGGAAACGCAAGGCTAAGAGCACAACCGTCTTAATCTTGGCTTTGCGCATTGGAACTTGGTCTTGTTTAATTGGGAGCAGCATTGGTCTAACGCATTAGGTCTTGAAATTGTATTTGGCATCGCATCAACCTTTATAAGTGACCCTTTGCAAAGTCATATAATTTAACGATTTATTTTATATGCGGGATGTTACAAAAATTAATGTAAAGTTGAAGCAGGACTTATGCGAGTCGTCACCGCATATGTTGAATTTTGTTCAATGTTAGAATACCTAAATGTCAAAAATAGACAACAAATTATTTTCTTGCAAACACAATGTGACAGCTGGATTCTCAGTAGACCGTCGGTAATTGTGTTTACTCGAACGGACTTTACGACCGATTTTACCATTGATGGATTTTTCGTCTCCGTCGAAATTGTATTATAGCTATTACTTGGATAATCTCACCACAGGGGCGTTTTAAAATATTTTCCTTGTAACGGAGATATCACGCCCAATTGTCTAAATCGCTCCTATGTGCTGTCTTAGAATTGATTGCAATTTAATTAAACAGCTGCCTTAATAATGCAAATTAAAATTTAAGTTCGGATGGGAGGTGCCACGCCAGCTTGCCTTGTGTGATATTGCTTATTTTTTGTCTATTACCCTCTGAAGTAATTATAGGTGAATAGTATGAATAATTGAAGCGTTTTTGCTTGTAGAGAAATAGCCACACCCTTGTTGATGTCGTGATAAAGTGTAAGTATTGGATCAATTTGAAAAATATTAGTTGTCACTGAAAAAGAATAAGCCATAATATCAGAACATAAAAACATTAAGTTCGTTCCAAAGTCTTCGAGATATGACGATTTTTCTTATATAAAGGGTTTTTTTTTTACTTTCATAATTAAACTGCATTTTTACTAATGAAAATTATAAATTCATTCCCTTTATTTGATATATATCTGAATCTTTTTTGTTTAATTAACTCTTTTCTTTAATTGAAATGAAAAAATCAGTCAAAGAACTTGCAAAAATCTGTTATCTGAACTATGGTAGCCAGGCTTATGTGGCTTAAGCTATATATTGAAGTTTTGAATGATTTAAATAGAAAATAATACGCTGATGCATGTGCACCGAAATTCATCAGAAAATCATTTTTATTTGGTTAACATTTTATTTATTTGGAAAATTGGAATACATATGTCTTCTTTGCTGCGTTTGGACAGTTTTGAGGTGGTGCTGGATATGCTGGAGGTGTTTCTGCTGGAGGTGTTCCTGCTGGTGGTGTTGCTGGAGTTGTTGCTGGAGGTGTTCCTGCTGGTGGTGTTGCTGGTGGTGTTGCTGGAGGTGTTGAGGGAACTGGTGCTGGAGGTGTTGAGGGAACTGGTGCTGGAACTGGTGGTGCTGTGGGTGCTGGAACTGGAGATGTTGCTGTTGGTGTTTGTGCTAAAATTTGCACCAACAGTAGCGCCAAAATGGCAAATATGAAATAGAACTTGAATTGCATATTGACGCCGATGGTGAACTTAAATGTGATTATGGATAGAAATGCTCCAGCTTTTATACCTAAAATTTTGTGTTAAAGTTTGTTGACACAATTGATTTTTTCAAAAATTTGTTTTCGCTTTTTTAAGCACGTATGTTTATTTAACTAATGAACTAACAAATTTTTAGTTTTTTTTTAACCAAACGGAATTCAGGTGTTTTTGCATTGTATTATTTTCCATACTTTTTATAAAGTTTTTAAAATCCAATAAGCTAAGACTAAATAATGTAAGAGTTGCATGTTCCAGCCAAACATTAAAAGTGTCAGCGTTTGCTAATATCAAAAAAAAACAAACCCATACGCCACTTCCTTAAACTGTCTGCAGTAATTTACTATTATGCAGTCAAAAATGGAGTTTTCAACAGATTTATTTCGGTTTTTCTAGAAGTTGAGCTACGGGTTGTTTTTGTTTGACACTTGATTTGCATGGTAGACGAACCGTTTTTGATGCAAATACGATATAAATGATAAATCAGTCGTTTTTATGCCAATGTGAAAGCCTAATATTCTACATGGTTTTTTTCTTTTTTGTTATCTAGCGGATATTCTTTTGTGAGCATTAACATTTTGTACCAGCTGGGTATCGATTCACATCGTGATTGACACTTCCATTACATATTCATTGCAATACTTTCTTATGAAACTTAATAACCTACTCTCAAAAGAGATCAATGTAAAAGTCAAAATATATTTAACTCTACGTTTTCTTGTTGTGGTCGTTGTGAATAGATGTTTCATACAAATTAACAAATTTTGATATTAGTTTATTTTTTACATACTTAAAAAACCGGAATTTAGCCGAGGTCGCCCTTTTTCAAGGTTTTGTATATTTAAAACAGTTTTATCGAGGTAAGAAACATTGTTTTTTGACAGCACACTCATAACAAAACACATTGGTTTCCTTATATCTACGGCAAGTGCCACAAAAGAAAGTTTTGTTTAAAAGAGCAGCAAACATAGCCAAAGCGATGCGCTTTATTTAAAGTTGAAATTGCAGCTTTAAAGAAACACTTTTTTGCAAAAAAAAAAAAAAAGTACACGGTTTTTGTTAATAAAAATAATGAAATCGAGCTAAACTATTTGGTATTAAAAGCAAGCAAAATAATTCAATTGAACTATTTGCGTCGAAATAGCTAAAGTTTCATTGTGTCTTTGACAAATACATACGTAGATTAAAATAAAAAAATTAAAACTTAAAAGTGAAAGCATAATAAAAGATCGGCAGTAAATAAAATAATTAATCTTCCCACATAATTGATCTGAGGCCAGCGCATAAAATTAGAATAACAAAAACAAATTAGCGAAAAGATTTACTGTCGATTTTTTTTTTCGTTTCTTTCAAATTTCAAATTAAATTTTCACTTAGTTCAATGTACTTTTGATGAAAATCTTTGTCAATGTCCGAACGCCCGTCTGTATGTAATCTATTTTAGTTAATTGCGAATTCAATCGTTTTTTTTTTATCAATAGTTGAGGTTTAAAAATGCATAAATTTACTGAAAATAGTTGCCTACTTCACATTTTAGTCAAGAAAAATTTAAAATTATCCTTTGAATTTTTAATTGTTTTTCTTTTTTCGGCAAAACAGTGATCGGATTATACAGCACGTGTTAGCAAACATAGCAAAATGAGCAATAAATCTAAGAAAAACAAAATAATAAAAACACAAAAGTTTTTTTTTAAGTTCAAATATTGAAGACACTACAAACACTTTTGTGATATTTAATTATATGCAAGACGGCTTTTGCGTCTGTTTTTCTTGAGCGAACAAAAAAATTGACAGTTGTATGTACGATATATGCAAAATGCTCGTAAATACAATGGGAAATATTTTCCTAATTACTTTTGTTGCTTTGAAAGAACATATTTTCAATATTCGTATAACCTTCTGTAAATAAAAATCAATATTCATTATCTAAGACTATCTCTTGTTTTGTTCATTAACTCTTTATCTGTCAGTAGCGTCATCAGTGCCGCTCTGTAAGTTTGCGGGGCCTTTAGCGAAATATTTTGCGGGAAATGAAATTAAAAAAGTTCATCAAAGCAGTTTTTAAAAAGTGAAATGGCACAAATTGACCGATATTGGCTTAAATTTTATTAACCAACTATTGGTTAACTTCCTTAACTCTTAAAACAAAAAAAAACCAATTGTAAATGAGTTTGAACTTTGAAGCCAAATGCATATGGTACAAGTGAGAAGAGGAAAAAAAAACAATAATAACAACACAAAATCCAAGAAGCAGCATAGCAACGAAAAATCAAACGAGAATTTTTGTGTAAGTTTTTGCAAAAACTTAATACTAAAAAATGATATTTAACTTTAAAAAACTAAGCAAAACAACTCAGCAACATTAGTTTTTAGCACAACTATGTTGTTTGAAAAAAGAAATTATTGAAATCGGTTCGTTGTATTTTGCGCCAAAACGTTTGCGTTAAAAAATTTTATATAAATACATAGTATAGATGCGTCTAATACTTCGCGGTTCATATCAACTTAGTAGATTCGTGCTCTTTCCAATTCTTTTTCCATGACTTTTTGTGAAATTTGAAATATTTTGTCACTAATGGGTGGGGCTGCTTGATGAAGCCAAATTGAGTTGACTCGAATAGAAATTATATCCCAGCTCTATACAAAATGTAGCTAGCTGAAACTTAGTATTACTCAGGCTTAATGATTCTTGAACCTGAAATCGCTGCATTTATTTTGATACGAAATAAGTTAGAGATCTTCACACGTAGACTTGTTTGTGTGTATGATTATTTTTAAAAATATGTTCGTTGATTTTTTAAAAAAGTTAAAAAATATTTTAAAACTGTTCATTTTTTGAACGAACTAAACAATGCACAGGTCAGTCGTAATATCGCAAAAATCGTTATATTGAATTGTTTTTTATTAAAGAAACTAACTTTTATCAACGCATATTAACTCGTATAAAAGTTGAGTTAGATTTTGGAATGCTATATTAAATTGTGATCACATTTACTGGTAAAAAAAAGTTATTTCAGTTTAACAGTTATGGTTGAATTAAACTATGTTCTTTATTTGGAAAAGTACACATTTTTAGCGTTCTTAACTCATAGGCATCAATGGAAAATTCCAATTTCAAAAACTGTTCGTCAAAATGGAAATTCGTTAAATCGTTATACGTTATATTGGATGTCTACTCTAATAGGTTTTCAATATACATATGCAATTTATATAATGGCAAATCAAAACTTAAGAAAATTACCGAATTCAAATATTTAGAGATTGTCCAATGCAATTATTACATAAATTTCAAGGTCTCAAATTTAGTTATCTTCAGCATAGGCTGAAGCCATTGGCCACATTTCTTTCACTGATAAAATACAATTCGTTATCTGATATTATCATATGTTCATAATCTTATGATAACAGTTCTTTTGCCAGAAATAAAATAAATAAATATTTGCGGAGAAGTAATTTAGCACTGAGAAGAAAAAAATAGCGAGAATATTTTATAAAAATAGTTTGAAATTGATTAGTCATGCTGGGGATTGAACGTTACGATTTGATGCTGCGCCTCAGAAGCACACAACAAATCATGGTATTTTTATCAATATCATGATCAATAAAATAAAAAAAAAATAAAAAAATGTGATGAAACAAATTGCTCTAACGCAATTATCATTAAAGCTATAAACTTTCAAAGTAAATTTTTGGATATTAATCAGCAGCATAAGTATTCTCATTTGGTTGATCAAATCGCAAACAAAAGATTTGAAAAAACATTTTAAAGAAAATTGCATTATGTGAAATATAATTTTTTTCTTTTTTAATAATATGATTAAGTTTAAATATCTTCGGAGCCATTGATCTAACACTCTTTGACATTGAGAGCTTTTTAATAGAAAATTTAATTTCCTGTAAGAGAAGTAGTTTCCGATTAGATTACCCACAGGACTATAAAATCAATTAATGCTGATTACTTCCCCAAAAATTGACTTTGGCAGCCTATTTCATGTATGATAATTCCATTTAAGTAATTGGTAAAGGATAATGAACTAATCAAATAATAATTCCAGTCACAATCTTAGATACGATACAAATAAGCGTAACACAAGAACAGGTCCTCTTCCTTCTCTCTCTTGCGGTGGATGGCAACGGCCATGCGGATTACTACACTATAATTACAAGAGAGAAAAAATCTCAATAAGTGTTGTCTTAAGCGTAATGGCGACGAATTGCAGGAAATTTATCAATCGAGCTGATTCATTGTTACTGTAAAATCCATTCGAACAAGCGCAATTGCGATTGACAATGATAATCAGCTGATATTTTCTCTTAACAAAAAAAATTATGATTTTGACAGCGGAAACCCGATGACCACCTCAATTGTGTTTAGGACATTTGACTGATATCGTGCAAAGCGCTTCTTAACTACTTACATATATAAGAGTGCTATTTTTGAGTGGGGTTCTATGTTGACCAGTAGTGCCCACTACTACAAGCAACGATAAGCATGTGTTGATGATTATGTACATACACGCTTTTTTACGCTCTTTCAAGCGCATTCTCGTTCTCATTTATATGCTCTTAGAGTGCCTGCTCGTTCTTTGGGCAGCTCAAAATTACCTTACAACGAGAAATATAGAACATTATCTTTCAAACCAATGTAACTTTATGCCGTTGAAACCGCAGCCAAATTAATAATCTGCTGCTAGCAGAAGAACTATCCATTATTTCGAAATATTCACATAAACTTTCTTAAAATCTTAGGAAAAAATCCTCTTTTTTTTCCTGTGCTTTTGAAATAATATCATCACTTTCTGTTTTTATTTTTTTAGGAGAATGGCACCTATCTATCAGCACTCTTCTGTCAAGAACCAGCTTGCAAAGGAATCGTTATACCAGTGCAAACGAAGATAATGCAACCCGATTGGCGTTGTGTAACTTGTGAGAAAGTTTTTCCGCATGCAAAGATGGCACGCTATCAGGACTTTGCTTTAAATACTATCAACAATCGCATTAACATAAGTAGCGTTAAGCATATGATACATTTCATTAACGATCTATGTCCGCGCTTCTGTCCACCCTCCAACTATGTGCTGATCGAGGCAAAATTAAATGTAATCTGGCGCATGCAAAACGGTCAAGAAGAATACACTGAGGAAGAATTGCAACATCGTGATCGATATCGGGATGAAATTTTGGTCATACTTAAGCAATTGGGCGCTGGTGAATGCACCCTTAAAAAACTGATAACAAATGAAATTGAGTGAGAGTCAAGACCATAGATATTACCTTTCCATATTGTGCTGTATTCTTTTAAGACAAAGTTTTCATAACAAATGTAGTTAGGTATACCAAATTATTAATATTCTATTTTATGTAATGCAATACCTGCGTAGTTTTCTTCTCCTCTACGTAATTGATGTAGGAAAATTAAAAAATTGCTTTAGCTAAGTACTAAATAAATAACTAAATAAATAAACGAACATCTCAAAGAATAAAAACTTAACAAAAATTTATAATAATCATTTGCATACATCAGTTTGGTCTAGCGAAAAATTTCGAAATTTCATGACAGCTGTTTGAATAAAAGCATAGCAATTCCAAGAACTCATAACAATTTTTAGCAAAATGTGTGCATAGTTTTTATTTAGTGACTTTTTAACATGGCACTATTTACATTATTTTTCATAAGGCATTATATGCAGAAAATGTAGTTATATAGATCGAATTAACTAAAAGTTGAATTATTTGTACTACGCAATACGGTTGAAAACTTATCTGATTCAGGTGAGCCATCTACTTAAGCGATTGATGTAAATACCAACAATGCAAGTAACCCATCCCATCAATTTTATTTTGAAGTGCTTCAAAAAACTCACTGTTCTTATAGGCAAAGAAAACATTATTTAGAGCGTAGCCTATATTTTTTTGCCTCAGAGTTTTGCATGATAAAGGTAGGCGTGGCACCACCTATACAGAATGTTTTCGTCGAGCTAGAATTTGTTATGGTAACATAAATTTTCATAAAATTTTACTCTTCAAAAGTGTGTGAGATTGCATCAATGGGCGTGGCATCTCATATAATAGAAAAAAAGGTTAAATGTTATATTTAACATAAAATTTGGAACATATATATCAATTACCATAGGTTTTTGTTAGGCAAAGCTCGATAGAATTGCAACAGTGGGCGTGGCACCATCCATACAACAAAAAAATGTCTTACGTTATTTTAGCTCAAATATTGCAGTTATTCTTATGATATTTAGTATAAGTGGTGTACTTGTTATAATCCACCTCTGAGCTTAAAGTGAGTGCAAAAGCACCAGTGGGTAAGGCATGTCTCGTATAAAACAAAACTCTATTGAATATATTTTAAGAACTATATGATCAACCTTATAATAAGCTCATATGATTACTTACTGGATAGTGGATGGGATTGCACCGGTGGGCATGTCCAATATACATAAAATAATGTAAAGTTAATATTAAATGAACTACTGCAGTAACTGTTATAAAATTTAATGCTAACAGGTATATCTGAGTCTTAAGTGGAAGGGATTGCAGTAATAGGAGTGGTAACTTTCTACACAAATATAAAACCTAACAGGTCATATGCTATGAACTGCAAACGTAAGCAGTCGTAGTGCAGTTCGATAAATTACTATTATAAGTTTTTATAAAATTTTACTATGCAAAAGTGTGTCAAATAGGGTTGAATTGACCTACTGCAGCAATCGTTATGAAATTAAGCTGAAGGCTCATTATTATTATAAACTTTCACTATACTGAACTATATAAGCAATCACAATGAAATTTGGTACAAAATAAATATTATATTGGTAACTACAAGTTTTTAAAAATATGATCACAATAAAAACCGAATTGATCACCTGTTACTATATCTTTATATGAAAGGGCAAGCTAAAATTTTTAATTTATTTATTAGAATAAAAGTAAACTTTCATTATTTTCTATAAGAATCCCCTTATATTCTGTTCAGTCAAACTGTAGCATATTAAAGTGAGCGCAAAGATTTATGAAGCGCTAAAATGTGATCGCTCTAAATAGAAACAATTAATTTTTGCATCATATGAAGTACACGAACATAACAAATTAAAATAATTTAATTGGCAGATATTTTGCATTACATGCGTAAAATTTTACAACTTTAGCCCAAACTAACATCCAAAAAAATGGTAAAATTAAGGCAAACAGTACAAAAGCTCAAGATTTTTGACTTGAAACCCGGACACTTTTGACAGAAAAAGTTTCATATCTCAATTAGTAATAAAGTAAGTTTTTTTTTGTGATAATATGTATGCCCATCATATTGATTTTTCGCAAATTGATTTTTATACTTCTGGATTCAAGCTTAAAATGTTTCTTCGTCGATTTAAATCTCGGTGGAAGCATGAATATGGTTGACACAAATATCCCACTGTTATGTTGTCCGTGAAAATACTCTCTCTAGGAGCTATGACAGGGCATAGTTTTCGAAGCACGACTTGAATACCTTGTTACGAGCGTGTTCAATGATTTTACACTGGGATCAGTTCAGTTCTGATTTTTCCATGCCTCAAAGCTTGCAAAACCATCAAAAATTTAACAAGTTTTTTAATATTATAACTTTTTCTTGTTAATGGTCACATATTTGTTCTTAATTAAAATACTTGATATCTGGGGATAGTTCTACTGATGGTTGTGGTGAGGGTTTGAAAATCAAAAAAAAAAACAATTTCCTATAGATGGCACGATGGGTTTGGTCTAGTTAAATTCCCTGTGTCTGGCCAAAAGACATTCTTGAGGTGATTGTAGGCGTGGAAAGAAGTTTGCTTGAATAAAGAAAAATGAATTCTTGAGGTTTAAAATGGAACATTGGTATGGACAACTCAAACTTAAGGTTCGTATATTGAATTTTGAAAATCGCATGTACCAAACATATGAAAAATGTAAAATTTTGAACTGATACGTAACACACCAGTTACGTATCATTAGAATTCGCGGCAGCAAAACATTATCTCCTCTGAACTTTTTGTTTAATAAGGTCGCTTCAGTGACATTTCACATAATTTTTCTGATAACTAATGTCGTGGCTTTGGCATAACAAATACAGTGCGGCCTCGGTTAATATAACTAATTAAAACCAAGCCTGTTGCAAAAACCGCAAAAGTTGCAATGATGGCGTCAACAACCGGGTATTGATATTTTACAAGAAAAACATTAAATATAAAACAACGTCAATTCATGAGAAGAAAATTCATTCTATAAACATTTTTCCATCTCAATATTATTCAATTTCCCAGGACAAATGCTACAGAGAATATTCAAATGGCATGCGTTGCAATAAGCGAGGTAAAATTGGTTTGAAAAGTTGCACTTATTGGGTCAGTAACGAAAGAAATCTACATTGAGAAGTTGCATTTATCGACAGTTGCACTGTTTGTATATTGTTGGAATATTCCCGCAATCGATGGAGCACCTTTGACCTAGTAGACTTTCTTTAAATGCACGAATAACCTACTTTCAGACGCCACTGCCAAATAAGAAAAAATAGTTACCCATGTTTATTATTAAAATGTTTTCATTATTAAATTTATTTTTAGTTGCATATTATTTTTTTTTTGTCTTTGTCACGCAAACTACAAGTTTAAAAATTACAAATATTTTGACGCTAAGGACAGATGCAAAAACAAAAAAATGCAAGTGCAGAATGCTGGCATTTTAGCATAGAATATGAATTGAGGCATTAGGTGTTGGCTATAGAAAAAACGCAATTCTCGTATTGCGCTCGAGAACTTATAATTACGTAGAATATAATTAAATCCATATTCGCAGCTGCTTGTAGTTCGAGCAATATTTTCTTCAGATATTTGCATTTGTGAATTTATGTCAATTAGGCTGCATTCTTCCTGTTGTCGATGCAGTTTTTGTCTTTTGCAACTTATGCTTCTTTCATAAGACATTGAACGCTGTTGTCTGATGTATATTCAATGTTATTGTTATGTTTATTTTCAGACAAACAACATTTGTGTGTCATGCTAATAATAAATAACAAAAATTTTATGAATGATATACATAAAAATCAACTTAGGATTTCGTAAAATAAATTTAAATATTAGTCGAGAATATACATTTTATAGGACATATGTAACAGCGTCCATGAAAAGGATGCATGTTTGAATCAACATATACATGTATATCTGTACATGATAAGATTTGGAAATTTTAAGTCTTGACAAAACTTGCCCTTACTATATTTGTGGCTATCTATATTAACCAGTTAATTTGTCATATTTTCGAAAAAATTCATGTTGTAAGTACGTTTTCTGGAAGTCATGGCGGTCATAGCTGATCCAACATACCATTCGTGCCTTACGAATGACGATATTACAAAGCACTGAATCTACAATTAGCCGGCTTTCGCAAAGTGCAGGAAAATGTTGTTGGGTAGCGATGTCTTGGGTATGAGTTCGCTCTGCTCATTCTCTTTCTCTTCTGATGCTTCTGAAACTTCTGAAAGAAACGAAGTAGTTTGAAAAAAAGTAACTGGAATCGGAATATTCCGATACATCTATAACGGCGATATTTTTTTTCCGATACACCGATATACATATATAAACAAAATTTCTTGCATCTTGTGTGCCAAAGAGTCAAAATCAATTAAAATCACTTGTCAACACTATTATTTTCACAGTTGGTATCAGAGAACAGCATTGAGTAGCTCATTGCGGTTGTTGAGCTACTACCAAAAATATGCAACGTGAGTGTGCATATTGCGTGCAATAAGGAGCCCAAATCTGAGTTGCGCTCACTAATAGCGAATGCGACGATAGCATGATGTTCATAAATGTGAAGCTCACACTCACATGTACATATTCACCATTCATGAATTTTTGAAAACCACTAATGTTGAAAGGTTGAAAACTGGTTTCAATTTTCGGGATAACTTTTTTTGTTCCAATCAATAGAGACAACTCGAAAAAGGATTTTCGACATCACTTAGGGTGACTCCGAACCCGGGAAGGGACAGTTTTTGACGGTCCCTGAAATTGGTCAAAAACCACAATTTCCATGGTCCAAGGACACTAGAAATGATGTCCAAAATTTTTTTTCCAACTTTCTCTATCGATTGGAACAAACAACTTTTTTCAACAATGGTCCTTTTCCATGGCACTGGGACACGCCAAGTGATGTCCAAAATTCTTTTTGAACCTTTCTCTATAGATTGGAACAAAAAAATTTGCACGAACATGTATCAGAAACGGTTGCTTTTAGGGTACGGATCCACCTTAAGTGATATCAATATACATTTTCAACCCACCTCCTTCAATTGTTAAAAAAAATTTTCCAAATTCATCTTTTAAATAACTTCACAAAATGCTCCACACGATTATCCAAGAATTTTTTTGATGCAATGAGTGTCTATGTCAAGCTCACTGCTGTTCTCTGATAGGTATCTTACCAAGTGAATAAAGGAACTGTTCAAACAAAAAACCTTCGAATCATGGAACGGACTAAAAACTATGTTTTCATTCCAAAATATAGCTCTTTCTCAGGACCACGACCACCTAACGAACTGAAATTCGGGCTGTGGTACTATCACAGTGAATATGGAATTTGGGTTTCTTCTATTTTAGCATAGATCGGCTCTAAATAACTGCCCAAATAGTTCCCCAATCCCATTTTTTTTTTGTTTTGTAACTCTAACTTTTTTTGCGTGAACTGCGATAACTTTTCCTAAATATCGGTATCGGAATCGGCAATAAATTTTTATTAATATCGGTATCGTATCGGCCAAAACGCGTATCGTCGCACCACTAATTTCAACTGAGAAGAAAGTGATCGTTTTGTAAACCTGGTTTGTTTCCATAAAAAACGCCATGGCTTCCCCAATTTTCAAGAACTTTCAAAATTTCTTGAGTCTCAGACAGAGAATAAGAAGTCCGGTTACATTCAAAAGAAAAAAAAAATCAATTATTTAATTTTATATTGTAAAAAATAGTTTTTGTTTCAAATCGGATGTGTGCTCTTATATCCTCTGAAAAACGACATATTTTAACGCAACCAATTCTGCATTTTGAAATCGATTCGGTCCGGATTGTATTCATATATTGAACCCTTTCAAAGCGAAACAAAAAACTACTAGGTATACAATGTTTGTACTAGGTGAACCTTAAACTCTAAAAAAAACTAAAATTTTTGAGCATCTCTGAATTTAAATTTTCCTCGCCAGGGATGTATGATCACAATCGCTGCTTTTGAATTTGGTATATAAAATCCGCGAAGCAACAATCACAAGCTCACTAACCCTAGGTGTAGGACAACTTACCGAAATCGATTGTAAAATGACTGAGGTGTACATTTTGAGGGATAACCTAGAAATATGTGCAGTTAAGCAAACAATTTTTAGCCATACTAAATTTTTCGATTAAGCTTTGGACTTCAATTCCATCGGCAGTGCATATTCGTTCCAGGTCTTTACCCTTTCATCAGTTTTATTACTTACCTGCACTTGAAGAAGTCGAACTCTCCATTGTACATAAATTTAAATGTAAATTTGCATAACAAACTTTTATTTATTTTACTAAGAGTACTTAATTTATATACTTTTGATTTACGGAAAGTTATGATAAATCTAAATAATTATTTTTTTACACTTGTAAATACATAAACAAATGAGTGAAATACATCATTTTTTGTAATAAAATATGTACATACTATATATGAAGAACATTGAAAGTTTTAATATTTACTTTAAAAAAATAATTGCAAAAAAAAAACTTAAATTTTAACTTACATGTCTTTGGGTTAGCTCAAAAAAATATTTAACTTATTCACATTTATGCTTTTTTAATTTAAACTAAATAAAGTCAAAGAAAACAACACAAACAAAATTAGATATTTTTGAAAAGTATTCTGTTTCTAACACCGATTTAATGTATTATGACATAAATGAAAGCACCAGAAGTACAAGGCTAGTAAGTTAGTCTGTCTTAATAATATAAGTTCATACATACATTCATATATTTATTACTTATAAATAATTGCAAACGTTTTTTAAACTTTATTTTAATTTAGCACTTTAAGTTTACTATGTACAATTAAATTTTTGTTAATGCACACAATTCCTCTAATAAGGCATATACTTCCCTAGTTGAGCCCTTTCTATGGGTCCTTACAAAAACAAACTTTAAATATACAATTTAGTCGAAAAGCCATATTTCATTTAACTTAACAATTATGAAGGAAGCTCTTACTTTTGCTATTACAACTATTAAAATCAACAATTATCATCATCAATATCTTTGAATACAAAATAGGAGTACCGTATGTTTGATCATATAAAAGCATTACTATAATTTATGCTAAGTACAAAAAAAACACAGCAGTAATACACGATATATAAAAAATAACACTTTACTACGATGATCGCAGTGACATCTGTTGAGCGGTTTTTCCATTAGCCTTACGTTCGTTATAACGCTGTATGGGAGGAATGGCAAACATAACTAGACCACTGATTGCAATCATAACACCAGCCAATATAAAAGCAGGTCCATAGGACCCAGTAATATCATACATCCAACCTATAATACGGAAAATAAGTTTAGCATATAATATTTTCGAATTAACTCAATCAAGTACTTACCGCCAATTGGTGGGCCAATAAATGAGGCCACACCCTGAAATAGCAAGAGTAAGCCAAAAGCATTCGTTAACTTTTCTAAACCCAAAAGATCAACCAGAATCACAGACGTCAACCCAACATAGGCACCAATTGTGAAACCAAATACGCCGCAATATACAGCCAACGAATATATATCCGTACAGAGTGGACTCAAGGCAGTGGCTTTTGATATTGAAAAGTTTAAAATCAATATTAAGATTCAGCAGAATAGCATATAACTTACCAATGCCACAAATAGTCAAACATACATTATAGACGCACAAGCGATTTACCCATGGTTTGTCTGAATAGTAACCTAAAATAATACGTCCCACTGTATTTGCTACGCCTATGGCTGCAATGAGGTAACTGGATTGTTCGGTATTTATATTTAAAGTTTCCGCCTGAGCGGCTATGTAGACATAAGGCATATTGAAACCGATGCTGGTACAAAAATTCGATATTACAAAAATAATGAAAACCCAATCTTTGAGCAATGAGAAGTTCATCATTTCTGACAAAGTGTCACGAGTTTCTTTGGAACAAGATACGCAGCCGCAGCATTTTTCAACTTCCTGCAAGAATAAGAATATTATGATCATGAGTATTATAGATATATGCAATCTACAGTATAAATATATTTTCATTTTGTGCATATAGCAAATGAATCCTATACAAAGTGGTCACTAGGCTAAGATTTCGTTTCACCTCGGAAACCTACCTAAAGTAGATATGTATATCCCAATCTCAAAAAATCATATACTGGAAAGATCAAACCATGATGTTTTGAATGAGAGGCTGATGTTTCCGCAAATGAAAGTGCTAAGTTGGAGTAAAGAAAGCCGCATCCAAGAAACTTTCTGAATTCGAATGTAAAGTAAAACTATTTATACTCCTGTATGACCTAAACAAAAATATATATCGTACTAGCTACGAGTAGGTACACTTCCTTTAGAGTAAAAAGTGGCTTTCAAAATTGACTTTGATGAAACTATAAGTCAAACTCGAGAAAGTCAATTTAACCTCATTTGAGAATACTTTTGAGCAGGAATCGTTATTTTGAATAACTTTGGTCAAACAACTCACAACGAAGGAAAAGACGGAATGTAAGTTTAATTATACAAATGAGTGTCTGTAAACAAGAAACTGATTTTTAATTTTGATATTTTTATTTTTAAAATCGAAAATAATCATTATTTGGAATTTCCTTTTTTAAATCCAAAATAATCCGTCATTTCCTCATTTTATCAGTTGGGTTGTTTAAGTCTATAGTTTTTTGGATTTTATTTTGCACACACTTTTCACTGTTCTTCTTATACACTGTGCGATACTCTACGACTTTTCCATTGTTTCTTGACACTTTTCGATATTCTTCAATACAATTCAATATTTATATTCGATACTTTTCGTAGTTTTTCGATATATTTCACCTTGTCATTTCATTTATTACGCATAGAATGCGGCGTGTAAGGTATAAAAAAGTGCATATGTTCTTAAATAATGTTACCATCTGAATCGATTTAGCCTTGTCTGTTCGTCTGTCCATCCGTGTGTCTGTCTATGGAGATCACGATTACAAAAATCAAGCAAGCTAATTGAACGAAATTTAATAAATAGACCACAACTTTAAACAAGCACGGACACACCCACAACCCACACAAATGAAATATTCAAAACGCTATATTGAGAAAGGGTAAATAAAGTTCTCAGAAATACTAAAATTCAGTTTGAAAAGCTATGAACAAAAATTGGGAAACTTCTACAAGAAGGTGTGGCATCTCTCACTCAATCAAAAATTTTAAAATTCTCCACTGGGAGGATAAGGTAATAAGACCAAATTTCACATAAATAATTGGGATGACTCGGAAATGTTCTGCACAGGAATTTAGCGAGTTTCACCGAGTAGGCGTGGCACCAACCGTTGTAGCAAAAACTTAGAAGCGCTTTCCTGAAGGGATTACCTAAACTAATGAAACCAAATTTCACACACATACAAGAAATGCTTCGGCCCAGCATCAAACAAAAAGCTAGCAATTTTTGAAAAAAGGATGTGGTACCTCACATACAAACAAAAGCTTCAAAACGCTAAAAACAGTGTCATTTAGGTAAGTGTTGACAAATGTTTTTAATTATTTTTTTCACATGCCGGGTGTGCACCCTTACAGATATCATCATATGTATTAATAAAACTAGCTATATATAACTTTTATCTAAAGTTAACTTTTTGTGATATCTTTAGTCAAACCAGACAGCACATAATGTGATGGAGAAACTCCCTCTCAATAAAAAATTAAGATTAACGGCCTAACTGTTAACGCTGTGTAGGGTATTTAATTTTTTGGTGAGGCCAAAGATAACACCTTTACTAGTTGGTTTTTAATCAATGCAAAAAGTTTGCAACCAAAAAATAATGCAAATTTTACCGACATGCTCGTAGGCAAATATTTACTTGAAGCCGTGGGAATATTAAAAATACCACGCTTTATTTATTTTTATTTTATTTTTTCATTTCGTTAAGTCATACCACAACACATTTTACGATTTTTTAAGTTGTTGCTATTATTTATTGTGTAGGGCTCATAGACCTTATTTAACCTTTGCATGACTAAATTACAAATGCTGAATATTAAAGAAAACGTAAACTTCAAATGCAAATGCGATTAAAATATTTGTAACGTTGAGTTTTTCCCTTATCAAATCAATTGAAGTTTTGATGTCAAGAGGACTAACAGTGAACTAAACGGCAATCGCGCAAAGTTTTTCTTGATATTAGGAAATAAGGAAATCCAAAATGATTGCAGAGTTTTATAAGGATTGTGAAATTTTCATAACCGGAGGATCGGGTGTGTGTTGAAGCAAAAAAAAATTTATCGATATTTCAATGTGTTACCGCTTGCAACAAAATGACGCCAAATTATTTGTTTTAAACAAATATTAATTTTTCATAAAAATCATTTTTTTAAATTAATCTCAAATTATGAATAAATCTTTTTATTTTTGTTTGTAAAAAGTTCAAGTTTGGAGAATGAATTTGAAAAACAATATTTGTGGAGTTTTCTCGTTAAGCTCTGAGAATCTAATATTTATTAATTAAATGTAACTGAAAATATCTCTAGGTGTTGTTGGAAAGGCGGCCATAGAGAAACTACTACGCTCCTGTGATGTACGAAAAATCTATATATTGCTGCGAACAAAAAATGGAAAGCACGTTGAACCACGTTTGGAAAAAATTAAAAATTCAAAAGTTTGTGATTTTTTTTTGAAATGCAAATAAATACCGGATTATTGTTCTATAAATGAGGATTAGAATCGTAAATAATTTGTTCGACTTCGAAATGAGCTACGTCATCGAAAAACCTGCAATGGTCACTATCCAGTAGGACCTTCGGCTTGTTCTGCTACTTCAGTTTTACAGATCTAATGAACTCGAAATGATTTTAAAATTTTGCGCAGTAAAATTGGCTCTGTATCGCCTGGAACTTAGCTCAAAATCAATAAAAAATTGCAAAAAAAGTTTCCTGTAAAAACATTTCTTATTTTTGGCACTAAATTTGATATTTGTTTTATAATAAATTTTCACTTTTTAATTTTTGAAATATATTTCATTATTCAAAAACAAATCGTAAAAAATATTTGAAAAAAAAAAGTTGGAATGATAAATTTCATTGTAAAACATTTCCCCGATTCACGTATTTCGAGTTCACGATGATTTAGGACGGCTGCGGTTTCTTCTACCCGAAAACTACAAACGCTCAATAGTTTTTAGCAATCTGCATAATGCACAATTGACCAATATACAATCACTGAAAAATAATTAGTTATTTTGAGCAATGTTAGGTAAACGGATGGCAGCTAGTGCTGCCATTAGACTCGTCTCTGGTGGTCCGAGGGTAGGACAGGACACTCAACTATCCTTCATAGCTTGTGCTCTTTACCCTCCAATTTGGACTATATTGTTCCAGTAATCTCATTTAAAAGGGATTACGTAACTCACATTACATCTAGGGCTGACTGGAAGGGAAGACTACCGGAGAGAAGGGGCTATATTAATTTCTACACGGATGGCTCCAAGTTAAATAACCAAGTTTGCTATGGTATTTACTCTAAGAAACTGAAGATAAGAATTGCTGAGAGGTTACCAGACAATTGTAGCGTTTTTGAGGCAGAGGCTATAGCGATAACAGCGGTAGCATCCTGGCTGAGGATGAATTTTGTATCCAAAAAGGATATAAACATTTATTCAGATAGTCAGGCATAGTCAGTCTACTTAAAGAAGATATGGTAAAAAATTCTAATAAAAGCTGAACTCATGGGTCAACTTGCAATATAAGTAACCAGGCAAATCTGGCCGCAATGGGATGTTTGGCGTTCGTCAGAACTAATTTCTCGCACTATACATAGTGTCGCCTCAGCTGTTGCTGTCATAATTGGCCACTGTCTCATCGGCAGACATGCGAAGAGGTTAGGTGTTCGATCTTTTGACTTCTGTATAAGCTATATATGTAGATGTGAAAGAGGAAGAAAACATTAAACATTTTCTCTGCTCCTGCCCCGCACTTGCTAGAAAACTCCACAAAACACTTGGTTCGTTTTTATTTGATGACCTGGATGACCTTAGACATGTTAGTACAGGTCAGCTATTTAGTTTTATTATGAAATCTGGTTGGTTCAACGAGAGGGTATAGTCAGACACACTGTGGTATCACAATGGATCATATTTGGTCTAAGTGAGTCGGTCTCGTAACTCAATGCCACTCGTACCTAACTTAGCCCAACCTAACCTAACCTAACCTAACCTAACCTAACTTAACTTAACCTAACCTAACCTAACCTAACCTAACCTAACCTAACTTAACCTAACCTAACCTAACCTAACTTAGCCTAACCTAATTTTGAGCCAAATTTTCAGAATTTTTAAAATGTCTGGACGTTTTTTAAAAGAAATAATATGCTGTTGTTCATTATTTAAAAAAATTCATTAGAAAAAATATCACAAAAATGTAAGTTCAAAATATTCGCATAATTTTCTATTTAATAAAAGGTATTTTTTTTTGGGCAAATTCATTAAGCTTCTTCTTTGTTTTGGTCAGTGGGGGGTAGCTAGAAATAGTATCAGAACGCTACAATTACACTTATTACAATTATTTACAAAAAGTGTCATCATTTGCACGAACTTTTCATTGAACAATTCACGGTATTTATTTGAAAGAGTAAATGAATTGCCTCAGATTTACATTTTTTTGTTCATTTTCTTGAAATTTCTCATACATAGATCTTTCGTGTTTTGAAGTCTGAGAAACCCAATGAACTGGATAAACTTTTTGCCATACCCGGCGATGCAATGCTGCCGAATTTGGGCATTACACCACAATATGCGAAATTATTGGAAAACGTTTCAGTTTTCTTTCATTGCGCGGCCACGATCCGTTTTAATGAGGCCTTAAAATTTGCGATGAAATTAAATGTAGGCGGCACTTGGGAAGCTATGAAATTTGCGGAAACATTGAAAAATTTAAAAATTGTTATGCATGTTTCAACGTTCTTCAGTAATCCTTATCTGGAACGTGTTGAGCCCAAGGTTGGTGGTAGTATTGAAACAAAAAATATAGCTTCCGCCTTAAATTTACGTTTTTTTTTTGTACTACGATTACTTTGACAGCTTTATGATTCCCCCATAAATTGGCGACTGCTTTTAGAGGTAGTGCAGGATGATAGCAAACAGGATATGTTCGATACTCTCACAAAAAAGTACGCTTACGAATCATTATTATTTTAAATATCTTCTTTATATATCGAATTTCTTTACAGATTAATTACTGGCTTCCCGAATACGTATTGTTTTACTAAAAATTTAGCGGAGACTGTTGTTAATGAGTTTCGTGAACGTCTACCTGTTGCGATATATAGACCTTCGATAGGTTGCTTTCATTGGTCATTTCTAGCTGCATGTGATATATATTATTACGATATTTTCTTTTCTTGCAGTAATATTTGCGCTACGTGAACCCGAGCCCGGCTTTACACCAACACTAGCGGGTGCAATGGGCTTATTTGTATCAGTAGGTGTTGGCGTAATCAAAACTGTCTATATGCACGATGACATACATCTAGATATGACACCACTGGACTTGGGCACTATTGTCATGTTGGCTAATGCAATGACTGCGGCAAACGACTATATGGCTGGGTAAATACAAGACGATATAAATGGAGAAAGCTCTAGGAACTATTACAGCTTTACAAACTTTTCATTTGATTTTAGTAATACTAGTAGTTCTTATTTCTTAATTTGTGTATTAGATCTATGTCAATGGTACTATGGCATACAAAGAGTCAGAGCATTGCCTGACACTTTCAGGGAGTTGGATTTTGGAATCTACTTTTTTAATTTCCTGACAAACTTTGTCGACAATTCTATTTTCATGAAGAACAACTTATCTCGAAACGCTAACATGTAGACCAAAATTTGACGGCAGTATCCCAAATCAACCTGAATTGACATCAGTCGATTTTCTTCGTTTTTCACTGCATTACAGTATAATTACAAATAACAGTATTCTTTTCAATTGTACTTTGCACTTGACCCCTGGTAGACAGTTTGGCCCTGTTTTCGAAATAATACTTTACACCAATCTACATGGAAAGTTTGTGAATATCACCACGTGTAGCCCAGATCTGCAAAGAGAATATTTTGGGCAGGTTTCCGAAAAAAAATTTTAAGCTAATCGATGGGGCAGAGGCGAAAATAGATTTTGGACATCATCAGAGTCGACTCCAAACATTGAAAAGAAAAGTTTTGGGCTCATTTCAGATACACAAAATATTTTACACCAATCGATGGGAAAATATCGAAAATGAAACGTCATCAGTGGTGAACACGGACTTTGAAAGGGACTGCAATGTATACATTTCTGAAACACAAAATGTTTTACCAATCGTTGGGGAAAGAGCTTAAACTGATTTTGGACATTACAAGAGACCGTTAAGCGAAATTGGGAAAAGTTGATAAAAATAGTTGGTCTACAAAAATATCGAAAGGCAATAAAATTAACTGACAAAAAGTTAGACAATTGGACGATAAAAAGTTGTACAACAAAGAGCTGAACAACAGGACGACGACAAAATAGTTGAATGAGAAAAAGTTTTTATGGTAAAATGTTGAATGGACGACATCCTCAGTTTAAAATTTATGAAATTTTTTTTCTTTTGATCTGTACAAGCACCTAAGTCTTGACGCCCGGGGCGACATCCACCTTCGAACCCCCTCCTATAGTTACGCTACTGAAGTAAATCATATTATGATATGCCATTTCAACAATAAAACGTTTCTAACCTAACAATTTAAAATAGAAATCAAATTTTCTTACCATGTCAAAAATGGCACACTTGGAAGATATAAGTTAAGAATAATATCATAGAGTTCCCATTTTTTTTTTGTTTAATTTAAAAATATGTGATATAGATATATTCATATACTAGCACTATCAAGAAAATCATGTCCTTAATATATATTATTTATTTTAGCTCCGTTGTTGATATACCGATCTCCATTTGCTCATCACGCAACTTATTGCCGTACACTTTTAAGCAAGTGACAACACACTTGCAAGAAAACAATATTTGGGAGGAGTTCGTTTTCGATAAAAATTTTTTAATACCATTTGCCTATTACACCAGTTGCAGATTCTTTTATAAGCTACTGGTAAGTTCAAAAACGAAATCTGTCTTTCTTTATATAATCGCATTGTCCAAGTCACCAACTAAACGTATGCGTACCAAGTTCAATTACATTACGATATGCATTCAAATACAGAGCGAGCGCCGGAAAAGGTATGCTACTTTGTTTTGCCGCTATTTAGGTGAATATTAATTTTGACTATATGCTTTGGAAAAATATTGGAAAAAGAAATATATAACAATTACATATACTAACAAATTTGGAAAATTTGCTCCAACATTGTATCAAAGCCGATATAAAATTATAATATACCTTATAGTAGTTGTTAAAAAATAAAATATGATAAAAATCATATAAAATACAAATCTTAAAATAACAATCGTTTTAAAAATAACAGCAATAGATATATAAAATTAATATTAAATTTATTGTGCTCTTAAAAGGTTTTCACACATCAAATCATACCCTCAATGGTAGGCGATGCATTATTTATGCTGTTTGGACGTGAACCCGTACTGATGGGAATCGTGCGTAAGGGTTACATCAGTTTGGAGATAATGAAACCATTTCTCTTCAACAACTATCAATGTGAAGGCGTTACAAACGTGGATAAATTATGCGAAATAACCAAAGGGTAGGTAGTAAGTGCTACACTTGAAAACTTTTATGATTTAATTAAAAACAAAAAAAATAAATTTAAGCACCTCATTTGAAATGAATGACTTGAGAGAAAATCCTAAAAATATGGAATATATTCTTGAAATTCAACGATATATGGTACAAAAAATACGTGAAGTTTTGTTGAATGAAGATCCATCGACAATGGTACGCGCCCGAAAAGTGCTGATGGGGTACGTAGCTCAAAAGAAATTCAATATGTATAAAATTTAAATTTATTTCTTCTTCTCTTTTAGTAAAAAAGTCATATATAATGTGGTGCGCGCTCTGCTGGCCTATTACCTGCTACGTTGGTTCTATCGGGTTATTGTAAATTATGTTCATGCCACTTGAAAACCAAGCACATGAAGTATTGAAATTACATGCATAATACATTTTTGTTTTTTTGTAGATTAGTACCACATTCAGTTAATTATGTTAATTAAATAAACCCCAAACTTGAACCTTGAGTTTTTCTTAGACGAACTAGTAATTTTTACTAAGTTCTTTTCATCACATTTTAATAGTTTAGTTACTTATTTACTTAAAATAATTTATACCATTCCATTTTCGATTTTGTAATTAATGTAGTAATTCAATTTAAACATTAGTATTTAAGAGTATAATGGAAAATTTGGTGTTTTTAGTTTTTGTTTTGGAATTTCTATTTCTATTGAAATTCTGTCTTAATTCGTATAAGATATCAGCGGAGTTGGTAGTTTTATTAATTTTTTTTTTTATTTTCAAAAGTAACAAATGGCACCTATACGGGAAAGCATCGAGCCTAGAGATAAAACATCCGCATTGAAATCGAAGTTAACATGGCGTTCAAGTAAAATGAATTTAACCAGATTAATGCTACTGATAGCAGCAACATCTGTTACAGTAACATTAATTGTAATGATAATAACATTGTTAATTGCAATGTTTGTAAAGTCAATAGCAAAAATAATCATTATCATATCATTTATAGTCATGATGTTGGTGTTCACAATAAACGTTATAATGAAAATTATAATGGTCCTAGCAATGATATTTATTGCGATGTTGTAAAAGTATGGCTGCGGCAGCAAATTAAAATAAATAATACTTAATACGAATCCTAAATACCTGTTCAATATGTGGAATTTTGTAAAATGTTCAACTATTTAGCACTAAGATGGAGTATAATAAAACTAAAATGAGTTTAAGTTACAAATGCAACATTCTTTGAAAATAGAGTTTGGTCAAATTCAGCGCCAAACATAGATTCTGTCATTTTTATACCCTACACAGAGGGTATATTCACTTTGTCATTCCGTTTGTAACGCAGAGAAGGGGGCGTGGAAGGTATGGAAAAGTATATATATTCTTGATCAGCGTCACCACCTGAGTCGATATAGCTATGTCCGTCTGTCTGTCTGTCTGTGTCTGTCTGTTGAAATCAGGTTTACGCAAAAACTGAGCAAGCTAATTGAATGAAATTTTGCACACAGGTCAAACCTTCTTACAAGCTGCTGGCATACAAAAATGGGCGAAATCTGTTCACGACCACGCCTTCCACCTATAATCTATGTAAATATACCCAAGTCCATTTTGAAAAAAAGTTGCTGCGATTTCGATGAAACTTGATGATTTAGTGAAGATGAGAACAAAATTAAGATCAGGCTAGGTTTTAAGTTTGCAAGAGCTCTTAAAAGGGCGTGGCACTACGCTAAATTTTAACTTTTATAACGCCATAGCTCGTAAACCGTGCAAGATATTGTGATGAAATTTGGTACAACAATACAGATCTTATAAATCTAGAACTGCGCATAAACTGGGCGGAATTGTAAAATTGGGCGTGGCACTTTTAAACAATTGAAAATTTGAATTTCGTATATCTCTAAATTGGCATATACGATTTTCATAAAAATTTTAGGGATGATACCACTGAAAGTAGTCATCAACACAAGTTTTGTCAATATTCTGGAAAATTACGTTGAAGAGCGTGGCACAGCCTACAATATTTATAAACGTTATAAAAACAGAACTAACAACGCAATAGTTATAAAATTTAATATGACAGATATACTTGCTAAAAGGTGTCTTCTTGCGAAATTTTGACACAATAGTGCAGGTGGGTGTGGCATCTCCCATATAATCAAAATACGTTTAATGCTATAGATAGTGTGCTATGAGAGAAATCCTCATAAAATTTTGTGCAGAGGTGTCGGTTACTAGAGGCTTTGAAATTCAATGAAAAGAGTGGGCGTGGCACCTCCCTCATTAACATAAAGTTGTAAGTGCTATTTTAAGTGAACTATTGGAGCAATTGATCTGAAATTTGATGTAAGTGGTTTACTGGGTATTAGGTACATATGAATCAAAAGCTTTTGAAATAGCAACAGTGGGCGTGGCACCTCCCATGCAATTAAAATACCTTAAGTGGCATAACTATCGAAATATATGAGCAATCATACTGAAATTTCGTGTAAGAGGTTTGTTTATGGAAGGCTATTTTTGGATCAAAATCGGACTGTATTGTACCAGTGGGTGTGTCACCGCCCTAAATTTTAAGAACAATTATGGCACATATCGCAAACTATACAAGCTATTGTGCTAAAATTTGGTTTGTGCATGTCAATCACAAATATCATTTAATGAATCAAAAGTGACCAGAATTGGAGAAGTGGGCGTGATATATTTCGTGTTTTTCATTTCTATTCTATTTTTTTCAACATTTCCCATATTCTTTTGACATTTTCAACCTTTTACCTTTCCCCATTCAATTTCATTCGACATCTTCTTCGACTCTTTTATTAATTTTTGAGCATTTTTCATATTTTTCGACTTATTAAATTTCTTTCAACTTTTTTCAATGGTTTTTATACATTTTCAGTATTTCAGTTTTTTCCAACACTTTTCTAGATTTTTGAACCTTTTTACATTATTTTCGACTTATTCAACCTTTTCAACATTTTTTTAACTTCTATTTAAAAAGTACTTTCAATGCAGTGTAGGGTATGTAAGTTTCGGCCAGGCCGAAGGTAACACCTTTACTAGTTTTTTTTCGGATATATAAAAAATGTTGAAAGACCTATTTTAAAAATGAGCATTGCTGCAAAAAAAATATATTTTGAATGGCGGTAGTTGGACTTATATAATATCTCAAAGAAATTCATTTTTTGTCTGAAACGTGAATAAAATTTGAGTGATGCAATATTTTGTATTTAGTGAAACGAAAATTGATTTAAAAATTAGCAACTCAATATTTTATGTTCAAAATGGTTATGAATTTGGCTTTTTTTTAGTGTGCCAGTGAAGATAAATTTAAGAGATTTGACAGCCCCAAAAATACAATCCGAGGAAGTATGTATCATTCCACACCGTCTTAAAACATATCTTTATTGCTTGATATTTGGAGTGTGGCCTGATTTAATGAACATATTGTATTGAGATTGAAAAGTCTCGCATGGTGGTAATGTTGAAATTACCTTATGAAAACTGAAGTATCGATATGCTGACAATTTAAAGCTGAAAATTGTGGTGCTGTTATAGAATACTTACAATAAACTCTCGTATTTAAAACATATTTTTTAAAGTCATGTATGTAAGTATTCGATGATAACACTTGTAATGGAGAAGAATAATTTTATAACTGAAACACAGCGTGTATTCAGAGATGGACTTGGATCAACAAATTTCCCACATTCATCGAAGAAAATTGTTGTTGAACGTTTGTATATTGTGTGTCAAAGCGTATAGAACTGCACCGATTTCACGTTTGACTCAAAAATGTTGAGCTTCAGGAGCGAATAATAACAGACAACGCGAAGAAAATGGGTGAAATTGATTTATGAACACGCCTACTGCCCATACAAATGATCTAAGCCACTATACTGAGAGTTATTTGATGTTTATTTTACCAAATTTTTAAAAAATACTAAAAAAGGAGAATTCCAACGAAACGGCAGGGCACTTCCCATGCAAACAAATGCTACAAGTCACTATGCTGATAATGGAAAAAAATTTCACACAAATGCAAGAAATATTTCGGTCTAGAATCAGACATAAATGTACCTCAAATCCAAGCATAAGCTTTAAAACGCTACACAGAGAGCTATTTAAGTAAATGCCATCGATATCAACGCTTAGTCAAAGCAGCTAACATGTAGTGTAATGAAAAAAAAAATATTTTTAGTAAAAGTTTAAGATTCACGTGCACTTTTACGGTGTATGGTATTAAATTTATCAACACCCTTACTAGTTTTTCGTTAACTATGTTGAGAAAAATTTGCGTCCAGAGCTTGGATGAAATGGACAGAATCAGTACATGTAACAGAGGCCACCCAATTCGCTGCTTTTTAAGAAATTTTTCAATTCGTACAAGACACACGGCCTTGAGCTGCAATTCTGAGCTTGTTCGTATCAAAACCGGTCGCTTGGCAACACTGGATAGATTTGGATTTCTAATAATAAAACAAATTTCTATTAGTGGTATAGACATATATATTAAATTTCAATTTATATATGTATATACCTATCAATTAAAGTTTTTGCATTAAAATCGTTGTTTATTCTTTATAAATAATATTTATTTTTGCTTACTCTTCTTCTTCTTAATTCTATAGTTATTTTTGCAGAAGACGTTGTAGTGCTTCTCAAGTCTTGACATTACAATTTTCTTCAATATTAATTTTTTGTTGCATACTTTTTATCGTTTTTTAATTATGAGCTGCGCACACTATTCCTGCAATTCATCGTTCGACAAAGAACGTCAAACTGTTTAATGGTTGTGCGAGGACTAAGTGCACATTAGTTGCTTTGACATTAACGCCAGCATGTCTGATGTTATATTGGAAAACAAATATTTAAGATAGTACTGTATCCAATGTAAAACTATTAATGCGAATATTTGTAAACTGTTCAAGCAAACTAATGAAAGTTTTTCATTGGTTCACATTTTAATGGATTCAAATCTTTATCTAGCTTTGGAAAAAGCGAAAAAAAATAAATCTTCGTAGCAAAATATGAGCTATTAACGCATCGCCAAAATATTCAAATTAAATTGCTTAACATCTTGAAAACAATGATAAATACTACTCGTATTACGAAATTTTGTGGGTCAGCAGAAAACACCACCAGGCGTGACACTATTATGTTATCAAAAAACTTGATTAGTATGTTCTCGAAAACGGTTTTTAAATTTTTGCTAATTAGAATTAAAAATGTATTTCAAAATTTAACTACCGAAGGTATTAGAAATCAATGGAATGTGTTTTTTATTATAAGACACCACACAGGGAAATATTTTCGCCAATTCAAAATATAGTTCATCATATCAAGAGTCTTACAAAAGCTGTTGAGTTTGTGGTTACTCGTACAACTCGCTTGATTAAAACTGAACGGGCGTGCCAGTTGCCATATAATCTGTTTTTGTTCTTCGACTTAGACAACATATGATTATGCTACGCCACTGGTGATGATAGCACGCTACGGTTATTACATCTCAACTTTTTGTGGACTATTGCCACGCCCATTTAGTTGATTACATATATTTTTTCGCCAACCAGTTTCAATGGTGTTACATACTTGGCTATCAAAGTTTTTAGCAACATATTTTATACTTATCGAGACATTAAAAATTCTAGTTTCAATATTATGGGCTGTGCCACATACTCCACGAAAAATAGATTTTTAAAAATATTTGTGATGTTACTTTGTTCTTGTACAACATAATTTAATAGATCAAGTATTATCAATTTCGATGAAGCCATTTCAAGAATCGATAGATCCCTCAATAAGAGGGTGTAGGTGTGTTTTAGAAATACATAAAACTCTCTTTTCGATCGAATATCAAGATGTTCCATTGCATTTTTGCTTACATTTTTATCGCATTACAACTTACTTTAAGCCCACCGTGTGATGAAGCCCAGTTTACTAAATTATTTTCAAAGTGATACCTATATTACTAAAATCGACTTTGGTGTTTCTAATTAATAATGATTTTTTGAAAGTTATATTCAAATGAATAGAAAAACATACACTGCCCAAACTAACGAAAAATCGCTATTTCCGGTGGTGTTTTTTTGTATTTGCTTCGTTTTTTTAGACCAAGGCGTTTATGCTTCTTACAGTCAAATTTTTTTTTTTTTTGTAATGTAACTTCTGAACTTTTCGTATATTTCAATTTTAAACAGCAAACACAAATATACTTTTGGGTAGCTACATTTTGTATAGCTTACAATGTATAGAAATTTGCATCTCTGCTTGAGGCCACATTAAGTCGAAGTATAAAACTTATACGAAACTACAATTTAATCATAGTTTAGAAGTATTCACGAAAAGTGCAACAATCGCACTAAATTAGAAACGGTTTGATCGAATTTATAAAAACAAAAAGAAATTCTTCATTTCATCAAAGCAACAAAAAATGATTAAGGAATTTTATAAGGATTGTGATATATTTTTTACGGGTGGATCGGGTGTGTTATACACTTAAAATTAAGAAAAATAATAAAACCTCTAAATAAAACCTTATAAAGGATCAAGATCTGTGGTAGTGTGGTTAAAACACTTAAGCGTGGTCGATGTTAAGTCATTCTTGATTTATGAAATCCAAAAGTTATTTATTGTATTGATAATAATAGTTTATCACTTGTTGAACAATTGATTAGCTGGAATACTGTTTTCGGAATTTATGTATCACACAAAATTTTCTGATTGATAAAAAATAAATCTCTTAAAAAGTATGGAAAAAATCCAAAAGATTCCACAAAGGATAGCATTTCTTTACATTGTCGGATATTTTGGCTTCCATTAATCAAAAGTAATTCGCAACCAATTCTGGCGTAGGCGCTGCATGCAGTGAAACCGGCATATATCTATGGCATAGCACGCTAATTACTCGTTAAACAGCCTGCAAATGTTCTTTAAATATTTGAGCGCTCCTTAAACGCTAGTTAATAGTTATAAATCAAATTGTTACTAAGTTACTCGTTAAACCATTACTTAGGTACTTGCTAGTCAGCGTTTATTAATAGAGCCAATTATGCATAAGTAATTCTGCGAGTAATATCAATCTACCAATGTATTTTGTGTCACTTATCAAATATTCATTGAAATTCCACAATGGCTTTCAATTAAAAAACATTCGAAATATAATATTTACGCTTAATTGGTTATGCAGCACTACCACAGATATGGATATGTTCCAATGTTCACCAAAAACTAAGATATTTCTAAATTTTTACCAAAGGTGCCTTTGGCAAGGGCGCTATTGAAAAATTGCTACGCTCCTGTGATGTTCACAAAATTTATATACTATTGCGTAAGAAGAAGGGTTACAGTGTTGAACAACGTTTGGAAAAATTAAAATCATCGAAGGTATGTATGTGTGCATATTACTAACACATGCATGGCAGTCTTCAACTTAACTTAATTATAAAACATTTATTTTTTGTAAAACGTCACACATGAGAATAGCAGTTTTACATTTTTATTTTTAATTCATTAGCTTCAAAGTCCAGGGTCAATAAACTTAGAAATATATCGTAGAATTAGGTCGCTGTCTGGTTGGGAGTCAGCGAAAGAGAAATCAAAATGTGTCAAAATTTTAAGACTTAATTGTAAGGTGTAACAAGCCTATATCGTTTTGTGATGACTTTTTTATAAAAACTTTTATTAAAACGTGCTAAAATTTTGTAGGCGGTGCCACACGCTGCAACAATGATACATTCAAAATGATTTGTCTTGACAAAAACAAATTTAGTTTCATCTTTTTTTTAAAAAAAAAAGTTTTTCTCACATATTTCTTTTCCATAAACAAGCGTGCATCGAAGGTACCACGCCTTCTTGTCAGATCTCGAATTTCTTTTTTATCTATCGCTTATCTGAGCTCGTATTTGGTTCTGTATGCGAGTTCAATATATTCATATTCTACTACAATGCGGATGTAACTCCAAAGTTAAAATTCGTTTGTTTAGTTTCTTGAACAAGTCGAGCAAATGGCAAAAAAGGTACGTGCCAAGAGAATTTTCTATTTACAAACATCTCATTCAAGTAGCAAACGCAAGCCAAAATCAAGTAATCGTAGACACTAAGTCACTCGGCCTTAAGATTTTGAAGAATATCCCTCAGACAAAATTAGCTTTCATGGATTGACTGCTTCATATATAAATAAAATTCATGTGATATTCTTTTAATGCAACGTTTTAAAATTTTTATTTGCATGAGAGTTGCCACACCCTCTTGCTCAAATGTTCCCACTGATTCTTTAGTGTTTGCTTAGTCGGTATCCAGTCATAGCTCCTATGGACATAGTAGACAAAATAGTTTTCTTCACTTTTGTTTCGGTTACTGTAGAAGGGGCAAGGATTATCTCTTCTAGAACATTTATTACATATCTCCTAGGCTAATGTAGGCTAATGAAAAAACCGATCGTATCACCCATCAAATACATTTTGAGAAATATGAAGATTTTTAAAATTACAAAAGGCCCTAAGTAATTTAGGATTTATGTTCATGGCCGTTATAACATGTCACCGCTTAAATCATTTGTAGCACCTGCGTAAAGTTGGATTGCATACACTTAAACGAAGTTGAACCACGCCTCTTCATTTCAATTTCAACCATTTCCAATGCCATAAGGTACAATTAAAAAAATAGCTGATGTACATGTGACATGGCTCTATTAATTCAGAAGATAATGCTGCCTAAGAATATACACACTTTTCTATACCTGCCACGCCCTTTTCAATGCGTTGCCAGCGCTTATATTAATGCACAGAAGCTATTGTTTTTTTAGTTTTTATTTTATATGCGCTTTTAATGTTTACTATTAGCTATTCAAATTTTATTCCCATTTTTATCGTACAGATCTTTAGTGTATTAAAATCAGAGAAACCTAATGAGCTAGACAAACTTGTGCCTATTCCAGGCGATGCAATGCTTCCCAATTTGGGCATAACACCAGAATTTGCTAAAGCTTTGGAAAATATTTCGATATTTTTTCATTGTGCAGCAACAGTTCGTTTTAATGAGACGCTAAAAATGGCTGTTAAACTTAATGTAGGCGGTACACTGGAAGCGCTGAAATTTGCAGAAACATTGAAAAAACTAAAGATTTTTATGCACGTCTCAACGTTTTTCAGTAATCCCTACTTGAAATATGTTGAGGACAAGGTATGATGATCCAAAACTCGCAAAAGCTACGCTTAAAACTCATTTCCTTTTAAGATTTATCCTGCTCCTATGGATTGGAAATTTTGTTTAAAAATCATTGAGGATGAAACCAAGCAAGCTGAGCTTGATATACTCACAAAGAAGTATTAAAAGATTTGTTTTATTTTTTTTCTTTTTCATCTACTTATGCTATTTTATTTAAAGAATAATCAATGGTTTTCCGAACACGTACTGTTTTACAAAAAACTTAGCTGAGTCAGTGGTAAATGATTTTCGAATGCGCCTACCTGTGGCTATTTATAGGCCATCAATTGGTAAGTTCAGTTTTAGCTCACTTTCATCATAATATCTGTACCTTTTTTATTTTCAGTGCTTTTTGCAATAAAAGAACCAGAACCTGGCTTTCCACCTTCTATATTCGGTGTAATGGGCTTATTTGCGTTAGCTGGTGCTGGCTTAGTGAAAACTGTATACATGAAAAAGAACATTTCTTTAGATATAACACCATTAGATGTGGGTTCAATTATTATGATCATCATGGCGATGAAAGCTGCAAAACAAAATGAAGCTGGGTAAGTTGTGGAAAACGTTCCATCTCGCAGCATATAAATAATTTTTCCGAATCTTATAAATTATTTGAATCGATATATGTTTTTAGTCCTATTACCAACGTTCCAGTTTCAATGTGTTCATCATTTGGCATAGTGCACAATTTTTCACAAATGGCTGTCGTAGCTAATAAATTGTTTAAGAATCATATTTTTGAAAAGAATCTCTTGATTCCTTATGTATATACGACTGATAGCAGATGTTTATATATTCTTATGGTGAGATCTAACATCCCAGGCACGCAGTAACTGTTAAGCTTTTATCTTTTTATAGGTTTTTGTGTATCAAGTGATTCCCGCAGTCTTGGTCGATGGCTTACTAAAGTTATTCAAACGTAAGCCTGTACTGTTGGGAATTGCTCGTAAAGCATATACTAGCATGGAGATAATGAAACCATTTCTTGTCAATAACTATGCAAGTGCAGGCATAACACATCTGGATGAAATTCATGCTCTCACTGATGGGTTCTCTCAAGATATTTTATTTCTAAAGTTTGTTTTATTTATAATTTTTCTTTTTTTTAGTACTGACTTCGATATAAGAAAATCTATTGAAACTGGAGTTACAGATGAAGGTCTTAATGTCAATGTTAATAACATGTTATCGTTTATACGTCAGGGTCTTTTAAATGAGGAACCATCGTCATTAGAACGCGCACAGAAAATACTCAAAGTGTAAGTTTAAAAACAAAGATTGAAAGCTAAATATCAGAATTTAAAACTATTATTCTTTTCAGAAAATATTTCATCTACAATGTAGTGCGTGGTATTCTGGCCTATTATCTACTGCGTTGGATATATGGTGTCATATTCCGTCAATTGTTTTGATTTCTTAAACTTAAACTAAGTATTTATTTTATTTTTGTATAAATAAGAATGGTTTTTTTAAATAGAAATATAAGGAAACAAAATTATTAAAATGTTGAAGAAAATACAATAATATATTGCACCCAGATAAGTCTGTTGTACCTCATAATGTGTTGTATGCAAAATTGGCTAAAGTATGAACCGCACAAAAATTAAGCGGTTATTCTACAGTTTATTGAGACAAAATTCTCCAACTTTGACGGATATTCTCTGACATTCGAATTTTAAGCTAGAAGTTTAATGTTCAGCTCTTCTAATGATGAGCTTACGAATCTTACGAATTCATCAACATTTTTCGACTTGCTCAAAAATTGTTCGACTTTTCCAACACTATCGACATTTTTCGGCATTTTCAATATTATTCGACTTCTTCAGCATTTTTCGATATAACTCCACTTTTTCAATATTTCTCATAATTTTTCAATTCTTTTTTGAATTTTTCAATGTTTATATATCGAGTTTATCAACATTTTGCGACTCTTAACATTTTTGACATTTTTCGACACCAAATTTTTCAACATTTTTCGACTTTTTTCGAATTATTCAACATGTTTCAAATTGTCAAAAGATTTCGAATTTTTACACTTTCTTACTTCCTCAAGATATGCAAAATGTCTTCTTTGAACACCCTTGCTGGGAAATCATGTAGCAGGCCAAAATTATTGAAAACAAAATTTAAAAAAAATTTTTTTTTCTTTTTCTGAACTGAAAAACATAAACAAACACAAAATTAGGCATTTTTCAAAATTTAACGTAAAATTTCAATAAAATGTTTTGGTACAAAATTAGAGGCAATCAAAATCTATGGGAGCAAGTTTTTCATGATGTGAGATATTTCTTAGCATTTATTTTACTGCGTGCAGTTTATGTCATGGCATATAATCGCTATATGGGAACAAAAATTGATGGAGCCATTTGCAAAAATTTTTCTAACAAATAAACCAAACAATCAAAAATGTAATAAAAATTGAAAAATCCACAAACCAAAATTCAAAAATTTAAAAAAAACTTACGTTACTCTGAGACAGGTGCGTGCTGTGTTTAAGTGAACCATACCGATTGATTGGACCAGAGCCTGAAAGATCATTGCGCGAACGATACTCGGGTATATTAAGCAGCGAACCCTTGCAAAGCAGAAATAAAGAGAGTTATTGCAATTTCAAAGTTGTTGTTAATGGAAAACTTACCTGATATAGAATATCTGGACGATACATAGAACCGCTGCCAGCCCACTCCTTCGTCGATTGATTGATGTCCGGATGACTGACGCTTGTGCGCAAAATTTCGTCATCACTTGTGTTTTTCGATATAACAGCCACTTGAATTTTGTTGTTTGTACCGCCACTATTATTGTTATTCTACGGAGCAAAAGAAATAATTAGATTGGGATATTCCTCTAAATGTCTAAAATTTGTATAAAGTTGTTGGTGTTATATTCATATGTAGCACATTTATGTGTATCCGTCAAGTCAAGATCCATTTATTCTACCCTAAGGTCGTGCAAACTGACTTAACATTCTAAAATGACTTTCAATTTGAAACAACGGTTATTTAATGCTGAAAGAATACAAGACATGACTTCTTATGAGGGGTAGGTAGGAGTGGCAGTTTAAGAAAATATGCGTATGCGTTAAAAATAGATGTCTCACTTCTTTAAAAATTATTTGAATGGTTAGCTCATATATGTAATGTATAAGTATTGCAAATATGGGCTAGCTATGATTATTAGGGTGGGTCATAAAAAGCTTTTTTTTCGAATCTGTGTGTATATAAAAATTTGCTAAATAGACACAATAATATTCATGTCACTCATTTTTCAATTCATTTGAAACGTTTTTGAACTTTTTGATCTGCTTCAAGTTTTGTTTTGGTACTTCTCTCCATTTTTTTATTGAGCCCTATTTTTATGACGTGGGTTTTAATGCTTATAGCGTGTATAGAATGAAAGGTTTAGAGAAGCACCAGCGACTTTTATAAGGATTGTATTAAAATTTGAAATCAAATTTTTAGTTTTCGAGATAGAAAGATTTTTGCGAAAGTTTAAGCTATTTTTTCGAAACAAAGTTACTTTTATCTATATAGAAGAACTCGGACAAAGTTTTAGAATTATTGTCATAACTCGAAAACTATGTGCCTGACTTTAAAGTTTTGTATGCCAATGTTGTAGCTAATAACAATTTTGTATGGAAATTTCTAATTTGACTCTACCATTCGAATATGAATAAATCCTTTCTAAACTTATAGTGAAGACAATATAATTTTTCTGGATAAAAAATGAGGCAAAGAGTTCACGACTAAATCAACAAACGCTGGAATCATATCTAATTTAAATTGTAGGCTTCAATTGAATCACCTTGTCCATGGATTTTTTTTCTCTTTTGCAGTGATTTAAATAATTCTCAGAAAAAAAAATCGTTCGAGGCATATTCGGGTCAAATGACATTGTACAAGCAGTGGTGGTGGTGGCTATTAGGGTGCAAATTTATCTTTGTGTATACATTTGTGTTAAAAATTGTTAACTTTCATGAAAGTGAAAGAACAAAATATAAAGCATTAGCAAACATTTATTTATATTACAGCGAGTACCAAAATGTTTGTATGCAAAATTTGAAAAACAAAATGGATAACTTATCCATAGCACGAAAACATTCTGTTGAATACCTTCAAAAATGTTGAATCTATAGAATACATCTTGACAAAACATAGATGTCGCTAGGAAAAAAGATTAGCAAACAACAACCTGAACATATAACATAAGCCCTATAGGAAATACTCACATGATTTGTTTTATATGATTTCCCATCAACGCTGTTCGAACGACACAGCTGTCCACTTACTACACCACCTGTTGTGTTCGAAGCACCATTTTCATCGATGAACTGCTGTTGTGAATATTGTTCACCCAGTTGGTTACTCAACCTTAGAGGTTTCAACTCTGCATGCGTTGCGTTACTGTCAATAATTGCACTCTTTTTTCTAGGATTCTTTCTTTTCGGTGGTTCCAGCGGTCTAAACATAGCACCAAATATAATACAATTCAGAATGAGTCCACCAATGATCAACAATGCACCACGCCAGCCATAGCTACCGATCAGAGTTTCTGTCAGCGGCGCAAATACAAATGTGCCGAATCCCGAGCCACACACAGCTATGCCTGTGGCTAGGGATCTCTTAGCCTCAAAGTACGTCGACACACTGACAATGGCTGGCAAATAAATCAGGCCAAAGCCTAAGCCGGCACCCAAGCCAATGGTAATGATTAACGTCAACACGTTCTCAGCGAACACGCTGATGATAATACAAAAAGCGGCAAGTATCGCACCTGCTATGGTTACCGGCCGGCAGCCATATCGATTGACGAACGACGATGAGATGGGACCTGTGTAGGGAAGAGAGGAACACCAAATTATTTACTTACAAAGTTGTGAATATAAATCAGATTTATACGAAAAACCTTAGTAACTGGGTCAGTACTTATGCTGATACGATTATTGATAATTGATTGAATAAATAATACAAGAAATCAGAAACTAAATAAATGGATATTTATAATCTTGTGATTTTAAAAAAAAAATCTTCAACTGTTGACTTTAACAAAGTAGCCTAATCGCCTATAACCGCGAATGGTGTAAAATTTGAAATAGTTTTTATAAGGAAATTGTGTGCAGAAAATTGTCCAGAGCTGACAATAATGCTGTAAAGTAGTCAGTTCATACCTTGCTAAGGCCTTATAACAAAGTATAACTCTGAATTGGGTGAAGATCATTAAGGACATTACACTTAACAAATACTAAACGTTGAAGTGAGAGAAACACTACTCAATCCTTTTTTTTTTGTTGGAAAGGTTGTGAAGAGAGGAAGGGACCTGCATACTTTTTTTTTTTGAATAGTAGACAGTGACACGCCCCCCAACCTCGGCTAAGCTAATGCACCGATTTTAATAAAATTTGATTTGGAGAAAGATTAAATCTCTAAATTCTCTAAGAAGGCCTCCCTTAATGGAAAAAACGCTGTCTTGGCTCTGCCGCTTCATCGGTTTTGATGAAATTAGGTGTTGAGATAGATTGATTCTTGAGTAAAAATATTTTTTTAGTGGGAGGTGCCATTCCTCTTACCTGCAAATATGTCTTTACTGCGAAACTAAATAACCTATTTTGATGAAATTCTGTTGGGATGTGGATTTTACCCTAAGAAATGTTTTTCAAAACACTAATTTATTGAGTGGGCGTGGCAGCACCTCCAACAGGAAAAAACGTTTTCTCTGCTAAGCTAATAGACTGATTTGATGGAATTCGGTACAGAGATAGGTTATGTCCTGAGTAAAGATATTTGCATTGAGTGGCAGGTGCTACGCCCCTAACAGGAAAAAATGTTTTCACTGCTAAACTAATTGACCGATTTTGATGAAGTGTGGTACAGAAATAGATTGAACCCTAGAGAAAGGTAGTTGTTTCAAAGTGTATTCCCCCAATGGGAAAATATATTTTCTCTGCTCAGCTACTGGACCGATTTAGATATGGAAATGGAACTAATCGACTTATTGAAATCAAATAGAGTCATATATATTGAATTCTAAGAAAGAGATAGGGATAGGGCAATATGATATTATGATTTTTAACTTTGGAAGCGTTGACAAAAAATAGCTCTTCCTTAATATTAAATACCAAAAATTTGATTGACTCTTAACCACTGGGCGAACTCTAGTAATAGATAGCTCACCTGATGCAAATGTGACACCAACCAAAATGGACACAATCCATGCTGTATAACCTTTGCCTTCGTTGAAATAATTTAAAAATTCAATATAAAAAAGACCAAATGAATATGTCATGCCATCAGCTGTAAAGATAAAGAAGAAAAATGCATTGTTTTAATCAAATATTAAATATTTTAGATGAATTAACTGTTTGACAAAGAGTCATATGGGGCATTCTTTCTCAAAACGAATGTACACCGAAATGATTTGTGTTAACAAATGTCGGAGTCCTCAACATCAAACCCCTTTCGTTTTGGTAAAAAATATCACATATATACTAAATGTTGTCAAGCTAAATTTGATGTATCTTATGAGCAACCTGATTTAAGATTCTAATCTTTAGTATGCTACGTTTGTTAATCAAACAGACAGATTAAGCCTTTTTCCGCATTCGATTGAACTAACACAATTACTGAAAATTTAAAATCAATCAGTAACAAAATAATCAATCATAATTCATGTCAATCTAATCACTTTCAATTGTGTAAACATATTATTTGTCAACTTTATTTAATCAAATATTAAACATTGAATTACTTGCTAGTTGGCACTACGCCATATTAGTACGAAATAAACGAGTAATTTTTTTAATCAAAAACATAATCAACAATATCAAAACTATCAACTATTTTAAAACAATAAAAAAAAATTGATAAATGAACGTTACCTTGAAATGCTTAGCAGACACATTTTTTTTTCATTACGTACATATATTTATAGTTAGTAATTTTATCATAATCAAACGATTTTTTACTTCATTTATTGCATAATCCCAGAAATAATTAAAAAAGTTTAATAGCTTTTCATTAGGTTCTAGAAAACTGACTGCCACTCCTACCTAACCTAACCTAGGTTCTAGAAATTAACAAATTTCACCCTTTTGGGACGTGCCACGCATTCTTGTCAAACACTGCCTACATTTTATTCAATACTAGCGGTATCCGCGGGTTCACACGCCCACGTCCTGTTATTACTTTTCAAAAGTAACAAAAAACAAAAACAATTGAAAGTGATTTTGTTCTTTGAACTTCGAAGTCAAATACAAACGGTAAAAAACAACACAAAATTCAAGAAGCAGCATAAGTATAAAAACTCAAACGATAATTTTTGCGTGGGTCTTTCCAAAAATTTAAATAATAAAAAAATGTGTATGCCATAACCTTCTTTAGCAAAAATATGGTGTTTTGAAAAGAAATTAATTAAATCGGTTCAGTATATTTTTCGCCAAAGCGTTACAAACCATTTCCATGTATTTACCTGTGGCGCTATATAAACTAGGTCTCGTACATTTTGTTTTTGCGCACAGACTTTCAAATTTTTGCATGTTGCGAAGGTGCTCATTTATCAAATTCCGTATATCATTTGTACAGCTCTTGGCTGTGTCATCAAATGTGCCCATACAAAGTTTGGTGAGATTTTCTTGAATTGTATTCCTGGCATATGGTAGTTGCCAAGCCCACTTAACGAACAATGGTCAGTACTTGCTTGTAAATAATACCAAACGTTCCCATACCAAGTTTAATTAGATTAGTCTTTGTGCTTGTTAAGTAGGTGCCACGCCTTATTAGTTAGAGTGTTGTTCTTTCGTGTATCTCTTCTCTCTAACTAGAACTTTCAGCTGTCACACTGTTTTTTTTTTCAACAACACTTTATTGCACAAATGGCGCGAAATTCAAATTTTGCGAGAATCTGGATGCACCTTTTATATACGTCACTAATGATGATCTTATTTCAATGATTTTCCAAGTATTTATTATAAAAGTCCCTACAAATTCCAAACAATCACAATTCTTAGGGTGCTCTCTAAAAATATCAAATATTGCATTTTCAATTCATCTGACTACTGAACTTGTAACTTTTGTATATAATAAAGCGAATGCAATGAACACGTGCTCTTAAAAAAAAAACAGCAGCTGTCAATGACCGTTTGCACAAGCGCCAGTAAACCCGCTTTACTATGTTAAGGTTAACCTGTTGCGAAAATTTAAATGACATGAATTAACGTTTTGCAAAATGAAACAAGTTAATACAACATTATACTATGGTGAACATTAACATGCTTACAAACATCAAGCTTTAATGGCATAAGCTTGGTATTTGCCACAGATTACAAGAGAATTAAATAAATAAAGAATTGGAAACTAAGGTAATTGAGTGAGAATGTCAAGCGGAAAAGAAACAGCAATATTTTAAAAATCTTTTATGCCTTCACACCCCAAAAAGTGCGTTAAGTCTGCTGCACTGCACAGTAGAGGTTAATTGCCGATTTTATTTGCAAAATAAATCACTTTTACGACAGGCGGCACAAAGTATGAAATATTTGGTATTTACCAGCGACGTTGGTAGAGTTTTTGGCGTGGGGGCTGGAATTTTCTCAGCTCAAAGCGTGACACTTGTAAGTGAGCCGCTGAAGAGCGCCACAGCCTGTATTCATTTTTTTACTAGGTGTACAAATATGAAACCAGTAATTTTTTATTCAAAAAAACACGTTCATTTTGCGAAAATAGTTCCAAATTTAATCTTCAAAGTAATTCCCCTCGCTAGCTACACATCTTTCAGGCAATTTATGGATTCTCGCCAAAAAAATTCTTTGTTTTTTGAGGCTATCCATTCATCGAGCCATTTTTGCACTTCCTCGTAAGAATTGAAGTGCGAATCGTTGAGTGCGTGTCCCATCGATGAAAACAAATAGTAATCGGATGGGGCCAGGTCCGGTGAGTACGGCGGGTGAAGCAGGGGCTCCCAGTTGTACGATTCTACCAAGTTTTTATTGACCGCTGCTCGATGTGCCGATGCGTTGCCATCTTGGAATACAATTTTGTCATGGCGAAGTTGAAATTCGGGCCTCTTCCTACGTATAGCACGGTTCAAAGCGATCAATTGTTGATGGTAACGTGCACCAGTAACTGTTTCACCTAATAAAGCTCATACCAAATAACACCACGCTGATCCCAGAAAATACACAGCATTGTCTTTCGGCCGAAGCGATTTGGTCTTGGCGTTGTTTTGGGTCGGTTTTCTTGCTGCCTGTCGGTCAGTTCATGTGGCACCCATCTACCGACCTTTAAAATCTTTCCCATGGCCTTCAAACGCAAGGAAACGGTTTGTTGTGTCACATTAAGTTGTTCAGCGAGCTGTTGTTGCGTTTGACCATCATCTTCGTCCAATAATGTTTGCAATTCGGTGTCTTCAAACTTTTTCGGTGGCCGGCCGCGCTCCTCATTTATCACATCAAAATCACCACTTTTAAATTTATTGAACCACTCATTGCACTGTGTACGACCAAGAGCATGCTCGCCGTAAGCTTCAACAAGCATTCGAGGCGATTCAGAAGCGTTTTTCTTCAAATGGAAACAGAAAATCAATGCTTCCCGCAAATGAGAGTTTTCAGGCACAAAATTCGACATCTTTACGAGCGGAAAAAATGCGTTGTTGTATGAAACTTGACAAATTGTGAACTGAATTTTGTTGACAGATGACAGAATGAACAATTAAGACATTTGGTGCGGTTCGGAAACTCATACATATACGGCTATCGACCGCTAGATGTCATTACCGGTTTCATATATGTACACCACACCCAGCAGTTGTCGGCATCTTTTATTTCTCTTTGGCTAAAATTCAACAAAAAGTTTAAGAAATCTACTGAAAATTTTTTCAAAAAAATTAAAGATGCAAAAGCAAAATGATGTCCGATTTGGTGTCGAATGCACACCATATATACATAGTATCAATAGACCAGTTTTGGTTAATTTGTGCTAACTGAGATTTGAGCCTTGGTCATTCAATGCATTAAACAGGATCATTTAACAAGAGGTGTGATTCTAAATCAATAGAAAAACGCAATATTTTTGTAAAAAGTGCTGAATGGAAACCAATATTTGCATATGTCTACGGGTATGACAATTTTCTAGGACATTTTCTCACTTTCTTTGAAGTATTTCTGACCACAGTAACGTAAGAGTAAAAGGCATTCAATAAAGTATTTTATGAAAATACACGACCGATATCTAGCGTTTGTGTGAAATGGTGTTGCAAGATTTTAATAACTATATAGCGTTTCAAAATGTTCACTTGTATGAAAAATGACACGCCCACTTGTCGAAATGCACCTCATTTGTGTCTAGAGCTTGTCCGAATCTTTGGCAGTATTCAACTTCAATAACTACATCAGTATAGCATTCCAAAGTTTTTGCATGTATGTGAGGTGCCACGCCTTCTTGTTGAAATTGCCTTAGCTGTTGTCTAGAGCTCTCTTAGTCATATCAAATATTTGTGTGAAATTTGGTTGCATTACCTTAAATAATTGCATTTAATTTGAATGGGCGGTAGAAGTGTTTTCGGATTTTCAAAACGGCGGTTATTTTCAATAGGTAAACTTTTTAGCTTATGGCCTTAGAAATCCAAAAAAATCTTTGAAATACATTTACTATAGCTAGGTTCCGAGGTATAAACCTAATTGCACTTGACTATAATTTTTAAGTTCAATTTGTTTTTTCTTTTTTTTCAATTCGATATTGATATAATCAGACTGATTCCATAGTTGAGTGGTCAAAATAAGTTCAATATTAATATTTCACTTTATAATAGCAGTAGTTTTAAAAGAGGATTAAACAATCTGTCACCGGGCCCCTGGTACCACAGCTTGCAACTCCACTAGCACTAAAATACATTGAGTTTATAAGGCTTAGTGCTTTATTTCTCACTTTGATAAATAATGGCGCTACTTTTCTTGATAACATTCTATATATTTGACATTTGCCATTAATTTATTTATTAATTTATCAAAAACATCACAGAAAAACAACTTTTATTATGTGCAACAAAAAGTGGAAAATTTTCCTTCAACCTCGAAAAGCACGTGCTGCTGGCAAGTGGAATAACGTAAAAGGTTTTAACAAAAACAATGCACATATTTTATAGGGAAATTACGAGGTCTATAAATAATTTTATTGCTTTCTTGATAAGGAATTGAAAACAGCAACTGTAAGTGAAGGAAAAAAAAGGTTAAATAACACTGCAGTACGCGTAGTTGAACTAGATGTTTTCGATTTATTTGATAAGATTAATTTAATAAAATGAAAATAAAAAAATGTTGTTTCTATATTTCCAACTTTAGTCCACGAGGTAGCTGTAGAAAAACGGCGTGTAGCAGAGTAAATGATAAAATCTTTTGGAAAGGTAAAGTTTAGGTTAGGTTGGGTTAGGTTAGGTAGGAGTGGCAGTCAGTTACGTACCGACTCACTTAGACCAAATGTGATCCATTGTAATACCACAGGGTGTCTGACTATACCCTTTCCTTAAACCAACAAAATTTCGTAATAAAACTAGTAGTCTAAGATCATCCAGGTCATCAAATAAAAACGACCCAAGTATTTTGTGGCGATTTTAAGCAAGTGCGGGGCAGGAGCAAAGGTAAGTAGTGGCCTAGTTATATTGCAAGTTGACCCTAAATCCATCTTTTGCCAACACCTTCCTGGTGCATTAGTCCCCTGCCTAGCAAGTTCATCAGCTTTGCAAATGCCTTCAATCTTCCTATGGCACTCAGATGAGGTGAATGTTAAAATGTAGAGCCATCACATTTAGGTATTGTTGGGTCACTACTGAGTTTAGAAAGACTGATTCTAGAGATTTGATAACAGCCTGACTATCTGAATAAATGTTTATATCCTTTCTAAAATATTTAACGAGTATGGGATATCTTATGCAGACCAATTTCTATATAGTAGATATTCAAGGGCAAAGGTCATAAAAGAAGTTTAAGAATAAAAAATCTAGGCTGAACATAAGTTATAGATGAGATAGTTTTTCATAAAAAAAAGTTATATGTATTAATTACGTTGCTCAACCGTTAGCAAGATATTCAAGGTCAAAGTTAAAAATTTTTTTTTATGTCATACAAATGAAATTATTCTACTTAAGCTAAGTAGTGTCTCAAAGTTAATATTAAAATGTCCGAACTTATGCCAAGAACCATAGACATTTAATGATCATGCTCTGAAGATAGTACCGGAATTCAACTACCTTGTCGCTCTATTGCCACACAGTACAGCATTATTTTCATGATTTTCATCACGCCCAAATATCTGCAGCTCGTAACTTTTCTCAACTGATTTGAGCTCTTTAGAGTTTTGATGTATCGTGACATTTTTGTGCTTTTACATAGGCACAGAACAAGAAAAAAACCTATGCTTGTAAGCAATTAGTTAAACAAATAAAGCAATGATATTTTTATTTTACTTTCAAAATATCTGAATGATTAACTATCACATTTAAATCAATTGAGTTGTTCAAGGGCAACAAGGTTTTGTTAAAAAACCAATTGGGAGAGTTATTTTTACGTTTAATTTTTTAAAAATTTCAATAAATGAAAATAGCATACGCGTTGTGACCTTATTATTAAATATTTGAACAAAATCTGAATAGCGAGCAAATACAAATTTGACCTAAAAGTAATTGCTTGTATTTTTCCAAGTGGAAAACTCTCATTAACGCTTGTTAAGCATTTGAGTTACAAATGACCTTGAACAATGGAAAAAATTACTAAAAACCACAACGAAACCCCACGGAATTCCGTGACTTAATTACACACGGCAAAATGTTGCAAAGCAAATGGGGAGTACTCACACAATAGAGTTCACATTAAAGCAAACGAAGCCGGTGTAAATTTTAAGTATTGCCGTGAAAAAAGTCAAAAATTAAACATCAATTGGTTATGGCACCTGAGCAATTACTTGATATAGTTGACCAATTACCAGCGATTAAAGTCCCACTGAAAACATTCACATTTAAATTGAGTTGTTAACTAATTATCTTCATTTGAAAAGAAGACATGATAGGTGAAATAGCAAAAAGTACTAGCAACTTTGAGTTCTTATCTTAAGCTCAATTTAAATTTAAGCATGTGACAGAATCGAAAAATTATATATCAATCGAAAACATCAACTTTTAAATACAGGTTTTTTTTAATTTCATTTTATTGCATTTGATTTCACACTTCCTGTTTTTTTTACTTTTTTGAACAATTTTTGAAACGAAATATCTCAATAACTATAACGAATAGGTTATAATTGTGAAACCCCATTACAAAAATGGGTAAAGTTACGCTGAGACCGCTCGCAAAGTTCGCGGAGCTTTCGGTCAAGAAAGTGCATCTAATGTGTCAACTATTAAAAGAGTGGTTGAAAAATTTGAAGAAACTCGTTCGATTATTTACTGTATGTCTCCTTTACGTCAACGTGCCAGTCGGTCTCTTGAAAAAATTGCTGATGTAAACGGGAGTGTCACCGAAAACCCGAAAACATCAATTCGGCATCATTCTCAACAACTTCAAATTTCGCGAAGCACTACGCAGCGAGTATGAAACATAGTGAAGTGAATGCCGATTTTTCGAAAAATGTGATCTTCAACGACGAAGCGTATTTCCATCTGAACGGCTTCGTGAATAAACAAAATTGTCGAGATTGGGGCTCAGAAAATCCACACGCGAGCTATGAGAAAACAAAAGCATCCACAACGAGCGGTTTTTGGTCAGGCGGCGTGATTGTGGCTTAGATTTTTGAAAATGAGACCGGAATTTCAGTGACTGTGAAAGGCATTCGTTACAGGAACATGATGACGGAGCTCTTGTGCACCCAACTGAACGACATGGAACTGGACGACATGTGGTTTCAGCAGGACGTCGCCACTTGCCACACCGCGCATGCAACAACCAATTTATTGCAGCAACGACTTCCAGACCAAATCATCTCACGAAATTCTGATGTCAACTGGCCATCAAGATCATGCGATTTAACGCCATGCAATTTCTTTATTTGGGTTTATGTGAATAAACCAGAGACAATTCCTGACCTCGAGGTCGAGATCCAACGCGTCATCGGTGAGATACAGCCACATGACGTTTTTTTTTTTTAACTAAATCAGTGCACTCTTATTGGGTTTTTATTTTTGAATAGAAAAATACATATTAATGGGACACCCTCTAAAAGCAAAAACTTCAAACTGCTATACTACTAGAATTATTTACAACAAATCAATTCAAAAATAATAGAAATGGTAAGAACTGTCACTAAATGGAAAGAAAATGCAATACTGAAAGAGTTATCTTAAAACAAACAAAAAAAGTAGAAATGCTAAATCGAGGTAGCTATTAAAGTTAATACTTAAAAACTCAGTACGATTACATTTCGTGATACAAACTAGTAATATAGAAAAGTGTGCTGATTTGAAATTTCGGGCGTGACATTTTTCTTCAAACAAGAACAAAAATAATTACAACATTTAGTGAAAACAATGAATGATTTTACACATAGCTAAGTTTCAAACTTGCAAAGGCTCTTAAAAGGGCGTGGCACAGCCCTAAATTTTAAATTTAATAATACCATAGCTCGTTAACCGTGCAAGATATTGTAATGATCAGATCATAAATATCTTGAAGTGTGCTTAAAGTAGGTAGAATTGGAAAAGTGGGCGTGGCACTTTGCAGCAATTGAAAATTTTGTATCGTATAACTCACAATTGGCACATACGATTTTCATAAAAATGTTAGATAATTAATTTTCAATGTATTTTTAACATTTATTTAAAAAGTACTTTCAATGCAGTGTAGAGTATGTGAGTTTTGGCTTGGCCAAAGATAACACCTTAACAAGTTTACTTTGGAATTGTATTCTTCTTTTTGTGTACAGTTTCTGGCTAATGTTTGATGTACATTGTAATTGTTTTGGGCTTTTAATCTGAAAATTAAAACAAATTAAACTTTTGTTTTTATTTTACATCCGAAGCCTAAAATAATTTCGTCTGATGTAATTTTTTAAGTTTCATGGTAGTTTTAATCCAAAATAAAAAAAAAATTCTGCACAACAAAAGAAATTTGTTAATAAATTATCTATTTCTAAGTAAAACTACTCAAAACTGAATATGCATTTAAATGAACACTACTGTGCCACAACATAATCACAGTTTGTAATTGGAAAGATGATATTTTATGAGCTCGTACCAATTGAATTACTTACTAATAATGTGAATCATAAACGATCCAAAGACGACCATCCAACCCCAACCACCATCTGGTGGCACAGGTAGCTCCGAATCCGCTTCACAGTGCTTAGACGACGAGTTGCCATTTGTTGCAGCTGACTTTCTACGCGCAGGTGGACCGTGAACCATTTTTTGTGGATTTTTGAAAGTTGAGTTTTATATTAAGTAGAGTAAAGCAAAGTTTTGAATCAAAATAAAATATCAAATGAAACTTTGAACAAAAAGGAATGTTTGTTTTTGTTTAAACAGAAGTCTTGTTTTAAGTTCTTAAGCAAAATAATAGAAAAATATTTAAATTTAAAAAAAAAATATCACAATCTTTGTAAAGGCGACATTTGCATCTATGTGTGCGTATGTGCTGGTTGGAAATTTATTTTTGGCGCCGTGTCTTTAAATGAATTTCTGTTCTCTATTTTTGACTTTTAATTGATTTAAATTAAAGTTTTTGCAGCAATTCAATTGTGTGCTCGACACGTTATGTTGATGCTGATGATGATGTTGTTGTGGTTTCTCTTGTTAGCCGTGTGTTGTTGTTGTTGTTGTTGCTGTTGTTTTGTATTGATTTGCGTTTGTTGAGTGCTAACAAATGCTATCAGTTCAGTCAGAATCTGATTGATTGCTGATTACAGCTGCAAAGAGAAAGAATGCGAAAAAGAGATGAGGTCAATGTGTTAAGAGAGAAAGCAATAAAACTTTATTGAATTTAATTGAGTTGAATAAATGAAAGTGACAGTCGTTTAGAGTTCACTAGAGTTGATTTATTGTTTGTGTTTTTACGGCTTTTGTATTGACATTTGTAATATTAAGTGAGATAGATGAAGAGAAAAAAAGAGAGCCAGATGGTTCATAAGCATCCAGTGGTAAAATTAAGGATGCAAGACTCATCCTTCACTGCATAGGGTAGAGTGGGGCGCATTTGTCAGTGGGGCACATTTACCACCCCTCACTTGGCGTTCCCTGGGTTGAAATAGAGACTCGACAAATGAAGTTTTGCGTGATAAAATGTTCTCTGGGCTGTCTGACAAATTCTGACAGTTCCAACGTGAATATTAGTTGACGTGTTTTTGTGTTTTTTGCCGTCGAATGTAAATATTTCAACAGGTAAGAATTTTGTGATTTTTGTATCAATTTAAATTGTTTTTGAAATTATTTATTCGGAATTTCATTGATTTGACTTAAGTCGATAAGATTAAAATAACATCGAATTTAAAATAACTCAGTTCTTAATAAAAAAATTCATATTTAAAGATGACTCGATGTGGGGCACTTTTGTTACCAGTCAATGGGGCAGTTTTGCCAGTGGCAAAACCAGTGGCAAAACTGCCCCATTAACTTCAAGATCTTCAAGTAATTGTGTTTAAATATTTTTTAGATATAGAATGGTTCGCAACTACAAAAAGAAAACTGGCCGATGCTCGATAAACGAAGGAGACATATCAAGAGCCGTGAAAGATGTTTTGAAAAAAAAAGAAAATATCAGCTCCGCTGCTCGTTTATATAATATTAATCGGTCAACACTTCGATTTAGAATTCAAAAATGTTTATCGAAAAAACCTTCTATTGACGATTCTGGGCAAAGTTCAGAAAATGATGAACCACTATATTCATCAAAATATACCGTCAATCAAGTTTTCACCACTAAACAAGAACTTGATCTCAGCAACTACTTTAAAATAAGCTCGAGTTTACAGGTAATTCTAAGGTAGGTATATAAAATAAAATTTGATAATGTAATGAAATTCGATTTTATATTGAAGCATGGACTAACATACGTAGCGGCTAGGAAGTTTGTATTTGAGTATGGCAATACAAATAAAATAAAAATGCCTACCAGTTGGACCACGCATAAGCAGGCTGGTATCGATTGGATACGTGGTTTTATGAAGCGAAATCCACTGCTAAGCTTACGAAAGCCAGAAAGTACCAGCTTTTGTATTAAAAATTAACATTCTTTTCATTATATTTTGCATGTTAAGTTATATGGGTGAATGTGCCCCACCCGATGGCAAAATGTGCCCCACTGGTGGGGCACTTTTACCATTTTTTACATGTTTACAAATCAATTTTTATAAATAGATTCCGAAAAATAATATAAAATCAGAGCTTGAGAAAACAGTGTAAAATATTTATCCTTGTTAACTGTAAAGATTTTTTGGCTTTCTAAAAAGTGGTTTCTGATTTATGAACCAAATAAAAAAAAGTGTTAAATGTGCCCCACTCTACCCTACACTGTAATCAAATTACATTCAAAGTTTATGCTGTAATGATGTTCACATTTACAAACGCCAGTCATAAAATCTGTCATTACGATACATTTACCTAAACTAACATAATATATAGAATAACAATCGTTTAAGAATACGATTATGTTACAGCAATTACCACTGCGTAGTAAAGCCTTATATGAGGTACAAATACTATGGTTTCTTTTTAGACCTTTAATACTGTGTCTCTTTTCAGCAAACGTTATATATCTAACGCAATCTCTCATCTTCTGTTACCAAAAATTGCTGTTAAGTTTTGAATTTCGTACAACAGGTCGTATGAGTAACATTAAACTGCTACTTGGCAGTAATGTTAACTCATTTAAAACATTTCATTTGCACAATTTGCCATTTTAATAGCAGGTAGTGGGGTGTATCTTTTAACTAAGTACACTTAACTTTTCAAGTGTTGCCTCATGGTCCATGTGTGTACATGTGGCAAAGTGCGTAAAAGAATCCTTTATGTATATCGGCTGCATCTTAGATATTTGAGATTTTATTAATAATGGAAAAATAAATTTAGTTTTTGGTTTAACATTTTTATGGAGACATTCTTCCACAAAGATAAGGCATATGTGGCTGTAAAATGCCAAATGATATTTTGGGCCAATCCAAGTTAAATGTAGAAATAAATGACTTTTGTTGTAGAAAAAGGATGTAATTATATAACTGCCAGCCAGGTGCTGCATTCTGGTGCGTGAAAAGTGTTTTTTTTTCAGAATAAACATCAGACTCGGTTTTCTCATGTCAAATCAAGTGTATACTCTTTTGATGAAATTTCGAGTAGGGTCTAATGTTTCCGCGGTATATATATTTCTATTGAGTTTGCAAAGTTTCATTGATTTATTGTCCTTGTTAGATTGCTCTACAAAACAACTGTTAAAAAAACATTTATTTTCCATTAATGTATGCAGCGTTGGATTAAGGTGGGGCTAAAATATTTTCTGGATGAAAAGTTAGAACTTTTTTTTAGGTCACGTCGTCAAATTACATCACAATGGAAACATAGTGGAGCCGCTTTTACACATTTTTATAACAAAAATTAATTTAGGAACAAAGTTCCTTGCAATGGCCATCCTTTGGTCACCAATGTGGTTTTTTTCATTAAGTGAATGCGTTTTGGAGACGAAAAACATAGCATTAAGTTCTCTCATAATATTCTTCTTACCAAAAAAATTTGACTTGTCTCGTCAACAATTTTGATCATAATTTATTTTTATATTTAAGACGTTAAGGTTATGAATTCAATCAAAAGATTATATGACATTATATTTCTTGTTCAAAAATAATTGCTAATTTTGAACAACATTATTCTATGCAACAGCATTTAATCCAGAAATATAGCTTCAAAAGGTTCCATAATTGAACAGATCGAATTTGATTTATTACAAGCTAGGCATGATATGTTTTTAGCAGAAATTATTTTCAAACAATAAATTTAAAAAAAAAATATTTTTAATAAAATATAAGTTGTATTCAAACTTAATTAATGTGTGTTTTAATTCAATTTACAGTTGTATTACTCTAAAAAAAATCATTTACACATTTTCGCCTGAATAAATCTAATTATCTCTCCTAGATTTTGTGATATCGAATCCAAGTCCTGCAGTATTATTTTTTAAGAATTTTGAGTATTTATGACCTATGGCTGAATCTACGCCTGGTATTTTAATATTTAAATACCATAAATCTTTTAAGATTTCTTAATTCAACTTCAGACTCTAAAAATCTTCTTTATGTGTTTGATTTAGTTCATAGAAATTATAAAAAAGTTTTTTACCACTGAAATCGACTACAAATTGAACTATAGGATCACTTTAAATGCTTAAATCAAAATCTTGAATTACTGGTGGAATTATGCTTTGACCTAAGCATTACAACATCTCCACAAAATACACTAGGTGCTTATTAGGGTGCATCGTGCTTTATTTTTGAGAAATCATCTGTTCGATCGTCATACAAAACACTAAACTACATATGAGGGCCTCAGAAGCCAAGGGGCATAAGTGCACATTTTGAAAATTTTGAGCTGGCCCGTGCAAAGTACTCATAAAACCGTAGAAAACATGTATATTTACTGAAAATTAACTTTTAAGCTATCCCCGCGCCATCTCGTGCTTTCAAATTACGTTAAAAAATTTAAGTTGCGGTTACGTTGGAAGCCAAGGGGCATAAGTCGCACTTATGCCCCTTGGCTTCCAAACAAAGTTCTAAAGATCTGTTTGCTCTGAACTGTACAGCTGTGACGCTTCACATTATTTCAATAATTGTAAATTTTACCTCAGTAAAATTGATATTTGTGCAATATATTTTTTTAAACTTAGTGTAAGCACTAATTTGTTTTTCTTATGATTTATTTTTTTTAATAAAGGCTTTAATAAGTTGAACATATCAAAGCATAAACATATTTAATTCATCACATTTTAATGTCTAGAAATAATAAATAAAAATTTATTTCATAGAAAATTTAATTTTTGTATTAATAAATACAAACCTCTTCAATAATTTTGTCGCTTTATTTGTTTGTATGATGTCGCTGCAGTATTCAAGACTCCAATAAATCAATTTGCACAAATATCAATTTTCTATGAAACGCAGTGTTTACCGCGTTGTACTTTAAAAATAATCTACTACTCCGTAATAAAAAATTACGGTTAATCAATAAATTTTTGTTTATTTTCTTATTTAATTAATAAAAAAATCATATATAAGAGATTATGTTTATCATTGAGTTATTAATTAAATTATAGTATTTAAATTAAATTTTTTTAAAAAAAAAAAATTTTGGAAGCCAAGGGGCATAAGTGATCAAGTTCGGAAGCCAAAGGGCATAAGTGTTTCGAGTTTGGAAGCCAAGGGGCATAAGTGGAAAATACCTTCCTGCCGCATGCTGGTACTCCGATATGACATATTGTAAAGGTTTTTCCACTTAAGGATTACTTTTTTATAGTCTAATGAACAAAATAGGTGTGAAAAAAAAAATTTATTTACATGCAATGTTAATGTAGCGTGTTAACTTTAAACTTAAATATCTCGAAAATTGTTTTTTTTTGCACTTATGCTCCTTGGCTTCTGAGGCCCTTATATGTGCTCAAGATTCATAGTAACTCTAAAATTTTGATTATTCATTCTACATAATATTATAGCTCGCCAAAAATCTCTTAGACATTTCCATGAACTGTTTGATTTTGAGCTCATGAAATCAAACATTGCAGCAGCTTAAGCTTTCGAAAAATTCGTTTTCGTCTGCTTCTAGCGTTGATCTTAGTTTCCATATTTCAGTGATTACACTTAAGAAGAAAATTCAAGATTTCTCTCACTTCTCTAAAAATTGCTTTAAAATTGTTGACTAATCAGTTGTTTTATATATTACCCATACGAAATTAGAGGATTTTTCTCCAACTCTTAAAAAACACAGATAAAAATTTCGTTATCATCAGTTGCTCTGTGGCTTCAAGTCTTAACAGCAACCAAATCAATGCATATTGAGACAAATTTATAGAAATTTGGGGAGTTCAAAGCCAATCTATAATATATTTGCTTGCTTCAATTTACCTCTGCTAGCGAGATCACGTGTTCCCACTTATTTAAATATAAAAATATTTATAAGCAAAAATAATAACAAAAAAGACATAGCGATAAGAATTAACTAGTAAAGGTGTTATCTTTGGCCAGGCCGAAACTCACATACCCTACACTGCATTGAAAGTACTTTTTCAATAAATGTTAAAAAAATATGAAAAGATTGAATAAGTCGAAAATAATGTAAAAAGGTTCAAAAATGTTGAAAAGTGTTAAAAAAAACTGAAAATGTTGAAAATATATGAAAACCATAGAAGAAAGTTGAAAGAAATTGAATAAGTCGAAAAATATGAAAAATGCTGAAAAATTGATGAAAAAAGTCGAAAGAATAAAGAATAAAGAATATTTCGAATGAAATTGATGGGGAAATGTAAAAGATTGAGAATGTCAAAAGAATATGGGAAATGTTGAAAAAATTGAATATAAATAAAAACACTAAACATGACACGCCCACTTCTCCAATTCCGCCCACTTTTGGTTAAATAAACAAACCAAACTTTAGCACAATAGCTTGTATCGTTTGCGATATGTGCCGTAATTATTCCTAAACCTTAGGGCGGTGACACACCCACTGATGCAATCCAGTCCGATTTTGATCCAGAAATAGCTTTTTATAAACAAACCTCTTGCACCAAATTCCAGTATGATTGCTTATATATTTCGATAGTTATGCCACATAAGGTATTTTAATTGTATGGCAGCTGCCACGCCCACTGTTGCTATTTCGCCAGCTTGTGATTCATATGTACCTAATACCCAGTAAACCACTTACATCAAATTTCAGATCAATTGCTCTAATAGTTCACTTATAATAGCACTTACAGCTTTATTTTAATGAAAGAGGTGCCACGCCCACTGATGCAATCTTGGCAAGTTTCATTTAATTCCAAAGCTTATAGTAACCGACACCTCTATACAAAATTTTATGAAGATTACTCTCATAGCACACTATCTATAGCATTAAATGTATTTCGCTTATATGGGAGGTGCCACACCCACCATACATAACGATTGCGTAATTAGTTCTCTTTTTATAACGTTTATAAATATTGTAGGCTGTGCCACGCCCTTAAAAAAAATTTTTCAGTGTATTGACGTAGCTTGTATTGTTGACTACTTTCAGTAGTATCATCCCTAAAATTTTAATGAAAATCGTATGTGCCAATTTGGAGTTATATGATATCCAATTTTTTAATTGCTAAGAAGTGACACGCCCTTTTCTACAATTCCGCCCACTTTATGCGCAATTCAAGATTCATAAGATCTGTATTCGTGTACCGAATTTCATCACAATATCTTAGACGGTTTACGAGCTATGGCGTTATAAAAGTTAAAATTTAGGGCTGTGTCACGCCTTTTTAAGAGCCTTTGCAAACTTAAAACGTAGCTTAATCTTAATTTCGTTCTCAGCTTCACCAAATCACCAAGTTTCATCAAAATCGCAGCAATTTTTTTTTCAAAATGGACTTGGGTATATTTACATAGGGTATGGGTGGAAGGCGTGGCCGTTAACCCATTTTTATATGCTAGCAGCTTGCAAGAAGGTGTGACCTGTGTGCCAAATTTCATTGAATTAGCTTGCTTAGTTTTCCCGTAAACTTGATTTCAACAGACAGACAGACAGACAGACAGACAGACAGACAGACAGACAGACAGACAGACAGACAGACAGACAGACGGACAGACAGACAGACAGACAGACGGACACAGCTATATCGACACAGGTGGTGACGCTGATCAAGAATATATATACTCTTCCATACCTGCCACGCTCCCTTCTATGCGTTACAAACGGAAAGACAAAGTGAATATACCCTCTGTATAGGGTATAAAAATAGCATCACGTGAGCATAACTTCTAATATTTTTAAATATAATTTATTAGCTTTATAATATTCTGATAATTAGCATATGTTAATGATTACATCATAATATATATGAAATTAGAAAAGTAGTTGTTGCCAACAAATTTCAGAATTTTTGTTTTCTTTATTTCATTTGTGAATCACTCTTTTAATAAAGAAGTGTAAGAAATATAAAAAAAATCCACTTAAAGTTTTACATTAAGTTTACAACACAAAACATACGAGTATGCTAAATGAGATATCAACAAAAATAGAATCAAACAACGCCCTCTAGAGCTCATTTTAATCGCTTTTGCATATAGTACATTCATATGTAAATAGCAAATGAAAATTTTAAAGCAAAAATTGTATGCTTTCCAAAAGAGATTGTGAGCTTTTTTTCCATTACGGCAATGAAGTGCGATAAAGCACACAAATACCAAACAAAGTGTACAAATGTCAATAAACTATGTAAATAAATAGCGACTTCATTTGTTTACTCTCATTTCCTTGATCTAATTTCGCTTCCCATATTATTGACAATGTAAAAACAGCTTCAAGTATTAAGGAAATATTTAAAACCAAGTTTTGCACACTTTACTAACTATTCGGAGCTCAATCGTGCAGCAATTTGATAATTCCAGAACTTACGAGATATTTCGCGACTTCACCTGTACAACTTTACAAAACCAAAAATAAAAGGGAACATAAATAGTTTCAGCGATCCAAAGCATATTGAGTTACGTAAAATAAATTTTTATGAAATATATAAGCTTTTTTACTGACGACACAATACACTTTGGCTGCTTTACATTAAATCTAGTCGCGATAGTACTTCTACCATCTGGTTTTCACTCGAAGAGTCACCTTCTTTTAGTGCAAGAGCTAGCAACATCGCCAAAACAAGTATTTCAGAATGGCTAGTTTTTTATATGCGCTCTATTTCATTATCTCGATAGGCATAGGGACAGTCTGGCGAGCAGGAGCGGTTACGTTTAACTGTGCGCATCATTGGAAGACGTGGATATAGCTTTTGTAGAAATAATTATAAGTTGAGAATCCTGAATAGATATCGAAAATATGAATTTCATGAAGAAAGATCATTTAATGGCTTATAATAATGGCTAGCAATGTTTTGAAGTTTAAACTATAACTTTGTACATAAAACGACTTTTCTGAGGTCATAAGCTAACCAAAATTGCATATCAGAAAAGAGCACAAATGATACATGTCTCATGACGCTGCCTTCCGTACGAATTGTATACAAATGTAGTTTATTGACCTCTAGTAAGTGCGCATATTAATTTTTTTATATAAATTCAATTAGCTAAGTGCTAAGTTATCACGTGTAATTCATCAAATAGTTTTGGCTACTCATCACTTGGCTACTTCATTCTCTGAGAAATATTTAAATGAAAACGGAAACTGCTTTTGTTATCCTCACTCAAAAGCTTCAAATTTTTTTTGCAATGTTAAAAGTTGAAGTTTTTTTTTTCTTTCAAATAACTATACATATGTATGAACGTAGGTACAAGATCTTCAAAATGAGTATATAAAATGTATTGTTGATCTGAGATAAATTAAAAAAATTACAAAATTTTTGTATAGGCGGATCTTCTATATCAATTAGGATATCCCATCTTGAAGACTGACACTGCAATCTTAAATGTTCTTTTGTAGCAGAACGAAGTTAGTGGAAGTGATGAGCGTGCTGATGATGCTTACGCAAAATTGTGTAATGTCGGTCGGATTCCTTTGAAAGGTATACCGTTGATCGTAGGTATGTTACTTTTGCTTAGGTACAATGTCTTGCCATTTTGTTTTAAAGGATTGATTAGTCTTAGTTTGGCCTGTTTTAGGCCGGGATGATTATCCCAGTAAGTGTAGTAAAAGTTGTACTTCTGGTTATCGATGATTGTGGCGAATGGTAACCATTCTGGTACAAAATGATGCTAGTCTGATGATCGCAATCCTGCGATCTCGATGTCATCATAGTGCTCAGCACAGTGTTAGCTTATTGAACCTTGCATACTAGTAGAACAATTCACTCTTAAATTATCTTGCAGTGTTTTGTGTGCCACCTGCCTATCCAAGATTATATGGATAGAAGAATTCTCAGCTGCTGTATCTCAAATGAATCTTACAGCATTTTCTGCGACACTAATGCTACAGTCTATAGATTGTGGTCTTCAGAGAACATCATCACTGGCCATTAACCTCTGCATGAGCCTATTGTTATTACATAGGTTCCAATTAGCGATTTCAACCTTCTTTTATCAAAGGAAAGAATCTCTTCTCTTATCAAAGGAAAGAATCCGAAACAAAGAGTCCTGAACTTTAAGTTTTCTATCGTTGTTGGACAACAAATTGAGAATAATGGGATGATCAGACGACATTCAAGCCCATATCGCCCTTGTAGCACGGATTAGCTCCATTTGAAACTATGAATTCCAAGTTATTTTTTATTCAAAGCAATTTCCAAAAGTTTTGACCTAAGAGAAGAGTTCAATGGTGACCCCTCTCAATAATATAGAACCTATATTTAAATTTATTTTCCTAGTAAGAGCACTACAGTGGCTTAATATGGGCTAACAAAATTAGATGCCATTCCCAAAAAGATAAGAAGCCGCATTGTACAATATTAGCTCTATTGTATTAGTTTTCCCTCTAACAATTTGAGGTAAATCACCCGTAGAGCCGATAGCTTGAAACTCTTGCCCATTTAATTTTCCTATTAGATCATCAATGACTTTAGTTCACAGCTTTTAGTGACCGGAATGTGATTTAATTTTACGATTTACTGATTGACTTACAAGATTTTGGTAAGTCGCTCCACATGTGAGGAAATTTAAGTACGATACCTACACTTACTTGCGTCCAAGGTTAAGGAATATGACCCCATACATGGAAGTATCTGAGAAGAGTTACAACGTAAGAAAGCACAAAGTGTCAAAACGCTGATCTAATCATCTCATATCCAGAAACCTTGTAAAGAGCAAAGAACATTACTGCCCACCAAATTCTATCAGCTTTGGAGATCACTTCAAAAATTTTACGAGCTCGATGTATCTCCAAAGCCCAATAATTGATTGAGGAAGAAGCAAGTAGTTCTCGGAAATAGAGCTTGAAGCACAATTTAATAAAGACAAAGCTACTTGTTACATCATGTGCAACGTTTTCTTTTTTCTATGTGAAAAGTTCTCGTATCACATAATTTTACGTTTTGGTTCCATCAACTGTCAGCCACTATCATGAGATATGATCTCAGTGGCAACAATTCCAACAAACTCAAAACGTTGGAATGTTGTAGCTTAACGATACCTCTTCCTTTGATACCAATTTCTGCTTCGTACGCGTAAGAAGATTAATACCTTTCTTTCCAGCACTCTTAAAAAATTCTTAAATTGCCAAAATAAAATGGCAGCACAATCGCTATATTGCTAATTTTTAGCTATCTCTTCCATATATTGCAACCTTTTTGAAGTACACCGCCAACTTTATGCATAAAACTTGCCACACATTGTGCCTTTTCTCTTTGTCGGCCTTGCTTTGACGTATTAAAACATCAAATCTCTACAATTTCCCTTGACATAAAGTTGTTATTTGCAAATTATTGCCTTGCTGGAGATTATGATTTAATTGTGACTAATAAACAATTAATTTATAAATGTCTGCTCTGTATGCTTTTGACACTTCACCGGCTCGTTTAACAAATTTAATTAAATATATTTTGTAAATTTTGAGGAACTTTTTTTGAAAATATCATAGGTAATTACAAGATGCGGCTGCTATAAGTAAGCATTTGATTTCTTTGAACTTTAAGTCGACGGTTGGAGAGTCTACAAAAATAACCATGACTTCAGAATCGAAAGTTTAGATTATCAACTTTTTCTTCGAGGAAACGTGGCAGTGCAGTGATTTCTTAATTATGGCAATTAATGTTTTAATTCAAGTGCTAATGTTTTAAATTAGCTTTGATGCTCAAACTTTCTGTAGACGATAGCTCACTAGGTTCACTGTACCTAATGCTAAGATTTTTGAATTTTTTAAAAAGGAAAATTTTTTTACACAGAGAAAAATAGTAACAAGGTGCTGATTAATTCAACTAGGAGTAGTTAAGACCTTGTTGATTTTACTACGCATTTTATTGAAAATATCAACAAAAACAATAGGAATTCAGTTAATTTAAACCATTGTACTGTCAAAAAAAATTAATTAAAAAAATGCTGCAGATTGATCTCACAACCTTTTAGATTGCAAGTGTACGGCTTAGCGACAGCGCTGCATGTTGATAAGTCTTCCAGTTTACACCTCAAAATGCAAAAAAAAATGTTTATATTGAAACGCAGAAAGCGCAAAAAAAAAATTTCAAAATGTTCACAAAAATTCAAATCAACCTGTAAATAAAAATAAAAAAACAAAATAAGGCAAAGCGGGGGATGGATTGCGCAATTTTCAACGCCTGGATTAAGCACTGCGCCAAGGAAGCAGAATGCAGATTAGGCTATTTTTGCCATTTTCAACTTCAAAATGCAAATTTGAATTGATTTTTGTGACCACATGTTGATTTAATCGGAAACAATAAGTCTTAAAAAAAGTGCTCAGAGTCAGATCAATTGCTCTGAAGATATTTAAATTTAACAACTAAAATCTTGTAGAAGATATTGTTTATGCTCTTTATTAGGAGTATAAGTCAAGATCAGTGGTGCTCAGAGAACAAGCAGGCGATCAACGAGCGTATAAATGAGAACGAACAGGCGCTTAAAGAACGTAAAAAAGCGTTAAAGAGCGAAAAAAGGATTACACGCATACAGAATCATTAACACACGCTTATCGTTGCTTGTGGAAGTAGGCCCTATCGCCCAGCAGACAATTGACCAAGGCCTTCCTCGGAGAAGGCCTTCTAACACTACTACGACTGTATGAGACCTTCTCAAAACTAAATTTTAATTCAAATAAAAATATGTATACTCATGAATCGCTATTATGCCTTCCCACAGTAGACGTGCTCAGGCCTGATATTTGAAGGCGAAGAAGAAAGACTCCATTTACTTTAAAGCTTTTCACGTATTATTTTATTTCATATGCTGCAATGTTTCATGGTTCGACATTACTTTTTTGTCATCGGCATTGTACATATACGAAATCAAAATAAGATAAATGGTTAGAAGTAAAGCACGGTGCGCATGTTGCCAGGCTGTGGGCTTCTGTTTCATGTTTTGTTAAGGTGGTAAAGTGTTGTGTATTCAACGTGAAATTATAAGTTAAGGAAACGTCACAAAAATAACATTTAAGATATCAATGGGGCGGCAAGTAGGTGACGCGGATAAAAAAAAAACATTAACTCAGAGTCAGTGTCAAGACGTATTCAAATTTTATTTTTTCCAAGTACGTCTGTGGCACCTGCTATGGCAAGTGGTCTAAGAAGGTCTGCTTAAAAATGCCTGTCTTATTGGTATATTTCATATAAAAAAGGAAATATATTTGAAAGGAGTTTGCAAGACCTTATACTTACCAAGGAAGGCCTTCTAGAAACACTGCTAGCTCGTAAGAAATTCTTCACTTAAGTAAAAATTATGAATAACTCATTTTTATATGGTAAAGCTCCAAAGGCCCTGCTGCCCTTTAAATATTCAAGTTAGGAAAATTTCCTTCAGTCAGAATTCTTTCTGTACATATCGACTGCTGATACGAATAGAGGCACATTTCACACTTTTCACGAATAAAGACACTCTTGAACATTATTCAATATATCGAATAAGTACACATTTTAATACTTTATGCGAATAAATATATTTCGCATTTATATTTGGTGAAAATAATGATTTCAACGTACACTATACATTCGATAATTAAAAAAAGAACGAAACATTTGAATCCTGATATTTTTCAATATTTTATATCCTGCGACAGATATCGTTAATGCCCAGTTATTTTAGTGTCTCAAAATTGTGATATTCAAATTGAGAACTATTAATGAACTGGACAGTAGTCTGCGAGCGAGATCATCAGTTTTAAAATTAAGTTTGAAGACTTTACTAACTATTTAAACTGTCTGTAGAACTTTCACCACTAACAAATACACAAATCGAACACGATTGTTTTGTTATTTTTTATTTGGCATTGAACTTGCTCTATATATGAAAAGACGTCATTGAACTTTGTGTGCCTCATCTATATTTAATTTCTAATTGCGGCATGAGTAAGCTATAAAATAAATAAATTTAATTTAAGTTTTATTCACTAATTTAAATTAAATAAAAATTTTTTTTTGGCTGTTTGTTGTGGTCATTACACGATATATTCACGTGTTTCAAAATTGTATATTTTTCAACAGAAATTAAATAGTGAGTGCATGGCTCGAATGCATGTCTCCGCAGGAATAAAAATCAAAAGTGAACTGTCAAAAATTAAAAGTTAAGCAAAACTTTCGATTCAAAAGAAAAGTAATAATTACTTAGTTGCAAAAGACAACCTTTAAAAGTTATTAACTGCCATATGAAAAAGTTTTTCTAAGTTTGTATTTAATGAAAGTGTTTAACTCAGTACCTTGAGTTTGAGTTTTCTATTGTGGGTTTTTAATTTACTTAAAAAGTAGGCCCCAAATCAAAAACTTTTATGGAGTAAAAAATTGTGTTAGAGGAGCATTTACTCCCAAAAGTCTTATTTATCATTAAAGTTTTTGAAATTTATCATGAATTACCAATTATTTTTTATGTTCATATCATCAGAAAATAAGCCTTGAATTGAAAAATTTGTCCAATTCAAAACTATAGAAAAAGCGAAACATATGCATTAGGGTGATTCAAATTTTTTTTTTTGTTTCAAAAAGGCTTAATAGTTTCAGGAAAAATTGTGATGCAAGGAGAGCTCATAATATAAATATTCACTGGTGGCTCATCGAGGTTTTCAGTTTTCTAAAACTAAAGTTTCTAAAAATTTTAAAAAGAATTCAAAATGGTGCATCTGGGGAAAGTCTATGTAGAATATTTATATTCACAAAGCGTCTCAATGAGTCTACCTTATCAATCAGATCATACTACACTTTTTTTTTTAACTTCAATTTCTTATGGGTGTTTCAATTCAGAAAAACAACTAAGTTTTTGAGATCAAATTTTAGTTCGATAGATTTTTATGCTCATTTTCTGCATATTTAAAGCTAACAATATTAAAAACACCGAAATTTAAGTTTTTCTCAAAATTGAAAGTGTAACTCAAACTCCATTATAGAAAATTAAGAATTTAAAAAAATAATATTTTTAAAATCAACTAACTCCTAACATTTTATGTACCAAAAGCATTTTTCATAAAATTGATATTTACAATAAGAAATATTTTAAAAATTATTTAATTTATTTTTTATAAGTTTTAAGAAACCGTGGTGCAACAATGGTTTAACTAGTGCCGAAAAATGGTGAATCATCAACTAGTCAAAAGCCACTTTATGAAAAAAAAAGCGAAATTAGAGACCTCAAGCTATAAATCCTTTCATTTTGGCAAAGAAATAACTTATCATTGTGCAACGTTGATAGATAAAATCGTTGGCTTTTGAGTCATATCAAAATCAAATATCATATTTTGACTTGTGCGATTCCTGATCTAGAACTCATATCTGAATTAAGCATTAAGTACTACAAAGATTTTTGTAATTTGATATAAATTTAATAAAAAACATAAATCAAAAAATGAAAAAAGGCCTTCATTGGAAAATAAATTTTTTATGTTTCTATTTCTAGTGAATTTCATAATGACGAACAAAAAAGCTTAGCAGCAATTTTTTATCTGTAAGCTTACTAGTTTTTGAGTAAATGGCATGGGGCATATTAAACATTTGCTGGCACGCGATATTGCGATAAAAAAATTAAAGAAACTTGCGAAATAACGAACAATCGAGTATACACAATTTAATATGCTAAGAAAAACTATTCTCAATTTTTTTAATATATTTTCCTCTGTTCAGTTTTATGCATTATTTGCTTTTTAAAATACATTTTTCTTTTTCCAGAAATATTGCAAATTGACGACAGTTTCAAACAATGTGAAAATCGTTCTATTAACTTTTTGTTTACTTCCCGTATTTGTGTAAAATCACTTTTCTTGTTCGTTTTACTTGGGTTGACATTGTAAAAAGAAAGTCAATAAAAACTTTTTGTTGTGAATCCTCTTTGTTTTTCATAAAAATAACATGAAGCGGAATCTTCTTTGTTTTCACAAAGAGTAGGAATGTTGACACATAATTTTTTCTTTTTTGGGTAAAAGCATTACACACGTGTACATTATTAAACTAAAACGAAAATCCACTTGTTTTTCAAAACCATTCACGATAGTGTGAACAAGTTACATTTCAATTATATACCTTATGCTGTAACAAAGACATTTCCTTAATAACATTTTTACTGTTGATTCTGAATCCAAAGCTTTTTAATTAATGTTAATGTGAAATACACACTGCACTTAAAAAGTTTTGCATAAACTGTCCGATTTTTATAAGCGACCAAAATGGGGTCAGTAAAGCTAGTCAGACTAGTTTCATCCATTGCTAAATGGCATCATCAGTGACTTTTAAGCCGATCAATAAGAATTTCTAAGCCTAATACGTTTCCCCTTTTGCATAGATTTCTTGAGAATCCAAGCGAAAAGTGAAACAATGGAAACATTGTTGCTGTTATCTTCATGATATTACACAGTTTTAATTAACATAGCAAAATTTTCGAAAATTCGGGCATTTTCGGGCATCGGAAGAGGCTTTGGCAAGACAACCCTGGCTTGTCCTGTAATCTTATAATTCAGAATACTAGCAGTGCTCAAAATGTGTCTTCATGCTTATAGTCTTCTATGTAAATTCTTTAAATATACTATTTTTTAAACAAAACCGAATGTTAGTATTGATATCTTAAAAACTCTTTAAACAATCATAGTTCATTTTTTCACTGTGATATAAGAAAGAGCTAAGCCCATTTTGAAGAATGACAGTTCCGTTGTGCATCTAAAATAATTGCGTAGAAAATGAAAAATAAAATGCTAAATATTTTAACAAAAATAAACAAATAGGAAACAATTAGTGCATCTTCATAAATTTACAATGTAGTTTTTGAAAATTTTAAAACCATAGCAAATGAAACGCCAATTGTAAATGCGCTTTAGTGGAACATTCACTTTTAAGTGTTCTCACTATAATTTAATGACTATTTATTTTTAAATTAAAGGTTACTTGAAATGTAGAGAGAAGTATGTCCATTTCTATAATTGAAAAGTGCAGATAATTTTGTCAAAATACTTGCATTATTTTGATAATTTCTAATATAGTTAGACAAAAATCTAGCACATATTAGAGAAAAAATATAGCTTCCAGCTTGAAATTCAGGGCTATAAATGTGAATATATACCCTGTAAAGAATTATTTCATAAGCTTACCGAGATCTACAAAGGTGGACTAAATAATATCAAACAGATATAACTTTTTTGATCACATATGTTTTCAATATTTCGCTATTTTATTTAGATATATAACTAATGGAATTCTTCAGTATTGTGGGGAGAAAACAACATTACACAAATCATCACCACTATTCTGCTCACAGTGACTTTGCACAGCATTCGCCATGTTTAAAAGTTATTAATTTTTGAAAATCTTAGTTTTTTAACTGGCCATCCATTATATATTTACTCAACAAAAATTTTAGAAAGTTTTCATACCATTAGTCATCTCCTAAATAAAAAGTATCAAATATGAAGTATCGAAAAAGTTTAATCGAAGTGCAATTTTCCCAAAAAACATATATCAAAAATATCAAAATATATATCAATATATCAAAACTATCTATAGTATCGAAAAAGATGAAAAATTTTTATAGAAGTTGAAAATTAGATATCGAAAATAATTGGAAAATTGCATAGTAGTCTAAAAGTATCAATAAACAATTTAAAAATTTCAAAGTAATAAAAAATTTGATACATGTTCTTCAATTTTCATGTTTTTGCGGCTGCCAGTTTGATATACGCGGATGCAGAAAGTTAATTTGTATGAAGAAAGTTTGCAATTTCTATTAATTGGGTTCTATCCTTCTCTAAACGATGCCTACGATATATAAGAAAAACGGGTTCCAAAATATATGTTTCTAAATATGATGATGAACGGTTTGCTCTGAGCGGTGATTGTAAGTCAGTCAGTTAATTATTTTAATTTATACGAATATGTATATGGATTGAAAACATAAGTTGCTCTTGAAATTAGTCAATATATTAGCGCAGGGCACTTTTAAATTTATTGATATATTTTTTTTATAGAAATCTATCTAGTGCAATTTCGCTACCACTTAATTAGTTCTTATCTTATGAGGGCATTTTATGTAGTTCATTTGCTGTAATGAAAAGAGTATTAGAGCCAGTAGCCCTATTCTGATCTGATAAAAAGTCGAGAGCAAGAAATTCGAAATGATTTTTATTTTTTAAGTTTGGGCATGAGAAAAATAAAATACTTTGTTCATATGATGGTCAAAAATGAATAAGAAGAAAATAAAAGATTTCGAAAATTTCTCCCTTATCTTGTTTCTCATTGAACTAAAATAGACCTACAAAACGAAATCGTACATATCACTTTTTTAATAAAAATATGTTGTCCACGACGTTTGCTGAATGGTAATCGACGATTATACAGGGAGTTTCAATAAATGTCAAAGTAATCATTGCAACTGCACGATTGATGTCACTATTTCGAGAAATCGTGTAAGTTTTAAGCTCAATTTTTTAATAAACTTACAATTAGTAAATATTCAGTACTTGAAAGCGTTAGTGAATCGCACACTTTTCCAAGATTTAATGACAGTTATGAATTGAATCACCCATTGTAAAATCATGCACTTTTTTTCTAAAGTCTTGCGAAGTTTTATAAAAAATTTAGCCGTGGTGCTTTTGGAAATCATAAAAAAATTCCACAAATTTTGAATGGAATTGAAAAACTCAAAATTCTGAGTACTGCAAAAAATTTCAACGTAGGGGGCTAAGCCCCTTTGTTTTAAAGTTGAGCCACTGTTATGTTATGTTTCTCGCATATCATTTTCTTTGTTTTTAAATTGACAGTATGCAAGGAAAATTCTTTCCTAAGGGGGCGACAACTATTTTTGGACACATGTTTTAAAAAGTGTTAGTCCGACTCTGTATTGCACGCCAATGTATGAAGTGAATGATATTTTTATGATAAATTAAGTCTTTTTCTTATATTTGACAAGTAAAATTCTGTTGATCAGTATAGAGAATAACTGAATAATTCATTTTTATGATGTAAAATTATTTCACTTACTTTCAACGATTTTTATTTGAAAATATATTTTTGGCACCTTTGTTGTTGTTGTTGTTGTTGTTGAACGTTTAAAGCACAACTTTTGGCAATGACAGTTTCTAATAGCAAATGTCAATATAAATTTTAAACGTTATGGTTTCAAATTAAATAGCTACATTTAGAAATATATCATGTGCAAATTAACAAAAAAAAATCACTTTAACACTTTTTAGGAGTAAATATTTAATACATTTGATCTATTTTTTTGTTTTTTTCTTTGAGATCTTAATTTAAAATATAAAGTGTGATAAATTTTAGACTAAAAAAAATTAAACTCGGCACCAAAATTAAATTAGCACTTGGGCAACAACAATAAAAATAGACACAAAATCCTAAACGTTACTATGACCACAACAAAAACAAAAATCTTTTGGTTACAACAAACAGCAGTGTTCCACTGAATTTTCGCACTTTACACGTGGATGAAGAAAAACTTGGACGAGATCGAGAAATAAAATTTACAAAATAAAATTTACAATTTATTTAATTTTTTTTTATTTTTTTTTTTTTGTATTTTGAGCAACAAGTTGAAGAATATAAATAAATGAAAATCAAAAAAATTTTAGTATTCAAACAAAAGGAAAATGAAAAAGTTAAATATTTCAAATAAAAAAATAAAAACAAAATAAAACGCACGTTCAAAAACTGATAGTCTTGCAATTTTTCTTCTGTATTGTTTCACTTTTTCATGCCGTTCCGCGCCGGGTTCTACTCTATGCTGCTGACCGTGTGCAGCGTGATTTGACGACTGAACTGCGACGATTAAAATTTGAATTAATTTTATTTGTTGTGTGAAAAATTCTTTAACTCAATTTAACGCAGCGCCCGCCGACAACGTAAAACACATTTTTGTTATTGTTATTATGCTTAAGTTTGTTGCTATTACTATATGATTTTACTACTCTATTTTTTGCTTTTGTTGTTCCTTGTTTTGTTTTTTGTTTTTCTTTTTTGGTACAAAATTTATAAATCAAAATTCATGGCACAACAACAACATAGTAAATAAAAACAACAAGTGAACTTTAGCAATATCATTGATATTTTGAGCGCGAATTGAGCAAACATAAGAGTTAGTATGAGTTACTAACTAAGCGTTTGTATTAATAAAAGAGAATGTATGAGAGAGAATTAGTGAGAGCCCATGTGCTAGTGTGCAAATTCATGTGCGCTCAAATAATCTATTGACAGTACATGCAACACCTTGGTAGATGTTTTCATTGCACTAATAGTACACGTACAAAAAAGTGTGAGTGTGAATATTAGTGGGAGTATTTTAAGTAATATTTTAATTTTATATATTATAGTTGATAACGAAATAATAAAATGATATAACTTTTGGTATTTCATATATGAAATATATATATATAATACATGGCACTTTATCGGAAGGTTCACGAAATAATTTTAACTTTTTGGTAGAGTTTTCCATTTATTTTTGAGCATTAAAAACCCTAAATAAGTATGTAGTAGCAAATCGACTCAGCAAAGCAAAATAAGCTTCGTCAAAATTAATTAAAAATAGGCCTTAGCTTCAATTTCCCGAAGTCGACTTAAGCCGTTTTTACTTTTTGCCACAGATATATTCTTAGTAAACGTAACTTTCTGAGAAGATTTAGCTATTTACGCCCTTCTGTGGAAATTACTATAACGAGATAATGTAGAGAATAATTTGATGACATTTGCTAAATAGATCAAGGAATTAAGGAATGGCTCTAATACCTTTAGCCGATTTTATTAAAACTTTTACGAGGATCTTTAGGTTATACACACAAACACTATTCAAAAAGTAGACATCGTTAGACACATGGGCGTGGCGTTAAATCGGGCCAGGCAGCTAGCTTCCTATAAATTAAAAGAATACCCAATTCAAGTTAAAAACGTGCAAAATCTTATAAAAGAATAAACATTAACAATGAGAAATTATGGAAACGACTCGTTACGCAAAGTTGTGGAAAGTATTTATTACATTGTCGGAAATATTCGGATATGAATTGGTGTATTCCAAGTCATTAAGTGGGAATCGCAAAATTGTGTTTTTTTTTTAAATATACTATTTTTAAATAGTATGAATGAACACAAAGTAATTAATGGATTTGGGCCAAAAGTACGCTAGTACCAAGTAATACCTACTTAAAATACAATATAAGCTATTAAAAGTACAATAATAATAGTAAGCTCCACTAGCTATTCTCTTGCTCTTTGCTTGATACCATATTTTTTGAACTTTACTCAATTGATAAGCAATTTTCTCTGTGTTTCTCTCTCGCTCTCTTTCTCTTCATATAAACTGCAATTGATAAGCAGTGTTTTGTTTTTGCTTTTGTTTTTATAAGGTTTAATCGAATTTTCTATATGTTGACTACCAATAATTTTACCGATAAGGCACTATAGCGATTTAGCATGTCGATGTTGCGATATTGTGAGCTATTGTAGCCTGATGGACACACGCGGGGTGGGGTGCTAATTAGCAAGTTATAATTATTTATTTTCTATTTTTATTCTTTAGTTATTGGGTTAATCTGCGTACGATAAGCGTAAAACTCTTGTGTTTGTCTTGTGATCAAAATGTGGAGCAGGATCGATTAAGTATTAGTTAGCAAGATAGTTATACAACATCAGCAGCCAGCTTAGTATTTAAAACTAAAAGAAAAAGTGCCTGATAAAATAAAATCGGAAAAAAAATATTCATTGAATTAAATGTTTTAGTTTGGCATAATGATTTCAAACGTGAGGTATATAGTATATGTTGAGCAATTATACTTTCATGATCACCATTTGGAACTGGTTATAGAAGCAAAATCATCATACTGGATATAAATAATATTTTTTTTTGTAGATTATATTTTCAAATTTTTTTTAAAAAAACCAAAAAAATTTCGTCAGTACTTGTAAATTTCAAAATTTCGGCAAAAAATGACAGTCACAACGGTAAAGGTCACGTACAAATTTGTATGATTTTCTTATGGCTTGGATGACTTACAATATTTTTGTTTTTGCGTTAGTGACAAAATCAGTTTGGTCAAAATAATATCTTTTATCATTTTTTTCCTAACTGTTAACTTCCATTATTGTTTCCCACTTATCTGTCGTCTGGTTGAATTCCTGCGAAAAGACATCGCCTTTTATCCATTGTACGAGTATTTCTAACTTACTTCAGCCTTGAAAGTTAAATGACCTTTTATGAACATGGAAATAATTTCAAGGCTTCAACATTATCTCTCCATATCATGAATAACAAGCGAACGCACCGCAAATTGTGCTCCCTTTAAATATTTCATTAGGTACATATCCCGCAATGGCAGCTCAGGTCATTGATCTCTGACAACCCCAACTTAAATCATACATATTGATCATTCCTCCAAATAAAATTTCGGGCTAATTTTTGTCCATTTTTCCCGTCTAGAACGAAAGGCATTTAAGTGTTTCATAAATATTTTATTTTTGAAACGTATGCAATAGCCAGAAAGCAACAAAAGTTCATATAAAAAGCAAAAATCTTGATGTTATTTTTAGAAGTTAATATTTTTATTAACAAATAAATTAATAAATGAATAAAAATATTGCACTTTATTGAAATAGTAGATAATTTATATTTAATAAAATGCAATTTGTCGCGACGTGTGATAAGAGTTCAAGCTGCAATGAGTTTTAGAGCTCTAAATAGATCATACATTTGGAGCAGAACGAGAATTTAATAAACAATGGATCGATCGGCTTATCAGCGTAAATATGTAAGTATATGGAGATGGCACCACCACCACCACTGGTGGTGATGTTCTTTGTTTTCAAAATAATTTCGAGACAGCAGTGACTGCGCTTTATTTATCTGCTATATGTTCAATGACTTTGGACATACATACATATGCATATTTGCAGAAGGACTATGAGGCTAAGACTCCCATGGCCAGTATTTTTAGGAGATAGATGAATTAAATTATGCACATACATACATGTCGCACTAAGCGTGGTATCTGATGCTTGTTTATGAACTTTAAGTTACTATTTTCTATTTCGAAACCTAAAGAAATGGCTAGTTGGAAAGAGACATAGCTCCAACGATGGAATTATGGCTCAAACAAATTCCTATTTTGAAGAACCTCGAGAACTCCTTTTTTTTGGAAGGAACTTAAAAAAATATGAGAAACGTTGGACTAAGTGTATTGAGCTAAAAGGACACTATATTGGAAAATAAAAACTTTTTTTAAAAAAAATAGCTATGTTTCATTCAAAAAGGCACGAATTCCATATTCAATTGTAACATTTAAGCTTTACGACGACATAAAAGCAAGGCCATTTTTCGTATAAGAAATTATGTGTTTAGTTTAAGAGAGAAGTATGGCGCTTTTATTGGGACACCTTTTATTTCATACATATGCTTTCTCAGTGTTACTTATTAAACATCGGATAAAAGTTTTAGTGAACACAATTCCAGAGCAATATAAACATGCAGATTAAAAGAAGAAACTTCGGTTTGTTAGGTCAAGTTTGCTACCGCACTTTAGCATGTTGTCCATATGAGAATAGAGGGAAAGACACACCAAAAATTTCTTTGAGAAGAGCACTGCTAGGAAAATAAATGAGCACCCAGGCTTGCTATACAGAAGATCATTAGATCTTCAGGAATTAGCAAATCGCGGAACATGTTATAAAGTGAGTACCTTAGGTGAGGTATAGAAGGTGCTTAAAATTATTTGAATTACATACTTATGTTCTGTAACATCAGTTAAAGACAGCTGATGAACATATTGGTATATATTTTAATTTACATAGTAACCCACCATAAAGATTTTCTAGAAATTTTCCCATTCAACTTTTAAGGGGCATACACGCAAAAATTTTTTAAAAAAGTCTGCAAAATACAAAACTCTTCCACCTAAAAACGTTATGTTGCGTCATATAAGCAGTTTGTTCTTGATACAGATGATTTTAATATTTAACATAAATGAAATGCTGCCATGACATAATTTTACTGCACTACCCCATTAAAGAAAATTTTATTTTGTGTGAAACCTATAAAGGAGTGCAATATTCATTTATATTTTTTACTTTTCTGTTCTTGACACCTGTTGTTTCTATAGAAATATTCGAGTAACTTTTACAAGCACATCGAATACCTGCAGTGGCTTAGTAGGGGGTCGAGAATTCCTGGTCCCATTCTGAAAGAGAGCTCCCATAGAATGTATATTTTATAAATTTATACTATACATAAATACTTTTCGATTGTATTTTTTTTTTTTGAGCAGTTGCTTAAAGCAACGATGGTCACGTAGTGGCACTTTCTGCCCTCATAACCCGAACCGTTATTCGACGCACAAGCAACCAAAAGACAATTTGCAGAAATTCAATGCTATCGACGCACAGCTTTGAGTTGAGTTCAAATGAATTGTTTTTGTTTTTATTGCAATTTTTTTTGTGCTGTTGACGAATTTGAAAATAAAAGCAAAAATCTTTAAACTATCATTTTTTGCTTTTCATGCCCACCGCTGGTTTAAGGCAATGCTCTATTAAATGCCTTTACCCCAGAGGTTTTTCGCCCCAGGCCACCAAAGGTGTTGCTACGCCACTAATTACTTGTATTTCACTTGTTCACAACTATCTTCACTGCTTGCACTACCTTACCTTTTCCTACTTCTCTCTGTCATTTTCTATCTTCCTATTCTGTTTTACCACCTCACTTTCATGCTTTTATTATGCACTCATATTAAATGAAAGCGAAAGTATACATAGTTCAAATGTCATCATTTAGTATAGGATATACTACACGTGCTTTATATCCCATTAGGTAAATAACTGATTATGACTTCTGAAATATTCTACTAAGTAAGAAATTAGGAAATTTATCTTATATGCAGCTTCTAAAGAATGTAAAGGATATTGACATCATCGCATATTTCTAGTGCTCGCGCTGCAAGTTGGCATAGGTATAATCGAAATGTCAGAAACCATAATCTGCTCACGATCTGGAATAAAATGTGTTAATCGGATACTATAAGTTTGGCATGGCTGCAATTGTCAGAAGTTGAGAAATCGGTAAACATTCTGGCAGAAAATTATCAAGTGGACTTGTGTGGATACTGTGCAATGGAATATTTCCAATAGTTTAGCTGTGTCGGAAAATGCACATAAATTGCAAGCAATCAACGAAAATGAGTGGATTGAGTGCGTTAATACGCCCTTCTAAGAACCTCACTAAACTTAAGCTCTAGTTCAATCTCAATTTTATTTTGTTGAGCACCCTTATAACTCTCTAAGCTCTATAAAATTTGCTAAAGGCACTTTCGAAATATTAATAATAATATTTTATGAATATTAAATAAAATCGTATCAATAACACTTTTAAATGAATTTATTTGTTCATGCTGCATTTTATATAAAATGTCATAAGTTTTAAGGTATTTAAACCATATTTTCCATTTGGGCCAATGTTTAACATTTTTATGTATTTACGTGTATGTATATGTTGCATTTGCCGCATTGTAGCTGCAGTTAAAGTCTTGCACTTTCTGCAAAATAAAAGTAAGAAGTGAACATATTAAGTGCTGAACAAAAAGAACAAAATGAGAAACTTGAAATCCTTGACATCTACAGTTCCACATAGACAGACAATACGAAACAACATATGAGTAACATAACGTGTCAAATGAAAATAAAGTACTAAAAACTTGTAGAGTCTATGGGCTTTTTCAATAGTTCTTATTAAAGTTTTACCCTAGAGAAAAATAAGTTTGAATTTTGTATATTATATTTACATAGTCATTCTGTTTTGAATTAGTGCAAATACCAAGCTTGTATATCCTACCTAGCAAGAAAATATACTAATGTATATATATTATGTAGCTAACGCTAGCTGAGGTCACTAGGAGAGAAGACCTAAGTAAAAATATTTGCATATGTTGGATATTTTTTTTCTCTATCGCTATACTTCATGACGCAAAAATCATTTTAGTCAACTTTCTGTGGGATTTTTTACTGAACCGAACACGAATCTTGTGTCAGTTTTTTTTTTCATCACGTCATTGTTTTAAAATTTGCATGAAAATTTCAAAATTACTTCAGATATCGCTTCCTTTCTAAGATATCTTAGGTGAAGGGTGTCCCAAAGATCACCTAATAAGTAATTTTAATAGAAAACACAGCATTTTAATTAAAAATTGTACATTTTTTATTGATTCAAAAAATATAGAGTATTGGCTTATGTTTGAAATAGAATATCGATAAAAATCTTTAACGGTTTTGCTGGCACATACCCACTCTTTTGTCGAAATTTTCCATAACTGTTTTGCACAAATGTGACTGAATTTAGTTGATACTGCGCTCAATTTCCCCCTTCAAAAAAAAAAACTGGATTATCATGTCGTGATAGCGAATACCATTCACTGATATTGTCTGATTAGCCGAATTTTCGAAGAAGAATGGTACGCTGATGCCTCCAGCACATGATCCGCACCTAACAACGGTACGTTGTTGAAGCATTTATTTCTCCATAATCACTTGTGGATTTTCTGCACCCCAAATGCGACAATTTGGACCATTAACAGAGCCATCAAAATAAAAATTAGCCTCGTCGATGGAGCTGATTTTGTTCCAAAAATCGTTCTTTATAAAATATGTAGGTACTTGAACATTTCCTGTTAGCGTGAGAAAACAGCAAATATATCACATCACACCGTTTTTTTCGCTTCACGTAAAAACTCTGACGTTAAGAGAAATATTAAAATATTTTGTTCTACCCCATTTTCACATTACATCAGAATTCGGAAATATATTCCGATAGACGTCGGACAATCCGTCACCAGGAATTTCGTCAACGGGTAAAATTCGTTCGAGTAAACAGAGTTGCTGGTTTCAAAGATTTCAGAAACTTCATGTGGTGGAAGAAATTGCTAAATAAAGCCATACACAAGAGCCTTTCAAACACACGTGTGTACGCACTATGAACTTATAACTTGTTGGACTGTGTAATTTAACTATAACAGATCTGTTTATTTTGTTTTTATCTTACTTAACTTTTATTCCTGGCACGTGATTGCACCGAAAGGTAACCATGCAAATGTTGTTTCTTTAACTACTGATCGATTTCAGCGTGGTTTAACTTACCTTTTAATTTTGCGTTACCAACAGATTCATCAACAACAGCACCACTTAAGGTCAGGGACAATGAGGTTGCAATTTTCTTTTGCATGCGGTAAAGCAACTGGATCGATGCATTGATTAACTCTTAATGGAAGCACAACTTATATATCATCAAAAACACGCTTTGAATCAATTCCTTTGATATATATACATATACTAGGATGTTCTTGCACAGTTTGTTTTTTTTATTAACTATATTTTATTATATTTTTTTCAGAAAGTAACTATTATTTACAAAAAATAGTTAATTTTTGTTTCTTTCACGAAAAACAACGAAAATGCGCGTTTTGTTGCCACACCATTGGCGGCAGCCGAAACAACAGCAGACAACTAAATGAAACGTGCTGCTTTTAACCGGAAAATATGCAGCATGTCTTATTCGTATTTGTTGATGGTGTTGTTTTAATAGTTCTTATTATACAATTGCACACATAAACATTGCCTGCTTTGCGGCGCATGACACGCTGCAAGGACGACAACGTGAGAAACACCTGAGGAATACACGATGCGAATTTGTTTGCATTCTTTGTTGAATGTTCGGCATAACACTATGTACTATATATTATAAGAGCGTGAGATTATGTAGTTGTATTAATAACCAAGCTTCTTTCATTTGCAGCATTTTATTCTTAAGATTTTATATTGAAATGCTGGTACGGAAATTTATAGTTTCGCTTAAGTTTTTGAAAATCTAAACAAAAATTTTTAAGTGAAACTTACTATTTTCGTCAAAAAACGGAAATACGTCGTGCACTTATGGTAGAATCATTTATGTGGGACATTCCACGCCAAATCAAACAGCTTTTTTCGATTTTACCCCTCTGATTTTTTTTTCTATTAGTACTAGTTGAAAGGATTCTTAATTTTTTTTTAAATTTTTGTTTTTTTCTTTAAGCCTGAGAGATATAAATTTTTGAAAACTAACGTTTCTAACATTTTTTATGTAAATGCTCATATCTCCGTAAATAATCAGCTAAAGCACAAGATTTTTTCCAGAATTTTTAAGCGCACTTTTCATAAAAAATATTCAATCCTATATTTATTTGCTTTCAATTGGAAAAAAATCATTATTCATTCATCATTCATTATATATTATAAAAAAATTAATATTGATATATCTTTAGAAAAACCTTATCATTTTTGTTTAGAATCTAACTGATACTGCTACTACTGCAAAAAAAAACTTGAGCATTATTTTATTGAGAATTACTTTTGATGCACTTGTGCTCCTCTTGTGCTAGATGAAAACTTTTGTGCAAACCATGATCCACCATTGATAACTCTAAGGCTTTTGTCCCTCCTGCCGATTGAGTCTTTTGATCAGCATCACAAAAACAGCTTATTTCCTTAATTTCACCTCATTAGACAGAAAGCCTTTTCAACACATTTTGTATAAAATGCATAAGATGGCAACGTTGGTGCAAAATCTGACAGCTCTAAAAAACAAAACAACTTTAATTACATTTTCTCCAATTTTTATTAGTAAAATCTAAATAGCATTTTTGAAAGATATATTTAGTGAAGCCGAAACCCATTATGGGCGCTCAAGTTATTAATCATAAAAATGTTCAAAAATTTTGCTGCACTTGTCTTAAGACTGTTGAAACACATTCTGGCATGGAAGAAAGCCGAACCTACAGCATAGAAAACACTCCGGATTTATCCAAGTGGATTAATATTTGCACATCGGTAAACTTTCTTACAAATGAAAAGTATCCAAAATACATCTGCCAAGGATGTTACAAGAGGTTAAGGAGTTTTCATGACTTCAGAGAAATGTGTATTCAGTCTAAACGAACTCTTGATGGAATACTGGATGAACCCTGTGATGAAACTGCAACAGGAACTGAAATTGCGATTACGACAAAAAGAGAACTATGCTCTGATGATAATATTCAGGAAAAATCTGACGCTAAGCATTTTAAGAATGAATCCATGAGTTACAAAAGCTCTTTTCAGTTGGTGCACGGCGAGATGGATGACAAATCATTGGTATTAACCTGAAAAATATAAATAGTTCTTAAGAAAATCAGAAAAAAAACTAACAAGCTGTGAGCAAAAATCGGTGTTTCTTTTACTGAATACACACTTCTTTTAAATAAATGCTAATTAAAACGGAATATCTTAAAAACTATATGGAATAGATTAAAAAAATTAAATCTTTTTTATTAAAAAACACTCTTAAATAAATTTGCTTATACATTTTTTTTATCTTTCAAAATGTTTCTCAAAATATCTTCGACACAACATGTTTTTCTTTTATCATATCCATATTCTCTAATTAATCCTTAGAATGTATCTGCTTTCAAAGCGAAATTCCCGACACAAATTTGGAAAATATGATTTTTTTATTGCAGGATTGTACCAATCTAATTGCATGAGTCATGATACATTGTTTGAATGATACATTCATACGTGGTCCGCGCCTTCAAATAAAAGTTCATATTTTCCAAAGTTACGTTGTGAGTTAAGTTGGTAAATTACGTTTTTTATTTTATTTATTTATTAATTCTATTGTTTTTGAAAAAAAAAAACCAAAATGTGAAGTTATTTAAAGAAAGATCAAGTTTTTGATTATTATGATGGATTTGACTTAACTACATGTCCCTACCAAATTGGGTCTAGATTATAAATTTTGTGCAAACAATGATCCACCATTGCTAACTTTAAGGAAATGGAGTCCTATTAAGGTACAGGAAGCATATTGTATGTCCTAAGCACTGAGAAAAATGTAGGCAGGATTGGATAATAGGCGCGGTCGAAGCCGCGGGTGTAGCTATTTTCCGATGAATTTCAAATAATTCATATGAATTTAATATATTTGATTTCGTAAGACTGTAGAGAGCTAAAAACTTGATTTTGTATGCCCATGTAAGGAATAGCAGGAGTCCAACCAAACAAAATTAAATGGACAAACCAAAGTTACTTCCTTTAGTTTGATAAAAAACAACATTGTCTTATTTAGGAAATAAAATTGTTTTTTATGTCATTACAGATAACACCTATAGAATTAAACAACTTTGGATTTAATGCATTATCCTTTAAAGAAATTTTCGAAAACAATAAACCATTCGAGTATAAGAACTGTAACGAAATTGCAGTTAATGAACATACTAGACTATTAGACACAACAGAGGTTGCTGTAAAAACTAATATTTCAGACAATGAAACAGAAGATTCACATGATCCAACCAAACCACAAAATTTGGATCAAAAAACAAAATACACTGAAAATAGTTCGAGTAAATGCAACCCCAATTATAAAGACAGAGATAATACACCGTATAAAAATAGCAAAAAATCTTTACCGCGTGTAAACAACTTAGCGATTTTGACGGTAGAAAAAGATTTAAAAGTTTCAAAAGGGAAATTCTCATGTACACTTTGTACACTGAAATTTTACAAGCAAGATAGTTTGGATGGTCATATTCGTCGCGACCACCAAGGCTTAAAACCTTTTCAATGTGACAAATGTGAATGTGGATACAATAAGGCATACCGACTTAAGCTACACGTGAACAGAGCTCACGGCAATAAGGTTAATGAGGAGGTCATATGTCATTTTGATGGATGTGGTAAAAAATTTCGAAATAATGCCTCTTATAAAACACATTATCATAACAAGCATACGGAGCGTGCAAACCTGTTGAGAACATTCATATGTGAAGATTGTGGTAGTTCATTTAAAAATATGATATCTTTAAAAAAGCATCGCTACAAACATGGACCTCCTGAAGCCTACCCATTCCATTGCGAACAGTGTGATAAACGATTTTCCACAAAATATAAATTCAAACAACATCAGGACAGACATGCAGGTATTAAAAACTTTGAATGTCCATATTGTGGATTGAAAAAGACAACAAACGATGAACTACGTACTCATATTAACTATCATACCAAGGAAAGGCAATGGCCATGTTCAAATTGCACCAGCATTTTCAACAGTTCCGGTAGCTTAGGACAACATTTTCGTATTGTTCATCAACGAATTCGCCGTTATGCTTGTCGTCATTGTGGAGATAGTTTTGCTAAGCCGGAAACGTTAAAACATCATGAAATGCGACATACAGGAGAAAAACCACATGAATGTCAAATTTGTGGAAAGCGTTTCATACAACAAGTAGCATTGCGTACACATTCAAAAACGCACGAAAAAAGTGAACAAAAAAAAATAAATAAAGATATAGTAAAAACTGTTATGGACATTGAAAAATCAGTAAATTAAAATTTAAGCGCATATACATATGTATGTACATAATTATTTGTTAAAACTATTGTTTCTAAACTATATATATCAGATAAATACAAGCAAAAATTAAGCTGTCAAATAAAATTGTTGTTTTATCAAATTGCAACCAGTCAACAGTTTATTATTTCAGTATTTTGCCCCCAAATTTTTCAACGGAATCTGGTGCTTTATGAATAAATACATAACTAAATGTTTTTCTTAATCTTTCACTAAGCTATCTTAAGATATGGTCACTGGAATTATGCACACTAACTTTGCAACATTCTGAGTATTAATTTCCAAATTCATCGAAATATGAAGTGGTGACGTTAAATGCCCGTACTATGAAAAATATCTTGAAGTCAAATCAGTTGGCTAGAGAAATGTCCAAGGCAGTGTATTTTATTTTCAGAAACAGGTTACCGATATTTTCGTTGCTCAAAAATGAGGCTCAAAGTTCTTATAACAGTCAACACATGCTAATTTAATTTGTTAAGTAGATTATTACTCCACTTTTGAATATCTATGAAACCACAGAGCACCAAACCGAAAATATAAAAAATTCAAACAATAAAGAAGACATGAAACTGTAATACCTATAATATTGATTATAATGAAAATTAGTACGAATTAAATTCGGAGATAGTTCAGAAAATAAGTTACATTTGAAAAAATTTAATAAAACAATTCAAGCAATACAAAATAGATCCTCCTACCAAGCGAAAGTTCTGTGTAATTTTCCCATATGGATTCTATAGAAAAAAATATCTAGAAATTTAAGTTCGTGGTGTTTACCAAGGATTCAATCGTCTTCAATGTGTGTAATTATTCTTATCGTAGATACAATAAAGCAGCCCAACTTAAAATTTATATGCAAAAAAAAAACTTTAGTGAAATTATATAGGATATAGTATTAAATTAAAAAAAAGCAGGATCATAGTTTTCAATCAGCACCTGAGAAATTTTAGTGTTAAGATTGTGGCAATACCTTTTAAAGTTTAAACTCATTACACGTACCATCGATTAAAGCATGGTCTCCAGCATCATGTCCATATCAATGTGAGTTATGCTCTAAACATTTTGTTTTTCGATATGCCTAGTTAGAAACAACATTTAGATATACATTTGAGGAAAAAAGTATTGGATGCCTATATTGTGTACGAAATAAAAATACTATGGAAGAACTGCGCAGTTTTAAACGCTATGCTTTTTCCCCATACCCAAAATAAGTTCAAAGAAAAAAACTAAATATATTTGATATTAATTTTTACTAAATGTTTATTTCTAATCGTGTAATTTTCCAATAAAATGTTTTCCTTGTGGTATGAGCATATATACTTTTTGATTTTCTAAACTTAAATATGTTAATTAAATTTCTATAAGTTTTAAAAAAGCAAACAATATTTTCGCCCAAAAGAACCTTAAGATAATCAAAAAGGATAAGGCGATCTATAAATATTATATTTACTTTTTCTGGGCAAAAGTTTTAGGAAATCGTCTCTCAGTGTCGAAATATTCGTTTTATAGTTTTGCTTTATTTTAGATATGCTCGTCTTAATGATAATAATTGTTATCATTAAACTGTTTCTTTTAAGTGAAACAGTCAAGTTGCACATTACGCGTGCGCGTTAGTGCAACTTAAAGTTATGTTTTTTCGCATGTGAATGCGATGTAGTTGATCACGTGCAGCAAACAAACAAGCAATTTTTCAGCGGAGTGCGCTGCTATGGATCAACTACTGCTACGCTGCTCGTCTTAAATTCTAAATTCGCAAAAAGGTAGCGCTAGCGTTGTGGGTTGGAAACGATAAGCTAAAAATTGAATCGGTCACTACGTAAACAAATTCACACTTTAATCGATTTCCTAGCACAATTAGAGTTCGATCATATACTTAAAAATCTACAAGTAAAAGTAATACTTAACTAGTTTGTGTTTAAGATTAAAAGTCACAAAAATTTTAAAGGTACAGTAAAAATTATTGTAATCATTTTATACATAAAATTTATTAAGAGGTATGTGTCTTCTGAACATAAATATAAAATGGCGAGAGTCTGCTCCGTAAACTGGGAAAATTTTTTATTAAATACCCTCTAAGCGGTGACTTTTATAACATCGGTAACAATCTAGCTATATCGAATCTCCAATATATGGGGTGGCTTCAACCCGGGTTATAAGTTATAAAAAAAATTATTAAAAATAAATTTCATGCCATTGGGCATTCAAATTTGAAGTTAAAAAAAATCATTCTTCAGGGAAGTGATCTGTAGATTATTGAACTATTTCAGCGATAGTATTAAAATTACTGACTGACCCACTTAAGGTTGATATAATGTACATACATACACATGTAAGTATGTATAAGTTGAAAGCTATTATTGATTTTAAAAAAAATAAAGCTAAAGATATTTTCCAAACTTATATACTACTCAGAATTTCCACCAATTTGGGCACGACGGTAACAGTTTGCGACTCACTACAAACGGTATTTTTTCATACTAAAGTGTGTGTCCTACTTTGAACTGAAAAAATGGTATCCCCTTGCCAAAATCCTGGCCACGCCGCTGCTCACAAGTAATTTTTAAATAATATTCTTATCATTTAAATACATAGAATAAATTAACATAAGACTTATAAACAATGATAGATTAGAAGATTTCTTAGAAATCCAAAATATCTGGCTCAAGAAGATTTATAAATCTTTTCAACATTCAATAAAGCTTTTTTTAAATCCCAATTCAAATGAGGCAATAATTGCAAACTATTGCACTTTCTCTTTATATGGAGATGTTATGTCAAGTATGCTGCCCTTAAAACTCAATAAACCTGTAAAGTATACTCGTATGGGCAGGGTAGTAATAATAATTATAATCTGCATTTTGCTCGTCACGTAATTATAGCTATCTATACCTAGCGATAATTATATGGAAACGTAACAGAACATAGCATGCTGCTTAAGTGTCAGTTCTTGCAAGGACATTTTTTTTTTGGACTTCTGTGAACTTTGGAATGAAAATAACGGTTTTGTGGATAAACAGTTGACAAAAGCGGTGAATAGATAGTCTGTTGAAACTAAAAGAAGAAATAAGAAAATAGGAAACTCAGCAGCTTAGGAGTTTGGTCGTTTTATTCAAACATAGTGTTGACGAATAAATCGCAACTATACACAATTATTAAGGGTGTGTCTCTAATCGCAAACATGTCTCAAAAACTTGTAATCTACGAAAGCTGAGAACATTTTCGAGCCCCGAAAAAAATTTGTATGGAGCAAAGTTCAAGCAACTGCCATTGCTCATTCGTTTGCATGGATATGGTAATCGCGTAAAAAAGTTCGAAAACTTTTGAGTTTTTAAATTTCTTCTTAAGCCAGAATATTTAAATTTAACCTAAAAACGACTTATATAAGCTTAAACCTGTGAAATGCCGATTCACTTTGCTTTATTTTCATTTTGTACATTGTCTTCTTTCATGCGTTTTCATATGTCTACGCAATGATGATTTCTCAATGAAACGTTTATCACAAATTTTACACTGATGGGGTTTCTCTCCTGTATGTCGCATTTCATGATGTTTCAATGATTCCGCTTTACCAAAACTTTCATTGCAGTATTTGCATGGAAATTTACGAATGCCTTTATGAACAACCAGGATATGCCGATTCAAATTACCAGATTTGTTAAAAACGGTGTTACAATCCAAACAAGGCCACTGTTTTTCTTTTGTATGAAAATTCATGTGAGTGCGTAACTCGTCGTTGGTTGTCTTTTTCAAACCACAAATTGGGCACTCAAAATTTTTTATACCCGCATGCCTATCCATATGTTCTTTGTATTTGTACTTTCGGGAAAAGCGTTTTCCACATTGATCGCAAATAAATGGATAAGCTTCTGGACGACCGTGTATGAAACGATGTTTCTTTAATGAGGCATTAGTTTTAAAGCAAAGACCACAATCTTCACATATAACTATTTTCAATGTGTGTTTTTTGCAAAACTGGGAATTATAAGAATTACTTTTTTGGCATTTAGTGCCACATCCGTCAATGGAACAAATCATCTTTTCATTGACTACATTGCCATGATCTCTGCTAATATGAGTTTTAAGACTGTATTTTCTATTATATCCACGATCGCATTGATTGCATTGATAAGGTTTTAAACCTTGATGAACACGCAAATGTGCATCCAACTTTTCTTTCTTATAGAACATACGTGGACACAAAGAACATTGCTCTCTCCAATGTTCTTTTGGTATTTTAATATCTCTCGGCACTTCATCAAGAGAGTTTTCTAAAATTGTTTCATCATCTAATGTATTATCTGTTTCATCCACTGCTTTGATATTCATGGCAACTTCTAGAAAATCTGTTGCGTGTTCAAGATCTTCAATGTTTTTTCCAAAACCATACTCTGAGCAGTTTTTGTATTCAAATAATTTTCTGTCTTCCAAACTTCCTTTAGAAATTCTTGTTTCATTCGTTACAATTTCGTTTTTTATGCTCTCCGAGTTTTCTGATATCTGTAGAAAAAGAAAATGTATTAAGGATATATTATTGATTACAAGATCATGGTTTCCAATTGCGTGTAAAATTATGTCATGTTTTGCCTTGTGGAGCATCTGTTTTAGATTATATAAATTTGTTTTCTGAGATAAAATTAGGAGACTTTGCAATCTCAATAAAAATGTTGAATCCGCGGACAAATCAGCTCGTACTCGTAATTTCACTCAAAAAACATATGTGATTTGACTTTGGGAAAGAAGTCTGATGTTTCCGCGGAACGATTTTTTGAGATTGGAAATTCTCGTAAATTGATCGCCTCTGGTAGTACTTAAAAAGGTTTTTCAAATGAGACATATCGTTTGCATTGAATTAATTTTTTTCCTAAGCTTAATTGAGCTTTTAAAAGTTATTTTGATCAAAAATTTCTAATTTTTTTCAGGCGTACGATGTAAATAATTCATTAAACAATTAAAATTTATGCCGATCGACTTTCACTCAGCACAGAAAAATAGTTGATACTTTCTTTCAACTCAAAATCTAGATGTGGCACTATATATGATCTAAAAAAGACATTTGTGAACATTGCCTCATACAATGACTGCGGGACTAGTTTCACTAAGAGTTGGTTCTCGATCCATGTTATTGTGGGGCTATAGCTCTACATAATGAATTGACGTGGCAAATTATAATAATTTAAAATAGTTAGGCTGACCATTATTTTTAACATAAGTTGTGTTTTATTCGCCAAGCCGCTATCTATGTGCGAAAAAAACGACCAAGTTGCTAAGTATCCCACTCGCAGTTTACACAAGTATCCGTTTGTTGCTCTTTTTTCTTTCGTTATTTCAAATTGCACCTTTTTGCCACCTAACATTTTAAGCGAACACTTACATGCATAGCTCTTTCCCGACTTTCTATTTATACATAGCAAGTATAATTTTACTCGTTAAGTTTGTGATTCTGATTTTGCTTTCACTAGCAATAGATAACAAGCAGCGGATGGCGAATAAAACGCAACTTTAACTGTTCAATACTGCCAAATCGCTACTTGGTTTAAAGCGCCTTCCCCGAAGTGGAAGAGGCGGGGCAATGCCAAGTGAATACAATGCTTGATCGATGACATTCATTATATTTTTGGGTTAGAGCTCTTGCATTATGATGGTGCATTATCGTCATGCAAAATCCATGTTATTCCTCCGCAAATCTGGCTGATTTCGGTGGAAATTCTCACGCAAGATCTTAATTATGTCTAAATAATATTCCTTATTTACCGTTTGAAGGCAACAAAATAAATGTTGATGAATAAATAATTTTGTTTCGTTTTATTTAACAACTCTGCTTTTTTTTCAGAGCATAATATGTTTTGAAATCTTCATTGTGGCTTCGAGAGGCTCTTAAGCTATTTTAATAATTCCGAATAATGTTATATGGAGGCTTTACCACCTTCATTGGATAGATCCAAATAAGATATTTTGCAGCTTTGATTTTTTTTATTGAATGTTAAATGAAAGTTCAATTTTATGCAGCTATTGGTTATATAAATATTACTCCTGGAATCGGTGCATTCCTTGTTAAAAATTTTAAGGTAAGTTTATCCTACCGTGTTCAACTCCCTGCCTTTTCGTTCAGTTCCAGAATCACTGAATCAATAAATAAATTCTCCAGTAAAGCTTAGTGGTTAGCTAGCTAGGTTCAACAAATACATGCTAAAATAAAACATTAAGTCCAAGTAAAGCCAAATTATCGCTTAATACTTCAACAAAGTTAAATAAATTTTCTCACCAAAAAAATTTTTTTTTAATCCATGTTTAATATATACACAATTTGTATCCTTTTGGGATATCAGTAAGAATTTAAGTTTTTAGTGAATAAGAAAATAATTATAACTTTTTGGTGAACGCAGTACGTTCCCTTTTGGATCGAAATATTGAACATCAATTATAGAACATTCGTGTGTGTATTCTTTTTTAAAACTTTGATTAATGCCAAGTTAAAATAACTCATTTAAGCTACAACCTCTAAGTTTAGAATCAATTATTTTCATTTTGTACATTGTTTTTTTTCATGCGTTTTCATATGTGTACGCAGTGCTGTTTTCTGTATGAAACGCTTGTCACAAGCCTGGCATTGATGGGGTTTTTCTCCTGTATGTCGCATTTCATGATGTTTCAATGATTCCGCTTTACCAAAACTTTCATCACAGTATTTACATGCAAATTTACGAATACCTTTATGAACAACCCGTACATGTCGACCCAAATTGCCAGAGCTATTAAAAACGCTGATACAATACGAACAAGACCACTGTTTTTCTTTTGTATGAAAATTCATGTGAGTGCGTAGCTCGTCGTTGGTTGTCTTTTTTAAGCCACAAATTAGACACTCAAAGTTTTTTATGCCCGCATGCCTATCCATATGTTGTTTGTATTTGTACTTTGTGGGAAAACATTTACCACACTGATCGCAATTAAATGGATAAGCTTCTGGAGGACCGTGTTTGAAACGATGTTTCTTTAATGAGGCATTAGTTTTAAAAGAAAGTCCACAATCTTCACATATAACCGGTGTCAATATATGTGGACGACTACTGTGCTTTCTTCGCAAGTGTGAATTGTAAGATTCGCTGTTTCGGCATTTAATGCCACATTCATCAATGGAACATATGATGTCTTCATTAAAGGTATTATCATGATCTCTGCTAATATGAATTTTAAGACGGTATTTTTTACTATATCCACGATCACATTGATTGCATTGATAAGCTTTTAAACCTTGATGTACACGCAAATGTGTATCTAACTTTTCTTGTTTATAGAAAAATCGTGAACAGAAAGAACATTGAAGAGAGCCTTTTGGTATTTTAATGTTTTTTGCCACTTCGTCTGAAGAGTTTTCTATAATTATTCTATCATCTGATGTGTAATCTATTTCATCCACTGTGTTGGCAACTTCTAGAAGATCTGTTGTACTTTCAAGGTTTTCAATATTTTTCTCAAAAGAATTTTCTGAACAGTTTTTATATTCAAATAATTTTCTGTCTTCCAAGCTTTCTTTATAAGTTTCTGTCACATTTGTATCAACTTCTTTTTTTATGCTTTCCGAGTTATTTACAAATGTTGGAGTTATCTGTAGAAAAAACAAACGTTTTTTAACCAACAGAGCTTTTTATACTTGGTAGGTGAAATTTTATCAGTGGATTATCTAAGTGACTAACAAATCAGCCTTCAATAATAAAGAAATGGTAGAAGAAATATCATATGGAGACTTCAAAGAACTACAACGATGATGTTGTGTAACTATTTGGGTTACATCTATCTTATTTTGCTTAACTATTTATTTATAGTAAATTTATTTGATGATTTTATGATTTTTTTGTGTGTATATGTATTATATTAAAGATTTACTGCACTTTCGATTTCCGTTCGTCATATAGTACTGGTTGACGTGTCGTAAATCTGTATTAGTTTTTTTGTGTTTTGAAAGGATACTTTTTTTCTTACACAGGAATTAAATCTTAATATTTTTTTTTCTTGAAAATGAGAGATTAGTAAATGGAGATTAGTAAAAATTGTTCCGATACCCAAAAGGGTAAAGATTTTATTTATTTTAAAGGTTTTAAAAACAGTTACTAAATTTTAAACTAACTTTATTTCCTTCCATCAATATCCTTTGCTTGCAAAAAAATAAGTCTTCGTCTATGAGCCTGAATGAACTCCTACACCGAATTCGTTCCTTAAAAAATTAAGGATTTAAAGTTGTCAAGATATCACTGTTCATAAATAATACATATAATTGCGTTAAAATTTCTAAATTATATTACTACTATATGGCATTGGAACTCTTTTCTACATGAGGAAGTAGATTTATAACTTTTTATTTGCTAGAACTTTAAAACTGGGTAATGCGGTCAAGGATGGGCTACCTCAATGATATACATATGTGTGTATGAGTCATGAAAAGTATCTAGTAGTGCTAGACTCAAATCAAAAGATATACAACTTTATGTTGCTCTAGAGTTGAGCAATTATCGTTTGATCTATTTTTAACTTGACAGTTATTCAAACCTTTAAAATTGCATTGTACTTATTGAGATCGACTGAGGAGAATAATCAAACAGAATACAAGAAAATAAATCGTGCAGCCATCGGTTCTATACTGATTTTCGATCGCGGTATACTCTGGTGTTTTGAGAAATTGAACCTCCGCAAAATCACACCGTGTCTGAACCGAGCAAAAGCTAGACTAAAATGAATCCAAAAACGGTCTTGGCGCGGCAGTTCCATATCCTATCACGAATGAAATGACGTAAAATTCAAAATCGGAGCTGCTCCTTTTATCGAGAAAACGTCCTTTCAGTTTTCCATAACCAATATCAACAGGACGGTTCGGTTATGGTGTGATTTGAGTAAATTCAAAATTGTTTTTCTTTTTACTTTAACAAGCGATAATTCTGAACTGAAAACACGGCTAGCAATCGTAACCGACCATCCAGTATATACTGGTTATCGAAAACTGAAAGGCCGTTTTCTTGAAGAAAGGAGCAGCTTCGATTTGGATTTTACGTAATTTTAATCGTGATATGATGCGGAACCACCGTGCGCAGACCAATTTTTGATCTATTTTAATCGAACTTTTGCGCCGTTCAGGCAGTGTGTTGTATTTATTAGTGGAATATTGTCAGAACTCAAAAAGTTTTATATCCTTTTCTTACCAATGAGTCATCGTCCACTTTAAAGTCCAACCAAATATCTTGCTCCTGAGTTTCGGATTCATTGTCTAAAAGTTCTGTTTTCGTTATCTGAAATCGAATCTCTGTCTCGCTGTTGCCTTTACTCAAAATACTATCGAGAGTCAGTTTTGATTTAATGGCCATTTCACGAAACTCATAAAAGCTTTGAAGCTTTTTATAACATTCTTCACACATAAACTTTGGATATTCATCTTTTTTATTGACATCTAATGAAGTGCAGACATTAAACCACTCCAAGAGATTTGGTGATTGGTGAAGATTGAATTTTTGACCTTTCGCGACAGAAAGCGCTGCAATTTCTTTAAGGCAAGTTCGGCAAAGCGAATCAAAATTTTTACGATGAATAAGTGGCGCCATGAAGATTTTCCTATATTTCAATCTTCTCTTTTTATTTTTTTGTTTTAACGCTGCTTTGTTGATTGGTTCTTCCAGAATGTGGTGATGGGAACTATCGAATAAAAACTATCTAGTTATTCGATAGTCTATTTGTTTTCATTAGGGCCGTACACACCATCCTTCATGCTGTCCATCATGCTTGACGTACTCGAATAACTGTAAATTTCGTTTTGCGTTCAAGTCATACAGCATGCCATCAAACATCATTTGCAGAAAAATTTTGAGGCGTAAACATCACTCGCATTACTCACTTTTCTTCTTTGTTTTTTATTTTACGGAGGTGCTGCTTCCTGTAAAAATAAAAAACAATTGTTTTCAGCTCCCTAAAAACGAAGATATATCTCTTAAGAAACCTAAAGTGTGAAAAAATGTGGCATTAGGTTCACTCATTCAATCGCTCCTAACGTTGTCATATTGTAGTAGATTTTCTTCTAGTTCATCTTAATTTTTCTGTAAAAGTATCCGTTCTATGTGTATGGAGTGAAATTTTTTTTTTTGCAAATGCAAAATCTGATTTTTTTTTAAATCTGGCTTATTTTATTCCATATATTTTGAACCACTTATTCAATGAAAGATGTAATGACACATTTTTGTGTGTCATAGTACAAGATATTAATATTAAAGTGAATGGCGGTCGAATAAATTAAAAACACACAATATTTCGAAAATTGTACCATTCAAAAAATTTTTTTTTTTCATATTCGAATTCAGCAACATAAACTACATAAAAAAAGTATTCATGGAACATAAAAAAAAATTCATTTTGTAAGCTAGTGCTATTATTCATTCACACCGTTCACTCCATGAAATCTTATTTGAAATGAAAAATTTGCACTACATAGTCTTCGCAGCCAGCGTTGTACGGACGGACAAGCCAGCAGAGAAAACAAAAAAATTTGAAATCCATCCATCCATCCATCCAACATGAGTGTCAAACGGCTGGCCAAACCGTTCACATGATCAAATAGTGAAGTTTGTCAAGCATGATGGACAGCATGAAGGATGGTGTGTACGGCCCTATAGCTGGTCACGATTCACTCACAGAAAAATTCAATACTGCGCAACTATCGAATAAATAGTTCTTTGAGTGAATTACTTACTTAATTTTAGAAATCCGAAATTTCGATCGAAAAAAGTAATGTAGTGTGAAGTTTGAAAAAAGCTTCCAACTGGACGGAAAATTTTGCATCATTTTTTGCAATTTTGTCCCAGCGTATAAAAAATAAAATTCTAATAAAAACTACGTAACGTAAATGAAAATCATTGTTCCCAAAAAGTGGAAAATTTAAATCGTCCGTCCGAGTTTGTTTACATTTTTAAATTTTTTTCATTTAAATTTTTACATATTTACATTTGGCTTACAGCCAAAATTTTTTCACAATATATCGTGTCCGCTGTATTCCCGCTAATTTTTTTCATAATTTTCACTTTATTTCAAATAAATTTGGAACACAAAAAAAAATGACTTTTGTGAATTGTCAAATTGAAACAAAAGTAAAAAAAACCAAAGATGAGATGAAACGATTTTCTTCCAGAATGTGGTTGTGTTTACATCAATATTTTTTTGTTTTAAATTATATATACTAGAGATGGGCGATACCGATGATATCCAATATGTGGGTCACTGCATTATTGAACTATTAAGGCTCTCTCAAGGTGTCGAGCTCATCTAAACTCATCTCTGAAAGCGTTAGACGTCATGAACAACCGAATGTCAAAATAGGTATAGGGTAGTTGATCGCTGTAGAAACATGTGTTTTGATTGGTTTTTTCGCAGCAACACATATTAATCAATCATATGTCACTGTAGCATCTAATAACAACTATTGGCATTTGGCATGGTACTTATCATAGTAGCAGCAACAAATGACAGTTTTTTTTATACTTAAAGATACCTTTACTGTTGAAACCAGCTAACATTTTTTTCACGGTAACATACTTTGAGTTTGACTAGATAGTTCTACCGTGGTAATTGTGTACCATGGTGCTTAGCATCTACAATTGTCTGTTTATTTCGCTAATACAAATCACTGCTTGCGAAATGAACGTATAATCATGGTACAATTATCATGGAAGCAGCAATGTCAAGTGACAGTTCTTCTTCTATATTTTTATTACTATATTTTCTATCAAAATAGCATGGTTTGTGTTTTTGTTTACTGATGATTTTTTCAGAATTGACTAATATTTACTTCAAAAAGTTATAGTAAATAACAGTCTTTAAATTAAAATTCAGAACTTATGCGATTTTGTCTGCCATTGCAGATGCTTTCAAATAAAGTTGCCACAGCTAATGGCATTACTGTACTACGATGCGAGCTTACAACCAGGTCTCTTCGTGTATATTAACGTTTACTCCCTTCTGTAGTTGCTGAATGTCTCTTTTTTTTAGATATTGATATTCAGTGAATAACAGTTGACTTTAAGTTTCTTTGAAAAAATTGTTATTATGAACACGCCAATGTCAAACTGTCATTGGGCTTGTTCAGTCAGCCAAAGTTGCCTTAAGTTGTTTAATTTTGAGAAACTTTTAGCCATGAGGCAAACCCTGTGTTAAATGTAAACACGTTATTTGTAAGAGCAAATGTATTAAATTTACAATCGATATTTCCCTAAGAAGACTCAATTAAAATATACATACATACATTGAGAAACTTCGTTGTTTTTTATATAGTTTTATTTATTGCAACAACAATCATGAGATTAACTATTTTTCAATTCAAAATTTATGAAATTCTAAGTCAAGCAATCTTCAAAAATGTCATTCAGTAAATCTTCAAAAGCTGTATAGCGCTTAGGTTGGCTGAACGGCCACTTTGATTTATGGCATATCGCGTTATTTAATGTTGGAATTGTTTATATTTTGAAAGTGTATTATGGAGGAAAGATAACTATTATTATTTAAAAGTGTAATTTATTGAATTTTTATTTATTGCAATTCGAAGTGGATAATTGTTTCAAATTTAGAGCCTACGATCAAAAGTAAATTATGAAAAGTCAACGAATTAATCGTAAAAACATTAATTCTTTTTGCCGCACATGCCTTGCGGAAATTGCAAAATTTTCAGCCAGAAAAGGTCAAAAGTTCAATATTCACCTAACACCGGATGTTCCCAGATGGCTTCATGCATGCACACCTTTGGAAATAGACAAAAGCGATGGCTATCCAAAGTTTCTTTGCCAAAACTGTTACAAAAATGTACAGAGCTTTTATGAATTTCGTGAAATGTCAATTAGATCCAAGCAAACACTGGATAGATTGTTGAATGAATTCTGCAATGCATCAGATATACAAAATGAATCTGCAGCTGCAAAAGAAGAGGTTTCCAATGATAAAACCGAAACATACAAAACTGAGCAGGAAAAAGAAGGAACAGACGATTGGTTAGAATTTGAAATGGATGATAAATCATTGGTAAATAAATACGAAAATTAAATTGTTTGGAAGTGCACAGGTATACTTAAGCTCCCATTCGCCAACTTTGTATTAACAGTCAAATAAAATGGTTAATATGAAAAATTGATACAAATTTTTGCATAACTTTAAAGGTAATGAATCAATATTTCTTGATTTGTGAGTAAAACTATTTTTTTTGAAAAGAAAACATCATTTTTTTAAAAAAACCCGGCCAAAATTTAATAAAAGTGTTAATATTTCGAAAAGTAGTTTAGATTTCAAACTTTTAAGCATCAATAACTTACCTTAACATGTCCAATTTTTTTTGATTTGTAAAAAACTGTATCGGCAACTTCCGTGGGTATCGAACGGATACGAAAATTTTTGAAACAAATTAAAGATCAGCGCAAAAGATGCATATTAATATATTAGGAGAACTACTTTTTCCTGGCTAAACTTTGACGCCTGAGTGAAAGCTTTATCACATTGAATGGATGTAAATCGTTTGTGTATATTTGTGGATTTCAAATCGTCCGATCTTGCTTATGATGTCACACATGTCTATTATATCCGGGTCACACTTATAATTTTTATGACAAATCAAGTCGTGTCAAACTGTTATGCTATTTTTGTTAAGTGTTGTTTGATATTTCATCATTTAAAGGTTTACACCGCAACAACATTTGCAAATTGTAGAAACTCACATATATTACATTTTCAAATTCATTTACATAAAATTCACATGTTTTCTTGAAAATATGAAACTAATTGGTCGCCTCATATGATATCACATTTCTAGACTTTTTCCATTAGAGTACGTAATATCTCCAGTTACTAATAAATGTAAAAAATGGTTCTTTTGTATGACAATAAATTAAATCATTAAATTTTTTCTTGTATCTGAAATCAGTAAGTACCTAAAAGAGCTTATCTCAAAATTCTGTAGTACATGAAAAACTGTATTAAAGAAAAGTGTTTCAACTAAAATAAGAAAAAAAACCTATAACTCTCTTACTGTAACCTCTTAGTTGCAAAAATTATATACAGCAGCAATTATGTGAATACTTTTTTTTACAGATAGCACCTCTACTTACAAGTAACTTCGAGCTTAAAGACTTTAAAAAAGAAACTAGCGATACGGAAGAAGGTGATATCTATGAAGGAAATTTAGAAGATAAAGAAGTATTTGAATATCAAAATTGTTCTAATTTCGCTATTGAGGGAAATAATAACAAAATAATAAGTGCTGCGAATTGTTTAGACATTGAAATTAAGATCGATGGAAGCCATATACAAAAAAGCTCAACTGATCGAGCAAATAACGTTGAAATAATCAATGCTGCAGAAATAACAAACAAATCGTCATTAAAGAAAACTTCCCAGAAGTCTTCTTCAACACTTGATGAAGTAACTTCAACAAAAGAAAAACTTAAATTTCTATGTACACAATGTTCACGTCGCTGTCTTAATCAACAAAACCTGGATAGACACATGCGTATTCACCAAGGTTTAAAACTTTTCCAGTGCAATGAATGTGATCGAGGATTCAATAAAAGAAGTCGTCTGAGAGATCACGTAAGGAGATTACATGAAAACCATATCGAAGAAGAATTTCAATGCACATTTGAGGGTTGCGAGAAGTTATTTCGAAAAAAAGAATCCTGGCGTATGCACTACCGCAAAAAACATACCAACTATGAAGAAACGCGACAGACATATATGTGTGAAACTTGTGGTAGTTCCTTTAAAAATGCAAATTCTCTTAAAAAGCATCGCTTCAAACACGGTCCTGAGGAAGCCTACCCATTTCAGTGCAAACAGTGCGGTAAACGTTTTCTGGCAAAATGTAAATTACAAGAACATGAAATGCGTCATGCGGGCATAAAAAAATTCGAATGCCCGAATTGTGGAATGAAAAAAACCACACGGAATGAGTTACGAATGCACATGAACTATCATACAAAAGAAAAACAGTGGAATTGTCCATATTGTAGTAAAGTCTTTAATAGTTCTGGCAATATGAATCGACATGTTGTATGCGTACACAAAGGTGAACGAAATTATTCCTGTAGCTATTGCGACGAGAGTTTTACCAAGGCCGAGTCATTGAAACATCACGAAATGCGGCATACAGGCGAGAAACCACATGAATGTCAGATTTGTGGGAAACGCTTTATACAGCGAACGGCATTGTTAACTCATTTAAAAACTCATGAAAAGAATAAGAAAAAAATTGACAGGGAAGCAGCAAAAACTGTACCAGCAATAGACACTGGAGCCCCATTTGTATTATATGACGTGCGTATTAGTTAAGTGTTTGTAGAGTATTTATCAAACGTTCTTATCAAGAGCTGTTTCTTTTGATGTGTCTGTGTGTTTAGCAACTTTCTATATGAAAAAAAACTTTATTTAACTTCATTAATGTGGGCATACGACAAGTGCAGGGATGTAAAAAAGTACCAAGTTCTTCAGTTAGAAAATTAATTTATTTGAAAGTTATAGCTCCTTTGAACAGCTGAGTACTACATACATAGGTATATATTCATGATCGTTTCCATCAAAAGTTTTCAATTCACAATGTTTCCAATATTTTAGATGTATGTAGCTAATTTTACTATACGAAAAATTGGAAAATAACTGTATCAAAAATATCGCCTTCTTATTAATAGTCGTTTCTAGTACCAACAGTACATTGATGTAATAAACTGCTCATTTGCCTACGTACTTTTTGTCTAATAATTGTTTTCTTGTTTTTTCACTTGACGTGACCAACCGTTCCTCTTTTGGAAGTACAGTACATTTGGCCTATTGTACTGGGTGTTTCGAAATTGTACTATTTTTACTAATTATGAAATTAGTAGAAAAACGTATTTTATATGAATGACTTTTTTTTATCAATATTTTTCTTGGTAAAACGATTATTAGACTATGGTACGAAGTACGTGGTGAACAGGAAAAAAGTACTGTACTCCCAAGAAAAGTACGGTTGGTCACGTTAGATATACTCCCCGATCCTTCTTTTAATATCATTATGTTTGTAAATTATTCGTATACATGTTAGAATATATTATTTAAGTAAAGTTTTTTTTCGAAGTACATTCGCGCTTGTAATATATTAATTGGGCAACTACGCCTTTGTCATACAAATCAAGAAATAAAAAAAAATGGAATCAAGTACATGATGGAGTGGAACATTTTAATGTTTGTTCTGCAAAAAAATATTTTTGGTGTATTCACCTGTATTTTATTTAAAAAATGTCAAAAATATAAGATCTTACAATTTTCTGAAAAGTCTGATATTTCCGCCTAATGCATTTTTTCAGTTGATAGAGTGTAGATAATGTATCATGAATACATATGTCGAGAATTTATTCTCTTCTCAATAGGGAGCATTTGAAATCGCAAATTTAACACGGCGGGTTGACGCAGTAATTGCTTTGAAATTTTTTTGTACAAACAAATTTTAGTTTCCGTGTGTAAACGCAAAAGAAATTCACAAAAGAGAATAGACAAGAATTTCTCAGACCGAATTTGCTCGTGTAAACGTTGACTTACTGCGTCAACCCGCCACAACAAACGAAAAATCAAAGCATAATATCAGCTAAAGAATAGAACGAAAGGGATTTCGCGTGTACGACAAATTCTGTACACCACCCTTTCGTTTTTCCTTTCTGGCCTACAAACAGGAAAACTTTCTTTCAAGAGTTTGCTCGTGTAAACGCTGTCGAAAAGAAGATCACTACTGCTATCAATATCAAAGAGTATCCGAGAAACCGAAGCTAGCTACAACGTCGCTATGACGAACATATTAAGCTTAAGCCAAAATAGACGTGACGAGGCGAAAGCAGCTGAACGAACGTTTGTACTCGTTACGTCTGCTTTGACATTTAATCTAAAATGTTACGTTAGCCAACGAACCGAAACAGATCAGCTGTTTTGCAATTCCATAGACAAAAAATATTTTAGCAAATCAAAAATTTTGTGCCACAAGCAAAAAATTAGTAAAATTACTGAGAATTTAATAAACTTGATTGAAATAATAAATATGCACACAGATAAACTATTTAGATTATTCCCAAATTTTAAGATAAAACTAAAAGAAACAAAATTTTGCAGCTACCTTTTCCCATGCTTTGTTCCTCTCATTTTTATTAATATATTTTGGATGGATTTTTACATAAATTCCATGTTCATCCCTCACAATAGCAATTTCATAAAAAAATCTGTCATTTAAATTACTTATTGTTGAATTTTACTTTGAAAATATTTTTGTGTGCAGGCAAACAGCTGTTATGATGAGTAGCGACGTTTTGAAGATGGGCTCTTACGGAATATCACGTCTCGTCAAAATGTTTCGTTCACTTTTGATCAGTTACGTTTGTTTATTTTGGCTATTAACATTGGTTTACATATACTCGAACTTACTCGCTGCTTCTCATCACGTCTATTATGGTTTCGGCTTTATGTGGATGAAAATTGATATGTTGACGAAATAAAATGAATTTTTAAAGTTATAAGAATCTCTTATATTCAAATAGGTTATTTTGAATACCATCATTTTTAGGACAACAACAGCCGCTAACAGGAAAAGATTTCTTGTGTAGTTTTGAATAAATTTTTACTCTTAAAATTGAAACTAAATTTCCTTCAATAATCGTAACAATCATAAGTAAATTGGTTTTATCTACATATAAATGAAATTCTGCCTTATTTTATATAACTGAAATCATATTCGTCTGTCGCTTTATTATCAACGCGATGTGCACTTGTTGAAATTTTTTTCAAATGACAAAAATTATACTAGAAAATCAAGCATTTATTATTTATTTAAGTACAAATTGCTTGTGTCTCATCAATGGTTTGATTAATTTTTTTTTCGTGAGCGATACATTTTCAAGTTCCGTAGATTTTTTTGTTTGTTAAGCTGTTTGTTCAACAATGAGCTTAAAAATTTGATAATGTGAACCCGCTATTGATAATAACAAAAATATTCTTAGGTCTTAACTTATAGTATAAACAAAATATGAGCAAATTGACGCGAAGTAATTTGCAATTATTTTGCCGAATTTGTCTCACTGCATTGCGTCCCGCAATCGAAGCTATCTACAACATTCATCTTGTCCCGAATCTGACAAAGCTATTGATATATTGCACTTCGCTGGATATCAATGAAGACGACGATGTCCTACCAAAGAGCCTTTGTCAGCTTTGCTATGTTAAACTACAGGACTTCCAAGTGTTTCGAAACATGGCAAAACAGTCAGCCGAGGTATTGAATGGTATAATAAATGCTGACAACAAGGATAAAAGCTTAAATTGTATTGCCAATGTAGTAACAAACGAAGAAAAAAGCTACAAGGCAGATGAAAAGTTCTGCGAAAATAATCACTACCGCGTAGAGGACGAATATGATGAAAGTGCTGATGACAACCAGTTGGTAAGTTTCTGTTTAGTATCATGTTTATGTAAAACATTAATATACATAAATACTTATATTTTTTAACATTTCTTAGCTACTGCCAGAATTATCCACACAGGAATTTTTTGAAAAATCAATAAAATCAGAACCATTTGATACTGAATATCAAGGAATGCAAATAAATGTGCATTTATATAGTGGAAAGAATTGCGACAATGGTGACACTAAAATAAAAAATGAAATCGATTCAGAATGTGATGATACCTCAAATTTTTACGAAAACAATGCATTAGGTAATAGCTACTATTCTACTGAAGATGATTATGGTGGTGATAACGATGATGAGGACGATGCAAATACTACATCTTCATTTGGTCGCCGTCGTCGTAATAATGGCAGCTTAATTTCTTTGTTAAATAATTCTACCTCAGAGCATAGCACTTTGCCAGGCAAACGTGATCGTAATAAGAAAACACTTAAGTGTCCACTTTGTGATAAACAAGTTTATAAGCAAGTCTACCTTGATGCACATATACGTGGTATTCACGAAGGACATGAGAAGCCATTTCTTTGCGTGCAATGTAGCAAAGCATTTACTCGTTACAATCAGCTTAATGTTCATATGCAGTCATCCCACTTAAACAATTCGGAATTTGTGTGCGAATTTGATGGTTGTGATGCCATGTTTAAATTGATGACAACATTAGAAACGCATCGTAAAGCTGTGCATACTAGTAAGTTCACTGAATTTATTAACAAATTTTGCTTACTAATATCGTTAACTGTATACACTGCTTCTATAACGTTTAAGGGATATTTTTCTTATTTCTTTAAGGTGATTCAGTTCCTTCCTTTTCGCTTAGCCTCCAACGAGTTTTAGAGTTTCATCAAGCGGAGCTTACTCAAGAAAATGATTTGGAGCACATATGCCAGCAGTGTTTAAAGAAATACAGCTCTAAACGAGCTTTAACCGAACACTTAAAGCGCCATGCAAATATTAAGGAACACGTCTGTCGAGTGTGTGGTGTAGCCAAAGTTACACGTACTGAGCTGCATACACATATGCGTACACATGAACCAAACGCTGAAAAATTTAAATGTACTATTTGTCCACAAGAGTTTAACCACAAAAACGCCATCCAAAGACATATACGCGTCGTACATGAAGGTCTGCGACCATTTTTGTGTAGTTTCTGCCCAAAACGTTTTGGCACAAGGAACTCAAAAATGTGTCACGAACGTCTGCATACTGGCGAAAGGCCTTTTTCCTGTGAAATCTGTAATAAGAGCTTTGCTCAATCAGAAGGTCTAAAGAGTCACATGAAAAACCATGACAAAAGTTTACGCACCCATGTTTGTAGATTTTGTTTCCAGCGATTTATAACACGCAAAAATTTGATTGATCACGAAGAGCGACATCGTGGTGATAAGCCGCATATATGTGATTTATGCAGTAGGGGCTTTTATAAATATGCAGATTTACTAACGCATCGGAAGATACATGAAAATTTCTTTGAAATGAATAAAGGTGGCGGCAGTGGTGGCAGTGGCAGTGAAACGTATGCTGAAAAACATAAAAATATATTGGAAAATCCAAGCGAGACAACATCTAGCAATGTAACACAAAATCAGAAGTTGTATGCAAAGTATTCGAAAAAAACAGAAAGCAATTTTGGGTCGTTTGGTAAGTCGCAAAATGAAATACTAGCTAAAGATAAGCCTGATGTTGACTTCATGGAAGAGGATGAGAGTGTAGCTGAAAAATATTTAGCAGGATGTAGTAGCGAATTTAAAGAGTCACCTGTCATAAACAACACCAAATCGCAATACAGTAACTAATTAAATTTTTTGTTTTGAAAAGATTTTTGTAACGGCTGGAAGTAAATTAGTTTAATTTCTAAATGGATGTACTCGAAAGAATAAATATAGTTAATTCAAAATTTGTTGATTTCTCAAAAAATTAAAGTAGTTATAAACTTTGAATTGAATTGAATTCTTTATTGAGACTTTTATATCAAGTATACATATAATAAGTTTACAACATTTTTTGTTATAAACTTTGTTTTTATTTAGTTTGACATGAGAATCAAGAGCGTAACAAGCGTTGTCAGGAAAAATAGTGTTTAAGTTGGACGGAACGTTTACTGAATGCTAACGTAAAACATTGAAGACAGCTTAAATATGACGACATATGGCATTGAAGTCTATAGCTGCACTCTGAATGCGGAATTCCTCATGAATTAAATGTGAAAATTAATGCACTCTTTTACAGCTCTGTTTAAAACTAACTGTTTGGTGCCGGCTTACACCTATGTGTAATTAATAATAAATTATGTGAAAAAAATTCTTTAATATTCTGTGCTGTAAATTTGTTTAACGTTTACATACGAAATTTAATACTTCAATGGGCTTGTAAATATCAAAACAATTTCCATCAACTTGAAAAACTGCCGAAAAGAATTTCCGTGTGTAAGCGGGATCTTGTGAACCATATTTTCAGGTTGTGGCGTCGCGTTGTGGCATGTGTAAACATACTCATCAAATGACACTGACGTTTAACAAAAAATAAAGGCAGAACGAACGAAAATTTGATAACAACAAATTAAAAACTTTAAAACTTAAATAGAATAGCAATAGTTTAAAATGAGTAAACTAACTAGAAATAATTTGCAATTATTTTGTCGAGTTTGCCTGAGTGCTTTGCAGCCCGAGTTGGAAACCATATACAACATTTATCTAGTCCCAAATCTCACCAAGTTGCTAATCATCAGCACATCCTTGGATATAAATGAAGACGATAGTGTTCTTCCAAAGAGCCTCTGTCAGCTTTGCTATGATAAGCTACAGGACTTCCAAGTGTTTCGAAGCATGGCACAACAATCGGCCAAAGTCTTGGATGGCATCATTAATGACAGAGATCTTTTGAATTTCAGTGGAAGCGACCCGGATTCATCTAGGGAAAAGAGCTTAGAGAGCGGGCGTAATTCAACTATAAATAACCATGTTAAAAGCAAATATGACAATTGTAATGAGCAAGCTGATGATGATCAGTTGGTTAGTGTCAATGCATGAATCCACATGAATTCAATCTAAAAGATTTAACTTGTTTTAGGTTTTAAAATGATGATTTTTAAGCTTTACATTAATTACTATTTGATGTTTGTACGTTAATTAATCTTTCTTTACTATTCAGCTGCTGCCTGAATTGTCAGTGGGCCCTTTTTTTGAAAAACTTATTAAAACTGAAGCCATCGATATTGAATGCCGGGAAATTCAAATCAATCACACTACCGCAACATGGCACTGCAATCAAGTCGAAGTAAAAAATGAACTTGATATTGACTGCGATGAAAATTCGACTTTTTATGAAAATAAAAGCATTAACAGCAGCTTCCAGTCAACCTCAGATGATTGTGACGATAAGAAAGTGTCAAGTAATTTTGAAATGCTTGACCGAAATGATCATACTTTTAACTCTGGAAAAAAAAATCTATATAAGCACAAAATGTCTAAAAAACTAAGGGAACAATATACCGAGGATAACGACATGGAACACATCTGTCAACAGTGCTGCAAGAAATTTAGCTCTAAATATGCGCTAGTCAATCATTTGAAAAGGCATGCTAATTTTAAAGAACACATCTGTGAAATTTGTGGAGTAGCAAAAATTACACGTACTGAACTTCAGACACATATGCGTAGCCACCAACCCAATGCAGAAAAATTTAAATGTAATCTCTGTCCGCAAGAATTCAAATATAAAAATGCAATACAACGACATGTACGTGCTGTTCACGAAGGTCTGAGACCATACGCATGCACTTACTGCCCAAAGCATTTTGGTACCCAAAGTTCAAGAAAGAGTCATGAACGGTTACATACTGGTGAAAGGCCCTTTTCTTGTGAAGTTTGTCATAGAAACTTTGCCCAATCTGAATGTCTGAGGAGTCATATGAAAAATCACGATAAAAGCTTACGCACCCATGTTTGCAGATACTGTTCTCAAAGATTTATCACACGCAAAAATCTCATTGATCACGAGGAACGGCATCGTGGCGATAAGCCACACATTTGTGAGATATGTAACCGAGGATTTTTCAAAGGGGAGGATTTGATAAACCATCACAAGTCGCATCAGGAATCTGAAAACTCTGAAATAAATGGTGGATGGAGCGAAACCCATAAATATATGACAACACATCGAGTACCTTATGAAGAAAATATAGAGTTTACTGAAGGATATAGCGAATCGTTTTTGGAAACATTAGATAATACGGTAGTTGATCGAAAATCACCAAGTACGTTCTTAATGTTAAATAAAAGCGGCAATACAGAATCATCTAAAGATATGTCAACAAATCTTAATTCTATCCGAAAATTAAGTAATCTGGTTGGTATTGACAGTAGTGAATTAGATTCTAAATCGCACCAAATATTAGATAAGCCACATATGGATATATGTGAAAGAAGCGATTCTTTTACTAAAAAATGTTTCGTGCCGTCACATCCAAAATTAGGAGTTAAGCCACTAATTCCATATGCTAGCTGCGACGGCGCAATTAATCATATAGACAGCAATAATAGCTCATAAGATAGTTTTAACAAATAAACTACAGATAATAGTTAGTGCAATTTGGACAGCCCGTAGTTTTGTACATAAACATTAGGAAAGGATATCTGTTTTATGTAATTAGATCGAATTGTTTGTATTTATTTTAAATTTAATATATATTATGAAATAATTGAAATAAAAAAAAGCTCAATACCCTATTATTGAAAAAGAAAATTCATTTAAGCGACGCACAATGGTGCATTAAGAGATTCATAAGAAATAAAATTTTATAACGGAATAAAATTCAATTGATTAAGTCTTTACTTTAACTAGCTAGAATTCTGAACTTAAATCACGGCTAGAAAAATAAAACCACCGAAAAACATGTGTACCTAATGAAACTCACTTATTTTATTGCTCTTACACTTTTTTGTAGGTACTCCGTGTAAGGAACTAAATAAAAGCATCTGGTAGCACATAAGGTGATTGAGATGAATCCCCTCTTCCGTACAATTTCACAATGAGCTCGGGAAACTAGTTTTTTTTTCGATAAAGCTACTTAACTAAAAAATTTTTTTCAAATTCGAAGTTTTGTAGATTTCGGTAAGTCAACCACTTAATACACCATTGAAAAAAAGCATTTACAAGCAAATAAAAACGGCATAACTCACTTCAATACTACAAAACTTCAGTTTTTATTAAGTTTTTTCGTTCTCCTCCAAACTAACAAAAATGGTATATGGGGCCTTTCTATATTAAGGTAACGATATCAGCAGTTATACTTGGAAATTTTTTTAAGTCAATGTGAACAGATGAAATGTAAATAGCCTCTGAACTATTGCGACTGCTGATTGGGACCAAACATGACGCACGTAACAGTTGTCATCTTCAAAGCTGAAATCATAGACGTTAACGTAACACTTGTCATCTTCAAAGTTGAAACCATTACGTTTTTAAACAAACAAAAAAAAACTCGCGTAGCCAATTTTTTAAATAATTTGATTTTATTTGGAGCTCTCGTGAATTAAACAAAAATTTTCTCATAGATTAAATAATAACAAAACAAAAATAACAAAAAACAATAAATGCGCAGTCAATAATTTTATTAAATACTTAAAATTTGTTAACATTCCACATTTTTGCTGACTGCCAACTCGGATTGCTCTACCAACACCAATACAAATTTTTGCACATTTTTTTTCTTCATTTTGTCCATCATTATCACGTCACCATCGATTTCTGCAGACTACAATGAATCCCTGCACTGTTGCAACACAATTTCCAGACAACGACGGCGACGATCGATGGCTATGCATCCATCGTCGCTTCATTTCAGAGTGTCGCGAAAAAGATCCCGATGTTATTTTTCTCGGCGATTGTATTTTGGAGACGCTGCAAGACACAGAAACGTGGAATCAGTATTTTGCACCAATGCACTGCCTTAATTTTAGTATAAGAAACGATCGCGCTGAAAATGTGCTCTGGCGCGTGGAGAATGGCGAATTGGATAATGTTAAACCAAAGGTAATCGAAACTAGTGCAATACATTGGTTTTTAATTTAACGTTTGCATTTGCCAATGCTTAAAACTTGGCATAGGATTTTCTATCCCTTCGACCTTAGAACAAGTTCATGGTCACCATATTTATATGTAAGGTTTTCGTTTTTGTCTTTGTTATTGTCTGAGAAAGCCCACAACTCTGAGCTGAATTTTAAAGATAAAAATATTACTCGAAACAATCCAATAAAGACTGGTTAACATTCTAGGTGCATAGTTTGCTAGATCAATTGTATGGTGCCAGCGATCACCAGGTGTAAACATTTTTCTACCAATAAAAAGCTGCACTATCCCTGAGTTACTTAAGCTATATATTATTTTGAAAATAATAAATGCAAATATACTTTGGCGCTTATGATAGCATGAGTTGTGAATTTTGGTGCTAGGATGTACATATATACTAAGTTATACCAAGTTGTGTAATTTAACCTAATCGTTTGCAGTTAGTTATAGAACATTGAGTACGCGGGCAGAACTGTGGGTGCAGCTAGTAATAGATATAGCTCGCAGTTTTCTCAGATGAATATTATATGTTCTCCCCGCATATGTTATAAATGAACAAGATCCAACTTTGATTTGAGACTAGAATTTGTTTTATTTTCACATCGTAACGTAACATTTTATTTACGATAGATTATTGTACTGCACGTTGGAACTAATAACGTCGAAAACTCTGCAGCGGAAATCGCCGATGGAATATTTACAATCGTTAACAAAATACGCAATAAGCTTCCAGATGTTTACATTGTTTTACCTGTAAGTATCCCTCATAAATTAAAATTAATCGTAAGATTTGTATTTGATTTTGATGTTTGTATTTGATTTTGATGTTTTCGTAGACGCTTTTACCGCGTGGGCAACAGCCCAATAAGTTACGTGAAAAAAATTCCGAAGTGAATCGAAATATAACTGAGAAATGCAGTGGCTTGAATCGTGTCCAAACTGTATGCATAGGAAAAGGCTTAATACAGGCCGATGGATCAATTAGTCATCACGACATGTTTGATTATAAAAACTTAACAAATAGTGGATCAAAAAAGGTGTTCGAACCTGTTTACGATTTATTGTCACAAATCCTAAATGAAAATGAACCCGAAAAGGATTTAACACCATCCGAGTGAGAGGATGGAGTAGAAAGCAGCAGCTGTTATGACAGCAAGCAGAACCTACAAAATAGAACTGAGCAGAGAATTTCTTATTTATGATATAAGCATTAAATTATTTATTATTGTATTTTTTATATTAATATAACATGCATACATACTATATAGGCGTACTAAAATACTGTTCAGAACTTCATGCAAAGTTAAACTTAGATTCACAAATTTATTTATGTTTACTTTTTTTAAACGTTTTTCGTACCGGTGATCATACGTTTGCTTAATATTTTTTGAAATATAAATATTAGTGCATTTTCCTTATTTAAGCTAAAAATAACAGGTTTACTTTGATATTATTAAGCCATTCCAAATATGTAAAACTTTATGTATTAAATTCATTTTGTAAAATCAAATAAAAATAAAACCGTCAAAAATCGTTTTGACCGACTTAATTTCAGTTTATACTTAAACTATACGATTTTACGTTGATTTGATTTTTAACTGCTGTGTACCTAAATTTTTTTAAGAAAAAAACATAAATTTTTGCTATCCAAACATAGTGTTATCGAAACCCTTATTTCCCTCATTTGCTGAGAAAGTGATCCTAACTATGTTGTTCTAGTTACAGTCTATAGCTGGATTGAGCAAAGCCTTTCATGGTACTTATAGAGTGAGTTGGAGGCAATAAGTATGGCTACATTGCATGTGATGGCTAGCGTTCGTCTTTCGCATAAGTTTTTACGTTGACAGTCCGACAACACGCAAATGTCTCGTCAGCTTTACGATTAAATCCAGATCGGTACCTCCGTGCTATAATTTACTACAAGTACAGCATTAAATCTGAAAAAAATCTATCTTCTGGATGAATAGTCACTGTTACGTTAAAAGCAATGAAATATCAAGAAAACAAGCAAAGATGAGGGTCTCCAAGAGAAATCATTAAACTTTGACAACCTTGAACTATGTGATATTGTCAATAAAAAAAATCAATATCAAAACTAAAAATTTACATGAATCAAAGTCCGGGATGCTGTGGTATCACGACCCACTGCACTATGCTGTAACAAACCTACTCAATATAGCATGCTGAAATGTGTATTAACTACTCTACATATCCATTCGGGTTTTTTTTTAAATCCATCGATACAGAAATTTTTCATGGAATGTGAATGAATTCTTTTCCGGGAGCTGAAGTGAATTTTGCTAAAAACCATCAAAATTCAGCAAGTAAATGCATAAAGAACAGCAGAGTTTTAATTATTCATATCTAAATTTGCGTTGCAAAACAATCGATTACGATGAATTTCATAATTATTTTATTTTTTTAATTGAATAGCGAATTATATGATAGCAGGCTCCTAGCAATGTCTCAAAGTTTCAATGCCTAAATATTTACGAATTTGGTAAAGTTAAACGAATCTCTACCCTGAAGTATATCTAGTACTTACCTTGAAATCTAAGGTCGGATGCATCGTTCGAAAGCTCTAGCCAACATAATCAGATTTTATCTCAATTGTATGTATTGCGATTTGTTTTGTTGTAATATTAGTAACCTTGCAATCCTTTGACGAACCACTTAGTTGTTCACAGAAATTTATTTGATGCAGCGAATTTCAAAGACTTATGGGATAGAAGTCTGCAATGGCTCATACCATGAAACTTACTAAGTTGGAAGTGTGGTCAGTGAGTAAAAAAATATTATGACTTAAAACATTCAAAATCGATCATTTTATTTAATTTTTTGTGTTGTATGTAATTAGTTTTTAACAATTTATGTCAACCGAAGCTCAGTGTACATTCATTATTTTTTACATTTTATATATCGGAATACGTTTACAAATAATATTATATAACATCAGTACATTTACAGTGACAACGTTTATTCATGCATTTGGCATGTTTTTTATAAGTTTTTGATTTTTATGTATATTTAATTAAAGGAATATCGATATAACGCGATATTTTCTGATACAATTATTATCTTAGCAAGTAAGAATTTGGATTTTTTTCAGCTAAGCATATGGATTAACTTAGGTTCGCCTCAAATTTCTCATGATAAATAATTAGCGATCCAAAAAGAAATTAAAATTCATATTCATGTTTAATTGCACACTCTTGATTTTAAATTTTCCAAATGGCTCCTCCTTAACTCGATACTTCACTGTCTTTTCTTCAACTTAATTACGTGCTAACCTATCATGACGATATCAACAAATACAAATACTGTGCATACTAAATATATAAATATTAACTAATATTTTGTTAAAAATAACATTTTATTTGCATATCTGCAAAATTATTTTAGCATACAAACAATTTTCAATGCATTAAACATATACATAAATAAAATACATGTATAAAAATTATTCTATTTGAAACCCACAAAATAATAGGTAGTTTTGAAAATACATAGTTTTTTGTTTTGTTTGAAATGTATTAACCCCACATCTCACTTTTTCTGTTTCCATTGAGCTGTTTATTCCAACTTGTTTTTAAGTTTATTCTTCAGCAGACCAGGAACTAATGCAAGACAAGCGCATAAGCTCAACACACCCATAGATGTCCATGAAAATGCATCGCTAGAGCTGGTCATTTTTTGTAAAGTCTTTCCGGCTTGTATCGCAATAACCGAAGGTGGTGCTACGCCACAAAATGTACCAAAGGCAAATGTAAAAAGTGGTACGCCGATTACTGGTGATGCCAAGTTAATAAACCAATTAGGTAGAATCGGTGTCATACGCAAAAATAGCATATAGTTGAATAGACTATCACGATGCTTGTCCACATGTTTTGACCATTCGCTTGTTTTTTTTGGCCAGAAATGACAAATTAAACGACGTCCAACCAAATTTGATAGACAGTAGCAAAGTGTAGCTCCTAGTGATGAACAGAAGCAGATGAGAAATAGCGCAATGGGAAATTTGTACAAAAATCCAAGTAAAATAGAAAGGAATAATGATCCTGGAATGGCAAACGTTTGCAGGCTATTTTATTTATTAGAAATTAGGTTAAGGAAATTTATGACTAGTACATTCTTGGTTCCTAATATTAATTTAATTTAAATCAGAGTATTTTTTATTATTATGGAAATTGCTGAATATTTTCAACTCATATTTTTTTAATTATTATTAAATTATTTAAGCTATTATATTCTTTTTTATTACTTAAACCTTTTTATTTTTTTTGAACCATTGGACTTATAAAAAATTCAAATTATTTTAGATTTTAAGACTGAACGATTCTTAAACAAATTTATTTGAACCTTGTTATCACACGCCATTTTTCTTCTTAAACATCAATTTAAAGTTATCTTTATTATCTATTTTTATATTTATGACATAGCAGAACAGGTACCAGATTCAGATTGAATTTCCCGAAATCTCTAAGAAAATAAAATGTTTTATTAACCCTCTCATTTTGGTACACTGAATCTGAATCAGATGCTTGTTTTACCCTTACTTAAAAAATCTCAAAAAAATTCGAGATAATGATTTTTTAAATTGTCTAATATGAATTTATTACATTTTTCGGTGATCTTATTTAAACTACGAAGGATCAAAAAATTCGAGGATTAGATGAAGAGGGCGTATAAAACTATGGAAGCAGTTTTTAATACATATTTCCCTTAATCCAAATATACTTTATAAGATCTTTCACTTAATTTATTTACACCTTTAAAAAAATATTTACTTTGTCTTTAAAAAATGGCAAAGTTGCGGACCATACCTCATGGTATTTAGGAAATATTTTCCCTCAAATGTTTGCTAAGTTAGCGAACAAATAAAAATCACTCGGACCTAGGCTTGGGCTGTAAGGTGAATAATACAGTATTCGGAAGCCACATTTCATAAGGGTAGCAAATCAATATTCAGTGTGTATCAATACAAAAAAAAAACACAAAACAAGGATTAATTCAACGCAAAAGGGGATAAAGCTAGTCATACTAATTTCATTCATTGCTAATTGGAATCATCAGTGACTTTTAAACCGATTAGTATGAATTTCTAAGCATGATGTTTTCCTTTTTGCAAAGATCTGGTGTGCACCCAAGCAAATCGTAAAACAGCAAATATTTTTTTTTACTGTTGTTTATTTTTGTTCTTGCAACTCATTTGGTGTTACACTTTTTGGTGTTGACATTGAACAGTAAGCTCAGTTAAATAACTGTCGAGTATATGTAAGCTTTTCAAGTTTTTCCACATTTTTGGGGCGGTGGTGGCCTAGTCAGCCGTCCTGCACAGTGTTCTACTTGAAGCGACTTGATTCAAAAAGTTTTGTTTCCATTATAAGTCATGATTTTACGTACTTTTCTTCCAAATTTTTTTTGAACGATGTTTTCTGTCAGATTTAAGTCTATATTTCGTTCAATAATAATTTGATTAAGCTGAAACTTCATACATTGTTATACTTCTAATGAGTGATACCTAGTACGTGAAACGAACATAAAGAAGTTCTCAGTCATCAACTGATTGCATCAGTAGCTAATTGTAATAAAGTAGGTTTTTCGCGCACCCATTTATGAATATTTATGCGTAGCAAGTGCCTTATCTTTATTCGTTTATTTGTATTGGCAACATGTGTGTAACACCGATTGATTGTTTTGACTATCAAAGCAAATGTCACGCACGTGAGCTGGTGTCACAATTTGCTTATTCAGATTTTGTTTTAATAGAATTTCATTACCATATCAAACAAACCTAAGCACATAATAAAACACAAAAGGGGTCAAGGTTATGGTAAAAGTGAAATTAATAATAAAAACAAATACTTGTAAAGTATTTTAGTTTTGTTGTACCTTGTATAGTATGTATTGGATTATGTAGCGAAGTAGTGTTTTCAAAATCTTTGTTGACCTTTTTATTTAATTATTTAGTTATACATATCGGACATTTTTTAAGTAACTGCACATTTTTTTTACTTATTTAAAAAATAACCGATATGTACATATTTTGTTTCTTTCGGAATTTGGTCTGGCGGCATGGGTTCGCGATTATTTTTCGTTTCGAAACTTTTAGTTTCGTATTTTTAAGGTTACCAAAGGTGATGGGAGTTCTTAAAATTAAACAAACACAATATGAAGCAATATTAATAAGCATAATATATGTACAAACATATATGTATATATCTTTTAAAAAGGATACAATATATAAGTTATGACCACACCAAACATAACTTCAAAGTAGTACATATCCTTGTATCGATCCAATACTTTAGCCAACATCTTAGCATCTTTAATATCGCGTGGTATTTTGATATGCTGTTTCTCTAATCTATTTTTAAAAAAAAGATATAAAATATTATTTCAAAAAGCATAAATTAAAAAAGTAAAATATTGAACAAATCGATATTGAAATATTCTTCAAGTACATTCGAGATAACAAAAACCTCTGAACATGTACAGGTGTATGTTTATCATCTACAGCTGCAACTATGTACATATAGTATGTATATTCTACAAATTGCAAGCTGTCGCGAAAATTTTTCTGTTTTTATAGTTTTAAACTAAAACGTTAGCATTTTTTATTTTTATTTACAATCAATTCGCAGCTGCATTTAACAGGCAAATTTAGTGGTTACACCATGATAACTTTTTTATATACGTATTATGTGCTCTCTCCGCTTACCAACTTCCACCTCCGCACATTTCGCTTTGCTCGTGGGCCTTGGCCCCGCCCAAACCCTCTTCTTTTAAGGTGTTCTTTTTGTATAAGAAACAGACAACAAAATAACTTTATTTTTAAGTTTTCACTGTCGTGTTTCTTCAAAGACTATATTTTGAATTTTCTTTTCTTTCACTCAATTTTTATTCCTCCTCTACTTCTGCATCTTGTCATACATATTGACCGTGTAAAGATTGTGTATTTTAATGAATTGAAAACGTGCTTCTTAAAATTTTTTTTTTCTTACATTTATTACATTTTTTATGTCTTCATTCATTATGCGCGATATTTCTGACACCGAAAACTATTTTATATAATAGAAAGATATATTAATAGTGCTACAACTATACAAGGGCAGTGTCAGAAAGGGATTCCCGCATTAAATATGAAAAATCTTGTTTTTTAAGTTCCAACATGTAATAGGGGTACCAATATTAGTTTCGCTCCGTAACGGTTTCATAATTTATCCGTGTGGAAACATTTTATGCACTGCGCGGAGGGATCCAATACGAATTTGAAGATCTTTAGGAATCGAATCCAAAGGAAACTAGCTAATAAATAACTTACAGGGTAGCCAAGTAGTAGAAAATCAATTCCCGGCCTTCTAAAAAATAATTTTTTCCTCAAATCGAATTTTTTTTTGAACCAGCAATAAATTAATAATAATGTTATCATAAAATGGAAAAAACTTATGTTTTTGTGTGGGAGAAACTTGAACCGCTTTTTTTTCTCGCTAAACAAAATTTGTACAGTTCCCACCTACAGGTAGTCCCCGACTTACGACCGTTCGACTTACGACTATTCGCACTTACGATCAATTTTTTTTCAATTTTTTTAAAAAAACAGTAGTATGTACAAGGATTCGATTTATTTCAGTACAAATTATACGTTTGTTTAAGTGAATAATTTTATATCATCCCAAAAATGGCTGAAACTAGTAGTAGAGTATGTATGTAATATTTTTCTTTAGTTATTTTTTATGAAACTCGACTTACGACTTAATCGACTTACGACCGATGACTAGCAACCTATCTCGGTCGTAAGTCGGGGACTACCTGTATTTCAGAAATTTTTGAATTCCTGAAAGGCTCACTCTTATTTTCATTCTCACATAAAAATTCTCCTTCTACCTTTCTATTTGTAACAAACAGACTGACCATAACTGTAACAATACTGGATGCACACTTTTTCCTTAACATGTGAAATAAAATCTTTTGACTTTCTTACTTCTGCAGTTTTCAGCTGAAAAGATTGCCAGAAACATACTATCAATGCTATCGTTAGGTTAACTGATTCGAACGTACAAATATCCTATCACAGTTGTGTTTTTTATATATGTATTTCTCTCTGAGTAGTGCATCTAGATTATAGGAATATTTCTTCTAAAAAGTGCATTTTTTGTAAAGAAAAATTAAATCAATCATAAGATTATAAGTTTTTAAACATTTTAAGAGCTTTAAATGCTAAGACGTGGTCAACTATATCGTAGAAAATTAATGTAACTTAAGTCCTTGAAGTAATAACGAATCGGTTGAAATTAAAAAATTTTAAAACAATTAAAATGCTTACGGCAGTGACAAATCATCAACAACGTAAAACGAAATTTTTAACAAAAAAAAAGTACGAACAAATTTCTTTGAATATTTCAAATAAAAAGTTTTAAAATACAAGCAAAAACAAATTTAGAGGCTTCTTAATGTTAAACAAACGCGATAAGAACAATTGGACGCGAAATAATTGCGAAGCACACAATAAAACGTGTGAACTATGCAAGGTCATGTAAGCTGCTTCTACATGTAGTAGAGAGCAGAGATAACGCTGCCAGTGAGGTTTATTTGGCTAAAGTAAAAACAAAAGCGATTACTAGTTTGACTAATTTTAATTTATTTTAAGACACACATATTGTTAGCACAATCAGAAAGTTTTGCATTTTTCATACAAACATAACTAATTCAAAAAATAAATTTTCTGTGGAGCTTTTTATTCTTTACTAAGGTAAAGAAAGGTGATATATATGTAGGGATAAAGCTGGAAAATGTCATGGATAAGCCTGCATCACATGTGATTAATTAAATAATAACAAAGAAATCGGAAGTCAACAAAATCCAAATGTTATTAAATTTCATTCTTTTCTATGCAATTCTATATTTATAAAATGCACTTTAAGCTTCGTTATTAATTTTTGCAAGAATCAAATAGTCGGTGGAAATATTTGTGCAATACATTTATACGAATTTATATTCGTAATGCACTCAAATTACTTAATTGTTGTTGTTTCGTTTATGTGTACATATGTATGTAACTATAAACATACTTTGCTTGCACAATTGTTGTGACTGCAACAAAAAACATTTATTTATTTGTAAGTTTGTAGATGTTGTACACAATTCTGTCAATTTATATACACTTCTATACTTAATTTTACATTCAGTAACGTTAACTTATATAGTACATACGTATATATAAAAAAAACAACATACTTTCATATATACATACTAGAGTGGTCCGAAATATGAAAGAACTAAAATCTTAAGGTACTAAAATTTCGGATCTAAGAATTTACACAAAGCCCAAGCCCGTACAAGCGGAAAAAGTTTTGTTTTCGTGCTGTGCTAAGAGCTTGAAATAGTTTTTCATTTATCTTTTAAGTCTTCGTTTTTTAAATCCGAAAATATTTAATTGATGATACTTAATTTTACTATTTTTTTTTCATCCGACTTCATATGGATTTATTTGGCAGCACTTTAAATACAAAATAATGTATATAAAAAATTATATTTCTTAAGTAATTTATAAAAATGGTACTCAAATATGTATAAACAATTGAAGGCAAGCTCCAGTTACAACTTTCATGACCAAAAGTCGTATTTCAACCATTTTCAACGGAGTTTTTATATAAAAAGTTTTTACGAGCTTGAGCAATTCGCTATATGCTTTATTTAAGGTATAGTCAGACAAAAATCAGTCCTCACGTGATTCCAGATACAGAATACGGAAGGGAGTTAAATGCAGAGAAACTATGAATATGCGAAGCTGGTGTTGGACATAATATTGGATATAAATTATAAGCGGAGGCCTTGGCCACACTTTCATGTCGTAAGATTAATATGCATTTCTTGGTCGCAGATTTTTAGTTTTTGACAAAACTTTTTCAAAAAATAACTTAGAGTATTACAATTTAAACAATTGGTTATTTCAATTTTACACAATTTTCATGCAAAGTAAAATAGTTGAAGTTTCTTTTAAGCGAAAAGGGCCATTGGTTTACTAGATTTCACGTTATTCAAAACTGTAGCATAAAATATACTTTATGAAGCTTTTACCCTTTTTATTGCGATTTGTTTCTTTTCATCGTCGACAATTGTCATACGCAGGGTGGTAAATTTCACGACAAGCTGAAACTAGTTGCAATACATAGATAAGGCAATAACGTAAATGTGACTGGAGTATTTTTGATAAACAAAACGAAAATATTTGTGGAACGAAAACTAATGAAAAATTAATTAAAATCACTTATGAAATATAAGTTAAACAGAGAAGAATAATAAAACAACTGAGATTTTGCAGCAAATGATTTATGGATATCATATCTGCTATTTGTAATGAAGTTGGTTTCAGTACACTACCAGTTAATTCAAATTACGAGTGCATAATTAGACCTTAACAAAGCCCTGTTCGGCTACGAGCCGTTGTGATCATTATAATCACATGTGTAAACAAGTTTGAAATTCAGCACCAATAAAAATATATTTAATATATGAGTCGCTTATTTCCAAAACGAGATCTGATCGATTTCCTAACTAAAATATCTTTATGTTAATCACCCCATGATTCCAATGGTTCAGGTTTTTTTGTTGATGACACACCACAAATGCATCAAAGTGCTTTGAAAAGTACACTTTTGTCCTAAACGCACCCGGTTTTTCTTGTTAGTTTTCTGACAAATTACCCTAAACTTTCAGGTCGCGTTTTGGAAATAAGCGAGTCAAATAAGATATGCATTAACATGAACTTGACTGTAATGTACTTTTCGTTGCTATTGTCGCAATTATTAAGTAGGCTGACTTACTCATTTAATTCGGGAAATATCATGCAAACATAGCACACTGCTGCTAAGCTAGCAACAAAGATTCCTGCTAATATGACTAGAGACTTTTTTGTTGCTGTACGATCATCAGCGGACATGGCTTGTTTTTGTTGTAATTTTGGTTGTTGTTGCTGTGGCTGATGCTGTTTATCATTATATGACGTTGATGAGGGTGATTCTACTGGCATTGACGTCGTTATTGAAGTTGTAGAAGTAATTATGCCATTATTATTATTGTGTTGACGATGGTTCAGCAAACTCATTTGACTGCCTTCTAAAAAAACGTAATAATTCAATTAGTCGAAAAAAAACTTGAGAACATGTGATATCTCTTTCACCTTCTAATGCAGCATTCGCTGTTGTTGTCATCGTCTCCGCCGTGGCTAATAAATTTGCATTATCAAATTCCATGGCAAGCAGAATGTATCTTTTGATTTACTTGATTTTGAAAGAAATAAGACACGCGTGCGTTTATCTCCAGCTCACCCCTTCAATAAAAAAAATGTTTTCCGCGTTGATTTAACAGTCAGCGACGACGTGACGATGAAAAAGCTTTAGATTATTCTACTCCGTCGCGTCCAAAGTAGCAAATCACACTATTCGACGACTGATGTCGTGTGCTCCAACAATTCGTGCTAATTTTATTTTGGGGTTTTTTGCGTTTCTCAAAGCAATGCGCGTTCTCTCAATTAAAATGAAAACAAATAGTAGAAAATCAATATGCGATTCTCAACAAATTCTTTGTTTTTTCAACTACAGATTTCCAATTTCACACTAAATTCATAAAACTTTTTTATGAATGCTTATCACTATGAATTTAAAAAAAAAAAACAGATGGAAGCTGTTTTCTAAGACTTTAAAGTAAAAAGATAAATAATTTACCTAACCTTATCATGAAAACAAATAAAGATTTTTTCCTATTATCCGAGAGTTGTCAGCACGAACTGTCAAACAGCAATCGTTCGATTCAGTGGGAAAATACAGCGAAAATTTTTGCGCGACGAATTTAATTAACAGCTGTGAAGTTATAGCGTTGACAGTTTAATAAGCGAGACATATGCATAAAACCGCCGCTAAATCTGTTCAAGTTCATACAAGCGTTTTATCAACACGCGTTTTAGCATAATCTAGCGTTAATAAAACAAATGAGCGCTCCAATGAGTGTTGAAAAAACACGCGTTGATGGTGTGGCTCATTGCTGAAGCGCGCGTTGAAAACACGTTCGTTTGAACCGAGCCTAAACAGAGCGAACCTAAGGGGTGATTGCCGCAACTCTGCTCCATTTCTTTCAGTCAAGTTATTGTTTAGCTGTTAAGGTTTGTTTCACAGAATAATTGAAAGCTGAAACACAATTCAGACGGACGACGGAAACACTGCCAGCGGATACTCAATGTCAAAATTAGAGCACACGTGACTGCTTTAAATGGACAAAATTCCGGGGGTCAACGGATCAGAGGTGCATTTCTTATAAACTTTTGTTAATTTATTAGTTTAAGTTTGTAATGCGAGTTTTAGTTCCATGAACACATATGAATTAAGTAAGATCGAATTGCTAATAAAAGAAGTACTCAAACGTACGTACTAAAAAAAAAAATTGATTGAACTATTCAATTTAAAAAAATATTGTATTAACAATAATTATTTTTAGTGTACAAAAAATAATTGCTGAATTGTCTGCCGTCGCCGGAATTTTGCTAAGTTGAACGGATTTTACCGTTGACGGTTTTTCCGTCGTATGTCAGAGCTGTAGTTTAGCCATAGGTACACTGCAGCAACGCAGACTACCAGCCAAGTAAGAAGCTCTTGAGAGCCTACCTCTATTATTCTTATTAATGTATTCATAAAATGAGAATAATATCATTAGTATTTTTTAGAAAAAAAATATAGAGCACGCAGTCAGAGTTTTTGACACATACTCACACCAAGTATCATTAAATTGTGTTAGAAAATGCTTTTGATAGGAGTTATACCAAAACGCGTGTTGATAAAATGTCCGTGTGAGCTTGCACAGATTTGACGACGGTTTTTACGCTGGCGGTATTTACGTCAACCGTACGTATTCTGTTTCGCTTTAGAAAAGGTGAAATTGCAAACTTCTATGAAATGTTATACTCACTTTAAGATTCGAATTTCTAAAAACTTCGTTCTAAAATGAGAAATCCATTGTGAAAGAATAATACACTCCAAGTTTATTGTTTATACAACTGTTAGTTTGATAGAGGCGTTGACTCCTATCTAATAAGTCAGCAAAATAAATATAGTTTGTATCAAAAATACAAAGTTTAGAGTTTCTAGTGTGTGTCACAGGTCGTAAGGAACTGCATTTTTAAAATGGCGCACAAGAAACATGTGGTCCGGTGATTATTAGTAAGTCATTAAAAAAAGCTTTATAAATAGTATTTATTGATGCAAATAACTATCAAATTACAGTAAGTTTTTAAAATAAATAAATTATATTTAGCTAAATAACAGCAATTCTACGTTTCCGGTGGGACATCTTTGTCGGAAATATGTTTAGTTTTTACATGGTACTGGAAGCTGAAACCAAAAGAAAAATTTACAGATTAATTTATTTAATATGGCAGTGCTGATTTGTTTTCTTAATTATTTTTTTTCTCAGTATACGTGAGAGGAGAGCAGTTTGTTGCGTTTAAAAAGCTTGAACGCGTGTGCTCATTAAAAAGATTATGTGTGTATTTTGTCAACTGTCAGACATCTGCCCCTTTAGCTCAGTGGTAGAGCACTGGTCTCGTAAACCAGGGGTCGTGAGTTCAAACCTCACAGGGGGCATGGAGAAATAATATTTTTTTTTTACATCCATTTTGCAAAGTTTTTTTCACATTTTTCTAGAAATTCACGAGTCATAAATAAAATATATTTTTAGAAAATATTTAGCACAACAAAGTTAGCTTAGATTAGATATTAATGGAGAGGAATCAAATTCAATTGAATTTGAATGGGATAGGATTGTTTAGAATTGCAATTGCATTTTTAACATAGTTTTCGAATACTATTTAAAAATTATTTTAGTTTACTGATTTCCCTTAAGTAATCAAAATTCGAATAAATTTATGTATTCCAATTTAAGAGCATTTTAATAAGAATATTAATTTTTGGATTCTATATAAAAATCGAAGAGGAATTCAACAAAATATTTCTTTAAAAAGTAGATTAAGCGCAATAGAATTGGAATAATCGATTCCAAGTTCATTCTTTAAAATGGAATCAAAAAAAATTCTGATTGGCTAAATAAGAAACAAGAAGGAAGGAATTTGTCAAAAACTGGAAAAACTGCCGAGCCGATCTAGCTTATAATAAACCCTTGTATTTAACTTCATTTTGATACACAATTTCTTCAAAACAATCGGCTTTTTCGGTTTATTTTCAATGCTTAACATATATTTTTAAATGTATTTTTTGGAATGTGCGCAACATTTTACATAAGAAATTTTCATATCATTGGGAAAAAACTTTTTCTTATTTGTAAGCTAGTGTAAGTTTCAAAATTGCCTTGATACTTGTATGGTGGAAGCTGTGATCCTCGACTTTAAATATATTAAAAACAAAAAATAAATGCATTTTTAATAAATGTTTTTTGTGTAAGTAAAATGTTTAATTTTTGTGGTTTGGTTTGGATGTGTGGAAATGCTTCAAAGATGTAATGTTTTTGAGTCGTATACCGGTAGCAAATTTGAACTTAGAATATATTTCCATAATGTGTTTTGTTATTGTAGTGGAATCTGAAAATTTTTTGTTAAACACTTTAGCAAAAGTTATTGTGTTTTACTGCAAAATGCTCGATGAAGGCGATATTTAAAAAAACTTGCAATGAAGAATAGCGATTACAGGCAACAAAAAACAAAAAAAAAATATGGATGATTGAGTCAGTGATTTGGGTTTTTTAGGGCAATTATTGAAATTTACACCATCAAATGCGCATTGAAAAGATAAACAGCTTTGACGAAAGGTCATCTTTTTACTCACACCTTGCGTCTTTAGTAAACTGTCGCGATAGAAAAGAAGGAAACTTGAAAAAATAATACTTACTTCTTTTTTTTGGCGAAACTCAGATTACATTCACTGCATTTGTACAATTTATCACCATGCTCCTCCTGTGCGTGGGTCATAAGCGTTGACTTTGCGGTATAAACTTTATCACATTTTTCACATTTAAATCGAATGCCCAAATGCATGTTAGCATGACGGTCCAAATGACTCTTTTGTGTGTAAGCGCAATTACATTTGCTACACTTGTAGGGACGCTCTCCAGTGTGTGAACGCTGATGCAAAATAAGCTGTGATGAACGACAAAACATTTTTGGGCAATGAGGACATTTATGCGTCTTGCCTGTGTGTAGCGCCTGATGCGTTGTGAGGACTGAACGTTGTACAAAAGATTTACCACAGATGTTACATTTATGTGGTCGCTCACCAGTATGTAAAGGTAAGTGAATTTGTAAACTGCTTCGAGCAGTAAAACGTTTGTCACAATATTCACAGGCGAATTTTCGTTCATTGGCGTGCATGCGTAAATGATCACGTTTACGATATACTGTAGCAAAACGTTTAGCTATAATTTAGAAATATCACACGTGTATATTAGTTATAATGCATTTAAACAGCTATACAGTTATGTCAGTTCAAAAAATTAAGAAAAGTATATACTGAAGTATAGTGTAGAAGTGCTACACATCGAATTGTTAATAGCTTTCAATTTGTCTTTCAACTGAGCTTTTTTTTTAGATTACAAGGGGCAGAATGAGAGATATCTAGACAAAGTCGTTACAAAAAAAATTGGTGCACACGTCGAAGTACAATAAAAAGTCAAATTCGATGATAAATATAAACTTACAACATATTGGACACTCATAATCTTTTAATTGAGTGTGCACTAGATCATGTTGTTTGAGTTTTTGACCAGTCTTAAATACTTTATCACATTTTGCACATTTATATTGCTTCTGAGTTTTAGCCATCTGTTGATCAGGGTGCTTTAATTTCAAATGCTGTTGAAAACTCTTCAAGCTTGCAAGTACAGTTTTGCATTGATTGTATTTACAAATATAGTCAGATTTTTCGTTATGCGGTTTTAAGTCAGAAAATATTTTTTTAGATTCCAATCCCAAATTGGGCTGATAAGCCTCATTATTCGATTTTATTGATTGTAATTTGTTTTCTTCGTCCTCAGCAATGTTGCGTTCGATCTTTTGCTCTACAGATGACGATGACGCTTGACTTAAGGCTTCGTAAAGTACTTGCAGTCCATCTTCCTCTTCAATATCACTAAGAAATTCGACTTCATTTAGCATTTCATCATCATCGTTACTTCTTGGCGAAGACGCTAAACACGACGGGGTCTGTGGAGTATTTTTCTGTTCATCTTTCTTATTACCATCTAAATCAAAGTGATCAGTTGAGTTTGTTGCATTACTTCCAGTCGCTGTTGACTTAATTAATTGTTTTCGAAAATCATAATCTGCTTGTTTTACTTTTTGTACGAATATGCGCACGTTTTCCAAATTCTTTATACATGTTTGGCACAGCATTTGTGGCAGTTGATCACCAATTGCAGCTTCCATTCCACAATATTCGTTAAAAACATCCAGCAGCCTCATGTCCGCATCAAATTCACTGTCCAATGTGATAAACTCGCCATATTCACTTTTACAAACCCTGCATATCATTAAATCTGTAGAATGTTGTTCAGATAAAATTCCAAAGGCAGTTTCTTGTAAAGAGCTCATCTTCAGTTAATTGAAAATTTAAACCTAGCTTTAAAAACACCATTGAAAAAACCAACAATATAAGTCAAAACAATATAAGTTCAATAAATAAAGTTGAATTAAATATGTCAGATGTGTACAGTAGTGGTGGCATTTTCAATACATTTGTACTTTTTGCAGTACATTTGCGTCGTGATAAATCGTCATCACTACACTCGACAAGTTTTTAGTACATTCGGTACACTTGTTCTTTTTTTCAGAACATTTGGCGAATTTTCAATTTCAAAACATTTCGAATATATCTAAAAATAATAATTTCTTTTAATAAAATTGCCGGAAGACCTAGAGTAAGCTTAGCAGGCCTTTTTGTTATTAAAAAAGCTAAAATTTTGCTGAGTTTTAGTTATGTAAGTAACTTGTTTATGTTGATGTGGAAAATAAACATTTGGCATCTAAAAAGTACATTTCCACAAATCTCAAGTTTCATCACTGGGGTGTAGCTCGTTCAGAACTTTCTGTAAATCACAGTGGTGAAACGCAACGTGAACGCAGCGCATCACTTGAAGTTGAAATCGGTAGTATCGGGCTTGCGTTTTATAACATGTGAATTTCAACAACGCTGCGTGAAATGGTGTATAGTGATTTACAATATAATGCCATTAAAATAGAGTTACAAGAGAAGCGTCATCGCTTTAAGGTACACGCGTCTATAGAATATATAAGTATTGACATATCACCTAAAACCCATTTTAGTCTAATTAATTAGGAAACTTCACCCACTTATCAATTCTCTCATGAACCCTCCTCCCTCTCCACATACTTTGCTCGTGGGCCCTTGCCCCGCCCAAATTCTGTGCTTCGATGCTTAAAAAAAGTTGGAAGCTCGTCAACTTTAGGTATACATCAACTATCAATGATCAGAGAATGCTTTTTATGTGAGCACTGACACACGATTTCATGTATTTAAACACATTTGACAGATGCACGATGCATGCATAGTTTTTATATATTTAAGCCTTAATAGCTCCTATTCATACGCATGTTCAAGCTAGGCTGCGCATCCCTTATTTCGTATATAAAAAGCAAGCTTTGTTTTAATATCAAGTATCAACTAAAGAGTTTTCTTTATCGTTCAATCATATTACAGGCCAATAATTTTGTTTCGGTTTTCATGTCACAGTTGCTGGATACCTTGAGTTTTGGCGATGGTAACTGCAGTTTTCTTCCAAATACTTGCAATCAATTGAAATTGCTGGTTTAGCTCTATTGCTTGAGATATGATTTGGATCTCTTAACCCAAGCAAGTACAACGTTTCGATAAATTAAAAGTGTTGTTAGTTCCATACTGGCCTCACCTGTTGGCCCATTCGAAATTCATCTTTTACAATACATGTAAAATTCTTACCCCAATACTGCTGTCGCCCCAGATCTACGCCACATTAGCTATTCAGCCGCAAATCTTTCGTATGGCAAAGCAAGCGGTGGCTTATGTCTTTGTTCGCGGCATCTTTCTTGAAACCGAAACCAGGTATCAGAAATGTTGCTGATATACTGCTTGTGTCGTCGTGTTCTCAAAGGATAAAGAGCTAAGCTTGGCGTTCCAGCAAATAAGGTTTTGCTCACATGGAACCTAAGCCGATTATGAGAAATCTGTATAAGGCTTCTGAACATCGCTTCTGTACGAGAACAAATTTTGACATTTTTTGCTTTTGTCATCTGTCTTCATTTTAATAAAGCTTCAATTATTTGATCCTTCAACAAAAGTGAGACATCGCCTTAAATAAAAAATCGTCAAGGCAATAAGAAAATAACGTGTTAAAAGTGCTGAAAATTTTCAATTAAACATCCGATTGAAGTATAGTTGCTTAAAAATTAACAAAACGCCTGAAATATTGCATAAAGAACAAAAAAGTGGAAGTGAAGTAGTGAAAAAAGAACTAATCAAAAACTTGTCGATGTAGTTGCCAGTCTTGTGAAAAAATCCCATTTGAGGTAGTTTTAATTTGCCGTGCGAAATATGAAATATCGAGATAAATTTCGAATTACTTGTAGATTTATCTGTGATTTTTTTAGTTTTTTAGAATCTGACAAATTAATGCTTGCCTACAGCAAATAATTGGTATTTTCCCTTCCGCACTTGAAACTTGTGAAATTACTGTGGAATTTTAATGGTATAAAAATACCATTTAAAAAAATGACATTCGAAATTTAACGTTGAACATCATATCTGCCTCAGGTAGAAAATCTAACAAAAGCATTTTCAGATTCTCACAAATTAAAATATACATTTTTTCATTAAAGAAAGAAAATATTGGTGGTGTACCGAACTTGATTTTATATAAAATAAAGTCAGTATTTCTCTCCATAAATTTTCTATTCCCTAAATCTATTCTCTTTTGTGCTTTTTATTTTGTATTTGCGACCATGATTTAACTAACAATAATTCTACCCATGATTTAACTATATAATATAATATAATAGTTAAATCATGATTGTACCATGTTTGCGACAAACGACAAATTTTGTACCTCGTCTCTTTGGTTTTTCCCCTCTTTCACACAAACAAGAATTCTCGGAAAGATTTGTATGTGTAAACGTCGAGATATAAGATTGCGTGAAATTGAGACGTTAGGGAGTTATCTGTTTTTGCTTCAATTGAAGTACTATACATTTATATGGTCTATAGTTGATAGTTAAAAAAAAACTTAAAATGAGAGATTTCAACATACAATAAATAAATTTTCCTTCTCTCATTGGAAAGAGAAAAGTAAATTTATGAAATTTTTGAAAATAAATTGAAATTCTCTTTTATTACACCAAACACGTAAATATTTGGCCTAGTGCCGCTGTAGCCTCTTCACGACAATGCGCATAGATATAATTCACATTTCGCAACAGGAAATCCTATGAATTCGTTCTGGGAATGGTTAAATAATACAACAATCAGTTTGTGTGTTCTTTCATTGGCTTCATAATTGAGGAAATCTAATACAAAAAGTAAATCGAATTGAGTCAGTCAATCTAATTTTACGTATCCTATTGAATTTTGATAGTATTAAGCATGATTTAACTATATCAGGTTACTGTGTGTCGAATCCTATTAATTTTTTTTTCGATTTTTGCATTGCACGTTCAACACTTTCAGATGTGAGTTTGACAGCTTGCGAGAACCTTAATAGTTAAATCATGGTATTAAACTATAATACCATAAACTATGAATACAAATTAACATAACCTCCATCATTGAACCATGGTTCTGGGTTGCATAGAAAACGTATAATTTGGAATTTCGATCTGGCAACTATGCTCATCGATAAAAATCTAAAGAAACAGTGCGAACAAAAGAAATACCAAATAAATTTCAAATAAAGAAAAGTTGAAGTAAATTGAATGAGTAGTCTATAGAAAAGATTTCGATTCGATTTAATTTCGATGTGGTAGTCAGCAGCCGTTTTTTACAAAATCACCCTGTTTGTTTGCAAACTTAAGCATTCGCCAGCGTAAAGTAAGTTTAGTTTTTAAAGAATAGCCCTGCATTAAAATTAAATAAATTTTTCTTCGTATATTAGCCACGCTCGCTGTCTGCCTCATCGGAGGAGCATCAAAAATTTATATAAAAGGGAAAAATTCGATCAAAAACGCCGTAGAAATAAAAATAAAGGAAGACGGAGCAAAATAAGGAAAAACTGCCTACAATATTCTCAAGGATAAGCGGCAACGCGACAAAGCAAAACAACAAACACAAATAAAAAATGCAACAAGAATCCAGCGAAGAAAGTTGGCTGGAAGAACAGTGTCATCGTGAGATCAACGCCCAACACGATGAATACGAACGTGAATATGTACGCCATCGGGACAGCTCCCTAAGCACAGTCTGGGGAGCATTTCAGGATTCGGCAACAGCTGTAGCACATCTGTATAGAGGTGAGTGCTGCATACTGCGGGTTGCAGTGGTCGGTTGTAGTGGCAATAGTAGTGGTGTGTTGCATTATGAAAACTCTTGTTAAGGCAAGACAGACAGTGTGAGGCGTTTGAGGTGTTGATAAACGACTGTATAAGGCGTTGTAAATGTGTGACATCAAAACTATTTCGTATTTTTACATTTTAAGACATTGTTCTTGTGTCTCCCTTTGTTTTTTTTCATAAAATGCTTAAATGAAGAGATTTCGGCCAAACCTATGTGAAAATTCGCTCTGATATGCAAATTTTAATTTGAAACCTTCTGTAAAATTGTTTAAGGTAGTCCGAACTAACGACTACTCTCATTACTGTAGATAGAATGAAATAATTACTCGTTAATAACCTTTAGACGGTGTACACAAGGGCCAGTGCTCGAATCTTAAAAGAGTTCCTTTTTTTGTACAATTTTGTGTCAATATTTGAAAAAAGTTCTCACGACAATTTATATTCTCGAAGCATTGCAGCATCTTGCCAGAGAAAAGCGATGGATGTTAATGCAGACCAAAATGGGCTAACCTCCCATACAACTTCAATAGATATTTTACTTTAATATGGTGCACATATTTTGCTTTCTAACAATTTTTATTAGTACGAAATATGAACCTTGATCACAACGAACAAAAGAAATAAATGTTAAATGCGGAAATATCAGACCTAAAATTTCACTCAAAAAATGTCTGATTTGATGGAGAGGAAGCGATCTGATCTTTCCGACAAGTGAATTTTTCAAATTGCATAGTCTTGTTAATTCACTACTCATCGTGTATGAGAGCATTAACAATTTTCGTAAGTCGCAATGTAAATTTCGTAATGTAAATTATTTGAAAGGTTGATTTTAAAGCCCAGACATTGGTTAGTAAAATTATATATATGTATTATGATTCCCTTCCTTTTGTAAATCTGTGTTGGCAAAGATAAATCGATTTAAAATTTCTATCTGGTATATAAAAAAAAATAATGTATTGAAATCTTTTGGGCGTTCCATGCTTGCCTTCCCGCAAGTGAGGTAATATTAATAAGCTGCAAATTTAATGTTAAGTAGTAAACTGCTGAAAGAATTCAATCAGTGGCTTAGAGATATCTTAAGGTAAAAACAGCGACTATCAATCAATGAAAAATAGCCATAATTGAGATTGCAGAGCATCATATTTCACAGTCTCTCGTACATGTTTGCCGAAATTTTTCAAAAATCGCTTAGTGGATAAAAAAGGTTAAATAATTATATCTTGATTCATGAAACTTAGCATTATTTAACAATTGTTTGGTCAATGTAAATTGTGATTTAAAAAGAATGACATGATTTAAGAAAATTTTCAGACCACTTCATCTATGTGCTAAGAAGGTGTGCTTCAACGCTGACTCGTTTGTTTGCAATAGCTTAAAACTATTTTTTGGAGCAGACGATTTAGTGGATCAAACTAATAAATAAATCGCAAATTGTGTCATACATATGTCACATGTATATAAATTATATTTGATATTGCCGTTTAAATAAAAATGTCTTGCCCTTATGAGTTGCTACGCAAAAATGAAACTTATGTACATCTGATCCAATTCGACGATAAGCGGTATTGTTTGCTTAAATATTTCGTATTTTGCAAATATATTTTATCATATAATCACATATGCATTTTTAAGTTTTTTGTGTGGACTTCCATGTATGTGGGCTTTCCGACTCAAAACGGCAAATAAAATATTTTGAATTGTATATTTTGTAAATATGGTGTTTCTGGGGTCACTGAACACAAAAATTAAATCAAATTTTAAGAAGTTTGTGCACTTGAACAATTAATTCTCATTTTTAAAAGAACATGCTATTATTAAAAGAACATGCTATTTATGTTGAAACCTTTTAATTTCTCATTAGTTATTATAATATCCGCAAAATGCGCCGTACCAAGTAAATGAATAAATTGCTCCTTTTCTATCTTGCATTCCATTCCATTTTATGTATTTTTAAATTAACATAAAGGGATCCACATACGCATTCTCTTTTCATCTCAACACATATCATTGAACTGAATCTTCTTATTATTTACATCATGGCTTACTACAGCGATACAAATAATATAGAGCTATGAAGGAATAAAATTTCGCTTGCACTATGTATTTTAAAAATACATAAGATATGAAAAAGTTAAGTTTCAAAACGACTTACTTGGAAATAGTTTCATAAGATTAAATTTTTATTTGTGGTTTTTGATGCATTCGATGTTTTTTTTTTATTATTTACCATGCCCGATTATTGAGATAAAAGTTGTCAAAGGTTTCGTGCACTTGGACCTAGGACACCAATTGTTTTAGAGCATTTCTGAGCATACAAAAATGAAATAAAATAAAATGTTGCTTTTATTTTTACATGCTTTTGAGGATATATTTCTTTGATTTACGTAATATCTAGACGTGAAACGAATAGTTTTTGTGATATTTCATTTAAAAAAAGTCAAAACCAAAAAAGTATGCAGTTATTTAAAAAATTACTGATGTATTTATTTACTAGATTTAAAAAGAAATATTTGAAATTATATAAATTGATTTCTAAAGTTTTACTTTTCGATATTTCCTTTTGAAGATATCGAAGGACACCTCGAATAAAAATCATAGTATTGTATAATGTTGTAAAAAAAGGTAATTGTTATAAATTAAAAAGAGCTGAACAACCTGCTATCCTATTTTATTGTCTCATGAGTGATTTATTGCCTTACCGTGAACGATTTGGCTAGTACTTGTATGCCTTTATTTTTACTTTTTCAATTTATTCTCATATCTGTGGTTTTTTTTCTGCTCTAGGGTGAAGTCATTTCATGATTCTACTTGTTAATAAAATGTCTTCTTATGCATTTTGCTCTAAGCTACAGTCTTACGCTTCATAGCATCATTATTAATCATCAACAAGCGTTGTCAATACCAAATTTGTATTAAAAATGTTTAACACACACAAAACAGAATACATACATTAAAATTTTAAATCGCATATTCAAAATTTTTTTGCTGTGACGTTTTTTTTATTCTTTTGTGTTCCTTATTACGTTGCGTTGCTTTTATGCCATATGTAAGGCGTCATTGCTGTTATTTGCTATTTTGGTATTGCGTCATCAATAGGCTTACACATTTGTTATTTTCGTTCAAATTGGAAATAACATAAAGGTAGAGTTAATATCATAAGGAAAAATAAGTTTTTATATTAACTTTACTTTTTTGAATATAGTATATAAAAACATACATATGTATGTATGTAGTTGCTGATTTCCTTAATGCTTTTTACACCAAGCTTTTTAGGGCAAGCTGAATTTTTACATAGACTTTTAGTTTGGCTTCATAATTAACGTGTATAAAGTCCTCATCGATATAGCGTACGCTGAAAAAGTTATTCAAGGATAAATCTCACGGAATTGTTTTGCAAATTGCACTTGAATGATTGGTTTTATAGAAATTTTAGCTGGATAGAATTTGTTCTTTAGCTAAGTTTACAACAAAAAAGACCTGTACAAAATTTCTTTCTCGAGATATACGGCTTAAAAAAATTGAAGTAAGTCGCCTACTCCACTACATGTTACGTAAAGAATTGAACACGAGGCTTGATCAATTTTCGTTTAATTTCTTATTTTGTTTTATTTTTTTTTAATTGTTTTAGTATTATAAATACTCTTACAGGCTAGAATAACATAAAATGCATCAATTAAAAAAAAAATTATTTAAAATATGCTTAACAACAGTTTTGGTAGCCGAGAAATCAATATTGTTTGTAGCACTAACTTCATTAAACATTTTCATTGCTCTAAAAATACGCGTATTTTCAGCGTAATTAGTGCGAGGAAAAAGAATTTGATTCCTTAGCGCTATTGCTGAAACATTTAAGTGAATCAGACCCAGAAAGTCAGGGCAATCCATTATATTAGAGACGATGTCATGTAAGAAAAGTACAGATAGAATATTTCTTCTACTTTCTAAGGTTTTTAAACATCGGGCATTATATGAATGAAAGCTTAAAACTTTTTATATCTACCTGTTATCCATGCAGAAACGCCAATATACAGTATTCACTAAATAAAATCTCTAAGATAGCTGAGCGGCAAAATTTGATCATCAACATCAATTTTGTTTTCTTCAAAGTAATCCCACTCAGATATAATGGACTTTTTAATCTTTGGAACATTATTGGAACCCACTTTTCGGTATAGCCTTCAGCTATTATGTTTTTATCTCATCAATGGTGGCAACATGCCGTTCTTTCATTGTTGTCTCCATCCTTGGGAATAGAAATAAGCCTCAGGGGGTCATGTCCGGCGAATACGTTAGCTGAGAAAGCAACAATGTTGTTTACCAAAACAAACAAGTAATAATGCAATTTTTTTGGTCCATCTTTTTCGGAAGTAACAAATCGCCTAGCTCACCAAAACTCGTAGCGGGTGATTCACTTAGAGGTCTTTTTGCACTGGTGATTTTATAACATTACGCGTATTTTTATTTTTGTTCAGTGTTGTTTTACATTTCATCTCGATACATACTATGTACATCAGAATGGTTCTTCATATAAAAAACCCATTTACTTAGAAAGTTATGAGGTAATAGTTATTTGTAAGTACCTTACTACTCTGGAAGAACTTTGTTCAACATCCGGTAACTTAGAGGGTGTTCAAGATAGGCCACTTCACGTACAATTTGATACCCTCACAATGAACTAGGAGAATCCAATTCTTCATTATATTTATTCAGAAGCGGACCACCCTGTATAAAAAAACAAAAAAAAAAAAACAGATAGCAGTAAAGGTAAAATGAATAACAAACAGCTGGTTGAAGGGCCATCGAAGGTGAATTATACATTTCCTTATCTATTTATGTATATGCATACATAAAATGAAATAGTTCGTCTAGTTTTATAGGCTATGCATATATTAAAAGTAAAACTAAATTTGTTTCCTGTTGCACATTTTTTTATATAAAAATATTTAAAACAAACAAAAAAAAAACAAGATAAAAATATATTTCCTTGATTGTTTGAAATAGAATAGTGATCAATATTAATTAACTTTAAAAAAGTGTTATGAACTTGAAATGTGACAGTGCTGAATAGTGTCTTGGCTTCCTATATATTTATTGAAGAATATACCCTAATGTGACTATTTTTTTGTTGTTATAATAGCGGTTTGATTTTTTTTTTAATATTTACCTAGAACGTTCATCGAATGTGTATCCTGATACTGGCGCACTATGGCTTCCATTCCAGACAGCTGCCGGTACAGTAACAACACTTTATAAAGGTCAGTCAATTTTACAAAACTTAATTTTAAACAAAACGAATAATTTATTTTTAAATTCACTTTTGTTACATGTCCTTAAAAATTTTAGAGTCATGCGATGGCGTGAAGCGCACAAGCGATGCTGCCATGCATTGTGGTTACCAAAGACGCACACGCGAATTGGCTGATTGGGCACGTAGTAAAAAGCGTCGCATGATACGTCGTGAGGATTTATTAGCATATTTAGCTGGTAAACCTCCACCACCATTATCTGCATCGCATTCTAATCGTCGGTGAGTCGCCACATAAAGTGTGGTGAAAATGTTGCCATTAATCTTTTAAATATATATATTTTTTGTATTTAAAAGAAAAAAAAAAATGTTTTTCATTTTACTCTCTCTTTAACTTTCAGTTCACCAAAGCCCGAGCATTCTCATACCACGCATACAAATTCAAGTTCGAATTCTGTTTTTTCACCAGTTTTACCACATGCACAGCAACCCGCATTACATCAAACACCTGGAACAATTGAAACAGGATCAGATTTGCATACTTTTAAGGAAGCGCTTGTGTTAAGACCACGGTAAATTACAAAATACTAAACTCATTGATTTATGTATGTTTTCTATAAAAAATATTTACTTTTCTATAGTGGCCCAGAGCTGTTTGCATTTGTTGCCAATGAAATTGCACGCCATTGTAAACGTCCAGCCAGTCCTATCGATGATAAAATGGATGTCTGTCATTATGGAAATAAGCGGCAACGCTTTATGTAGAAATTTATTAAAAATAAATTTTATCCACAGCAACAACTGCAGTCAAAGGACATAAAAATTAAAAGAAGTTTCATTAACATTATAGTTTATGTAAATTTAGATAATAATGAAACAAGATGAATTAACTATGATCGTCATAAACTATTTATAGAACTATTGAAGTATAAAATTAAAAAAAGAAAAAATTTTGAAAACAAAACTGTGAGAAACTAAAAAATGCTCCTAAAATAGCTATGAAAATACAACATATTAAGAATAGTAATCTACCTACATATATTACCTCAGCTATTCCAGATGAATTCACGGACTCTGCGGTGACATGCTCCTTGAATTGCTTGAAATCGAGGATAATGATTTGCGAGATAAAAAAATCGATTTGAACAAAAACGCATTACTTGTGGAATTTTCCGAAATATTGCATGTTTGTTTCTGCAAATTTTTTAAAATTTATCTATATTAAAATGTTCTTCACCAAAACAGCTTAGTTTTGTAATTTTATAGAAAAGTTCATAGAAATACATTTACAACGCGCCCACAAATCAATCTGTTAAAAATTTAGCGTAATGTATTTTTAAAGGTTTTTATATTAGTGAAATATCGGAAATTCAACAGAAATAGAAGTGCGAAATTGTGGCAAATTCCGCAAGTAGGGCGTTTTTCTTGGAATTGAAACTTTTTTGTCAATGCTGTCCATAGAGTTCATAGACTCACCTGGGAACTGCTGATTTTTTAGATTTGTAAAGAAAGCGTTTCCTTATTAATCTGTTTTTATTATACCTTTCACTTGAAAAAAATTTCTTGCTTATACATTATCAAATTTAAGAAAATTTTGCTCCTTGAGACTGTTTTCTTGACATCAAATTTTACATTTTACATGACCGCTTTATCAAATTCCATTTATACCTTAACATTGACTTTAACTGGCAGATGGAAAAAAATTCATTATTGACTGCAGTTTTAAGTTTCAGTAAAGGTATAACTGGACATTGAGAAAACTTTCGTTAAAGTAACTTTTTAAATTTGATCTTTTTATCAATACATTATTTTTTATAGAACTTATTGTCATAGCTGATAAACTTGGTTGGGTGCCCTGTTGAATATTATAGTATACATTTGTAGAAAGTTTCCATTTCTGAATATTTATTACTTAGAGTGACGGGTAAAACTATTTTCCACGTTAGTACTTCTGACTTTAAACAATATTGAATAAAATATACAAAATATTTTCGATTGAACACGGTCATTATGGTATAATTGCTCGTTATTAATTATTTGTTCGAAAATAAAACTTCATTAAGGGGAAAAAATAAATTAATATTTACTTTGATAATCAATTTGTTTTGGAACGGCTTTAAACCTATTTTGATTGCACTAGTTTTTGTGTCTCAATATATGTCTTATATATTTTGCCACTCCTTCGTAATACTTCCTTAAGTTTTTGTTGCAAAGTTATACGGTGTTCTATTATAGATTCCATAGTTCCATTTTATTGGGTTGAAGTCTGGTGATTGTGGTGGAGATTTTTAAACAACATTTTAAGGGACATATTTTAAGCAATCTATAAATGCAAAAATGCTTGGTTTGTTGTCTTGTTAAAAGTAAAAATCACGGTCCAAGATAAAATTACACCTTTTAGAATATGCGTGCATTTTATTTGCTAATAACTTTTATAAAAACTACGTTCTGGTTTAGATGCCTCTATACAACCTCATACTGAGACTGAAATGTTTAACAGTGGTTTGAATATTTTGTGTTGTAGTTCAGTACCTTCCCTGCTCTACACCCGAACTCATCCGTCCGAGAATTGAAACAAGTTGCATTTAACATTCTATATACAGTGCAGGGATTTACTTTACAGGTTCGTTTCCTAACTGTGCTGTAAACTTTGTTGATATGGTCCTTGACTTCTTTTGGAAGTCTTTGTACAATTTTTTTCCTTGCACTTAAATAGGCACCCAATTCGCTTCTTATTTTTAAAACTGCTTTTAAAGCGTTTTCTTGTATCACAAATATAAATATATTTCATAATACTTGCTATTTCTGAAAATGATCTATTTTGAATGTATTCTATAACTTAAAAATCGTCTTTCACTCTTCAATAGTAGTTTTTTTCCCTTTGCAATCCATTTTTGCGAATTAAATATTTGATGTTTAATTAGGTTAAAAGATTTACTAATCTAAACAGAATATTTTTTTTGAAATGCTCAAAAGCTACTAAGTGGTATATAGCTTTGTCCTGCACTACACCTAGAGTGGTTCTAAAGAAAGTTTCTTAGATATTGAAGTATTTAATATGTGTAATTTAAAAACTAGTTTCTAAAATGTATTCAAAATTAGACTAGTCGTTGTAGAATATACGGTATCTACCCAAAATAAAGCACCCAAATCATCAAGGTGGGGTCTATAGGTTTCTGTGTAGATCTGTATTCCTCATACATCTTTGAATAAATTCAATTATTAGTTTTACGTGCAAAGCTCTAACTTACTAAGCCCAAATTAAGCAAAACAAAAAAAAAATAATTGAAAGATAATATTTTTTAACCGCGCAAAAAATTTGCTTTTTGTAAATAATAACAATTTTCTTAAATTTTTTTCTAATTAAATTAATGGTAAAAAAATTAACATCATTAGATTACATGATGTCAATAACTTAAATAAAACTGAAAGCAATGTTTCTTTTAAAAAAGTTTTATATTTTTAAACACACAAATCGTATAGATAATAAAGGGTTATTAAGTTGATATCACAATGAGTTTCAATTCTATTTTTAAGCATTGTAAAATGTAAGTTGTGAAGAGCTCAAGTGCTAGCTTAGGTTATTGCATCATAATGTTAAGCTTAATTAAGTTAACTTAAAATCTTATATAAAATTCTTTTAATTTGAAAAAAATGCATCTAAAATATTTTAAGTAAAATTTGAAAACTATCGCCATATGTTTTTTTTTAGATCTATATATTTTGGTATATAAATTACTCTAATATGCAACATTTAACTAACAACAAATTGTCGAAGGAATTAAGTTATTTGTTAAATAAAAATACTGCGTTCTAATGATAATAATTTTTATCATTAAACTGTTTCTTTTAAGTGAAACAGTCAAGTTGCACATTACGCGTGCGCGTTAGTGCAACTTAAAGTTATGTTTTTTCGCATGTGAATGCGATGTAGTTGATCACGTGCAGCAAACAAACAAGCAATTTTTCAGCGGAGTGCGCTGCTATGGATCAACTATTACTACGCTGCTGGATCAACTACAGTTGGTTCCAAGTCGACGAAAACAGTACGTGGCACATGTTTTCCTCGCTGAAGAAAGTGTTGAAAGAGTCATCACCACCACCGACAGTCTTATCAGAAGGCATCTGACCATCAGGCTGGATGCCATGATCCAAGCAGTACAATTCCCTGCAGGCGTTACCAATTTGGACACCAGCTTGGCCAACATGGATGGAGATGCGTTCACGCTAGAAAGAAAAAAAAAGAAAAAAATTAGTACAATTTTCTACAAATTCGCAAGAAAAGCAAGACATAAAATACTATGCAAGTCGTAGATACTTAATATTATAACTAAATTATGATCACAGATCGCAGTTAAGGATTAAAAAACTTACCATTTTTAGTTTTCAGATTTTTTGCACACAAAAATTCACTCAAAATACATTACGCGTGCGCGTTAGTGCAACTTAAAATAATAGTGCTTCTTCCTCTTCAGCAATGGCCTCAGCAATCATTGCTTGTCCAATCCAAGCGTTTGGATATATTGGACTTGATTGTTGTGCACGTTGAAAAGCCTGATTTGCCAGTTTGATGTCACCCAATTTAAGGCATAGTACACCAAGATTAGTCCAGGTTGTGTACGATTTTCGTTCCAATTGCAGCGCTTGTATGAACGAATGTTGCGCCTTAAATAAATCAAGCATGATTAAAAGAATGCATGATTCAAAGAAAATTACACTCACTTTCAGGCATATTTATGACTCCCAATAAATTCCAATTATGCCAACGATCATTTTGTTCCTCTATAGCCATTTGACGTGCTTTTAACGCCAAATCTAAATGCGTTTTTGCTTCAGTTGGTAAATAATTTGCACGAAAATAGGAACATAGTGCCAGCTCGTACCACAAAAAGGAGTTTTGTTTTAATTTTAGCGCGCAGGTGTAAAATCTGGCATATAGACAAGACATTTAATTTAGTTGAAATTCACCGCAGTTAGGTTTGCAATTACCTTGTGGCTAATTGGAAAAGATCTTTTCGATCGATCTAAAATCTCAGTATCTGTCATACCTTTTGCCAGCTTACCGGAAGCTTCTAGGTTGGCCATGCTTTTTGGTAACTGTGCAACTTGCACAAACACATTGGCTGTGAGGCGCCAAAGCCAAATCATTTTATGATTGTATGGTGTGAGGAAAGCTCTAAGAAACATCAATTTAATTTTGCTTAATAGATATTATTTGTATTATTTTAAAAACACTCTTATAGAAATCGATTTAGCTTTCTAACAATTTCAAGAAAAATTTTAAAATACCTCACCTTGTTTAGCGTAGCCATTTGTAACTTTGCGTATATATTCCCCGGATCCAATTCTAAAATTCGTATTTGCGCAATTGCTGACATGACTGTAATGCTAAGGAATAGGCTCCCAATTGCATTTGCGTGCGTACATTCAGCTTAAGTGCTAGCGCATAATTTGGTTGTATCGTTAGCACACGTTATAGTTTATCACGTGCAGCAACGAATTGGTCAAGATTACAAAATCGTATAGCATCTATTAACAGAAACGCATGGAATATGGGTATTGTGCGTCTGTAACGTACACTGGAAGCACCTTGAACGGCACCACCATTACGCTTCTTCACCTCCTCATAAAGACCAGTCAGTGCATAGAAGTGAAAACGTGCAAAGTCTAATTCGCGCACATAGCGCGCATTATTCATGTGACGAATGAATATATCCACATCTTGCGACGTACAAAAACCTATGTGTAAGTGATAAAAAAATAGACCCAGTGGGTCTAATTTTCGGAATATGGGGCATAAATTACTTAAAAACTGACTCATGTTTCGTCGGCTTACAGTGTTAACCTGCTAAGTTCATTTATTTTTTTTTGTGGATAAGAGGAAAGGAAGTATTAAACTTTTTTTGCTTATTTACTCTTTCACACTCTAAGTCCACGATATATTCTTATGTATTTTGCCAAATTTAGGAAAAAACAAAAATTGTTCTGTTAAATTTATTTATTTATTCATATTTATATGCTAATATTAATTTATTTTCACAATTGCAAATGAATACTGATAAACATTGGGCCTTATTAGGCTTGTCAATGAAATCGTTTTTACTTGACACAATTCGATTTCAGTCAATCGAACGTAGGTATTAGTTGCGGGAAGTCGATTTTATTGACAATCATAATTGGGTCCAATTTTACTCTAGCCTAACGATAACACCAAAATGTCCGCTACTTGATAATGAAAATTATTTGTGGACAACTTTTTTGACAGCAATGTCAACATTTTCAAACGCCATGTTCGCTTTCTCATGAGATCCTTAACGAAATTTCTTGAATTTTGTTTTAAAATAGTGGCAATTTTGTAGCAGCTTCAGTTGATATTATTAATTTTTGTTCACCAATTCCAAAATAAAATAGTATCGACTTAGTATTGGGGAGCTGATATTTTCTTCGTCATTAGTTAGGCTGTTTAACTTTAGTCTCCAAGAAAAACTTATTTCTTAAGCACAAGTGGCAGCGTAACAAGCGGCTCATGTGTCCTAGGATTATCGGAATATAACGCGTAGGTGTTTTCATTTAAATCGAAAACACCCATGCAAATAGTTTTGACTATCTCATCATCTTTGCCATTATCACGAAATACGCAATGTTCGCCACCACTGCAATCTCCTAACATTTGCAAAACATCTTCTTTGCTCTTTGGCGGCTTATAGTTGTTAAACGTATTCATGCGGCCTACACTTGATGCAGTCATGAGCTCATTGGTACTTTCAACTTTCGTGTGTTCATATCTGCATTAGATTGTAAAAAGATAACATAAAATATGATTAGTTCCTTAGTGAATTTAACTGAAACTCGGGCTCGGACTTTTCAGCAATGAATTTATATTCTATGTTAAAATGTTCGTGTATTACTAAGAAGGTGAGCCAGTGATGGTATTTTCGGTATATTTGTATTTTTTCGGTACATTTGCGCACTGAAAAATCGTCGTCTCTCATTTACATACCTTAGATAACCTAATGTATTTTCAATGCAACTTACTTATTAGCATGGTAATTATGTTGACCCAATGGAATCTCTTTTATATCTATGCGTGATACTTTTTCATCGCCTACAACTGGAGCCAATTCAATATTGTAAAACATTTGAGGTCGTTCGCTGTAACGAATGTTAGGAATGTGTATTTAGGACAGAACTTGTAATTCCGAATGGTAATTCAATAAGTCAGTGAAAATCGCATGCGAGAAATTTTAAAATTTTTTTGAGCCATTCCGGATGAAAACATCGTAAATTAATAAAATATTGTGAGAATGATTGAAAGATGAAACCATCACCAGAATCCTAAAGAGTTTTAGCGTCAATTTGTAAGTGTGGACAAAACATGGATCCATTACGCCGCACCATAGACAAAGGATCAATCGAAACAGTCATTTATTGTGCCGAAACCGCTTTAAGAAAAGCAAGGCGACATTATCGCCAAACTAAGTTATGCACACAATTTTTCGGAATGTAAAGTTGTGTGTTCTTCATATCGAAATTCAATGAATTAGGGTATGAATTGATTCCTCATACGCCGTATTTTCGAGACTCAGCTCTTTGTGACTATTTCTAGCTTCCAAACTTAAAAAAACGGCTTAATGGAAAAAGGTATGGCGCAAATAATGGCATCACTGATGCAAAAGCATATTTTGTAGGATTGGAAAATGCGCATTTTATCGAAGGGCACCAAAAATTGCAAAGAATAAGAATATTGGAAAATAAAATGAAATGAGCTTTTATGTAGTTTTTCACTGACTTATTGAGCTGCTGTCGTAATAAATTTGTTGTTTTTCGATGTCAACATACTTAAGGAAAGTCAAATTTATGGAGCAACCATCACCTGCACCAACACCAGAGTCTTTTATCACACGAAGGGCTTGTTCATAATTTTCAGTACTCAGCAAAGCTCTTGTTATAAAATGACGTGCTAAAATTATAAAAAAATTAATTAACTGTTAAATCATATTGGTGATTAACTATAGAGCCTTGCAATAAATTAAAGCTCTGTAGTATTAATAATATTTCTCATACAATTTTCTGTAAAAGTTAAGGTTAAAGTTTAAAATTACTTAAAATTGATTAAACCGAAAGTATTACGAGCGGACTACAACCCATCCCTCATTTTTGGGAGCGAGCGAGCGTTATGTGTTGCGCACACTATGTTCTTTTTTACTCTTCTCAAATTACCCCAAAAAACCCATCTTTTTTGTAGTTATTTGTGTTACGGTTTCAAAGGCTCTGCAGGATCGATTTGTTTTAGAGTGAATATGAGTAAATCGAATTAAATTAAATCTTTTTTGATGTTTCAAATCGATCCCTTAAGGGGGTGAACTATTCTTGAAGTTTTTTGCACAAAAAACTGAACTTTTGAACATAAGGGAAGATTAGGAAATCTGATATTGAACGCATCATTTTCTCCGCCATCTGAAAACGGGATGTGCGGGGTTGCACTATTTGAATGCTGTAAAAGCTTTTCTACACCTATGTGGCATCAACTTTAAACTTACGTGTATGGCCACTGCGCAGATATTCTGCTGACAATGTATTTATAGAAAACACCAAACCATGATGATTGTAACTCATTGTATATCCTGGTAAGTGACCGGCATAACATAGTGACATGAAACGTTCCTCTTTTACATTATATTTGCCCTGTGGTGAGTCGTTGATTATGTGAGCCACGACGAAGTAGTAGTTATTAAGCGTTTCTGCTAAAGCATCCTCAGTGTGGGCGAGTATGCGCTGTGAATTAAACAAGAGATATGTTATATACTCGAAGTATTATGAAACACACAGTCCGACTAAATTGACTCATTCCTCTGCCACAAGATCGCTCACATAGTTTTTGTTTTGCCTGAAATGCTATTTAAATTTCAAGGTGCAAGAAATTTTAATGTTCTTTTCGGAAAAAATCTAACAAAACTCACATATTTTGAATTTATTTAACAATATCTCAAAAACTGCAAAATTATGGTTTTTTGCTTTTCAAATCAGGTCACATATCTTTTATAAAACTAAAATTAGTATTTATAATGATCTATTATTGAAGTTATAACACCATAACTAGAAGATATTTTGCCAAACTATATAAAACTTTTGCAAGATTAAGTGTACGCACATTATAATTTTTGAAAATAAAAAAAACAAAAAAAAAATATTTCACTGCATCTCTGAAACCTGGAAATATTCTTGGACCGAAAGCCCTGTCGGACAGTGTAATAAAAAAAGAGACAAACTTACCTCATCTTTCGTGTTCAGTATTATAGTGGAGCATCCAATTGGTTCCTCTCTATCAATATAATTATCATGCTGTAAACTTTGTGGCAATATTTCATCCATATGACACAAGAAGAGCTGAAATGAAATTGTGTGATTTTTGGTTTTAAATTTGGGCTCCATGAAACTGGTAGAATCTCTGTAAGTTTTTATTAAAAAAAACTTTTGCATTTTCGACAAGATTTGCGATACTGCACAACAAGGTCGTGCAGACGTCGTTACAACGTCGGAAGCTGACTATATCCGACCCTTCCCATGTTAACACGACCACGGTGTAACTCAATGTTGGAAAAAAATGTTTAATTACAAGTGTGTACTTTACCGACTTCCACTTTTCTGATCAAAAATGGACTATGACCCGACTCGTTGCGACTAAATACAACGACGATAGTCGTGAATGATCTAAAGCTCACCGAAATATTTAGAACATATTTCAAACACATTTTACTCTATAACCGGACGGATTTGTTTAATTATTAACTTACGTAAGAGAGACCCTTCAAGTCAAAAAAAAGTAATAAAAAATATAATATTGTAATTCATATTTGTCCTTTAGGGTCTTCGTTTCTAAACTTTAGTCTCTTGGTAAAAGACAAATATCGCTTACGAAAACAAATAAAAAAGATAAGGTCCTACAGCCAGACATTAGCATTATTGGCAGCTGTGAAATCAGGGGCGGCTCCAAGCTCCCGAATCCGGAATGTGTGTTTGTTATTCAAAAATATATCGAAAAATATTAGATGTTGGACCAAGATACGTTACTCATCCGTTGACTGCGTGGTAGTTGAGTGCAAGAGCAACAGTTTAATAGAAATGGCTTTGCAAGGACTGTCCCAGAAAAAACTTGCGCTTTTTATATTTGTTCTATATAAAGTGACGTTTAATATAATTTATACCACTCGAAGATAGCACTTTTAACGACAAAGATGTCTAGCAAGCAACAAAAAGTCCGCAAACTGATTTTGTCCACATACCTGCAAAATTCAGAATTAAAATATTCAGCTATAGCAAAAATAGTTGGTGCATCAGAAAAAACTGTCATTACGGTTATTTCTAATTATAAGAAGGGTCTACCGGTTTCACGCAAAAAAAGGTTCAGTCAGATAACCAGAATTTTCTAATCCAAAGGTAGCGACGAAGGTGAGCGCCTTTTTAAGCAAAATCCCAACACCTCAGTGCGAGATATGGCGGCTAGAGCAGATACATCAAAATCTACTGTGCAAAAGATGAAGCAGAAAAGTAAGCTACAGACATACAGAGTTCAAAAAGTACCTTACCGTTCTGATGAAAAGCAGTTGATGGCTCAGATGCGAGCCCGAAAATTGTATGAAAGGTACCTGACTAAATTTGATTACTGTGTTATGGAAGACGAAACTTACGCTAAAGCAGATTTTAAGCAGCTGGGCACGAATATTATATATCACCAAAAAAGGGCCATGTGTCTGGTATATTTAAAAAAAAAAAAATTCGAAATTTCCGAAACAATATATGGTTTGGCAGGCCATATGCACCTGTGATCTCAGAAGCAGATTTTTTGTCACGCATGGCACAATCAATTCCAAAGTTCATGTAGAGGAGTGCCTCAAAAAACCTTTTCTTCTGCCATTTATTCGTGCACATGAGGGTACCGTGATGATCTGGCCAGATTTAGCAACCTCTCATTACTCTAAAGCTACGATGGAATGGTATGCAAGTAAAAAAATCAATTTCGTACCAAAAATAGCAAATCCGCCCAACTGCCTAGAGCTTCGCCCAACTGAAAGATATTGGGCTCTAATGAAATATGATTTTCGAAGGAGTGGTAAGACTGCAAAAAATCCACAAGACTTCAGACTTCAGTGGAAAAAATCGTACCATACTGTCAATAAAACGACTGGACAAAATTTAATGAAGGGCCTTACGAAAAAAGTATAAAATTTTTATAAAAAAAAAATTGTTACTTAGTTTTTAGTTATTTGTATTCTGAATACTAGTCATTAATAATAAAAAACGAAAAAAGACCAAAAAAACTACTGGGTTTTTTTTTTATAACTAAAAAACAAAGCGCAAGTTTTTTTTGGGACAGTCCTTATATGCTATTTGCTCCACACATGAAGTTATTATAGTGCGCTGAGACAGTAAACATGAAGCACATTGGGGCCTTTGGTTCTAGAGCATGCGCCCATATGGAAAAACAGAAACGTAGAGGGCCAGATATCAAAGCCATAAAATGTCGCCTAGTCGGTTATAGCGAAGACTCAAAGACATATATGTAGGGTTTTGTGTATGCATTTTAAACACAGGGATATTAGCATAGACGTTGAGTTAAATGAAGAATAGTCCTAAAAGTCAGCCAATAGCCCAGAAAGTTTATAATCATTGTATATAACCCATAGAGTTTTTAAACCTCGTAGAAATTGAAGACTTTCATGTATAAGTTAATGAAATCCTTGAAGATGGTGCTAAGCGATCGGTATTAATTAGGTTAACAAAAAGTATTCCGCTTAAGAAAATTGGATATTTATTACCAATAGCTGAAGTACCTGTAACTTTTAAAGTAGCGATTTCAAGACCGGATGGCAAGCAATGGATGCTGGGTATACAGCAAGACGAAACCAAGTCTAGGATATAGTAGAATTACAAAAGCTCGACAGGTTTCACTGTATTGGTTTTTAGTTGGCATTTTCTTAATGAACGGGAGATATGTTATGGGTGGCTACATCACCCCATTTCTTCCTCTGAACGACTGTTAATGTGTACATATGCATTCTCATTTACTTTTTAATGCACTTTCTAGCAATTACCACGGTATTCTGTTGAAAAAAAGGCTAATTTCTAAGTATGGCTTCTTTTGACTTTAAATGTTGCTCAATTTATTATTGGATTTAAATTGTTCTTGTAATGGACATTGCCAGTAAATTGCCATTGTTGCCAACTATTTTTTTTTAACATGCATCTTTTATTTTTGCACTACATTGCACCGGAACTATTCAGGTATTAACTTGTTTTCCGTTGAATGCCTTTTATTCGTTAACTTAGACAGCCAGTCAGTCGTTGAAGCGTCTAATTTGATTTAACAACTGTTTTAACATTATAGACCATATATACATTAGCGTGTTTTGGCCATATTGATTGCTTCTATGTGACTATTTTGAAAATGCTATTTTAATGCCTAATTATGGTTCTTGACTTTTGTTTATTTTTTGCCCAATTAACCAAAATGATTAAGACACGCAACGTGATGACAGCTTTGGTGAAGTAAACTTTAGTTACCCAAATGATAACCCTGAAAGAATGCACCTTCAGTGCAGTGCAACAACGTTCATGGTTCTAACACAAATTTTGACCATGATTTCGATAAGTTGGTAATAACATTGATAGTACATTTGTAATCGACGATAATAAAGTTAATTGATTCTTTATTACTTCTTTGGATTGTTATGATAATTGGATTGTGTAACCATTTTCAATTTTAGTTTTAATGAATGAAGGCTTATTCTATGTTCTAAAGCTAAATACGCATGAACTTTTCCTGAATCACTTCAGTTATATTTAGACCAACATTAAGTTATGAGCAATTCAAGCAATTTTGTTTTAATTAAATGACTTACAATGTGAGAGACGGATTTGTATTTATTAATCAAAAATTAATTTAGAAAGAAAAAATTATAATTTCAGGAAATTTGATAACGATTTACGTTACTTCACGCATCGGTTGACAGATTTCAATATAGCTCCAGATTTATTGAATTTCATTGTCATATATAAGCAGGTTTGGATCTAATCGCTGTTCACTCTCTATTATACATTTATATATATACCTATTCGAGGTTCTACGAGAAGTTAGTTGGGAAACTATATTAAATATAAATTGAAAGTGCAGCCGGAAGGTGTACTTAATACTCATTAGGAAATCAACATGTAACTTAAAAGGACTTGTTCAAGTTAATGTAATCAGAACCTTCAATTCTACATGGCTTAAAATATCACAAAAAAGAAATCTGAGTTTGCTGAGAATTTTGAAAATAGTTTAGTCCCGAACAACATTGAGCATTAACAAGTGGAACTTTGTGACATTTGCCGAGCAGTAACATAGCAAGTCCAGCACAACTAATGAATAAAGCTTACAAAATGATATATGCGGTGCTTCTAGCAACAACAGTTGGGCGAGAAAATGTCGAGTTTAATAACAGCAAGTCGACGCACGTCGCACAAAGATGTCTCCTATAAACCACTGTATATAAACAGCGTTGAGGTACCGTACTCTAAGCAGGTCATGTATGTATTAAGGCATAACCTTGGATGCTCAGCTGCGATGGAAGAGGCACATTAAGAAAAAACCAGGATATCTAAACTTGAAACTTGCCGAATAGGCAGAAATTCCACCATATCAACGTAAGCAAAATAAACAAATTATTGATTTCATGTAAATTAAAAGGATGTAGAAAAGGAAATAAAAATTCTAAAACTGGACCGTAAAGAAAAGTGTCCACATGATGGAGCACATCGAGCTTAAGGTAGTACATAAATGTGAAATGTTTCGCCGAAGTACTTAGAAGTAAATATTTTTGTCTAGTGTATTTAAAAAATGAAGTGAATTTGTGGAAAAAATTTTCAATGAGTTGTTAACAAATAAGGGAAATAAAAATAATTTTCTTGTTTTGAGTTTTATTTTATATATAGTATTTTGGCAGAGTTCGTTCATAAGCGTTTTTACGTGACTCATTATTTATTATATAATATGCATTATGAATAATGCAAGTGCCGGTGGTGGACATACTGTATGATATGAACCCTGAACCCTACCACATACCAAACAGAAGTGCTGTGATAAGCAAAATTAGACAACAAAGACTTTTAACTTTCGTTGTATGCTTGGCAAGTGGGCTGCCTTTGGTCAGAACTTACATACTTTAGCTTCATCCAATTCACAGAATTTTCAGAATTTTTTCAATTCCTGCCCCCAGCTTTGACTAGTAAAGCGTTTTACTTTTGCGGGTCAGCAGCGTTTCTGTATATTAAAACATAGACCTAAAGCTATTACAAAAATTATGAATTTTATTTCTAGTTCTATAGCACTTTGAATCCCCCTTCTTTGCCTTGCAAACGCATGTGCAACATGACATAGATGTGGAAGTTAGAAACCGAGTGCAATCAGCTTAATTCTGAAGCACCACTGACTTAGTTTCGGACAACGATCATATTTCACTTGGTGCCGCTAAGCGCATGACGCTTAAGACCACCAAGTAGTGTGTCATAATATATGTAACTGCAATATTTGATGTCTGTTGTTAAAACATGAGCTAGAAAATTGACAGTTGTACTGGTGTGAATTTCGATTGCGTTGTGTTTGTAAAGCGAATTCATTAACTTTTTAACTCATATTGGATGAAGCATAGTGGATGTGCATGAAAGTATACGTACTTATGTTGGTTGCAAAATCACAACAACGTTATTATGTTGCTTACTTAGTAAGCTATAAAAAAATTATTGAAATGTTTTTTTCTAACATTTTGTTAAATATATTTTATATTTAAAAATGTAATTACAAGTTTTACAAAGTAAAAATGAGAAATATAAATTTCCAAAATCAGTCTAAAATAAAGTTTATATTAAAGAACTTTTTGTTTATAGCAGTGGCGTCAATTCGGTAGGGCTGGGGAGGGCATTAGCCCTCCATCCCAAGGATCTGATACTACTTAGTTGTTATTCAATACATCAATTCAATAAAACCATCTAATGGTGGTGGAATTATAATTCTCGCCCCCAAAGGTTTCGGAGAAGTGACTCCACTGTTTTATAATAATCAATAACAATAATATCCACGTTGCACAGTGTTTATTGCCTCAATTTTCAAACTATTGAATGTTGTCTCTATATAATACGTAAAACAAAAATTGAATAAATAAAATTTAATACTTTTTTTTGTTGTAAAAGAGCTTCTCCTTTTCTACACGATTTCACACAAATCATGTCATTTTCCAATAACCTATCGATCGTGTCTTTGGAGACTGGCCTGTATATATCCGTTAGAACTAAAAATAATCTTTGAATTGTGTTTTGGTATTTATATCTCAACTATAAAGATGAAGTCAAAAAAAGAAAAAAACAAAAATTTTCCTACTATTGACGGATGTTCCTAACAGTATACGGATACATCAGAATAACTTAGTGGTATGTGCCGGCGTAGTCAAAAGTGAGGCTCATTAAGTTAGGCTTGAATTTAATTAACTGCAAACAATATCTTATCCAGTTGCTAATTTACAGCCAACACTCAATTCACACGGAGCTTCAGTGCTGTTAAGTCAATTGTTATTGTGGTTAATTTTTGTTTATTAACAATTATGAGGTACGATATTTTGCTTGTTTTTTTTACAGCTAATAGTGGAAGGCCAATGTGCGCGGTCACGCGACGACGGGCGGCACTTGACAGTTAATCAAAGCATTCAAAAAAAAAAAGAAAAAATCACCACACGCGGTACTCACGAAGAAGTAAGAGCCATATTTACTTTCCACGCGATTACATGTGGCAATTTCGCTTTCACTGGCCTTTTACATGAATTAACCTTTGGCAAATTGTCAAATGCCACCCGTGGCTGCATGACCGTGGAAATTGACCTCTATTCTATAGCAAATTAGGGGCTAAAAGCTATTCTAAAAATATTACAATTACGATTAATTAAAATACTATGGCATAAATCTGTGGCCGCAAGGAAAAACCGTTTAAGTCGATTTATAATCACAAGAGAAAACAGCATAATTATGATGCTTTTTGCAAGAGTCTTATGCTGTTTAGCATTGTGATCACAGACCGACTTAAGCTGTTTTGCCTTATGGCCACAGATATATTTACAAGTAAAGCCAATTTCTAGAGCTCAACCGATTTTAAATAGCAAAACATCAAGATTATGAAATACCCAGAAAAATTTGATTACAGATAGGTGTTGCGTGTGTGTTACTACCAGACAATTCGGATGAGTTGTGAAAATTTTTTTAGAAAAAATTATATTAAAATTTCTTAATAAAAATTAATTTTCAAGCCAGAGTTACCATCTGTAGGGGATTTTTGAAATTTTTAAGTGGAGCTATCTATGTCACAAAACATACTCTGAAAAAAAAAGAGTTTTATTCAACTTTACGCTATCGAAATATTAGAAAATATTTAAATTTATTTATGCGAACTCTATTGTTAAAAATTGTAACTTCTTTGAATGAAATATTTACGAATTAAGTAAAACCGTCACACAAAATATCATCAAATCGAATCATTAATTCCTAAGATATTGGAAAATGTGTAATTCTTTTACCCATAGCTCCTTCTGTAACTGACCAATTTTTAAAATTTAAATATCCTATTGAATTGATGATTCAACATAATTCAATAAATTGAACATATTTTCGCTGTTTAACATTTATTTTAAATTTTACACAGCCATTGTAATTGTAGACGGTTATTTAAATTAATTAATTATTATTGTTTGCTAAGCAGACAGTTGATTAATTTTTGTTAGTAAACTTAATTGCTGATATCATAAGTAATAACTGTATATAAATCAAAGTAAAATTAATTAAAATTTTCAAGATCAGTAAAGATGTTAAATTTTATATTTTGCATTAACTTTTTTGGTTTTTACTGACTCATCAATTCAATAAGGCTTCCCTCATCAGAGGTAAAGGATCACAAAGTTGTAACATGTCTTTTCTGGGTGTCTGGCCACCGTGGCTTTAAAAGCAATGAAATACGAGTAGCAGACGAACCAGCAATAATATGGGTACTATTTGAAGCGGACTTATCCAACGTATCACTTGTATGCAATACTTTAACTTCATTTATCAGAAGTCTCTTTACTCTCTCTTAGATATGAATAAATACCAATTCGACCAGAATAAAAAAAAACTTTTGGTCTAAATTCTGAATAGTGAAATCGGAGTACATCATATATTTTTCACAAATTACTTACATGTGGAACTTTGGTAGGAGTAAATACCGGACGCTATCCTATAGAGTATCATGCTCACAGAATGGTTATGTTGGCCCATAGCAGATATTGTTGCTGCAATGAGGACGAAGAGGAAACTGTAGAACATCTATTATGTCACTGCCCTGCTTTTGGCAGGCTAAGGCGCAAAACACTTGAACAGAGTTTCTACAATAAGTTTGAGGAAATATCTGGTCAAAGTATTTTGCAGCGCCTCCTAAAGCCTTCACGCTCAAATCAGATGTAAACTAGCCCTCAATAATAAACTTTTATCTACGTGACTCTTGATCCGAGATGCTGCGCTATCACTATGGTCCTATCTTCGTCTATATGTAGCTAATAAGGCTAAGCACCATATTTCCTCTACAAAATGAGCCTTCTTGGTCATCAATGGTCATCTTTGTATAAACGTATCTAGGCGGAGGCGGGCAGCTGCTTGGGGGGTAGCAAAATGGTGCTTAATGAAATCGAAATTTTGTTTTTAGCATAGTTAAGAAATTTTGAAATTTTAAAGATATTATTGTTTTTAAGTAAACTAAAATGTAAAGTAGAATGTGTTGAGGGAGGCAAATTATCTCTTCACCCCGGGTGCTAAATGTGCACAGTACACCACTGTAGCTTTGATGTTTCCTCGCAAGGTTTTAATTTGAACACGTTTGCTTAACATTGTTGTTTTATAGGGGATTCAATTTAAGTCACTTTAAAATGTCTATAACTTTGCCCGTATATGGTTACTATCGGGCTGGGACTTTTTCTCATCGGCCTTGCTGATAATTGATTCTTTAAAAGCATAAATTCGAAAACTAGGCTGTTATTATCTTCAATCTTATGTAAAATAGTGGTGTTTATCGAGATATATTTCAGTCCGCCTGTATGTTACAAATAGTTGAACCCTTAATTTTCAGTTTAAAAATCAAATTTATATCCCTTTCAAACCAACTGGCGGAAAATTTGATAGCTGTCACTTGGATATTGTCTTCACGAAGAACAACATTGATTTAATAGTGATGGTTCTGTATCTTGCCAAGATCAATTACTTTTCAGTGCGTCTTCGTAATAATGTTTACAAAATATGTAGTTTTTACTCTTTGCAGTAAGTAGTAAGCCAAACTTAAACTTACTTAGGGTCATACACCCTATAAAACTATAAAATAGATAGATCTGTATTTTATATATCTTCATGCGTTCAGAAGTTATGATTTTTGCAACGAGAAACTTCTAAATGTGGCGATATTATCACTTACCTTATAAAATTCAACTTGAGCACCTTTGGCAACGCCTTCCAGTTCTCTTACATACTGAGGAAATGATTCTTTTACAGTGGCGAGCGTATCATCGAAGGCTTTTTCTTGATTAATAAGTAACATAAAATAAACAATTAATTAAAAAGTACTTGACTCAATTAAATACAAAAGTTAATTAAAAAAGTTAAACACAACATGATAACTTACTGCCTTTTTCGGTGTTATAAAGTGGTATATAGGTTTCATTAAGTGGTCCATAGAGTTTCAAAAATGTTTTAATTATTGAGGCAAAAGTGCGACCCTTGAAATTAAATTTAAAAAAATGTATATGTTAATTTTTTCTTTATTTACTATTAATAAACTTTATTGTTGTCATCATTGTTACTATGCTATTGTGGTATGACACTAAAGGAGAATCAAAGGTGGGCGTTCTATTATATTCTTATGGTAGACCGTAGACCACCAAGTGTTAGCAGCGTTGAAAGGTTTCTAAATCTTTAAATCGTGTATGTAAATCAATCACGATATTTTTTTTTTGCAAAATATTTTATAGCACATTTATTGTTGATTGGACTTAAACCCAATTGAACTTGATTCTCTACGACAAAACAAAAAAAAAACAAACTTTTAATTAATGAGAAAAAAATAAAAAAAAAGTTTTTTATTTAGTTTTTTTCATAAAATATGGGTACTTTTTAACAGCATTCACTTGGCTTAGGATACGATCAAATATATTTGTTTAAAGCTGCACGACATGGGTCGGACAGTCGCGGTTCATGGTTCAAAATCTTTGTTATTTCCATTTCCTATTAACACTTTAAGAGACAAAAAATATTGCAAAAAATTACAAGTTTTAAACAAATAAGTAAAATAAGGCGTGAAGCTAATCGTTGCCAACGCTTAGACACCAACCCATTAATTAAGCTGCATTTATTTTGTAATAACAGTACTTGACGCTAAAATAAACATGGACAAGAAATAATTGTTTCCAATGTAAAATAGTACGCTGATTCCAAAAATGACAGCTCAAAAAACATTTTAAAAAACGATTTGAAAAAAAAACCAACCTCTGAACTACTACAAAAACACTCAATACATTTTTATCATAATTTATAAAGTGATACTTCTCAGATCCAACATCTGAAAAACTAAACTTGGCAAATTTTTAACGAAATAACTTCATACTCAGAGAGAACATAGATAACTCTCTCATTTTTGTTCTCACTTACATTTTTTTCGAGTACAGGAAGGCTTTTTGGACTAAGGCCTGACCTTTAAATTGTACTAATGAATTATGTTACAATAACGCAGCTATTGTTGAAAGCTTCAAAAGTGTTCAGTAGAACTGAAATGTAAATAAAATGGTATTTTTACTTAACCCTGGTTAACCAATGTTAGACATTTCGACTAAGTCTGTTCTCTTTTCGGCTTTTTTTTCGTAAAGTGACAGCTAGGTCAGTATTGTTAAAATCAGAAGAGGAAATGATCCATAGGAATTTTTCAGACAAGACAGTGGACGGCGATAATGACGAACCTTAGTCAACGAGATTTAAATAGATTATAAAGGAAGTGTTTCCGCACCCTGTCAATAGTAGAAACACTGTATGACGAAGACAGTCGGCGAAACATGTGAAAAAAACTACCTGTAGCGATCACAAGGTCTCTTATGCTCAACAACTACGCTGAACTTTTTTTTTTGAACTAAGCTATGTGATATAACATTTAATTATTGGTAGAAGAGCCCTTTTTTGAAGTTTTTCGAATTTTTTTTAATATATTCGTAAAACTTTAAGACTTTTGGGACTACTAATAAAATGAAGCACTAGGATATCTTAATCAGGAGCTACAGAAATAATTTATTCACAAGTCTGGCACTGAGCAGGTTTTGCAGCTGGGCGAAACATTGTGTAAAATGTTGGTTACAGTCAAATGGCAAGATTTTACTTCAACTTTTTAATAAACAAATTGCTTTGATTGACATCATACTTTTGATAAAGAAATCTTTAAAATAAATATACAACATTGTGAGCTGCATTGACATTGATCGATTTTATACATTGATATTATGGTGTTTAATAATGGTCACACCAATCACGATGAGGAATACGACAACACAAACAATACAAAGAACTAATCAGCAATTTATAATTTTAATTGTTTTTGTCATGGATATATAAATTATAGGTAAATTACCAGAATATCAAAAAATATATCTGTAGTAAAGACTGATGGAAAGATAAATTTGGCTACGTACTCGTTCTTATTCACAGTGCAATATTTTACCATCACTAAGATGAGTGGTAGTTTAAAAACCCCTAATAGTGGGTGAAATGTGCGTGTCAAGTGGTTTGTGGTTTCTTTGGTGGTAAGTGAGTGTTTTGTTTCATATTCAAAACTATAAAAAATAATCCATAAATCGTGGCTTATTGTTAAGTTGGATGCGTGCTTGCAACCTGTGTTCCCAGTAAAGTTTCTCTTGTGTGTGACCCGTAAAAATTTGCACATGACGTCAGGGCGGACATGCTCTATTGAAATATTTCTTAACCACAATACATTCAAAAATTTCGGAATGCTTGGGTTGATGACTCAACGCCGAAAGAATAGCTACAAGATGTTGATAACACCTCTGCTAAGTTTTTTGAGAAATCATTACAGAGCTAAAAAAATGAACATGAGATGTTTAACTTAATGTGATAAATTTTGAGAAACGATTTAAATAGTCACATTCTTTGAATTTCTGTTATAGTTAAGTAGTTTGAAAAAAAATTAGCATTAGCGAAATTTTAATTAGAAAAGATTTTTCATAAAAAGACAGCATTAATTATTGGTATTACATTAATTATGTTGATGTTACAAAATGTAGCAAACAAGTTTCTTTGATAGAGCAAAAATTGTGTACACTTAAGATTTTTTTGTTTTCAACATAAATAATTTAATCAAATAGAGATTATTTAAAGCTAACTAATAAATTGGGTGCCATTTTTATTGTAAGTGCAGACTTTAACAAAATTAACAACGGCTTCTGATGAACAATGCATTTATGATTCTTCTAAGTTTAAAGTCCATGAGAGAAAAAGTTCCGCAAATAAATCAATTTTAATCAGTAAGGAAGTGAACTGTAAGAATTTGTTATCATTTCGTTACATGCTACAAGTGAAAAAATCAAAAAAAATTTTTTCATTTGCTTTGAAATGTCGCTAGCTAGAAGACATTAGCTTTGCTACTAATTTCACAAGCGATCATTTATGTATTTATATATGGACTATCTAAATGCCTTCATTAAGCATTAGGTTAGGGGGATATTAGTATAACCTTTAAAACTGTCCTTAAAGAACACTTATAGAAAAATATTTATCAGTTTATACTTTCCGCAAACATAACTTTTTTTTTGAGAAACCTTGCTGATCTGTTTTATTGCTTGTTAAATAAAAACTTGAAGTCACTGTCACAAAAATCGTTGAATTCCCGGCTGTCTCAGAAATTTCAGAATTACTATCAGGCCTTGACATTAAATTCCAGGCTTGGCCGATTCAAAGGTCAATCCCTGCCATTTGGCAGCTCTGTGTATTAGTAACAACTCAGGACTGCTTTCTATTGGCTTTTGCAACCTGAAAGATTTACCTAGCTTATTTTTGTTAAACTTAATTTTGTAAGCGAAAAAGTTTTGCCGAGTAATGTTTTTAAGAAAAAAATAGCTTGTATGCTATATCGAAGAAAAGAAAAATCGGTTTTCATTTAGAGTAAGCACAGTATGCTAAATCTTCAGAGACATTCTATAAATAGAGATAACATCTTGTACTCTACTTTTCTGTAACGTCTCTGTACCCTTGTACATACGTTATTTTTTAGAATAATTGCGTTAAGCCTTTCAAAGATATGGTTTATTCATGCGAAGCGAAGGAATTATCTATATTTTTTGGATGTTGCCGTAGTCTACAGTTGTAATTTTTGAGAATTTAATAAGTTTTCGAAGGTGGGAAACGTTGTTGCGGTGTAAGTCTCTCCATAACGAAATGGCAAACCTTACTGAGTATAAATGACATAAGCATTGACAGATTGGGATGAAGTTTTTGACATTTATACCCTATGCAAAATACAGCAAGCTAAAAACATTCATAGCTTTATTTAACAATAAAAAAAAAAATATTCTAATTTCTTATTTCCTACAGGGTGACATTTTGTGTCTTGGAAATTTTTCAGAACTTCAATTTCGGTATTTTTAATTCTTTTTAAAAAATATCCACAGACAGACCGACATACCGACAGACAGACCGACAGACATACCGACAGACAGACATACCGACAGACAGACAGACCGACAGACAAACAGACGACTAAGAAAAAAAATAAACACAGAAACCAGCTGTTTGATCAGCTTAGGCTTTAATCTCAAAAATTCCGCAAATAAATAAAGTTTTTTTAAGAGCCTTTGCTTTATTTTCTATAAAAAGTTAAGAACTTTAGATTAAATAAAACGATTTAAAATTATTAAACTCTAAACAATGGAAATATAAATAATCAATACAAGGACAATATATAAAATTGAAACAAATTCATGTGACACGCAAACTTAAATGCAAACTTAACCCTGATAGCCCCTTGCTGAGGTATCTGCTTTAGCATTACAAAAGAAGAACCGCTTACTATTCCAATTTAGAACTTAAATATATAAATAATTTTCACTATTTCCGACTGACAAGTGAGTTGAAATGATGTTACTTAATTATAAGATTCCCATTTGCTCAATTGATTTTTTTCCAACACCTACTTTTTAATTACATACGATTAATGTAAGTAGCTCTACAATATATCACTTACCATATCGAAACCGACATCATAGTGCGTGCCTCTGGTGTAGAGTATGGGAATCGCCTGACGCCGCGGAATAACTTTAGCGCTCATAGTTTTATTTTTATTCTGGGTTGCCCAATAAATATTTATTACAATAAATGTAGCTATAATTAGCATCTAGCACGAGTAGAAACGTTAACAGTTGCAAGCGTTATCTTACGACTAGACAGAAGACTGAGTTATCACTCGCAAATATTAACAAAAAACAATAGAATTGAATTGCTTTTTATATATATTTACAAAGCAAATACGAGTACTCTTTAGAAATTAAAATTACAAATTCAAAGGAATATTTAATACGATGTGTACAAAGTACTGCGATATTGACGTAAAATTAAATATTGGGGTATGCGGAACGCGACGACTTCTCGATACGTTCTATGTTCTAAAACGTTTGACTGCAATTGCTTAACTGATTTGGTTTCGAAATCTCACCAACGAAGAGACTTCGCTATAACGCGCTAGCGATTTTGCGAGACGTTCTAATTCTGCTGCTGCTGCTATGTTGGTTGGTAATAAGTGGTGTATCGTAGATTGTTGCTGTTTTCGCCGTGTTGTTAGTATTGGTTAAGATGGTTGCGGTAAAACAAGTGGTTGCGTTAATGTTTGTTGTGGTGGCGCTTAAACTTTTTTAAGTCTTCAGCTTGAGCTATACTCGTACGCGAGCTCAACGTATGGTTGTATGGGTTAGGGGGTATGTAGAATTATGTTATAGGGTTAAAAGAAAACAACAACACAACAGTTATTGATATGGCAACCACTTAGAGTAAAATCAATAAACAAAACAAAAATAATGACCATAGCGTCGAACTGTCTAGTCGTTAGGCATTTTTTCTTTAATTAGAAACCGGACTTAATGATTTTCTGAACGAGTAGAAGCTTAAAGACAAGGGGTTTAGTGAAGGGTGTGACTGCGTTCAGATACATTTTTTTTTACCTATAATGGGAAGATTTTACAATTAGTGGCTTAATTTAAAAATGTCTTACAACTAAAAGATGACAAGTAAAAAGTTTTGTGCCTGTTTTTATATAACATTCAACATGAAAAAATATCGTTTCCTTATATTGCATAAAATTGTAGAGACTCCAAGAGGGGTTTAAAACGTGGATTTCGTAAACTTTATACGAATAAATGCATACATACACTTAGAAAAAATTGTATAGCAAATCATTCTGTTGCATGATATATGAAATACTTAATCGATTGCCAAAAGAATCGAAGATAAAAATATGACAAGGAAATGGATCATGCAGCTAAAAGAATGTGACATTAATGAAATATTGTACATACAGCGTTAATTTGCAGATATATTTCCAAACAGAATTACACCTTGAAGAGAATTTGCATTACATTGAGATCATTCATATTTCTCCATGGTAAGGTAATTAAATGGCAAATTATTTCCAATGCAAAAATTTAATAATCCACCAACAAGCGGCGGCTAATGTGCGAAAGTTTCAAACATTTACATTAACGTTACGAATTCGATCAACTTTAAGCTATAAACTGTAAATAATTTGCGCAATTTTCAGTTTGTGCTTCTTCTTTAACTCCATAAAGAGTTTGAGAAGCGAGAAATTATAGTTTTTCCAGTTTCTGGTAGCGCAAAGTTGTGAAGAAGAAGACAAATTTATTTCATGCCCAAAAGTCTTAAACACGATAAGGTTTGATCCAGTAACGTCGTTTTGCAATTTAACACCAACTGCAATTTTTTTATTGTTAAAAAATTAATTAATTAAAAGTTATTATTTATTTCCTCGAACAAAAATGACTTACTGTACATTAACTTTGATTTATAAATTACTCAAAATAGTATCCTTTTTAATACATAAATGAGCCGTTTATTGGTATGAGTTCAAGTTCGGAAAGAATAAACTTGTGATATTTGTGATTTTAAGCTTATAAAAGATTTTATTATTAACTATTTTTAATTATAATTAAACATTATTTCATCGATTTGTCAGAAGCAATCATCGATATCCGTGTGAACTTCTACTAGTAGGTCAATGCTTTTTCTTAAACAATTATGACCGAGACAACAGATGGGACAGTTTAACCTAGTAAATGGTGACTTATGTTTCAGCTATTTCCACATGTGTACATATAAACATTAGAGTGTTTACTTTGAACATTTTTTAAACTTTTCTTATGTTTTTACTGCCTATGCTTTGGCATTGGACTGAAAAACTCTACTCACAGAATTTCAAGTTTCTAACTCAAACTCGGAAACGACACGAACCGAGAGTTTGTGTCCGAGATCATTGATATTTACCAAAAAAACGGACATACTAAAACGTAGGAAAAAATTTGCCGTAGGTGCCAAGATAAAGCATTTAAGTTGTTTTAGTTGTATAGAAGTTGCCACACCCTATTGTCAAAACACGCTCACATTTTTCGTGTGGCTAAAAACGCGAACAATATGCATATATGCAAAGAGTGGGGTTTATTTTTTTTGGCGTGCCCATAGGCCTATGTTTTAGCATTGGACTTAACGAAAATCTTCTGAAAATTTCGTATCCTAGATCAAACTTGTTAACGGCGCAGAGTTTTTTCCTATATAATTAACATTAATAAAACGTGTTTTCGATGTATCTCTGTTTGCGATGTTCACAGGTATGATCTAGGAAGTTGAGATTTTGATAGAGTTTCTTTAGGTCCAATGCTTAAAAGAGGATATGTGAACGCAAAATAAACTGAAAAAATGTGTGCTCTACACGTAATTAATCCAATTTGAGTATCAGAAAACACTTGACATGGAGCTGCAGTATACGCCATCGAAGCTATCTTTTTAGTACAGCCTATGAACCACTTTGTAACTTCAAGTGGATTATTCACTGAATAAACACAAATTTTAGTAACTCAAGAGCAAGTTTTCTGTTTTTTCACAAATGTTCCTGTTCTTGGTCTGCGATTTCATTGCCTAAGCGTCGAAGCGTGTTACCGATTGGTTTCAAAAGCATTGAAATTCAAGATGTATTATGTCACTGACACAGTTTCTCGAGGGGTATAACCAATAGACCTGACTCAATTGAGAAAGTTCAGAGTTCGTTTATTTTTTTAGTTTTTATTTAATACAACAACACTACAATGCTTGAATCCTGCAGCAAAATCAAAGGTACATTTCAATCCTGGCATCAATTAATTTGAATTAGGGAAGAAATCAAAAAGACCTTTCCAGATTGTACTAAATCTGAGCTTCTTCTTTAAGATCTTAGTTATTTGGTAATGGCCATATAACTTATAAAGTCAATATCACGATGATATAAAACACTTTTTGTAAGAACTATAGACAATTCCGACAGGGTAATTACTGTTTTGACACCTTGTAGTTGATGTAGGTACACGGCATTTATCAAATATTGACTTTTTATTTGTGATAAAATACTCCATGACGGTAGTATGACGACCATCTGATAACAATTTTAAATACTTGAGTTACTATCTAACTTTTCATGTACTACATGTAATTAACTAACATTTCGTAATTTAATCTTTTCATTTTTTTAAAAATAAACTTTTTACTCTTTTTGTGAGGGTTTAATTTCTTCGCCGGATAATAACCAGAAAGTTATTTTTTATATTAAGAGCAATAATCTTTTTAGCGAAGTCTGAGCAGGAGCGGCATTAGCTCTGATCGTCATCTCGTTGTGGTTTCTATTTAGCTCTATACAAGAGAGCTGCGAAATAACTAAAAAGATCAAACTATATATATTAACTCAATTGAAAATACAGCAGCAGTTAGTGGCGTACCGTAGAAATTGGGCCGAAGAGATAACTTGCCGCTCCCTACCTACCAAAATTTTATTTTTCCTGAGCACCAGAAATCATTTTTACTCAAAAAAAAATGCTCTCACCTTAGTAAAATTAAATATATTGCTCATCAAATTACTGATATGTAATTAAATACATATATACATTAGGGTGGGTCAAAAAAATTATATATTTTTTTTTATCCGACACTCGAAAACTAGTTCCTAGGTACCTCTAGAAAGTACTTACCAAATCTGAGCTCTTAATATTAACGGGAGTTTTCCATTTTTAATTTAGTCTCATATAAAAATTGTCATATCTTATCACCAATAGATTGTTAAACCAGTTGCATTGTCAATATTTGTAGGAAATTAAACGCTCTACAAAAATGATCTCCTACACTTTTTTCATTAGCTCAGCCTCTACACAGTAGAGAGAAAAAGCTAATAAGCTACAATTATTGATGTCTGAGCTGATTGACATTCTCAGAATTTGTTTGATGAAATTAGTCCCACGTACCTTTACTCATTGCACTTGTATTCGCTTTCATTAACATGCATTACAGAAACTGTAACGTCTCTTTAAAACAACAGAGTAATTGCTGTAGATTGCATATATGAAAGCCTAAGGTCCAATTCATCAGAGTCAGTTCGATTTATCCGCTAACAATATTCGATATATTAAACAACAGAAGAAATAATCTTTTAATGAATGTAGGGTATTTAATTGTAAAAAATACATTGCATTTTGTTTTGTGCACATTGATCTAATCAGATACTCGTGCATAATTTGGTTCTATTTTGTTGACAAAACATTTAACACAACAAATTTATTAACTGTTTAAAGGGTTGTTAACTTAAGGTGATTTTGCTAACGTATAAATTATAAAATTTAGCGAAGACAGCCTATAGCTCACGTTTTGCTAATGTGTTAAATTTGCAAAAGTGTAATAGTAAGTATAAACAACTTGGCGTTAATGCAGCACGTAATCAGTCAACTGTCGCTATCAAAATTCTGACCTTCGAACACGGCGGGCTGGAAGTAAGTTTAAATGCGATACAAATGTCAAGAAACGTTTTAAGTCTCGATGGAAAATGTAGAACTTACACTTCTGCTCACTCGTTAAGAGTAAATGGCACGGAGAGACAAGTAAGTATAATGAGTTCAAAAATATTATTGCTAAAACATTTCGGAGCGCCGTCAGACCTCTTAAAGATTCGAGTTTGAATAGTTTAAGTATCGCAGTAACAATTATAGGTATTGTTCAGGTCCATTTTTAGACTTTGCAGAGCCTGGGGCCAAAAACTTAAAAGGGACTCATTTTAAAATATTTGATGATAAAAATAAAAATGTTCGTTATTTTAAAAATGTACCCAAATGATTGATTGATAAGAAAAACAAAAAAAAAGTTCCTTTTGTTACCATGTTGGTGCCCGGGGCTAGGGCTCCGTAGACTCTCCTCTTAAGATGGCACTTGTATTGTTATGCAAAATAGTTGGTAGGTAGAAATCATTATGCATTATATTGTCTGGTTTGCTCTAGTATTGTCTGACATTATAATGTCTAGTTTAAAAAAAGGCGTTGGCAAAACAGTTACTAAATTACAGAACGTTTATTTTTTCAAGTTTTTAAAAATCACGGAAACTTAAAAAATCATGCCTCAGGTAACCTTTATCATAAAAAGATGGAAAATTGCTCTAGCTACAAATTTTATATCACTGCAGAGCTTTTGATTACGATTATCTTACACTGGATCGAGATTGCATTGGTTGGCTTAATATTTTCTATATAATCGATAAGTTTTTGAACTATACACCGAGAAAACCACTGAAACAATTATGGTGAAATTCGATGTTAAGAATCATTCTACCTCCATACTTCAATACATAAAAAAAAATTAACATGATCAGCATCAATGGGCTGCATTTTTATAAAAAGTTAAAATGCGTGTTAATTCAATTTTGCCCATCGGTTCTAATGGTGTTTTCTACTAATCCAGCATGTTTCGTAACAATATCTTCTATTGTTTTCAAGATATTCAGCCTACAAATTTGAATCTTTGGGCGTAAAAAAGTTATACAAAAATATTTATTATTGGCAATATAGAAAAACGCTGCTTCAAAAGGGGGTATATCAAAAGCTTTGCATTTGCGACTTTTATATAAAGTTCTGACATCACTCGTTACGTTTTGTATATAATTTGACAGAACCTTTCCGCGCAACTGTGTCTCTGGGAATTCGCAAAAATTATTATTTCCATCGGGGATCAAATTTTTTTCTGAAGCTTTATACAACGAGGCACAAGACAATGTGGACTGTATTTTCGATAAGATTTCTGTTGTACTGAAACTTGCTTCCAGCTCGCCGTGCAAATGAAAATTGTTACTTTGCTTTGTAAATACAAAATTCATTTGCTTCTCAAATTTAATAATGCATTTTATTCTTTAATTTAATACAAACTCCTAACCAACTCTATGAAAATTTGTATAGAAAATGTATTACATAAAATGAAACCGGAAGTGTTTTTTATGTGAAACAGTTTATTGAACACTGTCAATAGAACAACCCAATAGTAAAACAAAAAAACTAACTTCATTTAAATTAATTTGAATCAAATGCGTGAATTAATTAAATACTTTCTTATGCTTCTGTAATTTGCATATTTACCCGGTTATTGTTTACACGTTACGTAGCATATACGACGTGAGCTTTGATTTTGATAACATCATCGGCATATTTAGTGCTAAAGTCAGTGGCGTTATCAATCAGTAATCAATTTTTCAAATGTAATTAAACTTTTTTCGATTAAGTTAAAACTTGATATGGCTTAAACGAACTAAGTACTACCAGAATACGTTTTTTGCATTTCAAATACAATATCAATTTTGGTCAACTTCAGCCATTAATTTTAGGAAGAAAAACTTTTTTCCAATAGCGAATCTTGCTCGTAACGTCTTGCTCGTTTTGCTTTTTTCTCGTTATCGCATCTCGTTCGAATTGTGTTTAGAACTAGACACCCTGTGTATATGCACGAGCATATCAATCGAGGAGTGATATCTGACAAGGTGATAACTTATTATCAACTATCGCACTTTTCCTCTCTGTGAGGTGGTAGTTAACTTGATTATCGCTTGTTCTTATGCGATAGCTATTTAGATGTCGTTTTCAAATCACCTTTGCGGAGACCACCACAGTCAAAAATTTTCTACAAATCATCTTTTTCATATCATTTCTTATGTACGTTGAATAATTTTTTATAACAATTTTTGTTTTTATTAACAATCTGTCAATATTAACAATAAGTAAATTTTATATGTAGAAAAATTTTAATTAGCAGAATAGTTACACTCCATTGAGTGGAACTATATAAAGAGAGAATATTTTCGAGCGATTACAAATTTATATATATATATATTAGGGAAGTCAAGGACATGGTAGCGCTTTAGTCTCTTCGTTGTTAAGGTATTATCTATTACTTTTTTTTCTTTGAAGATTAGAAAGTATATGATAAAAGAAATGTTATGTGGACCACTTAACCCATTTTTATGGCATTGAGGGAGCTAAATATTACACTTGAATTTTCTTCAATGGAGTCTCTCAACGTAGCAGTTACGTCAATAATATGCCCGATAGCCCCCCGAATGGGCTCTTCAAGCTGGAGAAAAACGATTTTCAGTGACGAATAAAGTTTTGGCTTGCACGAGATGAACGTGCACGAATTGTTGTAACTACATTAAACAGTTACAGACCGTTACTATAAATAGACAAGTTGACCGTCTAGAGAGGCGAATGCAAGGGATGGTATTAATGAGAGCATGCTTCTTTCAAATTTTTTAATTATTTGTAACATTTTCCAACTTTTTCGACTTGCTCAACTTTAATCGGCTTGAAGGCTATTTTTCGAACTTTTTGAACACTCTTCAACATTTTGAATTTTTTCCCCCTCCAAGGTTTGTTCGACTTCTTCAACTTTTTTCAGATTTTGTAACGATATTAAACATTTTTTGACTCATTCAAGATTTTCCGTATTTGTGCATGTGGATTCAACCTTTAACCTCCCAAATTATATGAAAAATCTATGCGTCAAAATGAATTTCTACTAATTAAAAGATTTCAATTTTTGCTTGACTATCTTTAAGCCAACGAATTATAAAATAAAGTTAATAATCATTAAATATGTAACACCCTTTCCTATATTTTCAGAAAAATATATATATATATATAATAACAAGCCCATTTGTTTTGCTGTATCTGCTGTATACATACATTACATGTTATACGTATTGGCAACACACCAGAACTACTTTTTACATTTATGTCATACATTTATTGTGAACGATATTGTCAATTCCGCATACCCTTTCATGATTTATAATGACAGCTATCGGAATTCACAACACGAAACCGCCACTGGCTAAAGCGACATAATTTCAGTTTAAACGTTTTTATGACAAAAACAATGACAACAACGACCGATATAAGACTTACACTAACTAACTGATAAAACGAACCATGCTGAACTTTCATTAACTTTCGTTTGACATCATGTTACAGCACAACACACTGAATATAGCACTTTGAAGACAATGACTAGCTTGTTTTCCGCTTGTTTCTTCAGACAAAAGCTTTTGCTGGACAATGGCAACAGGCCAAGTCCAAATAATGCGGTGCCAAACAACAAATGAATTTCCGTTGTGAGTTCAGCATGTCACGTCTGGGTATATAAGTGCTGGATTATTACTGTTTTCGGTTTAATCAAATTTTATCAGTGCATTAGTTAAAAAGTGTTAGAGTTACATGTGTTCATATCAGCTTACTGAAATCCAATGTCAATCAAAATGACTTACACAAATAATGCCGTGGTAATTCAAAATTTTATATACTTAATAAAAAGAAAAATGTTATACAATTGTGTGCTTTATTTTCCGCAGCTACTCATTACCTTATGGATGTGTTTTAAATCGGCTTACAGCATACCAACTTTTACCAATGAATACGTGCATATTAAATTACATGTGCCAGAAAAAACTAGCGAAGAACTCTTAAAAAATCTACAAGAGTTTGAACACAGTGCAATTACGCCAGTGTCATATCACAAAGTAATACATCATTATCATAAACGTAGAAGACCCTATGTGAGACATAACTTTATTGAAAATGCTGATAATACGCTAGAAAGTATTGTACTCTCGGAAAAAGATCACAAACAAGATAATTTTGAAGCAGCAAAAAACTTAGAGACTTATGTTGTAAAAGAAGCGCCAAAAATAAAACAAAATGTAAAAACTTTAAAAATCATAGAGGAGAAACAAAAGTTGCCCCATGAACAACACAGTCATCACCATCATACGGAAACATTTAAGGTTATTAATGCAAAAGAGCCGCAACAATATAGTGAGACCTACAAAATAGTAGAGACAAAAATTCCAAGTGCAAAGCAACATCATTATCATACAGAAACTTTCAAGGTATCCAATGATATACCTTTTAAGCATCACAGTCAACAACATTATTATCCATTCGATCATAAACATGGCTTAAATGCGGAAACTGTTAAAATTATAAGTGAAGACTTTGATGAAGATCATAGGCAACAACATCAGTATACATCAAAGCCTTATGCTGCAAACTATGAAATAATTGAAACAAAACTTAAGCCACCACCGTTTTTGTCACATGAAAATTCACAGCCTGCGCATATAGAGTCTGTGCAAATCATTGAAGAAAAAACTCCATATACTCATTATAAACAAAATGTGGAATCCTATCATAAACCCATAACAAAAACCGCTACTATTGAAGTGTCAAAGTCACAAACACCATATCATTCACAAGAACATATCAATGATAATGCAGAATATACAAATAGTTATGCTACTGTACAAGCGGAAAATGCTAATTCAGGCTATACTTATGAACATCCTAGTAGTAACTATAAGGAGGAAGTTATACTTATTACTAAGCCACCAGCTTATCATTCCAGTAATTTCGTTAAGGGTGAACATCCGCTACACATACCTAGTAGCAAATATCAACATGAAACACACTATCATACCAAAGACTCTGAACCGCAGAACTATCACAGTTACGGATACAGCAGTGGTCATAATGCTGAACAAAGTCATCAAGCTTATGGTGGCTATGAAGAAGAAAATCAAAATAATGCAAACGGTAATCATTATGATTTTGCACGTGATGAGGATCTTTTGTCCGAGATACTTGATGCTACCAGAAATAAAAGTCCTCCTAGTTCTGAGTATCAACCACATAAGTTTAGCCAAAATGCTGCCAGTGATATTGTTGATTGGCCCATGGAGAGCGAAGATGCTGAGGCTGATAATCGTAACGTAGCTGAAACCTACAGAGGTGTCGATAGTTATAGTGTTAATCATGTACAAGGTATTGGTAGTGGCGGCTATAATTATCATTCACCATTTCTCAAGAAATGACTTTGATAAAAAGTCATTATCTAAGTCAATGTAGTAAGCAATATATCACATCTCTCAATATTTATTTTATTTATGGCATTAATAAATTCACTAGAAAATAAACAATTTCTCATATATGAAAGAAAACATTTATTGATTTTTTTTATTTACATCTACGTTGCGCTTTTTAAATATATAATTTTTATTTAATATTTTTAAATTTTGGCATAAACTGCACATAAAACAGCATATATGTTGCAATGGAAACCAATATCTGTAAAAGAGAACAAGCAAATTGTATTTGATTAGGTTTCGATATAAAAATGAGCCACAAAATTTCTTGGCTGTTCTGGTCGCATTATAAACTATATATTTCCCTAGCAGAAAATGTGCCCGAAAAATATTTTTGGAAAGAAGAAAACAGTGAAAATGTGAAAAGGAGAATATTAAGCGATCACAGTGGTCGTGATTTTTGTGCCGCTGCGTGTTTTTTCAGCTGCCTCGCCACCGTTTTCGCTCAAATTTTAATGTAAAGAAAAACGACGTCTAGAAGTCGCTTCATCAGTCTGCTGGAAACCTATTCGTAAGGTTCGTAGCTGGAATACCATGCCATTCATTCCTGCAGCATTCCCGACCCACTGACAGCAGGTATTCAAATGGTTCCACCAGCATCGCGTCCCTTATATCATCAACTGAATCACAGCGTCGCCCACTTGTGGCCAACAGTCACTAGAACTATCGCTGCCTGGAAGCCAAGTCCTCTTCCAACAATAATGTTGGATAATCGAAAAAAAAGTCCGATGATCAGCTAGGACTTCGTTCTTGGTGTTTTTTTTTATTATCAAAACATAAGCTGAATCTATCGCTAGAGTAGGCAAACTTTTTTCGGGTTCAAGACCATCGTGCTGTGGCCAAGAATTTATTTTTCCGCGGTCCGATTTTTGTGTGATATTCTTTAAATCAAATAATTTTTTTGAAATTGACCTCAAGTCAGTAAAACATTTAAAAGAACATTAATTTTAAAAAATAGGTGAGTGAATGTTTGTACAGAAAGTGCTCGAAAACAGGCCCGTACCCATCATATGAGCAAGAGGAGGCTTTGCCCCCCACTCAGTTGGTTACAGATTTTAGAGAGAAAAATCTTGCTTTTGGAATTGCATTTGACCCCCCCCCCCCACATGTCGGGTTGGTACGGTACTGGTTGGAAAAGTGTAAAATGTAACTTATCAACCAATTTACTCCAGTATAGATATTCTTTCATACCTGCTAGTAAAGATGTTCACACATTTGAAAAATAACAAATCATATCCAAATAGTTTTAAATACTTACACCCTTAACAATATAGAGATTTATTACAAATAAACCAAAAGCTTCAATTTTTATTTCTTGATGTTTTAATTGCAACGAAAAGTTTTGAATCTGCAAGGAAGTTGTAATTTTTTTTTGTTAATGTTTATAAAACTTTCAAAATAATAATTAAGTAAGGGTGGAATGGAATATCAAATTTTTTTGATAATGTGATCGTCATTGAGATATTATCTTTTCGGATGAAAATTCTCAGGAGGACCAAAGGCACCAAACAGAGCCTGCTGTTACGGTCACGAATGTGTTTTTGGGACTCTCTGCAGTTCATTACACACTTTGATTTGATACAATGGGTTTCCTGGACCTTTATGGTTACATTGGAGGATAAGTGGACTCTCACAGAATTCATGTGTGCGGCCTTTTCAATATCACAATTTTTCGCTGCAATACGCTGCATTGAGTTGATATCTGAAACCGTCCCATGATCGATTTTCGAATCATTGGTAAAGACAGTAATTTCGTTGCCACAAATAATGACGTCAACGCTTCGCTCCTTCCTGATCGAAATCTACCACTGGTACCATATAGTTACAATCAAAATTGAGTTTCCATGGGCATACATTATGAACTATTGAGGCGTATCGCACAGTGTATTGACTTAGCGTTTCTGCTTTTGTGACCAATTGCAGTATGAAAATGTTTAGATGACGTCTCATTTCAAGAACAGTATGAGCTATGGATCTGAAAGTCTTTCTTATAATTCCCATGCTGACCCTTCTTTGCATTTTACTTAAACCTCTTACGAGTTGCTTCTAATCAAACTGGAGCTTCATAGGTAAATATGAGAAGAACAATCACTGTCTTTCCCTTGTAAACTAAAACAGAACGTCTTAAAATTATTTTCACGCTAGATTGCATTCATTTTCGAAAAAAACAAGATTTTTCAATCCACCCAAATAGATATAATAAAATATGTTCAAGCTTACACGTGCTGCTAACTTTAAGTCATCCACAGAATGCCGTATTTTGTGTAAATTATGGCCGAGATATCGTGTCTAAAAAAATTGATAAGTAATCTAACAAAATTTGAATAAACTAAGTTGTTCAGACTTACCGCATCCATACAGTTTCGGGAAATATACAACAGTTGAAATATGTTAAGTCCTGTAACTATAAGAAGCACGTATTCTGAAAATTGAATTTTTATACTTATTAGATATATTGTGGTTTATCAAAGAAGTTTTTTAATATATTTTTAAGTATTTTGATTTTGATTATGCGGAGAAAAAAATCCTTCGGAGATATATTGTACTCATTTTCAGCAACACGGATAATGTGGGCGTGGTTTTACCATAGGACTTGGCATCTCCCATACAACAAAAATACCAAAAACGCTACATTTCAAAATAAATGCCCTGATGTACGAGTAAGCTGAAGAAAAAATTAGTTTTTCTAAACACTCGACCGAACTATCGGTAAAAGTTATCGATATCATTGTTTATATTCAGAACTATTATCCAGAAGTTTATTTCTAATTTTTTGTTGACTACCGAAGCTGGATATGATACATACCCGTATTATGTAACTTATTAAGCGCCACCCAATATGCCCAATAACTATCCGATAGAAACTTGTAAAATATATCAAAGAAAACGAAAGTAAGAGAGCATGCGGTGCAGCATTGAAAGAGCTCGACCATTCTAAAAATTTGTCTATAATTATTCTGTAAGAAAGTTATATCGCCAGTTAGAAGCTCAGTATTGACACTTCTTAGGCATGTGATTGCCACGCTCAAGTGCTGCAGTTCGATTCGTATCACTTCCAGATAAAACATTATTTGAATGACACGCAAGCGAACTATTATATTGCTTGAAATAAAAATCAGGTGAAAATAAAATGCTTGTTCAAATTTTTCACCAGGTCGATACATATCGTAAAAGTAAAACAGTTCCAGTGCGAACATGGTGCTAACAAATATGAAAGCATGAAGGAAAAAATTGGCATAAATTTTGAGATCCTCCTTGGATGTCATATTGGCCCATTTGCAATGCAGCTGAGAATGAATTTCAAAAAAATTACACAGTTCCTTTCGATGCACTTGAGTTTCAATTAAAGTGATATAATACGATGTATATGTGATAGTGGTTCTTATTGCATCATTAAATTTGCCAAAAAGATCTTCCTCAAATGCAATTTCATTAAAATTTAATAAAACCATAATGTGCAGCAAAGTCATAGCTGAAATCTGAAGATACGCACAAACTGCTTTGCGTAGGCGTACGCTGCTTTTGTTATGCGCTTGCAGTTCATTGGGGCATAGACCCAAATATTGAAAAAAACATATTACTAAAAAAATTGGTGCACTTAGTTTAATAGTTTTATGTTGAAAACTTTTCGTTTTAAAAATATTGAGAGCGATTCTCTGTAGTCTTTTGTATAGGTTATCCATATTTTTTAAAATCTTATATGATAGGACTAGAACAATGTGGCTAGCCGGCTACCTAACTTCCATATACTGAATATGCATTTGCAATTATTGTAATATTTTAATGCAATTTGTCAACTTTTAAGATTTTATCGTAAATAAATGATTGATGTGCAATGCACACAGATCGATATAGTGCAAAAGTTTATCTCTTACGTGAATAGTTAGTCAAACTTTTTATGAAATGCAGGCAAATTGTCCATATTGTAGAACGTGTAGGAGCACGTAAGCTAGCTCTGAGAGTACCAAATAAACTACTTAGACAAGCATTTTTTTGTGTCCACCCTTTGGAGTTAAAGCAAAATAGTAGTAGTACTAGGATAACACAACTAGGCTAAATGTTCTACTTACCCGTAATATTTTTCTTATTGTACAACAACCAGTATGCCCAATAAAAATCTGAAAGCATTTTAATGATTGAATTGATAAAATTGGAGGTTAAAGAGAACTTGGTGGATTTTTTCATCAGTTCAAACATGTTGTGAATTCGTATATAGCTAAGCATTAAAAGCTGTATATCTCTTTCTGCTATTTCGGCATTTCTTTTTGCGAAGCGCACAATTTCTTCATTTAGATTTTGCACTTCGCCACGTAATAACTCGAGATATAACATTATTTGCATCAGACGCCATCTGCATATCGTGGTACTTGGCATAAAGATTAAATGAAAATAAATCGGCTGCAATGCATCATCAAGATTACGATAATAGTAGATCAGATAGAGATAATGAAGTTCAATTACAATCATGGTGGTGACAAAAATACCCGCACAAAGTACAAAATGACTATAGATGCGTAAATCAGCTTTCGTAGTCATATTCGACCATTTGCAATGTAGAAGCGAATATTCTTTGATTAATTTATGAATATCCTTTCGATGCAGTAGCACTTCGACCACAGTGATGTAATATGAGGCATATGTAATGCTAACTTTCAAAACATCATTGAATTTCCCAAAACTATCGGCACCATGTAAAATCATTTTATGATTGAGTGCCATCAAAATATGCGGAACAGCTAATGCTGCAATAAGAAAATAAACCCAAAAGATGTGTAAACGTAAACATCTTTTTGTGGAACTCCTGGCTCCAAGTTGAATGGGAAACAATCCCAAAACTTTGAAAATATACAATATGAACATTATAATAGGACTTAGTTTGATAGGTTCATGCTGTAATTTTTCGTTTTTTAGTTCAGACAAAACGTTTTTGCACGATATATTTTGTTCTTTCATCATAATCACACCTTCTTTTAGAAGTAAACTTTTCAATTTAACTACTTAAAATAAAAGTTAAAATGAATATGTAATGTATAAGGGGTGCATCAAACTTAATTTTTAATTTTTTAAATGTTTTAACATGCTTGAGTGGCAATCAAGATTTTATCGCTCTGTTGTTAAATTATTTATTTAAGGTTACCATTTGACGCGACGCAGGAGCACTTTGGTCATAATTTGCCATCACAATCTTTGACATGCCACAAGTATTTGGATAAATTGTGTACGTGAAGTGGGTATGGCTTTTAAAATGACATTTTAATGCACATGTTTACTGAATCGCCAGAATGATATGTATCAACACTGAAAAAAGTTTTCAGTAAATAAATTTTTTAATTTAAGCAGAGTTATTTTCTTTAATGTAAGTTAATTTACCTTATACAGGTAGTCCCCGACTTACAACCGTTCGACTTACGACTATTCGCACTTACGACCAATTTTTTTTTCAATTTTTTTCATAGAAAATGCTTAAAATAGTTTCGGGGAGTCCCTAAAATATGTATATGAGAAAAAATTAAAAAAAAAAACAGTAGTATGTACAAGGATTCGATTTATTTCAGTACAAATAATACGTTTGTTTAAGTGAATAATTTTATATCATCCCAAAAATGGCTGGAACTAGTAGTACAATATGTATGTAATATTTTTCTTTAGTTATTTTTTATGAAACTCGACTTACGACTTAATCGACTTACGACCAATGGCTAGGAACCTATCTCGGTCGTAAGTCGGGGACTACCTGTACATTGTCTCAGTGGTTCTTGCTTGTCTTAATGTGCAGCTTTAATAATGTAAAGCTCGAAGTCGACGACTGGCCATTGAAAAGCCGTAGGCTTTAAAAATCATGGCCTATACGATTCCAATACTTTTTATTTTCTTTTTTGTAGGTCATAGATCATCTCTAGAAACGAAACATGAACTTTTCAAACTCAGAGAAAATACCGGCTACATATAGGTATATAAAGGGTGTTTTTTTAGAGGTTTGTTTTTCAAATAGAGATAAAACTGGCATTTTATGGTTAAATCTGGCAACTCTAATGTCATTTATGTTCAGTTTGGTTTGCCATTTCATCATAAACAGATTGACAAAAGAACAACGCTTGCAAATCGTGCAAATTTATTTCGAAAATAATGGTTCAGTTCGCGAAGTTTACCGCAAGCTCCGTCCATTTTATGGTCGACATAATCGTCCATCAGAGCAATTAATTCGGTTAACCATGGATGTTTTTCGCACTACGTTTACTCTATGTGATAATACGCATCCGCAGAGACGTCAAACAGTGCGCACCGAAGAAACAATTGCCGCTGTAGAGCAAAATGTTGAAGAGGACCCGAATGAATCGATTCGCCACCGTGCACAGCAATTGGAGCTTTGTCCATCAACTTTATGGAAGATTTTGCGCAAAGATCTTGGCTTGCGACCTTACAAGATCCAGCTTGTGCAAGAATTAAAGCCGCGAGACCATGCAATGCGTCGTGATTTTGGTGTATGGGCCGAAAATGAGATTGATCTCGATGCTGATTTTCATCGCAAAATTTTGTTCAGTGATGAGGCTCATTTTTGGTTGAATGGCTACGTCAACAAGCAAAATTGCCGCATTTGGAGTGAAGAGAATCCACATGAGACCCTTGAGACGCCATTACATCCACAAAAACTGACTGTTTGGTGTGCTCCATGGGCTGGTGGAGTCATTGGGCCATACTTCTTCCGAAATAATGCTGGAGAGTTAGTTACCGTTAATGGAGACCGGTATAGAGCCATGATAACCGACTATTTTGTTCCCGAATTGGATGGCATGAATGTGGATGAGTTGTGGTTCCAACAAGACGGCGCTAATGCCACACAGCGCACGTCACAATCGATTTATTGAAGGAAACATTCGATGAGCGCATAATTTCGCGGAATGGACCTGTCAATTGGCCACCAAGATCGTGTGATTTGACACCATTGGATTATTTTCTTTGGGGATATGTGAAGTCGCTCGTCTACGCCAACAAACCAGAAACGTTAGGGGACTTGAAAGCCAACATTCGTGGCGTTATTGCCGACATACGGCCCCATATGCTCGAAAAAGTGGTTCAAAATTGGACCTGTAGAATTGGCTTTATTCGAGTCAGCCGCGGCGGCCACATGCCCGAAATCATATTTAAACATTAATGGCATAAAATTATCCTTACAATAAAGCCAAATTGATGGACATTAAAACGATTTTCTTGTGTTTTATTTCAATTCAAAGCTTTATACCTCTAAAAAAAACACCCTTTATGTAGGCAGATACAGGAACGAGCGATCACAGCTGCAACAAAAATGTTATATCAAATGAGTTACAAAAACATAAAGAATAATTTTGGTTTTGCTTTATTTCAGTTTTGGTTTAGAGTCTCAACAAATCTGTGCAAAAGATTAAAAGTTTAGAAATTTTTTAATGAATCGACTACCTAAGGCCACTGACTGCCGTTTCTTTTCTGATTTTTTACAGTTTTTGTTGTAGTACATCGTCGAAAAAGTAAAAATATTTCAGCATCACTCTGATGCCAGAACTGTGCAACTATTGTGAATTTTTCCATATTATAATTTCAATGTAAATCAATTCTACAAAGAGCATAGTTTGTAATAAGCTTATACGACAAGTTATTCCACATGGCTTGATTAAATCATGATGATACGATGGTTGTTCACTACATAAAGTTTTAAATTAAAATTTGTGCTACTTTTGGAATACATCCTTTTGTTAATATGGAATTTTTGGAAATTCAAGTACCAAGTACTCCACATTTTCCCAGGAATGCCAAGTTCCATACAACATCTCGTAATACATATAAAATCATTTATATACTGATTATATCAACAACATTATCAAAAAGAGTCATATAAAATTAAGCTCAAGGAAGCAAAGTGATACAAGTACAGTCCTGGAAAAATAACATTTTACAAATGGCTGTGGTACCTCACTTTAAAGCAAACCCCTTAACTAACCATAGAAGGACAACTTTCCATAATCAATCAAATAATGAGCCAGTTATCGAAATAGCTACAGACATTTTGTCCAGACCCTGGTAGTAGTAATATTAGGATAGCAGAATGAGCTCAATTGTCTAAATTTTCTTCTTACCCGTGATATATTTGTTGTTGTACACCACCCAGTAGGTCCAATGACAATCAGATAACATTTTAATAATTGAATTGATAAAATTGGAGGTTAAAGAGAATTTGGTGGATTTTTTCATCAGTTTAAACATGGTATGAATTCGTATATAGCTACGCATTAGAGTCTGTACATCGCTTTCTAATATTTCGGTCTCTCTTTTCATAAAGCATACAATATCATCATTTAAATGTTGCACTTCAATACGCAATAATTCAAGATATAACATTATTTGAATCAGACGCAATCTGCAAATCGTAGTACTTGGCATAAAAAATATATGAAAATATATTGGCTGTTTTGTTTCTCGATTACTGTAATCGTAAAGTACATAAAAATAATGCAGTTCAATTACAATCATGGTGGTGACGAAAATACCCGCACAAAATACATAATGGCCATATATGCGTAAGTCCCTTTTTGAAGTCATATTGGTCCAATTGCAATGTAGAAGCGAATATTCTTTGATTAATTTATGTATATCCTTTCGATGCATTAGTACTTCGGCCATAGTGATGTAATAAGAAGCATATGTCGTGCTTACTTTCAAAATATCATTGAATTTCCCAAAATTATCAGCATCATATAAAACAATTTTATGATTGAATGCCATCAAAATATGCAGCACACTAAATGCTGCAATATGAAAATAAGCCCAAAAGATATTTAAATTTAAACACCTTTTCGTTGAGATGCGGGCACCAAGTTGAATGGGAAACAATCCCAAAAATTTGAAAATATACAATATCAACAATATAATTGGACTTAGTTTGATAGGTTCATGGTGCAAGTTTTCTTTTTTTATTTCAGACAAAATGTTTTTGCACGAAATACTTTGTTTTTTCATCATAATCACACCTTCTATTCGAAATAAACTTTTCAATTTAACTACTTAAAATAAAAGTTAAAACTAATATGTGGTGTACTGTATAAGGGGTACATCCAACTCAATATTTAATTTTTTAAATGTTTTAACATGCTTTAGTGACAATCAAGATTTTATCGCATTCTTGGTGAATTATTTGTTTAAGGTATTTACCATTAGACGCGAGACTGGAGTATGTACTTTGGTCATAAATTGTCATCACAATCTTTTCTATTTGGATAAATTGTGTACGTGAAGTGGGTATGGTCTTTTAAGTGACATTTTAATGCATATGGTGTTTGAAACACTAGAACGATACGTATTAACACTGAAAAAAAAATATTAACTAAAGTTCAGAAAATCAAAGTTCAGAAACATTTGCTAATGGTTATCACCGCGTTTGGTGACTATCGTACTTCGAATGAAAGAGTAATAGAATCTATCAAAAATCACATGTTTGCATCATATATATTGATGACGTTCCAGCATCACAGTAAGCTTTTAAATTGTTTTTCTTTTGCATTAAGTTTTCAGCCTTGCAGTTAACATTTGATTAAACTACGTGCATTAATAATAAAATACAATTCCTTTTGTAAAAATTAAGGCATCGCTTGTTTTGTGGGTATAAGAATAATATGATTTATTCATGATGAAAAACTCTCTTATACGGTAAGTATAAGGATAAAAAACTAATATCACGAAATCAACTGATCTATAATCTAATAGAGTCCATTAAAAAGTCTTCTATCAGGTGCCGCAACCTGATTTGCGAATTAAATTCAGAAATACTATTACTCCTAAAATTATTTACCTCAAATTCAAGATAATACGAGTAAGCCTGATAGTTCATAGTCCGGGATTGATGCATTGTAGAAATGTATTTTAAATAGTCATTTCCTCCTGCTTAATTTTTTTGCATAGTTTAAGTATGGTTGATAATCAAAATAAACGTCAGTCACCTGACTCGTGGGGGCCAGGTTATGAAAGGCTGCCAAATAGAACTGTGGCTCATGTGAGAAATAGTCAGAAAAAAGTCTTGAAAAATTTCCATATGACAAGATTTTATCCACCATTCTTAGTTTTAATATTACTAATGAACAGCTCTGTTTTCGAATATTGAAAGTTTAAAATTTAAATTACTCGTTCAAATCTGAAAACCGTATTTTTTGTCCAAAATAACTATTTTTGATCAAGATTATACTATTTATCAGAAACTTTCAAACGTTGAAAGTTGAATCAAATCTTGTCATACGGATATTTTTCGAATGGTACTATTTCGGGCTTGATATCGATGTGCTTTTACTTGCTGTACAACATTGGTCTTAACACATTTTTCTACCTGTGGCTTACTTTGCAGAATATTGAGGGACTTTTCTTTTGTCGGCCTCTGAAAACCTGCCTATCACTGGGGGTGCACTGAAAACACTTTCTCTGGCACTATTTTTTCAGTGTTTTCGAAAACGTAAGCGCTCGGTGACCCTATAATGGGCTGTGCAGTTGTGCAGTAAACCACAACTGAACTACAACTAGTAAAGGTGTTATCTTCGGCCAGGCCGAAACTCACATACCCTACACTGCATTGAAAGTACTTTTTAAATAAATGTTAACAAATTTTGAAGAGGTTGAATAAGTCGAAAATAATGTAGAAAGGGTCGAAAATGTTGAAAAGTGTTGGAAAAAATTGAAAATGTTGAAAAAATATGAAAAGCATTAAAGAAAGTTGAAAAAAATTTAATAAGTCGAAATATATGAAAAATGCTGAAAAATTGATGAAAAAGTCGAAAGAATAAAGAAAATGTCGAATGAAATTGAAGGAGAAAAGTAAAAGATTGAAAATGTCAAAAGAATATGGGAAATGTTTTAAAAAAATAGAATAGAAATGAAAAACACGAAATATGCCACGCCCACTTCTCCAATTTCGCCCACTTTTGGTTCAATAAAGAAACCAATATTTAGCACAATAGCTTGTATAGTTTGCGATATGTGCCGTAATTATTCCTAAGATTTAGGGCGGTGACACACCCACTGATGCAATCCAGTCCGATTTTGATCCAGAAATAGCTTTTTATAAACAAACCTCTTGCACCAAATTTCAATATGATTGCTTATATATTTCGATAGTTATGCCACTTAAGGTATTTTAATTGTATGGGAGGTGCCACGCCTACTGTTACTATTTCGCCAGCTTTTGATTCATATGTACCTAATACCCAGTAAGCCACTTACATCAAATTTCAGATCAATTGCGCCAATAGTTCACTTAAAATAGCACTTACAACTTTATGTTAATTAGGGAGGTGTCACGCCCACTGATGCAATCTTGTCATGTTTCATTTAATTCCGAAGCTTATATTAACCGACACCTTTCCACAAAATTTTATGAAGATTACTCTCATAGCTCACTATCTATAGCTTTAAACGTATTTCGCTTATATGGGAGGTGCCATACCCATCGGCACAATTGTGCCAAAATTTTGCAAGAAGACACCTTTTAGCAAGTATATCCGCCTTATTAAATTTCATAACGATTGCGTTATTAGTTCTCTTTATATAACGTTCACAAATACTGTAGGCTGTGCCACGCCCTTAAAAGAAATTTTTCAGTCTCTTGACGTAGCTTGTATTGTTGACTACTTTTAGTGGTATCATCCCTAAAATTTTAATGAAAATCGTATGTGCCAATTTGGAGTTATACGAAATCAAAACTTTTAATTGTCAAGAAGTGCCACGCCCACTTTTACAATTCCGGCCACTTTGTGCGCAATTCAAGATTCATAAGATCTGTATTTGTGTACCAAATTTCATCACAATATCTTGCACGGTTTACGAGCTATGGCGTTATAAAAGTTAAAATTTAGGGCTGTGCCACGCCCCTTTAAGAGTCTTTGCAAACTTAAAACCTAGCCTAATCTTAATTTCGTTCTCAGCTTCACCAAATCACCAAGTTTTATTAAAATCGCAGCAACTTTTTTTCAAAATGGACTTGGGTATATTTACATAGAGTATGGGCGGAAGGCGTGGCTGTTAACCGATTTCGCCCATTTTTATATGCTAGCAGCTTGCAAGAAAGTGTGACCTGTGTGCCAAATTTCATTGAATTAGCTTGCTTAGTTTTCCCGTAAACTTGATTTCAACTGACAGACAGACAGACAGACGGACAGACAGACACACAGACAGACAGACAGACAGACAGACAGACAGACAGACAGACAGACAGACAGACAGACAGACAGACAGACAGACAGACAGAGAGACAGACAGACGGACACAGCTATATCGACTCAGGTGGTGACGCTGATCATGAATATATACCCTTTTCCATACCTACCCTCTGTGTAGGGTATAAAAACAGGAACTTTAAAAATTTACAATGTTGGTCATAACTGGTAGAAATTAGTGCCTTTTGATTTGCTTAAGTTAGAACTTACCCGAAACATGTTTATTTTTGTTTAACATTCCAAAGTACCAATAATAATCAGTCAGCATTTTAACGTACGACATTATGAAATTAGTAGCAACAGAAAACTTCGTACATCGTTGAAAAAGTAAAAACATTTCATAAATTTTGTCATATGTAGACATCAAGCTTAGAAGACCACTTTCCAGGGAAGTTTGATGCCAAATCTGTGCAACTCTTGAGAATTGTTCCATATTATGATTAAAACGTCGTATTTCAATGCGAATCAATTCAATAAATAGCATGGTTTGTATTAAGCTTATACGGCAAATTATTACACATGGCTTGGTTAATACATGATGATACAAAGGTTGTTCACTACCACTTTTGTATAAATCCAATACAATATACAAATACCTTAGATCCAGGAATAAAAAACTGAATATAAAAACAATTGCATAAATTATGAAACACCCATATATTTGTAGCTCCTGCTTGACTGACATATTGGACCAATTGCAATGTAGTCGAGAATATATTCGAAAGAACTGCTGCATTTCTCTGCGATGCAATAAAGTTTCGGCAATTTTGGTATAATAAGCAACGTTTGTCGTAACAAACTTTCCGAAGTCGTTGTATTTGCCAATGTCATCGGCCACATACATAACTTTGTTGTAATTAATGACAGTTGCCAGAAGTACCATAGTAAAATACGCTACTTTACATTGAATCCATGCGAGAAGCTTTCGGTCGCTAGGCTTCCTTTTGCGTGCATCAGTTTCTTTGTTAAGTTTAATTGGATTGGCAAAAATGCCTAAGAATTGGAAGCAACGCATTACCATTAGCATTACTGAACTCAGCTCTATAAAATTCAATTGGTTTACGCGCTTTTTTGAACTCAGAGATATTTCTTTTTTGGCGTGGGGTGCCATGTTACTTTTGCGTTCTAAGAAATAAGGCAACTAACTATATACCATATATTTAAAATTGGATCATTCTCCATAGTTTGTTAATGTGCTGCGTGTAATAAAAACATATAGATTTTATCACATTATACATGTGTCCTTTAAGTAATTATTCATTTTTGTACGTACTCTTGTGCATGGATGTAAAGGGTGTCCGAATGAGAGTGAACTTTTTTGTTTACAAATAAAAACACGTATTTTTTGAGCAAGTTGTTATATTTTTATTGCATTGTAAAGTAGATATGTTCCGCTTAAGTATGAAATAAAATATTCGGAAAATGACCAGGGTGGCTTTGATGACAGGCCATTGGTCTTCTCATGAAATTTTCGATGACTTTTTCACAAAAATGTGGCTGTATCTTATCGATAACACGTTGGATCTCGGCCTTGAACTCAAGAATTATTTCTGCTTTATTCACATAAGCCCGAGTTTTCACAAAACCTCAAAGAAAGTAATCGTATGGCGTTAAATCGCATCTTGGTGGCCAGTTGAAATTAGAATTTCGTGAGATGATTTGGTCTAGAAATCGTTGCTGTAATAAATTGATTGTTTCATGCGCGGTATGGCAGGTGGCGCCGTCATGCTTAAGCCACATATCGTCCAGTTGGGGCCACAAGAACTCCGATATCATGTTCCTGTAACGAATGCCGTTCATAGTCACTGCAATTCCGGTCTCATTTTCAAAAAACAGTCAGTTGCTCGTTGTGGTTGCATATGTTTCTCATGGATCGCGTGAGGATCTTCTGAGCTCAAAATTCGACAATTTTGGTTATTCACCAAGCCATTCAGGTGGAAATGTGCTTCATCGATAAAGATGACTTTTTTTGAAAAATTGGCGTGCAATTCACTTTGCTCAATTTCCCATTTTTGTAATGGGTGTTCAAAATGACAAAGCTTTGTTATTTTATATAACGCTCCATTTTTAATAATCGGAACAATCATAGGTTACACCTCTCCAATTTTAGAGTGGCCAGTTGCATGAAAACAAAATTATACAAAATTTAAAAAGTGCACTCCTATTGGGACACCCTTATAGTTATCCTTATTTTAATTGAATTGACATGGCGTTAGCAAAGGAGAAATAGGTAGTTGGATACTCCCCATTTTAAAAAAAATATTACATATCATGTTTACAATTAAAGTGGGCGTTGTAGCCTAATGTTGACTCCCATTTTTAGTGAATCATTGCGATATCGTACAATTTTTTTTTTTCGAGTGCATAGACATTTCAGTTTGTGTATATCAGTATTATTTTTCTGAATATTATGTTTCGAAAATATTAACCAATTTTCACTTTTTTGCTTAAATTGATGTTGGAGATGAGTGGCTTTAGAGGAAGCCAGCACGCAATGAGAGATTTTTAAGTCCACGTGGGCTGAGATACGGGTTACAACCAGTATCAAATGAATGATTTATAAAATAAAGTCGAAAACCATAAGCGTTGCGATATTGAAAATTTTTCTTTTATTCTTTGAGCATTTAGTATGATAGTACATAGCGTCTTGAACCTATTGAATCTTCGGCAGAAATTGTATAATGAACATCATATAAGTAGCAATTGAGACCAATATCTGTAAGAAAAATAAAATAAAAGTTATTTTGGAGTGAAAAACTGTGGACATCTGAATGTGGAACAACATGATTTGCGACTGCAGTTCTAAGGAAGGGCCCATATTACATATCTATACTTACACCTTTAATTACATAGAAATTTATGACAAACAGTCCAAAAGCTGTTATTTTAATTTCTTGATGTCTTAGTTGCAGCGAGAAATTTTGTATCTGAAAAAATAAATTGTCTTCAGATTACACACATATTTTTTTCCAAATACTTAAAAAGTGCACCAAAACGACCTCTATGACTTTTTTTTCAGAATCTTGTAAGCAAATCTTGGACTTTATTATGGAACACAATAAATAAAAATTATCAAATTTTATATTGAAAACCAACGAGAGCTGCCAAGTGACCGGGATTTTTATGACTTCAAAGTTTTGTTGAAAGGAACTTCTTTGGTACCGGAAGATTACTCAGTGACGTAGCAATACTTCTGGCGGTCCAGCGCGGTGCTTTCAGATGAAAATATTTAAAGTCTTGAAATATCATTGAGTAGACGTTTGACTCAACGTTCGAAAACGTTTGATGTCAATATCTTTAGTAGAACGACATTTAATTTAAAAAGGGCTTTTAAGAAGCTTCCAAATAAATGCATGAAGCTGGCAAAAATGATGTTTGACTTAAAATATCTCAAATATAAAAGCTAATAGAACATAATAGAGGTCAATTTCGATGTTATTTGAACTTACACGTGCAGATAGTTTCAAGTCCTCCACAGGATGTCGCAACTTGTGTAGATTATGTCCTAGCAATTTGGCCTGGAAAATTTGTTTTTTAAGTATAAATAAAAAATAATTTATTATTAATATATATATTTAGGCACGTTTTAAGCGAAAAAAAGTTGATCAAAAAACCCATCGCATTTTTATTCAAAAAATGGTTTAAGAATTTGTGCCTGATAGATATGTATCGTATTTGAAAACTATTTTTTGTGGCTTATTTGCTTTTTTTTAGAATTCATAAATACATTGTATGTGGTCAGGCCACCTTTTTGAGTATTTAATTCATGACAGTGTCATCGGTCTCATTGTAAAACTTTACAAAGTGTTCTCCACCCAATTCACTTAAAGAAACAGAATCCCAAAAACTCATTAAGTTTCATTTTTGTCAATTGGACCAACGCGTCATTTCGTTCGCGTCGATTCGTGGTATAACAACTTGAAATGTGGGTGCAAAGTTTCTGTATGAAACGAGATATATAGACAAATGTCTAGTAAATCATTTCTTCCCATACAAATCTTCTGAAAAAGTAAAAAGATCAATGAGCCAGCAGTAAATATTAATATTATGAGATCAAATTGCACCAGAATTCTTCTTTCGTGTGCCTACTATGTACTATTAAACCTGTTTGAACCAAAAAAATCATTTATGGGACAAATAACTTTTTAAGGACCTATCGAAACATGTTGTCAGCTCCAAGGCCTTTTGCATGTGTCTTAAGCTTTCCAGCAAAAATAATAGAAATTACTAAAAATACATTTAAAATTCATATCATCGGTGTCTGGAACATCTTCTGAATTTGCTAACTGTCAAAAAATCAGAGCGGACCATTTTCGATGGGTTCTTTCATCAGATATTTTTCTTGGCTAAATATTTAAGCTTACCGTATTCATACAATTTCGAGAAACATACATAAGGAATACCATATTTACTTGAGTAATTATCAGAAGGGCATGTCCTGTGAAATTAAATTTGAGTTTAATTTTTGTTTTTAACTGCAATATAGTCTTATCCCGCTATTTACTATTCGCGGTTTCAAGTTTTGACGAAACCACTTTTAATCACGGTGCAAAAAGGCAGTTTTATATTAAACAATCGCTTGTACGAAGTGAATTATTTTTGTCAAAGCGTTGTTGGGAAATAATTAACCAATATAAGCTGAAAGTTGGGACCAAACATTAGAGGACTAAAAATCAATAATCCAAAAGTAGTAGAAGTTCCTGCAATCATTAGACAGAGAATATAGAAAAAAGTGGTGATATCGGCTGGGCCTCACGGCCACCTGATTTGACCCTTCACATTTCTTTCTATGTGGGTACTTGAAAGATACGAAACTGTTGAAATAATTCCAGAAGTCTGCGAAATTTATATTGCTCGCTTTTGCGCCACTTGACCGACATTATATTCTATACATAATGTTTAAGACCTTATAACTAATCAATCAATAAAATATATATAAATTACAAAATTGTATAACATTTAAGAGTTATTAAAAAAAAGTCATCGGCCCATTTCATAAAACGCATCCTGTATGTACAGAAATAAAAAAAGTTCGATGAATTCTTTCATCAGATTTTTTCTTCTCTAAAACAACCTCAAATGTGTGCCTGAAATTATGAAAGTCTAAAACAAATTTTGAAAAATTTTATAACAGTTTTTGGTGGGGATACGTTTAGAAATAATCAATTTTTTAAAAATCTAAATTGGAAAAGCAGTCTCACTTTCATAATCTCCGGCATATATGCCAATATTAAAGCTTACCGCATTCATACAATTTCGAGAGATATACATAAGTAGAATCATATTTACTTCAGTAATTACCAGATAGGCTGTGGAATGAATTTGGAATTAAATATTTGTTCTTATATGCAATAACCTAATCCCGCTTTGATCTAAAGGACCTTCCACGCAAGAATAAGGTCTAAATAAACTTACTAAAATCTTTTTACATGGGACTTAAAACTTTAACTTCCGAGCTACATACATATCATATTACTGGTGACAGAGCAACTTTTGTAATTGGTTCTCCATCCTATCACAATGCCTCAATATCTCATCCTTTAGCTCTGAAACTGTTGCAGGCTTGAACACAATAAAGTTTAATTGAAACATCCTTTATAATAATACTGCTCTGAAAAGCAAACTGCATTTCAAGATGTCATAAAATATTTGAATGAGTATGAAGACACTGCAAAAAATGCCAAGCAAAACTCTCTTTTTTAAAAAACTTTATAACATATCTCCACAAGTCCATATGACATTTCTCTCAGTGCTTGCGCATTTGGTTTTCGCGTCAGTATCAGAAACCTTACACATCAAGAGCGGGATTGAACTATATAAAACTAACAAAGCGGCATAAGGGGATTTCTCATCAAATTCCGAAATATTTTGGTTTATAATATACTCAAATTTTATAATACATATGCGTCCTTAATTATAGGTTGACTATACACTTGAAACAAGTACCAATTAAAGTTATGCGTAAAGAACATAACTTCACCCTTTGTTTGGATTGAGGCTTCATGTCTTGGCCACCAGGTTGAAAAAATACAACTCCACACTGAGCGTAACATTTTGCATGCTACTGACAAGCCATGGTACCATATTGGTAACCTTACCTTCATCTCTAGTCGGGTCCAGTATTAAGTTAAAAGTACACACAGCGCAAGGTTCAAAGCGAGCCAAGTACAGTACAGTTTTCTATTTACTTCTAGTTTGAGCTTACCTTAACGATCTCAGGCACTGGTGAGACCCACCAACCAAATGCTTTTTGCTCAAACTCATGTCAGTGTTTATAAGAAAGTGCCATATTGACACATTAGAGTTATTGCCAGGTTTTAAAAGCTTAAAGCTGCGTTCACAAATCTCATTCAGTGCGGTCATAAATCGATTTTTCGTAAGGGAATGAATTTATTCTAAATTGTTCTTCAACTAAGGACTTTCGGAGCAATGAATTGACCATAGTTTCTTTTTTCTAAGACGAAATTTTGTTTCTTGTTTATAACAATAGATATTAGGGTAGATATCTTGCATTGCATTTAAATAATAATATATCATCCGTAATAAATGCATCCGACTCAGCACCAATGATTCAAAACTTAAATTCCGGAATTTCATGAGAAATACATAAAAATTGATTTAGTATACAAACCAACAATATTTTCACCATTTTGCAGCATATATATAAAAAACCAAAACCAATCTGATAGCATTTTTACATACGATTTAGTATAGGATGCAACTAATGACAACCTCGTACATCGTTCAAAAGTTATAAACATCTCATGAATTTGTTCATATGTGGACATTAAATTAAGATAGTCGCTTTCTAGGATATTGGACATTTTCAGTTGCACTATGTTGCGATTAAGTTGTTGCACTTCAATGCGTATCAATTCAATATAAAGCATAGTTTGAATTAAACGTAAGCGACAAATTATAACAGCCGGCAAAGTTAATAAGTGTTGATAGAAAGGCTGGATATTCCCAGTGCAATATATTGCCCATACTTTTTGAAAATAAGCAAACTCCATAGTAAACATTGCAATTACAACTAAACCAGCCTGGAGTATGTAATTACTATAAATTTGTGCCTCTTCTTTGGCCTTCATATTGGCCCAACTTTCATGAAGTCGACAGTATATGCGAAAAAACTTTTGGACTTCTCTCCGACGTAACAGTGTTTCAGCAATTGCTATACCACATGCTACGTTCGTTGCGAAAAGTTTAACAAAATCATTATACTTGCCGAAATCGTTGGTAATATAGAGGAATTTCTCATAATTGACAAGTGTTATCAGAAATAGAATAGCATAGATCCAAAATAGCCACTGGATCCATATGATTAGTCTGCGATTGCTGGAATTCGACACAGCGGTTTGGTTATGCAGCTGAAATGAATTAGCGAAAAGTCCAAAAATTTGAAAGAAACGCACCACCACTAACATAATTGCACTTAATTTAATTGGCTTTAATGGACTATGATTCACTTTTGAAATCCTAATGTTTTTCTTTTTGGAATAATTATACATTTTGCACTTTTTTGTTTTGCTATGTATAAATACTCTCTAGCTGCATGTGGTTTGATACTGAATACTCAAGTTAATGGTCCGGTTTTAAAACAAAAAAACATTTGTTAATGTTAGTAACTACTCATGATCTTATCATAATTTTTAATGAAGTTGGATGAGCCAAGAAACACCTGATGTTTTTTAATTTAATTTGTAATGGTGACAGAATGCTTCTATTTAAGAGTGATAATAATTTGCATTTGCGGCAAATTTGCAGTATAAAATTTTAGAAAAAAAGCATATTTGCTGTAGTTAAAATGAAGCTTACAAAATTATCCACACAATTCGCATTGGAATGCGTTATATGTACATTCGCTTTTTGAACTTTTTTGGAAATATTATAGTTATCACAACGGCGCACGTTTGGCAAAGCATGCGCAAACATTGACACAACATCGAAATAATTTGGGTCGCATGATGCGCAGCAATCATTTTTTACTGAGTTATTACGCTCGACCAATTATTTACTACTTTCCCAAATACTAATTTATAGTGTATTTCTGAGGTATTGGAGCTGTTAAAATCAAACCAAACGTTTTTTCTTGAACTAATAAATAATCTAACAAATTTTGCTTCATATCGTCCTTGAGAATACAGGCAAAGGTGGGAATATCGTACTTTATATCAGAAAGTCTGAAGCCATTTAAATTTGAAAAATAGTTCGGAAGATTCCGGTTTGTTTTGGAAATATAAGCGTCATTACTTGTAGATTCAATTCGGATTCTACATTTGGCTTAAGATATTTAAGCTTAAACAATGCTATTTAACAAGTAAAAGTACTTTTACCATTTTTATAATTTGGACCAGTCTAATGCACAAAGTATGCAGGCACATGAAAAAGTATAAAAGTAACAATAGTAACGCATTGTTAGTATTAAACAAAATGATGTCAAAACTAGACCCAGTGCTGCGTTTTCATATACGTTTTTTCCAACTAATGGGTTATCAGACTTTGTCGCTAAACTCAAACCAGAAGCGTAAGCAGTGTACCGAAAAAATACTAATAGCTTGGACTTTGATGCTACTGGTTTTGTTTACCACTGCAACAATACACACTTTTTTGAGTTCAAATGAATACCTCTTCACTGGTGATAAATTTGGGTACTTTAATGATTGCATTAAAGTTATGACATCTCAAGTTGCTCTCGTCATCTCATATTTGGAATCGATTTTTCGACGACATGAAATGTTTATATTTTGGCAACAGTACATTATATTAAAGACATCACCTTCAAAAAGAACATGGATACGTCAATTTCAGGAGCATTCTCGCTTCTTGTGCGCTCATTATGGCATTACGACAGGTGATATTCTAGTGCTGGTCATATTTTTCACCATAGGCCAACAAATAACAAAGCATATGAAGTACTTCTGGATGATGTTTACACCATATATATTTGCGGTACGTTGTCGTAATGTTCAGTGCATTTTCTATATAGAATGCATAAGCGTGGAATTACAGCAATTGGCAGCTGAAATGCAACTTTTGGCTGATTATACAAATTTCGCCAAACGCATTGTTAGCTTTAGAGGATTTGATGAATTTGTACGACTTAAGTTATTACGACTGCAATTGAATTACCAACGTGTCTATAAAATGTATTTGAGTTTTCAAAAATCATTTGGACTTTCTATAATTGGATTTTTACTCATGGAATATGTGCGTGTTTTGGTAGATTCGTATTTTATGTACTATACATATTTTCGTAAATGGGATTCATTAGGTAAGTGAATCTATGATGACGAAGAGTTGCTTCCTTTGAAATGTAAAATATTAAAATAGAAAAAAAATCTTTTCACTTAAATTTTTTTTTTATTAATTTTCATAATGAAATTTGTAGAACATACAAACAGTGGGAAAAATTGTGTCATATCGAACTGGCACTCTGTTAGCAACGAATATATTAAACTGAGCCAAAGTAAAACAATTTTTGGACAATTTTATTCCCCTATCCCTTTATGTTTGTCAACGTTCTGAGTATATCCGCTTAACCAGACCTGATGCGAATAAATAAAGTGTTTGATAAGTCGGAAGCAGCGGCAGCTAGTCTAGAAACACTTTCTGCTCACCTTCGAACTGTATTTTCGCCATTACTGCAGAAGGCTTACCATGGTTGCGCCTCTAAAAACCGTTTTAGAGCTGTCAGCTATAGTTCATCGACGTGTGATGAAATTAATAGGTGGTGAGGATGTCGCCATATTTGTAATTTCTCTTGAAACCTACAATACGTTGTCACTGGTTCCATTTGTTGAGTTATTTTCTCGAAACACTGCAGAACATATTACCATTGTGACAACTCGTTCTTTGTATAACAATTTCCGAAGGTTTTTCCGATAGTTGTGACATCAGTAAACTCACAAAAGAATAAAAAGTTGTACTTCAACACTACTCTACCTCCCATGAGCAGAGTGCACGGGAGAGAGTTCGGGGAACCCCCCCTCCAGAAGGATTAAAATACAATTATTTATATTTCTCAACTCTCTGATTAAGAAAGATATGAATCTTTGATTAATCATTATTCAAGCTTGATTGAAAATTGATTTTTCATCAATGCTGTGCCATTTAAAATGACCAAATACTATTGTCATTTGAAAAAGTGCATGTTACCTTCTCATCGATCGGTAGTCCTGCTGATTGAAAGCATTCATTGAGAAAATCGACTTCTGATTAATATTTCATAGGTCGACTGAGGAAAAACGTTCGATAACGTTGGTTTATAGCGCTTTCTTTCTCTACTTTATTTCACCTTACATTTTTATGGTCGACTGTATTAAGCTGTTGGGATTTTAGCAAGCTTGGTATCGATTGACACTGGTGAACATCCGAGTTAGAACTTCTGTAAACTTTGACATATAGTCTTAGGTATATGTACTATGTCAAAATAGATGCTAGAAAGATACTGGATTTAAAGCTTTAAGCTAAATAGCTAAGAAGGCTAATAGCTGTAGTAGCAAAACTCTATTATAAAAAAAAAAAAAAAAAAAAAAAAAGCTTCTTGGTAAAAAACCAGGCTATAATCTTATATTTATGTAGCAAATCAAATTATATGTACAACCATTTGTTGATAGTGCCTTTGTATAGTTTCTTTGAAAAATCAACTCCCAACGGGAAAATCCTTCATATGGCCTTGCCGCCCATCACTCTAACAAATCTCATTTTCTTATCAACAAATACGATGCATTGCATTTAAAGGGAGCATTTTCTGAGCGTTGTGTACCTTTTAAAAATGAACTTGAATCTTGATTGATGCGTTAATTCAATTAAAAAATTTATCAAGATCTTTTCGTTGAGTTTGTAGTATTTGTCGTAAATACGAACAAATTCTAAATATCAAGCATTAGTAATCATATACCACCATTCTGCTGCACAAAGGTTTCCAATCAATTTAAAGTCAGCTAGACATTATTCAGCAAGAAGTTTGGAATATGCTAAGTGAAATTTCACCGATTATACGTTGGCACTTCAATGCCTTTCGTGTTTTGGGCTATGCGCCAATATCATTTCGACCTAATAACAAGATCGCAAACTTAGAAGAACGCCTTTGGATCTTGCTGAGTGTATTGGCTTTGACTATATTCACTACTCTGACAACTATTGTCTTTACACATAGTGCAACTTTTTTATATACAAAAGATGATTTTGGTTACTTTGTGGATAGTATCAAATTGATTGTGACCTTCATCACATTGAGCATAACATTATGTGAACCAATATTTCAGCGTCGAGCGATAAAAGAGTTCTGGATAATTTTTGCAGCGCTCGCTAAAAATCATGGAATTCATAGAGCACCATTATATCAGCAAATACGTGAATATCGTGTCTTTCTGATTTGGCTGTACAGTTTATCGACCCTTAGCTGGATTTTAGAAGGAGTTTTCGGTATCACTGTCATTAAGACTTCTACAAATCTAATATATTGGTTCTGGATGATGTTTTTACCTTATGTGTATGCACTACGTTATCGTGATCTAAATTTCCTATTTTATGTTGAACTGATACGCAAGGAATTGATGCATCTGGAAAGAGAGTTGGGACTACTTGCTGTATACACTGAATTTGGACAGAAACGTAGATCTTTCGATAGATTTAATGAATTTATTCGAGAAAGTCTATTGGAGAAACAAAAAGTATACATGCAGATCTACGATATGACTGAGTGCTTCAAGAAAACATCGGGCTGTTCTATGATGGCTGGCTACTTGAAGAGCTACATTCGTGTTGTTGTTGACTGCTATTGGGTCTTTTGGTCAATATATCAAAATATGGAGGACATAAGTATTGAATCAATAAAATATGCATAGAATTAAATATATACACATATTTGGAAAAATGGCGGGTGATTTGCGGCTATGTAGATCTCTGCGCGTTTCTTTATTTCAGTTAAATAAGCTGAAATTTGCCTTAACCTAGACTTACAACTTTAGCGTATGGATGGTTTTAGATAAACTTTTAGTACCTTCTTTCTATTCGATTCCATATCCGGAATGAAACACGATCTTAATATTTAAAACGTGGCTGCAAATCACTCTCAAGCTAGAAAAAAAGCCCAAAATTATATAATAGTTCGCACCAGCCAAAATAGTTAGAATAATAATTATCATGACGGATTATTTCAGAAAACTGTGTGTTGATTCTGAATATTGTTCATCGAACATACAAATAAAATGAAATTGGGAGCTATTAGTGCAGACTTATTGCTCTAATATACCAACAATTTTTTTTCTTCAATGTGGTTGAACAATTTCTTGAGCACACTATTGAGACCAAACAATCAAGTGATGGACCATAAATTTCTTAAATAAATGGACTTATTTTCAAAAAATGGGTACATGCTTTTTGAATAAAATGTTAACAATTTCTTCAATGAAATCACTCTGCTCTGAAAAGTTAGATGGACTCGTGGAAACGATTTCAGCATATTTTTTTCAATCGGAGAAAACTCAATGGAGTCTCTCTCTTAAAAGCAGTTTTTGTAAAAAAAAACAAAAAGTTTTCTACGTGTGACTTTTTTGGGTCTATCCTTTTTGAAGCTATTTCTTTTGGTGACAGAAGTTCCATTCGAGGTTTTTCAAGGTTCTCTCTTAGAACTGTCGCTTACATGACGGTTCAACCGGGTTATATTCCTCACGGTCCAGAGTGTAGCTCAGAATTATTTTCAACAGAAATTTTCTATGTTCAAAATTAATTACAATGCACACTAATTGTTTAAGAACTGAGATTTTCAGATGACAAATAAAATACTAAACTACTACTATTTGACCAATTAATGATTTTATAACAAATTGTACATTTTAGAAGACATCCTACTCATACCGGCTCTTTTTGAAATACCTATGATTTTGCTAACTTCAAAAAACTGTATGAATGTGGTAAGTTAAGCATTGTTTTTGAAGAAATCTAAATATTAAGACTAAATATTTTTCTGCAGGTCAAATATATATCCTTACAGTTACATAGCATTAAGCATAGCGCAGATAATGTGCAACTTTCAATACAGGTAGGAGAAAGTCACTTTAAACTCCTTGTGGACTTAGAGTATTGAAGAGTCCTGTTCTTAATCATTTATAATATGAATTTTCCACCTTAACCCTTGAACGCATATGCGAATAAAATTTCTCATAGGTACACTTCATGTTCTAATTATTAGTTTTATCGAAATTTAATTCTATAACTATGCTTTTGATACAGACCTTAGCTTTTTACCTTCGCGTTTAAGGGTTAAGATGCTTTACAAACTTATTTAAAATTATTAAGAAGAAAGGACTTTTTAACCAACGAGAGTGTTGTTATATATCAGCTTATTCAAATAGTACCCACAATTCGGAGTATTTACTTGAAAGTTTTTGTTATATACAATTTAATTATATTTATGTTTGTATAGATACAAAACTTTTCATTACAACTGCTGCATCAAAAAATACGCATCGATGCAGTTGGCATAACAGTTATGGATGGCTATATGTTAACAAAAGTATGCATTAATTTGAGTTTATAAATAAAATCGTTTTCTCATCTATAAAATGTGTCTTTGTAGGCTGTCAGCTCAATTACAACATACATGATATTCTTCATACAATTTATGCCGAAGTTTCGAAAAATTTAAGCAAAAAAAACATTAATATTTTTAAGTCTTTATTGAAAAAAATTATGTATTGTGTCTGTTACAATAAATTTTAATGTCATTGACCGAAACAATTCTTTTTATCAAATCATATTTAGTTTTGCAAATAAATCTTCACAAAATGCTTCGTTTTACAAATAAAAACAACAGAGACAATTTTTATATAACAACTAATACTATTGCTTCATGAAAAGATAAATTCTAGAAGCTAACATTTTAACAGCAAATTTCATTTGGTGTAAAATTTTTGTTTGGATTGCTTAAGAACTTTGTTTTTTCTTTTTATTTAAATTTGTTCAAAGTGACATTGGTGCCCTTGGTTAATTGCAAATAGAAAAGTATGTTTAACACAAGATGTAAGTTGGTAAGCAATGAGTAACAAATGAAAGGATTAGTTAAATTATAGTTACGTATGATTAAGTTGATTTAGGATTATATGATTTAAAACTAAAAAGAAAGGTTTTTTTTTTAATAATTTCGCAAAAGCATATTAAAAAAGTGTATTTAAATGAAAAATTTGCTCTCCTAAAGCCTAAAACTTATGCATACTGATTGGCATCATGCAGTAGTTTTAAGTCACTTTAATTTATAACAAAGTATTAAAAATTCAGCAAAAAAGAAAAATTTGGGATAAAATTTTAATGTATACCTCATCAGTCTCTGCTACAATGTTGTCGCACAATAAATAATCAAAAATCAAATATTGAATTGCGCTGAAGTAAATTAAATCATTAAGCAAACGTAGCGACAACATTTTTTTTTTCATCTCAGCATGACTGATTTAATCATACTCATGACTTGACTCTCGTTTTGTAATCAATGTTTCACGCTCATCATCGTTGCCTTCGATAATGACGGTGGTCGCTGGTGGTGCATTGCGGTTATGAGCTTTCGTGCGGTGTAAGCCTTCTGTGAGCCCAGATTCAGTGAGTACTTCAACTTCATCATCATCTGGATCTTCATCACCCACAGCAAAATATGGATGTGATGGAGCAGGACGAAACTTATAACCGGTCAATACAAAGAACACATATGTGGCCATTTCATGGAACATTTCATCAAGCCAAGCATATTGGAATGCAACTGTCATCTTGAGCAAATAAACAATAATGCGGGTAAAATAAATATAACAAACAATCATTATATAAAATTGTCTGAATAATTTCAATTTTCGTAAATTAATAGCAGCTTTGCCATCTGTAGCAGATGCTTCATGCAAATGTCGAATTGACCAAACGATGGGGAACAATATGGCACCGCAGCAAAGTAAATCGACAAAAATAAAGATATTGCGCCAAGTGCGAAATTCTATGTCACTTTCTTCTGATTCATCGATAATGATTTCTGCAACATTGGCAAGAACCTATGGGAAGAGGTAATAATATGATTATTCCTGAAAGAAACGAATTACAAACATTTTTGTAACGAACCTGTAATGGAATAACTATCATAAAGATTTTTTTGTCCTTATCAGATAGGATATGCTTAATAAATGTCCAACCGGTGCCAATGAGCACAATGGTGATAAAAAGTACAGCGCCTTTTAATCTGAACGTCAAAAGTGTTAATAAAACTAAAATAAATTACAATAATTATGCTTCACTTACAAATGTGTTATATAGTACAAAATGGCCCAGGTCTCTACATGCTCGCCACGCACTTCGATAAAGTGATAGTTTATGGAATGGAACATTAATGACAGAGATTTTAAAAAAACCAAAACAGCCATAATATAATGTATTTTGTAAACAGTATTTCTATAAAAAAAAAAGATTTGTAGATTTTTTTAAAGTTCAGTACATACATTTTGATTTAATGCCATACTTGCTCTTTTTCAATATGAAAACCCAGAAAAGACCAGATAAAAAGAATAGTAAGCTCATCATAAAATATAAGGCTGGCAAAGGCATTTCGCCAGCGGAAAGAAAATTGCCATTGTTGTTTTCTTCGATATCAACCTGAAATTTAGAATTTTATCTTATGTCACGGTTTATTGAAATATTGCACTATATATAGCTTACATTGAAAGATACCGATTTTTGTTCTCTGTAATTAGGACAAGCGTGGAAATAGAGATTGTATAATCCTTCGTCGTGCAGCGTAGAAACAATCATAGAGAACTAAAAATACAGAAAATTTTTTGAAGATTTACTACCAGACTTATCAATTTTTTAAGTATACAGGGATACGATGGTTTTCTCTTTCAAAAACTAATAACTGATTTTACTAGGTATGTATTAAGATACTGAACAAGAATCTATTAGTTTTATTTTCTATCACGTCAGTATTCTGAAATATCTTTGTTTGGGATCACGACAAAATGCTGGCTTCAGCCGTATTTGAAGTTATCTCACACTAGAGGTAGTTTCACAATATTCAATGAAGATTCCAGTTGATGTTTAAGCGAACATTGTTAAACAGACAGACAGGGATTGTTTAGCTGATTTTACAGTTTTTAGAGTGTGAAACAAATCTTTTTAAAAGATTACACTTATAGTCATTTAGAATATACTTTCTATTAAAAAATTTTATATGTCAACTTACCGACATATTGTAATACGTTTGACCATCAACCACAGTTTTTGTCAAAGGTAGAATAAAGTCTTTACAGAGTTGAATTTGACTGCTTTCTGCTGCATGCCATGCAGCTGCCTTTTCTTCTTCGGAAGAAACTGGAAAAGGATTACCACCGTCTGCATGATATGATGGATCCAAGGGCTGAGATTGCTCTTTAGCAACAGGTGCAGCAGTAGTGACAGATGACACTTCGGAATGTTGAGGTTGTTGTACAACAGCACCAGCGTCAGCCATAATGGATGGCTTATTGACATGCTTAGCTGCAAGTGTCGAAACAGCAATAGGAGAACCATTTAAGCCGGGTTGTTGCGCCTGTTCTGCAGCTTGATTTAGTGGTTGTTTAGGAACAGGAGAAACACCATTCATAAATGATTGCTTAATTGATTGCAGTTTTAGTTCTTCATTTTCTTCTTTAGCACCAGATTGTGCTGGATTGGCATCAATTACTTTTGGTGTTTGCTTATCGACTTTTTTTACTTCTTGTGGCTTTGATGGCTCAACTTTAGGCAATTCAAATTCTTCTTCTTCTTCTTCCGGAAAGCGATCGTTGTCATCATCATCATCACCATCATGTGGTTCAATGTCACGTCTGCGTCTTTGCATGAATAATGATGTGGAATCGGTTATTTTTGCAAATGATTGACGTTTACCGCGATACATGGGAAACATGGAACGATCTTTGTAGACATGTAAATTTTTCCATTCAGGCGAGCATTGTACTTTTACGCTAAGGAAATAAGAAATATTTAAAAATTGACAAATTAAATTATTAGCAAATCAATTAATGTTTTAATTTTTTCTTTAAGAAATATTGTAAGTTTTGTTTGCTTGACGTTTTATTTAAACAATTTAGAACCAGTAGCCATTTCGTTCTAAGGCCCGGGAGATTTCTATAAAATATATATATATGGTTTGAATGATCACTGTTTTTTCAAAGTAGTGTTTTAAGCATTGGACAAAATAAATTGCAACACATTTGTCAGAAAAAAGTTTATAAATAATATCTCATGCTATTTTTTTGTAAGATGACTAGTTGTTGAGTAAAAAAATAACGTTAAGGGCATAAATAAAAAAAATTTTTAGCTCTAACATTTTTTTTAGCATAACAAAGATATGTTCTATTTAGCTCTTCGATTAAATAAACTTGGGAAACAACTGACCGTCTACCGTCAAATTAACTCAGTCTACCATTCAACTGTACAAAAGTATATGAAAAACTTACTTCAGATTTTTCAAGTCCAACAGAAAGAAAAGTATCGGACCACTACGTTGAATAACAGAAGACTCCTCTAGAATGCATTTATTTTGGTGGGAGTCCAGATAAGGATTCATTTGATCAATTGTGGTTTTATCCAGCGAAAGACCAAACTGTAATTCAAAGGAATCGCACAATTAAATATTAACAATTTGCCTGAAATTTATCTTACCAAATCTGTTGCATGTTCATTGCTAATGTGTAACTTGCTTAACTTCACATCCAAATGTCCGTCAGTGTAGAAACCAAAGGTGCTTAGGGCTATGTATGGACGTACGTCATTCTGGTGATGCAGTTCAAGATTAATATTACAGGAAACTATGTTAACATAAAAAGTGACTCACCCGAACTTCCAGGTGATGTTTTCGTGCTTCTGCAACATTAATGCATAGATATGCGAAGACAAACAGAAAAACAAATATTGATTTGCAAGACAAAATTCTTTTGGTGGCGACCAACGAAGTCGTTGCTGCTGACGACGACAACGTTGACAATTTGCTACGCATCTTTGTGCGTTTCAGTGACTATAATTTCCGCACAATGTTTTCGTTGTTTGTCTCTTCTTAAGCCACAATTATTGTGTAAATTTTTATTTATTGCACAAATCAAATATTTTTTTTCTTTTATTGCTCAATTTGCAATTTTTCCTTTATGTTGCGCCTCACAAAAAAATTTTATTTTTGACAGTTTATTAATAAAATGTCATCAATTAATTTCAAACAGCTGTCGCTGACGTTTCCCTAGTTTGTACACAAACCATGCTCAAGGAACAGAGTTGCCATTGCCATAATATTACGATAAAAATTATATTTGTATTAGACTGGTCCAAAGCCCAAAATTTGTGTTAAGGTGCACGTGATTTTTCAGAAAATTGAATTTAATATGAAACAATATATTATTTGTTTTGTTTTTTGAGTGAATGGTATTTAAATGACAATTAGTCAAAAACAAAGTTTTAAGACTACATATTCCGAAGATAAAGCGAGATACAGATAAGTGATTTTCGGAACATTTGAACTTTTTTCAGTACATTTGCGTGGAAAGAAATCGTCAGTATAAGATACCGTCAGTATATATGACAATTTTTTCGGACATTCGGTAAATTATTAGAGTACTTAACGCATTTTCAGCACTTGTTCTATTGAAATGCATGCATTTTAGTGCCAGAACTGCGAAACATACTTTTATAAATTTTTCAATTTGAACATTAAAAATAGGAAGCAATTCAAAATTACTCAAAAATTTCTACACTACTTACAATTCATAAGCTTAAGGTGGAACATTTCTCTGCACATATATATTTTTTTGCTTATTTTAGAGGGTATAATTTGAAATGGATATATTTTTTGTAGGTTTTTTAATTGTATCTTCCAATATGCACTTCCTTTTCACAACTGGGAAGTTTAATTTGCTCTTAATTTAGATAAAACTCAAAAGTCAAAGAAGTGAAAATTTCGAAACGTTCAAAGCTATGCCTGAATTAATAATCTAACCTAGGGCTTTCTGAGTTGTTAGCGTAACACACAACCACTGTTCCTCAAGTCCACAGAATAAATAAAGAAAATTTAGCCTTAAGCAATAAAGTTCTAAGATTTTTGCCAATATTTGATGATATCGTAAAGTATTTAATTTATAAATTATATATCTTCAGAGCAACAACAAAAAAATTGGGGACGGATTTGACATTCCATATTTTTCAAGTAGGAAATTACCCTTGAATTTCATGAAAAGTGAAGAATAAACTTAAATTTAAATTTAATTATGGTTGTGATCGAAATCTTTTGTTTAAATATGCAACAATGGTTTGATTTTTAAAAGACCTTTAGAATTCAATTGAAAACTTTAAAAGAATTGATTTCCGCATGTGTAATTATTATTTTTTGTATATAAGAACTGAAAAGCTTAAATAAAATATTCAGTGGAATAAAAAAAATTTAAATGCATAAAAATACGTTGTTGCTATTCGTTTTGATAATTTTTGGAATTGGAAGCTTAAAAGGTGATATATAATAATACTTATATAATATTTCAAGTCTTCATTCAATACATTTCCACAAAACCAAAATTTCATCACTAGTGTAGAAAGTATTTAACTCTTATTCATCCTTTTTTCGATATTCAAGCAGCAGTCAAGAATAGTGCCGAGATAGAGACAGCTGACTACTTCTGCGACAATGTGAAATTATGTACTTTCCATTTCCGTGCTAACAGTAATGGGCCAGTTAAATGAGGATTCACCCTTAGCCATTGTTCTTTGCCCATGTGTTTAATAAAGAGTGCGCCGCTGATCAAATCGATCGTAGTTTTTCAAAAGCTGTGAGAATTTCGTCACATATGAGATTTTACAGTAGGTCCCCATGTTTCTAGTGCGTTGCATATAAGCTATAGCCAAGGATTTCTCCTGAATCTACAGCTTTCTATCAACAATTTTTGAATAGTTTTTCTAGTTATTCTTTTGGAATTTGGAAATGCTGTTGATTTATATACGTCATGATTGGTGAAAAAAAGAATCATGTTATGAACTATGACTTGGACGTTTACTCCTTTCCTTAAACTTTTCTTAAACTGTGGAGCGTTCTCTTAAGTAACTTATGATTAGGTTAGTAAAATAAATGAAGTCGATCATTAGACTGCCTTTTGTTGAAACAAAAAGTATGCGACAAGTGGTTTGTCATATATGTAAAATATGAATAAAAAAAGGGCATAAACTTTATAAGGACATACATAAGGACATACCTGTCAATTGTGGAATGAATAAAACAAAAATCAAAAGAAATTATTTGAAATTGTTTTTGAAAAAAAAAATATCAATCAATAGAATTTACATTACACCAATTCCTGTAGTTTTTAATAAACATAAATTTTTAACTAAATTTCAGCGCAATTATGTCGGTTGCTTTTGATCAACGCCAGGGTTGGTGATAGAATTTGTGAAAGACTCTGCATGAGGGGCCCTAGAAGTCCTCAAGTTAGATGTACACGTATTCGCGCTGACACTACAATGTTCATCTGTCCCAACAGATGCTGCCGAACAGGTGGCTATTGTGAGTATTTGTTAAGAGCATAGCGTTTGAACGAGTGCTTCGGTATACTAAACTTCGGTTTGTATTAAAAATGTGAAAATAAGAACTTTAAAATTAAATTTCCTAATAGAGATCTTTGTACAGAGATTAAGCAAAGCATTTATGTAAAATAAATTAATGACATATTGTTAATAAATAAATTTAACATAAATTAATTTTTTTTAACTAAATATTTAGATTATAATAACTAAAGGTTAGTTATCTCATATCATGATTGATGTGCGCCATTGTATTGAAAATGCCCAATTTTACAAATCCAAGCTTTAGAATGAATAATGTAAATAAATTATCAACATTTTTGGTGACTACCAGTATCGAATTGTACCACAGGAAACCAATTTTCGGACTCTGAAACGTTTTAATTTATTAATTTATTATTTATACGAAAGTACACCAACTACCAAGAAAATGTTGACTGATCTTTTGATTCAGTCGAAATCATAAACTTATTTGTATGCAAGAAGAATTGAAAGTAAGAGAAGAGTTTGTAATTGCTAAATTCATGTCGATAATCATTCGATTTCCAAAGTGTAGATAAGATATCTTATATGTAAATAACAAAAACTAAAAGCGAAGTGGTAAAAATGTTAGTTGAATACTTGGGACCACCTTCGAAATTTTTATCAAATTACGTCTTTAATATTCAATAATTGGTTATATATATCATATACATATACAAAAAAGAAACCTTACATATTACTGCCAATGAAAACAACAATACCGAAGATAAAATAAAAACTTTTGTTCTCAAAATTATTCTTTAAACTGACTACTTGCTGTTACATCAATAGCACTTTTTTATGTTAGGTGCGCAACTCGCTGTTTTTCGTTAGAAAATGCAACTTTATTGTCAAAAAATAGTTGCAGATGAATCAATCAAAATATTGCCCATTGCGAGATACCACTTTTCCCCATCTTTCTGGTAGAGCTCGAATGTCATCACGGTAGAAGTGTTCGTCTCTTGAGGCTATCCACGAATCAGCCATTTTTTGAGGTCTTCATAGGAGTTGAACTGCTGGATTACTTTATCGTGCCTCTGTTCGTATTGGGGCCGTTTTGCACGCATGCAAACGCTTGGAAATGGCTTGTAGGGTAACTCCCTGCTGAAGCAAACTCTTTTTGAGTTTGAGCCGAATCCTCATCAAGCAATGTCTCCAATTCCGTATCATTGAAGGTTTTTGGCCTTCCTTCACGTGGTCGATCGTCTATGTCGAAATCATGGTCTTTAAAGAAACGAAATCAATCTTGGCACGTTGTTTCGCTCAGAACACCATCTCCGTAAACTTTTTGGAGCACTCGATGCGCGTCAGCCGACGTTTTCTTCGATTGAAAGAAGAAAATCAACACCACCCGCAAATGACGATTATTTGGCACAAAATCAGTCATTTTCGAGCAACCACAAAAATACTATGAAAACACAAAATCTTAAAAGTGTCAAATCAGTTTGTTTACCATAAGCTTAGGCTAGATTCATAACGTTTCGATATGAACCAAATCGACCAGCTCTTACCGCTAGCGCCATCTATTGACAAACAGCGTGAACTTAGTTGCGCACCTAATATAAAAATCAAAATAAAAATTCTATATAAAAATATGAAACAGCTCTACTTTATTTAGTTAAGAGTTTATTCACATTGATATTAATAGAGTGCCTGTCAATGTCTTGACTTCAACGTCTGAACACATGCGATCAATATACTTACAGGTAACATAAAATAGATTGCGTTCGAATCTAATGAGTACATACTGCAAAGTTTAAGAGCCTCAGGTAAATGTTTCGTATTTATTTTTCCTATTTTTGAACAACAATTTGAATAGTCAAGAAAAACAGTTCATATGATACCCGGAACTCAGACGAGTATGGGGAATCGCGACAGCCTAGCGCATCTACAGAGACCATACATTTGCTAGCAATTTCGTAGTGAAGAGTTAGATCCTATTCTTTAGCTCTGATCCTTTAAAAAAAATAGATGTCAATACTTTTGAATATTTATTGGGCTTGGATAAAAATCAATAAAATATTTTTATATAAAATGATGTTCATAACATTAATATGCAGAAGGTTTTGGTACACAGCTCTTGGCTTCATTTCGGCAATAACCAGTTTTACAAATACAATGTGTTTTTGGATCTACGGGATTAATACAGATCTTGATATCTGGACAATGATAGTAGCAGCCATCACCAACATTCGGTATTGTATCCTCATTTGGAGGGCAGCCTTTAATTCAAAGAAACAAAATTTTATAAATGAATATATTTTAGATTTTATACAAGATAATAATATACTACATGTTGATGAATGGGATTTTTTAACTAACTGCGAACTTTTTGTTTGAAAATGTGCAGCAGCTCTAACGTTCTTAGAAAGCCAGTTACGATAGCGCTTTGCTGCCAAATTGGTTGCATAATACATAGGTAACATTTTCGAGAAGGTTTGCAAATGCACATCATTAAAATTAACAGAAGATTTTTAGTGAAACATTTTTTTTAAATGGTGTTCTCTTAAAATACCTTGAAATCGTACAAAAAGTAAGAGCCATAAAAATACATTTTTTTTTTGTAGATAAATACAATTGTTAAGTTTTGTGCCTTAAAAGAACTTTTTTTGTACATATTTTATAGTGCTTCAGATATATGAGTACTATGTAAAGAATGGCAGCGTTCCATGAGAAAACCCGAAAAATGTATTGGATAAATCTTGTGCTTCAAACATTTCGTTACTATGTACATTTCGTAGTTCATGAAAGTGAAAATTGATGATTTCAAATGCTCCACTATGTATGTAAGTATATCACTGTATTATTGCCAAAAATCTACCCCACAGACTCATTTGGCACCCTTCAAAAAATGTCTGGGTGAAGTTTGGTGCAAATCGGTTCATTTAGAAGACGTGACGTAAGTTGGTAAGTCCTTGCCAGTACTTTTCGTGGCTCATAACTCAGACTTTAATGCGTTTGAGAGAAGACGTGAAAATTATTTTTGAATTATTTTTTATACAAAAACCTCTAATTTTGGCACTTGCGTACAAAATAATAGTTTTCACATATATGTACTCAAAAAGAGCTGCAAAATCAAACAAATGCTGGCCATATGCATTTTTAAAACTAACAAAAATATTTTTTTTTTATTTTATAAAATTTTCTAAATAAAAGTACCAAACCAATAACCAACTTACTTGTGTAGCCACAGCTGCTTTTAAATGCGAATAAAAATAACACCGCAAAGGTTAAATAAAAAGTTACTGCTTTCATAGCTGTGTGTTAAAATTGACTACCACCTTTTATTTTTACTAATATGTTTTTATATTAAAACTCAAAAGCAAACGTTTATATGTACTCGTACACATACTCGTAGGTAGGTATGTGTGATAATTTGTGCTAATTATTGTCAGATAATAAGGGGAATCACACTACGTGAAAAATTCATATTCCTCAATTATTAGACCAGTCACATATATTATAAAGCAAATGAACATTTTTATAGAGAGAATAGAAAAAGCAAACGTCACATAACTAGTTTTGACAAAAACTTGTTTTTTTTTCTACATTACCTAATGATACACCTTAAAAAAAAGAACTCAAAGTACTTAAAAATTACACATATTCTAGCACAACTAAACTGTTATAATATGAGTATATAATATTAATAACTAAGCAAAATTCATTTCGTAACTTCTTTAAGAATTTTTTGTTTTTATTTGCCATTCAACACTCCCTATTTTTATGTTTCTGTATAAAAGTCAAAAGTTTATAAACTTGATTGTAATTCAAGGTACATGTACCTTGTCAAAATAATTTTTATTCCAATTAGCTGCATATGCTATATTATGAAGTATGTAGTTTAGAAATATATCTAAGTTTTCTGAGAAAAACAACTACTGGCGCCATCAAGCAGATTGTGTACTTTTCTCTACTTTAAGTAAATGCGATAATAAATCACTGAGAATAAGACGAATATAAAAGGTTGTAATTTCATAGAGTTGCTTGTTTGTTTTTTTTTTTGCTGTTTTGAAAATTATTTTGAGTGCCAAGGTAATGAAGATATTATAAGTTTGGTTAGAACTTTCATATGAATGAATTTTTAATCTAACATAATAATAATAATAATAGAGTTTAGCTACTACAGCTATTAGCCTTCGTAGCTTTTTAGCTTGAAGCTTTAAATCAAGTAAAAAGCTTTTTAATAAATAAAGGAGATGGAAAAAATTATACATGCAATTAATTTGTTATTTTTTTATAATTTTTTCTTAGCTTTATCGCACTTTCTCAACATATCCACTCAGACCATGTGATATAGATATTAAAATAATTATATGTGTAGTTTTACATGGTCCAAGGCGTAAATGTTAGAAAAAATTTACCCTGCATGCTGTGGGGCTCGGACAACACAAACATAAAAATACAGACCACCATGAAGCTACAAATTTAGCTACAGTTAGTTTTCTATCTAAGCTTGAGTTGACCTTTTGACAAGCTAATGTTATAAAAATCGCAACTGTTAATAAGGGTTGTCATGCGATTAAAAGGAGCTGTAGCCATATAATTTGTTCTACTAACCGGTTGATAAAATAATTGATTAGAGTTACGAGTATTTCTTCGATTAGTATTAAAATGTATGTAATCAAGAAGCTCTGGTGCAGCAAAAGACCCAGTTACAAGTTGATGCAAATAAAGTATGTCCGCAATATTTCTACGGGACCTCAAAGACAGCAGTTATTACATAACTTCAAACGATCCTCATAAGGAGGAAGGTTCAAAGGGTCAGTCCAATTTAAGCCATTGAGAGCAAAACGAATAAAGTTTTTTTGAATTCTCTCAATTCTATTTATATGAATATTATAAAATGGTGACCATACTTGGCTGGCGTACTCTAAGTGAGAACATTGAAGAATATTATTGCATTTAATATTAAAGGTACACACACACAATTTAAACGTTATCTCTTTTGACTTATAAATGAAACTTAAGTTTTATCCAATTCTAAATGAAATCATCAGTGACCTTTAAGCCGACAATCACTTTTTGCATAAGAACCCAAGCAAAAAGTGAAAGAGAGCAAAGCCAAAACTCTTATTTATCTCGTTTGTCTTCGTAACTCATTTGATGTTATATTTTTCTTACAGGTGCTTCGTTGAAAGCTTTCTTGGCGAGACAAATCGAAGTAGCAAACGCAAATCACATAATAAATCGGTGAGCTCAAACGAATGGTAACTTAGTATATCAGAACAGAAAGCCTACTGATGATTTGATGATTCCATTTAGCAATGGATGAAACTAGTATGACTGGCTCCTTCTTTTTGTGCTATTAATCGTTACTGTGTGTAATTTTTTTGGTGTTGTCACACACTGAACAGTAAAATCGGCAAAATCATAATAGATTATTCTTCCTGTTCCAATACACAACAAAGAACACATGACCGATTCTAATTTTATAATTTATTTCGAAAATTTCGGAGTGATAATTAAGAGTTGTCTTTTACCCTTACCATACGAATATACAATTTTTGTCTTCAGCTAGGGTTGCTCAACTGAAGATGCTCTTCTGAATTTTTCCGCAGTTTTACCACTGGTCTGCTTTACTCACTGACCTGTTGGTAGCACCAAAATTTTTCGATATATTTACATTGCTGTCTTTTATATAGATTTTATTATTAGGGTGTTCCTGAATTCATATTCAGTAGAATAATTTATATTTGTACTTAATCCTAATACAAAACCGAAAACGTTTATGTTGAAAAGAAACAATTTTGATTTGTATTCCAAAAGAATTCAAATTAATCTAAAGCAATTTCACATTTGGTACAAAATGTAATTTGAAGTTTTTTACGATTGAAGTAAAGTTGGAAAATGTTGTTTTCAATACTTTTCCAATTCATAAATACATAGTTTCAAGTTGCTTGTCTTAAAATTAAAGGGAAAAAAGATTATTTTTATTGTTTTCAAATTTAAAATTTGCAACTTTAAATTTGAAGCAAAATTTTCAAATTTGCAATGCAGTTTTTTCCTGAGTGTAGTATTATCGCAAATTTTAAAGAATTAATTACTTTTGTGGCAAAATTTGTTAAATGAGTTTTATTTTGTCTTTTTTTTTCTATACACATAATAAATTCACTATTTTTTCTCTCAGCTGTAACAATTTCAATAGAAAAATATAACTTTCAAAGTTTGTATTTGCCTTTTAGTTGACATTGGTATCTGCAGTTTAGAACTCATATGAAGGTATAGCTTAAGCAACAGTAGTTAAGTATTTAAAAGAAAAAAAAAATTAAAAACTTATTTTTTTATAAGACTTAGTGCACAAATATTTTGCACTTATACGAAAACAAATGCGGAGAACTGAAAAATCTGGTTAAAGCGCAGTTTTAAATTAAGTTCGTCTGTAACTTGAGCAACAAAAAACTAAAAAAACTTAAATAAAAAATGTGAAGACAACACGAAATGTTACCTAAGATTTTAGCAAAAATTATTTTTATTATCTTTGTACAAGAAAAAGAATGTTATTTATGATACTTATTTTTTTTATCAATATTGTTGAGGTGTTTCTACCATAACTACGCAACTGCCAGTTTTATCACGGCAAAATCCAGTATTACACAGGCAAACTTTAGTAGGATCTGAAGGTCTAACACAAACGTAGCTTTTTGGACAATGATACTCGCATCCATTACCTGATTTGGCAATAGTGTCCTCATTCTTAGCACATTCTTGAAAATATAGATATACAATTCAATATTAAGATATTCTTTTAAATTACGTCCATATGTGTGTATAATATTTCGAAAACAAACTTACTTTTGGTACCATAACCGCTGCTGCATTTAAATGTCAACAAAAATACCAACGCGAAGATTAAAATGAAAGTAGATGTTTTCATGGCTAAGTTTCTGAACTGACTGTTAGCTTTTGTTTTCGCGACTGGATTTATATGGAAAAAAAGTAACGAAAATCCCCTTTTAATTTTGTTTATTATCTAACAAGTTAGCTACACTAAGTTTTAGGAAATATATATTTCACATTCTTAAGCTCGCTGAAGATCACATGTGTAAATATGTTTACCCTACATAGTGGGTATATACATGCCTATGTACCTATGTCTATGTATATGTGTCTATGCCATTTATAAGCTTATAAGACGGCGTATTAATTCTCGATCAGCGTCATCTCCTGTGTTCATAGAGCAATGTCCATGTCTGTCTGCATGTCTATTTGCATATGAAATAAAATATAGCCGAAATTAGATCATGAACATGCCTATCGCTCACACAAATTTAAGACTTTCCTCATTTTCCTGAATTGTACATTATTTTGTAAGCTTGATTTATACAAGTAAAAGTGACTGAGTTTGACAAGAGGGCTTTGGCACTTATCATTCAAGCAATAATTTTAAATGTTATATGAAAGGTGTTATATCACAAAAATACTAGAAACAAATAGCAGAAATAATATAAGAGTATTGCGCAAAAATGGAGTGGCACCTCCCATATAATCAATCTGCTGAGAGCTATTTAAGAAAATATTAATTTAAAATGAAAAAGTTTGCTGATCTCAGCAACCACCATGGAAAAAATAGGCTCGAGTGAAAAAATAGGCGTGGCAAAATCCAGTATAATAGCTAATAGCTCTAACTACTAAAAAAGTTTAACAATAATTTAATGCACATTTTAAAAATTCTATAAAACTTATTAAATTTATAAAAAAGCCTGTCAGTTAATATTTAAAAATATAATGTGAAACTGAATGAGCTCGGTTCAAATCTGTGTCTACAGCCTATGAAAGCAATTCGATATAGTCATTTGGGCTTAGTTAAACTTGAAAAGAATATTTCAAATATTTTGAAAGAATTTTAGACAAAACAGAAGGTATAAATTTAAATAATTAAATTAAATTACTTTGCTTGCATGTTAGAAACTTCAGCCAATATGAAAAAAATTTAACAAAACAGTTTTTAATACAAAAGCTTTTGGGACATTCCAAACAAAATCGGAAATCATTTGACTTGTGCACATTTTATTTTTTTTAAAATTTTGTATAGTTTCTAGTAATCAGTTTTTTTTGTAGTTTTTAGTTATCAGTGTTGGAAACTATCCAAATACATTTTGAAGACCAAGGCTCAGTTGGAAAAGAAACATTATCATAAAAAATTATTTTATATTATACAAAAATTTTGAAAATCTTAAACGCATCCATCATATCTAGTTAAAAAAAAAGTTCAGATAAATCGGAGACTAGAGATCACAAAATATCGACAGTCGCAACCATCGATAGTGGACAATAGTTTGTTCGCTAACCATCGATAATATCGATAGTATGGTGGAACAAGTTTACTTTAGCGAAAATCCTCCAAATCTTTTTATTTTTTTAGGGGATATAGCGCTATAAGAATAAAAAATAGATTTGCAGAAAAAAATGTGTCGGTCGGCTCTAGCTTCAGAGGTATAGTCATCGTAAGTTATGGATATAACTTTTATAAAAGGAAGAATTTTAATTTGTGAACGTCTGAATATGTTTCCAAAATAACGGCACCATATGAAAGGTAATTAAATTCGACACAAGAATATTAGAAATTCATTGTACACTTTTCGAGATATGACTATTTTTGAAATTATTTTTCATAAAAACCATTATTTTTTCAAAAAATTTCTGACTAACGTCCAATTTTATTAGAGTCACAAGAAATCCCAATAAAATGATGTATCATTTGTAACAATTTATTTTATATTAGCCCATTTTTTAGCAGAATGTAAAAAAATTAATTCATAAAATTTTTTGAAAACTATATATTCATTGACAACTAAAACTACAGCGACGTAAACAACAACAACGATAACAACAACAACAACCGAGGCGCGGTTGAGGGCCACCCACTTACCCTTACTCTCATGTTATGTTATTTAATATTTTCGAAAGTACAAAAACAATTCTAAGATGAAAATTTCATATGTACACATAGTCGCTATAGTGCGAGGCTATCGATAGTGCCATCGATAGTTTGCAAACTCTATCGGATACCTCAACCTCTCATTAATGTTCTCAAAATCAGATCATTGCCCAAATACTGAGAATAAAAAACTGATGTCTAGACTTAAAAAAGCCTGTCCTACGCTTCAAAAGATAATATCTCAGCTTCTGATTTAGGTAGTGTGTTAAGTTATATCTGTATATTTTCCCTTCCGAAATGTGCACCCAAAATGAAAGCTCAAAAAATAAATAGTCTTATTCACATGAATATTTTTAAGATCTCACTCGTGGCATGTTGCTTTAAAAAAAGTTTAACTCAATAGCTTGTGAAAAAGAATTACAAAATCTTAACAGAAACTCAAAGAAATATTACTTCACTTCATTGTTTTAAGCAATAAAAGAATATATCCCATTTAAAAATATAAAATATCTGGTTTGAATTTTAATCAAGATAAATGTAAGTGCATTAGGGTGTTTCTTCTTTTGGAAACTATTTTCAATCTGAGACTTACACAATAACTTTTTCGTGCGTGTATAAATAGATATATGTATACATATATGTTGGAGCATTATAATTTTTGTTTAAAGTAAACAAGAAGGCATAGCCGACATTTCGAGCTTATTCATATAATTTAATGTCAATCAAAACTCACTCGATAACTTGATCTATTCAATTATTGTCAATATCAATTTTTCAAAAAAATCAGAAAAACAATTTGCAAAAAACACCCTAAATGCATACGTGCGAAAAAGGTAATTGTTTTAACTTTTTACAAAATGAAAAGTAATTGATATTAATGTATAAGAATATACAATGAATGAAATAAACCTATTATGTACTCGTATGCTATGAAAAGGGTAAGAAAAGTGTAATTAATACAGCTGCGAATGTAATAAAAACCTGCAAAATAATTTTATTTATTTAAAAGAAGTCATAAGCACAAGATGTTGAAATTATTTTTATTAATTAATTTTTACTTAATCGTATGTGTGCTATTAACAGCAGAAGCGGAAAATGCTGCAGATCGTAAGAAAAAATACTCCTGTAATGATGCATAATTTCATAAGGAGAGAGATAATTTAATTTTGTCTGATTTTAATTAAACCATTTCTCATTCACCTGTCATAGCCTCTTGTGCACAGAATGAAGTCTACTATAATTCAACACAATCACCTAAATGTGATGTCAATTGTCAAGATCTGAATCGGACGTGTCGCATAAGTGAAATACTGTGAAACTTTCATGGTAATGATTATTTTGGTATTTATAGAAAAAGACTGCTTTGTAAATGAGGTGCCCATATATCCTCGACAACAGGACTGTGAAAGAATTTGTCGCAAGCCACTTGGTCAAGGAATGTTACAGATTTGCTATTCCTCCAAACAAAGAAAATGTGTTTGTACTTCGCGACAATGTGTCTGAGATGAGTGGTTATATACCAATCTGCATAGATCTTCCCATCTAAAACTTTATATAATTTTTGTACTGAATTTGTATAATAAAAATGCAAAGCCATTTTTATATGCAAAACTTTTTCTTGATTTATTTATTTTTTATTCCCTTTTCCAAAACAAATCCCCGCAGGTAATAACTTAGTGCTGAGTAATTGCCAAACAATGCTTTATAAAGGGTACATCATTTTACAATTAAACCCAAAAAATAGACTACATTTATGTATGTATGGGAATGAATACCAAGAGATGTACCAATTGTATGCTTTGTATATTGTTGTGTTCATAATAAAAATGCCACAGAAAATAAGTCAACGGTAAACAAAAGACACAATCCTTTTCAAAAGAATGAAATGCAGCAAATTCAGGTGACAGATGAAAGGAAAGTTATACTTTTTCTTTATTTATGCTGTTGTTTTGGCATTATTTAGTAACTAAACAATCGCAATGAAGATACAAAGAAATATGTGATATAAATAAAAAGCAAACTGCTGTTTATCACTCAAAACAGCTGACATTTTCAGGGTTGCAATTTAGTGATGTATAACTTTAGAATTTGTTTACTTACTTGCTTAAGGGCTTATTAATCTTTTAAATAGATATTGCATAAAGTTGCGCTGCTTTCCTCTTTATATTCTCGGACGATATACATCAAGTTGCTAGAGTTAAAGATCTGTTGATGGTTTGATATGAACCGATTCACGAAATCAAAACAATTATTAATTAAAGTTCTATCTTTTGATGACAAAGCGTTGTTGGTAGAAAGACACTCAGAATGAATGTAAGAACACCACTACTAGTAATAATCTAACCGGCGCTATGTCGTACTAGAGGAATATCTTGGGGCATAATATCATCTATACTAATGAGATCCTGAGAATGTACTTAAGTTTTCGAGCACTTTCTGAGTTACAGAATTAATCAAGATTAAGTTAGGTTTATCACAATTGGGCTAAATGGAATCGCAGTACCTGGAGGTCTTCTACCATGAATCTTTTCAATGCAAATTATCAATAATATCAAAGGTTGTCTATTTATTGTGGACTTTCATAATATATATATATAAGCCGGTATATTCACAGAACGATATTCAGGAGACTTATTTTAATCTTATCAGATTTTTATTAGATCACAGTCTGCGCTGATACTATTCCTTAGGATTCTCATGATTAATTCTGGAAATTAATTTGCAAATGAAGCTTAAGCTCTGCCAAGTAATGGTACTTACATACATATATTGGGAACTTACGATTTTATTATTTGTTCTCGACTATTTCTCATAGAAACTCTGCCAGCGCCGCCACTTTTCGCAAAAACCAATCTGTGAGGTTTTTGAGGTTGATAGTCATCAAAAAATAGAAAATTAAATCAAAATCGAAAGTTTGTGAATTCTATCAAAGAGTCGGCAAGACATATTTAATGTTACAAAAAATACATTTCTCGTCAGACATTTTAAGCTGCCGAGCCTTAAAGTTCAAAGTTGATTCTTTCAATTAATTTCTAACTATAAAAGATTTCCATCGTGATTTGCTTTTTTATATTGTTCCAAAAATGTCAATAAAACTTTACTTTTGACCCCATATTTCTCAAATTTAACCCATGATGCTCGATTTTCAATGTAAGATAGTTATCTACCAACAAAATTTTATCAGAATCACTTAAACTTTTTTTTTGAAACAAAATATTATGATACAAAGAGTAATGTAATCTAGCGAGCATTTTAAAGAAAGCCTTACTTAATTCGGTTCCTCTATGCTCCAAAGTCTTAGTTTAGTTGACTGTACTATTAAACAAATATATATTTCACTCTGTCAAATCAATTCGATTCATCCAGTTGTCAACCATTATTCAGCTTCAAAACCCTTGAACATCTCACACTTATAGACTCCATTAAAAAGATTCAACAAATTTTGTCAAAAAAGGAAAATCATGTTGAACTGCGTTATTAATTTCAAAGTTAGCAATAAAAAATTCACTTAAAAGAAGCCATTCAAAATATCATAAATTTACAATGAATTACTTTTCGCATCGCATATGAATAACGAAGGCATTTTAGAACATTAGTAAATTACATACTTGAAGCATTTGCTTTTCCAAGAAATGCGTGTGTGTCTTCGCAAAAGTACTATGGGGTGCCTTAAATTGTCATTACATTTTCCGTTTGTGTACTGATGACACTGACACATTTTCAGCACATTTTTGCTCCTTATATGTCCTTGGTGTAAGATGAAGGTGGGCGCTACAAAAGAAGAGCATCGGAGACGAAGAAAGGCAAATGTGGCTGTGTCAGAGGCTGAGTAAATGCTTTGTTAATGTTTTCATCATCAAAATATAATTCATCATTTTGTGTGATTTTATATATTCCTTTGTATACTTTTACGCTTACATTGTTGTTGTTGTTATTGCTGATGCTGTTGCACTGACTTTACTCTTGCAAAATATTTAAATTTTTAATGGCGCTGCAGAGTCGCTATTTTTGTTTTTATAATTTTTATTTCTGGCTGCGAAATAAACATTAAGGGTATTTATAGAATAAATCATAAAGTTTAGTAATAGATTGGGGATATTAATTAAAATACGCTATATATAGTATGATCCAGGCGAAATAAATATTTGGTATTAGTTAACATGTGAAATATTATGCAAAATTAGAAGCAGTGGCGTACCTAGGGGGAAGAGGGCGGAAAAATGGTCAAAAGCAAGGATCTTTTTTATTTTAGTAAAGGAAAAATATTCAATGTAGTATATTTCAAAATTTTTTAGGTAGAGATTTCGAATTTAAAGTGATATTGGTAGAGTTTTCGAATGTGAAAAGTGAGGATCTTTTTTAATTTAAGGTAAGTCCAAAAAACACGAAGATTTCTTGTTTGCCCTGGGTGCCCGACCCTAAACAGATGATATTATTGAAATAATCCCAAGTATGGTAAAAGCGACTTAATAAAGTCTGGTCGCAAACATAAGTTTTTATTAATATCGATTATTGTTGGCAAGGAATCGGTATCTAAATTGCAGAAACAAAAATAAATCTTTAATATTGAAAATCGTCACATCTCTATATTAGATGTTGTTAATATTTACACTAACACAAATACTTAAATTGTGCACTAAGCAGAAAAGTAGTGGTTTGCTCAAAGTTTTTAAAAAATATTTTTAAATCTATCAAGATTTATTTGAAGATAAAATGTTTTTCTCTCAGTGCACTCTTACTTGATTCCAGTGTATGTGCTTAGGTTGCTAGCATTGTTCAATGAGAGTAATGAGAGACGTGCGACTTAGGTGTACTACTTAGTATGAAGAGCATCGATTTTAATTTTTAAGACAAAATATGCTTACGCTCGTAAAGGGTGTTTTCAAGCGTTATGGAACTTTAAAGGACCGTGAGTTGCTTTATTTCATTGAATACCATTTTTCTATTTTTTTTTATGTTTTAACAAAACCACTAAATGTGCGATTGTTCTTGTTGGAGACACAGTGCATAAATAATTAACTTCATGTTAAATTGTGTAAATGTGTTATTTTTGTAAGGCATAGGAAAGGATGCTGCAACAGCAATAACAACAACATTAACTACAACAAAAAAATATGAATAAATTATCTTAGTCAAGGTGACTCTTTTTTGCGCAATGCGAGTACGTAACTACTAAAAAATAAAAGGAAAAAACTGGGGACAATTGCAAGCAAACATCAGCGGCATTTAAGCCACCTGCTGTGATTTGGGGATCCCAAAATACTAAATCTGAAGATAAACAACTTAAAATGACGCAATGACACTTAAAGGATATTTGAAATGAAGCCGACTTTGTGTGTTTATGTACTTGTTTGCGCGAATTATACTGTGACTGAGTGTTGGCCATATATTAAAGTTGGCAGTACTGGGCATATACATTTAATAACTTATTTATTTAAAAAAAAAAAAATTTATTTAGGGAATTTCCTTTAAAATTTCGAGTTATACAAGTACAGGGGGTATCATGTAGCGTTTGAAATTTGAGTTTTTTTTGAGTGTCATTCGTATTATGACAGAAAGTTAGTTTTATATCGCTGGTTAAGCAAATGGGTCGATATACGCTTGAACAACGTGGGTGGTATTCACGGCCGTAGCTAGAGCCTCGGGGGCCCTGGGGCAACAAGTAAGTTCGGGGCCCCCCACACGGAAATCTTTTTTCAAAGTACCCCTACACCAGTGTTCGTAGATTGTAGTAGAATTTCTATAGAATTATATACAGAATTCTACTACAATCTACGAACACTGACCTACACTGGTATAAAACTCGACCCATTAGCGGGAGGGAGCAGGGAGCCACGCTACCTATCGCTCTGGATGATACATAGGGTATTTAATAATAATAAAACTACAAAAAAATGTAGAATTGTTTTATTCTGGGAGACCACCGTGTTCAATTTCTCGTGTTCACTTTCAGGAGACCCCAAAGTCTTTACCGAGGTAAGTTTCTTTCAGGACCAAATAGTGGTCGACGAGAAGGGGCCCCTTCCCGTCGGGGGCCCATGCTCGCTACGGCCCTGGTGGTATTAATTAAAATTCACTTGCAAAATGGTGAATCTTTTACCGCAACTGTAAGAAACTTTCCAGATTCGGTAGAAAATAAGCGCCTTCCAATCAATCTGTGAGACGAGTACGTGAAACTAGTTCCTTATTTGATAAAATATTACGTTTCCGTAAATTTGAAAATCGTGATTTAAGCCGTTTGGATGATGTGCACTGGCCACCGGGCAGCCGTGATTTGACTCCATTGGACTATCATTTGTGATGAGCCGTTACAGGACGAAATAGGTGCAGCCATCTATCAAAAAGAGTTTATTCCATAGCTTGGTTATGTTAAGTTAGTGAATCAACACCTTATAATGATTTAAAAACAAGAAATGATGTGAAAAATCTATATTCTATTACATTATCACTAAATATATTAGAGACAACGCCACTCATTGCAAAGTGTAATGCTCGCACATATCAAATCAAATCAGATCAAATCAAAACCAATCAAATCAAATCAATTCCAATCACAATAAACATCTTTGTTTTTCCTATAACATTTTCGAAGCGTTGAAATCGTGACGTAAATGTCTTGCAAACAATTCATTTATTTTTTATTATTTTGAACTGAGTCACAATCTGAAAAATTTATCGTCGGTACGATTTCGACCAAGCAGCCGGCAGACAAAAGAGAACAGCGTAGTAATAAATCCATGGTATGAAACAATCACGGCAAAGGAAAGTAAAAAATTTAACAAATCATAAAAACGGAAACAGAAATCAAAAACAACTACAGGCTACGACGCGAGTAGCGCCATCTGTCGTCACAACCGTTGTGTTTAGAGTTGACGCCATGTAAATTGATTCTTTCTTATTTTTTTGTTTTTTTTTTTGGCGAAGATGAGAAGATATGTGACAACGGGAATGATGACAGCTACGACAACGGCGATGTAAAAAATGTTTAGTTTTACATAAATTTTATTCAAAGCGTTCAATAATAAATTTTTTTGTATCGATAGAAAAGTTGAAAACACGCAAAGGACCTTGGTATGCATCTTGATTTAAAATCAGCATAATAGCAAACGGACATTGTTGGGTTTTTATATTTTGAGGCCAAAGTGAAAGGATTATGTTCTCTGACAAAATTAAATGAAGTTTGGCAAGAAAAAGCTGCAGCATTCATTTCAAAAACCAAGTAATTTTTACTTTTTAAAACGAAACTTGAACTTGAGAAAATGTTATAAATTATAATAGTTCATTGGATGCGTACTTTCTTAAGCTATGTGATGGCATAAGAATCCACAATATGCATTTTTTGGAAATACGTCCTTTTGAGGGCAGCATAGTAGTGTTCCATTAAATCCGTTCTCGACATTTTTCCATCGGTTGGTGGAAAACATTTTTTTTTCGAAAGTGGATCGAAGTCGGGCACCCTGGTGATGGCCAAAATCCATTTATTGAAAATTTATCGAAATCGGGCACTTTTGTGACCCAGGACAACCCCGGTGATGGCCAAAATCTATTTTTAATCTCTTTCCATCGATTGGTGGAAAATAAAACTTTTTCAAAATGGACAGAAATTCTTTTTTTCAAATCCGAGACCACTCTTGGTGATGATTAAAATTCATTTTCGATCTCTTTTCATCGATTCGTGTGGAAAAATTTCGAAAACAGATTGAAATCGGGCACCTTTGTGAGCTAGAACTAATTTCTCCATCGATTAGCGTAAAAATAATTTACGAAAAGAGGAGGCTTTTTGAAAGTTTTTTGAAAACAATGTAAAATATATTCTTTTTGAATTACATGATAGTTATTGGCAATGGAAAACGATTCCTTAAATCATAATAGTCATGAATACACGTTAAAATTATCCACTGAAATATAATAATTTTCAGCAATTAATATAGTATTCCATACCAATAATTAATATAAATCAACTTTTAAAAATATGACCTAAAAATGGGGAATTTTTTCAAAGACAAAACTGCCACTAATACCTACTTTGGGTTCCTGGAAATGCAAATACGTGAACATTTTATTTACCCTCAGAAATGTTTCTCAGGTTTATATTTAATTATTAATTCCTACTTATCAAATTAATTCTTTATTAATACGCTTTGTTTTCACTACAAACACTGAACTAATACAGGAAAAGTATCGTTTACAAAGAATATCGCTTGATGAACTATCATCCCTAAGAGGCAATGTACAGGAAAAACGAAAACAACAATAACAAATTTTCTATTACTTTCAAAATGAAAATTGCGAAAAACATTTGGTTGTTGTTATTGTTGTCAATTTTATTATTGCCGACATAGCTGTTGTTGTGTTTATCTTAATGTCAAAAAATGGCGAGTGAATTGGTAACAAAAGTGAGGTTAAGTTTGATGGGCGCCATCGTGACTACAAAAATAGAATTGAAAATACAAACAAAAAAAAAGGAAAACAGACAACTCAAATAACAACAACAAGCAAACAAATAAAAATACAAAAAGTTGCAACAACAACAGCAATAACGACAGTGAAGAAAACGAATATCAATCGAAATTTTATGGTTCCTTTCCTCGATATAAATTCTCGTATACCTAAGATACGCGTAAACGAATGTTTTCAAGGATTTGGATTTATTTGATTGTTGTTGTTGTTGCTGTTGTTGTTGCTTTTGTTGGCGCTTGCTTCTGAACTCTCCTTGACAATGTATTATAAGAATGTGTTTGTTTGTGTCTTTATATGTCTGCGCTGCTAGTGTTCGTTTGCATGACCTTTGATTTTTGGTCGATATATCGCAAGTTTTTTTGCTGTTGTCGTAGTTGTTCTTGTTTATTTTGGTCTCATGCTCTTAACAAGCTTCTTTTTTTTTAAAGCTGCTAATTTTGTTGTTGTCAAGTTGTATGAATTTATTAATATCGACAAGAAGACAGCTTGGCACAAATATGAGCCCTGCACTTACCGAATGAAAGCAGGGTTGCCATTTCTTTGAAAAAAAAAATTAAAATGTTGTTGTTGCCAACTAACAATAAATCAAATTTTTTTTTTTTACAATGCCAGAATTAGAAAATATTCATTATTCGAAGCCTTTGGTGTTTGGTTTTGTACTGCGATAAGATTGTCGATTAATATACGCTTTGCTCCGTACTTGTGCCCAGCGTAGAGTTTAACTGTCTATGTAAACACTTAATGCAAGCTCAACGAGAAATCTAGAAGCAGCTTCGAAGGGGAGTACGTCAGATGTGCTTCTTCGGAAGCATTTAACTCGAAACTTTATTTAATTCAAAAAACTTTTACTCCGCATACACTGGGGTTTGAAGCTGTGTATTCCGTCGTGTTACTTACATGCGAAAACTCAACTTTTCATTTTGACAGAAAAGTAATGTATTTTTAGTCACAACGAAATAAACTATATGAGTAGCTCAGTTGCTTAACATGAGCACTGGCATACCAAAGGAGGCCTGGGTTCAGATCTGGTTGGTGACATATTAATGTTTTTTTTTCAAGCTTACTTGAATACATCTAGCGCATTTTTTATATGCTGCCAAAAATGTGCTTCTACTCAACATCCAAAGAAGCATATTCTATACGCTTCCAAAAGTATGTATCTCCGCAATGACACCCTATGTTAAAAAATATAAGCACTGGAAGGAACTTCCTGCTTCCCTTGCAGCACATCCAAATCGCTTTATACCTCTTCCGTTTCTCGTTGGGAGGTAACTAGGAGACGCACAGTATGCAAACTATTTCAACCTTGTGGGCCAAAAGCATAAAGTGTGTCAATAATCTTTTGAATAATTAAATAAATTTAAATAAATATCACAGGGCTTCGAGATTTTGTTGTTTTGCAGATGGGAGTAATTTCCAAATTTTTTCCACTGAATTTGAATTCGGCCCATGAGTTAGTCCATGACGTCAGAATTTGGAAATCAAGTGCTCAAAAACGGCGTTTTTGACTTATTTTGAAGCAATGTATTGGATTCAAAATAGTTTCCAGCTTTCTTCTGATAAAAACAACACTAAGAGCCATCTTGCTTTGATGCTTCCTCGCAAAGTTATAGTCATTTTCAGGTGTAAATAATACTGCGTTACAAAATAAAAAAAATTTAATAACACTTAAGCCACGAAATAGTTCTGAACGAATACATTGTTTTGATCAATTTTGCTGGACAATGTTAGAGTTGATCACATTAGGTTTTCCAGATATCCTAACCTGAAATTGCAAAAAAAAAATTTTGATTTTGCTATATTCGAGGGTATACTACACCGCGTTTTCAATCTTATGCTCTAAAGGTTCGTCAACAAAACAACATACTCAGATTCTGCCAGAAAGTTGAACTTTTGGCTTGGCCCTTTCAATCTACTCATTTTCAACTTACGAAGATGAAAAGAATTCCATGTTAGACTTAGTAAAAATTTCTTTACAGCTATCTGCATCGATTTAAACTTTAAATGTTTAAAAAACCAAAAAGTTTTAATGAAAATGAGAATTCTTTATGAAATCTCTAAATGACATTTTTTTGACGAATTCAATATCATTGAGTCATCCCTCTTCGCAATTTTTCCTATTTCATTTTTGTTTTGAATTTGCTAAGTCAATTTTTGGTATGTATTTTGTATCAACCTTTGACATATTTTGTAGTGTTATCTAAAATTCTTTGAACATTGACCGATTCCAGTACAGATTGAAGAAAACAAAATGTCATAAGCATAAAAATTTTTCATTATGTAAAGATATAGCAAATTCATCAATGTTATTGCTTGTTCGTATCTTAAAAAAAATTTAATTTTGTTGTTTTTTTTTTGATGGCAGAAAATGTTAGTAGATATAAAAAAGAAACACCAGTAAAGTGTCTTTAACTTCATCCTAATAAATAAAATGTTGCATTAAAGAAATTGTTAGCGTATTAAAAAATTTGTCTTTTAGGCTAAAAAAGAAGGGTGATCATTAATTTTCCACTTGATGTAAATGTAAATGTGTGCCGAAATACTTCATTGCAAATAATTCCACCATTATTAGACGGGTTTATTGAATTAATGTAATGAAAAATAGCTAGTATCAGATCCCTGGGGGGCCAATGCCCTCCCCAGCTCTTCTGAGTTGACGCTACTGGAATCATTTTAGTTTTTTTTGGAAAGCACGAGTACTTGAAACAACTTAATGCATTTGTTAATACATTTACTTGTCTTCTGTAGATTAAACATAAAATGCATTCATATTTGACATCAGAAACCGTTCGTTTTCCATTTACCTCGTTTTTGAGCTAAGAACCTGCAAAAGAAACATTTTTTTCCATAAATTTTTTCCAAGATCTCCATAAATTGATCAGCAAATATCTGTTAAGATATAAAAAATCATACCACCAATTAAAATTTATTTTCTTGATATGCAACCGCTATTAAAAACTTTGTAATTTTGAATAGTTTTCTGTTCTTTACAGAAGCTTTGACGTAAAACAAAATGGCTTTGCCAGCAAAAAACGCGATAGTGCCAGTGTGAAATGTATTTGTAAAAACGCTATACAAAAAATTATATTTTTGTTTGTGATCCCACTGTATAAGTTTTATTATAAGTCACAATTTCGCTACAAATACAAGATAAGTATTTGTTTGTACTTCACTAAGAGACATTTTGCCTAATTTTTTCATTGGGCATAATTTAGTGGATGCTATTTTACTGCTGAAATTTCTTTAATTTGCACTTTCTTTAGTAAGCAAAAAAAAAAGATTTCCGCTGCCTATGTCAGCGTCAGCGTGTTGACAACTTGAACAGCATTATGTGCTTTGGTTTTTTATAGCAATTGCAACAAATGATTTATTTTATTTAGGGTTCACTTTTTTTTAGACACGCTATAATTTTAACGTTTTTTTTATAGTCAAACTTTTAAGGATTGTTGATTTCGCTATGAGTCCTCATTTGTTATGACTTTTTTGTGAAGGGTTACATAATTTATTGCGTATCTTAAAACTTTCTTCTTTAGCATAAAATGAAGCAAATAGTAATGCACTGCACATATTACCTCATAACAAAGTTAGCGATATTCGGAGCTGTTTAAATATAAATTTTATTTATTTTTATTGAAGAAAAAAATGAGGTCAAACTAAAGTTAAGTCATAAAAATAATACAGTTAAATTTCTAATGGTTAATAAAATAGATTTGAAGCGGCTTTTTATGATATTATTTGCATATAGCTTACGTTTTACATATATGTATTTATATAATATATTATAATATACATACACGCCGAACCGATTCCAAGCAAAAATATTATTTTTGTATGTATTAAGTGCTTAATGCCGAATGACTTGCTATTGGCCAATTTCAGACATAAAATTTAATGCCTAAATTTTGCTCATCAACCTCAATTTTTCCGTAAGGAAATGAATGAGATTTTTGTTTGAAGTTTCATCAATTTTGCTAAAACACATTGTAGTTTTGTGATTACTACAAACTAGCAAAATTTTATTTAATAAACACTAGTTTTGTAGTCTTAAACTTAAAAAACTTAAAGAATAATATAATTAGTTTAATGAGCTTTGTTGTGAAAAAAAAAAAAATTGTACAAAGCAGCTGCCTCGAAGGCACGCTAAATATAATTTTATCTAAGAGAAAATCACATTGCCACAAAGCAAGCAATGTAAACATTAGCGATAGGTTCTTACGCCTACTTTCAAGAGATTTCAAATTTCTAAATTGTGCTAATTAACAACAATTTCTAAAAAAAAGTATTGGACTAAAAACAATAAATACTTTTCGCACAAATGTAAACAATTTCTTCCATTGCAGCTTCTTATATTTTAAAAGTTCGTTCATTTGTAGCTAAAAAATGTACATTCTCGTTTACAATCTGAACATGATTTAGTTCAATTTTTTGCCAAAAACTTTGTCTCATATGACTCCGTTTAATTTTTTCCAGCACCCGAGCTTTGAGTCGATTGAACCCATAAAAGCAAATTAACTGAAAGCTATTGTCCAGTTAGCTTAAGAAAAATGCTTGCAGGATCGGATCAAGCATTGACGTATTGTAGTGCAAGCGTTAAGGCGACATTACTTTAAAGAAAGTCTTAATAGCGTTAATAAGCTTAACATACCCAGCGAAAACTAAATATGAAAATTTTGTAATTAGTATTTGGAAAATTAAGAGCTTTATTCGATGGAATTTGCAGTTTGAAAATTGTCCAGTGCTACTTTTCTTTCTGATGTCTGAATGGTGGCAATGAAAGAAATGGGTGAAAGTAGAGCGTTAATTGAATGAATTGATTGAAATGTGACAGTGACGCCAGTGGTAAGGTTTAAAGTTTTCGCTAATTTTCAACGATACTTATAAAACTATTGTAGATTTAGACATTTTTCAAGTTTTTCAATGTTTTTCGGATGCTTCAATGTGCATTTTTCAACTTTTCCTATTTTTCTGACTTCTTTCGCAATTTTCGACTTTTTCGAAATGTTTTCAACATTTTCTCATTTTCCAGAATTTCTGTACAAAATTTAGTTTTTTCAACATTTACTAGAACGATATCGAGACGATAACAAAAAATTATTTCTCGTATGACCGAGGACGAGAACGAAAAGGGTCTGGCCGATAGCTCGTTCTTGGCAATACTGTAAAGCTTATCGTAAGATAGGCATTAAATTATCGCCGAAAACGAGATTCAGCAAGAACTTTCATAAAACAAAAATACTTAAAACACAATGTCTTGACACCTATGGGAGCAGGCGTTTTGAAATTCGGTGCAAGGATTTATACAGTCTATACTACGTAACTAACGAAATCTAAACGAGATTAAACAAACGGGCTTGGTACCTTTCTACTTAAAAAGCCATATCTTGGCATCTATCGCAGGTACAGTTGAGAAAACTGATACATAAATATAAATTCGTTTGTGCCATGCAACTTGCTAAATGTGAACAGGGATGGGTAATGGGACATAGCTCGCCCCATTCAACAAAAACTTTTACATGGCTATTCTTGGAACTTATACAAAGTTGTGAAATTTCGTACATGGACCCAATTGTCTGAAGTAAGGACTGCGCAAAATACAAACGAGAATAACCGAGAAATATCGGCGATAACGAGACGAGAACGATAGAGATCAAAAACTTTTGGTGCGAAAACGAGTACGAGACGATAAGCTTGCCGCCACTACGAGCACGATATGATAATTTTTGAACTATCGTATCGTTCTCGTATTGGTGAAGTACTAACATTTACTCTTTGAATTAATAAAATGTTTGGTTAACTCCTCAGTCTATTCGAGGGAAATTGATTTCAACAAAAAAACTCGGGGAGAAACAAAAGGTTGGTTTTCTATGTCAAGATTCTTTTGTAATATTTTGGAACTTTTTCCTGTTGTAAATGCCTGAGCCGCTTAAAAAATTTTGCATATTAATTTAATAGCTCACTTAATTGTCTATAAAGTGAACCGATTTGAATCATTTAGATCTTAACTTTGTAGAAAATCAAAAAATATTTGATATTAATATTTTTCAATTCGATCAAGAACTATTGCAATTTTTCCTTATAGCCACTGCAATATATACATAAATTTTGTTTTTTGTTTGTCAGTATTTTTAACATTATTCGGCTTTTTCTGCATACGTCGGCTATTTAAAAATATTGCGATTTTAACTTTTTTCGACACTTTCAACATTTTCGATCTTATCAACATTTATCGATCATTTCAACATATTTCACCATTTTACATTTTTCAGTTTCATTTTCAATATTTCGGTTTGCTGTGAGCACATTTCTGAAAATAAAAGCTTTTTTTGTTTTATTTCACTGGAATCGATGAGAAAATATCGCAAAACATTCAAACAAATACCAGCGACATTTCCGCATTTAGCTTTTGTATGGTTTTTTGAAATGATTTCTTTGTTCCAATCGATAGGAAAAAGTAAAAATTTTATTTTGAATAATACAAGGCGCATTTCTAGGAACCTTAACGTCAGTTTTTAGCTTAGATGGAACATTTTAAGAATTTTTGTTTTACTTCGATAAAGGAGAAAAGATGAGCCCAATTTTGAAGAATTTTTTTTTTTGTTTTGTAAAAATATACCATAATCGACACTTACGCTTTGGGACAGTTTTTCAATTTTATAAAATTGTTTCAGCGCAATAGTAGGGTGTCGTTTGGTTACAAAATCGGTCTTCTTTAAAACAATGGCGCATATTTATAGTCAGAAGCTAAAACATATGGATGCTATTTACAGTCAAAATCTGTTTAAATAACTGTAGCTTTCACTAGATTAGGGTCTAAAAACTACTAAACAGCATTATATCTTATGATACTGTTAATTAATAATAATAATGCTTATTATGTTAAAAATTATTTTATTATGTGCTCACTGTTTTCAAAAAACAAGTTATTTCTATTGATAATATTAAGATTTAACATGTCGTACACATTTTTTGGCCTTATTACGGCAATAACCTTTCTTACAAATGCATGTTTTGTCAGGATCTACAACTTTCATACAACGTAAAATGTCAGGACAAGTATTTTCACAACCACTGCCAACTTTCGATATTGTAGCCTGATTCCGTGGACAAGCTTGAAGTAAAGCACCAAAAATTATAAATAATATACTTATGATTAATGCATAGAAATCTTACTTCTCTTACTCCAACTGCTTTTTATTAATAACAAAAATAACAAAACAAAGGGTAATGTATAAGCTGTTGTTCTCATAGCTATTTTTCGAAATTTACTTCCAGCTTTTGTTTCAAGAACTTGCTTTTTATATAAAGTTCAGAGGAGAATATTTAAAATTAAATCACATGATGGGTATGTTTGCAAAATATATATATTTATATACCTACCTATACATAACGATAAATTCGAATAGTTGATTAATTGTCAAGAACGAGAAGGAAATCCAAAACGTGCAATATACATTTCCCAGCTGAACAAATTTATTTATTTGCTGAATCTCATTTGGCGCTTCAAGCTGACTAAACAAACGAATGCAAATTTAGTTGATGTTCTTAAACTTAATTTTTGAGAAAAAAAGCATTTTTTTTCAAGTAAGGCCAAGGAAAAAATATCACATAGAAAAAGGCGCTTGGAGTCAGTGCATGTCAAAAGAGAAAAGTCACTGAAAGAGCTGATGTATAAACTGTTTACCAATAACAATAATACTCATGCTGTTAAAAATTTATTTTATGCTTAAAAAAATAAGATATTTATATTGACAATATTAATATTTATTTTGTTATACACATCTATTGGCCTCATTACGGCAATAGCCTGTTTTACAAATGCATGTTTTGGCAGGATCTTCAGGCCTGAAACAACGCAAGCCGTTAGGACAAATACTTTCACAACCATCGCGAACGTTCGATATTGTATCCTGATTTGGTGGACAACCTTGAAATAGAACATAAACAAATTGCTAATAAGATGTTTACGAATAGGTAGTGGAAATAAATTTTACTTGTATAGGAAGAACCCCAACTGGTTTTTATTGTTAACCAAAATAACAATGCAAGCGTTAATATATACGCCGTTGTTCTCATAGCTGCTTTTCGAAGTTAACTTCCAGCGTTTGTTTCAACAACGTGCTTTTTATATAAAACTAAGTGGTAAATATTTTAAGTGATGGGTATTTTTCAAAATGGAATCTGTATACTTATACTCGTACCTGTACATAGCTACGCTATTTAATTCACATTGTTAGTGAATTGTCAAGCATGCGAAATACAGAACGTGCGAAATGTACATTTCTCAGCTCAACGAATTTATTTATTTGCTGAAACTCATTTCGCGCTTTAAGCTGACTTAAATTGCAATTTAAACATCGTTTTTGAGAAATAACTAAATAGTTTTTGTCTCTATACTCGAAATGCCATAACAATGACTATATACTAGCTCAAGAAATAAATCTATTTCAATAACTAATTCCAATATTCTATTTTTCGAAAAAAATTTGCTTATATAAATATGAAATAACAAATACGAATAATAAATTTTTGTATGGTCTTCCTTTGTAAGAAATATGGAGGAATCACTTTTACGAGCTCGTCTTCTACAGTACTGGGCTAAAGTCATCATCAATCACATACAAAGCAAATTCAATCGATAGCAGCGTAACCAGCTTGTCTTTTTCCGGACAAATCGCTTACAGCATCATCATAGAGCCAGCGCTGGGCAAAGTTAGTGACTTCTTTTAAAGTCAGAAATATGTAATTATATGCATTCTTTGGAAAGAATCCCAGCAAAATCACTTCTTTTATTTTAATCATAATCATAAGATCTTGTTATAAGAGGCCTCTTCTCAATTTTTAGCACCACGCAAAGTTTCAATGCGATGCTGTTTGGAGCAAATATGCGAAGGATGATCGAGGTGATATGTAAGCTTCGGTGACTTTACAAGCACAGGATATACTGAAAACAAGAAATGTTGCTGTCAAACTTATTAACATTAAATACCACATCGTCAACAAAAAACATCTCACTGTCAGTCAGCATTTGTTTTGAATTATGCTGAACGATGTGCTACACCGTATTCTTATTGGGTAGTCTCTTGAGAACATTTGGGGTCATCTGGAACAACAAGCTTATGCCAATGATATCGTCAACAAGAAGAAGAGGTATCTTTGCTCAACACTTACCAAACTGCAAACATTTAAGTCACATGCTCAAGTCAGTGTTGTTTTGTGGATGAGAACCAATGTTACGATGAATACGAACTTTTGTAAGCTCCTGAATCAAATATTAAGGAATTAAAGCCATGCACAATAGCAAAGTTCATATGGCTACCATCAATAGTACTATCTCAGATAATATGAAGTCGTTAGCCATGTAAACGAGGTCATACGATCAAGAAAAATGCTAGAGAACTTTTCGTGGAACCCGCCAAAAGTTAGATGCGGGGACGGACACATAACTTTGGCAACGAATGACAAAATTATTTGTCAGAAATCAAAATAAACTGGAACAGTGATCATATTTATTAATGATTTCTAGATATAGGGTCCTGAAGTGTAACTGGCATTAAGTTCATGACTCACAGTAGCATATCAGGGTTTGAAGTCTAGAAGATACATACTTCATCAGATATTAATATGACGTAAAAGTTATATTCAGCCAACACGAGATCAATCAAAACAACCGCAGTGTGGCAGAAGGATCAACTTAAAAGTGAAGAAATTTCCAGCAAGTCATGCTTTCGGCTATAAAGGCTGATTTATTTATAGTAACCTATTTCAGTACGGGTTTTATGCTATATCGGGGTATTTTTAATAAGTATTTTTTATGATATAACCACGGAAAGCACGGCACAGTGTCCAAGAACTATTCAGCTGTAGAACGAAAATCAGCATTTTACAAGAAATGTTTTTTGTCCGCTTAGAGCAACTTATGGTCCACATATTCTGCCTACTGAACGCACAAATTGCCGTACCATCGGCAAATTTGAAACCCAATTTTCATTACTGGATAGTACGCAACCAAACAGAGCACATACACTGCACGTAGTGAATAAATATAGCAGCGGTAGCTGAAAGCGTACGCAATGACCGTGATGCATTCGGCGCCATTCTCAACAGCTTGGCTTGTCGTATGTAACAACTTGGTGTACTTTACGCATCGATCGTGGTATAAAATCACACAAAAATAAGCTCTTGCAATGATTAAAGGAAGGCTACCGACCTTCTAAAATGTCACCTTTTCACTCTTTGGGCTCCTGAAGCTTGAAGCCCATTTCTGGCTAAATGGCTATGTTAATAGTCAATAAGCAAAGGGGGGAGGCTTAAGAGCTGCCATTTCATCGCAGTTAGGGCTAACATTTGAAAGAAATTATGTTTAAAAAATACATTTGCTACAAAGTATGATTCTATTCTTCAACATTACTCTGCAAAAGAATCGAAAAGGTCATTAAAATAATAAAAAAAAAACAAATCAGATAGCAAAAGTTTATTGCCTTTTTAATAATAAAAAATTGCATTGCAATTACCATAAAAAACAAGTCAGCAGCCATTATTAGTCGTTATGCGTCGGTGGTTTTCATATTCATTGAATGTTATCCTGTCTCATTTATCAGTCGCCTTGCACGCAAAGATTGATTGTTTCTTTAACCCCTAGCAGCATTGATTGGGCTGTTCACATCAAAACCAAAAACACAAAAAAGTCTTATCTAAAATTGCACATTATTTAATAAATCCTTGAACTACAAAACACTTTAAGTTCACGAAAAGCTTTAAGTACAAAGTACGAGTATGCTCACAGTGCACAGCCTCTAAGAGAGCAATATAAATCGTTTGTAATAAATTCATTCATAACTTTTTTTTTTTGCTTCTCTTCTTCTGTTTTTGGTCAATTCCTCAGCACTGTCTGCAAACCTATTAGGCACAAAAAGTGCTGGTCGTTGGTGGTAACTGACTTGTGGCGGTCATTAAACAGAAAAGTTGTTAGGGTGGGTATACGAAACTATAAACGACTTGTTAAAAGTTAAACAGAGGCGGCTGTTCTTGCCAAACCAATGGGCGGCAGGCTGTTAAACTTTGTGTTGCCATTATAAAAAAGTAAAAAAAAAACAATTTCTCAGTAGGATTCACCGAAATACGCTTAAGGTAGTAACGTAGAGTTGGCTTATAAATTGCAGGAAAGATGTTGATAAGCTTGGTGTTAGAATTTGTAATTAAGATTCTGAAACTTAAATTTTGTTTTGTTTCATGCAGAGCTTTTAGTAAAATTTAAAGCAAGCTGTGATGAGCGGCAAAATTAATGGGTTAAATTACAAAATGAAATCTATTCTGACTATCTGTCTGTCTGTAAGGATGTTCGGTACCATGGTATAAGCGATGTTGTTGATTATCGGACTGTGAGGTTGACATTGGCATAATAAGGAAACTTAATCTCTTTAACTGCGTTGGCCGATTAATAATTAAATTTCCTCTTTGTAGACAAAACGTCATTGAATGCAAGCACTCGTGGCTTGATATGTGAACTTAATAATGTTTTGTTAGAAAGAAGCACACGAGATGTGTCACATTATAGTAAATTTTTTGTCTTTTAAAAGCACTTTACCAAGAGAAATGTGTGAAAGTAATCATTTGCCTTTAACGTATAATATAATATAACACAGATAGATAGGTTGGGACATGTGCTCGAGGCCGGTGTACAAATCGCTGGCAAATATGGTCTTTAATTTGCGTATCAGGTTTCTAAAGTCTCAAAGCAAGGCATTTTTTACGCAACTCTTTTTTAAGTATGTATATCTAAAGTGCCTTTTAAACACCTCAGAAAGTTACTTTTTCGAGTCTGATGAAAAATAACTGAGAGGGGAAGATGTTTTTATACTTCATACACTAATTGTTTCATATAAGCCCTAAAAAAGAGTTTATGAATATAAAATATTCTCTTTCTACTTGCCTTTAAAAGGCCTGTAAAAAAGCTGCATAACTTTTTTTCCTACTAGGAATTGCACCCCTGGCACTGTTGGTAAATATTTACCCGAAAACTTTATGAAATATCCTCATTTTTATGTTCAACTTTATCAAAAAATAATGCCATGAAGTTCAACGCCGATCTTATCAGTCTTTTCATTAAAACGGCTTATTAAAAAGCTTTAACGAGAGGAGCCACGCCCTTTTGTATAAATATGCTCCCTTTCTATCTAATGATATACGTTACCATTTCTAGTTATTGTATGACACTTTAAGGCGTTCTTCTTGCATGGGAGGTGTGTTTGTTTCCCGCTAATTCACTCGCGCTTTCATAGCCGCGTGTGAAGATCCACACCTGTCAGAAATGTTAAAGAATTCGCCCAAACAGCATAACATTTCAGGTGCGCTATAGACTCCAGCAATCACATAAATAAAAAAATAATACATTCTTTTGAAAATTTTCCTAACAGCTACTGTCTTTATTTTGTTGTTGTTTTTCTTTTACATATGGCCACTTACGACAAAAACCAAACAGTTTTAGATCCTTATTAAAGCTTAGCTTTACTTCAAGGAAAAACAATTAATACAATGAAAAAAATTATTTAATGATTTTATTCCCAAAGTAACTAAGAAATAAATAAAGTTCTTCTACGAATTCGTTCGATATTGAAACTCCAAATCTTGTTATCCCATAAGCCACAAATATTCAATATGTGCGTATTTATGGCGCTAGCTAATAAATAAAAAGGCCACACATGGTTGTCACAGCAGGCTGCTGCTACTGATAAGCAAACTATCAGCATAGAGGTATCAACAAAAGCACACGCACATACAAACAAACATTCTGACTAATGTAACGATAGTAAGAACCCTTTGCTAATAAGATATTTAACCTCTAATAAACTAAGTAAGATTAGTTGAACCCTTTATTCAATTTTCTAGTAGAAAAAGAAAGCGATAATAAAATTGAACCAAAATCAAATTAAAAGAAAATGCAAAATCAGCAAAATATAAAAAAAAAATTCAGTTTGTTAAGCTCTGACGCTTTGTCTGCTATAGACTTAGTTAATAGCTTCATAAGCTTGGTTCAGTTGGGATTTAAAATAAAAAATACCATGCTGTTTGGGGTTAATTGAGCGATCTATTTTGTATTTGCGCCTAAAAGTATGTGCATGCTACAAAATAACATCTTTAATGTGGAGCGTGTTCGTTTAAGTAGTGGTGTGAGTCTAAATGTGCACCCAGTGCGAAAAATAGTTTGGGTGTGCTTAAAAAATGCATACAAGAATTAGTACAAATATATTTAAATATAAATAATATTATAGAGCTCAAAAAAGGAGTATTCGCTATGGACGCAAAAGTTTTATTGTCGTTTTGCATAGTCGTTTAATTCGCTAAACCTTTGTTATCATTTTTGATACTGAAAGCAAACTTTGTACCGGCTGGGTCGCTTAAGATTGTGCGTATCTACGCATACATATGTATTTGCTTTTGCTGTCATACATATATGAGTTAAAGTTTAACAAAAGGGATATATTACTAAGAAAGCAACAGAAATGCTAAAGAGAAGAAAGGAATTTATTAGCATTTTCTCCTTGCGGATTTAATTTATTGAAGTCTGAGTTGGTGAATAGATGAATGTCAAGATTGGTTTGTGGTCTTTTCATTTACCAAAAGACGCAAAATTGGCTTTTTGTAAGCCATTATGCATTGTGTTTGTGTTTTATGAAAGCGAACTGATTAGCCAGAAAAACATTTTTGCGCTTGAAGTGCTGACTGTTGTTGCCTTTATTAGGATGTAATAAAAGGCACAATACCTCATCATCTAAGATTGATATCCGTAAATCAAAATTAATTGTTTTGATTTGCGTTTTAGTAAAGGATATAAAGGTTACAAAAAAGAAAAACATCGGACGGACTTGAACAAGATGACTTAGTACCGACCAGAGAACTGCATTGAGTCGCTTAGTGAGGGTTATGAGCCACTTCCAAAAATATGAAATGTGAGTGTGCACATTGCATGCAATAATGAGTGTGAATCTGAGCTGCAAGGACCGTTTTCGACTCATTTTCGGAAAACATTTTTTCTGCTCTAATCGATACGAAAAGGTTGAAATTGGCCATTGGACATCACTTAGGGAGGTTCGGGAACCTGGAAAGAACCGTTTTCGACATTAAAATACATTACTAAGGGAGGCTCGGGACCTTTGTAAGAACAATTTTGGACCAGAAAATGGGTCCCGGGACCATGGAACCCATTTTTGATCCATTTTTGGGAACATTTTCTTTGACAAATTTCCGGAATTTTTTTTTTCAATTGATAGACGATAGAGTAAGCCCGAAAAATTATCTTGGATATCACTAAGAGTAGCTCGTGACCTTGGAAAAGACTGTTTTCGACCCATTAACGTAACATTTTTTTGCTGCAATCGATGGGAAAAGGTCGAAAATGGATAATGGATATCACTTGGGGTATCTCCAGACCCTGGGAAGCACCGTTTTGAACCCTTTTGTTCCTTTCCAAGGTCCGGAGCCGCTCTAAGTGACGTCGAAACCATTCGTTGTCGATTGAAAAAAAAAAAAAAATTTTGGGTGGATCAAAATAAAATTTTTTCCCTCAATTTTCAATGATTTTTGGAAACCATTTGATAATGTTGATTTTGTATCGGATTTTTTGATATATGTCTCCAAGCTTATCATTTGTTCGATATTTTTCTATTGCAACATATATAGGTATTATTCATTTCGTTTCGTTTTTTGTCGAACTTTCATTAAAGCTATGCTTTTTTTCAAACTTTTCAACTTTTATTGACTTCTTCGATGTTTTTCGATACTTTCCAAGTTTTTTCAATGTTCCACAATGGCTTATCCAGTTTTTGACTTTTACCAAATTTTCCCGAAACAATTTAGTGGTCTTCGATGTTTTTTTAATACTTTTAAGAAGCTCTCGACTTCTATAGGATTTTTCGATGTTTTCGATACTATTCGAAATTATATACTTAGGTTTTTTCATACCTTTAAATTTTATCGGAATTGTTCAATACTACTCGATACGTTTCAAATATTAATGAGTTCTTTATGTTCGTCCTTTTCGATACCGTGTAACTATTATCGTCGGTACTAAAAGATATTAAATGAAAAAAATTAATACAAATATTATTAATTAAATTTAAATCTTTTACTTAATAAAATAGCTTATGAGCTCTTTCAAACTAAGCAGTACGCAATCGTGTTGCGGTAGACAGCTAGTTTTCAATAAATGTTTTTTGAAATATTAATCAAGTAGAGATTAAGGGACGTATGAGTAACATAAATCAAATATTTTTTGTGTTCTTAATTAATAATATTGAATAGACATAGATGTTATTATTTTAAATAGCAAAATACAGTCGAATGAATTAATACTCCAACTTAATACGTAGAGACTTATTTTCTATTAACTTTTAATTTCTAGTTTCGATGAAAATTTGTATTCATTGGCCCGGTTACATATTTTCTTACTAAAGTAAAATTAAATCCTTAATTGTTAAAATAATATACCATTAATTTTGATATATAAAGTTGCGGTAAAACTTTACGTAGCATTAAAAATGACGTTAAAACTTTTTAAAAAGTTTTCCCGTTGCTTTGCTTGCTTTTATGATGATAGTCATAAGAGCAAGGAGAAACCCTTGAATAATTAGTTTTGCTACAAAGTTAAAACTTTAGCCTTAACTTGAGGCTTAATCGTTTTGCTGACCATTTGCTTAGTATTTTTGCAAATATTTTTGTTACTATACTCCGTATAATGGCATATAATTTTTTTCTATTTGTCAGCTTAACAACATTTGCCAAAAAAAAATCTGAATTAATTTTAGTTAGAGGTTTTGGTAGCACTTAAAATGCAAAAAAAAAAACTAAAAGAAAACTTTCACTCAAATTGAAGCAAATTTGAAATCACATGCTTAGATATTTCATTCATGCCAATTTTACAAACAGCTACCCTAATGTTACAATAACATTTTGGTCTTTTTCATTTATCCATACACTACATGCTTTTTATGCATCCATCCATCTATCGATTTATCCATCCATCAATTTATTCTGTGCAGCATTTGACTGCAAAATCGTTCGAGCAATCAAAGTCAATCAAAAGCTACACCAAAGTTAATAAAGTGTTTATGACTACCAGTGCCAACGTTTTGGCGATAACCACAGGACACGAGTTTTGATGTTTAAGCAGTTTAGCACTTGGTCGCTTACCTGGATGAATAACTCGAAATATTGCTATGCCATTTTCACTGTCATTGTCACATCTACTCGGTGTCAATTGAAATTTTAAAGAGCGATCACAAAAATAAATTGCTATATTATGCTCTGGTGTGCATTTTTATTTGATTTTAGCATGCGACGTGCAGTGGAAATAAAGTTTGTTTTGCACATGAAAAAGTTAGCCATATGAATTCGGATGGAGTTCAGAAATAGAGAATGTCACAGCAAATAGAACACAAGAATAAAGTATATAGACAGGAGATTGACCAATTAAAACTAATTAAAAGTGAAATAATAGAGATGGCTTAGCTCGCTCTTGCAGCCTTCGAGAATGTTGTGTTAAAAATTTAAAATATGAATCAATATTGAAATGATACAAAGATTTGTCCAAAAGTGAAATATTCATATATTCAAAATATATTTTTAAAGAAGAGAGATCAAAAGACCCATACCAAAGTCCTGCAAATTCGCCAAAGATGTTTTTGATACCAATAGTTGAAAGGTTTTTTTTTTTAAATGAAATACAATAGGATTTTGAACTTATGAGCGCCACAACTGGCCAATACCGTGCGAACTTTCCATACATTGCATAATGTATATTGTGTCCACTTAAATTGTGAATAAGTAATTGAGACTGTTTTGTTGATTTTCAAGAAGGACAATTTAAATGTGTCATTTGTTTTCAAAACGGCTTCTGATCGTTTTTTTTTATATGAAAATGAACAAATTCTTTAAGTAAATCACCGCAGAAATCAAATGATGCAGTCAGTTTTTTTCCAAGCAATCGTCTGAATAATTTATTTAAATTATGTATTTCTTTCCAAGACGCTACCTAGACAGAGATTAGGTACTTTGTTCCATTATGACAAATTACCCTGAGCCTTTAGGTCGTGTGTTGCAAATAAACGGCTCGAATTTATGCTTTAATTAAAAATTATAATTCTTGTATGAATTGTTATCATTTATTGCTAAAAAGTCTAACATTTTTTAAAACTAAGTACAATGGTAACTTAGTCTTCTGATGCACTCTTTGAACTCCTAAAAAGCAACGATAATGACTAAATTACTTGCTCACAATTCGCTATCATAACACACATTTTTCACCAACAACACTTGCATTTGGGGCAATTAATTCACCAAGTCATCGAAGCAAATGAACAAACAGTCGAGACGTGGTTGTGCCATGAAACCACGATGAAAAGCAAAAACTTTTGATTTATATCCTGAAGTAAATGAGCGTGAAAATTGCTAATTAAATGTATAAAATATCAGCGCCAAAAAATTAAATGGCTATGAGTTTAGTAATGAATGCTAAAAAATTTATTGATTTGAAGTTTGAAATTATGATTTTTTGACTATCCCGAATTTAAAAGAAATATTCGGAAAAGATTTTCGAAATGATCTTTTAAGATTTTAATTACTTTGCTAGATAAAACGTGCACTGGTCTAAACTCAACTACCTCGTGCAGACAGTGTCATATTTAATCTCTGTGCCAAAATAGATAACAAGTGCATTTTGATAAATACTTTTTATAAATGATAATGAAAGATTTTGCCTACACTAAACAGTTTGTGTTCTTGTAGCAAAATATCTATTACATTTCTGTGAATACTAAATATTTTTTCATATTAAAATTTAAATGGATTTCGGTAGCACAAAACTTCTGTTTCAAAAAATGATGATGTAATTACCGGAAATAGCCATATAAGAGAATAAAAACAAACGTTGGTTTTCTTGTGCGGCCTTGGATTTGAAGCCGCAGATATCACAAATATACAAACATATTGATTTCTACGTAAAATGTTGTTATTTCTTACGCATGCTTACGTCTTAGAAATATGGTATTGATATTTAGTTAGTTCAATAGCAGGCATTACATTGCTTTTTTAAGGATTCCGTACGACACTACTTACATTTACACAGTCACAGTGATGAGCTTGTATTGTTCAGTAATATATACACACATACATATATTTGCATAAATTATTTCTGTTTTTGTTTTTTGTTTCATAAATTAGCCAACAAATTCTATTTGGCTTTGAAATTCTTTAAGTCCTTACACAAATCATTGCCCTTCAACCTTATTATTCAACTGACTGATTTTCATTTCGACCAGAACACTCTTTGCATACTAAATTTTGTGTGTGTTCCCAAAAATATTATACTCGTGGTATTGTAAAGCGTTTTACAGATTTCTGAGCTTAAGAAATTTCAGGTGAATTTCATAGGAATTCAACATTTCTGCATAATCAAAACCAATTTAATTTGGGAATGCTTATGACACTTGATAGTGATTTTTAAAGCTATAATAACACATAAATTATTAAAAAATTGTCAACGGAAGTAAAGCAACTTAAGGTCTAAGACTAGGCAAATTTTTCTTTTGTTGGTTCGTATTTGACTAGTTGATGATGAGTCATTAATCTTTTAACCTTAAACCAAACCACTGTTGCGCTACCATTTTTCAAAATTAAGAGTTTGTTTTTAAAATATTTCTTCTTTATGCTTATATTAACTAGAATAAAATTATCTTAGCATAAGAATTAGTTATTTTTTCTGAAAAGAGTTTTTGATTCATTAAATAACTTAAATTGGCTTAATTTAATGCAGCGGTGGGCATGTAAATCTAGCAAAAGGACGCAACAACAAAATCAAGCAAAAAAAAAAAAATAAAAATTTTTTTGATTTCATTTTCAAATTCACTAACAGCACGAAAAAAGTCAAGCAAAAACATTGCTACATTCGTCGAGACAAAATGTGGCACTGTCGCTAACGCCTATGTGTGTTGTTTTTGTTTTCGTTTGAACTCGAATCAACGCTGTGCGTCGATAGCGTTGAAATTCTGCAAATTTGATTTTTGGTTGCTTGTGCGTCGAATAACGGTTCGGGCCATGAGGGCGGAAAGTGTCTGTACTTGCCCATGGCTGATTTAAAGTAATATTCAGGTAAATTAAAATTTAATATATTTTTGATGAAATTTGCAAAAGAACTGGTAAGGTATAAAATTAGCAGCTGACCTAAATAAGGATGAAAGCAATTAGGAAATAAAATATTGCAAAAAAAATTAAGTTTTCAAGAGTTATAGCCTTTTATTTCTGTATGGAAATCTTGCAATCTTAATATGTGAATTGTTTATTGCATCAGTATAGCTGAGTATTTTTTCTATTGCCTAGATAAGGAAAGTATCATTGCGGCTTAATAACAGGCAAATTTATATTAATATGGACACATGTTCAGTGATTGCAGATTCAGTACACGTGATAAGTGTGTGACTTCTAAGGTTAAGAGTTCATTCAAGTGGTTAATTTGGTTGTGATGGACGAAATGAAATATAGCTTTAATTTTGGGTACACAAGTGGTATAAAATGAAAAAAAAAACAACCTGTGAAAATTTGACTTCATTAAAATAAATATTCAATCTGAGCAGAAAAAAATCACTTGTTAATATAGTACATATAAATCATGAATGAGTGCATTTTTTTGTGGAACTACACTACGGTACATAATTTTTGTAGAGGGTGAATTTTTTTAGTACTTGTTTTTTCAGTGTGCATTTTTTGACATTTTAGGTGTAAATTGTTAACACCTTCATGCTCAATAAAGTTTGCCATTTTACTGCAAGTAGACTGACAAACGAACAGCGCTTGCCAATCATTGAATTTTACTATCGAAATTCGTGCTCAGTGAGAAACGTGTTTCTCAAATTACATTTATTTTATGGTCGTCATAATCGACTAGGCTGTTCAACCTATTTTGAGCAGATTTTGCACCAGTTTCACATTATTTGACATAAATCTACGAGCCCCTATGCGGAGAGAGCATACCGAGAAGAATATTGCTGCTGTATCGGCCAGATTAATTTTCAAAAACCAACAAACCGCTTAAAAAATCACCTGCTATTTAATTCAATAAATAATAAGTGGTAAACTTTAATTATTCATACAATAGCAAATTTAACATGTAATTTTAAATCAAATTTTCAAATATATACATATATAGATTTATTTGTTATAATACAAATATAACACGCTATCGTTCTGAGATTTAAATTTAATCTAAAAAATTAGCGCGTCAAACCGCATACCATTTATTATTTGCATTATTTTGCTTAATCATAATTAAATCCCTAACAGGGACAATTTTCTACCAAATCGGTTTGCAACAATCAAATATTCCAATTAATTTAATAATTTTGGTACACAGCATTTAAAATTCATTTATATTATACGAGCATTAGAGTACTTTTTTCATTTTATGGAAATTTAAATGTATCAGATATAAATTTTTCATTAATTTATTCAAATTGAGTTTTCACTATAGGCCAATGAATTTGATATGAGAAAGAATAATTCAAAACAAAATTTTTTTTCTGTTTGGAAAATTTTTCATTTGTAGCTTACTAACGAGCTATTAAATTTTCCAATTTTAGTTGGATTAGCGTTAACACTGAAACGTCGTAAGATGTGACCTAAAGGTGACTTTTTGAGGATTTCGTTAAACCATTTGCTGCTCAGTAAATGTTACGGATTGTTTTGTAATAAAGTACTATTTAAATATTTCATTTATATTTTTTTTGTAAATATCGTTCCTATGTAAAATGACTCCAAGTTTTGTGGTACTTGCAGGTATATGAGAAATATATATTTACAGAAAAAAAAGGCGTTTACTTTATCTGTAACTAGTTAAAAATGTAATTTGTATTCATCAGACTTAAAGGAAAAATAATAATTATTTTAATGCAATTATACCTGCAGATATTTATTTTAAATTTCGTTATTTGTAGAAAATATCATAAGGTACAAGAAATGCCTGAATAATTTATCATTCAGAAAACGACTGGAGAGAAATTGACTGATAACTAATTTGAAGTTACTTTCTTCATCAGTTTGGTGGTAATTTTGGGCTATGTCGATGGAAATATTTTATAGGATTTTTATAGAGGTAAAATATACCATTTTCAAAAAAATATTCCCTTAGCCTATTGAGTTTTTTCACAATATTTTATGACTCGTAATCTTGAACACTTAAAAGAATTACAAGAATGATAAAAGCAATATTACTCAGTCATCTTTAGTAAGCTAAAAAATTAGGCCACATTTTCAATATCAGTTGCAGAACCCCATCAGTGACCTAACGTAATAAAATGTGAGATTCTAAGATTAATCCTGCCTTTAAAATTTATTTGTTATCTTGACCGATGCATACTAAAAATGTCTTTACTTGGAATTCATTTAGAGTTGGCCAATTTATCAAATTATTATATGTAAAATTGAGGCAAGAAATTCTATAGCTGTTACCACTATCGTGTGAAGAAAAGAAACTGTTTATGGCCCAAATTAGAAGCTATGATTGTCGACAAAATGTGGTTTCAACAGAATATTGCCATATGCCACACAGCCCATGAAGCAATGACATAAGTAAATGCATATATCTCAGATCACATCGTTTTACGAAAGAGTGACGTCCTTTGAGCACCAAGACAATACAATTTGACATCCTTGAACTTCTTTCTTGGGACCTAGTTAAACTATTCCAACAAGTCTGCAACAATTTGAGAGCTTTTGAGCTCTTTAATGAGATAAAGACCCAATTATATAAATATTTCATCAAAAACTTCGACAAGGGGGCAAAGATGTGCTGTGGTGAGCACATAGTCATTATTTTTTCAGTGAAGTGTGTAAATAATTCTGTCACCAAAATAGTCTCTTAGTGGTATGTAATATTAGCAACTTGAAGACTTATTGGTACACTGTTTCACTGAGCTTCTTTTGAAGATATAAGTCTCTATTTATACTATGAAAGTTAAATAAGGTAATGCAAACTACTTTTTCAAACATATGTACTAGGTTTGGTTTGCATAAATACAAGAAAAAATTGGTGGATATTGTCAAAAGAGCTGTTATCGGGCCTTGACGAAGTGACGTGGCACATTCCTGACAAACAAAAACTTTTAAATGCAAATTGAAAGAGTTTTAAAGGATCATGCAACCTCAAACGCTTGGAATAATTTACTTAATGGAGCATATCTTAACTTTTTTTAACTTGTAAACTTGTAGGCGTGGTAATGTTGTACATTTACAGTTTTCAATCTGCCTATTCAAAGGACTATTACAACATAAATAATAAATTACAGCATTAACTGAAACAAGTGTAATTTCACTATACTACTGTAAAGAGCCTTTCCACAAATCCAGAATAATTCTTATTGTTTATGCAGTTGACTTATGCTGAGGCCAAAGAAAACATCCATACTATGCGTTTCTTTAAAGGAGTTTCCAAAAATGCCAAGGGCAGTTTTAAAGAGATTTTTGTTTTGTTTATTTATGAACCACAACAATTTAGCATTATAAACATGAACACATACAAACGTAAAATGTACATCTCTGTTTGCGCAAAATTATTCGTAATTTAAAACTCAGTCAACCATCAGCAAACAAATTTGCACCCAGATTTTAATTTAATTCTGTGGTGAGCCTAATTAGTAGAACAGCACCAGAGCGACATCAAGGTAGCAGATACAAAAATAAATACACGGCAAATGCCTTACGTTGTTGTTGGCAATAGGGGATAGTGTGGCAAGTGTGCTAATAATTTAAATTTTAAATTTATTATGCAACGTTTTTAGAATTTTAATGAAATTTTCATACACATCAGTGATAACCAGTGAAGGATAGTTTTTTTCCATTATTCATACTTATCATATGCAGGACTAATGAAGGAATATAATGGTTTCATCTACACATAGTTTTGATTTAAATTGATGAGGTGCTTAATATATATGTCTTTCAAGCCAAATTTTTAATGAGCTCGAAATATCGGATTCCTTTATATAAAAAGCTTCGAAAATCAACATTTCTTCTTTCTAATTAAAGTAAATTTGATTATAAAAGCTTAAAACATAAAAAAAGGTTTTAAAACATTCAGTATTATGTATTTCAAAAGGATTTAATGCTATGAATCAGAATATAGCTCACGATTCGCTATTTTAGGTAAAATGTTTGAGATATCGTCATCAAAAAGTGCGTTAAAATCGAAAGACTGAGTTCTGAAAAAAAATAAACAAACAAAAATTGTGATGTGAAATGAGGCTTGAAATGCTTGGCATAGCTGTTCAGCATAAAATAAACGTTTCAAATATATATTTTATAACTGTCAGTTTGCTGTTACTCTGCTGTATTAATCAAATTATCTTACTAATGCTGTAAAGATAATATTTTCCAAAAAAAAAGTGATAACCTAAAATTCGAATCTCTTCTTTAAAATAGCATTTGTATCTCTACCGATATTTACTCCAGTCTCTCCTATTTTGAAAGTTAATATATTGGGTATACTTATAGTAGAAAGACTGCTGCTGGTTTTTAAACCTACGAAATTTCAATGTTTAAAAAGCATTTTTGTGTAAATTTAAAACATTTTATGTACATAAATACATATGTAACTAATTCCATTGTGTGTAGGTAGAACGAAAAAAAAAACAAAAAAGGACATCATCACTTGAGCTCAAATATGTGTATATTACCGGTAGTACTGATTTATGTGACTAATTAATTAGGCGAACATTGAAAAATTTAAAAAGTGAAAATATTTGCATATTTGGGAATAAAATTTGTTCACCTTTTTTTGGGTATATTGCGTTTGATGTTTGCATGCTTGAAATTTGACCCATTCTGGTTGTACAAAGGATAATTAAAAAAAATACAATAAAAAAAGAAACAAAAACAAAGAAATCAACAAGCGCAGCAAATGACGACAGGGTGGTTTCCGAATGACAAAGGAATATGCTCAAGAATTGTAAAAAAAAGATTCCACAAATAATTTCATCATTTAGTTGATGGCAATGTAAATGCGCGACATTTAATAACTTTCTTGTGGCTACGGAGAAATATGAAATTTATTTGAAGGTAGTTCATTAAAAATACGAAAATAAATGCAACTATTAGTTTGAGCCTACTTCAAGAAGTTTTGAAAACTTGGCTAAGTATATTATCAGCGCTTCCAAGTATTCAACAAAGTTTTTATTGGTAACATTCAAATAACTTCTTCATTTACATTCAGTTTTAATTCCACAGTCATTTAACTTTTTGACTTAGGTTATCCTTCATCAAACTTCTTGAAATGTCTAATAGTTTTTGCTTCATTGAAATTTTGCCCTCTTATGCAGTTCGATTCATATTTGCAATGCACTTAGGACCGTTTTACAAAAGATGCAAAAAAAAAAGAAAAATTGCAAAAATCAGACAGCATTGGAATGCCGATGATTTTACCAAAAGACGTCAGCTGCGCCTACATTTTGCTAGAGCTGCAAGTGCAAAAGTACTTCATTGATGCGTGACTTTTGTAAAATTTTGCTCATACAACGTATACGTGTGATATTTCAAGTAGAGATGTAAGACGTTGTCATATTTTATATCATTGAACTAAAGATATCGATAGTTTCTACTGATAGCCTAATAAATTTCAATGCAGTCGATATTTTTCACAGAAATATTTCATAAGAGTAGTAGCATGGATATATGCAGTATTTAAGGGTAATTGAAAAGTATTAAACAAATGATTTTAGTGCGTGATTATCGAAATAAGAAGTGATTTTATTGGAGAGTTCAAAACTTAAATTTAAAGAAATCAATCGCCAACTGAAATATCTCAAAACTCTTTAATTCATATGAAAGGACATTTAATAGCATTAATGCCTTGTAAGAATTTGTAGGCGACTTCTGACGAAATGCATTCTGCCACTCAAATTTTCTGCCACTGTTTCAAGCAAATGGAGTCTAATGTCCAAAAATGATTGCGTTATTTTAGCTTCGAAGGCGTCAACCGTGTTTGGTTTATTGAGATAAGCCAAAGGCTTAGTTAACCCCCATAAGAAGTAATCTGAGGATCTCAAAATTCGCAACGATTTGTGACTGTGTCATCTTCCTGTTTGTCGATAGACACTTTGGGTTTGACATTTTTTAAAGAATTAAAAATTTGATTTTCGTGTTTTTTATCAAAATAAAATGTATTTTTCCAAAGGAACTCAATTTTTGCCAATTTTTGATATTAGACAAACAAAAACGAAATCTTCGTGATACGCAGATGGTGTGTGCAGCTCATAATAAAAATATGCTAAAAAGTATGCTATAAAAAAGGTTAATACTGAAAGAACTTCAGAACCGGAAGAGTTTGAGAAGTACTGCAATGGTTCTTAAGTAAATAAATATAAAATTTAGGGAAATGGCAAGAGACGGTTAGACAAATACTAGTTACGAAATTTCAAAAGCACTGAAAACTTTAATACAAAAACACAGCGAAACGAAAGCGTTCGAAAGGTTTAACAGAATTCTCTCATTCGTTGTTTAATTGTCTTATGAAACAATTTGAGTAAGCTATTTCAAGGATTCCAGCAGCTATGGAGCTAAGTTATTTCAAAAACAAGCGAGAATTTTCGATATATTGGAAAAAAATATCACATCTTCAGTATCGAAGGCTTAGTGACCTAAATTTTTGTTTGTGCCAAAGAAACTAAGACTTTCGCGCGAAAAATGCATCGAAGTGAAAATGAAAATGAGATTGGGAGCTGCTATGGAAAATGTAAAAGAAAATGAAATTTCAATTCAAGCAGCATCAAGTGAGAATAAGAAAGATAGAATAATTGCTTCAGAAATTTAAGGAAAATATTAAAGTTACAAAAAATTCATGTGTTTTAAAAAAAAAAACAGTTAGCTGAGAAATCAAGATAAAATTGCGAAATTTGTGCAAGTAATAAATTTCGAAAAACTGCAGTTTTGCAAGAAAGGAAATACTTAAAGCTTTTAAGAAATTGCTCTATATATAACCATATTTGTAGGAGAGTTTAATCATCATACGATTTACGGCTTATCTGAAATCTTGTGAAATTATTTACGAAAAATTTTGTTAGAAACTGTAACTTAAGGAATATCACACTGGTTACTGAGCTAGAACATTTTCAAAAATTTTTTTTTTTTTTTTTTATTTTGTTTCAATCTAATATAACATATATTCAATATACAATGAAACAATTTTAAATTATTACACCTAACTTATAAAGCCAACAAGTAATTTTCCTATATAGTGTTATTTATAATAAAGTGTGTCGGTATATATAAAACTGACCAATTATCTTAACGGGAGATATCAAACATCTTGAGCTAGGTCTAAATGCTTTGTGCGTTTTAATCGGCGTGGCATCCATTGAGTTCGCAGAATGTTTGATGCTTCTGCATTAACATGCTTTCGGATTCTTTCTTGTTGAGCCTTGGTATATGATCTCATCTGCAACTGTGTTAACACCTAAGTCTCGATGAAGATCGCAGTTACGGACGTACCATGGAGCATCCGTTATCGCTCTTAGTGTAGAATTTTGAAAAAATTCAAAAATTGAAATTTTAACTCAAGATTGTTGGTTCTGTGATGTTTGTGTGAGTTTTAGTGATTTTCGAAAAATAGCACATTTGGCGAAATTTCAGCTTTTGAGCAATATTGTTTTCTAAGTTACATCCTAGGACATACTCCAGCGATATTTGAACCAAATCGAAGTTGGTCGTGTCCCTGATGTTTTTAAAATATCTTTGAAATCTTTGGTATGTTATTGTTTACTATGTTTTGAACCTGAACAATACTGAAAATTAATTTCATTTAGAAAGAATGTATATGCAGAATTAAAAAGTTAAAACTTAAAACTTAATCTAGAGCACTGTTGTTAAAGTTTTTAGATGTACCTATACGTCAACAATTGCCTTCAGTCTACTGCTCCACCCAAATACTTACGAATGTATGAAGAAGAGTTACATACTCAAATCTTACTACAAAAAACTGATTTTTTTCTGAGGTGAAATACATCCCCACTAATTTCATTACAGTTTACGAAAACTTCTCCAATAGGCTGTCGGTTGACTTCATTGATAAATTGTTTATTCATTAAAACAAAAGTGTGAGTACAAAAGCCCCAACAACAATATCCTTGCGCTTTCTATTCTGATGTTTTTTTTTCTCATGCTCTCCTTCATAATTTTCATCACGAGTATATTGCCTTAGTATAATGTAATTCGATTTATTTTCATTATTTATCGCAGACGCATCAATATCCAGCAAAATATTGTTTGGGGATTCATTATCCTGCAGGACGTTTATTGGTGTTCGCACACCACGCATTAATTTTCCGCTTTGCAGACGCAAACACTCTATGTTGTTGTTGTTGTTCTGATTGTTTATCTCTACTGCTGGTTTTCATGAAATTACAATGTTAACCAAACACTAACAATGACAGCAGGAATAATAAAATACACAAACAAAGTTGTATTCATCCCACTAAATGTTATTTTTATATGCTTTTATACAGCTTGGATGTCGTCTCTTTTCTTCATTCACATTTTTGCAACAGTATCCAGCATCGCTGATTACGCCCACGTAATCAACGTAAATTATATGAATTGTTCATTTATTATTGCTCTTTATACGCTACATTCTTCAGATTTATGAAAAACTGTTCACGCAATCTTGGAGAGATTTAGCTGTTTTGGTTAATAATAAGTGAATGGCATCAAAATCAGTAAGATTTTCATTTACCTGGATTTTTTATTGTGATTTAAAAAATTGCTTTCACACTGGCACTGCAAGCCAAGAACATATTACCAACTTCTGCTACAAGTTCTTTGCATTGAAGCGCTGGTAAAAGCTCAAAAGGTATTGTGTCCATCAAAATTTCTTCATAGCTACCACGCAAAAACTGAGTAAGACATTGCGAAAAGAATAAAAATAGACTTAGTTTTTAATACTTGAGAAATATTTTTAAGCTTTGTTAAAAGCGACAGACATGTGAAATGCCCTCTTGCGTCTCGAAAAGGTTCAGACAAACTTCAATGTTCCAATGTCCCGATGATAAAGATTATTTCTGTGCATAAGAAATATTTTTACTAAAGGTCTGCTGGCATTGACTGACGCTTAAATTTGAAAAATCGACGAAGGGGGCGAGGAATATCTCTGAATAAAAGTATATCGATATTTATATTACACTGCCCCGAAAAATATTTTAAGTAAATATGGATTGTATGGGAATAAATTCTGGAATGTAAATAATCAAAATTTGAACTATACCAGTTACCGCAAGTTGTAAATCTTCTGTGGATTATCAAATCTGAAACCAGGCTTTTGTTCTAAGCAACATTTTCTTTTGTTTTTGTACAGTGAAAGTTTTACGAATCCATTATATTAAATGTCGCTAAAATTGTTAGCTTTCTTGGTTTACGGATCACCAATATGTTGTTAAGTTGGGAGATTCCACGTCTATTTCTGAAATCTTACTCATCTTAAGTACAATTGGAGGTGATGCCAAGCAGAGTTTTGGCATAATTTTCAACATAATGGATTATGGTCTTAAACTGATTATTAATATGGGAAGTATCGCATACTAAAGCGCTACTGCTTATAATCTCACAGATAATGATAACAAAAGCTATGTTCCAAATTTTAACACAAAAGTTTATTTAGTAATAATATTGTGATGACGTTCATTTATATGAGACGCGATTACGCCCCTTATGACACCTTAGTTACCTTTTTAATCTCTTTATCGCTTGACGAAATTTTTTTGTCTATTTGAGAAATTTTTTTGTTTTCATGAAAAATGTCACTTTTAGCTGTCGTCTATTTTTACCAGCTATTTTTAATAGTATATAACTATTAAGTGCCGTAACAATACCTTTTACAGTATCTCATAACCTTAAATTTTTCAACAAAGCCACGTCCCAAAAAACCGCTTTTATGAAAATATTTTAATATGTTCTCTTTGCTTTCAGAAGAATAGTTAAGTTATGTGCGATTTAGTGCTATAATTAGCGTGCTTCTTCTTTTTTTTCAGCAGGCGTTGCCATTTTTCTGTATGGCCCATATCCGATTTTATGCTTTCATTTGTTTTATAAAAAACTTTTTTATATTTTACTTCCGCAATTCAGGCTTATGCTTTTATACCAGACTTAAAAGACAGATTGCAAAATTAACTGCTCCCTAATACCTCCCTCAACTTCATATTGAGTTGTGTTTCCAAATTTAGAACCTATGATTTTCTTTGAAACGATATTAGGCAGCATTTTTTTTGACTTTCGACGGAAATCACTAATTTAGATTTTTACCAAAATTATATTTTTCCCTTTTTTTGTTAATTTTTTTTATATGTTAAGAATTAAGATAAAAATTTGTACTTTTTTTTTAGTTTTTGTTTCTTCTTCTGAGTTAATGCTTATAGAAATAAATAAATAAAGTTGAGTGTAAATTAAGCTTAAGGTAGCCCCAGAGCTGGCTTAGCTAATTTGAAATATGATGCAGATATGAAGGTAATAATTAAGTTTATGGTTTTACGTAAAAAAAAAATACTTGAAAGAAACTTTAACAGACTGAAGTAAAGCTAAAGTAAATTTTTCATTGTATTATAAAGTTCCCATATGCGCATAAACGCATCTTGAAGTTCATAGAATTTTTGTTTGCTTGAAAAAAGCAGCGTTAACTGATGAAACGAAAAGTTTTAATTTTTCGTTTTAGTAGCACTCAAAGCTCGTAAAATAAAGTCAAAAACACAAAGAAAAAAGAGCACATTAGCGTGCATATAAAGAAAAGGCACGCGTGCACTTGTAGTAAATGTGTGAGTGTATATATCACACAGTACGACAAAATTATATTCATTTTTTGTAATTAAATGAAAGATAAAGTTTCTAATGAGTTTTTCGATACAGAATGCAAAACTGCTACAGCAAGTCAGTTCGTTTGACTCGAAATGTCATAATTACGATAAATTTTCATAATTTCTTATAAATCTTTGATTATATGGATGTAATTAGAACATTAGTGAAAAATCTATTAAATCAAAAAGGCATTTGGCTCTAAATTTTCTGGATTTCAGCAAAGTTTTTGATATGATGGAGATAGCAGCTAACTAAATTCGTCAATCGATATTCAAATCGAGAATAGATATGTTAGTATGTGTGTTGTCAACTTCCATAAGTTAAGACTCGGTTGGAGAAATTTCCGCAATGCCCCAAATTTGAAGTGAAGTATTACGCCTTTGTTTACTTTGGAGATTATTATGCATTCTAAATGACTGAAAGAAATATGAAGGGAAAAAAAAAAAAAAATAATATCCACTTTGAACAAAAGAAGAAGGGAAGTAAATTTAAAATTTTGGCCTTGGAGAGCTTTTTAAAGTACACCGATTTTCTTAAAAATGCGTATTTGTTTGCAACGCATCTGTACCTAAGTTTTTCGAAAAATTTTTAATCTGGAATAATCAATTTTGACCATTATCATGTACTTGTAATTAGGATACCAATTAACAAAAACTCTTTTAAGGATCACCAAAAAAAAGTTAAGAACTGTTCTAGGATTGCTGATGGATCATTGTGTCATTGGTCCTATGGCTGCCAGATATGGTGCCCCTCTCAGAGATTTCTGCAGGTCTTGTGAAGACAAAGAAAAAGATGAGACGGTTGAACATATACGCTAGAAAAACCCAAGGCTAATGAAAAAAAGAACCAAATATTTTGGACCTATGTTCTTTGGTGGTTTTGAGGAACTAGCCGAGTTGGAGCTCATCAAAATCTTCAACTCAGCATGGCTTCTGAGTGGTGCGCGCCCATTTACTGAGATATGCAAGTTATAATACAACCTAACTTAACCTTGGACACAAATTACTTTGAAATAATTTTTGAGCATCTAGTTTTTTAAAATTTAAAGTGCAACACAAAATTCATTTTCGGCAATTTTTGATTAGAATATCTCAAAATTTTTTATTAGAAATTAGACATTTTGTTTCTGTTGTTAAATCACTATTGCATAGTGTATTTTTTTTTGGTTTCAAGTTCTAAGAGTGAAAGTAAATAAACTGGGCCAGAAATTCCATCTTCTTATTTTTGCAATTTCATTAAATTAAAGTGTTTTCCTTTTGATGTTTATAATCCTGACTGGCCGACAGTATTGCGATAACTGTAAATTGTCCAACTGTCCAAGGCGGCTTATATGTAAATGTTGCTAAGGCATATCCTGTATTCTGTGCAATTTTTCAATGTCGAAAGCTCATTTATTCACTTAAGTTATGATGATTTTTCTTTACTAGAAGCCACCAGCAAAGTTGTGAGCATTCAAGTATTTGCTGCAGTTGAGAAGCATTAGGAGATGAAGTATGAGCTGCGTTTATTGTGGGCGTACTGTTAAGGCAGGACAGTTTGTCTTTTAGGCGGGTGTTGTTCTGATAAGCGTAGATTATTTTTTGTGTGGGCTTTAGTATTAAACTAACAGTTTGTAATAAATTAATATTTAAGCTGCCTAGATGTAAAACGTGACCAAAAATGGATGCATGACTTTTTTTCGCCTCTGAATGTTATGTAAGAAGAAACACAGAGAAAACAATTTAATTCTATATTTTATGTTTTGGTAATAATTTACAAATGATGTATTTGGTATAAGCGAAATAAATATTTGATTTTATTATATAAACATACATATATTTGATAATCATTATCTAGTCATATTCCCTTTTGACTATGATACGTACAACATCTTAAGAGGGTTAATAAGCAGGAGGTACTTAAATAGTGTTTACTTAAAAGTTTTAGTAGATGGAAACATAATCGTCTTACACTTCTCAGCAACGCTACAGATAAAGCCATCGCTTGACTTTGAGAACTATTTTAAATTGATAAAAGAAAATTAAAGAAATTCGTATGACTTAAAAATCAAAGATGCCAATCGTTATGTTAATATTTTTTCATAATTAAGTTCTTTCAGTTTTATTTATGGCAGCAATTTCGTTTTGCTTAATTTTCGGCTACTAAACAAGCAATGAAAAATATGCTCACTCGCTCTGTAAAATTGGTTTATCAAGCGTTTTACGCTCGCTGCGATATATCGTGTGCACCAACGGCTTATGGTGGTTTTTTGGCAGTTAAAGACAAGCCGCATGGCAACATTGCCTATGACTTTATCTCTGTTAACATTTTCATCGATTCTATGTAACAGACATAAACAAAGTGTTTTTCTCTTTTTCGCTTTCTATCATGCTACCAAAACTTACGCATCTATTTCCATTTAAATTGCCCAGAAACTTTGCCAATAATAATAAAATTCCATTAGTGCAGCTTCATAAAATAAACAAAAGAGCCAGAGAAATCGCTAAAATCTTCGCCAGCCAAAAAAACCGGAAAAAATAAATGAAGAAAAAAAAAATACAAAAAAAAAATATCAAGAAAAAGTGAGCACAGCAACCGGCAGCAGAAGGAAAATATCATAACAACAACAAAAGGCGAAAAATAAGTGCGTGTGAACGTACGCCTTTAAGCCTCATTGCAACTGAAAGCACATGCGGTGCGGTAAGACTTTTTCTGTTTTTAAGGACATCGTTCAAGGACCTTTTTGCTTTAGTTTTTCATTTTGTGCGTATACGAAACCTTCTTAAACTCTTAAAATATTCCTTTTTTTGTGTATTTTTCACGTCATTTGAAAATGGCACAGCCACCTTACTCAAGCGTTTTCTGTTAGCTTATCTGTTTATCGGTCTATCTGCTATATATTCTCTTTTCACTTTCATTTATATTCGAAACATACGCCAATAGCGCAAATACTCCGATATTGTTTTTATTTTTAACGTTTTGCATTTTTGATAAAATCCACAGCAGAATTCCGTTTATTTTTTTTGCCTCACGTGCGTCACGTCAGTTTGTGTGCTTTGCGCGTTTGGTGAATACTTTTCCTGTTCGATGAGTCGTACGATAACCAATTGGTTGTATTGCATTCATTCTGTTCTTCATGTCATTGTTAAGGTGCTTTAAAACGATTCAGATCAGTGTAAAATAGTTCTTAGAGCTCCAATCCTAATATTCCTTCATTGGCAGAGCTTAAACGTAGTGTACATATGTGCGTATTTGGTTATTAATTCTGTAATAGCTCATTTAGGCGCCCAAAATGTAGATTGTTGGGAATGCCAGATAGATTTCGAACATACAACTTGGTAGAAAGTTTTGCATGCTAACCCCAGTTTGAATACGTGAATTTAAAGTTTTTCTTCGCACGAATTTACACTTTAAATCGAATTATGATGCAACTTTACTCAGATGTATGTCAAAATTTTACACAGGCTACTAGTAACAGAGCACTGTGTGTCGAAAAATTTATCATAATTTACTCAATAAGTTTACTGGACAAAACTACGGAAAACTTAAAGAAGGGAGCCTTGCCTATTGTCAAAAATCTAAAAATCGCTATACTGGAAGCTATTTAAGTATGTGCTCAAAATAGGAACGTTTGGTTAAAATGAAAATCAAAAAAAAAAATACTCATTCAATAAAAGTTTTTGAGAGAAATTGTTAACTCGGTGTTGAGTATTAAATTTTCAGCGAGTAAAAAGATAACATCCTTTTAACATAGCTTGATATTATTGTATAAAAATTTTCATCATACGCGACTTTAAACCAAATTAAGAGAAAACAAAGTCAAAACGCCTCACTTTGCCCTGGAAAGCGAACAGTGAGACAGTGCCACTCAAATAACACAAGATTATTTAGAACAATACCACTACAACGTTAAGTGTTTGATGAAATAAATTTAAAAAACAAAATACTTTAAATTATGAATAAATAGTGGCGTACTAAATACTTCGCGCAATCGTAAGAAATAAATTTCTTGTCACAAAATTGAACCACAAAGACATAATATTGCACTTTTATGGAACAACCATGACATGTAATATCAAGATTTGTAAATCATAATAGAAAAGCAAACATATCACATTGATTGGATTTTGTAAATGTCACACTGTTATGCTTTCCTCATATAACAGGAGCATTTTACAAAAGCACATTAAAAAAACTTTTCGCCACTCAACTACATTCAGTAGAAAATCAAATTGATAAATCATCAAAAAAATACTTCCACAATTTTTCGATTCTTAATCTGCGAACAAAAGTTTGCATGGGTCAAAAGATTATGAGCAGCATTGATTATCTGTGCATGTCAAACACAAGTAATTAAGAAACAACACTGTCTCACTGTTCGCTCCGTAGAAGAATTTAAACTTTTACATACATAAATTTGTACATCCCTGAGCCCCTAAAGTCCTTGGACGCTGAATGAAAAAATAATCTTACGGAAGTACAGTGTGAGGCAATGTCTTTTGTAGTTCAAGCTTCATCTCACTTTAGTAGATGGGAGTATATATATAGTTTTTATTTTAAGTATTTTAAAACACAATTGGGGAGTTTTGTTGACCTAAGCGACTCGCCGTTGCATATTTTACATGACACAGTAAGAAGGCATTGGTTGTTGGAGGAAGTAATCGAAAGCAGTCATATCAAGAACGCGGCGATCAGTTGAAGTTTATACCGTTAAAAATGGTACACTTGGCGAAATTGTCACTATGTGCCATTGGGACTACAGTTGCCAACAGTTTTGCCGTGCTGGCCTCAAAAAATATTATCAATATCGTCTAATATTGAGCACCACAGAAAAGACACCGGTTTCATTTTAGCATTAGCGTTTTTATTCATAGTTCTTTATATACTGTTCCATTTTTAATTCCACAAATTTAATTTCAAAATTGTAAAAAGCAATAAAAAAAAATTAAATTTTTAAAGTAAAATCAAATACAAACCTTAAAGGTATACTGACGCCATCCAGTACAGGTAACTAATGGAAAATACAAGAAGATATAAAATGCTTGCAGTAGATCAGCACATTTGCAGTAATTCAGTGTAGTGTAGTGGACTCCTAAAGTCACTATTACCATCACAATACTTTCCCAATAAATTTCATTTAGACCACCTACTTACTAAATCATAAATTAAAGCTAATTACAATAACCCGGCACTTTACATAACTACAGAATTTTTGATGCAACATGAAACTAACCCAAACAAAGACGGGTACTTGAAATCAAAAATTCTGTAGATAAGCGAATGTCATTTACACTTCACACAAATTCATTTCATCCCCTTTCCCTTCATAGTATGTGCATACCTAAACTCAGCACAAGACATACGCTACTACAACAACAATGCCATAACATATAAGCGACTGCATAATGATAGATCGGATTGCCTAAGGCAACGACATTCAATTTGAAGGCCAAACCAAATGCACAATGTAGTGCATATGAATATGAGCAGGATCATATGACACTGATTTGAAGGCCAGCACATATTCAATCGTTATGTACATGTTGTAGTTGTAGCTATGAAAACCAAAGCAACTGATCGATCAACAAATTGATTGGCGATCGGCAAAATTCTGGGAGGAGCGTAACAAATACTGGCATTTATACTGTTAAGGAAAATACCGGTTTTATTGATATAAATAAAAGAAAAAATCAGAATTTTTCTCATTCTCAACAAGAGACGACAAGTCTTTTCATTTTATGTTATTCTCATCAGCCGACTAAGCTGCCTTACTAAAACATAGCCGAGTGGGCTTAAACACAACCTCCGCGGCGCGTCCCGAAAACTAATTTAATTTCAGAACTCAGAGGATTCAGAAAGACGATCCGCATGACACCAGGCTCGGCGTACAACACATGGCGATCCTGCCAAATTGGCAAATAGAAGAAATTTAGCACAACAACTCTATTCAACACTCTGATTGACCACTGAAATTATGAACGAAGATTTTGAGGCAAATTTCGACGCACTGGTCCTACGCATACAATCGCTACAAAAAGAAATTGAAGAATACGTGCCAACAGCAACTGCTACCGAAGCGACGTACACACCAACACCCATTCCGGGACCAAAACGCCTCACAATAGAGGAATATTTTCAACAACAAGAAAACAAAAAAGAATCGATAGCCAAACAAAACTCCGTACAAAGACGGAAACACACGAGGGCTGGGCGCCACGTCAGACAGAAAGCCCAACTGCAGGAGCTGTACCGGCTAATAGCCATCGCGAAAGGCGCATACAAGCAAAGCCTTGCAAATCAGATCAAAGATCTGAAATACAAAATCAAACACAAACTGAAGTAATGGATGAAACTACATGCTGTTTTATCTGCGAAGAACAAGTTAGAAATATCGAACAACACCTTGACAGTCATCAAGGAATAATTACAGACGCATGCGACAAAGTGCAGCGAGCACAAACGCTACATAACTTTATTTACAAAAATCCGACTTTCAGAGAAGATAAGCAGAACATCAGATCACCATATTTAAAGAAATTATTTAAAACAAAATATATATAAACAAAATTTTTTTTTTGTATAAATAAATATGTAAAAATTTAAAACAGAACTTTTACATTTTTGAACTTTACATTTTTTTTATGATACCGAACTTTGCTCAAACAATTCTAAATATCACAATGTTTGACAATAAAAACAAAGATGAAATCGTAATAAACGAAAACATCCAAAATAATTTAGGATCCGCGATAACTACCACCAATGTAAAATCAGTTACAACCACTATAATAATAACAATAATTATTATAGCAATTCTTTTCTACATCTTTTACAAGCTCAATGCCTATTATAAAAAGTACGTTTTAAAACACGTAAACCGCGTACAAAATCCAATTTAAATCAGTCAAATCACTGGTATTTCTAAATGAAAATTTTACTTCAAGTATTCAGCCAATTGAACACAATAAATAGAAATTTACGAAAATCAATCAACAGAGGTTATACGGCACAAACTATACAAGAAAAAATATCACAAATAAAAGCTTATTTAAAAACTTTCAATGCACATTCAAGTGCAATAACTCATAGTATAGAAACTGAACGTTTAATTGAACAATTTTACGAATTGTATCAAGAAACAATTTCTCTATTGAATTCAATGTCTAGTAACGAAGATACTCCGCCACAGCCACCAGAACCAACCATGTCTACTCCCACTACAACGCCTTTTAATTTAGAAACTATTCTAAAAATAGTTCCTACCTTTACAGGTAATCACAAAGAATTAAATAGTTTTTTAAAAGTGATACAAATCATGTATGAAACATACAATACCGCGGACAAGTTACGACTTATTGACCTAGTAATCAATGTGAAAATAAGTACAAATGTACGCACAACATTAGCAAATGCTAATAATATAACAACATTAGACCAATTAAAAACTAGTCTAAAAACATCATACAAATCAACGTTAACAGTATCTCAAATTCATACAAAACTGTCAACTTTAACACAACGGAACAACAATGTCACACAATACAAGGATAAGTTGGTATCCTTGATATCAGAACTAAATAGTTTACAAATTTCAGAGCTATCAGGTGATATAGCACAACAAAATGTAATCATAAAAATGAACGAAAATTATGCACTAAATTTTAAAGTAGGAGATCAAGTTTTTGTAAAACTAGAACAAAGAAAAAAATCACAAAGTCCATACAAGGGACCATATGTAATTAAAGAAATAAATGGAGTAAATTCTATAATAGAAATAAACAACAAACTAAAAAAGTATCACAACAATATGTTGAAAAAATTTAATAATTAGACAGTATCCAAAAATTACATTATAGTAAGTAATTTAACTTTTATTAATCTCATTAATATTTTTTTTTTACTAATAAAGATATCAATTAATTATCTCCATAAAATAAATTTTCACTATTATCATGATAATATAGCATATTATATATATACACATATAGGATTATAAATTTTACGAATAATTAATATCATATCAATACTTTATATTACGAATACTTTTTATTTTTATAAATAATAAATTTTTAATGTAATTATTTAAAGAACATATTTAGAATACAAAACAAAAATATGTATGATTTTCTACACATATTATTAAATTTAAATTGTATTTGCCAGAACTCCCCATAATCATATTTTCCCCTTTTTCACTCTCTTTTTCTGATAAATTTAACTTCGAGAAGTAAAATTTCTCTTGACGGTGAGGGTGTAGTGGACTCCTAAAGTCACTATTACCATCACAATACTTTCCCAATAAATTTCATTTAGACCACCTACTTACTAAATCATAAATTAAAGCTAATTACAATAACCCGGCACTTTACATAACTACAGAATTTTTGATGCAACATGAAACTAACCCAAACAAAGACGGGTACTTGAAATCAAAAATTCTGTAGATAAGCGAATGTCATTTACACTTCACACAAATTCATTTCATCCCCTTTCCCTTCATAGTATGTGCATACCTAAACTCAGCACAAGACATACGCTACTACAACAACAATGCCATAACATATAAGCGACTGCATAATGATAGATCGGATTGCCTAAGGCAACGACATTCAATTTGAAGGCCAAACCAAATGCACAATGTAGTGCATATGAATATGAGCAGGATCATATGACACTGATTTGAAGGCCAGCACATATTCAATCGTTATGTACATGTTGTAGTTGTAGCTATGAAAACCAAAGCAACTGATCGATCAACAAATTGATTGGCGATCGGCAAAATTCTGGGAGGAGCGTAACAAATACTGGCATTTATACTGTTAAGGAAAATACCGGTTTTATTGATATAAATAAAAGAAAAAATCAGAATTTTTCTCATTCTCAACAAGAGACGACAAGTCTTTTCATTTTATGTTATTCTCATCAGCCGACTAAGCTGCCTTACTAAAACATAGCCGAGTGGGCTTAAACACAACCTCCGCGGCGCGTCCCGAAAACTAATTTAATTTCAGAACTCAGAGGATTCAGAAAGACGATCCGCATGACACCAGGCTCGGCGTACAACACAGTAGTGATAGATGGTAAAAGTATTAATGAGAAGCAAAATAAACAAACTTGTCACAACAATATGGCGGATACGATCAAGGCTGACAATGTCAGCTGAAATAAAAAGGAACCACACATTACAAGACAATTCAGATGAAATTTTAAAACTTTTAACTATCATCGTATTTTAAATGAAAAATTGACGTTTAAAGTGGGTGACCCATTTTGTTAGCGCTTGTAAATTACTGCAAACAATAAATTAAGAAGTTAGCATATATGAAATCATTAAAAAGTGTGTATTTTTCCAAATCATCTAAACCATATTAAACTCTGTGATTATATGTTTCATAACTATTAATTTTCTAAGAAAGTTCAAAACTTTAAAATCCAATCTTTCTCCATCCCTTTTTCACACATAGAGGTATGCGTCAATTTAACTTGATGACGATAGAAAATAAAAAAAAAGAATTAAATTACCAGGCGTAGAAAGAAAACTTGGTCAACTTGTATTCTAAATAAAGCGTAGAAGCCAAGATGGCCTGCCATTAGCATAAAAGCTTCTAATTTGGTTATTTTTTTTGTTTGTTTTCACACTCACAGATTCTTTTGTTTCTTATTAGTTACTGCATACATTTGTATGTAAATGTGTAGGTGTGTGATTATGACTGTCTGTATGTGTATCAGCTTCCGGTTGCTCTTGCATTTAACAGTCATTTCGCAGACACTCAGACTAGATAGAGGTGATTGTCTTCCAACAAAATCAGAGTGGGAGAGAGTGAGGAATACGTGGCAGCCATAATAATAGCATAAGCTGCTATGTATCCCAGATTTTGCCACGTAGAATACCAAGAGAATAATGCGGTTGAACGCTTTTTAAATGCTAACTCAGCCGTTGCTCTGTTAGTTTTAATATTTTTAAGTTCTCTTCACAGAGCGCCTGCTTTTAACCCATCTTGATCACAGACTTTTGGTTCAAATTAAATTAAAGTGGAAAAATAATTGAAATGTTGTACCATTGTGAAATTTTCAATATTAAACCTTAAAGCGAAACAAAGCGCTATGTATTCCCCCTGCTTGGGTGCTAAAAACTTTTTCAAAATATAAATAATTTAATTTCGTAAATACATTAGCACGGCGCATAGTTAAACTTTGCCAATGCTTAGAACGAACCTAAGTTTTAAAACGATTTAAAATTTTCGAACAAAACGGGTTAAAGCAACATTTTCCGCTTTCGCTGTCTACCAAATTTCAACTACCGCTATCGCTGCTTCTTGAGGCTTTTCTCTCAAGTAGTTTCTTCGCTTGAGTTTTTAGTTATTTTTGGGTCATTTAACTGTAAAGGACACACAGCACATTTTTGTGCTACTTTTTAGGAAATCCCAACATTTTCCATTATCATTTCTTATTTTTCCCATTTTCGCTTTTGTGTTGGTTATTTGGTCTCGAAAGTCCTTTGCTATTATCCTTTGCGTCAACCAATTGCTTGATAAGCATCAACAGTCAGTCGGTGTAGCCCATTTATATATTGCGGCTGTGTGTGTGTGTGCTTTGCAATTTCTTTTATGGATTCCTCATAGATGTCGCTTCTGCTTTGTTAGAGTCGAGTCAAGAGTTCTTTTTTCCTTTCAATTTTGAGTTCAATTGATTCTCTTTCAATTTAAATGCTTTGAGTCGAACGTAGTTGACTTTGTGCGTTTCCGGTTGGTCTTTTCCTAGCAATTAACATTATGAACATTTTGATTGTGTTGTGCGAATTGTTGGTACTTATGAAAGGATTTAATGGTAGGACTTACCAAAGGAAATAATATTTTTATGTGAGTTGTTGTGTTAAATAAAAGTTGAAAATATTGCAACGGTGGAGGCTTAGCCGACCACAGTGTAGCTTGTTTTTTTTTCGCTTGATAGCTTTTTGTAATGCAGTTCAATAAATTGAATAATGAGTTGTATTGAAATTATTGCACGAATGATTGAAATGCTTTCAATTTTTTAAATATTTAAGGTTGTTTTCGAATGACTTTAGATTACAATTAAAAATAACTCATTAAAAAAAAAAAAAAAAAATGAAATGAAATGAAATAAATAAATTAAAAATTCAAATGAAAGGACTCTTTCATTTCTAGCAAACGTAAAAGAAAATGAGTCATAATTCCTTCCTAACCTTTTTGGCGCAAAGCTGTATTTAATGAGCAATACTCTGATTCAAGGCGGAGATAGCTTTTAAACGTGGCATAAGTTATGACAGAGCATAAAAGGACTTAGAGCTGCTGTTAATTTATGCAAGCAACTGCTGACCAACAAGGATTTGTATGAATTAAATCATTTTACAAGTTCAAATGTTTTTCTTTTGTTTTAAAAAGGATTTCTATTAAATGATAATTAATTCAAGCTGTCTTAAATTAAATTACTTAATTAAATTTTGAAGAATTTAGTAAAAATATGTAAATTGCTGCAAATAAAATTGTAAGAGTAAGTTTTTCATCAATGTATGTTTCGAAAAATAAATCATAAAAGACTTTTAAAACTATACTTAAAACAATATCACAGGCCAACATTTTTCATACCTTTAGAGTAGACTATATGTATTCGAAGGTTTTCGGTACGCTTAATTCGAATCTATGTTATTCTCAGAATTGCTCCATCACATCAGGTTTTTGAGATATCCTATTTGCTTAAACACTGTTTTTTGATAGATTTGAGGCTATGTAGCTTCGTGAGAATTTTTTTTTAAAGAGCTATGTAAAGGACCTTAGAGTAAAAGTCGTTTAATTTCAAGCGTCATTGAGTTTGGTTCAACACCTTTTCTTTTCGCCGAATTATCGAAGTTTAAAATTTTCATGTTTGAGATTTTCATTATAGCTGAGAACTCATTAGTGCCATGTGTATACAAAAAGGTTATAAAATTCGATAGCTGGACGAAAAAAATAAGATTTTTTAAAAAAATCAACGACAAGTGAAAGATAAAGACTTGTACTAAAATAGCTTGTTGGAAAAAAAAGTTTATGATGTTAACACGATGTAAGCAGACATAATATGAAAATGCTTCACGCTTTCAATCACTATCCACTCATAACAATATTTCATTTTGCCATAAACCATAGCAATAAATCCGTATATCCTTTAATTTATTAATGTCCGATTAACTTGAGCTCAATGCAGATTAAAATCACCACAAACATAATTTAAGCAACTGATCCGCACAAATGAGACACATTTTAATGCGGTGTCATAACACATCAAGCTCACGCTCATACACAGCGCCAGACATACTGTCATCCTCATAATCACTACCGCCGAAATCATTATCAACATCATCAGCATCGCATCATTGCCACCAACTCCAATATATTAACCGCTGTCATCATCAACAGCATCCTTGTCTTCTTAAAAATCTCCAGGCAGTCATCAGCTGCATAGGCTGCCTTCTTTTATTTTTTTTTGCCTTAAAGTCATTTGGGCAAAGTCGGATGCGCTCCATTATGCAACAAGGCTGCAAACATGGTTGATGACATTGATACGCGTGGGGATAAAATTGCAGCTCGTGCCTGTGCATGCAGTTGGGCAGCTGTAATACTCATGTGGGTGCTGCCTGAATGTGTGCATTTCAGCTGCAATGAGGATTATGTGGGTAACTTTATATTCATGTGTAGGTATGATTCAGTGAATGGGTGCCATTTACTACGTATATGTACGTCATAAAATATTTTGTAATTTTTTTGGGCACTGTGGACTGGACCATAAGTGTATTAAAGGATTAATATTGCGTTTCAATTTTATTGCGGATTTATGCAAATTGCATTGTTGACAATCTATCTCACTTTGGGTCCCGTCGACGAGTTGAGTGTGCTAAGCGGTGAAAAATATTCGATCATAAAATGTGCCACATACAGTTTTTATGCATTTGTCTTTTTTATTGTTCATTTTATTGAATTTTTATTATGAGAATAAGTATCAAATGTAGAGTTAATGTACTATAAAAATAGTATAATTTCAGATGATCTCTTCCATTCAAATATTCAAAAAGTGCAGCATATGTCAGGGTAATTTTGATGAACAAAAAATTAATGGAAAATTGTAGCAATTTCACTCAGGCGTAATTAGATGTTAAAGTCTTAGAAGCAAGCGTTGTTGTTATTAGATAGGCTATCATTTGAATGAATGAAAAAAGAAAATTGGGCAATTGCGTGATAGACCTATTACAGGATCAAACAAGGCAGCTCTATACATTCTATATAAGCTCATCAAGCTCCAGCATTTGACATATATTTCAAGCTGTAATCTTATACACTTTTTATTAAAAAAAAGTTGGTTTTTTTAGGTCATCGGGACAGGCTTTGAGAAGGCAATCCTGGAGGTAAGTTTCACTAAAGTACATTACTATATATCCTTTACTTTATCATGTAATCTTATACACTCGACTTTTCTGCAGCCGGTTCTGCGCCCATAAGAATATTGGTCATTTCAATACTTTTTTGAATTCTATATAAAAGTGGATTCTCAAAAATTTCCGCAAAAATTTGAGCTTTTCTTATTCAACATCGATCTAAGTCAAGTTTTCATATTCTTTTAAAAGTTCACTCACACGATTTATTTATAAAGTTTATATATATTACAAGACTTTGTAGCTTAGAAAGGTGCCTAAACGATTAAGTGATTCTTATTTTTATAAAAATTATAGTGATTTGCAAACAACTTTTAATTTATTTTAGGCACAACTATGGTCGTATGAGCAACTTTTATATGCTACAGTAAATATATGCTAATATACGAACACATTGCACCTAAATAACATAGAAATTATTTTCTAAGCTGAGACTTTGTGCTTAAACTGGCATATGAACCAATTAGTAGCATCACGCCATAGAACAAAATTATTACATCCAATTTTACTCAACGGCCAAAATTAACAGTCGTTGCCCTTTTTTTTATAAAAACAAATCCAACCAAATACAAATGATTAGCGGTTGAGGCTTAACTTTATAGCCACAATAACTAAAATCCAAATAAAGAGTCTACATAAATAAGCAATCGCTCACGCACTGCCGTAAATTTCTAAGTTGTTCACTATAAGGCGCTTAGGAAACCTTCTACACCATTTAACTAACTCATATATTTAGTAAATACAACTTGTGTTAGTATGTGTGTGTGTGCATGTATTTGTTTATAATAAGATATTTATCTATTTGTCTACAGACTTAAGTCTGAACACAAACTTTTGGTTTTATCTTTAGTTCATCGAACTTTTATGTGAGTCACACTTTTGAAAACAACCCACAACCGTAAATGTGGGTGCACAGAATAAACAACAACAATATTTGCGTAACTTTTGTGAATGGCGTGAGTCAACTGATTTATGAAAAATATTTAACTTTGGCAATAGCAACAAAACACAAGAACCGATTAAATAGAAGCAAATATATTTCTTTTATTATGTCTCATAAAATTCAACATTAATATTTGGGATTAAACGAAATAATCGTAACCGGTATATGGCAAACGTAGAGTTTTGATCCTGTCAAATAAATTCGGCTGTTTGCTTATCCTTTGAGTTCTTATTTATTAATGTCAAATATATGTTGCTGTTGGGGAAACACGTGGTAATGTATAATATGTATACTCACATTAAGGCGTACCTTTAAATGTTCATTCAAGAATTTCAATATTGACGCCACAGTTGTAAAAATCATTGCTCATGAGAAATTAAGATATTTTAAAAATTATTTTATATAATTACTAGAAATTTTTTATAGCTTTTATGGCGCCAACTTTTGCTTGGATAGTGCGGCGATACATTTTGTTGAAGTATGATTCCCTGCAGCGAGATAAAATTTTATGTATTTATGCATTAGACTGTTCGTTGTACTTCAACTCTTTCGATGGGGGACTTAATTTCAATGTTTTTGTGGAAAAAAATTAAATTTTGCACCTAAGATAATTTTTATAAAAAAATTTTTCACTCAAAAACCAAATGACATATTTTTAAAGAGAAAACAAACTACAATGATAAAATTTCTGCTACAACTCTTCAAAAGGATTTTTTATTATTATTCTAAAACCGTTATCTTGAACAAAAAAATTGGAACACTTTTCTGCAAGTCTGTTAGTTTTTGAGTGAAAAATAAATCATAGGATAAAATGTCCATTTTTAGCTTAGCATGATATTTTTTTTAGCTTTAACTTCATAATACCACTAGAAGCTTTGAAATAAACGTCCGTTACATCGGACTGTCTAATTAGATGATATCTTCAGTAATTAAAGTGTTTTCAAAAATATGCTCTGAATAGATTTCCATTATATATTTCTCCATATTCTTGTTTTGGGTAGTCCACTTTCAGTAAAATCCCCTTGTTAAATGTAGTTTTTTCTTGTAGCTGCTAATACATACTTGATTGCGGTGATCTATTCTGACCATCATGTGAAGCTGTGTACGTCAGTTTCAAAATGTGTTTTATATACCTTATTTAAGCATGCAATATGGAAATTCCAAGTTCATATCTATGCTCTTTATTAATCCAGCTATCAATTCTGAGTCATGTTTTGATTATGTGTTTGTTAGTTAATTTAAAACCCATAATTGGGAATAATTCAAGCTACAGTATAGTTGCTATTTCGTCCTTGATTTTATGCTAAGTTGGTTTACTTACAGCCATTTTAATCTAAATGCTATCAATTGAGTTTCTGTTAAGTTTAAGAGAATCCTTCGTCCTAGGAAGTTATGAGTCAGCAAAAATGATTTGATAAACTTCAAGAAGTTTACTAAAATCTTGCAAACTACTTTTATCTGATCTTGAAATTATTATAAATATTTAGTACATTTATCTACATATTGCCTTTGAGAAATCCATGCGATAGTCATTGTGTTCTATACTTAAACCATTTTAAGCTACTAAGTAGGTAGGTCTAAAAAAGCACAAAAAAGTTTAGTGCTAAGGATAATTTCATTACCAACATATAGGAACAACAAAAACTTCTTGGTTTCGTATTGAAATATCGGATAAATGGCATAAGCGACATTTATAAAGGGTGGGTGTGCAGTCGGCAATTTTAAAATGTTTAAATGTTTTTCCATACTTCTCATATTTTGTTCAAGTCTTAGATTTTTCAGCATGATGATATGATATTACTCCAAATTCAAGTGCATATAAATTACGTAATAACAACTATAATTCAAACACCCATTACTGACCACCTTAAAAAACTTGAAAGAAAGCAAAGAAAAATTATAGATAAGTTCAGTGCATAAAAAATCAGCATAATTAAGCACCACATTGCGAAAAAAGGTGGCACGCTAAATTGGGTTTTATATGCGACGTTTTAAAGCAATAAATTAATTTACACGCATGTTGAATGTATCCCCTGAGTTGAGAACTGGTGACAAGGACACGAAATACGGAGAAAAACCAGCAAACAAGAAAAATAAATTACAAACAAGAAAAATAAATTACAGAAGAAAACAAAAAGGAAACCTTAAAAAAAGATTCAAACTCATAATTTAAATTGATATAAAGTAAAAGTTTCGGCCAAAGTCGAGTCGTGTGCATAACTCAAAAACACAATATTAATGCAAGTAAAACTGATAGATTTAGATATGAAAATTCATAGTCATTTACCTTTCACATCACTACAAAATTATGATGTTTCATAGCTACAACATGATACATGCACATACACACACACACAGATCGCAACATATACCATATCGCAATTACTGCAGGCTAAGAAAACAAAAAATGGCAGAAATGTAAAAAAAAAGTGTTATAAAACAAACTGGGGAGCTTATGTAAAATGTTTCTGGTGTTTAACCATGGATTACAACATGTTCAGTCCAAAGTAAGCCATAACATTAAGCTTTTTTGTTATAAATACAACAATAAAAACAACAAAAACTTTAGCTGGCATTAAAAGTGTAAAGCAAAAATCAAGCGTGTAATTCTCCTGAACCAAAGCCAACAAGCCGGTAAAATTAGCAAAGTTTTTATATTTTGTATGTTGTTTTCTATTTTGCTCCTTAATGTGTTTCCATATATTGTGAGCTTGATTTATTAGGTCAAGTGTTGTTCATTTATGGTTGGACGGAAAGTGTTAAAGCGTGTTTGCTTTTTACTGAGCATGTAAATAAAAATCAATGTGCATAAAGAATTATTTAATTTATGTTATTAAGGGTAAAAGTTAACAAAAGCAACAATAAAGTGTCCTCTAAGTTAAGCAGCAAATTTTTTTTTGCACCCGTATTAAACTCTATTAAATTATATTTGCTAACTAAAAGAATTGTTCTCAGAATCATTTGAACAGAAGTTCTGAAGAAACAATCTCATCACACAAATATCTCAAGTACCAAAACTCGCAAGCGAAAGAATCACATATATTGTGTGACATAACATATGTACATCTTTTAGACAACTGCTATCATTAAGATCCGATTCTTTTTAACATTACCCGTACAAAAACCATATGACCAAATAAGAAAAAAAAACCTAAAAGGCTTTTAGTAGTGCGGTAGAGGTTGAATAGCATACAAGTAATACAAATAATACGTACAGGCACTGCCATTGCCTCTGCGTTAGTAAGTGAGGGTATCTTTAAGACTTTTAAAAAATCTGATACCATAAGAAATTTTATCGCACCTGCTTCTTATTTAAAAAAATATGTTTAAGCACAAACATACTTAAATGCAAGAGGCAGACGTCTATATTGCTGCTTTTCAGAGTTATTAAATATTTTTTTTTAACAAATTTAAGTGATATTATCGTCAGGCAGATTGCGACAGATGATGCCACTTACATATTGCCACATTTTTAAATTGCAATGATACCAAAATGTAAATAACGGATTTAGTGGTAAAACATTTCATCGCGTCTGCTTTTTGGCTGACTGTTCTATTATTTATAAAAATTGAGAAAACAGATGACTCCTACGGTGATTTTTTGAAAGCAAAAGCTTTTGAGCACTTAACTTGCGTGTAATACCATGCAAACTTTTTTAAAAAAAAAAAATTTAATTCTTATTTTCGCACATTAATATTGATTTTTTTATTTTTCTTTATTATTCTGCCTATCTACATAGAGAACTTCACGCCAAATCAGGCACTGATTTTTATGCACTTATTTTTATTAAAAATGCAACAGTGTCTGTACTATGCCTTTAACACAACAAATCAGTGGTATATCAATACAATGGCTATAAAATCATATCACTCACTATAAAACTCACGCTTGTTGAGAGTAATATAAATATCTCATGGAAAAAAAAAATTTGTAGAGCTTTTTGATATAAGAATTATATGGTAAGCAATTTCTTTTAATTATAAAAAATATGGAACTTTTTAACAGAAGATTTTTAACAACAAATAAACGAAATATCGACTGATATCTTCTGAAAAGTCCAAACACGAATTAAGGTTTTTTTTTCTCCATAATTTATAAGATTTTCTTTGAATAAGAAATGATGTGATAATAAATGTTGAAAAATTCTTGAAAGAAGAGTTAAGAATGACGGCGTACGTGAGTGATATTTTTCAGCTAATCGCCTCAATATGAATTTTCTTCCATACATGTCAGTTAAGACTTTGGTACATCAAAACCCCCATGTGCTCTACTGTGTTTAAGCAATGATAAGAATCGTTTGAAGAGTCGAATTTAAGTGTTTAGTAAAACAGTAAAACACATAATGTTAACACTTCCAATTTGATTCAAAATATTTTGTAATATTTATAGAGAAACTTTCCTTTTAAAACATTTTAATTTTTATTACAGGTTGTATTCAATTTTTATAATTACTTGATAGTTTACAAATGCAGCAGTTAAGTAATAACTTTTTCTTGCACTACGAGCAATAAAATCTAACAGGTAAAGAAAAAATTTTCTGCAATAAAAAATATTGCCCCGAAAACTTTTTGCATATTCCGTAAGTTTTTTTTGTTTCTTCATCTTCAAGTATTATTTATTGTAAATTTTTACTTTCCTCCTAGTTTCGAAAGTTTTTAATTTAATCCAGAACCAGCTACAAATAACAATGTAAAAACAGCAACAGAAAACAAAGTAGCGCGTTCCACCTCAAGCAACAGCCGTTAACAACAAAGTCCAAGGAAAGAAAAAAAACATGAAAGTGATATAGAAAAATGTAATGCTCGCAATAAATAATAATGCTGGATACAACTACTATACGTAGGTCATAAATCAAATTCAGTTTTTCATTTGTTTAAATGAAGCAGGAGCATCTCTTGTACCGTAACATTCACTGTGGCAAAAACGTAAAACCGGAAATGTGTCATACCGGGTGGATTTTTTTGTATTTACAAAATTATTTGATTTTAAAAACAATATTTCATGTACTAGAAAATGTAACAAACCAACAAAAATTGCATAAACAAAAAAGGACAAATAATAAAGACATAAGCGGAGTAGCATAAATAAATACACCGAAAATGCAAGTACGATATAATTTTATATACCAAGATCTACTGTTTATTAATGTTTTATTTGATATAAGCGATATAAATATTTAGAAATAGTTAACATATTGCATATTTAAATGTTATCTTATATATGAAAAATTGGAGCTTCGTATATCGAATTTTATTCATAAGCAAGCAATTTTTTGTTATTATTATTTACATGTGTTCACTTATCCACCTGGTTGAATTTTAGTGCAAGCAGACAAGTCTTCAAACAGCTTTGTTGATCAGACCCACAGTTCTGATTATTGTGCTATCTAAAAATTATTTTGTATCGATAAAACTCATGCTGGGACATAATTTTCATGTGCCTTTGAGAATCTAAACATTCGGCCAGACATCAAACTTTACATTACATTAAGACCTTGCATCACAGTGGCAGCTTAATAGCTTACACAAGATATCTAAGAAGTTCGAGATCTTAAGTCAGTAGAAGAAAAACACTTGTATTTCTTCTACTATCCAAGAAATTTCGAAAAAATTTGGAAAACTGCGTAGTATAAAAAAAGGTTTATTTATTGGCATCCATTTGAAACCTAGGCATCAACGAAGAATGAAAAGAATCGAGAGCAGCTGTGTAAATCAGTAATATGGAGTCTCTTAAAAAATATATTAAAAATACTAAACAGAATTGAAGTATTTTTTGAGACACCTTCACCATATTGCTAGCTGAAAACTATATATTATATAGAGCTCGCAGTCCTTGGAATTTTATAATATTCCCATTAATATGAAGTAAATTCGAATGCTAGTAGCATTAATATATTGCTTCAAAAAAGTTTCCATATAATTCGTACAAACATTTATCAATTGTAAAGTTTTTTTAAAAAGTATTAATTACATTAACTTTATTGTCGTTATCACTGTTCTAAACTTAAAAATATTTCATATATATAACTTCATTCATGCCATAATTCTTGTTGTTTTGCACGAATGAACTTCACTTGATTTAAAACAAATTTGAAGAAGAATTCATGAGTTAGTGCTACTTTACCAAGAAACTTTATTTATAATATTAATTGTGTGGTTTTTTATCGATTCTTCAAAACTGCTTCTTCACAGTTTTCTTTTTATAGATGTATTTATTTACGTGCACTTTAAAATGATGAATTTAAAATAATTCGAAACTTCCAAGTCAGTTTGTCTATAATTTTGCAAAATAAAATTTAATTGTAAGTAAGTGGGTTCATTTTACTCATATTGATTGATGTAAGGCGGTTGTAAAATATTAGTCAACTCTTTTTCAAAAGTTGCGTAACTTGGGTTCGGACAATAAAAGTTTTTTAGAGGTGAAAAGTTTATTGAGGAAGGTGAGGTGGGGCGAAAGGGAATTCGCTAAAAAAATTTTTCTGAAGAGATCAAAAAATCAAAGCTGTTCAATAAGCATTAACTTCGAAAGTTGCATGATAGAGTAGGTTTGAAATTGCACTCCTTTCAAATGTTATCAATTGTATTATTACGAATTTTTTCATAACTCTGACAAAAGTTCAAATCGAATTAAAAATTCCGAATTTTGCCTAAGTTCATAAATCTAAAATAAAAAAGAAATGTAAATAGAATTTTATTGGCAAGTTTAATTGGTAAATAAAATAAATTTGCTGACAAACAGCTACACAATAAAAAGTACAAATCTTGCGGAGTAAAAAGCTTTGAATATAAAATGTGAAGAAAAAGATTACGTCATGTTGTGGGTGTAACCGTACACGCAATGAAACTTTGCGCGCTTTCCTGCTTTGTTGTTGTTGATTTTATTTTTGGTTTACTCAAGGATTACGATTAATATTCATTGATAAAAATTGGCTTAACAAGCAACATTACAAGAATCACAGCATAGTTGATAAAGCGCACGCTATTTCGATCGCAAGGGTACCGACATTAATGAGTCAATCCATGAAAACGGTTTTAACTGGTTTCAAAATTGTAACGCATAAATTTTCTTTAGAATTGTTACCAAAATTACATTTTAAAACTAAGCAATTTCTTTTCTCATGAAAATACCCAATAGCAAACAAAAACAACCCACAACAATTTAACTCTTCACAGAGTGCCTTCAATAAAAGTAACGCTCGCTGCTCGTCACTGGTGATATCCTTAAGTAGACCCTATACCAAAATTTATTTATGGTAGCAAGAACTTAAACGCAACTTTAATAGGCGCTAGCGACGTTTGGTGCTGTAACGGATATCAGTGTGGTGGCGTCGGACTGCCTAAGTGTTGCTTAACACGCGGCAGACATGTGCGGAGACATGAGTTAACACAAACACAGCGACAAATTTGGCAACACGTACACAGAGGTGAATGATAACAAGTTGGCAGTGAAAATTTTGTGGATTGAGTAGCAAGCATTCAATGTTATAAGTGGTGTGGAGAGCTGAAAAACAGAGGTGAAAATTATAGCAAAGCTAAAAATCTGAGAGAGAGAAAGAGAAAGGTGACTGAATCCTGTGAGCATGGTGAAGTTGAAAGCTTTTCTGTACATTCAATTACTTTGAATGTGTTGTAGTTTTGTTTATCGTGATGAATTAAAACATGTTATCTAAGGACGCGTAAAAGTTATGGCTTATCTAATTCAAATAAATATATACGTTAAGTTTTCTAGAATGTTTTATAGCTAAAGTTTTGTACCGTTTACGTTTCAAAATAACTCAAAGTGTTAGTTTTTATGAAAAACATGTAGATTTCATTTCTTTCATTTTATTCAGGTAACTGGCAAATTCTTGGCAGCAACTGCCAGACCTTCAAAACTAAAGTTATTTACCCTCCATTCAAATAGCAAATGTACGGAGAAGAAGCAAAATTGCATAGCTTATTTTTTTTATAATAACTGAGTTTAGCAACTACAGCTATTAGCTTACTTAGCTATCTAGCAAAAAAGCTTAAAACCATATTAAAATCTTATTTTTTAAATGGAACATGGAAAAATATTGGAAGTTTGTTTGTTACTTTTTTATTAAAACATATTTTGTCTTAGTCTTATCACACCCTCTCAGCATACCTACAAAGGCAATGAGTTCGTACATATATAAGTAAGAATTAAGTTAAGTTAAATGTATATATCCCCAAAGTCCAAGGCATAAATATTGACGAACATAAACCCTGCATGCTGTGGGGCCCGGACAATACAGACAACGAAAATCAAGTTGGAGCCGTACACTCAAGTTCAATTTATCCTTTATCGTCTAGAACTTCTCCAAGTTCTGCTCACAACTTGACGTAACCACTGCCTCACATTTATAGATTCAAATGTTGCCACTACAAGAACAGTCCACCGAAGGGGGAGTTTCAGGTCTTTTTTTCGAAAGAATAGTTTTTTTTTTCATTAGTTCAAGAAATGTAAGGGAACTCAAGCAAATTAGATATTTGCTTTTATTCCAAGAATCGAGTTAAAAAACATTTATGAACTTTGTTTGTATTTTATAAAGTACATATTCTCAATATATTTATAGAAGGTTTTTTTCCCACAGCTGTCACATGTTATTGCACATGGCACTATTTCCAATTCATTTTGTGTGTGGTTAATAAGGAAAAAGTTTTCTTTAATATTTTTTATTTTATATTTATATATATGATACAAATCAATTTATTATTTAAAAACTTTAAAAACGTTAATGATATTAACGATTTAATAATAATGCCTACACAATTTTCCTCGTAATCGTTTTATATATTAAGGTACGCACTCACTTATTGTAAGGTCTGGTGAAGCTTTTTATATACCTTTATTACTAGTCAACAAAGAAATTCATCTTTAACATAGCAATTTCATTGAGAAAAATCAACACTTTTACATATACGAGTACCGCAGATCCTAGAACGGTAGCTTACGCATACAGAAACAACTGCGCCTAAAATGTTACAACATTTGGTGAGCAAATGAAATTCAACACAATGCGTACAAGCAGCAGTATAAATTCAACATTATGTGAGGTGCATATCTTTTGCTAATAATCTACAAAGACTGAGAGAGAGAGAGAGAGAAAGACAGAGATGGTGAGCAAGCGAGCGAATTGAAAACACACAGCCCAACACTAATGAAAGTATGGTGAGTTCACCGCTTCGAAAGAAGGGCCACCTCCAACGACATTTTTATTATTCCTATTTTCGTGTGTGTATATGTGGCTGTGTGAATTTGTGTTTATAGCACACAATAAAAAACGGTTTCATTTTTTTTGCTGCTTTCCATTTCTGTGTTAACATTTCGATGATGGTGACTTCGACAGGCTGCGTTGTTAGCTGCCGTTGGGAAAGCTTTTCAGTCGCATTTTTGACCGCCATACGTACGCAACGTTGTAACTAAGACGCGCGTAGTTTTTTCATTGTTGCAAGAAAGATTACAACAAAACTTTGTACACACGCGCATAAATATTAGTGTTACGCTGACATACAAACACACAAACACTGGAAAAAGTAAATTTAAAAAAAGTGTTGCAACAGTGCATTGTTGGTAACAAGAACAAATTTGTTGTTCACTCAAACGCACACACATACATATATATATAAACAGCGACACACACATTTACATACGTAGAAATGCGTTAATTTAAAGTTGTGTTGTTGGTGCGTAGCAACTAAATTGTTATTGTTTAAGCACTAACGGTACTCGGCTCCTTTGCTTTTGTTAATTGTTGTTGTAGTTGTTAGCTCAAGTGCTTAACTGTTTTTCCATACTGTCGTTTTGTGAAGAAAAAAAAAACAACAAAATTTCGTTGTTGATGCTTTATGAGTGCGACACACTTTATTTTTGTTAAGTCCTTATGAACATTTTGACCTAAAAAGGAAAAAAAAAATATAAAAATAGTTTAACCCACCCCCCACAAGTTGTGTTTCGAAACCCAATGCAATGCAGCATCCAAAGCGACAACAATAAGAAAAAATTCGACTGCAGCTACGTTAAACTTGCAAAGGATTATGTAAACAAAAATACTGTTTTCTTTGTTGTTGTTGTTGTTGCTGCTGCTTTTGTTGGCACAACTCAGGTGCAAATTAGCGCTGTCCCTGCAGCTCTACACGGTTAGAGCATAAGCTTTAGTAGACGATTTTACGAGGACTTTGTTGCAGTACAAAAACTCGTGTGTATGGTGAGTATTAGTTGTTGATTATTGTTTTGAAAATTTTAATGAAATATAGTTTCGTAGTTTTAAAAAATTAACTTTATGAAACAAATAATTTCAAAAAATTTACTTGCTGGAAAAATTAGTTTAATAATATATGAATGTCTTATATGAAAGAAAGAGGAGAGTATTTTAATTCTTAGCAAACATTAGAATTTACGTCTAAATGATGAATGAGTAAAATTGATTTCCTTTCATGAACGATTTTTAGCGAAAAAAAAAACATTTTTTTTTTAAATATGGAATTTGCAACTAGCGTCAATTTTCAAAATTAATTTTTATTTTTTTTTAATGTTTCTTGTACATTTAAATTTTGCATATAGGAAATGAAAGAAAATTTATAAAAAATGATGTAAAAATTGCTGTCTCTAGCAAATTCGTAAAGTGTCCTGATCTTCGATTTGGACGTTGTTCTCCCTACATGGAAAAGTGGCATGTTCTGTCCTCCTCATTTAATTCACCAACATATGCACCGTACAGATATCTCATATATTTTTTAGCAAAATTCAAATTCAAACCCATTAGGTACAGTTTAAGTATGAAAAGTGCTATGTATATTTCTAAAAATATTTAAAACTAGAAGGCATTTTTTCGATACTTAACATTTCAAAAAAATTAATAAAAGTGAGAGTGTGACAAAATATCAATTAAAGGATAAAGATATTTGTTGATTTGCTAAATGTCCATGAAAATACTTTTTATTACAGTCAAGGTTTCGTTTTGAGAAACTTAATTATTTTTGCTTTGAATGAGTCTTTAAAATTGGTCTATGCCGTTGCATTATTATCGATAAGTTTTTGATATGCAGTTCCTCTGTCGAAAGTTCACTTCTTGGAACTTGAAATCTTTGTATCAGAGGCTCATCGAAAAAAAGTTGTAATAAATCTCTTTAAGTCTTGCTCTAAGTTATACCGACGCAAAATTTAAATCGTATCGGGGAAGACCCTGCCCTTATTGTTGGCTATTGAACTGTTTTATATATGAAAGATATAGTAAAATAAGCCAGTAATATATAGATAATATTAATTATGCAACCTTTTTCGATGGGAACAATTTTTTCCTAAGCCAAAGAAATATTGCCTGCTTGCAATAAGCTTTGAAGCTAAATAAGATTTTGAAACACCATCGTAATCTTTAAACCAATAATTTTTCTTGAGTATATCATAAATTTAAAACAATTTTAAAAAATATTTGAGTTTCAAATGAAATAAAGATTTTAATAGTTATATTTAATTTGGCGATTCCTGAGGGAAAGTCTTTTAAAAATAGAGCGATTGTTACAAATTCTTTTACATAAGCGATTAAGTTTTGTCACGAAACGATTTAAATCAAATTCGTACGAGATTACCTGTGAACAGTTATTTTTTTTTTTTGGCAGTGATACAGCAAAATAAGTCAATACATGAAACTTTTCTTCATATTACACTAATACCCATAAATTTATACTTCTCAGCTGTAAGATGGTTAGATGGGTTAACTATCTCTGTTGTCAAAACAGTTTCGAATGCAGTAGGTATTGAAAGAGTCGCAACAAGATTTATCGAATTTATTTTAACACTCAATCACCTATATAATAACACTTTGTGTTTTTTCTTCTTATCCTGAGTCATGAAAGATTACCTCTAGGAGTTAAAAATGCTTAAATTCATATCTAAGCGCTGCTTTGCCTTTTATATTTATTCTAAAGCCTCTGATATTTTCCACTATGCTTTGGTTTTCCACAAAATAAGATGCTTTCTCAATGTAAGTGAAATTAATTAAAAGTGTTATATAAAAGTTAAGATGTAGAATGCTGAAGCTCAAGACAGCTTATCTTCAAGGATTGATGTTAGAATTCTCCATGTATATAAATGACATTTTTTCTAATTATAATTACGATCGCATTCACGCTAATAATGACAATAATCGACTTTTCGATTTTCAACCGCCCATTGGATTTATTGAGGATTTGTGCTACAATACTTTGTTGGTGAATAGGAGTTTGCTTTAAGTGAACCTTGTTTAGTCAGAAATGTTGCCAATTGCATAAAGTATATTATGTTTCCAGAAAAAGTAAATAATGTTTCGATTTTGGTTTATTGGTTAGATTATCTTATTAAGAAACCATAGTTTGATATTCAACTGCAAATCTACTTTAACTGATGATAAAATACGAATAGCGTTAAAAAAGACTCATTGTACTGAAAGTAAGAGCTAAGAGCTCTTATGTTTCCTGCTTTCAAAGTTTGACTCCATATTATATTCCAGTCCTCAAATCCTTTTACAATTTTCAAAATTACCTCTATTGAATTTTACTAACTTATGTTTTATGCTATATGAAAATTATGTTCCCAATGCATATCATATTAAAGTTCACATATCCTTAAAAATTTTTGGCAAGGTAATTATTCGGTATACCTTTTGCTTTTAGTTATATATGTATTCATTGTTAATGCTCTAGTTGTTGTCATAAATATGTTCCATAAGCAACTAAGTCTTGTTATACCACAAATTAAATTAATTTTAAATTATAAATTCATATCAAGCAATGCGCATTTAACTTAAACATTTTCCAACACATTGGCCCATCCTTCTTATTGTCGTCATATTGTATGTATTGCCAAATTTGATAAAATTATATTTGCAACAATAAAAAAAATAAATTAAATGTCACTCATACGCCCCGTATAAAAAGAGTGCATAAGAGACGTGCGAAGTACCTATATTTTGAGGATCTGTTAGATTTATAAGAACTGTACCAAATTATAAATCTTAGTATAAAAAAGCAACGTGACTATTAAAATAAGATACAAGAAGTCTCAATTGTAATATTAAGAAAAAGCACAACCATAGAATAATTTAAAAATAGTACATTTTGTACGACAAGACTTAAATCCTTGTTTTTATCTAACTGCATTGCAGCATATGCATCGGAAGTACAAACACAAGCTTACAGAGATAGCTAATGCAGTCTAAGGCAGACTTATTGCTTTTATTAACTTAAGCATTTTTCAGTCAAACACAGCGAGCTCCCAACCCAACTATCCTTCACTATTGAAAAGGACTTTTATATATCTCTAAGAAAAATTACCAACACTTATAGTGTTTTCGAGCAAAATGTTCTTAATCATTTAAATCAAATTGTGTAAATGAAATGTGACTTGGAATGCTCTTTGTGTTTGCAGCTATGAACAAGGTCAACAGTATATCTCTTTGCTCTGGCTTTAATATAATCTGTAAGTCTTCTTAACTCTCTACTGTGTATCACAAATTAATGTACCAATTAAGTGAAACCCCAAAATAGAGCACTTTAAGCATTAGTGCAACATTACGTTGGAAATTGATGAAAAATATATGTGGGTTTCATTTGAACCACATGAATTTTTCGTTATTTTTACATAGCTTTGAAAGCTTCCACATTCTATTGATGAAAAAAAAGAAAAATGAAAGCCAAAGCAATGCTGCCTTATTCGTGGCAGCATCTGCTGCATGTTCTGTTGCTCTAGTGAAGTTTCATCAAGAGGTTAAGAATTTTGTTTGCATATGTTGGCTTAAAAAGCTGGCATCGTGGTACAAATGCTCAGTTTGCAAATGAATTCAGGACATCAGTTGATATAAAAAAAAGAAAAACAGAAACGGGTCGAAGGTGAAATTACTGAAAATGTGGTGCTACAAAAAAGTAGCATAAAAAATAGTATGAAGTAAATTAGGCTAAATAAATAACAAAATATGTGTAGAGAAAGACAGAGAGTGAGAGAAAATGAAAATGGAGGCGGAAAGGTAAAACCAGTGCTAAGGTAAACACACATGACAAAATTCTAAATTGTCTGGGTAGTAAAGTGTACCTTATAAAATTTTTATATTATAGTTTTTAGACCTGCATTTGAAACAACAAAAAAAACACAGAACAAGTTTTAACCTAAATTTTGGGCATCAGATGTTCTTGATACTCATTTTTTGAGAGATATTTAATTTTACCCCTTTTATTTCTTGGTGACTTTTCAATTGAGTTATGAAACAAAATTTTACTCAAAAATATGCGTAACATAAACAAGTACACCTTAGTGAAAAGTGCACAAGTGATAAAGTAAATATCAGCAGCAGCAGCAACAGAAAAATCAACAAAAACAACTAACAAGCAGCCAGCCATCCACAAAAAGTGAAAATAACTTGCAATGAATTCAAAGCTTTGAATGTAGTAGTTACACTCGTACGTGCATGAGCATCTATGTGTGTACTTGGGCTTGTGCATATTTGCAAATGTGTGTGTGCTTCACGCCGCCGCCAACAAGTTGATGATATGCAGCAGCAGCTTGCTTGTATTGACATATTTGCAGAGCGTGGGTAAGCGAGCATCTTATGCTTGCTGTTCAATGGATGCCGATTTAATTTTTATGATTTTTGTTTTTTCATTATTATTTTCTATATAAACTTTCTTTAACCAAATATTGCTTTTGCTTATTTAAATGCATCTACATATATTCCTAAGATGCCATGCTTGCATCTCATTTTCTTTTTGTATGGCACGTAAACAATTTGCAGCTGAGCGCACAAATTTTTTCAATAACAATTTCCGACAAACTATAAGCGATTTCAACTGTAAAGAATAAAATTTTTCTTTAGTTTTCACTGGTATTGACAGGAAAAAAAGATGAAAAAAACAAAAAAATTGTCTTTGTTTAATTTGTTTGTGTTGGGCGCCGAAAACTTTTTTCGGCAAACATGCACAAAGTTTGATTTTTAATTCCTCATCCTTAGAAGTTTCTTTCCTACATTTGTTTTAAAGAGGAAATTTTTTGAAATGTTTTTTTCTTTTAATTTTCAGCTATTGTTTTTATTTTTAAAAATTCTGATATTTATTTAGTTCGCAAAGCTTTGCAAAGTTTGAACTTTGATGGAATCACAAATTAAGTGTCGGACTCATCAGAAATTAAGGCGTTCATTAAAGAAATACATCATATAACAACATATTTTTTAAAATAAATTAAATTGGAATGCATCTCCAAGTTGCGGAAATTAAATGTTACTCATACGACATGTAAATAAAATATAAGATCTTTGCATGTGATGTTTTGTAAGCATGAAAAAAGCAACGAAAACAACAAAAATCAATTTGTAAACATATAAAAACGTCGCCATACTAATGACTTACTTCCTCTCAATCATGCACTGAAGCATGCTGGGGTGTTTATCATACACACACACACACAAATACACATAAGCTTGTTGTCCTTTACAAAGTTTGTTTACATTGCATATTTTCTAGGTTGAATTTTCTTAATGTTTGCCAACAACTCAAACGTGACACGATATATGTATGCACACACATACAAAGACTGAAAATGCATTCACATAGCAGTGAGATTAAGAAATGCAAAGAAAAGAAAACAAAAAATAAACTTAGTGCGCCTGAAAGTATGTGCGCATTCAAGTTGAACATGCATCATTGCCTGTGCCTGAGTGTTGAGTATGTGCCTTGCTGTGACTGTAAGTGCAATAAGTAAAACTGAAATAAAAAAAATAAAAAGATAAAAAGAATACAAAAATTAAAAAGAGAATGCATTAAAAAAAGCAAGCGCTAGAAAATGGCAGGCCACAAATGGAACTCTTGTGAATTCTCAATGCAATTGCGTCACTTGCTGCACCAACTTAGCGTTGAATAAAAATTTTTCTGTGTATATTTTTGTTAGTATGCGTGCGTGTTAGTAAGAAGTCCAAAGTTGCTGCAGTTCTTAATCGGCAGGAAGCCTGCTACTGAACATTAGCCAAATTAAAATAAGAAAAAGGAAAAAGCTCCTACATACCAAATGAGGAAGTACAGAACAAACGCAAAGGAAAGAAAGGCCAGTGTGACGGTAAAGAAACAAAAAATCTCAAATATTTTGGTAACTGCAGGGAGCTTGGAGCTAACAGCAGTGTTTTATGACATTACTATGACTTCAAAATGCAAAAATAATAAAAAATATTTCAAGTGAAAAATTCAAGTGGTTTGTTTTTGCGCTTTTGCGTAGCTTGTGAAAACCACATTAAATATTTGGAAGCACAACGAATTTCTTTCGTTTTTTATTTACTCAAATTTTGGAAAAAATATCACATTTCATTTTTGGCACGATTTTTTTGCTATGTGGTCATTATGGCCTTGACTTTGGCAATTGTTTTGATTAAATAGGTTGCATACTTGTGTGTTTTAAAAATGGCTTGCATTTCTTTTGTCTCCTAGATTTTATTATATTTGTAGCTTAGTTGAAATTTAGTTTTTTTACTGAACACATTATTTTGAGACATTTGCTGTTTAAAATTATTTTCTCGCATAAATGTCCATCACGACAAGCGTTTAAGCTAATGGTAATTTTCGAAGAACATTTACGCTACTTTACGAAACAGCAATAAGAAGGCAAAGAGATGTTCGTGTAGAAGAATATATCGGTACTATAAGCAAAAATTTTGATTATTTTCTATGGAGATTTGTAAAACCCGTGGCTTATGTTGATAAATCATCACAACAATAAACATCACGAAAACTTAGCTGGACACAATGTTTTTCCATAACGTGTTTTAAAAATCTATAGATAGCTTAGCTTTACTATACCTTAGTTAAAAATTTTCTTTAAGTATCAGTAACTGTCCTGTTTACTTCGCTATGCTGTTCTCACAACTCTAAAACAAAATGTTCGGGAAAATCTTTCATTTATTTGAATTTTGGTGAAATAGAGACTTATTCTACGTTACGAAATCTACGTCGTACGAAAAACAAGATGAAACAAATAAAAAAATTAAAATGTGTTATCCATAGATCTAAAACTAAGCTCTTTATAGAACTGAGGGTATAAATTGTAGTGAATAAGTTAAAAAAAACCGTTAACAAGCTCTGGAATTGTATCGCATATGACATAAACGCTTCAAATATTTTTTTTACTCTGACCAACATTAGGTAATTTTTTGTAAAATAAATTAGCTCATTCTTTTAAGCCCTTCGAATTTAATCTACCTAATTTATGTGACAAAGTGATGTGCATCAATCCTTTTATTATGTATTTAATTTGTAGTTTAATTGCACATTTAATTACAAATCTCTTTGATGCGCTGGTACTTTACTAAGCTTATTCTAATTTGTCTTAAGCAGTCTTTGACTTCAACATTTAATAGTTAGAAATTGTTTCTTAACATCCCTGTTAACAAAAACAGCAAAAAAAAGTAAGACTATCTTACTTTAAGTAAATCTGTATTTAAAACTAGCAATTAACGTTATTTGTGTTAAGCCCTACACAATTTACTTGTGCAAAGGAAGTAACACAATGGTGATGGAATCTTACTAGTACGAGTAACTTGAGTGAATTTTTTACACATTGTAAAATTTTGAAAATTTTCGTGCATGTTATTCAACTTTAAGATTATAAGCAGTTTTGTTTTTGTTTCGGAGAATTAAAGAAAAATGGGCTTAAGTTAAAATCGGCTTAAGGTAGTTTCATTAGTTAGTTAACATATATAAGTAATTAAGTTCGGAGCTACGTAGACAAAATTGACACATGAAACTGATGACATATCAAAAAATCGTGATAGCCGATAAAGGGATATTGGTGGTATTTTCTGTATCGACCGTCTATCTACTGTCTCGGTAGATATTGTTTTAACAATAGTTTGGTGATATGCACTCTGAATTACATACTTAAGAAAGACACGGTATTATGTGTTAGTAGTTGCTTGAGTAATATTTATCCTTGATTATTTGTAAAATATTTTACAAATTTTATTTAGAGAAAAGCAGACTTTTGGAAGATAGCAAAGGCTTACCGTGCTTATGATAAATTGATTTCTGCAAATAAGGATATGTTACCGGCCAAACTAGTTGGGCTTAGTATACATTAGTTTATCCTAGTCCAAACTAGTTGATTTATGTGCCTAAAAGTATGCAATTTATTGTGGATAGCGAAGTCGGTGTTGCATATATTATGGACTGAACCGCTTACCCTCGCTTAACACTTGTCAAGCATAAAATGAAATTACTAAGTTTTATTGTCTCACTTTGCTACTTTCTTAGTCTTAACTAGTTACACTGCCTTTGCATTAAGATTTGGCTTAACGGTAACTAGTTTGGTCTTGAACTTGTTTGGCCGGTGGCAGACACCTTCGAAACTGATAATTAATATTATCGACACATTTACATGCTGATATTTCCATTATCTTACTATCTGTATCAAATGAAGGATATCATAAATAGTGGACTACTCTTTGAATGCATATTTACTTACATATGCTTTGGCAAGTGAATTGACGTTGCTTGCAGCTGCACTGCCAGGCCTTCTCCGGCGAAAGGCCTAGCTCAAATGCCTACTGGGTTATTACATATAAGCAAACACAAATACGAAACAATGTGAACACACACTCATAAATTATTTTATATAAGAACACATGTTTGATGTGACCACATTAATAAATGAGTCTTGTTGTGTACTTTGTAAGGAATTTATTCAATACTCAAGTTATGCCCAAATTATGCTTAAGTTGCAATTAAAGCTGTAAGCTTCATGTTACAATTTTGTTGCTTTTGTTTTTGTTTTGCCCATCCTTTGCCATATTTTAACATTAATCTAGGCTTTATGAGTAACTCCAAGAAACTGCGAATAGTTTCATAAATGATGGCTTATGAAATGCAACAAAATTAATTACATAAATAGCTGCTTGGGTGTATGAGCGAAATATATTGTTTTACTAAACGTGTAGAGACTATGCACTTAAATACAAAGCTTACAAAGCGAATTCATCGAATTATGTATTGATTTTCATCATGAGTTTGAGGAAAAAGTGTGTTACTATTTTTGATGAATTTGTTAAAACTTTACATTTTCTTTCTTTGATTTTAGAGTTCTTTAGATTTGAATATATAATAATTCTTTCATTACTTATTCAAATAGCGTAGAGATAGTCTTACACTAACTTCCAAAGTAAAAATTGGGCAACATCAAAATATGTCATCTTGTCTCTAAACGCTTCGAGGTCTCTTCTCTTATCTCAAGTTTCAGATGTGCTGTGCTATTACTTAAGTTTACATGAGTGTTTTTTGCATTTTCTCAGGGAAACTTTAGAATACTTAAAATATCAATAAAATTTTCGTCAGAGAAATGTAAAAATACCATATACATATTATTATGCTTTCCAATCAAATTGCGCCTGTCTTATGATGAAAGTTAGGCTACTTGTAACCCATTTCGCAAGCTCCGTTACTTAAGAGATGTGAAATATCCTAGGATTTAACATCTAACTACATCAAATGTTACCTTAGAACGAGCTCCGTACTAAGACTTAGTGGAGTCGATAGCTAAAACCTGGTGACGGGTTTCTTTTACGGTTCTCATTACTGCACACCAGGAAAAAGTAGAAGGTATCCTAACTTTAGCTGCAACCTCAATTTGCACATTTTGATAGTAAGCCATGAAGCTTGCTATGCTATTGAAGAAACGCATTTGCATTGGGAAAACTTCCTTTGAAGTTTTATCTTCCACATGCTTGTCAATAAGGTCAAAAAACTTAGGCATTTCTGCATGATTTGCGAAATGAATGTCATTGGTGTAAGATTGCATGAATATTATCAAAAGCCTTTATTTAATCCCAAATAGGTATTTATGAATTTGTAATAATTTATTAAAGCAACTTTAAATTAAATTAAGTATCAACATAGTAAGTTTAATGTGAAATTTTTCTTTTTAATTGCAGAGCTGTTTGTGTCTACTTAAGCTTCTGTGACGTTTGCAAAGCTTGTGCACTGCAAAAGTTTGTGAAAAAATATTAAAAAAATAAACTAAGCAATATTTTTATAGAAATATTAATTCTCAAATAATTTAAAATTAAATCAATTGAGTTAAATCTTAATCAAATCAGTTTGTATTCATGCGCTGCATCAGCTGAAAGCGCTACAAGCTCTGTGGATAAATAAAATTTTTTGTACAAATACGTTATAAGCTTTGCTGAAGCTTAAGAAAAGAAACAAACAGAAGCAGCAGCATAATGGGAAAGAAAAGCTCAAAATTGAAGCAGGATACCATTGATCGTCTAACAACAGATACATACTGTAAGTACCTGCATATATTTAGTTACTACAAATTTCGTTGCTTCATAATGCCAAAATATGTTGAAAACATCGATAAATGCGAAGAAGTTGTGAAAGTGTTGGAAAATATCAAAAGTTCGATAAATGATAAAAATGTGGAAAAATCGTGAAGATTTCAAAGCATGACAAAACGCTGTGTGTTTTTGACACTCATATCGCAGAAGAATCATAAGTAAACATGCCCCGTTGGCAGATATTTTAAAACAGCTTAGTTTTGAACAAATTATTATATTCGGAATTTTATGCTCTGTTTTCAGATATTGCCGAAGTGACTCACACCAAAATACGCCACATATGCTCATAGGCATGAACCACTAGTGCGTTTTTATTTGTAATATTTTTTGTTTTATAAGTTACATGATGATTTCTAGTAAAGGTATAAAAATAAGTGCACCTCAAACATATTTCTAAACTCGAATATTTGGAGGTCGTCAAAAGCCAATAAATTATTTTCATATGAACATGTGTGAGAGCAGAGCCAATCCTGAATTAAATGAAGAAATCAGAGCAAGTTTTTAGGAGTGATACACTGAGTCATATGTTTTTTTTAAGAAAATAAAATAATCAAAATAATGATCTTAATAAACGATACTTAATTCTGAAAATTCAACTTTGTTTTCAACAGTGATGTTGCTTTCATACATTTTTAAGTGAAAAATCTTGTCGGCCTCAGGCGACCACAAAATACTCAAAGTAGATATTTACCAAGTGCTGGTTTTTTTTTTATAGATTATTATATGAGCTTTAGAAATGTTGTTCTATAAAAACACCCTAATATACCAAAAAATATTAAATTTAATAACTAGAAAATATTCAGTAATGTTATGTCCCCAATTTGGACGACATAATGATGTAAACAAACTGCTGTCAACGTATTTTTCTTTCATTTCAAAATGCAATTTGCGCACTTTTTCCTAATGTAAACAACAAAAACGACATTGAAGACGAACAAAAAAAGTATAAGAAGAAAAATAGCGAGTATTCCTTTGTATTTTTCCCCACCTTCAATAAGATTTAACTTGTTGGAAACCAAGAAAATCAGTTCACAATCAAGTCATCAGTGCAGGATATATCTTGCAGTTGTTAAAACACAAAAGAAGACTTACATACAAACAGACATAAGCCATAGACACAGACACAAGCGTAGATGCTCATGAACTGGCTTCATAATATAATGCTTTTGTTGGCAAAAAATCAAAATTCTCCTTCTTAAGTTGGTGGTATCTTATATTTAATACCTTGGTTATAGTATAGAGATAGTTGTACTTAAAGATATGAAGGTGAAAAATACAATTGGTGGATCAAAAGGGAATAATCAATACGAAACGAAGCAGTTGCTATAAAAAATAAGTAAAGTGATATATAGAAACGTTATACGAAAAAAAGGAAACAGTTTCAAAATTTAGTGATGCACTCTTAAAGTTGTTATCTGTTACAAGTTCTGATCCTCAAAAGTTCTATAAAAAAATAAAAATGTCTCATACTTATTTTGAAATTTCTATTTTAATGCTTATAACAAGAAATGCTTTATAACAAGAAATTCAGGATCTGAGTGCAAGTTCAGAAGTGACTGTTTATCTGTCTGTTATTGAACATTTGTTTCAAAAATTTTAAGACTAAAAATCATCCAGCAGTTACAAAAATGTTTAGATCTATTGCATGAAAGTGGTAACGCCCTAACAAAATATTATTTAGAACTATGTATTTATAAAAAACTTTCAGTTTCTTCAAAGTAAATAGAAGATTATATGTATGCGTGTTGAAAAACGAACAAAGTATTAAGCTAACAAAATCAAAAAAAAAAAAAAACAATATGCCAAAAGTTACGCTCAGCCTAATTTGTTGAAATTGAAAAAATAGACCATCCCATCCATATTGTAAGCCTATTAGCCCACTCTAAATGAAAGTCATTCCGCCGGCAAGGCTTTTACGTTATCAGATGTCTGCTTAACCATATTTACAGAAACTTAATCATATTGCACCATACCTTCACATTGCATCAATAAAATAATAAGCAAACGCAACCAGATCTCACATACCTTTATATCTTGCAATTGTTTGCACTTGATCTGTACTATAAACTGCATTAAGTTGCAGCTGCTCGATGATTCCTTTAATTTTCCATTTGTGTGCCATCATAAGTTACACAATGCGAGTGTGAGTGTGTGCGTTCTGATTGCAGTTTGCGCTAAGTTGCTGTCTGACTGTCTTTTACACTGACTATCTACTGTCACTCTGTCGTTCTGTCACTCTGTCTGACAATTTTTTGTCTGCGTTGTGTTAAAAATGTTTCACTTTGCTGCAGAGCAACTCGTGTTTGTGTCATGTTGACGTCCATCAAATGAAAGTCGTGAAAAGAAGTGTAGCGTTTTCGTTAAGAGCTAAAAAATAACGAGGGCGTTGAACGTGCTGTCACCCGCATACAGTATTAATGTGTGCGTCTTATTGTATTTGTGTTGTAGCTATAAAAATTTTTATATATAAAATAAAAAATACTTTACTGATAAGAAAGTGCTGCAGCTGCAATAAGAAATCGCCATAATGTGCTCTCGTGTTGGTTTTCTTTTCGTTGAAGTTGCTGCTAATGCGTTGGAAAAAGATATTACGAATGAATATATCGTAAATTCAATTGAACGTAACATGATATTATTTAAGGAAGTTAAGTTTAAAGTTTGAGACTAAGATTATAAACATAGATTCTGATTTAAAATGACATTATACAGATTATTTACCGATAAGCAGATAAAAAAAATTATATCCTATAATCCTATTAAAATGCTTATCTTATGTCTGATATCAAAGAAGTATTGGAATTATGTACAAATTATTGAATTGTCATGAATAAAGTCACAGTTGAGACAGCTCTGTTACACTAGAACATACCTTTTGTTTTAATCATTGAAAATGCCCAGATACTCAAGTTGTATCAAAACTCAAAAGTTTTCTTGGCACAGTTGTAAAACATCACGCAACTGCACTGCAAAGAAAATTTGTAGTCTCACAAAAAAAACTTTTTTCTACAGTCTAAAAATATGTATTGCACAGAGTTTCTGCCGGGAAGGTAACCTATTTAGTTTTATTATATATATTTTGGTTAAATGAAAGAGAATGAACATAATGTTTTTAAATTGCTTAATTAATGTTGGAGATAATGTATAGAATGCACTATCGCATAAATGTTCGTCTTCCTATCCTCGAATGCGGGCTCTGAACACATTTTTCATCACATCTCACACGGTATTTCTTCAGTTTGATTACGAATATTTTGATATTCTCACAAAAAAAAAAAGTTCTACAGAATTGCGACCTTGGAGGCCATCATTTTTAAAATAATTTATTTGAACAGAGGTTTCGTATTAATTCCATTACAGTTCTGGCTGTATGCAATGAAACAACTTCTTGCTGGAAGCACATCTTAATCAAGCCAACAAAAGACATCAAAAAGTTTTCAATCATGTCACGATATCGTACTGCATTGACAGTTACCTGAGTGCGGTGTTGAATTGTGCTTGATGGATTGTTTTGAGTATTTTCTTTAATAACAGCAATATCCTCAGTGGATCTTTTTGCTTGTTGGTATCCATCAGCTACAGACAATTTTTTTTTTTCGATATCATTCACCACACGATAAAAGTGCGTTTTGTTGTTACATTATTTCCCATGATGAGGAATACTTTTTTTTCCAAATGATTTTTTATCTGAGCTGCCGTTGGTTAAAACTTTATTTTGAGCTATTTGTTCTATTTTAAGTAAAGCGGAGTACATCTATTTCAGAAACGATTTCAATATTCTTTTATTAAGAGGTTAAGAACAGACAATCTGATACATATCAAAAGCATTTGTTATTCGATTTCATACGGGCTAACACGTTATTGCATGACTTTGCCTAGATATCCTTAGAGTATTGCAAAAACATTGAAAACGGCTCAAAGATGCCAATAAATTCTATTTTTATCTGTGCGCATGAAACCAATTTCCTACATAAAAATAAAACTCTTTTCAATCAAATTGCTCCCAGTGGTTTCAAGTGTTGTGCATAATGGTATCAATTCAAACTTTGTTTGATTGCATTTTAAAATTGTTCTGTATAGCTGGTACCTTACGAGCAGGTCCATTTTTTATGCTTTGTCCTTTATTTCTGCTACAATCTTTTCCTTCAATTCAAGTCCATTCTACTTAGGAAAGCAATGCAAAAAGTAAAGTAATTGAAGAATTTATTATATGCTTGAAAACTTTGAGTCTCAAAAACAACAAGAACAACGAAAAAGTTTCACAGAAGTTACACATCGTAATGACCTGGAAAAAAAGACGACAAGGAATTTTAATCTTATTGAATAGGATTTTCATATTCAACTCCTGCAGAAAAACAAAAAAAAATCATCTATTTTCTTGTTTTTTTTGCTATTTTGTTGCACTCCAAAGCTGTCATTTATTTTAAGCACTTTTGGCAATAACAACAACTGCGCTTTTGCTTGTAACTATAAAAAGCAAATGTTTCAAGTTAAAACTAAACGAACATGTAGAGTAGTTGGCCAATTTAGTCACTGATTTTGATAAAAAAATTTTTGCTGAACAAAATTTTTCTGTAAATGGACAGAAAAAATATATTAAACTGTTGTACTAAAATTATACTTTGTAGTTAAATGCAGCCCTTAAGAATAGAAGATATTTTGATTTTAAGTATCTGAAATACTTTGAGGTTGTCTTTTCTTACGAATAATGCAATTTTACAGCAGCTTCGTTTTGAAAACATAGCGTACGGTATATAGTTTTAAAGAGAGCTTCGTGCTTGTCTGTAATGGTTTGATTACCACAATATAACTTATACAAATTTTTGATTAAGTGTTTCATTGATAAGATGTTATTTTTTCCATTTATTATTTCTTCTTACTGAATTCGAAAATGAAAGCGAACAATTTTTTTATGGTAAAGTTTTTGGGTGATTGTGGTTTTTTAATTTTTTCGACCTCACTGAATATGGTGCCATTTTGGAACACCCTCTATAATTGCTTACAAAAAATTTTAGCTACACAGAAATGTTTAAAATGATATCTAAAATTTTAGGACCCAGCGGATGATAAATAAATTTTCGATCCTCCCTAGTACACATTTATGTATTTACGTCGCACTACCACTAGGAGAATTTTTTTATTTTCGTTGTTACTACAACGAAATAAGTCGTAACTCTAGGGATGAATCTGCTAGGTGGCGCAATCTTAAGTGAATAAACGCCAAGATGCTGTGAATACAAGCGCTAACACTGGTGAAACTTTTTTCTCAATTGACAGATAAACACTGACAATAAAATTGCTCACTCTGAATTAAGCATTTCCTAGGCTTAATAAAGCAGCAGCAGAGGCATATCGGGTGACCGGGGCAAAAATCTTATTTGCCGACCCCACTGAAAAAAAATTTCATTTACCTCACCAAAAAAAAATGATATATTTCACTATAACTACTAAAATACCCACCAACACATTCAAATTTCCTACATCGATTTAGTTTCATTAGCTAAAAAATGGTCCTCATTTTTGATTTTCAAAGAACCCTAGCAAAATGAGATATATTTCACGAACATTTTGCCGACCCCTTGGCTTGAGCCCGACGCGGCCGCAACCTTGCCCCCCTCTAGATACGCTACTGAGTAGCAGGATCATAAGCAATTTCTATAAAAAAAGTTTGCAAGATACATCAAACATTTAAGTTTATTACAAACGAACGCCTCTGAACGCCTTTTCATGACTAACAGCATCTTTCTGTTATTATTTCAAATCAAAATTATTTATTTTTTAGTAAGGAAAGTGTTGTATTGTTATTTGGTAGCTATCATATGTATTTATCATCTGATGCAACAAATGTTTAGCTTAAGATTTGATTTTTTGCGCTATGAAACGTTTAGATACCAAAGAGCGCGTTGAAATTGTCACAAGAATAGTGAATCTGCCATAGCCACATTTCGCGCTTTAAAAGAAGGTTATAATCGTTTAACCGATTGAACAATATATAGCACCTAATCTTTAACCAAAGACCCAAACTTATCGATTTGAAGGCACGACTTTTACTTTTATCCTAATTCATGTGAAGTTCAACATGTCCAAGTACTGAAGTCTGCTGACCATGAATTGCGAAGAAGTTACGCCGGTATTGAAAGAACAGACAGACACTGAATGTTGATATTTCGGAAATTTCTTTTAGTGATGAAGCTCATTTCACATTTCGAAGAAGTTAAATTGATGTCTTTCATGTAATGCCAATAACTATATTTGTGCATTATGGTCGGGTTAACGTCAGTAGCAAGCTCAAGTGACAGCTTGACTTTGTTTGACCTGCAATTAAAAATTTCGAAATGATTGACAGGCGTCTTCAACAAGATGGTTTCAGTAGTCCAAATAAAAAAAATACCTCCAGTTTTGTCTACATTGCACGAAGACTTTTCAGTACACGTAATTTCGAGTTTTGGTGATGCCAATTGGGCTTCAAGATCGTGTTATTTAATGCCTCTTTTTTCTTGCGAGGCATCGTGAAAGAGAGTCCTTACGCAAAAAGTCTTCCATACAAAGTTAAAATAAGACCAACAAACGTTAAGTTGTAGCCAAGCTAGAGCCTGGAGTGAGTAAATAAGTCGTCAAAATTTAATTCTAAAAGAGTAAGTCCTGAAGAAGCTCTTGTAAGCAACGATATAAAAAAAAACTTAATAAAATTCTTAACTGAAGCACAAATTGGATTAACCAGTTTGCGCCAATTTATCAAAATTTTTTTTTCTCTTAAATTTGCGATAGTTAGATAATTGATATTCGCAGCTTCATAGACATCCTAGCCATCGCGTAGTGCTTGTTAGTTATAAAACAGAAAACTTTGTCCGGATTCAGTTTGATATTTTTCCAATTTACTTTTCTACATTGCTGCTTAAACGCAAGAATGAACTTAAAATTCTCATATAATTTTTTTTTTGTTATAATAGATCAGAGTGGGAATAATAAAAGGGTGTTTTTTTAAGAATGTCGTAGTATTGACTTAAATACAACACCATAAAAATAATTCAATTTCCACTTAATCTGAAGACATGCATGTGTCATGTAGCATTCCAATACGATTGTGAGCATATGAGCAACACAATTGGTCAATATTTAATGCAGTCTGTAGGTGAATCTTTCGATCCCATTTTTTTTATAGAAATTGTGAGCTAATCTGTAAAACAATACCAGCTGTGGGAGTTTAAAAACCATCAATTCTTACTGATGTATTAGTACAAAACAGAAACTGCACAAATCGCCACAGTAAATAATTCAGTGCTCTTAAATTATTGCGTTGAGATCCTCTTCATGATAAAAATTGTGAATGATTTGTCAGATTTGACGAACTTTTTGTTCCTATCGATAAGTATAATACTCTAAAAAACCACCCTTTTCACCTACATAAAAACAACAACACATGCATACGTACAAAGAGCTGTTTTTGTTTCTGCACGACCGTGTACTCCATGGCAAGTCCTTGCGGTGACGAAGAAGCGCCAGCACATGGATAACTTATGCAAATTGATGCATTGAGCTTTAAGCTTTGACTATTTGATGAACAGTGTATTTGTGCGTTAAAATGGATTTTGTATTGATTCAAAAGTTAATGTATTACAGGAAAAGGGAATTGGATTTAGAGGAAATTGAGGAAAATGATGAAGGAGAAGAAGATTTGTTACGTACCCTGGCACAAGTTAATTTATTATTTTTGCATTTGAAATGCGACATTAATTACGAGTAATATGCAGTTTGTAATTTTAATGGAAAAGTCATGAATTATTTTCAAAAAGCTTAAATCCACTTCATATTCCTTATTTTTATAACTCAATGTACTCTTAATGTGATTTTAATTATTTAACAAAAAGTCAGACACTTACGCTACCGCACATGCACGCCATCGATGTTGAAGTATACGTGACCTCACTGTGCGATTTTGCGTGCAGTTTACAATTACGAATTGCTGTGATTGAATTTATTACATAATAACAGAATTTAAAACTTTTTAAACATTGTGTATTTTATTTAATTAGTCGTTTTTTTATGCAATTTGATTTTCTATCCTTGAAGATAAAATATTGCAAATTTAATTGCAAACGATCCTCTTCACAAATAATTACGCACTTTTGTTTTATTGATGACAGACCACTAATATTTTATAACGAATTTCCTTGAATAAACTTGGGATTGAATTAAGTGCTAAGAGCTTATACATATACCCAAGCAGGTGGTTTTTGCATGCCATTGATAACCACGTCGTTTAATAATTCAAAGTCTTTAAATAGTTTAAGTATTCCATCTGCAACGTTTGCACATTAGAGTGGTCCTTATAATTCAAGCCAGGAATTATCATTAAATAAAAACTATAAGAAATTGCATTGAGTTCTATAAATATCCACAGCTACTGCCCAGAGCCCATACATTTTTGAAAAAAATACTAAATAGCATTCAGATTTGTGAGATTTTGAGGATTTTGAATGTATTTTTAAGGTATTCAGCTCAAACAAAAAATGTTGCATTAGAAAGTATCTGAACTATAATTTTTTTTTGGGCGCATTTTTTTAGATAACGATATTAATGTTTTCTTTTTTAACTTAAAACCAATCTAACATTTATACACACAAACGCATGAATGCATGCCTGAGTGAATTGTAGTGCTTATGGAGAAAATTACAATATATTTCTTATGATGCCTACCTCAATATGTTTCTTTTGATATTAAAGAATTTTGCTCAAAATTTCAAGATGACTGGACAAGTAGGCAGCAATTCCGCATATATTCAAAGAAAACTTTGTTTATGCAGTTTACGTTTTTCACGGGTATAAATGCTGCATTAAAATTTAAGTGCAGAAGAATGCCTTTTAAATGGTATAAATACCTTTGGAAGTCAATATTAATCAAATGCAATGGTTTTTAATTGATTTTATTAAATTTAATTACATGGATTTCATCGATATTGAGTTTTGTGTCAAAATGTTTTGCACCAAAAGTAACAATTTTAGTGGGCGATGTCTTTTTATTCTGATGCTGACATTTGAGGTTCACCCTAATGCACATATATAGCTACAAAATAAGCATTCCAAGAGAGTAATGTGTCCGCAAATGAAAACAATTTGCGATGGAATTTTAAATCAATTTGAGCTCTAAATTTGTGTGTGTCAGTGCAGACTAAAGCAACAAACCAATCGGAAAAACTTTGCAAAAAAAAAAACACCCATTAGATATTATATTCAAAGTAAAATTAACACAAAATTTTATATAACTTTGGAAAATAATTTTGACTGTGCAATTTTTTCTCTTTAGTTTGAAATATTTTGATTTTATTGACTATAGGACTTATTATCGTACAACAAAATCAATAGTTTATTGCCAAAAAGAATTTAATACAAATTTGAAACAAATATTTTGAACGCTTTTGCTCAAAGAAAATTTGTAAAAAAAATTCGAAACAAGAAATCGCTCAAAAAACTCTTAGTAAAAGTGATTTATAATTTTTTGGTTCTTTTTATGAGGAAAATGAGTCCAAAATTTGATATCTTTCTCATAAAGGATTGTAGGATTGTCTTTTTTTTACATTCAAACACAGCGAGTTCATTGTAATTTTACTTTATTTAAAAGTTAATTTGATTAAATAATAATTATGAAAATATAAGTTTAATATTTGGTTTTTTAATTATTTCACATTAAGTTAAAAATATCTCCTTCGATCACTCTACGCGGTCTTGTCTTTCTGTTTTGAGTGTTTGTCGCCAACTGTCCACTTTGATTTTCCGTTTTTAAAACAAGCTAACGCTTCGTCATTTTCGTCCAGTCAGTGTTGTTCGTTTTCTAAATTTTATGAGTGTTGTCCTCGTTTTGTCATTTACCTAAATTGTAGGCATCTGTTGTTTCGTCAATGTACTCGTCCGCTTCTTAAATGTCTTTGCCCATCTAATTGAGCTCCTACAATCGGCTGTCCTGACAGGGCATTCGACCCGGATGCCGAACCCCATGGCTTCATATATTCCGCCACCGTCGTTGTCTTATTCGGTCCCTCAGTCTCTCCTATCTTTTCTACCTCGATTAAGTTTAGCGACTATCTTGTATGGCCCAAAATACTTGGCCTTAAGTTTCGTAGCAATCCCATATTGAGTTCTTTTAATGGCTACTAAGTCATTTATTTTATACTCGCGTTCTGATTTCCTCTTTGCATTAAATGTTTTACGATTTTCCTCTTGAATTTTAAGAATATTATCTTGAGCTTTTCTTCGAAGCTGATCTCGCTCTACATTTAACTCATTAATGCCAGAATCATCTAGCATCTCCCGCAAATCGGGATTGTCTGGTGTGCGCATATTTAAACCAGTTAAAATTTTAAAAGGACTGATATTAGTGCTACGTGGAATAGTATTATTCAGGATTTGCTGGACTTTACCCACACGTCTATACCATTGAGATGGATTGTCATGACACAACTTTGACAACATTGGAATGATCGTCCGATGTATACGCTCAACTTGGCCATTCCCACGAGGTACACCCGTAGCGATTAGTAAATGTTGTATGTTTTCCTGCTCGCAATATTCTTTAAATTTATTTGCAGTGAATGCAGTTCCCCTATCCGAAACTATCCGCTTAGGATTACCAAAAACTTCAGATTGTTTGCGGAGCCTATCTATAACCTCTTCTGACCCTGTAGATCGAGTTGGGTACAGCCAAACAAATTTCGAAAAACCATCCACTACAACGAGTATGTGGTTATACCATTTATTTGTTTCAGTCAACGGTCCTACATGATTGACATGATAGGTTCCTAAAGGTTCATTCGCCTTGTCGATTGGCGTCAACAAGCCCTCCTTTTTCCCCAATTTTGCATCCGTTACTATGCACTCAATACATCCGTTCACTACCCTACTAACCTTTTTCTTTAAATTTGGAATGTAATAGTATTTCTCAACTAACTCTTTCGTTTTCTTTATCGCGAAATGTCCTTGTCTATGAGCTATTTTTATAATTTCTTCTTCTAGTACAGTCGGCACTACCAAAAGTTCATTGACGGGATCTTTGTATAGTAACCCGTGTCTCAAAAAGTAGTCTTCATAGGTGTCATGTTCCAAAACTTTTTTCACTGCTTTAATCCAACAGTCCTCTGCTTGAGCATCCCTTAATCGGTATTTTATCGAATCTTCGATTAAAAGACAGTACACTCGACTGAGAGCGTCTACGTGTCTCATACGAGAACCCGACCTATGCTCAACAACATAGTCAAACTCTTGCAGATACATCGCCCATCTCAGTATTCTGTCAGGAACGTCGCGTTTTTTAACAGTCATAGCAAACGCATTGCAGTCACTTATTATCTTAAACTTTTTATCCTTCAGATAGACTCGCCATTTCTTCAAAGCATGAATAATAGCTAAAACTTCTAATTCGTATGAACTATACTTTTCTTCAGCTAGAGTAGTTTTGCGACTCATAAATTCTACAGGATGAAACGCTTGATCTTCAGAATCTTTTTGTAATAATACCGCCCCATAACCATACTTAGACGCATCTGCGTGAATCTCTGTTTCGGCTTTTGTGTTGTAAAGCTTTAACGCAGGAGCATTTACTAATGCACGTTTCAATTCATGAATAGCTACTAAGTGGTCTTCATTTAATTTAAACATTTCATTTTTCCGCAGTAAATCTGAAAGTGGCTTAGCAACCCTTGCATGATTATCAACGAACCTACGGAAATATGAAGTCAAACCTAGAAATCGTTGCAATTCCTTTTTATTTGTCGGCACTGGAAACTTACTAATTGCTCTCGTTTTTTCCTCTGACGGTAAAATTGTCCCCATTTCTATTACATATCCCAAAAAATTTATCTTCCTTTTATGGAATTGGCATTTTGCCCATTTAAAATGTAAACCATTTTCTTTTGATGTTTTTAAAACACGTTTAAACTTCACTATGGCTTCGACCTCATTCTTAGCGGGAATCACAATGTCATCCATATACAAAACAAGAGTACCATCATTCAGTAAACTCTGGAAAACAGCACGAAGGTATCTACAAAACACAGCAGGGGAATTGGAAATACCAAATGGTGCGAAACAGAACTCATATTGCCCATTATGGGTTACGAAGGACGTATATTTTCTCGAGAGTGGCTCCACTGGTACGTGGAAAAACTCATTCCTCAAATCCAGTGTAATGAAAACATTTGCACCTTGCAGTCTTTCTAAAACTTCATCCATTAATGGCATTGGAAAATTATCTCTGACAATTTTCTCGTTCAACTTCCTATAGTCGCAGCACAAACGCTTAGAACCATCTTTCTTTCCAACTAAAACAACAGGGGAAGCATATTCTGATGTGCTTGGAACAATAATTTTTTCGTCTAACCACTCTTTCACCTGTTGCTCGACAAAACATCTATCTGAATAAGAACTTCTGCGTGGGAGTGAAAATACTGGAACATCATCTTTCAATATTATTTTCATTTCTACTGGAGAGTTTTTTGATTTAACTGGCCTATAGTCTGTAACGAGCATCTCTATCTCCTTGGCATTATTTTCTTCTAAATGTGTCACATCAATTTCGGTAGGTTTTTGCTCACAAATAAACTCATCATCTGGAGCTAAACATAACACCTCGAATTCACTGAACAAATCATCATTTGCAATTCCTGGCTTTTTAGAAATTTTTCTTTTCTTGAATTCTACACCTTCTTTAGTGAACATAACGTCAACTTCTTTTAAAATATTTCGTCCTAAAATCGCTGAATAAGCTATATCGCGCTCTCTAACCACATAAAATGTTAATCGCATTGCTGTGCCTTTAACAAAAATGTCGCTTTCAAAAGAACCCATTGTCGTAAATCCACCTTGACCAACGCCTCTTATGTATTTTTTCTCTTTACTTAGCTCAATGTCTCCTAATAACATGAGCGTATCATATCGCACAAAGCTCAAGGCACTGCCAGTGTCAATAAGGGCGCTAAAAATGAAATTATTTAATTCAACGTCCGCAAAATGGAACTCATCCTCATCGGGACTCATCATATTTACATTATTTTGCTTTGTTTCATTACCCGCTGCCTGTTTAAAAGTGCACTGATATGAGTAATGGCCATTTTGTTTGCATTTAAAACAAATAATTTCCTTAGGTCGACAATCCTTTGCCAAATGCCCTTCTTTTTTACATTTAAAACATGTTTTAATGTCTTCTCGTTTCTTTATGTTTCCATTGGATTTATCTGTTGAGAAATTCTGATAAGTCGAACGGTTTGACGAAAAAGACGACCCCCTGATTTTCTCATATACACGGATTTGTTCTTTTAATTCTTTCAAGTTAGTAGCCTGGTATAAAATGGTTTTGTTGGACCTGCTATCAGGAATACCTTCAACAAAATAATCTATGATACTTGCTTCATCTAATTCGATTTGCCTACCTATCTCTATAAGGATGTATAAGTACTCCAACAAGCTCTCTTTTACTTGTTTACGCCTACTTCTCAAGGCTCTGTGTATTTCCGAAGCACACAGCTTCTGGCCAAATTCACTAATTAATTCCCTTTTGAGCAAATTCCATCCCCTCATACCTGATAAGCCTCTGACAAAAAGCCTTGCTGCACCCGTCAGCAACTGTTTAGCGTATACATATTTTTGCAAGTCATTCCAACCTACAGTGTCAGCAACATCCTCGAATTCTGCCACCCATTGGCGGACATCATGGGTTTCGTCTCCCGAAAACGGACTAATACTATCCTCAATGTCACGTAACGTGAAATGGCACTTCTCTACTATACGCGAGCCACGGTTACCTTCTTGAACTAAACTTGCAGCGTCAGCGTAACTGGTATTTAGCGATTCCACTTCGCTTCCTGCTGTATCTATTTCTTCTTCAATTAAATTAAAATGTTGTAATAACCTGTTCTGTAATTCAATTTTTTGTCCACTTGTTGTTAAATTTAACTCTTTAAGTTTTTTCCTCAATTCTTCTACCTTAAGTGATCGAATTTGATTTCCATCCATTTTGAAAAATTACTTAATAATAATAAAATATTTTATAAAAGGTTTCAAAAATAAATATTTTGCGACTTTTAGCTTCAGTTCTATGTAAATATGTATAAAAATACTTCAAAAAATGTTTGTTTACATTTAGTTGCAATTGAAATAGTAAATATTCTGATTTCTAATTGTACACACAAATCAATTACAATTTAAAAAATCTTATTGGATTTTTGTATTGTTATTTTCTTCAGTTGAAATATGGCTAGTTGTCTCTTTCTAATATCTTTAATTTCTTTTCACTTCAAAATTCTTTAATTCATATTTCTTAACAATTCATTCTTACAATATGTAAATACTTCTTACTCGCGAACTTCGCTTTCAACCCTTATTTCATGTTTGTCGGCTATTCGTACATCACTTCTTTTCTCGAAAAATTTGCTGCTTATCGGCTTTCTGCAGTTTTGTCGCTCATCATCTCATGGCATGACGTCGTTGATCATTTGTTTTTGTTGTTGCGTCGCTGCTTTTATCGAATTGCGTATCTGCGTGTATGTATACGCAAATTATTTGCAATAGCTTGCTTGGCGTCACTTTAGTTTTATGCTATTCTTTATATAATTTAAACAGTTTATAAATTACTTTAAAAACTTCCTTTTTCTTCCACTTTAGGGCTTATTTCAGTTATTTTCTATTTTTGAACTACCGAGTATTCCGGTTGAGCCCCCATTTTGTAGGATTGTCTTTTTTTTACATTCAAACACAGCGAGTTCATTGTAATTTTACTTTATTTAAAAGTTAATTTGATTAAATAATAATTATGAAAATATAAGTTTAATATTTGGTTTTTTAATTATTTCACATTAAGTTAAAAATATCTCCTTCGATCACTCTACGCGGTCTTGTCTTTCTGTTTTGAGTGTTTGTCGCCAACTGTCCACTTTGATTTTCCGTTTTTAAAACAAGCTAACGCTTCGTCATTTTCGTCCAGTCAGTGTTGTTCGTTTTCTAAATTTTATGAGTGTTGTCCTCGTTTTGTCATTTACCTAAATTGTAGGCATCTGTTGTTTCGTCAATGTACTCGTCCGCTTCTTAAATGTCTTTGCCCATCTAATTGAGCTCCTACAGGATTATTTAAGGTGATTTTCACAATGAAGCTCTTATGCTTGTTCTCTTAAGTTTGTGATCACATTTCAGATTTCTTACTTTGCCGAATTTTCGTTTCTTGCGCAATTTTTCTATAACTTCAAACCCAAATCGTCCAACTACCGAAATGAAAACAAATTAAAAACTTTATATAGTTAATCAGATTGAAAGCAAAATATCTCAATATTTTGTGTTGCAAAAACAAATTTGTTAATTTTATTCAGCCTTAAAGAAAGCAAGTTAAAATTAATCTTCTCAACAAAATCAAAAGCGATTCAACTAAAAATCGCTCAAGCTATTTATCCGCTTGAAAGCGGTTTGCCTTTAACTTTCTTTTGGAAATGGTGCTTAAAATTATGCATCTCAATTTCATCTAGTATAGTGACAAATATGCTCCTCATCACATTTAAAGGTAAGATAAACGCATAAGCTCCGAAGACATTATTGTTGTGCTGATATATTAATGTATGATTGTTCTCATTGTATTATGTCATCATTGATTACAGTAGCGCTTGAACAGCATTGAACGGGCGTAAAACAGCATCCAAAATCATTAACTTTTTCAATTCTCAATAAAATTGAATCATTAATGTAGAGTTATTCATGACGACAAATTTTCAGATACCTGTAATTCTAAGACGCCCAAGGATATTTGTGGTCTCCAATTTTATATTGATGATTATGCTTCAGATTTTTTCAAATGATAAATGTCACAAATAATATGTAAAAGATCTTAGAGTTAACGTAAAAACATATGTTTCAGATATATTTTACCATGTCGTTATTTTCTCTTAAAATTTATAGCTTAAGTTCCTTGATAAAAGCAGATGCACTCTGAATGACTTTTCAAATAAATAATAGCTCTTATGGTCCCCGAACAGCTAATCTATGACATTAATGACTTGAAGAATTTGCTTACCTAGATGTCATTTAAAATACTCTTAACAAACTATGTAGCTTAAGATATTCCTAGAGCTATCAATCTAAAATAACACCAATATTTGCTTTTAATAAATATCTCTGCGAAGTAGTAATACCCTTAAAACATTTCATATCCTCAAATATTAAACTAAAGGACTTAATTTTACTTTCACAAGCACTTGAGGGTAGTTACGTTAATTATTGGAAATCAAATTAATTTAAGTGTTACTTAATCAGTATTGATTTGCATTTTAATGTTAACTTTTTTTTTCCCCTCTACCACATCATTTAAGTACATATGTAATTAAGTTGTGTAAGCAAATTATATGCAGCACCTGTTTGATGTCAACCGTTGCATAATAGCGTGAGACTTGATATCCTCCATATCCTTTGATTTATATGCAATTATAGAAAACGCTGTGAATGATATTGCACAGAGTAAATTGCATTAAAGTTGCTGCAAGTGATATGACTATTGACATATCACTGTGACATTTTAAAAATTGTAGCAAGAACAGAAAAAAAAATGCATTTTAAGTTAAAAATTTATGACAATATTAAACAAAATTATTGCAATTTTGAAAAACTTGATAGTAACGGTTGTTTATTCAATCTAGATATGAATATAAAAATATTTATGTAAGCACTTAAGTGACATAATAAATGCATTCATGATTTCTTATTTGATAGCAAACAACTACAGCACCTAAGGTTGATTGAGCTACACAATATGTCAAACAAGAAAACACAAAACCTTACTCATTAACGCAATAAAATGCTGATCAATGACAGTGAGAGGGGCACTTGTGTTATTGATACAACAACGGCACATTGACAAGCAATCACTTTTACAACAAAGTTGCCAGATGGCAACTGCATTAGATGTTTACCAATATTGTTGGTATTTGCAAATTGATATATTGACTGTAAATTAATGTGCAGATTCTAACTATTTTAATAGCTTGAAAGAACTTAAGAATATTGGACTAATAGAATGCCGAAAGACACGTTGACAGAAGTACACACTATAAGAAAATATTACTGCCTGCAAATAAATATGTTTGATTGATAGCTAGGAGGGTTTAAAGGAGTTAAAAGGACTTTTTTGGGACAAATAAATATTTATATGATTATCGCAGTTAGTGTTCGTTTAAATTTTTGTAACTATTCTCCATACATTCATTGGGTTTTAATGGAACACGCTTACTTTTTCATGAAATTTTTGCTTAAAATATGGAAAATTTATCAAAATTCTCTGGCCACACTGATTTACTTTGTATTAATCTCCCCAAAGACGCTTAATTGAATATTACGATTGTATGTGTGTGTGTAATTTCATATGATTCATGTTGGTTGTCGTTGTTGTTGTTGTTGTTGTTGTTATTATTGAAATAAAATATGAAAAGCAGCGACGCAAACACAACGACGAAAACATCAGAAACAATGGCATGGACAATAAACCGGACAAACCAAAATGACCAAACAAACCGCAAGGACACACGTAATACTAACATTCGTGTATACATACAAACGCACAAACACACTTAAATTGGGCGCATAGCTAAAACAAATGAAATTTCTCAGATTCTGCATAAATGGATTATGCGCTGCTGCTTGCGTATTGGCTTACTTGATGTCGTTTAGTGTTGTGCGTCCCGGAAGTGCAAATAATTCAAAAAGCGGAAGTGGCAACACGTGAGTAAATGTGATGTTTTTTGTTAAAGCTGTTGAGTGCACACACAAAGCACACATGTGTATTTGTATAAACAACTTTTGTATGTAAATATGCATTTGTGTGTGTGTGTTTTTGTGCGTGCCACTTTACACCAATGCTTGTGTGTTGAACGGAAGTGGCTTTGATGCTTCAAAATTGCGCAATTGAGTGTCGAAATGGTATTTCATATTTAAATAAAAAATAAATAGCTTAAAATAGCAAACTCTTGAAAAGTCTGCAACAAAATCATAAAAAAATATTCCTTAAATAAATGTGGTTTCAAAAAATTCTGATTGAAATTAATGAAATGCTGTTTGTTAAGATGAAATCAAACTAAGCTCTTTATTAAGTTAAAAATCAAATACGCAGCTTACGGAGATATGTTTTGCCAAGTTGAGTGGGTTGAAAAACAAGAAAATCAAATTTTTTTTTTCAACACTTTTCATACTTTTTCAACCTCAAAACGAAAACTCAATCATGGTCGATCTCCTGGCACATAAACTTAAACCAATAAATAACGCGATAATGGCAAGAATCGAAGAATAATTATTTGTTTAAGTTTTAGTGCAAGCAATATTTGTGGGTCAAAAACATTGATATACCACTTAAAGTGGACTTAAGTGAGAACTTACAGCGATGACTACATATATTTCTACGAACTGAAGCAGATGAGGTACATTTTTAAAGGTGTGCTATAACAATAGCAAAAGTCAATCACTTAAGAAGGACAAATGCTTTGATTATTTTCAGCCTCCATGTAGAAAACTAAATGGGTCAAGCTTTCCGCTAAAGTCTACTAAAGAGAAAATAAGTTACACTCTCATAACTCATAATAATCAAATGTAGTTCTCCAGGTGAAGTATTTAAAGAAATAATGATTGACTAGTGCAAAAAAAAATTTAACTGCTGACGAGCAATGTTAAGCTGAAGGCTTTCACACAACTATCAGATAACCAGCTCAGATCAACTTAAGGATCAAAACGCTTTTAGTTATGGAGCAGTAAGAAACAGGCTCACAAAAAATTTTTTTAGCTTGAATCAGACCGTGTGAGTCTAATTTTCCTTATGACCTATATTACTTCAGAGATTTTTTGAGTATAAATCTGCACGATGACTTTTTTTTCGCCAAGAGTGACATGCTTGAATGAATATATCACATAATTATTTATACTAGTCAACTAAAAGAACTATAACTATTTCCAAGCATCTCCTCAAATATGTTTTTTTTTTATTTCTCTAAATTTTGGACTTAAGCCAATAAAAAAATATGTTGAGAGTTTCAAAAAAAAGCTATACAATTTGAAAAAATACCTAAAAATTATATTAAGCTGTTGAGAAATCAAGAAACTGAAAAAATAATATTACATTTTACATATGAAATGTATGAATGCAAGAGATAAGTTTTTATTTTCTATAAACACAAGCTAACACACCGACAAAAATGTTGCATGGATGAGAGCCAAGCTGTATTGCTTGAGCCCATGAGGGAAATATGTTAACCAATTGAAAATTATAACATTGTTACGAGAAATAATGGCTTATTAACTAAAAGAGCTTAAATGCACTGGCTTGACAATTGATTTTTGCAAGAAAGTTGTTCTTTATTGAAAAAAAAAAAAATTGACTGAAATCAAATCACTTTATTGACAGTGGGTGATTTGCTGCATTTTGTTTGCAATGCAACATCATACTTAGTGCATTTTAATGAAGAATAATTGAGTTAAAAGTGCCATTGGTTTTCCAATGTCAACGAATGCTGTTCAACACGGTTTTGTCGGTCACTTTGACACTATGTATTAAGCGCTTTGGTAGCTGGTAATTGCGTGCGTTGCATCAAATACTAAGTGACACAAATGCAGAGCTTTAGCTTACGCAGGCTTTCAGTTTCTGTGTGAATTTTTTCTCCTATTGGCTACTCTTTCATATGGCTTGTTCCCAAAGTTGCGCAGCAAACAATGCAATTTCCACGCGGTCACCATTGTTGCGTAATCAATACTTATTTCACAGATGTGTATTTACTAATTGTACATTATCCAATAGATTGACGCCATCCATCCGTTTACTGTACACAATCAAAGCTTCGAATAACGAAAATTGCCATTTTTTTTTTGGTATGCCCTATTTCAAGGTTTGACATGTCGGATCGATTAGTTTTTGTGTGTGATAGTGGCGTCAAAATTGTCGTTCTAGTTAGTCATTAAATTTTTCTTATTTTTGGCAAATTTTTCTAAGGTCCTTCGTATATTTATTTCTTATTCATCACAACAAGAAAAGACCTTAAAAATGTTATTAATTTTATTGATCATTGTTTTTTAAATGATTTCAATGACAGCATTAAAAATTAAATCAAAATTGCGATGAAGTCCACATAGCTCTGCTTTAGCATAATAAATTAGAACAAAATCTCTACTGGGCCACTTCAGTATTATAGCCCATGGCATTAAACTGCAGCTTTACCACGCGGTGCAATAAAAACGTCTGCCAACAATTTTTTGTGTACGTGAAGCGCATTACTAAGCTGGTAGCAGCAGGCATACATGCAGGATTTCTTTCTAGTGCGTTTTGTTTGCATGCATTTCTGATCCTAAATCATTGACTACTGAACGAACAGCGGCGCGCTGAGCCAAGAAAAGGTATTGATTTCAAATGGAAAATAAATAACAAAAAAGAAGTTTATCAAAATACGAAAAATATGCAGCTCTAACAAAAATAAGGCAATACTTAATTTAGTAATATTTATGGAACAAAAACTATAACTTCTACTATGATCATGGTATAGCCAATAAAACTGATAGTCACCATACGCAATTATGCCAGTTATATGCTGGAGCATATTAAATGCTAAAAACTCTACTGGCCTTTAAATAGTTGAAGGTTGCTATTTATTATTTTGCAAAGTTTTTCGTCTCTCATGTAGCAATAAAATATTATCAATACTGCTGTGCGTTTAAATTATCAGTAACAATAAATACTTTTTTGTCATCACTTAAAAAAAGTTTCTGTTGGGTTTCATTCGTGCTTCAATAGCTCTCGTAAAAAAGTTTTCAGTAAAAAGTTTTAAGCTAAGACAAAAAAATAACATAAGATAATTTGTTTAAAAAATTTGACGGAATGTGATAAAATGGATAAGGATTTCTTGCATATCTCAAATGGAACACAGACCACATTTTGCGGACTTTTTTAGTCAATTTGAACTGTTTGTTTATGATCGTTGTTATTTAGTAAATATATACATATATGTTTGTGGATGTATCATATTTATGCATCATATTATGTATGAGGGAATTGAAGACATTGTTTTGGTAAGAAGCAAATTATGACATTGAAAAATGGTTCAAAACATTTCTTAAAGATGCAGATTTTTATATCCTTATATTTTATCAAGTATTATCAGTAGTAATGCCCATGATCTGAGTTTTTTGAAAAAAGTTGTGATTTTAATTTGCCTGACAAATATTATTGATTTCTGTAACTGCCTATTGCAGGCCTTAACGTTTAATGTGCATACATAAAAAAAATTACCATCTAAAAGAAAAAATATACAAAAAAACGTTTTGAGAAAGCTCTTAGCCACCTTAGCCAATATTTAAGACATAATTCACAGCTTCATACAAATCTTTCAAATTTTTTGAATAAAATGATGCTAATCAATTATCTTCTTTTAATTACAGTCACAGAAAAGGAAATCCGTCAGTGGTAAGTGTGTTGTGGCTGCCAATTATATAAATACTTACTAATAAAATGCCCTCAAACAATAACTACAGTTCTTAAATTTTGTTGCTTATCCATTCGCAGGCATAAAGGCTTCCTAAAAGACTGTCCAAATGGCTTACTCACCGAGCAAGTAAGTGACATTGCGTAAATATGCACACAGTCAAGTCTTAAATAAATATTAACTAAATTGAGTCTTATGGCTATATAAATTTATCTAAATAACAAAAAATTTTCGTCTTTAATTTCATCTTCTCTTGTCTTCTGGAAATTTCTTCCTTTTTCTTATCTGTTTGCTCCCTTGGACCTCAACCGTCAAAACTTGCGCACACAAACAAAATGCAAATAACTTGAAAACCAATTTTGTGGCCTACGACAACACAAAATGGCAAACAACTAATTTTGCAAAATATAAATAAAATATGCGGATTTACATGGTGGTTGTAACTGAACAACGAAAATCCAACAACGCACCATCAACTTCTAACGTCAAACTTTTACTTCATGCGGCGGGATGCAACAAAAACTCCACACAAAAAAAAAATCGAAAAAAAAATCAACTACCAACACCATCACCGCCTTCACCAAATGCCGCTTGACATCTAAACATCCTGCAACGACATTTGATCCTTCTGAAAATTACAACAACAAAATCAACAACGATGATGATAACAACAATGAATTGTTGTCCTTACTTGTCTCGTTCTTTTAATGGGCGTTCGTTCACATACGCTGCGTGTGTGTGTGTTTTTTTTTGTTAATGTGTATGGATTGAATATGTCAACAAAATGCTGTTGCATATGTGCGCTTGTGTTTGTGACTTGCTGCCACAACCATCTCACTACCACTACCACTATTACTGTTGCTGTTGCTGCTTTGCATTGATGTCATTGCTGCTGTTGTAGGGTTTTATTAAAATCTACAAACAATTTTTCCCACAAGGAGATCCAAGCAAATTTGCGTCGCTTGTGTTTCGAGTTTTTGATGAGAATAATGTAAGTTAATATGACATTTATGTGCGTGTATGCGTGTGTTGCTCTCCACTGTACGTACGAGTAGCATATTAAAATGATGCTGTTAACCTTTGATGAAATTGAAGGCAAATATCGATAAGTGGCAGTTAAGATTCGATTTAAGTAGCAGATTGTCGTGAAAAAATATGATAATTGCGTCAGGTTCGACTCTCTTTAAGTGGTGGTTTTTCTGAAGAAAACAATCTGAGAATGCTTAACGTGTGCATGGCATAACTTTGTCATAAGAATTTCTTCCCCTTTTTGCTTAGTGGAAATCGAGTTTTTTTGAATAAACGTTTTATCAAGAGCAATTTTACGAACCAACAAAATTTTAATTTTGTTGTCGCAATATAGCAACCATAGTAAAACACTGAGACAAGGCGTTATAAAGTTTGTGATATGAAAAGCCTTAGAATTGAAGTGGGTGCATTTTATGTGTGCAAAAACTCTTATTTCAACTCTTTCTTAAAACAAGTGTCAAAAGCTGAAAGCCACAAAAGATTTTTTAAAAACTCCCCTTAACGATATTTTGGTCCGAAACCAATCCATTTAGTTTTTGAATACATATATATATTTTCGTTGCGTAGGCCTTAAGTAAAACTGACCAAATTGTCTATATCGTATATCTTTTAATCTGTATCAGCACAATTTTAGCTATACTTATGATAATACCTTCTTAAAGTGTTCTTCGAACATTTCGAACGCAGCAGGTTTAATTTTCATAGAAATATTATAATTACAAGATAATACGCCAAAGCACTCAAATAACATTCAATTTGTAATATGCAATTTGTCCATAAATCGATTCTTGACCCTTCCACTAATTAATGTCTTAAATATACCCCCTTCTAAAAAAAGCTAAGCTAAACCGCACTAATAACCAATTAAGTAATTAGTTAATTTGTTGTTATTACACTGACCCCACGGCAATAACAAAAACCACATACAATATGTAATTACAAAAACAATTATTAAAGGACATTTCCGTGCGGTTTTGCATAGATTATTAATTGTAAGACTTTTGGAATGAATGGAGTGGAATATCGTTATATAATTCGATCTCTGTGCGCTCGTGTAGAAGTTAAATGAATCAATTTTGTCAGAAGAAGAAAGAGCTAATGAACTTTTGTGTGCGTTTTATTAAACTTTCGCAGAGCGTTGAACCAAAGAAGACAAATGAGGTCAAGTATTGGCAAAGTTACTTAAGTTATAATTGCGTTATACCTTAAAGTAGTTAAATAACGAGCAGTGTTGCCAGAAAGCGACTAGCAAACAGAGCTTAATTTTGTTAACAAACAAAAAAAAAAAAATTTATTTTATTATGACATAAAGAGTTGAATAATTGTATTTGACAGTCATTTCGATGCAGTGTCTTAATGCAAATATCCAATTTCTGATGTCATTTTGCCTTGAAGCTAACTCTTGTAGATAAAAGCATAGATTAAGCTCCTCACAGCGGCTTTGAGCTTTGCGAAAAGATAATTCAGGAATTAACTTGCACATAGCAGAGACTCTGGTTAATATAGAAAAATATATATATTCTTGATCAAAGTCTTTTTATAAACCGAAAAAGTCATATTTGTTTGTAGAAATCACAATAACTGAAAAAACGTATGTTTTCATTATTCTGTGCTTGCGGCGCATAAGTGAATAGTTATTTATTATACAAAATCAAGAACTACAACCCCAAAAGAAACTTTTTTGTTAAGAAAAAAAAAACTTGGCATCACTTGCCACTAGCCACACGAATGTCAAGTAGCTGCCGCTGTTGATTTATGGATTAATTTCACTTTTTTTTCACCACTTTGCAGTTACCACAACAACTAATTACTAAACTTTTTATTCTCTTTCTTGAATTCTCTTATCTCTTTCATGCACAGGATGGTTCAATAGAATTTGAGGAATTTATACGCGCATTATCCGTCACATCGAAAGGAAATCTGGATGAAAAATTGCAATGTAAGTTAAATTCAGAAGAAAGAATTCTACAGAGAGAAATTGAAAATGAAAGAGAAATGAAATGCGAGCAATGTGGGCGTGTTCGTGGCGTATTGATTTTTGTATTATTTATTGTTGTATTGTGCTGGTGTTTTGTCTTAAGCTTTTTGTTTATGTTCTTTTAATGCTTTTGTTATTCTGTTTTTTTTTGCGCTTGTTTGCTTTTTTAATTGTTCCCCGTTATTCAAAACAAGCATTTTTATTTCGATTGATTTATCATTCAAAATTTGTTATGAGTAAAAATTTTGTTACTATTCCAAGGCTATGCAAAATGTTGAACTAGAATGACATAACTGGCGCAGTTAAATGTTTGGAAAAAAAATATTTCACAGAGCATATTTTTTGGGACAATTTCAACTGACAATGCCAACTTGTTGTTAATTATAAAGAAACTTCCATACGATGAAAGAAAAATCTTTAAATTTATCTGGGGGCTTACCTAGCACGCCTTGAACTGTATCAAGTTGTATCAGCTTCAGGCAGGCGATACGATGAGGGATGCATGTTCATTAGGGCTACAAGAAAAAATTGATTATTTGAAATGTTAAGGTATCCTAGTCTTCAAAAGCTAACGTTATAAAGTATTAATTAAAAAAACTCCGACATTCATTAGATCAGTACCACTCACGATAATAGGCTACCATAAATTTGAGAAAATCCAACCAATTATCAAAAATTCATATGTGGATTTTTTCGAAAAATATTTTTTTTTTCAGCAAAATCTAAATATTCGTGTCAATTAATTTTATGTATATAAGCTATAAAAAACAATTTCGTGCAATTCTTAAATATCAAGTCTAAAATGGTGTGCGATTTGTAAAAGAATGACTGATATATACCAAAAATGTTTCAATGATATGGCAGCGTACGGCGGTATTTTATCATTTAATATACTGAACTTGACTTGTTAAAGTTAAATCAATGTGATCTCACTTTATTGGCTGTAAAGTATGCAACAATTTATAACACAATAATTTTTTAAAATAAAAAAGAGTTCTGCAAACACATGCAATTGTGCGATAAGCAAATAATGAAAATAACAAAACATGAAATTTAAGCGTGTATGGGAACCACCAACTGACAGCTGACATTCTGACAGGCATATCATCGGCAGACACTGACACAGACAAAATCATTTACTCACACATCAACTACGCTTTACCACTTAAATACTGATATGCGCTCGCATGTGCGCTTGCTTGTGAATTTATTTTATGCTATATGCTGATATTTTTGTGATTTCTCAATGTTTATTATAGTGATGTTATTTTTAAAATAAATGTATTAACGCAATATAAATAACATCAACAAAATAGTTGCATTTAAGAAAAAAACAATATATTCAAATATAATACTGCTATTTTTATGGCATTTTTTCAGGGGCATTTAGACTGTACGATGTCGATAACGATGGTTACATAACACGTGAAGAGATGTACAACATTGTAGATGCAATTTATCAGATGGTGGTAAGTTGCAATGATAATTCAGTTTGAGATATTTAGAATTTATTTTGTACCAAAATTATTATCCAAAATGTAACTTCATTTTTTTGTTTGGTTTTTTCTTCATATTTTACTATCAGGGTCAGCAGCCGCAAGCAGAAGATGAGAATACGCCGCAAAAGCGTGTCGATAAAATATTTGATCAAATGGATAAAAATCATGATGGTAAATTGACGTTAGAAGAATTTCGTGAGGGTAGTAAAGCTGATCCACGTATAGTTCAGGCATTAAGTTTAGGTGGTGGTTAAACCTATGCTTTATTCGAAATAAAAAATAAAACAAACCTTGGAAGAAATTACTCCATGAAAATAAAACACGGCATTATTGTCTTCAGTAAATTTGAACTCAAAGTACATATTTTAAAAAAAACTTAAATAAAAATTTTCAAAATTAACTTTTTTTGTAAAAACTCAAAATTTCTTATAAAAAAATGGATAAGAAACTTGAAACCGTCAGTGAAATATAAAAAAAAAACAAAACACAATTCTATGGTAGTTAAGCAGTTTGCGTGAATTTTCAAATTAAAACGAAGGATTTTTCAAAATTTTATTTTTTTTGTTAATATAAAATATATATATAATAATTCTAAAACTTTATACTTACAGCAGATTTTGTGCAGCCCTTACTTACATACTTTATTTTTCTTTTTATATATTGCTACTTTCAAGCAAAATTCTCAAAATTTTTCATGAGAAAACTAAAAATTTTAAAAACTTTTCTTGGACAGCATTTTCGCAAAGAAAAATGATAATAATTTTAGCATAAGAAAAAGTTCAATTTAAACGTTAAAATGCAATGAAAACATGTAACTTTTGAATACACCAATTTAATGAAAAAAAGCCTTCGAAGTTATTAAAATAAAATAAATTTAACAAAATAATGGGAAAATTGTTTATAATTAGCATTTAGTATTTAGTGAAGTAGTTTTGAAAATATTAACGAACATCAATATATGAATTCATATGAAAGATGGCGTAACATTTTTCAAAAAATTTAAAATAATTGAAGTTGATAAAATGAAAAAAAAACTTAGTCAAAAAGTGAATCATAAAAAATACTTTTAATTAAGTAGTAGCGTCAGGTAAACTTATTTCTAAAATATATCCACTTATAAACTTAAAATTTATTTTCCCAACAGAAACTGAAACTACCCATCATACTGAAATAATTTCTATTCTATATGCGGTTCAGCTTTATTATAGTTTTAAATTTCTTTCTTCAATAAGACAAATTTTATGTAAATTTTATTTAAGAGTTTATAGTTAAAACAATAAATTTGAAAACTTAATAGCACAATTTTACAAAAACAAATCAAAAAATATATTTAAAAAAAAATACGCTTGTTAACTGAAAAAAAAAAACAAAAATAAAATTTATATGTGCCAGCATTTAACAAGTGTGCCGCACTTCAACTGTAAACATAATTACACATAAAAAAATCAACTTAAATTAAACTCTCTCCCTTAAATACTGCAAAGCCTCACTGAAATTCTTCTGAATTTTTGCTTTAAATAAATAAAAACTTAATAGTAGTAATTTAAATAAAATGCTTAAATCAAATAAATCTTTAAAAAAGCTATTAAATACCATAATTAAATTATATTAGTTAAAAATATTTTATAAAACTTAAGTTAAATTAAATGAAAATTACTATTTTGCAAATAAATTTGGTAAGTCAAAAAAAAAAAAAAAGTTTGCTTAGAACCTTTTCGCATTGGCAGTTTTTTTTAACGAAAATATGTTAACGATTCTACAAAATGGTTCTTTATAGATTCTCTTTTAGACTTGCTTCTGTGTAACTTTAAAATTTTCATATGATATTGCTATCAATTTATTTATCAGCTTCAGTCAGCCGGTTCCTAGAATCGATTTCCGATTTAGGCATGTCAATACACTATTTATATATCCTTATTTTCATGTTTCTCCAACTATTTCGTTCTTCTCTCCTTAAATTTCTGGAGTTTTTTTCAAACTCTTGCAAAATAAGCACCATATTCAGATGTTCAGCTATGAAAAGAAATGAACACTATATCGACAAAGCATCAATGTCTGAAGTGCACCGAAGTTCAAAGACATAATACTTGCGTCAGATCACTTTCATTCATATCATTGCGCGGGAATAATAAAAAAAGTTTTTCATAAATAAAAATCCGCTGCTCTATAAGTTAACCTTATTTCCACTTTTCTATCTTCTCTGTCAAAGCTAAAAACGAAGTGTCAATTGACTATGCCCTCAAGTGTTAGCATTGTTGGAAAAAAGACTAAAGAGAAAGTGCCTAAAACGGACTTCTTTTTAGTTTCATCAGGCTCACTTAAGGTCATCAAAAGTTTTTAAAAATATCTTTCACACTGATATTATTGCGTCTCTATTGGCATGACTTCATATGTTGTTGACTTGCTTTTAAATGTTTGTAAGCTGTTTTGTTAAGTGTACAGAATGAATATAATGATTTAGCGTTTAATTGCTGTTGCCCATCAAGGCACTTCAGCAATGACATTTTCGGTATATTTGTATTTTTTTTCGGTACATTTACGTCCTGAAATGTCGTCATCAGAACATTCGAAAAGCTTACAGTGCATTCGGCACTTTTACCGCATTTTATGTACTATTGGAAAATTTTCGGCGCATTTTCAGTACATTTTCGGTACGTTCGGATATCTTTATAATAATTACTTTTCTTTAGGATATGAAAAAATTAAAATAATCACAATGTGTAGATCTTGTAACGTAATGAGAAATATATCTAATTTTGCTATGGTTTTTGAGGTGGCAAATATGAGTATGAGGAATTTTTACAAAAATGTCGGGTCATTGGATGTCCAAGACAAAAAAAGTACATGCGGCTTCTAAATCGTACAATTCAAGTCTCAATTCAGTACATTTTCACAAAGCTCCAATGATTTTTTGAAAAAAGGTCTAAAATCTTTAAGATTTGAGTAAAATTTCTTCTTAGATTTTAAAATGGTGCCTGATAGCTAAATGTATATGACAAAGTTTAGCAGAGTCGTCTTAGACAGCTGCTTAGCAAATGGTGTTGTGCAAGGTTTGAACTTAAGTTTTGCCCAACAAATTTAAAGTTTGGACAATTTGAAACAACTGACTCATTTGAGAAATTTCCAACGAAATGCGGCACCGCTGTTGTTTTGTTATACAAGCCTCAGTTTGAATCTGTGAAATTAAAATTAAAAATTTTTTTTTAAAACGCAAGTACAAATCAAGGGTCTAAGTGTAACTAATTCTATTTGAGTGTTTGTTTTGTTATGTAATGAAATAATTTTTAATTTTATGTCAATACTACTTATAGTAAAAATGATTACATAAATGTTTGAAAATTAATTTACCATTTATTACAATGTACACTACTCATATTTTCGTTATGGTCAAAAAAAAAAAAAAAAATTAGCACAGCATAACATTTATATTTTAATTAAAATAACATTTTATAAATTAGTTTAAATAGTGCCCAAATTTTATTGTAAATACTCACAAAATATAAATCGCTGAATCAAAACAATCTCAAAGAATAGCTTTCATTACAATGAAATGACTTTTCAAATTATTTTAAAAACAAAAATCTTTAAAAAGCTTAATACCTATTTAAAAAAAAATTGAATAGCATAAAATTAGAAAAAATATTTCTAAAAAAAAATTATATAAAAACCTTGTCAATTGTACTCTTTTTATGCTCTACATACTAAAGCAATTTATAAATAATTTTAATTAAAAAAAGTAAATTTTATGACAAAGCAATATATTTAAATAACTAACGAAATATTATTAAAAATTAATATTTATATAAAATTATATTATAAAACAATATTAAATAACGTTAGCAACAGAAAAAAAAGAAAACATAAATTATTATAAAAATGCTTAACAGTCGGGCATTAGTGATAAAATTAAGTGAATTACATTTTAGAGTAATAAAATTCTATTGAGAAATAGTTAAATAAAAATAGTTCTAAGATAAAGACAAATGTTTAATTCATATGCCATAATTTATTTAATATAAGCATAATATTTTAATTTTCTTTTCTGTTATAGTTTTTTCAAATAAATTTAACATTTTAACTAAATTGTTGTTTTCTTGAAATAGTGGGTGGTTTACATGTGATTGTCGTGCTTAGCTCATCATACTATGTCTTAATATTGTTCAGTAAACAATGATGTTTTTAACACATTTCGAATCAACGTTCCGATTATGATTCTCGGCGAAAATAATTTTTGTGGATTTCAAAAATTTACTTGGTAAGTGTTTTCCAGTAGAATAAAATTACTTGCGTGTAACACGGCACACCGTTGCTGTAAGTTGTCAAAGCAGGCAGTCATTTAAACTACAGGGCAGAATAATCTGCCACTTTCTGTGTTATGGATTACTGTTGAATATATGTGAATGGGAAAGTTAAAAGGGAACTACGATCCGAAAGTAAGTTTTCGAGAAAAACGACTTTAAAGTTAAGAAGTGCATTTTGATGCGCCTGAACGTGCTTATGGCCTAAAACCCCTTAGTCGGGGGGATTTGGAATCGCTGATTACGAATCTGGAATGAGATTTTCAAAATTCAAAATGGCAGATCCAATACTGCAAACGAGTTTTTTAAAAGCTGAGCTGATTTGCTTTAAAATCGTTACTCAGGGGTTTGTGGAATCGCTGATTATGAATTTAAAGTCAGATATTCAAAATACAAAATGGCGGGTCCAATATTGATTTTATAGTGCAGCACCAATGTTGGTGGTTGTTAATTTTGTCATTAATTTTTAAAATCTGCTAACAGATTTGTAATCAGCGACCCTGAAAGCACCGAGAAACAAGTTTCAAGTAAATTTGATCAATTTCAGAGAAGTTTGTCACATTGGATTTTTTCGTACGTTTTTTTTTGTCGATGTGTCTATGGCTCAAGTGAATTTGTGGAAAAACTATTGCAGCTGGAAAGGTGCGGTTTGTTGCATCAAAAAGAGCGTAGCATCTTCTATAAGAATCACGAAAAAAGTTAAAATCGATTTTTGACCCGGTCCCTTTTAACTTTCCCTGTCACATATGTAAAATATCAAGTCTTTTCAGAAATCAAATGTCTTGCAGTGGGTTGTTCAGCCCATTAGTTGGTAATTTTATGTCATCTGATGCAATAGTTTGGAACGAACTGACCTGCATTGGGCACGATTTCCAATTTTCAAAAGAAGTTAGGGGCTGGAAATCAAAATTCTACTTACAGCTTTGGTCGCTTGGTGACATTTTCTTAGAGAAAAATGCCTTTTTTTAGGAGTAGCCGATATTGATAAAAAAATTCATTCCCAATAATGTCACAAGATAATGCACGAGTGTGTTATCTGTCAGTCGTTACTTTTTCGCGGCTAAGCTACTGCTGGGATTTAAGTGAAAATCCACAAAAAAAGAGACTTTTCTTAGTCGCACAAGAGACATAAGCTACTTTTTATTTCGAAAAAAGTGCAAAAAAATGGCAGCATCCATATAAAAAATTAAATAAAACACTAAGACTTCTACTGTAGCCAGCTATTATTTTAAATTAAGATAGTTGAATGTACATATATCAACTGCACTAAACATTCTGTTAAATATAAACAAGTTTTGTTTATGCAAAACCGCAGATTTTCCAAAGTTATGCCACAAAATTTTCATTATTTTAATGTGCTAAAATTTGTAAACTCGACAAAAATATTAAAATATTAAAACACCTAATGATATTTTAAAAAGTAAATGATTTACCACATAAAACTTATATCGTTAACTAAATAAGCCAAACGCAGCCTCAAAAAACTAAACAGAAAACTATAAAAAAGTAGCAATGTTCCAGGCGACTGCGATTCGCTTAAATTTACATAAAATTCTTACAACTACCGTGACACAGTGTGATGGTATCGTATGCAAACATGTGAATATCTGAAAAAGAGTGGGTGATTATCTGCTTATAAATTTCAAATAGAGTTTCATAGTTTTATTAATATTGTGAATATTGTAACCTTTTCTTTGATATTATTTTTGGATTAAACTTTTAGTACAAAAATACAAATGTTTATATTGCTAAATAAAACTGTATACAATAAAAAGTATGGGGCCACCCTATTATGCTGATATGTGAGTTAGAAAATTTTCCATACTAACTCACCGCTAGTGGCAATAAATGCAGCGTACTAATGCTCATGTAATATGCATTTTTGCGCGAACAATTTGTTTTTATAGTCCAAGCGAAGAGTTGTTTCCGTGGAAATTTTAAAAAGTACAAGTAATATTTTTTGTATGCAGTATGAAATGAAGGTAAAGGAGAAAAATTGCATTATTTTTTTTAATTCACTTTCTAAACATCACATTTAAAAACCAAAGAAAATTTTGAATCAAAATACAAACGATAGTAACAAAGTTTGAGAAATGTTGAAAATTAGTTTTTAAATTGATTTTCTACTACTAAGTATTTAAGTTTTTATTATTACTCCAACTAAAAATTTCAATTTAATATCATTTCAAACACTACAGCGTTAGCACTCCCTCACTGTCTTTTTTATAGAAAGAGTATCATAATTTTAACTCATTGGCACTCAGCAAATATTTCATTAGCAATCGTTTCCCACCAACACATCCGTAAATGTGTTTCATCGTATCAATGTATGCACATTAAGTTTTCATTCCTTTGCTAAAAGCACCTTTTACATCCGATTCTGTTGTTGTTGCTATTACTTTTGCTACTATTTCTACACTCGTTGAGGTAATTAACTACATTTGCTATACTAATATTCATAGGTGTCACCTTACGGTAAGCTTACATGCAATATGTATCTGCCCAGCGAGAAAATTAATCACTCTATAATGCAATCTGAATCGCTTGTGGCGTATAAGCATATTTATATTATATATTATTGAAAGCGATCACAGGCTCGGATGCATCATTGGCCACATGTGTATAAAATGGATTTTGATATTGCGCTTTCGAATGCTGAGTGAGAAATTTCGTGATTGGACTATTTCGTCCTTGCAATGTCTTAAGTCACGGAAATCCTTAGAATGAGAATACTTTGAACAAAAGATACGTCCAGCTAAGATAGAATACATTATGAAAACAATTTTTGTTTTTAGTGTGATCATAACGATGAAATCAATACTCAGATTTTTGATGAACAACATTTTGGCTCAATTAGTCCCAAAACATTACAAAAAATGAGTCTTAATCGTCAGTGGCGATTTAAAAAAAAAACCAAAAATGTTCATTAAATATCATAGCCAAAAAAAAAAATAGTGCTGCTGCTGCACTTTATGTACAATACCGAGGGGAATTTTGCTGAATAATTGAAGAAGTGAGCTTCAAATAGCAAGATGTAGATAATAAATCCAGACCTGTAAAGCTGATAAGAATCAATGTTTAGACAAAAATTGTGAAAATAATTCAATTCTATAATAGCCACATAAATAATGTCACAATCTAGCTGATTTTCGCATGGGTGCATATCACTTCAGCAACACTTGGTTGTGTCCTTTTTATGTCATTGCATTTCTTGTTGTCGTTCATGTACGTAATTCGATTCACAACCCGACCACTACTCATGCACATGCATTCAACGACTTCCGTTACACGTTGGTTATAAATTCCATTTTAATTAGTACACACTTGTAAGGCTGTCTGTGTGTGTGTATATCTGCATATGCAGCGTCTTGTTTTGCACTGTAAAATGTTGAAAACAACTTAATTTTCTGAACTAAGGCAACATAGTTGAAAATGTTATTTTTTTCAAAGAATTTTGTGGTAACTTGATGCAGAATTTTAAATTTAATTAAGTTTTTTATGCTATATAAGTTTTCAGCTTGAAGCTCACATTAGAGCTGAGGTAAACTAAAAAATAAAAATGAAATACAGTTTTTCAATTTATTTAATCCTTAAAATATATTCTTAAATCATATTAAATTTCAAAATTTTCTTTATTCAAATTAAATTTCAGTTATTTAAATACGTACGCTTCATTAAATTTTATTATACATAGATGGTGCCACTCTTTAAGTACCCTAACAGATATAATATATTTACAAACATAGATATTGAAACGTTTAAATATGCAAGTCAGCAAATTTTGATAGCAGCCACACATACCACTATACTTTATTTTACATAGGCTGTGACTTGAGTCATCATCCATGCGAAATAAAAAGAAAAACCCAAAATTAGTATGATACTTTTGCGCTGGTAAGACAAAGGCTGTCGAGAAGCAAGGATGAATGGTGCACTTGCTCCCCGGATTATACTTCTTAGAGAAGCAAGAAGAAAACTTACCTAATTATGATATTTGAACATTACTATTTGGTAAAAAGATTTCAGTGGAAAAATTCGACATTTTATAAAAATCTTTTGCAAGTCTAAAGTTCATTATTTTTAACTTCATTATATTCAATAGTATTGTTAGCGTAAAAGAACGGGTAATTCCTGCCAAAAAACAAATTCATGGAGAGCAAAAAATGGCGTACATTCGTTCATTGGGACTAAGCTGTACTATGTCTCTAAGTATACGGTAGCCTGCTACTCAGTATTGACCTAGTCTCCAAAACTAATTTCATATGTTTGAAAACAGTAAGTTCGACTTTCACAAAATCTAAATTTTTTTTTAATTCTGATTCATTAAAAGTTCAAATCTTTTAATGTTTGGGGCTGTTTTGGTTTGTATCGTTGTTTATAGAGTTCTCTTAAAGACCATGAATTATTGTCAAAAGATAAGACCTCCTTATGCAGATCACATCAAACATTATCTTTTAATTATAACTTCGGTGCCGCAGCTTTCAATAAATTGTATACGTTATCAAGACCCTATCGGATTTCTTAAATAGGTTTGTAGCCAGTCCCGATTTATAGTGAATTATATTCAATGTTAACCTGTTCCTTTCAATCGCGACCATGACTGCAACGTTGATATTTGTTCTTTAAGGTAAAAACGGCATAGATGATTTGTAACTTTTACCCTCAAATATGTGTTACTCATACGACATGGTTAACCTACGGACTTAAATTTTCTTACGGCGGCACTGTGTAGGACTACGAGTAAGAGAAAGAAAGTGGCAAAGATTAAGATAAAGCAAAAAAAAGGGGAGAAAACGAAATGCGTACCACAACAACGAAAGTAACAACAACAACACCACAGTAAAACTATGTATCAACAAAAGCCGTAAACACTTCGTGTGGCTAAGATGAAGACGCTAGAAGATTTATGATAACTCCTTAGGGAATTCCGGGTAAAACAAGCAATAAAACAAAATACAAACACTCGCAGTCACTTGTACATCCCCACTTAAGCCTACACACACACATAAAAATGTTTGTATGTGTATAAGATTGTGTCATAAGTGGCAAAACATGAAGTGAACAGTAACAATTCATCAGAATTGGCGACATCCAATTTATTTGACTTTAAAAAATATTGATAAAATTTAATAAAATTCATATGCAAAAGTTCTTGTGTTTTTGAACTGCTTCAAAAAATAGCGTAGTTTTTATAATTGGAGTGCTAATGTATGAATGTCATTTAAAAATGAACTATCGATTAATGCAAAAATTGGATTTGAGTTTAAATTTGAAAAATGTTAAGCAATCAAGAGAAAAATTGCAATTACTATGTTCAATAAAGTGTTTGATAACACCAAAAATGTTCACAAAACAAAATCTATACAATAAAAAAGCTGGGCATACTATTTTCATCCATTGCTAAAGTGACCTCTGAGCAGAAAATTGAGAAATTCGAAGCCTGATATATTTTATTTTGTACATAGATCTGTGAAACAATGAAATGGCGAAAGTTCGCGAACCGACTTTGTCCACGTGGAAAAAAAACTGTAAAATATTAAGCCATAGCAAACAAAATCAGTGCAGCAAAGAAACTGTTAATCTTATTTCCAATTACAAATAAAGTCTAGCTTTTCTGCAATATAATGGTTCCCGAGGCCAAGAAACAAAATACGGGTCGGTGCTGCATGCAACCAAGAGTGCACCTGTGGTCAGGGCTTGCCCAATGCGTGTTGTCACCCATCGGTCTGAAGAGCTGCTGTAAGCCGTGGACGATATTCTAGAGAAACTGCACGAGGAGGATATAATATACTGCCTACTTTATCAAACGACATGGACGGATGGATGGTCATGTGTCCAATCATCACAATAGAAGAATTACATGAATGCTCATGGAGTGACTGAAAACTTATGAAAGGTGGTGTTGCAGCCTATTTTTTTGTTACGTGAACTAAACCTTATAAAATTCGTAATACAGCACCTATAAAGCAGTCTTCTTTCCTTTTTTTATTTTACTAAAAAAATGCAGTACATAGAGCACATCAGGGTTAACACTTAGTCATTTAGCAAATAAATTATCACATTGAATAAATTTAACTATATAAAAGCTCAAGGCAAGTTCCACGGAGGAGAGGGGTGGAAGGTCCCGCCAGAACTCACCAAAACGCGTAAAGGGGAGAGAGTGGTACGAATCCGCATAAAAACACCTCACGTTACTTATGGATGGCCCCTTAAAACAAATATTTCAAATCAAAAAATAAAAATTCAATAATTTAGACTACTCTCGGAGTAATGAGCGTTTAAAAAAATGAAAAAAAAAAAAAATGTCGATTTTAAAAATATATTTCTCGCAAGAAGCTTAATAAAAAAATTTAAAAAAAATTATAAACCATCAACCTGTATTAAAAAAAAGAAAATTTTTAAAAAAATTAGAGATTCAAAAGCAAAGTGGGGTACGAATTGGCGTGGAATGTCCAATGAGTATATATTGCTTGGCATATTTTTGTTGATACCTTAATCTTCAAAATTTAAAAAAAATAGTTTTCGACCAAAAAGTACCAATTGTTGTTGTATTAACAGTTTACGTTACTATTTTATTTAATCTTAATTAAATGTATAATTATAGAAATTGTGTGAACTTATTTCTCATATGATGTTACTAAAGAATGCAAAGTACTACAGTTTTGTTTGTTTATAGTTGTAGACTAAAATAAAAGAAACAATTTAATTTTAACATTTATAATATTTCTTTTAATTAGTTTACATTAGCTATGTGCTGTTTTATGCAAACAAATGATAGGGAAATGCTTTGATTCTTATAACTGTGTACAATTTAAGCGCCTTATATAAACAAATGTGTACATTAAAATAGACTCTTTTTTCTATATAAACATTCGTTGTAAACGAAAAATCAAAGATATGGAACTTTAATTTCAGCAAAAAATTTTTTAGTTTTAAGAAAGTGTTAACGAACTGATTTCAATACTCTTTCCAATATGTTTTGACATTGATAAATGAATGTGTGTCAATATAATAAACCGAAAAATTACATTAATCGTATCGCACTTAATTTTGTTGTTTTATTAGCCACGAAAACATGCAATTCATAAAACATTTTAAAAAAATTAAGAAAAATATTCAATTTTAAATGACAGCTTTTGGATTTTCTGAATGAAGTAATGATATTTTAAAATTAATTCAATGCGATTGTTTATTATTTACATGGAAAATGTAAACTTGCTCAACAATCCACATGCAAGCGAAACACACAAAACGTGCTAAAAGATCAAACAAATCGAAGAACTGAAAAATAAAAGTGAGAACTATGTGCTGCCACAGTTCTGACTTTTTGTAAAACATTTATGTAAAAGTTTTCATTCTGTAAATAAACAAAATAAATAAAGAGAATTTCTTTTTTCAAAGTAGCAGCAAGAAAATTTGTTCACAACTCAATAAAAATTAAAGGGGACAAAAAAATTTTAAAAGTATAGCAGAAATCATAAATTGAAATGTCGAATAAATTAAGTAAATTGACCAAAATAGAATAAAAAATATCAATAAATAAATTCCTAGATACAACAAAGTAAAACCCAATATAGAAAATGCCAAAAAATATCTAACAATTTATTGCTCTTATTTGCATTGTTTTCAAATTGTTGTTGCTATTTAGCACCTATGCGCATCTCAAAGATACAAATTTAAATTCAGAATACTATACATACAAATGTGAGCAGACACAACAGTTGCATTGTGAACATTGAATATTTTATTTAAGATGCGTATTTACCATATGTTTATGATTGGTTTTTGTAAAATACGTTTCATACTCATGAATTAAATATTTCCTTTACTTAAGTTACTTTGTATTTTTCTATGGGTTTAGTTTCTCAAAGATCAAAATATAATTTCAGCAATCAACTAAGTATCATTTGTTTTTCAAATTAAACTTTATAAGTAAAATTTTTTTTAGCTAAAGTCGTGGGTTAAAATGCAAAACCATTTGCTCACGCTTCTTGTGAAGCAGCTTTGGCGAGCACGCAGTGGCTTGTTCTGATTTTTCTCTTTGAAAAATAAAAGATTCTGTATGAATAAAGATGTCCAAATATTTTACTTACTGATATCTGTATTTTTTGAGTAACTTTTTTTTGAAATATTGTGTTCCTCTTGACAATTCTTTTTATTGCCGAAGCTTCGTGTATCTTAGCTATAAGCTTTTTTATTATATTTTTACTGCAGAAATATTCATGGCATATATATTGAAATTTACGAAATTTAATTACTTTGCTCTTCCCAAACATTATCTGTTCACTGCACTTACAACATACATTATATGGTATACGATTATGGTCCCTACATAATGAAAATGTAGTCTAAGTCTGAGCAATCAGAAGCCCAATGTAAAACTTTATTCTAAATTTTTGAAATATTTTTCAAAAGATAAGCTTCACAAAATATAATTGTGAAAAATGAACCTTTAAAAAAAAAATTATGAAAAAAATGTTCTCGAATTTCTGAACTTAATAATGCAGTTTTTTGCAAGGACTTATTTTTTGACCAAATCCGAAAATTAAACTACGAGTATTTACCTAACAGAGCTAAAACTCTTACCTCTACATATTTTTCTTTTGGACACATTTATTATACTAACTTTACGGACACAATCAAAAATTTATTTTTCCTGAAGGTTTCAGTAAAGTAATGCATTGTACTTAAAGGGAATGAAGGGAGCTAATCACGGATAAATCCAAAATGGAACATGGCACAAAAGGCGGAGTCTATTTAAGACTACCCAACTATAGTTGCATTTTTTAAGCTGAAATATATGCTATAGAACAAGCTGCACAGATAATGCGGAGCAGGACGCTTTCTCTTTCCGGTAGGTAGCGATCCAAGTGCTGAACTCCAAAATCGTGAATTTTGGGTAAGCTGACGAATGTACCAAAACAAGATCAGAGCAAGTAAAGAATCGACAAGAGATAGACTTAGAAATATTGCTGGTGGAGCTACACTATCGGATGAGCACACAATTAAGAAATAAATTAAGAGAAAATTGAAAACTACCGCCAGATGCAGCATGTCTTGAATCATGTGGCCTATACTTAACATAGGAAGGACATAAACTCTCTTAAAGTTCAGTAGAGGTGAGTTAAGAAATATTGTAGAAGAACTGTTGGAGCACTGTGCCATTGGTCCTATTGGTTTCTTGTCCTGAGGAACTATGCAGTAGTCCCCTGCCTAGCAAGTTCATCAGCTTTGCAATCGCCGTCAATGTTCCTACATATGCCCTGGCACCCAGATGAGGTGAATGTTAAAGTGCTGAGCTATCTCATTTTGAGACGAGCGGCATTGTTGGACCACTAGTGAGCTTAGGAAGACTGACTCTAAAGATTTGATAGCAACGTGATTGTCTGAATATATATTTATATTCTTTCTGAATGCAACATTCAGTCTCAGCCAGGATGCGACCTTTCTATCGCCATAGCCTCTGCCTGAAGAAACGCTACAATAGTCTGGTAAAATCGCAACAATTCTTATCTTCAGTGCCATAGAGTATATACCATAGTCCACCTGTCTATTTGGCTTGGAGCCATCCGTGTAGAAATTAATATCTCCCCTTCTCCACGGGAGTCCTCCCTTACAGTCTTCGCTAGATGAATTTTTTTCCATGTTATTTCGTATATCGTATAGTTTTTTAATGGACATGTTTTTTAGTATTTTTATATGATTTTTCTAAAAGAATTTTTTTTCCATGTTTAGTTCCCTTTATAATGAAATGTCCCTTAACACCTGTGAAGTTGCAAAAATATCATTTCACTGAAGAAATTGAAATTTTCATCTTAAAAAAAAAAACAAAAAATATCTAGCACAGTGAAATTAAATTGAGAGCGTATCGAAATGAAGTGAGATGGAACAGAATATTGTAACAAAAGATATTTGCTGCTAAAGAGCTAAACAGCAACAGATTTGACATTGACAGCAGTCGAGAAAAGCGTTTTTTTTTAATGTTCTTTTCAGTGTCTTTTTTTTTTAATTTCAGGCATTAGTTTTTACGCATACGCACCGAAGGTGGGTGGGTAGATGGCTGTTTGTTTAATTTTCACAAAGCCAAGTGGGGAGGGAGACGTGTTGTTTTTGGCATGTCTGGTTGGCGGCACATTTAAAATTGTGTGCCATCGACGGCGCGTTTCATTTTATTTCGACAAAATTAGCATGAATTGTTTTAAATTTTGCGCCACATTTATTGTATTTTGATTCCGGCAGAAATCCAATTTTATATTTTCATTTTCGCTTAGCTCATTTTGTTTTATTTAAATTTTTTTCGCTTTACATTTTCGTGTTTCACTTTTGTTTGTTTCACGTAGTTACTCTTTCGTTTCATTTAGCATTCATGAGATTTTTGCTGTCTTCCTTCCCATATGCATCCAATGGATCGCAGTTTCGCAGTGTACTCGTAGCTCACATCCGCATGTGTGCTCGAAATTGATTTTTTGCTTGGAAAAATTTTTTTTATTTATTTTTGCATCGTGTTTTTCGTGGCGTTTATTTTGTAATTTCCGTTAATGAAATTTTGTTAAAACATACAATTTTCGATAATGGACATATAGGTGATAATTTTACAACACAAAAGTTTTAAAATTCCAAAATTTAACGATAATACAACGGAGTGTGGTGTTTTTTAAAATGAATTTGTGAAGCTCACTTTTTTCTAATATGCTTATGATCTTATTGTCTTATCAAAAAAATCAAACAAACAAATAAAAATTTCTACAATATACTGACACACATACATATATAAAAAAGGCCATTAACAAATGACTGTGAACATAAAAAACATAATTTATTTTGTCGTTTTTAGGGTATTTATTTTAAAAAATTTGGCATAAGTGCAGAGAAAATTTTCACAGTTGTCTTGCCAAGAATTCGGTGAATTTAAAAAAATTAAAAAACAAAGAAACATCGCTGTCTAGTTGTCAGATCATGTTTTATCACCATATGAAGACAGAAAATTAACATCCAGGTAATACGAAATTTTACACTTAAAAATTTTAAACCATTAAGCAACAAATTGTTGTTTTTTAATTAGTCCATTTTATTTAACATAAAAAATTTCACTTAAAAGTTACTGAATTCGTTACAGACATGCTATGGTTAATGAAATGTGTGATAACTTGTACTAATTCACTTAGCACAGGCCCTGTGTTAAACTGAGATTCGTTCAATACGAAGTTTCACAAAACTACATCTCGCCAATTTTCGCTAATGACGATATCTATGATATTATTGAGTTGATAAATTTTTAATGTTATTTTAATAAATAAAAGAAACCTCGTTTTTGATGGGTTTGCTAAATAGATCGTTTTGAATTGTCAATGGTAACGCAAATAAATGGGAACAATTTTATTTTAGACTTTATGCTGGATGGATATGTAGGCATACCAACTTCTTCTTCTCCATAGTGATTATCGATATAGAACAAATTTTGGGCGGGACTTACGTTTTGCTAATGACCTACAGCTTATTTAGTCGCAAGTGTTATTATACATATGTGGGAGATGCCATGCCTTGTTTACAAAATTCGTCAACTTTTTGTGTGATGCTAGACGGAAACATTTGTTGTATTTGTGTAAATTTTGGTTTCATTGCTTTATGTACTACGCTCAGTATAGAATTTTAAAGTTTTCGTAACTATAGTAGATGCCACGGCCACTTCTAGATTTTTATCATTTTCAAATGAGTTGCCTTAGAGTTGAAGCCGCAATATTTAGGTTTTACTATATTCCTGTATACTTAAAAATATAATAATCATGCAGAATTTTTGGATCTGGATTGCCGTAAGAATTTACTAAGATAATGGAATATTAAATTTTTAGTCTTTTAAGATCGGTGCTCATGTAACGGGTGATTTCTTAAGCGTTTGATTTTGAAAATTGAAAAATGGACAGAAAATTTGCAAACGTGAATAAAATATTTATTTAGAGCGATACATCAAGTCCTTCCATCTACTTTTTAACAATTATTTCATGTAAGCGTTGTCAGCGGCTGCGCCTGAGGTGGTTCATCCGTAAACTCTAATTTTGGCCTACTTTTACCAGCATTTCGGTCAGTATCTCACCAATGGCAGCCGCAATTGTGGCTGGTTTGTCCCTCTACACGAGAGACTGCACATAGCCCCATAACAAATAGTATAGTGGGGTCAAATCGCATGATCTTGGCGGCCAATGGACTGCTCACCCAACTCGTCTTTTAATAGGTCCATGGTATCGCGTGGCTTGTGGCATGTGGCACCGTCTTGTTGAAACCACATATCAACCAAATCCAATTCTTCCAATATTGGGCAAAAAAAATCGGTAATCATCGCACGATACCTTGCTCCATTGACTGTAACGTTGAGATTTTCATTATTTTTGAAAAAGTACGGTCCATTGATACCGCCGACCCACGAACCGCACCAAACAATACATTTGTAAAAGTGTAGTGGCAGCTCTTGAACTGCCTCTGCCTACTCTTTAGATAGAATTCAGAAATTATGTTTGTTGATCAACCCATTGACCCAAAAATGAGCTTCGTCGCTGAAGAAAATTTTTCGATAAGAAATTGGATCTTCATGCAACATTTCTAAGGCCCATTCACCAGCTTCAGTTCTTGTATCAGCTGTATTTTGTATGGTTTTATACCGGGGTCCTTACGTAAAGTTTTCCAGATGGTCGAATAACACAAGCCCAATTGTTAACGACGGCGACGAATTGTGATATCGTGATTTTTATTGACACTGGCCGATACAGCAGCAATATTCCTCTCGGTATGCACTCTCCACATGCAAGTTGGTGGATTAATATCAAGTAATGAGAGATTTGTGCGAAATTGGGTCACAATAGCTTGAATAACCTGTTCAGTGGATCGATTATGACGACCTTAAGATGGACGTAATTTGCGAAACACATTTCTCACAGAGCACGATTTTTGATAATAAAATTCAATGACTTGCAAGCGTTTTTTGTTCGTAAGTCTTTTTGAGGTAAATGGCAAGACTTATTGAGCATTTTGGGCAGTAAAACATTTTACAAATCAAGCGTGAGGTTTCAAAAAATTTACACTAAAAAAACCATATCGAAAAAAATCGCCCGTTATTTTTCTTTGTTTGTATTATATCCAAGTCATATCTACATTATGGCTCAAATGTGCTACACACGTCTCCCTCCATTCTGCTCATGTGTTTAAAAAAAAAAAAATTATGTGCCAGAATCATGTGCCTGCACATTTTGAAATGATTCCATTTCGTTTAATTATAAATTTCCGCTAAGCCCGCTTAGCACTGCTGCTACAACAGCCACTACGACAGCAGCCACATAAATGGCAATGAAAGTTAGGCAAAGTAATTAAGCTGCATTTGACTGAATGCTATGATGAGTGGTACGTAATTCTTTTTTTGAGCAATCCTTGTTGGTGCTAATTTTAAATTCAATTTCATACCAATGCAACCGCACAGTATTTTGAACGTAAGATCTAAGCGTTTTTTATAAATAAATTAAATTTTTCTAATAGTAGTAAAGCCTGTAATGCCGCCAATAGAGTTTTATAAAATTTATTTTTTTCTCTTATTTCCGGTTCCCTCATGGGGTTGTATTTTTAATACTTTCTATTTTTGAATCATATACCTTGTGTTTTTTTAGATCGTCATATGTCATACTGCTTTTGAGTGCTTATAATAATGCAATATATGGATTTGATATATATATACTGTTCTGTATAAGACACGGATGTCTTTACTTGTACGATATGCTTTGATACTTTTTCATCCCTGCTTGGGTGCTTTTGAATTGTATTGAATTTTGAGCAATGCTCGATGCTTGAGATGCTTATGAAAAATTGCATCTTCCAAGAATTAGCGTTGCTCCTTGAGATCATTTCTGAGGAAAATTATTAATATTTATTTTAAGTTTTTTTAGATTTTTTTAAAAATATTTGCGTAAAAACTATTCAAGATACTTATTTTTTTTACTATACACAAAAAATGCTTTAAGACATTGTTCCAACTGTAATTTCTACAATTAGATATTTAGCAAATAAACTCTATCCATATGCTGTTATTCGAACTTTTTATTTAGGTTGCATCCTCAAACATCCTTCACGCTTTAATTAACTCCATACGCTTCATGAATTAAGCCATTAAAGCCGCCAGAAAAAAACTGCCCCACTGTCCGTTTCATCATACAACGTCAGATTGGGCAATTCCATGTCGCAAAATTAAAATTTTTGTGCAGTGCATACGTCCACCTTTTTTTTTTGCTTTTTCGCTTAGACAGACGAAAGCTAGACAAAGACAGACAGTTTTCTTTTACTTCATTGCAAGCTCTGCATTTTTATGCCATCGCAGTTTTTCATTCCACTGGAATGTTAATTAGTTCGTTCATGTGCCGCTTTATGCTGCTTCATCCGCCGTTGATAGTGTCGTTTGCTTCCTTAATTAGTGGGTGGTATCCTTTTAGTTTATGGTGCCTTTATAGCAATAGCAACAAGAAGCAGCAATAACTTTTTAGTACTTGAAAAATTTGTATGCTGTTGTTGTTTGTTTTTCTTTTTTGTAAGTTTTTTAAAATACTTTTTTTTGTAATCTTTTAAAGCACATTAACAAACAATTTAGCAACGAGTTTTTAATTGGTTTACTATTTACAAGAATTTAATGAAATAAAAAATTGCAGCAACAATGCCAACTCATTAAGGTCTTAGAATTATGTTACATGAACAATTTTAGTGATAATATTCATAGTTGATATATTTTGAGTACATGTTTGTTATCTATCTATTTACAAAAAATCTAACAAATTTCACGGTAAACGGATGTTCTAATATGTTCGGTATATAAACAAGTCAACAATCTTTGCAATGCTGCCTCATAATAGCGCCGAGTCCCAAAAACCCGCATCAAAATCACTTGAAAATTAACGCTTTGCTGGCAGTTTCCAATTATTATCGTGTATATATTCCTTCCAGAAGCTCAACCGATAAGTTAGATATATTATTTAAATTTCTTAAGATATTGAGAATGAGGATGAGAATATCCGCCAAAATCGACTGGTTTTGTGGAACTTAAACTTAGGAATTTTGTGCCTCGGCTATGCGCCGTCGCATTAAGCCAATGTTGTGCAAGAGGTTTTAGTCAAATTTCAATAAATGTCATTGACGAAGCACCGTATGAGAGCTGAACTTTCGAGGAAGACACATTGAGACAGTTGAAGCCTTAAAAGCCAGTTCGCTGAAGGAGTTAAAGGTTTTGCTTCAATCGGCCTACAAAAAATGTGTATGTGGAGGACTGGCTCTTGAATTGCAAGCGGTGGAGCCCATGAAGTATTTTGCATACATTTTTCTTTGAGTCATATTTTTACAAAAAAAATATGTTTTCCAATAGATTTTGGACACTTTTAGGTACTAATGAAAAATTTATGTTCACTGGCCCGACTTTTATTTTAAAAAGATTACAATTTTTTAATTAGCTCAAGTTTTGTTCAATTCAACAGCATTGTAAATATTTGAATCTGATTCTATTCCATTATTTCTAAGTTAGATTACTCAGCCAAAGTCCTTGTTTTCATTTCTTTTTCTCAGCTGGCATTAAGTTTTATTTGTGACTCAAATGTGGGTTTTATTTTTATTCTTGTTGCGCTCGAAGGTTTTTTTTTTCCTGGCTATTTGATATGACCTCATCTGGTCAGTACGCAGTTTTCTTGTTAGCATTATTTCTTTTCTTTTGATTTTTTTTTTGCTTACACCTGATGCGTGCTACAAAATAATTAAGTAACACAATACAACAGGAATTACGTCAAACATTGCCATGATTTATAAGGTTATTTCACTTATCAGTTGACACCTGACCAGCACGCAGTCAAGTGTTTTAAGGTAAAATGAATATAAATATTTTCATTAACTTGTTGTGTTCTATATATAATGATAGCCATGTAAATGTCGATTGTGAGAAAATGTTTCACGAAATAAAATTGTAAGGGTTTGCTAAAAGTTTATCTACAATTTTCATAAATTTCGTTTTTAATTGGTTCATAATTTATAGGGGTAACACTGTAATACAAAATTATAAAAAAATTAATGCTGAAAATATGTTTGTAATAAAGATTAAGAAAATTACTTGATATTTATTGCGCTGCATATTACTGCTCAAGGATAAACCACATAATTCTGTAGCCCACCTAACATATGCGCCATTTTACTATTAAATTTTATATATAAATACATTAAATATATAACCATTACTTTAACTTTTCTGCCCACTTTAAACCACCTATTTAGGCTATAATATATACGATATCTGCTGCTGCCTACTTAAAGTTACTGTAAATTTAATGCTTAGACAAAATTTTTTGAAATCTGTAATAAAAATAACTAAAAAATGGTAATACGGACGCCAAGTCATGATTAGATTTTGTTTTTGTTGCTGAGATTTAACTTTGTGTACCACATGAACAACAAACATTTGGCCAAAGTGGTTGCTGGCAAAAAAAAAAGAAAAACAAGCCATGTAACAATGGCAAAGAGGATATGTAAGTGGTTTTGTTGTGCTACAGTTGTTGTTGAAAAAAAAGTGTCATGCTGTAAAAGTCGTGACTAAATCCTGCAGCCATTACATAGGATCATAGTTTTTATTACTCGTTGTGCCATTGTTGTTGTTGTTTTTTTACGCCTACCACTTGACTTCTTGGTTGTGTTAGATTTTGTTGCTTTTTCGGTGTTGGTATTATTTTGGTCGCCAGCAGACATCTCATTTTTGTATTGTTCTACATAGACGCATTGTGTAAAACACTAATACGCGTTTCTATGGACAACAAAATCCCAACATATCCTTTCGTTTAGGGTAATTTTTTCCCAATTTTATTGATTGGTTTGTCTTTGTTGATTCTACTTTCGCTGGTGTTTGATTTGGTGATTTTATGTTATACCTCAAATATTTATGTGACAAACTGAAAGTAAACATCACGAAACAGCACGTTGTGGGTGAAAATGACTAACGCGCAAAGTCTAATCGCTTGAGCTTCGGGGTATAAGCGATTAAGAGAAAAGTTTCGTCTGGAGTGGTGTTTTGGCGACATTTTTCGGAAATACTTAAACTGCGCCGATCGTAGAGAAAATGTTGAGCGTAGATTAATCGGATGGTGGGTGTGTTGGTCAAATTTTCGAGAAATCTCCGAAAGCCAATTCATTTTTTCAGAAAAAATGGAGACCCCCAATAATTTTAAAAATCTAGTTTTGTCTCCTTTTCAGCGATTGGTACAATAACATATTACTTGGGAAATAAGTTTGAAACACCTAATAAGGGGGGCCACGAAATCATATTATGACAATTTTTCATTAGTTGGTGCAATCTTAGATTGCTTGAGTGACTTCCAAAGTCTGCTCTTGACCACTTTAAATTGATTGATTATATGAAACTTTTTCAAGAGGTGAGTCCAAGACACTAGCTTAGGGTGGCCGCCTTAAAATAATTAGAAAGATAGCTCAAAGATATTAATTACAGATTTTCTGAGTCATTTTTCTTAGTTGTTCTTTGAACGATTTTCATTCAGGCAAAGTCACACCCAATATTAAAAGAAAATATTGTCCAAAATATCCTCTTTAAAAAGAATATTGAGCTTTGAGCATTATTTTTTATGAAATTGTTACCAAAAATCTGATATTTATTCTCAAGAAAATATATTTGGACAATTTAGGGGCCATATTTCTGGATGTTGGTTTTGGGTAATATTTTGGTTAATAATGAATAACATTATTATATGTTGTTCGCCTTTTTATTACCAAAAGGATATGTAAGGTGGCGTGCTACAATAATATGATTAATTTTCAGGCATTTGTTAGCATTACCAAAGTAGTTTTTTTATAAAATGTAAAAATCATGAAAACATCTTACAGTAATAGCATTTAAAATAGTTTACGTCATTTACATATTCACAATTATGTTCCAAAGTACACACTAGATTTTAAAACTGGAATCTTTGCCTTAGAAAACTATCAGTCAATGTGACCACAAGATTAGTATTCTATAGCTTTTTAAAATTTCTATTGAAAACATAAACAAAAATTTCAAAACTTTATGGTATGTAGTAATATTTATCATAACAATTTGTTAAAAAATTCTTTAGTTTTCATGGACGAAACGAAAGCATAAAATTTAAATTGATTTTTTAAAAATAACATAAAATTTTGAATTTTGACTATCAAAAAAAAAAACACAATAATATAAGGTAGCTGGAATTTTTATGATACCAGCTAGCTATTCATTAAAGTCTGATATGCCGAAAAAATTTAATTCCACAATTTCTACGGCCATCCTTTCAAACTGTCAGGATTTTACTGTAGAAGCTTTTTCGAACTTGAAGTCTTTTATATCCAGTTGTACTCATTGGAATAATATCAGCTTCATTTATATAAAATCTTATAACGTTAGTGTATTTGAAGTTCCCAGTAGCGTAGCTTAGGAAACAATCGATGATTCAGTCTGAAAGCACTTCCTGAAAATTGATTCATATGCTCTATGGTTTACGTAAAAGCTGTCATGCGGATGACATCGACCGTTGATTGTTTCCGGAAAAGAGTATATTCAAACAAAGTGCTTGGAAGCTGCTGAAAATTTTATAAAATTACAACATAGACGGTGAAACAAATGCTTCAGCAGACTGGCGTTTGAGATTACCATCCAACATCTGACAGACCATAATAATGTGCCCATCTACTGTGAATCATTGAAAGGCTTTCTTTCACTTACTATTCAAATAATTTTGAATAAATTTTTTATTTAATTTTTTTATTTAATTTTTTTGTGTCATTAGATAATTTAGAAAAAAATGTGGTCGTTTTCTCTAAGAAATATTAACGAAATTAAAGTCGCCGTTTTATATATCTTTTAATATGAAACTTCCTTATGTTAATCTTTGAGGGTTAAGACCCTTTAATATGTGTGTACTTAGGCCGTATTGTTAGGTCATAATGTTCGCTCGACACCTTTTATATTTGGTTTGGTGTTGCAACAACGGCAACTGGCCAATGTAATTCAACATTTTACTTTCAACGTTATTTATCTCTGTGTTTGTTAGTTGTTTTTTGTCTACTTTTCTTTTGTATTTGCCACCGTGGAATTTTATTATCCTTGTTGAAATTTTGTCGCCATCAGCAAGAGTTGACTTCTCATGTCAAACATTAATAAGGATTTATAAGCTGCTTCCTTGCCATTGTACGTATTTTGTTGTTGTTACTTTGCTTACTATTTAATTAATATAAAGTGGTGCCCATTTGCTTACGTGATTTGTCAGTGCGATGTTCTCAAGGATAGACATTCTCTTTGTGTTTAAGTCTTTCACTGTGGTGGTGCGTAAATCATTTAAAGTTAATTAGCAAAATTTTACAAATGTCAAAATAAACAAAAAACAGAATTTTTTTTGTGGCTGTGGCAGTGATAATGAAAACTTTTCTCCAAAATTTTCCACACCAATTTTTTTTTCTTTAAATTCTTCTTTGCTGTCAGTAGCAAATTTTATTACTCAAATGTTGCTTGCTGCTGTGGTGAGCAAATGGCGGCATAAACGGCTAAAATGAGATGCCACATTTAAACATGCGTTGTTTACTGTTGCCAGCAATTACTGCCGCTGCTGTTGTTAGTGTTACTCGTCGAGGTCATTGCATGTTTACACTTCTTTTAATTTGCTTTGCTGAAAATAACTGTGCGCATTTTTTCGTTATGTTGCTGCGGCCGACTAAAACGTCGGCTGCTTGAATTACAAAATAATTTTCCTGTTTTTTTACGAATTTCAATTGTTTGCTCTTAGTTTGTTGTGAAGATGTGGGCACTGAAATAAACGGTAGTTTATTTCTTCCTTTTCTTTTAACAATATCATTTTGCTTAGGCCAAGGAAACACTGTTATTCCTGTGCAGATAATATGATATTATTCAACTGAGGACTCGTCACTCATGATGCTGATGATAATTATATTATTATATTCAGTTTGGAAGTGTATAGTTATAAGTCCGCTTTGGTTTTTTAAATCTGTTTTTGTGTGTTGCCTTTGCAAATTAAGCCCAGTTATTTTTGATTCGCAAATGTAAAGTAATCTCCTCTAGGTTAAGCTAATAAAACTGTTTTATTCTTATGAAATTCGATCTGTAGATATAGACAAGATATTTATAACAACTTGCAGCATCGTTTGCTTCGTAGAAAGCATGTGCTTACTTTCAATCATTTGTTGCTTGCAACAATATACACTTAGAAAAATGTTGTTTTCTTTGCTTATAAAAACCTCAACTTTGATTTGAAGATTCAAATTTATTTAAAGAAAATAATGACAGCATGAATTTTTGACTTAAATTAGAATCAGTTTCTAATTATATTTATAAGCCGAAAATAAACTAGTAAAGGTGTTATCTTCGGCCAGGCCAAAACTCACATAGCCTACACTGCATTGAAAGTACTTTTTAAATAAATGTTAAAAAAATGTTGAAGATGTTGAATAAGTCGAAAATAATGTAAAAAGGTTCAAAAATGTTGAAAAGTGTTGGAAAAAACTGAAAATGTTGAAAAAATATGAAAACCATTAAAGAAAGTTGAAAGAAATTGAAAACGTCCAAATATATGAAAAATGCTGAAAAATTAATGAAAAAGTCGAAAGAATAAAGAAAATGTCGAATGAAAATGAAGGGGAAAAGGTAAAAGATTGAAAATATAAAAAAAAATATGAAAAATGTGCAAAAAAAATAGTAAAATAAAAACAGGAAATATTCCACGCCCACTTCTCCAATTCCGCCCACTTTAGGTTCAATAAAAAAAACAAATTTTACCTCAATAGCTTGTATAATTTGCGATATATGCCGTAATTATTCCTAAAATTTAGGGCGATGACACACCCACTGGTAAAATCCCGTCACATTTTGATCCAGAAATAGTTCTTTATAAACAAACCTCTTACACCAAATTTCAGTATGATTGCTCATATATTTCGATAGTTATGCCACTTAGGGTATTTTAATTGTATGGGAGATGCCACGCCCACTGTTGCTATTTCGCCAGCTCATATGTACCTAATACCCAGTAAACCACTTACATCAAATTTCAGATCAATTGCACCAATAGTTCACTTAAAATAACACTTATAGCTTTATGTTAATGAGGGAGGTGCCACGCCCACTCATGCAATCTTGTCAAGGTTCATTTAATTCCGAAGCTTATAGTAATCGACAATTCTACACAAAATTTTATGAAGATTACTCTCATAGCACACATTAAACGTATTTCGCTTATGTGAGAGGTGCCACACCCACCGGCACAGTTATGCCAAAATTTTGCAATAAGACACCTTTTAGCAAGTATATCCGCCTTATTAAATTTCAAATCGATTGCGTTGTTAGTTCTCTTTATATAACGTTTATAAATATTGTAGGATGTGCCACGCCCTTAAAAGAAACTTTTCAGTATATTGACGTAGCTCGTTCTGTTGACTACTTCCAGTGGTATCATCCCTAAAATTTTAATGAAAATCGTATGTGCCATTTTGGAGTTATACGAAATCCAAATTTTTAATTGTTTAGAAGTGCCACGCTTAATTTTACAATTAATTTGATATTACAAAGTAATTAATTACTTCACAATGGTTCGTTAAGAGCACTAGCAGTCAGGCCATCGACTCTATCAAACTTTATGCGGGAACATTTGGTGGAACAAGTAAGCACTGGAGAAATGCGAGCCAGATTTGACCAATGAGTTTGAACTTCTCACATGAGCGAAAACTTTGAAAAGTACTCGTACATTATGTCAGTAAAACTGAGTATTGAAATGAAAGTTATCGAACTTGATATGGAAACTTTTAAGGTTATAACAACACACTTTTTACTTAATGACCACTACGCGTTCAAAACCGGGTGGGCAGTAAATATTGTGCATAATTTATACTAATTTTGCTACGGACAAGGCTAAAAAGCTCGATATATTCCGGATTATTACCATACAAAAATTATGTTTCTAAAGCGTTGAGTTGATATTAAAAAATAAAGAGCAAAAAATCGAAGATTAATCACCGACGGTTCTATAGAGTTTGTCTTTTTACTTATATTTTTTGTAAATGTGAAAGCGGAAAACTATTTTGGATTAAATTTTACTCAAGAATTGGCTACACTTATGTTTAGAATTGGCAAAAGTTTTATATTTTGGCTTACGAAATTTTTCTCGATGTGTTCTTATAACTTGGCCAACTCATTTCAAAATTAGCGCTGAGAGGAAAAACCAGATAATATTAAACGAATCATAATGAAAATTTAGTCATTTTATTTTTCTACATCCTTTTCATTTTAGTTTGAGCAAAGTTTGGAACAATTCTTTTGGTAAGTTGCACGCTGTGTGGAATGTCGTGCCGTTTTGTTGGAATCAGAAGTCTTCCAGACTTTTTTCATACGTTTTCGGTAACACAAAGTGAGTCTCACCAGCTTTGAAGAAGAATGTAGGCTATGAAGTAAACACCGGCCCAAACAGTCACTTTCTCATCGTGATATGGTGTTTAGTAAATTGTCTGAGAGTTTTCATTGGTCCAAAAGCGATAATTTTGATTGTTAATGGCACCAGAGAGTGTGAAATGAGACATCCGAGTTCGTTTTCCAGCTTCAACAATTCGATTGACAAAATTCTTGTCAGCCAAGTGGTGCGTCATATTTCTGTCTAATAATCTGTAAATAAAGTAAGCTTTTTATGGCAACATGTGAAGATCTTGCCGCAAAATATGAAAAATATTAAATTTTTCCATTGACCAGATTGAGATGATGCACCCTTTTTAAAATGAGAAACTGCTGTGAATAAAATTTAGTTACTTGGAGCAATTAAAATTCGTTGTATGCATAAATAAAATGTGTGAATTAAAATGCCAGATGCTCATGTGGATTTCCTTAAGTTTATATAATAACTAAAAAATCCATATAAATAAAAAGTTTAAAAAAAGAGAAAACACTTTTTCATTGTGTATTCTCTGTGAGTGCTGGAAATACTTTGACTTCACTACTTTTATTATTTGTGTGCACAATAATTTCTTTTGCTCACGTGGCATTGCTCGATTTTAATTATTTCTAAATTTGAAGCATTTCAAAGGTGATTAATTGAGGTGCCTCAAATCACCATCACGATGAATGCGCTTGTGTTTGTAGTTGTGTGCACATGGAGCGGGGGTTAGTGCACTACAAATTTATGGTTCACCGAAGCAGGCATTTGGCGTACAACAATTTGTTAGCACATAAAGTTTTATTGGAATTTTCGGAAAAATTATTTGATGCTTAAGTTGTTTTTACTACAAATTCGGTAATAGAAATTCTATTAAGATAAATTGTAGCGCATTTGTGTTGCTATTAAAATAAAATATTGTTATTATTCCTGCAATAATAATAAAACATTTCATATCCATTTTTATTATTAATTCCTTTATTGTGATGAGAGGTATGGGAGTTATTGAAATTAATTTATTAGCTTTGTTTTGCAGCTATAGAAATCATTGAAGTGGCAAATTATTTTGGAGAAACTAAAGTTAATGAGGTTACTAAAAATAATGAAACTAAAAATATGAACAATAAATTTGCTATTCTTTATAAACATAAATTTATTTACATTATTAGTTGTTTTTAATTTTTATTGAGTATTAAAAGACTAATTGTTTTTAATTTTTTGATTTAATTTATTAATTCATCAATTACCATGGTATGTGCTGAGAATAGTGTTTTAATTAATTTTTTTGTGAGAAATGTGACGAGGATGCGTACCTTGGTCTATTCCTAACACTTTTCGCCTTTATGCGATGTAGTTAAAAAAATTAAAGGTGGATGCTACATAGACAAAAGTGGGTAAAAAAAGCGATTGTGAGCACAAGTGTCTTGATATACATTGGCGTAGCTTGAGAAGGGTTGGAAGGGATAGAACCACTGGCTGTAGTACTTGGAAAAATAATTGTGAGAAAATGAGACTTATATGCTGGAGTAATATCGACTGTTATAAACTTAGTTTAGTACAATTTTCTTTAAAATTGAAATTTTAGAAACATTTTTTCAAAAAAATTACATGCGGAATAATCGATTTAAGATTTCTTATACGGCCTTAGGAAAAATGCTAAATAAGAGGGTTCAGGAGTAGTGATGAAGGTTTGAAGTAAATAAAAAATTAATGGTCTTTCATGATCTGTCAAACTTGAAGCAAAAAAAGTCGTAAAAGTGATCTTGTAACCGTGTACAAATCAGGTGAGTAAATTTCTTTTGTGGCAATTAATTAAATATTTGAGCACTAGAGCGTTCACTTTTATTACAACTTTGTATTTCAACAGACCTGCTAATCTGTTATTTATATGAATTTATTTCTATAAAGAAATTGTGCTGTTTACATGACACCAAATCAAAATACAGAAAAGGTAAAGCAACAAAAAGCAAAATAAATTGCATGTTTACAATTCAACATATGATCACGCGATCAAAAATATCAAAATACTTCATAATAATTTCAAAGCAGCATTTTACTGAACCTCGATTTCTAGAAAATACATTTTGGGCCCAGACAAATTCAAACTTCATTTGCATTTTAATCTATTTATATTAAATTGTATTATTATATTATTCTAAAACGCAAAAACTGCATACAAATATTTTGGTCACAAGAAATTTGAACTAATTGCACAAATTTAATTTCCGCAGTAAAATCTTAATACTTTTCGAGAAAAAAACTTATGCAAAATAAGAAAAAAAATATCGAAAGACCTGCATTCGATTTAAAAATTGAATTTCAGCCCCCTAGATACAAAGTTTTATTGGATCATTTCCAAGTAATCCACTGTGCCTTTGTTGATGATATTTGGTTGAGCAGCATTGTTTGCCGCTTCTGCGAGTGCACGAAAGCATGAGGCATATCCTAAATTTAAAATAAAATGCTACAGCGCAATCTAAAAGACTATTTTGCTCTGTAGAAAAATACATTGAACATAATAAATCAAACATATCTCTTTGCACAACAAAGTATATTTGTTGGAAGAGTAGGCCTACGTATGACATTTTCGTATACCGCAAGTATTTATTTATACCTACGAGTTTATTAAATTTATGTGCAGAAAATAGCTAACTATCCAACTATCAATTGAAGTTATTAGTACCATAGACCGTATAGCAAAAATTCGGTTTGTTGATTTCTTGTGTACTTAGTAATATAATTCAAAGTTTGGACTTTCCAACTCGGAGAGTGTTGAGCAATCGAATATCGCAGTGTAATAATATTCTTGAAAATGTAAATTTTATTGAAATTACTTAGGTAATAATGAGCAAACCGTTATAAGCATAGACTGATATTTTTGTACAAAGTAAATACAAAGCGTTTTTGGCTTTCTTCGAAAGAAACGTTACAAAATATATGATTTTACAAATATTTTATAGAAAAACATCATTTAATAAGATGTAGAATATACACAATTATATTCAGTTAAGATGATATATCAAAAAGAAGTATCATATGTTTAAATTTAAATATATATTTAAATATAAATATATATGTTTAAATTTAAATATTTCGTTCAAATATTAATGACAAAATGTTATATTTCGTAAAAACTCTGGAAGCTATATCACAATAAATGCCTTAAGTTTGAAAAAAAAATCTTCGATTATATGCCCGAGAATACACTCATACATCATTTTTCATAATAAAGCTTGTATAAATGTTATTTCTTGGAGACAACTCTCCGCTAGTATGTATATTAGCTTTCAGAGTTGAGGAACAAGTTGAAGATTGTGAGAAAAAATCAATTTATTTACCCTTAAGGTAACTGATGATTCCATGCAGCAATGGATAAAACTAAGTATGATTAGCTTTATCTCATTTTTTGTTGTATTATTCTCTGTTTTGTCTATTTTTTTTTTTGTGTTGACTGCTCTGTGCTGAACAATGATCTCAGCAATATCAGATATGCTCTCTTAATGTTGGTTTTTCTCTATGATTTTAAGATTTTGTGTGAATGATAAACAGTGCAGCCTCGGTCAAGGAATCTAATAAAAAACCAAGTCTGTTCTAATAACTGCGGTAGTTACAATGATTGAGTCGAAAAATCTTAGGTATCCCGGTGTAGACATTTATTAAGAAATTAACATTCTTCCAATTGTGGGAACATTATTCGTTTTCCAGGACCAGGTTCGGTATTGCTAACTAGCTTTTTTAGTGGAGCTTCTTATCACTAAATTTGCATATTGTTGATTAATGTGCATAATATGAGCATTCAAACTATGTACTATACAACTATACATACATTGCAATAAACGAGATATAATTTATTTGAAAAGTTGCACTTACTAAGTCCATAATGAAAGACATCTTAATGTTGTGAACATCGAGGTGGATTTATTACGTTGACCGAGGTTGCTCCTACGCAATCAATTTTCATTAAATTTATATAAAAGTAAACTAACTAATTTTAAGAACACTTCATTCGCAACAATTTTTTAGCGAAAATTACTCTTAGACGAAAAAAATGTGTGACGTCATAGAAACAAGTTTTTGTAATAAAAAAACAAATAAGTTTATCTAAATATTTTCACAAATTTTAAAAAATTTTTACTCAGGGCGATTTTTACTGAAAATTTTAAGTTAAGGAGAAAAAATTTTAGAAATTAATTTTATCACTAACGCAAAAATTTTCAAAAGTGTTTCAAATCGTTCAAGCTAACCATTCAAACCTGAAAAAGATATTTTGGCATGATTTGAATTTGTTTTCTTCATATTTGACAAAAATATTATGAAATTTTATCGTTGTGCCCATCATAATGGAGCCACCATTATGATTTTCAAATAGATTATGATTTAACAAAAACTTTGAGATCATACATTGCGCTGAGTTTTGGAGAGAGATTGGACACGTTTTGAAACATATGCACATACTTCGATATTCTTTAAAAAACTGCAGACTTTATTTTTTTTTTAGTTTTTTAAACATCTTCTGAAACGACATATCTCAGAAACTATGTAGAATAGAATAAAAACTATTTGAATTTTTTTTTTATAAAACTAAAGTATTTCTAAGCATAACTGATATTATGTTTATAAATCTCATGTTTTTGAGATATCTGGGTTCAAAAATAAAACAAAGATTGTATTTATTTTAAAAATGATATATTCATATAAAAACTAATCTCGTGTTACGCAGAAACTATTATGTTTGTGCTCTTAAAGTCAGTTTGCGAGTCTAAGTTTGTTTTATATATGACATTGTCTTACTAACTTTCTACCAATATCTCCTCCTTTTAGCATTTGCTGTCAAATGGATCAAACATATTTTAAATATCCAGCATTTGTATTTTGTTCTACTTAAGGTCATCAATCAATCAATTACCAGTGCGTCGGTTTCAAGACAAATCATAATTTTTAAAATTGTGACATGTTGGCATTTTAAAATTTTTTGTTTATGTTATTTTCAACTGATTATAATTTAATATTGTAAATATTTTTACTGAACGAAACACATCATGAGTCATAAAAAGGAGATGATGATACCTGCAAATCATTAATTGGCTTAATACATTAAAAACAAACCTTTAGACACATAGGTTATTGCTTATAAGAATGTTTATAAATCATAAATGCCTATAAATAATAAAAAAACCTACCTGTCAGAATGTGGCCATTTTCAAGATAAGTGCTACATGTTTAAGAAAATGACCACACAAGCAAACATGCAATGCACACTACCGCAAATACGAAAATACGAGGCAATAAAAACTTAAATATAGTAGCTCGTAAATCAACTAAGAATAACTTTTAAAGTAACATCAACAACAACAACATCAAAGGCAGAAGAAGTCAATTAATCTCAACATATTAGAAAATCAATTGATTGTCAATATCAAATGCCAAATCAACAAAAAAATAAAAAAAATAAAAATTTGCCAGCAACAGCAACTGAAACAAAAGTAAAACAAAATCTCTAATCATAAAAAAGTCAAATCAACAGCAGCAATCCGATAAATAAAAGCGATGTCCATCACAAAACTTGTTGTTGTTGTGCAACATTTTTTCGCTTTATTTTTTATTACAAAAATCAGAGAATTCAAGACGACGAAAAATGGTGGCACTAAAAGCAACAGTATCCACTATAATCAGTCACAATGAAGCAGTCAGGTTTCTTCTTACGAACTGTTTGTAGTATGAATTACAAAAGCTTCTACAAGTCGGGTCTTAGTGTAGGTATAACAACTTGCCTTAGTCGAGCGCTTATTGAGGCCTAGTTTTTGGCTCATCATTTTGAACAGTATGGGAGAGCACGTAAATTCTTTGCTTATTTAACACTAAAATTTGTAAAGTGAAGCCCTTTCGCTCTCTTATTTGGAAACAGGATATCTCAGGAAAATTTGTTGAAATAGCCTAGTGAAAAATACATTTCTTTGCGCCGAATCCAGTATTTCCGATACATCTCAAAGTCGCCAATATTGACGCTGAACAGAACTTTACGATTTGCTGATATTATCTTCTGCCAGAACACAGCCCATATAGAAGGAAATAAAACTTGTTCGGGTTGCAGTTACTCCCTGCGTAAAGTTGCCACAATCAGCTGATGTTATACGTTACAAGACAATCACCTGAAATTAAAGTTCCATCACAGCTAATGTAGCGATGCATTGGGAAAGACCAGCAACAACCTTCAACCTGACAGAGAGTGGTTGCGCTGAAACTTTGTACAGCCTATTAAATCGTGTTTTTTTCGCTATTGGTATTTCATCAGTTGATGATAAATTTTAACCGCAGTGTCTGGCGTTTCAAAGGATTCTTTTTTGCTGTTGTTGTTTAATTTTTTTTTCTTTTTCTGAGAACCTTTTTTTTTTGAGAAAATTCTATTGTGTAGCAACACAAACAAACATACTAATTTATCTACTACTTATATTGCTATTTTTGGGTACTTTTTAACTTTTATTTGTTGTTGCTCCTGGTTTTTGCCATATCGCACTCACAAATCTAAGACAGGTGCTAATGAACGGAAGTTGCACCCTTAATTTGCCAAAGAAAACCGAAGGCGGATACAAGGAATGAAATATAAAAAAATGCTTCCTGCTTGTTGTGCTTTAACTACCAGTGCCTGTGCTGTTGCCTCAAAATAGGCAACATATCTTCAGCATATACATACACGTACTTCTCGCAACGCATTAGTATGCGTGTCGCATTGATGCACGCATTTATTAAGTGTCTTGATTTGCTTTGCTTGGCATGCGGAACACAAATGTCCGCCAAACGTAATGGAAAATCGTAGACATGACAGTAGGCATGAGTTGGGCTTGGCGGACCTGGTGCTTGAGTGGAAAAAGTTTTAAGTCAGGTAGGTGTTTATTTGCGTCAGCCAAGTTTTATTGGTATCTTTATATAGGGTAGGTATTTTAAATTAATGTTGGGTATAAACAAATGCAAAGTACCTTCATCAATTTTGAGTATTATGCATATTCTATTTTTTTGGGGAGTGAAGCGCAATTGTGTTTTCTTAAAGCTAAATATGTAACAATAGACTTGTTACAGAGGTACGGCTTCCTTATTCTGCTAATTTATTTCTATGTATGAATTTGTTCGACGAAAAAGTCATCCGTGCATTACGCAAGTTAGGGAAAGTAAAATAAAATGTTTGCTATAGAATTGATTTGTTTCTGGATTATGGTCCTCATCTCGCTTTGTCTTAAAACCTTAATTTTTTTTTCATTAAAAAAAATCAACATGAAAATCTTGTAAGACCTTCAAAAAAATGTTATCTAACTTCTTCATCCTCCAATATGTCCAACAATCGGCTTCGCTATCTACAGTGCTTTTGCATTAAAATTAAATTGCATACTTTCAGGCACTCAATTGAACTAGTGTGGCCTAAGAAAAATAAATTTATTCTGAAAACAAATTAAATACATATTAAATTATATATATATAATCATTTTAAATAAATTTCGATATTTTTATGAAAATAACCTTCAAAAAGAAAAGTTCTTAAACAAAAAGCATCGAATTTGGCTGATTATTCGTGGAGTTATGAGCATTGAAACAAAAAACGTTCAAAAATTTTAGTTTTTAAAAATATATATCTCTTAAATAGTTTGATAAAAAAACTGAGAACAAATTGTGAACTGTTTTCTTAACCAGGAGATAAAAAATAAAAAATTACATAAAAATCTGAGATGCAAAAGCAGAACGGTGTTCGATGGAACCCCACTATCTATTTCCTACTGCTTACTATTCAAATGATAAAAGTGATATGATGGTGCTCGATTTTAAGGTATAAAAGTTTAATATTTATATGAAAGCAAATCTTAAAATTTAAAAATGGTTAGAGATTAATAAAAATTATATCATATGGTAATGTATGGAAATTAAATAAATTGAGCCATTGATGAATTATATTTTTAAATGCAGAAAACCGCCTGCTAAGCGGTATAAAAATTAAAAAAGCTTTTCCATCAAGAGCTTTTATCAATTTAAGAGCGTAAATTGAAACGGTTTAAAGAGAAAAAGTTATGAATGCATTTACATACACACAAGCCCTTATGCCACTCTCTAGCACAATATATGAAGTTTTCTAAAAAAAGAGCGCGCAGCCACTTTAGGAAATAATTTCATAGAGTCAAAGAAGTAAAGGATAGAAGTAATGAATGAATTTTCTTAAAAGTTGTATCATACAAATTTACTGATTAGACTAGTTATAATTGAACTTTTTGTTTTTCAAATAGCGCTATACAAAGATTTTTTTTAAATGACGCTATACATATATCAAAGGAATTGTGGTGAATTTATTTAAATAATTAAGTGAGCATTACAATTATAAAAAGTTTAAGGGAACTTTTCGTTGTTTAGTTTTATTTTTTTTATACAAAAAGTATTTACGTAATTGTAAAATTTCAGATGGTGGTAATTTTTTTTTGGTGGAGGTAATAACGTAGCTATATAGAAAGGCAAAACTCTCAGCTTAGCGGCATTTTACTGAAGTTTGTTTATATTTGTATATGTAAAAATAAATGCATGCGTATATCTTGTGACTTTTATGTTGTTTGGAAACATTTCGTAAAAGCTTAAAGGTTTCTAAAGCTTAAAGCTGCAAGTTAAAAGCAACAGCTATGCGGTTTATACCATAATTTAAAGTTAACTATATATATACACTTTGCTTCGCTTGATTAAGAAACAAAATAAGCTGCTGTATGGCTTAAACAGAAATTAAGTTGGAACTCTTAATTGATTTGCTTTTTTAAGCGTGCTTAGCGGTTAAAAAGCTTAAGAAGCTAACAACGATTGAGACGTTGACCAGCAGAAGATACGTTGTTCATTTAGCGATTTTTTAGGAAAATCGCAGTACTATTTCGTTAATTTTTTGTTAAAACTTTTTGAAAGAATCGATACTTTTAAAGCGAACGATGGAAGAAATTAAAATTTTGACTTTCGATTTTCTAAAGAATAGACCTTTAGTAACTTTGCAAGTCAAAGTCTCAATTACAAAATACAGCTGTGGCATTTAAGAAGTCTAAGTTTATGCCATAAGATTCTAAAAGCTGACAGTGTGCAAAAGTTTTAAGAGAAATTTTTTTCCCAAACTTTTTGACTAAGAGATTTGTAGGGTTAATCAGAAAAACTAACAACAATGTATATCAGCAGCAAAATAAGAGATCAATTCGAAATAAGAACATGAAAGCAGCATAGAATGTTCATAGAAAAAATTAATAATTCACAAGCGATGCTCAAGAATTCTTTTCGTTCGTTTTGAAACGCAAAAAGAAAAAAAAATCAAAATAGTTCTTTTATTTCAGTGATCGCTAAGGTTTCCCCAGTATAAAGAATTACAAAGAATGCTTTTCCATTCTTGGATGCAGTAAAGACGCTCGTGAAAATACTTTTTATATATTTTGATCCATATAAAAACTCCGAAAATATATATATGTACGCTTGAATACATAATATGTTTGTGTGAAATTTTCAATTCTCTTTATGAGACTGTGACAGCTAGCAATATTATGTGGTGTCACCATTAGAGCGTTTTAATCATATTAATAACTACAGGGTATTTCCTAATTTTTTAACAAAGACTTCGATAACCTGTCATTTCAACTAACACAACATAATCAAATGAAATTTATTTGAAACGCATTAAAAATCATGAAGTTAGGAATGCACAAAGGTTTACTATATTACGGCATTGTGGATGTGTGTAATTCCAAGTTATTTGATGTACATAATTTTATCCAAAAAAGTGAAAAATTTTAACGCAAGCATTTGCATAGCTGTAATTCAAGGAAATCTGTTTTTTTCGAAGGCTTTGGATGCGGTAACCCAAAAAACTGTAAACCATACTTTGTGGTCTGACAGACCAAATAATCTATTTTGCAGGTCTGACATATCGAATCGCAGTAAGGTCTTTGTGAGGTGTAAAATTGTGTGTGGAAACGGTGTTTAGTGTATATCAAATATGTATTCGTATGTATAGATGTTAAGCCCTGTCCAATTAAAAGGTAGAATCGTTGACCCAAAAGACGGGGTTTGCCCCACACTGGTATAATTTACTCTTTTTATTTCATTATTTTATAAATTATATGGAAGCATCTAACACGCTATAGAAAGAAGCATATGGTCAGCGATTTGCAGCGCGTTTGCACGAGTTAAAATAAGACCAAACCAATATATGCATAGCATTCAGCTTACTTCAAAAGTACAAAATCTGATAGAGTCCGGGTGATCTATGTTCTAACATTACTATCCATAATTTGTGAAGCTATAAGTCATTTGCAAAATTGAGATATGGAAACGGTTTGAAATGGTCTAACGATTGCCTGTTGACTGTGTGTAAAGCGTTGCAAATTAAAACTGGTGAAGTGGTAAGCCAAACTTTCTGCAATTTGGAATGAGAACATTTGCCAACTGCAGTATCGGGTAAGCTTGACCAGACAATGCTCTCATTTCTGCAACGATTGCACCGTTCCAAAAATCCAAAATTTTTTGAGTAGCCACTCAACTTAACTTTTTCCAATTTGCTTTGAGCTTTGCATGGACATATCTTAAAATCAGAATGGGAAAATATTAACTGATTGTTGTTCTCAAGACTTGCATTTCACTATCTCCGGAACTAAGACTTTCGGAACAAATCTGATATATAATTTTGTTTTTACTTATCTTGAAATTCAACCATGTAAAATATGTTATACCAAAACCGATATGCAAATTTGATCTGCCTTTATGTAATATGCCACTAGTATTAATGGCGAACGAATTTAATTTTAAAGTGTTAACATAAGTTTACCATGACCATGAAATTGAAATGGTTTATAAGCCAAATAAAAAGATAGGACAAGGTCAGTTGCAGAAATTGTGTTTTGATTTCAATATTTAAAATGAAGATTTGCTTACTATTTCTTGGAATACTGAGCTGTCTTTCATACACCTTAGCTGTCAAAGATCGTATTTATCTCAGAGAAAATAAAATTTTTTAGTACTTATGATAAATTTTTTTTTTGTATTTTGTTATTGGTTTCAGCTGTGTGTGCCTTAGAACATTCTGTTGTGGGTCCATGTCTCAGTTATTTCCCTAGTTGGTCTTACAATTCAGATAAAAAAGAATGTGTGTTTTTCAGATATGGTGGCTGTGCAGGAACTAAAAATAGATTTTTCAATAAACAGAATTGTGAAAATCTTTGCAAGGAGTAGATTGCAGACTTTGTAAAATTGACCAGTCGACATAAGAAATATTTTTATTTTTAAAAATTGGGTTCATATAAATATTATATATTATTGCAATAAAATCATGTGACCCTATGCTGAAATATGTAACGTAAGCAAACTCTTGCATCCTTTAAAAGCTACGAATAATATGAGGTTTTAATATCAAATCATAAGAAATTTGTTCAAAAATAATGAAAATCTATGTCTCTCAATAATCGTTTAGACTCTACAAGGTTCTCGATCTAACTAACTTTTTAAAATTATCGCAGCTTAGCAATTTGAAGTTTTCGTTTGCATGGATAGTGCTACGCTTTAGGCCAAAACCATCCACTTGTTGTTTCGAGCTCGTCTGAACCATATCTACTGTTTGCGTGGAATTCGGTTGCTTTACCATATACATTTTTAAACAGAGTATTTGCGTTCCGACAAATTTATTGTTCGAAATATTAATTTACATATTTATTCGAGTAAAAGGCTTAAGGCCCTCGAAGTATGCAAAATAAAATGGAATTATTTATATAAGGACTATCAAGTATAAAAATACATTTTCAATTATTTAGCTTTTACTGTCAATTAGTATGAAAAATCAACTACTCGCTCCACTGTCATTTTACGCTCTTTCAACGACACTCTTTGTGCGCTGTTTGCACGCTCTCTTTTTTTCTGGTAAAATTAGAAAGCCCGCGGCCATTGCTTTATGCTGCCGAAGAGGAATTGAAAAAATTTGTGCTGTTTGCGCACAGTTCTCAACTCAAGGACTAAAACAACAAAAAGAAAACCAAGTAAAACAAACTTTGTCACAAAAACAACAACAACTATGCTATGCTCATATTGGGTATTCTTTCAACAACAGCAACAACAGCAATAACTTAAAAAGATAGCGCAACAAGGATTCTCGAAGCGCTGTTGATATCACAGCTTTCAGTTGAACTTCAGAACGTGCAACGAGCACAACGCGTCTGTTGTCTGGTGTCGTCTCGCTGTCGTTGCCGCTGCTATTGAGGTGGTTATATGAAACGCCGCCGCCATCAATGTCTTGCAATCGAAGTTCGGCCTCGTCTTACACCGTTAAAATAACATAACAGTGTTGTTTGTGTGATTATTTACTTCCATATACTTTCAGTGTAGTGTGGGCGTCAGCAGTTAGTGTGTGTGTTGGTGTGCTTGCTGCAGTGCTCAATATGAAATAAATAAATGCTGCAAAAACAAAAATATTAACAAAAACGTTTGGAATGCAGTAACACACGATTTTTCACGGTTGTTTTTATTTTGAGTTTTAAATTTTATTTTAAAATCTTGATTTTTTTTAAAGAAACGGCTGTAAATACATAGTGTCCACCCACACTGTTTTAATTTATTTGTATTAGTGCATTCCATGCTTTTTCTTTTCTTTACCAGTGGTAAAGAAAAACCAAAAAAAAAAAAAATTTCAATGAAATTTTTAATCTAATGTTCGTGACTTTTCAATAGCAGTGTATTATGTAAAGGATATGGAAATGCAGAGAAAAAATCAATTTAAAAAAGAAAATAAATCAACTGAGGAATAGGCAATCAATATTTCATGTATGAAAAGTTGAAAATTAGAAACCTTTAAGTACGAAATTGATGGAAAATTGAAAAAACCTACAACCAATAGGATATGCAAGCAGCCTATTAAATGGTAAACTTTTTTTTAATTAATACGGTCTTTTTAATGCAATTAATGAGGTCAAAAATCTATAGCATGAGCAACAATGATAAAAACAACAACATTTATATTTACAACAATTTTGCTGCTGTTGATAGCACATAAGCAATGATAGCATTTGCTCTCTTATAAGCATTCTTTTGTTATTGTTTTGTGTGCTTTTGTTGTTGTTTTTTTTTTTTTTTGTTTGAACGGCTGTTGTTGCCAAGCACTGTTGCACAATTATCCTTGAAATTGTGCACTTGCTGTTTTTATGTTTTGCTTCTTTTATTCTGCACAAGTAGAACTAAAGGTTATGCATACAAAATTAGCAAATACCAGCAATTTGTTGAAGAAAAAATTAAGCAAAAAGTTTACATAAAATTTCTCAAAGAGTTTTGTATAATCGAACTATTTGAAGTCCGAAAGCTTGTTCTCAGAATGATAAATATGATTTAATTATTCACGAAAAATAATTTGCATGCCCCTCTTAAAATTTTAAGATCGATTAAGCAAAGCTGTAGGAATGCGAGATCTTTGAAAGCGTAAATAATTAGTTAATGCTTAAAGAGTATCAGCTAAGAGTTTTGCAAAAAATAGCGAACCTTAATCCAAGCAATTCCAGTGTTTCAAGTGTATTTTTTTAAAAATTTACGCTTGTTAAAAAAAAAAACTTTAAAAATTTTCGTCGAAATGATATTTTAAAAATAGTTTTGAACGAGAGCCAACCGACATAAAAGTTTTATAGTCTAAGCTATGTCTCTTACTATAAAAAACACGTGATGAATCGACTTAGTGGTTTTTGTAAAAATGCTGTTATGAGAATATTTTTGTATGAGGGCCACCCTAAATATGTTTTTTAGCCTATACCACCCACCTGATCGATACTAACATACTGTAAAAATTTCATCAAAACTGGCTGCATACTTTTCGCGTCCATAAAAGGTAGACAGACAGACAAAAACTGAATTTTATACAGTGGATAGATTTCAAAAAAATTTTAGAATCCTTTAAAATGTATGAAAATAAAGAGAAATGCTTTCATTATATATTTAATTTCCTTAAATATTCACAAGATAACAATATTAAAATTTTTTTGGAATGAAATCGTGTGCTTTTATATTCTCTACAACGTTGGTCTCAACATATTTTTCTACTTGTGGCTTACTTTCCGAGCTATTGAGCGGATTTTGGTTTATCGACATCTCAAAACCACATCCACCATGATTCTGGCACCTGATGCTTATTTCAATTATCATTTTTATGCCTATGAAAAGTATAACACGACCTCCCGGGCTATGCCTGTTAAACTGTTATCCCATTAAATCCTCTGAATTTTTATTGTTTCAACGAATTCTGAGTTCAGGCTAACTGCCTTGTAATGTGTCTTATACGCAGCCATTTTTCGTTCAACTGTCCCTGTTTTTCTTCTTGTTAAATTCAGAGTTATGTGTACTGAGACAAAGTTCAAGTGTTTCGTGACTATTTATTGCGTTGTCTTCATTCAGTTCTTGCAATAAAGCAGACGTAAGTGACTTTTTTTGGAGACACTTTTTCAGCATTGATGCTTTGCCGATAAAAGCTTCATTATTTTTGGGTTTTTGGGTTTGAAAGTAAAATAAAAATATCGAAAAAGTCGAAAAAAATCATCTCCAATCTGATAAGCTTTAAACAGCACATTGTTCTGGCGAAATATTTCGTAACATTTGGTTAATTTTTCAAAATTTTTTATTTTTTTTGCTGTTGATTTTTTATTCCATACAATTAAGACAAATGTTTGCGCTATTTGGCTTCCAACTTGAACATACGTTCGCAGTCTATTTTTATTGAAAACTCCTTCAGTGTATCATTACAAAACATTTAGCTTCGAAGTACCACAACTATTCAGCAAATCCCATGCATTTTTTGTGGAGCTTTTGGTTTGTGTCATCCAAAATTTCAACTGTGTGTTTTCTTAAAATATATTCTCATAAGAATTTTGAATTTTTATTTTTTTTGTATAATCACTATAACGCCTATCAATCCAAATTAGCATTCTTTTATGTTTTGTAATTATTTTTGTGTTAAACAATTACTTGTTCCTTATGTGTGGTTTCTTTTCCCTTCTTTTGCCTTTTCACTGAAAGATGAATTGTTTTCGGTTGAGTTTGAGTTACTTAGTCACACTCTTGGCCTCATATGCCTCAATTGTACCCATTTTACAGATCTACCGGTTCAATTGCTTCAAGCATTTGACGAGCTGAAAGTTAAAAAACTTAAGCAAATTTCTTCGACTTTAGGTAGTAAACGGTATGAAGAAACCGCGAAAGGAGTTTTGCGATAACTTTAATCAAGTCTATATTTTTACTGATAAGTAGCCAAATGTATTCTCTAGTCAATTATATTAATTTACGAAATGAGAAATAATTGAGTTCAAGTGCCATCCATTTCCTAGCAGCCGTCCATATTCGGGCTGTATAAATCGTTAAGGTCACCGAAATGAAAATCCGCCTTCATATACATGTTTTGCACACCCCAATTACCTTCCAAACATATTATGACCTAAAACAAAAATTTTTGCATTAGAGGGTTATGCCATAAATATAATAGAGAATAGCTGTGTTAATTTATTTCAGTTGCACCACAACCAGCTACACGTGCTTTCCAATTAATGATATTGCAAGTCATCATAAATCAATTATTCTTAAAATAATTTTGTTTTTCACTATTTTAAGTCACAAAATCGTTTTGGGACCTTAGAAGGATTTGATGTACATATATTGATGATTTAACCAAACAAAATAAATAAAGGTTCTCGTGAATTTTTACACTATCTATGTATATCCCCGCAGTGTGGGTTTTTAAGACATTTGAAATCATATAATATTATTTTTTTACTATTTTTCTACCACAACAACACAATAATATATTTCAATTATTATAAAATATTTTACGGAAAATATTCTTAACTTTATTCATACTCGTACAGTAAGCGAATGTCATTTCGTTGGCTTCAGTTGACAATTGGGCAAATGTAAGTACTTGTGTGCGCGTATAGTTATTTGTAGTATTACATTATCCTTATGCATACGCAGCAAGTCCTTGTAAGATCAGCTACAAGAGCAAAGTAATTTTTGTACATATAATGCTGCTTATATAAGCTCGCGTATATTAGGGAGTTGCAAATAAAATAAAACAAAAGATTAAAAATTGCTTGAGATAGCCTTAAAAGTTGAGAAAAGTGCATCGTAGCACTTTTTGAATAAAAATCTAAATTTTACCAATAGTTGACTTATTACTTTTCCATGTTTTTTTGCATCCTATATCAAATACACTATAAAGATTTTGATATAAAGCGCATCAATTTCAATGCAAAGTTATACTGATACCACGTGACATCAACAAGTTTTCTCGATGAAACATCAAATCAGCATTCAAGTGCCATATCAATTATCTTTTTAAACGTTTTCATTTAGAAGCGATGTTTTCTTCCTTCATTTCTTTTCAGCAATATTGACAAACGGTCACAAGTAGTCACTTCTCTAAAGGAGCAATAGTTTCTGTGATCTCGGCCTGTTTTCATGTTAAACTTATCTGAAACTGTTATGCAAAGCTTGAACTAAAGTTTTATTTTTGGCTTGCGATAGAAACCAATCATTCATTCCAATACGGGCTGACAAAGTATTAGTTTTATATGAAACACCCTAGTATGCATGTGTTTTTTAGTATGAATAAGAATACTCTTACAAAAGCAGTAGCAATTCTATATAATAAAAATTCCTTAAGTATGTCTTTCCCACTACTATTTTTCATTTTACTGCTGGTACTTCTAATGCTACGCTCACACTGTTGCTTACTTTACGAGGATACTTTATGCTACCTTCCACTACATGTCGTCGCGTATATCTTAATAACATACATATTTTTTATAGTAATTTTTCTTTCCGTTCTTTGCATATAAATAGGGAAAATCTTAAGACAGCATGAGAGAAAATGTTAACGGAAAGAAAAAAAAAAGACAGATAATAAAGTAAAAGTTGTAATAGTAGCAACAGAAGCAGCACCAACAAAAAAATTAACTAAAAATAAAAGCAACAAACAACGAAAACAAATTGTAAGAATTTTGGAAATTCACGCTTGGTTAGCAGCTGTAAATCTTAAGCTTTGATGCCTTTTTCGTTTGTCTGCGTGGGCAGTTTTTTTGTTTTTTGTGCTATCAAATTTGTGCGTCGGTGTTTATATGTCTGTTTGTAGGATTCTCGTTTTGTTTGTAGCTGTTGCCAGATTTTGGTAAAACTGTGATTATATTTTGAAAGCAATTAAAGAAAAAAAAGAACAATGGAAAAATATTACTATAAATTATGTGATAAAGAAGAAAATGCCAATTAGATTGAAAAACAATTGCACCAAAATTAATTGCCCTATAAATTTAAAATTTATCGAAAATGACTTCCTTTCATGCAATAATTTGTTGCAGTTTTCTAATTTTTTTTCGCAATTAGTTTTTGGTTGACTTTGCCAATATCGCAGCCTGGCAACGCTATTGCATGATTTTGCTGTTGCTTTTGTGTACATTAGCTATGTACAATTAAAGCTGAAATTGGTTTTTGGTTTCTCTTTCATTTTAGCTACTCAATTGCTTTTGAGCCTGTAGCACAAGGTTCGACCCAGTACTAGATTTAATATAACTTTTTCTGATTTTTCTGCTCTAAATTTACATTTAACATGTGGTATTATAGACAGCATGTGCCAACCTTTTCTCAGTTACTTTGATTTTATTGGATTCTAAAGCACCAGGATTATAATAAAAAAAGGCCAATCATAGAATCGAACTTATTTATGACTGGTCAAACAATAAAGATGACCTTTTGCTACTTTTGATGTGCGTCGCTTTAATCTTTTGTTCGGATTTTATAATAAAGAGTGAAGTCTGCTACTAAGTTAATAAAAATCATTTAAATTTGCATTAACACTGTAATTGAACCAAATAACAAATGTACAGCTTTGAAATGTGCAATTATTAGCATTTGACTTTGTATTTTTTAGGCATAATGTGGTTATACCAAATTTGATAGTGCCAAATATATGTTAAATATATATGTGCAAATATTCAGAATGTGCCATCGTTGTGAAAACAATATGAAAAAATAATTGCTTTCAATATGTGATATTATTAAAAACTAAAAATTTATTCATACATAATTCATATACAAAGCAATACAGGAACAATTGAAGTAACAGTCAACACTTAAGCACATGAGCGAGTTTGCCAGCATTAAATTGGTATTGAATTAATATTACTCATACGTCATGTTGTTCCATTGCAAGAGCAATGGCTCTGCAATAAACATTTATTGATTAAATTTATTTTGAGGTATATATAAGAACCAATATCTACACAGTTGGAAGCACTTAAATAAACACATACACACACACACACTCACAAGTATAACAATAACAAAAACAAAACAATTACGGCTTCCATAAAAATCGTTTCACAACCGCACTTCAAATGTTGCTCAGCTGGAAAATTCTGAACAGTCGAAATGAAATTTTCGTTTGTTTTTGTTGTGTTCGAATTGACTTTTATATTTATAAAAATAACCGAAATGAATTGGACAGATCACTTTTTTTTTCTTGTGGATTAATTTTAATGAAAAAGTCAAAAAAGGAAAATAAGGCAGCAGGAAAAGAATTTAAGTCAAGCTGCCAAATGCCACTAAATTACTTTGAAATAAAATAATCCATAAGCAAATAATCGTAAAAAATTATTATTATTATTCACATTTTTATGTTTGTCATTCAAGGCGCGTTGTTCTTGCTATTCTTGAGCTACTTTTATTATTATTGCGATGAAGTGTGTATATTTTTTATTATATTCTTATTAACAAATATGTTTAATCTCTTTATTTTCATTGTTATTGGTTACTTCAGAAACATTATTCTTAAGTTGAAATAAATTGGTTTTTATTTCATTAATTCTATTTTTGAATTTGAAGTAAATATTTATTATGTAGATATTAAAATTATATAAAATTTTATAAGTTTGCTTGGTCTTGTCGATGGTTTACTTAATGCCTTTTCAATATTTTTTCATAAATAAATGTTCAGAATATCGAATAAAAAATGTCATTTCGTATTCGTAAGTAATCAGACAGTTCTTGTTTTATATTTTAATATACTAAATTTCTATTTATTTATATTATTAACACACAGTTTAAAAATATTTTACTGTAGAAAATCTACCTGCTTAAAATAAAAAGAGATAATTTGTCCCAAATTTCAAAATAATTTATTCATGACTTTGTATTATGTGTAGGGCAATATATTTTCTATGAAAAAAACAAATTAAATATATTTGAAAATATGTAGCCACTTCTTAACTATTGTTGTTTTAAACTGATAGTGTGAATTTTTTTATGATTTCTTATAAGTTCATATTCTATTCATTTCAAGTTTATTTTTTATAAGATTTCACGAGAATTTTTTTATTGTATTTTGAGCACACTGTGTTCAAGCAATTTTTCAATTTAAAATATTTTTGGATTTTAAATAGGAAGAATTTGAACTTAAAATAAGCACGAGTTTCATAGAAATTATATATCATGAATCAACTTCTTGAAGATATTTTATGAAAAAATGGAAGTTCATTCTATTTGTGTGTAAGCAATAGCTTCAGTTGAAAGAAAATTTAAAACGACTTAGACATTTGGTTTTTGCTTTGTTACTTATTCTAAAATCTATGTGTGCACATAAAAAAAAATGGTTTTAAAAACTAATGGTTTTTTAAAGTAAATCGTTCAAAATTTGTTCTAATTTTTTTCAAAGAAGATTTCATTTCCATGGCATTGCTCTATAACAATAAGCTGCTTAGTTTTCGTTATTTTCTACATTTTGTGTTGTATGGTGATAAGTTTTTGTAACTAAGTTGAGACCAAATTGAAGAAAATACTTTCAAAAAAGTAAATAAATGAGAAACAACAAAAATTTATATAATGCAAAAGCGAAAACAAGATACATGTTAATTTTTAGTTTCAATAGTTTAAATTGCTCAGTAACGGCGCAAATATCAACAACAGTGGAGAAAACAAATGAAATATAAAGGAAAGAAATCAACCTCCTAACTGCTGGCCTTAAAAATGACGTGCTTAGCGTCTGACGTAGACATAATCCTATATGACCTTGAATAGAGCGCAAAATTCAAAAAAAAGAAAAGAAAGCCGTCGCAAGGGCAACAACAAAGATCTTGTTGTTTCTTAAAAAATAAAATACATTCAAAGTAATGCATGCAAATTCTATTGTATGCACAAAAAAAAAAAATGTTTTCTTGAAAAATTTTATTATCATAATAGCAACGACATGTAACAACAGAGCACATGAAAAATCTACCATTTTGTTATTTAAATATTAATGTAAAAAAAAAACTTATATGCCAATTTTTATTGTAATGAGTCTAATGTTTAATTCAACCTCAAATTTGCTAACAGCTTTAAATGTAAATTATAATGCTTCTTATGTAATACAACAATTAAAATGATTTTTTTACAGATGTGCTTAGGTCATTTCAATATAAATGCTCTTAGTTCGACAGCCCTATTATTTGATACATTCTAATCAATTTGCCTGGAGCGTATGCTAGAACTGTGTTACTTATAGCAGAAAATATACTTTTCAAAATCTAAAACTTCCTTTTGAACTTTATAAATTAAAGTTAATCTATTTAAAAAGTACTTCAAAAAATCGACTGTAGCAAATTTAATACAATTGCAGTGAGTTCCTTTGAAAGTTTCCGTACAATACACGAAGATAATTACGATGAATAATTGCTAGCGGACCATTACTAAAAAAACAATTTTTAGAAGTAGCGAACTTTCCAACCAATTCATTTCCATTAAGAATTTCTCTCTCTTAAGGTTCCTTTTTTCTTGAAACGTGTGATATTTTGTTTTCAACTGTCATTCCCTATTTGAGAGACACCAAAATTTCTGAAAATGTACCACCATATAACAGTATTGAAACTGTATATTTCGTACCCGGGATGAAGAATCAAACTGCCGTCACTTCTTGCCCATTGGAAAAAACTATAAAATTTTATTAAAAAAATAAAAATGTACTCAAAAAAAATTTATCAAATATTGAAAAGATTATCATCACTTTAAAATGTATTCTGAATTAATATCGAACATCATTTAGTCGCCCTCAAGCCTTGCGCCCAGTATGACAATTTCTTTCGCTCCCCACAACCCTTAGTTACGCTACTATTATCAAGATGTTTTTGGCACAAGCAGAATATTTTATCAAATTTTAAATCAGAGTCTACGTACATCCAATAGAATGTCCAAACTATATTTTTTTATTGAAAACATTTGCAAAAAATTAAATTGTTATATGTGGTCTTGTGTTATCGTTTGCTTTATTACCTCCTACAAAAATTGACTTCTTTCGTTTAACTCAGATTATGCAAATATTTCAAGGTTGTTTGTTGTTCCAGTAACTTCAACCATTGTTGTGTGTATGTGTTGCTGTTGTTACTTAAGTTTTATTGCGCTTGTATTACTTATTTTTATGTTTTTTAATAAACTATTAAAAGTTTAGTGCTTTTCATTAAAATTGCTACTGTTGCTGTAGTTTTTGCTTTCGCTTCCAATACAAAGCTGCAATAAACCAACAATTTCTCTGAAGTTTTTTTGTTCACGCCTACAATTTTAAATTCAGCAGCAAAATTAAAATTTTATTCCATTTATGACCGTCAGTTCGAGGAGTTTTCTATTTGTGCTATATATTGTAATACATTTATAATTTTTTATGGCAGCGTTTGTAATAATGTAATTTATTTTAATTTTTTTTCCGCGGCAGTATCAGTTTTCATTTTTATTGTCTGAACATCGTTACTGGTGCTAGAGAAAAATGGTGGAAGAGTAACGCTTTCTTTACATTTTTGGCGCTCAACCGAGAGTTTAACATTGCTTAAACTTTCCAAAATTTTTTCAGTTTTTCAATAATTTTTCTATAACTTCAATGTTTACCAGCTTGTTATTGGATATATTCAGTACTTTGATCTCTTTAAAACTTACTTTTTTTATTTTGTAAAAATAAACAAAAACGCGGAAAGCATAGACGTCAATTATACATCAAATTCACGAAGAACAATAAACTTTGGCATGAAATAAACATAATTCAGCTATGAGCTTTAAAAAAAAATACTGACGAAAATTCTATAAAATTGGAACGAAATAACTACTTTCGAAAATATTTAAAAATCAAGAAAAACTGGCACCAAAAAAAACCATATTAAGAAAAAATGCATGTTTAAAAAAGTTTAAAATAATCGAAGTCATTGAGCAACAAAGAGACAATTTACAAAAAATGGCAAATTTTTGCCATTATGTTAATATCTTTGAGAATTAAAGAAAAAGTACAAATACCATACCAAATTCAAGAAAAAAGTTTCATAAAAAAGGACGATTGATTTTTACTATGCATCACTTAACAAACGAAACTAAATAATGACCTTCAATAAAAAATTATGACGCACGTGATAACATGGCGCACACAGGCGCACATATTGCAGACGTTTTTGAGTAATCACTTAAAAAAAAATATGAAATAAATAAGAAAAAAAAAATGTAACTCTCATTTCTACCCACAGTTCCATAGGGACAGCAAAACACTACATATTCGACGTCATGCTTGTGCACCATCATTTGGAATTTTCACCAGAATTGGCAACAGAAGTTGCAACTAACGTACGGCAGACAAACAAAAAATTTTGGTTTGGATGAAAAATTTTGCAAAATTTACAATCGTCACGTTTCAACATTGAAATGTAATTTGGGAGTTTTTATTATGGTACATACAGTCTTTTTTGTTTTGTATTTGTCACATACTTCAATTCGGTTCACTGGATATTTCTGGTTTTGCATTCCATTTATATGCGCTGAGATGCTTTATTTTTATTAGAATTTTCTGAAACAAAATGGTTGCCATTTGCTACAACTTTTTAGCTATAAAAATGACACCAACATTTCATGTTTACGCTTTTGTTGCAAAAACAGAAATTACCATGTACTGTTTATGTACTGCAACACCTGTTCTATACACGCACTCGTGCACATTGCTGAAAAAGTTTTGTAATTTTGCGCAGAGAAATTTTATGGTTTATGTGCGAATTTTGAGACTGTTAAGAAAAGTTGGTCACATAATCTGGCAATTGGTAATATTTTTGCGCAAAAGTTTTAACATAATAAAATGAATAATAATCTTAAATTTTGGAAAAAAATTTCCATGATAAAAAGTAGCATTTTATCGAATTTCACTCAAAGCTTGATAGAGTGATTTTACTAAAAAGCTATATTCTCAACATGATTTATTGCCTTCGCAATGTTTACGTATCCTTTGAGACAGAAATTCCCAACAAATTCCATAAAAAATGTTGTGTAAAAAATGAAAAACCCTTAAAGTAATAAATGATACTAAAGTTGCATAAAAAAGTGAAAGTAAATTGAAAAACCACAAGCTGTTGGTAGCACACCTTTTTGTATCCTTTAAAATATACAAAAAGTGTCATTTAAGTGAAATATTGTAACAATGAAAGGACAAAATAAATTGACATTAATATTGTATAAAAATACAAAAGAAAAAAAAGGGGAAACGTTAAAAAATGTTTAACAGCCTTTAACGCAATTACATGAACAATACACGCACACAACACACATATACACTTATGTTTACGCATACAATCCCAGCAAGCATATGGTACTGTTTCATGGTGATGAAATTAAGACTCTTCTAGTAGAGTTCAATTGAAATTTATTGCATATTTGTAGGCATTTCTTAAATTCCATACCTATCATGGCATTATGGTTTCATATTACTTGGTTGCTATATGCTTTGAATATGCATGACAACAGAAGAATCAATTAACGGTGTTAGTGCATCTCTCTATTTATTGCAAACCATTTGAGTAACCCAAATAAATCAGTACGAAAAGTACAAAATATTTTCATACGTTTTGAGTATTTAGATGAGCATTTGAAATTATTCTTCTTAAATTTTATTTGTATGCCTTGCTTGGAATTAAGAATTTTTTATAGATAAATGCCCACATTAAAAAACCTATTTAAAAAAAAAATATTGACCACAGCTCTTTAAAAAGTATTTCAAGAGAACTTCCATTGCTGCAGTAAAAGGCGCTACTCCTCCCCAATAAAACGCATTGCCAAAAAATGAATGCAAAATAAATGAAGCTCGAAGTTATAGAGAAGAATCAATTACTACTCACTCCTTGACCTGCAATATTGCAACTGCGTACTTGCCTGCCATCGACACAATCACCCTGGCGTATGAAATATGACTCATTCGCAATTAAAACTGATTACTGGGGTAATTTACACAATGATAAGCCATAATGGACACCAATGGCAGCCAACCACAAATGTCAAAATTCAGTAAGAACCCTAACTATAACATCCGTTCACATTCATGCAGATAAAAGCACACATTTTCACACATGTTTGTACGTGTACAAAACAACAACAACAAATGAAATTCAATTCCAAGCCATTTTCATGAAAGTGTGAAAATTGCTTTTCATAATTCATTGCATACAAAGAGAGAGTTACGACTACAACAAAAGGCATGACAATAAAAATAAAAACGAAAAGATATATATATTTTTGCAACGGATTTTAGCATGCGTAGTTTTGTAAATATGGAACTCAGTGTGTTGGACTTTGTACACGTATTTATTTTTTTAAAACTATGTAAAAGCAAGTTTTATCAGATATTCACTTCTCTTGTAAAATTAAAGCTGCATTATCTAAGATTTTTAGCGAAATTGCTCGCGAAAAGTAAACCCATGTATTAGAGAAGTTAGGAGATTAGTACATAATGAACATACAGTTTTAATAAATACTTAGTTGAAGAAAAGGAGACAGTTAAAGCTTAAGTTTATTCTGTTGTGTTATAAGTTGATAGAAACTGTTTGCTCAAAAAAAAGGATATTTGTAATTTTTGTACAATGTTTTAAGGGACTTATTCTTTTCAAAAAGACTAATGGTAAAAGTTTATTCGTACTAAATATTCTTAGAAACAGAGAGACTTAAAGAACCTCGCTTATGCCCTTGTGTGGTGACAGTGTCAATGTGGATGGCTGCTTGTAGCATCACCGCTAGTATTTGTGATTACAGCTGTACTTTATCATATTATCCGTGGATATTATACCAATAATCGCGTTTATCATTTTTGACATTTTAAAATATTCTGGGCGTTTTTTTTTCAAGTCAAGGTTGCTCATTTACTAAGCTATCTTCATATCGCCTGAAATAATGGTAATTGCACTAAATGTATCTTGAAACAACGAAAAATAAGCGCTGCCGGTGCACTAATGGTATAATAAGACCACTATCAGAGGCCAATTTTCATTGTCTGATAATTTCCAATAAAAGTTACAGAAGAGTTAATCATGTGACTTTAAATTTTTCTTAGTGAACTATCAAGGTCTTTTATTTTAAGGCTTTTTAATTGCTGAAGTTTGACTGCTTCATCGTTGATACAGAAAAGCTCATATTTTTTTTTATACAAATTTATAGCAGTAACTTTTATTCACAAATCTTAGATTTTGACTGCTTAATTGCCATCCTCCATATCCAAATATGTTATTTATTGAAGTAAAAACCTCTTTACCCCTGTACGAACTTAAAATATCTTACACTCAATGTGCATTATCTTGAAAAATAAGCATATTTTTGAAGTAACAAGAATGCTTTCTATGCAAAAACTGCTCAAAATTTTCTGAGGGAAATATCTCAAGAGATTATCGGTAAAAATAACGATATCAGATTTCAAATGTTTTTTTCTAAGAAAAAGTTCTGAAAATCTAATATATCTTTTGAAGTAGATTGTTTTGGGCGAATTTTCTAATTTATTTGCCAATTTTGGTGTTATTTATGTCTACACTGCTTAGAATTTTGCGAATTTTCTTTTTTCAAAAAATTACTCAGTGTTTAAATTGGAAAACAAATTTAATCACTGACATTTTTTCTAATTTAACTTCAAAATTATTCTTTAAAATTTATTGAACTCATTCATTCAGTGACAGGAGAAAAGAGCAAAGAATTAAATATGTCATTTAACTCCCGAATCCCTTCTCCGAGGATCTTTTCTGAACATCTCTGTATGAGCTGCTACGTAATAAAAATAAACGAATATTTTTGGATACAAATATATTGAAATAAAATTGCAAAATTTAAGGAATGACCACTTGAGCCTGCTATAATTTAAAAATGCATGCACTTAATCGTTAATATAAAACTTTTGGGATGTATTGCCACCTAGATAACTACAGCCAGGTGGTAGCAAAGAATAAATGTAATATTCTTGGTGCTCATTTTATAAAAGAATAATGAATATTTATTTAATTTATTTTTTGCTGCTCACACTACGCATTCACATCTTTGTGGAAAATCGTTCCGCATTGTGTTGGGTTCTTTGCATGAAATAAAAAATTTATTCGTATCTTCATTTTGTTCTAATGCGAAACAAAATCTCATTTTCTGCATGACTTACATATTTTATTAATATCCTTTAACTGTTTGCTTTGTGTTAACAACTTCCTGCTGTTTTTTATTTCATTTCCTTCTGTTTTTCTGTTACTTATGACTTTTTTCTTATCCTTTGTCAGAAAACAAAAAAGTTGTCAAAATGCGAATTTATCAAAAAAATTATTAACAAGAAACGCCAAAATAAAAGAGTAAAGTACACGCATTCATGCAACGCACATTTTTCAACTCTAAACAGTGAGCTAATAGGGTAAAGTAAACAAAGCTTGAACAATTTTAAGAAAAATTCGATGATATTAAGAATATATCGGATAATTCAAGAAACGAAATCATTTTCACAGTATAGCAACATTGATAGACATTTCGTATTTTTTCTGACACATTATCGCTTTATGCTAGTTGTACCCTATTTAGGGAGGTAAAATGTGCGCTTCGCTTTTACGGTGTTGACAAGTACGACAAATTAGACAAATATGACAGCGAGTATAAAAGTTTTTCATGTCTTTCACTTGTTTCCGTGTATATGTACAAGAATATTTCGACATGGTTTTCGCTATGTCACCGTGTGGGCATTGGCAGGAGAAAAGAACAAAGTGGAAAAGTGAAAGCTGGTTGTGTACACACAACTTTTGATGGGTTCTTATGTCAAGAAAAGTTTAATGCTTAGCACATATTTTAGCGCCAACGTTGCTGCAACACCCAGCAGCACCATAACCAACTTTAACTAATTTTATTTGTACACTGAATCTTAATTGACAGTGACATCCTGGAGAAAGTTTTTAAGGTTTACGCGACAACACTAACTACAATGACTATAACATCAATTAGAACAAGGTTAATAACACTTGCAATAAAAAAAGCAACATTATAGTAGTAATAGTGCTGCAGTAGCTAAAGTTAAAATGACATTAACGCATTACTCAATTAGGGTGTTAAGGGAATGGGAAAAGTTTGGCTAGTTTTTCCTATAAACAAAATTGAAAATACAAATCTTTAAGTTATTGCTTTAAAATTATTTCATACCGGAAGACAATGAAAACTTAGCAAAATTATTGTGTAGTGCCGTTGCTCATGCACCGTTTGTTAATAGCGAGAGATAAGTGCGACCTAAATCATAATTTTATTTTTTTTATGGTAGCTTTTTTTTAAGCTTTTAGTAAAATCTTCTGACACAAAAATCTGCTGGCATACACATATATACAAAATTCAGTTAGTTTTTGTCGACGCCTTGCTTTTATGTGTTCAAAAAATTCGCATGAGATAAAATTTCAATGTGCTAAAAGTTGCATGACAGAAAATAATTAAGCTAAATATGGCATGTGATTTAATTATTTGATTCTTAGATTCTCAGCGCATATACAAATTGATGTCTTGAAACTTTTTCACAAATAATTTTTTGTCAAAAAATGTCAGTCTTTTCAATGAGATTTCTGTTCAAGTCTGAGTGCATAGTCAAATCAAAGCTGATTCGTGGCAAAAAGTGCTACAATTATGGTACGATATCCATTTAGCGATATGCCAAAATTTGGTTTCGTCTATGCTCAGAATAACACAGGCCGATTCGAACAATAATGGCGGTTATACAGGATTCTACTTTGTAATAAACTGATTCAATCTCAAAACTGTTAATATGAAGCAATTATTTATTTTATTTTTGCCTATTTTTATGACCAGTTGAAAATTCAACCACGGATCCAATAATTTTATAAAAGATCTGTTCTCTGTTTTGTTTTTAATTCAAATTCTTCCTTGTTTTCTATAACACTACAAACTTCATAGTCATTATCAATTTTTTTTTTCAAAATAAAATGTAAATAATAAGACATTTTTGAAATATTCATAGAAACTGTGATGTACGTTTTTTATTTCCAGCTGTGTATATAATAAAGAATAAATTTACTAAAAGATTAAAATTTTTCAAAAAATTATTTTAGACGCATTGATGAAATTTTCTAAATTGTGTTTCTAGAAGAATTGTAAAAGCTTTACATTTTCATAAAATTTCTTTCGCATAAGATTTTTAAGTCATCAGACTTCTATTGCATCAAATTTTTAGCAAATGATCTCAAAAACGGCGTGTAAGATTTCATGAAATAGATCATGCGCTTTTTATTAAAACGAGAAAGTTATTCACTCAGAAAAGCTTCAATTTTTATGTTTATAAAAAATAAATTGTGGAAATCACCACTCATTAAAATCCTATGAAAATTAATGTATCTTGAACGTTCACTTCCACAATGACAAATGATAGCAATATTTTTTATGTGATTCTACTTTTTCATTATGGCAGTGTTGTTGTTTTGTCATTTCATACTGTCGACAGTTGCACAATTAAATTTATCATCGAAACAGTTGAATGTTTTGAAAATTAATTGCAATTGATAAAAGATGCTGATAAACGTAGAAATATGCGTTATGAGTAGGACGTGATTTATGAAGTTATTTTGCAGTTAAGCTTCAGAAAATGAGATAGTTGTTCATACACTTTTTATTTACCTAATGTACCACATAAATACCTTCAAAGCGATATAAGGAGTAATGTACTACTTTTGTACTTTTCTTGGATATTAATTGGTTTTCTTTACAAAGATTTATAAAGTCAGTGTAGCAGATTTCTTATTTCACTTCAGAGTATTTATGATAAAACTTTTTTCTAAGCAAGATATAATTTGAGTAATTCTACATTCAAAAAAAAAAAAAAATCGCAACTTAATAATCCTATATCCTTTTTGAAGGTAACAACCAAAGCTACGACTACTAAAATATCAGAAACAACATTCAAAATGTAATCATTTTTAATTACAACTGGACTGCGTTGATCTACATACTATCAAGTGTTGCCTAACATCATTTTTCCTATTTTTAAGTGCTTCCACTTTCATATCCGTACTGATTTTGCACCTCAATATATTTTCATGTTAACCAACAATTTTTCCAGTGGCAAGCATTTTATGCTGACGTGTTGTAGCTGCTCCCACATTCACTTGATGTTTACGGCAATCACATCCCGACGATGAATTTTGGTTAAGTGCACTGTGCACAACTCCAACGTCTCTCTTGCCTGTAGAGTTTTTAATTTTTTGCACAGCTGCCATTTTGCTTTTGCGCTAAGATTAATAACACACACTTGTACTATATATAGTTGCTGCGCAGGTAGTTTAAACTGGTTGACAGCAAGATGCGCTTTGAGTCAATAAATCAGTCAGTGGATATTTGTTGATATTTTTATGCATTTTAACTAACAGTGGTATGGAAATCGATTTTTACTAGTGAAAATCATATCCCTTTACCACATTCAGTGAAAATTAGACTTTTTCACCAAATGAACTTGGTAGTATCACTAATTATTCAGTGATAGCAAATCCAAATCTTACCCCGCGAACATCGTAATTGTTTTACAGAGAATTTTTGCTTTGGGATTATTGTCTCCAATCAAGAACTCTTCTTGAGAAAAGTATTTGGCTTAAAGTCTTCTATTTCATTATGACATAAGTTTGCATTGTTGCTGAGTATGAGATTAGATATATCGAAATTCTTACACCATAAAATAAAGCTGTAACAATTTTATTTTTCAATGTTTTTAAAATGAATTTTTCTCTTCTTTCTTTTTTTCAGATTTTCGAAAGTGTGATAATACAAATAAAATCAGTTGAAAACAAGATAACATAAATACAACTTACATAAGTGGTAACGCTGTTAAAAGGAAATATAAAATACTAAAATTTTAAGATATATGTAGAAAATTTACAAAACATAGTGCTAAAGATTTAAAAAATCATATACAAAAACAAACAAAAAGCTTAAAAGTTCTCATATAAAAAAGGAGTTTCATATTTTAATAACAAAAGGAAGTTTCAACTCTTACGATTGTGATTCAAGTCTTTACAAAATGGGCAAAAAAAATTCAAAATTGAAGCAGGATACCATCGATCGTCTGAAATCAGATACATATTGTAAGTATTCAATTAGAAAATATATAAATAAAAAACTTATATATAAAAAAAAGTTCTCAAAACGAGCCAACAAAGTAGGCAGTAAAAATGACCTGCATATTAGCAAAGTTTGTATATGATTTATAAATGTTAGTACAAAAATATTGCACAAAGCGCTGCATACTCTAAGACTACAGGCTGCCAAAATGCGTCAATGCGTTCTTATTTAACCAATTTATGGGCGCATTGAGGTTTTATGTTTTTCTACGAAACAACTTTTTGTTTGTTGTCATATGCCAAATTTGTTGCCAAAATTGTGACTTTTTCACGTACGCATACTAATACTCGACAAAAGTTCTCACATGTCTTTTAAATGAATTAAAAACTACCCATAAATGTTGCGACAATACTATGTCATCGAATTACTGAAGTTACTTTGTAATGAATAATGTCAGTGCAATTTAATAGCAAAAATAAAATGTTGTAACTATAAGAAAGTTTAGAATTTTATGTTATCCTTGAACTTTTTGGTAACAAAATATAAAGAAGACTTAAAAGTGCCAATTAAAAATTATCGCTCAAGCGACATTAAAACTGATATGGGCATGACAACATACGTTAAAATAAACGAAAATGTAAATGCTTGTGAAAATTTGTGGGCTAAAACTTACAATAATCTACAATCAGTCAAAACCACGTACGCGCAAAAACCTACTGTTGTCAAAAAAAATTAAATTTTAGCTTATCAGGATTTAGGAGAAAAACAGCGCGAAAATAGGACGCAATTACTATCCGATTTGCGATTACTTGTGCCCTGACAGTATTCTGGCTGAATGTTAGCCAATAGTTTGTACCACGACAATATTATTGCATCCAGACACGATATTGTCATTGTGATATTAAGCTGCCAAAAGATATAATATATTGCAGAATTATTTCAGTTTTGATTTAAATTTCAATTTTGATTTATATTTCAGTGATTTAAATTTCAGTGTTATGAAATTGTATATTTGTTGTGAACTCTAAATGAAAAATGGCATTACATCCAACTTACATATCGCACACCCACTTCAGTAGTGGCACACCTCAAAATTGTTTTCTTTTCACTAACAAAACTTTTAAGGTAGTGCTGAATGAGGTTGTGAATTAATTATTTTCTTAATTTTATTATTCAATGTAGGTAAGAGTGTTTTTAAAAATCTGAAATACAAAAAATGTTGCTGTGTAGATGTGCATTATCAACAGTTTCAAAGGTAAACTAAAAAAATTAAAAATTTTAAGTTTTGTCACTTTAAAATTATCACTCTTAAATTGACACATTGCGATATAGTAAGCATTTCCAAAAGCTATCGCAATAAGACAACATATCTTAATTAAGATGTTTTTTTTGTTCAGTGCATTTACCTCATGAGCACAATTTAAAATCAATTAGGTGTTACAGCTCTACATCACTTAGAACGTATTTTATATATTTTTATTGCTCGCATATTAAACGTTTTCGAATAAGTTGTGCTCTGAAAATTGTAATGAATTGTTATTTGTTTAATATTATCTACTTAATTATACCTTACACAGAGGGTATGTTTATTTTGTCATTCTATTTGAAACGGATGAAAGTAGACGTGGAATGTGTGGAAATGTACATATAGTATATTTTTGGTAAGGGTCTTCACCTGATACTGGATAAGAACTAGATGAACTTTGTGAGATTATCACTCTCGATAGAAATATAAAGATTACACTGAGAGGAAACTGTAAATACATAAATAAGCGAAGACAAACTTGGTCCATCCTTTTTTAACTTCCATAACACAACATAACGGCTTGATTTTTTTTTTTTGTTAAAGGCTGTGATGCCACCACTCTAATAAAAAAAATATATAGTTCCAAGGCTGAGCCGTTTAGATGAAATTTGGTATGTAGATAAACTGTACCTGAACATAAGGTATTAGCAACTGTTTGCTCTTTTAGTAGGCGTCGCACCAACCTTAATTGGAAACGCTATCACAGCTGATACAACACGTCGATTTTTATAAAATTTGGTGTTAATATAGATTGAGTTCTAAGTAAATAAATTTGTTTTTTAGTACGTTAAAACGTTTTCACTGTAAAAATACTGGACTGACTTTGTTAAAATTTGGCACCCTTCATATAGGCAATGATTTTTATTATTTGTGCCATGCCCCTTGAGCATATGTTTTCATAACTACACTAATGGACTGATTTTTATGAAATTGAGTGCGGAGATGGGTTAAACTCGCAGGAAAAGTATGTAGTTTTAAGTAAGTGACACGCCTCTAACACAAAAAATCTTTATCACATCTATTAAGTGAACTGATTTTGACAAGATTTTAGAAAGAAGAAATAGACTGAACCAAATGGAAGGGATGGAGATGGGGATAGGCCAACATGATTTTATAATTTTTATTTTTTGAAGCGATGACATTTTATCAGATAAAATGTTGTTGAACTGCTTTGTATTGCAATTTCTAGTTTTAAAAAGGTATGAAACCAAATTTCACACTCATACAAAAAAAGTGGTCCCGCTAAGCATCAAAAAATTGGCGAACTTCGGAAATGAGGCTCAAAAAGATACGCAGTTAGCCTTTGAAGTAGATGTTGTCAAATTCTATTAGAGTTAGTTTGGTCAAACAAGCCAGTATGTAGTGTGGTGGAAAGATACGCTTTTAATGAAACTTTAAGACTGATGCGAGGCCAAATATAAGACCTTTGTCAATTTTTAATTACAATTGAATAGTATAATAAGCTGATTTCCAAGTCACTGTACAAAAAATAGATAGAGTTCTTGCAAACAGAAAGTTTATTATTTGTAGCAATAAGAAAAAATGTTGAAAAAGTTGTAAAATGACGAATAGTTCCACAAATTTTGAAAAAAAAAGTTAAATAAGGTCCGAAAATGTAATACTATCGGTTGCCTAAGTGTTGGGTATCTGGAACTAGGCCTGAGATTTTAAACTAATTCATTTCAGTACCTATTTTCTTGTATATTCTTTGTGTTTTCATGTATGTAGTTTTTGAAATCTTTGCTTCAGCTTTTCATGGCTTGTAAAAGTCCGAAATTTTAAAAAAATCCACATTTAATTTAATCTCATTGAGGTTATTTTTCGCAGGATCTACATTTACTATTACTGCCTTGCTTCATAATCGTACGTACTTTCGCCAGACACTGGCAATTTCCATGAACTTCTTCTCGCATTTATTGCATAAATTTTATTTACCACCTTATTGGCCTTGGTTGCGTGGTAAAAGCTCTTTATGCACCTTAGTATGTAAATGAGTTGGCTATAGTAGTGGTTGCTTAAAAGAGAAAAAAAAACAAATATTAAAAGTATTTTGCCCAACTTCCGCTCATAGCGGAATTAACACCCTGTAGTAAAAGTTGAAAAAGGCAAATTTGAATTACAGCACATTAAAATTACAAATAAAGGCTCTAGTACATTAACCAAAAAAAGCAGGAAATATGGCAGCACTGAGTGTGGTTTTTGTTTAAATGAATGCGTTTTTTTAGTTAGCACCTCAATAAATTAATTAAAACAGACTTTAATTCAAATAGATTTAATTTAAATATCAAATGTAATTTGAGCAAAAATGTTAAAGCTTCTAGTTGAAGCTTAATTATAATAATTGAATAAATACATACGAAACCCCTATAAAAAAATTATTCTTTAATGAAAGTATCATATGCCGAAATAATTTTTTCAAAAGAGCCATGGTTAAAAAAATTTTTATTTTAATTAATTCAATGATTTATTTAATGAAGTTCGTTGCTTTAATGATTCAAGTCCTTAAAAATTAATAAATTATTTATATTCATACTCAACATTTAGAAAAAAAAACAATTTTTTCTCTTTGCATTGTTGCATTATACGTTGTGTCACATGAGCACTAAGCTTTTTAATTTCAAATTTAAATTAAATGGATTAAATTATGCAAAATGATTAACTTTCAGATTACGTGATTTAACTCGCCTCTGCATAAATTAATATATTCAATTTTCTTGCTAATTAGTTTTATTTTTATATATTTTTTTTAAATTAATTAATTTTAACAAATTTAACTAACTATATTATGCCCCATAATTGTGTAAGTATTTTATATTTAAAATCAATTTCTTCATCAAAATCGGACTGGATTCTATCAGAGGGTGTGTCACTGCCCTAAATGTAAAGACCTTTTACTGCATGTCTCACAAATTATGCAAGCTATTGAGATAAAATTTTATAAAAGGATTCTGATCTCGTATATGATTTATTGATCCAAAGAGAGGCGGAATTGGAAAACTTGGACTCTTTGGATTGTTGAATATCTTTTTCATCTTTTCATACGTCTTTTTAAACGATTGAACCTTTTCAACACATATCATCGATCTTATTAAATTTTTCAATGTAATTAAATTTACCAAAATATTTAAACATTGCAACACGACATTGTCAATCTGCATCAATTTATTTCCAGATTTTCGAGATTTTTCAACCTCAACAAATTCTAAAATTTCTCTAGTTTTTGGCCTTTTTCAACCATTTTCAACTTCCATAGCTCCGTATTTTTCCAAAAAAATTAATTTCTAAAATTGGTGCTATTTCCAGGTAGTTCATCGGGATTCCTTGATAGAAACGATATTTCTAATGCATATATATTTACAACTTCATATTTACAACAAAATATTTTTTTTTTTCCAATATTAGAAAATAGTCGGCGTTAAGAAATTGCAAAAAATATAGCTTTGGAATTTTGACCCTATGAGGTTCAGGAATTTTTTGGCGCTAACTGGCACAAGTAGTCCAACACGCAAAATAGAAGAGTTATTCACGCATTCATGTGCCAAAGGTCTACGCAGACCTTCATGGGATTTGTATAGGCAGGTGTCTTAAAAGTTTGTGTAAATGTGTTAAGTGTTAGGAAAAGAGGTACTCCGTAGCCGCTTCTAGGAAATCATGAACGGAGTCCAACACGCAAAATAGAAGAGTTATTCACACATTCATGTGCCAAAGGTCTGCGCAGACCTGGCTGAAACTCCTAGGGTTATTAGATCACTTGTTGTGCTTGCTTTTACTGTCTGAAATCTGATGTTTAAATAAGACATTTAATACACTGACTCGTTCAAAGTTAGATAAACAGTGGTATAGGTGGTGTTAATATCCAACCTTAATATTAGGATTACTAAGATGTTTTTGAGCAATCTTTTGTGAATGTTTCTTTATTATATTGAGCCATCAAAACATTACATAAAAATCTTATTTTAAATTAGTAATCACATATGCTTTCACAATACAAATATTTAATTTAAAAACATGCACCATGACATCTCACATTAGTTTCTAACATTTCAGTTACCACAAAAAATAACAGTACACCCGTAAAATAACAAACATCGAATTGAACAAACACGCAGACACATACACACTCATCTGTTATTTCCTGCACAGCACCCTCAAAGTGTGTAGCGCTGCCCAAGCGTGTAATATGTCAGCTGTGGACCGTCATCAACACCATGTTCCACTATAAAAATAAACTTTGAAATGAAAGTTTCTGAAATGACGCCGTTAACGAAATTCTTCGCATTACTTTTTATGCCTCTGCTTTCTTTATTTATTAACAACTTTACACTTTTGTGCACATGGGAAATTATTTTTCTATAGTCAATTCTTGACTTAAGTAAAATTTTTCAAAAATATAATAAACGGAATTCATGTTGTTGAATTATGAAGTTACAATTTGATGAAATTATTAAAGAATTATTAAGTCAATACATTTTTGCTAATCTATGATGCTGTTCCTATTAAAATAAAGTCCTAAAAACTAACAGTTATTAAAGTAATAAATTTTGAAAAAAGTAAATCATTAAACTGTGAAACCTATCAAATACAAATATTCAAAACAGCAGAGACTTATAGTATGTGGGCATTATTATTATTTTTCAGTGTATACAAAGGAAAAATTCTGAAAAGCCACTTACTTGCATTTTCGGCAACAGCTGTCTAACACCGTTCTGACATTTTAATAACGGGTCATTAAATAGCAAAATATTACCATCTTCATTTTTAAAATCAACAATTTCTGTGTTATTTCCTATGTCACATGCCAAAGTTTTTTTAATTTTTTAAAGTACTTTAAGTGTGCCGTAACCTAATTTAGTAATATTCCTCATAAAATGGTATGCATATATACATGATGCAAAAGCACATTAAGGACATTAACCCTTTTACATTATGGCTGACAATGTGCTACGAGTGTACACTTCCTAAAAGTATTCATGCGTAGTCCTTAAGTATGTGTATATTAGTGATGTGCTTTTGACTTTTTGCATGTGAATTAAATTTAGAATTGGCATGTACTTTTTGTAGGCTAACCGCACTTTACACTTGATTTAAGTAAAAATTATAAAAACTGTTGTACAATCTCAATTAATCCAATGCAGTTGTTTAAGAAATAAAAAAAAAACTTTGCAAAATCTTATTGAAAGTTTACTGGAAATTTCTTAAATATATTTAAAGCTAGCCCAGTGTACTTCTCGTACTGAAAAAGGTACAGTTGTACTAAAAATGCCATCACTAATGTGCATAAATACATATGAAGTTTTGTGTACGTGCGTTGGGAATAAAAGCTTTTAAAAGGGTTTATCAAATGATTTAATACGATAGTTTTAGTAGTAGAGTTACTGTAACATTAATTATACTTTGCTTAATATGTAATGCCCTTTGGAGTATTTCTAACACAAGTTGTGTGAGACCATTTGTAAGCTTTAAGGATTTAATTTCAAAAAGTCAGTACACTAAAGCTGTTGACATATTGTTTGTGTTTTTTTTAAACATTGATAAAAAGCAAGTTTTGGTATATAGTTAATTCTATAAAAAGTGCTTAAAATAAAAACAATGTGTGCGAAAATGAAACCTAAATGTTGGAAAAACATCTGTTGATATCAACTTTGAGCAATTTGCGGAAGCTGCAATCGATTTTGCCTTCAGATTTTTGGTTTCTTGCCTGCCAAACTCCCTCTATGGAGCATTTTAGTGAAATTTTCATGTATGGTACACCATTGAAAATGTTTTCATAATAATTTGGGCAAACATATTGACTAAAGTGCTCCATATGAGGACTAAGCAGTTGTGCTGGTGAGGCATTATAAATTGAAAATATTTTTGTCTTTTTACTAGAAACCGACCACAATCTTCTAAGATTTTATATATGAAAAGAAGAGCGTTTGTAACCGTGTCAAAATCTGGTTAAATCATCAAACTCAGTAACCCCAAATCACCCTGTGTCTACAACAGTCGGTGTTCCTGCAAATTTACTTTACACAGTATTACTATTCAAACATTTTAAATAGAATTAACTATTTAAGTTTGTAAATACATTTAAAAAAAAATCTAAAAATAGCAACGTCTTATACGTGTTTTATACGTGTTGACTTGCAGGTCAAAATCTGTTGGCAGATTCGAGCGTAAGGTTTCCAAATCACCCCAAAATGATTTCAGTCGATGATTCTTCAGTATTCAGGTTTCATTTTGGTAGACATTCAAAATATAGAAAAATAATGAGTTTGAGACGGCTCAGCAGGGTTTTCTTTGAATTTATTTTCTTTGATAATCTGAACGCTGATTACTTTTTTCTAGTAACTTACATAAGAATTGGCTGTACTCAACTTTCTATTACAATCTGAAATGTAGCTATTAGAAAAAAATAAACCAAATAATTTTGTTTCAGCAAAGTGAAATTTTTCTCGATGATTATTTATCCTTTGGCTATGACCTTCCATAAATTGCCCGAAGACGATTAATCTAAATATTTACAACAAGAAAATACGCCATTGCATTTTCGATCAATACTTTCTCTTTCCATGCAATTTTTCCACCGTGATAACATGCCGTCAAGGTGCTGCATATTTTAGCAAAAACCTATCATATAGAGCTTATAGTTTCACGTTATGTTGAAATTCGCTTGCCTTAGCTACCTCATATATTGTTATATTCAAATATTTACTCATATAGTGTGCATATATGTATGCAAAATTTGCATCCTTATAGCAATTTTTAACTTGAATGGGCGTTTAAAACTTTCTACAGTACTTGATAAAATAGAGAACACTAACAGCAAGTACAGTAAAAGCAACTTAAAATAAAAATCCTTAAAACAAATTACAAATTTTTGGTATACTAGGAAAATGGCATAGTTTGACTAGTAAGCATACAATTTTAATAATTTATGTTCAGAAACTTTTCATAGAAATTTCGTTTAAGTGGAAAAAGTTCGAGTTAATTGTGAAAAATAAAATGAAAACTAATTAGCCGTTGAACCATTTCAAAAGATTGTGAAGCGTATACTTTAGTGAATGAGCAAGCAGGTAAATCACTTAGACTCTGCTTCCTTTAAGCAGGGCCATGAAATGATGTTCGATACAGGAAACAAGCGAACCAATTACTTAAGTAAACGAAGAAATTTAATAGGGGACCGTTTTGAGTTCATACACTGCACGTCAAAGTCAAGCAGACGAGTTGTTGTCCTCGCGTAAGGCATACAATTGCAAAGAAAATTCTGCCTACTGTCCAGTTCTTCCTCATCAAACGAAGAAGAAATTTAGCCACTTCATTAAATACCTGGCAAAAGCAATGTTATACTTTGCCACACAATTAATTTTGAATTATATTCACTATTGATTTTTTAAAGTTGACAGCGCCTTTTGTAAGGCACTGAGTTAGTTTTCAACTTTTGCTCTGATAATATTTGACAACAGAAGTTTGGTTGGATAACATTCGAGTTCAGTAGTCCGTAGGGATTGAAATAGGTTCAGCTGAAGACTATACCACAATAACGTGTGACTTTCGCAAAGTCGTCTGATCCAGTACTACACAGAAATACGTTACCTATGGAGCTTGCTGCGAAGTTAAAGGCATAGACGCTTTTTTTTTTGTACAACACTACACATTTCTCGTTGAAATAAAATATTCTAAAGTCAGGAAAACACGATAGCATATTATTAGAAGCATACATGAACCACTTTTCAAATGTGCTCCATAAAAATAAAGCGCTATTCAAAAGTTTAACGTCAGCAGAATATTAATGCCCTATATTTAGCATACTCCAAGGTGTGTTCAATAATTATCATACCCCAGTTGAAAGCTGTTTTATGTAATACCTGTACACACATACAAACATAAAAAGGCAACAAATCGTGCTACTTACTTTTATGAAAATATGGCGCTCTACGGCACAATATACGCTACAAAGGTTGGCGTAAGATAAAAGAAAAAGCAGAAGTCTATCCCTTTTTTTATTTAACTATCACAAATTGTCTTACCTGCATAAATTTGAGCGAATAGCACACAGTAAAAATTTCGTAGCCAACATATAGACCGACATTATAAATAAGCAAACAATTTTTGACTTTCCAAAAATTAAATCAACTTGTGGTCTACAATGAAAGTGTTACAATTCAATATGAAAGAAATGGTCAATATGTTAAAGGTAAAAAGAAGGTAGCTTAAAAGTAAAAGCAAATGAAAAAATGATAGCGGAAATATGGTGAGCCACAACGTTGTTTAAGTTTATATATATATATATGTGTGTGTGTGTGCATGGGAAGCAACAACTCCTTATTTATAACAAAAGAAAGTCAGCAACCAAATGATATAACAAAAAGCAAAGAAAAACAACAAAATTAAAGAAAGTTCAAATGTCACAGGACAAGAAAAAAATAACACTAAAATAAATTGCTACAAAATTTGACAGGCGCATGTGGGTGGGTTTTATCAACAGGGGTAGTGGAGTTCAAAATTGAATAACAAATCCATTGTACGAGTCCTTTTGCACCAATATAACGTTGTTGGCAACGTGATACTCGTCCTTGGCCATGAGCATGACAATAGCTGGTGGAATAATAAGATTTTCGGTTTTTTTCTTAAGGACACAAAAGTTAAAGGTCATTTGAGGTCACTGCACGTAAGTCTGAAAAAAATATTAAGTTACCATTTGAAGTTTTTAAGTTTTATTTTCACCTGAAAACGACTCAATTTAAACAATATCCAATGTGTTTTGTTTGTTGGACACAACTTACGTAGGTTTTATTACGTATGCATATGAGTAACATGCTGCATCAGCATATGCTATGAATGTGTATGCGTGCCTGCAATTATCTTTGACATTGTTTGCACTTTAATGTGGGTAGCGCATATTTTTTAAGTGATAATTTTCATTCCCTTTTTTTGAATGACACCCACTTCCTTGGGCAAATTAAATTGAAGTTTTTCCAATATATTTCAAGTGGAAAAAATGAAGTAAGAATTTATGAAAAAGAAATAGCGAGTCGAGGATGTTTTTTTTTTGACTTATATTGATTTATTGTAGTCATTATTTTAACGTTAAGTCGATTTTAATTTATTTTCTTAGTTTTTGCTAGTTTCATTACAAAAACCCTACGCACACCACAACAGCTTCCGATTATAGTTGGGGAAAAACATGAAGCAGAACTCAGAAATCAACCCCTTTTTATGTTTGAAAATATTGCCGGAGACCGGATTGAATATAAACTCAAAACTCCACCACTTCTTTATTCACTCTCCCCATCCCACCATTCATCGAAATGTAAAATTTTGCCATAAATTGATTCAGTGACCTTGTAGGACCAGTATTTTTAAACATTTTCGTTAGGAATTTGCTCACGAATGGCTAAGCCGTTGTGAATAAAACCAAAAATAAAAATATTTAAGCGAGACCTTAAATATCTCGAAACATAAGAGTCTTTGTTGTCAGCAATGAATTTTTTGTAAGTATTGAAAATTTATTGCTTCAGCTTAATAAGTTTGAGCATTAAATTTAAACATTAATATATATTAAGAATTAAACATGGTTTTCTTTTGACAGCAGCGTATAAGCTGCGTGTTATTTTTTATAAAGCTTGTCAAAAAGTGGTGCGTTCGCAGCATTCTTCTCCCATGACATTTGAATTTTATTTATTATTTGCTGAAGCTGAATTGTTGGTTAAATTGCTTGTTTTGTTTTCTTTTTATTATTCGCTGTAAAACAACAGAGGAGGTAAACAAAATTCCTTAATAATATTTTGTTCCAACAAAATGGTAAATATATTAAAGTTAAATCTCAGAAAATTTTACAACTCATCGATGCGAGGTTGATATGTACACTTGGGCCTATGATATGGGCAGCATTCTCATTATTTTTTTGATACTTCCATAAGAACCTTAGTAACGAAAGTTCACTTTAATGCCAATGAAATTATTATGGCTGATTTGTTCTTATAATTTTTTTTGGTTTTTGGTTTGTTGTTCTTCTTCATCTTTTATCTTGCGTTGAACTAAAATCCTTTCCTTATTACAAATATGTTCACGCAAATATCAACTCCCAAACTAAGTGAAAGAACTTTAAATTTCTTAGAATCATTGCTGAATATAATTCAATTGTTTGCTTCATTTGTCAATTCTATTGTTTACCCTACACGAATATGCAACTGTGCATACGTGCAAGTCATGAAAACTTTCTTAATTTAATTTAGTCGAATTCAGCTCACAGATACAAACAGAGTAAAAAGGCTTTTGACTAACAAACTTTAATTTTACTTGCAAACTACGTAAATCCACGTCAAGTGTAGCAGCGGAAACGGAAGCCAAATGTCAAAATAGTGGAATGCAATTTTACGTTGAAGTTGGTTGCTTCATTTCTCTTTTCGTAAAGTGCGCAAACATGTCGACTAAAATCTACCCGCATAAGTTTTTTTTTATTATTTTTCATTGTGGCATATCATTGAAATGCAGCTTAGTTGAAATTAATTTGCAGTATGGCTCGAACGTAGATATGTAATATGTACTATGTGTGTGCTCTAAGTGCACTTAAAGAAAATTCACGCTTAGAACTAATGTTTGATAGGACTTAATATTTCAAAAAAAAAATTTTTTAACTCGTAAGTCGAGTTTCATAAAAAATAACAAAAGAAAAATATTACATACATACTGTACTACTAGTTCCAGCCATTTTTGGGATGATATAAAATAATTCACTTAAACAAACGTATTATTTGTCGAACGGTCGTAAGTCGGGGACTACCTGTATACCAAAAACACAAATAAAGAAATTAAGCAGGCCTGATTTTCGAACATTACTACACAGCAACTAAATTAGGGCTTTAAATATTTAGTTTTTCAGTTAATAATAAATTAACAAAATTTTATTTTCAACTTTAGCAGTATCCATAAAAACTATTGCCATTTGATTTTGGTACAACATGACGTATAAGTATACTGTCTTATATATTTGACTGGAGTCAAAAAATTATTTCGCAATTTTGAGTAAATCCAGTCATATAATATACATTTTTTAATGTAACTACATGGTTATTTAATGTAAAATGCGTGGGAGTGCGAAGCTCATCAGGGTTTTCATGTCACTGTAACTGTACTATGCTATGTTAATTTAGTAATTAGTACAAAAAGTTTTTGAATACTCAACAAAGTTAGTTACAGTTCATTTTGGTGGGATTGGTTTTATCATTTTTTTTCATAAAATTTTTGTTTTTTTGTGGCGCGTTTCTATACATATTACTATAAATTTATCTTTGTTGCTTCTGTGTATAAAATAGTAAATTTATTTTTAGATTAAATTGTTCATTCAATGCATGAGAGAATAAATCAGTACATTGTTTTATTGCGTTTAATTGCTTAATTTATACAACGGCGTATGATGAACATTTAATTTATTGAAACAGTTGCTGATCACGCATACGTCATGTTATACCAAAAAATTTTAAAAAAACTTCATATAAGTTGAGTAATAATTTCTTTTTAAGAATTCAAAGAGTTCAGTTGAAAATTGTGAAACATTGCATCTATTTTGTTGTTGTAACAGTTAAAGTTTTTTTTTTAGTTTTTAATGTACAAAAAATAATGAATTATAATTAAACGGTTTTGACATTAATTATATCGTTTGAATTAAAATAAATTGCTGGAAAATGTTTTATATCAAAATTTGAATAAATATTTATGTCACGTAAGGTTTTAAACGAATGAAGGTGTGATATTTCAAACGCAATTTATACGCGTTACCAAGCAGCTATATTAGAATATATAGCTATTAATTTTTTAAATAAAAATTATTTTCAACACAAAGAGTGACAAAAGGTCATGAAATAAAAAAAAAATCAGATTTCAATTTGCACTCACTTGAATTTTAGCTCTGAATAACTGCCACAAACTTGACACAAACGATACACAAAAAATTGATTTCAATAGCAATGAAGCGCACAAGCATCAATTTACATGCAGCGGTTGATAGTTTGCATTTGTCGTGCAGCAAATTTTTCCTTAGAGATTTTCGTTGCACATGAAACTTACTAATTTTTTTTTTCATTTTTCCTATCTACAATTTGCTATGAAAAGAAAAATTAAACTTTCAAACAAACTTCTTTCAGGCGCAAAGCTTAATGGTTTCTTTGGCTGCATTCAGGCAATGCAACAATAGATTTTATGTTTTTTTTTTCGTGGTATTGGTCAACTGCCTTGCAATTGACCATCGATTTATACTGCTGAACTTTTTAAAGTTCAGTTAACTCTTTCTTCCAAAATCTATTACCTTTTAGCTTAGAAGAAATTGTGAGACATAAAAATGCGGTAAAAAAAATTCTACCTAATAGTTGTAACTTTCTTACAATTTTTTAAAATTTAAATTATTATCATTTTCAATTAAGTTATGTTTTCTTTGTGGAAAAAACGAACAGCCTTTTCGAAATCAATGATTAAAAAACATTGATAAAAATGAGTTAAGTTCGTTATTTTTTTGTATTTGATTTTTTGTTGAGCAGCGTAATACTTCGTCGACATGTTGTCTGGCATTTGCGCACTTATCTATCAATCCATCAATTTGTCGTGGCAATTTATCTAAGTGTTTTGTTGCTCTTCTTTGAAACATCTGCCACGGTAAATTGAAGGATATGTTTGCATTGTTGTCGTTGTATTAATGATAGAAAAAATTCACAAATATGTATTTTACAATTTTCAATAAATATTTCTTAAAAGCCAATATTTATTTAAGAGCACCTTAAATTCGCTAGCTATTGCTAATGATTAACTAAATGATATGCTCGATTTAACCTTTGTTTAACCTTCACTGCGTTCCTTGGACTTGCACAATGTTCACTAGCACACGCAGTCTGCGCAGTTCAACTCCAACAAGTATAAATTTCATTAGTTTATTTATTTAGAACCCTTCCTTCAGTCAAACTGACGTCATTCACAATAATATTAAACGTAGCAAAAACTATAACAAGCAGAACGACAAGTAGTATACTTGACAACAACAACAAGAACAGCAACATTAACAACACAAAGTCAACACTAACAATAACCGTTTCATATGTGTTAAGGTAGTAACCAGGGCCGGATTTAGTATACCCTTGAAAACAATCGGTAATACTGCATCAGAGCTTAGCACATGCTAAGGTGGTTGAAAAATTTATAGAAGTTTGTAGAAATCGACTTACGACTAAATTGTAAAAATATTTATTCAAGTTATCTTAGTAACAAAAGATTGGAAAGGATTTTTTCCCATCATTTTAAATTTTACAAATTTGCTCACTTTTCCTTCACTATTTTTGCTCAAAAGTTTTGCCATAAGCATTGAAATTTTTTTTCTGATTAAGTGACAAATAAATTTGGCCCACAAGGGAAAAAGTGTAAAGCCGGCGCTGTATATAACAACAGTCACAATAACAAAACCACTACATACGAACACACTGTAAAACAACCATTCAACGCAATAAACACAAAATACAAACATCATATGATTCTTACATTGGGGAAATCAAAAAGTGTTAGATACCACATTGCAAATTGATAACCCTGGAGCAAAGGAAGCAAGCAGCAGATGCTTTTAACTTCAAAGATGTTTGGAAAAAAATCAATTTAACCATAACCAGAGAGAGTACAAGTGCGCTAAATTTCACAACCAATTGTTTTTATTGGTAGTGAAATAAAAGTTCTATGTTATAAGACAAGACACTTTGTTTAAAAGACTTTCAATTTCTACTAAATATTAAATTGTACAACTAAACATTAAGTGGTACAACAGTTTTTAATTCTACTAAAACTTTAAGTGGTAATGCAAACAATGTTGATTTGAAAATTCAATACATTAGTCCCCACTCTGACAATATTGGAGTGGGATGGGAACATTCTCAACATGTTTTCCCCAAATTAATATCAAGCGAGAACTTATCGAAATATTTTATATCAATTTGACACGAACAACAGACATCATTTTCTTTTATTTACTCATATTTTAGCGATTAAGCGAAACACTCGAAAGAAATATTTATTTACTTTGAAATAAATATTATTTCATAAAGGTAGTGACCAAAGAAATTAAGTTTCACGTAAAAGCTTTTTAGAAGAGAAACATATCTGAACTATAAAATTCAAGAAAAAACAACCTTAGCTTTTTATGTTAAAAATATGACTTCGTTAAGCAAAGATGTAACAATAATACATAATTCAAAATAGTCCCATAAAAGACAACATTTTATGTACCTAAAGCTATAAAAATATATCTCCTATTCGTAAGACAGTATACCAACAAAGTACTTGATCATTACATATGACCATTGAGATATGGTTTCACCTAATTTATACAATGCATAAATGCAGGCCTCAGATAAGTCCATAAAGTAATAAACTTTTTTGCATAAAATGAGTTTTTAAGCGAACAGTACATACAAATTTTTTGATCCTTCTTAGCCCGTCTTAACTGTGCATCAATGTTGTCATCAATGTGTTTTTTTTTGTACCGGACAATGTTTTAAACTTATATCTAGACTTTCCAAATCGTGGCTTTCAACAAACATTCAGCGAGTAACTGTAAGACCTAGCTAATGTCCAACAAACTGAAAAATCTCACCGATATCAGATCTTCTTCGAAAGAAATGGGTCTGAGAATCAACACAAATAAGACAAAAAGGATATACATCCAACAATGCGGTGCCAGCAATAGTTTAATAATTGGCAAATCTTGTATATAAGAAGTGGGTAGCTTCACTTATTTTAGCAGTATCATTCAGACTCAAAGCTTATAGACAACACTTTATTTAAAGTGAGTGACACTTTACAAACACAACTACAACAACACAACCAAAATAGCTATTACGAAGTAATAACAACCTTTGCATTGCAGTGGAAATAAACAACAATTTTCAAATTTCAATGCAACGGATAATACAAAAAATAAAGACATACACAAAATTAAATAGCGAGCTCAAGTTTTTTTTTTAGAAAAAACTTACAAAAGTTCAGTGCAAGATGTGATAAATGCATTGCTGCACAGACTAGATGGCGCTATTGTTGACGCACAAAAAGTTGACATGTTGTCTTTGTCATCGTGTGTACTCTGCAAAGAGTTTCGTTAACTTTAACAAATACTTTTCACTATCTATCAATTTAAATTGATAAAGATATATATTTTCAAATGGTCGAAATCAAAGAGCACTTAAGAGTAACTTGTAGAAAATTATACCAAAAATGAGTACATAGCATTCAAGAAACTTTAGAGAATTTGACAGTTCTAAAAAAGTTTAATTTTGTACCAATATTTTTTGAAAACTTTAAAACTTTTTTGTTTAAGTAACTTTTCAAAAACTTATTGCTTAGTCTACATAAAAATATTCAAATATAGAATTTTCTAGAAATAAATACATAACAATTTAGAGCTTAGTAGATACAGTGTGTAGCCAAAAGTTATCGAGTTATGTTCCAATTCTCAATAAAGAAACTTTTCCAAAAAACTTCTGCAAGAACATAAGCTTTTGAGATTGTATTTCTTAGTACATTAATTATTTTTGTTTTGCAAACATCCTCTAAATTCGGGAGACTAGCTAATGTTTTTTGAACAGCTATTAAATCTTAATTATAATTGAATTGTGTTTGGCTTTCAAATACGTTAGCATATTTTCGAAGCTTAATGTCTTAATAAAAAAATTATTTTTCAATAAAATGTTATGCCTGTTTTTTATCCATCACTTTACAAAAATATCAATTCAATGAATATCAGAAACTTCTCATTAATATAATAAATTATGCAATGATATTTTTATTGTTTTTTTTTTGTTCCGGAAAAGCAAATGTTTTTCATGTCCCCTTATTTAAGTTGACAGAAAAAACTCATTTCTTAAGAGAAGACATAAAACTCTACTGAAAAACTTTTTAATTAACACTAAAACACAAGAAAAATAAAACTCTTATAAAAAACTGAAGAAAAAATAAATCATTAACAACATCGGTAACAACTGTAACAAATGCGATGGTATAAGTTATAATAAAAACACTAACACTAATAAAAGTAAAAATGCGAAGTAAAAATAAAATCATAAAAATCCAACAACATTTGTTCAAATATGTACAATGAAATGCTTAAAAAAAAAACAACAACATTAAGCTCGACAACAACGACAACAATGAATTTACGCGGCAACATAAGCAACAGCTACGACTGTTGTCAACAGCATTTGAGTTGGTGTGGGAGATTGTTTTGGGCGGGCGTTAGAAGCACTAATTAATTTCCCTTGAGTTTTGTGTCTGCATTATCACTAAACAAACTGATAAGAAAAATTGTCGAAATCAGTGTTGCCATCTTTTTATAGTTTGTAGTTAGGATCTTTGTTAGAAATGTAGCAATTCGGAAGGCAAAACGTAGGTTAGACCATCCGAAAATATTTAATGGTAGATAATTTTCTTTCAACCATTCTCTTTTTATTTAATGATTTTAATCACCAAAGATTTGAACTTAAATCATATGGCTTAAAATATGAAATAGTTGAACTTTACATACTCGTACATTGAATGGAATATCTATTTATTTTATATGCTCCTTCTTCGATTATTTTCTTGACTTCATTTCAGTGTTCGATTTCTTTACCGGCATATATTTTTCAACGCAGAATAATGTTGAAAGTTTTGCAGTCACACACCACCTGTTAAGTCCCTATGATAATTTCCTCCCAGATAGTTCACCGATTTTTCGATTGCTGTTCACTCTGCCATTTTGAAATGAATGTTACATGTGGCTAAATAAAAAGAGTCTTAAGTCAATCCACAAAGTCTTCTCAAGGAACTCTTAAATTCTCTGAAAGTAATGATTATTTATGACATGGTGGTATCGTAGGTCTTCATTTATTCAAAAATGAGGAACGATTTGCCGTTACTTCCGAAAATGAGTGCTACAAATCGATAATATCAGAGCTCTTATTGCCTGTACCTGCAGTACAACCGACTTATTGGGTGAAAATTTTGAGGGATCAATAACCACAAGATAAGCCGATGTTGAATGGCCTACAAGAAGTTGTGATTTAAATCTTTTGGGTTTCCTGCTGTGTGATTATTATAAGTCATTAAGCCAGCAACAATTGGAAACATTGAAATTCAATATTGAGTGTCAATTTTACAAAGTAAAGCCTGAATTAAGTGATCACGCGGCCATTTTGAAGACATTTGTTTTTCAGAACAAAAATGCATTAATTTTACTTCAAATTCACATGTACATTGTTGATTTGCCACATTTCTATCTTGTGCTATTAAAAAAAAAAAGCACATCACATTTACTGAAAATGTAATCGTTGGTGACAACGACATTTGACTCAAAGTTTTGAATGTTTTTACTATGTCTCAGAAAAAACTGGATCTTTGTTTTTGAATACTAAAAGTATACCTAAGCAAATTTTTATTATACATAATATCAGTACAAGCCAAATTACCTTGAATAACTAGTACATCTAGTTGAAATCCAGTTTTGCCATAGCTCTGTTTCAAAAACTATTATAATTTAATTTTTCTGTTTGCAAAATTTGGCAACTCTGCATAAACCCCTTTGGTGGCACATCTACAAAAGTGAATTACAATAACGTAATATAATTTAGTTTTGCGGTACGCGCATTTTGTCATGTTAAAGTTTTCCGTTTCTACGCTTTCTCCGTTTTATTTTTCGCGCTCAAAGCATGAAATTTATCTGCCAGATAAAAACACTCAGATGCACTGAACGAACGAAAAGTTGCTGATTCAACACTTTTATTATTTGTTGCTGTAACTTCTGTTATGTATACAGCCGGTATTATGAATTATTTGTTTGTATATATATATATGTGTATGTGTGTGTACCTTATCCTTAGGGTTGTTTCCTGGGCGGCGTTATTAATGTAAAGCGATTTTTTGTGTAGCGCAGTGAAAATTTAAAAAAGTGTCGGAGCTAAAGGCGCTACTTAGTAAATGTTATAAAAGGAAGTTGATATTTAGCAAGCGAAATGTTTTCAATTTGTGAATGAGGGATGTTATGAAAAATGAATGTTTCAATTATTTGTAGCAAAATAATATTGAATTTTCCAGTGTGGTTGGTATAAAATATTTTTTTATACTTAGAGTTGACTAATGTTTGATATTGTCATGATAGAAATTTTTGGCGCAGAAAAAACGAAAAATATCTCTGCTTGACAATGAAATCTGCAGAAATAATATTTTCAAGTTAGAAGTATATATCTTCATATTGAACTACATACATCCTCGCAAAAAGAAACTCCACACACAAACAAACGCATTATTCCGCACCTGCTGCATATGTAATAAAAGTCAAATGGATACTCAGCAATGCATGCTATCAGCACTACCCAGTAAGTAGACACACAAACAAATTTAAACACATACTCAGACATAAAATAAGTAACAGTGAGTTCTTGCTGTATCTCTAATTTTTCATGGTGTGTGGCGGTAGCAGCATTTTATAAACAGAAAGAAAGCTTCTAAGCACATAAACGTATGCATACGTTACGTCTAACGTATTCGCTGACATGTTTTTTTTTTCATATATTGCAGCATTTTCATTCTCCGAAAAAAAGTTCGTCTGAGAATTTTTTGCATGGTTGCCAACGAATAATTTTCTGCTAAGTTTCTATTGACTTTTGTTTCACTTCAATGGATTGGCATTTGTAAGAAACAAAATTACACGATGCATCAATAGAAATAGAGTTATGGCATACAATAGAGTGTTTGACATATTCAAAAATTTTATCATTGACTTATGTCACAATTTGTCATATAGATATAAGAAAAAAAGCATAATTTTAGCGTTAACTATAAGAAAGTCTTATATTTGTTGCTCTCATTAAGTCTTGAACGCTATTTAATCCCTTGAAGTGATTTAATTTAAGCCAAGTAGAAATTTCCGTATACTTTTAATGCCACATGAATATTTTCATACTGTTTCAAAATTGATTTGAAATAGACTATTGAGTACGAAACAATATTTTTTTAAATAAATTACTGTACATTTTTCATCGTTATTGTGAGTCGTTGTAGGCGAGTAAATTTGAAAGTTATTTTATAAAAATCAATGTAAGGAATTATAATGAATACATTTGTTATCTTCTATAGTTAGCCCAGGAAGAAGCCTTGCATTTTTCACAGGCATTTCATTTAGCTTAATTTTTTTTGCACTTGATAGTTTATGTGTAACTTATACTTAATCCAAATAAGCATGATGCTCCTGAATTGTGATGGTCCTGTATGTGAGAGGCCGACAAAAAAGTATTGCTTAATAATTCGGAAATTAAACAACAAGTTAAAATATCAGCTTGGATCAATGTTGTAGAAGAGATAAAAAGCACATCGATTTCATTTCCAAAAAAATTTCTGTTGACAAGATTTGACCCACCTCTCATAAGATGAACTGACTATGATGAATGCAAAACTATCTCCCGGACATGCTTACCTTTTATGGTATAAAAAATGAAAATACATACAAGGTGGCCACTGAAAATCTTAGGGATTTGAAAATGTCACAGCCTATTCTCCCTCAATATATTTATTAAATTTTCAATTTTTAGACACTATAAGCTATACGTAATGACCCGAGTAGAACTCGTTACGATTTTTTCTTCAAGTGAAATATCAATTATTAAAATATTGATGTGTTTCAGTCGGTTCTCAATAGTGAAGAATTTTCTTCCAGTAGGTAGGAGTTTTATTTTCACTTTCTTAAGATTTTGATTTAATTTCGATTTAACATTTTGATCAGATCAATGTTTTCACCAAAAATTTGTGAACAAATCAATAACGCTTTTGGTGAGCTTAGGCAAAAGACAACGATTGAAACAAAGTCAATCTCTACAAATTTTACCTTAATCTATTTACACGGAAGTTAAAAAATAGATAGCTTATTTTAGTTATGGGAAATAAATATCACGAAATGAAATATCTTAGCGCCATTATTGACTAAAAGCCTCATTTTGTTTACAGCAAATGCAGTGAAAAGTGAGAAAAATAGTTTTTTTCATTCAAAAGAACCTTCTTTATGCATAAAACAAACACCCAAAAAACAATATGGAAATAATCAAAGATACATTTATTTATCGCTCATATTTGTGTGCCGTATTTTTCATTAAATTTACTGGAGTTTTTCCGTACCGTTTACCGGTAAAATTAACCCAAAATAATATGGAAAACTCTCCTTCAAAAGCTCTTCGTTTGAGTTGCTTTCCTTTTCCAAACCAAATATTCTTCTTTTCACCGATTTTTTCTGCATTGCAATTTGGCCCTAACTCTAACTCTATCTCTAACAAATACAAGTCTTATCTTTCAAGTTTTGTTAGCTGGTTACCCTGTTTCGCTTGCGGGGTGTATTTTTCATACGCTCAATTTTGAAATGTGCGCCACATTTTTTAGCAACGCTTCCCTTTTATTTGTTGCTCTTTTAAAGCAAAATCAAATAAATATCCACACTTTTTGTCGCTGCTAACGCCATATCCTTGCAACAAATGTCTGCAGCTTCTTTAACGAACAGCATCATTGCTACTGCAGCTTTGCGTATATCTCTTGGATGTGCTGTCCTTTTATTCATTTTTGAGATTTTCATTTGTTGCTGATTTAATGTACTGAGCGAGTCAAGGGAAGTTGTCATATTTTTTCGCGTATTTTATATTTTCAGTTTTCATTTTTATTTATTTTCTAGCAGATTTTCTGTTCATTTTGTAGGATTTATGTTACTGGAATTTTGATTTATGTTCTGGCTGAGTCAGTGAAAATAACAGTGTTGGCTAAAAAATCTTATTTTATGATGTTTTAAGATCCAGCGTCGTTAAATTTTATCTGGGTACTTTTGTGCTGTATTTCACTCTTATGACTTATTTATTTTGCAATTATTTAAAAATAAATCAACTTGCTTTTGCAACAGATGCTTTTTATGGGTTTTGGGTCACTAATTCTGAATTCTGTTACGCCACATCATGTTTTGTAAATCCGAATTACTGGCTTAAGAATATAAAAAAATGTACGCAATGGGAATACCAGATGTTGCTTCAACAACGCAATATCAATAAAGAAAATTTAAAATTTTTTAAATTTGTTGAGCGAAATCTTCTAAGGATACCAGCTTTGGATGGTCGTTTTTAGAAATTTTTATTTGTGTAAGATTCTTAATTTTACTGATTTTAATCGAATAGTTTTGACCACATTGTCTTGAAATGCTTATATTTTTCTAACGAATCTAATTTTGATTATCACATCATGATATGCACCTCCATGCTGTGGTTTTGAAAGCGTGGCCCTACCATTTGGCTTCTATAATACGTACATATATGCGTTCGAAGGAAGCATTTGTTTAGCTTCAGATCCGAAATTTAATATAATGGATTGCTTACGTACCGAAACACGCATTAAGGTTGCTAAATTTAATTTACACAAATGTTTCATCTTTCGTTTATCATATTCGCGAACTGAGCAAACAATTTCTAAGACATTTCGAAAATTTCAAGAAACCGAGAACAATCATTACAAGGATCCTTTAAAAATATAGTTGCTATTAGCGAAAATGACCGAAAAAACCAAATTTTATTGATACCACGGCATTCTCAGTCAACTTTCGTTACACTAAGGGAAATTTGGGCCTTCTTGCATATTAAGTTCAAAACACGCTCGAAATGTAGCACAGAAAAGTCGAAAATTCGCTATTGGAGCAACCGCTATTAAACGATGATTTCGCCAGTATAATTTTTTTAAGCTAAATTTCCTTTTTAAAGAGCTTTAAGAACCCCCAAATGATTACAAAGAAGCCATAATATCCATAGAAAATGTTCACCTGGTAATTTGTATAGTTCGGTAGTGGTATTGGCACGTATTTCTTAGAAAATGAACGAAGATGCGACCGTTACCGTAAATGCAGATTGTTGAGGCCGTATTTAAAGTTATGTTTTACATGCAATTGAAAATTTTGATCTGCACGATATTTGGCTTCAAAAAACTTTATTGCTCGAAAAATCCCTAGGATAATTAATTGTGAAATTTGACTTTGTCAATTGGCCGTAGAACTTTTTTTTGCTAATAAAGATTATATCATAAATTTAGTCTTATTGAAATGAAATGCTTATAATAAATTCTTCTTCTTCTCTTTTTTTTGCAGTTACAGAAAAAGAAATAAGACAATGGTAAGTAAAATTTAAATTAATCATGTGCAGTTATTATCATATCTGAATGCTCATTTATTGTTTCCAATGAATTAATTAATTAAACAAACTGGAATAAATTAAATAAATTGATAAAGTACCGTAATAAAACGAAGGGTTTTATATTATTTAATCGACATTAAAATTGGAGTAGCAACGTCTAGACGGCGACGACGATGATAATGCCAAGAGAGGTAGTATCTTTTATTTGCATGAAATAACAATAAAATAAAACTGTTTTCTAAGAAATGAACAAAAACGACCTAAAGGTGTAACGAGAAAAGAATAGAAAAAAAACAAAACAAAATTAACTTTAGTGTTGCTTGCATAAAAGAAAAGTATTATCATCTTTTGCACGAAAATAGCACTTTTGGCCTTAAGTTCTTTTACGTTATTTACATAGAAAAGCAGAGTTTTATAAAAAGGTTGACTGAGGATTTTATTGTGCAAAGTTTTTAGTTTCATTTTGAAATAAAACGGCAACGATGGTATAGAATTAGAGAAAAAGGATAACATGGAGCTTAAAGGAGAATTAAAGTTTAAAATAAATAAACTCATTAAGTGATACAAGCTGCGATTATCGGTAGGATTTACAAAAATCTCTTATTTGATATTGAATATGCACAGAGCTTATAAAGTCATTTTAAAAAGAAAACGTTTATAGATAGAAGGTTCATAGTTTCTAATATATTCTGATATAAGCAACGAAAACGAAATTCGATATTAAATTGTATTTAACTTTACCTGATTTCATTATAAATCCATTCGTTTGTTAAATAATATCTCTCCTTTTATCTTTTCCTCTGTATACTTTTAGGCACAAAGGTTTTCTAAAAGACTGTCCAAATGGTTTACTCACCGAACAAGTAAGTAACGTAAAAAATTTACATAAAATTTAAATTTGACTTAATATACCAAAGTTATAAGAAAAAAAAATGTGCGTAAAAGGATAATAATAAAAATATTTTTCTCATTTTTCTTCTCTTTTCAATTTACCTTTTTTGTGCGGCTATGTTTCCATTTCATTTTACTGCGCTTGACTCTAATTATTGCTGTTACTTTGATTATTTTCATAACATTTACTGCTCGCTTGCGGCTGACAACCAACACTCATGCTCTAACACGCTGAAATGTATGCTATACAAAAATGTTAAACATTTACGCATACACGTGAAATATATTTGGCGCCACACTTCGCATAAAATACATTACATTGGTGGCTGCTATCGTTGTTGTTGCTGCTGCTTATTTTGATTATTGTTTTTACATATAAATTTGTGCACGCTTGTTGTTTTGTCTTGGTATTTGTGTTTTCCTTTGCATGTACGTGCTTATGTATTTGTGTTTTCGTTATTCCTTATAGGGTTTTATTAAAATCTACAAACAGTTCTTCCCGCAAGGAGATCCCAGTAAATTTGCATCGCTTGTGTTTCGTGTTTTCGATGAGAATAATGTGAGTAAGAAAAATAAATATTGAAACTACGATGATTTTGAAAAAAAAAAAATTTAATATTTTAGACAGAAATACGCTACAGGCGCTTATCTGAGTCGTTACCTTATTGAATTAACTATTTTTAGTTTATTAAATTTATAATCAAAGCTGTAAAATGGTATATCTGATTGCAAAAATGTAATTTATTCAATTAAATGGTTATGTGCTCCAAAAAGTTGATGTAATTAAATTGTTTTCACCCTTAATTTAAAAAGATTTCTGTAACGTTTCAGAATCGTTTCACATTAAATGAACAGGTGGACATTGATTCATTGTAGACAGCTTCTTGACATGTAAGAGAAAGTTTTCTGAAACGTAACTTAAGATTTCACATGAAACATTTCTGAAAGGTTTACGAAACGTTCCGTGTCAACAATAACTCATTGCTAGCAAAAACTCTTTGATTTATGACAAAAAATACTTCGTAGTGCTAATAATTATGGCAATTTATGTATAGTGAATTGTTTTAAAATAATAAAATTATATCTCGTTGCATTAAAAATAAAATTAATTATTACATTACAAATAAAAATATATATCAAAGGATTTCCCTTTATCACTTCGTTGTACATTTTACAGTTTTTATTGATTTCTTTTTTTCGTAAGTTTTGAAATTTTATCTAAAAAAGTTCATGATATTTGTTTTTTTCACTTTCGTATTGCATTTTGCCTGCTACTTTAATACTTTTTACAGGATGGTGCCATTGAGTTTGAGGAGTTCATACGAGCGTTATCAATTACATCACGTGGAAATCTCGATGAAAAGTTGCATTGTAAGTCAGTATATTATAACAGATTATCATAGCTACGGTTATAGTTTAAGTTTTTTACTTGCTAATATATTTTTCTTTTCTGGAACATAGGGGCCTTTAGACTGTACGACGTGGATAATGATGGCTACATAACAAGAGAAGAAATGTACAATATAGTAGACGCAATATATCAGATGGTGGTTAGTATAAAAACTCTAAGAATTTTTGGAAAATTAAATTTGTATAATTCAAAAAAAAAGCAAACGATAGTGCATTATATCTTTCATAATCTTTGATTTCATCTTTTACACATAACAGGGACAAACACCGCAAACAGAGGATGAGAATACACCGCAAAAACGCGTAGATAAAATATTCGATCAAATGGATAAAAATCATGATGATCGCTTAACATTAGAAGAATTTCGTGAGGGTAGTAAAGCTGATCCACGTATAGTTCAGGCGTTAAGTTTAGGTGGTGATTAACCCAAAGAGTCTTAGTTTAATTCTCAAGCAGATTAAACGAAAACAACAAAACACTAAAACACAAACAAAAAAATACACAAAGCACACCACAATAACTAAAAATCATATGAACAGAAGTAACAAGAGAAATTAAAAAAATCCTTACAAAAAAAATATATGTAGCAGAAAAAGCAGTAGAAAAGCTTGTCACATGAAAATAGTGTTAGAAGAATTAGCGCTGAAATATAAAAAGTATAAATTTTCAACAGCATTAACAGCAACAAAGTGCAGCTACAAATATCAGTAGTAATAGAAAATACAACGACAAAAATTTAAAGATAAATGCAGTAAATAAAAATCTAAAATTTCACGTAACTTTCCAGTAGGCAATTGAGTGTGCAACTTACCAAAATAGCTGCTTTATAAGGCGTTCTCATAGCAAACACTTTATGCAGATAAGCCTTACAGGCCTATTAGTATGGTCAAAACATTTGCTTTATTAGAAAAATTTTATCCAAGTACTCAAGAAAATATCTTGCTATTAGTGGCTTAACTGAATAACCCAGAGTAAGACGTTAAGTTTTGCTGAAATGATTAATATTATCATGCCTCTGATAATAGGCATGATAATATTAATCATTTCATTTGTTTAACTTTATGTTGAATAAAGTTTTGCTTGGCACTCAAAAATTAAGTTTTTAAAATATTTTCTTCGCCAATATTTTTAATATCAATATTTTATTGTGTCGAAATTTCAATGTTCGATAAAAATTCATATAATTTCCATTAATTTTGTTTCTTTTGATAAATTAAAGTTTTATTCCAAACTTACTTCACTTAAGGCTGGCTTTTATCCCTTTCAAAGAAGGTCTAGTTAATAACCATCAAGCAAAAGTCAATTTTTGTGTAATTTTGACAAACAAAAGAAAAAGTGAGTTTGAAAGAGTTGCTTTTGCCTACTGGACTGCAGCTGAACAATGCTTCAAAACATACACCCACACACAAAACACTTTCTACACAAGACATTGGTTTTACTCATAGGTCGAATACGAAGGTGCAAAAATATCATTTCCCCGTTCTAGTGAGAGTAAAACAAAAACTTTACTTGATTGGCTTGGGAAAATTGGCAACAAAAAACTTAAAACATGAAATGCTCAAAACTTAAAGAGACAAAAACTTTTGAGAATGCAATAAATTTAAAATTTGAAAATTGAAAAAAAAAAAAACATTTATTATGGAATGAAACACCAAATTTAAAACAAAACTTAAAAAGTCATAAAAAAGCATATAAAGTTATTAGACATCGCTTAACACAAATTTTTTCGTTAATAATAAAGCGTTGGTTAACATAAAATTTTATAAAAACAACAAGTTAAAGCAACAAAACTTTTAGTGCTAATCCACATAATCCATGCGCAGTTATTAATTAAAAGTAACAAACTAAAAACCTTAATTATTCACTAATATTAAGGATAAAATAATTGGTTAAAAATTTACTTAAATCAATAAATGAAATAGGTTACTTTTAAAGCAGTAAAGGTCACCTCGTAGTACGCATGCACGCACTTTTCAATATGATTGCAAGTGAATAAAAACTTTTATGCGCAACGAAAAGCTCTCATTTGCTGTTGAATATATTTTCGATGAGTGATGAGTGACCTATACTGCTTAAGGGTTAACTATAAAAATTAATTCACACCAGTCATTGCAAATACATTCATTAATATTCATTTTTGAAATTTTTTAAAATTTTTTCAGCTTTTTGCTTCAAGTTTGCAAAACTTTGTCACATTTGTAATTAGAACTGTTAATTATTTTAGATATGTTAAGGCTCATTTTTCTTTAATCTTTGTAACATAAGTAACTTTAGTTTTTACTTTAAAACCACTTGAACTTAGTTATATCTTAAATTGGAGACAAAATTGCAAAGAATCTGTTATGATATGGCCCATAGTATTGAGCATAGTGGAATAAAGTTTTTTATTTATAACATTCACATCAAACTGAGACTTAAATTTTTTGTTTTAGACTAGTGATGCACTTGGCTTTGCACGTGCACAATCAGCTGTTTTTTCATTACGAAAATATTCTCTCAGCTTCACGTTGTGTATACCCTATTCAAAAGTAAAAAAAAATAATCAATTGAAATTAAAGTTCTTTGAACTTCGAAACCTAACACAATTGGTATGAGAAAGAAGGAAAACAAACAGCAAAAACACACATTTCAAGAAGCATAAGCAACAAAAAACCAAAACAACAATTTTTGTTTGTGGTTTTGCAAAAACTTAAACCTAAAAAAAAGTGTATTTAATTAAAAAAAAAAATAAGTACGCAATAATCTTTTTTAGCACAAATATGTTGTTCTAAAAAATAAATTATTAAAATCGACTAGGTAAATTGTGCGCCAAAGCGTTACAAACCATTTGATATTAGCAATTTTATATACATAAAAGGCAAAGTAAAGTTAAGGTCAACTCTTAGATATTCTTTTTAGACATATGCGATTAAAACATTCACATTATTCGTTAACCTAAGTTTATATAAACGATACCATCCACTAGTTTTTTGTTAAATTTTTTACAATTTTGTCTCCTTTTTGAGGATATTATTTATAATGATTTGAATTTCGTTTAAAATTGATTTTCGATATGGGTAAAACCAAATTTGATTCTTCATTTATTTGGAGATTTGGTTTAATACAAACAAAAAAGAGTAACCATTAAATGGTGAAGGTAAGTTGGAGGTCACGTGTACTATTTTAAATCCTATAAAATCTTTTTTTTTTGTTTTGTATAAAATGAGCCTTAACTTATTTTTATGTTTTCTATTGTCTTTTCAAAGCTAAGCATGGTTTTTATTACATAAAAAAGAGAAATTTCAATCTCTTGTGAGTTGCATGTTTTCTTAAAACTACTTCTACTAATCTAAAACAAGTATTTTAGGTCTTCAAATACAAAAACACATATTTACACAACTACTGCTTTAAATTACAACTACTATTTATTATACAATATATATTTTATATTATGTAACTTCTAAACTCTTTACATTTTCTTCAAACTTTAAAAACATATATACAGTAACATCACCATTCTGAAATAATTTCTTTTTTATATGTGGTTCAGCTTTATTTCTACTTTATTATATAAATTACTCGTATATACAATTTATTTCCTGTACTTTGTAAAACACTAAATTTCTAAAGTGTTTTTTCCTTAAACTCAAAAAACTTATAGCTTAAACTAAATATTAAATTAAATAATAAATCCTCAAATAGGTAATTAAATTGCAATAAATAAAACTATATAAAAATTATGCTTTTTAATTCAACGTTTTTGTTTTTTCAAACTTTTTTATATTTTAATAGTTAAAAGATTTCCCAAAAAAAACTTTATGCTTCTTTTTTCCTATAAACATAATTATATGTAAGAAAACTTTTGCTTGGAGCCACCCCAAATTAAGCTTTGTTTTGTTTTTTTTTGCACATGAATTGGTTTTCGTTAAAAAATTTCATTTATTTTGAAAATTTCTAAAAAACCGTATAATTTTTTAGTACTTTTTCCGCTTTGGCTTTAGTGCTTGCATTCGCCTATTCTTTCTAATTTTTTCAATTCTCACAATAAATCCAAATTTTTTCTAAGAAAGTGCTAGCCTACACTTCGTATGTTGTCACTTTACTGAAAACTTGGTTTTGCGAAATTACTCTTATGTAACTTAACAAAATTTATATTGTTTAGTAAAAAAATGCGTTTTACTTTTGAATTTTATTTATTTTATTAAGACACGATTTTTTAATTTTTATTTATTAAAACTTTATATGGTGAGTGGTACTTTACGACTGACTAAAAGAATTTCAATATGCAAAGGTTCTAGCTTTATCGAATAAAGCATAAAAGGGAAAAGACAAAAGTGTGTGATATGATCCACTTACTGCAGCCATAGCGTCAGCAATTTATTTGGATGATATCAAAATTATTTGGAAGTACATATGTTGCTGAGTTTTTAATTTTATTTATTATTTTTTCTATTATTTTTATTTCGAAGAAATAAACAATTTTATTGTATAAAAATGTTTATTTCTTCCAAAGAAATATTTTGGGTGTTAACTTGTACAAATATATATTACACATTTTATTTAATTTACAAACATTTTTATTTTAATACGAAAATAATATTTTCGCGCTATGGTAGTTGCTTTATGCCACTCAAATTCCAAATAATATAATATATAAAACAAAATTTCAATTTCAATGTAAAATTAGCAATAAAAAACCAACCTTTAAAAATTCTAACGCTTAACCTTTTAAGGCCTCTGCTAAATTTACTTGTGGTAGCATTTTAACAATCAAATAACGTTATTCACTTTATACTTAAACTATGCACATGATATTTAAATTCTATGAAAGCAATTCAACATAATAAAGAGAAACCAAATATACTATGTATGCACCTTAGCTTGCAGATATTTCATAATTTATTGCAATAATATTCCTATGATATGTGTGTGCAATGCTCAAATGAATACACAACAAGGATAACAGACACTATAGTATCATTTATAATTTTTTTTTTTGTGAAATTATACATGCTTATGGCATGAAAAAAAAATGGGATTTTAAATTTGAATAACTTTTTGTTTAAAAACCGGATTAAAACAAAACTAAGTAGAAGAATATTGAACGTTGGATTTCATTTCTATGTAATGTTCAGCTGAGAAAATAATATCCTTTTTAGTAGCTCGTTCTGTTGCACGAAATTCGTAAGCTTTCCTTTTAGACAACAAAAAGAAAGAAATTTGCAGCTGATAAGTTAGTTAAGATTTAAAATTTATTCACTCAGAGAACATTTCTAAAAGAGTAACGATAGTATCGATAGCGGTATATAGATTACCAGGCTGTATATTTCAAAGGCTTTCGTGCAATGTTCTTTGTTTGCCCACAGTTGATGCTACTGGAGCTTTTTAGACTGTTAAACACACAAAGCTGTGACTTGGAATGAATTCAGCTGCCGCTCAAGTGTTTTTGAGACATAAGTTCGATTCAGCATACTTACACAGATTTTCTTGTTCATTAATTACAATTTCGTAAATGATAAGTAATGCTCTTCAAACGCTCTGTCTATATCAGACGTTATTATATTAATTATATAGCAAATTTATGTGCATGACTTGCTTGAAGTCAATTACTATACTATTCCACAGGTTGACAGAACGTTTGATCTCCTGAGGCCTAATGATAAAGAAATGTACCATCAATATGCAAGTCTCAAGTGATGGCTTTCCAAAAAAATATCTTTATTAAGTAATATCCTTTGCTTTCATCAATATTTGCCTCTCAGACTTTTTAAGATTTGGAAACCCCACCCTTTCAGACTTGCAGCTGCGGAGTGTCTTACTTGAAATAAGTAATAAGGAGGAAAGCTCTGACAAACTGTAAATAACACCGTCCTCAATAAGAGCAATAAAAAAGATTAGAAGTTTGGATGAATTATGTGGTCGTGATGTTAGAGAATATTGAGTTTCTAAAATTCAGTCCTAACTAAGAAAATATGAAATATGGAATAGTAATGTATTTTTAAAATGTATGGCATATCATAACCAACACATAATTTTTTCATAAATCCTGCACAAGTAGGATTTTCTGATCATGTCAGTTCATCAAAACTAATAATTGAGGTCAAAATTATGGTTACACTAATACAGCAATAATATTTCAAACATTTATTGCAGTTTTAAATTCAGAAAAGAAAATCTTGCCATAAGAATATAGAGATTAGGAGTGAGCTTGAGAGTTAAATAAAACAAAATGGAGCATTGCACACTTAGGACTAAGTAAAAAAATTTTTTTCATCAATCAACTACACTGTGAAAAGTGTAAAACAAATAAAAATAAATTAATATTCCTTTACGAGTTTCTTACGACGATATCATATTTATGCTTTTAAGCGAAAATTTCTTTCTCCCTCACAGAAATTCTTCATAATTAAAATTGAATTTTAAAAAAATATTAAAATGTAAGTAATAATTATTAGTTAACATAAAATTTAACTAATGGAACTTTAGCTACAACAATCAAACTTAACGCTTATAAGAAACATTTAGTAATTTAGAAAAAAAGCAAAAAAAATATTGATAAAAGATGTTTCAATTAAATGTTTGCAAAAAAAACAAAATTAAAAATCATTACAATTATTCTTATATTAGTAATTTTTCGCAAAGCTGGCGGGTAAATGCAGAAATAGCTTAATATTACGAAATTTGAGCAAAATTCGAAATCATTTAACTTGCTATCTCTGTATTTGCCGCAAGTTATTTGGAGAACAACTTATGTAAATAAAATAAAACAAATAAAAAGAAAATAAACTTTACAAATTTCATACAATGAAAAAATTGAAGAAAACAGAAAACACCGAATAAGATCTTATTGAAGTATACATATATACATACATACATACATGTACTGTAAAGTACACTGAAAAACTTATTAAAAAAAAATAAATTTACTCAAGCTTCGTTATTAGAAAAAAAAGCTTAAAAAATAATAAATTAATAAAAAAATATTGATATAAAAATATTTTTCGAATCAAGGAGAAATTATCCTATTTTAAGCAATATAATTTAGCTAATTGAATTAAACTGAAGAAAACTTAATTTCATAAGCGTTCATATTAATAAATGCAAATTAGTTAAAGAGAAACAGCTACAGTTAAATATTTAAATAGAAAAAACTTACCCAATGGTAAATAAATTAAAATGCTTAAGTAAATTAAGCAAAATATATTAAATATCGCTGCTGCGTAGATATTTTCGATGACTTTTTTCTTGTTGGATTTATTTAGTGATTGAATAATAAATAAAAATTTTCTATAATTAACAAAAAACAGTAAAACATAATATACAAAATATTGAAAAAAAAATTTCAAAAATCAGAAAGAAAAAAATTTAAACATTTACAATCTAAAAATTTTGGAGTGAAATTTTAAGCTAAAAGTAAACTAAAATTAAAATCTATGAATTGCAAACTATTTTTTTTTGTCTAGATATTGCTGCTTAAGTTTGAAATTTGTTGTAAAAATAAAATGTATTAAACTTACAAAATTAAAAATTTTGATTTGTATTACAATTTAATGAATTATTTATACGCAAATTATATAACTAGATAAATAATGAATTTGATTTTCTTACTTTTTCGTTTAAGATGTATAGTTTTGGTAAAAAGAAGTCATATGTCTACAGATTATTATATCTTAATACTGAAAATAAAATAGTTCAATCAAGAAAATATTATATCGTTTCTTTTATAAATATCGCTGCACATTTACATGTTGATCGGTGGTTGCTAATGACGGTAAGTTCAGTTAAATAATTTAATCAATTAATTGTAAGCACCTGACCTCTCAATCTTTAAAAATCAGATAAGCAATCAAAAAGTGTTGTACTTCAACTTTGTTCGGCGAAATCGATCAAAACGATCTTGCTTTTCAAAATAACACCGTGGTCACTTTGTTGCAACATTTGATAGACTGATTCTAGGGTCGATTAAATCAAATTAAGACAACTCAAAAAAAGATTTCTTTATAGCAGAAAGTCCCACAAAAAAATTTCATTTTATATACATCAATCCTTAGATCCCATTAAAAATTTGACCTTTTTAAATTAAAATTCAAAAATTTAAGTTTTTGAATTTATTTTTTATTTTTGTTCAACAAAACGCACGATTCAATTATAAATTTCATTATTGCTATTAATTTCGTCGAAAATTTGATTAACCTAAATTTGCTCTATTGATCAGCGTTAACTTAAGGCAAACTATTAATTAAGCTGCATAAAATGCGATTATGAAATGTCAACAAAATAATGCGGCCAACAGATATTCGAAGCGACTGAATGGACAAAGAGTTAAATGGCTTCAGGGTATAAGGTTTCGCATAATTTACCATAACTCCTTAAAGCTGAATTGTAATTAGTTGAGGGAAATTATAAAATCCCATTGGGACGCATATAAAAGGGTTAAATAGAAAAATGAATGAATGAAGCTTTGGTGGCCCGGATTTTACAGTCTACGCATTTAAGTGCGAATAAAAACAAAAGAAAATTGAGTTGGTGGTGGTGGTGTTGGCATAACATAATTACATAAGCGCTCACAATAGCGACAACACAAAGCTGTGGCATATAGACTAGTGTGGTGTACAGTTGAGAGCATCAGAACTACAACATAAAAGATGTTTCTTTCTACTCTTGTAAAACATTTGCCATATCGGGAAAGTGAATTTTACTATGCGTGATAAATTTCATCAAAATCAGTAAGATATTTAGAGTAATAACATTTCTCATATTTGGTTACTTATTTCAACTTAACGCAATATTTCATAGTTGATTCTAATAAAAATAAAAATATTACCATAACATGCCAGTTTTCCGAGTGCAAGTGAAATATTTATCATCATATCTGTCATATGTCAGTATATTCTATGACACAAAGCGTGCACTTTCTGTCACTTGCAGAATTTTTGTTTCCGCAAATGATATATGCAGAACATGTTACACTACCGTTTGGGAGTTATATGCTGAAAACCCAAAAAAAAAAGTTTTAACGAAATTAGCTCAACGCAACTTTTCACATCACTGTAGATACATACGATTCGATAATTTCAGAAACTACCTAAGATCCATGTGAATAATATGGGACTAAAAATATTTTAGAAATTATCGATTTATATAAAACACTGACTAAAGAAAACACCATCAAAAAGCTTTCAAAAACAGAAAGAGTTTTTCTTATTTTAGGTCAGAAATGAAAATTTATAACAAAGCACTTAACACCCTGCGGCTAAACAAAAGAAAAGACCTTGCAGTACAGCAGGCATTGACATAAAAGCATGAAAAGACTGCTAAATAGCAAGGAAACCAAAATGTTAGAAGAACATTCACACAACATAAACCAAGAAAACAAAACCAATAGAGACAAGAGCTAAATAAAAATGTCCTACAAGTGAAAGGACAGAATAAACGTTGAGGAAACTTTGAAATAATAAAAGCTGAAGACGAGGAAGCAACAGCAATAGTCAAGTAGTGCCCTCTAGGGACATCTTTGTATTGTCAACGTAATTTTTGCGTTTAGAAAAATGTGTAATGAAATGAGAAAAATAAATTGGTAGTCAGGAAAGCAAGCGAAGTAAATGAAGTAAATGAATAGAACAATGGGAAGAAGAAAAGATGTTTTGATATTATATATTCAATGGAACATTCCTACGATTTCGGATCAATATCAATAATTAACTTTACAAAGGAGAGTAAGTTATGCAAAATCTTGTATTATGTCCTTTGAACTCTCTTTTTTTTAAGATATTAACTTCGAAAAATGCACTTGACATAATCACATAACATTTTTCTAGTTGTTTTAAAGTTTTTTCCATATCCTTTAGAATAACAAATGGATCTGTTGATTGGTTTGAGGGAAATACCATCAGTAAAGGACCCCGTATCTACTAGGTTTCAGCCAAATATGTATGGGAACTTGACTAAAAGTTCTAATGAGTACATTGCACCCACGAAATGCGTTTATTTAGGAGATATGGGAGGTCATAATATAATGAATGTTGTTGCAATCTCTCCATTGTTTTTATATATTTTGACAAAGGATGAAGGAAAAGTGACTAGCTAATTGCTAGTTTTCGCGCACTCTTATATAGACTTATATTATGTGGCACGGTGCGCTTAGTAATATTCGACTATATGAATAAGATATTAATTTTATATCCTCTTCCCTAATAAAAATTTTAATTTTGTCTAAATTTGAACAATTACAATATTTGCTTTATTCATATGAATAATAAAGCAACAGTTTGCAAAAATTTGCATACAAATAATAAAATAAGAAAACTCCACATTGAATAGAGAAGGAAGAATAACTTTTGAGGATTTTCTTTTCATCTCAAATAAAGTGATAGCAGAATAACAAAATAAGATAGAAATTGAAACAAGCGCCGCCAGCTATTATGCTAACAGGAGGGGTCATATCAAGGTCAAGGTAAATAGAGCACGCAGCAGGCAAGCAAGCAGCAGCAACAAGGGGACAGAACGAAAACATTGCTTGAAAAAGTGGCACGTTATCTTACTATTGGCTATGAATCAAAGAAATAATTTAGCTTTTGATGCGTTTTTAAATGATGAATTTAAATGAGATTTTTGATTTATGTTTGTTTTTAGCAAATTTCCAATATTGAATAAAGAGATAGCAATGAAAGTGTTTGGAAACGGAAAGGGATGTAGTAAGTAGAAAATAGTGTACCTTGCGAAGGTTTTGCTTTATATTTCTTACATATATTGAATATGTGTTATCACAAATTGAAACCTAACCTTTGGGACATTGACCAGCAGCTGCCAAACTATCAATAGAATATGTGACTGGAACAAAAATTCTTCCAATCAATCACGAACACTCATGAATATATTTATATTGAATTTATTTTGCAAAGTTGTCTTGGCGCTGGTTCTTGATAATTTTTATGTACAGCAACGCCTTATAGAGCAATGTGGCGTAGTGCAATTCTTAAGAAAAATAAAGGGTGTTGCTGTATTTTATTAACATATACTAGATTACAGCATTGTTTGTTTAAGTGTAATTTCGGTAAGTTAAAATGGATCGTAACACGGTTGAAAAGTGTGTTTTCAATATAGAAATATTGCCATTGAAAAATAAGAAGAAAATGGGAATATTTTCTAGGAAACTATTAGAACTGGATTTGTTTTTATGCGGTTTCTTGAAGAACAAGAAGCGTGTAATCCTAAAACTTCTCAACATTTTAAAGACATCGTCATTGAGCAAATATCATTAATTGAACCATTATTATGCGAAAAGGTATTCAACATTTTGGTAAGAAATTGACAGTTTGCTGTTCTGGCAGAGGAGGTTACTCAGCAAAATTATTTTCTTATTAATAACCAATAGCAACTTACTTTAATTTTTAATTTTACTCAATTTATGTCTTCTATTTAATGTTTAAAAAAAATACTTTAAATTTGAACACCCTTTATGTAAAGAAACATTTTTTGTAAGTTAAGTGATAAAGTTTGACCAATGACATACTCGCTATGAGAATGTCTCACTCGTTAAAGTTTCCTGTGATAATCAGATAAATTTACTTTGTCTTTAAAGGTTGCTGCATATGCGGCCAGCAATATCTTACGTTAAGTCCCTCCTTTGAAAATAACTAACACTCATAGCACTCTGAACGTACATTTGTCACCAGCAGCGTTGCAAGATGATAATTTGATCGAAACAGGAATTTCAGTGATAAGAATTGGAACTTGCGTTTTATGAGAGAGAAAAAAGTGAGCGTAAAAGTTATGTGTGATACATCCAAAAAAGTATACTCTGATGCTGCTCTTCTTTATCGTAGCTGTGCAAAGCGCAAGTTCTGGCTGATAACTAAAAGATTTGATTTCATTAAATTTTGAAGCAAAACAAGTTTCAATTTCAAACTGCAGGATTCTGCAATTCAAATGTTAATGAAGCGTACAAAATAAAGCTGATATTTTTATTAAATTTCTTATGTCCCACCCATTTTACTTCTTGAGAACTTTTGTTACCATTTTTGACTTTTAATATAGTTAATAAAACTTATGGTCAAACAACATTAAAAAACTATGTCTCCTGTAACAATGAAAACTATATTTTTGTTTTTCTTTTTATTAAATTTTTTATTTTGAAAAGTATTTGAATATGGAATGTTAAAATTATTGTTAGTCATGGTTAACTTATTCCACTTGGTAAGTGGTCACTAGATATGCATAAAGGTTGTTGAGCAGAAATTTTTGCAAGTTTAAAGCTAAAGTACTATTTAAAGCTATAGCCATGCATATGTTATGTTTTTGATTTTTATATTTACATTTTAGCAATAAACTTATTGAGAAATATTTGCTAACTTATTTACAATACTGAAAAATATTTGTTTTTTGAAACACTTTAAGAAACAAATGCAGTATTACTTTAAGTATAAATAAATAGTTTCCAATTTGAAGCCTTAAGTAGGAATATGTATAACTTTTTTAAAATCATCGAGAAATGTATATATAACCTTGGAGCTATAATAAACTTACTGATTTTGATACCTGAGCTTAGATGATTTCGTGGGAATTCAAAGGCATCAAAAGAATCTCTTAAACAGACAATGGTAAAAAAATTTATATCCTTCCCCATGGGTTGTATGAAATCCGATAAAATAGAAATAATTTATTTTACAGAAACTTTTAACAAAAGCTAAGTCTATATTCCGATGCATGGTATCTCTATACAAAAGGAGGGCAAAACACTGCCTCTCATTGATGCATTAAACTTTAAGTGATACTTTAGCATCAGGAGGAGTTGTTAGTAAAAGCTTTAACTAGACCAATGTTGTATGAAATGGCACCATTAGGCGTGACAACACTCATAAGAGTAGAATATCTTAAATCAAACATGTGCTGAATTATATGAGCAATCGGAGCGAAAGTCAATATATCAATATTAATCAGTTCTTCTTATAACTGGAGCAAAAATAAAACAGTTGCAGCCAGTAGGAGTGGCGCCTCCTTTTCAAATTTTTTTCAAGTTATGCATCGGAAATCCAATTTTAATGAGAATACGCGAAGTCCTTCGATATATGTTTACTAAGATTTAAACTTAGTTTATATATTTCAATTTAACGAATTTGAATTAGAATAGATATTAAATTTCAATTGCAAAGGCCAAAACGTTGAAGGCCATTATTCTGTGTAGGTAAAATAAATTCTTTAAAACTGTAATTTTTTTTTTGATAAAAATATTTAAGGCAATTTCATCCGTGGTACACTCTACCTTAATCAAGTGAATTAAAGAAAACATTATGCACTTTTTGTCAAGTTAACAAATATGTGTGAAATATTTATGTTTTAAACACAAGTTACTTTTTTTTTTAGAGATCTTCTCTTAATATGAACTCTAGCTCATATGATTTGAAGATAATGTTTTCGGCTTTCAAATACTTGGACAAAAAATTCAAATACATTAAACTGAAACAAAAGTTTCAGAGTATAACGAACAATTTCTTAAAGTTCAAGAGATTTGCCAAGGTATCAGTATCAATATTTTTAGCTTTACTTTCAGTATCAATATTTTTAGCTTTATTTTTAGCTTTACTTTCGTTCAAATATTCTAAATAAATCTCTACCTTAACACACTTAAAATTTATATTCTATTCAGAAGTAAACACCATCTGCTCTTCCATCACCATGGTCTCCATACACCATCTGATGATTCAACACATTTTCTTGCATATGGATGCAATTTTACTTTGGCATATTCACTATCTCTGGTGTAATAATGCTGCTGCTGGTGCATGCGATACAATGAAACCCTATTGAGCTCTGACGTGGTTATGGTGCATCTTTGGTTTACGATTGCTGTTGTTGCAGTTGTTGTGGCTGCTGCTGTCGGTGCTCCAATTGCCGGAGTATGGATTTGCGCGTTTGCTGCATTGGCTGTCTTTAAATTTGGCATGTAGCTTACAATATGTTTTATTAGTTCACCACTTATGTTGCGATCATATTGATTTAGGAATTGTGAGACTTCTGCAGCACAATGTTGGAATCCTGCCCAAAATTTTTCTGTATTTAGTATATTATTGTTGTTGCCGCTGCAACTGCTGCTATTGGAGCGTAAAAAAAGCGTATTATGTTCACGCAAACGTTGCAAGTGACGTACGGTTAGTTCAAGTATATCCGCTTTTTCCAATTTGGAGACATTTTCACCATCCTGTAAAAAATTAAGAGTATTTTAATGTTTTTTTATTTTATGTTATGACGCATAAAATATGTAGTGCAACTTTGTTTGACTCTTTTATCATCAATGTGGGAAACTCAAAAAATGGCACACTCACGTTCGCATTTCACAAAAAAATATTTATAAGATTTTCAAAGGAGCAGAAATGCTACGCACTTATTCTTCAATATTTTAAAATATAAACATATGCACATGGACATTTCTGAAGAAGCATTGAAAAAAATTTCAATAACACTTAGAACCTCTGAGAATAACACCCACTTTAACTCGTACCGAGCACCCCAATATTAATATTAGAGTTTAGCTAAGTATTAGCATTCTTATCTATTTAGCTTGAAGAGTAAAAGCTTTTTAAAAACAAGTTCTGAAAATTAAATATTCTTTTTTTATTATTCACATTGCTTTCAAATTGCATTATGTATGTTTTAAAATATTTCTTCTATTTCTTCTGACGTTTCTTGGGAAAGACGATTGAAAGTTTATTATAAATATAATCATGTCAATTCAGTGCACTTGAACTATAAGACTTGACACACTTTTCTATGCGAAAATCTAAAAAAATAGTCATTAAAGAGCAAAAACTCGGAGGCCAGATTTGAATTCTCCGCATCAAAATTGCAAAAGTGTCATAATGGAACAAATATTAATGTAGCCGCTAGAGGGATCTGAAGGTGAAAATTCACGATGTTTGCGGTATTTCTTTTAAGATTTATATGAATTTCATAGAAAAATGTTATGGGTAGAACTTCATATCATGAGGGTAACAATTGCTCACTTGACATAACGCATGAGGAACTAAAAATTATTTTTATACAAAAATCTTTACAAAAAATCTAAGTATCCCATTCCATTTGAGGAACTTCTTGCGAATTTAGGTTGAAATACTCAAAATCGTAGGAAGAAATCAGTATCCTTCTGTGAAACATTTCAGAGAGTTATGGTTTTCAAGAAATCAGACTTAAAGTAGTACTTTTTTATTAAAAACAAATAATTTAAACAATTTAAATCATTTATTTTTACAACTTGTAAGACTTTTAGGAAAACTGCATGAATATTGGACTGACCTTTTGTTAGTTAAAACGTAGTAAATTACAATTCTGTGATGGCTACAAGCCCTACTTTGACATTAACAAAATTTTAAAGCCCAACTTTGTGTCTTGAACACTAATTTTCATATAGATTTTATATATTTTGGTATCCACAGTTTTTCTTTTTAGCAAATATGTTACTACTAGGGTGTGCAGCAGAAATTTATCGCAATCTTATAATTTTTACATTTTTTGAAACTTAATATATTTGAAATGTTTGTACTTAAATAGGAAAGAGTCTAATTTATTTAATAGAAATGATTCATAAGTTTTTTTTTTTTGGCATCAATTTAAAAAAAAGTTCGATAGCATCATCTTTTTAAAGTGACTTAGAAATATAAAGTAAACCCAACTCTTCGCACTTGATAGGACAAATTTTTGTTCACTGCATTCTGGTTGATATTCCGCTCTGCCACGAATGATGAGTTATTAGGAAATCAAGGGACATATCGAGTACATCCGGCATAGATAAAAAAAATATAGTTTTGCTCACCTTCATTTTTAAAAACTTGTACCCATTGCCAAAACGGCTAGAGATGCTATATTGAAGTTTTCAGCAATGCTTTTGTTCGTGATGGAATTCATTTTCGGTATATAGAAACAAGCTCAAATTGAAAATATATTCATATCTGAAAATTTTCAAAGTTTAAACTAAGAACTGAGCGCGATTATTGTGCAAAATTTTCAAAGATCAAGCCCTAAATCAAAATATAATTTCTTGCGAGTGCAAGTAGTTTTATGAATCATATAAAAGGAATCGAAATAGGTTGTTTAAATGTAGCAAAATAAAATACGTTCTTTGTTTTAATGATCAGTCCCATTCTACCTTTCACTAAGACAAGTCGGTGGAAAAAATTTAACGAAAATTACAATGATATGCCGGAACAACTGTTCCTTTAACGTGAACTACTCATTTTATGTCAAGAAAGCCAAATTATCGTCATTCTTTTTGAAATTATTAGATAGTTAATTCAATTTGTATGCGACTAATGGACTAGAGTAAGCTTGAAAATTTAATTTTTATAATTTATGTGAAAGAAATGTTGCACGATATAACTAAAAAAACATTTTTTTAAACGGTATGTTTTATTTAATGCTTTGCTTGCCAAAAATAAACCTACAGTTTTTCTTAAAGTTTCTTAAATGAAATAGATAACTCACCGCTTGCAAGGTTCCTGTCATTAAATCCTTTAATTCATCCAAACACTTGTTGATTCTGGCGCGGCGTTTACGTTCCAACATGGGTTTCATAATTTTGCGATACTGATAGGTACGCGATACCGGCTCCATTGGCAAGGCATGCAGCATAAAATGATGATTTGGTGCCATTGTAGTAAGATTCATGAACGCGTTTTTTTTCTTTTTAAATAAAACTTAAAAAGATATTTTTTAAACTTTGGTTGCTGTTTTCTTTTTTAAAATTGGTTAAAATTAAAGTTCTTAAATCACACAAGCGCATAACTTTCAACTAGCGAAAAACTTTTGAAGAACATGTGCGCATCTAAATTGACACTCGCGATCACGCGTCAAAACCGAAAGCTAACGTCTTAATCCGTTGATGCATTCGTTACAAATGATCGTCACCGCAATGAAGTTTACTATTTTTAACGATGCTCCACAGTGGCACAACTGATTTGTGGGGCAGTACCTACGCACGCTCTTTCGCTCTCTCTCTCTCACGAGCTGGAGAATCTGCAATGAAACTGCGGAGCTTGCTGAGATTATTACAGAGTGGTCGGTCGTGTTAGTTGAGTGACCATCTGTAAATAAATCGTAAAGTATTTATGAATGAATAATGTTGAATGAATGCGTGGAGTCTAAATGTCTCTCTGAATTTGTTAGTGAGAATGTGATTGCCTGCTGCAGGAAGCATCATGTGACAAAGTAACTTAAATATTTTGATGCGAACGTGGTGGACTTTTTGCTGTAAAAGTAAGCGCCCGTTTGCGGTTTTGTTTTTGTGGAAGTTGGTAAAACAAATAAACAAAATGGGAAAAATGTTGTCACATACGATGTTTTTTCCTGTTTTTTTTTTCTGTTTTTGTTTTTTTGTTGCAGCAAAATGCAATGTTAGGAGAAGATTAAGCGAAAAAAAATTAATACTGTGAGGATTACTGAACCATAGGAATTGATGATAACAAAGAGGAGTCGTAAAATAAATTCATCAATGAGCTAGACCGTTATTTTGCTTATTTTCTTCAATTTTTTCATTAGCTCCCGTAAGATAGAAGTTTTGCACAAAATATAAAGTTACATCAATTGTAAACTTTTGAACCTAAGTTTATTAACGAATTCACAGAAAAATGTTTGCATTACTATTGGCTATCATGTTTTAAGCTGAAGAAGATTCGAATATCTCCTTTATACTAATGTGAGTACACCGAAAAAAACCGCTGCACAACAGATTATAGAAGTAAATCTTCTCTGTATAAAATTGAAAAATCAAACTGTAATTACAATCATTCATATGTATGTCCTACTATATTTTCATCCGTGTAGAAGAAGGCGCACGACAAAAGTGGCTGCTAGCATTCACTATAATTTATCTCACTTCTGGCGTAACAGTTCCCACGATCACTTTAAATCGCGCTTCGATTGCATCGCATTGTTCCAGCAACATACAAACGTAACATGATCGTGTTGAATTTGGCATCTCATTGCATGGCAAAGTTTGGAATCTCCAAGTCAACTGATCGCATCGCTGCACATCCCATCGATAGCTGACGCCCGTGTTTGGCAGAACCACAGTAGCAGGCTACAATAACAACATCAACAATAAAAGCAATATCAACAAGAGGAGGAGAATAAATAAAGCCAAGAGCTTCTTTGCTACGCTTTGAATTACGCCTCGTAAGCATCATTTGGATCATAGCAACTTAGATAAATTTGATACCTCAACTATGAAAAAGTCAAAATTAAGAGTAATGATAACAACAACAAACTCAACAGTAAATCAACAACAAAAATATTCCATATTGTCTGACGGAGCTTGTGAAGTTGTCAAAAAACTATTCTCACATTGATGTTGGTCCCTTTGAAATTTTTTTTAAAGTTTTCTTTAATGTGAATATTGTTTCTGAATGTAGTAACATACATATTGGGGCAATTTCACGAGCTGTTTGAGGTTTTTAAATTAAAAATTTTCAGAAAAAAAATTTACCTTACTGTTTGTTAATTATTTTACATTTTTTGATACTCTCAACTCAACTCAACTCAAAGTCGATATCTAAAATAAAAAATAAATGATGAGTATCGAAAAATCTCTTTCCAAAAGCTGAATCAACGTAAAATGGCAAAAATACGATTTATCGAAAGTCTAAAAATTGAAAATACGAATAATCTTGACCGAAGGAATATAGATAAAAATAAATAACCATCAATATTCTGAAATTGAAACCCAAAATGACGGATATTTTGGATCGAAGAGAAGAAATCTCAAGGATGACGGTCATTATGAATAAATAAAATCAATTTACAATTTTTATTTTTATAAACATAGCCGCTGATTTTAAGTGACGATTTTTATTTACTTTTTTTTTTGAGAGAAGCGGCAATAAAATATTGAAATTTTGTCCCTGTTCAGACAAAGCAATATCGTGTAGCAACAGCGATAACAATTTGTTTTCTATTTGGCTTTTCCGTAACATTTTTTCTATATTTAGAGACCAAATTCGAAATTAAATTGAGTCCTTATGTTTTGGAAAAGTTCAGGTTAACTGGATTTTTGTGTAGAAACTATGATGATCTAATTAATTCCTTCAATGTGTACTTAATTTGAACAGTTAATGGTATTGTTTATTAGTGCTGAGAACTGCTAACAATGCTTTGAAGTCTGTATTCTGGTAAATGAAGACCGAAGCTTTGTATGGGCTGATATATTTAATTATTGCCATATTTCTAGAAGGATACTCGAACATTGATGATTTTCGAGATAATAACAAAAATACTTTTTGAGATCTGGAGAAGATATCAAAATTAAAATTTCCTTATTTTACTGAATTACCTATGGAATTGCCTGTAGTTCTCCTTCCTTTATTTACATTATCTGGCTTTTGACGCTGCAATTAACGAATCATGCAGCTTGTTTGCTAAAAGAAAAATATACAAAACAATTAAGGATGTTATCTTTAGATAAATAAGGAACATATCATTTGTATATCCGTTTCAAAGTATCTCCAAAGTGTTATATTTTGAAAGTCTTAGATTTTATTTTAAAGGGGTACCGAAAGGGGTCGTAAATCGAGCTTTCATTTGAATTAAAAGCAACGTTAGTTTTTTTAACGATTTCTATAAAACTGGCAAGGTTTTGATGTTCAATATTTGTAGCAGACATATTTACATATAATTTTATTTCAACACAACGAGGTATAAGAGTTTTTAAGAACAACTTTAAATTAAAAATTCTACCCACTCATTCGTGCTGCCAATCAGAACTTTTGATGCGTTCATGGAATATGTCGCGGACATTGCAACTAATGTGTGGAGATGGCGCATGTGCAGCTGTCAGGATGCATCAACATCAAAAGAATGCGTGCAAGTGGGTTTTGCATGAATAATAAGTCGTAATGACGATCACTACACTCCGTTTATCATAGAAGTGGAATACGAAATCGATGCGATTGTCACAGCACAATTAAGGCTCAAACAATGAAACAAAGCGTAGCAAAAAAAAAAGTGTTAACAGAGCTCGTAGAGTGGAGTCTTGCTCAGAGTCATAACTTCCCCTTCCACTGAGTACAAGATGTATCTTACTCTGGTTTCGCACTTAAACCAATGCAACAAAGTCAACAACATATGACAGCCTCATGTAAACTACTGACCGGTATTCCGAAAGGGCCTATGATAGATATTGGAGTGAATAAATGTGTTAGAGAGTCCCACACCAGAGTCTACGGCTTTCGAAGTTTACTGCTCATAAAAAATGTGAAGTTCTCTGGAGGATATTTTTTGATATCTGCTATACTCGGCAGTTAAGAGTAAAGTCAACAGAACTAATATTATGAATGCCAAAATAATCCCCTTTCACAAATATATCTAGCTAAGCCTGTGATATTTTCAGCAGCATTTCGTAGAGGCGACAAAAGTGATACGCATGCGCAATGCGCTGTGTCCGCAAAACGCTTATTTATGAATGAATAAGTCATGTGCTGATGGACTGACGGACATGACGAACGCGTATGATGATCGAATGATTGACGATCGAACAGATTTGTGTATGCTGTGCTTACGAATTCGTCTGAAATTTGCAATGCTATCATTTTTCTATGTAAATTGCGCGCGTTAAAACGCCTTCCTGTAGTTTTTATTGCCCGCTTTTAGCTTTTTATTTTTCTTTAAATGTTTTGCTTCTTTTTTTCTTTTAAAGTGTTGAATTTTTAATCTTAAAGTTTATGTTGTTTAAATATTTGTTTGCTTATTTATTTATTAGTTTGCTTGTTTAAATGTTTGGGTTGGCTGCTGCTGATTTTGCTACTGCTGTTGGTTCGGTTGTCGCATATAACAAGGAATTTCAACAAAAGGAATAAAAATAAAATGGCAACAATGTTGTTGAAATCTCACACAGCGCGCTGGAATTGCTAGAATTTATGAATGGCATGAATGATACTCGTGAGATAGAAATGTGCGTGAGATTAATTGTGATGTTTGGGATCAGCAAAATATTGAGTTAAAATTTTCAAATTTATATCATATGCCAGCATTTTAATTTCTACGTGGGGTATGACTGCGGTGGTCATACTTTTGGTAGGCATTTTTTCGCCTTCCTCATCAGCAGTACTATTGGTTATGTACTGTAGAAATTACTTACCTTTTATGATTTTATTTGCATACAGTCCCTGCCCAAAGTTATTGTCATCAATCATTGAAGACACATCATATTCCAAGTCGATCATAAATCAAATTATCACTCTATGCATCACTTATTTCATTTCAGATTACAGCAGAAGACCATTCAAAACAGTTTTCTGCCTCAGTAAGAAATCTTTTACATAATAAATCCCCTCTACGACCAATCTACACACGTTGTTTCTCTGACATCATCGTCATACAATTCAAATAAAATACGCGCAATTATTACGCGCCACACATCATCATCGTAAACATCACCCCATCGTCATCAACATTGCTACATTGTGAGCCGGCAGTAAATGATCACCACAATAACAATTAGAATATCAACAACAACACCAACAACAACAGCAACATAGTTACATTGCACCTGTTGCTCTTTCCCACGATCAGCAGGTTCACATTTGTCGTCAGTTGTTGTTGTCGCTTTTTGTAATGATTCTTCTGTCTAAAGCGACTACTCTGCGCTTCTGAGTAATCGGCGGCGCAATCGTCACAGACATGTTCTGCATACGTTGACGCTTTTGAGGTGACTGTGACGATTTTAAGACGACGCTTTCATGTCACAACATACGTGCGACTGCGATTTATGTTGCCCGGTAGTTAGTTGTCAGTCGACACGCAAGTAATGTGCGGTGTAGAAAAAAGAGCAGCGAATAAAAACAAAAGCGGAGCGTCATTATCAGTATGGTTTACTGTAGACTTACACGCCTGTCGCACGAGTTGAATGATGTGCATGTTAATATGGAATGTGCATGAATTTGTATTAAATAGTTTTCTTTAAACCGAAAAGGAATTCATGTTTCGAGGGTGATGACATGAATTTGAAACCATAGATCTTACGAATGGATGATCTATCTCTCAAATTCCGTCGTTATTAAAACATCATTGAATTACAAACTCTGTTCCTGAGATGAATTGTTTCTGAAGCTAGAAACTTCACTTTGAAATTCTAAGCCTTAATTAAGTTTAAGCCTGAATTAATGTAGTTCCGTATTGGAACTAAATATAATCAGGGCTGTATCTAGGGGGAGATGCTAGGGGATAGAACCGCCCCCCCCCCCCCGAAATATTTTGACGGACACTATATAGAAACGATTTTGCAAAGAATATACACTACGTAGGAAAAATCTCAAATCCACAACCCCTCGAAATAAAATCCTGGATACGTCACTGCACATAATATTTTGAAAACATTTAGGCAATTGTTTTCCTTCTCCGAGTCTGTAAATAAGAACCTGTATTTTCAATCATATCAATATGTTCATAAGTTAGAAAAGTCTGCTAGTCATGGTCTTCGGAATATGGCATTTCGGTTTTATGGAAATATACTGAATGAAGACTTGAAATGTAGATTTTGATGCCTTGAAATAACTAAAATTCAGAAAAGTTTTATCTTTTTTCCGAAAAACAATAGTTCAGCAAAGCTTACGCATATTTCGCGGAAAATTTACTAAAAAAAACGGTGATTTTTAGAAATACAGTAGAGTCTCGTTAATACCGATCAATTAAAACCAACCCAAGGCGGATTCTGCACTAAAACCATTATTTAGTTGAGCTAAAATACTTTATTTTTCGATGAGAGATAAAGTTTAATGTGACGTTTTTGATGCCATTTTGATGAACAACTGACTGACTGACGAAAAACCTTCTTTTTGTTGCATTTCGCACGGGTGCTTCCCATTTCTGAATGAATGAAATAAAGCGCAAGCAGAAACAAGGTGTACAAGCAAATCATATAAAGTGTGTAAGAGAGCATTCGGGAATTCCCCGTACTCATGCATGGCAAAAAAGTGAAATGTAATAGTTAAATTTTTTGGGAAATATCAAATAGGCGGAATAAAATGTATAAGCGAATATAAAATAAAGCGTGTGAAAATATCATAACTTTGCGTGTTTCATTTCACTCAAAACTAAGGTTGGTCCAGATTATAGGAGACCAAATGGAAATTTTTGCTTTATTCAACCCGTCCGGATTGCAGTAGAATCCGGAAAAGACCAAATCCGGATTAGCGATATTCTACTGTAGTCAAAATGTACTGAAAATATACCGAAAATGTACTACACTGAGAAAACAATATGTTTGAATATAACAAACTCATATTTCATATAGAGCAATTAAATATTTGATAGAGTCAATCACAAAATGCTTCAACCAACACTTACCACTATTTGATTCAAATAAATATTTAATTGTTCTGTATGAAATATGCGTTTGTTATATTCAAACATATTGTTTTCTCAGTCTAAAAGTCGTATTTACTGAAAATGGCCCAAGTTTAGTACATTCGCTAGTACCAAAAACTGTATTGCTGACGCCCAGCAGGCAATTGAGCAAGGCCTTCCCCAGAGAAGGCTTGCTAGCACTGCTCCGATTGTAAGAGGCCTTCTCAAAACTAAATTTTCATGTAGATAACAAAAAATTTTTTTTTTTTTTTACTATGATTTTTGTTTTTATTTACAATCTGTCAATATTAACAATAAGTAAATTTTATAAGTAGTGAATTTTTAATTAGCAGAATAGTTACACTCCATTGAGTGTATACTCATGAAATGCTATTATGTACTGCTATAAGGCCTTCCCATAGCAGCAGTGCTATAAGGCCTCATAACAGAAGGCAAAAAAGAAGGACTTCATGTATTTTTTTACTAAATGTATTGCAGTGTTTTATGATTCGACATTACTTTTTTGTCATTGCATTGTACTTATACGACATCGAAAGTAGATAATTGGTTACAAGTACGGAACAGTGTGCATGTTGCTAGGCTGGTCTTCTGTTTCATGTTATGTTAAAGTGGTAGAGTGTTGCGCATTGAATGTCAAATTATAAATTAAGAAAACGTCACAAAAAATAAACATTAAAAATATGAACATAAGGGAGGTTGACGCAGATAAAAAAAACATTTAACTAAGAGTCTCACGACGTATTAAGATTTAATTTTTTCAAAGTACTTCTATGACTCCTTCTACGGTAAGCGCTCTTAGAAGGGCTCTTGACGCAAGCGATGTAGGAAGACCTGCTCGAAGAGTACTTCTATCAGGCCTGCTAAATGAGGCCTTACTTATCGGGACGTTTCATATAAAAAAGAAAGTAAGTTTGAAAGGAGGTGGTAAGGCCTTAATCTTACCAGGTAAGGCCTGCTAGAAGGCCTGCAAGCTCTTGCCCTTGCCTACTGGGCGATTTTGCGGGACGCAAATATACTCAAAAAAAGTACAAATCCACTGAAAATTTAATCACTGCTTCGGAATCGGTATGGAAATCTTAATATACAATCTCATAATAAGTTACTCGACATTAGGAGAGTTTTTACGACAATAAAGATTGCACCCAGATTCACACCTGACAACACATAGCAAAAAATAAAGGCATTTAACCCTTTTTTATCATTCACTGATATATTAAACATCTGATTTACTAAGAACTAATGGAGTCAAATGTCATATACTATGCCATAACAAGCCTTAAATGACAAAGGCACGAATTGCTTAAAATTTGATTTTCTTAAACTTCTGCTCATATTAGTTTTTACAAAAATTTTTATATCTTAACCTTACTACATACAATGCTATCCATTCTTCAAAGTCCTTTTAAAATTAAACACGTAAAATACAAAACTTTCAACTGCAAGTACAAGTATTCTTTACCTAGGCACTCTAAATATTTTGCAACATAAAACCACACTGCAGATAAAATATCCGTATCTGTATCTGTAACTCAATAACCGATGCTACTTCTGTTGATGCCACTTTGCTGTTGCTTACAAATTGCAAATGAATTGCAACAAAGATTAAAACAGTCATAACAACAACTACAACTATGACTACAGCAACCATAAACATAACAGGCGGAAAAAAAAGAAATGCAATGAATTAACAAAAAGCAAACCCATTTACAAGAGCATTTAACACGAGCAGCAAAGCACCCAATAAAGAGTGTCAAAAGCATAAAATTGAAGTCAAAGCAGAGCGCACCTCCCATAACAAAACCAGCAGCGGCAGAAGCGTTACCAGCGCAACATTAACCACTTGAAATGCGCAATCGAAATCATCTACGTTTGATGCAGTGAACTCAGCGAAATCTGCACAGTGGTTCTTTAACAGAATTTTGATGTGGAAATTGAAAATCATATGAAGTGCTGTTGTAAGGTGCTCTTGTAGGATCTTGAGATGAGATAAATAGACTGCTATTTATTCGAATGTCTGATGAATAGCTTTCTTCTTCATTCCAAAAATTATATAAGATGATGTTCAAAAACATTGATGCATCAATGGATTGATTTTCCCACATATCAAAATGTTCTTACCGACTCTATCTTGAATCGATGTGATCGAGTTCATATGTTAGCAAAGAAATATTTACTTCGAACAACAAAGGATTTGGTACTAACTAGCATACGAGTGTACGCAACAAACAAATAATCGTTGCAACCAATACAAAGTTTAGTTTTTAATGCCAACAACAACATACAAAATAAGAAAAATATTTTTATTCACCTTTATTAATTAAAACTTGTCTTGACTATAATAAAATCGCTATATCGGATATTACAAGTCACCAGAAACCAAGTACCAAGTGCCCAAGTCGCATTATACTGGCGTCACGGAATGTCACAAACGGCCGAAAAACTAAAAGTTTTTGTTCAAAGTCAATTTTATAAAATTTGTAGAAAAATGGATTGTTATGATATCAATTTGGAAAAATAATACCGATGTAGCCGCTAGATCGGAAGTTTTCCTAGGTATAAAATTCATGTAAGCGTTACAAAAAATTATTTTTCATCTTCAGAGCCCTCTAGCAGCTACATCAATCTTTGCCCCAATACTTACACACGTCAGGTCTATCTTGAAATTTAAATTCGATATAGAGTTAATAAAAATTTAAATTGAATTTTGAATTAACAAAAATTTGTTCCACTGTGTTTACCAGTAGTAGTGATCGAGCGCATTTTACTATGTCAATTTTAAAACTGAATGAATTGTAACTTGCGCACGCGCAGCTTGCTTCGGGTGTAGTTCAAGACGCGACTAGATAGCAAAATAGTAGGAAAAAATAGATGAGGAAGTTAAAAGAAAAACAAAAAAGAACCACAAATAACGCTGGCTAATGTGCTTCTTCTTGTTGTTGTTGTTATTGCTGATAATCTCGCTTATTTCTCTATCTTTCCTATTCACTCTCTTTCTCTGTGTCTCTCTTTCTATTTAAAGCTCAACTGAATTCGTCTTTCTTTAGTTGGCATGTTGTTATATCTGCGAGCACAAACGCGAGCGCGCGCGTGTGCAGCACTGGCAACCGTGGGAATCAGCGGTTTGCCACAATCCCAAAACCATTTGCAGTTAAATGATGAAAGGCAACAACAATAAAAAAAATAGTAACAACAACAACAACAGGCAATTGACGGCATCCAATTCTAAATGAATGAATGAATGAGTTGAAGTTGATGGCGCTGGTGATGCCGATGTTGAAGTTGGATGCGCATGAAATTGTAACTGATTTAAAGGCGAGCTGCTGTTCAATGTTTCAATTGTTGTTGTGGTTGTTTTTGTAGTTGTTTGTTTTTTTGATGTTGTTGTATGATTTTTGTTTTCGCTTATTTTGATGCAAATCTAATCTACATAAGTTAAAGGAAGCTGCAACTTTGATTTTACTGCTGAATATACAAATTTTTATTTTATCTCAAAACTCATGACATTGAGAATATATTTAAAAGAAGATTGGCGATAGAAAGATGCTTGTATATTGGTGATGGAATTTGAGCTTCTCACGATCGTAGTAATTTTAGAAACTTAATGTGATTTCTATTAGTCGATTAATTGATGCTGATACTGGGGTTTTTACCAGGACCTTTTTACTGGCAATATATGCTTTGATATTTTCAGAGAAAAGCCAACCTTCTTTGATTGAAGAATTGAAAGGTTTTCGCTTAAAAAATGTGTATTGATAATGCTCTGAGTATACCTAAAATTAGTGCGCTATAAAGGTTTCTTTAATATCGCAAATATTCTTACAAAATTACGAATGTAATGAAATTTATTGGCTTATGTGCGCCCAAAACCTGATTTATCAAATTTCAATTAAAAAATCGATAATAATTAGTTTCCCTATCGAAAAATGGCAAAAAATGTACATTTACTTCTTTCTTTCAGCAGAAGCCCTTCTAATTCCAACATCAAACTGACAAACCTGCACCCTTTCCTTGTTACTACCACTTTCTTCCCTGCCACATTGTTTAATTATTTAACATCCTGCAACTTCTTTTGTATAATTTTTCCCACACGCAATAACAGACTATGCTATCCTCGATTTTACTGCTCACACTGGATCTTCTTAATATTAGCAACAACTGCATAATCACTACGAACGAGTGCCAAGAGCTGGGAATAACAGGAGCAGTAGTTACATGCAGCAACCTGATGCGCAGTTTGTGATGCTGCACAGCATTTTATTGGTATAAAAAAAAAAAATTAAAAAATCCACACACCGACCACATAGTAAATTGCAAGAAAATCGCGTCAAGTGCTGCTGCTCCCTCTTGAATTTTTTACTGTAATTTTAATGCCTTGCCCCACGGAATTAATGTTACTCCAAATTACGACAGCATGTTGCTCTGCTTATGTGTTTGTGTGTGTGTGTGTGTGTGTGTGCCAGTCATTTTCCCATTGATGCTGACACTTTTTTGTTATTGTTTTTTTTATTTTTGCTCCCTAAGCGCATTTACTGTTGCACATGTAACACTTGCTGTGGCGGTAAAAACAACAACAACTACAATATGAAATACATCACAGTGTTAGATTCTTAGAGTTTGATATGACAAGTACTAAATGGAGACCTGAACTTTTTAGATGCCGTTTGTACTTTTTCGACATCAATATGAAAAAGTTACTAAAATTACAAAAATTCAGAAAAGCTCTGACTTTTGAAATTAAAAAAAATAACAAAAAAAAAGGATATCTTTACTCCAGGCCTATTTCGCGGTAAGTCTACGAAAAATCGCCAAGTGTACTGAAAATGTACAGAACGACTTGTCGAATGTACTGACGACGATAATAAAATGTACTGAAAAAAGTACAAAGAACCGATAATGCCATCACTGAGTATTAAACATTGCTGTGTGACATATTTGAACTGCAACTTTACATGGCTGACACTGATATTTATTACCATAATATCCTCAAATCTAAATTTCAATTTAATAAACAGTCATACTCCATTTCATATATGCTCGAAATTAAAAGGTTAGTTTTATAAATTAATTATATGATAAAAGTTTTACTGTACCTCACTGAGTACAGCAACCGAAAATGGGTTAAAATGATTAAATGGTATACAATTTTTAACGAAAAATGCACTTTTACTTGCTATGCACATTGTCCTTTCAAAATTCTAAAATTCGAAACTGTGCAACATCTTGCATCAACCGATGCGCATAAGGCAAGTAAACTAAGTCGAAGAATAAAAGAGACGTAAGTGACATCAAGTAACTAACGAATTACATTAGCTATTTAACAGATGTTACAACAACAGCAATTACAATGTATTACAATTGTTGCTATATAAGTTGTTGTTGTTGTTATTGCTGTTGTTGTCATCAACATACAAACCGCATATACGGCATTACTACAGATACCTTCTTCACTCAGTAGTAAATTCCAGCTACCGTAATATTAACTTAAATTAGTCATGAAGCGTTACGCTACCGAAAGCATGGGAACAAAATTTTCTACTCTTTCTTCTTTTATTCTTAAAGCTAATGAACCAAGTTGAACCTGGGGGCGCAGAAAGTGAGACTTTTCAAGTTACTATGTATGTAAGTGATGATTTGAGATCACCAATTCTGTTGTCGTCTTTGACAAATTAAATGAGGTATCTAAGTACATACAAACATACATGTGTCCAAAGCGTAATGGGGGGAGTAAAAAAATCTGGATGTGAAAATCGGTGAAAGTTGATGAAAAAAATGACCCTTTAATTTGTGAACTAAAGATTATTGAAGACGAAAAAATTAACAGTCAGGTTTTTTTTTTTTCAAATGAAATTGTTGGTACGTGGGAAAATTTTCAAAAAAAAAAAAAAAAAATCACGGATCTTTGATTTAAGACTATGGCAACGCGTCGTTGTCATCATCACCACCAAAGCCAACATGAGTATAAACTTGGTCATTAATTTCAAACGTCGCTAATTGAAACTAAGCGGCTGTGACATGCCCCGAGGGGGCGAGCAAGCTAACATTATTGCTTGTTGCAATTTAGATAAACTGCAGCAATAACAACTTGTTATCATAAGCATATATATATGTATAGAATAAGGTATCTAAGGGTTGCCAATTCGATATCATAGTATTCAAATGGAGGAATTTAAGTAAACGAATGAGGTGATCTTTTTGTCTTTGTTTGGGGATCGGCAAAATATATCAAGTAAAGGTGCATTGAAAGTACTTTTTTAATAAATGTTAAAAAGACGACGAAATTGTATAAGTCGAAAATAATGTGAAATGAAAAAAGGTAACAAAGAGGTTGCAAAGTGTTGAGATAGTCCAAAGAATATAGAAAATGTAGAAAAAAACGAATGTATTTGAAAGAGTCGTAATATTCATCGCCCACTTCCCCAACTGACATACGAATACCAAATTTTCGCACAAAAGCTTGAATAGTTTGCGATATATGCCGTTATTAGTTTAAAAATTTCGGGCGGCAACACACCCACTGGTACAATCCAGTGCTATTTGAGCTGCTTGTGACTCAGATATGTCTTATAGCAAGTAAAACTACTTGAAATAGCGCTTATAATTTTATATTTTCATGGGAGGTGCCACGCTCACAGATGAAATCACGTCAAAGTCCATTTAATTTCAAAGCCTACAAGAACTGCGATCTATATACCAAATTTTATGAAAATTACTCTCATTGCACGCTAACTATAACATTGAACGTTTTTAGCTTACATGAAAGGTGCCACGCCCACCGGTACTATTATGCCAAACTTTTCCAATAAGATACCTTTTAGCAAGTATAATGCATATTAAATTCCTTAACGATAAAGTTGTTTGTTTTCATTAATATTCTATTTTTTGCCGATTTCGTTAAAAACTGTTGAAGTCGCAAGTTTGTTAAAGTTGGCAACTCTTAACACAGCACACATGCGATCAATGTAGCGCCTGCATGCATTTTAACTGCCTGTCGTTTGTGTCACCGCCTACTTTTTAAAAGCTTTTAAGCTAAAACAAAAGAGAAAAAATTTGCTTCTCAGTTTTATGCATCACCAGCACTTTCCGTATCAATTCATCTGCTTGTTGAGTGCAACTTTTTGTTTTAGGCCCAAATCTCCTTCCGTGCCTACTCCACACTCCCTCTCTCTAACTTTTTGATAGCCATGTCATCATGTCGTGACGCTGCATTTCGTGCACGCTTCCAGTTGCCTCCGGTCATCGCGAGACGCTGTTGAACCCTGACGGCAACGACGACGACCACTCGCGTTAGCGTGTGTGCAACCTGCGCTTCTGTTGCTGCTGCTGCTTCAACTTTTTGCAATTGGAGCGCATAAATTGCAGTTGCTTGGCGTTTTAATCGCAACAACCATTGCATGACCCGATGTTGCATTTCGGTTTAAGCATTAATATTTATACGTTCATTTTATGTGTGAAATGCATAAATAACTAACGAGCATTTGAAATTGAGTTACATATGAGCCTATTTTCGGTTTTTATTAGCCAATGGTAGGAGTTTTCATTGCTATCATTTGGTACTACCCAAACTGTGTTATGTATGTCCTTTAGAAAGTTCCATTTTTAAACTCGCGTGCAAAGGATTTAGTTTATAAATTGAATACGGAAGCAATTAAGATATCAGCCATTTCATGGCAATTTAAATTTAAGCTCACGAACTTGAGTTCGTTGTAGGTTTGTGTTTTCATCAGGACTTGATGTTTTTCCAGAAACCGCGGCTTAAGTTGGAATATCATATATTGTTAATCGACAATGAGTAGCAGCATTTTCTCTCTAGATTTAAATTTTCGCTCGTCGACTATCTAGGACTGAGAGGCAAGAGGTACGTCTAACCGTTCTCAATATCATAATTTTGCAAGTTTTTTCATCCTTAAATTTTATGGGGTATACTTTCCACATATGGATAGTTGGACTTTGAGATATCCGTTTTTGGTATTTTTTATGGATGATATTTTACTTAATATTAATTGACCATAAATCATTTCTGCATGCAGCAACTTTCCAAAAAATAATTCTCGAAAAAAAAATTAGAAACTATGTCTGCATCTCTGTATTAAACAAACATTTCACAGCAAAAAAAATTACTTTTCAGGGCTTTTTTTACATAATGCTGTTTGCTTCGAAGAAACGATTTAAAATATTCTATTTAAAGGCTTTTGAAGTCAGAAACATTTTAAATTTGTATTAATTTCTGAAATAGTTCAATAAAGTTTTGACCATGAATGTCTTAATTTTTACCTCACCACCTTTTATTTCTAAATCTCTGCGCACTTGGAACAATATTCAATTTTTTCACAATTTTGGTCAACCAGACCAAACGTCTGGACACTTTTTGACTATTCTCAAAGTCCTATCAAAAAATGTTGCTTTGGCATCATAAGAAATGAGTCTTCGTCGTCATTAGGAACAAAATCTTATGCTCAATTTTCAAAATGAGGAACTTGATCTTTATTAGTCTTGATTCCCCTCTGACACATTATTGTCATTACATAATTAGTTCTTCATTCAAACACCTCTCAATTGTGAGCGTAAAATTTAATAGTGTGAAAATTCAGGGAAAAAAATTAGTTAGGCGCATGTAAGCAAGTTGACGTTCATGCTGACTCTTAATGTTTCTGCCGTTGATCTTCTTGATCATCACGACAACTTTGATGATGATGATGATAATGATGACAACGTCGACATCAAGTCAAACAAATGTGTACACGACACACCATCAAGTTTTGAGCTGCTACTGTCATGTCAACTCAATTACGGTTATTAAGGTGACTGACGACTAGTGCACAGTGGCAAGTGAAGGAATCAGTGTTGCCAGTTACAAATAATATTTTGGATTTTTTTTTAAAAGTCGTATGTTTAATTCAATAGGCCTTAAGAGGTAGCGATATCTTCTAAGCTTTGAAAGCCTAGTTTCCACATTTCCAGAATGAATGGGGTAATGTATATACTTTGTCCCAATGTGAAACGATTTATTGTTTAGCAGTCTACACTAGTTTTACAAATTTTTTAATCCAGTTGGTTCCAAAGAATATCACAAGTTTGCTTGTTATACTAATGGAGTCTCTTTTTTTCTCAAGCGTACTACGCTAAGACTTGCCAATTTGTAAGGCAAAAGACCAAAAGTTCAGTAAAAAATTTCAAAGGCTGGCACCAGTGTGCTCAGTTTTTTTTTCACTGCTTTCAATAATTCATCACCTGGCACAGCGATTCCTTGTAAGGGGGGCACAGACAACGATCAGTTTGATGATGACGACGAAGACGACAACAATGTGACTGCTGAAACGGGCGTTTCCCACGATCACTAGCTGTGTGTTGTTGCTTCTTGTTTTTGTTGTTGTTGTATTTTTTTTTTCATTACCTCAGTTGCCACTTGTAGCTGTTGGCAGCGGTTTTTATATCTCGTTTAGTATAGTAATTTTCGCATGTCATTCGCTTTTATGACTTTGCCTGCCTACCAGGTTGAATGGTTGATCTAATGAGGTGGAGCTTTGTTAATTTTATGAATTCGCTTTACTTTTGTTGTACTTTTTTGCTTGTGGCGCCTGCGCGTTTCTTATTTGTTTTGTTTTTTTGTTGTAATTCACTTGCTTAATTTTGATTACCGCCCGCCGAGCACAAGTCGCTGTCACAGTTATCGCCATCTGTCAACTTGCTGCTCATTATAGTTAAGTTGACAGTTGGCGGCCATTGTTAAAATGGCGGCAATTTGTTGTTTTTGTTTATGCAGTAATTTTGCAATTAATTTTTTTACTTTATTACATAATCATTATAATCATTTGTTCTGAATTTAAACAAATTTGTTTTGTTTTTTTTCGATTACAATGACATCTGCTGGTTGAATGATGATTTGTTGACATGGTTTCTGTTTTTATTGCAGAATCGGTGATGAACAATGCAAAAACAAATTAATTAGGTCAGTTTAATTTTTCCTTTGGCAATATTTACGTATGTGAATATTATTTTATATTAGGAAATTGATTAGCTTAATGCATTCTTTTATTATCATTTTGGAAATAAGAAGTAAAAATATTTTGTGTATGTAAAAGTCATAAAAAATATATTGTGTGTGGATAAGTTCTGTGTGAAGTATATTATTTCCTATTATTATCAAAGGTGAAAAACGTCTCCAAATTTGGCAACACTGACATTATTTCTGCTCAATAAGCTTCGCCACGTCATTGCAAAAAATTTGCCTACGCTTGCCAACTGCTAAAATTTTCGAAATTCACTTAAGTTTCAATTTTAAATTCGCTTAAGATTGACATGATTTTTTTCTCAATTATGAAGTCAATTGACCGCCAAGATCGCGTGATTTGACACCACTAAATTACTTTTTGTGGCAATGCGTGTAGTTTCTGGCTTGTGCTGATAAACCAACAATAATTGACGCTTTGAAAATTCACGTATTTTTTGTAATTTCGCGGATTAGATCTTAATTGCTTGTGACCTTCAGACTGCACTTAAAAAAGGCCAGTTACGGCGCTTAAAATTTTATTTGAGTACTACATGTCATATAATTATCTTGAGACTTAAATAAAACCTCTGTTCTTTTAAACAGTCTTTAGTCTTCTATTTACTTTCACTTTCAATTCTTTTAGAAGCCTTAAATTTTGTTTCAAGAGTACCCGCTCACTTTCAATTTCACCTTTATTGGGTACAAAATCATCAATGGTGTCTTAATTCAAAACTTCCTTCAGAGAGCTGAAAAAAGCTTTTTATGTTTTCCTCCCTGGCTTTTATCTCTAATATTTTCTATTTCTGATAACAGCTGTTTTTAGTTCGTTACAAAAGTTTTAGTTTTAAGTTCAAGAAATCAATATAAAACGTCTTGGACATCGACTTTTATTTGCTAAGTCACCTACTATCTAATATCTCGAAAAACTCAAAATAAATGTTGGAAGGATGGAGAAATGATGAAAATATTAAAATATGTTGGAAACACAACGATAGGCTTCGAAAAGTACATTTTCAAAAAATCGACAAAAAAGTCAACAAGTCAAAAATGAAGATGAAATGCTATCGAGATATGTTCAAAGAACTAAAAATCACCTCAGTTCCTTCATGCACTCGCAAGAATGTTTGAAAACCAAATATAAATACGATATACCCTGCGAAATAAGGAAAATTTAGTCCGATGTCATTGCTCCAGGATTATTTTAAGTGTCATCTCATTTTCAACTGAGTTAGTATTTTATGATTTAATGCTTCTTAGTGAAGTGGAATCAAATTGAATGTGTCTTAGATTAACATTTAAAAAAGTTGTGGTAAAATGAGCCATATATGAGACACTACTCAGTATCTCATTTGTCGTGCCTTACTAAGTGTTTAAATATAATTTTTATGTCAACTTCTAAGCCAGCAGAGTAAATCGAATATTATTTAAACCATTAACAGAATATAAGCAAAAACTACGCGTACGAAATTAAAACTTTAATTGGTTCTCAACGTTTCTAAACTAATCAAAGCATAAGATTAATATTCATTTATTTAACCATTTTTTTCTACTAGTGTCGTTTTGAACACATAGTACCATGGGAATTGCAAGCCACAATGGTTAGTTTACTGGTTACAGTACACAGTAGAACGATATTTTGCAAATTCATGCAGGTACTCCTATAAATATGCAAACAAAAAGTTTCACTAACACACACGTAGCCACCGAGTAAACATGTTCAACGGTGTTGTTTAGCATATGTCCTATTTTCTTTTTTGTCATGCTGTTGCCATTGGTGTTGTATCGTTTATCCAGTGCAAAGGTTAAAAGAGTTTTACCTACTGTCACGCTGGCCTAAGCGCTTCCACACTTAAATGCACGGCTGCGGTTTTTTACACCCTTTAAACTTTAATTTAAATGCACTACATTCACAGTAAACAAAACAAATTGATAGTAACCGTTTTTATTAGAGCGTAGGATAAATTGAAGTGCATGGATATGTTAAATCCCAATTAATTTCTAATTTACTGGAAATAATCTTTTTAAATAATAAGCTTCTGGATTCTGGGGTTACAAATTTTTTGAGATATTTCGTGTGCTTCAATATGAATGTTCACGAGACATGAGATTTTACTCCCATGAGTTTTTCTTAGACATGTAACTTCAAGTTATATTAAGTTTTTATCAGGTTTCTTCACATTTCCAATCAATAATTGAGGCAGGTTCCAATTCCTGCTAAGTAATAGATAATATTGTACAAAATGTTACGTTAATCGTGCGCCAAATTAACTAAATGCGATTCGCAATAAATAAAAAGCACTTGAATGACTTTGGTTTGCTTCAAATAAATATCGAATGTGATTTTGATATCAGTATATTAATTCTTGATGGCATAAAAGCCGAAACAAAAATTCCATGAGATGTTTTTTTAAATTTTTTTGTATTATTACAAGAATCTTAGGTTTGAGTAGAAGATTCAATACCTGCTATCATATTTTAATTTGAAATTTTAAGTATCTGTTTCTATAGAGATGTTGAGAATAGCACTGCAAAGATCAGATTTTAGACTTAATATCGTAAAATCATGATTTTTAAAAATCGCTTGGTACGATTCATGTATGATAAAATATATGGGATAAACAAATCAAAATTGATCATAAACTTACTTCGGCCTCCGCTAATACATTTGCTGTTTTTCTTAATATATTGCGATGAATCTTAAGTGGCTAAGAAATACGGTCATTTTAGCAATATTGAGTAACCTCTTTACATGTTCAATTATTTTAATTTCCTTTGAAACTCTTTCTGTATATGCTACATACTCTTTCAGTAGTGCTGATTAAATTATCATTCCAGAATATGTAAAAATTGAGAAATTTAAAATAAATTTTGTGGATTAACATTCAAATTGAATCAAATTATTCAATCATAAGAGCAGTTCAATTCCTTTATACAATTTGATTTCGAATCGAATAATTCGACCGCTAAGAATCAATGCCAAAAATCCCACGCGGTTATTAAAAAAAAAGAAGACTTGGTAGATTTGCATACTAACTAAGTAATTCATTGATTTTACCGAACATGACACTACAACTTTTTTTGGTAATGTATTTAATTGCCTATGGTCTGATAATTCACTACTTGCGTTTATTATGACACTTACACCATAACTGTTCATTCGGAGTGCAGTTGCCTCATCCATTGTCATTCTGTGGTCAACATACTTCCCAACTACTGTTGCAATTTTAAAACTTTTTGCTACAACTTCAAATGTCAGTAGCACCGAGTTTTATTTAAATGTGGCATTCGCTTTGGTGTTGTCATGTTAAGTTGTTCGTGCAGTTTCTGTGTTGGCTTGCGTGTGCCTTGATGTTAAATTTTAATTTCAATTAACTTCCGCACAGCAAACATCAATTAATTGTCTTCTCCACCTTTACGACTTTAAATAGTTAGACATTATTCTACTTTAAATTACTATACGTGATAAGTATTGCTATTGCTGAAAAGTTTGACTGTCAAATATATAAAAGAAGAATATTCAAGATGTAAGGAATTACAAGATAAACTATGTTTACAGTTATCACTATCATAGCTGGTTATAGCCTCAGTAAACACCGTAGTAACAGAAAATGGTTTTACAGCTTCTTTTAAAGGACTTCTAAAGACAAGTGAAAGGAGAACATATATTATTTATAAATCTTTTTATTAAAAAATTAATTTATCTACATAATTAGAAAAAGCAATAACGATTTCGAAATTTTACTCATACATCGATTTTCAACGATTCCGCTCAAATGCTATTTCAAATTGCGGTCAGCTATATGTAGCTAGATTGATTCCGAAGGAGATGCTGCTGCAGAAAATGAACAAACAAACTTGGCAATGATCGCTTATATAGTATTGGGCCATTTTTCCTATCACGTTTTTGGTGTTTTTATTAAATTCTATTTTAGCGATTATATATTGGATGTCAACATAAAAAAATCACACAAAATATAACACCTCTCACTGAAGCTTTTTTTTTGGCAACGCTGTCATAATTCAGAGCATTTTTGTCATGAATTAAAATGATCTAGTTACGCTTCATTTAAAATCTAATATCCGAATTCTATTTTTTTTGGAAAATTTATGCAAGTTGATTTAAGACTATGAACAATTTATTATTTTTTTTAAAAAACAGAAAAAAAAAAATTAAACACATCTATTTTCAACATTTTAATCTAGGAAAATGAAAACATTTAATGGAAATAAAAACTTTATTGTTCAAACAAATCCCAAAAAATTAATTTTCACCTATTCTTAAAATAAATGAAAAAATAATTTCAAACATGCACACTTTTGTTCAAGAAGAAACAAATGTCTGGTTTCGACGATGCGTTACAAACGCAATACAAAACATTTCAAAAATGATTTCTAAAAATAATTCATACAAAATTTATCACAAAATTTTCTCAATAAATATCTACAATAGCAAAAAAGTACAACATGAAAACAACAGCAACAACAACAACAATCAAACCAAATATGCAGCAGAATTTGAAGAAACTATACAATTACTCTTGATTACTGAAGGACAAATTCATGTGTGACTTAGCACATGCTCATAATAAGATTTTGGCAAAATCACACCAGATGTTTATTTTGTTCAAGTAAATGAAAATTTATGCTTATGCTGATAAGTAAAGTTGATGATAAATACAATTAATGGGTAATGAACTCTCGTTATCACAAAAATTTATAAAAAAATCTCAAATTCTTAAAAACTTTTACTATCAAAATACAAGAAGAATTATTATATATTCAATTTTGTTATAAATAAATAAATAAACTGTTCTGTGGAAATGCCCACATACTAACTGATACACATGTTACAAATATTCAAAAAAAAAAAAAAAAAAAAACCAAGATATAAAAACAGACCGAAACAAAAAAAAAAGTAACGTCTAAAAATATAAATAAATAGTTGATTCTTATTTTTTCTAGCATCGGACGCATAATAGAATCACTTTCTCTCGTCTAAGGACCAATTTAGAATTATAATGAGCAGTGTTGTTGTATTTTGTATGCTGCCACTTAAGTACGAGTACGTACAAGTGCTCACATATGACATGGCAATATTAGATGAAATAGCTTGGAAAAATAGAAAATGAAAATCTAGCTGGGTCTGCACTTGATATTCAAACATATGGAGTTAAGGGCGAAAGGGTATCCTTACGTAAGCCACAATAAAAATGAGAAAAATTATAAAAATAAAACATTGTAGCGTACAATGCTGCAAGGAAAACCAATTCAGTAGTGTAATGTAAAGGAAGTACAGAAATAGTTTGATGATATTTAAATTGTAGAAATTACAAAAAAGTTTCCCATTGTATAACAAGTTGAGTTTAGAATTTAAAATTTATATTGATAATTTGAAAAAAAAATGTTTTTTTTAAACTTCTATTGGCTTTCAGTTTAAAGTATTTTATTTACATGCATCTGTACTGGTGGATAAGCACTCTCACGCTGAGGGTGTTTGTACTTAGCTGCTTCCTTTCATTAAATTGCAATAATTTTCATAAAAATATTTTATGTATTATATTTCGAAAAAAATAATTTTATGTTAATTTTATTTAATGGAAAAATTCGTGGTCTAAATTTTTACTTTTTTATTATTTCAGAAAATGTTTTTTAATATCTACTTGCTAAATTGCTCACATCACTCCCACAAAAATGTAAACATGCCCCAAAGCTTTTCCAACATTTTGAATTTTAAAAATTTTATGTCACTATAAAGCATTATCGATATAAATTGAGGTAAGTACATTATAATAATATATTATCGAGATGTAACACATTCCCTGGAAAAAGAAAAAACTATTAGCCTTTTACTGAATAAGCTACTGAAGTAAATACTAACAGCCTAAACAGTGGTATAAAATATATTATTTTTATTTATAAATAACATGGTAAGATTCCTCCAGAAAAACTTTGAATTGTTCAAAAATCAGGATTAAATAATTAAGTGATAAAAAAATAATATGCTTCATTATTGGCCAGCCCTTGCAGGATAAGACTCAAGCAATCGCTAGTGACTGCTTAGGATTTTACGAGATCCGGGGCTAAAACTGCTATGCAATTCTTTTGTGTACAAAGCTACATTGGTGACCAAAAAACAAGACTTTCGAAGAATTTTTTCCCTATTTCCTATATGCATTTGCCTGTTGAAATCCAAAAATTATTGCTTTGACAGAATTGTCACAAAAAAAAGCAAAAAGGGTTCTTATTTTACGTAACCACAACATCCTTGAGCTTGGGACCCGGCTATAGAACCTCCAGCACTACCTTAATCTGGCGCTATAAATCGGAAATTTCTGGTACTGAAACATATACATATGTGCGGTTCCATGACGGGTCGTGTGGTTTTGAAGTTATGTTAACCCAATTTTGTACAATTTCTTTCTTTTATTTTTGATATCTGATATATTTTCACAAACATTGTTTCCATTTTTTATAGTTTTGGATGAAAATTAGATTGAGACGCTTTTTTATAAATATAAATTCTTTTAGGCGACTTTTTGTTTTTGTAAGACCATTTAATTTTTTCTTCTTCCAGTCATTGTTCTCCGTGGGTTTTGTCTGACTGGTCACTTTTTCAGAGGTAAAGAACCTCTGGGTAATAAAATGAAAGCCTAAGCAAATTAAACCTAAGTTTACTTCATGGCTGTGCCATACTGGGAAACGCACATTTAAAGTAAAAACTATAACATGATCATAATTTTTTTTATGCAATAATTTACTTTCTCAAACTGTAAGAATTTATCAGATAAAATCAATATATAATCCTAAATACTTCGTGTTAAATAAGATACCGCTCACTGTTAAAATTATTCTCGAAATAGAAATTTCTAAGTTCCACAAAAATATCTCAATATTTCCCAACAAATATTTGTATGTGTGTATTCAATAACAAAACAAGTGTCTCAATCATTTAAAAAAAATAACAGCCACAACAGTGTATCCACCAAAAGCCGCATCCCTACACGCAGCTCTAAAATAAATCCCTATATTAAGTCAATGTTGATATTTCAACATCATCAAGTGTTTTCTTCCCCTTTTTTGTAGCTCCCTCTTGAAATATGTGGGTTTCCCAAAATTTTGTCAAGCGTGATCCATCAGTTAATTATTGTGCTATACGGAGAGCAGCTACCCGTACATACCCTGCTGTACTGATAAGACAAATTTGTAGCGCATTTCTTTGTGATTTTTGATTTTGATGGGGGCTTTGTTTTTTTCCTCGCTGTTGGTATTTTGAGAGTTAAACGTCTTACAAGTGAACTGAAAGTGAACAGCTATTTGAAGTAGGTTAATGAAGGATTTTTCTTGCGATGTCACGTATGTGCTCGTACATAAAACAATAAATTAAATGTGTCATAAAATTAATGTGCGTACGAGCATGTGGGTATTTATTTATTTTAGAGCCATATCAAAGATAATCTCATTTTTACGGCTTAAGACAATTTGTGTTGTCTTCCATCTTTAAATTTCTTAGGATGATAAATTTAGTGCTAAGCATAAAATTTAAAAGATTCGATAAAACTTTGAAAGTTTATGTAATTTTTGGTATTTTAAAATATTTATAAATTTATTTTGAAAAAATCTGGTATTCCAAAATATGCTCTTTCGTAAGTAAAATGAATATTCTGAATCAATTTATTCTTTACTTAATCCATTTAAAGGCATATTTTTTCTGAAAAATATCTCATTTTGTTTATAGCATAAGTTTATTTTTATATCAACTGGAAACTGTCTGTGGGAAAAGAATTTTCACAGAACTCGAAAGAAAATTACCGAGAGCAACATAAAGAATTTAGTGAACAAAAAAAATCTGTGCTTTACGCTTTTTGACTGACAGTGCCGAGAACGCCCATCAACCGCACAGCACCCACTTCATATGCAGCTCAGTCAGCCATCCCCTAAATGATGTTATACGCTATGATTTTTTTCTTTAAGCACAAGAATTTATTTAAAAACCATGCAAAAAGAAAATTACAAAAAAAAAACCAAAAATTAAAAATAATAGGTTTGTTAATTAACCTAGTTCTTACTACTGTCTCATTATAGCGCTAGGGATATGCAAGGACATAATAATGAACATAAGAGCTTTTCTTTTACTTTATTCGAATAATGATATGAATACCTTTTCTTAGACTTAGAAGATGATGACACACTTTAATACACGGTGGAAGGTGTTACAAATTAATTTTTTTTTTTAATTTGTAAGGCTCCCGGCAACTGAGTCATTTATGTTTGAAACTCATTTTTCCTGTCCCTGGTCAAATCTGCATCAATTTTTGATTTTTAGAGACAAATTTTTTAACGGCTAAATTCAAGCGGTACGGTTCTGTTAATCATAAAAATCCATTTTTTTTGATTGTTTTAACCGAGTTAATTTTCGAAAAATGAGCCCTTAAAGATCTTGAGTACACACTTGGCCATGTTAAAAATCAATTTTTTGATTCGTCCATTGCCTGAAGATCGGTGGTCGGATATTCAAACCACTACTCCACAGATGGCCTCCACTTCTGAATTGTTGAATATTTATATTTAAGTTGACATCGATCAAAATGCAACATTTCTGACAAGGTGTTTTAACACTAGGAATTTTCTTTACTGTCATATGCGAAATCAAGTTTCTGTAACATTTCCATTCCTAAAAAATTAAAATAACAAATTCATTTGCAGTGAGTTTATAAAAGTACGCGAGAGTTGCTAACAAACTCATGTTAGAAATCAGAACAATCTGACACAGCACAAGACAATGACGTTGCTATTGCAAAAGCTATGGAGGCTTGGTTCAGATTCTACTGTCCTTAAACAGTTTTAGGACATAAGCAGCAGTTGTACTATCCAAAAATTTACTAAGTTTTAACCGTCATCTTGCTCAAACTCAACAGCACCTTGATGATGGTTGAGAAAAGTCATGATATTTACCTTTTGGAAATCATCTGCCAGCACAGAGAGGTCATTCTATATAATGTTAGTTTCTTATGGTTTTTAAGACTATTTGGTTTCAAGTAAGTAGTCCCAATAGCAACTAAATTCAATAACAGATATATGTATGTAATTAAATAAGTTGACTTAAATACTACAATAGAATAATGTTTCAATAAAAATGGGTTAAGTTCAGTATAAAAAATTTCTGAAACACAAAGAGCTCAAAGGCCAAAATATACAGCGCCAACAACAAAGTCAAAGTGAGCGCACAAAAAACATGTGGACTAAATTCCCATGAAGCTTAAAATAGAATCTCAAAATGTTTCCGAGTTATTTCTATATATACGATATTTTTTATTTTTGTTGTATGTATGTTTCTTTTATTATGAAAATGCTTTTCAGAAAATATATTTTGTGCTGCTCATGAGTTCAAGTGCATCGAGTCTTTTGTTCCTATTTCATTTTCTGTAGCTAAATGGCGCACTAAAATGATTATTAGAACATCATAAAATGAGAGCGCGCAAAGTGTCTTCCCAGGATCTATTTTTAGCAGGCGTCTGTCCCTATGTAGCAGCAATACGAATATAAAGCAAGCGATCATCGCTTGTAACACCAAGCAACAGCAGCAGTAACACCAGTCAGCAAGTCAGCATACAACAACAAAATACATATGCACTAACTGTGCGTTATGCGTAGTGAACCCAACAAAAAGATGCGCTTTTGTTGGAGTACAGTGGTGTTGCTTTATTGCTTTAAAATGTCGAAGTCCTAAACGATGAATTTACCTAAGCTCCTTTCCAGAGCAAATCTGTTTTGCTTAGATCAAAATAGTTAATCCGTAGCATGTTAAGCCATGCAAGATACCCAAACTTAAATGTAGAAGTACACCATATAGCATAGCATTTAGTGTGTTCTATTTGTATGGGCGGTAAGCGTTTTCTAGAGCCGATGCCGATCCTTTTTAATTTCATAACAAATTTTATCAAATTATTTCTGTCGGAATTTCGTAATTTTAACTTCAACAGACGGGCAGGCGAACATAACTTAATAGACTCATTAGGTGACGCTGCTTAAAAATCTATGCATTAGGTAGGATTAATTATTTTTTGGTGCTAGTTTCCTTGATTTTTGAATTCGACTTTAAATTCTAAAAAAAATCACTTCGGGACTATATTCCTGCGTTGACTTTTTAGTCAGCAAAATTTCATTTGAAGTTTTGAGATTTCGGGGTACTCAACTTTTGAAAATCATAGTTTTTTTAATACATTAGCTATTCTCGAGAAAAACCTTTCCAACGCCACTTCGAATACATCATCAAGATGCGGTTCGATTCCGAAGCTATGATTTTTCTGCAATGGAGGAAGATATGTTAATACATTGAAATCAATACAAAAGTGGGGAAAAAAGCCTTATAATTAAAACAAATATTTCGTGTTTGTTTTCAATGTATTAACACATCATCTTCTGATCATCTTTCTTGAAGAGCATTTTTCTCAGATTTTAAAGTAAAGTCCGAAAATCAAAGGAACCATGTCAAAAAATGTCATATTAGTGCAACCTAATTTACATAGTATATATATGTCTCTATACCTACGGCGCATCTTTTATGCCTTAAATTGTGGATACTAAATTTGCAAATTTTGGCGAATAACAAAATGTTATGTTTCTCTGGCTGAAAGAGTTCGGCTCCAGAAGAGGTAGAACTACGCTTTCTCATATTACTAAAAGCATCGAAAAGAACTGAAAAGCATTGATAGATTGAAAGTTAGATATTATCAAAGTAAGTATAAATATAAAATATTTGAAACTATCCTTCTCTATCCTTTCTACTACAAACAATAAAACCAACAATTTTTAATCACGCCACTGTTCCATAGAACTGTTGTTATGTGTATTTTAAGCGACAGGAAAAACATGTGTTCATGCATTGTTTTCTGTGTGTTCAGTCTCGTTGATAGCACTCAAAATTTTTATAAAAACAAAAAAAAAAATATAAATTTTCCAAAAAAAAGAACATGCATTGCGGTTGGGAGCAAAAAGTACAGAAATCAAATGCAGAAGGATTGAGTGTAAAATTAAAACAAAAAAAAACCCAAAAATTTTTATGTTTGAGCGGGAAAACCATTGGTTTCCGATCATGCCAAATATAAAACAAAGAGAGTATATTCAAAAATATGACAGTCTGAACGCGGAAGTCGAAGAGTAAACAAGTCGGACGTTAAAGTGAGCAGTGAAACATATTTTCTTTAATCGAAATCAGCATAAATGGGTATTATGTATAAATTGATGAAACACAAGCATGGTCTAGAAATGGATTTGGCTAAACGAAATGAGCGTACAAACAAACAGGATAAACAATTTTCGGCGGAATATATCATAGAATTATGTAAATTCTTAGCAGAGAAATCACAAAGAAATGTAAGTCGAAATGTGATAATTAAAAAAAAAATAACATAAACGAAAATCTTAAAATATCCCATTAGAAGCAAAAACCACAAACGGAATATTTGGAGTGCAAGCTAAATGCTGCTTTTGAATTCGAAGCGATTGTCGAAACGCAAAAGGTTAACGATATCGACATGGAGGAAGTTCCTGTAGAACCGCTGATATATCACAAACATGCGGATACAAATAATTCGTATAGCGATGCAAAGCAAATATTAATGGTGAAACAACATTTCAATACACAAACAGTTTCTACAACAGCAACATCAAACTCATTGCAATTTCAGCAGGATAATAAAAAGGATATTTTACAAAAGATAAGAAATCAAATTTTTGAACGTAAGCGACAACGTCAGTTGGCCAGCATGCAGCGAATCGGTGGAGTATGGCGGCCATGGTAATTCAACTTGATGTGATGGGCCACTTGGGAGCTGCGCTGTAATCTTAAGGTTTTAAATTAGCTTTAGAGATTTGTGTTGACGATCTCAATTTTTTTTAATTCCTAACAAGCCATGAAATACATTTAAGCCCAAAGTATAGCAAAGGATGAAGTTAACATGTTGCATAGGAATAATAAGGTGATACCTGTTTTTACCTTTGTTATAATTTCTTCACTGTCACGCACGTTATTACAAAGGGATTAGCTCTTAAGATTCAAAAAGTATTCTTCACTATCTTCCAAATATAATGAAATTTTTTATAATATTCATACTACTAGCTCTTAAGGTAAATATTAATTAGAGATAATGATATCTTCTCATTTAACTCATAGCGTTTAATTTATACATATATATATTTTTATAATCTTAATTGTTGTTGGCATAAAATAAATTTATAAAAAAAAATTACCGAATGGTGAACTTCAAAGTTGATTTATTATAAGATCTTGAGTATTAATTTTATATGACACATAATTTTTTCAAATTGACTAAATAGTCAACTCAATATCATCGATTCATCCGATCAGTTTAAGTTCAATTTGAAGAGAGTTTAAAAAAAAAATATGAAAATTCGATATTTATTTAGGAAATAACGGAAATGTCCTTTCAGAAATTTTTTTATATAATTTTAGCATAAAAGTTCAAGTGACAATAACTTTAAAAAATGCGGCTTTTTAGTGAAATTTAAAATATGGGTCTCATAGAATTTAATGTGAAATCACAGCTGGATATTTTAACCAACTGATGACGTTAATAGTGTCGCCCTAAATCGATTAATAAAAATAATGTGTCATATGCAAAAAGGAATGTTCTCCGGGTTCCGGCTAAGTTTGAATGCCTTGCAATCAATAACAATGGTACTTTGTTGAGTTATTGTGGGTGCGTCAAGGAAGATTTTTGCTAAAGAAAGTGGGTGGGGCACCTCCTATCGGCAAATATTTAAGAAAATTATTATATGTGTATACGTAACCACCCCAAATTCATAGCATATGATAGTTGGCTGCTCGAATGGCGCATTTCTGAGGAAATTTGTGCAATCATAAAAGTTATCGTAGCTTTGTTCACACCATACGTTGTTTGATTGTTCGAGGAGGTTTAATTTTTGGTTCTAAGCATTGCACTGTTTGAAAAAAATGGGCGTGGCCTTGCTCTCATATCTGAAAGAAATCAATTTAATCATATCTCATCAATTATTTGACACATACCTACAACAGATTAAACACAAGGGCTTAAGTAAGTCTCAATGATAAAATGGGCCTCACATAGCAGAAAAACCCAAATATTCTATGTCTCAGCAACTATTCGACGCAGTTGAATGAGACTTAGTGCATCTATAAAAGACAAATACTCAAACCAAATTGAAGTCACCGCCCCACCTACCGATAAGGACAGCACGTCTGCCAGGTCTGCTAGTGTTTGCATTAAAAAAACAAACTCTGCAATTAAAACGTATTTTTATTTATTATTTAATATGAAGCATCATCACTCTTTTTTTTAGTTTTATCTCTTTTTATTCTATATTTATCATAATTTATACATTCATACTTAAGTTTTACTTAGTATTGTAAATAAAGTATACATTAGTTCTTTAATATCTCTACTTAATCTCTAGGTTCAATTTCTGATCGATTATAAGTCGATTACATCTTGACTAATTTAATTATTTTTTTTTTTGTAAAGAGAGCGTCAAAAGTAACGTTAAAAGCCTTATTACTTTGCAGAAATTTTGAAATATAAAACCAAAAGATTTTAGACATTTGTTAAGTTCCACGCTACGTTGAAATAACATTAAATTGGCTATCAAAAGTCATTGATTACATATTGTATTGTATTTAATTTATTTAATTTTAATATATTTCTTTTAATGTAAGTGTAAGGAAGTCAGCTATTTATATGTATATGTTTAGGATTTTAGACACGTTTATGCTTTTGTGTAATGCCTTGCATCTATTAGTATTTAGTTGTCTTTATTTGTATTTCTGTACATATGTACATAAGTATGTGTGTATGGGGCATTCTCTGTCAAAAATGAAGGAAGTTGGAAATTGAGTTTTCCGATTTTATTGATTTTCTACTTTGGGGGTCATATCTTTCGGTATAAGTTAAACTATTGTTGCGCTGCAACTTTTCAATACATATGTGAAAGAAAAGAGCTCATCTTATTTTTTATTTTAGAAAATGTCAACTCCAGGAAAAAAAATTTGCACTACAAAATTATAGAAATTATTTGATTTTTTTTAATGGTAAATCGGAAATTTTACTTTGAGCTTAGCTGGAGGAAACTCAAATTGAGGTGTTCTAAATTTAAAATAATTAATATGAAAGAATGATTCTAAAACTCACAATATGATTTCAATACTTTCTATTTTTCTGTATTTTTGAGAAATGAATGATTTGATTTCTATATTGAATAATTTTAACTGATCAATAACGACTATGTCTAGAGCATTATATTGTCCAAGATTTCTGCACCACATATCAATACATTTTGTTTAAATTTTTAATGACATCCTAGCATAAATGTTTCCCTTTCTTCGCCTATATATTCTATTATCTCGTCTTGTAGCTCTAGTGTTACTGCTGGCTAATTGGCATAGACCTTACTTTAGAAATAATCACAAAAAGACAGGGTCAAAGTGAAATCGTTCTATTTTTGTTTTTTTGTTAGTAAATTTTGGTGTGTACGACAAGAAAGTAAATTTGCCTCTGCAAAATAGATTCACCCTTTAAAAAGTTAATTTCAAGTCTCGATTCAGTACATTTCTCCACAAAACCCTAACGAATCATAAGATTCAGTACTTTCGTTTTGGCAAAGAATGACCATTATAAACGTATGTATTTTGAGTTTTTATTTGAACACATTTGCTCTATAACATTTAGTTGACTTAGATTTATGTTATATTTTTGCTATGATGTATATATGCCTATTCGGTTTATTGTTACTTTTAGGTACTCACTATTTTATTATTCATGTTAACGAATAGGATCTTCATATTCCTTTTTTACTTACAATTAGATTGAAGTGAAGTCATTTGATATTCTATGTTTATATATATTATGGTAGGACCTAATTACAATAATACTTTAATTTCTTGTAAATAATTATCAGTTAATAATCGAGGACGAATGAATAGCATAAATGCAGCTTACATCTTGTGTGTTGCATAATATGAAGACATACATACTTATATACTCATTTCGACTTATATATAATGAAAACATTTTTAAATATTCAAAAAAATTTGATAGTTTTAATTAATATTCGTTTCCACGAACATTCACAATAATTTTACAGTAGTAGGCAATTGTATCGAAAACATATGACAGCACTTAAATAAGAATAAATTTCAGTATACGGCGTTATATATATGTAAGTATGTATTAATTGCATTGGTCTCTAATTGAACTCTAATCGATGGAGTCGATAAAAAATTTGAAAGGCATGAAACGTAATGAAAAAGTCAAAAAACGAAACATTGATATGGTCAAAAAAGTATTAAAAATGACAAATAAAATTGATGACTGAAAGTGTACAGTTGGTGAAAAATGTTGTAAAAGTCTATAGGAGTACATCAACGCAATGGTAGATACACTTTTCCGTCAATTCAACTCAGTAAAGACTTTCGTTTATATCCTGCACTGGAGATATTTATAGAATGACAATATTTTTAGACTGTCAGTGGGGCATATTTCATAACCAATAAATTACTGATTTTTGAGACATTTTTTCCCCTCTTAAGATCTTTTTGTGCATTATATAAATGAAAAGAACATTTTAGCTATTGTAGAACTAAGGAATGTTTGTAAATATCATATTTTTATGAAAAGAAGAACGTTAGGGGTAAATACAGTTTTCCAGAAACAAAACTTTGTATTGGAGCATCGAATTAGCATATCCAATTATTTAGTCTCTAAAATTTCGTTATCGCGCAGCATAGCTCTGAAGAAATTGGGTTTTTACTTCTCACAACTTCTAACGTACATAAGATAAAAAAACTCTCCAGGTAAAGCTTGTACGGAATGTCGAATTATAATGAAGTAAAAAATTTCTTTTTGGAGGAAAAAGCTGTACGAATATTGATGACTTCAGCTTAAATAAAAACCTTATGAATTACATTTGAAACTATCTAGCGAATTTCATATGTTTAAGCTATGTTGTCTACGAAATATATTGGTTTAAAGTCCACAGTTTTTTATATTGCCACTTCTTTGTTATTATGGTTTTCCAATCTTTGAACTTGTAGTTTCGTTAGGAAGTTTGGAGAATGACTCACTCACTAACTTTTAATTGATGTATTAAATTATTGTAGGCAACAGGAGCTTATAGTTTACCGACTAAAACTTCCGGTAGATATATCTATGTAAATAGTGTCGATCGGTCAACAAGTGAACTTATATGATAAGCTATGGTTACTGTGTGTATACTAAAATCTATCAAAATCGACGGAAATTCATTTATGTGATTACTTTATAAATATTTATGTGTCTCAATTTTAGCATCAGATATCTTATATCCTACGAAGATTTTTATATCTTTTGCACGTTAGAAGTTACATCACAAAAGAAAAATTAGTAATATGAATAGCTTAGAGACTCGTCGACACTATTAATTTGATGCTTTAATGCACCTTTTCAAAAGATTTGTTTCTGTAAAATTTCATTCAACTCTTCCTTTTTTTGGAGTACCATATTGCAGTTTAACACGTTAATTGAAAACAAAGAAATATTTAGCAGTTGCTTAACTTAATGTCTTTATAATAAAGTTTTACAATAAAATTTTCAAATTTTTTAATAAAAGCTGCTGTTTTGTGTGCACACAAAGATTTTTGTTGAATAAACTCTTTTTGATACACCAAAAAATTTTTTTTTTAAAAAATATTTTAACTTTAAGTTAAATGCAAGTTTTCTCATAAATTTCTAACCATTTTCTTAAATATTTATATATGTAGTTACTTAAGTCATTTACATTTTGTTATACTATAGGAAAAGAATTTAAAGCTAACATTTTATTTAAATATTTTTAATACAATGAACACAGAATTTTTGACATCAAATGCAATTTCTCGATATTTAAATTGGATTTTCACTTACAAGTAGGCTCTATTTATTACATATTTGAATTTTAAATGCATTTTTACATTTTCATAACATCTGCATAGACTAAATTAAAGTAATTGATTAACTTAAGGGTTTACCTGGTGCGTTCACACGCCCCTACTTGCGTGCACTTGTATCATATGCTGCTTGAGCGCCCCATGCCAGTGTAGACACCAGAAGTTGTTGTTATGTGATGATTACGTACGGCAAGCTTGTCAAAATTCGTAAGTGGTGTTGCTTTATTTGAGGCCTGTGTAAAATTAAATAAAATTTATATTATTAATCTTATTCATACTATTTTGCAGCTTAGGAGTTACAAAGTTCGAAGACTTTATCACGAGTATATATTAGGTATGTTTAAGTTCATTTTGATGGAAAAAATCGCCATTTAGATATGAGAAACTATGTGTAAGCAAACAAAGTGTCAAAAATTTGCTCAAAATACGAGTTATAATGCTTAGACAGTTGTAATGCCGAATATTTTCATAAGTTCCCCTTAAATAATGATTTCATATCCAAAATTTATAGGTAAGTAGAAACACTGAAAAACTTAGTTGAAGCTCCTTGTGGAAATCCTTGTATAAATCCTTGTAGAATTCATTTCAAAAATTTTTTGAAATCATGAGCTGATACTAATTTCAGCGATCAGATTAAACGCTATATACGGTAACTTATGGCATCAATAGTCTTAAAATTTGGAGCAAGGGTGTATATTGTCTATTCAGAGAACCTGATGAAATGTGGACGCGAAAACACTTTAAGAGCTACAACTTGACAGCCATGACAGCTACAGTTGTGAAACTTGATACATAGATTTGCATTGAATGTGTCAAGCTACTCGCAAAATGTGAGCTTCATTGTGTATTTGGGCGTGGATTCTACCCTACAACAAAAACACCTACATTGCCATTCTTTGTATATTATACTAAATTTTGAAATTTGGTGCATGGACCAAAACGAGATTGTTTTTGGGAGATTTTATTTATTTCTTTTTCCAAAATCTGATATTTCTTATGAAAATAATTATTGCGTGAGGCTTACAAAAATTTTGGCCATATTTTTCACATTTCAACAGTCTAGTTTGCCAGAGCTTAATATACACAATTCGAACTAAATTACAAGAATACATTCAAAAAAGTTTCATACATTGCCTTACCTCATCCACCTGTTGACACAAATGTGATTTGATCCATGGCCATTTGATGGTGCGCATCAGTGTATTACGAAAGTCCTCACTGAACAGACAGTAAATGTAGAATGTTATCGAGTAGTTGGTGAGCTCTAGCAGATTAGCCAGCGCGCGAAAAACCTGTATAAGAAATGAAATTGTAAAACAAGAAGCGTCTCTAGTGGCAAAAATAGAAGAATTGTACAAAAAATAAAGTTACTAAAAAAAAAACGAAAACCCTAAAAACGACCCTTCTCTACGTTGGGATGAACAAATGCAATTTCCGCAAGTGTCACAACAACACCAATGCCAATTACACACAAAAAAAATATAAAAAAAATAGAAAGTGAAAAAACGAAAACAACAGAAATGTCAGTCACACACAGCAACTCACCTGAAATGCAAAGCTTGGCAGGTTTTCTGAAGCAATCGTCATATGAAGTATCGCCATTGGCGAAACACATAAAAGGAACAGTATGGAAGTGCTGCCTGAAAGTGTAAGAGAAAAAAACAAAAAAATTAAAAATCTGTAATGCAGTTGAGTTGAGTAGAACAAGAGATTAAGGACATCGACGAAACCACGTACACAGATAGCAGGACACAAGCTTAAATACGCCCGCAACACTTGTAGTCTGAATTTGCACGAGAATTCTATTTCACTCACACAAATACAACATACACTTTTTGAAATGAGCAATAGCTGTAGAAATACAGTGAGAGCAAATCAATTTGAAATTACAAAAAGGTCAAATTAAGGTCACTTGATCTGAATGTATGTTGTGAATGTTAATTACTTATATGCTGCAAGGCTCACTTTGGGTTGGTTAAGATTAATTAATTCACAAATCAAATACAGAAATGCTTCAAATACAAATATTTACAAAGAAAATCTTGCCCAACATTAAAGTGAAAATTGCGAGAAAACTTCAAAGATTTTGGCAAAAACTGAGTAAAAAGATTTAAAAATTTTAATGTTAATTTTTTTAATTTTGATTCTTGAACAATTTTATCATAGCTTATGGTACCATATCGTCTCATTTTCTCTAGACAAAACCTTTTAAAAAATCTTTAAAAATTAAAATTTTTTTTCAGTGTATTCAACAACTTACCCAACAGCAAAAACAGTCGTCGTTCCTCTGCAAATTTCCGTGGATCATCGTCCTTGATGCAACTGGTACGTGTAAGTATCATTTTACGTCGTCGTTCGCATGTCTGACGGTAGACTATCATAATCCGTAAATTAAAGCCAGCAATCAGTACTGTGGGCACCAGTTTGAATATTACCTCGAGCATTACTTTGTAAACCTGGTGATTGTACAAACAGTTTGAAAACGTAGTTAAATTAAAAGGTAAATCATTGAATTGGTTTTAATTGCCCCAGCAGTTGTGATAAATGAAATTTGTTCTATGTAGACAAAAATTACTGTTACACGTGTCCTTTAAGATCAGGATTTGACCAACACAAAAAGGTTTCCATAAATATATATTGTATATTGGAAACTGACTCAAAACTAAAACGAAAAATTGACAAAAAACCATAGTCACTAGAGTGGGCCATAAAATCGACTGTTTCAATCGATTATTCAATTATAATCATAAGATTTAACAAACTAATATCGGTATGAAAAATATCTAAATTTTGTTGCATTTCACTAAAAAAATATGACTGCGTAAGCTGCCTTAAATGTCCACACATATATGGCATAAGCAATTTGTTATTTGTTGAATTGAGAATAAAAAATGATTTTAATAAAATTATACATCTTTTCTTTTAGTTTTAATATAAAATTTACATACACATAGATACAAGGGGTAAATAAAATTATTAACCGGCATTTTTTCGGCCAAATATAAATAGTTTTAGATGATTAAGTTTTTTTTATGAATATAGTCTCTTAATTGCATTATTTTCCTGTACATGTTTGTCTATATTTTAGAAAACTAGAAACGTATTTTCATTAAAGTTTTTACCTAGAAATGGCCATAAAACTAATAAGTGATCAGCTACGATTTTGCCGATCATGTCTTTGAATGCTACGGGCCCTAAATAATAATTGTGCTTTGTCAGATTTTGTTGACTAATTTTACAATCTTGATCTCGCTTGAAACGAACCGTGTATGGCATCAGAAGTTTCCCATATTTTTCTTGCTATCAAGAGAGAGGACCTCTTTTTTTTCCATCAATAAACAACAAATATGATAAAGCAAAACGCACTAAGTTATATTTTAAGGGCATTCCTTAGGTCGAGATGCTGCTACGCTGTTGTTACGGTAGCGGTTGTGATGTCCAAGCAATTTAGCGCTTGATAAAAAAAGAATCGGTTCACATGTTTTCAATTCATAACCTTACAGTTTTTGCGTATGAAAGGTTTTCTATATACATGTAATATTTAACATTCATTTGGAGTTCGCAATTATTAGCTCAAATATTCCAAACTTTTATCTACTAACAAAAAAAAAGTCCTTTGACTTGAACTTATATTTTAATAACTTCAAAGCTTTGTTTCTCAAGCATCTTAGTTCATAAAATTCTTCAAAAAAAATAAATTTTTTTAATAAGGAAAAAAGAAAAAAAAAACACTTACCGAATAAAATATCGTACGTAAAAATGCATTATTATCACGTCGAAAATAGACGAAATTACCATCAGCCTGCAGCACACACTTGATGAGTTCGCCGCGAAACACACTTGGAATGTAAATGATAAAAGTGACCAGCGTCGTAAGAAACACTATAAGACTAAGCAGAATATACATATATTTGAAATTAACTAAAAAATAAAACCTTACAAGCTAACGCATAAACTTACCCAGGTGGTCCCATAACCGGCCGCACAAAACCCGGATGACAAACCGAAACATAACGTTCAATGGTTAATACCAAAAGCATCATTACTCCAACACCTGTTAGGAAAATCGTGAAATTTTTAGAAACTTTAAACTTTCACTCAGCAAAGTTACTCACCCAAGCAGCCGTTGCCAAGGAAAAGCTCCAAGTGTGCTGTATAAAATGCTGGCCCAAATTCTTCCCACTGTCCACGGTCTTTGTGTATGAGCATGCGTATACCAAAAGGTATAGCAAAGACAATTGCCAACAGCGCTGCGGTGGAATATGCTGTAAATAGAAAGAAAAACTTTAGATTGGATTCAGTGAAAACGCATCAGTGTTTGTGTACTAAGTGTGGTGAATAACTTTGCAGCTGGTGTTTGCTTAGGGTTACAAGTTCTAAGTTGGTTTGTGTCATACATTTTGGCAAATGGTGAGTTTTTGAATTTTCGAGCATAAATTGAAACAACAAAATTATGCTGCTATAAAAGATTTAGTTGTAAAATGTAGGTTTTATTTAAGTCCCTATTATATCAGAACTTGAAAAAAATATCTATAAGTGTTGGAAAAATTATATATTGGGCCATATATGATTAGCTTGGATCAAGTAACAAAAAGGTAATCTGTGGGGATAATATTCTTATATACAGGACCTTTATAACTTAGAAAAATATTTTTCGATTTAATTATGCGAAAATATCCGCCGTTCCATGTTTCACTTTGTGTGTAAAAATCAGAAAGTTGTCTCATGGACTTGTCTTGTGAGAAGAGGTTATGTAAATTCGATTTTCTCCCATCTTTAGGTTTTTTGGGTAGTTACGGTCATGCAGCAATCGAGCGGTATTATATTGCTTATTAAAAGCCTGATGGCAAAATTGTGATATTTACTTCATAGAGTTTGGCGAAATGTGTAGTACGGCTTTTTTTTGGTTATTAATTTTTGCGCACCAGGAAAAGCAAGGTAAAGTATTTTTGTTCGACTTAACTGGAAATTTTACATTGATATACACATAAAAAGACTACAATTCCTGCTGGAAACTATTAAGTGCTGAATTTATAAGAAGTGACAGGGTTGTAACCAGTCACTTGGGAGCCCATATGCAGAAAATGAGTGAAAACAAATTCTTTTTAAAAATCTTTTTGAACATTTGATTTCTTAAAGGTCCATACAGTTTTCCATTTCAAAACTTTAGGAATTTTAAATATCTTTTGCGCACACTCTTCTTAGTGGCCCCTCATTTACGGGTAATTTTTTCAAAAATTTTGTTCAAAATTTGAGTACTCAAGCACACATTTTCTTCAGACTCTCGTAGAATAATTATTTCTAAAAATTTTAAAGTGCAATTTATTAAAATAATCAAGTAAAATATGTAGTTTTATTTTTTACAATAATCAAATCCAATATAAGGCATTTAAAATAATTTTAAAAAAATCCATGACAACATAATTTTTATTCAAAATCTGAGATATATACGCGATAATGAATCTCAAGTTCTTCTATGCTTTTGGGGATTGTGCAGTAGAGATTCTGAAGACTACTCTGGGATGGATTACTAACATAGATTAGTAAAACGTTATGACTTTTGTATGGCTGTGTGAGGACTAAGCATTGACATAACATCCTTAAGAATTTTGTATATAATAAAATAATAAATGATACTACGAATGTCTTATTTTATTCAACTAAAATTTAATAAATTCTATATTATCAAGAGTTATCAGAAATTTTTTACAATTTCTTTGCTGACACAAACCAAGCAACTGAATGAAATCACAAAATTAAACCCAATAGTTAGGTACTTCATATTCAAGGCATGTTGTCGTATATTTTGTCAAATATGTATGGGCACGAGTTGTATTTCCGCAGTTGTATGCAACACAGTGTTTACTTTTCAAATGAGACTGCTGTTGTTGCTGCTGCAGGAGGAACAAAACTCCAACAAGTTGTTGCTGTGTTCTTGCAAGCGGAAAGGACATGTTTACCTTGTATTTTAACCAACACGTTAGCTGTTTGTTGGTATGTCAACAAAGTAGAAACGTGTTGGTGTGGCAAACATATAAATTAACTTTCTGAACTAAATTAAAATTGAAAAAAAATACGTATTAGATTATTTAACATACACTAAGTCTTTGCTAAATGAGGGTTTTATGACTAAATACTCGATTTCCATTTATAAAATTTAAGTTTTACTGAATTAGATTTTCGCTGCTGCTTACATACAACCTGCTTTTAAGAAGACAACCTCTTTTGCATAACACGAATCGACATTCATGCATAAATTTTTAATATAATGGAAGCCTTATTGAAATACTTATATACGAGTATGTAGGATGAAGCAAAGCTTCCGCCAGACAATTGTTAAACACACTTCAATATCCCAGCGGAGCAAACACTTAGGCCAGGTAGCAATCTGTTATGAGAAATTGTAACAAGGATGGGCCAAAAACAAACTTTTTTTAAAAAGAAGAATGGAAAATCACAGCAGCCTAAAAAGATTTTTTAACATTGTTTGGATGTAGCGCATTGTTGTTAAATTTTCCGTTGTATAAAGTTTATTTAGAGAAACTTTCTAATTTCATTTAAAAAAATATTTTTGACTATGATTTCTCAGTTCTGAATTTAAGTTCAATAATCAGTTACAAGAGAAACTACAGTCTATAGTGCACACTCCACTACTCCAACTTCACGTCATAACTAAGTAAATCACGGTATGACGAAATACATCTAGGTAGGCGCTGCGTTTTGTAAGCTTCTCGTTTGTTAATCATCACTTTAAGAACATGGGAAAGAAAATATGCTCTCGCGACTTAGTAATTATTATCTGGATAATTATTTCTCTTTTTATTAGTTAAGTTTTGAAGATAAGATTCTTCCTTTTGCAATACACCCCATAAAAAGTTTTTAAAACTATAAAAAACTTCAATAAACAGCAAATTTAGTAAGACTGCTTATTCTTACATCTAAAAATGTATGTAATGGGGTGCACTTAAATTGAATTTTTTTAGTCGAAGACTGCTGTGGAACAATGCTCTTAAACACACGCAATGTATGTATGTATGTTTTTACATACAAAACCTGTGATTTTCACCGTACACTTGTAAGATAAGATTGTGGTATAATTTTGAAGGCCATATGGAACATATTGAGTTTCTACCTTGAATACTTGAATTGAGGTAGCAGCAGTAAAAACATCTGCAATTTGCAGTAAAGAGGCATTCCTACCAACCAATTACAAGTAGATAACGAATCTATGGCTGCTGGCGCATTTTTTGCGCTCGTGACATTTTTGTGGTTGTGGTAGTAAAAGTAATAAAATTAAAAAAATAACTAGATGCTGTTAAAAAAAAAATTAAGATGGAAAAATGCCTACAGCTTGGGATGCTTTTGTTCTCCCTTGTGAGCTTCCGATATCGCATAGTTAATTACGGAAAACATTAGAAAACAATTTCACATATTTTATGTGACATTATCTGTGGTTATATTTCAGATTGTTGTGCTATTTGCGTATGCTTGGAAAATAATATCAGACCATTATGTGTATTACTTAGCTTGGCATAAGCCTTCCCCAAGAGAATGTGGTACATTGTATTTATTTTTGCATGGATATGTTTTGAACAAAATCTTACTTACTACCGGGACAATGATTTTTTTTTTATTTCCTTATTTATAGCCAACATTTAACCAAAGTGATTTCAAACCTGCAAGTTTTAATTTTAAGCTATGAAAAGCATTAAAATTTTACACAAGAACAATAAGCCAACGGAAGCAAAGCTGTAAAAAATTCCGGATATTCAACGCCATAACTTACAGCAACTCATTTGCCCACCACTTGCTTCCGGTGCAGTGATTTTGAAAGGAGAGAACATTCACGTAACTACACAGAGAAAATTGTTAATTTTTTTAAATTTTTTTTTTCTAACGTGTTATTATTTCCATTTCAATTAAGATTTAATTTGTTTTTTATCCCAAAGCAAGTGTGCTAAGTCACATGCGCCACACGAAAAAATTTCAATATAAATAGATTATTAAATTTTGAGCTAACTTTGGGTATTAATTCTAGCCTCTTAATGGCAGATGATCATTAAATTAAGTGAGTCATGACTATCGAACGACCTTTTCAATCAACGTAGCGAATTTGCCGAAATTTAAATCAGCTCGCTACTTTACTACTTTATTGGATTTTCTGGATGCAGTTGCCATCGTCAGCAATACAATTAAATTTTCCTTGACAACCACCATCACCATTCTGATCGATAATGTATGTGGTCTAAGAATGACACAATCAGTGCTACTGAAAGGCATTCAAATGGAGCTGCTCAGCCGCCTCTCCAAGCTAACCTTACCTCATAAAACATTTTTGGAAATGTCTAAACCAGCACTACTATTTGCAGCAATGTCAACTTCCACTAGTGAATTTTCAACCCAATTCAGTAACACTAAATTTTCTTTGATACAACTAAAGCTCTAAAGAAACACATAGTCCTGGAATCCTGTCGAAAATATTACGAAAATAATGAATAAAGGTTGAAAGAGGTTATATGGGATATATTGGAAAAAGTTTAAAGGTGGAACAAATAAAAAGAATGTGGAAAATGTCAAAAAAAATCGAATAGAAGTGAAAAAGTTGAAACCTGCCACGCCTACTTTCCACTTCCAACTACTGTATATTCAATAAATTATATTCGTGATCGGCGTCCGCATACCAAATTTTAGCGCAATAGCTTTTAAAGTTTGCATTTTGTGCCATAGTTAGTCATAAAATTTAAGGCGGTAACACACCCACTGGTATAACCCAAGCCAATTTTGATACAGGAATAGCTTTTCATAAACAACATTGTTGCACCAAGTTTTAGTACGATTGCTCACGTATTTCGAGAGATATACTACTTAAGGCATACTTGAATGGGAGGTAACACGCCCGCTGGAGATATTTTGCCCACATTTGAATCAAATTTGCATACCTTACAGCAAGTTAAATTTCGTACAAATTGTTGCCATAGTGCAACACTTTAACTAACACTGAAACAGTGACGTTTACTCTAAGGTGCGCAGGTGTTCTCCGCACACCCAACCAAAATCCGATGAATTTTTTTTAATCTCTATCATAGGTTTTCATACTTGTCAATAATTTGATACTGTTGCTACTGGCACGCTGCAGCATACCATATCCATCATATCATAGTTCTCTCCCCTAAGCGTACAACATATGTACGTCATACGACTACAATCGCGCAATGTCGTTTAAAAATGTTGCAGATCAAACATCAAACGCAACATTATTTGACGACGTTGAGTGTGCGCTTTTAATGTCGCACCAAGTCAAAGCAAAAACCTATAGTAAAAAAAATAACTACTACATACACATTCTAATGAAATGCTCATGAGAAAGAATAATCTGCGTGCGGAGGATATTAGCGCACACGCAACGAACTGCGGCCGCTTCTCTGGCAGAGAATCTCTGCCCTCCAACAAAAAAAAAAAACAAATATACGTTTGCCGAAAAATTCGCACTTCAATACTGCAGCACAGTGCTGTTTAAAAATGTTTGACAGAGAAAACTGCGATGTGTGCTCTGAATTTATTGAACTTGCAATGTTTTGAGTTGCGATACAAACGTGTATTTTTTGAAATACACCTAAGTCTGTTTTTACACGGTCTTTTTTTACACGGTTTTGATATAACACGGTTTGAAAATTGAATATTTTTAATTTTTTTACACGATTTTATTCCATTTAGCACGATGATAGTGAATGTATACGCGTTCGAAGCAAGCGAATGCGAATAACTGGTGACGACAGCAATTAAATTTATGTTGCTGTATTTATGATTATCACTTATTTTATTTTATTTTATTTTTTACCTTAAAAATTGAATAACCTATTCTTTTCGTTCACAACATAGTTGTTTAGTTCCTGAACTTGCCATACATTTAATTTATATTACTTTTAAGATTAGAGTGCATATCTTTTTTATCATTAATTACTATGCTTGTGAAAATAAGCATTATATATTTGATTTAATAAAATAAACATGAATTCTTGTTCTTAAAAATTCTTGTTTTTCACTAATTTTAATAGGTTTTAGAGATTAGGAACAAATCACCCATTTTTGTATACGATCAATGTCTTTTTTTACACGGTTTTTTTTTACACGGCTTCTTCTGGAACCAATCTACCGTGTAAAAACAGACTTAGGTGTAATTGATACTTTGTCAACACAAATGGATATAAGATTTCAAAGATTAAAATTTTCGGAATTGTTGAATTCAAAAAAGTTTCTCAATTTCGAAAAAAGTTTTTCAGATGAGGCTATTGGAAGCCTTAAAATTTCATATGCCCCTTCTTCGAATTGTCACACTAAGAAATGAGTTGAGTGTTTTATATAGCATTTTCATCAGAGATATACTCGAAATTCTTTTGAATTTGGAATTGAAAGATACATTTTCAGAAATTTTAAAGCTAAGTTCTTTAGTTTTTACAACTCCAACTTCAAGTAGCTCAGTTGAAAGATCATGCTCTGCACTCAAGCGCATAAAGACTTTTTCGAGAAACACTATGTGTGAACAGAGATTGTCGGAACTGGTTTTGATTTCCATAGAAAAAGTATTTCTTAAAGAAATAAAAAGCAAAAAAAAGCTTTTATGATGAGGACATTTTTTTAAAAAAACCATTTCGTATTGAACTGCCATACCAATAAAATTGTTTGGAATAAGAAAGAAATAATTATAAAAACTTTAAACAAACTAAAAAAAATATTAAAAACAGCAGAAAAAGAACAAAGAAAATATATTAAAAAATAAAAATGGGATCTATCACGTAACCGTCGTGGTCTTGCAAAAAATTTAGGATAGGCATTCATATACAACATATACACGTTAAACACCCTGCTGAAAACGCCACGGCACGCCACTGCACTAAAAACTATATGTTAATAAGGGAGGTGCCACGCCCATTGATATAATCTCGTTACATTTAATTTAGTTTAAATGCTTATTGTAACTGACACCACCACACAAATCACTATCCTTGTATGGGAAGTGCCACCCCCAAATGTGCAGTTGTGCCAAATTTTTATGATTAGCAAGTACTTAGTTTTCTTATGATTACAATTATAAATTGTGTGGGCTGTGGCACGCCCTTCAATGAGGTTCGCCATTAAACTGACTTAGCTTGCATTGATGTCTGCTTTTATTAATATCATCTCTAATTTAAAGTTCAACCGTTTTTGGTAAGAAGACGAATCTTTATTTTACTAAAACTCTGACAGTAAAGTTTTTTGTTGTAAAATTCAAACCTTTGAAAGATTAGTAGGCCATTTCAAAGGCCTGTCAATTGATAAGCAAACAGTTATATATTATTTCTAATAAATATACCTGATTTTTTGAACAATGTAAAAAAAACATATTTCTTAAGCAAATTTCTTCTTGTAAACATTTATTCAGCTGCTTAACTTGTCTTTATATGACGTTGTATGTAGTGCAAACATGCAATACGAAAATTAGTACTGGTAAATATATCCTGTTGCAAGGATAAAATTGTACATCAACAGTGCTTTACAAACAGTAGGCAGTTCATGCAAATCGCGCCACAATTTGTTGCATGTTGTACTTCTGTTGCACTCAAGTCTCGGTCATTTGGTTAACATCAGTTTGCAGCAACCTCGACTACAAGATAAGGGCTGAGGTGCCAAAGTGCAGACAACCAAACTTACAACGTAAGAAAGTTGAAAGTTCTACAGGATATTTATAACAACAGCAATAACAACAAAAGCCGCAGCAACAGCAACATGTTGTTCAAAGGAAGTAAAAACTCTTTGCAAGCACGCAAGAAGTTCACGTTAAAGATTCTGTTGTTGACGTTACAGCTGCTAACATTTTCTTTATATTTATTTGAAGTTAACCCTACGGTGGTACAGCGAATAATACATAGCTTCGTTTTTGTAACAGAAAATATAGAATGGAATTTTTTCAAATGAATGAAAATGGAAAAATTTTGGTTGCCTTATAGTTATCAAGTGATTTTTGAAAGAAAATCAATAGTGCAATTATACTGTTATTTAAAGTTTATGTTTCCGAACCATAAAAAGACTTAAAGACACCTCAAAAGGGTTTGTGATGTTAATCTTTTCTAATGTGTGATGAAACTACAATTTTTATTTAATTGATTTTCAATTAAAATGTTACTCCGTTGTGTCTGGTAAATGGTATGAGGTTCAATTTGGTAGAGTTAATATTAAGTCTAAAAACTTGCTCGTTTTATTGACTTATATACGTTGGAGGATATCTCAGCTTTTCAACACGTCGTTACATCTGTAATCATTCTATGAAACCTAAATTTATTAACATCATGTTAACCTTCTTCTGATGTGTTCATTATTTGAGGTATTACGAAAAGTTTTTTTCATAGAGCTTTCCGATAGTTCCTTGTTGTTTGCATTCTCTTCTTAGCAGCATTTTTAAGGGTTAAAATAAGTTTATTTTATTTTAACATATAAAAGGTGGAGCTTTGCCAATCTCTTGCCGCAAAAGCAAGTGTTTTCACTGCTTCTTAATGTTGTTAATGCAAATTTTTGATAAAACAAAGGCCGCCAAAAAAACTTAAGTTAAGCTGTAGATTAGCAAATTGTTAGCATATAAAAATTAACTTTTATGTACGCATTTAGTTTTATTGTTATACTTTCTTTGCCACAATATGACCTTGGAAGTTTTTTTAAATTCTTAAGACTTTAATAAGATGGTCAAAGTAACAAATTAAGAAGTAAAATCATAGGCAGTTGATTTTTGATTTTCTTGAAGATTTTCTGATTCCATTCTATTTGAAACTTATGACTCGTTATAAGTTTAGTTTTCGTTTTAAGATGGTATGTATTTCTTTGCGTATAATGACTCGGAGTATTGCATTTTCATGGGATATCCTTCAGTTATAACAATGAGAAGATATTTCATAATTTTGGATAAAGAATTCTTTTCGAAACGATGTCCAAAACCACTATTATTTCTAATGCACATACATATGCATTTGATTCGATAAGCCTAAGTACTGATGCACTTTAAAGAATTTTTGTGGTTACTCAAGAAGCTTTGCAACTATTTGGGCAATGAGGTATCCAACAAATCTTTGCAAAAATCTCTTTAAGTTTTCAAAATGGTTCAAAGGTTTTGCTGTATAGAAAATACTAATTATTTCGAGTATATACATAATAAGCTCAATATAACAATATCATTGATAAGTAGTAGTAGCACCGCGAGTGATTTATTCACTAATGATTTATTTGTCCTTGATGTAAAATTAATTATACTTTCGATATTTGGAAGGGTTACTTGAATATTTCAAAGTAGGTCACTCAAAAATACTTTTGTCCCTTAAAATTCGTTTAAGTTTGCACTATACACCATTCGTAGACATTATAAATTGTCCTCATAAATTATTCCACACGCACTCCAATTTTATGGAATGAATGACTGAATTTCCAGCGGCAGCAAAGAACGTAAATTAAACCAAGAAGTCCAGATTACATTTTGAGAAAGATATTTTATATTTTATGGTTTCCGACAAAGATTAAAAGTTGCTTGCATGTAAATAAACTTTCAATAAAGAAAAAATAGGTTACATGTATAAGCTATATATTGGCCTATTCACTATCCTTTCATAACATTCATTACCACATATGCAAAAAAACAAGTTCTGGACTTCTTTGGCTACAACTGAAATTCTTTGGCAGCAGCGTATAAGGACAAAAAGGAAAAAAGAAAAAAGGATCCGAGCGAAAAAAGATTTCATGTTGTTGTGATTGAAAAACTTTGCTTTTGCATTACGCTTAATTGTGCAAGTCTCTGTAGTTTTTGTTGTCACTGCTGGGACACGAAAGGAACATTGCGAAAGAAGAAGCGGAATTGGTGGAAAAATCCTTCCATTTTTTTTGACGGAAACTAATTCTTTTCTTGTGTTCTAGCACTTTAGCAAATTTTTAGTCAGCGCTGGCATTGCACTTTTATTGCCAGAATATTGATGAAGCAATGCTGCGAGGGATGCGGTCGGTTGTTTGTGATTTTTAGTTTAATTTTAGTTTTGCACTTGGAATGCTTTTAGGATCTTTGCATTATTAAGTGTGGAATTTAATAAATATGGAAACTAATAAGAAGAGCGCAGAACTAAAATCAATCAATTTTGGGCTTTAGTTTCACTTACATTTTTCAACAAGTATAAAAATTAAAACAGAAATAAAATTTTAAATATTTCATTCACACCTGATTTATATTTTCCATTATATTTAAATGCGCTTAAAAGCTTTAAGTGCGTGTTACTTTATTGTTTAATGATATTTTTTATACGTTCCATTTAAAATTAAGTTAATAATTCTGAAAACTTAGCTGCAGAGATAATTAAAACTCATTAAAATTTCACAGAATCCATACAGTTATGCTACTTGGCTTTTGTGGATAAATTAAAATGGTTATCAGCCATGGTTTTTTGAATTGAGCGCCAATAAGTGGCTTCTGCAGTGCAAACAAAAATTCCTTTAATGGATATTGGTAGAAATACGTTGGCTTTTTCATGATTGTGTGCTAGGGTGACTTGAAAATGTTTGTTTTTTTTTGTTATAATTCAATGCGAAAAACTTTAATCAAATTTTAAAAGCTTCGAAATAGATCTATGTAAGTGTTATAGGTATAACTAACATAATTTTTTTTTTAATAACTGCGCACTTTGTTTTCTTTGACTTTTTTTGAACAAATTTCGAAACGTCTGAAAACTATAGGGGATATTTTAAAAAAAAGTATAAAACCTTTTTGTTTAGAATGCTTTATTTTTACAAAAAAAAAGAATTTTAAATAAGTTTGTTTACTACTAAATTTTTTATTTATAATAATGTTTCTTAAAATATCTTGAATAAAGCATCACCATGTCTTATGATTCTGTTATTCTTCATTCAATTCTAAGAATGTATCTGCGGCCATATCGCAATTTCTGCGATAGCTTCGAAAAATACATGAATATTTTCAAAGACGCGCACCAGTCTAAATGTATGAATTTTAGGATTTTTTCCAAAGTTTTGAAATTAGCATTGATTGATGAATAATATAAAAACAAAAAAAAAAAAAAATTATGTCGACGATGTTTTAAGACAGCTGACATTTGCGTACCACTTCGATTTTTTTCGACTTCATCAATTTCTTTCAACTCTATTTAATTTTTTTCAAAGGGTTTCAACCGCGTTCAACTTTTTCCAAAATTTTTCATATGTTGTCGACTACTTCAACGTTATTTAACTGTTTTCTACATTTTCCATACTTTTGGGGATATACACCGCAAACGGAAAACGGAGCTAAAGTCGGGCTCCTGGTACAGAAATTGAAGTGCGGAATTGTGTGTGATTAAAAGAAATAAATATTAAAAATTAAAAAAAAATTTTAAATTTCTTGTGGTGACGCACAGCCACCAAAGATTTCATATAGCATTATTCCTTAAATAAGTTTTAAAAAGCGAACTTATTTCTAACTTTTTTGAGTATTCGCTTTATTTATTTCTCATAAAAGTTCACAAGCCATATGTAAGTAAACTATTTCTTGCTTTACTGTACACAAAGTTATTTTTAAAGATCTTTTATGGCCTTGTGGACTTTCTCTTTTAAATATCAGAATTTGTAAAAATTACTAGATATGTATGTAAGGCAATGCCAATGTCATTCACTTTTTTGTTCTTACATACATTTCACTTTTATTTGATTTTTGTCTTAGCTTATCTACATATCTCTTCTTTATATGGTTTCACGTTTTTTTTTTGGTTTTTTTTTATTGAATTGATTTATTAATTATTTGTTAAAATTTTTCTTGCACGCGCAATTGCATAAATTAAGTTTTAGACGTTTCTCATAATTTCGTTGCAATACATAAAATTGGGACTTATATGACTTTGGAACTTTACAAAAAGATTTAAAAGGTTTTCTTATTATTATATATTCTTATATAATTTCAATATTATTTCAATGTAAAATCTTTGTTCTAAAAACAATTTGCAAAATTTATAATGGTTTGACATTTTTGTGTTTTTTAGATTTTCAAAAGCTTATATAAAAAACAAAATTTCAAATTACATCTGAAATAAGTTCCAACTTCGCCAGACACGATGAAAAAAAAACTATTTCATATTATTTTACTGAGTTTACTATTAAGTTCAAAGTCTGATAACGCAAAAAAGATAACTAACACAAAATAAGCAACAAAAAACTGCTAAGGCTAGCCATACTCGTTTCATCCATTGCAAAATTAAATCATCAGTGATCTTTAGGAAAATGTGTCAAATGCTGTTATCACAAAATACAGAACAATAAACAGAGTAAGACAATTAAAAATTATTGTCTGTTTCGATATACCACAATAAATTTTATTTGGAAGGCTCATCGATTGACTACACGATTTACTTTTTATACTCTACACATAGGGTATATTCACTTTGTCATTCCGTTTGTAACGCATATAAGGGGGCGTGGCAGGTATGGAAAAGTATATATATTCTTGATCAGCGTCACCACCTGAGGCGATATAGTTTTGTCCGTCTGTCTGTCTGTCTGTCTGTCTGTCTGTCCGTCTGTCTGTCTGTCTTTCTGTCTGTCTGTCTGTCTGTCTGGCTGTCTGTTGAAATCAGGTTTACGGGAAAACTGAGAAAGCTAATTCAATGAAATTTTGCGCACAGGTCACACTTTCTTGCAAGCTTCTAGCATATAAAAATGGGCGAAATCGATTAACAGGCACGCCTTCCGCCCATACTCTATGTAAATATACCCAAGTCAATTTTGAAAAAAAGTTGATGCGATTTTGATAAAACTTGGTGATTTGGTGAAGCTGAGAACAAAATTAAGATTAGGCTAGGTTTTAAGTTTGCAAATGCTCTTGAAGGGGCGTGGCACAGCCCTAAATTTTAACTTTTATAACGCCATAGCTCGTAAACCGTGCAAGATATTGTGATGAAATTCGGTACACGAATACAGATCTTATGAATCTTGAATTGCGCATAAAGTGGGCGGAATTGTAAAAAAGGGCGTGGCACTTATAAGCTATTAAAAAATTGGATTTCTTATAACTCCAAATTAGCACATACGATTTTCATTAAAATTTTAGGGATGATACCACTAAAAGTAGTCAACAATACAAGCTACGTCAATACACTGAAAAATTTCTTTTAAGGGCGTGGCACAGCCTACAATATTTAGAAACGTTATAAAAAGAGAACTAACAACGCAATCGTTATGCAATTTAATAAGGCGGATATACTTGCTAAAAGGTGTATTCTTGCAAAATTTCGGCACAATTTTGCCGGTGGGTGTGGCACCTCCCATATAAGCGAAATACGTTTAATGCTATAGATAGTGTGCTATGAGAGTAATCTTCATAAAATTTTGTGTAGTGGTGTCGGTTATTATAAGCTTCGGAATTAAATGAAACTTGACAAGATTGCATCAGTGGGCGGGGCACCTTCCTCATTAAAATAAAGCTGTAAGTGCTATTTTAAGTGAACTCTTGGAGCAATTGATCTGAAATTTGATGTAAGTGGTTTACTGGGTTTTAGGTACATATGAATCACAAGCTGGCGAAATAGCAATAGTGGGCGTGGCAGCTCCCATACAATTAAAATACCTTATGTGGCATAACTATCGAAATATATGAGCAATGATACAGAAATTTGGTGTAAGAGGTTTGTTTATAAAATGCTATTTCTGGATCAAAAGTCGGACTGGATGGCATCAGTGGGTGTGTCACCGCCCTAAGTTTTAGGAATAATTACGGTACATATCGCAAACGATACAAACTATTGTGCTAATGTTTGGTTTCTTTATTGAACCAAAAGTGGGCGAAATTGGAGAAGTGGGCGTGGCATATTTCGTGTTTTTTATTTATATTCTATTTTTTTCAACATTTCCCATATTCTTTTGGCATTTTCAATCTTTTACATTTCCCCATCAATTTCATTCGAAATATTCTTTATTCTTTCGATTTTTTCATCAATTTTTCAGCATTTTTCATATATTTCGACATATTCAATTTCTTTCAACTTTCTTTAATGGTTTTCATATAATTTCAGTTTTTTTTAACACTTTTTAACATTTTTGAACCTTTTACATTATTTTCGACTTATTCAACCTCTTCAACATTTTTTAACATTTATTGAAAACTACTTTTAATGCAGTGTAGGGTATGTGAGTTTCGGTTTGGCCGAAGATAACACCTTTACTAGTTTAACTTCGCTTTAACTCGCCAAGGTAGATTACAACACGATGCTTGCAAAAAATTTGTGATATCAAATAAGTTACAAAAACAAAAACAACCGTAAAAATAATATTGCCTTGGCTTTGTTTTCACTTTTGCCTAGTTTCTGAACATATCTATGAAAATAGGAAAACATATAAGGCTTGAAAATTCTCAAAGGTGATTGATGATTACATTTGGCAATGGATGAGACACATGTGCCTGTTATTACTCGTTTTTTTGTTGTTTTATTTTGTAAACATTTTTTTTTATTATCATGTACTTTACGCAACATTATGATCAGAGAAGCCCCTTCCTATTTTTTATAGATTCTTAAGTGAGCGTTAATAAATTTTCGCACCATCCTTATTTAAATGTACACTCTCGGAAGCTTCTTATTCATTTTTACATTGTGTATAATCTATATTAATTATTTATGCTGAAACTCATTTTTGAATTCTCTTTTTAGTGCTTGGACTTTAAGCCAACAATAAAATTTATTGTGATTTAAATTTCATATTAAGTTAAAATTAAGCTGTTTCGTTAAAGAGCATAGACAGTAAGGGAAATATATGATAAAAACTTTTTTCTCAACAACGATATGTTGCGCATGTTAATCAGGAAAAATTTTCATACATTTCTTACTATTACACTATTTTTAGAATGTTTTATTTTTTTAGCATAAATATTTTAAAATAAAAGTTTAATTCAACTTCTTTTGTGTGTACTTGACCAACACGCGACTAAGTGCAAATTTACATCACATTTCTAGCACTCAACTCACAGCAATGCCATCGTTTCTGCCATTTACTCGTAAATAAAATATCGCTTCTCATGCCACTAAGCTGGCATGCAGCTGCCAAGCATACCAGCATCCACCATAAGAATCGCCGACAAGCACGCGTTCAATCAATCCTTCTTTCACTTTACTTAATACGCTTAAGTGTGTTAAATCAACTAACAACAACAACAACAATAAAGTGTAGTATACTCTGACCACATTACTAAGTCCAGCAAACAATTTGGAGTGAACTTTTTAAACTTAAAAATAGAAGCACAACTTGAAATTATAATAAAATATTCACAAAAATATATATATGGTCAAAAATAGTCTCATAAAAGAATCACTGATGTAAAAAGAAAACAGACTGTCCGCTGGCATTTGGCAGAAGAGAACCTGATCGCTCGTCAGCCTATCACAAAAACTCGCCTGTCCAAAGCCATAAAAAAGAAGCGACTGTAATGGCGCAAACAACACTTGAGTATGGCAGTTGAGGACTGGAATTAAGTATATTTTGCTTCTTAAAATCGTGCTTTACGTCGTAAAGTCGCTTCTCTGACGAGTCAATATTCCAACTTTTGGTTGACAAAAGCAAATTTGTCCTATGTCGCCCTGGTGAGCAGTTCCACTTCGAATGGTATGGGGTGCCTACACACGAGAAAGGCACCATGAGGCAGTAGCAGTACAAGCGAGTACTCGGAACTCGCCTTCTGCCACAGCTCGAAGAATGGTTCCATGGTGACCAGCATACATTTTTATGCATGACTTGGTACCTAGCTACAAAGCCAGGAGTGCTACTGCATTTCTAGCTGACAAAAACAAAACTGGTGTTTTCCCTTGGCCGGGAACTCACCTGACTTGAAGCTCATAGAGATCATGTGGGAAACCTTTTAACCGACGATCGCGAAAGGATTGACTACCACCAAGCAGAAGTTGATTGTAGCACTCACCAGAGAATTGTTGTTGGAACTCCAACAATATTCAAAAGAAAATATGTCCAGAACATGCCCCGACGCATACAAGCCGTCAAGGGAATTAGGACCTCTCTCTTCATTTCAAAATCTAACAAATTTTGTTGAATATAAAAGTTTACTGGGAAAAAAAACAGCAGCCAAGTATTGCATTCACCATTGCAGCAGATAGAGCAACTTTTTATCGCATTAGTTATTTTCAATAATTTCGAAATGTTTCACAGCTTTGCTTTGAGGCGAATTCTCATTGGAAATTTCAATTGTTTTGTGCTGCAGTTGCGGAAGATGAATGTTTGCGTGCTGCAAATGTGGAAATGAGTATTTGTGTGAGTGAGTATCTAATTTTATTACCCAGTAAGTACACTACGAATAATAATGCTTCAAAATTTGCTATCACTGATCAATATGAGAGAATGAATCTTGAAATATAAATAAAAGACAAAAAAATAATACAGCCAGGACGTTTAAAAAGTCCTGATTTGAATAAGAGTTGAGTGAATATCTACAAATAATAACAACTTTGAGATCCAAAATTTTTGTTTAAATTGAAAATTTAAAAAAACTTTAAGCAGAACTGCCTGGGTCATTCCATTTTTTTCCTGCTTGGATGCCAAGTAATCAATATTGTTCAGTAGAGTGATTGTCGCTTGCATATAATTTAAGCGCGAGTACTTAGCACTATGGGGTTTCTATTGAACTGCAACAAATTGTGGCACATAGCTTGAATTAAAAGCAGCGGCAGTAATTGATTTAATTGCGGATATGATATTTCTGTGGGGAAAATTATCAACTTAAGTTGCATTTTTATGCAATTAATATGTGCAGAAATGCTAAAAATATACAAGTAAGTTCATTGTCGTAAGGTTACTGAAATTTGAAATGCCCAAATTTTGTGAAAGGGTTTTGAAAAAACTATTATTTAGTTTACAAGTCCAGCAGAAATTTTTCTTATCTCACCTAGCGCCATGATTTTTACACTCAAAGACGAACTGTTTTTGATATATCAGCGAGAAAACTTCTTTCCGGCCAAAGAGAGTCCAGTTGGCAGCAACAATTCAAATTAAAAAGCAATGATCCCAATCCCAACAAAATTTTGCGGCACAGCAAAAATTGGTATGATGGAAAGACAGCAACTGCTAAAGCTAACATTTAAAATGTGGAGCAATGCTCATCTAAGCTTTTTTTTTTTTAATTTTAATTAAGCTACTTTATTTTCTAAAACTATTTAATAGTACTTTTTGTTCAGAACATTTATTCTACATATTTTTTAAAAGTTTTGGTTTGCCTCTTTGTTAAATGATTAATTTAATTTACATATTTTATTATTAGTACGTTACAAGTACGTAAACTTCTTTGAACTATTTATGAATTTCACTGAATCTTGAATGCCATTACACCCCAAATTGACTACCTTCAATACATCTTTTTATTGTTGTTGTAGTTTTAGTACCATGGCATTATTTTTTTTTTAATTTGTCCTCAATTTGTTTTAATTACAGCTTTGCTATTCGATCATTTAACTTAATTATATTTCCATTCCATGTGACCGAAATTTTTTTAACTTAGTTTAAGTGTTGGCTACATTACAAGGTGTTAAGTATTCCACCAAAAGTTTTTATGAGGCCGCTTTCAGCTTAATTTGCCCAAACAAAAAGGTTTATTTCCACCGCAAACCAATACAATTACGTATAATATACCAACACGCTTACTTCGTTCTATTTATTTCATAGTATTTTCAGGAAAGTGTGTTTTACTATCATCAAAAAAAAATCGCTGACCTTTCCAACCACAAACGAATCGGGTATTAAAACATAATGCTGTTTGCCATTCAAAATCGACCTCACTTTATAACCATAACATTTTAACAATCAAAATGGCAGCTTTCTTACGCTACATAAAATACGCAATAAACCTGGCACATATTTAATTTTAAACAAAAAATGTGAGAATGAACCAGAAAAATAACTTGAATGGATTCCACAAAAAATTTTCCATTCAGTCCATTCACCAGTCATTGAGTTATGACCAAACAAAAATAAAACCATCATACCATCATGTCGTCATTATTAAATTTGGCGGAAGTTTAAATGTGAAACAGATAGAGAGAGCGAGAGAGAGAGAGAGAGAGAAACAGCTTGGTAATATAAAAATATTAAAACATCATAAAATGAAATATTTACCTTTTCAATAAAGAGAAAAACATTAACAAGCGAAAAAACAAAATTCGAACAACAAAAAATGTCCTGACAGCAATAGTATTGGTTATGTTGCTATTAACAGCGATACGACGCTCGAAGTAGAAATAAAAATTTGTATAATTGAACTGCGTACCATTCACTATAGCCAACTCAACAATACCACCCACTTTAGCTGCAGAACAGCGCCATATTTTGTTATATTTCTTGCACAACATTAATTTTAATTGCGAATTGTGTGACGAAAAAAACCATTTGGGAAAAAAAATCCGAGAAAAAAGAATAACAATGCAGGAATTTTCGATACAAAGGCATGAGAAAGTAAGACGTACACAATAACCGAAATTGGGTCTCAAATCTGTTGGCATTAGAAACAGGCATTCAATTTTATTCTGAGAATTATTAAGGTTGCCTTTAATTTAATTCTATGTAATTTAGTTCCAGTTTTATTCATAACGTATATAAAGTTTATATCAATGTAAGACTAAATAGAAAAAATTCAACAAAAAATTGTATTAAATAAAAATAAAATAAAATAAAATAAAATAAAATAAAATAAAATAAAATAAAATAAAATAAAATAAAATAAAATAAAATAAAATAAAATAAAATAAAATAAAATAAAATAAAATAAAATAAAATAAAATAAAATAAAATAAAATAAAATAAAATAAAATAAAATAAAATAAAATAAAATAAAATAAAATAAAATAAAATAAAATAAAATAAAATAAAATAAAATAAAATAAAATAAAATAAAATAAAATAAAATAAAATAAAATAAAATAAAATAAAATAAAATAAAATAAAATAAAATAAAATAAAATAAAATAAAATAAAATAAAATAAAATAAAATAAAATAAAATAAAATAAAATAAAATAAAATAAAATAAAATAAAATAAAATAAAATAAAATAAAATAAAACAAAATGAAATAAAATAAAATAAAATAAAATAAAATAAAATAAAATAAAATAAAATAAAATAAAATAAAATAAAATAAAATAAAATAAAATAAAATAAAATAAAATAAAATAAAATAAAATAAAATAAAATAAAATAAAATAAAATAAAATAAAATAAAATAAAATAAAATAAAATAAAATAAAATAAAATAAAATAAAATAAAATAAAATAAAATAAAATAAAATAAAATAAAATAAAATAAAATAAAATAAAATAAAATAAAATAAAATAAAATAAAATAAAATAAAATAAAATGAAATGAAATGAAATGAAATGAAATGAAATGAAATAAAATAAAATAAAATAATATGAAATGAAATAAAATATAATAAAATAAAATAAACTTAAATTAAGTGAAATAAATTGACAAAAAAATAAACTTGATTGAAGATACCTTTTTAAAGATTATGGAAAAGTTTTTCCTAAGCTCTTCAAAATGTCATAAAGACTAAATTTCAGTCATTACTTCCCTTTCAAAATTTAAGCAGACAATTTCTATTCATATCGCAATCAAAACTTTACTTGAATTGAAATACAGAAACTCATACGCCATGTGACACCACAAGCGAACACTTGCGCAAATTTTAGACAAATGTCATTCATACGTCTCGTTTATTTTATTGAATATTTAATGTTCCTTTTATTATCTGTTTTGTACAACATTTGTTTTTGGCAACGTTATTGACTTGTGAAAAATTTTCTTGTCATAAATCCGAATCTGCCATTAATTCGTTCAATAAATCACATTTTTGTCTTTGTAGTGTAAGGCAATAAAAATTGTATGAAATATGAGCGATCTCACGACGTTTGTCATAGAAACAAATTATAGTTAGCCAACAATGCGAGCAACAGCAACATGAGCAGCAGCATCACAACAGCAACGTTTTTTTCTATTTCATGATCTAAGCATAAATATTATTATTAGGCCAAGTGTAGCTGGGCCTAGTTTTTCGATGCAGGACGCATGACAACGGTCAGGATATTACCAAGGTTCAATGATGTTACACTGAGAGAAATTATGCAAATTATTTAATGTAGCTGCATTTAAGTTATTGACATTCAATGATTGATTTTGTTTAAAATTTCATTTTAGCTTTTGACGAACTTTTTTTTTCAGTGTGTTACACCATTCTTTATGTTTAACGCTGCTGCTGCTGCTTTTTGAGTTGACACAAATTCAAATTTAGTGGCGTTCTAGCTGTCACTGTTGTTGCTGCTGTTGTTGTTTTTGTCGTTGTTCATTTTTGCTGTTGCTAAAGAAGGCGTGTGCATTCATTTGCTCTCGCTTACATAATTTTTCATTACACTTCATTCTGTGTGGCGGCGCCACAAATTTGTTTCATCAGAAGTTGCATATTTTGAAAATGTCACACGCACACTTGCTTACATTGACACATAATCAGACAAAAGTATTCGTTTATGCTAACAAATTTTTGGTACATCCCACATACACAATTTCAGTGCTTGTATGAAGAAGGCACCAGATTTGAAGCATTTGCAATTGAAGAAATAAATGATACATCAAGAAAATATTTCGCAGAAATTACCTTTTACCATTATTTAGTCAAATCAGGCGCAATCGACTGCTCGTTTATAGACCTTAGCAAAAAATTCAAGCGTTAAGACATCACTGCAACGCGATTTCCGGTATGACCTCAAGCTTATTCGGAATTTTTGCTTTATGCCTTCTTTTGAGCGCGAAACGCCTTTTTAATTTGAGCTTAAGATAATTTAAAAGTAACACGGGGTCATATCTGGCGCAGATAATTATATTCGTGAACTTTCGAAGATAAAATTATTTTTTTTTTTTTAAACAAGCAATGGGACGATGTGTCTTTTACATTAAACATCGATTATAATGTTGCTAAGTATAACATGAGAAACGTTAAGTTCGTTCGTCAAAACTCTCAAACAATTTCCATTTATCATTTTCTTAACTTTTTCAATATATATACACAATAATTGAATTTCATTGAAAATGCTATACTTAAGTTGAAGAAAGGAATTAACCTGAATCAAAGATTCCGTAGTAGCTAAAAAAGGCTTTATAGCTTCTTTTATAGGCTTTTTAAAGACAAGTATTAAGAGTACGTATGATACTTATAAGTTCTTTATAGGGGCTTATAAGAGTCATTAGAGCTATGAAGTATAAAGACACTTTCCCCTCTTTGTAACATTTCAAGAGACTCGGTTTTTCAACTGACTTAAATGGCTACAGTATTCAGACCTAAGAGTAATGCGGTCTCTTTATCATGATTTTATATGTTGTTCTAGAAAGATATTATAAAACCAAATTTTGCTATAAAGGCGTAGTATCTTATTAATTTTGGTACAAGGCTATTTTAAAAACATCAGTGTCTTGTAAGCTGGATTTTTGTCTTCATAACTTCCCCTGATACTACCAGGCTTAAAACTTCTTGTAATGCACTGCGTGCTCCTTTTAAATTTCCCTACGCCAATATCTTGAGAATTAAGTAAGATTATGCTTAATGTTTAAGGTAAATGACGTAAGGTTTCTGTGAGAGCGAATGAGAGTAATCTTGTCTTTGACCTTAACAAAAATTTAAGGTCGACTAGGGGTCACCTACGTTTTTAAAGTAAGCACTCTGCATCGGAGCCACGGTTTTTGTTTTCTTTCGGTAATTTTGACTTAATTATTTGAACGAGCATGTGTTGAATATAGGTACTTCCTAGATCAGCATTGTAATCAATTTTTCTGTTTAAAGTTTGTTCGCGCAATTCGCAATCAAGAGCCTACTTCACACAGCTATATAAGTTGAATATACATCAGTATCACGTACACTTAAGTTATCGTTGTAGTTGTCAGTATCAACGAAAATAGAAAGGAACAAAACTGTAATTGCAACGTGTCGGTGCGGCATGGATTTCATTAACGCAACAGTGCGTATTAAAAACAACTTTTTGGGCTTTTTATATTTTCAAGAATTTTTGATATATTTCATTTTATAATTTCGAGGAATATCTAATATGCGGAAATCAAGATATGCTTGAAGTGTATTAATACATCTTTGAAATATCTTAAATATTTTTGGAAAATTTGTTTATTACCTACATACATATTTGCATTTCGCATAAATTTTAACAAATTTTTCGCAATATTACAAAAATATTATACTAATATAAAAAGAAAATTATCCTTAAATAAAACAAAAGTGAGACGCTATTAGAAAATATTTTTTTCTTTTGTAAATATTAAAAAAAACATCTTTATAAAATAACCAAAAAACGTTTTAGCTAAGAGTTCCATACATAAAGTTTCCTTGAGTCTTATCCCAAATGTAAACAAAACTCGTCAGCTTAAAACAATATAAAATATAAAGGCTGTGTTTACAGATTTGAAAACTTTTTGACAGAGAAAGAAGCTAAGAAAAAAGTAAATGCTTTTTACTAAAGTGCGTGCATAAAAATCAAACGATTCATGATTTTTTCTACTGCTTTGTCTTAAGGGCATGCTTTCACAGCTATTTTTCCATACACAACAAAATGAGTGTCATAAAAAAAATTTTACTCGTACTATGCCCCATGGCAGAGTAAACATAAAAGCGGCATTTTCTGGCATTATACCATTTTGATGAAAGATGTGCTAGGAGGATCAAATAAAAAAAAAAGACAAAAGGCAAATAAATGACACTTGTTGTGCAGGAAGCAAAACAATAAAGTTGTGTACAATTACAACAAAATGTTGAGAAATGATGTCAATGACCTTGGAAATTAATAACGCTACGGTATGGTAGGCAACTAATGCTGACCATTTTCAATTTAATTGTTTTTATCTTAATGTCAGCAAGAGAGGGAAGAAAAACCAAAAGTAGGAAGTACATTTTTTTGCTATGTGGGGATGTTACTTATTAACCCTTAGTGAGCTCATATGGTTTCTATTCTTATGCAGAAAAAGCTGTTGAAATTTTAGTTTGATTCAATAATTTTTTACTGCTTTCCTCTAGACTTAAAAAAATTTGAGATTTATCTCTATTTCAAATTTGTTTGATGTTCCATTTTAATTTAAAATAATATTCACTAACGTGAATATAGCGATGTCCTAGCTCTCGAGAGCCCTGAAAAGGGACAATTGATATTTAAAAATTATAATTTCATTTTTAAAATTATAGTTATTTGTGTATGGATATATGTATATGTACAATACATAAAATTTTAGATTGTATTATGTTTGTATAATTCACCATTTACGTAATGTCATTTCGTAATGCCTTTTATTGTTCGTTTATATTTAGCATCCGTTAAAGCAAATGTTTAGTTAAATTCAAATTTCGAAATTAATATTTTCAGTATATGGAAATAAAAATATTTATAGCACCCACGGCTATAATTTGAATGCTATGACCTACTTTTCGAAAATTTTTCGTACTCCAAAGGTTAAACGTCACGTACTGTAGAAATGATTTAGGGCGCAATAAAATGAATAATAAAACAACTACAACAATGAACTGAAAAGCTTCAGAAAGAGAGAGCATACGAAATAAAAACAAACATTTTTCATTTTTAAAACAATCACTTGCACCAAAAAATAATTACGTTATATTTCAAAGGATTCATTGCTTTCCCTTAACCAACATTTGCGCAACGCCATACTTACCCCTCATATAAATGTAGGCTGTGCCACGCATATTACGACGCGTCAATACAATAAGATTAAGCACATTGCCAATAATCCCCAGCGCACAGATAATGGGTAAAATTATGCCATAGGAATATTCACGCAAGGCCTCCGTACGTGGATCCTCCACATTCTGTAGATGATAAGGCAAAAAAAAAAACAAGAACGCAGAGAGAAAAGTTACAATATGTTAATATATCTGTGTGTGTGTGTGTGCATGCATATAGTTATATAAAGCTTAAAATATTGCATAGAAAAAGGCGTTAAAATAGAACTTGAAAAAATATATTAAACATTTTTACTATGACAGCGAAATCGATTCATATGAAGGAAAAAAAGTTACGCTGTTACACCATTGGCAGAAGGTCACAGACGAAGAATTGAAATTGCTCACAAAATCTTTGCATACTTCTTGGATCAGTTGCTCACGTTTTTTAACGTTGCAGCTTTACTTGGATTTGTGGCAGATGCACAGCATGAATTGAAAATCAATTTTGTTAAAGAAAAAGAAAAGGATTTCTTTGCACTGAAAGAAAAATACACAAAAAGTGTAGAGTTTGAGAGCATGGCAAAACTCTTGCTATTTTTTATGTTCAGAATTTGAACAGGTAAACTGACCATAAAAATTTTAGCAAAAGAGTTTGCGAACATTTTTGGGTTTTGGGAACAAGGCTTTGTACTCAGCTTACGTAATTTTTTGCATAAGACTCTATGCATTGTAGAGAATTATGCTAAGTATAGGTTACAGAATTGACTCTTACTGGAATTTATGAAAACATTTTTCATCAAAATACACTATTTACTTAGTATGGCTATATTTTTATATTTAGTGTAAAGAAAATAGGTCTATGTTTGAACAATTTATTGAAACCATCAGACAATATAAGGACATCAAATCAGACCTCGAATCTTTTCTCAGCGGATTTGGATTCCAAAAGAAAAAAATAATATTTCGAGCGATATAATACAACGCCATTGAACTTACCTCATTTGATATTAAGTAATCATCTCGTAAATTATCAGCAATTCTGCTCTGTAGCGCTGGTGTTGCCCCAATATTATCGCTGTTATTTTCGTTACCATGCGTTATCGTTGTATTTGTTATATGTGTGCCCCAAACAATAGCGCACAAAGTTGGATTTTCTTCCGTGTGATACAATCGCGTTATCATAGTTTCAACTTTTGCTTCGGTGTATGGAATATTCGCTGTGTTAAATCTATTACTATGCCATAGATCACTGTTATATTACAGTCAACGTACACATAACACTTACACAAGGCATATTTTATTATGGTGAATTTATTTGTATTGGTAGTTTTTGTTGTAAATAAATTTACATCACTTTACAGCAGCTGCTGCTCAAACGGATATTGTAATTAAATCGCACCCTAGCCATGTTGCTCCACCAGTCAAAGGGTGATTCTACACCGCACCCATAACGATGGTGAGATGCGGCACTGTAAGGAAATCTCTGTTCATTAACAACTTAAGAATTCAATTTACGCGCTAATTAACGGTTTCGCCGCTATGCTTGAAGCATTTAAGCAGCGTTGGCATCACTTGATGGCTTTCATTCTTCGTAGCAAATTCTTTGCTGCCATCTTTCTGATGCTAGCGAAGCATAGTCGACGAACTGGCGCTGTAGTTGCGATTTAATTATGAGTTTATTATCCCTGTTCCTTAAGATTATAATTTTTAATTTTTTTCTTCAAGTTGTATTTTATATATTGAAATGCTGCTGGATCTGATTGTTGTTGTTTGTTATTTTAGCATTTTGGTGTAAATAGCGACTAGATATTTTTATAGTCTGAAATGCGCCACATTGGTGGGGAAACATTTTTCTCGAACGTTTTACATACAATTTTTCCGAGGAGTTTATCAATCTATAATGGAAAGAAAAAGAAAAAAAAAACATTGAAGATATTAAATATTTAATTGATCACTGTTTTAATAGCAATTGGTAATTGAAATATTGTTTACTTCCTCATGCTAAATTATTAACAGCAGTGTAACGTAAGATGTCTAAAGGATAGAAAGGGTTAGCAGTTTTGCTACAACTCATCGTGGTTGCAACTTTATTTATTCTTTTGCAAGTTAAGTGACTAAGGTAAGTCTTGAGCGGTGTTTTTGATTGATGGTGTTTTTCTTGATTTTGTGTTTTTGACCTTTTTAGGGATTGTTTACGAATATCATAAGTAAAGCTTTTTTTTTTGAAATTTGCCAGGTCATAGTAAACAAAGCTGTAATCTAAATAATATGTTTATTAAAAAACTTTCGAGTAAAAAATCATAAATAAACACATCTAAGAAACATCATACAAAAAAAGCTGCTTTGATATGCTATGGTATGCTAAATATTATTGATTTTACTGAAAACAATCAATTTTCTTTCGCTCGTTTTGTAATGCGATACTTTTGCTTTCTTTATAAATAATACTTATGTCCAATTCAAGGTATGTATCCGAGAATAAAAAGAGTTAGATTTCATGAGCTTAAGAGAAACGCAGAACTTACCAGTTTAGTTTTACCAGCAAAAAGTAAAATATTCACGTGAGACTGTTTGCCAATACTTATCACATTCGTAATGCCCGAGTTTTGGGCTACTCTTTTTGGGCGTTGCGAATTATATTTGGACGCTAAAGAAACCAGCAGCATTACGACTCAACCTATTTACTTTTGCTACACCAACTGCATGTCAGCGGATACTGTTTAATTTTCCTTTTTAGTTGTTGAAATCTCTGTACATAGGTATGTCAAGACGATGCTCATTGCGTCACCACACTTGAACTAGTATTTTTGGGTGAGATCTGCCGATAAATATTTAGTTAAGTTACACATTGTAGAGTAGATTTTGTTTGAATCAATGGGATATCGAAGTGACTGTAGCACCTTCACTTAGTTTTGCTGCCATTAACTTAACAGAAATCAGACAGGTAGTAAAAAATATAAAATATAATGTCTTAGCATCAAACAGGCAAAAAAGTGCGAAGCAAGGTTTTGCTTGATTAAAGCCTTAGTAATGGCAAAACGCGAAAACTCAAATTTCATAAGTAAAAGTGCTAAAAATAGCTTTATGTGAACACTTCAAAATTGGGACTAACGTTATGCCAACCAATCATAAGAATATTTCAATATTACCGTACGATGGATCTGGCGTAGCCTTGGTAAAATTTCTATTCTATATTTCTGAATTTTTTTCATATGCACACTGTTCATACGCAGGCCGAGAAGCCGATTTTTTGAAACTTAAGCAGTTCTTAATAAAAAATAAAGGAAATTTAGTATCATATTTGACATATCATAGCTTTGAGCAGATTTTTATACATCTATGACTACACAAAAATGAAACTATAGAGGATGCACGTGAGTTGCAACGTGTCGAAGATTTGGCAACTAAGGTGAATTTTCAATAAAATTAATAACCAAAAACTAATTTCCACCTTCGAATATTTCTAGCGCATAAATGCAAAGACTGGTTCGAGTTACAATGCAAACGACGGTGTGTAAACAATTGAGCTGCGTGATACTGGTATCAATGGTTTTAAGCTTCCACATGATGAAATAATACCCACTGGTCAGGAAAGTTTTATTGTTGCCGAAACTGTCATTGGGGATAAAATTATTTCTTAGTTAAAAAGTTGAACTTATAAAAAAAGTGTTGAAGAAGTAGCAACAAAATTTGCGATTTAATAAAAAGAAATGTACAAAAAGTATACTTAACATTTACGAAAAATAAATGGAATTACATTTAAACGAAAATAACTAATTTGCAATAACCGTTGCTAAGTTGATTTACTTTGATAATCGTAATGTTTTGTTGCATGGATTCATTCATGTAAATATAATTAAAAGAAATCGTGTTGAAACGCAATATTTCATAAAAAAACATACATTCAAATAACGTGTAAAGAACACGCAAAAGCGAACAAGTTCCCAGTAGAAATTGAAATAGCAAGAAGAACAACTAGTATCCTTAAGCCAAAAAGCTGCTAAAAATGGGGTCAGAAAAGTAGTGAAATTGTGAAGTTACGTTAGCGAATTTTACCAAAATTACAAAACATAAAAACAAATGGGTCATTCCATCTATAATGGGTCCAGGCTGAAACTTTTTTCAGTGATTTGTCTATAATGTAGGAGATATGAAAAAATTCGATAAAATTTTTTTCACCAATATTATTGCTTAAAAAAAAATGTTTTATGTTGTATTAAAAAAAACTTGTAAGTAAAACAAAAAAATTCATTGATGAATATAAACAAACGAACACAATTTAAATTAGCTTTTATATTATTTTTAAGTAGTTGTGTACTAGTAGATGAAGGCCTAAACGTTTTCTATGTGCTAAAAGATAATAAAATTGACTATTTCAAGAAAAAATCAATTTCTCAAATACTTCATCTCCGATTTCAGCCTCTTTAGGCACAAAATTTGCAGAACATACAGGAGTATCATCTCTAAAAATTTTATCAATGTTTGTTCACCATATTTCATTTTACTTACCTATCACTAGATTAGCAGTATTTTAAATAAGAAGCCAAAGTTATTACCTATAAACTTTTATCTAGCATCTTTGAGCAAGTACATCTCAGATTCTTGTCCTTATAGAAAAAAATCGTTGATAAATTTGTTATTAAAAAGCTTTCGGCTTCTTGGAAAATCTGATTTAGGCACAAACCAAAAGATATTTTACTATAACGGTACCTTCTACTAAAGGGTGTTTTTTTTAGAGATATAAAGCTTTGAATTGAAATAAAACACAAGAAAACCGTTTTAATGTCCATCAATTTGGCTTTATTAGAAGGATAATTTTATGCCATTAATGTTTAAATATGATTTCGGGCATGTGGCCGCCGCGGCTGGCTCGAATAAAGCCAATTCTACAGGTCCAATTTTGAACCACTTTTTCGAGCATATGGGGCCGTATGTCGGCAATAACGCCACGAATGTTGGCTTCCAAGTCCCCTAACATTTCTGGTTTGTTGGCGTAGAGGAGCGACTTCACATATCCCCAAAGAAAATAATCCAATGGTGTCAAATCACACGATCTTGGTGGCCAATTGACAGGTCCATTCCGCGAAATTATGCGCTCATCGAATGTTTCCTTCAATAAATCGATTGTGACGTGCGCTGTGTGGCATGTAGCGCCGTCTTGTTGGAACCACAACTCATCCACATTCATGCCATCCAATTCGGGAACAAAATAGTCGGTTATCATGGCTCTATACCGGTCTCCATTAACGTTAACTGACTCTCCAGCATTATTTCGGAAGAAGTATGGCCCAATGACTCCACCAGCCCATAGAGCACACCAAACAGTCAGTTTTTGTGGATGTAATGGCGTCTCAAGGGTCTCATGGGGATTCTCTTCACTCCAAATGCGGCAATTTTGCTTGTTGACGTAGCCATTCAACCAAAAATGAGCCTCATCACTGAACAAAATTTTGCGATGAAAATCAGCATCGAGATCAATCTCATTTTCGGCCCATACACCAAAATCACGACGCATTGCATGGTCTCGCGGCTTTAATTCTTGCACAAGCTGGATCTTGTAAGGTCGCAAGCCAAGATCTTTGCGCAAAATCTTCCATAAAGTTGATGGACAAAGCTCCAATTGCTGTGCACGGTGGCGAATCGATTCATTCGGGTCCTCTTCAACATTTTGCTCTACAGCGGCAATTGTTTCTTCGGTGCGCCCTGTTCGACGTCTCTGCGGATGCGTATTATCACATAGAGTAAACGTAGTGCGAAAACGATCCATGGTTAACCGAATTAATTGCTCTGATGGACGATTATGTCGACCATAAAATGGACGGAGCTTGCGGTAAACTTCGCGAACTGAACCATTATTTTCGAAATAAATTTGCACGATTTGCAAGCGTTGTTCTTTTGTCAACCTGTTTATGATGAAATGGCAAACCAAACTGAACATAAATGACTTTACAGTTGCCAGATTTGACCATAAAATGCTAGTTTTATCTCTATTCGAAAAACAAACCTCTAAAAAAAACCCTTTATATATATTAATGAATGCAACACTTAGCTATTATACCTACTTATGTAATTATTTTTGAGTGTCCTTATAAGGACACTATTTGAAGCGGAGGTTTAGAAGTAAAAGGATAAATGGAAGAAGCACTTCCCATAAAAAATAACTAACTCAAAATTGAAACCAAAAGGTAAGGATCACCGCGTGTTGAAATCATTCTGCCTAGTCAAAGGTAGATAAATTTACTCAAATTCATTCAATCCTATAGCATAAGAAACTACAAAAAAGGCTTTCTTGGTGTTAAGTGCTAGTTCGAAATCGAGGCTGGAAACTCTCGCGCTTAAAAATTTGAATTTTTTTGCACTTCTAATAAATTTCGTATCACTTAATATGCAGTACACATTCAAAACCAGTCGATGGTAATGACATCGAATCGAAGTAGTTTGCACAACAATCGGTCGCACTAGCATTGAGCCAACCGATTTTGGGAATGATGTGATGGCTCCCGATGTTAAAATATCTAATATGAAACGATTGAGCAACTTTTAAATAATCAATGAAAATAATTGGCCAATTGTCATAACTCTAACTGCTTTGTTGTTTTTTTTGCAAAGCAAATATCTCTTTCTTTTACACAAAATATTATTGTCTTCTTTTAATAGGATTTATATATATTATTCATTTTTAATTATAAGTATAAGTACTTTTTGTTGCAATTTAAGAATATTTCAGACATATGTATTGATATATCATTAATATCAACAAAAATAATTTTTCTATTGAAATATTCCGAAAATTTTATGAATAATTCATGTCATTTGAAATAAGATTTATTTAAATCATAAATTTCTATTAAAATATGTGCATAATTAAAACATTTTTTTTGTGCTCAAACTTAAATGATAATACCAAATGGGTCACCTAACGTTTTATTTTTGAACAAACAAACTAATAACCTACACGCACAGATTTTGCGTGATAATTTCTACATTTTTATTAATCTCAATATAAATTAAATGTCCAAAATTTTGTAATCAAATGTGACATAGAACTAATTGAGTTGTACAACCGTACATTAATATAAATGCACAGACACACACATATGCGAATACACTTCCGGCTTGTTACACATTTGGGAAAAGGAGCATGTGTCTGTCAAACATGCTGCCAGTGATTACCATGACACTTAACAATTTATTTTTCTTTCTTCTTATATACATATATGCTTTGGCAAATTAATAATAATTTATATTAATTGTTTTTTTTAGACATAAATTTAAATATTTTGTTATTAAAACATTACAAAAAAAGGAAAAATTTCACAACATTTTTCTTGCAAAATTTCATTGGACACGCTACCTTGTCGTCCTTCTGCTGTTTCTATTTTTGTGCGTAATTTTGTTGAATTAATGCGGTTGTTGTTGTTGCTGTTTTCGTGTGGACATAACCCAGTTATGTTAACAAAGGTGCCGGCGTTGCCAAATGTTATGCCAACAAGCACAACAACAACTGCAAGAAAAGCCATTAACAAGCACAACAGCAACAACAAGAGCAACAGCAACAAGAACCAAAGCAGCAACTCCATAAATAAACAATCAGTGTAAACATAAAGAAATTAAAAGACCAAGTTTGACAATCCACAGTGGAACAAACGCAGAGCTATAAATCATTCATAACTTTTTCAATGCACCAATTAATAGGAAAGGGCTAAACATCCTCCGTTGACGCCCATATCGCGGAAGAAAAAATGTCATTGCTCTAAATAACGCAATAAGTGACAAGAAGAAGCGTTTCTGGGAGCTCTTCATGCTCACTGTCCTTTCTCCATGAATAAATGTTTGCTTGAAAACTGGAACAGAAATAAGAACTTAGAGGGATTTAATTTTTTTTCCTCCATTATTTTTATGGATATTATTACTCTTTTTTGTTATATATTTGATATTTTTATATATATCTGATAATTGATATTTAAATCTCTAGCGTTTGATCTTAATATTCGATAGCTCACAACATAATGGTCAAATGAAGTGTTTGAGTGGTTTGCACAAGCAAATGGGTTTTATTTCTTTAAATTTGATATATATCTCTCTTTTTAAGAAATTTCTGATCTATGTATTTCAATATCATAAGTTAAACTTTGGTTTTAAAATTGATAGTAAAATTTTTTGTGAGCTTTTGCTTTGTGATCTTTTGATATCTCGATTCATTTAATTTTAAGTTTTCTTAAATGAAAGTTTTTCTTTTACAAATCGCTTCCAATTTTAAAATTTTTTATTTAATTTTTGATTTTGATGTTCCACTGTATATGCGCAGCCAACGCTGTCAAAATTAAGCACGGCTACTCTTGTCGTGTATTTCGTATTTATTTGTGCCTTGTGTAGGTTGTGTGTGTTTCTGCGAGTGTGTATATGCGCGTGTAAGTGTGTTTGCATGTCGTTGGAATAGGCGTTCGTAGCAACATTACATAAACAGACATCATTTATGGAGTGACCTTAACTTATTTTACCGCCTCTCATTGATTGATAGCGACTTTTAAATAAAAGACCTGCCTACTCAAAAGACAATAAATAAAACATCGATGTTATATTGCGAGACATAAAAGTTCGTAACTCTCATAATATTTACTATGAAAAATTTTGCAAACCAAAAAAAAAATTCATTATCACTTTATAAATATTAACAGACCCGCTCGATCTCAAATAAGTACCCTTAAGTTAAGTAAGTCACGAAAAAAATTCTAAAAATAACATTAGCAACATATTTTTTAGTCAAGCGGCCTTCAAGTTAAGAACTCAATTTTTCTCAGTTGGTAACTCTATTCAATTCTAATAATATTTATTGTAATTTTTTTAAATAGGTCAATTGGCTTCATTATGCAGCTATTGATATTCGTTGCTTTAATTTTGTTTACCCATTATAATTCATTAACAATTTTTGTATGTGATTAAATGAAACCCAAAATTCACTTAAAACAACAATAACTGTCGCTTGTGTAACATATTTACAGCATAATCCTTAAGCTGTTCCCATCTTAGCTCTTGGAAATTGTTATTTTGAATATTAATGAAGCAGAAATTGTGGCTGGTGATTTTCTTAGCACATCCGCTAACAGCGGATTCTTTACATTAATATGCTTCATTAAGCTAATAAATATGACAGTAAATATTTGTCTCTGTTTACCATATACTATGTGCATTACATTATTTATAACATTAGCTTACAAGCTTTATGTTTTCAAAGAAGTAAATTTCTAAAAATTAAAAAAATTGTCATAAGCGAATGGGAATCGGACTAAACTTTTATCTTGGAATTTGGAAAACGATGTGACTATTTCAAATTTAGAAAAAATATTTTTAAAACTTTTGTTACGACATACATCAGATCTAAAAACTTTTAGTGAAAAGCATCTGACTTTGCTGTAACTTTAAGACTCAATATTCATAAGTAAAGTTTAATTTTGCTGAATAGCTGACTGAAAGCGATGCTTCGTAGTTCTAAGGCACAAAGCTTATACAGTTAAATAAAAAAAAAAATAAAATAAATAAAAAAACAATGATTTTTCATATATTCTTTCAGATTATTAAATTACGTGAACAGTAGAAAAGGCCACATCATAAGGAAAGTTCCAAACATTTTTCTGGCTTAAATTAGAAATGAGTATATTCTTAGTTAATACCTTTCGAAATGAATAGGTTTAATACCAATTAATATGACACAAGCTAATAAAAAGAGTGAATTTTTCAAAAAATAATTGTTATTTCTCTGTGTGTATTAGTTATATAAGCACATGTGAAAGTGTGTTGACATCTCGAAAAAAAATTGTGTCATCGTGTTTATATAACAAATGGTTTTTTTTATAGCAATGTCCATACATATATATCTAAGGAAATAGTTTTATCATTTCAAAACATAAAAAAATATATCTTTATATACATGCTTCACGCCTGACCAATTTTGCCAAGCATTGATATCTTTACTTTATATTTTATTTTTATATAAAGAAAAACACCTAAGTACATAGGGGGAATTTATTTGCAAGTCATGTAACAAAGTTCAGTGACATATTGCTGCTGTTACGCCGCACGTGTTTATTAAAAGAATGACTGGCGCTTTATTAATTATCCAAAAAAAGGAAACATTGTCATATCATTTTCACTTTATTAAGCGCAATATAATGCTTCAAAATAATTGGTATTTTCTGAATTGCTTGGTAACTTGCGAAATTTTATTTCAAAACAATCGAAATCGAATCTTAATGCCCATTATAAATAAAATAATACTATATAAGAAACAAAGCTACGAAAATTTTCCAACAGATTGTGTTAAAGAGCTACATTGTGATATAAGCGCCATATGAGGCATTCAGTTGCAAGACCGGCCAAGTCCATAAACTTGCATTCAAATCCAATTCCAGTACATTGATATCAAAACCAGCCAAGTCCTCTTTGTTCCAAACAAAATTATTGATTACTATGTCAAAACCAGCCAAGTCCATGTTCAATGGATCATAACCCGCTAAGCTCAAAATTGTTCTCTCAAAAAATTAAGCTGATGAAACTCGAAAAGTTTGATCTGACGTGTTTTGAGTAAGACTTTTTATAAGCTATTATGTGGAATATACGTTTTAATTTTTCAATTAACATGAGTCTAGATAAAAACCTTTCGATATTTTTTCAAAAATATGAAAAAGGAACGTGGCCGGTTTTGCAACTGGACGAAAGAAGAAAAAAAAATTACCATAACATGAAGTGAACAAGAAAATATCAACGAGTTTTTTCTGTCAAAGTTGTCATTCAAGAGAAGGTGCCTATAGATCCAAATAGTCACAACATTATGTTGGTACATTCATGTGCATAAAAGATAAAATAGAAGCATACCAAGACAGCATTTGTAATCGCAAAATAATTACTATTCGTTCATGACTAGGAACATACTTTGGTCCATTTGTACTCGTAACTGGATAACTCTTAGGATTTCCTTTTGGGATCTTAAAACAAAAATATTTGCTGTGGTCGTATCTTTTCTGCGGTTTGTTTTTACGTTTTTCATATTCAAATGTTTAGATTTGTAACATAATATTGCTGACAACAGTTAATATTAACATAAGACTAGTGTTGCTATTTGTTCGCTCAAGCACAAGAAAATTGGTAATAATATTCAGTAGCAGCAACCAATATAAGGCCTCAGTCTAGTTTAGTTATGACCGTCATAATGTTGTGTTCATTTTGAATTTACTTAATTTTCACGGAATAGTATTGCACTATCAAAGTACTACCAATAAATTGAGTCTTCTTAAGCTAATCGTGAAATTCTCTGCCATATCTCACCAGGAAATGTGTTAAAAATTTTATATTAAGAGCTTAATATTCAGAGATTGCGTAAGATTTTTTCAATTTTGATGCCAACATAATTTGTAAATTGAAAAGAATATTAAATATTTTTTTTAATTTTGGGTTACTGTGTAGGAATCGACAACTCATTTCGTTCAATTTTTTTTTTAAGAAAATATGTCATAGAAAACTAAATTTGTTGTTTTGTATGACGGTTTTCGCTGACAAAAAAGGAACATCATAAAGACACAGGCTAACAAATTTTTTAATCTTAGTCACTTGTCTTACCTGAACGATTGTTAAAATTGCCTAAAGCTGATTGAACATGTTGGAACTTGTTTTATTATTACAATTTATCTTGACATTGTTTGACATTGTTTCATGTTCCACTAAAATTTGATCATGCACCACTTTTCGAAATTTTTCAGCTTTTAAAAAAATTTTATGACCAACATTATTCAATGACTTAAGCATTTTTCAAGACATTGAGATGTTTCAGCGTCAGTAGTTTCTTAAATTTTTTTTACATTTTTAGCATTCCATGACACATACAATTTTTTGACTTTTTCATCATTTTCACATGACTTTGTCTACACAAACAAAGGAGATATCATTGAGGTCACACCGCGATTACTTACACTGACCTGTCTGTTTTTTTTTCTTTTCTGGATCAAAAAGTCATCATAAACCTTTAGACCACATGTTTCACCAAACGTTCACATACTTTTATATATTCTGTCAAAATATGCAAGTACATATTGATAAATTGCTATGTTAATGTTTAAATTGTGCGCATGGCTGTCAAGACAATAAAACCAAAAGCGGAAGACATATGCTTGGCATATTCTGCAATAGCAAAAAAAAAAGATCCCCGTTCATGGCTGCATAACAATAAAACAACAGTTGTTAGTGAAATTGGCCAGAATACAAAAAGTGAAAAACCAAAGAGTTGCTTGTTTTTCAACTGACTGAAAAATTTGATACAAGTAATAAAAGTCACATAAAAGAAGAAATAAAACGCTCAGGATTAGAAATTTCTTTTCAAAAACAAATGCAGAAATGTAACTGCAAATCCATTAAGTCTGCTGTGCGTGTACGTGTGTGTGTACATTGATGGAGAACAGAAGTTTTCACATCGTTTGCTAACTCCATAATAAAAACTTTAACTTATTTTACTTATGTTTTGTAATGTGTTTTTCGATTTCTCACAAAAAACTTTTTTTACAACAATTTGTTGCTGTTCTACAATACTAACGTCCTTGACAACGATTGCAAAAAAAAAAAAATAAAACAAAATGTCGAAAAATAAATGAATGTGGATAATGCGTAAAAGGAAATGTTGTTAGAGAACCATGCAGGAAATATTCATATATGTATGTCCATTGTAAATATGGTGGGATAAGTGTCAAGGGGTGCAAGTGACATTTTGGGTCAAATCGAGTTAAGTGCAGAAATAAGTATTCAATGTATGTCAAATTGTTATGGAAAAGGGATGCAAGAGTATGAAAATCATTTCGTTTTCAAAATGAACTGCGAATATACTGCATGGCTTTAACTTTAAATTCAATTTTTTATAAAACATATAAGAACTACTTTTACCCATATGTCATCAAACTACCACATAATTATTTTGTTATTTCAAGGTTAAACGAAATCAACCAAAAAATACTTTTTAATAATTTCATTTAAGTGAAATTGCCTAGAGTCATACCAAAAAACTTTTCAGCGATTTTCAAAGTAATGGAACAAGTGCTTACCCAATTACAAAAAATGGCATCGACAAGCACCAGACTAAGAGTAGTCAAATTTGTAAAAGAGGGCTTGGCACCTCCCATACAAGCATAAGCCTCAAAATGCTAATTTAAGTAAATGTTGTCAAATTCAATATAGGTACGTTTAGTCAAGCCAGCTAACATGTAATGGGGTGGAAGAGTACCCTTTTAATGAAAAGTTAAGACCTACGCGCACTTTAAGTGTTGACGCAGTGTGGGGTTTTTAGTTTTTGATAAGGCCAAAGATAACACTTTTACTAATTTTAATATGCATAGCTTTGGCGACATGATGGGTATGGGGAAAATATTTCTGAAGAAACTTTTTAGTTGATATTAGCTGTGATACTCTGTTGATTAAATTGTACCAGTATGCACGCATGTCCTTAATTGTACTATTTCCTCAGTGTGGCTGCTCTTGACCGCAGGGCTACTTTTGTTTCAGGGGTATATCTGTGCGCACAAGGTAGCGAAATAATTTATTGTCGTTGTGGGCCACATAGAACCAAAAAGGGCTTTGTCTAAATCGACTTCTACCTGAATAGTGTGCTCTATGCAAGAATCGGTATTGCAATGGCAGTACATAGCCAACGAATGATATGCTATCATTCCAAATTTCTATCGAAATGTTTTTTTTTTTTCATGAGTAAAAAGCATAGCACTTTCAGTTCGTTTCCCATACTTCCATTTCCAAGCTTAATGAGTTCAAAAATTAAGCCCTGGCGTTTGACCTAAATCTATAATATTATTTTGATGCAGGCTAATTTTGTTGACGAAATGAAATTTAAATTTCTTTTCTAAGAAAACTTAAAAGATTAACGACAGATGATTTTCCAAAATTTTAGACTCATTTCAAACTTTCCGAGTTTTTTATCGCTTTTTATAAGATTCTCCACAGGGTGTCGCAGCAGCAGCATCAAATCATCTACGTGCATGCGTCTTCTTTGACGATACATCAAAGATGACAAAAGAAATTTCTTTGATAACAACTTAACAACGCTTAACTCTGCTGTGCCAAATATCGTTCCTGTTGTTGTAACAAAATTCCATTGTTGTTGCAAGTTGTTAGTTTTCTGATATATTTTTGTACGCTTTTATTGCTATTGATGGACATGATTGATTAATAGTTGATTTATTGTGTGGGGAGTTTTAATCACGCAAACAGACATAGTAAAATACACTCCAACACAGTTACATTCATAAAGCGGCAAAGCAATTTGTCTTTAGTACGCCAAAGAAAATAAATGTGTCTGTGAGTATAAGTAGGAATTTAATAAGTACATACATGATAACGGAAACATATTGACCAAATTTTTCCAATGTTTGGGTAATAATTTACGTGGGTTTTGTGGTTGATGTCAGTGTAAATAATGTATTTCCATTGAACTCATTAATTTTGTATTTCATTGTAAAAGAGGCTTTTGCATTAAATTTAGCTACATTTTGTTTCCGGACTTTTGTCAATAGTTTCTTGTCAGAAGAAAAACCTTCAAACTCAAGCTACACAAATTTTTTATTTTTCTTTAAGTCCATCAAAAAAACTGACCTACAAATGAGTTGCGTTCTCATTTATCAAAAATAACACAGCATACTTAAGCCATATTGTGCATATTAAGAACATTTAGTTAATTTACATCTTAACCTAGATTTCCACACAATGGAAAAGCAAGAAAGACTTCAAACATTGACCCTGATAGTAAATTTTCTGATGTTTTATAAATTAAGATGAAATAGCAGATAAGCAGTGGTGGGACGTAACCAATCCAATGTACTGCCATTTTGACAGGCAGTGCCAAACGACACGCAGGCAGGCAGTAGGCCAGCAGTACCATTAACAATATAAGCTTGCACTAAATATTCCACTTGAGGAAACACAAGGATTCACTGTAAAAAAGCATATCAAAAGTATGTGAGTTTGGTTGTTCGCTTATGAGTTTGTGTTTGCATGTGTGTGAAAAGGTCAACTAGTGCGACGAGGACATTTAAGTAGTAGTTTCGCCATAACAATAAAATATAATTTATATAAATTTCAAGGATATCAAGATGAAAATCAGGCCGGATTTGAAACACAAAATATGAAACTAATATTTACATTCTACATTTTGTGGCTTTGTTGTGCTGCATATTAGAGATTCCTATCTCAACTAATGTACGTATAATTGATATTTATGATAACAATTTTATATGAGTTTTGGTTTACTTAAAGACACAAACTAATCCCAAGAAAAAAAAATTTCTTATCGCTCAAAATTATAGTTTTGCTTTCATAATAAATTATTGTACTTTTTAAACTTTGTTTTGTAATTGTTTCCGGTTTGCTATCATTTACTTATGATGTTTCTCTCAAAACTTCAACATTTAAACGGTTGGCGCACTAAGATATTACTTCATGTTTGAAGTTAAATAGCTCTTTATGGAGCCAGTTTTCTCAATCTCCATAATTTTAAGACTTTTTTTCAAAAAGTATTAAAAAAATTCAGTTCTTCTATGCACAAAGACTCAGTTTCCCACTAAGCAATGTAACTTGCTACCATAATACTATCGGATCATAAAATAGTAGTTACGAAAACTCTGAAAATGCCATCCGCTAACGTGCTTATTACGTCGTGAATTGTAATACAGTAAACACTAATCGTTTTTATAAAAGTGGAAATTCATTGGACACACGTTACGGAAACCACTAATTGGAGTCTGCCGACAGGCGTTGCAATAGAATTTCCATGGTTTTTCGTAAATCGGAGAAGTGTTAAAGAAAATTGAACGCACTCGATACAGTCCTTGCACGTTGTAAGACATCTGTGGAGGCCCTTTGCTCCATGAAGATTTAAAGGGCACAAGAAAGAAGAAAAATGTACTAAAAACAGAAAAAATAAAAGGAAAAGAGAAATTCATCACAAATAAAAGTTCATTTTAGGCATAGTTTGAATTCGACTAACCTACTTTTTCTCTACCATTACGTCTAAATTTGAGTTGTTTTAATGATAAAAGTGGGGACTTAATGTGCATTAAAACAAAATTTGATCATCTTATATTACTAATGAAACTATCTTGCTGAAAACATTCTTCATGCAGATCAAAATCTTTGAATACTGGTCAAATAATCCGATTACTGTACTGTCCTAGCACAGAACATTGACGGCGAGAATCTCTCCATCTTCATTCTTAAGGAAATATGTTCTCAACGGTCTCTTATTAGTGTTCGAAACCCCATATATGGCACTTTTGTTTACTCATATATCTATCTAGCGTGAAATGAACTTCATTGATCAAAATTATATTGCTATTGAAGTTATATTTACTGCTAAATGTTCCAGCACACAAGCGGCCTATCTTCTACGCAATCCAAAATCTGCAGGCATCAATTGTTAAAAGATTTGAATTCTTATATAGACGAAGATGTAAGTCTCATTAATGTGTCGTGACGCAATCTCTGAGTATCCTTGGAATCGACAAATTCGGGTAACCATATCCATACTTTCACTAGGAGGTCGGAAAGTGATGCAAATATCTTTCACATTAATTACAGATAAATTTTCTTAAAACTTTTAAGCTATCGTTCACTCCATATGATGATTATGATAAGCATAATCTCATCTTCAAATGCACAACGTGGTCATGGGAGATTTACCATTGTTGTTTAAAATTTTAATTACTTTGTCGCTTTGCTTGGTAGTTAAACGAATTATGTATTATGTTAAATGGCTAACCTTAAATTAACACACTTCACCTTCAATGCCGTACCATTAACATCGCTGCACTTTCCGAACCACAAAATAAATAGCCCTTTATGTACATAATAAATCTTTTATTTGATTTATGTTTTTATTATTAAATTTTTTTTAGATCTGCCGCTCAAAATAACATGCCACTAATGAAAATTATTATTTGCACTAATAAATCTTATGATTTCAAGTTTTTTCTCCTGCCGCCAACTTCAGCACCTTTCCTTTATTGTCTACTTAAGCACAAAAACTTTATTATTTTTTGTGTTTACAAACCAAGAAAAAATAAACCCATGAAGGAGCAACATAACTCTGGTGCAGAGCTTTGATTAATGCTGTTGTTGACTTCATATTTCACCCTAAATTAGGAGAATCCACCTCAAGCATTAACGAAAACAGCGTACATGGCAAGCCATTGTTGTATTTAAGTGCTCTCCCCGTGTAGCTTTTATCGCCCCAGGATACGTTGTGCGTTACATTTTCTTTTGTCTAGACAGATAAACATCCATTTGTCATTTAAATGTAACTTCCTGTTTAGAAAAGAAGAAGAAAAACGCAAAGGAGAAGAAGACATTTAAGGATGCCCGGCTGCCTGCATGCGGTGACATTTAATCCTAGAAAATTACGTATATAACAAAAAACATCTAAATGTTTCGAAAAAAAGTGTTACGTGTGTATTCTATTTTTTGTTGAATTGCGGTTTCGCATTTGTGGCTGTCACTTTCTTGTGGCTGTTGTGGTTATTAGTAATATTCGCACACCACCAAATGACTGTGTGTGTGACAGTCGGGTAGAAAGATTTGATTAATTGTTGATATAAAGTGTCATTAGGGATTCGTTTTAAATAAATTACTGCAAATAAAATTGTTTATTTTTGTTTTAAAAAAGTTCACCTTATTTAAAAGATCAAAGATGTAATTTGAATAAAGCATTTGTGTGAAATGGCAGTGTTAAGAAATTTAAAATTTCTTATTATTCCATCAAGTTTCATTACATTCGAATTATTCAGTGGACTAAGTATCACACTTAGATATCGATTAAACTGTTGGCTCCTTCTAAAATGGCTTAACTTTTGTGTTTTCCAATTTGTAGCAAAAGTTCCGTCGGCCAAGTTTTCGAAGAAATAAGTGGACTGTATTCAATTCATCAATGACTGAAATGGAACAACTTTTTGAGATGAGATTTACTTTTAAAACTTATTGTCTCATATTTGCCGCAAACTCAATTCTATGCAAGTTTGCCATCAGTAATGTCATTTGAGTATTTGTGCAAATACTTATACTGAATCGAGACTTGGAATGTTTTTTTTTTAGAGAATGAATATTCATTTTTCATGGAAACCGATTTCCTACCAGGCTACCAGGTTTGCGTTTTAATTCAAAACTTCATTAGGGAGAGAAGACATCATCACCATGGACATCGTCATAGAAAATAATATCATTGAATTCATTTAGAACTTGTTTTTTGCCTGAGCCAAACAGTATGTCCTAAAGACATAAGACTCAAAATATCTCTGTTTTTTCAATGCCAACAATATAAATTAAACCCCCTTTGAAACCCGATTTTTAAAATGGTATCATTAGAATAGCAATAAATCGCTTTTTTCGAACACAGAAGACCTATATAGTTTTCCCTAGAAACATTGAAATGGTACGACCTCATCAGACTATCCACTATGGATAGACTGTCCGAAAAGCAAATATGCACTTTATCCAAACAAAGTTGGTTTTTTTTTTTATTTTTGACTGACTAGGAATCGTAGCTGAACTGTTTTCCAAAGAAATATAATAGCCGGAGTATGCGGTCATTTAACTAATACCCAGAAAAGAAAACTTTTTAAAAATTTTAAATTCAGAAGAACGCAGGTGCAAATTGGCGTATCGTCGTTTATATACACAAAAATTGTTAGGTGCCATTTCTTGAGCGACAAAACCAGACATATTTACGATTACCTGGATGGATCGCGGGATGACTAAACAGCCAACCGTAGTAAAATTTCATATCCAGGCCGTTTTTACAGTGATATAGTTCGACAAAGTTTTACCTTGAGAAGAAATAAACGGCAGTGTCTTTTAGTATAATCCATGATATGCACACGGTAAACTTTTGAAATTTGCTAGAGGAAACAAAGTTTGACACACTAATGAATGCAAATTCTTTCCGAAAACTCCTCACATATAGTGAAATGGATACCTACGTCTTACAGATTAAATCCCATAGTATGTCGGATATATGCTTCGCTAGCGAAAAAGCAGCAATATTCTGTGCTTTGTTGATCTGTAGCCGCATAAAGCTTTACATTGAAAACTCGGGCTGGCACGCAGTTCGATTGAAACCTAATGCAAAGATAATATTGCACATGCATCTGCTATCGCAACAAATGCTGTGGGCTTACTGAAGAAAGCGAAAAAATATGCAAGCCTAAGAGTTGGTAATCATTTTATTAATTCTGTAGATAAGAAAGTCACGTTTTAAATGTATCTGGCTTTATTTTGGTTTGTCATAAACTGAAACATTTTGTAACGATTTTTTTGGCTTTTTTTGGAAAAAGTTATTTCATCGATATTTTGAAAGCTAACACTAATATGAAATGACAACCTCATATTTGACACCACTATTATATGTAAGCAACCGTGTTAGTGACCAGAGAACATATAGTTAAAGTAATTAGCCCCAGTTCTATCACCACTGAATGTGGCAACATTTACTTAACCGAAGATTAATCAAACATTTTTACCTTACCCTCAGGTGTTCATTTCCATTTATCTTAATCTAAAAATGACTACCAAAAAAAAATGTATCCCACACAAATATCACAAAAATATCTAACAAAAAAGAACCAAAATAATAAACAACAGAATACTGCGCTTCCATCGTAAGTAATCAACCACAAAATATGCAAAATAGTGCGAAATTCAAAGATTTAATACTTGGACACGTCAATTGCAGAACCAAACAATGTCCCAAATAAACTGACAGGCGAAAATAATAAATTAAAGAATGCAAAGCAAAACAAGAGATAGAGATACCAGTACAAGTGTGACATCAAAACAAATATTTGCACAACTAATAGACAAAAAATACGAAAATCATGAGTTTGTCATGGACAGCACATAAGTTGGTCATAAAGTTCACATATCGGATGGATGACATCAAATGGAACATCAATAAATTTCATATGTCAACATTACGCTTAATTTATTTAACCAAGTTCGGTCAAAAAATAAATATGTAACAGAAAACTAAACTTCAAGGTCAAAATTGAGAAAAAATTTTATAAAACAAGATGAGAGTAGAAATCGGGAAGTTTACAATTTAAAATGGCTACTGGCAAGTATCCATAAATTGTGTAAAATGAGAACAAACATTAAGTTGCCACTCTTGTGCGTCTCTCTAACTATCATATATCAAATGAATATTTGTCGCCAAACTAAGGCAAACACACACTAACACACGTATACTTACACCAGCCATATATAAAGCCTTTAGCTTTCGTTTGAATGTCCAAACATGCGGCACTACCATTACCCTATAAACAAAATTAAATTGTGTGTACATCCCTCGTCTTAATTTTTTTCTTTTTTTTTGTAAATCTAAATCTGCATTTATCTTTGTCATGCCATCGCTGTACGGTGCACGATTTTGTATTTGCGGTGGAATTGTGTATAAAATTACTTTTAGTGAATTCCTTTTAATATGTATTTTTCTTACTTCCTCCGTCCTTCGCGAAAATCAATGTCTAGCTGATGCTTTCTGCGTTACAAGTCTTGTGATAGACGTTTCGAGAATTATTTACGAAATTTTTTCACTCTTAGTAAAACATTCCACGGATGGCTGGAAAAAACTTCGACGCTAAAGTTGCATCTCTCCAAAAATTCATAGTGCTACGAATTTGAGATATTTCACTTACAATTTTTCTGCAAAAATTAAAATACACGCTCCGTTTAGTAGATTCAGAGGTATATTTCAGCCACATTGCATTCGAGACTTTTTTTTCTCAGAAATCTTGGATATATAAATATGCTACACAGATCTATTAAGACAAATTTCAGTATGCCAGGATAACTGGAAAATTTCAATTTCGAAGAAAAGAAAAAAGTATCGATATAATTCAAAATGGGGTTTCTAAGAGAAGCGAACTTCAAAGGAATGAGTACTTCACACACCATACAAAATTTTGATAAAATTATTACTTTGCAGTGCAATATTCTCAGATATAAGTAACGGTGCGTGTTTGAAAAAAAAAATGGCTAAGGATTGAACCAAAGTCCTGTCGCTTGAGTTATGAATTACTTGTCCAATATATCTTGCTCACACCTACCCGCTGAATACCGCATGCAAAGGCTGAACAGATTTACACACAAATCCACATCCATTTAATTGTGTTGATATACGTCCGAGCGAAACAAAATAAATGTTCTTTATCCCGACCATTAAATTGTGCGCCATTACTTGCTGCAGTTGTTGTATTTTCCCACTACCGCATCATTTTAAAGTTGTTGGATCAGACACATTTCTGGAGCTTAAATTGTGAAATTATTTACTTTTTCCTTATATTCAAGTCTGCAGTTATCTTTTATTTATTTTAATTAAATTAAGGCGAGTGCTTAAAAAGTGGATAGCAGTAGCAAAAAAAATTTTTTTTTGAAGAAAAAGTTTGTTTTCACAAAGTTTAAGACTCTTCTTTTGTGTGGCAGTAAGCTACAGAAAGCCTAATTCTATTTTAACTTCGGTCTTATGCTTTTTTATCATAATAATGATGCTCGTAAAGTATTTCTGCAATTTTAGTAATTTAATATGCTAATTAGATCAAGTTTATTTTACTTTACTATGAATCGCGCTGTTCTTCTGTGTTCTGTTCTTGACATCAAATTTGAGTCAAAATTATTTATAGCTTTATGTTATTGAGGCAAATGAATCATTTTAAAACCTATCATATTCAGTGACATCTTTGCTTTAATTGAATGTTATTTGTCTAAAGGTTTTACTAAAATTATTAAACACCATTTTATGCTAAATGCCAATAAGACTTAAGACCATTAAAGCTGTCTTATGAAAGAAAGATATCCACTCGTATATGGGTAGGAATAGCAGCCTATATTTTTCGAAGAAAGTTTTCGGTTCAGATGATTTTGATCTGCATAACAAACAAAAAATTTTAGTTCAATTCAAGAAAATAATCTCTAACACTTAATATTCATTAATATTGAATATCTTCTTACTCTAAATCAATAAGTCCCTTAAAATGACTTCATGTGTCGTTAATGCAAGTTGGAGGTTTCCTTAGAAAAGTTGTAGTTGGAAGAAGAAAAAAATGTTCGACATTACTTAGAAAAAAAATATTTTCTAATGCTAAGAGAATGATTTGTTTAAAGAATAACTTAGTTAAAATATGTTAGAAAGATTTTCACTATTATTTTTGATATGCGAAAGTCCTTACATACGAATATGTAAGAATTTGGAGTTTAATCGACGTTGTCGAAACATTTCGATTCTTTCAACAGTTTCAAATTTCCCAACATCTCGAAATTTTTGAATATTTTCAAGATGTTTAAAGTTTTTTAAAATATTATGGTCACTGCACTGATAAAATATATATTTTTGGATTGAAAGTTTAGTCCTGAACAAGTACTTTATACAATGCATATTAATATCAATTTACGTTTTTATTTAAAATCCAAATTTCGAACTCCACGCATTTTTTGATGTAAATATCTCAAAAACTAGATATTATACAGCAAATTTGAGGTCAGCTTTGAATCCAACGGTGCATCGAGATCTCTGAGTAACTGAATTTTTATAATTACTTTTGTTTTGAACAGTAAAATTAACATTATTAGCTGGAAAAATGTTGAATCTTATAGATTGTATGGAAGTAATCACTTCAAAATTAATTTTAATATATTAAATACTTTATCTTTGTCAACTTAAGTTTATCAAAAATTCTTCCATAGTATTAGTATTTTACAATCCTTCGAGGTTTTCAAAATTTTCCGACTCCTTTGATTTTTTGACTTTTTCGAAACTTTCAGATTTTTCCAGCATTATTCGACCTTTTATGTTGTTTTCCAACTTTTTATACATACTTTGAGTTTGGAATATTTTTCGATTTACAACATTTTCTTTACTAATATATGGAAAAGACAGTGATTTCAGGCATCACACCATTAGTGCTTGCACTTAACTGCTTCCTTCATTTTACGAATATAGGCACGTTACGGTAAGTTTAAACTGCTGAGATGCATGTGAGTAATTTTTACAGTTTGTAGTTAGCTTATATACCTTCGAAAGAAATGAGAAAGGTAAATAGTCCTAATTTTTTCACATGTAACATATGCTACAGGAAATACACAGTCAGTCAGTGTGTCATTTCGTTTGACTTTTTTAGGGTGACTCAGACATCATAATAGAGTTTAGCTACTACAGCTATTAGCCTTCTTAGCTATTTAGCTTGAAGCTTTAAATCAAGTAAAAAGCTTTTTAATAAATAATGGAGATGGAAAAAATTATACATGCAATTAATTTTTTATTTTTTTATAATTTTTTCTTAGCTTTATCGCACTTTCTCAACATACCCACTCAGACCATGTGATATAGATATTAAAATAGTTATATGTGTAATTTTACATGGTCCAAGGCGTAATTGTTAGAAAAAATTTACCCTGCATGCTATGGGGCTCGGACAACACAAACATAAAAATACAGACCACCATGAAGCTACAAATTTAGCTACAGTTAGTTTTCAATCTAAGCTTGAGTTGACCTTTTGACAAGGTAATGTTATAAAAATCGCAACTGTTAATAAGGGTTGTCATGCGATTAAAAAGAGATGTAGCCATATAATTTGTTGATAAAATAATTGATTAGAGTTACGAGTATTTCTCCGATTAGTATTAAAATGTATGTAATCAAGAAGCTCTGGTGCAGCAAGAGACCCTGTTACAAGTTGATGCAAATAAAGTATGTCCGCAATATTTCTACGGGACCTCAAAGACAGCAAATGTAATAACTTCAAACGATCCTCATAAGGAGGAAGGTTCAAAGGGTCAGTCCAATTTAATCCATTGAGAGCAAAACGAATAAAGTTTTTTTGAATTCTCTCAATTCTATTTATATGAATATTATAAAATGGTGACCATACTTGGCTCGCATACTCTAAGTGAGGACGCACTATTGTATTATATAAAGTCACCGTTACTAAAGGGCTATTAAATTCTTTTGCCGACCTCTTAATAAAACCAAGCAGAGATGAGGACTTTTTACAAATTAGATCAATATGCTCATTAAAATTTAATTTAACATCAAAATGTATACCCAGGTCTTTGACTAAATCGACACGACATATTTTCTTATCTTTTAATTGATAATCAAACTTTACCATATTTTTCTTCCTGGTGAAAATCATAGATTGGCATTTATCAGGATTAAGATGTAAGTTATTTTTAGAACACCAAACGTCGAAGGATTTCATGTCAGACTGAAGTGGAAAAGTATCGTCCACCCCCTTTACGTTCCTGTAAATTTTCATGTCATCTGCATATAAAGGGTGCTTTTTTTAGAGGTTTGTTTTTCGAATAGAGATAAAACTGGCATTTTATGGTCAAATCTGGCAACTCTAATGTCATTTATGTTCAATTTGGTTTGCCATTTCATCATAAACAGGTTGACAAAAGAACAACGCTTGCAAATCTTGCAAATTTATTTCGAAAATAATGGTTCAGTTCGCGAAGTTTACCGCAAGCTCCGTCCATTTTATGGTCGACATAATCGTCCATCAGAGCAATTAATTCGGTTAACCATGGATCGTTTTCGCACTACGTTTACTCTATGTGATAATACGCATCCGCAGAGACGTCGAACAGTGCGCACCGAAGAAACAATTGCCGCTGTAGAGCAAAATGTTGAAGAGGACCCGAATGAATCGATTCGCCACCGTGCACAGCAATTGGAGCTTTGTCCATCAACTTTATGGAAGATTTTGCGCAAAGATCTTGGCTTGCGACCTTATAAGATCCAGCTTGTGCAAGAATTAAAGCCGCGAGACCATGCAATGCGTCGTGATTTTGGTGTATGGGCCGAAAATGAGATTGATCTCGATGCTGATTTTCATCGCAAAATTTTGTTCAGTGATGAGGCTCATTTTTGGTTGAATGGCTACGTCAACAAGCAAAATTGCCGCATTTGGAGTGAAGAGAATCCCCATGAGACCCTTGAGACACCATTACATCCACAAAAACTGACTGTTTGGTGTGCTCTATGGGCTGGTGGAGTCATTGGGCCATACTTCTTCCGAAATAATGCTGGAGAGTCAGTTAACGTTAATGGAGACCGGTATAGAGCCATGATAACCGACTATTTTGTTCCCGAATTGGATGGCATGAATGTGGATGAGCTGTGGTTCCAACAAGACGGCGCTACATGCCACACAGCGCACGTCACAATCGATTTATTGAAGGAAATATTCGATGAGCGCATAATTTCGCGGAATGGACCTGTCAATTGGCCACCAATATCGTGTGATTTGACACCATTGGATTATTTTCTTTGGGGATATGTGAAGTCGCTCATCTACGCCAACAAACCAGAAACGTTAGGGGACTTGGAAGCCAACATTCGTGGCGTTATTGCCGACATACGGCCCCATATGCTCGAAAAAGTGGTTCAAAATTGGACCTGTAAAATTATCTTTATTCGAGCCAGCCGCGGCGGCCACATGCCCGAAATCATATTTAAACATTAATGGCATAAAATTATTCTTCCAATAAAGCTAAATTGATGGACATTAAAACGATTTTCTTGTGTTTTATTTTAATTCAAAACTCTATACCTCTAAAAAAACACCCTTTACTAACAGATGGGAGTTTTTAAATTTTTCACTACACAGTGGGTTTCTCAATTTTGTTCTCAAATTTGGCTAATTTTCTTTTTCATTATTTCTAATAACTCATTGATTGAACAATTTCCAATTAATCAAATAACGAACTCATAAATAATTGTTTAATCATACGTGTCAGCATAGTGAATTGACTACATTACTCAAAAAATACCTTTGTTTCAGCCCCAATGGCTTACATTGTTCATTCAAGAAATTACTTACTGTTAAGTGTTAGTAATGAAATTGTAATTGTTTTTGGCATTATCTTAAATTATTTTCATTAATTTAAATTTCCTTTAATGGAAAATCATTAAAGTAACCGCTTACAATTGTTCATATTTAATTGTAAGCTTACCCGCATTAACTGACAATCTCCCATCAGTGAGTTCTGTAGAAATAGAAACTTTATACAGAAATAATAGCAGCACAACATACCTGTAGAACTGTCGAGAATTGTATGGATAATTGACATTCGAAACTTTTTGCTCATCCTCATTTATGAGGGTTGATTTAACACTCATATTAGAAAAAGTTCCATGAATTAAATGTTTCTGAATATTAATGAGAAGTTTTTAAGCGCATCAGAAAAAAAAGAACGGTAAAGAAAACAACTTATATTATAACCATAAAAGCTTAAAAAGCTGATAACTTAAAATCAACATTATATGATGAAAAGGAAAATAAACAAAATGCTGTCTCGTGTTTCTATATTTTGTTAGGAACTCACACTAAGAAGTTGTATAAAAGGTATTAACCTAATAAGCATTTGAATTTATCAAAATTTTCTTCAAATACTTGGTTTTTCATCTTAAATATAGCAACCTATGTACATGGAAAGGTAGCTTATATAAACAATTCTTTCGAATATCGATTTGAATTTAAAATTTACATTTATAATATTTTTTGGGGATTTGGTTCAGTGATAGAATTTTGAGTACTTTGTGTCGTTTTCAGTTATTCGCGTTGTGCGAAATAGACGCCAGCACAATGGACGAATTTTTAGTTCATCCGATACTATGGAAAATTTTTCAGTATTTTATCAATACATGTGTACTATTAACCCAAGAAGGTTCAACCAGGTTTCCGGATAAATGGATATGGTCAGATAAAATATTTTCTGTTCCAGAATATGACTTCAAGTTAAGTGCATTTGCAAAAAGCAAATTATATATAGAAACAAATTAAACTTATGTATGTAATATAAAATGGAATAAGAATATAAATAAATAAATATAGTTGGAAGAGGCCGAAAATATCAGAAATCCGATATATCTTTTCCGAAAGTCGTTGTAAGTCAGCCCTTGAATTATTTTACGAAATATAATGGAATAAACTACAATATAATAATGCTAATTTGAAATCAAATTTTGGTAACATTTCAAGAAAGCCCAATTTTTTTTCTTTCATGTGCTTACTTCGCGTTTAAGTTTTTCAATTATAAAACACCTCATATGTCGATATCTATGCTGTCAAGCTAATAAGATCATTTCTTGTTTTATATCAATATTACTGAAATCGGCTCTACTGTTGTCAACTTGTTTATATTTTAGTTGTTCTATTACACAAACCTTAGTTTTGGATCGATATCATTATCTTAAGTCAATTTCGTAGTCTTCGAAATTTGACTGTTTTTCATTAAATATTAATCGTATCGTCTATGTCGATAAGAACGAAAATTGCACGAAGTCTCCACAAAATACACATATCTCCAAAACTATAGATCTATTTTAAGAATTTTATGGAACATTTTCATAGTTTTTTGAATTGGTGTTGATATGAAATCCATATTTATGAAAATAATTTAGGAGTTTCCAATTTATAGCATTCTTTTAAAAAGATATTTCCGGAAATCCGATTTCGTAACTAATATTTCTTACGCGCTATAAAGAAAATGTTCATGTTAACAAAATAGGATTACCCAAAAAAAACTTACGCAAATTGCAAATTTTTAATGTCAGAGCACGATCTCAAAATTGCAAAATATTTAAGATGCATATGGTTAAACCTATTTGGTAACGTTTTATCTTTATGCCATTTCGAAATTCTAAAAAAGCGTGCTTATGATCCACCCTAATACAAAACTTATGGCAAACACATTCTCTTTATAAAAAATTGCTATCTGATGTTATTAATGTCAAGGTTAACGCTTTTAATATTAAAAATGTTATAAATCAAAACTTCTGGGTACAGTAAAAGGCCACAAAAAGTTTTTTGCGGAAAATTGCGAAAGTTATAAGTACATACGAGTGTAAAGCAAAAAAAAAAGTGTAAACAAAGCAGACCTCAAAACTAAAAAACAAAATATATTCCAATCACGTAGTAACTCAACACATAGTGTGCGAAAGAAACTCGGATACCATCTTAATTAAACCATAAATACACTTAGTAAAATACAGATTGCATATGATTTAAATCAAAACTAGACAAAAGTGACATAAGCTAAACAAATCACTTTTTGTGTTGCTTATCCTCAAGTGAATAGTCCTTAAACAACTTTCAGTTATCTTGGACGTTTCGAACTGGTGAATGGAATGGACTGAATATGTACTAACAATAATAAGTCACTCACATGTTGCTAATCTTATGAGATATTTGAAGTTTACGGAATAATTATCCTCAATTTTTGATGGAATAATAATTTGCCAAAAATCAGGGAAAAAACAGAAGTTATAGAAAAAACCATATCTTCATATGAAAAGACAAAAACATTATCATAGCTTTAATTGTATGAAAATAAAAATTAAGTAGGGCTACTGTTAGTTCAGGAACTTAATTGATTATCTAAAATTAATTATTAATCAATTAATTATTGAACTTTATTGTTGCATGTCACGTTCTGAAATATTTTTCACTCAAATTCCAAAAAACACTATTTTGAAGGATGTTAAATATTTCGCACACTTGCAATAGATAGAGACAGCTACATATTATTTGGCACGAGTTTCAAGAAACAATTTTTCAAATTTATTGAATTCGAAAATTCACAGCTGTGTGCTATAGCTACAGAAAATTTTAAGGAATGTCGAAAGACAAAATTGTGCCGCAAAATCTTTAAAAATTCAATTAAGAATTTTGAAAAGCTGTGATTTTTTACTGAGAGGATTATCTTAGTTTTCCGAAAAACCACTCACAACTTTCGAAGAAGAGTGCACAACGAAATGAAATGCTTAGAGCATGAATCAGTTTTAAAATGGATATGGTGGATATATGGTGGACTATTACTTTAATCAGCAAAAGTGATCGGTATACATCGTATTTCTGAATTTTACCAAGAGCGATGATATGAGGCTTTGCAATACCATAAGCTGATATTACCGCAGAATCATAAGCTTTATTAAAATAATAAAGTTTCCTATATTCTCTGAAAAAATTTTTATTTTTTTCCTACTTCCAATGAATGATATTCGACTTTACTAGTAAAACAATAAACTTCAGCAGCATTTGAGATTTTCAACAATGTATATTTTTTTTTACAAAAATAAAACAAAAACCTGATAATGGATAGAAGAGGTTCAAAGAAAAAGTCAAAGTCGACGGTAGAAACAGTAAATCAAAATGACCGATCCAGTAAAATAACTGATGATGTATCAAATAGCAAAGGTTCAAAGGGTACGGCTGTTGAAAATCCAACAAAAGTGCGGAGCAGAACAGACGAAAGCATACGTGACTCGTTGAATATCTTAAGTAGTGTGCATGAACCTACATATTGGTAACGCTGAGTTCGAATAAAATTGTAAGTTTATAACTTTTATGTTTTTTAGGCCAGAAGAAGACGTACACACGGAACCAAATATAAGAATTTCAAGAGAGCTGTCACGGTAAGCTAGCAGTGTGCCGCAAGATATGAAATTCTTTGTTTTGAAAAACATCTTTTCTTTCAGCACCTCTTTTCTTCTGCAAGACTATCGTGAGTTTAAGGCTGCGCGCACAATTCAAAGATTTTTTCGCGGCTGGTTCGTTCGGCAAATGTTAGAGAAGAAAAAACGTGCAGTTTTGGTAATACAAACCATTTGGCGTGGATTTTATGCGCGACGATTTTACTATCAAAAGTTGGAAGCCATTGTGCAAAAGCGAATCATGGAACACTATTATCGCTCGGCACAAAAGATTCAGGCATTCTGGCGTGGCTTTTGGGTACGTGAAAATGTTCATGATCAATATCGTAAGAAGCGCATGCAAATGCGAGCTGCTGAAGATTTGTTGCATTGTGTTGCCTTCAAGTTGCATCATTTGCTACGTACGCATCAAATTCCGGGTATTTATTCATTGCGAAATTCTAGGTAAGTGAGTGTTTTTTTTTAGAAATGTCCATCTGCAAAGAGTTCACTTAGTTTGAGATTATATGATTGTAGTGACCAAGTTGTTTTTGAAAACTTCTTCGGTGTTTGTTGTTACATCGATTCAATCGATTCAATCGATTTGAATTTTCGCCATTTGATTTGAATGGAAATATAATGTTTTCGACACTTAAATAACAACTTGACATTAGAGAAGGGTGTTGTCTATAAATTTGTTTAAGAAATATGACTGGTTAAAACGTTTTCAAAATCGTGGCAAATACGCCATCTGCACAATTTGCTTTGTTGTTTCTAAGGGATGGTGTAGTCTTTATTATCACCATTGATTAAGGCGAGCATAAACCCAATCGCTCTCTAAGGAATGTGAGCCTTCGAAAAATATTTCTTCCAATGGATTAGCTGGTCATCTTAAGCAGTTGATAGATTATCACTGTTACTCTTGAGTGGCCAAAGTTTTTCCGCGCTTGTTTGTCTAGTGTGTCGTATATCATGAGCCGTGCGAAAGCCATTCATTTCTGCGGCTAAAGATATTTTTCTGACATTGTTTTTGTATGTGCGGCGTCTTGTTTCAATTTTTTTATCGCGCTTTAATACTTGCAGGCTTTGCGTTATTTGTTTTACCTCTTTTCTTAATAGTAATTACTGACCAATTATTTTCTACACTTTTTTAAAACACTTGTCTATCGCAGCAGTCACTTACATAATTCGAATTTTACATAATTTTTTATAATTTCGAATTTTCAAATAATAATTTGATTACATGATTGCTTTATATGTCGCCATCATATATTTACAACATTCATATGTACATATTTTCAGCTGCCTCTCAAAAGTCGAGCAACTATTGTATGCCATGCAGTTTAAGCAGTTTAATGATCGTGTGCGCAAGCTACGCGTACAGCGTGAACATATAATTCAGGATGCCAAGAATACACATAAGGAGTCTGCATTTATGACTGAGCTTCCTTATGCAGGTCCGAATTTCCAAGGAATCTGTGAGCCAAAATGTTGCGAATTGTACAAAGATATTGATGCGGATACAAAAATGTTTAAAATTCTAAGTTTATATGAGAGAGCAGCACGTGTGGACTCACGTCTCAAGCGTATAAAAGATCGTCATGGACCACGTAATTGGTTTGCGATAGCAGCAACTTCTTATCATTAAATATTTTGTTTTACTTAATAGAACAAAAATATCGTGGACGACACAAGATAAAACGTGGTGATTTTTGTGGTGATGTCATCAAAAGTATGAAAAAATGGAAAATTCTTGGATCCAATGAAGTAACAGTCGATAAGGATGTTTTCAAGTGTCCAGAAAATGTTGAAAAGTTTCTTACTGAAATGCAATCAATGAGTAATATTTTACAACCACGTTGTCACTGCAAAATTAAAATCGAAACATTGCTCTCGGCTGCTTAGTGATGTAACCTTTAAAAATGCATTTTCTAATATGATAACAATTTTAATCATTTCATGTCATTATATATTTTATGAAATATACATACAACTGATTTTTCAATATTTATTAAAGTATTTTTGATGCTTAAATTGGACAACAGATTCATAATTAGCGACGTAAAATACAAGCTAGTACCTAATAACATAATAACTTGATAAATTTTTAAAAATCGGTCGGCATTTTAAAGCTGCCATTTTGTGCACCGATTCTCAAATATTATGTTTGTAATAATGATGGACAACCCCTAGTACATACACAAACGATGCTATTTGTACAAGAATTTAAGCTATGTTAGAAAATATTAGCTATATTAAAAATATTATATACATATATGATGATAATCATTATCTTTAAATGAGCAAGACGTGGCTACGAAAGTTTCACCTTTTGTGTAGAAAGCTTAAACAGCTCTAGTGTATTGTTCGATTGCGAAATGATAAGACTACCCGAATCACGATATGGATAAGCCACCGCCATATTGTTCTTCCTGCCATAACTTGCTGGTGATTTATTTGGGAAATAAACTATTCTTCCTCCGTTAGAACATTTTAGTTGACTTTAGGAATCACGCTGAAGTTTGCACTAGTGATGACAGACGGCGGAAATTCTAAGTAAGCATTAGTTTTTTTTTCATTTTGAACTTCCACTCACTACAAAAAAAATTCTTAAGTCATATAATTAACAGATAAATACGTAAAGAATAGTTATCTGACTAGACTATGAGATTCTTTTCAATTTTAGAACATTAAAGTAAACGTTTTAAAGTAACCATATATATTACTAATACTATTACCATATATGCCCTATTAGGAAAAAAAAAATTTTTTCGCTTCTTTTACAGGCCTTTTAAAGACAACTAGATAGACAACATATTATATATATAAATTCTTTATAGGGGCTTATAAGAGCAATTTGGCATATGAAGCTTAAAAACATTTTCCTCTCTTTGATAACTTTCAAGAGACTCGGTATAGTATCTTTCTGAGCTGTTTAAAAGACACCTTGAAAAAACCTTAAAACGACTTCCGGATATCCGGCCTTAGAGATTTTGATGACTCCATTTATTTTATTTATTATGCAATTTGTAGAATTTTATTATGTTTCATTTTATTTTATAATAAAATTTAATGTTTACTTACTTTACAAATTTGCAAAGTCAGTATCGAACCTATGTCCCAACGATTCATAGTCCTGTGTGCTAACTATCATATATTATATTAAGTACATGTCAAAGCCGAATCATATCTTTCTCACATTTGTTTTGGTATAGCGACATACAATTGAGTGTTAATACATAAGAAGCATTTGGTCTCTATATCATGATTTTATAGCTTGTTCTAGCAAGATTTTATAACACCAAATTTCGCTACAAAGTCAAAGTATCTTAGGAATTACGATACAAAGCTATTTTAAAGACATCACTGTTTTGTAAGCTGGATTTTTGTCTTCATAGCTTCCCCTGATGCTATTAGGGTATATAATTTTTTTTTAATTATATATAAGAAATGATTTTGATTACAAAACGCTGTTGTTCAGGCAATATTTTATGAAATCTGCAGGCATCGCAAATATGTACTTTAATGTCGTCTAAGGCGTTTATTTCTCAATGTTATATGAATATTCCAAAACTGTGTACATAATTTTGAAGCTTTCAAGTTAGTTACGAAAATTTATGGATATTCCGCAAAGGCACAAAAGCATTGCTTCTATGAAGCGAATGAAAAAGATTTTATTTTTAAGATTTTAATACTCCTGTGCACATTATATCAAAGGACTTATGAAATTACTAATTGTTAGATAAAACAGTACATGTGAAATGCATATTTGTTCGGATGCTTTTCCACATTAGAAAATGAGAAAAAATGTTCAGCAACAAAGGTATATTTACATTAAAAAAACTTACATTTAAAAAAAGATTTTGAAAGGAGAATTTACTGCTGCTTTTTATCCTTAAGGCAGCATAATGAAGTCAGTTGATTGCACATATGCTGTTAGAATATATTTCTTTAAGGAATATAGATTTGCATTGGAAAATAATAAATGAACTCTGCTTTGGTTGCAGCATTTCAAAAAAATTCATAACATTTTCGACCAGCGAAATTTTTTTAAAAATATCGGGCACACATATTATACAAATTTTTTTTTTTAATAGTGTATTCAATAGTTTCAAATAAATTATTTAAGATAGCACAGATCTAATGCTTAAATTCACTCATTTCACCATCAACGCCAGAAGGTATGCACTGATTTTTTATTTTTTTTCTTTTATTGCACAGCTTTACTTTTGACTTTAGTTTAAACTCGAAAATATCCGCAACTTTGATTTATTCTATAATGAATAGTTTTATAATATTTATTTTATATTTCACTTAATTTATCCGTTTCAATGTCCGTTTGCATGGAGCTTGCGTTAACAACTGTTTAAAATTGTTTGTGCGATAGGCTGTTATCAAGTATTTTTGACTACAAAAACAAATAAAAAAATCTTCATTCATGGCCTTTTCAAAATTGGCCGTTTGGTCGAAATTATATATTATGCCATTTTAGCTGCTCTTTGTGTCTGTTTTACTATTTAATGAATTCTCTCTCGCTATTCAGCACTTTGACGCAAGCGCAGTACATTTTGCCTTGCATGTGCGTTTGTTTTGTTTGCTCGTCGAACAGCTGATGCCTTGCAATGTTGTGAAAAACCAAAACAAAAATAAACACATCCACACGAAAGTGTCTGTCTGTCTGTTTCTATTGAGCACTTTTAACCAGCTGTAATATTCCTGCGTCATATTGTCATATGCATTTTTCTTCATATCCCAGTTCTTTTGATTTGAATTATGATTAGGGTGAACATTTCAAAAAATAACAACGAAAAGTATTTGTAAAAAAGTATGTACTGTGTGACGTGATTTCGCATTCCCTCATAGATAAAAGTATCTACAATAATCAATATTTTCGCTTTATGCATAATTTATTCGGTACGTACAGCTCTTTGCCTTGTGTTGCTTTAACATTTAGTTGACAAAATGTTGCTAAAAGATTTATATGTGACCTTTGTACCGAAATTTCGTTTTAAAAAACTGGCTAGAGCTAATGTAAGACCGTAGTAAATGGAGACGTAAAAATCTTTGCTATACACATTTTTGAGCTCATAATAGACTTATTATAAGGACGTTAGGTGGCATGTCTTGTGAGTGTTTTTATTGTCTACATAATATAATGATTATAAAGACATAAGGCATTATTTATTGTGTGTGTATTTTTAATATTGAAATAAAATTTATTTGAGAAACATGCCACCTCATGTATTTCTACATTAATTCTTTTGTCTTTTTAAGGCGATTTACCAAGACAAGTGTGAGGAAAATACGATTCATCTTAAATTTATAATATCTTTCTAGCTATATTATTTTATTCTAAATACACTGATATTTTTTAGTTCGGAAAAAGTGGGTTGTTGATCAAAATTCGCTGGTACGTTGGCAGGATTACTAGCTTTAAAAACGGTAGGATGAAATTTGGTTCTTAGAGCAAAATACTAGTTGAATTACACAACAACCCATTGTGGGTCAGATTTTAGTCCCGTTATCAATTTCTACAAGAGTTTCTTCTGCGTTATTGCGTTTTAGAGACTATATTTGTATGTTATCAACTTTGGATTTGTAATTTTGCAACACTTGCACATTAGAGGCCGTTTTTTTGTACGTTCATTTCATACTCAAAGTTTACGAATTTTAGTTTTTTTATTTAACAAGATTGTTATATTATTAAATTTATCCATTTTGATTTTGCAACCACAACTTCAAATAATTCACATACAGGAAGAAAAAAAGGAATTTGCTAAATAACAAATAATTTTACAGTCCTATCCATGGCAGTAATTTGCAGCTCGATTTACAAATCTTAAAAAAAATATTCTAAGATTCTTTTAAAAAAATGTAAAGCTTCATTTTTATTTCCGCAATAAATTTATTTTTTTTAGCTTAGACATCTTTTGTCCAAAAATTAATTGGCAAAGAGATACCAAGCAGAAGACGCTAATTTTTTGTAAAAATGTCTGCTTTGCCTTTCTGTTTTATTTGTGATAATTTTTTTTCAAAAATTTTTAGAAAAATACCTTGTTATTCTATACAATATTTACATACATACTCGTAGCTATGTAAAATATTTTTGCTAAATTTTTTGCAAAATTTTTATTTCTCTATTAAACATTCACTATTCAAACTGTTGTCACAATATGTAACCTGAAATTTTTGCCATATATTTTTCCTTTAATCGGCAACACGAATTTAATATTCTATTCCTTAGAATTCTCTTAAGTGTTTTAATGCATCGTCATCTCCTCATCAGATGAACTCTCAGTGTGTCAATAAACCTATAAATTCAAAATTATGCGCTTAACTTAAATCAATACCTAACTGAGCTGCCTACCTAAGTAACAGAAATCCCTGTGGGGATAAGCAAGGAAAATTATTCCACGCAAACGCATCGTAAAGTATAAATGAAGCACAGACTTTACCGACATCATGGTGACGTCCTGGTCTTATAATCAGTCCCCATTGGTCTACGACATAAAAATAAGGAAACACATTTCTTGGCAACGTATTTATTGGCCTTCTGTTTTATGACACTGTAACATCATATACTGCATGTCACTCATTCACCACCACTAACCGGCCGGAAATGATAGTCACTGCGTGTTGGTTTTCTGTCTGCAATTGTTATGTTGTTTTTTCCTTTCCTTATTCCCCAGCTCTATTTGGGTTTTGGTTCAAGTTTCAATTGTTTCTTTCCACCGAAGCTTTCAGTTTCGTTTTACAATTTATTTCTTGTATTAAGTATTTTATGTTTCCTTATTGGTCTGCGTTTTATGTTTTATATCGATTTATTCTGTCTGGATGACTGTCTCTTTTGAACGAACGACATTTGACGTGTAACACAAGTACCTACTGTCGTACATACTCAGGTACAGTGGTTAGAAATTAAAAAAATGTTTTTAGAAATTAGAACGAGTCTTATAATACCCGAAATTATTTAAATATTCCGAAATGAGTTTCGAAGAAATCGAAAGTAAAGCTATATATCAAGTTAATACCATATAAATATGGAAATTTAAGCTTGTAAATTTGATTCTCATGAATCAATCGCTCATTGGCTTCATGTTGCTCCATAGAAAATCGATGATCAGTTATGCTTTAGGACAGATTCTATTGCAAAATAGATATTCGCATTTAATGGTTAAGTAGAATAGAGACTTCTGGAAACTTGAATTTTGTATATTCAGTTTAGAATATCACTTTAACCTGTTGTGATAGCGCAATACTGAATCGAATTCGGATTTAGTGCATCTAAGAAGTACGGAAGAATATACCTAATCCCGTGTTGGTCTCCATTATTGATGTTACATGATTTTTCTAAATTAGTCTATAAATAATGACATTTTGTATTTGGAAAGGTTCTTCTGTAATGGAAATTGGTGAAAATTGATGACTCACTGGTAAAATTTGAAAATCCGAAGCATATAGCTCATCACGGCAGTTTTTCAGTGGCGGATTAAAAATGGCAAAAAATCGGTTTTTGCGCAGTTACTGAAAAAATTTACTTGAAATCGATAAATCTCAAACGTTTTGCCCCAATATCTTCATAGAAGACATGAGACACTTACGCCGATATGAAACTAACTACATTTTTCCATATAATTTAACATATTTTAACTACTGTGCAGTGACAGATTACAGTATATTAAGAACTATTTTTTATTACCATTATTTGCAGCTTTAGTGAAAGGAACTTGTACTCGAATGATGTAGCTTGACAACACAAATTTGTGTCTATAAGTTTTAAGGATGTTGTAACGTGAATGGCAGCGAAACAAAAAAAAAATTGAATATCCAAACTAGGTCAGTGTTTTTATCCTTGCTGAGTGATATTTCAGTTTTGGCCTTTATTTTGTTATCTTAGCATCTTAAAAGGTCGCTTATGTACTTGCTCATACTTTATAGGCAAAATTACTTTTATAAGCTATAAAAATGTCAAATAAAGTGCTGAAATTTAAACATGAGGTTTATTACGATAAGTAAGCGGACGACAATGCTCCCATTATGGTTGAGCTGATATATGTAAATATTTTTTCAACGTCATGATACTTGATATTGATAAAAATGGAATAATTTAATGTCGAATATTATTAATTTGTGATGAGCTACAAATTGAAAATTTTCATGAAGAGAAGATATTGGCTTATATTAATGTGCAGACGCAAGGAAATTTCGGTGCCACTTGATAAGGCTATGTATGTATGTATATGAAAAGCCGCAAATGAGATAAGAATCAAATTTCTGAAGTCAAATTTAAGAATTTAATTCATGCGCGCCACTTACTGAGTGAAGATATGAAGGAAATAAATTCAAAAATGAAAATAGTTTCAAAAATTTTAAATACCAAGGGCATTACTAATATGGCGAATAGATTTAAATATTTCAATATCTCATTTCGCTTTAGAGACATCGAAAGTTATAGTTGTTTAAGTCAAAACTTTGGTTTCCGAAATGTCAAGTTTTAATTCAGCCTGCTTGATGTAAGGTAAAGTTAGATAAGAGTGGCAGTCAGTTTGAGAAACAACTCACTTTAATAAAAGGTCTATCAATTGTTATGCGGCAGTGTATTTACCAATACCCTCTCATTTAGCCAACCTGATTTTGTTATTCTATACTTACATGTCTAACGTCATCCGTGTCATAAAAAAAAACGATCAAAATGTTTTGTGTCGTTTGCTATTAAGTGCCCTTGGGTCCTTGTATTGCAAGTGGCATGCCAACACCTTCCTTACACTAAAGAACTTGTATAGTAGTCTCTTGCATCGCAAGTTCATCAACTTTGGAAGCAAAATGTTTAACCTTTCCGCAGCCATTGATACAATTTTGCGATGTTCAATATTACTTTTGAAACTTTCCCCATTTTATATGGAAAATTTGAGCGATTTTCCATTTTCTTGTGAAAGTTCCTTGTAACAATTCCTTTGCACTAAATAAAAAAAAAAATGAAATCAGTTCTTAATATGTTTCCTGGCATGAAATCGAACAAGAATTCATGTACTCTCTCATGAAATTGCAATAAGTTGAGCCAATTCACTGAAATGGACTTAACATTTTTCAATATCAAATTTTTATTCTTGGAATATAATCGACGCAAAGATTTCTTTTGCCAAGGAACTGAATGAATTTTTTTCGAATTCCAATTCCTTTGAATGGAATTAAAATATTTCAATTAGAAATCGTGATAGCTTGAATGAAATCAAAACACGATTCAATGGCTTTTTCGATAGAATTGACAAATTCGATTCATAATTTGAGTTCCCTGAATTAAATTTCAAATTTTTGTTGCTGGCATAGTGTGAACAAAGGTATTGAATTCGTTATAACAGATAATTTCCAGTTTTTGAAAATGAAAGAATTATTTTATTTTATCAATTCAAATTGACTTTCTTAAAGGATTTTATTCCAAACAAAAAACTACCTATCCAGCACTTTATACCAAAGGTTTTCGAAGTCTTCTTAACTAAAACTTCAATAAGCTTGAACATATAAGTCATTATGCGCTAGCATCAATATCTAAAATATTTTTAAAAGCGAAATAAAAATTAAGAGATATAATAGAAAATATGTCGTCAACATTTTCATAATACATATTTATATGTACAATAAACAAATATTTTGTAGGACTCTATACATAAAGCCCTAATATAGTATCATTTTACAAAATTCAGTGTTGAAAAATATTTACAAAGACATCAATCATCAACATTTGACTCAAACAGCAACAACCTGCGACAAGCGTGAGTTGTTGACAGGCTACACCCGTAACAGATATAAATCCTTTATTCAAACTGCGTGTCGCGCATCAATATGCGTGTAAACTGAAATAAACAGAATAGAAAGGACTACAAGGACGCAATACGTGTAGAAATTTTTGTAAACGTTAAGTTTCTGCTGCCTTAAATTCAGAATGAGTTTTAGTTCACTGAGCTATTTTGAGCTTGACATTGTGTTTTAGCTGCCGTTAAAAAATGGCAATTGAAATTTATTGAAACGGCAATTGTAACTGCGTATTAACGAGAATTTTACAAAAAATACACTAAATGCAAAAGTCTTTCAAAAGAAAATCAAAAATAACAAGCATCATATTTGACTTATTGACTGGCAATATCTTAATAAAATAAAGTTTTTTGTGGAGATTTGTATTTTAATAAAATTCAAGTATGTGAAATCATTCATAGTAGACCAAGTTATCGATATCCTCTTTTCAACAAGAATCTCCTATCTTGGGTCAATCATATGAATATTAATATATCAAATCAAAAGCTCCTTGAGTTATTCATATTCTTGCAAAATGTTTCTTATATTTATAATTTGTTTGCTACACACGATATTTCGTCGAAAATGTTGTTAAGAGTTTGGGGCAAAATGGTGTATTTTTAAAATTAGCTTGCTTGATAAAATAACTCATGTTACAATGAAATTTGATGAGCCAATAAATAAAATTATTTAATAGGCAAGTGACGAGATATCATAGACGTTCCTTAAAAATTCCTTCGAATTGGAATTTGAAATTGATTTATTTGTGGATTTCGTTGAAGAAATCAAAGTTTTTAATTGAAAATTTTTGATTCCATTTCAAAGGATTGGAATGCAGATTCAACTTTTCCAATTTAATGTCAAAAAAAGTGATTTAAATTTAGACTTTATTTAGAGATACATTTTTTGATTAATAAGAAATTGCTATAAGGAATTTATATTTTATGGAATTAGAAATACAAGTTCAATTTCGAAAGCAAATTCTTACATCATTTAATGTGAAAAGTTCAATAATGAATTTTGAACTGTTCTGAATACCGATATAAATACCATTTTAAGAATAGATTTTTTACCCTTGTTGATGTGCTAAGGCTGAAAATGGAACTAAGTCTATCTCTTCAAGGATCAGGAGGAACTTTTCTGCATCAATTGTCGATGATCCGGTATTGCCTCTGATGTATTATCCTTCATAAAAAAAGCTTATAAATCAAAACTGGTCTTCAAGCAAAATGCAAAAGCAAACAGGAGTCGTACAAAAAGCAAAAAATGTCTGAAAAAGAGATATTTAGTTTGGCGATACTTTTTAAATTGACTTGAGAGAAGTTAACTTATTGCCAGAAACTTTGGCCAATTCGTTATATGTAACTAGACCATAATCAATATGAAAATAGGCAAAAGCAACGAGGCTGTGAAGAGTGGCAGTGCTGAATGTCATTTTTTTCCGAGAGTGAGCAGTGTCACGCCGCCTCTTAAAGCACAATACGTTTCCACAACTACATTATAGTAATACACCAATTTTGATAAAGTTTGATATAGAAATAGCTTGAAGTCTATGAAAGAGAATTAAAAAAAAATCTTAAGTGAGCGTGGCAATGCCCCAATAAAATAAAGCGGTCACGGTTGTATCATTATACAGGTCTTTAATGGGCGTTGTCACTTCTCGAATCAGAAAATATATTTTCACAGCTAAACCAATAGACCGATTTTCTTGAAAATTTGTAAGTACCTTTTTTTTATTTAAATACAGAGCCCGAATATATAACCCACTTTAATCTCTCCATTTTATGACACCAAAAAGATTTTAAGCTTTAAGTTAACACCCTAAATAGTATGCTTGAGAAAATATCAACTAGCATTGCTATTGTTATAAAGAAAAAAATGCCAAGTAGTGTATGTTGCAGTTATTTTTATCCATTTTCAAATCCAACTTTAGCATCGGTTTGCTCTTCTACAGCACTGACAATGACAGCAGGCATATGAACATGCACATTCAAACATACATACGTTTAAATAAATTCATATATATATATGTACGTCTATAAATATGTATGTAAGTAGAGAAAAATGTCCTTCAGACAGCACACAGGATAAACGTGCATATCATGTCGTCAAGCTCATGCCAAAGTTTAATGACGTCTCGCATTATAAAATCAAGGATGCAACCACACATACATCTATATACAAAACTAACACATTCATAGACACCCAACACATACAAGCACACGTAATTACATACAAGCTGAAACTATTTGCCTGCGCATAGTAGGAACGTAACAGCAAACAATGTGCAAAAGAAAAAAAGCAAATGTCATTGCTGTGCTGTAAGTTTGAGGTTTGCTAGCGTTAAATGGCGTTGGGTGCACATAGCTTACATTGAGTTCAACATGCAACAGGCCACCATGTTGCTTCCGGTGGGGTTTCTAATAAAAACAGGTGAACTATAGCATTTACTTGCAAGGCACGTCGTTCGTACATAAAATGCTGAAAATTATTTTATGTATTAAAATTTTATGACAAATCGTTTTGATAAGATACCACATACTTAGAATCCGTTGAAACTTCAGCAGATATTGATTTTGTGACAAGACTTGATAATTTTTTTCAATAAAAAATAGAAAAAAACTGAACCGAGCAGCTTTGAGCGGCCAATATTTGTTTTGATTTTAATGTGATTACAAGTTGGACTCTTTCTATTACACACTGAATTAAAAATTTTTTTTAAAAACTTCGTATCATAAGTTTTTCTTGGTTTTAAAATTTTTTTTCAATAATATGTTTTCTATTGAGTGTATTTTCAACAGGACATTAAGTATTAAATGGACTTTTTACGTTTAAAAAAATTGGATCACGTTGGACTTAGTCGGAAGGAAAGACTGTCATTGTTTGGATGATAGCGAACACAATAATGCATTAAAAATTTGGCGAAATGAACTTTCCATGACCACTTTCTGTTCAAAACACAACCCATAAGCCAGTGAGCAAAAGTTTTGTCTCAAAAGCAATTAGTAACTTAATTAACAAAGTGGAGTTCCATCTCATTTACTGTGAAGCAAAGTGCTCGTAAATGATGAATTACTTAGATACTTGACAAAATCAACTTAAACGAAGCAGCTATGTGTCAAAGTTGATATAAATATCAATCCATCAACAGCAACTATTTTTTATTTCATAAAGAAGAGAAAGGTATTGCCAAGGAAAATTAGGGAGATTTCTAAGCAACAAACTATACTTAACATAATTTATGTTGAAAAAAGCAAAAAAATAAAGTTAGCAGTAAGGTATTACGCTCTATTCACATCTCTTATAGTAATCGTGATGAAAAAGTTGTAACGGAAACTGCCGTTAAAAAGAATATCCTTGGCAAAGATTCATGACTCTCAGTAAAAAAAAATATATATATGTGACCTGGCCTATGAGAAGGGGGTTTCCACTTTTTCGCGGATTCGTATAGTTGTTTACTTTTAACAGTTGTTTTCTCGAAAACATTTTTTCGCACGTAAGCCCCTTTTCATACGCCTGCTCACACATATGCTCTATTAAAGGCTTTTACTTTATCTATTGCTGGCATCCTAATGCATCTTAACATGATGACATTTTAATGTATGCACATTTGACCATATGCAAGTGACCTTCCATATATGGGATATCATGTATTTTTTTCCATAATTGACCTACTCTACACTTTGGCTATAAAAGAAAACCTTGCCCTAAAATGTATAAAATGCTAAAAAAACCATAACAATTGTTGTGTGAACTTATGTAAATTACATAGTTCATTACTTGGTAACCATGCAAGAATTCGTTGAATATGCATCTACACTCTGCATCTGGCACTATGAAGTAATTAAAAATTTAGGTCTCCATGGCGCCAAAGACAAAAACCATTAAGTAAAATGTGATGATGTGAGGCAACCAAGAATTTTCAACGACAATGTGATCCACTATAATGGGCAACAACAAACATCTAATTCCAACAATGCTATTCATGATAATGATGATGCCAGCAATGTGCAACCAAGATGACTACGATGAAGACAATAAGTTTAACGACGACAATTGCAATGAAACAAATGACACTACGTAGCAAAAACACATGAAAATATCTGAGAAGTCACTGACAAGGCGCATGCTCTTCGGTTCACTTTGATGTCCATATAGTCAACTGTAGCATACAAGGAATTTATGTCAAGCATATCCTTAACTGCAGCAACCACATGCTTATCCACATCCGCAGTTAGTATCCGGGCGTCAAGCATCATCAAATAAGAAAATAATCTTCTTGTTGCAGAGTTGTAAAACATGCATTTTCAAATTTTTTTGTATAAAAAAACTTCTGGTGTAATTGCAAAGATTTTCAAGTTCTGAGAAAGTGCTTCCCACTCTAGTTACTTAAGGCAATCGATATCGAATTTGTCAAAATGTTACTTTTCATTAACTAAACTTTTGTCAGAGTAGAAAAGCTGGGTTTGAAGTTAAATAAATTAGAGCCAGTTTTATATGAGTTTTATCTAAATATTCTTAAAAACTATACGTTCCCTAACTTTATTCTCACTGTTTGAATTTAAGTCAATAGGTGATCTTACCAATCATGAACTAAAGTCGTTCACACTAAACGTTAAGGCTTTTAAAAACGAATACGCTCTAATTATATTTGTTTCATTGATATTTTATTAAATTTAAGAATATTTTGTAGCTTCCTAAAAATAAATAAAACATCGATCCTGATCTACATTTATGCATCCACAGCCTCTGCTACAGTGTTAGCAACAATGAAACCTTCTTGCGCAGTAGGTATAATCTGATCAGCCGGAAGTTCAAAACCATGGTCACCATTATCACGTAATTCAACTGTATAAACATATTTAGCACCCAAAGCATTGCGGCTCCAATCATCTGAGCCACCAGCAGAGGAACCAAAATCAAATCCACGTAACGGTTTGTATATGTTACCAGTCTTTTCATTACTACGCTAAAAATAGACAAAAGGAACATTTTCAAGACTCCTTTACTTTATGTTTCATGTAATATTCACCTGCGCCGCTAGGTATCCAACGCGTTGTAAGTCTGCTGCGTCTTCAATGTTAACATCCTTGTAGGACCATGTATAAATAAGAACCTGACTATAGCTGTGATATGTCAAATACGATACTATATTTCTTTTATTTTTTATTAAAAACTTTGTAACAGCTTGAGTTTCCAATTCTGAGCCGACTGATGGTCCATGATAAACTTCATCGCAAGGATCTGATGATGACCCCAATGTAGACCAACCAGTATCAAAATTTCGATTTAAGTCAACGCCAAAACAATGAGGATCACTAGTCGGTGAACGATTTTTACGCCAGCCACAGTATGCGTTGCGACTGTAGACATAACCATCGGGGTTTATAACGGGCATAAAGTACCTGCAATATTTAAAGCATTTTAATTATCGCTCTTTTTTTAAGTCCCATATTAAAATAGCAGGTTGGTGCAAACCAAGTGATTTGTTTGATGTATTTGGGTTGACGTTGCCAGTTTGAGAGTAACTGATGCATTATGTTTGTTACGGTTGCTGGGCTGATCCACTCACGTGCGTGTATACCACCGTCAATTCAAATCTTTTTATTTTCATCTGGATTTTCAGAGATGCTATCGATTGGAATAATTAAGCAGAATTTTACTAACTCGTATACAATTTTAGGTATCAAATTTGAAAATAAATTTTTTTAAAATCTATGGCTAGTTTTAAATAATATAAATCAACCAAATACTGTTTTGATATTGATCCTCTAACAAACGATGAATGGACTTTGTATCTGCTCTAAAATTATGATTGAAATAAAGTTCACAACATATTGGGGCCTTAAGAGTTTTTTTATGAAAAATTTGACTGTAAAATTTGAGCAGATAACATCCTCTAAATATTTTCATTGCTAATTTAGTTTCATTTAGCACTTTTACTAATTGAAATACGAGAGGTGTATTCAGCGCATCACTTTACTCTGTAAAAAGCTGTAAATTATCAAAAATGTCTGTTATCAAAGGACCTTCTTTAAAATCATCGAAAAATAAAAATACAACATTGAGCAGCAAAACAAAGTTGAGGTAGTCCATTGCTATTGATCTTATTCGAAACTCACTGCATGTGTTAATTCTGGTGATGAGAAAACCCATCAGTGAACCTCAAAAAAATATTCAAAAATGCAAGAAACAAGTAGGAGGTACGGCCAAAGAGGAAACATTTCGGAAATCAATTGGAAATAAAGGATCCACATCTCTGATTCAGGTTAAAAAGTAAGCCATAGGTTTTGTTCATAGTGATTGGAGCCTTCCATTTACAATATTTTGGGCTACTGCATTAGCTGCTCAATCTTTCATAGTACATTATCGAACTTAATTTTTTAATTTAAAAGTTGATTGAAGTGAAACGAACTTGAATCGGATCGCTCAAAACATCTCATTGGGAAGTATAGAGCGCCCCTGAAGGTATCCACTATACATTTTCGATAATTTTTGTTTCTCTCTGAACAAAAGCTGAAATAACTCTAAGCATTTTCAAGATATGATGTATATGGTCGACGCTCTTATGTGGATAAACTTTCTTCAGCACCAAATATGGATTTATGTTTACATAGTCTTACGTAGTTACGTTTTATTCAACTTCAGTCAGTTTGACAGACAACCAATTTTTGTGCAATTAGTACAAGGTGCTTATAGAAGTTATTGCAAAAACTACAAATATTATACTTAAGTCAGTTTTAAAGTTTTCAGGATATTCGTGGTTCAAGTTTAATAGATAACGTAAGTATTTTAATCTATTTAACCTTTCATCAAAAAGGCTGATAGAACAAAAAAATATTTTTTTTTATAGAAAACACATTATCTTCAACTTTATTTTAACATAAATAAGTATTCGCTCAATATGGAAAAAAGGAACTAAGTCTTAAAACTAGTCATTTACGCGATGGCTCTATAACCTACATCGTGGCATTAAAGTTTTAAAGCATTTGCATGCATAATTTCACATTTATCTTCAAGTTAGGGAAATGAATTAAATGGAATAGCACTTTAAAAGTTTTGTATTCAAACTCTGCCTCAAATTATCCTAAGTTTACTTTTTTTTGCATTGATTCTAAACAATATATTATGAAAGCTATCTTTGTGCAAATGACTTACCGCAATACCTTGAGATCACGTCCTTCATACGATTTTCCTATAATTGAAAGCTGGGTAATTTTTGGATATCTTTCATTTAGCTCTTGCATGAAATTGTATATTACTTGAAGATCCTGGTACTCGGTCCAATTCATGCCACTGCGATATTCTATAAAAAAATGTTATTTAAAGAGTTACACCAAAAATAAAAAAAAATTAACTCTAAATAACTTTCAAGTCAAACACAATTTTTTTTAATTTAATTTAATTTCTATAAAAAAATATTGTGAAACATTCATTGAATTTGTGTAATGCTGCTATAGGCTTTTAAATGAGATCTCTAACTGATGAAAATACATTCAATAATTTTGTCAGATTTTTCTAGTTAAAGCATTTTATTATCAAAGCGTAATGTATAAATTTCTCACCATTGTCCTTTACTAACGCGTTCAAGTCTACATTGAAATTTCGCCCTGTAGCATCCCCATAACGGCTCAATGCTTTTGCGCTGCAAGTGATTATTTGTAGCAGCATTAATGCTGCAACAATTACTGTATAGATTTTCAGCATTTTTTTTGTCCAGGTATTATATTGAAGTTAACACGAATGGTAAAATTTCTATACTGAAACTTTAATATTTTTGAGCAAATTTTACATGATAAATTACGAGGCTGTACCAATTTAAAATATTAAGTAGATCATATTGACTTATTCAAAAATGAAATCGGAAAATCGCGTTGTTTACTGCATATAATAAATTTAAAATTTTTTTCTAAGCTAATAATATTTTTTAAAAATAATTTTATCATTATCAAATCAGAAAAATAATTATTAAGAATAATTAAAAATAATTAAAACTTTTTGATTGAAATTGGAAGACATAGCGTGCCATGCACATATGATGAATGAGTTACATTTTATCGATATCAGAAGTTTGTTATTAGTTTACTGAGGTGTTAACTATCTGCGAAATTTAATGTCTTAAGTTTTTTCTTGTAACTTAAAGCCACTTTCAACTGACTGACTGACTTCACACACAGTAATGTGTCTCGAACTTAAGTTGCAGTTTTTGAAATTGGTTAAACGTGAAAAGCCACCTCATTTGAATGAGCTTGCTCACATTTTGTGCACTATAATATTACATAAAAAACAATCCGTTAGAGAGAGTTTGATTTCGGGTATGATTTGCATTTAAACGGTTCTTTACAAAAATTACAGTCTGTCGTTAAAGTTGGATCAAACTGCAACAAATGCTTTTCGAAAGCAGAACGTGTAGTGAAAAAAAATTACCTTAATGTACGCCAGTCAGTTTTGCGTATTCACGTATTAATTGAAACAGAACTGAGCTTCGTCCTCAAAAAACTATCTCTCGATACATTTGATTAAGAGATTAAATTTTTACAATTTTTGAGATGTATTAAAAATTTTTCGCTTTGTAGTGTGATTATGAACATCATAATCTCCTGGTTTTTAATTTAAAATTTAATTTCTTTAACTATCTTATCGCATTGCACGGCAATTAAAAGCTCCATGATATTAAAAAGCCAGCTTAAACTACACTAATGACATAATGGGTGATAAGATTTTTGACAACAGCAGAAGGACTGGTAAACAGACGAACACATAATATATGTACTTTCTATCACACCACACGTTAGAAGTTAAAGGAAAGCTCTATCCAAAAAAGTTTTATTGAAAAAATTGTACAAAACACCAGGTGTTGCGGAAAATGGGAAGGAATTGGCATCACTAAAATTGACGATTAATGAATGTAACTCAAGTTGATTAAAAAAAGTAAGTTTGAAAGCCAGAAAATTTACAATTCTGAATGAAGAGTTTATGAGACATTTTGTAAAATGATTTTGAGCACTCAACCTAAGAAAGTAACATCCAAATGACATTCAAATTTAAAGTTGTTGATTCGAAAAGTTTTGAAAAAATTGTCAATTCAGAAGTACAACTGTAGCTTGTTATGTTAATTTGACAGTCAGATTTATAATTAAAGATAATCTCTTGGACATTGAAAACATTTTCTTCAAAAACAAAACTTAACTATTTAAATGTTCTGTTTGTTCAAGTTCATATTTCCGCATTTACGTAGTAGTGCACCATCATCTTATTTCAAAATTAAATTAACAATTACAAAATTACATAGCTACCATTAAAGTGCATAGTACAGCGAGTTCGCTTGGTTGGTGTATCACTTAGCCACACAGTTAATGAGACACTAAATCTTCGCATGCAATTTATTTTCATTTTATATCTATTGTGGCTGCAGGATGTCGAAATAAAGCAAATGTAAGAGTTGCAAGGAAACGACAATGTTGGAAGCTGTACAGGACATTTTATTGTTAAGTGGCATTGCAAGAGACAGTTTTTCGCAAAATTAGAAAAAGGAAACATAATTACTACTCGGGCTGAGAACTTCAGGCATAATATAAATTTTACTGCAATTCGTAATTATACATTACGGTTTCTGAAGCTATGTTACTGTTACATATATTAAAAGAATGTCCAATATATTCGTAGTAAAATGAATACCAACAATTCATCATATAAATAATTTCTCTAAATCAAATGCCAAAGAATTGCGACCTAATTTTCTTGCAGAGGAACAACTACAACAAAAAAAAAATAAACATAATAAATTGCTGTCGACAATATTGCTGCCATTGCCAGCATTGTTGCATGGTGTTGCTTTACCAACATTCATTGCTGTGTATGTGTGCGTGCAGCTAGAACACAAAACAATAAATTCAAACCACAACATGAGACGACAACAACGACGCAAAACGAGCAGGCATCCTTAAGGAAACAGCATCAGTATCCTTTGCTGCTTTAGCATGCAAATGACATTCATTATTGCAGTGAAAATGGCTTTTGCAGTTGCGTTCTTTGTTGCTGCTGCTATTGTCAGTTGCTGTTATAGTTGTTGTTGTTGTTGTTGTTGTTGTTGTTGTCATAAGGATTGCTGTTGCAATTGCCATTGTTGTTCGTTTTATGGCCTTGTTAAAAATATTATGTAAAATATTTTATTTTTGTCGGGTTAGATCGGTTACGTATTATGTTACGAAGTTTCAGTTCGCTGTTTAAAAGGCACAACCAGATCCACGTTGCTTCAAAAGAAAATTCACTGCCACAAAACTTTCCAAAATACGGCAAAAACCTAACAAAAAGATTTCGGAAACAATTTGGTTTTTAACCATAAAATATATTTGAAAAAAATTTGGAATCGACATCTTAAATTCAAATTGTTCATGTAAGCGTTGATAATTGCCTTTGTGATCGGAAGTTGATAGTTCACGATGTTGTATGTATTCCAAAGGTTTTTTTAATTTTCAGAAAAAATAGCTTTTTGGTTTCATATAAGTGCTGATATATTAACAAGATGTTTTACTTATATTTTTTTCCTTAGAGCATATTTTCAAAAATAGGATTTTGATAAAAATTGATGACTTGATTTCATCAGAATCAGTAATCTAGTTCACATTTTTGGAGACTGTTTGCTGGTTGGCATTGTTTCTGCTCCTGCTGCTGAATGAGGACACTTAGATTTATCTACAATGCGCTGTTTGTATTTTCATAAAAGAAGACCTAACTGAACCGAACCAAACTTTGTGCGCTTACTCGTAATTTTTTAAAGTTCCAATTCATTCACTTGATTTGAAAATCAATATAAATTCACAAACACACAATGGCACTCAATTAATGACTTAGATATCAAATTTCACCGCACTGTGCACTATGCTTCCCCATTATAATCTTCAATGGCGACAGCAATTTAATCGACAATTAATTTTATACTCGCGGATGCGTGATTTGTATTTTATTTTTGCTGATGATGTTGATGTTGATGCCCATCAACGCGCCTCCGGAGCAGAAACTTTTAATTGAATTAAGTCAGTCAACACAAATTTTTAATTAAAATTTCGTCACAAAATTCGCTGTCCTGCTGACTGGCACTGTTGCCAAAAAAAAATGTTCATTGAAATTAAATGCTTGAACAAACAGTTGAATGAAATAAAGTTCTTTAAAGTATGGAACACATAATATGTAGCTCTACAAAAGAAACAATTTAACTATATAACGTTTAAAGCAAAAATATTTCTCTTAAGAAACAGCAATACAGAATTAGGGTATTTTTTCCAATATGCCAACGGAAGTTCTGTTAAATGTCCTACGCCTCTGATATGCCAGAAACTGAGGGTGTAATAATGGCAACATATGCGGACGATACAGCTCTATTGGCTTGCCATGAAACCTCAATTGGGGCCTCTAACCTTGTTCAAATAGAACTCGACAAAATTCAAAATTGGCTAACTTGTTGGAAAATAAAGGTCAATACAGAAAAGTCTGCCAATGTCACTTTCACTTCAAAAAAGGGAGAATGTCCATCCGTGGTACTTAACGGAGGAAAAATTCCACAACTACAAAGTGTAAAATATCTCATTATGCATCTTGATAGAAGATTGACGTGGAAAGAACATGTCAAAGCCAAACGACAACATTTGAACATAAAAGTTAAAAATCTTAATTGGCTAATGGGACCAAAATCAGAACTTAGCCTGGTTAAATAAAGTTTTACTCAAACCTGTTTGGACATATGGGATTCAACTCTGGGGTACAACTTGCAACTCAAACTTAGAAATATTGCAGCGATTGCAGTCAAAAACTTTAAGATTAATAACTAATGTACCTTGGTTTGTAACTAATAACGCATTACATAAAAATCTTGACAATCCTTTTACAAAAGAAGAAGTTAAAAGATTTAATACAATATATCTCGATAGATTAAGCAACCATGAGAACCCGTTAGCAATAACTTTACTCGATGAAACAGACGAAATTTGAAGACTGAAGAGGTTCCATGTACTTGATTTCCCTTTTAGGCAATAGTTACAAGTAGTATTAAAAAAAAAAAAAAACTTGTAAATATTTACACAAATACTCATAAGCAAAATGTACAAATGAAATTTTTATTTCTATTTATTTATTTTTTTATTGATTTCGCTGGAGATCGATAAGTTAAGTTAAGAAGAACATTGTTAAAATATTATTCATAAAATAGATTGCAAATAAAATGAATTTATATAAAAAAAAAAATTCCACTGCATTTACGATTGAAACAGTATTCCTAATTCTGTCAGATTCGAAGGTAGTGTTTCCAATTATCTGCGCCAAGATCGAATGAAAAAACCAACTTTCTTGTGTTTCAGTTTCTCGAAAATATTATCCAAGAGAAAATAATTCTTTAAATCTACATTTGCATATGAAAAAGAAAAGAAATTCATGAAGATTCATTGAACTCTGCACAAGCATTCATAAATCAGACACTCCATTTGGACTTTTTAATTATTTGCGTTTCCATTGTTATCCAACTCACAAGAACATATTGGCTGATGGTTATCCTTAGGTAATATACGTATGTGTGGGCAAAGTTCAAATGCCTGTTTCCGACTCCTTCAAAATAAATTAAAAATCCATTTTGACTCTCGCCTTACATTTACAGTTCATTGAACCACCCGTTGCCACAATCCTTGTAAAAGTCTGTCAGAGCGTTACTCGTATGAGTATATGTTTGGTTTTGTGTGTGTGATGCTGAATTTGCTATTTTAACGCCGTGAACGTTTTTTTTTCTCTTTCTACGCGGTAATGGTGCCACCATCATCAGTTGTATGGTTGGTTGAATGGCAGCTGCTAGGAAAACACGCAGGTGGCATTCAAACACTTTGAGGTTTCGCCGCAGACATAAAACATTTCAAGCCACATGTGGTTTGCAAGCGTTCAGTTTGTGCAAAACGAAAAACTTTTTACCGAAAAATGCAAAATTGAAAAGACAGCAATAAAACATATAATCTCGGCACAGATTTCGCTAAAACAGGCACCATGTTTCATGCACTTTGCACAGATTTATGGTGAACACATTGCAGCATCTGATTAAAAAGCTAAGAAAAAATATCAAAATTGAATTGTGCTTCGATGTGTAAATTATTGATTATTCGCTTTGTCTTGGTAGACTTTAACTAAAATATAATTTGATTGTTTGAACATTGTAAATGATAAATTGTATGTTTTATTTTCGATAGCCAAATAATTCCTAGAGGCGCCACTAGATTTAAATCAATGAGGAAACTTTGAAGATATCAAGATCGCGGAATTCGGAAGACAAAACAAAATATGAAGATCCCGAATAAATGTGAAAGAATAAGCAAGCACAGGATGACGAAAGAAACTGCATACTTTTCACAAATATTACTTTTTAGATGTTTTCCAATCTAAAACATCAAGTTTTTAAGCCAACAAAACCAATATTAGAAAGATATTTCTGTGAACTCATCGAAGGTGGCAGTTCCTAAACGATTCACCCAAAAAAAAAAATACGAAGAAACTGCTAAGTATCCATCATATCATTTTTAATCATCTTGAGCAGGAATTTCTTCCATTTTTTGTGGCGAAAGCCTTCAATTTAGATTTTTTTTTGGTATTTCCTTTAGATACGAGCACACGCTCTTCTGAAAAGTTTTGATGTTAAAGAAACTTAAGTTCCAAGAGTGTTCCAAGTTCATGATAAAACATCAGAAAGGGAAAATGTCGAAAATATGCCAACACTTTTAACAATTAGATTCACTTCATTTCTCCAACTTTTTTCCAACCACTTTGCGGTCTTGATAATATCAACTGCCAAGAACAGCATTCCAAAAAAATTTCACAAAATATACAGCTCATGTTGGAAACAATGCAGCATAGAATAATTTTGTACATACGAATGCTCGGGAAAACCGCAAGAATCGCTAAGGTGATAGGGACTTAAAGTTTTCCAGCCGCAGAGCTAGTTATCTGTTTCAAAAGATTAATGTTTCAAATATTTCAACTACAACTTAAGCCACATCAACACGGATAGCAATGTCATTCGTAAAGTAAGCAATTGGCAAACAAGACTTAATGATAATGAAAACAATCAGGATATCTGCTACCAGCCTTTCACAGATGAAAATTTATATATCTTTTTATGCCAAATAAGCTAATTGGCCTGCTTTAAAGCTCATGTCCGATTTTTCTGATATTTATGTAACTGAAGCTGCTTGAATGCCTCATAGTGAACCGCAAAGGTCCATATCTACATTGTTATATAATTTCAAGACAGGCTCAGTTCAAGAAGCAACACATTCACATTGATCAAGCTATGGACTACACAAGTATTGTAGAGTTTGGCTTCCAAAAAAAAAACAGATAAATTAAGTTTACTCCGTTGATCTTTCTGTGAGTCGTAACACTTTTTAAAAAAATGGTTTTGTAAAAGATACTGTAATCGATTCCATTTTTAAAAATTTGCAATCAAATCTATTTAAAGGTTAGCGACCATCCATTTAATGCCTTAATTAACGGCAAAAACATATCAAACAAAAGCGGAAAGACGTACTTCTTCAAGGCTTGGTGAAAGATTATCCATTAATTAATCTGTGTATTACTCACCTTCCACAATATTAAATTTTATATCGTCCATGCGGATAATATAGCATGCGACTTTCTGTAAACAAAATATTTCTATTTAGGAATGAAGATTTGCGTAAGCTTTACGAACAACTGTCAAAAACTTAAGTGTAACAACTAGTTTGGAAAATACCTTGACATAGCATTAAATAAACTGTACCTTATTATATATTCGCTTTATCATAAGTGTCCTTTGCAATGGAATATGTGAGCTTAGTCTGGTGCAACAGTGGCTACTAAGTCATCGAATAGCTTATGCTCAGCTCAACACAACTATGCAGTTTTCATAAAGAACATTGCATTGATTCCCATAATGTAGCCTCCAAAATTCTCTATCTAACTCCTCCTAATATTGAAGATAACTTGTTTCGGAAGAGAAAATCTTATATCTGCGTTTTTGGAATAGATCATAATTCAATATTATATTTTTTACTGAGCCCTTGTCGTGTAAGTGCTCAGGAAAATAAGTAAAATTTTGGCCACCATGTTTATATTTTGCTATGGTTCAGATACTGACAATTTCGCGCTTTACTCTCCAATACTTGTGTTGCGTTTTTAAAAACATACACTAAGTACTCAAGTTAAGTTTTCCTATCTTTATATCTGGACCCATTCACTAATTAAAGAAAAAAATCTGCAAAAAACTTGTTAGCTTTTTTGAATGTTTTCACTCTTTGTTACTGTTATCCCGATAGTTCTCAGTTTGCTTTCGCCATAGCTAAACTTAACTTGTTCGTTGACTTCAATTTCGTTGATGAAAAAGTCCACGACAATCAAATTCATCATCATCTTATGTTATTGAATTTTACTTAAGTTGGACTGTATTGTTAGTTAGCTCTTGCCCTTTTCAATTGACTTCTTACACACATACATATACTTGTTCGCTGAACAACCCTAATGCTACAGTTGTACTTACTTTTATACATGCATTTTCTTATGTGAGCAATATAACGGTGCTTTAGTTGTTTATCTGCTTTGTGCTGTAGGCGTGTCAGTGCATCAACGGATGGTGCTGTTGATCTAGCATATTGTTTAAGTAGCTGAAAACGATGTATGTTACGAGGCGTACTGTTCGATCGACTGTTGCTATGCTGTTTACCCAGCTGTAAATGTACTAAGTTTTTTAGTGAAACTATGCGATTTTCTTCCTAAATATTTGATATTATCGCTTGACTTGAGAGATTATTCGATTGTCAAAAAATATTTCGCATGTATTAAATATATTACGATCTTTATTTCTGGAAAGAATTTAAATTTGTAATTGCGTGATTTTTTATGTAAGTTTCAAATAAATAGTTGTTGCATAATTTTATTTATTACAACTGCACATCAGACTAAAACTGACACGAAGTACTTTATTCGGAAAGATAAAGCGTACCAAATATATTTTCATCATTTTCATAATGCATTGTGCTTAACATAGTTTTTTATTTTGTTTGCATATGTACAAGTATATGAAATAGCATGCATCCTTTCAAATCCGCAATCAACCCACAACAACTCCCTGCCAATTTATTTTATCTTGCCACTACTATGTAGCTTCAGTGTTGCCACAAGGCCAAGTACCAGCGCATTGCTGCATGCAAAAAAATGCATGTTTTGCAGTTTTCACTAAATTTTCATTTAAATTTGCTCTGCTTGTTGCAGTTGTTGTTTTTTTTCTTCGACGATGCTTTTTTTTCGACGATCCTTTTTTTTTTTGTTGTTTTTCATTTTGTGAATGCTTTGCATAACTTTTGAGTGACTGCATCAAATATTTGCTTCAATTTGGCATATACGTATACATATGTCTATACGCATACATACATTATGTACATAGTAACTTCCGTTTCCGTTTTTAAATCGAAAGAATATGAAACTACTAAGGATTACCTTTGGCATGGTAAAAAAAATAAATACCCTATACTTACGGTAATCATGTTTTCCAAAGCAAAATAAAGGATAAGGATAAAATAATATTTGTATGTTTAATAATGGAAAAATAAATATGAAGATAGAAACTAGTAAGAGTGTGGCCTTTGGCATTATCCAAAATTTAATACCCCACACCGCATTAACAGTGGAAGTGAGTGAAAGTTTTTAATTTTTTTTTTCAAGGAGTTTTTTTTATGTCACGCCATGTCCAAGCCGGTTTTTCCACAATAAATTTGGTAACATTTACTTAGTACATCGATTTTTTGGTTTTGTTTGTTTGGGAGGTGAAACGCTCTTTTGTAAAAATGTGTCCACTCAATGTCTAGCGCGTGTCGCACCAGGAAAAGGGTCTGTTGCCGTCAATGAAATGTATTCGATGATAAATTTTAAAAATCTCTTTTACTTAACAACAATAAAGTTTAGCAGGTTTTAAACATTTTGTTTATTTGGGAGGTGCCTTTCCCTCTTGCCAAAGTACTATTATTTTCGGCTTACTATTTGTAATTGTATACTGTTACTAAGACTATTATGACTATTAAGACTAAATATGTTCCCAAAGTTTCAGTAATTATGTGAGCGTTCCTCGTGAGGTGCTGGAGTGGTAATTTTTTTCAAACGCGTTTTTCTCGAAAGTAATTTTTTTTCTAAGCGTTCTTAACCAAAGATTTTAATAATTGATAGTTTTTTAAATTATTACGCCCTATATAAACTTAAATTTGGAATACTATTACTCTTTGGCACTTTATTATTACAAAAAAAAGGATTTATTAAAGAGACGAAAATATGATGGTCTTTTGTTAAAACACCTCGAAAAAGTGCAATTTATTTGTTTTTATAAAAAATAAGTTGATTCAAAAGAAGACCTGTGTTTCAAATGAAAGCTGTTGCCTCCAGAATGTTGACAAATACATAGCTTAGTATGTACAGCCGATATTGACTTCCGATAGGTTGTTGCTAATATCTACCATGTTCTCAGCGAAAATACTAATAGAAATATACTATATATATTTGAATACAAGTTAAAAATTATCTTAAATTTTCAATAAATTATATGCATTCTTCCTTGCCAAACTGAAAAATCATGAAAAAATCAAATGTGTGGTTATAATCCTTAAGGTGCTCTTTTAGTACCAAATAATATTTTTAAAATATCATTGTGATGACTTTTGATGATTAAAGCTTGGGAGGTTATTACTTATATATGAAGCGATGCACACAACGTTGATATTTTGAAAATTCAACTTTTTTGCTGTTAATGTTTTTATCGTTAAATTGGCTTTGTTTTTTATTGTACACATTTGTTTTTGCCCAACGTTTTTGATGCAAACAGTTTTTAGCTTATCAATTTTTTTTATCTTACCCCATGTAGTGCCACGAGTGTTTTGATCTTTTCCTGTGTGTTGCTGCAGTAAATTTTTTTCCAGACTGGAGCTAAAACACATCGGCACTTCTCGTTGACTTTCAAAATACATTTTCGACAATTCTTTTCGATTCACATATGAGGTCAAAACAACTATCGTGGAAATTGAAGCATTCATTATGACTTCCAAGATTCATTTATATTTTTTCAACTAAAGTAATCAATGTTTTGTTTTCAATAAATTGGTCGCTCTCAAAATGTCAAACTAAATACAGTTCTCATCTTTTCATATCTATTGGCGCAACAAAATTTATGCCAAAAAATTAGCTTAAAACGGTCGCTTTGATATGAATTTACAGTGACTTAAAAATACGAGTAAAATATAAAAGCTATTATAAGAATTATTATTTTTATGTATGAATTCTTTTCCGTGAATAAATTTTTATTATATATTACTGTATACACGTTAATAATATGAAAAATTTCTTGTGTTAATCCTCATACTTGAACAATTTAAAATATAAGTAAATAGAACTGACAGTTTTTCTAGCATCTGTCAACGTATTCAATTTCCGCCATATGCGTCATCACAGTTCCATACAACAGATTATTCCCTACATCCGCAAATCATTCTTGTTATCAGCACATAGGAGTACATACATGAATGTTTTTTTTTTAACTTAATCGGAAAGAAAAATGCAGCTTTTAATTTTGCTCATTTTTTTGTTTCAATATCGTACTATGAAACATGCGATATATTTCCGCACTCATGTTGTCATATCTGTTTCTGGCTTTTCTTTGAATTTCACATTAATCTTTCCTGGAAAATGTGCTGTAAATGTAGAGTTTTCCAACTGCTGGCTGTAAATGTTTTCTTTTTAAATTGGCTTTGGCTTTTACACAGAGCAGTTATCTGAAGAAAAAAATTGAGGCAAATCTGCAAAAGCCTTCGTTTGCCAAAACAGGAAAAAATTAAACGTTAAGCTTTTCATTGGCAAAACATTAAACTGACAGTTAAATCAAAGTCACATAGCAAATGTTGCAGAATTAAGGCAATCGCTTTTTTATGCAACTACCTATGATTCCGGTCATATTAAAGCATTTGTGTTGTTTTGTTTTTGTATGAACTTATATGTACTAAAAGTAGGGCAACTTAAATAAAATGCTTTTGTCTGCACGCATAAAAAACTTTCAATTTCATTCTCCTTCTCTGCAAAGACCGTCCTACACATTCTTGAGCTTAGCATCATTTGCATATCATGAATGAAATTTATTACGTATGATATGTCAAAAGGAGTTGCTGCTGGACTAAGACCGATTGTGCGGTGTAAAAAATGAAAGGAACTCAAAATTTTAGAAAAGATGTGACGAAATTAAATAAAAAAAGAAAAAATAGAAAATGTAATGCACAAGCGAAACAATATAGCTCGTTAACTCGAAACTCGAGATGTGTTAATTTAATGATGTGGAAAACTTATTATGATGTTGCTTATTTCTAAGAAAATCAAAATTTTGCAAGAGTCATATGTCATGTGAATTAGCTTTATAATTAAAGCAACATTTCGCATCAAGACAATTTAATAAATAGTTTTCTATAAGTGCTACATAAATATAATTGTTGACACTAATGAACAAAATCTCATCATAGCAAGTCTTTGAACCGACGGTTCAACAAAGCTATGGCAAACAAGAAATGACAAGAGATGGCATGTGGCGCATTGTGTGCTTAAAAACAAATTTGCACTTTGTACACGTCTTGGAGAACTCCCTTCAGGGCTCAAGTGTTAAGAGCGGCTGTCCAAACATAATTCATGGAATGGTCAGGGTTCAAATCCGTGTACAAATTAACCAAAAACTGGTCTGATGAGGCTATGTATATATGTATGTGAATATGTATATACGTGGTAATAGCCGAAACATATGTCACCAATTACCAGGTTAAATTGTTCCATTTGTAGTCTCTGTCATGTTTGTTAAAAAGCATTGACCGATTTGTGAAATTTCACACAAAAAAATATCGGTTTCTGCTAAGACTGTACAATTCGATAAAAATATTGTTCAATTAATTAATAATAACAGTCGACTAATAACAAAATAAAATGAACAAAAAACTATATATTGCGACACTTAAAGACAAAAATCGATAATCATTTTATGGTAATTCTACAAACATTCTTTGTAACTAGACACTCTCAAAGATTTAGCAGAAACTTTTTTGCGGAAAAATGAAATGCTTAATTCCTTCACACGATTACAAATTAATGTGCTTGGGCTCTTGGTCACACTTCGACTTACGGCACTTACAATGTTTTCAGCTGAACCGCCTATCTGAACACGCACTGAGGATTTTACATCTGCGCAGACCCAGTTTCTTAGAATTTGTGCAGAACATTCAAAATTGTAGGCTTACTTCTTCGATTATTACCACCAAAAACTCTCTAACAGTATCAAACTCCATCAAAGTTTTTAAAAGGTCAAGTCTTCAGGTATAACTATTATCATTTAACAAATAAATAATTGCTTTGAGTTTTATTTTAAATGTTTTAAAAAGCAATTTAAAAACAACCAAATAAGGTTATTCTGATGCCAACATTTTTTTTATTATAATTAATTATCCACATTTGTGATAAAAAAACAAATAATTTTGTTTGTTGAATAACAGTCCATTGATTAATTAGTAAAAATTTTTACGATAATGTTGGTCTTTGCTGAATAACTGTAAGTTCGATGTTATATTGTTTAATATAGAAAATAATTTATTTAATTTTTTTGAATAAGAAACCAAATCGAGCTTTGATTAGGTCATTGTCATTTGGTAAACTTTGTTAAAAATTTAAAAGTTTTCGTCAAAAAAATTAAAATGAATTTAACTATTAATAATTTTGCATTAAGGAAAGTAATACATTCACTCCGGGAAAAATGGCACTGCAAATTTAGAAATTTTGTTTTTGACTTAAACGCCCAAATTTTGAAGATGCAAATATTGTGTCCTATTTTCATTTTGAATTTAAAAGGCATTGAAAGTAACGGTTTTTAACCTTATTTCAACTGTAAAAAACTTCAAATTTCATATTGAAATTACAAATTAGTTAAAATTACTCTGTTTTTTTTACATTAAACACATTATAACTTTCAATCATAAGTCTATGAGATCACTTTAAATCAATGTGAATTCTTTTTGAATCCATATCAGAAATATTTATCTTCAATTAAAAGACTTGGCCATCCTTGATTTAAAAATTTGACGGCTTTGGCGCTAAGTCATAAGCGTTTCAATAAACAAAAGTTCATTGATTTCGACACTGTGGATTTCATAAGAAATTTTTTCAACTATTTTGTTGAGCAGTGTATTGTAATCCTTTTGCAAGCTCTGGGTATGATCAAATAACTATGTATACGAAATAAACGAAGCAAAACTGTCTAATAAATGTTCTAATCTGAATTGAAACCACAAGAGAAGCATTGAAAAATATGCACAGATGTTATTGAATTAATTAAGTCAAGTGTTCTGCACTTCTTGGTCATGCTGAATATTTGAATATCATTTGAAGCCATTAAATATTTAACAAAAAATTAATGAAATATTCAAATGTGCTAATCAGCTTAAAATGCTATTCCTGTATAATTGAGAATTGAAACAAAAACCGCTTGAAATCAAAATTTAATTTTAATTAGTTGAGCGCGCTAAGTAGGCGGTAATCTCAATTATGTAAGGAGAATTTTCTTTTATTATCCGCTATATGTATAACATTGCTATAGACTTCAACCTGTTCACAATATGATGGCGGTTGGGGAAGCTAGAACGAGTATCTAAAGTAAGCTGTTGTGGTAATATTTTATGTTATTATGTACGACACGAAATATTGACATTAAGTTAAGCTCAATATAAAGGTAACCTCTAGTTTTTAAAGCTTCGAATCTTAATATAAAATTCCTTTTACAACAAGTAATGAGTGAAAAAAAGCATTGTTACCATGTATTCCAACTGAAATATTTTTTTAATCGGGTCGTACTTAAACTTTAGAACAAAAGTTAAAAATCGTTTCCTTTTTAAAATTTATTATATAAAATTGATTGCTGTAATTTTTGTTGTTTATTTTGGACTCAATTTAAAAACATATTTTTTTTTTATCACTAAGACAACTGTTGCTATAGTCAACAGCTAAAAAAACGCTAACATTTTTCCTACACATTTTCTTGTGTGGTTTTTCTCTTTTATTCGCAAAGGCTTTTCAATGATTTTATTGAATTTCTTTGAATTTCAGCAAATCTCGCCACAAAGTTCAATGTCCTTTTTATGGTAGTTTTGGCAATGTGTTTGGGTATGTGCACAGCTGTGTATATGTATGTCAGCACACTTCTATATTTGTTAATATGAAGTAAATGGCTTGGCGAAATTCCTTTCATCGCATTTAATTTACGGCTCTAATTTGTTTTATTGCTTAACAACAACAGGAACAAAAACAATGACAGCCACTACAATCACAATAGAAATAACAACAGCCGAGAGTTAAATTGATTTTAATATGGGAATATCCATAAGTTCATTCATGTGATTATAAATTGGGGTTTTTTTTCAGCTATCTTGAGAGTATTTTCTTACAATCTCTGTTGTACATGGTTGTTTTGCTTGGTAAATATGTCATCAAGTCTTGGCATTACAATTATATGTTACTATGGTAAGTTGATGTTGATTCCGCATGCGATAACATTTTGGTTAAGCGTAAGTTTACCGACATGAGCATTTTAACCAACATCAAGGCTATCAGAGACTATGAAGCTTACACCAGCTTTACAAATGTCATGACTGAAATTATAAAAATTCTTCCTGCTCTTGGTAAAAAGACCTAGTAAAGTTGTTATTTTCGGCCAGGCCGAAACTCACATACCCTACACTGCATTAAAAGTACTTTTTAAATAAATGTTAAGACATTTAAAAGAGGTTGAATAAGTCGAAAATAATGTACAAAGGCTCAAAAATAATGAAAACTGTTGGAAAAAACTGAAAATCTTGAGAAAATATAAAAACCATTGAAGAAAGTTGAAAGAAATTGAAATAGTCGAAAAATATGAAAAATGCTGAAAAATTGATGAAAAAGTCGAAAGAATAAAGAAAATGTCGAATAAAATTGAAGAGGAATGGTGAAAGGTTGAAAATGTCAAAAGAATATGGGAAATGTTGAAAAAAATAGAATAGAAATGAAAACCACGAAATATGCCACGCCCATTTTTTCAATACCGCCTACTTTTGGAATAAAAATAATATTCGTAATTAACATACATACGCACAATAGCTTGTATAGTTTGCGCTATATGACGTAATTAGTCTTAAAATTTAGGGCGTTGACACACCCAAAGGCACAACCCAGTCTGACTTTTATCCAGAAATAGCTTTACATAAACAAACCTCTTACACAAAATTTCAGTATGATTGCTCACATATTTCGATATTTATGCCACTTAAGGTATTTTAATTGTATAGGAGGTGCCACGCCCACTGATTCAATTTTTTCAAGCTTCATTTAATTTCAAAGCATATAGTAACCGACACCTCTACACACAATTTTATGAAGATTACTCTCATAGCACACTATCTATAGCATTAAACGTATTTCGCTTATATGGGAGGTGCAACACCCTCCGGCCCAATTGTGCCAAAATTTTGCAAGAAGACACCTTTTAGCAAGTGTGTCCGCCATATAAAATTTCATAACGATTGCGTTGTTAGTTCTCTTTTTATAACGTTTATAAATATTGTAGGCTGTGCCACGCCCTTAAAATAAATTTTTTCAGTATATTGACGTGGCTTGTATTGTTGACTACTTTAAGTGGTATCATCCCTAAAATTTTAATGAAAATCGTATGTGCCAATTTGGAGTTATACGAAATCAGAATTTTTAATTGTTAAGAAATGCCACGCCCACTTTATGCGCGATTCAAGATTCAAAAGATTTGTATCCGCGTACCAAATTTCATGACAATATCTTGCACAGTTTACGAGCAATGGCGTCATAAAAGTTAAAATTTAGGGCTGTCACACAGGCAAACAGACAGACAGACAGACAGACGGACACAGCGATATCGACTCAAGTGGTGACGCTGATCAAGAATATATATACTTTTCCATACCTTCCACGCCCCCTTCTATGCGTTATAAACGGAATGACAAAGTGAATATATCCTCTGTGTAGGGTATAAAAAGTAGGGACTTATTTTAGCACTATAGAAAAAATTAGACGATATTATGCATGGTTTGAGTATAAGAATATTAGTGGCACCGAAAAGCTATAGGAAGTGGTGCATTTTCATCGGGTCCATATTTCTTTGAGTGGCCGTAACGTTTATTTTTTTTTTTGAGGGACCCTTATCTAAAGTATAATAAAGATTCTGAAATTATTTTTCGGTTGTGATATTTATCTTAAAGGCAATTATTTCATCAAAGGGATGTAGTTTCGAAAATTTATATGGCAAGTTGAAAAATTTTATATAGCCAAGCACGTATCCACCTAGAGGAAATAATAAAAATAGTATTTCTTAAGAAAAATGACACTATTTTTGCACTGCCTGGAGCGGAAAATCTTTGAGTCTATCTCTATGTAAAGCTTTCATAAAATTTGAAATGATGTGGATGTGGCCCAGAGAATATTATTAGGACCACTTCCTTTAGTAAGTCGAGTAACCTTTGGTCAAACTTGAAACATAAGAACCGCATAAGACGTTCTAATAAAATTTTTTTAAGACAAATTACATTATGTTGAGGGCTAGCACATGGAATGTGGATCAACCCAGTGTTGCGTTATTTATTATAACAAAATACCCTATACTCGAACAGAAGAGTAATATTTCATAAGAACTAACAAATAATTTCTAGCCATAGCTTCACTACTTTAGAGTAGTAGATTGTTAATGTTGTTAGATGATGGATATTGCTTCGTAAAAGCTGATGCTTGAAATTTTTAAATGTGAAAACCATTTTGAGTTTTATCAAAAAATGCAAATATTAATCTTGCTGGAAGCTTTTTTGTAGATCATGATCATGTAAAGGGTGTTTTTTTTAGAGGTATAGAGCTTCGAATTGAAATAAAACACAAGAAAATCGTTTTAATGTCCATCAATTTGGCTTTATTGAAAGGATAGTCTTATGCCATTAATGTTTAAATATAATTTCGGGCATGTGGCCGCCGCGGCTGGCTCGAATAAAGCCAATTCTACAGGTCCAATTTTGAACCACTTTTTCGAGCATATGAAGCCGTATGTCGGCAATAACGCCACGAATGTTGGCTTCCAAGTCCCCTAACGTTTCTGGTTTGTTGGCGTAGACGAGCGACTTCACATATCCCCAAAGAAAATAATCCAATGGTGTCAAATCACACGATCTTGGTGGCCAATTGACAGGTCCATTCCGCGAAATTATGCGCTCATCGAATGTTTCCTTCAATAAATCGATTGTGACGTGCGCTGTGTGGCATGTAGCGCCGTCTTGTTGGAACCACAACTCATCCACATTCATGCCATCCAATTCGGGAACAAAATAGTCGGTTATCATGGCTCTATACCGGTCTCCATTAACGGTAAGTGACTCTCCAGCATTATTTCGGAAGAAGTATGGCCCAATGACTCCACCAGCCCATAGAGCACACCAAACAGTCAGTTTTTGTGGATGTAATGGCGTCTCAAGGGTCTCATGGGGATTCTCTTCACTCCAAATGCGGCAATTTTGCTTGTTGACGTAGCCATTCAACCAAAAATGAGCCTCATCACTGAACAAAATTTTGCGATGAAAATCAGCATCGAGATCAATCTCATTTTCGGCCCATACACCAAAATCACGACGCATTGCATGGTCTCGCGGCTTTAATTCTTGCACAAGCTGGATCTTGTAAGGTCGCAAGCCAAGATCTTTGTGCAAAATCTTCCATAAAGTTGATGGACAAAGCTCCAATTGCTGTGCACGGTGGCGAATCGATTCATTCGGGTCCTCTTCAACATTTTGCTCTACAGCGGCAATTGTTTCTTCGGTGCGCACTGTTCGACGTCTCTGCGGATGCGTATTATCACATAGAGTAAACGTAGTGCGAAAACGATCCATGGTTAACCGAATTAATTGCTCTGATGGACGATTATGTCGACCATAAAATGGACGGAGCTTGCGGTAAACTTCGCGAACTGAACCATTATTTTCGAAATAAATTTGCACGATTTGCAAGCGTTGTTCTTTTGTCAACCTGTTTATGATAAAATGGCAAGCCAAATTGAACATAAATGACATTACAGTTGCCAGATTTGACCATAAAATGCCAGTTTTATCTCTATTCAAAAAACAAACCTCTAAAAAAAACACCCTTTAGAACTTATAAGATTTTGACGATTTCATTATTTCCAATAAAAAGTTATCTCAAATGTTGCCAATGAAATTGCCCATATTCTCTTGGTTACAATCAATTAATTGTTTATATTTTGGTGGTTTTCTGCTATATTTCCCATAACAATCTACAAAAACATTGCATTGTGTTTCAGTAATTATACTAATTTTTGTTGTGTAGCAACACAAGTGGTACATATTCATACAAACATATAAAAAATATAGCAACACTTACAAATCTCACAGCTTTTTTGAGCGTGCACAATAGTTAACGACACAAGCTACCTGTTTCAATTATTGTAATATCATTATATTCAAATACAATAACAAAAACACAATAGAAATAAACAACTATAGGGTGGCGCAAAATAACACTTTATGTTTGAATTCGCTTTAACCTATATGTTTTTATATTTTCTATACAAAGTATTGCAAGCCAGATTTTGGGAATTTAATATGAATCGATACACATTGTGATAATGAACGATGAAGCCAATTTCCAATTAAATGGATCCTTTAAGAAGCTGTGGGTTATGGGCTACGGAGAATCCAAAAAGAGTTTATCAGTAATTGTACCCACTTTAGTGTATTGTTTTGTATCGTTTATCGATCAAAAGGATCAATGATCCATATTTCTTCGAAAATGTATCTATTGCCACAGACATCATCGATAAATCCAATATAAGACAATGTTGGAACCAATATGAGACAATGTTAAAAATATTTATGAGACCAGCTATAAACAAACCAACCATGTGATTCAAACAGAAAAAAGACACAACGCATACTTCAAAGGACACAATAACAAAATATCTGAAAGGAGTACTTTAAGTACTAAGTTAGCGACCATTGATTGCTCAGTGAAAATCATGTCATTAGACTTGAAATTTGCAAAAAGTTATAAAAAATGTGTAAGAAAGAATGTTTGAAGCTGAAAATAACCACGAATTGCGAGACGTAATCGCACAAGTTCATGTCAAAGAAATCATCTATTTGTAGTATGTGTGGCGCCACCCTGTTTAAGGCCAACATAAACATCATATGTTTTTACAGAAAGTTACTGTGATTTGCCTTCTTATCCAATTAAATCGGCTTTCATATTTTTGTTTTCTCTGTCACAAGTTTGTGCTGGCTGTCGCTTGCCTGAATGAGTTTAAATTCACAGAACCCATGTGCCAATTTTCGTCAGCAATTTCAGACATCGCAGGGATAAGTTGAGATTTTGTGAAAATTTAATGCTAGATGAATGAAACATAAATTTTTTGCATTAATATCAAAATAAAACAATTGCAATGAAATGTGCTCTGGATTTTATTAACCCAATTTCTAATTTTTCCTTTTATTTTCGTTATGGTGCCTGGTTTAAGACTTATAATATTCCTTCGTTATGCTGAAAGCAGGTACATAGCTTTCTGGCACTATACGGCAAAATAAAACCAACCACTGTGCAAGAATTTTTTGCCTAAAACTTGACGAATGTCATCGATCAAGCGCCTTTATCGTTCTATATGACCCGTGTGATTTTTCCTGTTACCAAAACTATAATTACCACTTATGAAAGACATTTTGAATCAGTTCAAGCCATAGAAGATTTATGGAATAAGTTGATTCAACAAGACCACAAGCTTTCTTCGTTATATGCAATTCACAATACTTGCAATACACAATGCAGATGGTCTCTCAGTCATTAAGCATAAATGTTCCTTTATAAGCTCTGAAATCGTCTTTGGCGTATTGGCAAAGCCCATATTTTTCACGCTACAATGGCTTAAATTTCCATATCAGATTGTGTATATGATATTGAGGTATTTGCATTTTTTCGAAATCTGATCGCTTATTGAAATCACGACACGTCAACAACATAAATAATCGTATTATTTTTGTTTACAATAAATTGCTCAAGACAAATTTAAAAATTCATAAGCCAACATCAATTGTTACATCCTCTTCACAACTTAATGACAAGATATCCTTCAACTTTTTAAGTCATTTCCTTCTTCGTATTTGTGTTGAATTAAGTGTTTGACATTCACCACTCAACACAAATGGCTATCAATCAGGAAAAAAGTGTTGCTAACATTGAAAGAGAGATTTATTGACGCAAAATAAATCTATCTTTTTTTTATTTTTTACACATCAGTGAAAATTTCCCTTGAAATGTGGGTCGAATTGTTAAAGAAAAACGAAATCATCACTCAACAAATTGTAATTTTCGTTAAGTGAATTGACAACAGGAAAGTTTGCAAATACTCGTAAAACTTTCGAACAAAAAAAAAAAAACACACGCACAATATTTGTGCAACGTTTAAACTGAAATAAATGTAGAAATTCCAACAAAGTTTACACATTTAAAAAATAATCAATTTAAAATGTTCACTTTGTATAAATGCAAATAAAAATGATATGAAAAAAAGCGGTGAACCGGCGCTTTTGGCGAATACAAAATTTTATATTTCATTGACAAAAATTTATGAATAAATCAAATTTATTACCCGAGTTTACAGTTGACATTTTTGCATATCTGTATTAAATGACACACGACAGTGAGTGATGCAACAGAACGAAAACAGCAGCAAAAACAATAACAAAAACATTAAACTATTCATGGTTGGCGATGCATGAAAAGTCATTTCATGTTCAAAATGTCATGAAGATAAAAAAGCATGTACTTGCAAAAATTAATATTCACAAAGTTTTTATGTTTCTGGTGAAACTTTTTTTATATATTAAAAAAAATAAGCACTCCTTAGGCTAACCAGGTGTTAATGATTCGAAGATATATTATGTTTGAAAAGTATTCGAAATTATAATGTAAAACAAAACAATATTATTTAGTAATCAAACTTTATTTCGACTTCATAATAGACCCACCCTTTGCTACACAACTACACCAGTCGACCTAACATTTTTTGTTGATTGATAGAGAAATAGCTTTCACCTTTTTAAGTGAATTTGCTCTTGTGGCTTCAACCACCCTAACGCACAATACTCGATGTACTGATTTTGTCTTTGGGAACAGGTAAAATCAAACGGGGCATTATCCGTACAATCGCTGATATTCGTTGAATTTTTGTTTAGAAAATCCTGCACAAAAATTACCTTATGCAATGATGCATTGTTATTGAGTTATTCTTCCACAAATTTGCCCATTTCGATTGAAATTTTCACGCAAACACTGCATGGCGCCTTAATAATATTCCTTATTTGTTATTTGTCGTTCTGGAAAGAATTTAGAGTACACCACAATATTTGAAATGAAAAAAACTCAATTCCGGATGCTTTTTACACAAAGTTCATGATCAACCGTTCTCGAATGATCATGTCTTGAACTTATTTTGTTAAAATATCAATTTGCAGAGACCTATTTAGTTTTGCACTGGCGTTATATTCAAAAATTTTTTTCGCCTGCACCAATCATAGGATTCGAACAACGTTTTATTAAAATATTTTTCCTGCGGTGAACACCAAAAAAAAAAAATAAACTCTAGATGGAATTAATATTGAACTTCTTAACAAATAGTCTTTTACACAATTTAAACTCATAACGTGAAAAAAAAACTACCATAGTTTTTTATCAGATTTTTCTTATAGAAGACAATAATTATATTGAAATGTTTCGAAATTATGTTTCTTAAGAATGTGTCGAGAAATGTGAAATATTTGAAAAGCTTTGAAAAACTATGCACAATATTGCAAAAGTCTTATAAATAGTCGGTATGTTATAGAAGAAGTCAAAAAATGTCGAAGAAAAATGTCTGCGAAATATATACACAAATTGAATGCAAACCGCATGGAAAAAAATAGATTCGACTTATTACTCCACCTTTATTATAACACCAAGGATTTGAAATACTTTTTATTTACGTAAATGTTACGCTACAGATGTATTTGAACTTGAAAACAAAAAATTCATTTGCATGTGTGCTAAAACTATGTATTTGACAAAAAAAAATCATGCTTAGGCCCATTCTGGGAGATCTAAATATTTTTCAATTTGGTTAAAATATGTAAATAAGTTTTAACTTTTGAAAGTGTGAATTTCAAAAAAATTTAGACATGACCCATATATAAAAAATGAGAAACAATTTACTGTATTAATTTTGCATAGACATGCAAAATTCTAAGACTATAAACTCTTTTGCACTACGAAGCATCAATATCCAAAATATTGTGTTCTTTTAACATCGCTTTAACATACAAAAGACAAATGCGCCTGTGTGTATTGACAAATTGCTAGGCCATTAAAATCTGTTTAACATGCACTTGATCTAAATTGCTCTTATGACTGAAGAACAAACTTTTTTTTCCCACAAAAGTCAAGTCTGGCTTGTTAACTAGATAATCTTCTTCTCATTTATATAATACCAAATTTATTTTAAATGTATAACACTGCCTAGTGTGGCCGTTAGTTATGTTTTGATATCACTTTTATCTCTTCCAAATATTTACGCAAAAAAAAATTTATTTCGACTTCTTAAACCTTTCATGTTTTAGATTTATACCACAAATTAGAGTTTGATATCTTCACACGGCTTAGCTTTAGACAAATGATTTTTGTTGTAAATACCAATACATCCCTCTTGCAACATAGGGTGCATAAATGTATTATCTTTTTCATTATTTTCATATACATATAAGTCTAAAATAGCATTATTATTACTATTGTAACATTTATGACAAACGACATATACGGCTTATGTATTATGACACCTCCTAAAGTCCCTAATTGTGAGTTTTGCTAATGAATTGGGTACCGTCTGCAGTTTTCAATCATTGCAAATGTTTTTAAGACACTTTTTTCAAAATCGTATAGCGTGTCACAAACTCTCTCTTAAGCTAAAATGGAACTCAGTTGGACAGATTTCAGTGCATCTGGAAGCTATCAAAATAAAGTCTTCAATAGAGGCTAAACATGTGGATATTTTTAAAGAGGCACTTTTTATACCTATTTGATAATACGCACCCAGATTGCAAATATCTTATTGATATTAACAAAATAAATTTAATTTTTTAGTCGATTATTTGTATGAGGTAGTGCCTTGAAGGAAAATCGAATAGACCTATTTTTTTCTAACTGAAATATTTGAATAATGTTTTGTATATTGATATAAAATTGGTTGAAAAATTGATGAGATAATAATATTTAATGCTGAAGATTACATGATTAACACTTGTTTTTTCGTCTAGCATAACTATAGGTATAGCCTAAAAAGTTTCACATAATGACAACTTCTGTGATTATATCCCTACGTATAAGAAAGTAAAAAAAATTTACTATAAATACATTTAAAAGATTAACTGAAGTTTATCTGATCTCTTTGTGCCAATTTTCAGTAAACATTCTATTTGAAAACTCTTATAAAAAAGTTAAGTTTGAGATTCATTTATTTTTATAAATATGTCTTTTACAATGAAAAAACTAAATCACCTTAAGTAAGAAATTAAAAAACTCTTTAAAATTTATGTATAAAATGTATTTTTTATTTGGCAAGTTAAAAAAAATAGATATATATTTTTTATGCCCTTTATAGTTTAATTTTAGACTTATAAATCCATATAAAGGACACCCTAATATATGTGCTAACCAAAATGAATTAGTAGACAAACGCAATATTTTGGCACGTTTTTTGTTAATCTACTTATGGTATTGTTTATATCTTACTGTTATTGTTCTACAATATCTTACTGTTTTTTTTTATTATTTTCTTCCAACAACATATTACTGAATTATTAAAGATTTTTTTTGTTGCCAAAACTACTACTTTGCTTTACTTTGTTTTGACTTTTGTGCATTAATTATTTGGCAGCTACAATTTATTGTTTGCGAGTATCCTGGCCAAGTTGTATTGTTTATTTCTGTTGCATGAGATGTGACCTTTTGTGGCTCATGTTTCTGCACAGCAGAAGCGATAAGATATGTAAGAAGTTTATATCGATTTGGCACGGAATGGTGACATTAAAATGTATGATATTTTTACTCTGCCTTATAAGTAACTCACAAATTGAGGTCATAAAAATCTTTTGGCCTGTTGTCATTCTGTGTTACTTCTAAATTATCCGATTAAAGTTTTCTGCCTTATCATCTGACGTTAATGGTTTTGAGTTTTTTGGTTTAAATTCTGTTATTTCTGCATGTGTAGGTTTTGTTTTCCTGTTTTTCACATATAAGTCGTTATGTGCCACATATGTGTGTGATAGCAAGATATTGGAAAAAATTTCAAAACATTAACTTGATTGATTGTTATGGTTTTCGATATAATGGAAATATTATTTATTTTTGTAACTCTTTTTAGATTGAGATAGCTTTTCTTTTGTTGCTTTTGTTAAAGTGCTATTAAATAATATTGAAAGACTCATTTTATTGCATCAATCGATGGTGAAAGGCTGAAAATGAACTTTGAAAGCTACTAAAGAGATCCTCTATCCTTCTTTAGGCATGTTAAACCCATATTTCGAAAAAAATTTATGACTCCAATCGATGGGAAAATTTATTTATTTATTTCGGTCTAAGATACAATATGATCCTAAATACTAATAACTTAAAACTAATTAATTAAATAGTTCAAATAACTTTAATCGAAATTGATACAAGTTTACATTAAAATTTAAGACAGGAGAAAGACTGTTACATAAACGAATACATCTAGCAATGGGTTCAGTCAGGGCATAATTAGTTTTATGAACTTGGTCTTCAAACATGCGAGATTTCTGCTCCTCTTAAAACTCTTTTTTGAATTTGCTGAATTTAGTTTTTAAATAATATTTTAGTTTTAATTTTATTACTTTATTGTTATTTTGATATAATTATGTTTTTTTGTTATAAGTTAGTCTGTAAGAATATTACTGTTCATTGACTAGCAATTTTGAAATAAATGAAATAAATAAATGAAATATTCTCAAAGTTCTATTCGGAACATGTAATACAAATAAGTGTGAGATTTCCTGACAAATTATTTTATTTGATAAAATACTATATACAAATAACAAAGACGATGATGTTCGTCTATCTTTTAAAGATTGCAATCCAAGTAATTTACGCCTTTGATCATAAGAAGGAATGCCATCCGGCCAATTCATCTTGCATAATGCATATTTAGTAAAACGTTTTTGAACTAATTCTATACAATTTGAGCGATCTGAATAAAAGGGATCCCAGATAATGGAATAATATTCTAGTTTGCACCGGACTAAAGAGACGTAGAGAGCTTTAACAGTCATTGGATCTTTAAAAACCGTTGAATTTCTTTTAATGAATCCAAGCATCGCGTAAGATTTAGAAACTAAATAATCCAAGTGAGATATAAAATTGAATTTATTATCAAATATCACTCCTAGGTCCTTATTTTCGTCCTTCTTGAGCAAAATGCTATTGTTGATGGAATAATCAAAAACAAGAGGTTCAGCACTTTTAGAGTATGAAATGACACAACATTTTTTTATATTTAACACAAGGTTATTGGATAAGCACCAACGATTAAATTTATTAAGGTCGTTTTGTAGCAGCAAGCAATCAGATATATTTGAAACCTTCAAAAACATTAAACACTTGGAATGAGTAAAAATGTTAGGTAGATCGTTGATAAAAATAATAAAAAGTAGAGGGCCCGAGTGTGTTCTTTGTGGAATACCAGAAGATGCTTCGATTGCGGTTTTGGAGAATAAGTATCCAATTTTTACCAGAAGTTTACGGTTTGTTAAAAAACTTTTTAAAAATTTTAGAAGTGCTTCAGACAACCCGTATTTCTTTAATTTGCATAGTAAAATTGAATGATCACTTTTATCAAATGTCTTAGAAAAATCTGTATCAATGCCAAATTCGTGCATGTAGATTTGCCGGGTAAAAATCCATGATAAGCTGCGCAAATTGCATCTTTCACGTGTTCAAATAACTTAGTTTTGATTATTTGATCAAAGATTTTGGCAAATGTCGGTTGTATAACAACTGGTCTACAATAAGAGACATCACAGCGATCACCTGACTTAAAAATAAGTCATTTAATGAATTTTGTACTCAACCTCTTAAGCCTCCTCCCAATTTTCGAAAAAAAGTATATCAACAATTTATTGAAAAATACCGAAAATTGGTTTTCTAAGCCCTTCACGCCTCTTTCTAAGCGCTTGAATCAGTATGACTTTCGTATAAAGTATTTAAAAATAAAATTATTTATTAGGCGATTGTACACTTTTGGTTTTTAGTGATTTTTTCATTCAGGCGACTATATGCATTATGATATATTGCATGCGTAGCCAGATATCTCCATGCTTCAACCAACTCTTATTACTGCATTATATTATAAAGTTTCTGAAAATTTTGTACTTTTTGAACGCAAGATTTGAAATTTCTTTGAAAAGCGTTACGTTGTATGCAATTCATGTAACTCAGACCTTCAAGGCTCATTCAGCAAATTAACTACGCTGGATAAAAGCCACTACATACTGAAAACTTTCAGCTTTTTTTTTCTTTTTGCTTGTGTTTTAGTATATTAGATTTTTTCATTCAACAAAATAACTAAACTTCAAAAAAGTGCAACGTTGTCACTTGACAAATAATAAAAGTTGGAAAAAAATTAACAGCAAAAAATTCCTTCAAAAGTTCAAAAAAAATAGAAAAAGAGCAACAAAATTATTTTGCTGTTGCATACGAAAAGATGCGACAAAGGTTACGACATTTGGCATTATGACATTATGGCTGCATTGTATACGGTGGCGGTATCTCTTTGGGTGTGTGTGTGTGGGGTAGTGCATATATGTGTGCTACACGAACATTAGGGTGATTCAAATATATTTTATTTTGTTTTTGATAAATGGAGACTTTATTATAGTAAAACATACAGGTGGCTTATTGAACACTTTATTTTTCGTATGAAAAACGTGCTAAAGAATGATTTACTGCACGATTTTGTATTTATCTCATGGAAGAAAAATTGCATGGGACTAATCCCATTCGCAATAGCATAAATGTTTCTATATATAAATATGTTTCTATTAATTTTTCTCATGATGATTACATTTCGTCGTATTAATAGCTTTCATAGCTTAAGAATGATTCCAAGATTGAGCATTAAATCGAGCTTTTTTTTGTAATAAACTTATTTTATTCAAAAAATAGTTTTCTTTCCAGAGATATTGTCGAAATTGTTTGGTTAAGCCTTCTTTGCAATGTAATTCCTATGGAAATCTTAAAAATTCAATGAACTACTAGTAACTATTGATATTATAAGCTCTCCTTGCTCCAGAACTTATTTTTATCACTACCTGCAACTTTTAGAATTGTTTGTTTGAAGGACACAAAAAAAAATAAAGTTGAATCACCCTAATGTACGTAGGTATGTGCATTTATATGTTTGCGCCAAGTTGCATTGTGTTTAAGCGTAAACTTATTACAACGGTTGACTTTAAGTGAAATTGAGTTCGTAACAACGAAATAACATTTTTCACCTACACTCACCCCATTTCCTTCCACCTACGGCTCTTCCATTACCACTAACAGCATTAAAACCCCCAGGCATCCGTGAGACTGCTGCTCACAGCGTGCATTCATTTTGACTGTGTTTGTTCATTTTCTCGCTGTAGTTGTTAGCTATTGTTGGTGTTGTAATTTTAGTTAGTCTTGGCTTCGTTTTTCATCGACTGTAATTTAAAAATAAGTGGAATTGAAATACGTGTTCAATGGTTGCTGCGCAGCGTCTCCAGTTTTTATGTGTGCGATGGTGCAGGCAAAAACTAAAAAAAAACACAAAAAAAAGCGAAAACCTTCACTTCTTTTATCCCATAGATACATGAATAAACGGAAAGCTATAACGCACTGAATTTCAAATTTTGTAGCATTTAAACTTAGCGCAGATTATAGTGCATTATTTTCGTTTCGGTTTTTCGAATATTAGAAAAGTTTTGACTCAAACTTTGAAACTGCTCATTGAACATTGTGTTAATGAAAATAACTTGTGGTATTTTGTAATTTGAAAACGCCATCTTCCCAATATTTTTCGTGGCAGTAGCTGTTTGCGATGACATAACACTGTGCGTAAAAGATATTTTAATGAAAGTCGAATTATTTAGTTCTTCTTAAATATGATTTTTTTTTTTGTTAAATTGATGTTGAGTTACTCCAAAAATGGAGCATAAATAAAAAGGGTAAGTCTAAGAAAATCATATACCCGTTAAACTTAAACTAACATCCCAAAGGCAGCAACCTAAAATCGCAGCGTAACCAAAATAAATATGTGACTAGGCTGCATGGGACGCTTAGAGAAGCGATGGACAAACTAGGAAAAATTAACCCAAATTAGTTCTATCCAAAAAAACAGACACGTCGTTTTCTTAAGAAAAATATTCAAAACAAGAAACACATGAACTTGCCTTGTTTCGTTAGATCAGTGTGTGTGTTACCGGCCAAACTAGCTTTTAGGATAAACTAGTTTTTCCTTGGCGAAACTAATTCATCCGACACGTGTTAAGATGAACCAGCTTAGGCTAGGAAAATTGTAATATGTCAAAGTAACTGTGCCATATGACGTATGACGCTACGCTCGTCTTTAGGTTTAGCGCTCAACTCAAAAGCGTAGCGTTATCAAAGTCAACGCCCTCACTTAGGGACTGCAGTTTCATCATACAATATGTCCAGCGTCGGCTTCGCGGCGACCTTCAGTCACGATTCACTATATTATGTCCAACGGTGGTGTGCAAGCGAAGCCCGTGTTAAACATAGTCTAGTGAATAACGGCTAATGACAGCCGCGAAACCGGCATTGCACATATTTGAGAATGTAAGCCCTGACCTGCAGCCGAAGGTCGCTCCCTTACCCTAGCATACTAAAATTTCAAGAAAATCGTAAGGGAGGCTTTTAAATTAAATAATAGCCCTAGTTTATCCCAGGCTAAACTGATTCATCCTAACACGCTTCGGATGAACTAGTTTGTCAAGACAAAGATACACAACAGAAAAAATAGTTTGCTATGTTTCTTAGACTTAAAAATTCTAACCGATCGGCTCAAAGGTCGCTCATGATATCATTTGATAATGGGTAAACCTAGTTTTATTTTTTGTTGTTTTGTGAAATTTTTTTGGCGTTTTCAAACATTGTACTGAACGGTGAGATCAATAATAAAATCAAAAATATAATGACTTGCTTCTGGTGCTCTCTTTGATAATTATATATGGTAAGAACTAAATTCGTCAAACTACTTATTTCAGTGCTGCAACTATGGTCACACATTTTGTATAATAAGGCTTGAAAAGCAACTTACACTCAGTTCGATCTGGTATATCTTCTGTGTGGGTCACATCTTGGACAACTTGAAAACGTATTATCTTGATTACGTTGCAAAAATGCACAAATCAACTGCAACTTGGTTGCTTCTAATTGTTGCATGTAATATTAAAGTATCCAGTGCAAACGAGACACCAGTGCGTTATGATGGGGCACAATTGTGGCGAGTTTACAATACCAAAAATAATTTAAAATTGATGAGGGCTTTGGAGGAAAAGTATGGTAGGTAAAATTAGATGGATAAGATCTTAACATTACACAAAGATGATAAGTGTCCCATCCAGATATTTTTCTGCAGTTTGTATGGAGAACTTTGCTAAAGCGATTAGCAAAAAAGATTTTTTATTTGTATTTTTTATAAATTATTGCAAGGTTTTTGAGAAATAATCTAATAAATTTGCAACTTCAAGACATAATCCAATAGACTAAATATAATTTCATATAATTTTAAGGTTTTGAATCTGTTAAAATTGATTATCAAGTACTCTAGAGAGCACTGAGAATGATATTTGAGTGGCGCAACAAAACCGATTCAATAAAAAAATACTCAGAATTTATTTTAAAAAAAATTAAGCAGGTTTTTTTTATGAAGTGAAGGAAATTACAGAAACTTTCGCATCAAGAATCATTTCACGAAGGCTTAATTAAATAAAACTTACATGTTTAGATTTATTTCAAAATGTATTAAGTTTACTTCAGCCTATTTGAAAAAATCATCCTCATATGCAACCATGAATCAGATGAGGTTTTTTTTAAAAAACAATAATGCAATGAAACTTATATAAAGCAAAAAACTGTGAATACCAGAAGCATTTTTAAGCTCCCCTAAATTACTGTTAGGCCTGAGCCAAAACGAAACCATTAGTTCGGGACTAAACGATTTAAATATTCAAGCTAAGAGCCGTCTTATCGCTCAGCTATTTGAGCACGTCGATAACTCTCATTTTTCTGTCGCGCTTCATGCTAACAAAAATTGACATTACCCGCTGTCAAGACCCCGATTACACCGCTGATAAGTATTACAATATTTTAAAGAAAACAACCGCTTAGTCAGTAAAAAATTTTTACAGATCCTATTGAAATCTCGATTTTTATTTCGGAGCAATAACTATTCAGGACATAACTGATATAAGTACTTGATTTTACTAAGCCCTATGTCGATGTATATAACAAAAAACTTTTAAACATTAGTTTCCTCTCAAAGCATATCATTTCAAAAGTTTTGAGATATTCATCACGTACGGTGGCAGTCCAGCCCGTATATAAATTTTGCTAAGGTTTTTTCTTGTAATCATATAAGTAATAGCTTGATTTTTCTGAAAACAGGAGGTCACATTTGGACAGAGGACATAAACTATACGGATGTTGCAATTAACAGTGAAAACTTAAATGCTACAAGTCAATTTCTGGAAGCAAATGAGATTCCAAAAGAAGTTCTGAATATCAACATACAGCAATTAATTGATCAGGAAAAACTGGAAAGCTCAATGATTAGCCGAAGTGCACTTCGCAGCAGTAAGTCAACTTCCGATTTCTTCAACTGACAAGCATATTAGATAAAGTTTACTGTTGTTTTTTTTTTAATACTAACGTTTAAGAATGGAAAAGTGGCATAAATTGGCAGCAATACCATGATCTCGACGTAATCTATGGATTCTTAGAAGATGTTAGCACTAAATATCCAAACATCACTCGTCTCTACACTATTGGAATAAGCAGTCATGGGCGGGAGCTGAAAGTTTTGCGGTAAATTTGAAGAATGCTCATTTTTCAAAAAAGTCTAAAGAATTACCTTCATTTATGCATTTACCTTGTTAAACACAGCATATCTGATGATCCCAAAAACTTTAAGAAAATTTGGATTGATGGTGGTATACATGCGCGAGAATGGATAAGTCCAGCAGCAGTAACTTACATACTGGATAAACTTATATCTGAATGGCAGGAACTACCCTGGTATCTAAAAGGGCGCACATGGTAATATGATATTGCTTACGAAAATGCTTGTATACTAACAGCCTTTTCAATCAAAGGTACTTTATGCCAGTAGTAAATCCCGATGGATATGTCTACAGCCGTACAACTGACCGTCAGTGGCGTAAAAATCGTTCAAAAATATTATTCTCGAAATGCTTTGGAGTTGATTTAAATCGCAATTTCTTAACTGGTTGGGAGGTTTCATCGAACGATCCCTGTTCTGACGCTTACAGAGGCCCCGGGACTGGCTCTGAATTAGAAACTAAGGCTATAATGAAATTTTTACTAAAACAAAAATCAAATTTGAAATCATATTTGAGTTTTCACAGTTATGGCCAACTTTTATATTACCCATATGCCTACAAAAATGAAAAGGTGGAAAATGATGTGGAGTTGTTAGTTATTGGAAAAAGAGCAGCAATGGTTAGTATGTGGTACTATTAATTAAAAAATGTTCATAGTTTTTGAAATTGTTTCATGTAATTCTTTAGCGCATTAAGAAAAAAACTGGCAAGCATTATAGAGCTGTGAGGTTGTCTAAACTTAAAAAAAATCGTGAAGTTGGTGGTTCCTCACTTGATTGGAGTTACAGTGAGTTGGGCGCTAAGTACGTTTACGTAATGGAATTACGTGATCGGGGCAAGTATGGCTTTCTCTTGCCCGCAGAGCAGATTACATCGACGGGTAAAGAAGCGCTTACTTTCGTGAAAACTGTGGCGGAAGCTATAAAGTGACGAACACGATATTTGTGTACAAATATCTTCTTTTTTGGTGCCAAAATTGGTTAAGCTTCATTCAAAAATTAATAAATTATGTTTGGGCGATTATTCGTTTTGTTAGTTGTTCGCAGAAAATAAAAAACCATATTTGGTCGATTGTTTGTATTAACAAGCCGCAAAACAGTTGCACAAACAAAATTAAGACATTACATGTCAGCACGTCTATTCCACAAGCTTAAAACATTAACAAAAGAAAACATTTTTCTATTTCTCAAATATGGTTCGTATACTTATTTCGTTAGTAACTAAGTAATTCATTTTATTATAATTTTTAATGAGTAGAAATTTTTCTTCCAAAAATTTAAAAAAGTATCAAGTGCTAAAAATATCTTTTCTAAAAGGGATATCAACTATTGAGCGTAATTTTATAACAAAAAATGACCTAAAGTTTGATAAATCGTTTAAAGAAAGTTTGTAAATAACATTTGCTCAATTTTTCCATTCTATTTTTGTGGCGTCTCTTTTCCAAAAGAGTTACCAATGACTTTGGAGATTTTCACACCTTTGGCTAAAAATACTTCATTTTTGTCACCTTTATCTTCGCACGGTGCAGAGCATTTCCACAAATCTCTTCCGTCGTTTTCATTGTCTCAAACAAAAGCCCGATTAAAATTTTTTTTTGTAATAGCCACCATTAAACTATATGCCAAAGTCTGTTAGTAAGATCTTAAAGAATTTAATATTATTTTGAAATTATTGATGGGGCATTAGATTTTATTAAATTGCATTCGATAGCCTTAAATGTTTTCGATACAGTTCGATGCATCAAACAACTTTACAGATATGCAGTTCAATGTACTTCAACTTTCTGGATAAACTTTGTGACAGTTCGATAATTTTTCGAGTGTAATCGAATCATTGGATTATTTATTTTGATATACCGCTTTTTTGGAGCTTGCGATGAAGTTCTTATATCTTCTAATTACACACTTTCTTTTGTCACTTTTTTATATAATTTTCCTGTACAAAAAAGCATCGAATCGACTTTGTGCTCAACTATCATAACTAAGGGAAACAAAAATTTTGATTACCAAAATTAACAAATTTTAAACTTCGCTCATTTTATGTGTAGCATTATCCAAAACAAAATTCTTATTTTAAAGATTTAGATTAAAATTAATCTTTAAATTAGAGTTCCATGTACTTTCCATCACTGCTCATATTTAACGTTATTAATATCGTCTGTATCGTGTGGAAGTATTACGTTTTGCATAACTATCTAAATATTTACATTGTAGTCAAATATAAAATAACAAACATTTTTAAGCCCTGAACTTGAATATTATGAAAACAGTTGTGCTAACACGTTTTAATGCTTTTTACCTTAAAAAATAAAATTGTCCGAGCTATGTATATATTTTTGTGTATTCAAATATATGGGCGCTAAGCCCTAATGAAATCAAAATACGCCTCTGAGGCACATTTTTCAATTTGAAGAGCTTTTTTTAACTTTTTTAAATGAAAAAGAACAATTATTAAAAACTTAAAATTTACCGAATCCACTCAAAATATGCCACTTAGGCATATGTTTACATATATATAAGACTATAAATAATATTGGAAAAAAATAGATTATTGCGTTTAAACAGACCAATTGAAATTTTGTCACTTAAAATATATAACAAAAAACTAACTTTTCTTGGACTTTGATCGCTTGTAACTTCAAATCAAATTTTCCGATCCGATTCTCATTAACAGCAAACCTTTAGCAAGAAGACAAACCTTTTTACCTTTAACTAACTTTACGTTTTAAACGCTTTGCATTTGACTTAGCTCGAAATAAGTTGATGGAAGTAAGGATAAAAAATTAAAGAAGTGCAAAAAATAAAGAATTTTTTGGGAATGTTTTGAAAACGATTCTTAAGAAGAAAAAAAAAACATGGTTGGAGTTTTTGGAATCAACGCTCCTAAATCATAGAAAAAGTCTATGAGAAACCAAATTTTTTTTTTGTGTAAGCTAGTGTTGTTATATAGTTTACTCATAAAATCCTTAATTTTTTGTACTAAACAGGATGGATTTACACCAAAAGGTGAGTTTCAAAGACAAAATATTTCTGCAAATCCACATTTCTAGGCATCTGCTTATGAGAAGAGAGGAGCACTGGGAGTAACTGTAGAAGCTTCACGTTTAACCTTGTCAGCAAATGATACTTGAAGAGTTTCAAAGCGCCAAGTTCAACAGCTGTTGAGAATCAGTTCGTTTTTCTCTACTTTTAACCAATCCTCTCTCCTCCTTTGCAGATACAGTTTTTATTTGGGCCAACCAAGAAACCTAGCTGATGCATTAGATCCGTATTTTCCTTTGATTTTACACTCTGTTAGACAATGTGCTCCACAAAATTTGACAGAGCGATAACTTCTTCCATAATTTATTGCAACTAAGATGAGTTTCTAGAAAGAAACTTAAAGCTCTTATTGTTTGAAGCATATACACAGGTATATATACGCAGACTCTGATAAACATATAATGACATAATACTAGAAAAAGTGATTTCTGTCCTTTCAATATAAAATTAGCTATCCCCTTATATCTGGGCTCGTTTTGGATGCAGCCTAAATCTAGCATAGATTAGAAAGCACTGGTGTAGATATGACCCTGTTGTTCTTTATTGATATATTTAATTCTACTAAAACTCAAAGTCCTTAACATAAAAAGTGGACGTTTTTCTATGTTCATTCTTACTCTACGCATCACCAGCTTCACTATAAGGAGAAAAGCATCACATGACTTAACGAAATTAAAGGCAGTTTAGAGAAGCTTAAATGATGTTATAATGAAAACTTGTTATTATATTCCATTTTGTTTATCTATTTAGAATTATTTTTTACTATTAATCTGATTTCGTTTTGATAACTTAAATTATAACTTCATTAAACTAAAAAAAGTATAAAAAAAGAGTAATTTTAGATAAGCAAAACTTAACATATTTTTAATTTTGCTCTTTTTACATATAAATAGATTAATCCAAAGCAATACTTTTAAGTCTAAGACTTAAATTAATCTTTATATTACAAGGCCCATGTGCATATTTTCCATTACTTCTCATATTTAAAACAAAATAATTTAAGAAACTTTGTGCGTAACAAACGAAGTAAAAGGAGTAAAAGCTTTATATTTTCCGAGATCTTGTTATCAAAATACAATCGATTTAATTTTATAATAAATTATATTTGTCACCCTGTAGGGTGTGGAAATATTATGCTTTGTTTCATTGGCAAAATATTTACGTTAGCAGTCAAATTAAAAATATAATACATCTTGAAGCATTGAACTTGAATATCATGAAAACAGTTGTGCTAACGTTTCAATGCTTTTGACCTTATTAAATGCAAATTGTCTGAGCTAATCCCTTGGTTTGTTTAAATTTCTATGCCTTTAACCCTTACGAAATCAATAAGTGTCTCTGAAGCACATTTTGGATACTGAAAACCTTTTTAATTTTACAAATAGACACGATAAAAACCAAGATAATATCGAACACCTAATTTTTGTGATCTTCGTAATAAAATATATTGCATTGGAACATATCCAGAAGATTTTTTTTGTGGAAATTTCATCCATTTATCTATCACATGGCTCTTGGATTACCAGTTAAAATGTATCAAATTAAAATTACTTTGAGGTAAACTGAAGCAGTAACAACTCTAAGTGTGTCGGAACAAAATTTAAAATTTTACTGTGCATACTTTTCAAAACAAACAGTGTGTGAAAACAGTAAAACAATTACACAAAGCCGTAATACTTAACGTATGTATATAAAAGCTTTCAAACGCAATTTACACTCAGTACGATCTAGTATATCTTCTGTGTGGGTCATATTTTCCATAACTCAAAAACGTATTATCTTAACTACATTGAGAAAATGTTCAGATTAACTGCAGCATGGCTACTGGTTTTTGCATGTAATACAAAGGTATTCTACGCAGATGAGATACCAGTGCGTTATAATGGGGCACAATTCTGGCGAGTTTACGACATTAATAATCCAACATTGATGAACGTTGTGGAGGAAAAGTATGGTAAGTAAATTGAGTTGGATTGAATTGATTGAGAATATGTGATCAGAACCGGATCTGTTGAGAGGATCCGGTTCATTTCAAATGAAATGTGGCATTTGCTGTCATTACCTGGCCCCAAAGTCATATACATTCTTGATCAAACTTCTGGCAAATCTGATTAAAATCGGATCCAATTCTAAATTAATTTTTAGTCGGATAGTTTTCATCCCATATTGTGCTATTTTGCATGATTTTTTCTTTTGTTTTTATAATTAATTTGTCTTTCCAAAAACAGGAGGCCACATTTTAACAGAGCACATGAACTATACGGACGTTGTAATTAACAGTGAAAACTTAAAAACGACACGTCAATTTCTAGAAGCAAATGATATTCAGAAAGAAGTTCTGCTTTCCAATATACAGCACTTAATTGATGGGGAAAAACCTAAAAGCTCAAGGACTAGGCGAAGTGCACCTCGTAAGTCAACTTTCAAACATTTAAAAAACAAAAATTACTATTCTTTTTTGTATACTTACGTATAAGAATTTAAAAGCGGCATGAATTGGAAGCAATACCGTGATCTTGACGTAATCTATGGATTCTTAGAAGATGTTAGCAAAAAATATCCAAACATCGCTAGTCTTTATACTATTGGAAAAACTAGTGAAGGGCGGGAACTGAAAGTCTTGCGGTAAGTTTAAAGAATACTCGCATCATTTTAAGTATATAAACTCAATTATTTGATACAGCATATCTGACGACCCCAAAAACAATAAGAAAATTTGGATTGATGGTGGTATACATGCGCGTGAATGGATAAGTCCAGCAGCTGTAACCTACATGTCGAATCACTTTGTATCTACATGGCAGGGATTACCTTCGTATCTGAAAAAGTTCACATGGTAATTTGATATTGCTAGCGAAAATGCTTGTGTACTAACAGTGATCTTCCTTTTTCAAACATAGGTACTTTATGCCGGTTGTAAATCCCGATGGTTATGTGTACAGTCGCAAAACTGATCGTCTGTGGCGTAAAAATCGCTCAAAATCATTAGTCTCAAATTGCATTGGAGTTGACTTAAATCGCAATTTCTTAACTGGCTGGGAGCTTTCTTCAAACGATCCTTGTTCTTATACTTACAGAGGCACAGCGGCTGGCTCTGAATTAGAAACTAAGGCTATAATGAGATTTTTGCTAGAAGATAAATCAAATTTCAAAGCATTTATATCTTTCCACAGTTTTAGTGAAGTTTTATATTACCCATATGCCTTCAAAAATGAAAAGGTGGAAAATGCAGTAGAGTTGCTAAAGATAGGTAAAAGAGCAGCAAAGGTAAGTAGTGGTACAATCAATTAAAAGTTATCTGCAGTTTTTCAAAAACATTTCATGTAAATTCTTTAGCGCATTAAGCAGAAAACAGGCCACACTTATACACCAGGGAGGGTGTCAAAACTTTCAAAACAGGGTGTACATGGTGGTGCATCGATTGATTGGAGTTACAATGAATTGGGCGTTAAGTACGCATACACAATGGAATTACGTGACAAGGGCAAGTATGGTTTTCTTTTGCCCGCAAACCAGATTATACCCACGGCAATAGAAGCTCTTATTTTCGTGAAAACTGTGACGGAAGCTATAAAATGATGAATACTATATTTATGTACAAATTCTATTACTCGAAAAATAAAGTTTACATTTAAAAACATTTACATAACATTTGGGAATTTAAATGTGAGTATTTTATGTAACGGACAAAAGGCGTTTTGCAGCTCATTGCAGTAATTTGATGCATTTAAGAAATAACTGTGCCTTACAATTAACGCTTTCAAACAGGCAATGAAAGTTTTATAGAATCGGTTGAGCATAGTTTAAAACAAAATTTAACAAAAAAAAAAAATTTTGAAAAGCACTTTATATGCAGGCGGATTTTATGTAAAAGTTGCTACTTTAAAGAAAAAAAATTTTGAGCATTTTCAAATCAAATTTAAATGCCTAAGACTCAAGCCGATGAAGCTGCTTCAATGTTTTCATTTCAACTGGATGAATCCACCGATATAAACAGAATAATTTAATTCACTTTGTTCGTACATTTAATTGAGGAAGGAAACTTCGTTGAAGAGTATATCCCTACATAACAAAACGACAATGAATTTTTTAAGTAACAAACGGAGACAATGGATTAATTATTTCGGAATATAATTAGGCTATGTCCCTTTTATGAAAAGTCCCATAAAATGATTGATCTCACTGCTGATACAACGATACGTAAACTTGATCATTGTGCATTGTTTTCTACACTTAAAGCTTCCGAAGCTGAAAATTATTGAAGAAGACTTTTAGTGAGGTTCAAACCAGACTGTTAAGATGATAAATATCATCAAACCAAACCTTTTAAGACTCGATTATCTACTTAGTTAAGTGACACTACTACTATGACAAAATAACTTTATTAGGACCTCATAGTCTGAACAAAACGTCTATAGCTGTTTTGATCACGGGATTTTAACCAATGAATTTTATGATTGGAGGGACATAGTTTGATCACCTAATTTCACCTTATCACCTTACATATCACCATATATACCATATCTGCATAAAGCGATCATGGGAAAATAGCATTATTGTAGTGAGAGCCAGGAGAATCGCCAACATCAGCTTAGAAGTGAATTCCCTTGAACTTAAGATAGTATACATCAAACATACCCACGCAGCAACCAGATAGTTTGCACTATATAAACCCAGGATTACGTGTCTTCGTGATTACTTCATAGACAAAGTAAAGAGACTCAGCGATGCTAACCCTCCAGGCTCAATCGAAGCCGAGTGCCAAAACATCAAGACGTAATTTTTAATAGCCAATAAGTCCATACTTTGCTTTACCAATCGAATCAGAAAAACATGAATGAGCGAAACTACCCGAGAGATAAAGCACAAACAAGAGATCTGAGGCAAGACACCGAGCATATATTTACAATTCCCTAAAAAAGGAAGTGAAAAGCTGCAGATATCAGAGACCTCCGTACAGTCAACGAAATAACACGGAAGATGCAAGAAACTAATTTGGAGAAAATCGGCCAAAAGAAAGCGACTACGATTTTTTCAGAGACTAGTCAAACAGTCACAACATGGTCTGTAAAGACTTTTAGTATTACACATGCTGACAAAATTTAGCCGAACCTCTGCCAAAGAAACTACGATATTTTTTTTTAATCTTTTTGAAGCGCTGAATTCGAATCCGACATCAGAATTTCTCTGATGGCACAGGTCTCTAGACATTCTAACCTAGGTTTTTATTGGGATATTTGGGGTTATGTTACGTCAAAACATAATTTATTTTTATAAACCTGATAATGGTGTCCGAAAGAACTACTCTTCACTTCACATCACATTTGAATTTGGCAGAATATTTTTCTTCATATTTGAGATATCGTATGTTAAAATACACTGGGCAATTCGGGAAAAATTCGGGGATTTTCGGCAATGAGAAGACAATCCTGGTTAGTTGGTTTCACTAAAATGCATCCTGAACTCGATTTTTCTGCAGCAAACTCTTGGGCTATAGTATTGGTTGTACTTATCAACACATCACAAGAAATCTGAGGCACACCGAAACAGAGCTACTCCAGATTACTAATAAAGGGGTTCCTTTTATGGAAAAAATTTAATAAATTTTTTTTCCCATCACCTGGTTAAAGCAACTACTGCTCAGGATTTTTTGATAAAAAATGTTATTCAAGATCTTATACCTGTTTCGCTTCAGCATTTCAAGTACCTTATCCATGACGATTATTTTTGCCTCTATTGTGAGTTAATAGTTCACCTGTCTTCTTTGAATTTTTTTCATCTGGGCTGTTTGACTTCATTTTTAAAACAGCGTTTTATGGGCGAATAACAGAAACACGCATTCACGATGCAAAGATTTTTTTACAGCAGCTAAGACGAGTTTCCAGAAAGAAACTCAAAGTTCTTATTGTTTGAAGCATATACATATGCGTACGCAGACTACGATAAGCAAAAAATGAGATAGTTCTAGAAAAAATCATTTCTGGTGTAGATATGACTCTGTCGTCTTTCATTCATTTACTATAAAACTCTACCTTTGGTAAAGGTCACGAAGCCCAATATCACCAATTGGATACGCACGTGGTTACTTCTATGTTCATTCTTACTCCCCGCACCACTAGCTCCAGCATGAGGATAAGGGCATCACAGGAGGAAGCTTAAATGATGTTAATGCTGAAGAATTTGTTATTATATTCAGTTTCGTTTATCCATTTTGTATTACTTTTACCATTCATCTGATATCGTTTTAATAACTTCAACTAAAACTTCAATTCGAAAAATTAAATTTAAATAGTATAAAAAAACGAATAGTTTTAGATTAGCAAAATACATTTTAAATTTTGCTCTTTTTGCATATAGATGAATCCAAAGCAATATTTTTAAGTTTGAGATTTAAATAAATCTCTATATTATAAGTCCCATCTGCATACATTCCATAACTGCTCATATTAAAAACAAAATAATTAAGAAACTTTGCGTGTAACCAACACAAAGTAAAAGGAGTAAAAGCTTTATATTTTCCGAGATCTTGTAATCAAAATACAATCGATTTAATTTTATAATAAATTAAATTTGTCGCCTGTAGGGTGTGGAAATATTTTGCTTTGTTTTACTGGCCAAATATTTACGTTAGCAGTCAAATTAAAAATATAATACGTCTTGAAGCATTGGACTTGAATATCATGAAAACAGTTGTGCTAACGTTTTAATGCTTTTGACCTTATTAAATGCAAATAGTCTGAGCTTAATCTTTCGGCTTGTTTAAATTTTTTAGCGCTTAACCCTAATGGATTCAACAACACATTTTTGACTTTGTAAACCTTTTTTAACTTTATAAATGAACGCGATTTTCTTAGGGTCGATAAAAACCAAGATAATATCGAAAACCTATTTTTTATGATCTTCGTAATAGAATATCTTGCATTGGAACATATCCAGAAGACTTTTGTACTGGAAACTGTATCCATTTATCTATCACACGGTTATTGGATTACCAGTTAAAATGTTTCAAATTAAAATTACTTTGAGGTAAACTGAAACAGTAACGACCTTAAGGTGCATCAGCACAAAATTTAAAGTTTTACTGTGCATACTTTTCAAAACAAACAGTGTGTGAAAACAGTAAAACAATTACACAAAGCAAAAGAAAAAAAATCCGTAACACCTAACGAATGTCTATAAAAGCTTTCACACGCAATTTATCCTCAGTACGATCTAGTATATCTTCTGTGTGGGTCATATTTTCCATAACTCAAAAACGTACATTGAGAAAATGTTCAGATTAACTGCAGCATGGCTACTGGTTTTTGCATGTAATACAAAGGTATTCTACGCAGATGATATACCAGTGCGTTATAATGGGGCACAATTCTGGCGAGTTTACGACATTAATAATCCAACATTGATGAGCGTTTTGGAGGAAACGTATGGTAACTAAATTGAGTTGGAAAAACCTTTGACATAACAAAAAACGCTGCAAGTCCTGTTAACATATTTTTCAGCAGTAATAAGTGACTATTTGATTTAAACCACAAAAAAAGAAAAGAAAAAAAACATTTTCCGCACAAACTGAAGCAATTTGCAATTTGTATTTTAGAAATAACTGTTAGCCTTCTGAGTGATAATCTATAAAATTTGGTTGAGATTGGCATAGAAAAACCTTTCGGATTTACCTTAGCTTTTGTCTGGGCGTGACTAAATACTGATTTTTGTAACCCAGAGTACAGTGAGGTATTCATTGATAGGCTCATATAATCACCTCCTATTAAGAATTTAGTACTAAAATTCTTACTGCGTTCTTGGTACGTTGTTTGAGTCAGAATCGTGTCCAATATCCTAAAGTCGTAAAGTAGATTTTTTCTGAGCTGGTCCGTATGTAACATTCTCTATCAAATTTTTTATAAAATGTTCAATAAACTTTAAGATATAAAATGTGGAAAAATCAGGATAAAATTGTAGAATTTAATAAGCTCCATTGAGATCGTTCCGATTCTCATCACTGCCCGATTTTTGAAAGCAGTTTAAGATCAAAACCTGGTAAGCTGAGCGGATCCGGTTCATTTCGCATGAAATTTGACATTTATTGTCAATATCTGGCCTCAAAGTCTTATAAATTCCTGATCAAACTTCTGGAAAATCTGATTAAAATCGGATCCAATCCTAAATAAATTTTTAGTCGGGTAGTTTTCATCCGATATTGTGATATTTTGGTTGATTTTTTCTTTTTATTTTGTCTTTCCGAAAACAGGAGGCCACATTTTGACAGAGCGAATTAACTATACGGACGTTGTAATTAACAGTGAAAACTTAAAAGCGACACGTCAATTTCTGGAAGCAAATGATATTCAGAAAGAAGTTCTGCTTTCCAATATACAGCACTTAATTGATGAGGAAAAACCTAAAAGCTCAAGGACTAGCCGAAGTACACCTCGTAGGGGTAAGTTAACTTAAAAGCTCTTCAAATGATGAACATTTAAAAAACAAATTTTGCTGTTGTTTCTTGTATACTTACGTATTAGAACTGAAAAACGGCATGAATTGGAAACAATACCACGATCTTGACGCTATCTATGAATACCTAGAAGATATTAGCAAAAGGTATCCAAATATCACTACTCTCTATACAATTGGTAAAAGTATTGAAGGACGGGAGCTGAAAGTTTTACGGTAAATTTAAAGATTTCTGGTATTTTAAAACATCTAAAGAATTACCTTTACATATGAATTTATCTTATTTAACACAGTATATCTGATTATCCCGAAAATTATAAGAAAATTTGGATTGATGGTGGTATACATGCGCGTGAATGGATAAGTCCTGCAGCTGTAACCTACATGTCGAATTACTTTGTGTCTACATGGCAGGGATTACCTTCGTATCTGAAAAAGTTCACATGGTAACTTGATATCGCTAGCGAAAATGCTTGTGTACTAACAGAGGTCTTCCTTTTTCAAACATAGGTACTTTATGCCGGTTGTAAATCCCGATGGTTATGTGTACAGTCGCAAAACTGATCGTCTGTGGCGTAAAAATCGCTTAAAATCATTAGTCTCAAAATGCATTGGAGTTGACTTAAATCGCAATTTCTTAACTGGCTGGGAGCTTTCTTCGAACGATCCTTGTTCTTACACTTACGGAGGCACTGCAGCTGGCTCTGAATTAGAAACTAAGGCCATAATGAAATTTTTGCTAGAACATAAATCAAATTTGAAATCATATTTGAGTTTTCACAGTTATGGCCAATTTTTATTGTACCCATATGCCTTCAAAAGTGAAAGCGTGAGAAATGCCGCAGAGTTACTAAAGATAGGTAAAAGAGCAGCAAAGGTTAGTAAGTGGTACTATATTAAAAATTATTTATATGTTTTGAAAATGTTTTATATAAATTCTATAGCGCATTAAGAAGAAAACAGGCCAGACGTATACATCTGGAAGGGTATCTACGCTTTTAAAACAAGGTAAATTGCCTGGTACCTCAATTGATTGGAGTTACAACAACTTGGGTGCTAAGTACGCATACACAATGGAGTTACGTGACAAGGGTAAATACAGTTTTCTTTTGCCTGCAAACCAAATCATATCCACGGGAATAGAAGCTCTTATTTTCGTGAAAACTGTGGCAGAAGCTACAAAATGATGAATACCATATTTATATACAAATTCTATATTTAGAAAAATAAAGTTATATAAAAAGTATAGTGCAGTTATACATTTTTACAATATTTCAGAATTTAACTATTGAGTATTTTATGTAAGGGACAAAAAGAGTTTTGCAATTCAGTGCTGAAATTCCAAGCATTTAGGAATAACTGTAACAAAGGACTAACGCTTTCAAAAAGGGAATCAAAGTTTTATAGAATCAGTTGAGCTTGATTACAAAAAAAAAAACAATCAAAAAAAAGTATTTTGAAGTTATCCACAGCACTTTTTTGGCATGCTGATTTTTTATAAATGTTGCTAATTTAAGGAAAAAAAAACTTTGAAGGCTTTCAAATCAAATTTAAAAGCTTAAAACTCGAGCCAATGAAGCTGCTTCGATGGTTTCATTTCAACTGAATGGATCCAGCGATATTAACAGAATAATTTAAATCGTTTTGTTCATACTTTTAATTGAGGAAGGAAACTTCGTTGAAGAGTATATCCCTACATAACAAAACGAAAATGAATTTTTTAAGTAACAAACGGAGACAATGGATTAATTGTTTCGGTATATAATTAGGCTATGCCCCTTTTATGAAAAGTCCCATAAAATGATTGATCTCACTGATGATACAACGATACGTAAATCTGCTCATTGCGCATTGTTTTCTACACTTAAAGCTTCCGAAGCTGTAAATTATTGATGAAGATTAGTGAGGTTTAAACCAGACTATTAAGATAATAAATACCATCAAAGCCAAACCATGTAAGACTCGACTAATTCCTTAGATAAGTGGCACTATCACTTTGATAAAATAACTTTATTAGAAGAGCATAGTTTGAACGTCTATAGCTGTTTTGGTCACGTGTTCATGTTCAATTTCACCTAATCACCTAACAGAAAACCAAATAGACCATATCTGCATAAAGAGATCACGGGAAAATAACACTCTTGACCTAAAAGTCAAGAGAAGCACCGAAATCGGCTTCGAAGTGGCTTCTCTTCGATTCAAGATACTAAACTTTAACTTTTTCCACGCAGCAACCAGAAACTTCGCCCTATATAAACTCTACTAACGATGAGCGACACTACCTGTGATGCCATAGAGAAAAGTTGAGCAGCTAAACGTTCCAAAGATAAAGCACAAACAAGAGACCTGAGGCAAGACAATGCCCTGAATAAGGAGGTTAAAGCCTCCTGCAAAAAAGACAAGCAAAAAATCTATAATTAGTTCATAGCTTAAGCTCAACAAGCTGCAGATGTCAGAGATCTCCGTACGGTCAACGAAATAACACGCAAGATGACAGGAAACAAATTCGCAGAAAATTAGCCAAAAAAACCGTAGAATCTTTTGCCACATTAACTAAAATGCTTTTTTTCGAAGACTTTTGAAGCGTTGAACTCAAATCCTACATCAGAATTTCTCTGATGGCACAGATTTCTAGACATTCTAACCTAAGCTTATAAAGGAATATTTAAGACCATATTACGTCGAAATATAATTTATTTCTATGAACCCATTAATGGTGTCCAAAAAAACTACTCTTCTCTTCAAAACAGTTTTGAATTTGGCCATCTTTAAGAAGTCGTATGTTGAAATTATACTGGGCGATTTGGACAAAATTTGAGCATTTTCGGTACTGGGAAGGCAGTCTTGTTTAGATTGCTTCATTAAAATGCATCTTTATCTTTCCCATACGTCTCATTCTGTAATCTTATACACTCGACTTTTCTACAGCAGACTCTTGGACTATGGTACTGGTTATACCTATCAGCATATCACAAAAAATTTGAGGCAAACCGAAACAAAACTACTACAGATTACTGATGAGGGTAGGTGGTGAAAACAGTATTTGCTATCACAGTTCATGTGGCATGATTAGTGTTGACTAGTGTTAATAGTATTTTTGGTAATCTTTTTATGCAAAAAAAAATTAATTTTTGGTTGATTTCATCATCTCGTTAAAGCAGCGATTGCACAGGACAAACGTAAAGAATTTGAAAATTTAAAAAAATAAATGACATTCACTTATGACTGCAACAAGGCTGCCTACCATTAGAATAATTGCCAGTGTTACTATAATTAAGTCATGCGAATGTCTATCTATCCGTGCACCCACTCTCTACCAATGCCAATTCTTCGCGTACCAATATATACCGTACCTATATATACATATGTATGTATGTATGTTCATATCTGCGTTCCTGTCTGGTCAATGATTAGATTTCACATAAAATGATCAAAATTCATTCCATGCATAAATTCATTGAGGCAGACGATGAAAGCGTCAAGTCCTTAAAGCATTTCGCACACAGCTGGACACACTCGTTAATGTAACGTATACTCGTATCAAAAAGTGCCAGCATCAATGCAAGCCAGAAAGAGAGCGACAGAGGCGAAAAAGACGTAATAGTCTGAAGGACAATTTGCTTGTGTATGCAGCTGCAGGACATTTAATGTTTTGACTTGCTATTCACGTGTTAGTTCCGGATTAGTTTGTATTATTTCGTTCATAGCGTTACAATGAGGTAGACTAAAAGAGTGTAACAGAACTCAATGTTGATATGAGAGTGGATATATACTTACAATTAGAGAGAGAGAGAGAGTTACCCATTAACAGTTTTACAATTTAAGAGAAATTTTCTGTTAAAAAGAAACATAACAGCGAGTGCTATTTCAAAGGCAAATAACAACTTTCAGAGATGTATTTTACATTATACTGATTGCAAAATCTGTCTTTAAGTCATTTTGCTTTAATTTTTAATTTCTTAACTTTAAGTATAGGTACATATGCACAAGAACAAAGCAATTTTGTAGATTTGTTTTTGTCATATACATATTATATATATGTACCAGTAACAAAAACTAATCAAAGCAATTATATGAGCCCTATCCAGGAAGACATGTTATACGCATATCTACTTAAGAACTTGTAGATGTTCTTCAAAAATATAACTATAACTATTACTTTCCAAGTGCGCTGGGAGTTGCTTGGCTTGAAAGTCAGAACATGTAAGAATTATCTTAATAAACTACACAATCATGTACTTGGATTTATAGTACTGTGATCTAAAGTGTTTGATTTAAGCCCACGTAAACTATGATTTTAGAAAATTGAAACATGAATCCAATATCCTACTTAAGAAAATCATTATACCATGAAGGATTTTTGAGCTGACTAAATAACGCCATCATAGAGAATTCGAAGCATGTGTAATGTTGCAGCAGCTTAGTGAGGAAGCACAGCTTAGAGGATTTAAGACTCGTTAGTTCAACTTTTTTCGGTACAGTTTGAAATTTACTTTAAAGAAAGTTTTTTCGAATGTTTTGATTAACACAATCTTAAGAAGACAAAATCGGAGAAGTAGTTGCGTTCCAAAAAAATGTATTTTCTCTTTTTAACACGCAAAATTGTTAATCAGATATTTTTTTTGTGCTTAAAAGAAAAGTAGAAGTTGGACCAAACAGCAGCTTTTATTATTCGACTTTTTAATTTTTGGGCCTCGCACATACTGGTTGCAAGGGGCCTCGTTTCTACTGGTTGCACGGGGCCTCCGCTATCTAACGCAGACTCTGTGCTCCACGATAATGAGAATTAGTTTATTTAAAAAATACACGATGTATTCCAGTGAAAGTCGAAAAGTTATTTCGGGATTAGTTGCTCTACTTTACAAGTCTTGCAAGTTTTTGGAAGGTATTAACAATATAATGGTAAATAAAATAATTGAAAGCAATATTTTAATGATCATTTTGAAGAAAAAGAAAGATGGACGGTAAAATTGACCACTTGAACCATTAAACTCGTACATCGCTCAGCAAGTATTATGGTAAATAAAAGGCTAGAGTGGTTCAGACAATGGTTTCTCATTAACTAAATAATTAGATTTTCTGAAGAATGAAGAACCTAACAAAAATTATTCTGAAGTAAAATTTCTTACCGGGTCTTTTCTATCATTTACTACCATCAATTCATCTTCATTTATCGTTGTCTACCTTTATTTTCCTTTTTCTCAGAGTTATATATCGAATGTTGCATATTCAATGTGCAACTAACCACTCAACCAGCCAGCAGACACATTTCGCATCTTTTCATATTGTTAGCTACTTTCAGATCTCTTCAACTTCAACCCTTCTCTCTAGCTACCTTTATTTCTTTTACTTATTGTTAGTTACTTGTATACTGCTAATATTTACCGAACAAAATCGATTCATCGCTTCAACGACACAATGAAAGGATACTAATTTTCTATTCTATTCAGTGTACAATTCCCATGTGCTCTTATGCATGTTGGTGTGTGTAAATTTACACCTTTCTGCATGTGTCAAAAGTAAGATGGCACAAGGATGTACGGTGTGACAAAAAAAAAAAGGGCTTCCACTATTCAGTGGATTTTCATGGTAAAGTGGCAGCAGCGTCATTTGTTGTTGCCTCAATTGATGGGTTCGCAAAGAAGAAACTAATTGAATTTCACGCAATTTGAATTTTAGATGACGCCTACTATTGAAGTCTATCAAAGAGTAAGTCGTTATCCTTGAGCCATCAGAAGTGACAAACAAATGTTAAAATTTTAATATAATTTTAGAAGCAAAGAGGTTAATAACCTCAAGGTGAAAGTTTATGTTGCATTAAGAGTAAGATGTTGTATCCTTTCTAATTGCTGAAAATTTAAGCCTGAGACAAAATCCAATGGTTAAGTTAGATTGTTTCAAGTAATTTGTTATCCTTATGATTTCTAAGAACGTGCAAAAGGCTGTGTAAAAGCTTTAAATAAATTTTTAAATATATTACTGAAACACTAACCTGAGCACCCTAAGCTTTGTAAGTGCTGCTTTAAATATTAAAATCTCAGGATAATTTAACTTGGAATGTAAACGTATCAGATTATACCAAGGCTGAAAAGAAACTGTTAAATGAAAATACGGGTTTTTAGAATACACAAAATTAATCCAAAATGCAGTCAGAGGAAAAGAACTAAACAAAAGAAAGAAAACAAAATGAAAAATTAAAAGTCTTTTTTCAAAAACTCAATAAATTAAACACCTTCAAACATCATCCATCACTTTGTTTAAGTAAAAAACACATGTTGACAATCAGCAGGTGATAAAAGCATTCATCAAGTTGATGTCTGAAATTTATTGTGCTTTCACTACGCTTATACACCACCATCATGGCCAATTAAAGCTGTTGAAAATTGTGAAATGAGACTAATTGTTTTTTTGTTAAGTGTGCCAAGGGAGATTGCAATGTTCGACAGTTGGATTGTGGAACATTTCCTTACATATTAAACTTTCTGGAATTCAGAGCAGTTGATGATGAAATGTGCTACATCGAAATTTTCACAAAGGAGTAAGGACGTTCTTTAATATTTTTTTTCAATTAATATATAATTTTGTGTACAAAACTTTAAAGATGTTCAACAAGTGTAACTTGGGTAGAGAAGAAATAGTCAAAAATTCGCCTTCAAATAAAACACTTCTAGGAAAATCTACTGACGTAAAAATGAGGATTTTCACTTTCAGAGACTTCTAGCGTCTATATAAGTTTTTGTAATAGCTTGCGACAAAATCTATTGAAAATCTTATAATAAAAAAAAAAATATATAGAAAAGTATCACGAAAGTCGCCCAAATTTTGTATGCTTCAAATTTATTATGCTTCCGAATTTTAATCATGATCGCCCAATTGCCTACAAAATTTGTAAGCTTGGGTAAGCAAAATTTCTAATTTTTTTCCGTTTGTAATGTAATGTGAATGGGATGTTAAAACTTTTAGGGATGAACTTGTCTCAACTTGATGAAAAAAAAATAATATAGCAGACATAAACAGCCGTTACAAAAATAAGTATTGAATAGCTGTATCGTCCAGTCGCACTATTTTAAATTTTGTTGGGGTGTGTATGCATCCCATAGGGATTCTAGGGTTAATAAAATAATCAATTCATAACGCTACGTCGATGCTTGACTTCAACTGAATCAATACTTCTTATAAAATATATTTCATTATAGACTTTTAAAATATGCAGTAGCTATATCAATAGATTTTTTGTTGGAGGATTTCAGCCATATCAATCCAAAAAATTTTTCTATCTTTCTTGAAGTAATAAGTTTTGTACATCAGTGGGGTTTACTTGTCTCTGAAACTTTTTATTTATTTTTGAGAAATGTGTAAAATTAAATACACTCGCAGGAAATTAAAGAATTTTAGATTTTAAGGGTCACCTTAGGCCGTAGCAGTGTTTTCATATTAATAAAATTGCTTAAAATTAGCAATTTTTCTGACAACAACCTGCAAATGCTGACATTATCTAAGTAATCTATTGTTAATTACAAATGATCCAAACCCATTCAAGAATATTTTTTAAAAACACCGGCAAATAGACCAATATTCAACTTTAAAGATCTAAAACTATATACCTTTTTGTTAATCTTTTGAGGTGAGCATTTTTAGACACATTTAGTGTATCAAATATTTTGGCACTACACAATTTAATATGCCGTAGTATTACATATTTTGTGTAAACAAATCTTCTTTGAAAGTACAGAACAAGATCACAATCTAGATTTATTATTTTTTTGAGTTATTAATTTTTGAGCGGAAAGAAAACATTGCGAGGAGCAAAAACTATATTGAATAAAGTAGTCTAGGGATATTCAACTTCATTGCACAAACGTCGACAGCAAGTTGCCTTTTATCACATGAATTTCCCGCTAGTATGTGTATAACTGTGTGTAGGAACTCAAACGTAAACAAAGTACTACCCAGTAGAAATTCGTGCATCACTGATATAATGAAATAAATGCAAAAGCATCGCACCGCTACACAAACAAATTTTAAACTCAAAATTCATCAGTAAAAACTAAAAGTACTTTTCCAAAAATCAAATCTGTTTTTCCATGAGCAAGCATGAGCAGGAGCAAGGGCAGTTTTTTAGTTTTTAACTTTTTTTATCAGTCAATAATATGTGCGGAAATAATTGCCTTTCGCAGAAATAATGTTTTTGAACTGAAGTTTTCTCAATTTGCATTGCCCAGCTTATTTTCATACATATGTTTGTTTTTTGCTCGTTTGATTCTGACTGGGTCTCTTGCATATTTATTTGAGAAACGAACCAACACATATAAGATCAGCAATGCACGGCAGGACGAATGATTGCGAGCAATGAAACAGCTCGCGACCGTGGGAAGCGAAATGGCCAACCATAAAGTAGACCTTGCAGCAATCTGTTTCCCAATTCGAAGAGAATTCAGTTGCAGCAAATACTGCCAAATTTATTCCTTGTCAGCAAATACCGCAGCCATCATGAATATAGCATTTTCCTACTGAGATACTCAAATAGAATATTGGATTCACATTAATTCGAGAAGCCTTCTTTATTTACTTATTTTTACTCCTGCATTATATTGACTAATAATGCACGTTCTAGTCGCTCATTAAAATTAAAATTGACACATAGATTGGAGGTTGAAGCTCTTAACGTAATTTAACAATATCGTAATCCTTGAAAAGTGAACACCCAAATTATTGAGGAAACTTCTAAGACCTATTGTACTGAAATACCTATTATATACAATCAACGAAAATTTATAAAAGCTTAAAATTCAAGCTTTTTAGTCCATATAATTTTTTGACTGTTAGCTACCAAACAAAGCTTTTCCATTGTTGTATTCAGTAAAACAACCCAGCAGATACACCACCAAAATTGGTTATTGTATGAGCAAAGTCTGAGCAAATTCTCACAAGATGTCGCTAATAACAGTAAGTGGATCCGGTACCTGGTTTTTTTTCCATCGCGAAGAGATGTTACTTCCGTATCTGGTTACAATTTTCACTTCTGGTCGCTTAGATGGGTTGAAAAAGCGTTATTGGTCGCATAGAAAGTGTGCATGAATTGAAATGATTTGAAAATTGATAAAGTTATACAGTACAACAAATATATATAGACAACTTTTACTTATGCCGATTCAAAATGCCTCTTGTTAACCAAATATTTTAGTCAAAACCCCTGTTCCTTTAGTTATATTTTTTTATATAAGAAGAAGGTATGATTTATGACTACTTATATGACTTCTAGCTTATTTTATGCATTACAGCATACTGGGTGCAAATAAGTCAACAAAAATTTACATGAGGAAAGTAAGGGAACGTATGTAGATGTAAAATTGTAAAGCTCGGACACAATATTTTTTTACGAATTTTCTGAATCATCGACTACAGTTGCGTTTCTTATACTCGCGACTGTATAGATGTATGTTTGTCTACTTCAGCGGAAGTATTAAAATTTTGAAGCATTAAAGTTCAAATCTTCATTCAATGCTCCATTGACTATAACGTTGCGACTTGCATTATTTTTGAAAATATATGGTCCAATGATGCCGCTGGCCCACATACCACACCAGCTCTTAAACTGCCTTTGGCTGCTATTCAGACCAAATTCAGCAATTCTGTTTGTTAACGTACCCATTGAGCCACAAATGAGCTACGTCATTAAAGAAAATTTTTCGATAAAATTTGGGATCTTCATCCAACTTTTCTAAGTGGGCGTTCATGTACTACGCAACGCAATTTTTGTAGATTTTTGACTCTCCCTTCCTTCATGTAACGCGCCGTAACGTTTTACTGCAATCGGCTTCAGTTTTGTCTATTTATAGAGATATGGCAAACTTAACTGAGCATTTTCGTTGTTGACTTATGTTACGTATCTTGCGTGAGATGTCAAAAAATTTACACTGAAAAAACAAGTAGCAAACAAACCACCCGTTATAAAATTGTTTTAGTTTCTCAACAGATTCAACTCTGTTAAAATATCCTTTTTTTATAACAGTTTTACATTATTGATGTTTGCGGCTCCCAACTAATTCTTGTGAGATTTTTATTAAACTTTTCTCGCATAACACCCAACATTTTGTGTGTCTTTGTTGGGTTGTTTCACTGAATACGACAAGAGAAAAGCTTTGGTAAGTGGCTAACAGCAGGGAATTTATCTGAGCTTGCAAAATGCCATGATATTATGCGCTTTTATAAATACTTTCTTATCAATTTATTTGAATTTTTTTTTATGATAAAATTATAGCGTAAGAAATTTGAAGTCTCAAAGCTCTTCAAAATCATTTGTGCATTTGGAGAGCGCTTTTAAGTTTATGCTAAAGCAACAAGCTTTAAAATTATGTTATTCAATATTCTGCTTCAGCAATTGGGCAACAATATGGATATTGCATTTGCTTTTAATTAATGCATTCGTTCCATTCGGTTTTGACTAAACTCTCTCGAAATCGCTTAATAAATTGCTACTTCGTACCAGTGACTGCATTTGGGTTTTTTGTGGATGTACTGAATTGAGTGTCGGAATATATTTTTTGGAGAGCAAACGTATTTTTGCCATACACCAAAAAAATCCTTATCATAAAGAAAATAAAAATAATTACCTTATCTATGCTTTTGTTATACAGCCACTATAGGCTCAGAAGAGTTCGAGAACGAAAATTGCTCTACCCATCATTTCGTTCAGGCAAATAGTGCCGCCACCGATCTGTATGATAGACGAAATTGCCTCCCGTGTAGTTTTGCTTAAGAAACCGAGAAGTTTGGGCAGTACGTTTTCTGTCACTGATCCGTGCAATAGACGGATGCGATAATTGTGGGAAATTATTGTGATTTATTATTAGCTCCGAATGTATCTTTGCGAGAGGCTGCACTATATAACACTCCCGTGGCTATATAATCTAACGCTTGCGGTCAAAGTGGATTGTGGTTATTGCTACCGCTAGCTTAACTATTAACAAAAGTACGGAGGCGTAGAAATCCGAGAAAAGAACGTCATAATTTCCATTTTAAATCAAAACCAATCAAAGCATTCAACAAAATATTTCATTCAAATTAAAATGCGATGCAAAAAGCAACGATTTCACGCATATTTTAATGTGAATAATTAAGCCTATTAATTTCAAAGTAATTCAATAGACATCATCGCCCAGGATCAAGGGCAAGCAGATTGAAGAAACCTGCAAAAATGTTGCCTACAGGCGTGTAAAATACGCACTGATAGCCAAAGGCAACAATTTAATTTAGCTCAATTTTATTGAATTGAAAAAACACAGACAACAGGAGCATGCCAAGCCAATTAAATGGATAGATTAATGCCAATTTGTAATTCCGCAGCTTCTGTGCACACAAAAAAAAAAAAGAGAAAAAAGGTAAATGGCCAATGTCACACTAAAGAAGCATTCGCAATAATGAGCTATTCCCAGAGATTTTTTTTTTTTTTTTGTAACAGCAATGATGTTGCCTATCTTAAGGCGTACAGATGGCACATTTTATCGCTTAAATGTTGGTTTTATTTACAAATTTCTATTCATTAATTTAAGTGACACATCCTTCTTTACTTGAAATGATGCTTTAACACGAGTTTTCTTTCATCTTAAAGCACCCTGGGCGTCTTGGGATATTTTAATTCTCGATAGACAAATTAGTTTGCGCTAAGTATTGAATTAATTGGTTTATTTCGCGCATATAATCTAAATTTGTATTTGAAATATCAAAAAAAAAAAAGTGTACAATGTTAAACGCTTTCGTCTGTATTAAACCTTTTTCAAGTTGGTTTGGTCACAACTTTTCCAGGCAATGGGGCAGACATAATTGTCACGTGTAGTATTTTTTTCTCTCTCTCAGTTTTATTTTACATCGATTTAATATGGCAAATAATGAATTGGCAACGTATTTTAATTGCATTATATTAAAACCAAATGACATGCAAGAATTTTTCTTCGCATTAACTTTCTCTGAAATTTTTTTTTGAAGTACAAAAGTTTAGAAAATATATTAATTTAATTTGAAACGCTATCTATTTCTGTTTATTTTGTCATTTTACATTTATTTAAATTTTATGGTTTGTTGTAACTTTTTGTTTTACTTACAAATTGCATTAGTAAGTCTTTGATCTTAGGTTTACTTTTTTTAAAAGAAAATCATTTTTTGGTCAATTTGTTTCTTAAGGTCAAATCAGTTTTCAACAGAATTTTACAATATTTTATTGCTTTATATTAAAAATGAAGACTGTTGGGGCAAATCACACAAAAACCTTCCCAGCGCAGCTATCATCGTAGAAAAAACGCTGATGAAATTGTTTGAAGTTAAGTGCAGAATATTCTGAAGGCGACTTAATTGCTTAATTGCAGCTGAAATGGGACGGCATGTCAGGAATCTTGTTATGTGTGGGGCGTTAAGCAAAAAATTTAAAACTATGCAAAAATCTTTATATGCAACAAAATCTTTAGAAATGACTTTGAGTAAAAGTTACTCTAATATTTAATGTTTCAAAACGATATTCTATGCAAATAAAAAACAACTGGTTTTTTTGAATAAAAAACAAAAAAATGTAAAATTTTGATTCGGCAGTAAAGGCTCCCTTAATGAAATGAACAAACTTTATTTATATTTTTTATATTCCTAATAAGTACCAACAAAAAGTTCAGATATCAATAGTTTATCTTATCACGTATTGCTCTTTTGACAGGGCAGACGGACTTTCGGTAAGACTAGAAATACGTGCTCGGTAATATATTCTGGCTATATACTGTTCCAAGGTAGGCTATAAGGGATTGCTTGTTTGAAATAAGGCAAATAAAGCTACGTGTAGGCTTAAAGTTGATCTGACATGATGAAATCGATGTAGGGCCCAGAACTTATACGCCATCAGTTATCAAATCATTTTCCACAGTTGTTGATGCCAATAGACAGTTGACTGCATTCCATCTTCTTCCGTAGAAACTATGATGTGATATCGAGTGCCTTCCATCTGTTTCCGTAGAAAGTATGGTTGGATCAATGACTTTATGAGCACTGACCATATAAGGAGATGGTCTGATCGTGATTCTTGAACAGACTTTCTTTTCTGTTTGGACTATGTACATAAGTGGATGACACGACTACAAAAATCAGGGGAACTAGAACATCAAAGCATTGCTTTAAGAACAGTTTTTTGAATTGACGCTTACAACCTATTCTTAATAAATGCTTTAAGTTTATTATGTGGTATTTATTCCCTTATTGATACCGGTTTCAAGGATCATCCACTCAGTCAGTTAACGGTTAGTTCACGTGATATGACTTATTAATAATATGTAGTTCCAAAGTTATGGTTGATATTTTTAAACAGACATGATTTTTTGCCCAAGAAAATGTATTTTAGGCATTGTGACCTCCCTTAAAAGTTATCAATATAAAATATATTTTTTTCCCAAAACTATATAAAATAAGCTACAGTATTTTCTTCAACTAATTTACAACGAAATAGTTTTTAAATATCCGATACGATACCACAAAAATAAAAAACCTTGAAAATTCTCATGCTATGAAATTCTAATCAAAACATTTCAAAATTAAAAACAAAAACTTAAGTCTTAATTACCCAAGTGTGAATAAGCGAGTGATAAAATAAAAAAATTGACCTAGTGAATAGATGTACATAGGAAGTGAGAAAAACATTAAACAGCTGATTTAATATAAACAAAAAAATAAAAAAAAATCCATGAATTAAAATATCTTCAACAAGCGAAAAGAACCACTACAACTTCGCTATTCTACAATAAAGTGTTGATAAGAATAAAAGTGGCGTATGTACAGAAGTTACGAAAAAAAGAGATTGAAAAAAAAAACACTCACTTTTTATTTATCAAATTGTGAAAAACAATGAATAAATGAAACAAAACCACAAAAGATTATCGAATAAATTGTGTGTGTGTATATGGATTTTAATAGTAAAACAAATAAAATTTAATTTAATAAATTTTTAACATTTAGTTGCTTTCAATCGCTTACAGCCGTAACGTGTGTGAAGTTTATATTACTGCGGCTACAAGGCAGATCATCATAAGTCGATCTATGAGTGTTAGGCAAAACAGCATAAGTTCTTTGTAAAAGCAAATGACTTTTGCTGTTTTGCATCGTGATTATATCTCGACCAAAACAGTTTTGCTTTATGGCCACATATAAAGTATTTTTATAAAAACAAATTGTTGATTTTCGTTTTGTAAACAGTAAAGAATTTGATAACGAAATACCAATAACGGATGTTTATAGTACGTGACTTAAAAGCAGTTTGAAGTGCATTGAAACGCATTGTGCTTTCGTGAAACCACATTAAGTGCTATGAATCATGCGCGCAAAATTGAGAGATTTCTATCTTTAAATATTTAATAAATCAACTTTGAGCAACTCGAGAGTGATCCAGACTAAGATCAATATGTCTGGATCGCTACAATATGATCGCAGTTATTTTAAAACCAACTCAGCCATTATAAAATGTTCTTGTTTGGTAAGAAACATTGCAGTTACAAATCATTTATATTACAAATACTATGAACATCTGTCTTATGATTCCGGAGATAGTTCTATAACAGTCTGTACATATCGCTCGATTGCTGCAAGACCGTCTTAACTCAAAAAACCTAAAATGGGAGAAAATCGCACAAAAAGTTTGTCTACGTAAACTCTTTTCACAAGACATGTTCATTAAATAGCATTCTGATTTTATCGAACAAAATAAAACATGAATTGGCAGATATTTCTGCATAATTAACTAGAAAAATCTTTTTTTTTTTTGTGTTATGACGGTCTTGCAGCAAACGAATTGCGTGAGCATCTATACTGGCGATATAAAAGAAAATTATTATGGGAACAACACTATTTCTGCAAACGCCTAACGAATGAGCAACGTCAATTTAACAGTTTAATCAGTGTTGCCGCATCCATGTAGAAAACTTTGTCACACCAATAAGAGCAAATGCATCAAAATAGGTAAAAGTTAAGTAAATAAAAAAAAAATAACAAAAATTCTAGCAATCACTCTCTGAAAATCATAATTTTAACTTTATGTGAAAACTTTAAAAAATGTTTCAAATTAGCAGAAAATTGTTTGAACAAACGGCAATACTGATTCACTTCCCAACTTTTCAAGTCTATTTGCTTATAAAATCTGTCTCAAAAGATTTCGAGGCGTGACCAAACTTTGCTCTTTGAGAATGTTTTCAGCTTGCTCAGTTTTCGAGCTATCTTCGCATTTAGAGGAATGCCTTTAATATAATTGAATAAAACAGTAATAATGAAAGTGATATTTTTACCGCATTTATTTTAAAATGTTACTGAACCAATTGATGTAGAAAGGTCAAAAAAGTAAATACTTGACTATAGGAACCCAGACCTGGCTGAGCAGAGTGAGGTATTTTGACCCTATTTATGCAAAAAGAAAACAGGGCTGATATGTAAACTTTACGATGTTCCACTATGTTACTCAAAAACTAATGAAAAAGTTGAAAAATGCTGATTAAGATTCAAGGTGTCGAAAAAAGCTTTAAAAAAATCAATAAGACGAAAAATTATTCAATAAAATCGATAATGTGGAACAACATTAAAAAAGTTGAGAAAGGTTACTCAATATGGGAGCCACCATTGAAAAGACTATATGTTTTTTCTTTACATCAAACTTCAAGAACTTAATTTAAGAAAATAGTTCCCATTATTTTATTGAACTAGAAAATAACTACATAAGAGGATAGGCTAAAGTACATGAACTATCAAATAACTGCTTCATAACCACATTGTTTTTGGCTTGAAATTAAAGTGCGCTTGGTAGTTCAATTCTATCGTCAGAATGACCGTAACTTATAATCAGATTAATTCAGTGTAAACGAGGTATATACGTTATACAAAGCTAACTGACTGTTACAACAAAAAAAAAGCAATCTGGAGCGGCAGCCATTGTTTCGCTAGCTTTGATCGTGGGAAGGTGAAAGTAACTACAACGGCCACTAGGAAACCTTCACTGCATAATAATAATTGAAACTTTCAAAATAACTAGTTCTCTAGCTCTATAATGATCTGGAATGACTATAGTTACAAATAATTTAGAACCCCTTCATTTTCTCTTCATTAGCTTGTGGTTATCAGTAGGTATATGGGATTTGGAAGATAGTAAAAACATGCAAAAATCAAGTGTGCCTGTCCATTTAACTGTGAAGTAGTGGGTTATTCCCCAGAAAAACCAAATTTTTAGCAGATACCTTAAAATCGTGAATACTGGTGGCATAAAATATTAATTTATAGTAATCCAGGTCAAGAAATTTCGGGTGTATAATATGGTGCCTATGATAAAAAAAAAAGGTAAGACAACGCAACGGGGACGTAAAATGAGTGTTTCATGAGTGAAGCCAATTAGTGGATAGAAAATTATATACCATTGTGTAAGTTTTTTTGGAGTTTAGAAACCTATTTTGAGAGATTTCTCCATCACAAATAAACAAACAATACATGAATATGACGTTATCGAATAAGAGAGAAAATTTTAGTTAAATAAACATTGTTTCGGAAGAAAATTATCTGCTCTGCAATTCAATGTGCTTTTCCTCAGAGAAATGAAATTCCCTTTTCTCAACAAAGTTCACATTTTATTAGGTATCCCCATAATTCTCTTTTGCTCCATACACCACTTTTTTACTTTATGACTTAAGACTTGTTCTATAGGTTTTAAAACATTATCTTTCTAATGCTTTTGTCGCAATACATCTATCTGTTTTAGTTTCTGACATATGCAGTTTCCACCTTGCTCTATTAGCTGCATTCTTTAATTGTTTATCTATTTTTAGCTGCAAAATCTAAATTTTGGTTTGTGGAGGAAGTTTTATATGAAAAACAAACTGTTTTGTAACGAATTTGTTCCATATACTTAATATTTCCCTGTACATTTTATTGAAAACTAAGTAGTTATTATATGTTTCATTGCAATAGTTCCAAAGAGCAGATTTCCTCCATATACCACAAGCGCAAAATAAGTTTCGTCTTTGATTTGTATTGTATGGAGCAGACTGTCCACTTTGTCTCATCTGATTAAATAGCATATATCTCCAAATGTACTTTTGCTGCATTTTTGAAATTTAGCGCAGAGCTGCCCAATTTATCAACATACTGCTTAACTCAAATTTCGATGGTACTTTTTTGGAACATTTTTTTTCTTTCTGTTTCGATTTTGTTGGAATACACCTTCAGTCGTGTGGAGCAATAGAGAATCCAGGCGACGATATGTATTCGAAAAATAAAAATTATTCAATACATTTACAGGTATTGATAGTGTTGCATAGTTTAAGGCACTTAAGTTTCAAATATATTTCAAGAAAAAAGTTTAGTGAAGTTGATTTCTTCAACTTGCTTCTTAAACTACATTTCGTACTTCATAATTTGTACAGTTATTTGATCTTCTTCGAAATTACAACATAAGATTTTATTGCCATTCTTAAGAACATGGTCAACTGCCTCTGTATGTATGAACATTACAGAACATCTTCACTCTACAATTTCTACATATGTTATAGATGTGGGTACACACTTGATTCCTTAGTTGCATGACAAAGTTAATTTTTTAGGTCATTACACTTACGTTTAAGATATTTTTTGAACTTTAAATGTTACTTATAGTATGTAATATAAAATGAACATGTGCCCATTAAATGATTCCCTTGTGGCATAATAAACGAAAGGTCGACATTCTAAAATAAAATAGAACATAAATTGTCTTTGTGAACACAGATGTACAAATACAGATGAATTAATTTTAATAGACTATAAGAATTAGACATGTAGGTGCAATTGCAATAGACCCATCTACATAAAATTGTCCAGTTAGTTGAAATCTGCCTTTAGGCTTTATTTTTCTTGTTATTCAATTTTATAAAATTTTTGGTTTCCAGTTGTATTTTAATTAAAACTTCGAACCACTTTATTTTCTTTTCTGATTTCCCATTTTAATTTATTTTATTCACATTTTCGTTTTCACCCTTAAAAATAGTTTTTCTGCTTTGTCGGCTTCCTGTGCATTCTGTGCAGCAGTGTGCGCCTGCATAATCTACGTGGCAGTTTCTACCTGTCAGTGATTGGCATCGGTTTTATTTCCAGCAGCTGTCTGCTGCTTGTGGGCGCATTTCAGTTGTGGCAAAGAAAGTTTTATAACCTCAATGCAGCGAAATATGAAATGTATGTAAATGGATTTATGGCGTTGGCAACTTTTATTGCTGCTGCCCTAACGTGTACCTTGGATGTGCTGACGTATTCCATTGCAACGGTGAGTGTTGAGTTAAAAGCGTTGAGCGTGCTACTTTGTTAAGTGGTTATTTTTATATTTCGTACCATTTGAAACTTTAACATTTTGTTGATTTTTTTTAAAATTATTATTTTACTTTTTAATTGCAGTTTTTTGGTTTTTTCGCAGCAAGCCTTTACGCTTTGGAAGCCTATGTGTGTTACTGCTTAAATCGAAAGTGTGATGCTGCCACACAGACGGAAAGCAAGCGAAAAAGTTATACTGGTGCTGTATGAATGGGTGAAATGGATCTGCACTCTGATTTAATTTTGTTTCCTATATAAAATTGAATATTAAAGCTTAAATGTTGAAACGTAGATTATTTAAAAACTGAAAAAAGTTTTTCTATTTCAAACCAACCAACAAAAGTTTAATTTTGACATTACTATTGTGTATGTGTTAGATAGCTAAAATATTGTATAAATCAAAACAAAACAAAAACAAGTTACATGCAAAGTTTTTTAGCTGGGTAGTGGAGTTTCCAGGTATAAATTATTGCTAATTAATATCAAAGTGACTTCATAGCCCTCTATGAATCTTTGAAGTAAAACTTCTTTAGTGAGGGGTGGTTTGAAAAATTAAGTGTGTATAATGAAACGCAAAAATGTTGAAACCATTTTCTAAATCGGGCTACATCAATAAATTATTTATCAAATTAAAGAGAAACACAGGCAAACACTGCTGGGTAGATATGTTGAAAAAAATTTCATGTTCTAGAATTCTCCGGGAACGTTTAAAATTCGAAAACTTTATTCATAATATGTATATATGTATATGAATACCCTCATTGACAAAAAAAATAACCTATAGTTGCCATCAGAGTTGTACAATTTTCATTTTTCGGAATTTGAGTGAATATAGTTAATTTTTTTTTTCTATTTTTCTATCGTACACATAAAAAAGTACCAAAAAAAAAGTCTTCTCAATTTTTAATCCTATATAATGAGTGATTTTTTAAGCGTTTGGTTTTTGAAAATTAAAAAAGAACAAAAAATTTGCAACCGTGAGTGAAATCGTTGAATATATTTTTTAAACATTATTTCATGTATATGTTTCCCGCGGCTACGCCTGAGGTGATTCATTCGTAAGTTCTAATTGTGACATTTTTTTCCAGCATTTCGGCCAGTATCTCACCAATGGCAGCTGTAATAATGTCTGCCAGGGCTGCAAATGTTGCTGGCTTGTCCCAGTAAACGAGAGATTTCACTTAGCCCCACAAAAAAAAATTTTATTGAGGTTAAATTACATGATCTTGGCGGCCAATAGACTGTTTCAAAACGTGAGATTAATTGCTACCAAACTCACCTCTGAGTACGTCCACGGTATCGCATGCCATGTGACATGTGGCACCATCTTAATGAAAAAACTTGTCAACCAAGTTCAATTCTTTCATTATGGGCAAAAAAAGTCGGTAATCATCGTCCGGTTCCTAGTTTCATTGAATGTAACGTTGGGGTTTTAATTTTTTTGAAAAAGTATGGCGCAATGATGCCGCTGGCCCACAAACTGCAGTGAATTTTTCAGGGTGTATTGGCAGCTCTTGAACTGCCTCTGGCTGCTTTTCAGACAAAATCTGGCAATTCAATTTCAATTTTCGATTTGCGATACACATTCCTCACAGAGCACGAATTGGGACAGTAATTTGCAAGCACTATTCGTTTGTGAGTCTATTTGTGTTAAAATAGTGAACTTTATTGAGCACTCCTGGATGTGACATATGTTACGAATCATGTGTGAGATGTCAAAAAACATACACTAAGAACACAAATAGCAAAAAATCACACGTTCTAAGGTAAAAATTCATTATGACTGCTCGATTTGTGCTTTTATTAACCTTTGGAAAAAAAGCTTTCTTGGTTGTTAACTTTAATCGGCAGTTGGAAAAAGATAAGCTGAATTTGATAAAAATTTTGATATTTACTAAAAAATTTAAAATCTTTTTAGGAATTTCTCAAAGTCGTTTTTCTCTTCAATGCTGGCCTATAGTCTTTTTAACTTATGGCTTTGATAGATTTGGGCTTATTTTATTATTTTTGCTGTCCTCTCTAAAGAAAATGACATTTTCATTTCTTGCAATTTAAAGACTATTTTCGAAGATTTCACCACCCTTTAGTACTGTACTGATTAAGCCTTGTAAATATTTTGCCGTACCGCTGCATTATAAAGCAACTGCTTTATCCAAAATTTCAATATAATTCTGATGCATTTGCCATGCAATAACCAAGAAAGAACCAAAACACATCTGTTTTGTTGAATTTGCTGTCAAAATTGAAAGGAAAAAATTGCAAACGTTTTAGAAACTTACGAAATGCAATTTCTCATTCACTGCAGGTAACTTTTAGTTTATGCGCTATACTTTTTGAAAGGAAAATGCTTTTAATGAATTTTCAACACAAAAAAAACGACATCTACTGCAACAATAGAAGTAGAACAAAGCAAATGTGTTTTGTGCACATGGGTTATACAAACGAAAAGATTTATTTACACACCCACTACCTCTTATTTGCAGATGCTGCCTCAAAGCTATTTAGCACCTTAAAGATCGTTTCGTATAACGGCATTGAAGTGCAGATAAAAATGAAAATTTGTTTCGTTGCAAATAATTTGTTGTTATTGTCGACAAGGACGAGATGATTTTCGTTGTTCTTTCTGTTTTCCATCTTATAACTAACGAAGCATGATACTAGAGATGATGTTTCCTTTGTTAAATAAAAAATTGATAACAATTTTCAATATTATCCGAGCAGATGCATTTTCAATGTTTCAATTTTTAACATTTTAATAGTTTGATAGTAAGAAAAGTCAGTTTGATTTGAAGTTAAATATTAGAAAGCAACTCAGTTAAAAGTCACTAGTTATCTACTAAAACGTTGAGTAAAAAAAGTTTTTGCTTTAAGCATTAATGGCTAAAATTGTTGTTTAAAATATTGTCTGCATTATTTTGATAATATTATGATATAATTAGGATAAACCGTTTGCACTTACAAGGAATATCTAAAAAATTGTTGACCTAAGATATAGTAGTGTAACAACATAAGGGCGATACTAAACAAAAGTGTGCTTTTCCGGCAGAAAGTTACCCTTAACAAAAAGAAGAAGAAAAAATTGTTTGCAATTAAAAGAACATTGTTTACTGTTTTCTATCTACTGTTATCTCTGAATGGGGAAAAAGTGCTTAAATATATTGACAGAGCCGCCTCTAGCCTCATTGTCGCCGACACGTCAGTTTCGGTTGGCTGCCACATAATGGTGCATGAATAAAAACTTCGGCTTATTTTGTAATTGTTATGCCGCTTAACGGTTGACTTGGGTTAACTTTTGCATTATTTTACTGAGCATTGGGCTATTACGTAAGTGTGTATACCAAGGTCAATGTTGAAAGCTAGATGTTTTCAGAAACATCTTTAAAAGTCATTCTCTGACAAGTTTGTATGAGCGGTAACAAAAAACTTAGAATAAAAATATCGAATATTATATATTTTAACCTAAATGAATTTATATACATCGTTTTAAAGGTATTTATTATTTAATTTTTGTTTTTTTTTTTAGTACGCCACTTACGCAACTTTTACCTTTGGGGACCACCTTAATAAGCACACAACAATTGTAATTCATACGTCTTGATTAAATTTCCTTGTAGTAACTCTCGTCAATAAGCTACGTCGTAGATCATGCGACAACAATATCTGCATAAAAGTTGCAATATTAAGAGGACTTGTAAAATGAGCGACAAGGAAATGCATGTTTTCTGCAGACATTCATAGCAAATTATTAAAGAAAGTGTGGCCTTTTCAAAAAATCCAATGGCTTGGATAACTTTAAAAATAAAATACTCCGTAAAATTCGGTTTCATTTGCGTCTGATAATGAAAACTGGATTGTTATCTGAACCTAGAATGGAACTTCCCTTTCCCATGACAATAGAGGCAAAAAATAATTTTTTTAGAAACTGTCAATTTGCTGACTTCACTGTATGGGTGACTTCGCCGAAAAAAAACCAATTTCTTGAATGGCTGACTTTACACCAAAAAAAATCAAATACAAAAGTTTTACCATCAAAGATGCAGAAAGTATCAGCAATTTGAGTCGATACGGAACAAATTTGTTATAATTACCAGAACATAAGTCAATTTTATAGTAAAAAATTATCTGCGATTTATAAAAGTACAAGCTGTTCAAATCAAATCAATATTTTATTCTTTTCAGTGCAAAGCATTCGCTTGAGTTCGTGTTTTCGTTGTATAAAGAAAAGGATATATTGCGGAAATTGGTAAATTTTTATATAACATGAAAATCTTTTTGATTTGTATTACCATACTAAATTTATGCAGTTTAGTGTTTTCAAAAAGTAAGTAACGACTTTATCTTTATCTGAGTACAATTACCAAAAAGAGTTATCTATCTCTTGTTTAAGATTGGAGCAAATGTAATGATGTCGAGCTTCCAGAGCCTCCGTGTTGCGGAGTTTACGATTATGATGCAAATAAATTAAACCAAATACGCATTAAAGGTGGCAGAACGGCTGCCATAGCTGAGTTTCCATGGATTGTGTTTGTGGTTTCGTCAAGAGGTACCAATTTTTTTTTCTTTTCTAAGTGACCATATCTAATTCTTTTTTTAGGGCGAAAAGTTTTTATTTGCGGTGGCAGCTTGATAGGCGCACGTTGGGTGCTCACAGCGGCTCATTGTATTCACGTAAATTTACGTCTAGGTATACGATTAGGAGAATGGAATTTACGCACTGATCCCGATTGCGTTGACAAAGTTTGTCAGCCCCGTGCCTTGAGAGTTAAAATTGATAAATATGTTATACACGATTCATATGATGCAATCAAAATTCAAAATGATATCGCATTGCTACGCCTAGAGGCACCAATCAAATATAGTAAAACTCTCCATCCGATATGCTTGCCTCGAAAGGAGCCTGAACTTTTATCTGGCATAACAGCCATTACAGCTGGTTGGGGTAAATTCAAAAAACGAAAACTCAGTATTTTATTGCTGAAGGCCTCAATGGATATTTGGAGTGAAAATGAATGTGGGGATTACAGTGATGGCATAAATATCTCCGTTCATTTATGTGCTGGTGGCAAAAGAGGAACTTCAATATGTGACGGCGATTCTGGTGGACCACTAATGGCACTGTATCCAAGTCACAATAAAAATATCGAAGTCTATCAGTACCTGGTTGGAGTGACTTCACTTTCATATGGAATGTGTGGACTTGAGGGTTCTCCGAGTATTTTTACTAAAGTTGCTTCGTATATTGATTGGATTCAAGACACAATTATTAGATATACATAAAAAAAATGTTTATATGAATGTAAATATATTTTATATTTTGGGTAGCTTAACTGTCAGTGTAAATAGTAAAAGTTTTTTGAATTACAATTACAAAGGTTCATATTTATACATGACGTGATTACCAATAGATGGAAAGCCTGCCAACACATATGCCATCTAAGATTAATTATATTTTATTTGAAAATGATATTGCTGAATACAATACGAAAAGGTTGTGAGCCATTTCAGAGGTTGTGCAATAACAAAATATGCGTCGTTACCTTAAAAACACACAATCGTACAACATATAACACAATAATTTGAAAAGCAGGCATTGTTTAGAAAAAGCTTGAAATCTAAAGTTACAAAAGAAGTAAAAACGCATAGTCTCCACACCAAAAAATTGCTTCATCTTTCAGTGTTTCAAAACTTCCAATTAAAGCTGCAGGTTTTGAACAAAAATAAGAATTTTGGAAAAAAAATAAAATTTTTTAGCTAAAATTTGTCGAAAATGTAATATGTAGTTACGAAATTTAATATTGCATTTAATCGGTATCTTACAACCAAAAGTAGAAGCCTTAAAATTTTTAAGAAACGCTAGCTGGCTATAGGAGTAATCATCAAATAGTTTTGTACGGAGTTGCCAGTTACTAAATATATCTTTGAAACTAAATGGACTTCAAAAGGATTTAATTAGTGGTACCTCCCATATTCACAAAAAATTGTAAACGTTATTTTAAATGAAGTATTGCAGTAATGGATATGAAATTTAGAGTAGGTAGCTTACAGACTATTAGGTATATTTCAATCAAAGGAGAGCGAAATAGCACCAGTGAGCGGGGTACCTCCCATACATGTAAAATAAATTAAGAGAGCAATCGTACTTAAATTTGGTTTAATAATGATATTTCTGGATCAAAATCGGGCTGTAGTTTATCAAGTGGGTGTGTTACTGTTCTAAACCTCGCAAATTATTAAATGATAATGATAATCCTAAACATTTTCACATGAAAAATTTGGAATTTTTTCTTATTGGTGACATTGTTTTGAAAAAATGTTTCAAAAAAAACCACCTAGTGCTCATTATACTTTATTTTGATAATTTTTTAAAATCAGCATACAAAATGGATGTATTTTTATAAAGAAATTGAAATGAAACACTTTTAATTTCTATTGGGTTGGCATATTATTCCTGCATCTGTGAGTTCAAGCTAATTATTTCACATTGTTTCCAATAAGTCACTGAGCAATTTTCGTATTATTCGCATCACTGGAAATCAGCATGAAGTTTGCTAACTAAATAACTCACTTGTAAAATTATAGCACCGCAAGAGTGCATTTATTTAATTGATAAACACCATGGCTAAGTGCTCTTGCTCTGCTTATTTGAGGTTACATGAAAATTTGCGTGGCAAACCAAAAAAAGATTTTTTTTTCATGCAGTCAAGCAAATTTATTCCCCATCGAAAATTTATAATTAATTAAGTAGTGGTATTTTAAATTATGTATCTCATATATTAATAATTCATCGCTGAGAAAAAAGTTCGAAGAATCTGGTAAATTCAAACAGAAGCGCAAATATTTTGGAAGCCAATTTAAATCTTGCCAAGGGTAATCTTAAGCCGTCATATATCTTAACATAACACAAAAGATAAATCAATTTAAGTCACCGTTGAAGACTGGATGAATATCCGATTAGAAATTATTATATTATATTATTATACATTATTATTATACATTATGCCAAGTAGAGTCATAATTTTTTCAAGCTTCTTGATAATTTTGTTTACCAATTAATAGCATGATTTTTGCAGTGCAGCATATGAATTGTGTTATAGCAATAGATTAATTCAATTGGATGAGTTCGTCTAAATTTGATTTATAAATATGCAACCACATTTAAGAAAATCTTCTAAATGCTCGTACATAAATCAATTAGTAAAATTTTAATCAAGTCCAGATATGATTATTTAAAAGAAATATAATTTAATCTGTAGCCACAAGAAATAACAACTAAAATCTATATTTTAAGACAAGGCGAAACAACATAAATTATGTTGTTTAGCGAGCTTAGCTGTAACTCCTTGTGGTCACAGGAATGTTGTGGGAATTGAACAGCAAAATCGAGGGCTTGGTAAAAACTCAAAAATGTCTCATTTTTAGGTTAATAATTTAAATTCACTTTTTTCATAAGTTACAATCTTCGAGTTCATTAATAAATAAAATGGATTTTTTCGATGACGTCACGAAATTTTAAGACAAAAAGAAACAACAATGAAATACCAGAAGTTATTTATTGCGTAATTTTTTATGAAAACTACTCTTAGAATTTTTTTCTGAATTTTTTGACCAATTCTAATAAATTTGTACTTTGTTCGGTTTTTATTGAAAATTGATAGCTTAGCCGCAAAACGTGATGAAAAAGGAAATTTGTAGCATTTCGTTACTCGCCTATCAATTGTCTTAACTTTAATAAATTTGGCATTCTTAAATTCAATGATCTTATAGGAAAAAACCTCAAATTTCTTTTAAATTTATTTAAGACACAATATCCAATATGGACAAAAAAATTTAATTAAGTTTTGATTTTCAAAATCGGACTGTAATTTCTCCAAATGGTTATAACTCACTGAAACTTAGTTGGAAACTCAATTGAAATTTTTTCATATGCATCCAGAAAAAAGTTACAAGCATTTGAAAATTAGACTTTGCAAGAAAGTTTCTATAATTATACCGCTCATTATTGGCCTGGGAAAGTTGGACAATTTTGCCCAAATGCATGAATAAAGTAAGTAATTCGTGGGCGATAAAGTCGAAATTATTATGATTATTATTTTTAAAACGAATGGAAAACTTTTAGCTTTACGTGTTGTATAATTTATTTCATAACCCTCCAGCTCTCGGTTCTTTAAAGTTAAGCCAAAATTTGCAGTCGATATTTTCTGAAAATTTGAGGTTAATTTAAGAACATAAAAATTTAAGAGAGCCCATTGCCTGGCTGCTAGTGCTGTTAACGAACCATTGTGGAGTAAATAATAATAATAATATAAAATTTATGAATATTAATAATTTAAAATCTGTATAGCTATAAGATATATTGCAAGACATTAAAGTCAGTGTACTTAGGTATGCTACGAATTAACAAAAAACAAAAAAACTAATTACTTGCAACGTTTTCAATATAAATTTAGTTTCAATTTTTCTTTCGAAACTTTAGCCATACTCAAAGTAAAAGTAAAAAATGTTGTCAAATTAGTTGCTCAAATACTTGGCTAATTAAATGCCATGAATATACAACCAACAATGGATACATTTATTTGTTTCTCTATCTATCATCATCAAGATACACTACAAATACGTATGTACGTATGTGAATAAAATATTAATGAACCTACACAGCGTAAAGTTCTTGAAAGCTCAAAGTAAAAGTAGAAAGAAAACTTAGTTAATAAGCGAAACAAAATTAAGAAATTAAGGGACACTAACTAAAAGTTGGGTAGGAATTTCGAAGAACTAAAACTTGAAATCTCGATTAAAGAAATCAAAGTTTGCAATAAAGAAATTATGATTTCATTCCTAGAAATTCGAATAAACTTTTCCAATTCCATGATCAAAGTTTGAAATCGAAGAAAAAAACCATGGTAGGGAATTTGATTTTTGATTTTTCTAAAATGCGTTAATGTTGAAAATGAATTGAAAACGTCAAAAGCAGCGGTCTGGAACACGGCTATTTTTTGAGTAACAATTTCAAAATTTGTATTCAGAAATATCGAAAATACACAGAAAATTAATTGTTTAAGATATGGGAGCTAAGTATCCCAATTTATGTCTGGAATCAATTTGTATCGATTGATATAAGCACTTTTGAAAGTCGAGTTCTTCAAGTTTCCGATACATTCTTTGCTAGTGTCCAAAATCCATCTCTGATCGTTCCGCATCGGTTGGTGCAAACATTGGTTTAAGAAAGCAAAGGAATATCATTTTTTTGTAGTACCATAAATCATCAAATTTCCTATTATAAGTAATTCTTAGAAATGCTATTAAAAGTTTTATGCTAAAAGTTTTAATTTTTGTAATGGAATCGACGTAAGAGTATATTATTTTGCCATGAAATTGTAAACGTTCATTATGAAGTCAGCTTCTTTGGACGGATTATAATTATGTTTAAATTTCAAGTTATCATTGCTATAAACGAATCAACGCGGGAATGACTCTTTTATCCATGGAATAAATAAAAGACTAAATTTTTTCAATTTAAGACTTTGAAATTTAAAATTTTTCAAATAAGAATTTTGATTCTTGTGATGGAATTGACTAATGTATCATATTGGCTGTCATGAAATGAAAATACTCGATTACATTTACCAAATTAATGAAATTGTAGTTTTTGAAGAATTTGATTCCTACCCAGCTCTAAGTTAAGCTAATGAAGTTATGCAAGACAAGGAGCATGCTTAGCTGTCGCTGACGCTGAGGACATCGTCTCTTGAAACAGCAATCAATAATCATTACGTGGTTGCAAGTTTAGACCAAAGAGATAAATGTTGACAGTATTTGCGTCATTTCCACTGTTGGGTTGTTTTTTAAAATGACCCGAAATTACGTTTAACATTTGTGGAGAGATAGTTCTTAAATTTGTTATAATGACTAATAGGCAAGTTGTTCTAAAGTGCAACATAACAAATTTATTTATTGAAATCTATGCATAATGAGAATATTTTTTGAGCACCAGTAAGGACCATATAACAATTGTGCTCAAATTTTACCTATTTTTATAACACAACTGATTTTTGATTCAAAACACCAAACATTTGAGCTGTAAACTATAGATCAGAAAAACTCTGATAAAATATGCAGGATGTTGAATATGGCGAACATCGCATTGTCTACGTACTTTAAATTTTTTGTTATTTCTTGATCTTTTTTAATGGCAAAGTTGACAAGCAAATTATAGCCTCTTAGTCAAGCATAAGTAAATGTCCTCAGTTTTATTTTTTAGCGATATTTGGCTATGTAAAGATTTTTCAGAAAAAGCTTACAAGAAACTTTAAAGCATTTAGTATGGCCTTAAGTTAAGATCTTATATCTTAAAACTCACCGAGAACTATTACTACAATGTTTTAAGTTCGTTAGGAGAAAAAGACTTGAACAAAACTTTAGTACATTGCAGTTTAAGTCCCTAGCTAGCTATTCTATGCAGTGGCAGTTCGTTTCACTTTTTGACATATCAATTTCTATTATGCAGCATTACGGTGTCTCGTATCTATTTCTGGTATCTATCACATGATTCAATTTCCAGCAGGAATTAAACAAAAATTTTAATATATTTTAAACATTTAATAATACTGTGACAATACAAAATATTTTAGTACCAGTTAACCCGGTTAAATATCATCGCGCTAAAAAAAAAACACGGTATCATGTTGTCCTATCCTTACTCCTACATCTGTCCCTTGCCTAGAGTTCTGCCTATATCTTTAGCGAATTTAATCAAAATTAGTTCATTAGTTTAGCTGTGTATACGTAGTTTCCTGTTGGAGGCGTGGCACTACCTACTATTATGTAAAAAAAAAATTATGCTGTCCTTCTTCACAACCGTTACAACAAAAAAAAACTAAAACTTAGGTAGTGCTGTGTTATAGCAGTTGAAATGGGATGGATGTAACGATGAAGAATTTTATGATAGAAATCACTGCGTAATCCCAACAAATGTATTTTTATTTTGTTCAATCAAAAATATTCATAATTTCGTAGTTTTATGGTTTTCGATAAAAAAAGGCTTTATTTTGGATTTGTGTTTTTTCGATCACAAAAAATCGTTCAAAAACTTTTCATTGACCTAAAACAGTTTTAAAATAAAAATCAGAAAATTTATAATCATTTCATATATCTACGCTTCTCGTTACAAGAAACTTGTTTGAATATTTAAGCTGAAATTTCGTATTTTCTATCATTGTGTTTTTTTAATTGTTTGTTAATGTCATTTAATCTCAGGCGCCAATAGTCCTTGCTCAGTTACTGATGTAAACTATAACTATAAACTACTGAATTGGTGTTGCGCGATCAGATAGCTAAAAAAAAAGTTTACTACTGTTAGAGTTTCCACTAAAACGATGGTAAAACAAGAGGAGGAAAATACCTATAAACAAATTCTGAATGTCTTTATATCTATATGGATGTTCACTTTTACTGCGTTCTGCTGTTGAAAAATTTCTGTTACTCCAAATGAAAAAGACCACAAAACTTTATAAGTTCTAACTCGTAGCTGTTTAAGTATTTAAATTGCATCAGCATGTAATGTTTAAATACATTATATAGCTAAAGCATATCAGTTAATTTTCAAGAAAATTAAATAAAAATTTAAATGAGCGCTTTCGCAAAGATTTTTTATTCTTTATTCCCAAAGTCTGCTACACATCAACGCAAATATTTCTTTTTTTTTATATGCAGACGACACTCAGAATAATCTCCTCGTAGTTGATCTCTACACGTTCAATTCATAATTCAACGAAAATTTCAAAACCACACAAGCGTAATATTCGGTGACTTATTCATCTGCTAAAATTTCCCCATACTACGCAAATTCAGAAACTTTGCACGATTTTGCAATTAATAAAGTTTATAACAATTATTACTCACACCACAAATGAAACGTGTTTTGTATGTGTGTGTCGTTGGTGTGCAAATATTTTCCAGTCACTTGGCTGACTCTTACCGTCTCAAAAAACCTCAATTCCAGCGAAACTAAGTATATGGTCGCCTTTGCTGTATGTAATGTCAGTAATAAGCAAAATTTAATCATTCTCAAACGATAGCGTGGAACGTGCGTCTAGCGATGTTGATGACGACACCAATAATGCATCAGTGATTGCTGTTGTCATTGATGCTACCGTCTAAGCTTTGGCATCTTCCAATTTCTGCTCACAGCGCAATTGAGAAACCATAGAAGCTTCCGGTCCCTTGAGAAAATCACTCACATTCATAGACAAATGCTTTAATAGGGTAAATTGTCAAGAAGTTGCAGTTTGTTTGACCTTACTGCTATTAACGAACTTATAGCTGGGATATAGGTTGAATAAGATTCTGAAGCATAGCGTTAGATATATTATGTAATAAGCTGAAATTTTCTCAGTAAATTTAGCAGTAATTTTTTATCGTTATTTAGATCTAAAGTTATTGGAGCAATTGAGTTAAAGTACCATAAGTAACTAGAACCGTATAATTAACCAAAGTTTTGGCCAAACTTTTCGCATGGATAAAATCTTAGATAAGTGTGAAAGTTCTTTCTCTGTTATAATTTAGCCAATTTTGTCAACATCTTTCACTCTCAGTTTCTCACTTAAAAATGCGAAAGTATTCATGAAGAATATCAATTGGAATATTCTCCACTCCACCACTATGTGTTTGAAGCTACAATCGGAAGTAAAACTATCGAGCCACTGTCTTTGAGCACAGACTGCCTACATACCCAGTAGGCAAGAACACGAGTAAAAAGGCCTTAATAGGAAGGATCAAGCTATCGCAACAAACTTCAAACGATTTAAGTAGATTTCCATAATGCACTTTCTATACTCACTTTCAAAGCGGAAGAGATCAGGCTTTTGCACTCTTTTCTAAGTGAAAAAGAAAACAGTGGAAAATGAAACTTGTTTTGATTGTCTTCAAACGAATATTGAATAAATGGTGTTCCATGATTTTTTATGAAAAATAATTTTTTGAAATTATTGGCAAATTCAAAATTAATTATTTGAATGTCGATTTCGTAAATATATGACACTTAATAGTGGTAGAATAACATCGTAAGTATCGAGTAAATTTTGGGTGACAGGCAAACTTTTTTCTTTGTCTAAGAACTCCCACAAACTTTTGCTTAGGTCATGCGAGCAGACTTGCTATTGAAAGGATTAGCATACTTTACGACGACTTGCAGACAGTGGGGCTAGATAAGCTAAAAGGTGTAACTTACACACATACTGAAGCATCAATATCGTTGCAGTGCTCGACACATCCCCAGTAGGCAAGGGCAGGAGCTTGCAGGCCTTTCTTGGTAAGATTAAGGCCTTGCCACCTCCTTTCAAACGTACTTTCTTTTTTATATGAAACGTCTATGGCAGGCCTGATAGAAATGCTCTTCAAGCAGGTCTTCCTACATCGCTTGCGTCAAGAGCCCTTCTAAGAGCGCTTACCGTAGAAGGGGTCACAGAAGTACTTTGAAAAAATTAAATCTTAATACAACGCGTGTGACTCTCTTAGTCAAATGTTTTTTTTTATCTGCGTCAACCTCCCTTGCGTATGTTTATTTTTTGTGAGGTTTTCTTAATTTATAATTTAACATTGAATACACAACACTCTACCACTTTAACATAACATGAAACAGAAGAGCAGTCTAGCAACATGTACACCGTTCCATACTTCTAACCATGTATCTACTTTTGATGTCGTATAAGTGCAATGCAATGACAAAAAAGTAATGTCGAATCATAAAACATTGCAACACATGAAATAAAAAAAATACATGAAGTCCTTTGCCTTTCAATATAAGGCCTTCCCACAGCAGCAGTGCTATTGGAAGGCATAATAGCACGCCTGCTGTGGTAAGGTATAATAGCATTTCATGAGTATACACTCAATGGAGTGTAACTATTCAGTTAATAAAAATTTCACTACTTATAAAATTTACTTATTGTTAATATTGACAGATTTTAAATAAAAACAAAAATCATAATAAAAAAAAAAATTAGCATTCATGTTTTTATTTGCATGAAAAATTAGTTTTGAGAAGGCCTCTTACAATCGGAGCAGTGCTAGCAGGCCTTCTCCGGGGGGTATACTGCATGAGGTTTCTTAATTGATAACATTTTAGAGAACGCAATTTAATGCTGTAATTTATTTTTCAATAGCGAATTACATACATTATTTTGAGTGAATTTTCGGCATAACCTACATAAAAGACAACTTGACTTTATTTAAATAAAACTTATTTATGTTAATATTGCAATACTCCCACTAAACTAAAAAATAAAAAAAGTACCTTATTAATTTAGATCTAAAATTTCTACCTACAATTTTTCTTTTAATCCAAAATAGCGTATTTAGTTTTTGGCTAAAACCGCAGCAAGCGAGCAGAAACCAGTCACATATTAAACGATTATCAGCATTCAGCTTTAAGAATTCATAACATTTGGTTGCCAACATATTGCAATATTATAAAAACCATATTCCATAAACAGATGATATAACTTAATTAAAGATAAGATATAACGATGCTCCTTAACCGGTTCAAGCATCTGATAGGTTTTTCTCGTTACACAGATTTAAATCACAGCTATTTTTTTTCAAACTTTTTTATTTAAAATTTTAATTAACCACGGCGAGTTTATATATAGCCTTAAGTTATCGATAGCTGAAATACTATATGGCTTTTAACGGAAACGGTCTAAATGCTGGCTTAGCAGGGTTGACAACTTAAAATATTGACATTCTTAAATTATTTATTTTTATTAATATATATTTTCGAAAATAGTTTGGCAACTCTAGTTCTGCGTAACTATTCTACACACATACAATTATATGTTTCTACTGTTGCTTCTATATGTTCTCATATACGTGGGAGTGTGGGAAGTTCCATTTAACCGCTGGTGTTAATAGTTCAACCAACGGACGTGTTCCTTGTTTGCCGCTTCATAATGCGAAAAACCATTTGCTGCTTAATTTCAGTCATTTTAGTAGGCAATTATTTTGCTATTATTTTCGCATCGGAGAACTTGAGCATGTGTGAAGATAGTGCTCCTTAGGTCACCACACATATACATACATACTCTGCTCATATAAACTATATTTCAATGGGTATGTGATTGCATTTCTTTTATACTTTTTATTACAAATCAATTAAGTAGTTTTATGTCCTTTGGCCATAAAAAGTTTGAAGGCAAAGGGTCGTTGAGTTTTGTGGTTAGTGGTGGTTTGATGGTTTTCCTCTTTAATGGAAGAAAATTCATAAATCTGTATAGAAAGTCTACGACTTCAAATAGGCATTCTGATAGTGTTTTTCATGAAATGAAAATATTGGTGATAAAATCTTTGTGCTTAGTTTTAGCACCGGCTGTTGGCATAGTAAAATTAGGCACTAGATATTGGCGCATGGTTAAACTTTTTTGGGAAAACTTTTTGAATTGAATTTAATATTTTTTTTTTATACGGGTTAAAAGTACTAGTCAAACCAACGTTTAGAAGATTGTTGAATCTTCCAGACAAAAATTTTATTCCATCATGAGAGCTTATCTGAAGTTCAAAAAAAATATCTATTTAACAAAGTTTATTTAAAATATTAAAGAGAAAGTGCAAATGAAATTGAAAATATGAAGAACTGCTACGAAATATTATTTTAAATTGCATTTTACTATCAAATTCATTATCCTTAAGGTAAGATTGGGACATGTTTTAACCACTGGGACCAATAACGTACAACTTTTAGAATTTCTTTCTGGTGCTCTAAAACAAATCTGTTAAGCAGTATATATAAAACAATTTGTTATGATCGATATTTTTAGTTTCCTTACCCCACAGCTATGGGTATGGAGATATATTTTGTGAATCCACAGACAAAAGTAAAAATATATACAAAATAAAAAGTGATAAATATATCTTTTATGAAAATTTATTAGGAAAATTCAATTGCAATTGCAAGACTGCTCCTCGTGGTGAACCCTTATTCAAACCTTACTCATTCAACATCAGGAAGCAATTGCAGAAGCTTTCAATATAGCAAAAACTGAATAACATCTAAAAAGTTGGGACAGCGAATGTTGCTTTACCATGGGCGCAAAAATAAACCAGCTAACAAATCTTAAAAAAAAAAGTTTGTTCTAAATCATAGTCAACCGATTCTGTTTATAAACATTTTTCTTTTTAAGGCTTTGAGCTCTTCATTTTTTTTATTTCAATAAAAACGCAACACTTTATTTTGTTTCAAATCCGCTTTTTGCAACAGCCATAAGCTCTGGTTATGTCAGAGTCCATAAGCTCTGGTCATGTCAAAGTATTACAAGTGATTAACAGATTGTTGCACTGTAATTCGCTTGCGCGACATCAGATTTTTTGTGCATCCTTTCGCAATAGCCCATAGAAAGAATTTTGTGACATAAATGTTTTTGGTGGGTTAGTTTGTGTTTATTTTTGTATTTCCGGAATTTTGCAAGCACAATACTTGCTGGCTGGCGTAGCTGTTGTACAAAAATTAGGTAAAGAAATAAAAATAAATTGCAATTTGGCGCTTATTTATTTAATGAGTATATGAAGAAATTTGAATTGGATTTAATATTTATCATACATTACAAATACAAAACTCACAGTTTTCACGTAATTTCTGGTAACGTTTATATGATTTTTATTGAAACATATGCGAAAATGTTGATTTTTCACATGAGTCCTTGGTTTTTTCCCCATTATAGAACAAAATGCATTACAAAGTAGATAGTTAAAGCTTATAAAAAAGGTGGAAAAAATTTATCAAAAAAGTCACGGAACTGAGAGAATTATTTAAGGTAATGAACAAAAGATAAGCACAGATAAGAGAAATGTACATGTACTAACATTTTAACAGGAAGGTTTGGTACATGCTATATAAGCAGAATTAAATAAAAGAAGCTTAACACAAATACTACAAATAATTCATACAAGCTCTCGACAAAAAAGGGTGGTTTTCGAAAAAAAGGTGTGCACGTTTCTTCCTAGCAAAAACTCTGAGCGCTTACATAAAAAAAGTGGAAAAATTTTGCAAAAGGGCGCATACAAGCAAAAACATTAAGACACATAGTTCATGATGTTATCAAAGATTGTACAGAAGTGGATAAACTTTAGAAAAAATTTGCGAGTAACGACATCATGAAATCCCCATTGATGCAAAATTTTTAGAATGTTATAAATACCGACCATAACGTATGGTAAGAGAACAAGACTTAAAATTGGCGCATTTCAAGAAGAGGACAAATGAAAATGTATTTTGGAGCAGTTATTGTCAAGTGTAATCTATAACAGCATACTAATGAGAGTATGCCAGTTTCGCTGTAGACTTTCTGTCAGTTTTGAGTTGCTCAGTATATGACTGGAATTTGTATATAAGGCAAGCAGAATTTGTGTTTGGTGCAAGCAATTTGAGTTTTCAAACTCTTATAAGTAACATAAATTTAACTTTAAAGTAACTCAAAATAGTATTTGACAACGAAAATCAGAGCAATTACCAAATTGTTCGTGTGAAGACAAACATACTATATGTAGTATTTGCTTTCCATAAGATTCTATTAAGAGGTCTCGAAAAAGTCGAACAGATTTTTTGTCGGATTTTTGCTTATACTAAAAAATGATTGTTCCCAAAACGTTTGCTAAACATTTAAAATTTGAAAAGTGATTTTTTCGATTCTTAAGATACGTAAGTACAGAGAAAACTAAACTAGATAAATCAAAAAAATTTTGGTAAAAAAGTTAATTTAATAAAAAACAAAACCCGCCTTAAATGTCTTCTCTTTATAATAGAAAAAACCGTAACATGCAAAATAAGTACCTATAACAAGTTTATTTTCTATTTTATTATGTTTTTCTTAGTGGTTTTACATTTTTTACTTTATATTTATGACAATTGTTTCTCGGCGCTTAATTTGTGAGTGTTATTTTGTGTGTTTGTCTTTTTGCGCAATTTTTATGTTTAGCTTTAGTGTATCAGTAATATAATTTTGTTAGTTTAGATTTTAGTCTAATAAAATCGATTTTAAGGAAAATTTCGTTTTTATTTTATTTTAAATAGCTACAATTTTTTCTAATATAAAGCGAAGTCATTTAAGGCGGTTTTTGTTTTTTATTAAATTAACTTTTTTACTAAAATTTTAAATGGAGACTTCGCGGTATGGTCCGGAAAAATTATTAGTTTTCAACTAATAAACATAATAGATAAATCAAATTTTTTTTAAAAATTAGAGCACAGTGTTTATTGAAGTTTTACTTAATTACTTAAGGCATATCCTACCAACAGATAGGAGTTTATGATGTACATTTCCACTGAAACGTTTTTAAAATTAGCTATACGTGAAAGATACCAATGCACACAAATATGTAATTGTTGCTATTGTTGTTGTTGTGTGTGTTGTTATTGTTTTTATTGCTCTTTTAATCAGTTATGAAACATAAATCGTTTACAGTTCAACACCCTTGGGACGAATGAAATTCTATTGCTGGGTGGCTGACAAAAGCATAAAGAACTTCCGCATTGGCCAAAGTCAATGGCTCGTTTGTGAAACAAAGCAGCACATAATAAAACTGTTGAACGAAAAACTACTCAAATAACAGTAAAGCAAAACAAAATTTTTTTACAGCTTCCTGTAAGCAGTAAAGACTTTTCAGCATTTTTTCTCCTGCTCACAAATATTTTATTCAGAGGCTACTTTAGAAATGATATATAAAGACGTTGAATAACTTTTTTTTGTTTGGACAAAGAATCATTCGCAATGCTTGAATTTCCCAAGAGTAAGGGAAATATGTATGTGATATATGTGGATATGCCATATTATCTTAGTGCCGACTTTATGCAAATTCATGTCACTACCTGTGAAGCATAGACAAAATTGTGAAAAAAAAATTGTTATACTTTCTGCTGTTTTGAGAGACAGCGTAAAATTATTTTTAAGACAAGATAGCAAATTATTTTAAAATATAAAATATTTTTCAGCTATAATTTGTTCCCTCTGCATCCAATATGTTGTGTTAATATATAATTGTACTCGTGATATATCTTTATTTTACTAATTATAGAATTTTTACATAAAAATGTTCACTTTATAGCTTCCGCCAGAGTTTTCCCGAAAATAAGAGCTTCTATTCCCGTGGGTACAATCTGCTTTGCGGGCAAAAGAAAACCATACTTGCCCTTGTCACGTAATTCCATTGTGTATACGTACTTAGCGCCCAACCCATTGTAACTCCAATCAATTGATGCACCACCACGTTTACCTCGCTGTAAAAGTTTAGACGCCCTCCCAGGTATATACGTGTAGCCTGTTTTCTTCTTAATGCGCTAACAAATTTACATAAAATATTTTCAAAAACTATATATCATTTTTAATTGATACACATACTAACCTTTGCTGCTGTTTTTCCTATCTTTAGCAACTCTGTGGCATTTTTCACACTTTCACTTTTGAAGGCATATGGGTATAATAAAAATTGGCCATAACTGTGAAAACTCAAATATGATTTCAAATTTGATTTATGTTCAAGCAAAAATTTCATTATGGCCTTAGTTTCTAATTCAGAGCCAGCCGCTGGACCTCTGTAAGTATGAGAACAGGGGTTGTTTGATGAAAGCTTCCAACCAGTTAAGAAATTGCGATTTAAGTCAACTCCAATGCAATTTGAGACTAAAGATTTTGAGCGATTTTTACGCCACAGACGATCAGTTTTACGACTGTACACATAACCATCGGGATTTATTACTGGCATAAAGAACCTATGTTTGAGAAGGTAAGAGCTGTGTTAATATACAAGCATTTTCGCTAGCAATATCAAATTACCATGTGAACTTTTTCAGATACGAAGGCAATCCCTGCCATTTAGATACAAAGTGATTCAACATGTACGTTACTGCTGCTGGACTTATCCATTCACGCGCATGTATACCACCATCAATCCAAATTTTCTTATGGTTTGCGGGGTCATCAGATATGCTGTATTAATTAAGAGAAAGTCATATATTAAGGTAGTTCTTTAGAGGTTTTAAAATGCGAGAATTCTTCAAATTTACCGCAAAACTTTTAGCTCCCGCCCTTGACTAGTTTTTCCAATAGTATAAAGAGAAGTGATGTTTGGATACTTTTTGCTAACATCTTCTAAGAATCCATAGATTACGTCGAGATCATGGTATTGCTTCCAATTCATGCCTCTTTTGAATTCTAATACGTTAATATACAAAAAAGAACAGTATTTTTTTTTAAATGCTTGTAAGTTGTCTTACCCCTGCGACGTGCACTCCGGCTGAACCTTGATCTTTTGGGTTTTTCCTCATCAATTAAGTGCTGTATATTGGTATGCAGAACTTCTTTCTGAATATCATTTGCTTCTAGAAATTGACGTGTCGCTTTTAAGTTTTCTCTGTTAATTACAACGTCCGTATAGTTCATGTGCTCTGTCAGAATGTGGCTTCCTGTTTTTGGGAAAATAAAGAAATTATAAAAACAAAAGAAAACATCAACCAAAATACCACAATATGTGATAAAAACTATCGGATTAAAAATTTGTTGAGGATTGAACCCGATTCTAATCATATTTGCCAGAAATTCGATCAGGAATGTATCAGACTTCCGGGCCTGATAATTACAATTTATGTCACACACACAAACGGGTTTTATTGGGAACAGGTTTACTGTTCAGATCCTGATCAGAAAAGCAACTTATGTAGTGATGTGAATCGAAGCGTTCTCATTGGAGTTTTTTAGATTCTACTAAATAATCAATTAGAAAATTAATATTTTATCTTGATATACATTGAAGTTTATCGAACATTCAAAGTCTACTTATACATGTGACGTTATTGTTTTGCTCATGTAAGGAATTACTGCTGCTTCTATTTTTGAGAGATGTTCACGTTTTCACTCAAATACTTCGAAGATTTTTGAATGGAGTTATCAATGGACGACTCCTCAGAAGGGGAATATTTCGATTAGTATTCAAAATACATATGAATATTCTCAGCGCTTGTTGCTATAGTTCGTAAAAAATTATTCGTAATAATAAAAAACAGTCAAGGTATTTTTTTATTTTTCATTTGGGTTTGTTATGGCAACCAAAAATCTTCCAATCTACCTTCTTGAGTCGGTAATCGATAATCAACTTCAAATGATCGAAAACTTGTAAATTATATGAAAAGAAATTTAAACTATATTTAGTAGCTGCAAATTTTATAAATTTTCACTCAGAAAGTTAAAAGTTATTTCCAAAATAAGTCATATTAAAAATCATGTTTGCATATCGCTTCAGTTTCAGTGGATTGTGGGTTTTTTTCTGCTATAAAGCCAATGTCTGAAGAAAAAAATATATTTACAGGACCTGGGTCGTTGCTTTATTGTGTCAAAGTTTTATGTAACTCAATTTACTTACCATACTTTTCCTCTAAAATGCTAATCAATGTTGAATTATTGATATTGTAAGCTCGCCAGAATTGTGCCCCATTATAACACACTGGTATCTCATCTGCATGGAATATCTGAATATTACATACAGAAATCAGTAGCAACCAAGTTGCAGTTGAGCTGAGCATTTTCACAAAATTTTCGAGTTGTGGAAAATATGACCCACACAGAAGTTATGACCAACACAGATGATATTTATGATCGAACTGAGTGTTAATTGCTTTTCGGACACTTTTATAGCAAATCAAATAAAAATATGCCTCAGAAGCACATATGTGTCGATCATAACAATAGTGAATTATCTCCTTCAAATTAAATTTGAAATAACTTCACTTTTATAAAGAATATATAGCAGTAAACGTATGAGCATGAGTAAACAAGTTATACCATCTATTAGATTTAAGTACAATTATTGTTAAATATAGTTATTTCTGTTTTATAAAAAAGTATGACTAAGTGCCATTATGCAAAATAATATGTTTTTTTTTTTAAATTTGGAGCGACACATATCTGAAAACTATGAACTTTTTGTTAGATTTGCCAAGGAAATGCTCTATTTCGAATTCTTTTATACAATTAACGTTAGTAAATAATGAGAACATACATGTGTATGCATATATACACTAATGACAGTGCAAAATTTAGGAATCTATGTGTACATCTATATATGTATAACATAAATAACGGAAGGCAAAACATTTTCATATCTTTTTAACTGCCATAAAACAACAAAATCGCTTTTACAGCGTCAACTTTTTAAATAGAAGGCGGTGTCATGCCTCCAACAGGAAAATACGTTTCTACAGCTAAAATACTGAACCGATTTTGATGAATTATGGCGATAGATTCAAACCTAAGGAAGAATATGAAAAATCTGTTTTTTAGTTCACTGTGGATCCACTCCTAATAGGTGAACCGGTGTCACGGTTGAACCACTGCTCAGGATTTTGATAAAGTTCCTTTGGACATTGCGCATGTATCTATCGAGCCAACTAATGCCAAAAACGCAACTTTTTCTTAAAAGTTTTACTGGAATGGAAACAGCCGTAGCAAAAGGGTTATTATTCAGAACAGAAAACCGTAATCCAGTTTTAAATTTCTATTGGCGAAATCCCATTTGTGCCTGAGAGGCATATTTTGAGTGGATTAGGTAAAGTTTTTTTTTTTTTTATGAAATATTATAGAAGTTTAGAGATAAATTTTGAAAAAGTAGTGCATGCACAAAAATAATGCACTAAATAAGTCAAGTAGTTTCATTAATGTCTTTGTTCGTTTAAAAAATTAAATGCTCTGCAAAGCCAAAAATGTGTCACATTTTGATTTCATTAGGGTTAAGTACACAGATATTTAAACACACCAAAATATATAGCTCAGACAATTTTTTTTAATAAGATCAAAAGCATTAGAACGTTAGCACAACTGTTTTCATGTTTTTCTGGTTAAACTTTCTAAGTGTTTTATATTTTATATATGACTGCCAATGTAAATATTTAGCTAATAATGCAAATCATAATACTGGGGCCAAATTAAATGTATTTCAAAAATTAAACTGATTATATTTTGATAAGAATTATTAGCAAGTTCTCGGAAAATATAAAGCTACACGGAAAATTTCTTAAATTTATTTGTCTTATAAAGTTACTAACGAGCTTATGAATAATCGAAAGTACACGGGAATTGGAATTTAAAGTTTAATTTTAATCTAAGACTTTGGAATAAGTTATTTTTGGATAAATTTGTGTTTAAAAAGAGCGAAATTAAAAATGCGTCAGACCTTTTTTTTTTGCTAAAAACTAGCAAGTCTGTTATGTTTATGTATTTAATTCTCACGAATGATTGTTAAATTAATATATATTTGACTATTAATTTTTGTGACGGCTGTGAACTTATGCCACATTTTTTTCCTCATTATACAACAAAATGCATTTCAAAGTTGATGATTAAAACTTATAATAAAATTGGGATAAAAATGATCAAAAAAGTCACTGAACTGAGAAAATTGCGAAATTACGCACAAATAAGAGAAATGTACATGAACCAACATTTTAACAGGAAGGTGTGGTACGTCCTATATAAGTAGAATTAAATACAAGAAGCTTAACACAAATACTAGAAATAATTTAGACAAGCTCTCGACAAAAAACAGTGAATTTCGACAAAAAGGTGTGCACCTCCCAATCAAGCAAAAAATCAGAGCGCTGTAATGTGAATAATCTTATAAATATTGCAGCAAAATTTTACACAGATTGTCAAAATATTTCGGTCTAGCATAAAAAAAAGCAGACAAATTTATGCAAAAGGGGCGTGGTACCTCACATACAAGCAAAAAAGTTAAGACGCAATGAATTTATTAAAGATTGTTCAACAAAATCTTACGCAAATATTAGAAATGGATAAGCTTTAGAAAAAATTTGCCGAGTATCGACAAGAGGGCGTGATACCCCCATAGACACAAAATTTTTAAATGCCATATCTACCGATAATAATATTATAATCCTATCCAAACAAAACAATGATTCAGCCTAGTAAGAAAACAAGACAAAAAGTGGGCGCAATTCAACAAGAGGACAATCCAAAGAGTATATTATTTTTGACTAGGCTTATGATAACACCCTTACTAATTTTTTCTTAAGCTCGCTAAACCACAGTTGAAATGACGAATACTTCATTTGAAAGAAAATTAAATTAAACACTTCATTCAAGTCATTAAAACAATAAATTCCAAAAAGGAAATCCTTTAATATGTACAGGAATTTTATGTTCATCTTAATTCTAAGGAGATACCTCCTTCAAGAAGCTTAAGTAAAAAAAATTGCGATGGATGAAAGAAACCAAAAAAATCGGATGAAAGCTAATTGAAACAGATTTTGGCTAAAGGAAATGCCATACATTTTGAGTGTTAATCGTCCAATAATGCTCGTAAGAAGAATACAAACGGAAAAGGAATAAGGCAGAACTTTTTAAGAGAAAATGTGAAAACGCTATAACTGTGAATGTTAAAAGAAAACAAATAAGCTGCTTAGCAATAACTTTATGCCATAAAATAAATCCATTAAAAATAACAACACTATGCAACAAGAAAAGTTGTTTGCATTGATAAAATTTCATTTGTTTGTATTGCAAATAGCTTACATTCAACATTCAATATCCCCATTGATACGCTTCATCCACTGCCATTCACAAATCTCGTTCGTTTTCGAAATCAGTGCTGCAATGGGAAAAGTTTTTTATGCGACATAAATCGAAATAAAAATAATATAACAAGTTAAATCCCATAATTTGCATAAATCGATAGAAATGCTTTTTTAAACCAAGCGGAATTCGTAAACCTATAAATTTATTATTTATGTAAAAAATGCGAAACGTAAACACAAAAAGTTTTCCCATGTTTTTCCTTCTTCTTCAACTTGAAATTCTACATTACTTATTTTGTGCTGTTCTTATGAATTATGAATATTTTTCTTTTGGAGAAATTATTGTCAAGTGCAATCTATAGCAGCATACTAAGGAGAGTATGCCAGTTTCGCTGTAGACTTTCTGTCCGTTTTGAGTTGCCCAGCATATGACTGGAATTTGTAAATAGAGCAATTTTCAAACTTATCATTTCAACGTTGCTTTTTGGTACTCTAGTCATATGCGGAATTTTGTGTTTAGAGCAAGTAACTTGAATTTTCAAACTCTTATTCGCAACAAAAACTTAACTTTGAAGTAACTCAAAATAGTATTTGTCAGAGCAATTACCAAATTGTTCGTGTGAAGACAAACATACTATATGTAGTATTTGCTTTCCTGAGATTCTATTAAAGGGGTCTCGAAAAAGTGGAACAGATTTTTTGTCGGATGTTTGGTTTTACTAAAAACTTACTGTTCCCAAACCATTTGCTTAGCATTTAAAGTTTGAAAAGTGATTTTTCAATTCTTAAAATACCTAAGTACAGGGAAAAGTAAACTAGAAAACTCAAATTTTTTCCAGAAATTAAAGCACAATGCACAATGAAGTTTTCCTACTCACTTGCCAACAGATTGGAGCTTATGCGGGAGATGATTTAGCCACTTAAACGTGATTCTTTTTAATATTTGTTATATGTGATGCAAAGGCCTGCAAAAAAAATATGATATTAGTGTTGTTGTTGTCCTTGTTGTTGCTGTTGCATATATTGTTGACTAATTCTAAAACTTCACTTCAATTATTTTCCTAAAAAAATTATGTTGACAAAAAAGCCAACATTAAATAGCACATCATTTGAAAGCACATAAAAAGTGCTTTCTTAATGCATCGTAAAAATGTATACTAAAAAGATTTTTTGAAAAAATTTTGAAAATTTTTTAAAAAAGTTCGTTCCAAATTTAGAGCAATTGTCATATCTCGAAAAAACTTAATTATAGCACATGAAATTGCCTTTCATTTCATATAAATGTTGTCAAAATCGAATCAAAGGATTTAAAATTACAATGATCTTATTAAAAGCTATATCTTCAACTTTCGATTTTAATATATATGAAAAAAGATGCAAAACCTAAATTCGTTGTCAATACTAAAGCATCTTAAGAAAACAATGGATTTTGTTTTTGATTATTTTTCAACTACACCCCTATAAATTTCAAATTACATCACTTCTTACGTATTTTGAATTTATGCTTAGGAAAGTGTTAAAATTTCCAAAGTGCTTCGCAATGAAGATGTCTAAAATAATGCGTAAGAAAGCTCCACGTAAGATAACTCTATCAGAAAATAACTCCAAACACCAGGCGTTATATGAAGCTGTGAATCAAGAAAGTGTAACCTGAACTTATTACAAGATCTCTCTCCTTAGCGATCATATTGAAAAATAAATTCTTTTCTCACGTATAATTTTATTTCATAAATTGAAGGAGTTTCTTTGTTTGTTGGAGTATCAATACGTTTATAATTTGAAACAAATTAATGATATTGATTTGGGGTAACTTTCTGCGGAAATGGACAGTGCGAACAAGACAACCCCACTTCATGTTCTTAACAGATAAAAAAAAACTCTAAGAAAAAACACGGCAAATCAACTTTTGATTGATGATAGTGCTGCTGAAGCTCTATTTAAGTACTGGTCTCTGTGATGCTACAAGTACCGTGGTCGATAATCAGCAATGAAACATAAATCGTTTACAGTTCAACACCCTTGGGATGTACGAAATTCTATTGCTGGGTGGTTGGCAAAAGCGTAAGGAAATACCGCGTTGGCGGAAGTCAATGGCTCGTTTATGATACAAAGCAGCACATAATAAATCTGTTGAACGAAAAACTACTCAAATAACAGTAAAGCAAAACAAAATTTTTTTACAGCTTCCTGTAAGCAGTAAAGACTTTTCAGCATTTCTTCTACTGCTCACAAATATTTTCTTCAGAGGCGACTTTAAAAATGATAAATGAATATGTTGAATATTTTATTTTTTTCTTTTTTTTTTTCATAAAGAATCATTCGCAATGCTTGAATTTCCCAAGAGCAAGGGAAATTTGTATGAGATAATGTGGATATGCCATATTATCTTAATGCCAACTTTATGCTAATTCATATCAGTATCTGTGATGCATAGAAACATTGTGGGGAAAAAATTCTTATACTTTCTGCTGATTTGAAAGACAGCGTAGAATTATTTTTAAGACAAGATAGCAAATTATTTTAAAAGAAAAACTGATAGGAAAAAAAATTCATTGTGTTATAATTTGTCCTGACATCCGTATGCATATATGGTTGATATTAAACATTTGCATATAAATAGCAGTTTATTGATTTTGAAAATAGAGCACTATTTTTAGCATCTACTCACGCACTATGAGCAGGGAAAGTGTAAATAGGAATTAAATTTAAGGCAGTTAGTATCACCAATCTAAAGTGAAAATAAAACAGTAGAACCAATAAAATCAAAACAGTTTACACTGATTGAGGTGCCTGGAATTATTTTAATTATATATCGCCTATATAGAACAAAAAGTTACTACATATATTTTCATGTAGCCGAGAAATTAAGCTTTTTGTATGTATTTCATAACATAAAAGTATATATATATATATGTTATAGTATAAAAAGCCTGATAATTCGAATCAAGGGAATTGTAAATTATCACATTTTGATTAATACACACAATGTATAAGATCGACATCTCCAATTCAGAACCAGCTGAATAGCCTCTATAAGTACTTGAACCATTTTGAAATTTAGATTCAGACCAATGGAGTTAAAAAATAAGAGGTACTCTTGAAAACAATTCATGCAAAGTTTTTTTTTGATTGAAGGAAATTTAATGAAGCAGTTTTGGTCCTTTAAAATAAAAATACTTATTTTTCTAAATATTTTGAGCAATTCAAGGAATTATTTCATGAAAACTGATGGTTTTCTAAGCTATCCCTTACATATGTGTGCATATCGGCAGTATTCGCTTATAAAATTACAGCTCAGTGATTTGGGTTTTGTGAAAATAAACTGGGCTTAGAATCATAATGTACTTTTTGGACAGCAAATGTACTTTGCACATATCTATACCCAGATAAGATGAAAAAATTTCCTTAAATAAAAACTCATTCCGGTTTATTCTCTCACACTTTATTAAATAAAATTTAATTATTAGTTACCTAATATGATAAATTTAAAGTGGCATCAAATTCTGCATATATATGTAGTTATAGAACTTGTACATAATTATGGTATTCATCAATTTATAGCTTCCGCAACAGTTTTTACGAATATAAAAGCTTCTATTGCCGTGGGTATGATTTGCTTTGCGGGCAAGATAAAACCATGTTTGCCCTGGTCACGTAATTCCATTGTGTATACGTACTTAGCGCCCAACTCATTGTAACTCCAATCAAGTGAACCACCACCATGTATACCAAATTTTGAAATTTCAGACACCCTACCAGCTACATAAGTCTGGCCTGTTTTCTTTTTAATGCGCTACAGAATTTACATAAAACATTTTCAAAAACTGTAGATAATTTTTAATTGAGAGTACCACATACTAACCTGTGCTGCTCTATTTCCTATCTTTAGCAACTCTGCGGCATTTTCCACATCTTCATTTTTGAAGGCATATGGGTAAAAAAAATGTTGGCTATAACTATGGAAACTTAAAAATGATTTCAAATTTGATTTATGTTTTAGTAAAAATTTCATTATAGCCTTAGTTTCTAATTCAGAGCTAACTGCAGGGCCTCTGTAAGTATAAGAACACGAATCGTTCGATGAAAGCTCCCAACCAGGTGAGAAATTGCGATTTAAATCAACTCCAAAGCATTTTGAGGCTGATGATTTTGAGCGATTTTTACGCCACAGACGGTCAGTTGTACGACTGTACACATAACCATCGGGATTTACAACCGGCATAAAGTACCTTTGTTTGAAAAGAATAGACCTCCGTTAGTACACAAGAACTGCCGATAGCGATATAAAATTACCATGTGCGCTCCTTCAGATAGGAAGGTAATTCTTTCCATTTAGATATAAGTTCATTCATCATGTAGGTTACTGATGCTGGACTTATCCATTCACGCGCATGTATACCACCATCAATCCAAATTTTCTTATGGTTTTCGGGATCATCAGATATGCTGTGGTAAATAAGATAAGTTCATGTATTTAAAATACGAGTATTCTTTAAACTTACCGCAAGACTTTCAGCTTCCGTCCTTCACTAGATGTTCCAATGGTATGGAGACTAGTGATGTTTGGATACTTTTTGCTTACATCATCTAAGAATCTATAGATAACGTCGAGATCATGGTATTGCTTCCAATTTATGCCGCTTCTACAATCTAATACGTTAGTTTAAAAAAAAGACAACAGTCATTTTTGGTTTTTCAATTGATTATTGATTGAAGAGTTTGGATGTTAACTTACTGCTTCGAAGTGAACTTTGGCTTTCCAGTTTTTCCTCATCAATTAAGTGCTGTATATTGGAATTCAGAACTTCTATCTGAATTTCATTTGCTTCTAGATATTGACGTGTTGCATTTAAGTTTTCACTGTTAATTGCAACATCCGTATAATTCATGTGGTCTGTCAAAATTTGACCTCCTGTGTTTTGAAAAACAATGTAAAAGAAAAGCCAATCAAAATATTCATTAGGACTAGACTCCCACAGTGTGTAATAAATAACTCAAAAATTTTGATATTATGAGATTGGGTGCTATGATCTTCCCGCTTTAAAATTTGTTCAGGTTTGGATCCGATTCTGATCGGATTTACCTGAAGTTGATCAGTAATTGGTCAGGCTTTGAGGCCTGATAATGGCAATAAATGGCACACCTTATTTGAAACGAAGCGAATCTGCTCAACACATCTGGTCCTGATCACAAATTGTTTTGAGAAAGGGGTAAGGTCTTGAGATCAAGTTTTCTGTTCAGATTCCGGTCACAAAAGTAAATTATGTTGTCAAAAAAAATTATCATTTAATTTTAATATATTAAACATGTTCTGAATTAAAGTTTATCGGACATTTTAGCTGTACTAATACACATATGTAGTTATTGTATTGAGCATGTTAAAAACAACTTAATTTCTAATAAGTTTTGAAAAAGAATACTACATGTGGACTAGATAAGAACAACTGGCCGAGTCAATGAATACCGTACCGTACACTGTTGCATTATAACTCAGCAATATTATCTCTCTTAACACTTTAACTTCCAACACTTTCAATAGGCTGCTTCTTCAGAGAGACGTACATATCTTCATACAAATACTTCAAAGTTTCTTGAATTTAGTTGTCAATAGAATATTTCTCAGAAAGGGAAAGCAAGTGTGCTATAAGCAAGTGGTCTTTTTTGAAAGGCGATCGGTTTTCCAAATACATATAAATTCAAAGATTTTTCTATTGATTCGGTTTTGTCAAAAATCATGAACATTCGATAATCAACTTTAACAGATTGAAAATTTATGTAACACTTTAAAAGAAATTAGCGCTATATTTCGTAGTAAGAAACTCCAAATTGTTTCAGACTTAGTGATTTTTTATCTTTATTTTATTTTTTGTGGTATATAATCAATAACTCAAAACCAGTAGCTGCATAAAAATATCTGTACTGGACTTCCAACGTCTCTTTGTTATGATAAATCCTTATTCAATTCAATTTACTTACCATAATTTTTCTCTAAATTGCTCTTCAATGTTAAGTAATCAATATTGTAAAGTCGCCAGAATTGTGCCCCATTATAATGCACTGGTATCTCATCTGCGTAGAACAATTTAATTTTACATGCCAAAATTAGTAGAAACCAAGCTGCAGTTGATCTGAACATTTTCTCAAAGGAGTCAAGATAATACGTTTTCGAGTTGTGGAAGCTATGAACCACACCGAAGATATGCTTGATTGTACTGAGTGTAAATTGATTTCCAAAGCTTTTATATACGTTAAGTGTTAGGGCATTTTTTGTTGCTTTTTTTTTGCTTTATGTAATTGGGTCATTCCATCTATAATGGGCCTATCATTACGCTCAGCTTTTTTAAATTGGCTGAAACTTTTTTGAGTGATTGGATTGGTGCGATTGCCCCATGATTGCTAGTTTTCCCTAATGTACATGTATGTATAACATAAATAGGCGAAGGCAACACATTTCCATCTCTTTTTAACTGTAATAACATAATATAATCGCTTGATTTGAAAGGCGGAGAGCCTTACAGGATGGGACGTACAGGAAATATAGTAATGTACTTTGGTGAAACTATCCTACCAGGGTTGCCTTGCCAAAGTCATTCCCGATGGCCGAAAAAACGAACTTTTGAATGAAATGAATGTCAAATGAAACAGCTCGATGGACCTTAATAGAATATATAGTGTTGTTTTATTGAACCTCTTCCCAAACATGGGTTGCCACCTATTTTTTGGTCAAAGTTTGCTTAGAAAAAATGCTTATGGCTTAAGATTCCAGCTTCAAATGTGTGTCAAATGAGCCGAAGTAACATATATAAGTTTGCCTGGTCGAATCTTGTCCCAAACATGGGGTGCCACCTGTTCGCAACAGGGCTCGGTAGACTTGCAACCGTGGCGAGTGACTTGCTGGTACTGAACAGGTACGTTTTCAGTTTTATAAAGCATTTGTTATAAAACAAAAATAAAAAGAAGTATTTCATGTACAAAAATAATGGAATGGAGAAGTCAAAAAATTTCATAAATGTTCTTGTTCATATAACAAAGATACAGCTCTTCAATTATAGCACATGATGATTTCATTTGGCCTAAGCGCACAGAAATTCAGAAATCCAAAAGATATATATCAGAATATTTTTTTAATAAGGTAAAAAGTGTTAAGCAGTTTGCACAATTGCTTTAGTGATTTTCAAGTTCAAGTCTTAAGCATATATTATATTTGATATTTTATATAAGACTGCTAACGTAAATATTTAGCTTATTTGAGTTGACCTTGTCTATTCGTTAGTGACGGAAGTGTCTTTTTCTGTTGTGATATTTGTTTATATTAAGTGACTCTTTTGATTTTGATTGTGATTTATGAAACTGCGTTATTTAATTAATATTTCTCTATTTATTTTAAAGCAGAGCAATATTTGTTTCCATTGCTGCTGCTTAAGAGCGATTAAACTTTTCTGTCCCTCTTTGTGCTTTGTTTCTCTACAAACAATTTAGGTAACATTCTATGTCATTATTGCTCTGTAACTGACACTATGCTTTGGAAACATTAACACATTGTTGAATCTGTTTGCTAAACTATTTTAGCTTGCAAGTTATTTGTAACCAGAGTTTTTTTTAAAGTTTTTATTTATTTATTTTCTTTGTTTTGCTTTTTAAAATATTTTTTTTAATTATATATGTGGTGTTTATCCTTTATTAAAACACGATATTCAGTTTTAATTTAAACATTTATTAAAAATTAAAAGTATAAAGTAGTTTATTCCATTGAGATTTACATTTTTATTTCAGTTCAATTTCACTCTTATAATAATGCGTCTGTTCGTCCGACTCAACTATTCAAACTGTTCTTTGTTCGTGGTTCTTTTGTTCTAGACAGCCACGCTTCGTTCGGTTTGATATAGTTATCCTATTCATTGTCCGTATTATTGTCCCTGTCTTCGTCAAAGTCAGTGTTACCAATACGTTAGTAATTTCGCCCGCTCCTAGTTAAACGTTGTCTGTCCGCGTTACTGTCTATCTGTCTGACAGGCTCACTTCCTACATTCGGCCGTCCTGATATGTTATTCGACCCGAATGACGAATTCCATGGTTTTAAAAACTCAGCTACTGTAGTCGTTTTTATTGGTCCTTCCTGGTTTCCTACCTTTTCAACTTCGTACCTCCCGTGGTTTAACTTGACTGTTACCTTATACGGTCCGAAATACTTAGGCTTTAATTTCAAATTTGTTCCGAATTGAGTTCTTTTTATTGCTACTAAATCGTTTATTTTATAATCAATTTCTATCTTTCTTTTCTTGTTAAATGTTTTGCGATTTTCTTTTTGGATTTTGTTTATATTTTCTTGAGCGTTTTTTCGCACCAAATCTCGCTCCTCATTTAACTCGTCTATTTCCGTATTATTTAAAACTTCTCGTAAGTCTGGGTAATCAGTTTTTCTCATTTCTAATCCTGTTAAAATTTTGAAAGGAGTTGTTTTTGTACTTCGCGGTGCAGTATTGTTTATGGTTTGTTGAACTTTGTACACATGACTATACCAGTGTGTTGGGTTATTGTGACACAACTTTGCAATCATTGGAACAACTATTTTGTGGATTCGCTCCACTTGTCCGTTACCGCGAGGCACGCCTGTTGCTATTTGTAAGTGTTGTATATTCTCACGCTCACAAAATTCTCTAAAAAGGTTTGACGTAAACGCGCTTCCCCTATCTGACACAATTCGTTTTGGGTTTCCGAAAATTGCTGACTGTCTTTGTAACCTATCAATTACCTCTTCTGCTCCGGTTGATTTAGTGGGATATAACCAGACAAATTTGGAAAATCCGTCCACTATAACGAATATATGGTTGTATTTTTTGTGAGTTTCTGTCAATGGGCCAACATGGTCTATATGATATGTTCCCAAAGGTTCACATGCTTTGTCAATTGGCGTCAACAAGCCTTCTTTTTTCCCTGTTTTGGCTTCCATTATAATACATTCTACGCAACCTTTCACTACTTTTTTGGCTTTCTCAGCTAAACTTGGCACATAGTAACATTTCTCTACCAGTTCTTGTGTTTTCTTGGCACCAAAATGGCCTTGACTATGCGCTAACTTTATAACTTCATCCTCCATGACAGAAGGTACAACTAATAGTTCTTTTACGAGATCCTTATATAGCAAACCGTTCCTCATAAAAAAGTCTTCATAGCTATCTTTTTCCAAAACTTTCCTCACAGCTCTTATCCAATCGTCTTCTGCTTGCGCTTCCCTCAATCTAAATTTTAGCGAATCTTCGATTAAAAGACTATAAACGCGACTAAGAGCATCTACATGTTTCATTCGCGAACCTGCTCTATGTTCTATAACATAGTCGTATTCCTGTAAATACATTGCCCACCTCATTATTCTATCTGGTACTTCTTGTTTTTTAACTGTCATCGCGAAAGCATTACAATCGGTGACGATTTTGAATTTCATGTCCTTAACATAAATTCTCCATTTCTTCAGAGCTTTGATTATTGCTAGAACTTCGAGTTCGTATGAACTGTATTTTTCTTCGGTTGTAGAAGTCTTTCGGCTCATGAATTCAACTGGATGTAAAAATTGGTCTTCAGAGTCTTTTTGCAATAAGACTGCCCCATAACCGTATTTCGACGCATCTGCGTGAATTTCTGTCTCTGCCGTTGGATTGTATAATTTTAAAGCTGGTGCATTAACCAATGCATTTTTCAATTCTTGTATTACTAACAAATGTTCTTCCGTCAGTTTAAATTTTTCGTCTTTCCTGAGCAAATCTGTAAGAGGTTTGGCAACCACTGCATAATTTCTCACAAAACGCCTAAAAAATGAAGTTAACCCCAAAAATCGTTGCATCTCCTTTTTACTTGATGGTATAGGAAACTTTTCTATAGCATTTGTTTTTTCTCTTGATGGCAAAATCTTCCCATTTTCAATAATGTAGCCTAAAAAATTAATCTGTCTCCTCAAAAACTGACATTTGGACCATTTAATACTCAAACCATTTATGCTTGCGTGTTTCAAAACTATTTCCAGTTTTCGGATACCTTCTTGTTCATCCTTTGCGGGAATCACAATATCATCCATGTAAACTATAACCGTTCCATTTTTCAACAATTCCTGAAAAATAGCTTGAACATAACGGCAAAATACTGCTGGTGAGTTCGAAATTCCGAATGGAACATAACAAAACTCGTACTGCCCATTCGCGGTTACAAAAGATGTGTATTTTTTAGAACCTGGCTCGATAGGCACGTGAAAAAATCCATTTCGCAAATCTAAGGTCGTAAACACGTTTGCCCCTTGCAACCTATCTAACACTTCATCAATCCGTGTCATCGGAAAATTGTCCCTAACTATTTTGTCATTGACTTTTCTATAGTCACAACATAATCGTTTAGATCCGTCTTTCTTTGATGTAACTACTATTCTGACGTGCTAGGTTGCACTATCCCTTCCTCCAACCAATTGGATACCTGCTCGTCTACCCAACGTTGATCAGCGTACGACATCCGACGGGGCCGCTGATAAACGGGTATCTCGTCAATTAAAATTAGTTTCATTTCAATTGGTGAAGTAGCTAGCTTCTGTGGTACATAACTAGCTATCATTGTCTTAATTTTCTCAGCCTCAATTTTCGTTAAATCTGATAAATCAACATCAACAGTTGGTTTATTTTTTTCAAAATCTATAGCTAAACACAACGCTTTGAACTCCTTCAGTAAAAAATTTTCACACGTAGCACTTTTCTCTTTTAATTCAAAAACCTCAGCCTTGCGTGCTGTTACCTCAGCAACATCTGCACATTTTCCACCACCACTCAATTTAGTGACATCTTCTGTTACCACAGCGCAACATTTCTATCGTCTTCCTTGACCGTAACCGCAGCTACACACTTTTTTAAATTTTGAAATTTTATTCCATCCTCATTAACAATTAATTCAAAATTTTTGAGAACATCGCTTCCAATCACCGCCGCATACGGTAAATCGCGTTCCCTTACTACATGAAATTTTATTTTCATTACTACCTCGTCAACAGAAAATTCAATTTCGAAGCAACCCAGTGTCGTAAGTTTACCTCTGCCTATTCCGTATAACTGCAACTTTTTTCCATCTAACTCGATATTATCTAGCATCATGAGTGTATCGTACCTCATAACTGAAAATTTACTGCCGGTATCTACCAGTGCACTAAACGTGAAATTATTTACTGTCATGTCCAAAAAAAATAATCCATCCAACTGTTTGGCATAAGTTTTTGCTTTTACGTCACCTAACATATTGACGCGTTCCAATTTTAAATCTTTGTTGCTTTGTTTACCCTTGCATTGATAAGAATAATGCCCTAATTGCTTACACTTGAAGCACTGAACGGCACTCGTTCCACTACCACTTGTACTAGCGGCTGCAACTGCAACTGCGCTACTATCTTTCTGACAATCTTTAGCGAGATGTCCCTCTATTCCGCACTTAAAGCATTTTCTTTTTGCATCCCAAAACTGATTTTTATCATTATTTCTTGAAAAACTTTGTTGCACGCTCGATCTATTTTGCGATAGATGAGGGCTTTTAATTTTTTCGTACACACGAATTTGTTCTTTTAACTCCTTTAATGACCTCGCTTGATACAACATTACTTTATTTGCTCTAGAATCCGGTATTCCTTCGACAAAGTAATCGATAGTGCTTTGTTCATCGAGTGAAATTGGCTTTCCCATTTCAACTAATACATACAAATATTCCTGCAAACTCTCTTTATGTTGCTTACTCCTATTTTTTAATGCGCGGTGCACTTCCGAAGCACATAACTTTTCGCCAAATTCATCAACAAGATTTTTTTTCAGCGATATCCAATCTCTAACACCAACTAAACCTCTAGTAAAAAGTTTCGCGGCACCTTTCAAAAGTTGTTTTGCATAGACATATTTTTGCAAATTGTTCCAACCTACTGTATCTGCCACATCATCAAATTCCGAAACCCACTGATTTACGTCATGTGTACCATCTCCTGAAAATGATGAAATGCTGTCTTCAATGTCTCGCAAAGTAAAAACAACCCTTTCTGTCCTTTGCGCACTTACGCCGGCTAAATTAGCGTCAGTGTATACCGAATCGTCATCGCTTATTTCTACATTTTGATCACTGTCCAAATTAAAATGCTGTAAGAGTCTGCCTTGCAATTCGCCTTTTCGTCCAATTACACTCAAATTTAACTCTCTCAATTTCTCTTTAAGTTTATCAACTGTCAAAGAAAGTATCGTCGCAGCGTCCATTTTATAATGCTATTTGGTCAATGTTACTTAAAAATTCATAAAATCACTTAAAACAATTAATTTAGCAAAAGAAATTCAATATACATAAATTTTAAATTAACAAATTTATATTACATTTCGTATCTAGTATTTACTTCTAAAAACAAATCATTTTAATTTAAGAATAATACAATACAAAAAAAATTTATCTGCTCACGTCTGTAGCTTCGCTTTTGTTTGTTGGCTTTACTCTGCTTACTGTCCCTCGTATTCGCTCGGCTTTTGTCTGCTGTCGTTCTTTCGTAAACTTTTCGGTTTTTTCTACTTATTTTTGTTGCTGCAACTCTTTTCTTGGTACTGAACAAGAAAATTCTCTTTTAAAATTTCTCTTCAAAAGTCTTTTACAAATTTCTTTACGCAATTTGCTTTGCGCCTATGATTTGCTTCTTTTGAGTCTTTTTATTCACTCTTTTTTACTACTTGCGTTTGACGACACTTTCGTAACTGATATTTTCAAACTGTTAAACGCTTTTGCATGTCCAAGCGCGTCATCACGAACTGATTTTCAGTACAGTACTTTTACATTTTATTACATGAGCATGTGTAAAATATTTTGGTTTTTACATTTGCCGTTTCACAATGCTAACACAAATTCACTTTTTGTCTGCTACAACAAGTTTCTTAGTCTTGTGCATCACGATTTAATTAAAAAAAAATTTTCACTGTTTTACTTGGCTTGGCTCAATGCCGGTCGAGTCCCCAATTATTGTGGTGTTTATCCTTTATTAAAACACGATATTCAGTTTTAATTTAAACATTTATTAAAAATTAAAAGTATAAAGTAGTTTATTCCATTGAGATTTACATTTTTATTTCAGTTCAATTTCACTCTTATAATAATGCGTCTGTTCGTCCGACTCAACTATTCAAACTGTTCTTTGTTCGTGGTTCTTTTGTTCTAGACAGCCACGCTTCGTTCGGTTTGATATAGTTATCCTATTCATTGTCCGTATTATTGTCCCTGTCTTCGTCAAAGTCAGTGTTACCAATACGTTAGTAATTTCGCCCGCTCCTAGTTAAACGTTGTCTGTCCGCGTTACTGTCTATCTGTCTGACAGGCTCACTTCCTACATATATGAACTATTTTTCCTACCGCTTTTGCATTCACTCCATCGATGTCAAATACCACCAACTAAGCTAATTCTCTTAGGAAGAGCAAAAACTACAAAGAAGAAGACCAGGCCAACTAAAACACAAACTGCAAAGCCAACAAACCTGAAAGAGTTTCTCCGAATTCCGACCTATAAACTTTGCCTGAATCATTAAATGCTACTAATCATCGCATAATTGATAATAATCCCCTTGCTATAAGCTTTATCAGTTATATTTTTTGACAGCGATGCCTAAATAGTTTGCTCTCAAAGGCCTAAATTCGACTGACATTTAAAACCTTCCTCTTTATGAGGATCGTCTAACGATATTCCAGCCTTTGAGCACCTGTACGCATTCACACGCACCTTCTCAGCCATTTTACCAACCAGTCAGTACAACTGATTATATGGCTAGAGCTTCTTTTAATCGCATGACTACTCTTTATTTTGTAGCTTAATTGGTAGTGGTCTTTATGCTTGTTTATCCGAGCTCCACAGCATGATGGATACATAAATAAATCCATACAGTTACCCTCGTATGATCTGAGTGGGTATGTTGAGAAAGTGCGTTAAAGTTAAGAAAAAATTATAAAAATATAACAAATTCATTTGCGTGAATAATATTTTCATTTCCCACATTTATTAAATTAGTTTGGTTTTAAAGCTTCAAGCTAAATTGCTAAGAAGGCTAATAGCTGTAGTAGCTAAATTTTATGACTATTATATTATTATAAGTAATGCAAAACATGATATTCCCACACCCTACAAGCTCCAAATAAAATGTATTATAAGAATTAAACCGATTGTATTTTGAAAAGAACCATTAAAAATTTATCGGAAAATATAGAGCTTACATTCCTACTGTTAGTTATGTTGGTTATGCGAAAAATATCTTAAATTTATTAGTTTTGTATATGAGAAGTAATGGAAAGTAAATCGGTCAAAGATTAACTTTAATATAACACTTTAAAATAAGTTTTTGCATTGAAAAAATTTATGTATAAAAAGAGCGAAATTTTAGGTGATAATTTTGTCATATTAATCAATTTTTTTTACTAAGTATTTAAAAATTAAATTTTCAAGGTCTTATCTAAAATTATCAAAATGATATCAGATTGATAGTAAGAACCAAAAAGAAATAGATAAATTAAGAAAAAACGGAATGTAACAACAAATGCAACACTGAATTTCGTTAAGTTATGTTAAGCTTTTAGCCTTATACTGGATTCGGTAATGCGTAGCACGTGCGTGTACAATGGACGATATTTGGCTTCGTAACCAATGATAGAGCTTAATGTTAAATACTTTGAAGTTTTAGTAAAACTAAATAAACCAAAGTCCATTGAAAGATGACAAAGCCATTATCTATACCAGTGCTCTCTAAACTATGTTAGATTTAGACTACAACCAAAAAGGCCAGAGTCTACATTGACAGATCTTAGGGGTTTTATTTTTAAACGATTTTTACGCCACTTACGATCAGTCGTACGGGTGTAAACATAGCCATTGTGACTTACAATGCCTGGTCTAATTGAAAAGCAAACATTTTTTTTTGTAGCCATGTGTTTTCGCTTACAATCTAAAATTATCATATACTTTGTTTAAGCTGCCTTGGTAAACTCTTCTATTTGGTGATAAGTTGATCCAATACGTAAGTAGCTGCTGCTGGAGAAATCCAATCACTTACACGTATACCAATATAAATACATATTTTCTTTTATTTTTTTGGGATTATCGGATATGCTGTGTTAACTAATTAACATAAATGATGGCAGTGATACTTAGATACCTTTTATTTACATCTTCTAAGAAACCATAGATGACCTCAAGATCTTGTATTGCTTCCAATCTATGCCACTTTTGTGTTCTTACACGTTAGTATAATAAACAAATTAAAAAACGATGAATATTTACTAAAAATGCTCATCGTTCAAAGGGTTTGGAAGTTCACTTACTGCTGCGTAGCGCACTTCTGCTCGATAATAAGTTTCGCTCGATTTCCTCATCAAATATCTGCTCTATGGTGGCATTTAACACATTTATCTGAATATCATTCGTATTTAGAAGTTTCATGTTCTCTGTCCATATGTCACCACCTACTTAGTTTAATAAACAACAAATAAAAGTCAAAAATTCGAATAATCTGAATATGAAAATTTAATATTTGTTGTATTTTTGACTAATTCTTAGACCTTTTTTCCTCAGTCTGATTTAACTGAAAATTGACAGTTTTGAAGAAAAAATAATACGAACGTGAAATTTTGACCTAAATTTCTTTTTGTAAAAAATATATGTTTTACCATAAAATGCAAGTCTGCAATAAGAAAAAATTTACAAATCTAGCTCTCAAAATTGCAAGATACTTGGGGCATAAAACAAATTGATAGATTGCTCCAATGTTTCCTCAACATTGCATATCCTCAACTCACTGTTTTGAAGAAAAAAAATACAAACGTCATCTCTTTTCAACTAATAAATATCAATGGTACAGCTTTGTGAAGGTTGAGGGGTTCACATGGCGATGTCAAACTTAGGTATTAGATTTGGCTCTTCTTGAATCATTTAGATTCTACACGTTTAAAAGATCAAAAACTTCTACATAACTCCTACATAGTAATGTTACAGAATTAATATCTTCTCTGTGACGTATTACATTTTATATATTATATCGATGTACTTACCATCCTCGTTCAACAAAGAGTGTACCAATGTAAGATTATTTATATTGGAAAGTCGCCACACTTGTGCCCCATCAAAACGCTCTAATGTCTCTGTTGCTTTGAATGATAATATGTTGCATGTGAAAATTTTCTTAACCTATTTCGGAAATTACGTTAATATTATCCAAGTCCAAATTATACCCAACGCAGAAGATATTTTCAGCAATTTGCTGCTGCTCGCAAATATATCTTCTTCAGAGACGAGACGATAAATGAAGACACTGATAATTGTTTTTGCATAACGAATCATTTGCAATGCTTCGATTTTTAAAGAGTTAGTGAAAATCAAATAGTAGATCAGATGAAATTCAAACAGTTTTATATTGACATCTGTAAATTCCGATATGTAATGTAAATTTGTAATTGTACTCGCGATATAAATTTATTTATCTTATTATAGAATTTTTACATGTATATGGTGCTCATCACTTTATAGCTTCGGCCACAGTTTTCACAAAAATAAGAGCTTCTATTCCCGTGGATATGATTTGGTTTGCAGGCAAAAGAAAACCATACTTGCCCTTGTCACGTAACTCCATTGTGTATGCGTACTTAGCACCCAAGTTGTTGTAACTCCAATCAAGTGAGGTACCAGCCAATTTACCTTGTTTTAAAAGCGTAGATACCCTCCCTGGTACATAAGTCTGGCCTGTTTTCTTCTTAATGCGCTAGAGAATTTACATAGAACATTTTCAAAACATATAGATAATTTTTAATATAGCACTTACTAACCTTTGCTGCACTTTTCCCTATCTTTAGCAACTCTACTGCATTTTCCACACTTTCACTTTTGAAGGCATATGGGTACAACAAAAATTGGCCATAACTGTGAAAACTCAAGTATGATTTCAAATTTGATTTATGTTCTAGCAAAAATTTCATTATGGCCTTAGTTTCTAATTCAGAGCCAGCCGCTGGACCTCTGTAAGTATGAGAACAGGGGTTGTTTGATGAAAGCTTCCAACCAGTTAAGAAATTGCGATTTAAATCAACTCCAATGCATTTTGAGACTAATGATTTTGAGCGATTTTTACGCCACAGACGATCAGTTTTGCGACTGTACACATAACCATCGGGATTTGCTACCGGCATAAAGTACCTTTGTTTGAAAAGATAAAAGCTTTGTTAGTGTGCAAGAACTTTTGCAAGCGATATCAAATTACCATGTGAACTTTTTCAGATACGACGGCAATTCTAGCCATTTAGATATAAGTTCATTCATTATGTAGGTTACTGATGCTGGACTTATCCATTCACGCGCATGTATACCACCATCAATCCAAATTTTCTGATAGTTATCGGGGTCATCAGATATGCTGTATTAAATAAGATAAATTCATATATATTGGTAATTCTTTAGATGTTTTAAAATACCAGAATTCTTTAAATTTACCGCAAAACTTTCAGCTCTCGTCCTTCAATAGTTTTACCAATAGTATAGAGAGTAGTGATATTTGGATATTTTTTGCTAATATCTTCAAGGAATTCATAGATTATGTTAAGATCATGGTATTGCTTCCAATCCATGCTTTTCAATTCTAATACGTAAATATACAACAAAGAACAGTAATTTTGGTTTTTAAGTGTTTATCATTTGAAGAGTTTGTATGTTGACTTACCGCTGCGAGCTGCAATTCGGCTGGAACTGGATCTGTTGGGTTTTTCCCCATCAATTAAGTTTTGTATATCGGTAAGCAGAACTTCCTTCTGAATATCATTTGCTTCCAGAAATTGACGTGTCGCTTTTAAGTTTTCACTGTTAATTACAACGTCCGTATAGTTCATGTGCTCTGTTAAAATGTGGCTTCCTTTTTTTTGGAAAAACAATGTACATACAAAAGAGGAAATCAACCAAAATACCACAATATGGGATAAAAACAACCCGACTAAAAATATATTCAGATTCTATTTCTATTTGCCAAAAGTTTTAAAATGAATATTATACACGGACTGGGTCAGAAAATATTTAAATTACGACTCTAACACATTGGACACGATCCTTACTGTAACAAAATACCGGGAACACAGTAAGAATTTTAGTACAGTATTCTAAATAAGAGCTGATTATATCACCGAATCAATGAATACCTCACTGTTGCTGTAATTGGTTCTTGTTTCTATGCTATAAATGGAAGAATTTTGGGTACAGCTAAGCAAAGTGTAGACATAACAACAATATCAGCCTAAATTATATCTTGCAAAAAAAAGTGCAGTATTGGGTCATACCCAGGCATTAGTTAAGGTAGTTGCAAAAGGATTTTCTGTGTCGATATTATTCTATATTTATATCGGTTTTGATTCTTACACTTATTGCAATATATCGCACACGCGAAAATTGGTTTTGTAAAATTTGTTCTATGATAATATTAAATATTTCATCAATAATATCTATCCACGCACTTTTTCATCCAACCCTCCTCTTTGGAGCGATATTCATATTTTCATAGAAATACTTCGAAGTTTTCGAACTAAGTTATTTGTGGACGATTTCTCAGGTAGCCAATATGTCGCTCTGTATTCAAAATAGGCATGATTATTTACATCGCTCATTTCAAATATATTAAAAAAAGTCAAAGTATTCTTTTATTTGCATTTTTAGATCAGATCATAATCTAATATTTTTTTTACTGAGCTTCCTGTTCAGTACTATAAGTACAAAAACACAAACAAATTACATCACAAAATGTAAAGTGGGAAAGAATGTAGAGTTTTTGGCGTTTTTTGCTTACTGTGCTTATGCTTTTGGTTACGATTCTTAACTGGTCAATGCGAGAAATTAAATATAGTATGCTTTTGCGCTGTACTTTATTGTTGATTTGGTTTTTTTACGGCATTCAAAAATTATTAAATATAATAAAGTAACTTTACAATACCTGCGTCGTTTTTTTGTTATTTCAAAGTTTTGTTCAACTTAATTTACTTACCATACTTTCCCTCCAAAATGCTGATCAATGTTGGATAATTAACGTTGTAAACCCGCCAGATTTGTGCCCCATTATAACGCACTGGTATCTCATCAGCGTAGAATATTTTAATACTACATGTAGAAATCAGTAGAAACCAAGCTGCAGTTGATTTGAACATTTTATCTAAGAAGTCAAGATTGTATGTTTTCGAGTTGTGGAAGATATGACCCACACAGAAGATATACTAGATCGTACTGAGTGTAAATTGTTTTTACGACACTTTTATAGCTAATCAAATCCAAATGTGCCTTAGAAGCAGACATGAGGAAGTTATCAATTTTTGGTTAGATTTACTAAGGAAATACTCTATATTTTATTCTTTTATACAACAAACGTTAGTAAATAATGACAACATACATACATGTGTATGCATATATACACTTATACCAATGCAAAACATAAGAATCTATGTATACATCTATACATGTATAACATAACAAACGGAAGGCAAAATATTTTCATCTCTCTTTGACTGCCATAACACAACAAAATCGCTTTTACAGTGTCAACTTTTTAAATAGAAGGCGGTGTCATGCCTCCAACAGGAAAATACGTTTCTACGGCTAAAGTACTGAACCGATTTTGATGAATTACGGGGATAGAGTCAAATCTGAGGAAGAGTATGAAAAACCTGTTTTTAAGTTCAGTGCGGATCCACTCCTAACAGGTAAAACCGGTGTCGCGGCTGTACCACTAACCAGAGTTTTGATAAAGTTCCTTTGCACATTACACATGTATCTTGTGAGCCAACTACTTAATAGCAAAAATACAACTTTTTCGTTAAAGTACTGGCAAAAACTGTTATAATAAAGCAAATATTACTAGAATGTAAACCCACGTAGCAAAAGGGTACTCAGAACAAAAATCAGTAATTCAGTTTTGTATTTTAATAAGGGAATTCCGATATGTGCCTGGAGGTATATTTTGAGTAGATTAGGTAGATTTTTGATATTTTTAAAATGAAATATTATCGAAGGTTAGAGAAAAATTTAGAAAAAGTAGCTCATGTACAAAAATAATGCACTAAGGAAGTCAAGTAGTTTCATAAATGTCTTTGTTCCTTTAAGAAACTAACAGCTGTTCAAAGTCAAAAATGTGCCACATGCTGATTTCATTAGGGTTAAGAGTACAGAAAATTAAATAAACCAAAATATATAGCTCAGACAATTTTTTTTAATAAGGTCAAAGGCAGAACGTTAGCACAAATGTTTCCATGTTATTCTTTTTAAAGTGTTTTATTATTTATATTTGACAACTAAAGTTAATATTTAGCTAAGATGCAGAGCATAACACTTCGACACCCTACAGGCGTCATATAAAATTTAATTCGAAAATTAAATTGATTATATTTTGATAAGAGAAGTTCTCGGAAAGTATAAAGTTACACGGAAAATTTCTTAAATTTATTTGTATTATATACAATGTATATTATACATAGTATATTATACGTAGGAATTATAATTTAAAGATTATTTTTAATATAAGACTTTGAAATAAGTTTTTTTTTGTATAATTTAATGTTTAAAGTGAGCGAAATTAAATATTTTTTCTTCATAAAAATAAGCAGATTTTGATCTCCTTCTCTGTTAATGTTCACAGGAAAGCCTGGTGAGCTATAATACTTTTGACTATTAATTTTTGTAACGGCTGTGAGCTTAAATCATATTTTTTTTTCTTAAATTAGTTAAGAATACATAAATTTTTAATTAGCTATTTTAAAAAAATCGATAATATTGCTTTGTATTCTTCTGGGCAGGGAAAAGAGTGCGTGTTGCGCATTCAGACTCCAAAGTGGTTAATGTAACAAGAAATGGGGTAGAAATTGTAGAATTAATAAACGTCTTAGGAATCATACAGAAATGAAGTTCACAATAATTATCTATAAACTTATAGATTTTGCAATAGTTTTCACAAAAATCAGAGCTTCTTTTCCCGTGGATATAATCTGGTTTGCGGGCAAAAGAAAACCATATTCGCCCGTGTCACGTAGCTCCATTACGAAAGCGTATTTAGCGCCCAACTCACTGTAACTCCAATCGAGTGAGGTACCACCAAGGCCTGAATATTTTATAAGTGCAATTGACGGACCAGCTTTATAGATTTTGCCTGTTTTCTTCTTGATACCCTAAACAAATTATATAGAAGCAACAGATATCGATAGTCTTAAGTTGTACAATTACACATACTAACCTTAGCCACTTTATCTCCAATAAACTGCAACTCTTTATGGTTTTTCGCCAATTTTTTTGTGTGGGCAAATGGGTACAGTATAATTTGGGAATAGCTGTGCAAACTCAAATGCGATACCAAATTTGATTTACGTTTTCGCAAAAATTTCATTATGGCTTTAGTTTCTAGCTCAGAACCAGCCGCTGGGCCTCGATAAGTATTACCACAGGGATTGTTCTCTGACAATTTCCAAGCAGTCTTAAAATTGCGATTTAAGTCAACGCCAACGCATTTTTCAGATTTTGTTTTTGAACGATTTTTACGCCACTTACGGTCAGTCGTACGGGAGTAAACATAGCCATCGGGATTTACAACCGGCATAAAGTACCTTTAATTGAAAAGCCAAATATTTTTTTTGGTAGCCATGTGTTTTCGTTTACAATCTAAAATTACCATGTACGTTGCTTAAGCTGCCTTGGTAAAATCTTCCAATTTGATATAAGTTGATCCAATACGTAAGTAGCTGCTGCTGGAGAAATCCATTCTCGTGCGTGTATACCACCATCAATCCATATTTTCTTATATTTTTTGGGATTATCGGATATGCTGCGTTAAATAATTAACTTAAATTAAATCAATAAATAAGATCCTTAAAAATATTCTTAAAATTTACCGCAAAACTTTAAGATCCCGTCCCTCACTAGTTTTCCCGATGGTATAGAGAGTGGTGATATTTGGATACCTTTTATTTACGTCTTTTAAGAAACCATAAATGACCTCGAGATCTTGGTACTGCTTCCAATTTATGCCGCTTTTATATTCTTATACGTTAGTATAATAAAGAAATTAAAAAACGATAAATATTTATTAAAAATGTTCATCGATTGAAGGGTTTGGAAGTTGACTTACTGCTGCGTAGCGCACTTCTGCTCGATAATAAGTTTCGCTGTTTTTCCTCATCAAATACCTGCTGTATGTTAGTGTACAGCACATTTATCTCAATATCGTTTGCTTTTAGAAATTGATGAGTCGCATTTAAATTTTCACTGGTAATTGCAACATCTAGATATTTATCGCTCTCTGCCCAAATGTCACCTCCTGTTTAGTTCGAGAAAAATATTTAAAGAGAGCAAATAAAAGATAAAAAATCGAATACAGTAAAGTGTTTCAAAAATAGTTATTAAATAGTTGTTATATTTTTTGAAAATCTTAAGAGCTTTCTTTCCTCTGTGCGATTGTACTGAACACTTTTAGCTTTGGAGAAAAAATGTTAGAGAGTAAAATTCTGCCTGAAACGTAAAAACTTAAGTCACTGAGAAAAAATGTTCCCACAAAATACAAATCTGCATTTAAAATTATGCGTTTGAGTATAAAAAACTCTGATTATCATGAATTGGCTTTGAAAATAGAATTCAAATTCAAAGACAATGACACTGTTTTTTCACCACTTAGAACTTAAAAGATGTTGTCCTAAATTTTATCAGTATCTTACTTAGTTCTCGAAATATAGGCCTGTGAAAATATGAATCTATAGTTCTATCTAATATTTATGACATCTGCAAAGTATTCTTACAGAACTTATATTTTCTCTGTAACGTTTTAATTGTATCATATCATTATATCAATGAACTTACCATGTTCGTTCTCCAAAGTGTTTACCAATGTAGGATTATTTATATTGGAAAGTCGCCATAGTTGTGCCCCATCAAAACGCTCTGGTGTCTCTGTTGCTTTGAATGTTTCAATTTTGCATGTGAAAATCAGTATCAACCAAGCTGCAGTTGATCTGAACATTTTCTTAACCTATTTCGGATAATACGTTAATATTACCCAAGTCCAAAGTATACCCAACACAGAAGATGTATTTTATCTTACTGAATATAAATTACTTTTCAGGGCTTTAATATACAAAAAAATATTCCAAACCAACTTATGTAACAGAGTGCATGCAACCTTATCTAATGCACTTGGGTAACTATAACAAATTATTTCTACCCATATATAATTATCACACAGTGTGGCGGAAGCAATAATGCATTTTTTTGTGGCACGTCTCAGAGCACCTAAATTAAGATGAAATTTCAAAAAAAAAAATATTTGTTCGCGTGTTATCTTTGGCCTCGCCCAAAATTAAATTCACCTACCCCTACATTAACAGTAAAAGGTAAAAGGTTTAAAAGGATTTTCTTTTCACCACATTATATGCTGGTTGGTTTGACTGAACGTTCCCACAATCATTGATATTTTATTGAACTTACTGTTTCAATAATGTGTGTATGAACAACAAAAAAAAAATGCTAAAAAATATCAATAGAACAGAAACTAGTAAAGGTGTTATCTTCGGCCAGGCCGAAACTCACATACCCTACACTACATTGAAAGTACTTTTTTAATAAATGTTAAAAAATTGTTGAAGAGGTTGAATAAGTCGAAAATAATGTAAAAAGGTTCAAAAATGTTGAAGTGTTGGAAAAAACTGAAAATGTCAAAAGAATATGGGAAATGTTGAAAAAAATAGAATAGAAATGAAAAACATATTTATTGTATTTTAATTGTATGGGAGGTGCCACGCCCACTGTTGCTATTTCAAAAGCTTTTTGATTCATATAAACCTAATACCCAGCAAACCACTTACATCAAATTTCAGATCAATTGCTGCAATAGTTCACTTAAAATAGCACTTGCAACTTTATGTTAATGAGGGAGGTGTCACGCCCACTGATGCAATCTTGTCAAGTTTCATTGAATTTCAAAGCTTATAGTAACCGACACCTCTACACAAAATTTTATGAAGATTACTCTGATAGCACACTATCTATAGCATTAAACGTATTATGCTTATATGGGAGGTGCCACACCCACTCGCACCATTGTACTAAAATTTTGCAAGAAGACACCTTTTAGCGAGTATATCTGGCATATTAAATTTCATAGCGATTTCGTTCTTAATTCTCTTTTTATAACGTTTATAAATATTGTAGGCTGTGCCACGCCCTTCAACAAAATTTTCAAAAATATTGACATAGCTTATATTCATGACTACTTCCAATGGCATCATCCCTAAAATTTTTATGAAAATCGTATGTGCCAATTTGGAGACATACAAAATCCAAATTTTCAATTGCTAAAAGTACCACGCCCACTTTTACAATTCTGCCCACTTTATGCACAATTCAAGATTTATAAAATCCGTATTCGTGTACCAAATTTCATCACAATATCTTGCACGGTTACTGAGCTATAGCGTTACAAAAATTACAATTTATGGCTGTGCCACGCCCCTTTAAGAGCCTTTGTAAACTTAAAACCTAGCCTGATCTTAATTTTGTTATCATCTTCACCAAATCGCCAAGTTTCATCAAAATCGCAGCAACTTTTTTTCAAAATGGACTTGGGTATATTTACATAGAGTATGGGGGAAGGCGTGGCCGTGAACCGATTTCGCTCATTTTTATATGCTAGCAGCTTGCAGGAAGGTTTGACCTTTGTGCCGAATTTCATTCAAGTAGCTTGCTTAGTTTTCGTGTAAACCTGATTTCACCAGACTGACACACAGACAGACAGACAGACAGACGGACATAGCTATATCGACTCAAGTGGTGACGCTGATCAAGAATATATATACTTTTTCATACCTTCTACGCCCCTTCTATGCGTTACAAACGGAATGACAAAGTGAATATACCCTCTGTGTAGGGTATAAAAATAGGCTAAAGCTAATCATACAAGTTTGGTCCGTTGTTAGACGGACTCATCGCTGACTTCTTAACTGATTAGCAGGAATTTGAAAGACAGATATGTTTCCCTTTCTGCATAGATCTACCAAAGCAAAAAGTGAAATAAAGCATTGCAAAAAAAATGGTTTTTCCTGTTTGCTTATGTAACTCGTCACTCTTCTTGCATGCGCTTTGTTGGCTAGTAACAAGCTCAAATCGTATAATATATCGGCGGACTCACCGAAATGTAATTTCTTTGTGATGTACCAAAAAAGATAATAACTTTCAATTTTTATTTTATTTAGCTTACTGTTTAATTGATCATTGAATTATGTAACTCTGTATAGCGTTTCGAAGCTCATACTTGTGTGGGAGGCGTCACGCCAATTCGTTAAATTGCAACATTTTGCCTGATTGAGTGTTTTCTTATATGGACATGCTTCTTTGTAAGTATTTCATATCAAAATTACTCCAATTTTGTTCAAAGTTTCTCCAAACCATTCGTACAGTTTTTGTGAAATTTTGTTCAATTGTCTTGAATAAATTTGTTAGTATAAAACTTTGAAGTTTTTGCTTGCAGAGCCTTTCCAAGATATTTATGGCATTTGTGAGAAATTTGGTTACGCTACATCAAATTACTCTCTCAATATATTATTCGAAGTGTGTCACTTGCTTAGGCTGTAGGCGTGTCCGTGAACCACTTTCACCCAGTTTTAATTATCTTGCTTGGTTTTTCCGTAAACGTTATATTTACTGACTAAAGACATACACACAGACAGGCTGAGACACACAGGCAGATAGACAGATGACGCTGATCAAGAATGTATATTCTTTTCTATACTTCCACGCCCCTTCTTTTATGTGTTAAAACTGAAATATAAAAAAAGATCGTACTATGATTTTAGGGTATAATTCGCAAAGTATCTATATCTATAGCTGATGTTTAAAGTATAGTTAGATTCAGAGCATTTAACGTAAATTTCCAACTCATCGTACACGAAACCTTAAGAACCTGTTTTTAGCCCCTAGGGTAGATATTTCGAAACACTGTTTTTTCATTCCACGCGATGAAGAAAGTTTGGGATTTTATGTTAAATGTCATGATGGCTGTATTAAGGTATATTTGGCATTAACTGATATTGCATTCTTAAGGATTAATAATGTGTAGACAAGTAAGACATCTTTGCAAATAGCTCAAAAATCGTAAATAGACTTTGATTTGGATAAATGATATTTATTTTTCTTCAAAGTTTGGAAACTGGCACGGTGCAGTGTCTTGGCGTTGAACTACGTGGAGGCTTTTAAGATTTCGGCAACTATGCGATCTGATTTCGCTGCTTTTTTATATTTTTTTAAGTGGTTTGTGTTCCTTATTAATGGATTATGCGACCTGCCGCCGTAGTCTTCCTTGAGGATACAGTGTATGATAAGTACTAAAAGTTTAAAGCCATCAAAAAGTGTTATTTCATAACTCAATTTCCAACAAATTTTAAAATATTTAATTTTCAAGTTTTTTATCAGGTGTTTTGTTTTAAAAAGTAACCATAACATGATATAAAGTTTTGCCTTATTTTACATGCAATAAAAACCAACATTTCAATTTTCAGTTTGTTTATAAAAATTCGAACATCTTTTATAACCAAAAAGGTCAACTGTAAGCAACTTTTTTCAATTGCTAAAATAAATGGAACTTCAGTTTAACGTCATTCATCGTTATTACTTGTGGGACAAATTATTAAGCATTTGTTAAGTATTTTCTGAATAAATTTATTTAACTGAAACTCGTCGTTTCATTTCTTCTGGGAACTTCTGATGACATTCGAAAAGTTTCGATAGCCAAATTCTGTAGGTTATTAAAATAATATCAAATGAAATGCCAATTTGCTGCTGATTAAGAGTACTTTGTGCAATTACAAGTCTACGACGGTTACATCTACTTTAAAAAGTTGTGGAAAAAACTCATATATCGCTTGAGATAAAACGAAAATAAAGAACGATGAAACTGATGGAATACACTGAGCACGTGTATTTAATTTGTAAAAGTCATTTGTCATTTCTAGGAAATTGGCAAGCTGTTGCGGCCAAAAATATAAAAAAAGCAACAGCGATACTTCAGTGAAAACAAATGATTGCCATAAAGTAATGTTCAGCCTTATTTGTATCATTTGTAGTGTTTCTTGGTTTTTTAGAAATGTCTACTGAATGTGTGTGTTTTTTTTTTAATATTTGTATGTCTGTCTAGAAGTTTATCTATACATCCTAACTCTCACGCAATATTTATATTAATAGCTGTCTACACTTGAACATAAATTATACTTTTGTCTGTAAATATCAAAAAGACAAATGTTGTGCGATAGATTGCACAAATTGTGAAATCTTAGCAATAAAGTTACATTTAAATTTTAAAATAAAACAAAACTGTGCCAACATTTTGCACTCAAATGTGCCAACATATAACTACTACAACTACATTTATTGTACTTAAGTTAAATAAATGAACACTTAAATAACAAAACTTTGTAACGCCTAAAAGTATGCTACTTAAAATGTTAAATATTTTTTAACAAAATATTGGCCCAAGTTAAAGTGAACGTATGGGAATTAATATTCACAATCTCAAGTTTGTGGAATTAGACTAATTTACTTACACTTAAAAAAAAGCTGATATATATTTTTATTTGATTGAATTCCTAGGTTATACCTAAGCTTACCAACTCTGAGTTTGAAAAAATAAGTACATTTGCCTGAAATCAAAATAGTTGAAGGTAAGTACAATTCCAAGCCATGGTATTATTATATGGTGGGTGCAGAAAAGATGAAGATCAAATGGAACGAATAAAAAAGGTAACGACCAGCTATCAACGCAGTGTGACATTTGTATGTTGCAGATTTATTTATTGTTAAGAGAACGATCCTATATTGCACCCACCATATAATTACACCATGATTCCGAGCTTTTGTTTTTTTTTTGAAGATCCGTATTAAAAATAAACTTTTGGCGTTCGGCGCCATTATCAGTTTATGAATAGAAATACGAAGCATATGTGACCAAGATATTTAAGAGTAGGTTTGACATTTCTAAAAAGTACAAGTCTGCGCTGTCAAACTCAAATTTTGTGATACCACATCGCTATTTATTGAACGTTCGTGAGAAAATTCTAAATAAAGGAATTTTAGTTACAAATATTTCGCAACCATCGGACCTGCCCAAATGATGTTTATTATTATTTTGAAAAACAGATTTCGGCTTTCGGTCGAAATAGTTACAAAAAAAATTCGCTTTGAAAAATAAGTTCAAAATAATTACGTTTTGAAAAATAAGTACGAGAAGCTGAAAATAACTACTGTACTTCCTAAATAAGTACAGTTGGTATGCTTAATTATACCTAAGAAATCCTTTTTCAAATGCTTACATACAATTTTATGACAAAACTGATATGCAGGATTCATTACAATACTACTAATAATAAAATATTTGTTTTTTTTTTCGCTGAGATTTATAGTTCTGTTGGGCTGTTATTTAATCTGTGCCAAAAATTAAACATATCAGTCTGAGGAATTCGTACAAATCGGCTAAAGGCACTAATGATTATATTGAGCAATGAATGAAACTAGTATGAGTAACACCTTCACACATATTTTTGTGATCATATTCGAGACGTACTCTTGTTAGTTTGCAACAAAATTTTATTCATGAAATAGAAACTAAGTAAGTTAGTAATTTTATATTAATGTTTTCCACACTCGCCATCAATAAAAATCAGCAACGACACAAAGCACAGGTGCAGAAATGTTGCTTTAAGCATCTACTACAACTATAATACAAAGTAACATATTTTTATGATGCTTTGTCTAGATACAGTAGTAAACAGTTGTCAATGCTTTGCAAGTTGCATTAAAGAAGACAACCCGTGCTTGATACGTAAGCTTTTTGTTAATGTAAAAAAAGTTATATCTTACTAGCTAGAACCCCATGGCTCTACCAATGCACCCACCGTTGTCCCACCTACATTTTTCAAATTTAAATGCAATGCAGTGGTTCAACTAAACTCTAGGATGCAACTTTCTTTTGAAAATTTTTACTCAGTTAGATTTAGGATGAAAGTCTTTGAGCCTTAGAGATGTAAAAAGTTAATGCTTGTTACTAACGAAATTATTCTAAAATCAATTGCATTATGCTGATTTTTTCCACACCTACAATTACTGAACACAAGCTTCCACAATATTATTTTTGCAGTGTAAGCCAAATAAACGAAATTTTCGTGGTTTATTACGTTGTTCTGTAGTTCAGTCTTAGTGCCTTTTAGTACTTTGTACATTGTACATTTGACTATAAAGTTGAGTTTCAAATGAATTCGGCATTAAATGTCATGCGTACTCGTAATAAAAATGACACACAGAACCAAATGTCACAAGCTAAAACAACAGAAAATCAACAAAGTGATGTATTGTACAAACTTTTTAGAACTATTTGGATATATTAGTGGTATATAGTATAGACTACAATATATTACTAACACAGACAAATAAATAGAGTTGCTTTGACCTTGACTCTAGCATGATATTCTGCAATTTCACATTTATGCAAGATTTTTTTATTGAATGAACAAACATAATAAGCATTTTTTATATTTTGTAATAAAAATACAATGCCATAAGTAATAACACACCAACACTTCAGAGATTTTGTTTTCAACAGCTTATATTACAGATAGTTTTAACAAAAAAAAAAAAAAATTCGCAATGGGAGAACGAAATCTCAGTTGTTTGAATGAGCATTTATCTTGCTAAATATGCTAAGAAAATTCCAATTTATTTCACTTTAGAAATTTCGTGAATATCACTGAAATTAATGCTGAATTGTCCACAAGGGAGAGAGTTATAAGTGTTGCGCTATATTTGCTTTCGTACTACATATACATTTGGGAAGGGATGTATTTATCTTTGTATATCGTATATTTAAGAATCTGCCATTAAAGTCGAATTCAATCTTCAATATCATTATTTAATGCTGAGTTAAAAGGTTTAAAATGTACGATAGATCATCATTGTATTAAAAATAGCCATACTTCTTTAGAAAAAATCCTCAAGTACCATACAATTTCTCGGAGACACAGATCACTGAAAGAATAATTGTTGCGAGATTACGAATTATGCAAATGATAGCCAAGAAATGTAAACATCATCGATAAAAATTTCACTTTAGTGAAACTGGATTTTGGCACGCCGATACATAGTTTTTGCACAACTTCTTGGTCAATTATTTTTTTTTAATTTTTTTGCAAGCATTTTTTATAAATAAAATCAAGAATACCATTTACGTAAAATTGGAAGAAAAATTTGTATCACTTTATATAAGCCCAGTGCCTCCTAAAGATTGAAAAAAGTTCGCTCAAATCTTATATATCTTATACACCTTATGAATTTCGTTTTCTTTGGCAACATTTTCTCCATTAAAATTTAATTTAAGCTTCAATTCTTTGAAACTCTTTGAGATTTATATTTAATGCTCTTAAATTTTATTCAATTTTCTGCAGATTATTCAATTATATGTTGAACAATTTCAAAGTTATTTTGAATAGAGCAATCGCTTGAAACAAATTGTATTCAATTTGTAATTTATTAAAAACCAATTGAACCACATACAGACATAGTTAGTTTCACACAAAGCTTCAAATAGATTGAGTTTAACATACTGTCAGAGTTGCCAACTTAAGCAAATTAAAGTAAAGTATTGAGCTTTTATTCAGATGTAAAATAAGTTTAGTGCATAATATTTATTTTTTTGATTTAATGTCGTTAATTGTAAACTTGAGCTGAATGATACATTTACAGACCCTAACTTATCTCACGAATCCCTAAATTTTCCCCAGCTTTTACTTCGTCAACGTTTACACGAGCAAATTCGGCCAAACAAATACTAGAATTTGTTTGTGCAAGAAAATTTCAAAGCAATTACTGCGTCGACCCGCCACAACAAACGTAAATTCAAAGTATAATATCAGCTAACGAATAGAACGAAAGGGATTTCGCGTGTACGACAAATTCTGTACACCACCCTTTCATTTTTCCCTTCTTGCCTACAAACAGGAAAACTTTCTTTCAAGAGTTTCCTCGTGTAAACGTTGACTTCGCACCACTTAGAAATGACAATTTGTTGCATATGAATTTTTGAAAATGTCAGAAAAGTTAAGTTAGCGTATTCGAAAACATTTTCGAAGTCATCTTTCAATTCAACTTTGGCATGGATAACTTTTTCGATAAAGTAAGTAATAAACGAAATTTGGATTTCGATGAGTTCATTATGTATGCCGAACTAATTGTTTTCAAAATGCTTACGATTGATTCTGTGTACAAAACTTTTCTTCTTCAAGTGTTATTTCAACAAAATAACAAATATCTCTTAAAAATTTTATCAAAATTTGGGTTGGCATCACTACTCTGTGAATACTTTGTTCATAATCTGTATGTATCTGCTTGAAGATTTTACGCAAATAATTTTAAGCACCAACTACCTGCAACGATGGCATAAATTAAATGAATTGAATCTTGTTGTGTTTAAGAAGCAACAAGGATAATCCATCAATCAGCAAGTGTAAGAAAAAGTAAAATAGATTTTCAATTTCAAAGCTGAATGTGCCGGCTTAACACCATGGACAGACAAACCGAAATACGCACAAACGCACAGATTCAAAAATGTAAAGATATTCAAACAAACAGCTGGAAATCGTGACATACAAACGTTGAAAAACGGCGGATCCAGTAGAAAACCCAATGATGGATAAAGAAATAAAATAAATTTTCAAGAACAGGAAAAAAAAGCAGGATGAACGTCAAATGGCTTTAAATAAGAATTGCGTATAGAAAATTTTGTGAAACGAGACTGCTGAAGTGATAAAACATTTCAGAACCGTCGGAGAGAAACCTTTACAGTGAATGGTGCAGTGGACAAGTCAGTGAGAGGATGAGTGATGTCTATCTCACCGGGAAAATATAGCGCTTCACGTTGCATGCCAGATTGCTCGTTTTGAGGAAAAAGAGCTTGCTTCATTTGTGAAATTTTTATCCATTTAAAATTTTTATTTTGCATGGCATTAGAAAAGAACATAAGTTTGGATCTTATATTCTCATTTAGTTAGTCCAAAAACACACAAATCAGGTGATCTATGGATAGGAGTGCGGTTTTTAAATCGAAAGTATGGCAGCAAACCAATCAAATTTTTTTTTTAATAATTTATTTGTAAGAAAGCTTACACATTTTTATTAAAAGAAATATTTGTTACCATGTAATTCACCTTGAGTAAATAAGTAACGCTTTCAATGTGAACCATTAAAAATTATTTTTAATAATGCTGTGGTACCCAGCCGCACAACTATTTGTTAGCATAAATGTGCTGGTGATAAGTCATTCACCTTAGCTGTGACAGAATCAAATTTTTATTTTGTAATCACTTTTTTTTTGATTCTGAACATTCCAGCATTTTTCCATGGGCGGTGTTACGCTAATACATTTAGATATGCTTGAAAGTCAACCGAGATGAAAGTTTGTGGTACATATCTATTAAAATAAGCAACTTTCGACTCCGTCATGATAATGTTCATTTAATATATGTCGTAAAGACTGAACCTAATGTAATAACAAATGAACGGATAATTAAGTTAAAAGTAAATATCTTACATCTGTCTGTATATTGACAGTTTAACAAAATATCTATCTATATGGATCGAGGTACCGCTTCCTGAGTGAATTCTTTTCTTTGCACTTCTGATCTTATCGGCTAAAATCGGTAATTGTCTTATTTTATGGAGCTCGTCTTGTAGTCATTAATCGGTAAGTTGATATTAACAATATTCATAATGTATTTTCGACTTCGAAATTTTGTTACTATATTATTTTGACTTATGAATACATGTTGAAATCTTACATATCATAAGTAATTTTTGGTATGATCGTACACGGATATGTTGGTTTTTGAGTTAAAGTGTCTTCTCTTCAATTTGTACTCAACAAATACTAGATCCACCGACAAATAGGTAAAGATATATTCTAAGATTGTGTTTATCAAATAATATCCATGTTTTGTGGAGTTATATGAGTACATTTAGTATAAGTGATATGGAATATTTGAGTTTAATAAAACTATGGCTTGTTAATTATTATCAAATATTGGATTTATTTTATATTATTACCTTAATTTCATTAAGTAATTTTAAACAAATACATCATAAATTCAAAAATGCAAGCCAATGCAATGTTAACATATACCAAATAATTATTTCGCCCATATCTTAATATGTAAAAATCGTGTGTCACGGTATTCGTCCGGGATAAACTCCGGAACTATTGTAACGAACCTCGTCGGTGTCCAAGGTTCGGCTACAAAAATTTATAATTTTGTAGGTGGCCAAAATAAACAGTTTTCCGATCCTATTTTCGCCACTGAGTGTAGAGAATGAACAGCTGTTTGTCAAGTCTCCACAACCAGCTGTTCCCTAAGTGTTGCCGTTTGACTATAATTCTTTAGAGATAAATAAAATATATCTCTGCGCAGACTTCTTGTTGTAGGCGGAAACGCGCGTGCAACTTCCGCCTTTACACTATTCAACCAATTTTAATAAAATTTGGCTTTTGTTTTTAATTTGGTCTAACTTAAAAATAGAATACTTTCTATTTTTAGTAAGTGCATCTTTAGGGTGGTCCTCATACAAAAATAATTTTAAAATCGCATTTTCACAAGGACCGGTCAATCGATTCACACTGAATTTACACCACGTAGCTTACATATTTAGAAGTAAAGCTTAGGCTACAAAACGTTTATTAAGGGTGTATAATTATTAATATTAATAATGAGGGTGGCCCTCATACAGACACATTTTTAAAATATAATTTTTTCGAAGACCGCTTAATCAATTCTCATGGAACTTACACCACGTCGCTTTTATATTTAGAGGCGCAGCATAAGCCGTAAAAGATTTATTTAGGATGCATACTTAGGGTAGCCATCATACAAAAGTATCTACCAAATAGGATTTTCACGATGATTCCATAATTGAATCTAAATTTTTCTTATGGTCTATGGAAGTTTAATGCAACGTTTGGTTTAATTAAATATATCATCAATTACTGGACGCAGATGAATAGGACTTGGTATAAAAGGTACGGGCAAAAGTAAGTTTATTTCGAAAAACGGAACGTTCCGTATTTACATTTCATAGCATAAAATCATACAACATCCCGCAGGAAAAATATGACTGCCGGGATATCTAGTCATACATAAAATTTGTTAACTATTACCAAAACTCGACATATACCAATAAATAGGTTTCTCTGTGTATATGTTCGGTATTAATCCAAGCATATGCATATAATTTCATAAATCTATCATATTAAAAGCCCACTTGTATAGCTTTTTATTAACTTATTTTTTCCAACTTCCAGAATTAATATTCAAATAGAGCTGACAAAAATAAAGCAAATATATTAGATTTAATCTTGAACCTTCAATATTTAGTTCAATGGCTTTTCATTAGGATTTTATTATTCCCAACGATAAAATTCAATCTATTGAATAACAAAAATGACATAAATACTTATGTCGTACCTGCTTTACATATTTGTAGAAAAAAAAATTTGAAGGTAGCATGTAGAAAATGAAAGCAAAGAATTTAAAAATAAACTTAAAATAAGAAAAGTTCAAAATGATTTTGAATATGACATTTTTTGTGTGCCATTGGCATTAGAAGGACATTGAATGTTTTGCTTCTAAGAAATTTACATACACATCTTTGTAGTTCAAAGAGCATTTGACACTTTTATTTTCGTAAAAAAATCTGCTCTCCTTTATGCATTTGCGCTGTTAATTTTTAATTTGTATTTTATTGCGACAAAGAAAAATCGTTGATGTTGAAAATAAATCAAATTTTACTGGCAATATTTTATGCTCTTGATTTCACCTTGAGATGGAAGTTCTGTTACATTGGAAAAACATTAAATTTCTTATGTAAATTTTGATTGGAAAATTTCTAACAGCATAAGAGACTGACAGTATTACAGATAGTCAGACTGACGACTTGCTGATTGCTTGATGGCGTGCAAGCTGAGAGCCGGTATGAAAATGACAGTGAGTGATGGGTCTACTGACTATTTCATCGGTGTGTTATTGAAGTGAATTTCGTCTAAGGTTTATTTAAGAAAATTGACAAGTACTTAATACACACACATGTACACACATACAAGTAAGGTGCTATTTCAAAAATTCTTATTATCAGTCTGGGAAAAATGTAATCATTCATCTTGACATTTCTTGCTATGATTACAAGCGTAACACTCCATATATTTACATAGTAAATGTAAGGCTCTCTTGCGATTTTCTAAATTAAAAATATGAATAATTAAGCAATCACTATTTTAATAAATGTGAAGTGCTAGAAATATGCTTGATAAATTTGTATCAAATAAAATCAAATTTGCTAACACACCATTTTATTAAGCAATTTTAATTTAATAATTTATTTCATAAATATGCTATATAGCCTTAAGCTCTAGTGAATAAAGAAGTATTTTTGCTACATGATGTTTTACTGTAACTCTTTTAAATGTATGTATTCCCATAAGAATTTATTCAATGCTAATTTTCATGAAGTGTGTTGGTATATATTGAACAAATTCTTGTCAAAATATACATACCAATATTGAGTCTGGCTAGCTAACAACTACCAAGATTGCGGAAAACTAATTTGCAATAAATCATTTTAATGTTTACAAATTAACACTTAATACACTCAAAGTGCAATGTTAGTAAAATTAATGTTGTTCATGTTAAATGAACATGACAATTTTATTGGTATTGAGAACTTTTCACATTTTTTTTTTATCAAACTGATTATTTTTTTTAATATCTTTCTACTTAAGATATTACAGAAATTAGTTATTTCATTTTAGTTGTATTATTTGCAGAAGTTGCATTTATTTAAATTAAATATACTACGCACTATAGAGCTAAGACTTTTAAATATTTTACTGTATTTCAAGAGTAAAACGTTAAATTTTCAAGACACTATATGTGCAGTGCAATCCATGCCACAAAGAAACACTGACAATAAAGTTGTATTTTGCTACTATCAATTCATATCCACTCTTTTCGCGCCAGAACGGTTCCGTGGTCATAACCCTATACCAGCTTTGTTAGATGGTCTGAATTTTTTGTCAAAACTTGATTTCTCCCACGGAACAATTAAGTTCAAAAATTTTTTAAGATTTTTTTACCTTTGCCGGCTGAATGGAATAACTACTTGATGGTCTAAGTTTTCAGTAAGCTCATGATAGTTCGAGTTTCCTTGGAGAAAACTCATATCTTAACATAGCTGAAAATACTCAATACATAAGTATAATCGCCTTACACTTGGTATTCTAAAAGACTGCTGAACATTATTTTATGAAGAAACTCTTTTATACGGTAAGATATTTGAAACTGTTTGACACTTGATGCTCATTCAAGTTTAGCAGTAATGAATCTGGGATACACTTTGGAGCGAAAGGTTAGTGAAGCTCATTGATGTTCAAACATATTACACTTGGGTGATTCAAAGTTTTTAGTTTCTCGTTTCAAACATGTTCAATAGTTGCAGATACATGTAAGTAAAATTTTGGTGCAAGTAATCGAGCTTTTAAGTTTGCATACGATTTATATAAAAAGGAATGCTTTTTCGTTCTTACACGAACGGGACCAAACCCATTGGGAAAAATATATAATTTTTTACAAAAATTATTCCTTTGACTATATATTTCGAATCATTCATCTATTGTTACGATCAGCTTTCGAGACTTTGCACTGATATAGCTGACCAACCGAAAAGCACTGATACGTTCAATTGTATTAAAAGTTGAAAAATAACAGATTGTATTTAAAATTTACAAACAAACATATATTCACTTAAAACATTATGACCTGGAGGCTCAAGAGTTTGCTTTCAAATATTTTGTATGCATCTTTTCGCTTGGATGTAATAATAAAACTACTTTGTAATAGAAACCAAAGACAAGTGAGTGCAGTCTGTCTACAATTGATAGATAGGTAAACTTGTGACAGTAAAACTGCAAAACCGAATCATAGCATCACTATAATGATGATGCTATTCCTGCTGCAAAAGAGTGCATTTTCAATGTCATAACAATGCATTTTCTCTGTTATAACAATGCAAATGCAATGTATTAATGAGCATAAAATAAAAACAGCCCAAAGGAACTTAAGTACAGAAAATACAAAATGATATTTGCATATAGTTTCAATCTGAAAGCAGTGTCAACAGAGCTGAACTTCCTGTGAATTTAATATTAAGTCCTTAAAGCAAAGAGAGTAAAATGTGCGAGTTCTACAGATAAGTATATGAAAAATGAAAGTACTTAAGTGCAAAGTGCATTGCACATAAATAGAGATTATGCTTAGTGTGCATTAAAAGTTCTGATGGTTCCTACATAATCCAGCCCTAAGGCAAAAAAAGTTTCATACGTAACATATGTAAAAATATGTTGCTTACTTTTGATACGGAACTTAAAATTACAATGAATATACGCCAAAGTGTTGAAATAAGTGGGGGAAGGCGGGGCAAACGGTATACGGGGCAAAATAGTACAAAGGGTGTATTTTTCTTTACGTTACAACGCTGTCCAATGAAATAATAAGAAATTTTTGTTTGAGTAGTGCTCATGAAACTGCTAGGTTATAGTGACATTTCGAAATTTCGTTGTCGAGAACCGCGAGGCTCATCAAAATAAGTGAGTTCTAGGCTAAATTCATTTCATACGAATCATTTACAAAAAAGCAAAGTATTGCGTCGTAGTATATATGTGTGACATTTTTTTCTGTTTGTTGATCAGTTTTTGGTTCACGCGTCTGAATGTGTACATAGGTCATGAGGGCAGAGTGGTGGGAGCAAAGCGGTATTGTTCATTTCTTAACTCCGTGATTTTATTCAGTTTTTAGGAGTTTCGAAAAACTGAAAAGGCCTGCTTCTTAACGAAGGCCATTCATAAAAAATACATGATTTTTGTTCTTCGAAATTTTTTTAAAACAACTGTATAATTATCACATTTTATGTGTTGTACTTCGTATACCGCTTTGCCCTTCGGGTGGACCGATAGGAACGTACTTTTTGCCTCGTAATAATAAACATCTGTTCGTGAGAAAATAGTGAAATAAAATCTACATATTTGATTGTGCGAAAAACTGTTTTTTTTGTTTGTAAAAATTTGGTGGGCCCCCTATTCCCCTATATATTATAAAATTCTCACATTATCTAAATTTAAATTTTTTAAACTTAAATAATTTTTTATGTGGTCAAAATATTGGTTCAAAATTTAAGTTTATCATTCTGTGAATTTGTCACCGACATTCAGTAAACGCGAAATTTAAAATTAAATAACAAAATAAACACAAAAATTTTTATTTTACTGCGAAATGTTGCACAGATTGTGCCAGTAAATATACTATGGGCAAAAAGAATGTGGTGATATGTATTTCTACGTATTTGCTTGAAGTTTAATTAATTTCATTTTGGAAAAATATATACATAGCCACAAAGTTTCTAACGAAATATTAATTAATTAACGCAATTAATAAATAAATATGTATTTTAAACAAGGCTCCTTTTAAAGTCAAGATACAAGTAGTTTTTCGTTATGAAGTTGAATATGTCGAACAAATGTGAAAGATGTTGAATAAGTCAACAATTTTTAATGAAGTTGAAAGAGTAGAAAATAAGAAAAATGTTGAAAAAGGTAGATCAATTTTGAAGGATCGGAAAATTTTAAAATATGTATATTGCAAAAGCCAAAGTGAGTTGAGAAATTTTGATAAGCTCGAAAAAATATGAATAGTGTTGAAAAAAGTTGAAAAAGGTTGAAAAATGTTGGAATAGTTGAAAAAGACTGAAAAAAGTCAATAAAATATGGGGAATGTTGCAAAAAGTATAAAGAGGTTGGTAAAAGTTGGAATAGGTTGAAAAACTCGAAAAAAAATGATTTTGTGGAAATTGATATGGAGACCTTGATATATGAAACTGAAAGATTTAATATTGGAGAAGATAAAAAATTACAATACTATAGCTCATGAGGCAGCAATGGTTTGTTTCCAGTTAAAGTGATCGCTTGGGTACGTGACAGCCAGGATTGACAAGTTAGTTAACATTATTAAAAATTTGGAGTTCTTCCAATTTTATCTCTTGCTACTTTGAAGTCAATGAAAATATTTTCAAAAATTGATTTAATGCTACGAGTACTGATGAAACATAACTCATTCGCTTGAATAAAACAACAAATAGATTGGGTTAACAACATTGCGTGCCGTATCTCATTTAAGCTACATATACAAAAATTACAATTTAGTGCTGCAAAATCAGAGCTATAAACTTTAATTGGTAGGGTGATGTAGACAGACGTTGGCCACAGGTTGGAGTTTGCCACCCAAGTAATTTTAAGATTAGTGACATCTTTGTCTAACCGCGCACATTAATTATCGTATTTTGACGCGAGGTCACTTTTTATAAGCATTTGGGGGTCATAAACCTGCTTTTGCACTGTCCAGAGAAACGTGCTGTAGATTTTGGCGAGAAAGTTTTTACTCTCGTACCCTTTCATACGATTTGTGATCGAATTTTTACGAGAAATACTCAGGTAAATATGCAATATGTTAGTTAAACATGTTATCTTTGGAATGCAAAGTGATTTTTGTCCATTATTTAAGTTGTGTTTTTGTGGAATGCATATGCAAAAAAAGGGGCTTGTAGGTAGAATTGGGCCACTATTTGTGAACAGACATGGGCCACTTGAGTAATGCCGTTCTTTGCACAGTAAAGTGTTTTTATTAATTATGCAAATGTCTTATTTATTCATTTTTATCATTTTAGCCATTATGCCTCCAAAAAAAAAGAAGGAAACCACCAAAAATGTGACAAATTATTAAAAATTGATTGCTGCTATAAAGCAAGTACGGAAAAATAAAACATCGGAACGTGTTGCTTCTGCTGCTGCGTACGTTAGCAGATCAACGCGCACAAAAAAAAATTCCATCGAGTGCGTCGATATGACCAACCGCACCGACTTCACGTGCGTCAATTGCGACTAGGATCTGTGCTTTACCACTGCGAAATGTTTTTTTCACAACAATTTTGTAATTTCTACTTTATCACTCCTTTTTCCAGACATTAAATAAACATTATTAAAGTACATGTGTTTTTTTAATTTTTGACCCTCATTTCGCGTCAAATATTTTGAATTTTGCGAATTTGACAACAGATTTGTGATCAGCGCCCTTAAGAACCTCTAGAAGAAGAATTTAAAACAGATGGCAGCATTTTTCAGATAAAAATTTTGGTGGCCCACTTCTCCCTACAATTTCAGAAAACTCAGAAAATACACTTTTCTTTTACATAAAAAAGGAAAACTCTTTACAACTGAATTTAAGAAATCTGCTATGATGGAAAGTTACGTCTTGGGATACACTTGCGATTAAAAAAAAAAATTTGAAAAATTTTAATTTTCCACCATTTTACAACTGAAAATAAAAACATGGCCCACTTCTGTCTACATCACCCTACATTAAACTAGTGGCGCTGCAAAAATATACAGGTTAAAATTTCGATAAAACTTAAGCAAGAAAAAATTTTTTCAGAAATGTCATTTGTATATGTAGGCAGACCAGCAAATGAATTTTCATATTCATAACGAAATGTGATGCCAACACATCAAAAAAATCATATTTCATTATGTGTGCCCGCAAGTGACATTTATAGCTTTGGTCCATGCTGTCATGGCAAATGCATGCACAGTGACATACATGATCCTACACAACCACAACCTAACGCATTGACAATCGCCGCAATACAAACAGAAACGCAAGCACATCGTGTGGCATCAATATTTCCTCATGCTTCCCACTTTGGTGGCTATCCAGCCGCATGTCCCATGAAATTAGACCGTTCAAATGATGCCTTCAGCAAATTAAACGTCCATTTTGCTTGCCTCATTTCTATTTCGGTACTGACTAAAAGTAATTTTGCACTGATAAAAAATTTTTTTTTTTTTTGGAGAATTCAGTGAAGTTCCATTACTACTGAGGGAGTTAGTTGATTGGTCAAAAAACACCTAAAGCTATTTTAAAAACTACACAAGGATCTGTACAAAATGTTTTATATGTCTATATCTTTTAAATTTTTTTGGTATGAAATATACTATAAAGGCCACGGGCCAGTTTTCAAAAAACATTGCTCGTAAAATGTATTTTATACTCAAAATCCAACATTGAACTTTTGTGGCAGCAAAATTTGAGTATGAAGTTTTGTAAGGGATCCTCTGAAAAATTGTACAAAGGTGGTTGTAAAATCTGATCTGGTTTTTTTCATTGCAATAAAATATTAATTAAATTTAAGGCGTATAGTATGCAATCTTTTCACATTAATGTCATTAAGAGTTTTTATATACATCAAGTATTTAAGAAGACCCTTAAGCCTAATACACATAAGTATACCACTTGGATCATAAATTTAGTTGTAATTTTGTTATAATGACTCTTATATGCGTAGTAGCAGTGTTCTTGATAAACTTTGGGATTTCCTCAAAAGAGATACATTCCATAGATCATCGAATTAGCAGATGCAGATTTTGCAGTTACTTAAACTTAAAGTCACATTGAGAACAACACTCGCTAAGTGAAACTTCGTGAACATGTTAAATTTTGATCCAAAAAGTGAAGATCTTTCAGCAAACTACTATTTCTAGTTGCAGTTGTTACTGGTGGTAAATAATATAAGTCAAAAACTGAAAAAGTTTTTATATTTAAAAACTTTTTTTTCAGTGTGTCGCATTTAATTTGATACTTTTGGATATGATCGTGTCACTCAGATATTTTCATATTGCTGCAAGAGCCTTGCGGTCACCTTTTTGGAAATCACAAAATGAACACTGAATAATGAGACTAAATATTGAATGTCAATGTTTGTTGTGCACATTTTCAGCGATGCCAGAGATGAAAGAATAAAATCAGCTTTCGACAAGAACTAAGGCCGATAGCAATGTTGCTATTAGTGAAGTAAAATTTTTCAAAAACAACGGAAAATTACACCATAAAAATGAATCGGTAACTCAAAATAGATCCAACTTTTTTGCTTTACAAGTACACATTAAAAAGAGGAGTGAAAACTTGAAATCGTTCATGTAAGCTGTCAAAATTGCTGAAGGTCGCACACGTGCAGCTGCTTTTAAATGCGACAAAATGTTCATAATACGAATGTGTAAATAAAAATTTATCTCTTACAATTTGTAGCCAACGCAGTATCGCTGAAATAAAAAAAAAAAAAACTGCGCGTAAATACATAAATGTGCACTTAATTTTCATATAAAATAAGAAATATTGATTTATTTTGTTTACTCGTATATTACAATTTTTTGATTTTTATTTTTGAAATATGAGTAAAAAGAACAATGACTCCATCAGTGCGCATCATAACATTAATGACCCAGCGGCTACGGCTGTTCTATCGTATGACAGAAAGTCGTTTGATAATCTTCGCACACTGTACTAAGAATAACAATTTACGAGATTTTGTTGTATGCGATACGCCACGCATCATTGTTCAATTTTGCGTCTAGCTTGGCACAAACAATGTACCAGGTTTCAATTTGAAAATTCACGCTATCATAGGCTCCAAGATACTCGTTATGTGATTTCCTTGTACAGAAGGTGACATCCCGCTTATTTTGAACAAAATGAAACACAGCCTATGTTTCTCAAGGAAATGTAGCTTTCTATCAGTAGATGAATTTTTGAAATCGTTTCAGTAGTTCCAGAGATTACCACTTACGTACAAACAAACTTTTCCCGTTCACATAGCAGTGTCGATATAGATTCAAGATACTTTCTACACAGAAGTAGCATATGTGAATATATATTATAACTGAGCAGGCCATAACCGAATCTTTAGGAACAAAATATAGATTTTTCCCACTGGGGTTAATGTCATATAAAGCACAATACTCATACTGAAGGTAGATCAAGTGAGGTTAGGCTGTTTTTATTAAGATATTTCAATATTTTTTCAGATTTTTTTTTATATTTTGTTCCTAGTACTTATATGACGCCATTTTAGGTCATGTGACAAGCATATTAAATCTTGCAATGACACACACGCATAGACAATGCTAAGCGCATAAATGCGAATTATGCGTTGTGACAACAGGCAGCGCTATCAGTAGCATTTGCTTGCGGCATTGAGCAGTAAAACCAATTTTCTCTTTTTCTCTTTTGTGAACCGTGTTAAATATGTGAGCATTAATATATTAAGGCCATCTATTATTAAGCATAAAGTTGCTATCTTCATTGTGTGGTTCAAATAAACGGAAGAATTATGTTTTATATTACGGCGATGATGTTAATTAAATAAAAAAAGCCATGCACTCGTTCAATACATAAGTAACTTTCATAAAAAAAAAAACTGCATTCCAGCCCTTTTACGGCTGAGATATAAATCGAACATTTTAAATTGGAATTTGACCAGTAATGTATCATCAAAGGGATTTTGTAAAAACCAGCAGCATGTAGCATAATACAAATGCCAAAGTTCTACTGGTGGAATATAAGTTGAGAGATAACATTCAATCGATGTCAATGACATGTACATCATTCAGTGTTCTCTATCGCTCTTTTTTGAAGGTAATAAAATCAATTTTTGTAAAATACACATGCTCATAAGTATGAACGAATAGGTGTGTTCAAGCACACTTAATGATGTGTTAACCGAAAATTGTTGAAAATGTTAAAGAAAATTGACGATTATGAAAAAGTTGAAAAATATAGGAACACCGAAAAATTTAGAAAAACTAGAGTAAAGTTGAAAAAGTGTGAAGAAATGGAATAAAGTTAAAATAAAATATATATACTTACATGAGTTGAGGAAAATTGAAAAAGATTAAATAGTTAAAGGAAGTTGAAGAATATTGAAAGCGGTTGTAAGAAATCGAAAAAAGGTGAAAATCTTCATTTGATACTCATGTCAAGGGAGTTGTGAAAATAATGGTAATCCGCTATCTTTGGGCGTCTGCCGCATTGAATGAAACACTGTATAACATACATATATCACATAGTATAATGTGTTTGTCCACTGTTTTGTGTTGTCATCGGAAGCGTTTAACATTTCTATGGATGAGTATATCAATCACAGTTTGCCGATTACAGCATTTTTTCAATGTTTGTTGGAACTTTAAGCTTGCAATGTAATTAGTGAGAGTTTGCATCCAACACGATGTCCTTATTATCAAAATTATTGGAATATCTGAGAAGTGTTCGAGGGTGTAGCACTTTTTTGAAACTTTTTAGTCAGTTGCAGACTTCAGGTTGGGCTTAAAATTACTTTATAGACCATAGCATTGTTATATACTCGTTATTTTATATACATAAGTATATTCCATGTAGTTTTGAGAGTTTCTGCTAAGAAGGCAGAATATTGTTGTAAGGTTAAGACTTTCCTATATTTTCTTTTAAAATTGATGCGTAGGTAAATAAAACACATTTTATTTTAAAAAAACACTCTTAAGCAAAAAATGTTTTCTTACTGTTTGTACATGAAAAACTAGCAATTTTTTGTGCCAGTGTGGAAGCTCTATAGCACATGCTTTCATACCCTAAACTCAGCGCATGAGTATTCCGTTTGCAAAGAGCGAGGTGAGGCAGGTATAGAAAAATGATGGTGATCAGCGTAATCATCTGAGCTCATTTAGCCACATCCGACTGGGTGCCTGTTTGTCCGTCTGACTGTCTGCCCAAGGAAATCAAGATAATTGAAGTATCAAGAAACTTAATGATAGTTGATACACAGGCTATACATACTTTCAAACATAGTTTGTGTGATTGAAAATGGTCGAAAACAGTTTACGAACACGTCCACCGCCCATACAATAACACATCTAAAACGCTATATCGACAGAGGTCTCATGTGTAGTGCAACCAAATACTAGGAACAGCTCGAATAAGATGAATGGCACGGGATTTATTTAAGGTAATGAAGCCAAATTTTGCAAAAACCCTGAGATTGGTCGGAAAAAGTTCCGTATTAAATAGTGGATGGAAGGATGGAAATTCACTACTGATATGTACTTACAACTATAATGAACATTAGTCCTATGGACTTAAAAATACTTTCAATGCAGTTTGGGGCATATAACTTTTGGAACTTCCGAGGATAGAAGTTAAATTGTTCTAAGTTAGTTTCCGCACCAAATAGAGCATTTTATGAATAAAATAATAAAACGCCGTAGCAAAACAATAATGTGTCTTAATATTTTGATTTATAACTGAGCTTTATAGGAACTATTAATAAAGTAATACAAATTTCGTATGAAAAAGTGCACATACCACTAGCACAAAATCAGAAATTTATCAGCAATAAGTTAAAAAGACATTATTTTGAGATTTTAACTCATAACTTAAATTTTAATTGCAAATTTTTGAATTTATGTAAAACGTTCCTTGAAGAGCAAAATATTCAAATAATAAAATTAAATTTTCCATGATTTTTATGAAAATATATATTGTACAAAATTAAACTTTATTTAGTAAAAATCTGTACGTAATATCTACGATGTTATTGTTTTCTTTTCAAAGAAGTGGTGCATTTTCTCATAATTTAATTTTCCACAAAATTGAAAAGTGCCATTGTCATTTTCTTTCCTTTCGAGTTTCGCTACATTAAGTTAATTGCGATTGCATTTGATTTCCTTAGGGTTGAATTAAAACAACATTTTCTGACCCTGAGCTGGGTGTTTTAAGCTTATTGTGTGAATGCATTTTAATTGTGAAAATATTTTCTTTTATCTAGTCCGACTTCTATATAATACGTTTGCAAGCATTTCAACAATGGTATTAACTTTTCGTTTATATTTTATTTATTTTGTTTTGAGAGAAACACTCGAGCGGATTGAAACATAAACTTGATTTTATAATATAAATGAGATCAATTTAATAATGCGACCAGCGTGTTACTATAGTATCGTAGTTACCAACCATGAAAATAACTCAATTTTGGGGAAAAAAAAACTTATATTCAAGATTAATGTTCAACTCAAATTTCAATTTTTGTTTCAAAGCACAACCATAAGAGACGTTCAGACATTTGTGTATACCGCACAGATTTCATTCTTAAAATTAGGGTCTGCATTGTTTTTCAAAAAGTTTTAAGCTAAATCCAGTACTGTGGACGCCACAGCTGGAACAAATTTAACAAGATATTTTGCAACTATTTTGGAAAAATCTGTAAAATAAAAATGTAAATTTCGAGATGACATTGCTAAATTTATTCACAATTTAAAATTTATTTCAAGGATATCGCTGCACAGAAAACATAAAATAACAAAAATTTTACTTCACAAAAGAAATATTAAGAACGTGGCTTAAAAAAGCACCAAGACTTTTCTTTTATTAATACCCTATTTTATTTGAGGATTCATCCAATTTGCGCAAACTATCACATGTTTTAGCCATTTAACATAAAAGGGAAATGTAACCGTGATATAAAAAGTAGACTGACACAAAAAATGAAAAGCCTGTTCTGATTTTGAAGCCCTCTATTGGGAGTACTCATTAAGAATTTTACTGCAAAAAGTTGCGTGGTCGCTAGTGTCGTTCCATTAAGAAACTCAAACACAACACCCACGGCGTTCAGATTATTGCTTATTTAGGTAACATAAGAAATTAATTCGAAAAAAATTTGTTCATTTAAATGCAAGGATGGGATTTTTGTGTAAGTCTAAGACATCATCATAAATAAACATCTGTGTTTTTGCAAATGACATACAGTGGTGTTCCTTTAAAACGTTTGCTTGAACAGAGAATGAAAACCAAACGTATGCGTTTGTTAAGACACACCCTAGAGGAAAACTTATAGGTAAGTACATGTATGTGTGTCCAAAATGACAGAATTTTAAAAATATAACAAATTTTCTGGTATCACATCTTTTTTAATATTTTTTTTGCTATATATCACTTTGTTTTCGTTTCTACGCTACAAAGCAAAAATATATAAATTCCTGGAACTTTTTAACTCTCTCTTGCAGTTTCCTGCTGGCCATGTTGGTATTTCACTTTAACGCCTTTTATGGTTACCATATGATGCCAACGATATGGGTGTTTTCTAAGTAAATTTTATTTCATGCTGTAGCATACTTTACGGCACTTCGTGTTTTATTTTTATACCTTGCTTTCTATACTGATATTTGCAGCATAGTTTGCAGCATAGTTGGTTATGTTAGACAATAAATCTTGGAGTTGCTTGCGAGAATATTAAAATGTGTTCCAAAAGTTAAATAAAAAAAAATATTGTTGAAATGCTGTGGAAAGCATCAATCAAATAATATAATTTTTCCACAATACTCTCACATTCTTAAACAGATGATACATATGATGCAATTGTCTTCGTTGCTTACATATATTTTAAAAGTGACGAAAATATCTAGGGAAAAGAATGAAAAGAAAGAAAAGACAAAATTTTTCGTAATCTATGCATTCGTTAATTTGGAATAATGCATTTAAGACCTAAGTACTTTCTTTATATTCTATTATAAACTATTCTTGTGAAATCTCAATTTTATGGGTTTGTTTATATTTATTTATGTATGTATGTATATGTAAAACTGATGATTGAGTACGAAAAACTCAGAAAAATGGAATGAAAGCAAAAATAAGTTGTCTTTAAAAGAGCGTGTTTAATTACTCAATAGGAATGCATACTCAGAGAAACTTTAGGCAAAAATTAATATTCAAAATGAGAAAAAAAAATAGTAGCATCTTCAAACATTTTCTACATAGCTGAAGTATCAAAATTTGTAACAAAATATCCTTGTTGAAGAATTAAGTTAAGAAATAAGACATTTCTTATGACTCATTGTAGAATTTTGTTGATAGACGAACTAAGCTACATAGCGAGTTTGTATGTCGCCAACGGAAGAGATAAATAGCTAACCTCATTCTGATTTTGTCGCCATTGGGAGAGATTAATAGCTTACCTCATTCCGATTTTGCCTAACTGTCACATTCTCTATCTACTAGTTAGTTGGTATACTGGAAGAAAACATTAAAGTAGTCCAGATCCGAGCATGCACGGAACAATATCAAAGAGGCTAGAGATCATTAATCTGACTTCACACCCATATTGATACCTAGTCGGATCAAACCTGGTTACAAACAAATGTCAAAATCTCTTTTCCAAATATTAGAAACGGGAAGATAAGTCTTTGAGATAAACACGTTCGAATTTTGAAACGGATAAGAATCAATAGATCTGCTCGGTTAGTTTCAAACCGTATGAAATTGTAAAACTCATAACTATCACACTTCAGAAAAGTTTTTTGGTGGGATGAAGTTCTATAGGGCTGAAGAAATTAATGTAAAATAAAGAAAGAATAAATTTTTTTTTGAAAATCTAGTAGTAGAATCGCGCTTAAGAGATTTTTATATGATGTATATTTTGTGAATTGATGAATATAGATTGCTAAAAATTAATTTTACTTAATATTGTAATGATGATAAATTGTTTTTTTAAGGGTATTCTTTATTTTTTAATTACCAACAAAGTGCCCTCAAATTAGTACTAAGTCTGAAATAAATTTCACTTAAATTTCCTTTGACAAATGAACTAATATTTCCATTAAATTTATAATACCAAGCGATTAACAACACAGTTATTGTCATGAAATCAGTATAACTGACAATAGTTATCCACCTTTAATTATTTTAGATAATTCAAACAAAATTTCATGATAAATTCAGACAAAAATTTCAAGTGAAAATATTTGAATTCTGGTAAAAGTTTCCCAAGCAAAGCTTGACAATCAGCTTCCGCAACAATTGTGCTTGACAAATTTTACCAATTTACAATTTATCATCTTTCAACCAGAAATGGCTAACAACCAACTGACGTGCTACAGAAAAACAAAGGATAAATAGCAGTGTTTCATTGAAATATCAGAATAGTAAGTTAAACAGCAGGCAGCAGCTTTGCTCTCAAGTATGACACCGGCAACCGCAAAAAACAGTTGAGAGCAGTAGCTTGTAATTTACAGTGGAATCAACTGTACAAAGAAAATGATTTATATTTTTTATATGCACTAAGATTTGGTAATAGTTATCAAATGGTATCTATATATGATATGGCCGACAAAAAATGTTTAGTAGTAGCTAATATGCCACATATTCTGCTGAATTTAAAAATATTATTAGATTAATCACATATTTCGATATTATATGATGATTTTTAAAATTTTTGGAATGGAAACGCTCACCTTGTTCGTCACTCCCCAAAGCCAAATTTGGAGGAAAACATTTGCTACGCAGAAAGTTCATTTTCAATTACATGATTACTCCTGACGTTGGAAGCATTGGTTCTTGCTTAAAATATATTTCGTATATTTGTATAGCACATATGTATTGAATTAATTTGCATTACATGATCATACGAACGAATGGCATGATATATATTCATATTTTCAGAATCAATTATTTGTCATTCTTACTTCTATTGTTGCTCAAAAATCCATGCATCCCTATCTTCATCCTGGTTCTTGGTCGTGCATTCTTTGAACTCGTTGTCATCGATCAACTTCCTGAAAATCTGGAAACATTTTTCTCCAAATATTCAAGCTTCTTCAAAGAATGAAGGCCCAAACTTCATAGAACCTTCTGAACGATATACAGTTTATGCAGTTCATATAAAATCTGACAGAGATATGGGCAAATAATGGACTTAGGCGGAAATCTCGAAAACTATTTTGAAGAAAGAAATGGTTGATATTTTCGGAATATACACCCCAAATTGAATTTTTGCACTTTTAATGATTAAAGTGTCTGAGACAAACAGTGTTTACAAACAATTCACGATTGTTTAATAAAATTGCATTTGTTTATCTGCATTTACATTTGAGGACTTTCAATGAAGTTTGATCAAACTGGTCTATAAAAGAAGATGCGACGATATTGAAGAAGTCAACGACTTTCGGGGAAGTTGTTTGTAAAAAATTAAAAATATCCTATTCCAAACTATGAATTCTCTAATGAAATCATCAATGGAATTATATCCATTCGAATTTCCGATTCCTTGGAATGAAATTAAAATTTTTCAATTTCAAGTCTTGTTGCCTGCATTTGAGTTGACAAAGTTACGCTTTTAGCCATTAAAAGTTGATTAAAAGTTTCAATTCATTGGATTTGGAATCAAAAAGTAATCAGCTATCGTTTTAAAATTATTGTAAGTAATGCCCGTAGTACATTTTTTCTTTAAAATAGAGCCTAAGCAAAATAAATGTTAACTCCTTAATATAGCACACTGTACACAATGCATTATCATCATCTTTCACCTTATGATTCTTCTTCTTATTATTATTATTATTATTGCGAAACATAAAATGCAGACTTCCAGCACTTTGCTTCCATTTTCGTCGATTGCTGGCATCAACTACATTGTAGTCGTTATCCTCATCCTCGTACTGTTTCTGCTGCTATGCTCCTTCTATTATTCTTCATGGCTGCAATTCTCGTTGGTAACGTTGGTTATGGCTCACTGCTGATTGTTGCCAACAATCGATTCTGATTTTAAAATAATCACTGAAAAGACTTAATACAATTTGGTAGATCTAAGCTTTATTGAATCAGAAGAATGAACGTAAATTAAATTAAATTTTCCGAAAAGAGAGACAAAAAGGAGAGAGAAGGGTAGTAAGCTTACTTAAGACCATAGACAATTGAAGTTTATTTTCATGAGTTTGCAAATCAAAAGCGCTCCATGGGGAGAAAATATAATTTAAGAATAGTAAAGGTAATATATTCTGTCATTTATAAATTGATATACGATTTAGAACCATGAAATAACTTTTTAAGTTAATATGTCATCATTGTGTGCATAATTCATCAATTTAATTTACAATAAGAAAATTAATTTTGTGAAAATTTTCAGTTATTAAGTGCAATTTTTCATATGTTAGATGATACTCTCACTAGTCGAAATGCGCCCAAGTTTTGTTGAATTCTAGCCAAACCATTACTAATATCTGCATGAAACTTTGTTGCATGAGATCAAAAAACTCTTATGGTATACTTGAAATATATGCTTGATGGCAGGTGCCACACTCTCTTGGTGATATTTGCCCAATTTAGGGTGCTCATGTGAAATTCAGTTGCATTACCATAAATAGCTCTTTCCATATAGCATTTTCTATGTTTCATTTGCATGGGCGGAGGGCGTGTCCGTATATTTAATACACACATTTCAATCCCACGAGTTTTCACCAAAAACTTAGATTTCACGTCATGCGGAATAGTCGAAGACAGATGGACGTATTTTGCTAAATCGACTCGTTAGGAGTTAATGAGCTGTAATACATATATGTATATATGTTACTGGCCAATGTAATTTTTAGGATAAAATAGTCTTAACTAGGCCAAACTAGTTGATCCGCAGCGTGTTAGGATGAACTAGTTTAGCCTAGGATGAACTCGGGCTATAATTTTTTTTAACGGGCCCGCCCTCTATATTCTAGAAACTTTAGTATGTATGTGATTATAACCAACGGTGGCTTTGTGCCGGCCTTTGGCCGCGGCTCACTGTGCTATGTTCTACACGGGATGTGTTCAAACACCGACGTTGGATGTAGTGTAGTAAAACGTGGCCAAAAGCCGCCGCGAAGCCGTTATTGAACATATTGGAGGATGTTAGCCGAAAGCCGCCCACTCACCCAAACATACCAAAATTTTTATAAGCTAAACTGGATCATCCTAACACGGTTTGCCTAGGCTAAGCTAGTTCATCCTTAAAAATAGTTTAGCCGGTAACATATGTACTTTTCTACATCTGCCATGTATATTTTTATTCACAAAGAATGGAATGACAAAACGAAAGTCACCAGCTATAGGGTATAAAAATCGGAAGACAGCAGCTGAGACTCTAAATGAAAATTACTTGCAAGTGCACGCTGACCGCGTTGTATGAGCTTTTACTGTCAGCACTTTATGTATGCCAGATATTTTTAGCAGGTATTTGCACAAAATTATAATGTGACCTTTATGCTAAATTGGAAAATAGTGATGAAATTTTTTTTATATCAGCATGTAATTTATAGTTGGAAAATTTTTTGAACCAACACGAATGCAACGTAAGCAACTTTTCGTAACACGAATATACAAAAAAGTTTCAAGCTGAATTTTACACCAAAATCGCTGTTACAACGTATTATATTAAAGGCTTAAAGCAGAACCATATCACCATCCTTTTCTAAAAACCAGTTAAATAAAACTGCTGCAATCTTGGGTAGGCAAACAATTTAATTTTAATGTTGCTTTTACTCTGAGGACACATTTGTGGTTTTAACGCCTTTCCGTACGATATGTTTGAAATTCACAGAATTCAACATTGAAGTTTTAATATCATTAGAGGAATTGTTCAGCAAACCTTCTCAGAAATTTCGTTCTGCCTTCAGTTGATATTCGATTTTTTGCGTATGTTGCAATGTCACTTTAATTTCCGTAAATTGATTACTTTTTCTTAGATTCTTCATTAAGACTTTTAGCAAAAGCACTGAATTTCTGTTTCAAATGTACTCAATGTAGAACGCATTTTTTCAATTTCTTTGAAAAATAGCAAAATTTTTTGTAATTTTTAACACTAAAAACTAAACTAGAAGAATGCCAAGTACAATGAATTCGGATTATAACAGCTCAAACGCTACTCATTTTTGTAGCTCATTTACAACTCATCATATCATTTCTATTAAGAAGGGGTGGCATCATTCGAAAAAAAACTTCACAATACCAAAATCGTATGAGCTTCTGGGTCAATAAACGTACGGATATAATAAGTTCTCAGGATGTTTTTTAATTAAAAACAAGAAGTGGGCCAAGTTTTCATAAATTCAGTTGCCAATACCTCACTTGACGTTTCCACATCAAATATGAGATAGAGGCTTTTCTAATTATATGCTGCAATCCGCAACAAGAAAGTGATCAGACTTGAAATGTCATAATCCCCTTGGACAAAATGCTCTACAAATTTTAAGCCATATGTGTACCTGAAAAACGATTAGTTATGAATATGTTTTTCAAGCTCAAAATGCTTATTTGAACGCTCAAACTTATTTTGTCTTATGTCCTGTATTTTTTAAGGATTATGTAACATCTTAGAAGTGGTCATTGCGGTCCAAAAAATTTTGACTAATAACCGGAACAAAAACGCATATACGGTGCAGTGATCAAAACAATATCTTATTCTGCGCACGTCAAGTAAATGGCCAGCATACATGCAAACCCTTTTGAAAACACTTCAGCTGAATGTCAATCTCATATTTATTATCTTCCACCCCTTCCACCCCTCTTTCACATGATGTTTCATGAAATGTTAAGTTTTATTAGAAAAAGTTTTCCTTGTGTATGTTGAGACTAGAGGGGCAATGAGCAATAAAGAGCTTCTACCTTCCAAATTCATTCTTTCAATATCTATCACAGAGTATTTGTGTATCCCATACTGCTTAAAAAAACTTTCAGGAGCAGGCCGTTGAAACAAAAAATTTTTCCAGAAATACAGAACGGATGGTCACCATAAGTAAAGGTGTCTGTGTGAACTATAGCAACGCGATTGTGATTACAATTTGAAAAAATACCACTTGCCACACCTCTTTTCAATTTTGAAAATACTTTTGCAGATTTCAACGTTCACAAGAAGGTTGAGAACCACTATTTTGAATAAACTTTGCTATTTTTATTCTAATGAAAATTATTTCAGGCTCATTAACAACTGTATAGAATATATTTTGCAAGTAAAATAATGAATTGAATTTTTACAAACTCATAGCGTAAATAATATATTTTTTTTTTTGCGGTAAGATTTTACTACAGTAATTGTGTGAAAGCTCTTGACAGCAATAATTGTAGCAAGCTCCTTCCAAATTTTTTTCAGGGCTAATGTATCATTAGGAAAAAATCCAAGCTTTACAAATATGTATAAATTTTCTATAAAATCCAGAAAAAAATGAAGTTTAAAGGAGGTTCTAAGCTGAAATCAACACTATTCTAAGTAAAGGTTTTTACCGTTAAAGACACTAATAAATTTTTTTGTATTTCGTAGTGCTTCAATTGTTCTTCTACTTTCGAATTCTGCAACTTTTTCCCGTCGGGATAGTAACTAATGTGTACAATGAATTTATTTTAAGCTGTAAGCGTTTTTATAAATTTTCTTCATTCCTAACACACATACACACCCACATATTTTCATGAAAACCATCAACAGTGGTTTCTTCCTTCGTAATGAAGAGATTTCATGTTCTACAAAATGTAAAGCACCACGCTATTCCTTATGCCATAATTCATATGCAAATATTTTATTATTTGCTTGGCTTGTAACATATGCAATAGACGTTGGCCTTAAGCGCTAACCACAGTAATCAGAAATTTTGTTGCAAATTTCACCATATGATTATGAGCAAAATTTATATTGATTTTGAAATTATAGCTCAGTATTAAGTGCTAATTTCAAATTGTGTCATTAGATTATTGTGTAAATTGCGCGAGGGTGTAATTATCGATATATATAATTTTGCGGTAAGTTATGACAACAAATATTTGGCCTCAAAAGGAATATATGTGTGTAGCAACTTTTGCTACTTTCGTAGTAAATTTTGTTCCTGAAATTAATAAATTTTCACAACAAAATAAAAAGACAAACATTTTGTTTATCCAAGTAACAAACAAAATTTGGTACGCTATCAACATCTGGTTCTTTTATATGAGAGTAGTTTTTGTTGTAAAATGTCAAGAATGTAGGAAATAAAAGAGCGCCATTAAAGTACATACCTGCACTCTTCTTGTAATCTTTAGCTTGAGTTTTTATATGCGCTAAAGCCATAAAAATTTTATTGTATCCTGCAGAGGAATCCGGTTCAAAAACACTACAAATTTCAACGAAATCTTTTTCTTCTTAGCTCTATGTCAAGGATAATTTTTGCGTAGCAACAGTAAAACCAGTTGCATAATCCATGTTTTGAATATATTGCGTAGAAATTTCTTTTACAGACTGATTATTATATTATATAATTAGAAATTCTCTCTGTTTTTACGTAGCAAGAACTTGAGGGTCAATTCAAAATCATCATATAAATGACAAGCCCTGTAGTTCTTTGGCGACACATTTTAAAATAACATAACGACATTGAACTGATATTATTTTGAAAATTTTGAAAATCTTTAAGGGATTTCTGACCGAAAATAATTGCTTTGGGTGTACCTCATGTAATGCACATCCGAATTTTTCATCAAGGTCGTGTAATTTCATGCGATGCAACTTTTTTCTCAAAGAAATTATTGCCCGCAGCATATGAAATTACGTTAATGTTTGAGTCCTTTGAAACTTTGTAACAGTTTACATATAAAATAAATATTATTTAGTAATCATTAAGATTTTTACGTGCTCGTTAAATGGCATACGATATGCTGCATTGTATTATGCTTTCTTTTCAAAATGGAATTTCAAGTGATTTTGAGCAAAGTGAAAATTATTGTCCACTAAAAAGATGTGTTGCACATGTAAGTTATTTTGAGTGCTTTTTCAGGATTTTTATGACCGAATGAAAAATTTGCTATTTTTTTAATATTTAGAGCTCTTGTTGCAATTGCTGCCGTTGTGCTCATTACAATCGAACCAAAAAATATTTCTAATTGAATGAAATGAATGAGAAATTGATATGATTTTCGGAACGTTTCTGTGAAATCTAATTAATATTACCAAAAATAATATACAAATCATCCGTGCTTTTATTGAAATTTCTAAAAGGGCATTCACTTGTATGTAATATCGAAATTGTCAGCTGTGAAAATTATTGCGTGGGTGTGAATGCTTGTAATCAACGATAGCATCCCAGTAGGCAATTGCAGGAGTAAGAAAAACTTTTTTCAAACTGACTTTCAATGTTATATGAAACTAGTGGTACCCCCGGCTCTGCACGGGAGTACTTTCTTATCATCTCATTTTGTGTTTTTCTTCAAAAGTAATATTAATAAAATAGGAAAGAGAGTTTGTTCTTTGAGCTTCGAAGCGAAACAAAAACGGTAAAAACGAGGACACAAAAAAAAACAACCATATCAACACAGAGTTTAAGGAGCAGAGTAGCAACAAGTAACGAAAAATTAAACGACAATTTCTGTGTGAGGTTTTACAAAAACTTGTGCCAAAAAAAAAAAGGATTTTGAGATAAACAAAAGTATGCGTTATTCTTTGTTAGCACACAAATGTTGCTTTGAAGAAGTGGCAATTAAAATCGGTTCCGTACATTTTGCGTCAAAGCGTTACAAACAATTTCATTAATATAGACATCGATGACTAGCCTGAACAAATCTTCGTACGTACTTTAAGTTGAAAAAATAAAAGCTAATGACTGTGAAATATATAGAGTCAACTTGCCATATAAGCCTTCAAAGTAAAATGATAAAATAACACCGGTTTTGTTAAAGGGAAATAAAAGAAATGATGGCTGAATGTGTTTCTATGAAAACTCGATATTTTAAAATGTGTACAATTCAATTTCGTAGAAAACGAAAAAGAAATACATTCGAACTTTGAACTTAGTGCACTTGCGAAAAGTTCAAAAGAGTTCACTGGTAGTCTCAGGCAGAAATCATATCAGTTTTCAAAAAAAAATTGATTGATTGATTTATAATGCTCTATTTGTGTCTTTTTCCGCTAAACAGTAATACCAAAAATGTTAAACTCTTCAAAAAAAGAATTACAAGTTCTACAGTAAAAGCTAGTAAGCTAGATTATGGTTACAATGATATCACAATTTATGTTTTACAAACGTTAATTTGAGGAATAAGAACAATGTTTCATGTTGTCTTTTATTTTCCTTTTGTTTAAGAACAAACATGTATGAAGACTCAAAAAATTTAGCCTGCTGGGTATCTACGCAATTACTGCTCTGAAATTCAATATTACTGCTGCAAAAAGAGAGAAAAAAAGGAAGAACAAAATAAAAACGCAATGGAAATAAAGACAAAACAAATAAAGAATATCACGAGTCAGTATCACTGCTCTCAGTGTCAAATGTAATCAATCAGTTGAAAGCTGCTTACTGCCACCGAATGCCATTTGGCTGGCTGGCTGGCATAAATTCGGTCTTTCACTCTGTCCACCAACCAACTGAATGATTGACAAACAGAATTCAGTTAAAGAAATAAAGATTCATTCGACTAGACACACATATGAGACACATTTAGTCACTAACTGCACAAAAGCACAAAAACAAAAGAAAAAAATTCTTAAGAGGCGACAAAAAGAAATCAAAACAAATACACTCGCACATACATAAGTGCAAAGCAGACAACAAGAATGCCCACACATATTGAGAATGTGTTTAAATTACACAGATCGATGAGACTGTGTGTCTGTTGCAATTACGGCATTTTTTTGTACTTCGTTAATTTGCCTAAAGCAGCTTAAATTTGGCTTAGACACAGCAAATGGCTGAAATTTATGTTAATGTATTCTTTAATGACTGATGAGGCTAAAGTCCAATGTTTCATCCGATTAGCTGTAAGAAAAAACAATAACGAACCAGAAAAAATAGCAGACAACACAAGCAACTGAGTCGATTTCTTTCTACTTATGTTTCATCGAGACGCAATTTAATTTCATTTAAATCAAATTAGATACACAAGTGAATGTACATCTAAAAAATTTGGCGAAACAGTTTGTTGATCTTTTGACTTAAGCAATTTACGATTTTCTTTAAGCAATATAATTGATTTTGTATCACCATTAAATTTTATTTATATATTAATTATCAACACATTTGTATTTTTAAATAAATTGCAATTAAACGGGTACTTATAATAAAAAAAAAAAGATGTTGGACATTTTAGTTTTTTCAATTTCGGTGTCGGTGTCAAAAGGTTCTCAATTACTAACGTGAAGACAACGCAATGGCTGAGATTATTCAAATCATTTATAAATATTAGTTAGATCGTCATGATTTTCAACCTTTGCCGCACAACAAAATCATATAAAAATTTTTGCCACCGACTCTTTAATTATTAATGAAACTCAAAATCTCTGTTTGAACTCTTCCTTTTGACAGTCAGTAGTTAATTTTGTGGTTTTTGAGTTCAAAATGCAGAGAATCATAGCGCAGTTGGAAAAGCTCTCCTTCGATAAATAAATCATTTGTATTCCACCACAAAACATTTTTTGTTTTTTTTTTGGTGAATTTTACGTTTAACTTTTTTCTTGTTTTTGGAATAAAAGCAAAAATAAATCCACTTAAAATGTTTGAAACAATTATTGCTGTTTTGTAATCGGATTCAAACTCGTCCGCCTTAACTTCGATTGCTGCAATCTTTTGCTCTACTTTATTGATTTGCGTTAATTTACTAGTTATGACTGTAAGTAAAAATAAAATTTGATTATACATTTCAATAACATTCAGTGTAAAAGTTAATGAGGAAATGAAACAAAAGTTGAACAATCCAAGATGCAATTTATTTTCTCATTGGGATGTACACACACACAGATAAGCTCCCGCTAATATATGGACACATAATGAATGTGAACCGCAGATATGCACGCAGCGACATTATTTGGTTAATAAGATGTTGCAAGCAAATTAACCTCAATATCCTTAACGCAATATGGTGAATTATTGGATATGCATACATTTTAATTAAAATATAATGCGGCATTTAGGATTAATTAAGTCTTAAGTTGAACTGCACTGCATGGCTCACGTATTATTATACGCACAGTATGTAATACAGCTGAATTATTTAAAGCATGTTTATTAATACATATGACACCTAACATTATTGAAAGTAAGCTTAGAGCATTGTTAAAAAAATTAAGACGAAAATATTACAATATTAAAACAAAATGTATAATATTAGAATAAACGTAAGTTTCTAGTTAAAATCTCAAACTAAATAAAAAAAAATAACGACAATATTGAATAACTAATCAAACAAGCCGCAAAAAAGCGTTGGTATATAATCTCACCAGTGCAATTTAAAATCCCACTGTCTTTGGTTGTTAGTGTTATAAAGAATGTAAAATGTACTTTTTTCCTTACGAGCAGTAGTTCTTGATGAGATTGAAAAAATTTATAAAAAAGTCATTTCAAGTTTAATTTCCGAATTAAAGCAAAAAAACAAAAAAATATCATATCAATTTTTTGTTTATTTTTTGTGAGTGGTGCTTTTATTATCAAAAAAGTGATAAATTTCCATCTTTATATGATATGCAAAAAGATCTTACTCTGTCTCCAAAGTTCTATTCACAAAATGGATAGCTTAAAAATATTGTCACACCTGTGCCTAAGATGAAATAAAACGCGACAAAGATTTCATTCATCTTAGATATAATTACCAAAGTGAACGAAAAATTTCAACAGTCGCATTAGTTATATTGTTACATAAGAGATATTTTGTATACATCTTCAAAAAAAAAAAATTGCAATTTATTAAGTAAGAAATATTTTTTGGTGTGCTTCTCGGTATCAAAAGTTATTCAGATGAAAAAAATTGATAAAATACATCACAGTTGTAAGCCATAAAGAAATTTCATCACTTCTCATTTTCTTCAGGATATTAAAATCCTACAACATATATTGTATTAGAATATGGTTACGATTTCCTAATAGGAATTATAATTACATTTATTGGGATTGTATACGCAAGACAGAAAGACCTTGATATTTTTGTCAAAAATACAAACATTTAAAAATGCTATGCAATCACCGGCTGAAGACTTTTTATTAATTTTAATATTTAAGTTATTTCGGCAGTAAATGGCGACTCCACCTCCCCTTTTTGAACCTCTATCATTTCTGATAAGCTTAAAATTTTTAATATTGTAAGCAGAATCGATGACATCACTACAGAACCAAGTTTCAGTAACACAAATAACATCCACAGTTGAAGTTTCAAAAGCAGATTTAACATAATCAAGTTTCATCAAATTGAGGCTCCTTGCATTAAAGTGCACTACTTTTAAGCCAGAATGTTGTTAGCAAAGAATTTTAATTAACGTATTATTACAATCACTAAAGCCATCGACTGAATTATCAGAACAAAATACTGAAATAGAACAGCGAAAAAAAAAATTTATATGTATGGGTCATTCCATCTATAATGGGGCTATCATTACACTCATGTTTTTTAAATAGGCTGAAACTTTTTCAGTGATTGGTCTATCATGTAGAAGATATAAAAAAATTCGATAAAATTTTTTTGACCAATATTATTGCTTTTTTCGTCATCTACTAGTATACAACTACCTAAAAATAATATAAAAGCAAATTTGGATTGTGTTGGTTTTTTTATATTCATCAATGAATTTTTTTGTTATTGGTCAAAAAAATTTTATCGAATTTTTTTATATCTTCTACATGATAGACCAATCACTGATATAAGTTTCAGCCTATTTAAAAAACATGAGGGTAATTATAGGCCCATTATAGATGGAATGGCCCATATACCTGTTCATAAGCAACCAGATCACTTCCAAACTATTTTCAGGAAAAGGAAAATATAAAAATTTAAAAACTGAATAAATAAAAAGAGGTAGCCTTAAAGTAATAGAAAATAAAAAAGCAAATGTTTTCCCCTAATTTATAAGCAAACCTTTTAAATGAGAATAAATTGAAATTCTTAAGTGCTACATCGACTTTGTTTTGAGAGTTGATGGAATTTCAAATCAAACAAACGATAAAATTTGATTCAGTCTTATCAGTGCTTAGTCTTTGGATGAAACGTTTAGATGCTGTTATTTAATTTCAACTAACTCAACTCGAAGTCTTAGTCATCGTGTATATGATATAATGTAACTCTCCCTATATATCTGAAGTATTAAAAAATCTCTGCTCCTCATTTTGTTATGAATTTTGTGTTTGATATTCTGAACTATGCAAGAAAAAAATTAAAATTAGCTCATGTAACTGAACCGCTCTTAAATATGACTTGATCTATAGATTTCCTTATTGGGTAGAATTCAGCTAAGACTTTTCTGCAATGCACAGCGCTATACCTTATTCCAGCTTTGAAGTGATTTGATACTTTGAATTGGAAAATGTTTTATTTTCAATGGAAGAAAGGGACAACCGTTGCTTGATATTTTTTTTCTTTGAAAAGTTGGTAACTGAACATGGATTGCTTCTAATACTTACGAACAACGCTGTATCGGCTGAGCTGCTACATCTATTTCGATGAACTTAAGTTTTTTTATGGACTGAGAAATATATATTTGCTAAAGGCAGGGCTGCCAATGTTTTGGTAAATTGCATAGGATATTGTTGAAATTATTTTTATGGTAATTTGTGTGACAAAGAGGCTGAGATGGTCAGATGAGGAAAAAACATATTATACGATATTTTGTTTTCGGGAATGATCAGAGCTTTGGAATAAGCTATTATACATTTAAGCACTTCAGCATATATGTATATGTAGGAAATTGAAGTAATTTTTTATTTTTAAGGATATGAAAGCTTTCTAATCACTCTGCATACTCAATTTTAGTCATTAATTTACTTAAAATTATTTCTTTTCGCAGCCTAATGTGATAAAAACTAACACAAACAAAAATGTTTTGCGTTGCTTACACATAACTGAACAACTTGACGTATGAGTAACCTTTATATACATAGCTGATCCAATTGCAGGTTTCAACTTAATTCTGACTTCAACTGACATTTTAATTTATGAAGTGGTAATCGACAGTAGAGCGCATTTTTATGGTAAAATTGTATGGAGAAAAGTTAGTTGACACAATTCGCACATAGATAAGTGATTAAGGTAAATAAAATATTTGTCAATATTATTACGAAAAATTATTGAAAAAAAAATAATAGAAATGGATGTTTTCTGTTGGAATATGTTAAACAAGATGTTTATGCCAGTGACTCAAAAACAATTTTAGAACTTAAAACCAAATTTGAGGGATTATTTGCGATTTACCGTGGGACGCACGCTAAGTCATGAGACAAGATTTCATTAAAACGCGGAAATCTGCAATGCTGCTTGTAGCGACCATTTCGTCTTTAGCAATGGTTCAAAATCATATCTTTATAAAAGTATCTTGTATTTATCAAAATCATATTCATTTTGTATCACCTTTTAGTTGTAACGTCTAACTAAATGACGCTGTACATCCAAAGTTTTGATCCAACAGCCGAAAATATTTTACTAAAAGTAAACTGTAAATATTTTTCATCTTCCTCTTAGTTTCATTTTATCTTTTATTTTCAGTAAAACACAACTTTTTTGAAATCATGCAGACTTTAGTTAGCAGAAATTTATTTATTTTCAATCCTAAGCTTTGTTTTTACAAATGATATATAAAACATTTTGATAACTTTATTTTTTATCATTTATTCATTAATTTCAACAATGACATTTAAATTTTTTATGCTTTTACCTAACTGAATTTATAAAAATGATCAAAACTTTTCAAAAAAAAAAAGGTTTTATGAAACGTCTAAGTATGTTATTTATATTTATTATTTTGTAAAATACATGCATACATTGACACATCATTACAATATTCAAAATTCTTAGTAATTTAACAACATATAGTTACTCTAATATTATTTTCATTTTAATTACGTAGGCTACATAAATCTTTAAAAAATCTAACTAAATCATTTAATTTTATGTACAGCCATGCCTTTTGTTCCGTTAATATATTTTTCCCCATTACACTAAGATCAAAAATCAAGTTATTTCATTTAAATTGGTAAACTTAGGGCTCTAATCGTTTACAAATTTAAATGAGTATTTTTTGTTTATTGTGAATTTCTATTTCTCTCTGCGTAGCGTAATATTACACTGGAAAAATTTTACAATTTATTCTTAACATAATACATCAATAAGTAATAGTATGTATTTTATAACATATGCTATAAAAGATTCCTGTTTTACTCACATTAAATCAAAAACATTAATTTCTTGTTGTCGTAAATACACTGAATTATTTGTTGTGCTTTTTTAAGAGATTGTATGTTTCATGTACATATATGTTTTTCAGCTTAACATAAATAAATGCAAATTTAATATTATAAATTATATTGATAAAAAAATGTACGTGGATTTCTTTAGGATTCGGAATATATTTTTTTAAATTTTTGGTCATTCGGAGCGTTAATCACAAAACTTTAAGATCATGTTGCTGTAGATAATGAATGAACTTAAACCTTGAAATCACTGCGTCTCCTAACTGAATCTCAAGAATTAATTGACCATGAAATGATTCAGCATATCCTTCGACTTATAATGCGGTAAGTTATATGGTATTCACTCAAAAAAAGCTACCTCAAAAGAAGAATAATCGCAAAAGCTGCGGGTTGACCAAAATTCGACTGTCACTTTCAAGGTTCAATAGTAGCGACATTACGTTTGAATACTTTTTTTCTATGAAGTAATGCTTTTTCTTTCTCCTGTCGTACGACTTTTCGTCTTCGGGAAAAAAATCAAAAAGATACAGTGTGTGTGGCACTTTTCGAACATTTAAATGCTATGTTACTAAAGCTATTCGAACTTAGCTATGAAATTTATTATGGAAACTCTTCTTTGGAAATAATCATTGCATTGAAAACTTTCGTGCAAGAAACCAGAAAGTAAAATAACGTAAAAACTCAATTTATTGAAACACAAAGCACAATTCAATTTTAGAATAAAACACTGTAACTCTATGTGAATTTTGGTGTTTTTTAAAACTAACTTGAAACAAATTACAACACGCTGTTCGGCAACTTATCAACTTATAGCTATATAATATACCGAGAAATATACAATTTACAATTATTGAACATAAATCTTATGACTAAAAATTTTACAACTCAGTTACGTCTAGTTCCCTATCCTTAGCAACAATCCTAATAATATCAACACTTTTACACAAAAGTATTTCTTCTTGCAACTGCTCTTGCTCTTGCTCCTGCTGTGACATCTTCCTACGCGATGGTGATACGCCTACTGCTGTATCTCCTTGACGACTTAACTGCTGTCACAACACTCTACTTGGACGGCGCCACCACCACTTCTACCATTACTAAAGTACCGTTTCATTTGTATTTGTGCAGGTACGTGGTCCATTCACAATTGAGTACTTTGATGAATTGTCCTTCTTGGTAAGGATGCGCCCGAGAAAAATCTCTTTGAATGTTTCACGAAACTGCCGTGACATACCACAGTAGATGGCAAAATTGATTGGATAACTTACAACGAGAAAGAAATTCGTAAACATAATAAAGATATTTGCTATTTTATAGTCGAGAAATGCAATGATCAGCGATGAGACAATATGCATTACGGTCACCACTGCAATGGGTATTTCGACAATCAGAAAAACCGTCACGACAACAATCAACATTAGTGTCGTGCAATTGGTTTCACTTAATTTTTTGCTCTCCTTTTTTCGATTCTCACGAAAAAGTAACTTTCGTCTTTCCTGTGCCTGACGCATTGCACTAAAGAGCAAAATGTTGAGCGTCACCAATAGTACGCAGGGCACTAAGTGCACAAAGAGTACGCGGAATAGAAAGTAAAATGTAAAATAGATATCTTCGTCAATATAGTTGTGCACCCAAGGTGAGGTTTCAACGTGACAGACTTCAGTCCTTTGGCCATTCCATTCGATAACCAGTGGGTAGTAGGTGCGGTCAAAGAAGCGTGTGCTCTGATGCAGAAAGGCCATAATGCAAATGTAGAGTGTGCAACGCTTGACGCGCGGCATGGTGCACCAGGTACGCGCCATCGGTGCGTGACACACATAGATGTATCTGTGTGAAAGAGTAAAGAAACAAATAGAAAAGAAATGTGGATTAGTTGTGTGCGTGCTGTGGTATTATTTGAAAGTATTATATCATAACATTGAGAAAAAATATTTTTTTTTTGCTTTTATTGTGAAGCAATTGGAATAAATGTTTTTCTCAAATTGATAACACTCATATCCTAAATGTCAAACATTGAAATTTTTGATTAATGGCTAACCAAGCAATATTTGACTTGATAAGAGGTCTTGTCTATTTCTGCTGTGAAAATGTATGCTCAATATTTTATTTATTCTGTTCATTCGGAAACGTGAAAACTATTTCTATGGACAAGACAATCTGGTTCAATCTTATAGTTTTTTTACGGTGTAGCGATAAAGAAACTACAGTATTTGCTTACACCGAGCTTTAATTGTGTGGCATCTTCACTCAACAAAATGTTCGTAGTTGTTAATGTTCCTTCTATTTATACGGTTGCTTTTGTTGTAATGGAATGCTAACACCAATGATTGCATGTTATGCAGCGTCACACCATGAATGTATGCTACTCCTACATGCCACAAGTTCCAAGAATTTTCCCATTATTATAAAGCTTCGTAGTTGCGGTTATGTGATTTATTCAAAAAGATTTATGCTGCACGTATTGGAATTTCGATTACAGTGGTTGAAATGTATAATCAATATATCAAATACGAGTAACATGAGTAATCTTGAAAGTGTTTGGATGTTTGCAGAAATAAGCAAACATCTTACTTTAAAAAACCGCAAATTGCAATGTTAATTTATAGAGCTATTAACAGTATTCCGGTAAATAACAGTTTTTCAATACCAAAAAGTTTTTTGTTTTGTTCATATAATGGTTGAATTAAGACCACTGCAAAGCCATTGTATTTAATATAATTTCAGCCAACTCCGCTCTAATACATATTTATGTGCCTATCGGCGTGTGGCAGATCAACAACCATGTCTTCAATTGCTTTTCTTTAAGAAAACCAAGAATATGTAAAATGCTCTCATTAGTCTAGGCATGACTACTGGTCCAACTAGGGATGAACCTAAGTTGGTATTTAAAATATGCACATACTCTTATGCCTTAAGCATTTGGGAAAATTATAATAGTAAAAACTTCCGGGCTACTAAACACGATATCGTTGTTCCAATTACAAGCTCTTATGCCCTTCCATCGTAGAATTATTTAATCAAATTTATTTTAGATAAGGTATGCGTCACATATTGTTACAACCCAGAACTCAATTTTCAAGCACGAATTTAATGAACGGTTACTATGCTACGTGAATTGGAGTGAGCTTCCTGTGCAACTGGAACACTTATCGTTATAGCAACCAATATCAAATCTACTATTCGACGGACATAAGAACATATAGCTATCGAAATTCATATGATATATGTGATCTTAGGATGCCACGTTGAGAGGCTACAGCTACATTTACTTCACGTTGAACTTGAAAATTTAAGGAATTGACAAGCTTGAAGTGTTGGAGCTTCTGCCAAAAAAAGTTAAGTAAAATAAAATTTTATTTCGAATTACCTTTCGATGAGAAGAAACCGATTTTGAATGCAATATTGTATGGTTGGTAGCTCAAAATTAACTAACTTAATGTGCAATAATATCCAAAGCCAATAACTGAAACGGGTTTTTGGTTTCATGATATCACAATTTTGACGAAAAGTGATCTTTTTAGTCATTTTATTCATAAAATTTGCTAAATTAACATAAAGCTCTAAATTTTGCAATGGAAAATAAACGCTTTCAAAAATCTATGAGTTTTTGATCGTAAAATTATATGGTCAGCTTATGTGAATTCAACAGAATTACAAAAACTTCGAAAAACTTAACCGACAGTCTTGGTCGACCATGGTAGTATGTACTTTATTTCCGACGTTGCCAAGCCTTTAAACAACAACAAGTGTTGCACTTTATAATAAGTTTAATATAATAAGTATCTGGCAAATTAAAAGTAATATTCTTTAAAATACTATCACAAAATATTAAGCTTTATTAACTTAAACCAAATTTAGCAGAAAGTCATAAAGTAGAATTTCTTCTCTCTACATTCTAATAAATTTTCTACACTTTTCGTTTCACAAATATAAAGCTCACTTGCAAATCTAGCTACCATATTAAATATTAACATTGTTCAACACTTTATTAATATTTAATTTATTATCAACGAAATCCCCCTGATGAAAGAAAGTCTTTTACGAACTCTTACTGACATTCTTGGTTGACAGTTTCATTAATCAACTTTCGACCAAGTGACTGAACAAACGAGCAAATGGGAGTAAGGACTTGAGTGAAGAAGAAGAAAAGAAACATCGATAGTCATACAATGACTTTTATTAACTTATAAATGCGTTATAATAGAACGCGTATTTAGCCACTTACCAGCCACTTGCAACAACTACCACTTTCATTGCTATACAATCAACCGAACCGAACGCCACCATACTCAACAAGTTCATATCCCTTGAGTGGCTGCCTCCAACAATTCAAGATGTCCTGTGGTGACATGTCAGCTTTTTGCTTTGTTTTGCTAGTGCTTTGTACAAATTATGTGACATCAACAGTCAACGGAAGTAGCCTTCATAAGAAGAGGAAGAAATCGCGTACTATGGGCTAGTCAGACAGAAAATGTTATATATTTTTTTTTGGGGTTCATAATTTTGGAAAAATATTAACAAACTCCACAAACTCAAGCACTCAGCATATTTTTGAGCTAGTTTTTTGACCCCGACTATATGGTGAGCTGCGACCCAGCAGTTGATATTGTAGTTTTCTGAAGGTTTTCAACATTCCAATATATTTTTTAACTTAAAATTTTTGAAGCTAATAGCTTTAATTCTAAACGACAATAACAATTTATTAGATGAAGTAACGCACTTTCTGTCCGGTTCTACTGCCTGTTTAGTGGCATACTTAAACCACAGCTTTAAAACGTTGCACTGATTTGGGAACCTTAAAAGTGTGCGGAACTCTAGCTCTTCATTATCATTAATTTTTTTTATTTTTTTGTGGTGAAGGTTGTGGAAACTGCATCGTATGTAAAAATTCAACGCAATGCACTAACCCAAAGCTATCGTCATAGTTTTAACAGTGCCTGAATTCAATAAAAAGCGCACCCTCTTTCTGGCCTCTATTTAACCTATGACTGTGTTAGCATTGTCACAAGATTGATATTATGCTTCTTCAAGCTACCCATAGATCATTCTAATCAAATCTATCAACAAATTCTAAAACTCTTAACTGACAAGCAACTCGTTTTATACCACTGTGCGAAATATTTCTAAGGCACGTGTTCACTTACAGTTAGCACCAATACAAAGGACAATTGTAACGGCACAAAAGTCAGAAATAAGAATTTATTTCAATGAAAATGCGAATAAAAATGAGAACTTTAGTTTTGCACAAAGACTAACAGGAAGCAGTTTAATAATGCAACTGTTACAAGAATCACTAACTGGAATGTGTACAAGCAACTAATAAACTGTCAATAGCAAGGACTAAAGTTGCTCCTTAAATGGGGGCAGAATGTTTTCATTTTCAAATTTTTGTTTTTCTCTTTGCTTCCAAGGGAAATGCCTTCCTAACGAAACAAAAGAACTTTTTATAGTTAGTATATCTATGGTAACAAGGAAAAATAGCTTAAGTCTATTCAAGATATTTAACGCTTAGGCCATTTTTGTATTAATTCTGATAGAAAGTTCGTTTCGGTTGATTTTTTATTCCTTTTTGGAAACAATGTCTATAGCTAAAGAAAAATGGCAATAGCTCTCTTTTTCTTGAGACGACTTACACTCTTTTTTGTCACAGTTAAATTGTGGCATATTTTAGGGCCGAACAAAACCTCAGTACTAATGCAAAAGCTAAGTATAGCCATATTTAAAGACATTAAAATGATATTCTATTAGAAATGTTTCTTTTGTTGATAAGTTAATTAAATCAATGACTTCAAATGGAACGAAACATCTTTTCAATGTACTCATGACTTGTGTTAAGGGAAGAGGAAGCAAGCTGTACTTGCTCGATGACATTATTGAGTTTTAAGAGATTGAAATAAAATGAGGCTGCTGCTATTAACGTTTAAGGTCACAGCAGGATATGAAAAAGTATTTATGCACGCTTCACTTTAACAAAATATGTTTATGGGAGATTTTTTTTTTTTATTTTTTTGAACATTTTTTGAAAAGAAATATCTCGAAAACATGGGAAATAGTATAAAAAACTTTGAATAATTGTAGTCTAAAATTGCTTTTGTGCGATGAAAATTAATAAAATAACTCAAATAAATTTGCCTATAAGCATTCATATTTTTTTATAGAAAATTTTTTCAAAATATCTTCGATATCTGTTTTTTAATTATTTTCTTATGTATTTCTTCAATCAACCCTAACACAATATCTGCCTTCAAAACGAGATTTTTGACACAACTGTCTGTGTTATTAAACAAAAGAGGTTCTTATTTACTTATATTTAGTCTATTCTACTTAGCATTTGAGATATTCCGTTTCCAAAAAAAAAATGAGTAAGATTTGGAATATACATTTTTTTAAACTTAAGCTTGTTCAATATTCACCTTTAGATAAGTAGTAAACAATGTATAAAAATGAAGTCTATCAGAACAAAAATCAAATTAAATATGCGGCAACATATGAAATGAACAACGATAAAATATTTGACAGTAAAAATGTTTTAACCACATAGGAAATTTTTTTTTTTCTTAGAACATCAATGCAAAATTCAATTTCCGGAACTTCTACGCTATATCTTCAACATATCGATAAAAAAAAATCGTCACAGTTTCAAAAAATGTTTCAGACAAATTTTGAAATACTCATTTCTTTTTGTAACATATATTATTTTGAATTCAATAATTTTTAAAATTCTCCCCTTTACGCACTTAACAATATTTTAATGCAAAAAATTTTTATATATGGAATGAATGAATTTTTTGAAATGTTAAATAAACAATTCCATTTGTCAGCAAAAATGTTTCAACCATATAGGAAATTTAAATTTTTTTTTCAACAAAGGTATTGTTAAATCTAATTTCCGGAACTTTCAAAGTCAAATCTTGCATATCTTTAATAAAAATTCAATATTTCGATAAAAAAATTAAGAAACTCATTTATTTCGTAATATTGTCATCAATTCTATTTCACCACGGAAGATGGAATCGTATGAAAAGAGAGATAAAAATAACCACAAATGTACAATGATTAACGTTACAAATTGAAAAATATGAATGCAACACACAAAAAAATGGATAAAAATTATGGCATTATCGAATAAAAAATCAATCGCTGAACGACGAAGCCAATATAAATCATGTACTTACTGCAATGATCAAAATATATTTAAGTTATAGACCAACTCAAAATTTTAAAACATCAACTTATATGCGAAACAAGAGCCATACAAAATTTATGGACAATATCCATCGATATCGATAATTATCCAGCTGGCAATAGTCACTCTAAAGCCAACTGTTCCTTGCAACAACACACAAATTCATCGCTTCACCAACGATTGAAATAACGTGCTGTGTATCTAGTTGCGTTCTTGAGGAAAGAGCCCTGTGTGCTCCGACAAAATTGAAACGTAAGAGCAACTTATACCCACATCTGTCAAGTTGAAGCCTAAATGACACCAGCCTTTTGCAATGAAGTGATTAAAAACTTTATCAAGGATTGACTGCAAGAGGTTTGTAGAATATGAAGTTGATAGTACTACATTCTGGACATAGTTTTTAAAAAGGAACACAGTAAATAGCATTAGATCCACAATCCTGATTTTAAATTTACTTTAAAGTGATGCTTTTATTCTTGTGCTAACTTGCTTAGAACTAGCAACAGCTCCGCTGCAAGCTTTGTCGTTGTTATATACCCGAACTTTAAAGTCTTTGCATTTGGTAAAGTGCCACTGGAAACTTTTATGCTTACGCTTCATTTGCCCAGAGGAAGCCTTATTTCGATAAGATCCTGTAGAAAACAGAAGACTGGTGTAAGCAATTAAGCATCTCAGCACATAAAATAAATTTGTAAATGAGCCTTCCTCAAAAAGTGGAAACCTAAGATAAAATTCTCTACCGGAAACTATTTTTATTTTGAACAGACTGAACAATTTCTTAACAAACCATCTCAAATTACTTGCACCCACTTCAGAGAATAGCCACTCCTTGTGTGAACCAGCAAGTTTTCTGCCAAGCGTCTGATAACTTTTTGCATGAAATGCTTACAAAAAAAATAAAAATTATATTAAACCACACACATGCGAGTGAAGAAGAATAAGCACTTGGCTTTGTTGCTATATGCAAGTGTGTTGACGTAAGTTTATAGCATTGTTTATAGTCGCATTGTATGTATGTTTTTGGCTTACACGTTTGTAGCTATGTAAAATGGCGTCAATAACAGATGCTGTATAGGAAAAAATTTTGCACTTGACTTCAGTGAAATAAAAACAAGAGATATATTATCTTTACCGTTATGCTAAACTTATGTATGCACTTAAAAGCTTAAACACAACTTAAAAGCCTTCATAATAAAATAATAAAAAAGTTGTTTACGTTAGCGCACTTTATTTTATTAAATTCATATAAATTTTGTTGTTATTGGAACTTACCTTTGTACCGCCAGTGCTAACGTTAACCAAATTGATGCTGTGTGACACATTGAGGGCATTATCTGAAAATAAAAAAAGTTCAAATATAAAAATAAGAAAATAGGCTTGAAGCAAATGTGGTAAAATTTTATTTTCATATATCAACTTCTGTTGATATTAAATGATTGTGCAAATGAAATAAAATAAACATTAGAAAACATGTTAACGTGTGCATTGTCGCTTTGGGGTGGATCTTTGTCATATTGAGGTATCAGAGCAAAATAAATCATCTACATGATTTTCTTATTTTTCGAAAAATAATTATAATCAAATAATGCGTCATTGCTTGGAATGGCTTTTCAAAATCTAGATTTATGTGTAAATGATACTGAATTTTATATATTTTTTAATTTATTTATTTACTTGCAAGAAACAACGCTTTTTAATACATACATCGCTACATAACTATCGGTCTGATGTTAAAATATATTCTATTATTTCCAACTGATTTTATAACAAGCTAAATATGATTTTTACGAAAAGGCAATATTTTTATAAAGAAAGTGAATTGTGGCAGCTTGATCCACCTATATTTTGCAACAAGTTAGCACTTGCTTTTATATTTTTTCCAAGTGTTTATTTAATATCACTTCGATGCTTTCAAATTTACTTTTAAGCATACCACATATAACCCAGCTAACATTTGGAAAACTATTGAATACATGTTTACTTCAGGTACTCCTCCTATTTTATTAAAGCCGACTTTTTGGACTAAAATTTTAAATCAAAATGTGGGTAGGCATCTTGCATCGGAAATATAGCCAATGTATGTCTCACATGTCATAAAAACAATAAGAATTTTCGATGTATCAGAAATTTCTTAAAATTTCGAACATATATTTTTTTGACTAGAAACCTTGCTTATTATCAAGTTGTGTGAATAAAATCAATTATGCTCAAAATAAAACTTACTTCATATGTTTCTTTTAAAATCCGTATTTATCGAAAAAGAAGAAATTTTTTTAGAACAAAGCCATATCATCTAACCTTAAAGTTATGTGCAATAATGTCATATCCTATGAACTTATCTTTCATTCGAAACCGTAATATCATGGCATTAACGATTAAGGAATTTTTAAATTGCTAATGTTGTAAGTAATTGTACTTCAACTTTGAGCTTCGAATCTATTTCTATGATGTGGGCATTAAACAAGAGTTGATTTTACTGCACATAACATTATTAAACCTAACTTCAAAGTCAGTCTTATATATTTCGAGAAATGACATTTTCTTCAAAATTTTCGTTAGTAACGAAAAATGTAGAATAAATTGTAGGTATATTTTATTGAAAGAATTTGTGCAGAGTTTACATAAAAGATAATTTTTCTCTTTTATACTCAGCGTACTCAGCAGTGATATCAAATAGACTGAATTTAGAGCAAAGTTAAACTCTCAATTTTTCCGTGGATTGGCTAAAAAATTACTTTCAACAGTCGAAATGAAATTATATATATGACATCATTCAATATCAACAAAGCAGTTTGATAGCAAGTGTGACAAAAAAGTGCTGCAAATTCCCTGAATATATCAATCCAATTCCATCACTTGCTGCCAGACGTGTAGTTTTATAAAAATAACGTCGATAAATAAAAACACTATACTAAGTGTAGTAACACCATAAATAAATATTTTTATTAAGACTGCAACTTCCAATTTTTCCTAATAATTCATATGCTATTAGCTTTAGCGAGTCGCTACCGCTTGTCATATATTCCTGAAAAAACCATCACTTAGTATCAGAGCATAAATTGGTATCCGATCAGTACCTTCACCACTGCGTTTGATATATAATCCACTGTTGTTATTAAAAATGTTTGCTGGGTAAACATGTGTACTACCACACACAAACACTCTGAACATACATACATACATACATTCACACTGTAGTGATTTTCCGCTGCACATGTCTGTATTTTCGCATTTCATTTATGCAGTATAAATGCAATCTTTTTACAAGGACTCTCTTTCAAATATTATTTTCATTATTATGTCCTTAAATTACTTAGTTCCATTTCAAGTCATCGCTATTGAAGGATAAGAAACCCATGTATATGTTACGGGCCAAACTATTTTTAGGCCAAGGAAGTTACCGTTAAGCCCAAAGATATGCAATGAAATCTTAATGCAAAAGCACTCTGGCTAGTGAAGCCTAAGGCAGTAGCAAAGTATGACAATAAAACTTATCAATTTCGACTAATGCAGAATGTAGATCTTCCCATGTATCCAATACCGGCTTCGCGGCAGCTTTCGGCCACTGTTCAGTCCATAATATGTGCAACATTGGCCACGCTGTACACAGTGGATCTAGCATTAAAAATAAATTGCATACTCTATGGCGTACAAATCAACTAGCTTGGCCTGGAAAACCTAGCTTATCCTTAAAACTAGTTTGGACGGTGACATAAGTACAATTTTATCGAGTAATATTTATTGTGACACAAAAGAATCATTCCTTTTTTTTTTAAAGGAACTTCTTTTGTTGAACAAAATTTACGTCGGAAACAGTAAATCACCGTCAAGCTTTTGAATAGCCCATGCACTAAAATGTTGTCGTTTCGGTAGTTCGGTCGTCTTCAACTCTCGCACGTAGTTTTTTTCTCATTAACTAATAAAAGAATCATGAAAATGTCTTGATTTGGATCGGGAAAAACATTTTTTCTATTTAAATATAAGTCAAACTTCGTTGTTCGTTGTTCAAAATGTAAAATTAGTACCAACAGTTGGTGTCCTTCCTAAGGAATTCAGTGAGTTTAATTTTTTAAATGTCACTAAAAAAATGGTTAACGCTCGATACATAGCTAAATTTTTCATTAATTTTCAATAATGAATGATTTTTGCTATCTGAACACTTTTGCTGTCATTATATTTTTGTATTCACTTTCAATAAAGTTTTATATTGGGCAAAAAACCCTCATCAACATTTTAACAGCCTTGAAATGTATTGACCTGTGATAGTATCGTCATCATTTGGTTCACTTAACACCTGCTTTTTTTTAATATTCTCATATAATGCTGATTACACTTTGGTTCGCACTTACATTTTTCATTTAAGAGCTTTTGTTTTTGGCACAGCAGCTGCCGAGGTGCGCTACATTTTTCTTTTTTCCTAAAGATATTGGGCTGATTAATAAATGTTTCTTTTTATCATTTAAATGCTTTCATGTTTTCCCACCTTTGTTTTTGTCCGGAAAAGTATGTCTACGTAAATTGAGCTCGCTACAAAAGGATTCTTTTTTTTTTTTTTTCAATTTCATTTTAAAGTGCATTCACAGATAAATCAAAAGAAAAGATAAAATCTGAAAAGGTTAAGCTTTGCGAAAATTATGATTCCTTTTACACTTTTTTCTTTTAATTATAAATGTTTATCAGCATTGATTTTTTTTTTAATCAGAAAATAAAAATTAAATTCCATCAACGAATTAAATATCATTGAATTCATATAGTAGACAAAACACCAACACTAACTAAAGCTTAAAGCTTTAAGAACTCTTCTTGTAAGTATTTATGTGTGCGTGAGTCCTTATCGATTTCTTGGGCAGGCTTCAAAGCGCACTCTGTGCAGAAGACATTAGTTTGGTTATAATGTAGAAGCCATTTGCATAATTTAAGCATAAGCTCACTTTTGTTGTTGTTCCTATAACCATACATATGAAAGTATCCTATTGACAGGGTATAACCTTGAAATTTGTAGCATCGACATTGAACCTTTCTCTGTTGTTGGTTTGATCAAACACTTGCAGTAGTCAGTGTGTTTTAAAAAGAGATTAAATTGGGCTTTTAAAGCAATCTACTAATTGCTAGAACTACTTACAATTGCACATAATATAAATGGTTAATAAAAATGTCTTTATTGTCTTGAATATTTATATTATGGGAATTTCTAAGCGGATTCAACAGTACAACATAAGGATTCAAGATGAATTAAGAAAAAAGTGAAAAGTACAAAGCAAAATACAACATAATATTAACGAACTTCAACTTAAATTTGCTGTAGGAATTTTGTTGCCATAAAGAAAAGTTCTTGCTTGTCGGCCACATGTAATGGCAGGAGTTAAAGTATATGGGAGAGTAATAAAAAAATTACTATGCTCTAAGTGCATTCTGCATTCGGTGAATTCATTTGCACACTATTTCTCGTAAGGTTTATGTGAATTTAAAAGATGAACATAGTTTTAATGTGAATTTTTAGCTTCAGAGCACTCTAGCGGCTACATTGATTCTTTACACATTTTGGGACCAAAAGCACATGAAAGAAAAGGCTTAGGCTTGAGAAAAAAAACGACAAAGTCTTATATATTTTGATTTGTATACTACAGACCTTCAATAAAGTATAAAAGCCTAATTAAGAAAAATTTAATTAATTAAATTAAATATTTGTACCGTGGTCTACAAAAAAATTCCACAAATTTAATATTGTTTCGAATTTTTACTATAAACATTCATTTGCTTACAAAATTTATAAAATTGAGTTCAAAGCAAAACTTTAACTTTATTCGCGCTCACGACCGTTCGCGACGCTAGTGTAATGCGACTTAGATTCTAAAATTTTGAGGATCAGAATTTTTTGACACGATAAACAAAGTTTCAGACCAATCAATTTTTTTTTATTTTTTGTTTTGCTTGACGTGTACTGTCCTATATGTGCAGAAAAATTACCAAAAAAAAAGTATACATCAAAGCTTTAAGTTAAATTAAATCTTTTCCCAACCATAAAATTTTTTATCTCTAAAAATGTAATATGTATGGTATTACGTATGTGTTTTGTTCTTTTGGCAGTACAACTTTGCAACTGCAATAGTAATTACAGCCAAAGTCAGTTTTGTTAAAAACTTTAAAGTAATGCAGTTAAAACTATACAGGACCAGAAGCTACTCCCTGTGTTAAGCACTAAAATTGAAAATATATCGAATTGCTTTGCATTGCAGACGTTTAATGAAAAATCTGTATCTTATTGAAACTTTAAACTTCATGTTTCATATACTTTATGCTGTGCAGAACCTAAAGCTTTTTACTTTTTAGCTTAAAGCAGCAAAATTTAAAAAGATAACAAAGTGCAAAGATATTATCTACGTTCAGTAAAAAAAAATTTCATATTATGGAAAATTTAAATATAAATTACCAAGCGTTTAATATGTAATAGATAACGCTGTTATGGCTTTAATTAAAATATGACTTTATAATTAAATTTCAACCGCCTGCAGCAGACAACCATTTTCAAATTACCGCACACAATGCTTGCGGTTTGTAGTGCTCTTCACTGCAATTGCTGACATCGGGTCAAGTTTGTCAATTATTTTTTTTCCTATTTTTTTTAAATGTATTTGGTGTTTTTGTTAGGAACTGGACGAACAAGGCTATACGCATATTTTTTACCAGAATATGTCACAAAAGCAAAAAGCTCAAATTGAAACTCACCTCATTGAAAACGGTATAAGCGAGACACATTGTCACCGGATGCAGTGGCTTATAGTGATTTCCGAAAGTGTACATATAAAATAAGCCTGGTGCTGGAAATAAAACAGTTAGTATATCGCATATGGCCATGCCTGTAAGAAAATTGTGAGAAATGGCAAAATTAATAAAAGTAAGGAAATTTTTAATTAGAATTTTAATTTAAATAACAATGTGGCTTAAAAAACAATTTGCGAACTTAATACGGTTGGCTCAAGAAAAATTTTATTTTTTATTTTGCAAATCACTTTTCTTTATTTCATATTCAACTAAAGAGACTTAAAGCCTTTCCACACTGAACGCGTCCGCGTCCGCGTCCAATACTTCACACAGGGCGCGATATTTTTGTGTGAGTGATTCAGTCTGTTTGCTTAATTCTTTGGAAACAGTAGTGCGTTTGAGTTTTTATATTTGATATTGACTATGAGCTCAGAAAAAGAAACGATATTGGGTTGATGAAATCAATAATTGACTTCTTTCCCAATCTCGTTCCATGCCTCCGACTTTTTTAATAAATTTTTATAATCTTCGTCAGATTTGTCGAATAAAAATCTATATTTACGCACACTTTCAATTAAAATTTCAATTTCCTCACTCATTTTGCTTATTAGATAGCACAGCGTCAACGCGATATTCTGTAATTTTGTACAACTTGAACGCTGAACGCCGCGTCCCAAAAATAACGCCGGCGTTCAATCGCGTTCAGTGTAAAGGGAATGATTCAACATTGTGTAATACGTCAATTTGGGACGCGGACGCGTTCAGTGTGGAGAAACTTTTAGCCCGCATTTCTGTGAGATTGTACCAGGATTAAAAATATAGCATTAAAGGTATTTGTTTATGTTTATGTGAAGGGTAAGCTTAATGAGAAATCGCAAAATGTTATTTGATATATAACTCCTTGATAATATATTGCAGTGTAATAGCGTCTTTAGCCAAATTTTTCTATTAAATTCAATTTGGTAGATCTTTTTGAAGAGCGTATACAAGGATTCATGAAGATTTTTGCAATAACTTATTATCTACAGCTATTGAGAGAGACGTACTGCTTTAAAGACCACAATATTACGTGCACTATGCTGATTTTTCCTAAAAATTAAGAATATTGAAAGAGCTTTTGTCAACTAGTTATTTGAGTCCACTCCCATTTTCTTCTTTGCTTAGGATTTTAGTTGGAGCACTGACCTGATTGCTCGAAATGCGAGAGTCATAAAATAATTCATGCTTTCAGCCTCTGACTTAAGACTTACTTTGACTTTTCCAATATCAAATTGGAAATAAACATAATATCAAATTAAAATAATTCGATATGATTTTTGTTCACCCAACAAATTTGTAAATTTCATTAACTATGCTTCATGTCTATCCGTGGGCTATAAAGTGAAATAAATCGAATATGAAGAAGACCTAATTTAAATGGAAATTTTACACTTAAGCAATTTTCTAAATCACTGACTTACAGCAATTTATGTTAGCTACATATTAGCAAGTCTTATTAACAATAATTTCTACAAATTGAACATAACAAGTTAATGCTTAAAAGCAGCTGGTTGTCCATAGTGAATTTTTAGAGTTCATTTCTGGTTCAGTGCGTATTAAAAGGTTCAATAAATTGAAACGGAAGTTTTTCTCGAGAATTTCACTTTTATCAGCCAAACAACTGCTAACGTTGGCGTCATCGTAGGTATAAAACTTCCTATCACTGCTACACTGTTTTTATTTAGACGTATTTGATAGCATGGCAATTGAATTGGTTTTCGTAACCAAGCTAATACAGTTAGCAGGCATAACAGCTCCAATAACAATGATAAAATTAAGTGGAACGAATCCACTGACTGAATGATTACACCGTTAAAATAACTTTGACTACCGCTACACACGGTGGTCAATATTTGTAAGTATTAAATTTCTACTTTTATAATAAAACAGAAAAAAAGAACTTAAGTTAATTAAGACATAAAAGTAAATTGCCATTGAGGTAGACATACTAAAGGGCATATAGTAAAATGACGACAGCATAAAATGTTGCGGCAATACAAAATAACACTTTTAATTGGTAACATAATTTTGCTTTTTATGATTTTTCCTCAGCTATGGCAACTAAAGTTGTCCCCAGGATTGCAATTAATATTTAAGTTGGATTTAAGGATGCAATTTCTGGCCAAATTAAATAATTTTCATTGGTCTTATGAAAAATGTCCACTACGCATATAATGTTTATATTTAAGTGCACAATAAAGTCACATTTAATTTAGAATTTTAATATAAGTGCAAGTAGTTATTTAAGGAAAAACAATTTTCATTAAAAAATAGCTCAAAGTAAATGCAAAAAGGTTCTGAAATTGAAAAAATATACATCAAGAAGTCTTTTGTAAGAGAAAATTACTAAGTGTTTTCACAAAAGAGTTGTTTTGGCCCAAAAATAGCTTGAAAAAACAAAATTCGCTTAACTGAAAATAGTTTTAATCAAAAGTTTGTAATTTTCCACAATGATTCAAAAGCAAACTAAAACACCATATACTCGTAGATAATAAGACTGAATTGCACAAGCTATGCGATTCACTGCAATATGCATTGTGTACGAGTTTACTGTGCGCATCGAAATTTCGTTGTACGCACGTTTTAGATGACAACTAAAATTATCCAATTTATATTCAAAAATAATGACAATAAATTTATTGAAATCAATGCATAAGGTTATGCTATATTTCCAAATTTGCTAGTGACCTGTTAGACTGTGCAGTTTTCAACAAGCAATTCAGTGAAATTGTATCAATATCTTCTCTTAGATTTCGCGTCATATTGCCAACACGTTGTGGAATTTGGTATGTGCATCTTAATATTTACATAAGCAGCAATCAATACATTGATTTTTTCTACATTGCAAAAGTTTCCAAGCAAAACATATATATATATTAGAATTATATACACTTATATTGATGTTATTTAGATGCGATATTCAGAACACAATTTTTTACAGGGTCACTGAAATGTTTGCCATGCTTCTCAACACAGATTTTTGTAAAAAAATATTACAATTGGGTCAATCCATCTATAATGGGCCTAACATTACCCTCATATTTTTTAAATAGGCTGAAACTTTTTTCAGTGATTGGTCTATCATGTAGAAGATATAAAAAAATTCGATAAAATTTTTTTGACCAATATTATTTCTTAAAAAAAAAGTTTCAAATTTTGTTAGAAAAAAACTCGTAAGTAAAACAAAAAAATTCATTGAGAAATATTAACAAACCAACACAACTCAAATTAGCTTTTATATTATTTTTAGGTAGATGTGTACCAGTAGATGGCAAAAAAACTGCAAATCTGAATAAATGATTGCCTAAGTGTTTTCTATGGGCTAAAAGATAAAAAAATTACTTTTTCAAAAAACCTGCATTTCCCAAATACTCCATCATCGATTTTAGCCATTTTAGGCTCAATGTTTTTAGAACGTACAGGAGTACCATCTCTGAAAATTTTATCCATGTTTTTTCACCAAATTCGATTTGACAAGCCTTCAAAGTTAAGAGTTATGATTTGCAATGTAAATTGAAACATTGAGAATGAAAGCGAGAGTATAAAATTTGAACTGATTTCAGCCTTTTTAGACTTAAAATTTTTAGAACATTCAGGAGTATCATCTCTAAAAATTTCATTCATTTTAATTCACCTTATTTCATTTTACTGGCATCTAAAGTTAAGATTTAGGATTTGCAGTGTAAATTGAAAAATTGAGAAGTAAAGCGAGAAAGTTTGAATATTCAAACTAAATGCTTATAAAATGAAATAGTGTGAACAAAAATTAATGAAATTTTCAGATATGGTACTCCTGAATGTTCTGAAAATTTTGAATCTAAAAAAGCGGAAATCAATTCAAATTTTAGTCTCTCGCTTTCATTCTCAATGTTTCAATTTACATTGCAAATTATAAATCTTAACTTTAAATGCTTGTAAAATCAAACAGGGTAAAAAAACATGGACAAAATTTTCAGGAATGATACTCCTGTATATTTTAAAAATTTTGAGCTTACAAAAGCTGAAATCGGCGATGGAGTATTTGGGAAAGTGATGTTTTCTTGGAAGGTCAATTTTTTTATCCTTTACCACATAGAAACCGTTCAGGCCTTCATTTATTCAGATTTGTAGTGTTTTTGCCACCCACTAGTACACATCTACCTAAAAAGAATAATATAAAAGCTAATTTGGGTTGTGTTGGTTTGTTTATATTCATCAATGAATTTTTTTGTTTTACTTGCGAGTTTTTTTTAACACAATTTGAAACTTTTTTTCTAAGCAATAATATTGGTCAAAAAAATTTTATCGAATTTTTTTATATCTACTACATGATAGACCAATCACTGAGGAAAGTTTCAGCCTATTTAAAAAACATGAGGGTAATGTTAGGCCCATTATAGATGGAATGACCCAATTCCAGAAAAGTAACCATATGTTGTAAGTTTTCTGCAAGTAATCTAACTAAAAAATGTATCGATTCTTAGATAGAGTATCGACTAAGTGCTACGGACCTTCAAAATTCATCCAATGAGGAAGAAATACTACACTACCTTGGCATATATTAAAGTCAAATCTACTATGAAAAATCCAAATTATCGATTATGTGGAAGGTATTACTACTGACTCTGAGCTTGATTGGCTTGACTTCAATGACCTGTAGCAAGATTTTAAAGCAAAAATATATATGGTTTATATATGATATACGATATGATTTATTTCACTTGAGTAGAATGTTATTCTGTATGCTGAGCTTAAGACTGCACTTGCGAAGTTGTTGTTATAACTTAAGAGCTTTTAAAATTTTGACCAATCCTGAAGTAATTCTCATTGAAAAGCTACGTACAGAATTGAAGCCAAATGTGTGTTAAAGCCTTGAAGATCACAGGCTACTTGACCTCAAATTGACCTGGATTTCATTTAATGTCTTACTAAATTATTTATTCTTACGCACGTGCTCTGACTTTTTTTTATACAAAAATTCAATCTCTTGTTTGGGCCTCTTAAATATTTTTAAGGAGTTTTGGAATGGTTAACGTAATCATGATGGATAAGTTCACCGACAGATCGAGGCAGCTCTGCAAGAATGAGTTGAAAATATATTCTGTTAAAAATACAAATATCTCGCTAAGTTTCAGCTTAGCTTTTCCTGAAATAAATCCCTAGTTCTGTCAATGCCGAACCCTAAATTACCTAACGTAGCGTATACGTTTTTTAGGTTACGGTGCCTCACTAATTTTTTTAATTTCATATTCCTCATAAGTATAAGGAGCTTAAACAAAAGGAAGTAATATAAGTAATACAGCTTACTAAATTTAAAGCTCAATTTTGGATTCGAAACGTAACTAAATAAACTTGTCAAATCTTGTTTTCAACGTCATAGCGCTATTAGAAAATTAATCTTGAAAAAACTTTTTTTGGCCCATCCGAATCTTATGCGCATGACCTAGATCAACTGTTTTTGAAGAACGATTCAAGATTTTAAAAAAAAAAATTTTAGACAAAACAAACATCAATATATTAAAATGTATATTATGATTTAATTTCGTAGATTATGAAATCACTAACGCCTTTTTTATGGAACTTATTGCCAAAGTTTCTGCGCAGTAGTAATAGGCCTTTTGTAAGTAAAATATAATGTTGGCATCAAATTTTCGTTTTATTTTCAGCACTTCAGTATGGTCCGTTTTTTTAGCTTTGCGTAGAGCGTTCACTTTCTGTCTTTATTTTTTTCTTTGACTTATAGTAACAAAAAATTCCGTTACGTTATTAACTTAACCAATTTTTTGCTACAGGCCAACCATAAGATATTCGATAGTTTTTTGCAAAATCAACACTACACATCACTAATCAATCATACTTGAGTGACTTACCCATTAATACAAAATTCGTTGGTGTAGCCATATTTTTCTTGCTTAGCACTAAGACAATCAATGAATTGGCAACACATGTGATGACCAAAAAGAATGGCATCAGATAGCCATACATGAGCACACCATACTCCAGTGGTGTATCACATGTGATATTCCAATAGGATGTATGATTCGCATCCATGGATAGACAGCGTTCACTTGACTGATTGTACATGTAGGCATAGTCTAACGATGTATCGTTGTAATCCGAAAAAGAAGAAGAAAACAATTGACTGGTGGTGCCAACAGCAACACTGCTACTACTGCTACCGTTTACAGCAGCACCAAAACCTATGATATCATTTGGGCTACTGTCATATGTTACGGAACCAATGGCACCACCACTGCCACTACCACCGCCACCATCTCCCGTCCAATAAAAATAACTGGGTGATGCAGAGGCTTCATAAAAACTACCACTGCTGCTGCTGCTGGACAATGATGTTGCTGCTGCTGCTGAACGATTATTGCTGGACAGAGCAGCAACGAGGGTAGAAGTAGCTGTTGACATAGTTGCGATAGCAATGTTGCTCGTAACAGTTTTTGACATTTTCAGAAATTTTAATAGAAGTTTTTGATCGCCACTTAAATTCGTTCGAGTTGAATTTTTGTTGCTCTGCGGTATTTCAAATATGTTCCGGCTATTGTTGTTTTTTCTTGTTTTTGTAGTTATTGGGCTGCTTCTTCTTATCCTGTTGTGGAATTTATTATTGATGTTATTGTTATTAGTGTTGTTTTTGTTGTAGTTGTAAAATTTCCTTTTTCATTTACCCTGCAAGTGGTTACAGCAAATAGGAAATTGTGTTTTTGTTAAGATTTCCACAAAAGTTGGTTGTGTGGAAAAAAAATTCATGTTTTGCCACAGTGTCCATTATAATGTTTTTCACCCTCTAGCATTTTCCAATTGTTGATAAAGTACTATTTGTTGTTGTTATTGTAGTTTGCTATCGCTTAATGCCCTTTCATTGTTGTCGATTATGGGAATTATTGTTGCTTTAATGGATATGATTGTTGATTATTGAACTTTAAAACTTTAGATTTATTCAAGTTTTGTTATTGGTTTCATTTTTTTATATATCCAATTTTCCATTTTGAAGTTTATTGATTTCCGAGCTTTTGAGATTCTTGCTTTGAAACTTTAAACACATCCGTTTTCAAACCAAATCTGAAAAAATAAGAGGTAGACGGTAAGTTGTGGCTTTTATTCGTATCTCGTTAAATATTTATTTATTGAACGTTTATAGTCGTATATAAGGAAAAATATGCGTGAAAAGGTATAGTCAGAAAGAATTCATCTTAACATATATGCCAAAATCTAATAACCTGAAAAGTAGAAATCGTCCAAAAAGGTTCTATTAACCGTAGATAGTAAAAAAAACAAGTTGACTAAAAGTTAATGGTCACGTTGCCGTAAATAACCTAAATGGCAGTTTTCTCTCAAAAATATCACCCATAACATAATATATAAAAGTAATTGAGACAGTCGTCAATAATTTATAAAAAAAGTTCTTATATTTCTACAAAAAGTTTTTAATGTACATTCATCTTTTTTTGAGCAGTTATACTATGGGTGATATTTCTCACATCCGAGCACTTAAAACACTGAGTAAGATTTATCTAGCTACATACTATCACACACGGCTACTGAACTGATTTTGATCCAATTTTTAACGAGATGAGTCCTAATGAAGGAAATAAAAGACTATTTGTTCATGTAGTAGGCGTGGCACTGCCCCTAATAGGAAAGAAAGCTGTCACGGCTTAGCTAAGTCATCGATTTTGATGCAATTTAACAGATATAGACTGAAAACTGAGCAAATAAATTGGTTTTTAAATGGGCGGTGACACGCCTCTAATAAAAAAATTCGTTTCACTGTTACATTAATACACCGCCTTTGATGAAATTTGGTATAAAGATAGACCGAAACAAGGAATATCATTTAATTCAGTGGATGGTGCCACACCCCCAACAAGATAATATGTTTTCTCTGCTGAATTAAGGGAGAAATTTTGGTAAAATTTGGTATGTCGATAAATTGAGCGATAAAGAATGGATTTTGTTTTAAATTGCGCCGTAACACGCCCTTTTTAGGATATATGTTTTCATAGCTAAACTAATGACCGTTTATGATAAAATTTGGTATAGGAATAGAATAAACCTTTAGAAAGAGATATTGATAGTAATATAGACAGAAGTTCGAGCACTTTGCAACTCTACTTTACTCAAATAACGCTCTGTATAGTAATCAGCATTAATTTGTATGGAAGGTGTTATGTCTTCTCCTCGAAATTCAACTCTTTATGTCTCTAATGACAAACCGCTTTTGTCTCTAATTCACTTTTGCGAAGTATGTTGATATATTACCTATAATTTGACAACCCCTCGTCTAAATTTTATTAAAAGTGTATCATTACTAGCTTTTATGTAAAATTTGATTACAACGGGTGATTTTTTTTTTTTTTCAGTGAAAGTTTTTTAACACCATGATTTCTTACATGTGTTAGCGTTCAAAATGCTCAATAAGGTTTGTCATTTTACCGTAAATAGACTTATAGTTATTATCAAAACTCGAGCTTTGTGAGAAATGTGTTTTTATCGACAAGTTTTCAGCGACGAAGCTCATTTTTGACTCAATGGGTACGTCAACAAACCGAATTGACAAATTTCGTCTGAAGAGCAGCCAGAGAAAGTTCAAGAGCTGCCAATGCACCCTGAAAAATGCACTTGGTGCGGTTTCTGAGCCTGTGGCATCAAGGGACAGTACTTTTTCAAAAATAATGAAAATCGCAACATTACAGTCAATGGAGTGCGGTATCCTGCGATGATTACCGATTTTTTTTTTCCCAAAATGGAAGAATTGGACTTGGCTGACATGTAGCTTCAACAAGACAGTGCCACTGGCAACATGGTACGCGATTCCATGGACCTATTGAAAGGCAAGTTTGGTGAGTAATTTGGAGCACTCCATTGGCCGTCAAAATCATTCAATTTGACCCCACTAGACTATTATTTGTGGGGTTACGTGAAGTCTCTCTTGCACAAGGATAAGCCAACCACAACTGAAGCCCTGGAAGATAACGTTCGAGCTGCCATTGCTGAGATACCGCCCAAAATGCTGGAAAAAGTATGCTTACGGACGAACCACCTCAGGCGTAGCCGCTGGCAATATTTAAATAATCTTTAAAAAATAAATGAAAGGAATTGATGGATTGCTCTAAATAAATATATCATTCACTATTGAAAACTTTCTGTTTTTTTTTTTGATTTTCAAGAACTTTTAGGCGTGTCTGCTACTTGGACTCGCTTATTTCAAATCTAACGCGTTTGATATGAAGATGTAGATAGTATATTAGAATTTAGCTCGCTTTGAAATCCCTCAATCGTGATTTGCACGGACAGACGTACATGTCTATATTGACTCAGTAGATGACACTAATCAAGAATACATATTTTTGCTATATTTGCCATGCATTCTACCATGCGTAACTAACATGTAAGGGGGGTCGAATTAGATAATTTAGAGCTTTTAGTAAAGCGTCACTAAAATGCTTTCAACTCGCTAAAAAGATAAGTTTAATAGTTACCGCTAGAGCAACTGCAGCAATAACAATAAAAATGTCATTTTACTATGAAACTTGGATGCAACGGATGTGCTCTGATGCAAAAATGGTATCAGTTGCTATTTTTGTTATTTTGAAATGCACCATAAAAAACCATAAAAATTGCGAACTCTTCCGGTATACGCTTGTTTACTGCATGATATGAAGTTTTATTATGCGCAGCAACAAAAGCAATGCTGCAATAATTATACTGTTTTCCATAACATTTCTCATTTAAAATTCAGTCGCGAGAAAAATTATAGCTAAGCAGGCATGAAAAAAATTTTTTATTTATTTTAGCTTACTGAGAACTGGAAAAGTTGCGTTGGCAACTAAAATTTAAACTATATGCATATACTATGTATGTACGAGTATGTACACAAGAGCTTTTTCTCAATGGTAAGGAAAATTAAGTAGCTCCTACTTTGAATGTTAAGAGGTTTACCAAAGCCAATGCAGCTTATCCATATGAAAGTTTATCATCGGGTTTACTTAAAAAAAGTAAAATCATTTCAAATTTTCAAACTGGAAAGCAATTGAACAACTCGTGCACATACATAAATAAACTTTTAATAAAGCAAAACATCTGCTTAAAACATTTTTTGTTTTTATCAATGTATTCTTTTGATTTCCCACAATTTTCTAAAATCCACTAATTGGACAATAGCCTCATAAACAAAAGAGCGTCCTAAATTTTGCTTTTATCGCAAATAAGCTCTGCTGTACTTATTTGCACTAACAACAAACGTTTAAAGAAAGCTATAGAATACTTTTTTTTATAATCAAATTCCGACTAAATGAATTCCATTCAATATACCATGCTACTTGTTTAGAAGCGGTCCCATTGTTGGAAAGCGGAAAGCATAAGGTAAACAAATTTTAATCGCAATCCTTAAAAAACTGTTGAGGCAAAGAAAAACACTTGGATTTTGCAAACTTTGCAATGTGAAAAAAAGGCGAAACAAAACATTTCACAAACGTTTATTTTGCTTAAGAAAACTTGTTGTAGTATTTGACTGGTGCAAAAAATTATATAAAATTTGAATTGTGAATATCGAAATGATCTTATTCAATACGCTGACATTTTCATTGATTTAGTGAAAAAGTGTAAAAATGACATTTTCTTCATGACATTTAATATTTTGTTGGCTGTATTGATCTACATGGACTAAGACCGTATTAGCATTAAAGGAAATATATATTTTTCCTTAGTTTTGTTTATTCTCAGATTTTTATTTTGAGTTGCATATCATCTTTTGAAAGTTATATTAAAACATAATATCATATAATTATGCTATTAAAAACTACTACTAACTTTGTTATAATCATAACTACTTTGATCCCCCAGCTCATTTTTATTTGCTCTTCCGATTCGGTTTGATTTTTGACATATCCTTTTTTATCATTCGACACCTGTTTCTTTAAATCTTCTTTGGGATTTCCACTAAAAAATTTTTGAGAATTTTTCCAATTATCTATTATATAATTTCACTTGAGATACTCTTATCCCCCAGCTGTTCTTGCGACCATGCATTATCATTTGTAATCATTGGATTCATACTTTATACTTAGATGGAGATAACATGCACGACGTGGTTGCATACAATGAAAAGAAATAAGAAATAAAAAGCAAGAGCAGGAGGGGCTTGTGACTTGAAAACCAAATCACAACAATCAAAAATGATACAGCGACTACGATCTGAAAATATTCACCTCGAGAAACGGAAAGAGCTGAACGAGTTGACATCTAAAAGACAAAATTACAGAAACAAAGTGCATGCAGAGATTGCAAACCGAAAGGACTTAGATCGATTTACGAAAAGAGCTCGAAAGGACCTGTGTTTTTTTTTTTTTTTTGATATTGTCTTACGAACTGCAAGAGCTGACTGAGCTTCGCGCTGTGCATCCTTGGTATAGAAAAAGATGGTGACCAAAAAAAGATTACTAAAAAACTAACTTTGTCTGAGCAACTCTCAATCCCACATTTCATATTCTTCAAAAGTTGGCATCCGATCTTTGATTCTATGACATCTTGAAAGTCCTCTATATAAACTTAGCAAAAGTATAAATTTTTTTATTTAAATAAAATAAGTTTTTTGCATTAGTCTTATTAAATTCAATTAAGAAAATAAGAAAAAAATTACAAAAAAGTTAACAACATAAGGAAGAAAAGCTTGTGCAAAAAAAAGTGAATGCAAAAGCTACTACCGCTTAAAAACGTTGATATTTTCAAAGATATTTATCAGCTATATTTCAAGGTCATGCATGTCGGATACAAACCATCTTGAAAACAACAAACATGGCTTAACAAAAACAAATTTACTTGTGGTGTAAACTTTAAACGAAAGCCAAACAAAACTTCCAACTGTATTTGTTTTTAGCCGGATTTTAATTCCCAAATCGAAAAAGTTTCATGGTTCACGCCTGGTAATTTTTTTTGTTTTTCGATCTAAGCGATTGTGTTGATTTAAGCAAAACATACTTAATTTTTCTAGCATACATTTAGGCCAGTTAGCTGCAGCACATCAAAAACTTTTAGATAATTGACTAAGTTTTGCCGTTGCAAGCGCGAAAGTTTGAGTCTCTGCTGGTTGGATTTTGATTGGAAAAACAAAAAGTTGCCAATGTTTTCAAATTGAATGCGGAAAAGGCAATTAATTTTTATGATGTATTTACATGTCAACAAATTGTTTCCTAAATCTGCATAGTGCGATGTTGTAATGTGGCGATTTGCCTATTAATAGTTACGAGTAGGAGCGCATTTTTAGGACTTTAAGGCACACCAAAACAAAAGATTATTATCAGTTTGTAATTCAGAATCTACAAAATGCAAAAAATAATAATTGAACTAAAGACAATAAGCAAAAAATTTGAAACTTAACAACAAACTTCACAAGAAAAATATACTCTTCTATTATCTGCACATTTTGGATTTCTTTAAAGTAAAAAACTTACTTAAGTTTTCCTATTCACTAAGCTTGAAATTACTTAAACAAAATTCGCAACTCATAAACCTTTTTTTCAGGCCAACAGGCACACAGATTTCTTAACACCAACTTAAAATTAAAGGAGATATATTCAATCGCTGTTAAAACGCTATTACGCTACAATGGACAACGTTGCTGCTGAAGAGAATAAATAAAGTCAGTCAGTCAGTCATGATCCAGGCGTATCTGCGCTGCATAAATTAAAATCACAACTAAAACTTTTCAAAGCTAAAAATCTTTTTCTCTATTTTTGGGCAAAAATTAAATAAGAAAAATCTACAAAAGAAAAAATCTTAAGCATTTCAACAGTAGATGAATTTTATGATGATGCTGATTTACTAAACAGCAAGTCATTTTAATTTCATTTAAGTTTTAAGAAAATTCAACTTTTTAAAAGATTTCGATACATTCTTTTCAAAAGTGACAAGGGTCATTGTTATCTTTTTTAATATTCTTGCATGACTTTTTCAGCAAAAACTTTGCCTTTTACTAAGGATGCATGAACTTAAGTTGTGAAAATTGCAGATGTTTAGGTAAAGAAAATGTCTACAAAAATTCATTTGACATTTTTTCTTAAAATAGTGATTTCCAACTCGTTTCTCATTTTCGGAAAAGCGCATTTAAATTTTAAATGATATTAATTAATATTATTCATTTGAATTTAAATCATCATTTCTAAATTTATGATTTATGATTTCAAACTTTTGCATGCCGAATTTTAATTACTGTGATACATAAATATCTGTCAAACAAAGACTTAAAAGCCAAGAAGATTTCGCTTCAACAAACTACAGGAATTTACTTGATGTTCCTCGAAAAAATTATTGCCAATATCTCAAAGGCTCACATCTTTGATTCCATTAATTGTGGTTTCTTTAATATTTATGCAAAAGCCACATTTTTACTAATTGAATGTTACACGAGAATGCAAAGTTTCTATTTAGAAATGTGTCAAACAGCTGCTATTGAGCATACTTTTTGTAGCAGGCAAAGGATATTTTAATAGTTGCAAGCTGAAAATATAGCCATTATGTATATACGTTATGGAAACATGTATTTATTCTAGTAAAAGTAACGATATAAAGTGCACCACTAACTTTATTTTAATAGTATTGGTATTGTCTATTATAAACTTCAAAATTACATATAAATGAATGATATTTAGCTATAATTCACGCAAATTATACGAACTTGTGTCAAACATTAAAAAAAAAAATTGATTTGATATCAAAAAAATGGCGTGTAATTTCTAGTTTTACAAACAAATGATACGTTTATTTTTAAAGTGAGCCAACTTCACCATTGCTGAGAAGAAAATATTAAATAACTTGAAATCAACGGCTCAAGTAAATAAAATTTATTTTATTTTCTTTCTTTGGGTCACCAGATTTGCTTAAAACTGCGTCAAATAACATTCTTTTTAAATAAAATAAAATACATTTTCTTATACGAAATTAATCATGAGATACATTCTGTCAAAAACTTAATGCGCTTTAAATTCGCTTGCTACTGGGCGATAATAGCTAGCGTATCCACCTAGACCACAGTTGGCCGCAGTTCGAATCTCATGGCTGCCGTTTGAAAAGTATTTTAACTTACGGCTCCACTTCGTACAAGTCATTATTATGCTTTGTGAATATAATTTGCAGTTAATAACTTTTCCAAATTGAGTAAGCAGTACCGATGGCATAACATTTCCCTAAAATTGACTGCGATAGCAAGTCAAATTTGAGTTCCCTCTGAAGCCATCAAACGGTGTAAAGATTTCAAATAGAATGCACCAGTAACTAAGAGGGACGAATTCTTGGTTTTTGACGGAGTTTTTTAATTTTTTTTGGCTTTATCCTCTAGTGATGGTCTGTATTACAAAAAACTACTAGCACCGCTGTAAAAGCTATGCCGTGATAGGCAATTGCCCCCATATACATTTTGTATCATTTTAAACTTTACTGTGGCTGTTGTGCCAAGATTTGCGTGAAACAATACGTTGTTTCATAATTATATTTCAACACTTCAACAAATTGTACTGATAATCGGAATGTCGAAAAACTCTTGAAAACCGATTTCAGCAAAAAATTAGCTTCGTTCAAAAAATTCCGAGCTTAAAAATTAAGTATTACTCCAATAAATGTCGGTTCATATATACGAAATGGAGTAAGCAATGGGAAAGTTTGCAATAAATAGGGCAAGTGCACATCTAAACTTTTGCGAGGTACTTATCCTTAAATGTACACTTAGCGACTTATAACTAAGTTTTATTGAAATATTACGATGCATTTCGACACGAATTAAAATACTTCATCTGAACTAAATTAAAAGCAATGAGGTTAAACAAAGTTTACTTGACACGGAACACTCTAACTTTAATACAAAATTCTGAGTGAAGTTAAATTTTGCAATTTTAAATAAGTACTTATCAATTATCTATTTCATCTCAATCCCCAGATATAATTATTTTACAAAAACATTCGCTTGGTTTTTTCTCCCAATTGCGTGATACACAAATCAATTTTCTACAAAAAGTTTTAATGAGGTTTTTACTTACAGCTCACTTCAGAAGATTACTACAGGATTAAGTAAAGAATGGCATCGACTGTAATACTCAATTATGATTAAGGATGTTAACTAGTGTATTTTGTTTGCATCATTATATCCTACCACTGTAGCAGCACAAGCAACATATTCGATTTGTTTCTACAAAAATTAACTTTATGTGGATTTCTTTAGAATTTCCAATACCCTGCTATACAAAAACCAATCTGTTACTATGGCAGCAAATCTATTTGATGTTTTATTTTATATTTTTGCTAAGTTCTTTTACTTTATATCAATTACCACAAGTCAAGTACACCCAGCGGGAAAATTAATATGATGCTGTGTAAATTTTCCTTGCTAGTAGATCATAAATGCCCCTCAAAACATATGACCAGAATGCTTTGCTTTAAACGACTTTATTTCTTTGAGTAATTGAGTTTTCAACGCTGAAAATTTCGCAAATTGAAAAACTTTCTATACCTTAGAAGTTATATTGAAATCTTTTTTCGCAAAATCATACATTCCCACATAGAATGGAAAGTGTCACGATTGTTATTTATTTAGTCAGGTGCTTTTGTCAAAGTGAAAATATATTTTCGTAACAAATCGATTCTGGGCTCTTTGGGTCATGTCCATTGATAACCAAAATCAATTTTTCGTACTTGACCTATCCACCAACAAAACGCTTGATATAAGTCGTCATTGTCGAATGTTTTTATATGTTATTGAGTTTACAATGAAATGGGATAATATTTATCAAAATGCTTTCTTCAATGTTCCTCCAAAAGTAAATATTTCCAATCCAATCCAAGTACTTTACAGAGTTCTTTAGCTCATGCTAAATGCGAAAAAGTGCAGATGCTCCATTTCTATCATCATATTATTTATTCATTTTGGAATTTCCTTTTGGGTTTTTAAACTTAAACCAACCACAATACTTCAGTTAGCGCTGAAATTACATACCCAATGACAACAAGCAATATATAAGTACCCCACCACTTTAAAGACAAACGTGAAACACGAACAAAACTCTAGATCTGAAAAGCCATTAAGAAGCTTACTATGGTCTGAATACTCAATCGTTGCATTTGCTTGTGAATTGACTGTTTTTAGTATCATCGTTGAACTGGAATTGTTTGAATTGGTTTCAATGAAATCTGCTTTTATTTACTATACGTTTACATATCCTTCGTCAATTGAACTGTTTGTTGAGTTGAAACTCATATGTCGCTGCACTAATCAAGCGTTTGGTTTTTCTAGCAAATGTATCAAACTTGAAACAAATATTGCGGAGGGAATAAAACAAATCAATAGTACAGTCGATGAAGTTAAAAAACTATTTTTCCTAAAATTTCTATTTTGGTTTATGACTTACAGCTTGATATTTCAAAAGCTCAACAAGATTTGAAAACTTTTTATGCAATTACTTTCAAATGCTAAGAGTATTGCTGTTTCAGAAATGTCCACCTATAATATAGTATTTGCATCCTTCTAAATTTTAGTATTTAATTATTAAAATATTGCTGCTTTTTAATACGCACTTAAATACATCCTTCCTGTATTTTCTATCTGGGCTCCAAAGTACCAACCTTTTCTAACTGTCCTACTGCACTTTTATTGGATTTATACGAAAATTCATATAAAAAAAAATAAAAATGTTTGATAGTCAAATGCTAAGAGCCTGCAAGCCTAATCGCTCAAAGTGTGATCATTGAAACGTTAAAAATCAAGTTTATATTTTTTTCGTAATTTTGCTGCAATTTCATATTAGAGTAAGTAATTATTCACAATATCTTCAGTTTGTTATCGTTGTTGGTAATAAAGCAAATCATTCTTAAAAGTTTTTTCATTACTTTAGCTAAGGAGCCAATTTTCAGAGTGAAAACTTTTCAGAAAATCCAAAAAACAAACATAATTTTTAATCAATGTTGAAAATATATCATATAAATTTAGTCAATTTTGAAAATATATCATCTTTTTAAGTTACATAGTGTGATCCCTGCAAACTTTCGATAAATAAAATGAAAATTTACGGCACGGAATGTCACAAACACGCTCATATATTGGAAAACTAGTCTTTAGAAAACTTTACTCTTTATATGTATTTTCACTTAGAGAACTTTGAATTGAATCAAAAATATTTTGACAGGGTTTCTAGGAAACTATTTACGCTTTTATTAAAAGAAAAAATTAAAAAAATCGAAGCCGATATATTTTAAATTTCCAAAAGAAAATTCTAAAACTTTTTTTTTTGCAAAATTCGTTCTCATATTGTACGTTTTAGGGCGAGTGATTAAAAAGGAAAAACGTCCCGATATCTTGAAAAAAACCCAAGCTATGATTTATTTTAAAAAAAGAAATAGGTTTTCAGGACTTATTTTAACATCTAAGGAAACACATACAAAAGTTTTGATCAAAATTGGGGATATTGCATGAAATTCTTTGAATCACTGCCCATCGAAATTCTCAAAGCTAATCTTTAACTGTATCTGCAAACCATATTTTTGCCCATTCTATTAAACTATTTCTACATCTTTATTATCACTTAACCTTTATCTTTATCTGTACCTATAAACTACGTTTGTCTTTAACTGTAACTGGTAAGTGCGTCGATATCGGCAGATGATTAAACTTAAAATTGATTCTTTAAGGAAAACTGTGTTTACAAGCAACAGATAAAGTATGGTTTCATTCGTAGTACCGAAATGCACTGCGAATAACTACGCGTAACTTTACTCATGGTATCGTACAGTTTTTTTAAAGGTTTGGGTTCATTACATTTTTTCTACTTCAGAGTAAACTATTAACTTGTTTTTAAATACCGTACCCAAATATGAAAGATTATACCTTCGAAATGGTGGCCTTTGGTAGTTTTGCACGTTCTTGTTCTTCCCAACACATTTATGTTATATTTCGGGTAATAATGGCACGAAATTTATTCCAAATACCTATAGTTTCTGAGTTTGGTGGCGTTGTTTGACTCATTTTCGTAGACTTTTTCTTTGAAATACTCAGCTGCAAAAAAAAAAAGTTGATAAAATGCAATGGACGTAGCGGCTATTTGAAGTCGCTGCTGCGCTAAATAATATACTTGTGGCAAAAGTCCTACGACATAGATTGTTGTTTCATATAAGATGTTGAATCCACACCATTGAAATTATACTTGTTGAATAATAAAACAAAATAAAAATAAAAATGTTAGCATCGTTCAACATCAAGCGTTTTTCATAACGCAATTTCATAGCAATATGAAAACAATAACGGGCAAAATATGTGCAATATTTAATCAAAGATTTAAAATGAGATGCACTTCGCATGACTTAAAAAGTACTCATTGATTTAAGTTGAAATTTCCAATATATGTTCATGTTAATTGCTTAATTTTTTCTACATATATTTTGTTCACATCGAAATGTACGTAAACACTTTAAAACCCAATTCCAGGGCCAAATATGAAATAGGAAGAAAAGACAAGGCAGGATATGTAATTTCTTTAACTTTAAAATTAATTTCTAGTTCCCCAAATAGCTGCTATATATGAAAACCGAGTAGTTTTGCACTGGAGCACCATGTAACTCGATTCATTGTCAAAAACAACTGAACTATGCAATTTTATTACATATATTCTCAACATTTGAGCAATTTATACTAGCGATGACATTTAAATATATTTGGGATGAGCTTAACTAAGACTCGGTTCATATTTTTGTTCGGGTGGCCGATGTATTTTTTTTTGACAAAAACGCATAAAATTTAACAATTTGATAAACTGTCCGAATGTATTGAAAATGCTTCGAATGCACTGAAAATTGGTCCAATGTACTAAGGTTCTTTCTTATGACAAAAATATGGCTCCAAATATACTTTGAATGAGTCCAAGTGCTTACGTATTTTATCTTTGGAGTAAACTGAATAGCTACAAGTGGATTGAAAACGAAATCACTGATTTATGCAGCAATAAATTAGAAATTGTGTTAGATAATTTCATCTAAATGCTCTCGTCAAAACCAGCAATTGCCAGAATTTCCTACAAGCCTTTAGTAAGAATGAATATTTCTATTAATCTGTATATCTTAACAACTTAAAAACACGCCAAGAATTCGGATATTACTTTTATCGTTTTTTGCAGCTACAACATTCACATCAGCAGCACTAGCTCGTACGAATGTGCGATTCTACACAAAAAGGAGTTCAATAAAAGTTCCTTTCTTTTTTTCTTTTATGATTTAAAATTCCAACCGAGCTCCGAAAAGCACACTGTGTAGATAGCATACAAGCACATTCCTAAGTTATTGCCTCCATAATTTCGCCAATATTTTCCAAACTGCTGAACAGCCCATATAAAATAAAAAAATGCCAAAAATCGCAAAGTTGAAACGCATCATCCGTAGCACCCTTCAGCTTATGCCTGAAACCAAATGCCGAGCTAGATTACGCATAGATTATTCACCTTAGCAGGTTAAAAAGCGTAAGCAAACGCACACTTACACCTACACGCTTAAAAATAAAAATAGCAGGGTGAAATGCTTAGCAAAAAATTTTCACAAATAAATAGAAGATATCACAATACAAAAGTAGCCAAGTTCAAGAAACTGTTGTTGGCTTACATGCAGCATGGGTGCACAGTGTACTGAATTGCACACTCTTCTGAATAAAATTCAATTTTGGAACCAATTTTTGTGATAACATCGAAATGCTGTTCTTCCAGTGTTCAAATGCCAAAATTCAAAAAATTGTCAATTGTTTTCTTTAATTTAAAAGTATCCGTACAGAAATAAATGACAGATATTTTTTTTTGAAATAAATGAAAAAGTTTTGGAATGCTCCTCTTGCAGTGCTACTACTGTGCAGCGTACAGCTTGGGGTTAGAATGTTGTTTACAAAATATACCAGTGGGTGTATCATTGCCCTAAAATGTTATACTATTTGCGGCATAGCTCACCGGTAAGCTTGGTAAGCGGATATAATTTACTTAACCAAAAAAAGGCGGAATTAAAAAGTGGGAGTGGCATATTTCGACATCCTTTTATCATTTTCCATGTTTTTTTTTGACATCGAGTTTTCTTTATTTCTTTTAGCAGGTAAGCTTTCTTTTGGCAATGGAAATTAACGACTTGGACCGATGTTTTTCTGTCATCCCCTTTCTTCGCTATAGATAACGTTTTTGGTGCTAAATTTTTCAGTAAAACGGGCAGTTAACGAACTTTTTGTTGAATTGTTCGCTCGGTTAAAATGTTATAACTAGACAAGTGTTGTATATTTTATTCAAAATTACTTTTTTTTCAGAGAAAAATAGCAACATTTTTCTCAGAAAAAGTTGAGTTCTACGAAAAACTATGCAAAATGCCAAACTGTGCAGTGGCGCCTTAGTTTAGAGCTTTGAGAGCACAAGCACTGCAAGTATACTTTTGACATTTAAATGGAGTTTTGTATCAAGTGTTTTGTATTTCATGCACTTATTACACAGTCGTTTACTAATGCTTTAAACCTTGGGGAAACACCAGAAGATACGTAAACGAACAGCTGAAATTGAAGAAGTTCTTATGTTTTCTCCATCCCGCCCGGTGCTCGCTTGCAATACTCGTTATTTAAATGTACGCATGCAAATTGAAACAGGATGAAGATACAACGAAAAAGCGGAGATTTAAAAGATTTAGCTGCACTTAAGTTGATGATTTGTATTTTTTCATTCTTTCACTAAATTCAAAAGTCATGACATTAACGCGTAGTGGCTTAACTTCGTAGTCACTTTGGCTGTAGCACAGTTGCTTTCTATTCAAAATTAAATTTTTTTTCTAACAGACGCAAGGGAATTTTTTTTTCATAATTTTACGCGTTTATGTGTGCGTGGAAAAAATTTTATGTGTTTTCCTCTATTTCCAAGTTTAGATACAATCACTTTACCAAATCTACGGGTGGTCTTTGAAAAATATTGACTTGCCAATGGTTGTTTTTGTTTACATTTTCATAGTTGAATTGTCAAAGAGGTCAGAAATAGTTTTTTATGTACTTGTGAAAGTTTTTTCATTTATTTTTAAGGAAAAGCAAAATTCTAACCATCCCACCAGGAAATACACATGACATATCAGGTGGATCAAATAGCTCTTGAGTTGATAATTTAACTTTTAATCAAAAAATATAAAATTTATTTTTAAATAAACATACAATTTTCTTGTCAGTGTTGTTAAACTTTGGACTTTGAACTTTAACTAAATAATATTTAGTTTTATAAATATGAGATAATATCAATTATTTGATGTACTGTAAAAGTCAACAAAGTTCGAAGCAACATTTGATGCACAAAATGCAATGAAACACTTTGCTTTCAGCACTACCTTCGCAAGCATCCCAATTAACTTGAGAATCTTTTGATGCAATATGCGGCAATAGAATGTATAGTACATGGAGGCATTACAATGTAAATGAAAATCATAGCTTCCAACCTTCATATTCAGTGACTTACAAAACTATACAAAATCATTTTGAAAATACAAAATTTTCATGTTCACAAATGAGATGTCAAGCCATAATTATTTGTGAATTTGATACTGACGCCATGCAAATGCTTGAATACGGATTAAGATAATACCTTTTTGTTCATTGTCGCTCACAGCTTTCTTGAATACATAAATATCATCACAGTCTCCTATGGATACAGAGTAGCTAAATATCACCTGAAACGTAAAATCGTTACGTTTTGAAGCGACAATACCAAAGTTAAATTTAGAAATGAAACTCGATGTGAACAAAACAAAGTAACGCCTTCTACAGAACAAAATCTGTGTAATCGCACTTAATTGGCTTCGGATGCGTAGCCATATGACATTGATATATGTTTATGATGTTATGTCATTTGTTGTTTGATGTCTTAATCTCAAAAACAATTGTAAAATGAATATCAATATCTCCACCTTTTGAAGAAAATAAAAATTCTGAAAAACCTATTCTACAATTCAATGTCAAAAATTTGGTAACTTAATTTTCATAAGCAGATTCATAATCAACTCAAATCTTTCAATTACTTCTGGAAAAATTGTTATAGAAAAATTGTTGTCCCAACATAAATATTCATATTTCCACACCAGCAGGTATTTGCAGATTTTTTTGGCTAAAAGATTGTTACGATATAGCTCAGTTTAGAGATGAAATATTTTCAGCCAGAGCGACCAAGTTTCTTTTTGATCTAAATAATTAACTGGATACAAATGTACTTCACTCTATAAGAGGAATTTAAAGAGCTAAAGGAAAAAGGAACTTTTGATATTTAATATGGAAGACTGAATCTAATATTTGATTATGTATACAACACTTCTAAAGACTTTTCTTATGATTTTCCATATAATTTCCATTTCAAAGGGCAAATAATTTTATACTCCTAAGTTTTAAAGTTTATCCATGTCTGCGCATTTTCTGAATTGCTTGAAGATAAGTAAAATATTTGCATGTTCTCTAAGGACAGCATATTATTTGCTTTCTAATTTTAAATTGAACAGGAAACAACTTATGAAATATTTACATTGACTGGAATACTTTATTTGACTAGTGAAAACCTTTTCAGTTTTTAAATCTCTACATTGCGAGTTCTTATGAATGAAATGGGAAATTACATTTTCAAACGTAGGAAATTGAAATGTCAACTTATCTCTTTAATCGCCGTGTTTTTTCACAAAAAAAAAAAACATTTATTTTATCTGCCAAAAATTTCTTTCAATTCTTCTTTTTTGCATTAATGATATTTTGAGCAATCTAAAATTCATACGAAAACCATGTTGTTATCTATGAAATAAGAAAAATATTTTTCTTTGTTAAAAAAAAACAACACGTACGGTATGACGCCTTCACTTACCAAATATAAACAATTTTTAATTCGAATTTACATATACAATACACCTGGTGGCAGTAAGATTTTCTTATACAAAATACTTGGAAGTAATTATGAAGATTGATTACATCTTTTGTGTTATAAATTATTATGTGAAATGTAATATTTTAAATAGATAACTAACATTTAATGCGAGCTACTAAAAAATTATGCTCATTGAAGGCCTGTTATTTTGAATATGTTAGAGGAACTTAACTATGGAGTCGTTTTAAGAACAATAAATTGCTTATTAAATATCCATAAGCTCCAGCATTTCAACTTCAATTTATTTTAAATTTTACCAAAAAATTATTGTTATTTAGCTATTTTTACATGAAAAAAAAATCAGCCACCTTGAAATATTCAAAATCATATTTTCTTGTGGTTAGATTTTTGTTTCATGTTTATCCAAACTTGAAGCAACATACGAAAATTAATATGACTTAAGTTACATATACTTCATATACAATCTGATTTTTCTAGCAAAAAAAACCAAGGCGGACCTAATAGCAGAAAAATAAATGTCTATTTTTGCAAATAACTTTTTAGTTTCTCATCAAATTATAATGATTCAAATCCCATTTATTGGTAGATTTCAATTATTAAAAACATGGCATAAAGCTATTACTGTGTTCAGCAAGGATAACTCAAATATCTTGTCTTATTTCCTTATTTATTTCTAAATCCCTGTACTGTAATTTTCAAATTGAGATTCATTATATAAAATTTTTAAGCTCAAAAAATGTGTTATGCAGTAGTTATCTCTTTTATATTACATTAAAGGTTTACATGTCGTATACTCAATGTTAATTATATAATTTGTTGCTACAAGCCTCGGAGGCAGTGTTGCGTTTTTCAAGCTCATTTCCTCCTGCTTAACTTTTGTTGCAATTGATAGTTTAAGTAAAGCTGATAAAAACAATAAGAGTCTGTCGCCAGAATCGTGGTGGGTCTGGTTGTGAGAGGCCGACGAAAACAATGCCAGCAAAGCCATGGAGGCAATTGAGCCGATGTACTATTCCTGTAGCGTATACTTTATGAATCAATAAAAAATTTACAATATTTAATTAAAGCCCTGTGTTTCTTAACAAAATTATTTTTTGTGTGATTTTTAAGACAGCTTTTATTTGCGGCGTACGTTGATTGAATGTAATAAAATGTCAGCTGGCCATTGATAACGAACGTACTTCAAACTTTGTTAAGCAATGAGGCCAAAATATAAATAGTTTTTGTCATTTTTATCGTGCTTATTTAAACTTGCATTTACGACACACAAAAAAAATGTATCCAATATATGTGACTAAACTAATGATATAGCTGCACACTATGATTAGTGTTAGTTACCAAATGTTTTTGCCGATATTCCTTTTTTAAAGTTTTTTTGTTCTAGCAAATGCATTTTTATTTATTTATAGCTTTGAATATAAATTTGATTTACAAACTTTTTAAGCCAAATTGTTATTCAAAAATTCTGAACTAAATATCATTGTGTTGCCAATAACCAAATATTATTCCAGTGCAATTCAATATTCCATACAAATTATAATACAATCTATTTATAGCTACATAGCGACTAATCATAGACTAACAATAACAATAAACAGTCGTGGCGAGAAAATCAACTCTAGAATGAATTTATTAAATCGTTTGTTAGTAGAAGGCGCACAAAATTATGCGAAATGTGGATTTACTCAATAAAAGACAGCGACTGCGGCTGCTAAATAAAAAATCATAAAAATAATAACAGCGGATTTTCCAAGGAATTTCAAAAAATGTAATTAAAAGATCTACAGCAAAATAGATTATTATTGTTGTTGTTGTTGTTGGTATTGCTTTTGTACTCATTACTATTGGAGTGAGTTAATGTAGAGATGTATCTGTACATTCACACCAGCATGCTCGCTGGCGTTGTGCTGATTGAAAGAAAGCGCGTTTTTCTTTTTTACATTATTTTGCATTTTTCAAAAAAAAACAAACAATTTAGAAATATTTAATTAATTTTCCAATTTAAAAACAACACGAAATTGAACGCAAATTGTTTGTATATTTTTGGTATGAGAAAATTAGCAAAAACTTGTATACGCATTGTTTTCTTTTGTTTTAAAAATATATTCAAGAAAACCAAAAAAAACATTAAATGTGCAAGAAATTACTAATTGAATAACATTAAGACGACGTCAATGTGTTGGCAATTTAAAAAGCATAAGATTACACATGACAACAAAATATTTGTCTGTGCTTTAGTAAAATGGAATTTTGTTTTTTACTTAAAATGAAAGTGGAAATTAAAGTAAAACTCAGTCGAACTACATTATTATGGAGAATTCCATGGTTTCAGAGTTTTCCTGTAGAATTGTACCGTTCGAAGATAATATTTCCGAAGCACGCTACCTTGCAGCAAAATAAAAAAGACACCACACACTGCCTACGCATAGTATGCGGCATACATTCAGAAACTAAACTAAAAAATTATGGCTCCCTTAACCAATGCAAAAAAAAAGAGGATGAAAATATTAAATATTTTCTTACTCTTGCCGAGCACTTATTTTTATTTGATGACCAGAATGACCTCAGACATGTTCGTATAGGTCAGATGCTTAGTTTTATTACAAAATCTGGTTATTTCAATAAGAGAAAGAAGGTAAATACCCTGTGGTATCGCACACGTTCAACATTTGGTGCAAGAAAGTCGGTTCTTTAAGTGTATGTCTGTCCTACCTAGCCATACCTATCCAATGAAAAGCAATGTATACAATTTTTCACTAATGTAATGCATACCCAACTATACATATAGCTCCGTGCAACCAATTTGGGACACTACAATATATATAGTATTGGTATTTTCTTTTTAAGAAAACACTGAAATTTGTTCAGAAATAGCTTGAATAACTTATTACCTTTCTATAAAAACCATTATGTTTCTATTATTTAACAAAATTTTTAAAATTTTGTGTGAATAATATTTTCTTTTAGTAGGCTGTGCCACTCTTCTAACGCGAAAATACGTTTCTTAGGCTTAACCAATGAACTTATTTTCTAATAATCTATTTTGGAAATAGTAAGGAGAATATTAAAACTATGTCTTCTTTTAGTCGGCGTGGAATCGCAATTAGTAAGAAAATGGTTTGCGCGGCTGAGCCGTTACATTTGCAAAGTTAACAGATTTCTTCCTGGGCAGAAGTACATACTTATTGGTGGGCGATGCCACTCTCCTTATAAAAAATATATTTTCACAGCTTAACTAATGCACTGATATTGATTAAATTTTGTACAGAGACAGATTGCACCTTGATGAAATTTATTTTTTCTTAAACGAACCAAACCCCGTCATTTACAAGAAAATATGTTTTCACACCTAAGCTAATGCACCGACGAAATTTGGTATGGAGATATATTGAACTCTAAAGATGAGATAGCGATAACATGATGTTTTAATTTTGAGACATTTAATGGCATTAAAACAAGCAAAATGGTACTGAACTATATATTGTATTGCCACTATAATGGTTGAATTTCAACCATTCCGTTTTCAGGGAATTACAAATTAAAAGAAATTTTTGACAATGGCATTTTCATCGTCACTACTCTGATATCGAAATTAATAATAAAAATTCTTCTGTAATACCTGAAACAAACTAACCGCACATCAAGACATTTTCTTTATGTAGCATTATTTTGGAATTTCATAGTATGAACCATTCCGATTCTCTTAAAAACTTCTGAACATTATCTTCAATAACGCTTTACGGCTTAATCACTATGCTAGCCACACTTTGTTGCATCAAAATACCAAGCTCGTTAACTTCATTGCACTTGAGCTTAGTACATCAAACTCTGTTGAATTTCAATCCGAACATTATTTTAATGCAAAGTTCATAAGTATTTTAAAATTATTTTACTCAGAAATTCTACGAAAACATTTATGTAAGGTATTCACTTTGATTAGTGTGGTGCACTAAGCTGAAGCTATTACTTTTCATGGAGTATTTCAGAGCACTAAACAACAGACGGGATGCAAAAGCTTAGAGACTCAAACTCAAAAAATTATATGAAAATAATATAAAAATACATTTTTAAAATGTTTTTAGAAAACAAAAAAGAAGGTGAAGCAAGTACTACCAAAGTTTTTTTCCAATTATATATATTATTTCTTAATATGCAACCATTTTATGATACTACTATTAGTTTTTTTACCAATTTTTTTTAAAAAAATTAATACAGAATTTAATTAAGGTCTCAAATAGCTATCGTTATTATTTTTAGCAGGTCACTTGAGCGTACCACTTTTACAAATACAGTGTAATGCGCCCTATCCTTCGCCTTTCCAGAGGTAACATCCTTAATAATTTTTCATTTTACAAATCTTGGCAACTTTCCCATTCAAGGAATTGATTTTTTCACTCATCTCAGTTAACTTTAATGAAAAAATTAAATCGTTTGAGGAAACCAACTGAAGCGATACAAATCATGAATATAAAATAAAGTGATGTCAATTATTAAGCAATATCAAGTAAGTTAAAGGATGCTATTAAAAAATGGAGTTAAAAAGCATAACCGCTTAAAATCGTAACATGTGGCCTTACTCTGCTGTACCATACTCGTAGCAATAATGTGAATTTAATATGTCAGTTTGACGATAAATTTGCGTTTAAGGATTTCGATTAAAATATGTAAATTTTACAGAATTACTTTTTGAGAACGGTCTTCATCGCTGGTCGTTTGGTGCTTGTCGCTGTCAAATAAACCGTCATTGATTGATGACTAAAGCAGGATTAATGAGGTTTTTTTTTTGACTTCACCAGAATGATGATGAACATTAAAAATGCATTTGGAAGTATTAACAAGTTAAACACAAATGCGATGAATAAATACATACTCTCCAGTAGTTATGGCTTTGTAAGCCATAATAATGCAAATCCTTTCAATTTTCAGTTAAATTAAGCTACATGTCTGCTGGTATAATTTTAAATTAATTCAGGATTATTTGTATAAATTTTCTCGTATGTATGGAGCTTTTATACGCAGTGTATGAGTGATTAAATTTTAAAATAAAATTCCTTGTTCCAAATCAGAGAAACTTTTTCGTAAGAAATTAATTACAACGCAACTCATTCCCCCGCACAAGAACAAACAAAAAACAGGATTAAAAACAACTACCACCAGGCAATAAAAAACAACAAGCAGAGATTTGCTTTGTGTATGCAAAACTTGTGTAAACAAAACTCATACACGCACATAAATAAATTTCATTGTGGTTCAAAGGAAAATAAAAACTGAGTGTGTGTGTGTAGTTGTGTGTGTGGGTTTAAGTTGCTTTAAGGAACTTTTACTGAATGTGTTACTGCTTTGCTGGAATGTAAGGGTGTAATGAAAATTAAAGAATTATATGCTGTTGTGTGATAATATGCGCATGTACTTAAATATCGTTGTCGCTCCGTAAGATGTATAACGAGCACACTTTTATAATGGTAAAGTAAGACTGTGGCACAGCTTATTTGGTCAGAAAAAAAAAGAACATAGGATAAGTACATATGCACTTTACAGTGACGCTAAATTAACATTTTATGATAATGTAAGTAATCAAAATTTACTTTTTTGGCGTTTTCCTTTTGCTAAGTCTTAACTCTTTTACATTTTAAGCTGTTAAAAACATGGGATTTGTGTTGAAAAACATATACGATAGCATTTTCTGGTTTCCAGTTGTATGTCTGCATAAGCACCCTTATTTTTATCATATTCAAAAAATACTTTTCAAAATGTAAATCAACAAGTACAGACAAATACCGTTCAACTTTCTAGTTTTAGCAGCGCTGAAAATTAGGCATCTGTCAATTATCACGATTTTTCCCAAGTAATCAATTGATCTACAGGAATATCGATTCTTCATAAATTTTACAAACAGTTTCACCAGCTTATTGAGTGAACTAATCGCAATTTAGTGAATAATTTAGAAAAAACTTGAAGCGATGGCGATGGCGATGGCGATGGAACATAACTTGGTTACTGTTTAGTATTGATCTTAGTTAATATATGGCAGAAGACCACAAATTGTCGATTTTTCGGCGATCGCAATACTTGGCATTTTTTAGCGCATTTTATGTGAGTAATAAAGATTGTTACATGTCGGTCTAGGTATTGACGAAGAAGACATGAATTTTCAGCAGGAGTAATAAATATCTAAAAAGTTAAATGCTTATGGGTGTTTGTCTGTAAGTGTGTGAGTGTGTGTGGATGTGGGTGTTTATTTATAGACACCATACCCGTTCAACTGATCGCCAGAAGCTTAAATACATATGTTTCTTTTAGTTTATAGATGGATCTATGCATTGTTTAATTTGAAAAAATAGGCAATGCTACGCCCTCCATATAAGACAAAAATAAATTCATACAAACAAAAGTAAGTTTGAATGGAAATAATAGGCGTTTGGTTCCGCGCCTCCTATAAGAAAAAATATCCAATTTTTAAATCTCAGCAACTAATTGACGCAGATGAATAAATTTTGGTATATGTACAAAAGAAAGAGGAAAACTTAGGTTTTATTGAAAAAATGGGAGGTGCCGGAATTTAAGTTTTAATTATCATTACCATTTTGAACATCGGTCAGCTTTTCTTCATTAAAATAACCTGCTTTTTCATTAAATTTTTTGACCTCCTTGCCTATCCGCTAATATCGAAATATCGACCTTTTTTTGAAAATTTTTCTTGAGGAAGAAACTTCTTGAAACTTTTCGACAAAATTATCATACAGCAAAATCGTAACTTTTCGGCGCACCTGAAACATTTTGTGTATGTGCAAAGTTGTAACTTTATACGCTTTTTGTGTGTGCAACTTAGCATTTGTATTTTGGCAAATATTTTTCTAGTTAACCCAACTTAATGATGTGGCTTAAATCAAATTCCTTCAATTCAGCTACGACTGTGGTTTTTATGATATATTCCCTTGGAATTTTTTCAGATTTTGCTTTTTGTCTGCTAAGCTGCTAATAAAAGCTGTAAGAATCCCAAAAAAAATTCCCTTTATCTATTTGCTATCTCTCTCAGGGATTTGAAATATTTTTTTTAATACTTTTTTTTTGTTGCATTGCATAAGTTTTTCAACTTTTCACACAAACTTCTCAATGTTTGCTGCTTTTTTTTTAAGGAAACTCTATACAGGAAAGCACTTTAGCTTTGCCGCCGCATGTTGTTGACAGTAGTAATGAGTAGTTTTGTGGTCTCATGGGCACAACTCTTGCGGCATTAGCGTAGTATGTAGTAGTCAGTCGTAGTGCAGATGCAAAAGGCTATGTAATGTTATCATAAATCATTTCTCATGCCAAAGTAGCCAGACAAATTGTTGTTGTTGTTTTTGGTTTTACTTAATTTAGCGCACAAAAGGCGTTACGCCTGAAAATATGCTCTATATATTTGTTGCTTATTTCATTCATTGAGGTTTTCCTTTGTTTCATTTTGTTTTTATTTTCCCTACGGCACTGCTGCTTAACCCTTGTGCAAATATTTTTGGCAATCTCTGTGTGTGTGTTGTATGTATGTGCTGGTGTCTGGGCATAAGTGCTGTTTTCATATATCATTTTATTTTTGTTAGAATGTTTCTCTTTGGTTTTGGTCTTATATTATTTGTGGTTATTTGAAAAATAATCATTAATAATAATTTTAAGTGGATTTGCCTTATATTCACACAAGTGAAAATAAATGTTATTTTTGTTATTTTTTTTTTTAAATATAACTTAGAGCCATGTACACAATTTATGTGTAGCAAACGTGCAAGTAGGCTTGAAGAACTACACCCGTTTGTTTGTTTGTTCATAGCAATTCCATGCTAAGTTTATAATAAAAGACTTTTGTACAAATTAAAATTTTCAAGCCTTAGGTCCAAGGCATCGTCAGAATTATATATAAATTAAAGTTCTGAAAACTTTTCTATCAATTAAAACAAATATTTTAACAGAAACAGTATGTCATTTGTGCAAATGAAATGAATTATTTAGGTTAGCTTTATTCATCAAAGGTAACACATTTTCGTGCAGATAAAGGAAATCAACGAAATTTGTTTTACTAAAATAATAAAGCATAAAAAGGAGTCTTTCCTAAGGCTTAGTGCCAGATGAAATTGCCCATTTGCAAAAGTTGGTCACACGAACTTAAAGACACTTTCCCGCTTATACCATTAATCATTTCGCACGTATACACATGTACATGTGTATGTGTGTGTAATCCTAAATGTATTTTTTATGTTCTGCTTATTGTCACCGAAGACATTAAGGAATTTTTCTTAATCTGCCATAAAGTTTGTTCACACGTCATTTAAAAGATAGTGAAATAATAGTGAAGTATGCGTGTCTAACTAAATAAACTCAAAATTAAATTATACCCTAAAGATATTTTGCCCTATTAAGACTTAGTATTTATATTAAGATTAATTTTTGTGAGGACATTTAAACTAATGAGTGCTAGCGGAGTTGACAACTTTTTCTTTTAATAAAATCAACTGATAAGCATGCCGTAGCCTTTGTAACTCAGCTGGATATATGGAAGGGTATTCAAAGCCATTAACTATTCATTCAATTTTATACTGTTGCCTATTGTGATTTTTCAGTGAAGAATTATGTTACTAATTTAGCTTTACATTTGATGATTAACTTCTTAAAAAACAATTGTGATCGTCTATTTTTTCTGGATCCTTAAAAAATTATTTTTGTTACATAATTTAAATCTGTTTTGTAAAAATGTAAGAAAAACTTAATCTTACTGGAATTTTAACTTTCTTTTGGAGCATAGTAAAAGGCGTGTTTTTTTAACAAAAAAAGCATAACTTAACCCTGAAATAAACAAAAAAAAATTTATCGTCAGCTTTTACAAAAGCTTTGGAAATAATATCTTATGCTTTTTTTATCAGAACATTATAAGAACAATTTTTCCATTCCCGAAAAAACATTTTTTACGTACATTAAGATAATGCACTGAATGAACTCATCGCACTGATTTGGAATATACCATCATTCAAATCTTAACAAACTTCGCTAGTAAGCAAAAATTAAGGTGAAAAAAAATCGATACTAAACAAAAGAATTAGCCATGACCCTTAATTAAACTTTCATACAAATAAAGATCTTAGTCAAAACTCAATACGAAATTTGTAGCTGCATAGCATAACTTCTAAGAGAAAACCACAAGATAAGGAGCTTTTGTTAAGCTCAATGAAACCCTTTTAATTCATATCGTTGCCTAACAATTCTTTACACTCTAACACCAGATGACATCAAGTGAAATCCTCACCCAAACAGCGTGCGCATGTCACTTTTTTATGCGCACTGCTATTTGCATTGAAATCATCTAATTAAGTAAGTCACCAAATAAACATTCTATTATTTATTTATTTTTTGCCATTTCTAGCGATTTATTTGCCATCTTATGAAATCATGCCAAAAAAGACATCACATAAAATTATTCAATTCTATATTCATTTCTCATAAAAAATAATGAAAAAACATTAAACGAACAAACAATTGTCATAGAAAAGCACAGCAACAAAAATAAAGCTACCTCACCTAAATACCTGCTGATGATGTTGATAATGACGCCCAAGATGCTGCTGTAGTCAATAGCAGCAACAACAATAAACAGTTCCCTGATGAACCATAAATGTACCAGCGAAAACAGCAGGAGTTTTTCTTCAGCAGCATCAATAAGAAATTCTGAAAAAAATATATAAAAATATATAAAACAACAATAAATAAAATAACGTTAAAAAATAAGAAATAAAATCGCATGTCGCTAGCCAGACTTTACGATACATTTTTTTTTCTTTTTTTTTTTTTTTGAATGGCCAATGATTTCCTTTTTAATGCTCGAAGCAACTTTTGACCAATGCAAAAACAAAGTTCATGCTATAGAGAACAACATCAATCGCATGAAATCAATTATGATGCTTTTGCCATAAGCCAAGTGCCTTTGCCAAAATGATGACTGTTGCTAATAAAATACACTGAAAAAATATTTTCCAATGGAAAATAGTTCAACCAAATCATGAGTGAACTTTAAGTTTACAAGTAAAAATTTCTAGGCCTGATAGATTTTCCTTTTCTCTTACATAGATTAGTTGAGAACTTAAGCAAAAAATAAGACAAAGCAAACCAAGAATCCTTTTTTCAATATAATGTTAATTTGCAGAATGACTCATATATTTTTTGACCACACTTGGGTTATTTAAATATTAATTTGAGAATGTAACGATATTGAATCAATGAAAAAAATCCTTTAAAATTATGAATTCGGATTAATATTCTTTCAACAGTGTACCAATCTATGGTGGAGGAGTGAATCTCTGTGAAACGTGTGGGTAGCAGGGCCTGGCACGTGATTGTCAATAAAATTCTCCCAGACTGCCCATCCAAGTAAAACGCACACAAATGCTGTTGACACTCAAATCACTGAGACAGATGAAAAGCACTGATGCTGTTTCTACAGCTACTTAGTGGAATAAAGTAGCCGATGAAGTATTAGTGATGCTTTTGGGAATTTTCGTTTTTACTTGCCAATTTTTTTTTTAACTAAAAAATAAATCTCTCCTTTTTTATTTAAATTGTATATTCCAACGAAAATTTAAGGACATTTGAAATTATAATCTTGACTGATTAATATTAATGAATACAAATTAAATAGATAAGACATCTTAAAGATAATATTATATTTAAGGGCTGGTGAAAGTATTTTTATTTTTTTTAATAATATAACATATTTGAATGTAGTACAGTTAATATTTTTAAAGCATTGTTGGAAACAGCGCACAATGTTTTAGTGTGAACACCTTTGAAAATATTTGAATATCGTGCAAGGATTTAAGTTTATTTTCTTTTTGGAAGCTGTTTTGCTTATACTGCACGAACTAATGATATTTTAGTAGTGATGTATTTAATTCCTTGGGAATAACAACTAAGATTTTATATTTACATTACTTAGACAAACAAACTATGCAGTATATATTATTGAATAAATATTTTTATGGTTTTACGTGTACAAGTTGTTTGTTTTGAAAATATTTAAACGAAATGCTTATGCTACAAATTTTTAATATAGGAAAATTCATTGCAAGTAATTTTTTATATTTTTGGTTGTGGTCATGAACTATGGTTTGAATGTTTACAGTTTTATCAGTGAGGTGGTATAAAAAAAATTTTTTTTAGCCAAACTTTTGAAGATCGCTGAGCTCCTGAAAATTGGATATAATAAATGGTTTCTAAAAATAATAATAGTTTTTTTTAAACAAAGCAAACTCTAAATGAAGCAGAGCAAAAAATGGCTACTTTTACAAAAAGTTAAGGTTCCTCTTCAACAATTTATGTATTGGCTTGAGACTAATAACGAAAATTTTGTTTTTTTTTTTAGCAACCTAGAGAGATGAAAGTGTGAAATCAACATTTTTTCCAGTTTATCCATGGAAACCTTAGTGAATTCACGGCATTTCTGGCACTCAAAATGCTTTAATTTTAATAAAACCTTGGGCAAAATCGAAATATGTAGCTTTATAAAATTATAAAAAAATTTAAATTGCATAAATAGTTCAATAGAGAGTTAGTTGCTGATATTTCCGAACTTCTTCAGAATACTTCCATCGGAGATGTATCGACAGTTAATGCCACCTCGTCATAAGAATAAATGACACCGATGTCAATTCGAGTTGTTGGAAGGACATGTCTGTAAAAGACACTGAATATATGCAATACCTTTAACAATAAACCGCCTGCATTTACGTCAAGCTGAGAAAACGTAGATGTGCACTTCGTATGCAAATATATATCTATTAACGTCATGAAAACCTTCTTTAAGTATTATAACTCGTGCGCAATCAGAAGAAGATTCGTAGAATCGTGCGATTTGTATTTTCTTTTCTTTTTGTGGAATTTGTTTCTAACACAAGCAGACACGATTTTAAATGAAGATGAGGAATATCAATATGGCACACAATATGGCACACAAAATTTTTGATTATCATTTTTAAAAGCTGTGATATTTATGCAGACTCATATTTCTCTGAACGTTTGCAAATTTATTCATGTGAATATTATTCAGATTTTCAAAACAAAAATAAAAAAAGATTTCAAAAATTTCGTTTAAATATATACATATACATGTCCTTTATTGCCTACGTCACATAGTCATATATCGAGCAACTCTTTTTTTTACAGTTTCTTACGTATTTTCAAAGTTTTAAGGAACTGCATCCGTAATGAATGTGCTAAGGCTCGTGCATCATCGTAACGCACGCCTTGTTGAAAATGTTGTTGCTATTGGTGAAAGTGTGGCCGAAGACTTAAATTTATCAATTCAACGGCACACTCAGTATTTGGTATTGCCACTCGAAAAATAATAACGTATTTTTGAATAATACTTGATAGAGAATGCTGAAATTTACCACGGATTGAGGCTTTAAATAAATGGCTATTGAATGATGATTTCAAGCCAAATATTTTTAAGCTACAGCTTATAGACAATGGATACCTGAGAAAACGAAATTGCCTAATGTGGGGCCCCAAAAAATTACAAGTCAACTCTGAGAAGTCTTTATGGTCGCAAAAAGTACATGCTGGGACTACACTATGATCAAGGTGAGATTTAGACTTATATTTTTTTGAGAATGACATGAAAGCGAGCGTTGCGGTCAGTGCTGAGTGCATGATAATTATCTTTTTTTGAACTACAGTTAGATAGTTCAATCTGAATAATAAGTAGTTTCAACCAATTTCGACCCTATTCCGAGAAAGGTTTTAGGACATGTATTGACGAAATTTGGTGATGTCAGCTGCCTCCAAAGATCATACGAATTGACACCGTTCGCCTTATTCTTGTAGAACTACGTAAAATATCATGATGGTTATACTTTCAGTCTAGTGTAATGAAAAATCATCATTCGTTAACCTGTGATCGAGTTATATATCAATTTGTGCTAAAAAGTTATCAAACTAACTCACATAGATATATTTTTGTATTAAGCAAATAATTGAGTGGTGTTGGATTTCATACTAATAGTAATATCTTAACAATGTAATGAAATTTTTCGGGTTCCATAATATTCATACGATTTTCATAATTTATTTTTAAAACAATATATTTGTACTTAAAAAAGATATTGCTTACTCTTTTTTTATTATTGGAAAATAGATATACACAAAAAAAAATCTTTTGATTTTTCGTATCTTTTGCTTATGCTGCTTCTTGAATTCTGTGTTGCTATTGTTGTTATTTTTCTCTTTTGCACATTTTATATTTGAGTCTCTGATATGTTAAGAGAGCAGAAGCGTTTCTTTTAACTTTACTTTCCAAGACGAAAATTGAATATGTGGCGCGTCCAGAAAAGAGAAATTTAAAACAAATCTACTGGATTTCGATGAAAAATATTTTAGTTATACCTCCACGTAGTCGCATGTTTTGAGGCGAGTCGCAAGCTTTTGATGCCCTCATCAAAGAATTCTCCCATCATTTTCTTCTTCCATCTCATGACCTCATGTTTCACCTCCTCGTCAGTTGAAAACATTTTTTCATCAATGTGGAAAAAAAGGCGAAAAGCCGAAAGTCTGAAGGCGTCAAATCAGGGAAGATTTCGGGCTGGTTCCAAATTTCCAAACCGAATGAGTTCAAACGCGTACTCCCATCGTCCACATTACTTTCAATTTAATTTGAATTGCTCTACTAAGCTTCTTCCTTCAGGATTTTTTATCGAGATACTATATTGCACAGAACTAAACGCTAGAAGGCGAGTTCTCATATTAACGAGGTCTGTTGATTGTGTTCAGAAAAACCTTCACTTTCAGTCAATGCTACCATTCTTGGAAAACAGAGCTCTCGCAGAACGAGAGGGCAGCCAGTTTTCCTAAATTCAGGAAGTTTCACGCAGCATGGAAGCCAGCTCCTTCATTTCACATATCGTCAAATATCATCAACCCTTATGCCTAGACACTTTACGTTGTATGTGCTTAACGCTTGCCTAACTTTCAAAATTTTTTAACATTAAAAAAAACAAAACCACTTTGGACCAACTAATTTAATTTGAAAAAATATTTCTCTTTTTAATAGCAATAATGCTGTAGTGACTTATCCTCTCTAATGCCGTCATTTGAACCTTTTGTAATATCAAAAAAATTATCAAAATACCCAACAGATTAAAGGATAATCATTCGTTTCTGTTAAAAAAAAATAACGGCCACTTCAAAAAAAATATTTTAATACTTAGAAAGCTGTTCAACTTTTGGCCTCTAAATCTGATGTTTTCAATGATTTCAAAATCGCGATTGAAGTATCCTTAGGTCAATTTATGCGACACATTAACAACAAAATTGGGGTATTTTTTCTGAGGCACAAAAAGGTTGCTTGCAGAACAACAAAAACTAAAGCGATGAGAAGAATAATTTCAAAAATGAAGGAAATTTGTCTGCCAATAAAATATGCCCTTGCAAAAAGAAACCTTAAGATCCTTACTAAAGCTTTAATGAAAGGATTCAGTGCAATGCACTGTAATTTGCTTTGTTGCTATTGTTATTGTTACACAAATGTTGTGCTGTTATTGTTGATAGCGTTCCGTTGCCATGTTAGCCGCTTGTTATATGTGTTGCCCTTAATGGTGTTCTACTACGTGCTTGGCGCTTAAATGCTATTTACAATTTTTTAAGGTCCATTCTTTCTTTTTAGCACCATGTCCTTAAGCTTTCACTTACAGCACAAATGTTGGCACTACATTTACGTCGGCATCAGTGTTTCCCACAATTTTTGAATGTATCTTTTTTTCAGTTCCTTTACTTTGGTTTGGTCTTCGTGCGTACACAGCAACACTTAATGTAAATTTATTTTATTGAAGGACTCGCTCCTTCTATTTTGTTGCACTTGAATTAATGCAGTTGCCATTTTTTACATATTTTTGTCTTATTTACAAACGTTAGTGCTGAGAAATATTGCTCTGGTTGCTGCTGGCAGACATTGACCTCGTTTATTAGAAATGAAATGAAGCGCAAACTGTTGGAGGTACAGCATTTCTGCTAGAGAACTTGTTAGAATTTTAATGCTAAAAGGTATCTGTGCGGTATTGTGTTGCTGTTACTGTTACGAATGATAAAGTGGAATATAACGTACGTAGCAGGTATTGAGAAAAATGCAGAGCTGTGCATTTACAGGAATTAATGGGGCAGTATCTTAAGTAGAATATAAACGTAATGGCTTTGAAGTAAATGTAGATGATAAAGTACTTGTAGCAGGGAACTTTTACACCATTTTATTATTAGAAAATTTTTAAAAGATTTTGAAATCAAACTAATGCTAAGTATTTTATTCCGAAGCTACTTAAAAAACAAACGAGTTGCCTGATGAATCTTTACAATCGTAGGGTAGCGTTTAAATTTGGATACTTTATGAATAAAAACATTGCAATTTTTTTATCTCCAAAAATATTAAAGCAAATATGAAAAATATGTGGCTTATACCTTAAAGCAATTAGCTCTACAGAAGATGTATTCATAATACATTTCAAAAGAAAACTCACTCAAATATGATAACAATCATCAATACAACAAACTGTTGAACTCAAAGTTTTGCAAACTTTTCCAATACTTCAAATTGTTTAAGTTGATACTACATACATACAGCGATATCATCTTACAAATGTAAAAAGTTTCAAAGTTTTAGCTCAATCTTTTGTGTTTACGACCACAGCTTGTACTTAAAGCTCTCACTTCGCATTATGGTATCAAATTTTTAATGCCACTTAGGTTTAGAGATCTCTGTAGGTGAATAGCACACTTTTTGTACCTATAAGGATTTCTACAGTTTAATAAAATTTGAAAATACCAATCCATTTAAGAGATACCAATTCATCGAAAACTTTATGCAACAGCAATGAAACTTTCTCAAGTTTAATATTGAGAACAATACGAAACTTTACACTTTACACTTGTGCTATAGGGCAAAATATAAAATATGCAATTAATTTATTATCAAAGTTTTTCCAATGTCCGATAAAACTGAACATGAATTTGGTATGAAACTTTGCAGCAACTTTTATCTTCGATTAACATGGCAAATTTATCAGAAGCGCCCAAGTAGCTTATACCATTTGCGATACGTAGCCTTGCCGTAATCAAATTTTAATCGAGTCTGCTGTGTGGAATTAAAAAATATTTAACAAAAAAATACTAGAACTTAAATAAAAAATTAAACAAAAGTTTAACTAGAGTTACTTTATGACGAGATTTTACGCCGAACAGGCTTCTGAAGTACGCAAGCAAGTTGAGTAACTTTTTAAAGAATGCGCTTGGTATGAGATTATTCTCAACCGCAAAAATATTTCATACTTCCATAAAAAAAGAGAAAAAAGTCATGAAAAGAAAAGTTTTAAATTATAATGAAACTTATGGGACGGGTATAATATGGAAATCTTTGCTGTGCACTAATATTTTGTGGACTCAAGATTACAAAAGCGAATTACAGGGATTTTTAGTGAACATTACATTTTTACGGGTATTTTTCCATTGAAATTCCCTGCTGTGTTGTCATGAGTTGTTTGTTGTACTTTAAGCCTTATTTATTTAATCTCTATCCGTTGTTTAATGGCTCCGCGAGTGCTCAGTTTTTAGATTTTGCTCGTATAAGAAAAGCAACGTTTTAAAGATAAAGCTTGCCCACTTTTTTCTAATGCTATTTCGTGGCATCAAATGGTTCCATACCCAATTTTAAAACATTTACTTTAATTGCTTTCTCTGTGTAACATCATAACTTTTTGCTTGAATGAAAGGTGCCAGTTCTCCTATTTAAAAATTTAATCTATTTCTCTTTAGTATATTGTCGACCTTTTCTTAGGTATTTGTCTGAAAGTGGTTATGTAAAGTTTGGTTGCATAATCTACAATTGTACGGGTCGTACCGATGCCCTTTAATTTTTCAAAACTTTGTATAATCATCATTATAACCTATTAGAGAAAGAGTGTTTCAGTAATCAATATTTTAAATTTTGCTAAAGTAGTAAAGTAGTTCTTTGAATACTTTCAAGCATGATCTAGCTTTGCATGCGCAGTAGGCGTATCTATGAACCGAATTCGCCTATTTTCAGCTCCACTTTGCAAATATGAAGAATTCAGTTTACTAAATTTGAATTTAATCAAATTTAGACAGACAGCCAAACCACGCAACTTACTCCCTGGTTTGACTAAACGTACATGCATTAGCAACTAATTATATTAAAATCCATACATGGAAATGGCTTGTAACGCTTTGACGCAAAATATGCTGAAACAATTTTAAAAATTTCTATTCTTAAACAACATTTTTGTTTTAAAAAAGATTATAGCAGACTTACATGTTTTATTTCTTATAGTTTTATACCCTTTACCTTAGAATTACGATTTTGCAAAACCTCACACAAAAATTTTCGTTTTGCTTTTTCATTGCATATGCTTATGCTGCTTCTTGATTTCTGAGTTGTTATTGTTGTTTTTTCTTTACATTTCTATGTTTTGTATTTGGCTTCAAAGTTCAAAGAACATATCCCAAAATAACTCACTTAGTAAAATGTTTAGAATTGTTTGATTGTAGGGGAAGTGCAACGCCATCTTTATACCCTACACAGAGGGTATATTCACTTTGTCATTCCGTTTGTAACGCATATAAGGGGGCGTCGCAGGTATGGAAAAGTGTGTATATTCTTGATCAGCGTCACCACCTGAGTCAATATAGCTGTGTCCGTCTGTCTGTCCGTCTGTCTGTCTGTCTGTCCGTCTGTCTGTCTGTCTGTCTGTTGAAATCAGGTTTACGAGAAAACTAAGCAAGCTAACTCAATGAAATTTGGCACACAGGTCAAACCTTCTTGCAAACTGCTAGCATATAAAAATTGGCGAAATCGGTTTACGGCCACGCCTTCCGCCCATACTCTATGTAAATATACCCAACTCCATTTTGAAAAAAAGATGATGCGATTTTGATAAAATTTGGTGATTTGTTGAAGATGAGAACAAAATTAAGATTAAGCTAGGTTTGAAGTTTGCAAAGACTGTTAAATAGGCGTGGCACAGCCCTAAATTTTAACTTTTATAACACCATAGCTCGTAAACCGTGCAAGATATTGTGATGAAATTTGGTACACGAATACAGATCTTATAAATCTTGAATTGCGCATAAAGTGGGCGGAATTTTAAAAGTGGGCGTGGCACTTTTTAGCAATTGAAAATTTGGATTTCGTATAACTCCAAATTGGCGCATACGATTTTCATTAAAATTTTAGGGATGATACCACTAAAAGTAGTCATCAATACAAGTTTTGTGTAGAGGTGCCGGTTACTATAAGCTTTTACATTAAATGAATCTTGACAAGATTGCATCAGTGGGCGTGTCACCTCCCTCATTAGCATAAAGTTGTAAGTGCTATTTTATGAATCAAAATCTGGCGAAATAGCAACAGTGGGCGTGGCACTTCCCATACAATTAAAATACCTTAAGTGGCATAACTATCGAAATAAATGAGCAATCATACTGAAATTCGGTGTAAGAGGTTTGTTTTTGGAAGGCTATTTGTGGACCAAAATCTGACTGGATTGTACCAGTGGGTGTGTCACCGCCCTAAATTTTAAGAATAATTACGGCACATATCGCAAACTATACAAGCTATTGTGCTAAAATTTGGTTTGTGCATGTCAATCACGAAAGTCATTTATTGAAACAAAAGTGGGTGGAATTGGAGAAGTGGGCGTGACATATTTCGTGTTTTTCATTTCTATTCTATTTTTTTCAACATTTCCGATATTCTTTTGACATTTTGAGTTTTTTCCATCACTTTTCAACATTTTTGAAACTTTTTACATTATTTTCAACTTATTCAACCTCTTCAACATTTTTTTAACATTTATTTAAAAAGTACTTTCAATGCAGTGTAGGGTATGTGAGTTTCGGCCTGGCCGAAGATAACACCTTTATTAGTTTTAATATTCATCCAAATTTTTCTCAGCGCTTTTCCGAACAATTCCTTGTATAAGTGTAGAATTTGGGTACACTTCCAAGAGTATCTTCTTTGATATAACGTTTAAAAGCTTTAACATTCATGGTTGGTGTCACGTCCTATAGTCAAAATATTTTGGTTTTGCTAAGCCGATTCATTAATTGTAAATATTTGTGGAATTTTGTTTCGTTACCTTAAATAATTTTATTTTCGAAGTTTTTGCTTATACGGTAGATGCCACACTCTCTGTTTGAAACTATTTAACTTAGGTTTGAAGCTTGTATGAGTTATTTCTAGTAGTTTTTAGTATACCGTTTTAAAGGCCTTATTTGTGTGGATGATTAGCGTGTCCGAGGGACATTTTCAATTTCACGAGCTATGCTTAAAAGTGATATGTACTGACAGACAGACATAGTTGTATAGACTTAGATGGTGACGCTAGTCAAGAATATATTCACTTTCATATACCTGCCATGCTCCCATCCATGCGTTACAAGCGAAGTTTTTGCCTAACTTAAAGTGAACTTGGCCCCATAGTGCACTTAATATTTAAAAATGTCGTTTCCTTTGATCTTTTTCTGCACGAGTGCGGTAGATAAATTTTTACAATGCCACCCATGACTAATATTGAGTTATGTTCCTTTTTTCATTAAAAATATGTAAAATATTTTCGACATAGACATTTTTAATATCTTAAACTTAAAACGGATATTCATAACAAATTCAAAGTTAAGATTTTTCAAAGAAAAATTCCAAACTTTTAATATATTTTCTCGCTTCTTCTTTATGGTTTGCAAGTGAACTGCTAGCAGCAAAGTTTAAAGAAACAATGTATCAAAGAGCTTTTATTAATTCAATTAAACTTTTAACAAAACATCTATTTAAAATTATCTTTGATAATTTACAGCATAAGGATAATTTTAAGAAATACTAATTTCTTTGTGCGCAAAACTTTTTGGTGTTGAAAATGTGCGCGATGTTATAAATGTGCGGTCATAACCTCACATAAAATATGCCGCAACAAAAATATGCAATGTGAGTCGTAAGTAAAAGGAAAATGTGAAAAAATTCTTAGAGATAAAGATAAAATACACAACGAAGCAGCAGTTTGGCTATATCGCTGAAATGATTTGCGGCACAACATAAGGATTATTGCTGCCAAAGATCCTTAGTAAGGCCCTTAACTCATTTTGTGGCGCAATGCGGCGTAAGCGATTTTTTCCACTTACACACACACTAGCAGCACTTTCTCAAGGACAGCACAAAACACAGAAATGTTAAAAAATATGCGTTCATTGTTGTTGGTCCTTCTAGGTTGGTGGTAAAAGTTTTTGCTGCGCCTTTCAAGTGCAGCAATTAAATGAAATTTATTAATTTTTGGCTCTTTCGTTGAGTAACGTAATGAAGAGGAATTTTTTTTTACATCTCTGGTTAAAGCAACCGCAAATATTTCTTTTTATAGCATCATTAAAATGACTTTTTGTGGTTTGTTTCAACAGTTTATTTTCATGCGCGGTGTGGTTTTTCCTGATTTGGCTCAAAGTTTTGCTCATTATAATTTTTTAGTGATGTGAGAGGATTTGCACGTGTAAGATTCTTAAAAGATTTTGAAAGTGGTAGCTTTTTAGCTATTTAAAAAAAAAAGAAACTAAGTACTAAGTACCACAGACAAAGACAACAAATCAAAAATAAAAAAGGTCTGGTTGTAAACTCAATGAATATGTTTCATGTGGATATAAGTCAATAAAACTTTGTTTCCACTCCCGACATATGCCAAGATATGAATTTTGAGCGATGCAACCATTGAGTTAACTTATTCAAGGTCACTCTGTGGTAAGAATTGTGCCATAATTCTATCAACGAAGTTCACTATTGCATACAAAAGTACATTACCTTATGTTAGATAAAACATTCCTTAGAGACGAACTAGTCATTGGATGAGTACGTAATGAAACGACCCTCGTCCCTTAACGCGCTACGCAGCCAATAAGCTGAAAGTTTCGTACGCATATTGACAAAAGTCGAGTCTCCACATAAACATAAACTAAAGTATATCACTAATTCTCATTCGACCATTTTAGTGACATTGGAAACTGTTCAGTACAATTTTATCTGATTAAAAAGCTACCAAAAAGAAGAATCATATCATCATGTTGTCCAATCCCTATCTCTATCTCTACCTTAAAATTCAATATATCTGAAGACCACATTTTTTCTAAATCGGTCCATCACTTTACCTTTCTCAAGCTTCTGTCCATCTCCATACCAAATTTCATCGACATCGATTCATGAATATAGCCGTAGAGACATATTTCCTGAATAGAGGCGTGGCACCGAACATTAAAAACACATAAATGTCCTCATGGCTCACTCTACCTCTATACATAAATTCATCAATAGTGGTAGGAAAAATTTCTTCACTCAGGAATCCTATCTTCTACCAAATTACATTAAAATCGTAGCGGCTCTGCCGATGCGGCGTTTTTTTCCCATTAAGTGGTAGTGCCACGCCCACGAAAAGATCATAGACTTTTAAATAATCTTTTAAATTTCATCAAAATTGTCGCATTGATTTAGCCACGGGAGCGTATTTTTCGATTTCTATTGGAATTGCACTGCCGCTCCTCACAACCTTTCCAACAAAACAAAAAGTCAAGCGATTATAAGGTATAGTACATTTGTTTTGCTGCCACCTATTTATATGAAGATTATGCCACATTCAAAATAGCAACGTTTGATGAACTCAACCAGCACGTGGCATCCCGGAAACAGAAGCATTTAATCAAAATTTTAGAATTTTCCACGTATTGTTAACGCCAAAGCAAGCATTCTTACTGGCTTTAATGTAAAATATACTTTCCTATTCCTCTACAGATAGTTACGCAATCTATCCATCATTAAAAACTTCATTAATTCTTCGCACCGCCATTTTTATTTGACATGAAAATATTGGCTTTTTATTCATTTAAATAAAGTTTTAATTTTCTTGCATTCGCTTAGGTTTAAAATAAACTGTTGAATGAAATTGTGCAGGTGGCGCTGCTGTTTTATTTTAATTGCCACAAATTAAAGTGAACTCATTGTTAATAAAGAAATTAATAAAATATCCGAGTAGAGCAAAAACAAAGCACCACTGCCAGTGGCAAAGAAAAATTCTCCAACGCACGACATGTTACACGCCACATGCGGGTGATTAAGTGCTGTGTTAATTATCCTATATAATGGAGGCACATAGTAATTAAAATGTAAACATCATATCATAGCATTACCCATACACACACACAAGTACTCATACTCATACATACATTCAAACGTGATCTATGCCAATATGATGTGCATGAGCGCACACAGCATGATTTCGTTTATTAAAAGAAGATTAAGAGACTTCAATCAAGGCATATCAATGGGAACATCAATAAAAATCAAAAAGCAACTCATTAAAGTTTCAGTGTAGTAACATTTGTGAAGAATTTAAGTGAAAGTCAAACTATTGGCAAGTGCCGACAATTTGACTTTAAGTTAAATGACTGGAAATCAAAAAAATTTGTCTAATTAGCAATTGGAATTAATAGGCAGTGAAAGATGGATTCATGTTTCTTAAATTATTCAAAAGATTGAGTTCAACTTACATGCAAAAATATGTAAACAGTGCTTTGGAATTTTTTGCTTTTAGCTTCGTAAATTATGTTAAAATTCATATATTCTAGAATAAATTAAAAATGTTTGTTAAAAAGATGGAAGTAGCTAGTTGAATTTTTTATTACAAATATTAAAAACTTTGGCTAAAATTTAATTTAACGATTTTTTCAAAAGGGTAAATAGCGTAAAATTGTTTAGGGTGCAGAGCGAGTGCTAAAACTGCTAAAGAAGATTCTGAAATTGTTTTTTTTGCAATAGCTAGACATTTGTTTCGATGTAGATTAAAAAAGTAAGGTTTTGTGCTCAACTGTAATAACACGTAATGAATTCCATTTCTTGATGGGGTTGGTGTTGCATATTAAAACTATGTGCGTCAAAACAAATCAAAACCAACACAGAAAATGGCACTCTTAAAATTGAAAAAGAAATCAAAAAATCAATAAAAAGATTTTCTTTAATTGGCTGTAATTCTTTAGTTATTTAAAATTGTAACAACATTATTAAATCTACCTTAAAAGATTTCCAACAACGTTTTTCGAGAATAAAATGAAAGTAATATACCATAGTAATTCCAAGATCAGCAAAGAAATGCTCATTGATGGCCTTGATGGAGAATCGCAGCACATTACTCAATCCATGGATGCAGAATAAGAATATATCTTGTTGTGGTTATTAAAACAATAAAGGAAAAAATATACTGATGCAAGAAAGTCTACTTTCTCTCATAATCTCTACAACAAAGAGCAGTAAGAGCATGACTCAACCAAAGGCAAATGAAGTTGAGGCCAATTTTCCAATAGTTCTTAGTGAAATATGCATCTTTTTTGTCATTATTAAGACCTATATAAGCACTAATGAATTGACCAAAACCTTAAGAGAAATTTCACCTAATCCCAATAGGAGGTGTTACTTTTTGTCCACTTTTATCTTTAGCAGTATTGAAAATTTGTACTAAATACTGTTCTATCCCCCCATATTCTCTATAAATGCATAGATGTGTATTTTTTAGCGTTGCTTTGAACTAACCGCATATAAATGGCATTAATGCCATCCACAAAAGATAACACCAAAATTTTTGGTGCTAATTTGGCTTCAAAAATTATTTCTAGATAAAATATATTTTTCAATGAAAACGAAATACATAAACGGTTGACTTACTCAAAAATATCACAAAACGTTTTTCTTCCTTACAAGCACCACGTCACATTTAAAAGTGAACCAATTGAAAGCTTGCGAATAATAACCCCAAGGCTTCGGCTTATCAAAATTTATTCATAATCAAATAAAGAATGAATCTCATTTTCTGAAATTGTGTTATTTATATCTGAATTTTCCTGGACCAAATATATATCACGACAATTCATCATTATCAAATTGAAGCCAATAAGTAAAATTTATTGCATTTTACATAGTTAATTCCGATACCAAACAAAAGATACACTTAAACTGAGGATTCTAGATCTTATGAAAAATCATTCAGAAGTTTTTACTTTGTGAAACGTATATAGAAATCATAATATCCCAACATTTATGATGAGAGAAGAAAATTTCATCAATTGGCGAAAGTCGATTTTGCTAAGTTAGGACACTAGATGTTCTGCCACACAGTATCCACTATGTTTGCAGATTTAATTACTGCTGTAAAATGATCCCTTTCATAGTATCGAGGTACCCAAAGTTATGTATTATGAACGATTTTTCATGGTTACACTGCCTTTTAATATTTTGACTAAATTGATTTTCTTAATATTGTTTTAAAATTAAATTTGAGCAATTTGATATTTTTGCTGTGGCACCTTATTCAATGAGGATGAGGATGATGGACTTTTTGTTAAACAATTTTAACAAAGTGTTATTAGTTGAGATATTGTAAAACTTTTTTAATAACATCAAAAAATTTCGGCACGCAACCTTCTCCGATTTTTCATAAGTATGCCTCAGAATTAGACCTAGAAAACGATAAGACAGCTAAGTATAGTAAGCCCTAGTGTGCGAGATATCAAGACTCTAAAACTGAGTTGTCGTCAGACGACCTATTTTTCAAAAATTCATTAAAAGTCATAGGATATAGGACATCTATGTTAACGGCATTTAAAGCAAAAATCTTCAAACTTAAAAATAAACTTTACTTTAAGAAAAAATAAGTCTTATTAAAAACAACGAAAATTGAGATAAAAAAGAAAATAAGGTTTGTTGGCTATACTTGAAGTTCTTGCAAGATTTGGCTTTAAATTTATATAAATTTTAAGTTTTTTACTTTTAACGACGTTAAAATCATTGTCTTCAAATATTTGTATGAGTCTTAATAAGTATTGGGAATTAAGGTTCTTTGGACAAAACTCTGATTAAACTTTCTTCCATGCGCATGAAAAACTTTAAGCAAATCGGAAATTGTCATGTCCTGCTTGTTGTTAAAAAAATATTAGAATGTCTCAGGTATATACTGTTTATAAATTCAAAAAATATCAAACTCTTTTTTTGTTTTTTGTTTATTTTTCATATTTTCATAAGAACTCTAACTAAAGTACGCTAAGCGTCCAATAATAACAGTTCGACTCTAAGCTCAGTAAATTTTCGAAAGGTCCAAGTATCGTCACAAATCCGTAACACAAAAATAAAAATAAGTATTAAAAAAACTAATAAAAACTTCAAAGCTGATGCTTTATTTTTCAACAGAACAAAGCCCTCTTCCTCTCAAATTAAAATGAAAACAAAAAGAACAAATAAAGCAGCTTCTCTCTGTCAAAGCCATTTAAGGTCCTCTTATCTTTTCAAATAACAAAAAAAGTTCAAAGGTTATGTATTTAACTTACTGCGATTTGCTTTTATGCTGCGTATTTATTTAATTTTAGGGTTTGACTTTTGTTCAAATTTTAAAGCTTCATTATCTTACACAAATAAATATTTAAAAACAAAAACGCAAAAAAGCAAATGATTCAATAGAAGATATCGAAATTCAATGCTCGCATTCTATAAAACGCAAGTTATGCCAACTTTTTTGTAGCTACGCAGTAAGAATGGATTACGAACAAATTGAAGTAGAACGAAAAAATTTCAACACGTAAGGAGCAACAATTTTTCGCTAGTAATTTTGCTTGTGCAGATAAAATGAATATGTAAATAGCACAAAAAAATATCAAAAGGCCACATGCAAATGAGCAAAAAAAAAAGTGAAGCTGCGTTGAGAAAAATATCTTAAGATGCAAAACACAAACTCCTACTAATTTTTATTTTTCATGAAATATTAACGATTAAGACGTGCACAACAAATACCAATCCAATTCGCAATCAGTATGGAATTATAGCAGCAACAGTTTTCTTATGCTCACTGAGGTAGCCTAATTCAATAGCAAAAAGAAAGGAATAAAATAAATTAATATCTTATGTCCCTTTTTTTTCGTTGGCTTTATGGTTAGGAAATGATATGCTAAAGCCTTGCAAATTGCATAAAATGAAATAAATGATTGAATGAAATACAAACATGGACATTGAGCTCTGAACGCTGGACATTGGATGGCAGTATGTGTGCTAGACATAATACGATATGAATGCGTCCCTAACATACAAAGGCAATTTAGACATTTTCTCGTTTCTGTCTGACTGTTATATTGGTCATTTCTTAGTAATTTGTTAACATACAAATGCGTTAATAATGTGCGTATTTGTCTACGCTACACATAAACACAAACATATACATAAACGTTCGTTCTGTGAACACAGCACCGCACGGTGTAGAGTTTATTGAACTTATGAAGACAAATTTAAAATTTTTTTTTTCTTTTTTTTATAACAGAAATAGTCTTGGTTTGAAGCAGTGAAATCTTAATTAATTTCTCAAGAGTAATGAAGTGCTTATTTCAAGAAAATCATATTAAAAATTTGTTTTAATGTCTCCTTCATGTGTGTTCTTTATCTTCTCAAGAACCATAGGTCTGCCACAAACTCTTCCTACGATAAGTAGCGAATGTTTTCAACTCTCTCCAACATTTTCTGATTCACATATTTTCTTAGCGGACGTTTCATTTCAAAATATGAGATAATTTGCTATCGAATAATCATACGTTTAACCAAAGTTACAGTGTTTTTTTCTACATGCAAATAAAACAAATGTGTAGATACCATGGTGGTATAAATATATCTATATTGACGTGTACGGCTTCAGGAGTTTATTAGATGGCTCTTATTTAAGAATAGTTAGCATTAACGTAACATTCAAATTATTCTGACTCAAAACAAAGTTTGCAAGTTCCTATCTCAGAGCTTTGAGAAAAAAATCAATTAATGGCTTTTTGTTATTTAAAAAAAAAATAACTCGACCGGTATTTAGTCTTTGTTCCCTACTGCTCTAGAGAGTTTTAATAAAGAGTCCCCTTCATTAATTTTACAACGCTACTTCTTGTAAATTTTTGTTTTTCGCCCATCATAGCCCAGTGATTGCATTTGGGATTTGTTGTAAGACTTTTTAGAGGGAAGACGTCATTCGAAAGCATATTTCAGCATTGTTTACTAATTAATAAAAGATAGGGCTATTCGATTTTTTTACGCATATAAAATACAGGTATTTATTGGAAATCGTCCAAATTTACCGAAAATGTACTGAAAATGCGTCAAATGTACTGTACCATTTTTTCCGAATGTATTTAAGATTTGTGAAATGTATTAAAACATATTTTGTGCAACAAAAATTTGCTGAAAAAGTTAAAAACGTACCAAAAATACCATCTCTATTATGTAAATGATATTGATTTTATTATGAAAATTTGTAGAACTAAAAATACCTTTAAAGTGAAGGAAACACATCAGTGAAATGCACTTCATTTGTTTCAGGGGACATTACTTTCGTTCAAAACCAATTCCAAGCTAAAGACCACATTAAAAAGGGAGATCAAAGATAAATATGTTAAGCAAATTTATTTTTAAAAAACTTCACTAAGCTTTACCAAGCACACCAAATGATTCCGAAGTTAAAATAATGCGCAATGACAACTCCTTATAGAATATCAAACAGAAGTCTACGGGAGCCTGTCATTAGCAGTACCACTTAATAGTCTGTGTTGTCACTGTTCAAGTTAACGTTCTTTGATCTCAAGAATAGTTCCTGTTGTAGACGCTTCCACTACAGATATTATTCATGCTGGCGTTGTTTTATTAATTTAATGTTGTTGAATTCATTTTGTTATAAATCAACTACGTCTTAATTATTGGCCATTTTCTTAACGTTTTGAGTCGCATGATACGTAATACATTAAGCAAGTCTTAAGAACTATAACTTTTACTCAAACAAAGTGGAGGTGATTTGTATAAAAAAGGTCATAGAAGGATATGTTTCTGTTTTAAATCATATTGCTGATCTTAATAAAACACTTTCTTAGGAGACACACTTCATAAAAATACTATAAATATTGCCCTATTCACGAATTTCCTCATCCTTACATTTCTACAATGATTTAGGACGGCCGCGTTTTTCTATCCTAAGCCTTCTACTTCAATGCTTTCCGACTGACTTCACTTGTTGGGTGCTTAAATTGCTGTTCAAAAGTATAGTTACAGCATCAAACATGCTGCTAGAATAGAAACCCACACTAAGCTGTCACAGATGATAGTCAGCTGTTGTTGTCTGCTGTGTAAAATTCAATAGCTTAACCAACAGTTCACGATAAGCTGTCACAGTCGAAAGCTGGCTATTGCTGTCTGCTGCGTGATTTCAATAGTTGACGCAATACTTCACGACAGCTGTCACAGTCGAATGTCAGCTATTGCTATAGTAGTCGTAGCATTTGCTATCGTTCTTGACTGTTACTATCGCAATAGGCTACGACCGCCAATAGCCAAAAGATGACTGTGACAGCTCTCCGTGAACCATTGCAGTAGACAACGTTAACCGACAATCGTAGACCTTGGAAGCATCTGGGGAGAAACGCGACATTAGAGGTGGGACTGGGCCACAAAGCTTTCAATATTTAGCGAAGGTAATTTTTGTTGCATGCTTGTAAATCTTACATTTACCTCCAGAGATATTTGGACATAACAAATCAAAAAATTTCCCAGGAATCCATCACTATTGAGTGCGTTGCTTAGTCTTTAAATTTCGCTTAAAGATTTTACGTAACAAAAATCTAGCTCAACTCAAACACTGTATGTTGTAGACCAACAACATTAATACAAAGACTTAAAACATTTTTAAAGCACGATTGTCAACAAGACAAGAAGTTTTTAGTTTGCAGAGATTTACAAATATTTGCGCCTCAATTCCCCAAATGGGCATGTGTTAAATATTTGTTATGGCATTATTATAGATGTCAGTGAACTAACATGGAATTAGCATGTTGTACAAAGATATGAAAACATCTTTTATTTAAAGAAATTGAAAACTTTTTCTCCACATTTTCCTTTTTGCCTACTAAGTCTAGGGAAAAATTGCTAAGAGAAAAGCTAAAATCTCTTTACCGCACATGTTGCATGCAGCTTAGTGTTACTACTGACTGGTTGCCTCATTTGTTGCTTGCCACCGAATTTCGGTCACGCACTTCATGCCCTAAGGACGTGCTTTTAATGGTTGGCCGGAAATGAATTTTGCCAATTTGTTCGATTTTGCATATGGCTGGCAAAAGGGGCGTCGTTGTAGAGCAGGCTGCAAATTCCGGCTTTGGGGGCAAATTTCATTGAAGCATCTGGTAGTTATTTAATGTTTGATGTTTATGGGTGTCGCTTGTTTGGTTTTATTCTGTGTTGTTGTTTTTTTTTTTTTCATGCGACAATTCATTTAAATTCTGCCATTGATTGCACTTTGAATGTAAAATGAGTTGAAAATTCGCTTTATAGAATTTTTTGCTGTTTGATCAAAAATTATTTTCATGCGACATCAAACATTTTGTTATTCAATACAAAAAAAATTCCATTGGAACCAGAAATATATCGATTTATTTTGTGAAAATTTAAGTGGCTTATAATTTACTCACCAAATATATGATTACACGTTTTTACACAACATTTTTTAATTGAAAACACAGCATTTGAATCGATATCAGCGAAATTTTAGAAAAATTTCAGAAAATTAGTTTAAACTTCTAAGGTATGATGCCAACTTGTTGTTAATTTACGGTGTTAAAGAAGGCGTTGAATATTTAGGAGAAAATTATTGATATTCTTATGATTAGGGGCAAATGCCAAAATGGCAAATGCAAAATATTTGCTATGAAAAACTGTATTGTATTTAAAAACGTATTCAACCAAATTTTTCTGCAAATGTTAGCAAAGTACAGTTGAAAATTAATTATTAAAAATATTGTGAAAAACAATTCAACTTTAACAAAACTCTTTGTTTTTTTTTAAATTTGAATAGTTGTTTCGCAAGCAAAATTAAAAATTTCAATAATATAAACTATTAGTAAAAACAATGAAAACTTTGCATATCAAAATATCAACAGAAAATGTAACTCATACGCCCCGTATAGCAATAATGCTACGCTGCGCAATGTAGCGAATTTCAATTAAATTTCAATCAACAATATGAAAAATAAAAACGTGTACAAATAAAAAGTTTAAATAATGAAAAAAACACCAATAAAAACTTGTAAACAACAATAGCAGTTCCACACCTATGACAATGGATGGTATAAAAAAAGTTAAACTACAAATTCAGTGTTTGCATTGTCATAAAAAAAAGAAGAGGAAAAGAGCTGAAATTCACCATACATAGTGACAAAAGCGAAAAGTACTCTCATACGCACTCAAACACATACATACACATAAAAAAACTTAAGCATGTAAATTGCAAAACACTATAACTGACAGTCGCTGGAATTGCACACCTACAAAAACAAACAAGAACAACAACATTACTAGGTCAAAGTACAATGCAAACGAATATTAAACAATGGTTGTAATTACACAACTACAATTGCAAAATAAACAGAAACAATCAAATGAACACCTTGTGTCTACAGAAAGAAAAGTTATGTACAAAAAGAATTTTTGTTTTATGTAATCTGTAGGTTCTTCTTTTGAATTTTCTTTTCCGTAATGCATTTTATGACCAGCTCACATAGCCTTTCGCATAGCAGTGAATAAGCCCAGTTAACAAAAAGCACGAAAATTAGCATTATTAGAAGGTCTTCTCAACTACTTTCAGAGTCATTACTTTCTTATATGAAATTAGTCTGTTGAATAGACTTTCCGTACCAGCTTACAAGTGGTTGTAAGAAATGAAGCCAATTTGTGATAGAACGAAAAGTAGGACTTTTATAAATGTCCTGTTTTGATGAATTTTGAAGGAAATTGTATGTATTTGAAAAATCACTATAAAGAAATATCACAAAATATTCAACATGGATTGGTTTTTCATTGACAAATTTGTATGCCTTTATTTTGCAATATCTTTGATTCTAAATTGAATTTGAATGCCTAGCAAATCTTGTAAGTCACAATATTCTCAAACGCTAATTGGAAACTATTAAGTTAAGTGAATAGTTAAAATGAAAATTGAAATCAGACTATCATATTTCTATTTAAATACTTAGTACACTTGCATTATACTGATGTGTCGATACTGGCAAGCCTTCTCTAAGAGAGACATTGTTCAATTTTCTACTGGGAGCACAAGCAAACTTACACAAGCGCATTTATGAATAATGCAAATGGAGGAAAAGTATGCGCTACAACTGGTTTTTTTGTGTATGCGTAATACACGTTAAGCATCTCCTACTATAAAACAAAGATTCTACGCAATTCCTCATAGCCGCGACAGTAGAAAATTAAGTCTTCTTAGTTGATACAAAATCTAGAAAGCTTTTCGGTTGTTTTAACTAATGAACTTTATTCTTTGTAGAATATTTTTTTTAATTCAACAGAAAGGATGTCACAAGCCCATTTTATTTTCAAAGATTATGGTACTTCAATTTATTTTTTAAATATCTAAATTTCTTTGGAAAAAATTATAAGACCTAAAATGCTAGGGTCTATTAGACTTTTGCACTAAAGTCATATTTTTTGACACTTTTTTATATGTCTCTATGAAATATATCAACAGCTTTTCGAACTTGTCATTATTATTTAAAGATATTAGACACTAGTCGACTATTATGGACCTCGTCAATACTGTTAGACACTATAAATATTTCAAATACCCTTTGGCTCAGGAACCGTAAGTAATCGATATTTTTAAATATTGAAAAAAAAAAATCACAATTAGGCGAAAGATGATACATGAGATTAAGTACCTAAACAGGCGAGACTCTTTTGACGAGAAGCGTAGATATCTGACATTAGTTGATGTTCTGTGATTTTTTTTTCGATCAAAGCTTCGGAATTTGTACAGTTTTTCAAAAGGTTTGGACTTTTATCGACTTTAACGATGTTTCTAAATTGTTTTCAATAGTTTTCAAATTTTTTCAATAAGCTCATAACATTCGATGCGTATCGGCATTATCGAAATCTTCGATATTTTTTTTAACTTTTTGAAAAAATTGTAATGTTCGCGGACTATCGAAAAAAATATCGATAATATACATAATCATTACAGTCCCTGCTATCAATACTTTAATAGTAAAATATCAATTTATTCAAGTAACAAGTCCCAATTTTATGCACTTTATTGTATTTTTATAAAAGAAGAAGTAAATTGTTATCTGTATGAAATATATTCAATGTCAAATGTCATGCTGTAGGGTGTAGTTGTGATGCACATATAACAGAAATGTAGGAGTTACAGCCAGTATTTCAATATTTTAACAGCTATAAGATAGAATTAGCTTTGCAGCAACGAAAGGTTAAACATTCCCAGGCGCACAAACTCAAAACGTAAATGCCATCACCTAAAACTTTTTAAGTTAAATGTTTCAATCTAACTGCATAGCGTTTATATCTATGACTTTTAAAAAGTTTCAACTTTTACGTGGGTACTTTTTCAATTTTATTTTTACATTTTTTTCTGTTCGCTAAAGTTTACAGAATTTGACCTTTTTCTCGTTCTCTAAATTGGTTGTAGCTGAAGTTAGCACAGAGTTACTCATATAAACTTTATTCTCAGAAAAAAATTCAATCTGCTCACCTTCTGGCTTAAGATTACGTGAAAATATGTTATGACTTTTCATGATTAATAAAAAACTACTTTTGCAATCATACTCATACTTTTACTGCAGCACATAATATTTTGCAGTATAAGATTTGAGAATCTGAATTTTAAATTTAAAAATGCTACACCTTAAAGCGTGATCAGTACACCCTATTACACTCATTAGGCAAACTGCATGTGTGTATTGTGTTGTTTATTTTTTATCTTTGGCGGTTTTTTCCTGCTTTTATAGCGTACTTATACGCGTACATATGAAACAATTACATATAAATGCATGCGCCTCAGTGCCTCTTAAATTAAAAATTAGTCCAAGGTCACGTAGTCATGGTTTTTCGTACAACATTTATTTCGCATTTCCCCGAAAGCCCTCCTCAGGAAACTTTCTCAACTGACTCTAAAATAACTTTCTTCTTAATGGTATGATACGACGCTGTTGATATGGCTCTCCAAATAATTTATTCCAAACCAACTACATAAGGAATGGGAAAAGGGTAAGTCTTTCAGATGAAAGTAAGTCTAATATGAAAGCCAGGCATTTCATGCTCGCTTGCTAATAAAAAGAAGGATAGCAGGCCTGCTACTTACTTCGATTTCAAAATAGAACGAAGAAATAAGGCCTGTTACAATGACTTTCGGAAGAAGACAAAGAAATCGTATTTTATAAATTTTTGTAAATTAATATTTAAGAATTCCTATTTAATATCACTTTTACATTGTTACATTTTTGCTATCATTAAAATTAGCATTTAATAATTAATGCATGGACAACACGTCGTATGAGTAATCTTTATTTCCTATAGAAATCAATCACTCATCACAGTGACCAAATTTCATGGGAAGACATTTTTAAATTGCTATAATTCCTATAGAGATGTAAGTAAATAAATAATTTAAGCAAAAGTTTGTAGATATGTAAGGCTTTGAAATCTAATACAAACGAAATATTGGAACACATTATTGTGGCTTAGAAGTTTACTATTATGAGCGCTTTCGCAGATACCAACTTTGACGACGCGTTCAGGCAGTTAACAGCAGTGCAGGCAGACTTCTTCCAGCTCAGGCTTTGCTTAATTTCCTACTGGCTTAGAGCTATGATTATGTTTTCTTTACTCCTGATAGCACATTATTGTCGTTTTCTTTACGATGCACACACATGCAACAAATTCAACAGTTTTGCAACTAAGTTGGCATTCTTGAGATTAAGAATTTTTTTAAACACAACATTTCTCGTTTTATGCTCTAAGGACTCTATAGAAACTACCTGAGCTTATACCATTATGGATGTTCTTGTTAGTTTTTTATGGTTTTCTCATGTGTTGCATGTGTGTTTTCTTCTTCGAAAAGTTTACATGGTTTGAATGTCAAACCAAAAAAACAAAATTACATAAGAGTAAACTTGTGTTTTACAAGTGTTGAGCGCTGTTTTGTGCAATGAATGTTTAAAAGACAACTACCACAACACTTAAGTTTGTATTTCACGAAAACAATTATTTTGAACAAGAAAGAAACATAGGAAATTTTTAAAATTGTAGAAGAATTACTATGGAGTTTTTTTTTGCTTGAATAAAATATTACCGTCACACGAATTCGGCTGGAGTGAAATGCTTTCACACAAAAATACCATCGAGCATAATACAATCAAAAGCATTATAAGACAATAAATGTATTACAAATCTTAGAACGTTTTCAAATCCAGATTATGTATGGCCGTAACTTAAGCTTTTTAATAGAAAAATAAGAGTTCCATCAGCAAAAAAAAAAGTTCCAAATAGTAGGACGTGTTTCATAACAGCGCACCTACTTTTAGATTTAGTTAGGCTTAATGGTTTTGATGAGCAAGGCTCTGCAGATAATTTAAATATCATAAACAGTGGAAAATCTAACTACAAACTTTAAATCTTCTCCAGTAGCACACAATATCAAAGCTAGATGTTGTAAGGTAATGGGGATTAATTTCAACCCTAAAAAGGAGTATTGTTATTTTTAAAAGAAAAAGTTAAATTTTAATAAAAGTAGTATTCTGGATCATAATATAAGCTTAAAAAACTATCTTTATATCCTAAGGTATCTCATATTGCTACGCCTATGTGGAATGCTCATTTTAAATATGCCACAGAAAAAGCTAAGGCATCTTTATATCACAGCAGGAAAATATAGTCGGATAGGTCTTAAACCTCGAAACTCAGTTCTAAATAGAATTTAATGATTTTTTTTATATTTTTAATTAATACTTTAAATTTAAAAAGGTTGACTAATTAAATGTGTGCTTATGGAAATTCTTATTTTTGTCACGATTTTTCTTGACGGTTTTACAAAAAAATAATCAAAATATTAAGATTACATACCGCTTAAGTTGTTATTTTTTTATTATTCCCAGTGAGTGGGTAATCTGTAAACGTTTCTATCATATAAGCACCTATAAGTTGTAACTATTTATATTGGCACAAATTCAAGAATTTACTGAGCATAAATAAAAAACAAAAATAAATTAAAATAAAATAGCTGACCAGATTTGATTATGATCTTTGAATTTTTTACGCTTTTTTATTACGTACAGTGCGCCATATGTTGACTATTTGTTATTAAGCGTTTGCTCCTGTAGCTGCTTTGCCTTCGACCTAATGACATGGTATTTATTTTGTATTTTGTTACATCGTTACTTGAATTTTAAAAATTGGCAAGTCATTACGAGCTTAGAAATTTTTAATTCTTTTATTGATTGATTAAAATTAATTACAATTTCATGATATTTTAGTTGAAGGTAAATTAAATTGGCTTTGATAAATCGTTTGTATCACGTATTTTGTTATTTTGCGCGATCGAGAAAATTTGAATTTTCTTTAGGTTACATTCAGGAAAACAGTTTCAAACAGAGTAATTATCATAAAATTAAATTTAAGTACAGAGCAAAATTTGCTTTTACCAAAAATAAAACAATAAGCCACAAATCATTAATGCCAGATCAAACATTGTACACATGTACATACATACATATGTATGTAATCGAATGACGCAAGACATAATTTTTAGACTATTTCTTTGTTTTTTATATACGTAGGTAAAACATTTTACCTATATTTTAAAAGCGAAAAAAAACTCTAAAATATCTTTTTTTAAGTACACACAAGCGATCTTTAAACAAACTTTAGCACACATTTTTTTAATGTTTTCGGCATAATTCACATTAAATGTCAACATTTGCGCTTCTACACATATGAGCTAGGGGTGCCTTGCCTGGCTTTGATTCTATTATTGGCTCCATAATACTAGATATGTGGAGGGAAAGTCCCGGAATCTTTTGAGATTTATTTCAATTTTTATCTCAATAAAACTCTTTTTAGCTTTTTTACACATTTGACTTAAGCAAAAATTCCGGGATTGCAGCTTTCGCTTTCGGAAAGTACTATGGAATTGTCATCCCTAATTTAAACGCAAAAATTTTACACATAAACCTCGCATGTAAAGTAAACAAAAAAGTTAATGATAAAATATAGCGTCTACACAGCTTAGGTCTCTTAGCTTAGCGAAAAATTTAAAATGTTTTTCTCCTCAAAAATTCCGCACACATGTGCATCGTAATTGTTGTGAGATATTTTTATTAATTAAGATTTTTTTTGTGCAAAGTTGCTTTAATTGCACACTTTTGTTATGTTTTGAATTAAAATCAGATTATTATTATTAATATTTCATGAAATGATATTTTACTTAATGCACACGTTCATAAATTGTGGCAAAACTTTTCTTCCAATAAGCCCTTGTGGCGTTTGTGTACAAGGTTATAAGATTTCAATGCAACACGTAGCTACGAGCGCATACGACTAAATTAATTACACGCTTTTGTTGAAAATGATTTTTAATTTGTGAAAATTTCTTGTGTTTTATACAAAGTAACACTAAAATCTTTTCAATTTTACAGTAACGTTCAACATTGATGTTCTATTAAATAGAACACACGTACTACGTATAACGGGTGATTTCTTAAGCGTTTGTTTTTAGAAAATTAAAAAAAAATAACATAAGCTTTGCAATAGCGAATTAAATATTTAATTGTGGCAATGCTTCAATTCTTTTCAATTACTTTTTAAAGATTATTTCAAGGAAATGTTGCCTCGGCTATGCCTAAAGTGGTTCATCCGAATGCTCAAATTTCAGCACACTTTTCCAGCATTTCGCCTGTTAACTCATCAATGGCAACTGTAATGTTGTCTACCAGGGCTGCAATTGTGACTGTTTTGTCTGTGTATATGAGAGACTTCATGTAGCATCACAAAAAAGAGTCTAGTGGTGTCAAATCGCATGATCTTCACGACCAATGGACTGCTTCAAAACGTGAGATTATTTGCTTCCAAAACTCGCCTTTCAATAGATCCATGATATCGCATGCCATGTGGCACCGTCTTGCTGAAACCACATGTCAAACAAGTCTGATTCTTTTATTTTAGGTAAAAACAAAATCGGTAATCATCGCACGATACCTTGCTCTATTAACTGTAACGTTACGATTTTCATTATTTTTGAAAAAGTACGGTCCAATGATGCCACAATTTACACCAAACAGTGCATTCTCCAGAGTGCATTGGCAGCTCTCTTATTGTCTCTGGCTGCTCTGCAGACCCAAATCGGTAATTCTGTTTGTTGACGTACCCATTGAGCTAAAAATGAGATTCGTCGCTAAGGAAAACTTTTCTATTAAAACACATTACTCACAGAGCACGAATTTTTTAGTAAAATTCAAGGATTTCCAAGCATTTTTCATTTTTATTTAATTTGTGGTAAAATGGCAAACTTTATTTTTTATTTTTGGCGTAAAAATATTTTACAAATCACTCTTAAAATGTCAAAAAAAAATCACTAAGAAAACAAATAACAAAAAGATCACCCATTATAATGCCTAAAAAGTAATTGCTATGTAAAGTGTTTTGTGCACTGAAATTTATTTTGTCGCCTTCAAAATACACTGAGAAACGATTTGTTTATGTGCAGGAAGGATAGCGATGCTTTTAGGTGAACTAACTCATCAGGGTTGCCTTACGAAAGCCCATCGCAACACCCAAAATGCGTTGTGGCTTACTTTTTTTTAATTAAAATTGTAAATTAAAGATTAAAGCCTTAAAAGTACGGCAAATGGTTGCATTGTTGAACCTTTTCGCTTGGGAAAAAATTGTTATCTTTCATGACACATTACATCTGACTTCTGAATTATCACAGTATACCCAGAAGAGAGCTATTTATTCTACAAAAACATAGGTCTTCTTAGTTGCTTAACTATATTTGTTCATTCACGCGATCTTTACATATAATGCGATCTTTATAAATAATGTAACCACATCTTGTCCAAGCAAAGTTCAAAGTATATATCTCAGTAAAGATTTTGCTGATATATGAATTCTTTGCGCATTTCACACTCATCTTAAAGCATAAATACGTGGTATAAAACTTCTGCATTCTAAAGAAAAGAATTTATTCTAAATTTTTTCAGTAAACTATTAATTTGCCGCTGTAGTGTGCTGCACTTTTCGCATTTCGTATACATGGATACGTGCTTTAGATTTTAATGAAATTTAACACTTTCAGAACGTGTCAAATTTCCTTTCATACAAAGTATAAGTTTCATTATCAAACCAATCCTTAATGTAATAAAACTCAATTTTGATTTTTAAATGCATGGCTGCCCTTTGAAGTAATGCGCTTATACATTTAGCATTTCTTTGAAGCATGGTATAGCTACTTTGTAGTTTTGATTTAATCAAATTTTTTTGTTTTCATGTTTTTTTTTATTTTTTTTATTTTTGAATCGCATGCGAAAGTTAAGACTTAAGGAATATACAAATTTTATACAAAAACTAAAATTCTTACAATGTTGATGGGGCAAAATATGCTTAATATGAAAGCAGTTTTTAACCTTAGGCGAATTTCCATTAGTTGCTAAAGATTATTTTGTAGCTGCATTTTAAGACTTAAAATAAGCGTCCAGAAATTTATTGCAGACAAGCTAAGAAACTGATTTTTGTAACTTTTAAATTATTTTCAGTAGCGTTGAAAATTACATCAAGTCTTCTGAACATTCTCGAAATGTAAGTTGAAAGCTTGGCAAATTCTTACTCTGAAAATTTTTGATGCATTCAAAACTATCTGAAGTTAATAAAGGATATATTTGGCAGCATAATTAATCAAGCATTGAAATATTTTAGAAATCTAAGTATTGTTATTATCAATGTAAAGATTCAGAAAAATGCTCAGGTTTTCATGAGACAGCTCTTCATTAAAACTTTGTGTTTCAAAATTTTGCAGCAACATTACTTCAATGCTTGAAACTGTTCAATACACTTTAAAGCACCGATAGAAACCCTCTTTTCTGACAAGATTTTCAAGCGCTGAAAGACATGTAGCTATTCATGAACAATGTCAAGACTCATCCGGGCAAAAGTTTTGAAATTTATAAGCTGGCACGATGGAATACATTGACGTTCACAAGTTTTCATAAAATAATTGCACAGGTTTATTGAGTGCACACGTCCCCGGCACAATTTTTCTGCATTTCAACAGGTCACTTCAACCTAGCACTATAGGATGAAATGGGCATGGTATTTGAAATTAATGATCCAAAATCCATTGGCAATACATAAAGAAACCGATATGAAAATATTTACCATTACATATTCAGTATTGTGGATTATTTGAAAATTATCTAGGTCGTGTAAATAATATATTCACGAAACTGCTCTGTTGCTACAATAATTTTTTTAGCATAATATAATAGTTTTAGGACTTTTGGTATAATTCACTAAAAATAGAAAAATTTAGAAAAAAAGTTTTTACAAAAACAATTAACTCCCATATTATGAAAGGAGAAACAAGTGAGTGACTGATTTTTGTCTGCCTGTATCTTGAGAGTGTAAGCCCAAATCTAAACGTTTTTTTTAAATTATGTTATCTAAGTTAAAGTGAAAATAGAGGTCGAAGCAGGTGTTTAATTATAAGTTTCAAACTCCTGTGGTGTCACTTTCAGTCACTTACTTGTTTCGCCTTACGTAATACAGTAGTAAATTTCATTGGAAACGAGCACAGTATTTGAAATTCGATCCGTTTTTGGATATATAACAAAATGATGTTCAATGAACCTGTATCGAGTCCAATTTCATATTAGAAATCAAGAAGTTTTATGCTGATCACTATGACTCATGTTTGGTTTGCGTGCGCAAGAGATTTTGTGTATCGGAGATTAATTATTGAAATGGTCTATTTCAGTCAAAATTTAATAAGTAAAAAGTCGTAAATACAATTTTTCCACAAAACTTTAAAAACTAATATACTCATAATGACAGACTTTTTGTACAAAAATCACAGAGATAAGACAAGACATAAATTTAAAAAAAAAATTAATTTAAAACTAAAATTTCTTTTAAAACATGGAAATGAATATGCAAACGACATTGAATATTGATGTCAAAAACATTATGTCTCCAAGGACTGCATGCTTAGAAGAAGTCTGTTGAGTTTGCATACAATGTGTAAACCATAAAAAAAATTAGTGCCGACATTTTAATTAAAAAAATTTTGTTGTAAAGGAAGCAATCAATTCACTCAAAACTTGATGAAAATTTGACATATTGCAAGAAAATTAATTCAGCATCAAAATTCTACATGAGTTACGAACAAATATTTGCACAAAAATATCAGCACTATGGCATACACACAGTTACAAACACATTCAAGAACACACATAGCCGCACAAGCACGTACACACACATACACACACACATATACACCCATTGATCCAAATAGATAAATTTATTCGATTTAAATTTCTTGTTTCCCACAACGAATAAAAATATCCGCATTTTTTATCATTCTTCGTCTTACAACAACGAAACACAAACACAAAGAAGCGCACACACACACATGCCTACTAAATGCAAACACATTCATAATGGAGCGCGTTACCCATTTGTTATACCGTTATGTTTAGATTGGTGGATTCAATTTACACAACGCACACACCCATGACGAAACCAAGGATATTAAAGGGAATATCGAATTTGATGGAAGTAAAATTCTCACTTTTTTACAAGGTTTTTTTTTTTTGAACTGTCACGCGGTCTTGTGAGCCCATTTGGGAAAAGGGGTTTTGTTGTCTAAGCAAAAGAAAATAGCAAAACCATAAATAAGTAGTGCGTGTGATAGCGCAACAAGTGGCATTAATAATTTTTCAACGATATTAAGCGTAAGCAAGAAATTTTTCAAGCTTTCATGGAATTCAATCTGTCATACTCTCTCTTTTTGTTGTCGTTGTGTCAATGAAGGTCAACGGCAAGCAATAAATTTGCATAGTTTTTATGGGAGGATTGAAAAAAAATGGTTTCTTATTCTGTCTTCTTTAATTACAATAATTGGCCTGAATAGCGCCTTAAACTTTTCAGTGATGTATAATCCGCAGTCTATTTGTAAATGATCTAAAATTATTCAAAGAAGATTTGCTTGAAAAATTTTAGCATCATTAATTTTTTAAGATTTCTTTCTTAAATCGGATTATTTATTTGATTTTAGATTCAAAAAAAAACTAAAAATTTTTAAAGGTAAAAACAAATTATTGGTTATTTTTACTAAAAAATTGAAGTCCTACATAAATTAAAACATCCACCAATTATTGCAAAATATGAAACCCCATAGATAAAAATATTCCAATTTAGTAATTTTTTCAATCACCTTAATATTATTAATGGCAAGAGAATAAGCAAACTTAACACTTTATTGATTGAATTGCGTTCAATGATAAAAAACAGAAGCACTTGTGTATGCACTAGCTGCTTGTTTTGTAAGAAGGCCGACTCCTAATGACGTCATTGTGCCAATACCAATAAAAATAATAATTTCTCATCTTGTTTATGCAACTGTTGTTTTCCTATTTAATTAATTCTTTTCCTGTGTTTTGTAGGTTGGTAGCATCATTGATAAACATAATATATTTTGATAGGCAAATTATTTTCTCAACGATTTATGTATTCACCGAATGGTAACAGAAGTGACATTTAATAATTAAATTGAAATAACGAAAATTATGGGAAAAGTTTTTTTTTTACCTAATTAATAAAATGGAACCAAATTGTAGCAGTAAAAAAATTAATTGAATATATTCGGATAGTGATAAAATGTTGCTATCTGTTGCTTGCTTTTAGGTTTACAAATAAAAAATCAAAAAATATTAATTTATTGTGAAACCACCATCAATCAGGACCGGATTGAGCCATGTAAAAGGTTTCTCCTACAAAAATGAATGGGAAGAAGTTCACTTAGAAATCTAGCATTATTGCCACTACGTACACATATTTTAGTTTTGACCTATGGGCATACCATACCTATGGAATTCTTCTATCAATACTCTTTCTACGATATTTTATGCGAAGGTTATACAAAGATTACTTTCGTGACTTTGCATTACCACGCGCCATTTACCCAAACACTTCACGTGCGGCAGCCATCAACAGTTGATAGACCCATTATCTGCATTAAAGGGTGTATACACTGATTTGTTTATGTAGCCATACGTAAATATGCACAGTATCGCAACTAACACATGCAAATTTCATGCTGTTCATATTTAAATGGTAACTATAAACAACCATTGAGCAAAATTTTGATTGATTTTTATTTTATTATTATTAGCTCATTTTTCCCCCAATTCCAGTGTATACCTATAAACTCAATATTTTAGCAAATATTTATAGTAAATTTCATATTGATTTTGTTGATAACACCGCACATTAATACTCAGTCAATACCCTTTATTGTCGTCATCGTATGCGTAGTATTTTTGCTCTTATTGTTATAGTGCCATTTTAATTAAATGCCACCCTCCTGTTTAATGCGTTGGTGTGTTTGTGTAGGATAAACAAATAATCGCAAATAATGAAAATTAATTGTAATTAATAAAGTTAGTTTAGAGCACCCAGATATCAACGTAAGCATGTATGTATGTAGTTAGGGTAGGGAGCTAAGACTAAATAAATGGAAAAATGTACAAATTATTTAATGGTTTTGAAATTATCACTGTCAGTGGTCGCCGCCATTACTGTCGGCACCAATGTTATCGTTTATCACCAGGCGTATGGGTTAATGTCGATGTTTTTGGATTTTTGGCGTCTGTGCCGATTGCGTCGATAATTTATGCAAATTATGGTAATAAAAATTTGATTCGGTTTAATAAACACACACCAAAAGTTATGAATTTATTACCGAATAAATTAACTCACAATTATTACACTATTTTATGCTTTAGTAAGCTTAAAAATAAAATTTAAATAATTTATGACCTTTTAATGATTTTATTTATTGGGAAACTATTTTGCACTTAAATTTATTAATGCATTTCGAGACACCTCTAAGTCTCTACGTGCATTACTCGCAACATTCCTCGAAACGATCTCTTTCAAAAACATAAAGTTCCTAAATGGATATGGGTTCAATTTTTCAAAGAATAACCCACAAAACTGATAAAAAGATAAAGGAAGATTATAACTTAAAAAAAGTTATGAAAAAATATCCAATTTTAAAAATTAAAATTACCAAAAAAAAATCTTCTGCGAAAGAGATATCAGCCCTTGATTTTGTCAGAAAAATAGTGCTTTGGCCCAGTATTACAAAGTTTGAGAACTTTGTGACGTTTCAATTTCCTTACGTATGCTGTTCTTTTTTACGGCGTTTTGGTTATTTGGCTGGAAACGTTGGAACTTTTCAATGCATAGGGTGATGTTTTGCTTGGGTGTATGTAACGTTTTCTTATGAAATTTAGATAGCCAAATGATTGAACTGTGGCATTAGCCTTAGATTATTCTCATCCAGAAAATGTAAAGTTGTCTAACAGACTGTATATACGTAAGAGGCCATTATATGCCATACTTATGGGATCGAAAAATTTCACTTCCACCCTAGCGAGCTATAGACATGGAAACCCTTAACAGTTCTCTAAACATTTTTTATAATACCACTTACGTATTTTTTATGCAAATCTAACATTTTTCTAAAAAAACGTTTTAGTGCCGCTCTTATTTATGTAGTACAGGATATGTTGCGTTTTGAAAGACTTACTGGCTCTAATAACAACGTGCCTTTTTCAGAGGTATAACGCAAAGATCTCCGTTAAGTGCAATTTAAAAAAACAAAGCTATGCAATGGAAATGTTTGTTTTGTTTGCTCCATATAGAGAAGCTCGAATTAAATGTTTATAGTCAATTTCAACGCATTCCTGCTATTTTATGATTATTTTAATTCAAATTCTTCTAAACATAACAAACTTATCTACCATTAAATCATATGAATTTTTTATTTTATTATAATCTTTATCAAATTTTTTCTCTTCGATTTATTACGACATTCTCTTGGACAGACAGATATTTTATTACGGACATCCTTTTAAGTGACTCAATTTCATTTTTATTGCACAATTTTATAAGGAGATCTACATGATAAACATCTGCACGAAAATACAACCTTGCAGCCGCACACAAATAAATGCGCATTAGGGTGTCTCTGACAATTAAAAAGTTTTGAAGATTGAGATTGCGCTAGTATTCAAACCTGTGGAGACTCGTACAGGAGCATGGCACCGCCCTTAATTTAAATTTTTATGCAAGATATTGTGATAGAATTTGACTGTCATATGTAGAACTGGATTTGCTTGAATCAGTAGAAGTGTCACCATCCACGCAGTAGCGTACCTAGGAAAGCCAAGGGTGTGATCGCTAGGCTTCGAGGGCGGGAAAATAGTCGTGAAACATATCTCATTTTAGTAGGGGTTTTGAATGTCAAAAGTGAGGACCTAACAGCCTGTTTTTCAACAAAGAAAAAACCTTTTCAATTTATAAAATCAAATATATTGGTCAGATATTATTCATATGAGGACATTTTGTTTGTTAAGTGAATGATAATAAATCGATACAGTAAATTTGAAAGTGTAGGTGAAAATCAAAGGTAAAGTGAAATATATCTCACTTTGCAAGAGATATTGAATGTCAAAAGTGCCTCTTTTTCTTTTGGTGATGTAAATGAAATTTTTGTTAAAAAATACGAAGATTTTTTCCGGTAGGTGCCCTATGTGCACGGTATGCCTCTGCTTCCATGTACTCAAAATATTGCAAACGGTAATTTGAGTGAATATTTTAATAATTTCTATGAAATGCTCTTTTCTCAAATGAGCTTAAATATGTACCTGTGGGTGTGGCACCTCTCACACAACTAAAAAGCGGTAAGTGTTATATTTTTTGAAGTACTTATGGGAGCGATCATAATGAAACTTGGTGCGGATATATCAAATACCATGGCCTTTCGTATTAAGATAATTTCAACAGAGTTGAATCAGTGGGTGTGGCACCACCAATAAACATTATTGTATTATTAATATATCGTTAACTATTGCAATAATAGGCATAAAGTTTCATTTGAAAAGTAATCTCGCTATTAGGTACATATCTCTGAACCCAATTAGAAGGGTAGGCGGGATATCTCTCATAGGAAAATAAAATCAAATTTTTTTTATTTTGTGAACTACTTATGCGAGGAATCACAGCTAGTGGGCGTGGTGCATATAATAAAACGAAAAACATTTTGCGATGATTTTATTGAACAACAATCGACATTAATCTAAGCTTAAGGCTTGTTTTTGATATGGAATTTCACCAAACATAAGCTGAGAGAAACTTGTGATATGCTGGGCAGACTGCCAACAAAAGCCAAAAATATTTTCAATTTTTATAAGGAAAAATTGTTGTGTAATTTTAACGTTTATATAGCAGCGAAGCTTGTATAAAAAGTCACAAGACCAAAAATTGGTGGGATCGTGTAAGTAAATCATAGTGACGCTTCCTCTCCTTTTTTCTGAAATTCCAATCTAAATCATACGATCACAATGAAAATACAAATAATGGTCAGTCTCCTAGTGCTAAAATTTTAAGGATTACAGAATTCAAATAATAAAACTTAATCTTTGAAAAGCCTCATGAGATAGATATACATTCTTCAGCATATTGCCCTATCATACATTTTTTAAAGTACGTTATAAAATTAATATCAAATATCTAATTTTATTAAAAATCCACTCTAATCACTCGCACGTGGAAACCTTACAACTGCACTTTTGTTCAAATTTTTTTATACATAAAATTAAATAAATAAGGAACCAGAAACAAAACAAAACATAATGTAAAAATAAGAGGAGAAAGAAGACCTTTTCAATGAAATAAAGAAAATCCTATTTCGACAAACCTTGAAGCTCAAAAAAAAATTATGCAATAAAAGTACGCATACCTCAAAATATATACAAAAATGTTTTCCACCACTTAAACTGAACATGTTGCTCAACAAAATTTCATTTTCCACTGAATTGTGATTGATAGTCTTAACAAAGCCACCCACGGCTTAAATAGGTCAACAGCAATAAGTTTCATGCAATGTATTAAATTGCAGTGGATGTTAATCACAAATGTACATACATTGCATCAGTTGCGCATCAACACCTTATTTTGGCTTCAACAACACAGCTAACTATTTTCTTTATTACTTGAAAAGTATAAAAATTCAGCTGCATAAAGTTCATAAGAACGTTTTTAATATGGTGCATATTCTTCTCCTTCTCCTACTCCTTCTCTTCAACTCGGAACATAATTTTTTTAACAACAATCACATGCTATTATGACTCTTCAAAATGTAGAGTTACCTCCCGGACTATAAGAGTTCTTGGTAAAAGCGCGCTAAGTAAAACAAGTAATATGGATTTCCAAAAAAAAGTAGCTTTCGAAAGCCAATATTATTGCTACTATTTTCTTAAACACCTTTAAAAAATTTGTATTCAAAATAGTAGCCCAATAGATAAACAACTTCAACAAAATTATCTAAATAAACTTATACAAGTGATAATGAACTTATTTTGAAAAACTGTCTGATTGTGCATATCCCTTGACCATTTTCATCCCCCTCATTTAAATTCTTTCGTGTGATTGTGACTTTGAGCGTTTAAACACGCAATCAAATGCCCAGCTGGAAATTAAGGAATGCATTGCAAGTTGTTTGATAAAGAAATAACGATTTTTCAATTAAGTTACTGCTTATTAAGTGACGCATATTCTAAAGTGTTCGATATAAAGCAGCATATTATTCAACAAAATGAAGCCTTAACATTACAATACATATTACCTCATGGCCGAAAGAATAATTCTTAAAAGTAATTGCTCACCCATTTACGTATTACTTGGATACCAAGAAAATAATGAAGAGAACAAATAATTGACATCAGCTGATATGATCGATACATTGGTTTCTATTTTCTATATCTTTACTCTTTATATGATGTTGCTTATAAGGAAATAGTTTGTAACGCTTTGGCGTAATGTATACTAAACCAATATTAATTACTTTTTTTTAAAAACAACAAATCTGTGCTCAAAAAGGTTATTGCATGCTTATTTCTTGTATTTTTTAAAGTTAAATATCTTTTTGTTCGGGTTAAGTTTTTGCTAAAACTCACAAAAAAGCTGTCGTTTGATTTTTCATTGTTGATGCCTATGTTGCTTCTTGAATTCTGTGCTTTTTTTTTCGCTTCTCATTCGTACCGTTTGTATTTGAGTTCGAAATTTAAAGAACCAACTCTGGTTCAACTGTTTTTTTTTTTTTTTTTCAGTTTTGAAGAGAGAATATAGAACGAGATGTTAAAAATTAATTTCGTTATGAAAAAAATCAACAAGAAATGTGCGTGCGAAGCCGCGGGTACCACAAGCTCATAAATATTTTCTATGATGTATTAAACCCAACTTTCATGCACTTAAAATATATATAACTTATGTATTTTTAGTGTCATGAATGATTTCATGTACTGCTTTTGATACGCGAATAAGTTTTTTTACGAACAACAAGTGCTGTAAAAGGGAATGCATTACTTTTTGTAGAGCATCACCCCAAAAACAAAATAGTTAATTTTTGAAATTGTAAACAACTCGAGCTATGTATACTTGTTCGATAACCATGCATTACGTTTTCCCACTGGGTGAGTGTCTCTGTCTCTGCATGTGCGTGTGTATACATTTATGTGTTAATGTACTGCAGCTATTTATACCATAGAACTGTTGGCTCGTGTTTCAACACCATCAATCTAAGCAAATCGTTGTTTAAATTCAAAATACGTATAACACTAGAATACGTAATGTCCTTGTTTACTCGCACTTATCTCAAGGAATTTTCCACCTTTTTGCATTTTGCTGAGCCCTCAGTTTCGGCCGCAATTTATTGTAATTTTAAGCCTGATATCTTATTTATTTTCTTTGAAAATAGGTTAAACTGTCTAATAAACGTTGTATCTAAATACATGTTGAAAGATATATGAAATCGTATATCTATATTAACTTTATTCTCAATATTTCACGTACGCTCTTGAGTTTGAATTCGAATCGTAGCTACGCATTTGTTACTTTGTCTATTTGGTAACATGGCTTGGAAGTTTTATTCTTTAATATGAGCATTTTGAATGCTGCGGACGCATACCTTCTTTTTCATCTCTGCAATTCTCTTCAATTTTATGTGATAACTTATTTATGTAAATTTATGGCAAATGCAAGCAAATTTTATAGTTTTTCAGGATAGAACGTGGCTCCTTAAAATGGAAATATGTTAAAAGGATTGCTGAATGTTTAATATTTTGGTTGGTTTTATCACGTGTGACTTGATTTATACAAAATAAAAGAGCTAATGTGTAAATAAAAGTGGTGAATGGTTTGAATGCAGAGCACGCTCATTTCATTAAACAAAGTTGATTGCATTGATATAAAAAATTATGAAATAATTTGAAATTTCTAATAATTATTACTGTTTTTAGCGGACCCCTAATATTAGCAGCACATATATATAATAAATATTTTAATAAGAGTATTCAGCTAAGCACTCAATATTTGGCTAATATATTCGTAGAAACTCCGGCCAAATTGAAAATACCACATCAATATGCAACAATTTTTTATTGGGACGTAATTTTCGAAAGGTCCTTTTTTCTAGTTTTTATAGATTACATATCAAGTAGCAACGATAAGTCATAACGTAGAAGTAGTCATAAATAAGGTGACTTTAAAACCAAAAGTTTGCTTTAAAATACCTATAATTTTATATTATTCTTAACTGAAATTTCTACAGACACAGTCAAATCTCACTATTTTATGTGAAGAGAAGAAAAACTCTTAGAGTTTTGGGAAATTTTTTTAAAGTTATATTAAGGCTACGTACTAAAATTTTATTAAGGCTACGTACTAAAATCTTAATAGTTATATGAGCTAATATTAATTTCAAAATGTAGAAAAATGACAGAATTCTGCTTCCTTTTATAAAAAGAGAAATCAGCATAACTACAAAAAAAATAATTTCATTGTGGTATTTTTCACGAAAGTAAAACTTTGAGTTCCCACTTAATATTTTCATAGAGATGCTTGAAAAGCACAGTGAGATATATAATTTACGAGTAGTATAATAATTCATTTGGGTGTTGGTAAAGAAGAAAAACGCAGTGCCTTCTTTTCTTAGTATCACTTCTCTTTTCTGTTGGTAGATAATATATGACAACTGAATATTTATTGTTTCATGAAAGTTACGGTCATAACCAAACACTTATATTCATATTAATTTACAAAGCGCTGAATGATTTTTATAAAACAAACAGAACAAGATAAAAATGTATCAATTTAAACAGATAATTGATGACATATAATTCGGCTATTTGCGCATGTTTACATAAATATATATTCATATGCACATATGCATAGCCTCATCACAAGTTTTTGTTAATTGGTATTTGGATTTGAACCATGGTCGCTCATGCATTATATTCGCACAGCCGCTCTTGAGCTATTGGTTTTGTGAACTTGAGCAGTACACATTAACCCTATTTATTACGCTCCGCATACAGTGCATCACCTCTCATCTATTTCTGTCACTTTTCGTTTGTTACCATAGTTATATCTTCAGTTTAAGGACATGCTATGATACATTTTTCTAAATTGTAGCATTGCCACTTATTCGATATTTTTGTTTCTTCGGATCTTAGAACTGCTTTTTGTAATAAATAAATGGGGAATAACAACTCAAAAAATATAGAACCATGTGGTAACCGATTTTATTTATACTATACATAAGCCAATAGCTGAGTATTGTTTTAAAGATCTTAAACTGACAAATACTTTACTTTCAGTAATTCACATCTTATCATAAAACTATGAAAACTTGAGTTCCTCTTGTTCACATTTTCGACCTGCAGTAAGTAGTTACATACATATTTAGGAACTTTGCAATATAGATAGCCAAAACTATGGAAGCTGGAGCTACTTAAGACCTGAGCAATAAAAACAACAATTACAGCAACAGAAAATATCCCCACCATAAATTCGATCTTAAAAGCCAATTCCAAGAATCATGCAGGAATAACATGAGCGAAAAAATAAAACTACACTGATCGCTGGAAACGACAGAAGCTGCTCTCAATGTGAGCATTGTTGTTTCCCTGTTCTCTTGCTGTGAGAAATACTAACTAACTAAGATTACCACTACTGAAAATAAAACTTCAACCTTCTTTACTGAGTAGTACTTTTGTCTGGTTCTAAGTTCATCAGTTAAGTACAAAAATATTGAAATCGGCTTATACAGCAAAAAAAGGAGAAATATCTGTGTTTGGATTAAACGCGTGTGAGGATTTATAACGAAAATTGTATTAATGAAAAAATTAAAAATGCGGCTCAAATATTCTTAAGAATGATATGCCTCAACTTTAGCATCAATATCGACGAGAATACTCAAGTCAAATTGGCTGTAAATTGTTATTTGGAATATGCTCTCATTTAAGCCGTTTAATGCTGACTTAAAGATCACGTTAAAAAAATAAAAATTTTAATTAATTAACAGCTCCACAAGTTTTGAATGTAGGCTATTAAATTTTGTTAAAAATAAATTGCACAATTTCTGGCAATAAAACGGCTTTTTGAAATTATTTATTTTTATCTTCAATATATAAAATTTCAATTAATTTTTTACGAGCTCAAGTTAATTTTTGCTTCAGCCCAAATCTCAAAATTCAAAAAAAGATATAAAATTCGTTGAAAATTTTTAATTACCTCAAATCCAGTTTTATAGCTTATCTATTTCGAAATTGCTGATGCTTAAGTATCCTCCTGACTTTTTGTCAGTTTTTATATTGCACTTTGTGGTATGGGTGTGTCAGATTTTCAAAGCAAAACAAAAACAGCTGTTAACTTATGTGATGTTGTAACATAAAACAAAAAAAGAAAACTTTCATGGTCTTGAGCACACACTGAAATTATTTCACTTTAAAATAAAATTAATAAATAAAAATAATTTTATATAAAAATCAGTTAAATAATTTTTTTTTTATTTCAAATCACCGTTTAACTCTTTTGTTTTTTAATTCTTTAAAAATTTTCAGCTTTGTTAATAAAGCACTAGAATATTTTTAATTTTTTTAATAATGATAATTTTTGAGATTTATTTTTTGATTTATTAAATTATCTTCAATTTCACTGTTTTATTGTTGTTCTATGTATTGTTGTGCGTATATATCTGTGTGCACACAACTTGACGCTTCTGAAAACCCGCAACAACTGAATCAAAACAAATACCAGACGTTGATTATATTTCGAAAGTATGTTGTGATATTTTGGCCAAGTGCGATAAAGCTGTGACAACAATGAACGCCGACAACGAAGGCACAAGCTGCCGCCACCAACATGAAAATTTCGTTAACGGCTAGCAGGAAAGTGTTCATACATAAAACTGTTCCCGAAGTAAGTATTCCCAGTGTTATATGGTTGGAAAAAGAAAAATTTTTCAGACACGGCATTAAATTTCTCCTTTAGCATATTTTGCTAGAAAAACTCTACTCACTGCTCCACAGACTGTTCTCATTTTCACATAGAGCGCATGCCTGAACTCAAGGGGGCAACTTTTGTTTACAATTTTCGTATAGCGGATAAAAATGCGTGGTACTATAAATTGATTGAAAACATTGAATTGTGAACTGTCTTCTAATATTGTGATAATTATTTTGTATTGTAGTTTTCGCTGTGGACTAATTTAATTAAAACATTTCTTGCATGTTAAAATAATACCAAGTTTTATTGAAAAAATACTTATGGAAATGCGTTCGCTATTAAAAATTGCTAATTAAACTAAAATTTTACACAAAGCAAATCTTTCACTCGATCAAATTCATTATCATCAAAGTGGTGGAAAATAGGTTTTTATGTATCTTAAGAATATCTTGTGAAACCCTATTAAATAATTTAATAAGCTACCAAGTTATTCCAATCAAATTTATATTGAACTCAACAGCTTTAAAAATATAACTATTTTTGCAAAATTTTTCACGTATGCACGCAGATAGTGGCATCCTTCATTCCCTTTCCTCTTAGCATTTTTTTACAATCTGTCCTTAATGGGCTGGATGAATAGTGTATTATTAATTGTTAGAAATGATTTGTGATAATATAAAATAACGTAACATTTCAAGAAAAGCTGCTCTAAACATCATTGCTGACTACAATCCTGAACACTTTAAGCTTGAGTCAACTCAAAAACAATTTTGATCTTTACACTTTGTGGACTGCCGCGGAACTCTAACCAAAACGTGTCATCTGAAACTAAATTGCCTACCTTCATTAAAAAGCTGCAGAACTTTACTAAACGTAACTTATTTTCCATAAAATTCTATGTTTTCACATGGAGTTAACAGTTTTTACATACTAAGGAGAGGCTAATGTTTCTTCCAGTTGTAAGATCAAAACATAATTTTAATATTTCATGTTGACGAAACAAAAATAAAAAACTTTTTCTTTTCATTCAAATACTGCTCATATAAAATTGCCTTATATTGACCTAGCTGGCATACGTTTTTTTCCTCTTACCGGTAGGTGACGCGATGAGTTTATTAAATTTACAATTTAAAATCCTGGATTTATAAATAAGACGAAATAAAAACTTTTGTTTTTTCAGATTTAGATTTCATTTAAACTTACTTTTCCTCATTTTTTACATATATATGTCTCTTATATATCTGCATCAAATAATTGATCAGACATGACGAATTCGAATATTTTATTATATGTGGCATCACTCTTTTTTCCAAACTGAACTGTGCTAAGAGCCTTCCACAAACCAAAAGAAACATACATATGCACTATATCTTATTTAACTGCTTCAAATAGTTGCTGGTATATGAATAATTATGGTTTCTTTATATGTGGGAGGCATGGTATCGCCCACTAATTCATTGAAACTTAATTTTCTCGTTTTTTTTTATACCAAGTCTCACTCATCTGCGTCAAGTTATTGATGAGAAATGATAATTTGATTTTTCTTTTATATGAGAGCACGGCATCGATCGCCCATTTTACTCAAACCAAATGCTTATGCTTATTTCTTCCACAAACCACAAATGACATTTGAACTAAGTTTTTCGGGGAACGTTTGAAAAATTTAGTAGCCCATGTATTAACTCATTTTTGCCCTCATAACTTTTGATCATATTGAAGTAAACAAAACAAGCATTGTAAATTGACACTGAATATCAAAAGAACTAAAAATTTTGTGTACAATTGATATCAAAAGTCTATATAAACAAAAGCTATGGACATTTTCAGTTAGATGGAACATCACAAATTGGCTACATATGTATTGGAACACACATGTCACATACATGTGAACATACAAAAAAAGTATTTTCTATTGACGCTTTATCTTTAACATATCTGTACCGATTATTTAATATGTTTCGTTTCATGAGGCTAAAAGGAATTCAAAATTAACTCACATATAACGACTACAATTGGGCAGCAAAACTCATTCTTTGTAGCAACTCCTTTCAAAGTTTCATGTTCTTATCTTAAAAGTTAATAGTAAAACAGCACTCCCATGCAATAAATTTCCTTTATAATCTGTGCTCATTTTGTAAGAAGGCACGCCAAAACATATTGGAACACTTATAAATTATTTACAAAATGTATGAAAATTTTATTTCAACTGCCGCAGTTGGGATAAGTTTTCCCTAAAGTCCAATTTAAAACACTTTAATAAAGAACACCTTATAGTAAAGTAACAAATTAACTTACCTACTTCCTAAGGCAAAACACTGTAATTGTAGGACTTAGAAAAGTGTAAGCACACAAACGCACGACAAAACAAAACCTTTGAAAGGGATACGCGTTCATTAACTAACGCAAAGGATATCAATTTCAACAAGCGACTTTCTTTGTTTACCATAATAAAAGGGAGTCATAATAACGCGCTGTACAAAAGAAAATAAACACCTGCTGATTAAGAGCCAATCCCCATTTGTTGTGTGTGAATTTGTAAAGCTATTGCAGGGGTTGCTAAAGTGTCAAACATTGGCTTTAAAATGCTGTCTAGCTGAATGAATTTGCTGCTATATGGAAAACTATAAACAAAAAGAAAATGGAAAATTGTACAAAAAATATTCTGTACATAAAAAAATTAGAGGAAAATTCAAATATCAACAAAAACAAAATTGGCAATCCACAACAAATTGTCAAATATTGACATTTGAGTTAACGACTTTGCCAATTATTGGTAACACGAATGTCAATGGCCAACAAAACACAAGTGACTAAAGATGTGCGAGTTTTAGTTTCTTTTTTTTTGTTGTTGTATATGCAACAGCTAAAAATAAAAAAACTTTGTGTAAAAGTGAATTAAAAAAGTGAAGTAAAAAAGATAAAACAATAACGAGTAAAGTGATTGACATGGTGAAAATGAATGAAGTGCAACAGCAGCAGCGCAAAGGGAAATATAAAACAAAAAAAAAATTTATGGTGTCAAAAACCTTTTTCAAAATAAAAAAAAATGTACACTAAGAAGGATGATACATTGACACTTAACTTGTAGCAAAAGAGCCGGCAAGACATCATAAAAATAGAAAACATTTCTAGATATCAAATTTCTGAAAGTAAAAATTTTAATAATATTTGCAAGATGAGAAGAAAAAGTCGAGTTTGGCTTCTAATAGGGGAAGTTATGTATGTACTAAAATCTTAATAGTTAGTTAGTAGCCACAAATTCAGAGAAATGTTGCAACATGTTGATTAAAAGTCACTCATTTTGTTCTTACCAAATGAGATGTATTCAACCAACGATGTATTTGAAAAAAACACACTGTCTGTTGTCTTTCTGAAGATACGATTCCAAGATGACTCTTCGTCCAACATAGAGACCTAAAATTGTGAAGAAGCTTGAGTGGCACTTCATCCGCCACAAGTCGAATCGCTATGCTAAGTTATCACACAAATGGCGTAAGCCCAAAAGTATTCACAACAGAGTATGTCGTTGCTTTAAAAGTCAAAAACTTGATGCCAAACATTGGTTACGGTTCAAACACGAGTACCCGTCATATGCTATCTACCGGTTTCAAAAAATTCATTGTACTCAATGTTGAGGAATTGAAGGTTTTTATGATGCAGAACCTTGTCTACTGTGTTAAGATCTCCTATATAGTTTCGTCGAAGAAACGCAAGGATATTAACGAGCGCGTTAAGCACTTATCGATTCGTTTGACAAATCAAAATGGTCGTTTTCGTTCACATGAAAACGAATAAACTCTTAAATCTGATATAAACTTTTTTAATTCTTAAATCCATCGGCATATATATGGCTTACTAGAATGGTAAAAAAACTTACGCTCTTTGCAGCGTAAACGAATTGATGAGTCAGCCAACTACTCGTTTGCACTTGTGCATCTAAGAATTCGCTACAATCAAAGACTTAAGAAATAACATGCAAGAGCCAAACCAAAAATTTAGAAATTGTTGTGCAATAAAGCAAGGATGAGCAAATTAAGAGCCAATTTCAGCTCTTTACAACAAACACGTCAATTTTCTTCAGATATCTTCAAAATAGAATTACTCGTCAGATCTCAACACTATCGAATACAGTTGATAGAAAATGTATTGAGCTGTAAAATTTATATTCAAACCTATTTTATGTTTCAGCTCAGAATATAACTCATTTTGCACTTATTCAGTACATGCCAGTATATATCAGTGCGTTTCGTAACAATTTTATGGCAACATCTGTTATATTCAAATGTATAAATGTATCAGTTCCAAAAAAATTATTTATTTAATTTTGCTAATCAGTTTATCTTTAGGTTGAACAAACTCATAAGTTAACCGAATATTAAACACTAAGAATAATTTTATTTTGTTTTTCTTTCGAAAATTTTACTCAAACAACTTTGAGAATAAATGACTCACATGTCAAAGTACTTATAAGTTAAAATACCAATTTTTTTAAAAATCACATACCTTAACGCCAAATTGATGCTCCACATTAAAGAAAGCTGTCATTAGCAACTTTCAGTTCTTTCAGTTCAAATGAATATTGAAAAGCCAATGTTAAAAAACATTAAAGGTTAACTTACAATTTGCTGCGGAAAGAAGTGAGGCGCTTATGAAATGTAACCGACCACCGAACTGAATTAATACATCAATTAATTAATGAGCAGTTCTTCCGGACATGAGACTTTACGGGATATTCTACTACCACTTTGTTTCCTTTTATTACTCTTTTATTTCATTTTCACAAAGTTAGTTTTTGCATCGCTGTTTAAGACATAGTAATTCTGTAGGAAGCTGCATTTAATTTTTGATTCTTTTACACAAAGGCATTCAAAATTGTTGTTCGCGTACGGGAAAAATTTAAATTGAAAAACATAAACATTAACATCTACACAACCACTCTTCGCTCGTTGCTAATTTGCATTTTGTTCAAAGCAACTTCATAGTAAAATGAGTTCAGAAAATTCATTCATTCATTCAATTTTAGTATTAACACATTTGCATTTAAAGCAGGTGCCCAGAGTCGAAAAGAGCCAACACTATCAACTAACAAAGAGCAACAGTGTATAACAACAACACCGATGGTGGCAGCAGAAGCACCGGCGTATTAAAAACTCTGTAGCTAATGAAAGTTTAAATACTTCGCTTTTGAAGAGTATCACATCCCAGTGAGCCAAGCGGATCCGTTTCGGATGCGCTTCTTCGTATTATTCCGTTTCGGATCTGATTTGAATTCGTTGACGTATGAAAATTCTCTCCAAAAAGCGGAAGGATCGTCCACTTTTTCGGATTCGTTTTGAACTCGTAACGAACTTCATATACGGATCCATTCCGGAATCATTTTTGTTAATAAAACGGATCCGTTCCGGATCCGTTCCGGATTCGTTTCTGTAACTAAAACGGATCCGTTCCGTTTTATTTAGAAAATAGGAGACCGTAACAGACTCGTTTCGTTTTATTTAGAAAAAGGAGTCCGTAACGGATCCGTTTTAGTTACAGAAACGAATCCGGAACGAATCCGCATTTGAAGTCTGTTCTGAGTTCTAGACGGCTTCGTTAAAACGAATTCCGCTTTTTCGATCCAATAAAAATTCCGTTTCGGGTCTGTTTTATTTACAAAAAATTGAGTCCAAAACAGATCCGTTTTATATATAAAAATCGATTCCGGAACGGATACGTATATGAAGTCCATTCTGAGTTCGAGGCGGGTCCGTCGAAGCATAAAAAAAACGATTCCAGCTCGCATCCGTTTTATTTGAAAAAAAAACGAGTTCTTAATGGATCCGTTTTAGTTTAAAAAAAAATGAGTTCGTAACGGATCCGTACAGGAAGTCCGTTCCGACTACGAAACGGATCCGTCGAATCCTAAAAAATCTGAATCCGCTCTGACGGATCCATAACGGGTCCGTAACGGGTCCGAAACGGATCTGCATCTGTTTTTGTGCACATTGGGATAATAGGAACAATACCTACAACAGCTGTGCCTTATCGAAATGACATGCATTAATGAACCCACATACACAAAGTAGGCATTGCAATCGCGCTAATAAAAAGTGCACACTCACAGGCGTAGGTGTACACCATTTTTTACATACAGTGGCGAAGAGTGAGTCAATGTGTGTTAAGTAACATTCTATCAATCATAACAGTTGTTATAAGTTCAGTATAATCTAAGGACCTACTCATTTTTCCCACTGTACTAAGCTAATGTATGGAGATTCTGACACTGATTTTCTATACCTTGTTCACATTTTTTTTTTTTTTTTTGACTTGTTACAGAACGTAACATAAGGAAAATTTAATTCAGCATCCTTAATATAATATTCCAACTATATAAGGAGCTTCTTTTCTGTTTTCTTGATTATGTATATAAGTTGTTTGGCTCTAGTTTTAGAACTTAAAGCTTAAATATTTCCGACCAACCCTCATACGTAGAAGTGGGTAAGTAGATAAGTTACTCAGTGGTAGTGTTTGTTATTTGGTGTCTAAATGTATGTGTTGTTTCTTCGCAGCTTTTTTTAAAGTAAACATTCATTTACACATGTTTTAAACAAGCAAGCGAAGAACAATTTTTATATAGAGTGCTTGAATTGGTAAGACAAAACTTTGATGAACAAGCCAGTAACTCCTTTTCGCTTTATGCCGAAAAGTCAGCGCAAACTAGGCTTCAAATTCTGCAAACTAAGCTGCGTAGAGTATTTAAGTATAAATGACATCATATGTATCCGAAATTACAACAAACATGTCCGCCGAACGTTACGTTTAGTAATTTTCAAAGACCCGGTGCTCCGATTAGAACATCCGTAAAATTACACAATCTGTGAAAGGTGCAACTATCTAAAAATGCTTACTTGACGAGTAAGCGGAAGACAATTTCAATATTTTTTTGTTTTTGTTTCAAAAATTTTCCATATCAAGCATTTGATCTATGTAAATGGCACTGTGCCTTACAGGGATGAAATGGTGTAAACTACTTATATGCACTTATGCAACTGAGTGTGTATCCTTGATCAATATGCTGCAATTTGCTAAATGGTTGAATAACATACACTTACATATATGTATGTGACTTGTGTCTATGTTTGCGTGAGTGCGATGTTTTCAAAACTTTCCCAAGCGTAAAAGTTATAAATGAAATAACAAAAAAAGCTAAAGGAAAAAAAGTTGCAATAGCAACAGTGAGCACTCACTTCACTTTATAATTAAGCATAAATATTTACTTAAGCTTTTTTGCATATTTTTTTTGTTGGTATTCTGCTCACATTTTAATAGTAAGCAAACTAAAAACTTCACCGAAAAGAATAATTTACATCGTTACAAAATATCCATATTACTATGCAGCACATGTACAAGTGCACACCCATACACACATGTATATATATATATATATATATCTATATATATTGCGCAAAATGTAAAAACTCCCAGCTAACATTTGCAAGATTGCTGAAACTTTCAACTTCCTGACGATGAATTTATGACCCTTACTACAAGTTTATATTGAAAAAAAATCGTTGCATACTTTTACGCATTTTACTCACTAAATAAGTTTTTATGTGCTATGATTCGATATAATTTTTTGTAGTATTGTGTAAATTCAACAACAAATGTAAATAATTATGCTTAGAAGTAAACATTTGGAAGATTTTTGAGGCTTCAAAATTAATGTTGAAGAATATTTAACTCTTTCAGAAGAGTTGATTATTTACCAACACTTTTAACATTCTTCAGGCAAATATATGACAGCATAATTAAAAATAATTGAATTTGAAACGACTCTTCTACAACAAATTTGTAAATCTACCGGAACTAACCTGTCTTAACGCCACAGTTGAAATGATCGCCACCACAATTATTATATAAGTATTCGCCCATATGGGCGAGGAAAATTGAATGAAAGTATGTGCACCTTGTGGCAGGAAAATTATATTTGGAAATAGAAAATCGACTGATTTTTTGATATCAAAAAATTTTGATGACTTGATTAAAAATCACGTCTGCGATCAATTCGATCTATGTAATTCTAAATTTCCAATTAGTATTTGTGTTACTTGTCGGAAAACTGTAACTGAACTTGAAAAAAAAATTTAACAACATTTTCACGACCAGTAGATGAGCTTGTACAACAGGGATGTGGCATACCCTTACCAATTTCTTGATAACATTTACTACAAGTTGTAATAGATGTTTTCGACTCCTTTACATTATTTTCTTTTTTGGAATCTGTTGCATTTTGTGAGGGAAGTTTGAGGCTATTGTTTGCAGTATTTCCCGTACTGAACGTACGAAAATGACCTTTACCCTTCTTTACTTTTGAATGACCCTTAAACTGGGCTGTCAAGCAAATAGCACAATTACAATATTGCGTTGTTCTTGTTTCTTTAGACAGATTAATGTCTGTGTAATCATTATAAGGCATTTTAGGACAATGTCTTTTAGAAACATTTTTGTCTAGTTCAGTTACAGTTTTCCCACAAATAACACAAATACTAATTGGAAATTTAGAATTACATAGATCGAATTGATCGCAGACGTGATTTTTAATCAAGTCATCAAAATTTTTTGATATCAAAAAATCAGTCGATTTTCTATTTCCAAATATAATTTTCCTGCCACAAGGTGCACATACTTTCATTCTATTTTCCTCGTGAATGCATTTATGATCTTACTTAGGAGGTAACAATGTTTTACTCGCAGAATACATGTTTTATTATGTGAATATAATATTTCTCGTACTATTTAAAGAGAAAAAAAATTTAAAAATTATGAAAATCAAAATGATTACATGCAATCAACTTTGAAGTTTTACTTGTTGTTTCTAGATTTGTTAAAAACGCCACCAAGCGGTCAATATCATAACTAAATTATTAGAATTATCAGGATGTCCCATTTTTCCCAACACACGCTCTCTCTCTCTCTCTCTCTCACACACACACACACACACACACACACAATTATATTTTAAGTTTTCATCTGCATTTTCAGTAAACCTATGGCTGATTTAAGCCTACCGTTACAATTAAAATACTTTACTGGGATCATGCAAATAAATAGAATTAACAGGTTTTTAGTTAAAAAGTTTTTCCCCTTTTTTCATTTCCCATTTGGAGGAATTGTGTTTTATTAGTTCTTCTACATTTGTCATTTCCGCAAATGAATATCGGCCATTATCTGTCTAAAAGTGCGCATTGCTGTGTGTGGAGACTGAGTGTGTTTGTATGAGTGTCACATAATTTGCTATATTTGTTTGTTTCGAAGTTTTAATTATTTTGCAACTTTATTTATTTGTTTTCATGCGAGATGCTTTTTCTTTTCCGGTTCTATTAATTCTGACGGATGACAAATACAGTGAGTATTTTTAATTATTATGTTGCTGCCATTGGAATTTTGAAATTAAAGTCAATTAGGTTTACTCACAGTTTTCCTTACATATGACACTTTTTTATAATATTTGATTAATATATATCTAACTAATTTTAATATTAAGCGATTCCAAAATGTATAAAATGCTAATAAGATATCAGACGCCTTTTGCCCCAATTTCCTTAATTACCCTGTTCACAAGTACAAACTTAAACACAAATTGTTAAAATGTTCCACATATCTAAAATGAAAATTCTCAATATTCTATAAAATCCTGTTATTAAATTATTTTCGTTGTTTATCAAAGTGCCACTAACTTTAATGAGTATGGTTTGGGTGTCACTCTATAAAGAACCGATTATCCTGCATGTAAGTAATTAAGCCAGTAAATGTGTTACGTGTGTATGTGCCTTTGCGTTGAAATGTATGTATTTCAGCGAACAATCACAAGTACATACTTACATGAAGAAAATAGTTACAACCTAAAAAAAAAGTACAAATAAAAAATGTCACAAGTAAAATCCTTTGCTAAGTAACTGTCGCCTGAAATACAGAAAGAATAATCGTCACGCATGAAATATTAAATGCAATGAGTGAAAGTTGTTTTGCGTGTGCTTTCTGTTTAATTAAATCAAATAATGACTACTTAAATCACAAAAGCTGAAATTGAATGGAATAATTGGCATTTTTTTATTGGTCACTTGAGGGATTAATGTTTTGATAAGCCATAAATTCATGGAAAATTGTAAGCTATGCAGTCTTGGCTTTCAATTATGATCAATGTTTTTGCATTTAAATATTATTTAATACTAGAGCTCATGGCCTTCGTTATCACAGATCATTCGAAGGCACATAGAATTCTTTATAAATATAAAACCATTAATCTGCCAAAGTTTGTCTGTACCTAACTGCCAAAAACCATAAGATATTGATGATAAACTTTTTTTGGAAGTAGATATTGAAAATAACAGCAACAACATGTATGTCATTCAAAAAATAATTGAAAATATTATAAGAATATTGCTAGAAATCCTTCAGTAGTTTTTAAATCATAAAATGTTTTTTTGTAATCTTTGTGAATTATTTTACAAAAAAGTCGTTATAATTTTGAAAATGTGACTTAATTCTTGTTAAAAAAATTGGAGCATTCCAAATGATTCCCTTTGAAACGATGTGCATTATGTTAATTTCGTTGTGAAAAAGAACCTTTCATATTCACTTTTCTTTGAAATAAAAACAGCAGAGTTGCGCATTTGCCAAGCAATCAAACTTGTCAAAAATTTGATATTCGTTTAGAGAAAATTTTTTGGATGATATTTTTTCTGAAACAAATTAATGCTTAAGTGGACAAAAAATCCTCATCATCGTTACATTTTGTTCAAGGACGTCAACTGAGCTTTTCTAAATTTTTGTTAAAAATTTCTTCCACAGAGTTTCAAAATAAAATTATTTTATACGTTAAGAACTGCAAAATTTCTAACAATATTTTTATAACTTTTTAAATTATCTCTGAGATGCTACACATTTTTTTGAAATAAACTCGAAGGTTCCAATTTAATAGAACATTTAACAGATGTCATGGTGCTGTTACTTTTTTTTTTTTTAAGAAAAACGAATTTAATGTTATCGCTATGTAGTAAACTCCTAGTATAATTGGAAAATTAAATAATTTCTACTTATAAAAATGCAGCAACTAACAGTCACATACTTATGTCCTTCTTCTACAACAATTTGACATACATTGGCTACTCGTTTCTACACTTCATTCCGTTTTTCCCAAAATGTCACTTGCTCAACTTGTCACCAAGGCGCCATATATGTAAACATAAAAAAGAAAATCGCAGGTGTTGTTTACTTCCTGATTTTATGGGCTGAGGTGTGGCTGGCGTAAGGTAGAACAATCAATATAATATGAAATTACATGCATTTTCCATAAAATTCTATCTGCAATTAATTTTTTTTTTTGAGAGCGCAGTAGCCTTGTGGATTATGTGTAGCGCTTTTTTTTAAATATTTTTTGTAATAAATTCGTTAAGAATATTGCTCATTTTTAAGCCAAAGCTGCTCTCAAATTAACGAAACACTCCTTATAATAAATTTTGCGTCAGGATCAAAAAACTTCTACATTTTTTTTTTAAATCTCTTTTAGGACTCTTACTTTTTTATAAAGATTCAGAACATAATGGAAAAATGAGTATTCTGCACGCATATAAAAAGTACTTCAGTTAGAAGAACTTTGCACAGTACAGCAACTTTTGTTCATAGCTCATAGTATATATGAAAATTCAAAACTCAAAATAATTGCAGCGCAAAATTAATGAATACATTATAATATTTCGACTTTTAAAGCCTCCCAGGTCATTTCAGTTTGATTTGCAAATTGAACTTAAACATTGCACTATAAGGGTATCTGCTTTTCACGCTGATGATTCGATGCAAGTGCCATTGCTACCTTGAGATTAATGTTTCATTTACGACTCCACATCTCACACTGATAAATCTTCAGCAGAGTAGTTTTCCTTGAAAAAGATTTTTTCAACACCCACTATCTAGATTTGGTATTTCATTGTAGATAGATGTCATTCTGTTGAATGTAAATGAATACAACAGCATGTTGGTAAAAAAAAAATCCTATACTAGACCGATGCCGCCTAAAGATGTTACGAATATATATTGTTGTTATTGTGTATGACTCACTAAAGTTCTTTTTGTTAAACAAAAAAAAAATAATCGTATTATCTAGAAAAGCAGCTCAATGACAGTTATATATCAAGCTAAGAATTAATTACTTTTACAAAAGCCCACATAATTTTAGTCCACAACAAAAAAATTTACCATTTTATTTCGCAACATTCCTTACAGAAAAATCAAAACAAAGAATAATCCAGCATTAATTTTGGTGGAAAAAAATTAAATTCATTTACATAAAAGAGTTACGCAAACTACATGAACGTGGCTTATGACTATGAACAACATTGGCTAAAAAAATCGTAACACGCTTTTGCTATGTGTTGTTAAACACCTGCATTTTTTCATAATTTTCCGTTTGAGTTCTCTATTAGTTACCCCCAACTTAGCGTATATTAAGTTTATCCTTCTGTTTGTAAGGCATAGAACGCAGCTTGGCAGGTATATGTGGAATAGTGTAGTGATGAAGGCTATCTATGAAGAAGATATAGCCGTGAATTTCTGTCCGGTTATTCACATTTTGAGTTTTTCTATTGCTTGATATGCTCGTAAAATGAAGCATTTAGAAAACTGGTCGGTTTTTTTTAAGCGTTTGTAGCACAAAAGAAAAATCATCAATAGCTCTAGTTCAACATATAAAAATTCGCTAGAATTATTCGCACTAAAATTTACATAAAATATAGTAAATAAACAACAAATTTTTAATATTAATGATAATGTACTAACACATATTATAGAGCTATTTGCTACTTTTAAAGGATATTCAGAAAGTACTCCAACAACAAAAGAATTTCGCGAAAAAATGTGTAACATTAAAACAGTTACAAAAGCGAAGGCATATAAAGTTAAAAAATATAGAATTTTGGCGCTATGATTCGTAACTGGTCAATGCAAAAAGTTGTATATAGTATGTTTGGAAATTCTCAAACGCCAGTTGACAAAGCTTACTGATGATACCATGTAACAAGGTTAAAACTAGTTGCCCCTTTTCGTCGTTTTAATGCATTTTGCGCTGTAATTTTTTTGTGATATTTACATTTATAGTCTGGTAGCTAAAGTTAGTAAAACTTTTTTGAGAAAATTCAACGGTTGTGGAGACTATTCAGGACTCGAAAATGCTTTTAAACAGAAGATATAAACCAGCCACAATATATGATTTTGGGCTATACTATAACTTACTCTGCAAAAGTCTCTAGTTGAGTGTAAGGCACTCTGCCTCCCATGGGCAATTGTCGCAGATCTCAAACAGAGGCAACTCGTCGTGTACACTGCGAAATAGGATTCGACGTGACTCGATTACGTTCGGCGCACATATTGTCATGCATCTGTGTAGGTTTGCCATACACTACTCAAGTAGTGTACAACAAAACCAATTTACTTATAAAAATTATGTAAAATTAGTTTATTTATTTTCTTTAAGCGGACGATTTGGAAAAACTTGGAAGTATTTTCGTAACCAATTCCGAAATGAATTGCCTGAAATTCCGGCTGCAATGTCTGGTAATGGTGGTAATACAGAACAACAAATTATTTCAAGCTCGCCATATTTCAAGTCATTACTGTTTCTAAAGAACCAAATGAAATACTGAACTTTAAATGGCAATCTAAAGCAAACGAAATGCATTTTGAAGAAAACATTAAAATATCACAAATTGAAAACATCGATGATATATGTGACAGTTTGAATCCCAATTTTCGACCTCTAGCAAAAGAGAAATGTAGCTGATATACAAATAATACTATGCATTCGAAAAAAAAGTTAAGCGGGAGGGCTATGAAGCGAATGTCACTCAATTTCATTTTTTAATCTGTGATTTCTTTAACTTTGTCTTAAGAGCTAAGTAGGGTTCATTATTTATCGCTCATTCTTTTTTTTAGATTTCGATTTTATTTTTGTACGTTCGTTTTAATAAAAACGCATTAAAATGAAAGCTAATGCGCTAAAGCATTTACATGCTTTCTGACGCATTTGACATTTACCTGTAGAAAATGCTGGTATTCTCCTGACTATCTGCGTTACCATGTGTATATTTATATCGTACAAACGTGTGCAAATGTTATGTCAATGCTCTGCTGCATTTGATGTGTTGTTCATTTGGATATGTCAACATTATGCACGTAAATATTTGAAACATTTAATTTAAAAAATTGAGCCAAATGGAAACTTTCCAAGCACGGTTACAAACACCATCGAATCAAAAGCGAATATTCTACCACGAGAGGTAAATTAAATTTTTCTGTTATTCTGCGCTTTAAATTTAATTACATTTGTTATGCCTAATGAACTTTTAATGATTAGTTTCATTTTGCATATGTTAAAAAGTTCAATTATATAAGTTATTTATAAACGCACAAATTATTTGTGATTAATTCACTGGAATTGTGTTTAATTAAATATCAATAAATTACATGGCTTTTCAAAGTGACAAATTAAAGATTTATTTGCATTTATAACCAATTTGTTGCGGTAAGTACCTGCTGTTGGGGCTGGGGCAATCATATGCAGAGTGAGCAAATGCACAGTGCATTTTTCCAGGTCAGCGCATTAGTAGAAAATAAAAAAAAAACATGGAAAAAAAATAACAATTACATTACAATTATATATAATTTAGGACATGATCTAATCTTAACTTGTGCACATGTTTTAAAACATTACACAAATGTCTGTTAAAGGATGAAAAATGTATTCAGTCAGTCTTGATATATCTCTAAAGGAATATAAAAATAAGTGATGATTTTGCGACCTCTTTTATTATAAAATAAAACTTTTTCAGCAGGCTCTAGGTCCAATTTTAATGAAAAACTATTTTTTGTTTATCATATTAAATTTTATTACCAATATTTCGACTACCATTGGTAGTCATCTTCAGGGTAATCTGTTTAAAAAATGTTACAACAATTAAAATAAAATAATATAAACAAAAACAGCACAAAAAATAACTTACGTATGTCAGGATCAAATAAATAATTACTTTAAAAATAAATAATTACTTAAAACTAACAACGCGGTGGACAAAACAAAAACATAAATATTGCACAGAAATATTGCACAAAATTTTAAGTTTTTGTAAACAAATCACAGCTGATCTTAATGGTGATCTCTCGTCCACTAATATTACTTGTTTTGTTTTGTTATTATATATCTGTAGCTTTGAGCAATTCTCTCTGTGTCCGTTTTAAAGTTTAATCGTATTGGTAATAAAATTTAATATGATAAACAAAAAATAGTTTTTCATTAAAATTGGACCTAGAGCCTGCTGAAAAAGTTTTATGGAATATAAAAATTTAGAATAAAGAGGCCATCACTGGTTTTTGAACTATCGAGAATCAAATGCTGAAAAAATGTTAAGTCAATATACACGGAATAGGTATCGAAAAGTAACTTTTCAGAAAAAAAAATTTTTAAATTGTTTGCCTCTCTGAATTAGGCGCTGTCAGTACTTAGGTTGAGACGAATATTGTGGATTTAGTGGCCACGCATGATCTAGAATTATGAGCTTCAATTGGCTACCAAACATAGTCCTATCTAAACTACGTGTATGAAAATACGATGGCAATGAATAGCCCTTAAATCAAAAAGACGCAAAGGAACCTATCGACAAGGGCTTTGATGGAACCCGCTGGGAGGTAGATGCAAAAAAAAACAGAAAGTGATCAGTGATGGCACTTTCTGCACATTTGTACTTTTTCAGTATATTTGCGTCGTGAGAAATCGTCGCTAGTACATTCGACACATTTTTAATACATTCGGTATATTCGACACATTTTTAATACATTATCAGTATTTCTAAAATTCTAAATTAGCTAAAAAATGCAAAGAACCCTAGAGTAAACTTTTTAGATTTTTTAGAATTTGGATATTAAAATAAAATTATTGAAACAGAAGAAAAAGTAAACTTTTTAGATTTTTTAGAATTTGGATATTAAAATAAAATTATTGAAACAGAAGAAAAAGTATGAAGTATTTTTTATAGACTCAAGTCTCTTTTGTAGTCCGTTCCAATTTTTCTACACAGAATATAACATTTTTGAGTTTTTGAACTATACATTTTCAAAAGACATATCAGTTAACGAAAAACTTTTTTCTATTACATATGTTAATAGTCTAGGAAATCGTTTCACAAAAAGCTGAATCGTGCCCCCCCTTTTTAAATATGCCTTCTTAGTTCTCGCACAATGTGAGAGAGTTGAATATCACTCAAAGCGACATGTAACCAGCTGCTACACAAAAAATTTTTTGATAACTTAATATGAATTCTTAAGCTAGAAAATGCATTCTATAGTATATGCATTGAAGATGACAAAAAATTTTGCTTATATTCTGGGTGGTCCGGTTCTGCGATTTTTATGTAAAATCAAATTTAACGTTTCGCTGGTTCAATTTTTTCATCAAGGAGACTAAGAAAGTTTACACTCATCATTCCATAGTGCTATTATGAAAACAGCGTCACAAAAATCACAGGATATAGCACCGACAAAAGTCTTACAGTTTTTAACTCTCAGTTTTTGGCCAAACATTTATAGAAGTAGTGGCGATAACTATAATATAGCATCTGTAATTTTGATAAGTAAAAATCACTGTTGGTTATTCATTCTATTAGTCTGCAGTTTTTAACAAAAAATAAATTGCAGTGGGCCCTCCTTTACTCTACATGTAAAAACTTCATTGATTATATATTTTAATATGAATAAATTCACATATTTTGCCAGCATAACAACTGAATAATATGTATATTGTGTTTTTAAGGGATTTTTTTAATTATTTTAAAATGCAATGAATTATATTTAATGATCCAGCAACCATAAATTCAGCGTTTATGCTTATGATTAAATTAACTTTTATGGCGGAAGTCTGGTGAAGCAGAATACGGCACCGTTTATGTCATCATTTAAGTTTGCACTGAATGATAGAAATATTAGAGATAAGATAAAAATTTAATAAAAGAAATGCCAGGTCATGCACGGAATTAAAGTTCAGAATTCTGTTTCTCTCTACGAATCCAAGGAAATATTTTGAGTTTAAGTAGCAGCTTTATTTTTAACTAAAACTTTTAGACTGGTGAGGTTAAATTTATCCAAAAAATTCTTAACAATACAAATGGCACATTATTATGCTATATCAAAATTTTAATTTTGGCAAAAACCCTGAAATATTTATATAAAACTATATAGGCCACTTAGCAGATATAGTCATGTTAGCTATCGAAATAATCTTTGTACTGAGGTTTGTGGCCCGGCGGCATTATTGGCTGACTTTTCAAAAATAATGAAAATCGCAACGTTACAGTCAATGGTGCAAGGTACCGTGCAATGATTACCGACTTTTTTTGCCTAAAATAGAAGAATTGGACTTGGTTGACATGTGGTTTCAACAAGACTGTGCCATATGCCACACGTCACGTGACATCGTGGACCTATTCAAAGGCGAGTTTGCTGAGCAATTAAACTCACGTCATAGACCAGTGCATTGGCCACCAAGATCATGAGATTTGATTCCATATTTTCTGGAACTACGTGAATTCTCTCGTGTACAGGGATAAGCTAGCCAAAATTGCAGCCCTAGAAGACAGACAACATTACAGCTGCTATTGGTGAGATACCAGCCGAAATGCTGGAAAAAGTATGCCAAAGTTGGAGCTTACGGATGAACCACCTCTGGCGTAGCCGTGGGCAACATTTGCATAAAATCATCTTTAAAAAGTAAATGAAAGGAATTATGTATTGCTTCAAATAAATAAAAAATTCAAAAGCTTTTGAGATAATCCCTTACAGTCTTCAGCAATATTCTTGCTAATGGCAAGATCCATTATCGGTGAAATTAAGTCAAGGACGTTTAAATGGATTTTCGAGGTTTAAATTTAACATTTTCTAGCAGGCAAAAGTTACTTCAAAGATAATTGACTTAAATGCATTGATTATAAGCATTTTTTTCTAACCGTTTAAGTTCTATTTTGTACTAGAAATCGTAAAGTGTTAATTGATCACCATGGATCGTGAAAATGTATCAAAATAGGCTGTTTAAGCAATAAAAAATTATAAAAAAACAATTACCATCTGAATCATTTGCCATGGAAAACTCTTTATTCAACAATTTCGCATGGCCAAATTACAGCTGATGCCGTTCCTACAACAAGCAAGTGCTCCGGAATAAGTCAGAGCTTATTCAACTTGTTTAATAATATTTTAGGTGATCTGTTTTTACTTTTCACCAATAAAACTATCGCTCTGCAAAACCTGCTTTAGCATTCGGTTAAGAACTGAGGAAACTATGCAGATCAAAAGGATCAAAAATATATTCTGCTTGTCGTATCTGTCCGCCACGCAAGACCGCACAACTTTACGAAAATTAATTATTCTTTTAAAAAACTGTTCTACGGTGCCATCAACAAAATAAAACAAAGCGTTTTCCTTAAGAAGCAAAATTCCAAATGATTTATTTAACCTTTGAAAAACAATCAGTTTTCTTTTTTCCATAAAACATTTTAATTTGTTATTGAAAATGTTTTATATGTACGCAGTAGGGGAAACATATTTGTCAGTTTAACACACCCTAAAAAGTAAAATGTAAAATGATTGCTCTTCTATATTTTGTACGCCCCATACCTAAAGTCAATATTTGGTAGAAATTGAAAACTACCATTTATGAAATCCATACTTTTTTTATAAGCCTCATGCTTTTATATAAAAATGAGAGAAAAGTAAACATTTTTTTTTAAATCACAACGCCGGAAGCGGAATAAATGTTTTTCACACATGACACCGTTGGAAAAACAAACATGTTAGTACTTGTTTTTATTTTTTTTTTTCTTGTCTTTATTTTCAGTTGTATTTTTATAAAACAGTGTTAACAAGAAGAGATTGAACTTTGTTGTTTGTCACGGGCAGAGCGACGATTCCTCCATGGAATTGATATTTATAGATTGTGGCAATGACGACGGCTACAACAACACTGCATTTATGTTGCTGTTAAATAATGGAGGGGATAAAAGCCACGAGTACAAGGTACATATAGGCAGGTTGTTGTGGACTTAAGGTGACGCTATAAATAAAGATAAATGAAGACGTTTTCAATTTGCTGGTGTATTATTTGGGGTTAAATGGAACATTTTGGGGGTGTTAAAGACGCTTTTAAGAATAAAGAAAATAGCGTAAGCAAGATGTTTCATATTAAATTTTAGTGGAATCTTGCGTAAATATTGCGTGCATATTTTAAATAAAAGAAAAAAAATGTGAGTAATTAAAATAATTGCTTAGAATACATTTTCAAATTGCTGTTTGTGTTAAGTCCATAAAAATTAAAATCCAATTAACAAGCTAATTAAGCTCTGCATACATAAATAAATCGATTGGAAAGCACTTTAAATGTAAAAATAGTTCGCCTACAACTGGGCACAGATGTTCGCTAAAAATATAAAATTAGCAGACTTAAGCAAATTTGGAGCATCTACGAAATTGGCACCCCAAGCAATTGAAAAGCGTTCAGCACACTGCATCAATTCATCAAAGCAATTTAATTAGCAATTTAGGAACGAACAAGAAAAGTTTTCGTCTTCGACATATTTTTCCGCATTTCGCGTTTATTTTTCTTTCTGAGTTTGACTTGAAATATTCGTTTTCTCTTCTATTTATGAAGTAATCAATTGATTTATGTGTGATATGTGAGAATATGTATGTATGTTAGTACCTATGAATGATGAAAACGTATAATAAAAATGCTCTGTAGGAAAATTGAAAATTTGTATGAGTTTCCTTTTATGAACTACATGACACTAGCGACCGAAATTAAATCGATTTAAGTGGTCCATTTGAAAGTACACTTAGTACAATTGGTTTTAAAAAGTAGTTCCATTAAACTGCATCTTATATCACGTTGACTTATTTATAATTTCAGCTAGGGGACTAAAAAGGCAGCCGCCACGGGCGCAATGGCTTGAAGGCGACAAAAATGTTCCTCGGTATTCATTTGATGTAATATCGTTAACAAAACCAGATGAGCTTTTTTTAGTACCAACATTTTTATTTTTCTTTTGGAAACTTCAAAACTTTTCCACGAAAGGGAGTGACACATGTGTCGCTTAGCCTCAGGTTCCATTACTTGAAATCGGGGTGTGTAGTCCTGGAAAAATAAACATTAAAATATTGAAAATAAACTGTAACAGGTACCCAGATACAAGTGAGCTCCTTATCATTCAACGTATTATCATGACTCGTATTTTGTCCATGTCTTGTAATCAAAGAAATTTTTGCAAAAATCTGATATTAAGATCATTTATATGAAAAATTCGTTTTTTGTTAAACGATAAAATAGCTATGATTACGCAATTTGTATTTGATCAGGAAGGAAGGAATTTAGCAAATTTATGCCCGGTTTCACCAATCAATTTTAAAATTTACTAGGCTTTTAAAACTTAAAAAAACCTATTTTTGTTTCACCAAACACTTCTAGCGCAAACAGCCTGTTAAACAACCTGATAAACTAACAAGCCATTTTGCTGCTGTTAAATTTTTGAAAGTTTGTTTATATTTTGAATGACATATTAATTTATTTGCCATATGTCAATCAACAAAAAATATTTTAGTTTCACTCTTTCGCATACAATCAGAGATATGTGTTAGGCATTTCTGTTTCATTCATTCGGCTAACAGGCTGTTAGCTAAGAGTATAACTTCTGATGTTGGTGAAATAGAAATAATTTTAACAGACTTATAAATTCTAAAAGCCTGTTAGTTAAAAGTGATTTAAATTGATTTTGGTGAAACTGGGCATTAATTCCGTAAATATAAGATGTTATGATGATGCATTTTGGTGCTCCCATTATCCGGCATGGTAGAGCTGGCCGGAATAAAATTTAGAGTTCCAAAATAGAACTTTTTAAATAAAGATATTTCTGTTTGGGATATTTTTTAACTGTGCCCCAAAAAAAAAAAATTATTATAATATTTATTAATTTTACATAAATGAAATGAAAAAAAATTGGCATTTTTCAACAGTTCTTTCGTTTAAAAAAAAAACTTACATTGTATGGCAATGTAATTTAAATAAAGTTTTTTAATGCTGCTACTGCTGCAATTACCTATTGAAATAAAACATAAAAGAGACACCTCGCAACAATAAACAATTTTAATATTTTTTTCCTTGTTTCACTAATTGATATGTTGCAAAGTACATTTTAATAATAAAAAATTTTATACTTTTCTGTTGCGATTTTTTTTTAATTAATAACTTGAAATTGAATTGAATTGACACATTTGATAGTTTTCATTGTCTGGAATAAATTTTACAATTTTTTCACAAAACATCTTCATATAGACAAGATTAACTGACTTTTAGTATTAAGTATTTATTCAAACTTTTTTGTTAGACTTTTATTGACCGATTTTAGGTCCATACCAAGACTATGGTATCTTGGCTTAAATTCTAATTTGAGCAACAAAAACTAGTTTATGTTATATATACATTCATTTTTGCGCAGAGCACTGAAGCGCTTAATGCGATTTGGTCAAACAAAATTAAATTGTTGGTAAGTTTGTTTTTCGTACATTTATAAATATTTTCAAAACGATCTATGCCATAAGCTATGAAAGACAGCTCTTACAGATCGCTGTTTGAAGAACAAATAATTTTTTTGAGGCATAATATATTCTCAGCTTTGCCACGAGCAAACTATAATTCGGCTACCAACGAAATATTTCTCGGAGGCCTTAATATATCAAAATCTTTGGCGGTAGTGGTTAATGGCATCAGAATGTGATCTTCAGAGTTAGTGCTTCACCCGAGGCGAGGCGAGGTTCTAGTTGTTATCGGTCTCGCCTCGTTTTATAAATTTGAGTCTCGCCTCGCCTCGCCTCGCCTCGCCTCGGTAAGAACCGAGGATTTTATTTAAATGAAAAAAAAATTATCAGTCCTCTATATTATCGGCATTCAAGCAAAATTGACTATCTGCAAACAAATAATAATTGGGTGACGCTCATTAATCGTTTAGTTATGTTTATATCCTCTTAAATTTGTGATATATTATTTTCGGTTGTTAAAAAAAAAATTGGTCAATTTTGCTTGTATGCCAACGATATATTCAACTAGCAAAGCCGGCACTCGTTGCTTCACCTCAGGAAGTAAAATAAAATATATGTTTTTATTTTTGGTAGATTGAATCATATATGATGATTGATGAGCTATGATGAATTTAATTCTTTTCTTATATGGGACGGCGTGGCATTGTCCATGTTTATTCAAATCAAGCTAAGCTACGAACCTTTTACAAACTATAAGAATTATATGTACCAAATCTTATTCATTTACGTCATATAGTTGCCGAGGTATAAAAAAAGGTTTATTCATCTGCGTCAAGTAGTTGATAATACCAAAGTATGCAACGAACCTTCCCCCAAATTATAAGAAACATAGACACATGCCAAATCTTCAGGCGATCGGTTGAACGGTTTTGGACATTAACAACAAAGTTTTTACCGAACGTAGGGGTCCCCTTATTAAATCTTTCGTCATATAATAATAACAAAAGAGAGTAGTAACTGTATTATTCTAACTCTCATTCGATTCGAGATCATTTTAGTACTGCTGACTCTAGAGACCGAAGATATGACGAAATATATAGACCCTAAATAAAAGTAGCATAAGCTGAGCTTCTTAATGTGAAAGCAACGTGGTGTGAGTTCGGTGTGAATCGGTTAACCGGTCTTCGAGAAAATGATATTTGAAAAATATTTTTGTATGAAGGCCCCCCTAAAGATGCACTCAAAATAAAAGTTTTATAGCCTTATCTATGCTTTCCAATAAATAAATAAATATCGAGTCAAATTTCAAAAAATAGTATCAAAACAAAAAATTATGCATTTACTTCCGATACGAGCTAGTGTTAAAGCGAGGCTGCGAGGCCTCAGAACCGAGAACGAGGCGAGAACGAGGCGAGAGCGAGGCGAGGCGAGGCGAGGCGAGGTGAGGCGAGAACGAGGCGAGGCGAGGCGAGGTGCCGGTGTGATCTCGCCTCGCCTCGGTCGAGCGAGGCAAATTTATTTTTCCACCTCGCCTCGTTCTTGCCTCGGTCTCGCCTCACCTCGCCTCGGTAGAACGAGGTTGCCTCGCAGCCTCGGTGAAGCACTATTCAGAGTCCACAGTATATAAGTTCCTTACAATACCTCTCGAACAAAGTACATGCTACTGTACTAAAAAGTCCCTATCTAGTGATATATGTATTCATATATCACTAGAAATATTTCTTCTCGATTGTATTATGTCCTTAAAAAAATATATAAAATTTTTAATAATATATGTAGCACTTATGACCTTATCTCCTGAAAGATTTTGTACTAAAAATACTTTTCGGATGGGGGACATATTGTTACAAAAAGGATAAAAAGCTTAAGCCCTATATTTATACATAAGACTTAAGTTGTTTCCCCTAATTGCCACAGATATCATTAATATTCAAAAAAAATAAAATTCTGTGCGGATTGAAGCTTTTACGATTTTTTATAAATAACTTTTATAAAAAATTCCATCGTTCATTGAAAATGGTTTCTTCATTCTTTTGGTTTGGGTCAACTTGATTGTTTTATTAGTTTTTTAAAAAAAAAAAAAAAAAAAAAAAAATTTTCTTTTTGGAGGATTATTGACCAGTATTTTGAAATTGCACTTAAGTTAAGTCAATTTTTACCAAATAATCCTCCAAAAAGAAAATTTTTTTTTTTTTTTTTTTTAAAAAAACTAATAAAACAATCAAGTTGACCCAAACCAAAAGAATTCATAGTTATCGGAGAGGATACCGAAATCTTACGAAGTCATCGCAAGAGTAAGAAACATTTTTAAAAAAACACATCATGAAGAATTTTTATGAACACATAAAATTGAAATACTCAACACAAACTTGCACGATAATGAAGTATTTTTGCAATCAGAAAAGAAGATTAGCTAAACAAAAAGGACACCTCAGATTTTTAATTATATGTAAAGAATATGGTAAATTGTAAGTTAATTCAAAATTCTGTACTTTTTATCTTTGTAAATTCAATTTTATGTTCTAATGTTCAAAACAATTTTTTTTTGTGTTTATAGAAATAAAATCACCCTTGAAAAAGTCGCCAAAAAAGCGACGAAACGTCGGGTAAAAATTGACTTAACTTAAGTGCGGTTTCTTCATTGTTGTAAGAGCTTACGCAAGGAATTTTCTTTTAAAATTCACGGAAACAAATAGAACAAGTTGGAGAATTTTAGGCTTCTACTAAGTAGCTAAAGAGGATACTAACTCTTATGCTATATTTGATACTTTTATAGACTTTTTCAAAATTTTTCGAAACATTAATAAGTACACTTATTACTTAGCGAGTGCTTGAACACGCCTCCATTTTTTATCAAAGCAAACCCACAAAAAAAGTTAATAAAAAAGTTGCGAGAAATTGTAAATTTAATTCTTATGGAATACTTCAAATGACATAATTGAAGTGCACAAAGTTTGCTTTTTATTTAATTATTTACTTTGCGCTTCCCATTTCCCTCTACTTTGAAATAAAACCAAATTGACAACATTAGCAGATTTCCAAGAGTACTCTTTTTTTACACTTTTTTGCTGTCCACTTTTGAGCTGGTTCGCATGTCGCTGTAAACATTTTACAGCAAATAATCTTGAGCGCTGTGCAAAGTGTCCCCTTGATTGGATTGAGATCTACACTTAAGTGCAATGAAAGCGGTGCTGGTAAGTGTTGCCAGTTCTAATGAATTTTATCATTAAATGTATCACTCTGCAGCTGCATGCTACAATGCAATTAATTATTTGCACTACCCTTTCTATGAGGACTCCAGCATCCATAAACTGGTGTGATACACTCGACAATGCTGGTGGCGCTAGTGCTTTAAATAGTTTGGTCGCACAGATAGTGGGCTTAAGCTGAGAATGGAGAACTTCTGCTGTAGATGACACATTTCAACCTTGGCTATCTGACGACTATGTACCTATGGTGAAAATTAATTTTCCAGTCGTTTAAATGTCAACTGCACGAGCAAAAATGTTGTATGCACTTACATGGTGCAAAGCAGTGAATGATTTTTTGGTAAAAAGTCTGCAAAAAGAACATCGTTTTTACGTGCAAATGCTGTCAGAATTTATGATAAATTTTTAATATTTTTGCTTTTTTGCTGCTCAAATTTTTTTGCTTAACAACCTTCGTGACACACATTTTTGATGCAATAGTGATTTTGTGGGTAAAAATGAAGTTTATACACTGCGATGTCAACTTTGGAGACACAAAAAACGCAGTTAACACTTTGCGTGTGTAAATAATTTAATAATGTGATGAAAAGTGTTAAGGCTATCTATCGTTCAAGGTTTCGCTTGGATAATCAATTTTTATGCAAATTGAATTAACGTTGACGAGGTGTGGTTCAGTGCATAAATGTTTTGATCTTAATTAAAATTCGTGATGTTTTCAAATTTTGTTGCAATAAATATTAAATCATTAAGGGATCAAAGCATAAATCCATGCCGCAAGAAATTAAAATTGAAGAACCAATGAAATATAAATGACACATAGTACATTTATAGTGGAAAAGATAAACGCTTTTGCTGTTTTGAAACGGGGGATTGTTTAAGCGCTTCGTTTTTGAAAATTGGAAAAAAAACCCAGAAAGTTTGCAAAAGCGAATGAAATATTTTTTTGAAGCGGTACATCAATTCCTTTCATTTAATTTTTAAGGATTATTTCATATAAATGTTGCCCGCGGCTACGCCTGAGGGTGTTCATCCGTGAGCTCCAATTTTATCATACTTTTTCCAGCATTTTGGCCGGTATCTTACCAATAGCAGCTGCAATGTTGCCTTCTAAGGTTGCAATTGTGGCTGTCTTGTCCCTGTATACGAGAGAGTTTACGTAGCTCCACTAAAATTAGTGCCAAATAATTTTTCCTAGAAAGCAATAAAAAATTGTCAAACCAGTTTTTATGTAACCTTGTAGCTTTCAAATAAGCATGTGCTAAAAAATGCAAACGCTATAAAAATAAAATGACACATCGCGGGCATGCTATGCTGGGCAATTTTATAAATATTTTTTATACACTATCACTCCATTTTTGGAGAGACATCGCGTTAAAACAATTTTATGATAAGAAAATTCATTTTGGCACTGAAACTCCAGGTTAATTCTCAAAATATTTCTACGAATTCATGTTCTTCAGGTCTCAATACAGGCCGCTGGATTGTATCTACCGATTTTTTCTTCAACTACCACCTTTCGATCCCAATGAGCAAAACATTAAATAAAAGTTAAGCTCTCGCGAATTAATGCAATAAAAATTATTTATTTATTCGGTGGCAAACCAACTACACATACGATGTACAGAATGTTCACATAAGTTTTAGATTTTACACAATAAATTTCTATTCAGATTATTAAAATATTTAGAATCATTTTGAGAAATTGTTATCGCCACCAAATTCAGATTTTTCTTAAAGATAAAATAATATTGCATACTTTTAAGCTGAACGCATTTATGTGTATAATCTGTTCTTGTTTTGCTGAAATGGCACAGAAATTTAATTATTTATTTTGGCTTACTCACCTAAATAAAACGAAGATGTACTTTGCTCACTCACTGCTGAGAAAACTGTTCCCATTGAATTAAATGGCATTTATTTTCTCTTCAATTTACTCTTTCAACTATTCTCAGTTCGCTCACTTGCAAAGCATGAGCAAATAACATGAATTCCCACATGAACATACACTTCCTCCCTCGCTCGTTTGCAATTACCATCCGAAATTGAACTTTTTACATATTCGTCTATCCTTTTCTCGTATGCCTGACCTACACCACGCGACATCAAGCGTCCCAGAGCTACGCGCAAAGCAAACAAATAATTTACAACGTAGCAAAGTCGAACGTGCAACTTGATTTATGACACCAAACATGAAAACCGTTTCCGGCGCCTAAGGTTGGTAAGTAAATGGAATGAACTGGAAAGGGTGCATCACAGTAGCTGCTGTGCAGCAGGGATTCATCATGGAATGGCTGGGAGAGTCTTTTTTCATTTAACTTATGGCTAATTGTAATTGTATGTTTTACGCTTGCTGACGTTGAAAGTTAGAATTTGACTGTGATGTTACCCACCATATGCCATTTGAAAAAGTGTGTGCTCAGCACTATGGCCAACAGGTTGTAGCATTATAATTAATTACTTGGCCATGGCAAGTCTTGGTATTTTGCAGATTTAGTTTAAGCGACATATTGAGAAAGTTGACCGCACCACGCAATCGTTATGCTTTGATTTAGTGAGTTTTAACAGCTTTGCGTAAATGGAGACAGCTTATGAGAACTTACGACCAGGTAGAGGGGCAAAATATGATATATACACATTAGGGTGTCGGAAAAAGCAAAGTAGTTATTCATCATTTTTAAGGTAAAGTGGTATGTAGATTCCAAAAATATTGCTTAAGAAATTGTTGACATGTAGTTTTTGAGATATTGTTAAGAAACGAACCTATCAGTATTCAAAAGAGATGGTTCCTTTTTGCCTCAAATGACCAGCCTATTAAATAATTGATTTAAATGAACTTCATATCAAACTAAAGGATATATTAAGCAACCATATTAACAACTAAATTAATACTGAGCATTTTTATTCAGTCGTTTATATAAATGAAAAAAATTAGAATTTCATAAACTAAATTAGAAAACTGACTCAATCTAAAATCATCTCGAACCCGGTGATTTAAAGAAATAAGCTCACGAGTCCCCAATGTGAGCCAAACCTTTGAAATTTCTTTGCATTAATCGGTAGATTGAGATCAAAAAAAGATTGTTGACATAATCAGAGGCTGTTTCAGGTTTCACAAGTGACCGGTTTCGTTTCGTTTTAAAAAAACAATATATAGTATGAACAAAAAGCATCAACATTATACACCCTTTGAATTTGAGCATAGAATCATTGTTGGGCTAGAAGTTTTTGATATTTATGAAATTAAATATATTTTTAAATCTTCGAATAAAATTTTTACAAAATAAAATTTTAAGGACAAGAAAGTTCAAATATTTATCTAGCACAGTCTGTGTTACCAAGTGACTGAGATCGACCCGGAGGCTTGAAATTTCATGGCATAGCCGGGGGCCCGTTAGGAATTAAAAAATTCTGAAATATCCGGTTATAGAACGATTTTTGACTTAAGTCTTAAAGGTGATTTGACTTAAGTCTTAAAGATAATCAAGTTTTTCCCACAAAAAACCTGAACTTCTTACCATTTACCAAAAAAAAAACGTTTTTCTAAAAATATATATATGAGGAAAAAAAACTTTTTTTTTATCAGACCGGGAATTGCTTCTGTACGAATTGGTTATCCTGGCTCTAGAGTAAGTGTTTGTTCAAAAATTCAACTAAGAAATTTCAAATTAATCAATTTATTTTTCTAGTTTGTTCGCAATAGTTCTTAACTTATGCCGAATATTATTTAAAATCTTAATGAATTTTGGACATTGTGCACTCTCCATAAACGCCTTCAAATGCTGCTGCAAAGCTAGTGCTATTCATTGTTTTTTTAATGATAAAGTTCAAAGGCAAGTTATCTCTGACCTATAAAAATGTTATTGAAATATTTCGATAACAATTGTTTTTGGCTATCAATAAACACTCGTAGCAGGTAATATTTTTAACAAACATACGTAATATAAAACAAAGAGAATTTATCTTTATACTCATTTGTTGCTTATGTCATTGCAAATTATAAACGTATCACACATATTAATATTTTCTAAGCACTTAATATCAATTTCGGTGATAACAGAATGAATAATTAAATATATACAGGAAAGTTACCTCACTGACCGATTTTGCTTTGCAAAAATGATAAGACAAAATAATGCTCACACCCTTTTAAGTTTTAAATAGAATAGAAACTTTAGATAACTATACAGGGTGGCTACTGAACAACTGAAAAGTTTGAAAATGTCATAATCTTGCAAACTTTACCAAATTCGTTACGGGAATATTTGGTTGCATAAAAAAGTACCAAATTCGTTACGGGAATATTTGGTTGCATAAAAAAGTACTGGACAAAATTTCAGATGGCAACGTTATACAAGTGGGCGTATAACGTTTAACGAAAGCAAACACTTTGAAACGATATTCACAGAAAACATCATCACAGAAAATGATTGGCGCTGAGGGAACAAGTCAGTGTGGCAAATCCAATGCAAACAAAAGCTTTTATATGCCATAGTCAGATAACTATTCAACCAAATTGTACCAAACTTGGTACGAAAATGTTCGATGATAACTGGTCGTAACACTTCCTTTGAAAGATAAGAACAGGTTAACAAGTTTTACTTAACTATCACCACCTGTACAAACCTGGAACGAATGGCTCGTACTTACATAATAATAATACTTTTAAAAGTTCAATAACAAAATTCAAAATATAACTATTTAATTAGCGTTTTATTAATCTCAACTTAAATCTCCGAAATTCGAAAAGAGATACGATCCTTTGTCTTATGTTTTACAGTTAAAGACAGGTAATGTTTTTCGGAAAACATTTTGTAACAGGACCTACCTATAAATATAATAAAAACAAATTTTGTAGATTTTAGTATTATTAACTTTTATTGAAATAGTTTTGGAAACATATATAGCTTATAAATTTGACAATAATTAGATTGCAATACATTTTTTGGTCTGAGCTTTCTTGCAATTAATTTAAATTTTTTAGAAGTTTTTATTTTGGTTTAGAATTTTTCTTAAACTTTTTTTGGTGCACATTCTTTAAAAATTTATTTATTAAAAACCTTACAAATGTCATAATTTTAAATTTCATTATATTTGTTTTTATGTTTTCTTCAACAAAAATTTTTTGATTATAAATTGAACCAATTTTCCAAAGTCACGCTCGTTAATGACAATAAAGCCATACTGTCCAGATTATCTAACTTTTTTTCGTCAACAGTACGGTATATTATGTTATATGAACAAGGTCTAGCCTTTTGGTTGCCTACGTCCGCAACCCAAACCAGAGCGTGAACCACTGCGAGAACTGAAACGATCATTTTATTTGCCATGATGCTTACGCCCATGTTTACGACCAGCGCATGGCCTTGAACGTGAACCAGAACGTGATTTATTACGAGATGCAGAACGGGTACGTGATACGTTGCGACTTCCATGGTGTTTCTCTCCGTGAGTTTTTGAATGATCGCGAAATTGGGAACGGGAGCTTGATCGAGAACCATTGCGCTGATGATTTCCATGATGTTTCTTTAATTGGCAATGTTTCTTGCGAGAATGTGAATGATCGCGAGATGCAGAACGAGAACTCGATTTCAATGCATGGCAACGGCTGTGATGTTTATCTCCGCATCTTTTTAAACTATCGCGTGAATGAGAACGGGATCGTGATCGTGAAGCATTGCGCTGATGATTTTCATGATGTTTCTTTGACTTCCAATGTTTAATTTCGCGAGTTTTTGAATAATCACGAGATTGGGAACGAGAGCGTGATAGAGAACCATGATGATGATGATGATGTTTCTTTAACTGGAAATGTTTCCTGCGAGAATGTGAGTGATCACGAGATGCAGAACGGGAACGTGATCGCGACACGTTGCGACCTCCATGGTGTTTACCTCCACATGTTCTCAAATTATCACGTGGTAAAGAACGAGATCGTGATCGAGAAGCAATGCGCTGATGATTTCCATGATGTTTCCTTGATTTGCAATGTTTATTTCCGCGAGTTCTTGAATTATCACGAGATTGGGAACGGGAGCGTGATCGAGAACCATTGCACTGGTGATTTCCATGATGTTTCTTTAATTGGCAATGCTTCTTGCGAGAATGTGAATGATGGCGTGATGCAGAACGGGAACGAGACCTTAGTGCATGGCAATGTCCGTGACATTTCTTTAATTGGCAATGCTTCCTGCCAGAATGTGAGTGATGACGTGATACATGACAACGTCCGTTGCGTGTTTTAGATTGATCGCGAGATTGGGAACGGGAGCGTGATCGAGAAGCATTGCGCTGACGACATCCATGATGTTTCTTTAGTTCACAATGTTTCTTGCGAGAATGTGAGTGATGACGTGATGCAGAACGAGAGCGTGAACGTGATGCATGACGATGTCCGTGATATTTATTCTTGTGTCCGATTTTTTCAGAGCATTTATTGTTATCTTTACGCCCTCTGGAATGTGATCGTGAACATGACCTATCAACTACACGCTTGCATTGAGCGTTTTTCCATTGTTTCTTGCAATGGGTATGCGAATGTCCACGTGAATGTCCACGCAAATGTCCATGCGAATGTTTTCTAACATGCTCACGAGAATGATCACGTGAATTTGAGCGTGATCTTGATGGATCCAATTGGCGACTATGTCTTTTTTCGTGATAATGTACACGATTTTTTAAAGCTGGTGAAGGTGATCGACTAGATTCACTTGAGCTAGTGCCGCTGCTAGTGCCACTGCTAGTACCACTGCTAGTGCCGTCACTGGTACCATCACTAGTGCCAACACTTGTATCACGACCACGAGAACCAGAACGAGAACGTGAGCGATCTTTACGTCCTCTTCCTCTATGGGTAACTTTGCTCTCTTCCTGCAATGTCAACTGCTTTATAGCTTCTTCCAATAATTCCTGAGTTTTCTTTGTCTTTTTTATTGCCTTGTACAACTTTTTCATGTTTGTAGGTTTTTTGGTCTTACTAGAAGTGCATGTCTGCTCCTGATCGCAGTTAACATCACATTCAACAGCTTCTGCTTCATTAGGGAAAATCTCTATTGCCTCACTTTCGGACATTTCACAAGTTTTCTTCGGTATACTAAACAAAAAATTTATTTCACTTTAATTCAAAAATCACAATATATTCTCATTCAATTATTATTTTTAATTTTTTTTGATTTCTTCTGTGCTTCACTGTTACGAGTATTCCCGAGAACGTCGCCAATTGACTGATAAAAATTGTTAGCTAGCCGTCGCTTTTATACGCCTCCAAGCGTTGTCATTATCTTATCCACTTGTAATTTTCATTCATTTAGGATATTAACTTTAAGCTTTGACACAAACGTTTATTTGCGTTTGCTTTGAAAAACGATTCGAAGCGTTTTATTATGAATCATCACAACATGTTGACATAACATATTATCTTTTTTGTTAATATCTATTAAGCTTTTGCCAATAATTATCTCTATAATTTTTCATATAATCTTGAATTTGATAACATGAAAAATAGTCGAACATTTAAAGTTTAGCTGAACTAGTTGACTTTTTTTAGGAAAATAAAAATGGAAGCATTTTATTAGTGCATGAGAAATTAATTGAGCGTCATAACGAAATTTTTAAAAAATCTGTCATCACTATGTAAAAAAAAATATGCCAAGGATTACCTATTTATTCCAGTAAATAAAAAAGCTTTCAGGTCTGGGCTTCAAAAATTAAGCCCAGGGAACGCGCTTAGCTCAATACCATAAGCTAAAGCTCTTTATTTGATGGCCGTTCCCAAAAGTAGCTTATTACATGAGCCGGATTGAGGTGTTTCCCCACTTAAAGAAATATTTCAAGTACGAGACAGTAGAGCAGAAAAATTATACCTGTTCCATTCAAAAATAAATCTGTACTACTTTCTTTCAAAGTTATATTAAATTTGGCAATAATTATGTTCTAGATGGCTTCCTACCGTTATATTATAAAGGATAACATGTTGCAAAAGTTGGTTTTTTGTTGATATACTCAAAAATTTTACATAAACGCTTAGCGGTATATTAAATCAAATTGATAAGAGTGTTTAAATAATAGCTTAATTTTCACAGTTTCGAGTGCATATCGAGTGTATGTACTTAAGGTACCTGGTCGTGAAAAATATCTCATTTTGCTAGAGATTTTAAAAGTTTTTATTTATCGTCAATGAAAATAGTTCCAAAAAGCAAATTTTAATGGGTGGAGATTTTCGAGAATTTAGAGTGAAAGAATTCTCGTTTCGCTGAACGTCAAAAGTGAGGACCTATGTATCCTTTTTTGGTAGATAAACGGCGGCATTGCAACTGTTTGGTCCGGAGGCCAAATATGCATGGGACGCTATTTTCTGGCTAAAAATATTCGATAGGCTTTTGCAAACAAAATGGTTAGGCAAAACTGAGTTATTATGCTTTAAAGTGGTTGTGTTTTAGTAATTTCATAGTACTTGGATAATCTGCAAAGTTTTAACTACATATAGTACTACACTGTTGTTAGGGTGCTTCACTTTTTTTTTGTTTTAAAACAAGTTTAATAGTTGCAGGCATATAAAAAAAATGTTGGTGCAATTATTAGAGCTCATAATATTAATATTTACTGGTGGCTCATCGTTCTTTTTAATTTTCCATACGAATTTTTTAGGAAAATATGCTTTATTAGACAATTTTCTGTATATCTCATGAAAAAAAAATTCCACGAACGGTCATAGAAAAGAGCATAAAATTTATTACAAAAAAAATTACTTTTTTCACATTGTACGAAATATTCCTAAGCTCTGAAAGCTAATAAAATGACGAAATATTATCGTCACGAAAAAATAACTCAACACTTTCTTATGGAAAATTTTGTGTTCTTTCTAATGGGCTCAGAATTGCACTAGAATTTGTCTTTCGTGTACCTGCAACTATTAAACCTGTTTGAAACAAAAAAAAAACATTGTGAATCACTCTTTTGTATATGCTATGATAAAAATTTCAGCTATTTTAAACGCGTATGTCATTTGTGTGTCTCAGCTCAGTCGAAAACACCATCTTTACCCATTTTCGAAGATAAAATTGAATAAGAAAAGCAGATCCATAGTGTGTTTCTCTGAGAGATTTGGAAATTTAGTTAAATAGTAACTAAAATTCTACTGCTCGTAAGCTAGTAGACTTCCCGATTACGTTTTTTTTTTTCATGAACTTTTAACAAAAAATTAAAATACACTGAAAAAAAAACCCTTAAACAAACACAGCTTTTTTTAGTGCATTTTAATGTGAAATTCTAAAAAAAAGTGTTAAGTGTTCGGTGACAAGCTACATTGGACTAAAAAAAAAACTACCTTGCCAAATTTATTTTTTTTAACAAAAGTAGCTTAGGAATAAATAATTTTTTTTGGGTTCTATATAACATTTCCAGGGACTTTTATTAGTACGGAATGCTGATATTACACCTCTCCCATAAATCTCTAAAGAATGCTATTTTAGTTAGATATTAAGACTTTACGCGCTATCTTATTGTAAATGCACTGTAGATAGAGCATTTAATTTTGGCCGGGCCACAAGTAACACCCTAACAAATTCTTTTTTTACTCATCACATTGAGTATATCAGTATCAAACAATTCTCAGAAAGGATCTTATGATGTATAAAATTCTATCCATTTTTTCTCAACACACTGAACACGGGATCAATTGGGTCTCTAAAAGGATTTTGTGATGAAAAAAATACGTACCTTTACTTTGCTCGTCACATTGAACTTAGCGTAATCAGAGTGATATCCGAAAGATTTTTGTGATGTCAAGATATGATGGCTTTTTACTTAATAAAACATTAACTATGGCGGGATCAAAGTGGCCGCAAGTGGCTTTCAGTGATGTTAGAGCTAATAGCCACCCGTAATTTTGTTGATCAAATTAAATATTGCAGGAATAAATTGTACACCAACAGGATGATGAATATTCATTTTTGTTCCCATCACATTGCATGTGTCGGGATTATTTAAGGAACCTACAAGCCTCTTCATTATTTTGAATTCAAAAAATATTTCACGTTGCTCGATATGGAAATGAAACAATGATACAAATAACGAAAATAAATACATATAAAATAATACACATGTAAATTATTTATTTTTCTCTTTGTTTTAATCAAACTTTGTGATCCTGAAAAGGACCGATGGTTTGTATTGCTCCAAAAAAGCAAATAATTTCTTCTTCTCTTTGTTTAAATTAAATTTGTGATCCTGAAAAGGACCGATGGTTTATATATGAAGTTTTTCTGTAATTCAGTTTTTTTGCACTGTTAACAAATCAATAACTATGATCTTTCCGGAATGAGTTATTTTTTGAAATGGTACAAATTGTATTTATTATACCAACATTTTTCATAAATTAAAACATACACTCGTTTTTACAGTTTAATTATTTTTTTTTTATTAAATTTTTATTGAATAATGAGATTTAAACATAATGGAATGCCTCTTTTTTATCACACATTTTAATAAGAGTCTTTATACACATTATTTTTTAATTGTATTCAAATTATAGTATATAAAATTCTTAAATTTTTTTATTTGTTAGTATTTTTTCTTTATTATATATTTTTTTTATAGTTTATTTTTTATTTTCTTATATGAGTAACTGTAACGTAAGTGAATTAATAAGTTTATAGCTAATAAATAAATGTTTAGTGTCTTGGCCAACTATAGGCTCTGCGGTTAGTATATGTGTCTATAGAAGTACATCGTAAGTTCCGTTTGTGTCTACAAGATTCGCAGCTGGAGCTACTATCTTGCTTGTTTCGATGTCCATGATTATGACTGTGTCTGTCTCCGCGTCCATATTTATGTCTTTGCTCATGCTCATGCCCATGTCCGTGCTCATGTCCGTGCCCATGTCCATGCCCATGCTTATGCCCATGGCCGTGTTCATGTTTATGACCATTTCTATCGCTATGTTCATTTTCATGTTTGTGGCAATGCTTGTTCTTGTGTACAATACATTTTTCGTGTCTACCGCGACGTGGAGAATAATTCTCATATGTGCTAAGTTCCGGAATAGGACACGACCATGCGCGTCTTAAATCTTTGCGTTTTATATTATCTCTTGATCTAGAACGTGATCTCGAACGACTTACAACACGTTTACTCTTAGAACGCGAGTGATCACGCGAGTGAGAACGGGACGTGCGTCTATGATGATAATGATGTCCTTTGCCATGGCTATGATTTCCACGTGATGGCGAGTTGTCTCGCGAATAAGAACGAGAAACGGATCGTGAAATATACCGACGCCAATGCTTTACACCATGACACTTACGAACACGTGAACGTGAGTTATCTCGTGAGTGAGAACGTGAGTTATCTCGTGAACGAGAACGAGAATGCGATCTTGAGTGATGACGTAAATATCCTTGTGATTTTTTCCCTGCTTTTTTGTCATTATCGCAAAAATTATTGTCCTCATGCGATGCTGAAGGAGAACTTGAACGACTTACAATGCAATCATGTCCATGTGGTCGCTTTTCTCCGTGCTCGTGAGGTTCACAGTCTCGAGAGCGCGAATGAGATCGTGATCTGCCTCGGTGTTTACCATGACATTTTTTATGCAGAAAAAACTCCTGTCTACTTCGCGATTGTGATCTTTTACTGGATCGGTCATTGTGGTGTTTCTGTAAAAACTCATTATACTTTTTACAGTGTGATTGCGAGTGGTGCCGATCTGTTGAACGCTTGCGATGGCCAAGCCGAAAAAACTGACCGCATTCAATGGCTTTTCCATGCTTTTTTTCGTAACAACGAGTTTTTGAATGACCTCTGGAGTGCCCACGAGAACGTCTGCGTGAATGTCCTCTGGAGTGTCCACGTGAATGGCCGCGAGAATGACCACGAGAGCGACCACGAGAATGACCGCGAGAGCGTGAACGATCTCTTGAGCGATCAATTTTATTACGATGCCATTTTCCATTTCGATGGTGATGTCCACGTCCTACTCGCTGACTAGTTACATCAATGACGCACAAAGAGGGAGAGCGGCTGGCCTCCGATTCACTGGAACTACTAGTACCCTCACTGGTACCATCGCTTATGATGGCACTTGTTATATTACGTCTGTCTTCACGTGATCCAGAACGAGAATGTGAACGATTCTTTCGACCATGTCGACCTCCGTAATGTTTATCATCCTTACCTTTATGATGATGCTTCTTTGCTTTTTTACCAGGAACATTGCGCATTTGCATGGCCAAATGCTGCATAGCTTCTTCCAGCAAACGCTGAGCTTTGTGTGCTTTTTTCAAAGCCTGCTGAAGTTGCCCCATCTGCAATGCATTTTCGTCCTGTCTATTTGAAGATTGAGGTTGCTCTTCTTTATCTTCTTCGTCACATTCAGTGCAGTCAATCATCTCCGGTTCATCTTGAAACTCATCAAGAGGCTCTGATCTAGCAGTTTCAGTTTCCAGCATATTAAGTTTTTTCTTACAATTCACAAGATTCACTTGGTTTTAAAAATATCCACTGCAACTTTATGATGAAATACTTGCACTTATTTATTTGACTTGTTTATCTCTTAAAAATCTTCTTCACAGTATAATTGGTGGAATTAAATATTTGTTATTTTGTAGTCGGTGTGATTCCCAAGAACGCCAACAATAAACTGATTCCGATTGCTTGCCGGTGAAAGCTTTTATACTTGCCGGCTTGTGTTATCATTGTCTTACCCATTCCATTCATTTGTAGTCAAACGTTTGCTAACGTTTGGCTTGGAAAAACGTTTACAATCGTCTTGTTGTGGTTCGGTTTTTCACATTCCATGTAGGTACTTCGCATTACATAAAAACGTGAGTAAATCGCACAGGCGAACAAAATCGCATATTCTAGAAACAAAAATCTTATCGTACGCAATGACTCATTTAAAAATTATGATTACTCATTTTATATTATGACTCATTTTAAATGAGTCATTTAGAGGAAATAGACGAAAATATTATGATAATTCAAAATGAAAATAAAAAAACAGGAAAAACTAACATAAAGCAAAATAAACTAATTAGAGATTTAAAAAAAAATAGTTTTGGAATAAAATCAAAAAAAAAATCATTACAATTTAAAATAGAAAAAAAAACTCTAAAAAATATTGCCAAAAAATACGTGTTAAAATATTGTGCAAAACGAGCTAAAAATTATGAAAAATTGAGGAAAATTGTTAAAAAAATTTATCGAAAAATTAAACATAAAATACTGTGATCAAAATATTCAGAAACAAATATGTATTTTGTTGAAATAATTTATTTTACTATGATGTCACAAATTCTCTCCAACAAATATATCACAATAAAATATAAACAATTTTGATTTTTTACTCACATCAATTTTTACTGAAAATTTATAGTTTAGGAGAAATGATGATGAGGGTGAAGTTTTGAATAAAACTGTTTTTTATCAAAAAAAACGCAAAAAACTAAAAGGCCTACAGAAAAAACAACACACACAAAACATATCGATGTCTTCTCAAAGAATACAAACCTGTTATAAGGATTATACATTTGCATTTAAAAACCAAAACAGTTAACCTCAATTTGCCCTTGAAAATTGGTTCCAAGGTCAAAGACTAGGTCACTTTTAGCTGACCCCTTAGAAACCTTATAGCTTTTGTCTGCGACATTTATCGGTATCTTACTTCATTCTCGAGATATTGGCCTGGCGAAATTGTGGATATCCTTATTATAAAACAGTAACATCAGTTGTATGGACTTTTTTAAGTACACTTAAGATGTTATACCATGCCAGTAAAGACGCATACATTTTTTTAAATTAATACAAAACTTACATAAATTCGTTCACGCAGGGAATCAAAAAATTATTAGTACACGACGACTGCGAGGGGTTCTTTAAAATCGTAAGTCAATTGATATCGATTTGTGACCAAAAATTGATATTGAAAGTCTTTATCTTTGATGTTTGAGGAAGAGTTTTTTCTAGCCTTACCATTGAAAACTTTTCTCTTATTTCTTTATATTATGTAGAAGCTTCTTCGGCATATGATAACCTCAAAATATTTGAATTCACAATTGTATCTTCAAAAATTAATGTGACTTTAAAAATTTACTAAACAGTCAGTTATCATGGAAGTTTCCCAAAAAGTTTAAAAAAGAAAAACACGCATTCAGTCCTGCTCGAAAACCTAACGACAGCGACCTTGATCATGTTCAAAACCCTATTTTCGCCCACTTCAATCCCGAAGCATCCCGACATTGGCAAATATGTATGAATTTATTGAAATGAGGCCCAAAACGACTGCTTATGGGCGATTGTGATCAAGTTTTATTTTTTTTCGTCTCAAGTGCAGAATGCTGATATTCTGGCCACTACCATGGTGGAACTCCAACTTTTAATCGTTGATTATCTTTATATATGTTTAAACGTTACGTTAGAACGGAATAAGACAAGAGACCACACCGAAACAAAACATTAAAAAAAAAAAATTTACAGTACAGACAGCAACCACAGAAGATTTTTTTCCAATTTTGTCATAAAATATATTAAATATTTGCTGTTCAACTAAAAAGTGGAAATGTTCCGTTTTAATCGACCATTCCCTCATATGCCTACAAAACCAACACGATGAGTCATTGTAATTTTTCATAGAATTCACCAATCGTTTTTTAACGTTTTTAAACGTTGAAGCAGTGTCCTAAACAGCAATTACGTGTCGTTATCGCTCACGTTTTTAAGCCATATACAGATAAAATATTAGACTCTTAATGCAGCACATTTGTGCCACAGTGCAAATGACAAACAACAAATGCAAAACCAAAACAACGCTTATAAACGTTTATTTTTTGTTTACTTTGCAATCAATTTGTGCAAAACAAAAAACAATGCGCTGATAAAGACACACACAGTCAGAGTCAGACACATACATGGAAGAGCAAGCAAAATAATGCAATTATTTTTAATTTTTCCGATAATTTTTTATCTCTTTATTGTATATTTCGTTCTCATAAGCTTCCTAATCTCACATTTTTCTGTTTTTATTAATTTATTTTTTTTTTTTTAATTTAAGTCAAGTGCTTAATTTGAATTTGACTTGTTTTCTGCAATAATAAAATTATATTTTGAATTTAATCATACAATTTTTACAATGTTTCATTTAAAATAAAATAGTAGATTTTGCCGTATCTCACTTACTTAAAAAAATTCAATAAATTCCAAAACATTAATTCACAAATAATTCATACTGCGATTAGTTACTTTTTCTAATTCAAATTTTAACTTTAACACTGAGTCAAAACTCTAAAGCAATACAAATTGAAGTTTATAAATAATTTAATATTGTTCAAATTTATAACACTATGCAACACGGTTTAGTATCCACGTTTCAACTTAAGAAATTTCCATTAATTATGAAAAGTACACTTTTAGTTGTAATGCAATTTTGATGCACAATATTTATTTGAATGTTTTTTACTCTTAGTCAGTGCATGAAACTGACACTATAGTGTTTTCATGTTTTACAATTTAAGCTGAATTTAAGCTGAATTTAAGCTTAAGATTTCAAATAAAGGACATTATTGAATAAATTCACTTCGACGCTGTTTCTTGCTTTCAAAAGAAGACATTGCAATTTTATCTTATAAGCATGTAAAGTCGATAGTTTTCAAGGAAAAACTAAAAAATTGTTTTTTTAACATAAATAAGTTAATTTACTTTTTTAATTGGAAAGCCACGGTTTAGAAAAAGTTCGAAGTTAATATTTTTGGTTAATTTTACAAAAAATATCCAAAAGCTTTCCATATTTTCACAATTTATTCGCGAATATAGCCTAAATTGTAACAGATGTTACAGCTATAGGGTTAGTTTCATTAGCTGAATTGAGAGTACTGCGTATTCTTTATATAAAATGCTGCTATGATAATTTATTATAAATTTCAAAATAAAGTGCTCGAAAATTTCACTAAAAAATAAGATAGTGCAGTTGTAATCAGAACACTAAAATTAAAAGAAATTTTTTAAATTGCAACGTGGAAGTGACAATTTTTGCCAATTTACTGCGTATTGTTTTACATATAATATGGAACATATCAATCAGAAAATATTGGATGTAAATTAACAAATGATAACCATGCAGCAATTTGTAGCCAAATTTAGGTAGGTTCTACTCGAATAACCATACCATATTAACATTGAATTATTTTTATGTCATTATTATTAAACGCTTCAGTTCTTCATAATCATCGACAATTGAAACATTGATTTCCAAAAGCTACTAAACGATAATTTCTATAAAAGCACATTTGAAACATTCAAAAATTTTCCCGAATTTCATACTAACACAACATTAGGGATAGTGTTCCATGATTCCTGCATAATTTCACAAAATGGATATAGTTAGTATCTTTTTTAAATCAACGTCTCGATTTTGTTATTCAATTTATTTTATATTAATTATAATTGTTTTATAAATTATGGTTAAAAGCGAAAAATTATTTGGAGCAGTAATTGTCATTTATATATAGGTATAAACTAATCAAAAGCGAACTTTAATTGTGGGTAATTATGTATATATGTATGATTTTATAATTATAATAATAGTAGGAGAATAAAAACTACAATAGTGTATAAAATTAAGGAATTCACATACAAATGAATTAGTTATTAAGTTGGCAACGGCACAACAAATTAAATGTATTTTTATAAGAGCATTTTTAACTTGAAATACAGCTCCAATGGAAATATTTCAAATTTACACGTTCAAATGCATTTTATTTAAGAAGAAAAGAAATTCAGTAGCAGTCAGTGCGACATATTCTGAGTACCGTTTTTTATAAGCGAATTACATCGCTTTTGCACTCGTGCCATTTTCATTCAATCTCAAATTTTGAAATGCAATTCGAATAAATTCTCCCAATCCCAAGCATTTTGTGTCGTTATTTTAGCACATGCAGCCATCCTTACCGCCTATAGTAATTTTAATGTTATTACATTTTAAAGTTTTCAATTTTCCCAACATTTTTCTATTTTAATAGATCCTCTCGTAAAAGAGTAAATATGCCTGCGCTTTCAATACCGAATCTTCATTGACTTCTTGCACACGCGAATCTGAAACATAATACCATTTGCCTAATGGCACCTGCACATTTTTCGCCTCTTCATCACCGCCTACTGCACCTTCCACATCCGCTGTTTGCTCCTCAGCATCAGATGTACTGCTGTTGCTGCTTGTAGAGAAGTCATCACTATCATCAGCAGCCTTTAAACGTAACTCTCTAGCCTTTTCTTTAGCCAAAAGTTCTTCGAGTTTTTCACGCTGTTCATCTGCTTGATCTAGCTCTCGTTTGCTTCCTTGTGGTATAAACTTACAGCGTTTATCACCTGCTGGCAACTTTGCACGCACCTTCACATAGGCAGTATAATGCCCACCACACATGCCACCTGAATGTTCCACCACACCGTACAATGCGTATAAGAGTTTCTTCTGCTTACGATCAATATTAGGTAAGTTCTTAACTTTCGAACCGCAGAATGGTGCAATATCCAATACCATTTGAAAACTCACTGGACGTGTAAGTTTTCGAAAAATGCATCGCGGTCCTAGTTGAAAACGTTTCAAGTGTAAAATTAAAACCGCCGGCGGACTAGATATCAAAAATTGTTTTGTTGCATTGGTATTCACGGTCTTGGCCTTAGGATCATCGCCATTAATACGTTTTGTGCAATTGTCGCAGCCTACCTTATTGTTGCCAGTCATTAGTTCAACAGCGGTAAAATTGTTTAAGCAAGATTGCACTGAGCATTCACCATCTTCGCATTGGTAACGCGGCGCAATTGTGGTGCTCCAGTCAGAATAGCTTTGTGTGCGCACACGCTTCTTTTTCTTGCGATCCATTTGTTGTTCGCTGAGTTTAAGGTTTTCAAGTTGATTGGTTAATTTTTTACTTGAACCTTGATCGTTGAGCTGCTCCCTTTTTAAAGACGTGGCCTTGTCACCAATCGTAAGTTGGCGCACCAGATTCGCACCTTTTTCGCTAAGACCAACAGTTAATACACTGTTATTCGTTGTTGTCGATGCGGCATCACTGGTAGCACCACCATTTGTTTCAGAGGATGGTAGGAAACTTCCTGTGTTTGCAGGACTTGTAGCGATGCCAGAATCTGAAATTTAAATAAAGAGGTCCGATTAACAAATAAATCAATACGAAATTAAGAAAATAATTCCCATAAATTTAAATAAATCAAAATATCAGTTAATCCGACAAATATAAACGAATTATAAGTTCAACAAAAAATAAATAAATAGAAAGGAATAAAAAATAGCGCAAATATTCAGCCTTTACTCACCATTCTCGTCCTCATCCTCATCGAGTGAATCCTTGTCCATATTTTCGGGTGAATCATCGCGTTTCTCTGGATTTGTAATGGGACTTGGCAACTGATTATTGCCGTTCGGATCAAAGCTAGACGGACGTGCTACGCTACTTGTCGTGGCGTTGTCATCAATTAAATTATCCTCCACATCGGCATCCGACTGCTCAGATGAGGAGCCAGATGTAGAACAAGCATAAGCTTCGTCACGTGTGGGACATCCTAATACAGACGGGGAGGCAGATGAATTTTCTAACGAGCCCGCTGCACTGTCACCAAGCACAATTTGCTGCTTAACCTTTTTAGCGTGATGCTTTTGCGCACGTTTTGCTTTCCTTTCTTTTTCTTTGTCTTTCTTTATTTGCGCCTTTGAGGGTCCTGCTGGTTCACTATTGAGGAAAAATGAAGTTGATGCATTTTCTGGGCTACTTTTGCGTCGTTGTGGTGGCTGTGGTTTCTCTACACTGACAGGTAGTGACATATCTAGGAAATACTCATGTCGAGAGGATACATTGTAACAATCTTGACATGTTAATGTTGAGACAAGAAAGCCACGAAAAACTTGTTCTGGGCGTAAAATACGATCAGCAGCTTGATTACCATAGATTTTACATTTTTGTCGCATCTCTTCACTGACTTGATCCTGATCTTTATAGCCTAAATTTTTTAAGATAACGCGTTGGTAGCGTTTGAGATCTTCAGATCTAGCATGTTGGAAAAAAAAGTTAATATTTAATTTTTAAGCAATAGTTTTAATCCCACCTAACGCTCTCTAATAAATGACGCAGCAACTCATGAGAATCATGTTGATCACCACCTCGAAATTGGGGACACGTGCTGCATAGCTTATCAAAAAGTTTGCTTGGAGTAAAAACCCCGCCTGATTGTGGAAATAATTTGACTAAAAATAAAGTATGTAAGTACATTTGCATCATATTTACCACCAGATTGCAACTCTTCCAAGGCCTGAGCCAGCGCTGCTGTTAGGGGACCCCAGCAGGCCAAAGTCCCCTTTATCATAGGGAGCTCTACATCTTCTTCGTCTTTAAATTTAAAAGTTCCACCCGGCAGAATAAATCTTAAAACGAAAAAGTTCTTAATAAAATATAAATTTATATTTAAACTACGCAATAACTCACTCTTCACCAGGTTCAGCAGATTCATTAAGCACATCAAGCAAATATGGAGTCTGTGCCAAGCACTGCATCACGGCATTAAAAAAACAAGTGTTTCCCAAATTTGTAAGACCGCGCACGCGCGGTAATGACTCTACAGACAATGGATCTACTTTATTGTTTGACAAGGTGGAGATGGTTGATGATTGCAATTGTAATGGTAACGTAGTAGGTGGCGTGATCGCAGAAACACGTTTAGCCATACCCGGTATGGGTGGTGGGGGTGGCGGTAAAAGTAGTGTCTTACTTCCTACATCCTCTTTAGAAAGTAATGGACGCAACGTTTCAAATGTAGCGAGTATTTTATGCTCAATGTCATTAATTGGAGCAGCAGTAGTGGCAGCAGAGATGGGCGAGGATGAAAGTGCAGGAGGTTTTTGTTGAATTTTCTTAACGAGTTCAACGCATTCAGCAAGATTTTTGCGTGAATTTGCATTTACTTCGTTATCGCATTCATAACACCAAATTTCAAAAGAGCGGGTATTCATCGTTAGAGCGTGCGAATCCGAATGGGGCGTCTATAGAGAAAATACATTTCATTAATTTTACAGCTCAGATCTAAGTTATTCAATAATAATAATATATAGTACATAAACAAAAAATAATTTATCAAAGCAAACGAAAAAAATTCAAAGAATTGAAGAAGTTCCAAAAAAACGAAATTTTTGTATGATGATATATTTATATTTGAAATAAATCTTCAAGAACAAAAATTTGTATTATATGGACCAAATTGTCCACTATGAGTTATCGGCTAAAATATCATCTATCCCTAAAAGTACTTTGGTCCTATTTTTGAAAGTTAGCTATCTAATTTATCTACATACTGTTTAATTAAAATTTTGATGGTAGCTTTTTGACCAATTTTTTTCTTTTAAGACTCAAACTTTCTTCTTCGACTTTCTCGGAATACACCTTCAGGCGTATGGAGCAAAAGATAATTCAGACGACGATATATGTATGTATGTATATGATATGCAGTTTTTTGCTCATAAAATATTCTCAGCCCTCAAAAATGAAACATCGACAGAAATTTCGACGTAAGTTGAATAAAATAGAAACTTAAGAGAGTTTTGCATAACTATCATTAATCTTAATTCGTTTAATTTTAAAACTGCACCAACGAACATATCACCTTACAAAAATTTATTGTGGTTATAATCATGTCACGAATTTGCTTTAATTTTAATTTATATCTTGCAATCCGGAGAATTTGAATCATTTCATCATAAAATCATTTTTTTAATAGTTTTGGGTTCAAAATGTCAAAATTGGAAAGTGTTAGATTTTTGATTTGTCTCTATTTAAGGACTTTATGCAACAATCTTGTATTAGCCAAATAAAAATTAAGCTGAGACAAAGTTATAGACCAGACAAATTCCCTATAAACTCAGAGTAAAATATTTAAAGCATCTTCATTTTCAGAGAATCTTTTGGAATAAATCTATTACGTTGGAGAGCCATGGTGGTGACATTACAAGGGTTGATTCTATACTCAACACATATAGAAAATTCCTACTAAAAAGGTCTAAAAATATTTCTTGAATCTAAAATTTTGATAATTTCAAAGTTATAGATGAGAAAAGAAATATGTTCCTTATACATTTTTTTTAATGAATTTTTGTATTTAAAAGGCAGTTTTTATAGCTCTACTTTTTTTTCTTTTGTATTATCTCTGCTTAACAAATACTTATTTTAAAAGTGCAAGGAACTTCAAGAAACGTTTTCAGTATGAGTTCCGGAAATCTTCCCTTCTCTGGAAGTTCCTTTATACTAAGCTAACGATAGTTTTTAGAAGCTGTTCATTTCTAGTACCTTAAAATGTTGCAATGCATGTTGATTCCTGGAACGTCCACATAACTGCGTACCACACTTGAGACACAACCAAAGCGTGTTGTCGTACTCAAAGCCATAGGGGTCATCCGCTGTGGCAGATTCTGCTGTAGTGGATTTCTCTTCTGCACTGCTGGATTTCGCGCATAGCAAACATTCTTGCGATAAGCCGTTGGCCTTAAGTAACTTGCGCAATTTGGTAGTATCTATAGACTTCTTGACATGTTGACAGCCACCCATAGCAGAGTTGGGACTGCCGAGTGCCTTCTCTTCAGAAGAGTCTGTAGATGAGGAATCATCATGCGGTTCACTGGACTGTCGTTTTTTCTTTACCATTGCTGATTAATTGAAATAGCAGCAGAAGATGGGATTGATTATAAATTTTAAATGGTTTCAAGGGTGTGGAGAGCAACACGTCTGAAAAGAAAAAATCAAGATATAAACAGAGTTTTTGCAAGAAAAACAGAGCCTATATTAAAGACTGCTTTAGATAATAAGTTTATTACCAGACTTAAGTTTTATCTCTTATTTTATTCAAAAGATATATTAATTTCCGTGCCAGTATAGCCTAACCCAAAAAGTGAGGTTAAGTTCATACGTCTACGTAAAATATGGATGAAATTCTGATGTTTAGTAGAAATTTAATCATAGACTGATTCACATATATTTTTATACAAAGTTGTTGCAAATTAGATTATTCTAAGCACACATTGAGTAGTTAAAAGCGATAAAACAATTTTTTTCCTAAATTAATGATGTTATATTCCTTACGAGTTTTACTTCAGCTATAATAATCTGTGTTGCTCGGAGTTTTTTTTGTTTATCCGTTGTTTTAAATTTTATTAATTGATTTTTCCTGACAAATTGTTTCAAAATCCTCTTGAAAAACGTGAATCTTATTAAATTTTTCCTTTTTTATTCTTCGTTTTTGGTCTTTCTCTTACGATGGAAATTATGACAAGGTTTTTTGTCTTTTTTTGTGCATTCGTGCTGTATGTTGGCTGCGCTGACTGTCAAACACTTATGTCATATTTTAAAATTCCTAGATGTAAATTAATTTCAGCGTTGCCAAGACGCTAAAAGGAAAACTTACGAGTTATTTTTCTTATCATTATAAAACACAAATTGATTTTAAGATTTTCATTTTCTACATAAGAGGTTTTGGGTTTTTATTGTGTTCATCGTAGTTTTAGAGATATTTCGTTTCAAAAAATGTTCGAAAAAGAAACAAAGTATGCTGTTATTTAAATAATGTACATATGATCAAAACATTTAAGCTGAAATCGCAATGCAGCGTTCAGTCGGTCGCGCTTTCGCTATCTTTGATCGGCGTTTGAAAAACTATACAAAAATGTACGATATTGGCTGTCAAAACGCCTGACCTTACTTTTTGTAAATCATAATGTAGCGAGCGTCTGTCACTTCGACATTGTCAGTTTTCTTCCAAATTTTGTCGTGTTTCTTAGTTTTGGTTGTAATTTTCTTAAAAAAATTAAATTTTCTTCAAATCTTTTCATTTCGTTTATTTATTTAAATTTCAGTTGTAGCAAAAACACGTAAACAAACACACTGACAGCTGAATAATGTGTCAAACGAACGTTCTAGTAGAAAGTAGTTCTACTCGAGCTTCGGGTATGGTGTTTATCGTATTTACGATAAAACGCAACGCAACGCCTGAGGTCACATTTAATATTACAGCATAAGCATGCACTGTTTCTACTTCAGCTGTCAGAGTGCGACCGACCGAACGCTGCATTGCGATTTCAGCTTTAAAATTTTGCTTTAGTTTCAAATTACAAATTATGAAGTCTAATGTATAGTTAATTCGGAAAAATAGTAAATTTTGGCTAGGTTTAATCCCTTTTGTAGACGTTTAAAATATTGAAAGCAAAATATAGGAGACTAGGACTATTTGTGATTCCTTTATTGTTTTTCAATTTTTACAAACTTGAACTATCTACGTCCTATTTTCGTGACAAAATAGGACAATAAATTATGCAGCCGCTAGAGAGCTCCAAAAGTCAATTTTTTCCCTTTGTAACCGTATAAACATCTAGTATCTTACTATGTTAGTGGTACGCTTCTAACCAGATATATTCTACACGACTAGTTTGTGATATTTTTTGCGTTAGCTAACGCACATTGAAAAAAATGCTCGTGTGAGCTGATCCTAAGCTGAGTACAAGCGTCTTACCGAGCTATCTGTACCCTTGTTTCCTAATTAGGGTAGAAGCGTAGCATAAACCTTGTAATAGATAGAAGAACCAAATTAAAAATGAGAACAAGTGGATAACACCTTCATCTGTCACTAGTAGACGCCAGCTCTTCTGTCAGATTTAGCATGAGCACCTTTATCTGGTTTGGGTATTGAATAAAATATGTTTAGTTGCGCTACTGGAATTCTCTCACAGTGCTTTTAAAAGTTTATTTAATTTTTTTTTTATTGTTAAACGTTAATGCCTAGATTTGCTTTATGGGGTGAAACATTAAAGTTAAATTTTTTCGTGCACATTAAAAGTGGTATTGTGAAGAGGAAATACAGGAGTATGGGTGCATATAAGCAAATAAAGAATTATAGCTCACATGTCGTATGAAAATTCTAGTAAGATCTTTCGTTATGTGCATTGTCGAATACTAAAGTGTCGCGAGTGTATTTGCTCGTGCGGGTCATTACATTTTAGCCTTTGTATAGAAATTTTTTCGAATTTGGAACGTATGTACTCATCTAAAACAAAATAACTACACAGATATTTTCAAAGAGCGTTTTATAATTCTGCACAAGTCGTGGTACAAGTCTGGTCTGGGAACGGGGGTATTTGGAGAAGTGGGTGTGGCACCACCTTTCGATTCAAACTCCGTAAAAGAAACTACATCAGAATAGTTTTCACAATATATGTAATGAGCAAAGAGAAACGTAAATTGTGTAGGCTTGAAAAATGTCCCTGAGTAATGTCAATTTTGATAAGGTTCAGTACCGTACCAACCCGAACTTGCGCGGGGTGGACAAATGTCCCCTCCCCCATCTTCGCTTCGGTTAATGAAAAACATGCAAGATAACAAGTAGCAAATATAGACGAAATCGGTTAAACAAAAGCAAAAATGGAAAACTTACTACAGCTAATCTATTGGAAAGAAAATTTTTTGGAGACTATCAACCTACACCCAGTAACATTTGTCATATGCCACTGCCTGAGGTAAGATTACAGCGATAAGCTTCATTAACAAATTCAACAAAGTCTATAAAAGCTTAAAAGTTAACGAAAGTTCCGAAGAGCTCACCTTGGAGTCCCCTCTGTACCCTCTCCTAATCCAAGTTTAAGAAAAAGAACGAATACCTGAAGTCTGGCTCATCTCATCCTTGGTGAAAGTCTAAAAAAAGGGAAGATCATCTGTGCCAGAACTGCATGGCCATCAGGATTTTATCAATCCCATCCAATGTATTGACGAAAGTCTCTCATTCTCGAGTCATTAAAAAATTAAACCCTCTTATCCGCAAACCAGAAGCACATTTTCAGTCAAGCAAACGTCTACAGATCAATTAGCGTGTACTATTGACCCTTACTATCACCCTTTTTTGTTCGGTGTTCAAAAAATAAATTTTGTGAGTTCAAACACTTTTCAAATTCAATCACGGAGCATATTGTCTCCATAAAACTCTTTCAGCGTGCACAATCATTAGCGAGTGCCTTTAACTCTCTCCGTTTCCTCGATTCACGTATTAGCGATTTGGGACGACCGCATTTTCTGCTACCGTGAGGGTCCACTGCTTGCTTGAAGATTTCAGTTGGTCCAACAAAAATAAAGTCAATGCCAAAGAGAAAAAAAATTTTACTAGTTACACTTAGGTTTGGTTTTGAAAAGTTTGATCCCATGTATTCATCGGGAGAATCGTGCCATGTAAGCGATTGTCATATTTTCCAGATAAATTAAAGCCCTTTGTTCTTAACAGTGAATCCCCTTATATTACCGCTACATCCGAGATGTCTCCTTTGAGGGTATTAAAGTGTTCCTATGTTTTTAATTCTGTTAGATAAGGGAATGTTTTCGTGGACCCGCTCGTAATATATATATGCGTGCTGGTTACTGTAGATATACTGTAACTCCATTGCGTATTTACATAAGTGACGAACTAAGTGAAAATAGTTTTAGTCCTTCACAACTTTCGCTCAGTACCTTCTATTTCAGTAATGAAACTTCCATTTCTTATAAATGATGATAAAATTGTATCGCTCACAACAATTAATTAAATACATAAATAAACAAACAAGACCAAAAGAACAAAAACAAAAAAAGCACTTAATTGAAAGCATTAAAATGCTAAAGGAAAAGGATAAGAAAAAATCTCCACTATGTCTGATCGAGCGATCGTCGCCTTATATTCATTCCACGTCAAGCAAAGCCGCGTGTGTGTAAAAAATTATCTGGTGAATTTTTAATTACAATTAAAATCCATTGCATTCGTAAGCGCTGCATGTGAATGAAGAGCGAGTATCTTAAAGATACGAATATACTGAAACGCTTTTATTGAAGCCGCCGCGCCGACTCGTCTTTGGGCGCAACCTCAACGTTGGGTTGAGTTTTCCTACGACGACGATGGACGTGTATATACGTTTTATTATCTGAATTCTCTGAAGCTTCCTTTTAATTTGTCTTCAGTTGCATTCTGAAGTTTGATTCCTTTTGTTTTTCATTTTATTCGTTTCGATTATGAGTGACGCGCCAACAGGTTGAAGACGTTTAAATTAATTAGCTATGGTGCAATCATTCGTTCGACGCAAAATGCTCCACGCAGACGAATACGACGACGAGGACTCAGATAAAGATAAGCGCCGATAAGCGTGCATCTAAGCGCTGCAACAGACGATTTTATCTAAAGTGGAAATGGACGTGAACGTGAAGTGCGATAAGAACTAAAGGTGGACGTAAGCCTTTGATGGAATTGTTTGTGTGAGAAATTTCAATTTAAAAATGTATCGCAAATGCTTAGCGCTTTTGCGCTATATGCTCGTAAGTTGATATTTCAGTAAATTAAATTGAATGAGGAGATAAAAAAAGTCACTGTGTCCTCAGAAGGTTTTGATGATGATATCGTTGCGAGAAATTAGTTTTTCCAGTTTCTCCAAGTACTCCCACTGGACTCGATTTTCGGTTTTCACGAGGAGTGCAACATATCATTGGCCCATAAAGTGTTCATGCCATCCAGCTTATTATGCGAGCTCGGATGTGGGAATTATGTCTTTCAAACTTTTCATTAGTTTATGTACTTTCCACTTACTTAACCTTCCTGCGGAACTATCTGTAGTACTTCCATATTATGTTTTTAGTGTGCCAAATTTGGGTATTGTTGCCTAGTATTGTAACTTTGCTACTGTCATCGATAAGGTGAGGGCTGTTATACATAGATGTTACTGATCCAAACAGATTTTTTTCGATTTCGCCACAATCTTACAGCGGTAATCCTGAAATGGCAAATCAAGTCTGCAAGCTCGCTGAAAGTAGCATTATGTAGAGGCTTTGATCTAAAATGCAGTAAGTCATATTTGTTACATTCAATTTTCGCTTCAAAATCAGTTCCCAATTTAGTTTCTTTGACGCTCCGTGAATCCGTGATCTATGTATTTTATTTCTATACATAGATATACGACTTTCAAGTACTATATATTATGTTAAATTTTCATGCAAATATTTATCATATGTCCACTTCAAGCGGCCATATTAAAATGGTCAATTTTATGCTGCGGTGCAACACAACCAAAGTTTTACCGACTGCTCTTAACCTTTTAGAAGTGAATTCTAAATAATTCCTGTAAAACATGTTGCAGGGGTCATGCTAGGTACACGATAGTACGAGAAACAACGAAACAAACAACATAAATAATAAAAATGTAGACAAAAACGATCACAAAGAAAACTTTTATTTTCCATAACTTTTTCTTCTGCTCTTTTTCTTTCAACTTAATTCAGCGATCAAAGTGAAACAAAAGGCTATCATAATGAAAACTCAGACATAAACTCCCTATAATTACCGACACCCTGGACGATGTAAATGCATCGAAATTGTACCGCCCTCAAGGCAATATTTTATAAAAAACGTGCGCATTCGACTTGGCTCAGCTCAACTTGGCTCAGCTTAGTGTTTAACTGAACCCATTTGAGGTTGGCGTAACCGGTGCCACAATGATGTTGATGATGATGATGATGATGATGATGATGATGACGACGATTAGGCACAACAACGCCGCCGTTGTGTGTTGCATAAATAAAGTGGCGATATGAGCGGCAAGATGGGTATCGAAGGCATCGATGGAGATAGATAGATGAATTTCAAAGATGACTCGATGTCGAGCAGACTGCAATGAAAAGGGTAAAATATTGAAAATAAAAATCAAATTGTTGCATTTAAAGGTACGCGGCAGCATTTGTTAAATGGAGAATTCTAGTGAATTTTAGCCAGCAATAAACATGGGATATTTCACATAAAACTAGCAACCTTAATGCATTTTTCAAACAAAAATTATTACTTTCTGCGACGTAACTATTTTAAATCTAATAGTCCCATATGCCATACTAGGCTCAAAATATACAGGAAAATTTTTGCTCAACGTAACTCCTAAAAGTTTATTAATTACAGACAGAAATGGGCTATTTTTTGTCTTACGGGGTCCAAGCTTCAACTAATGGAAATTCTAAGTTTCAGATCCTGAATACCAAAAACATATGGGAAGACGCTTTACAAAACCTTAAATATTTTTTCTAAGTGAACGCTTTCAAGTTGTAAAATGTTTTGCAACATTCCAAGGACCAAATGCAATCGGGAAAAGTATCTATAATAAAAGGTTTTTTTTCAAATCATTTTCCTTTATACTTTTTATATTTTGTGCGTGGTACTCTAAATAAAATTATGATTTGCTTTTACGAGAGCGATTTTTTTGCTGTTCGTTCTTAGTTTCGAAGGAGATAAAGTGCCTCGGTTTTGGAGTATTTGATGAACGTAATAGATTCAATGGTTTTGTTAAATCAAACTTTTTCGATTAAATTTTCAAGAATACGATATTTCCAATGAAACATGATGTCTTCAACAATTTTAAAGCATCGATTTTTATATTATGTAGATAGATTTTTCAGTTTCTTAATATTAATATAAATGTACCTCAAGCATGGAATAACCTGGGGATAGTTAAAAATAAAATTAAAGCGGGGAGAGCACATTTTTTATAGATCACCCTCAAAGAGGAAGTTTTAAGCTAAATGCTAAATGCTTTCGCTTTACAACAAAAACTATTAGCGAGATATCAGCTTAAAATTTAAGCTTAAAAATTTCGCGAACAAAAATATGAAAGTTTAAATGGCTTAATTTGAAGAAAAAATATTTAAATACCTACTTTTTTTACAATGCGAATATCTTTCCCTGCCTTTTTTAAATTTTTTTTCTACACAATCTGTATCCCCACATAATGAAGATATGAACATCGAATGGGTTGCGCATGCGCAACAATGACGTGATGCGTTGCGATACGATCCCATCCGTTGAGATCTGTAAGCGATCTACGCAAAACAGACAAATGATCGTGCGATTTCGAAAGAAGTGGAAGTTACTTGTGGCACACCACAGCTAAGTATATGAGGGTAGTAAAGATGGCGAAGTAATAAGATATGAAGAAGACTCCTTTTAACTTATGTATTCGTGTGCTGCTAATCCATTAAGTAAAAAATTCATGCCAAGCAACAAATAAAGATAGCGTTGAATTGTTTGGCAACGACTGGAAAATACATAAGAATCAGGAATATTATTCTCATACGCTGTCACATGCTCTTAAAGTGAACGTCGTCCAATATGTGGCGTTACACAAATGTTGGACACTTCAACTTCTATGCTACTATATAAGCTCAAAACATTTCAGCACCAAAGCAGCTCAGGAGCTCTCCAACCTTCGTCTTGAAAATCGTTGAAATCTTTGGCCAATGAAGTTTTCAGTAGAAAAAATATATAGACACCAAAGCCTTACGCTACAGAACGCTCTGAGTAGCAGAATGCAGAATATTCCAAGAAACTAATAAGAATGATGGACTTACTGAGGTAGATGTATCAGGCCCTACTTACATAAAACTAAATAGAAAGAAAGTCTTTATTTTGATTTACTAAAGAGGGATTGCATTGATAAAAAAAGTCACACCTGACTTCTCTAAAAACTTCAAAAGAAAACGATCAAAAATCTGTTTGTAGCTCTATGTTATCTATGTTATCTAAGGGTATGGGTGTGAGATAATATTCTTAAAGCTTCTGAAACTGCCCCATTGTTCGTTCGTTTTCAGCACGAGGCTTTATTAAAAGTATTAAATAAAACTAAGTACAACGCTCTTGTACTACAAATTAATTTCCACGAACTGGCATAAAAAATATTGCAAACGGAAACGAAAACTCTTAATATTAATTTCGAACACCCATGAGAAGAAAATCATAAATATCGGCAAAAAGAATGACAAACGAACCTTACATTAAGTATTAACATTTCTGTGGATCTCTCTTTCCTATCGATAAGTCGTATCCCCTTCGGACATCTTTTTCTACCAATAAAAACAACATCCTTCATGCGAAATGTTGCTGCTGACCAAATTGAACTTATCCAGCTAAAAACTTTTTATTTTGGTTGTAAGAGTAGCTATGTGATGGGAAAACAATCTTCTTCATTAGGGTGGCACTAATTTAACAATTTATTTTCAAATAAAAATTGAAAGTTGCCCAATTCATGTATATAAATTATACTCATGCACGGGGCTTATGATACAACGCAAGATGACAAAAAATCAAGCCATGTCATGTACAAATGACCAGCTAATCAGTTGGAAAGAATATTTTCAGAGACAAGGAACCATATACCTTTATTTGTATTCATCGTTCGCTGTTCTTTCAGGAAAGATCACATCGACTAAGCTCATGCACGCTTTCATTAACGGGGAAACATTATAGAAACAAATGTGGAACACATATCTGTCTAAGTATTTAGAACATCTGCAAAGTTCTTCACTGAACTTTAGTTCCTTGTCTTTATCAAATTTGTTGAAAAACACGCCTACCTAGGTTCTGGCACTGAAGAAGCTCGATGAAAGTTACAGAAAAAAGATCTTATCACCATGTCTGAACTACAGTGGCATCATGATATTGCTAATCTCACCCAGAGATTCGGTGTGAAACTGCAGCCACATATCCAGAAGCATTAGGCAGGTTTCATCTAAACAGATTGTATATTTATCAAAATAAGTAGGTTCCATTCACATTACTGTGGAGCAAATTAATGAGTGGCTGGCCTGGGTATGTTAATCGGAAGAATTCTAGAGAGAATTGGAAGCAATTGCTACTGAAAGAGTCTTGAGTAGGCTCAATGTTTATTAAGAGGTGAAGAACACTTGATAATAATTATAAGAAGCACAGTATTTGTTTAACATTTTAATTTAGTTATCCCCATTGTCCATGTGGAAAATAATATCTTGGATTAGTTGTGATTACGCAAACTTGGAATTAAAAGTTCAAAGGAAGTGTCTGGATAGCTGGATGTGTTCAGAAAATTTCGCATTTTCAGTAGAATGATACCCTGCATTGCTTTTCAAACTTCAAGTCACGCTTTTCATAGTTCATTAATAACGTAGTACCGTGTTTATTGATACATTAAATATACAGTAAGTATATATGTATTGGAAAGGTGAATTTATAAAAAAAATCGTATTATTCATTTTAAGAAACATCAGGAAAAGCCCTACCTTGTTCAATGTTGCAACAGTCTCACTTTTAAGATCTTGGAACTAAAGCACGAGTCACTAAGAAATTCAAGGCCAAATTTTGAAAATTGGACTGTTTTCACGAAAGTTCATTTCAATTGATAAACTTGCTTCAAAGAAACCCAAAGCGTTTTTTATTAAATTGACTTTGAAAACCACAATCTCATAACTATTTATATAGCTAGTTATAATGCTTAGAGTTTCCTTCTGAGGGTATTACATCAAGTTCAGAATGCATTGCTGAGTCAATGTGCCAAGTGTTGAACGTTGCACTTGATAAGATATCATAAAATCAAGTTAAGTATTTAATATTTAAAACATACAAAAACAAATCAACTTTATTTCGAGTTGATGGGTAACCCTAATATGACCATGTTGCACTCTTACAATTTGCCAGAACTAAAATTAATTTCAAGCTAACTAAAAGAAAAATCGGAGGCATAATGAAGAACCGAAACTTATTCACACTTCTATTCATGCGCTCGTTTACTCAATTCACCTTTTGTTCAAACTGACATGCGTGCATTGTTCTGTCTGTCAGTCCGACGTCGTCCATCGTCCGTACGTCTGTCCATCCTCCACCCATTCGTCTGTCTGTCCATTAAGAAAACATATGCAACACTGTAATTTGTGTTTTTTACGCAGGCGCAACTTGGCTCAGTTCCAGGAAATTATTTTTTCTTACTCTTGGCTGCAATTTGACTCGCATTCAGCTTCATTTTGGCCGTAATGGCTTGGCAAAAGTGTTGCTTCGTATGGCTGGCGAATGCAAGTGTGTACGTTTCGGCATTGACTTTGTATCTTAATGTGTCCAAATGAATTTAAGCAATTTTTGCCTTGTGGTGGCCAAGCAGCTGCCTGTTGCTGCTGCATTGCCATTCCCTGTTAGGCGATTAACTTCTTTCCTGCTTGCTGGTTGCTTACGTTAGGCACAAAGTAATTTCATAAAATTAGAGCTTCGATAGCACAAAACGTTTGGATTTTTTTCTTTTTTTTTCACCCAAAAAGTCGGCAAATGATAAGCCATATTAAGCTAAAAGGCTTTATTAGCGTTGGCAGTTTGATTAAATCAAAATTGATTCAAATAGCATTTTTTTTATATTTTCCGCTAGTAAATATTTTATCTCTTTTTTATGTGAAACAAGATATGTGCTTTAAAGCAAAAAATAGTAGGTCAGAATCAAAATGACCATTATCCCGTATAAACGGACATTGAATGTAACTTTTGGAATACCAGCTATAAATACGCTATATGAAGGCATGACTTGGTTGATGACAACGAATTACATATAAAAAAAAACACATTTTATCTTTAAGGGGACAGTATACTTTGAAAATAAAAAAAAAATTTTTTTGAAATACTTTATTTTTTATGAAGGAAACAAGATATCTTAATAAAACTTTGCACATAGTATACAAAAATACTTTTTTTTCCAGTCTGTTTTTTGGCTGCAGCAGAGTTTTCTCATAACAACGTTTTTTGAGTTGGCGGGCGTAATTAAAAAAAAACTAAATATTAATCCGATCGTTCTGAAATTTTTGTATGTTATTTTACACATGTAACTCTATAGAGTGAACTACAATTAGAACGATCGGTCATAAATTTTTTGATTTACAAGGATTTTTTGGCGCCAAAAACAGTCAAATTTTGAAAAAACGCCGCAATTTTTTTTGTTTTGGTCCAAATTTAATCATCGTAGTTCACTCTATTGCGGCTTCGATGCTGATTAAAACGCACTTTTTTTTTCAGACCATCCAGCCGCAATCACGCCGCCATGGTTTTTTGGTCTTTTTTTCAAAAATCTGCTGCATTTTCTAAGTGTACTGTCCCCTGATGTATCTTAGAAAAGACACGCCCTACTGAAAACATGAAGAGGAAAATCATTGGTGCATAAGAAAACTTTCTGAAAATGTGATATATCTTGATATTTGCCTGAACAAATATTTTGTTAATTTTAGGTTAGGTAAAGTATAATTTCAGTAAAAATGTATTCCATAAAGAAGTAATGGTCCAAAATATAATGGAATAGACAAAAATTCATAAAAAACACATGAAAAATAATTGAAAATAAACCGTGCAAAAATTAAATTGGAAAATGTAATGAAAGAAAACCTAACAATCAAAGGCTAAAAATTAGGGGGTAGTTATTGAAGCAAATGATTAAAAGTAAAAAAAACTTAGCGTGAAATTTATTAAAAACCAAATTAAACTATTTAAAAAAATATTGAAAAGAACATTGAGAAAGGGACATGAAAGAAAAATGGTGAATAAGTGAAAAAATTGGCAAAGTATTATCAAAAAGCGGAAAAGATATTGACACAAATCGGGTTAAAAATTTAACTAGAAAAAAAAACAAATAATCGAAATCAAATCAAAATAATCCAAGCCCAAAGAATATCTTCGATTGCTGGACGTTAATCGTTTCTTTACGATATTCTGTTCAGAATAGCGTATAAAGACAAAGGGAAGTCCGAAGTCCGTATTCTCCGTATTCAAATTGAGTGAAAAAAATATAAGTTTTTGAATAAATCAAGCATTTTTGAAATGCATTTAGTACAAATTATAAAGATTCAACAATAACAAAACAGACCACACATATCAAGCTGTTCCCATTACCCAATGCATTATATAAAATTATGAAAAGTGGTTCTTTATGAAGGCTCATTTGTTACAAGCTCACAATCCAACAGCAGGCGCAGATCACTAAAAGAAGCACCGAACCGTGAACGCAAATGGTTTGCATTTGTGTAAGTTTTGCATTTTCAAAAAACCAAACTTCACTCTGCATTCAACTGAGAGCCAAAGATAAGAAACCGCCCGAGTAAATGTAAAACTAATCCACACATATATGACCACATTAAAGATGACGAACAAATGGACAACGAACACGGACAGACAAACAGATTGTAGAGCAACGCATACAAAAATCAACTAAAGGACGAAGAAAACAACATCAACTATGCACATGCAGTCAGTCGAGCATCCAAGTCAACCGACATGGACATCGACTGCCAAAGTGCATCAGCGTTGAAAGGCCAGAAAATTAAAACTGACTTTAATAACCGTAGTTGAAAAAAAAAGCCAAATAAAATACAGTGCCGCTTTGAAATGCGCCAGACTACGCCGCCTTGCGTTGCCCAAACATTGAAAGAGTCAGCCAACATTATTGACCACACTCAACAGCGCGAGTAAGTAAACAACTAACATGGCTACAAACAAAACAACAACGACATCAACTGAGCAAGCAAGCAAATAAACGAAGAACACAAAGAGTCAATTAATTAGTAGATGGAGTCAAGATTATCGTGTTGGTGGCTTTAAATGAAAATTCCTCAATAAAAGAAAAAAAATTAAAAAACTCGTATTCATGATATAATGGGAGCACTGCTGCAACAACACGTGGGTCTTTTAAAAAGGATTAAGTTGAATCGACTGTATATTGATGCTGCTGTTGCTGGCGTTGTCAGTACCGATATGGTTACTCTGTGCTCCAGAACCATTAAATGATAAAATATTGAAGTCAAATATGTACATATATCGATTAAGTGATGTACGCTAGCATGTATACTTTGAGAGTTGCCTCTACGCATAGCATAAGCTCGATTGCTTTTTTAATTTATATATAATGTAACTACCGTATATTCACGAGAAAAAATTTATTGCTCCAATCGATGCCAAAACTTCGAAAAATTGATTTTAGAAGCCACAAGAAAATCCTGGACCCCCCAAAATTATGTGTCGAAGTCAGTATTGTAAAAAAGAAAACGTATTGCATGAATTGATCGGAATTGAAAGTCACCAGAGTTTGTCATATGAGCAATGTTTTGAAAGAAGATTTATTGCACCATCTTGAGTGGTCTTATGAAAAAATTTTTCGAAAAAAAATTTCTAAATCGATCAATGAGAAAAGGTCAAAAATAGATTTTGGGTGTCACCAATATTATTTCTATCGATTTATAAAAAAGTTATTGGTTTGATCGATTATAATAAGCTAAAAATGGGTTTTAAGGCCAACCGATGGTCGGTTTCTTGATGGCAACCTAAAAACCAAATAAAATACCTTTCAAATTTAATGATATATTATGCCAAATTGAAAAATATGCAATACTAATCCTAATATCGCAGCTTAGACTGAAATACAGATTGCGTGAAAGTTTTGACTTTTAATTTTACTTTTAAGAGGTCCACAAAAAACTGTTCACATTGAAAAAATATGTGCTTAGAACTTTATTTTTATTATATTCGCTAAGGTTACTTTTTAACCATTAAATTCATAAAAATCTTCGGGCTTTAAAAAAATAAATCAATTTCAAATGCGTGTTTTGCAATTGTGCATCGTGTACCTGTATGCAATTCCTTTATAATTCATATTGACAATAGAACGCTTATTAACTAGAACCTTTCAATTACATCCCTACTTCCTGTTATATTGTTATATGGTAGATATCCTAAACTGCAAAATAAATCCCACTGAAATGGTTTCCATAAGAAAATATAAAATTTTTATTGCAAATTTCGCAGAGGCGTATCTGCAGCACCCATTCAACCATGCTCGAAATTTCCACTGATCGTTATACCCATAAAGTGAAGTTGCAATAATTGGCGCTCATATCAAATGCTTGTGATTTTTATAAATCTTTTGTTCAGCATTTTAAGTTTTTTTCTGCACACTCGATATTGAAAAGGATTTTATGCTTCAGCAAGAATTGGGAATATGCTCTGTTCAGGATTTATTCATTGTTTTTTTTTCTCTTATGTTAAGGCGATTTTATTGTATAAAACCATATTTGAATGCCATTAAACGATATAGGTACACAAACATAGATATTGTAAAAAAAACACATGTAGAGAATATCTAAATGTAAATTGGCAGTCTATAAGGGTTCAGTTCTAAAAAAACTCAAGTTTTTAGTAAAACATAGAAAGGTTCAAGTGTTTTAAGCAATCAGGTACGAGTATGTGTATGAAGAAATGTTGGTGTTGGTTTCGCATTATATACCCAATTTCAACTTCAATTTTACTAGCAAATATTCATATGGCTACCAGTCTCAAGTAAAACAAAACAAAAGTGTGCATGGAATACTCAGATATTTGTAAAATAACCAATGTTATGAACTTAGAGCTGAAATATACTTTGTGGAGGTCAATGATATTTCGTTCTGACTTTTTCCAATAGCTATCAAAAACATTTTATGTTTCTTCATCTAAATAATACTCATATATAGATTATCCAATTTCTGGTGACTTGGGGTAGAGAGTACGGAATTGAATGTTTTTAAAAAAATATCATTTTTCTACTCGATCCAAACACAATCACAATTGATGGAATTAATTCAGAATGGTTCTCATAAATATCTTTATAGTAAAATATCCAGTGTTATACGAAAGTTTTCTATAACAACATTTTATTGAAGAATGACTGTTATAGGATTACAAACGCTCTTCTACGAATTTTTTCTATTTCAAACCCGAGAGGTTTGGTGTCTGAGGCAATTGTGAAATATTTTTCTATAAGTACGTATGAAAAAACTTTCAGTCGATTGTCCCGTGTTTACAAAGTTGAAAGTAAAGTTGACTAAACTGCTCCAAAAGGGGATAGCTTCTTTCTTCTGAGATGAAATTTAAAGATGCTGTCATGAATTTTTACTTATTACCAATTACAATAAAATATCACAAAGTATTTCGAGCACAATATTATAGAACTCAGATAATTCTACATAATATTTTGTGTTAAATTACTGGCAATAGAGTCCTTTGCTGCAAGGCTTTGTACCTTGTAGCACAATAATATAGCATATATATTTTTTTATTTAAACTTAAAAATTCGAATGCCACAAATATATTTTTCCCATTTGCTAAGGAAAGTATTAAGACTTGTGTTCTCTGGTCAAGACTTGAGCATTCTGCTGACTAACATTACACGTTTGACTGGCTTCAACCTAAGGTGGCGTCATATATAATTATAAATACTAATTGAATTGTTGCCACATTAATTATAATTCTTCAGAAAAAACCCATACAAAACGGTGCATCAATCAAGATCTCAATTAACTGTGCTACCTTAACAGTTTTCCAAGACAGTAATGCAAATAAGTAGCAATAAAAATGTTGTCTTGCATTATGGTGCATTTGAAGTAATTGCAACTAATCTTCCTCTTCTTCATTTCTAACGTCCACTTACATTTGCTGCCGGATTGCGCACTTTGTGTAACCCAAGTCGAACTGTTGTTTGGTATATGTTACATTCAAAAGGATTAACATGAGTTGTTCCAGCTCGTAATTCTTGCTAGCCGTACTATTGCCACTCATATTGCATTATCTGTGTGATTTGTGGTGCGTGCAGTAGACAATTTTGTTTTTTTTTTGTTCTGTTCTGTGAGTGTTACACAAATGTTGCACATTGTAATTATTTTTATTGCTATGGCTTCAACAGTGTTGTTAACATGGCTTAAATATGATTGAAAGAAACCGACAATGATGATTTTCGCATAAGATTTAGCAGTGGACATTGGGAATTTGATATAGATAGTACGGGTATTCTTTTGTGTAAAATGACACCAAACATAAAGCCAAAGCTTGAACTTGAAATAGTTTTTTTTAATCAGATAACTATGCAACATTTGTAAATATAAGTTATCTGCTGTGGTTAAAAAAGTACGTAACAACCCAACGTGAAATCTTCTACTTAGCATTCAAGGAAAATTATTTCATATGCTTTCAAAGATCTGCATCCCCACAAAGAAATCCTATGTTGAAAAAATAAGCATCAGAAGTGCATTGGAAGCACATCCGAAGCGCTCTGTTCGCGCTTCCATTTTTCATTGGGAGCATCTCAGGGTGGCAATCTCATGATTTGATAGGCTAAATAATCTCTAGACTATAAGTGGATTAGAAAAACTATTTTTGCAATTCTTATCTTAATTTTGAAAGTGCTAGCTACCCGTCACGACTACGTACGAGTTTTTATAAAAAATTTAATTTTTATAGTCTTATTAGATAGAAAGAAGTGCTATGTCAACTTTTTCTGTTATCTGTTTTACCAAAAGGTTTCATTTTATAAGCTTTATATTGAAGATTTTTCAGCTTTCAGCTCATAAAAAATAACCTTGCAGTTTTTTGTAACTTAATTTTCTACTCAGAAGAGATAACGCAACCAACTTCTATTGCAAATTCTGAACGCCAAGTCTTGAGGATTGAGCATATTTCTGAAATCTGTGCATTTAATGTTCAGTTTCTTACCAGCTTGAAGCTCAAAATAATTTTCACTTGTATTATTGTTCTAATCTCTAATATTTAATCCTCTTCCTCTGTTATCTTTGTGTGAACGCTTAAGTGGATACGGCATCATTACTACGTTTTATGATTTGTTTGTTTGCTTAATGAATCTGCCAGTTGTTTGATCTTTTGAAGCGATCTTCCCAGCGGTCTTTGTTTTGTATATCAGTGTACCTTTAATAACTAATGTAAGCACTTCACCTTTATTTATTATTTATTCTTTACATTATTATTTTCACATTTTCTAGCTGGGTATTTCAAGTGCAATCCATTGCTTCACTTTATTGCTTGACATGCATGCGAGTGTATACAACTCTGTAAGCGCATTAAAATTTTGCATACACTCGAAGAAATTTTGGTTGAAAAATAGAAAAGAAAATGCATTTTATATATGTAGTTTAAGATATAGAGCGAATTTTATTGAAAATCTATTGAAAAATATGACAGAAGCTGAAAGTTTGACCGAAAATGTATAAGATTAGGCTGGTGCGCACTTTCAATAAAAAATGCATATTTTTCAAAGTTATGGAAGCAGGTACTTCCTTAGGATTGACTGAAAAAATATAAATGTGAGAAAAATATGATACGTGGAAGATGTTCCAAGAAGCAGTTTTATAAACAAAGAAGTTAATATTAAAAATTAAAAAATTAATGTTTAAACAAATTTATTTCGAGTAGATTTTTTATATATTATTGCACTTTTAAACAACAAAGATTTTAATATTGCTTATTCTATTCCATATAGTTTTCGAGACATTCCGTTCGAACCTCGCGCCGAGGTTTTAACTCGTCGGTGTCCAAGGTTCGGCTACAAAAATATATATTTTTGCAGGTGGCCAAAATAATTAGTTTTCAATAATAATAATACGTGTTTTTTCTTTTCTCAATACGTTATAATAGTTTTATCCTTATATAATATTCATTTATTAAACTACGTTTGTTTACAATTTACTTTACTCGCGGTTGCTTGCGTTACTGTTTTCTCGTCCGCACTCTCTTAAATAACGGTCAGCGTTCTGACATGCGGGTTCCAGTGTTTACGCAGTCGCCGTACGTTAGATCGCGACGGGGATAGTTGCTCTACTCTTATGTTCGATCTTTGTCTTCGTTCCGGCGCGGTGCGGTTGTCTTACAATAAATAACGGCGGTGCTGAAAACCATTCTGCCGGCACGAGTGTTAGAGTTGCACCCAGACGTGCGACAGAATAGCCAACTAGCTTTCCTACTCTACTCTTGAAATACCGCTAGGCCAGGTCTTTGTTTTACGGGTTCTGGCGTTGCACAGTTGCCGTACAATAAACGCCGTAGGCGCTGAATACTATTCTGCCGGCACGAGTGTTAGCGTGGCACCCAGACGTGCGACAGAATCGTCAGCTAGCTCTCCTACTCTATACCATTCTGCCGACACGAGTGTAAGCATTGCACCAAGACGTGCGACAGAATCAACGGCTAGCTACTTCTATGACTACAGGCTAAAAACTGCGGCTTACCAAAATGGTGCTGTCCAGGACGAGATCGCCGATTGACTGCCCATACTCCCACTGAGCTGTCCCTTAAATACTCTATTTTCGCCACTGAGTGTAGAGAATGAACAGCTGTTTGTTGAGTCTCCACAAACAGCTGTTCCCTAAGTGTTGCCGTTTGACTATAATTCCTTAAGACTTAGCTTATTTAAGGCTTAGCAAAATTTATGAAAATGATTTTGTATAATTAATTTTTTTTCTTTTAAATCTAAATATAATAATAGAAATAAATAAAATATATCTCTGCGCAGACTTCTTGTTGTAGGCGGAAACGCGCGTGCAACTTCCGCCTTTACAAAATAAAAAAGAGAAAAAAGAGTGTCCAGCTATTTTAAGAATGACGATATCTACAATAGAGTAGTCCAAAATACAAAAGTGTTAAAACGTAAAGGTCCATATAACCATTCTTGTCATTTCGTTCTCTCGAAAACAAAAATCAATATAACATCAACTATCGAATCTCTGGAATCACACAAAGTTCAAATCATTCAGATTTAAGTGTCATGATGGAACAGTGTTGACGTTGATAAAATACGAATAAAAAATTATTGTGATGCATTAATCATTGATTAATTTGTGATCATTACAAAAAAATTCTCGATGTCAACATCTACGGGTTTCAAACAATTAATATTAAAATTATGTTGACATTACAACGAAATACTTTCACAGCATCAAAAATACATAATAAAGTGTACAAAATGTTTTACAAATATATTACAGAAAAAAGTTTATTATTAAGCATAACGAGCAGAGCAGAATTTCTTTCTGTGTATCTGTTTGTCAATGTTGTCCATCTGTATAAGGTTTTCTTTTGCCTGAACTCGTTGTATTAAAATGTTTTGTCTTCTGTTGAATTACCTAAGTCGAGTTACTGTTGTTATTGGATGGATTGCATTTCATGTTTGTTGTTCTCTTTATTTATTTGCCTACCATTTGACGTTGCATTTGGAAATGCATTTTTTATGTCTGCATCGGCATCTTCGTTACAACAATTTTATTGCCCTTTGCTTTGCATTTTGAGAGCATTAACGTTAATCTCTTTTAAGGAAAATTGGAGTAGTATTGTCCAAAAAAAAATCAGGAAATATCAGTACGTATATGAACGAATCGTCTATTTCAACATTTCAGTTTATTAGAAACGCCTCATGACTAGACTTTCAGATAGAATACTTGGTTAAAAATTACAGATTTCAGAGGGATATTAAATTATTAAAATAACCTCCATGGACAGAGTGGGCATTTGGTGAGCAAATGGTATGAGATCTAAGAGAGCTGAACATCGTCGGTTGCCTACGCATTACCGTACTTAGGGGGCGGGCGCAACGCTTGGAGGACGGAAAAATGGTCCTTGCAGTATGAAATAAAAATTTTGTTTTAGTATTTTGGAAATGTTTTTGACGTTTTGTTTTTTTTTTAGTAATCAGTTTGCTAAGGTTTTGCAGGTTGCAAAAATTTTTCCTTGCAAAAATTAGCAAAACCAAAAACTTTTCTTTTGATAGAGGGCTGCAAATCAACTCTTTTCCCCAAGCGCTCGATGTCTACGGTATGTAACTGTGCCTGCAGCAAACCTTTCTTCAAATTTCTACGAGGATGGAAAACAGATTCTTTGATTTTGGACCAAAGCTGTGCACAAACTTGAAACTTATTGACTAATTTTTTTATTCCAGGAACACTTGTTTTTAATTTTATAATTAATTTGAAGGTTTGGTTCAAAATCAATTAATATCCTTAATGATGACTGTTTCCTTGCAGGAACTTTTTTTCTGTTATTGTAGCAATTTTAGTCAAAGCCATCATCATAAAATTTTAAGCAATAAATTAGACGCCTTGTGGCTGCAGCTAGAACTAAGAAAACGCTACCTCCTTGAGAACGTCTGGACTTAGAAAGGCATACTGTTTTGTCATCTGCTTGGAAAGTTATTGATAAATCAATTTTTGCCATATTTAAGCTCAGTATTCTCCTGTATTCCTTGGTATCTATTTTTTGATTCTCATCCCCTGAAGGAGATGGCTAACCAGCACAGTATCATCCTGGTTGGCTTGGCCTGATATCGTTGCTGAAACTACTACCTCTATTGCTACCGTATGAGTTAAAGTCGCTGTCGGACATTCAAATTGAGTGTCCTTGAATATCAGCTAGTTATATATTAATTTCAGCTGGAGAATGAATTTAAGCCAAGCATACTCAATTTGAGCACCTGCATTATGACATATTTCAGTGGGAAACTCACAACGTATTCTGAAGTGACCTGCTTACCCGAATTCACAGCATTAATGCATTTAAAAATCAGCCCCCTCAGAACGGTGTAACGAATTCATCGTTTCAGTGATGACAATATTTCTTTGATCTACTGCCATTTTTTGCGCTTCCCATTATTGTTGTTGTGCGGTATTTGCTTTAAGTCATGTTCTGCATTTGGTTTTTTTTAGCTTACTTTCGCAGCTATGAGTACGAATATTTTGCTTGTTATTTACGATATTAACCAGTTTTCTAGTCGGTCGATTTCAAAGGGGAGATTATTAATCTCTGTATTTGTATTTTAATTCATTTGTCGTTATTGCCATTGCTGCCTTTTTGCAATTCAAACATTTAAGTCTCTATTTAGTCAGCTTGATGATTTGCCGCCAACATCAGTTGGCCATGTTTGTGGTTGGTTGGTCGTGCACAATTTTGACGTTTATATTTAAAATGAGGTTGTCAATCGATTTCTTTAGTTTTTTTCTATTTGGTTTGCTTGTTAAGTGGGTACTTAAAATATTGAGGACCACCTGTTAGAAAAGTTGCATTGTTTTTTGCCGCCATATGATGCCTAGGGCAATAGTAGATGTAGTTGTTGGAATTTAAATATAATTTAGAGCTTCACACAAAAATCTATGCATTTTAAGTTATGCGAAGAAAAATTTAAATATAATTTTTAAAAGACATTTAAAAATGAGTACAGAATGTGTTAATAATGCTAATGTTGCGTAAAATTTAGCAAAATTACTTCATAAACGCACACATACATGCAAGCTATGCCTAAATGTCCGTAAAATTGCAAATCGATTTTATGCTGCACATCGAATTCAATTCCATCTGTACAATTCACTTTGAATGCACATCGCTTAGGTTGGTTGACGCCTCAATTTCTAGCTATTCGCTTCAGTACTATTTACATAAATTGCATTTCACTGGAATCGGCGGCGGCGGCGGTCGAACAACTGAATGATGATCAGCCAGTCAGATAGCATAATGCATATCTGGCCAAGCGACCAGGTTCAAGAGTTCCCGCCATGCATTAATATGCACATCAAATAATAATTACAAATATTTAGATAGCGCACAGCGCGAATGTCTTCGCTAGGTGGCACAAACAAAGCACACGCTCGCTCGCTCGCTTGCGAACAAATGAACCACCAACGGGCGATTGAGTCAGTCGCTGGGGTGAGTCGATGAGGCCAGATTTAACTTCGCACCGCTGGGAAATACGATCGGTGCGCCAAGGTAAAAAATAAAAGAAAAGCGAATTGCCGACATCGCGGTCCGTTGCATTGGCGGTGTTGCACTTTGATGTTGGCTTTGATTTCCGGCTGTGAGATAAGATTTGCGAATGAAATAATAATAAAAATTACAAAAAATTAAGAAAAGAGAAAAAAATTGCAGTGAACAAAATGAATTGCAATTGCTGCAAGCTTTGGCAAGATTTCAATCTGTGGCGAGGGGCGTTGGATACGCTCAGCCTTATTTTATTAAGACGCTGTCAGAGTAATAGTATGCGTGCATATAATTGGTTTTTCATGTCAATATTATTCCACAAAAAACTATTGTGGAAAAATTTGCTGAACGCAATTTCGTTGCCGGCTTGTGAGAATATGCACATTACTTTTTATATTGTAATATTTTGTCATGTCGTGACGTTAAGCGTGAATTGACCTTAATTCTGTTAATCTAAGCGTGCGCGATACAGTGGCAGGTTAAAGAAAAAAAGAAATCACTAAAAGAGGCCACTGCTGATTTCTGATCATGTTAAGCAACCAGTAACTCTCCACCCTAAGGTGCCTTCAGCCCATGTACTAATTGTGATTAATTCTCAGCTATCAAATTAGGACATTAATAAAAATGTTTTACTCTGGACACAGCTTTATTGAGTCAACATCGATCAGTGGACGGATGTATAGATGGACAGATTGTGGCAATTGCGCTTTGCTATGTTTGAGTTACATCTGACAGACAGACAATGACGTGAACGACGTAGCGAATTGCTGCTGCAATCGCAATCGATGTCGTCAAATGAAAAATTGTGTTGTGGAAAATTGTTGTTTTATTATTGTAAATTGTGCTGCTGGACTGGACAAAGGTGTATTTTACAAAATTGCTCAATTGGAAAAACCATTAGAGATGGTTTCAGTTAGCAATAATTGGTAATTTAAAAGTACAATATTTTCCCCATATATTATTACAGTAAGAAAATGCAACACAGAAGATGATTTTCTTATAGCATTGTGATATTAATTAAAAAATGCACGAGCACATTATCTTCTTCTAAAATCGCTGGTACAGTGATTCTAACATATATGACAAACATTCTTTCAGGTAACTACCGGAAACGTTTATAAACTACACAATTATATACTCAAAGATCAATATCAAATGTCAGTTTTATCCCATCATTCCAGGACTTTGAGATATTCTTACATAAAAGTGAAAAGAAACATTTTGGGGCGTATCTTAACCTACCACTACACATTGGCATTCAAATTGCCTTTTTGACAACATCTCGAAAAGAAAACATTTAATGTATTGAAAATGTCAGAAATAAAACTCGGCAAGAAACAATAGTGCTGCTTCAGAACAAAAACATTTGGTAAAAGTAACTAAAATTGTGCCAAGTCCATTCGCTAAGCTAGGCATCATTTCATTTATTGTTCCTTCTTATCCGCATAGTACCAAGCGCGATACAAGCCATCGATAATTACTTGAAAAGGATTTCAACTGAGCTTGAGGTTTTTTTACGTTTCTCACAGTTGTTCTGCTTGAAGACTCCTATGGCCAACCTGGAGAATTTCCACTGCTGACTAAAATGCTTGAACATAAAGTATATATTAGAGGTAGGGTGAGGAAGTACTGGACCGATATAAAAAATGTGCCACCATAAAAAAGCTCATCAAGCTTGAAATATATTTTAATTCGATGGAGTTAAGGCGGGTTGCAAAAACTTAAAAATTAAGGCTGTGTTCGAGCTGATCGTACATGTTCGTACATTTGCCATATGCAACGAGTCGAACTCTAACAACTCGAATCATGTTTAGTTCGTTCGTTGTCCCCAACATACAATTGCAACTAAGGAGTTTCGAACGAACTGAGTTGAGTCGAGCTAAACCAATTTTATTCGGTGCTGAAATTTTGTGAAGAACTCATGAGTTTTGAGTTTGTACGAACGAGTTTGGCTAATACTTTATTATGCTTGTCTGCGCAAGCTATTCATTTTGTTTTTTAACAAATCTTGACATGAAAAATTTTGTGGTTCATGCAATCTCGAAAAAATCTCTTTTGTAAGAAATATTTAAGTTTGGGGCATCGTTCCTAAGACAAAAACGTGCATCATGCAATACTCATATTCTGTCCTCAAAGCTTTCAGAAGTGCAACGTTACAAAAGAAACAAGAGGATGCCTCATCCCAATCGTTTATTTTAAACCATAATAATCCGAAGCCGCTCTGCCTCAACTTAACGAATATAAATGCTTTCATTTATTTTTTAGCTATGTATATTTTGCCGGTTCCCTTATGCTTCCCATAATTAGTATAAGAGCTTCTATAATTATAGTTGCCAGCTAATTATAATTAGCAACATATGCTAATAATCATCAAAATATCGACACAAGCAATACATTAATAGCGCAATTTTCAACGTGTGTGATATTTATTATGAACTTTTTTATCATTATCTCTTCTTTTATGTGTCAGGGCAAATCAATGAAAGTTGTAACCCCTTCTTTTAACCCACAACTCAACAGAGGCTGATCCATGGTAGTAAAACCAGCAATAACAACAACAGAAAAATACTCTTTTGCGCACATTAAATACAATTTAATAATAATTATAAAGCAAAAACACCGCGGCACAGGCAGCAGTACGATGGACTGACAGTTGAACCTATCAAGAACTGTGTTGCCAGACTTTAAGGTTATTCAGAATTTCATAAATCGTTTATGTTTCATTAAAATAATATACAAAATTGTGCTAAGTCTAGTCATGTTGAAAGTTGCTGATCCCTATTAAAATATACGGTCGATCAGCTTCGGATATTAAAAGAAAATTTATAATCCGTTTTCATTTTCGCTGTTTGATTTGCAAGGGAATTGGATTTTGTCAGGACCTGATGAGATATTTGATATTGGAGATAGTCATAACGTATCATGCCAAAGAACTTGGCGAAGATAGTTTTTGCTAAATAAGTAATTGAAGGTTATGATAATTAACTACCTTTCACAGCCATATAGAAAAACTGGATTCATACCCACCTCAATGATTTTAAGCTGTGTGTTGAAGTTGCTTTTAGCTTTATCAATTCAAGCAAGGATGCCTTTTTGTATACGAGTATGTATGAATATTCCTGAGTTTATTTCAGTTATTCATTTGAAAACTCCCTCACATCAATATCGTGAAGTTCGAGAATCATGTCATTCAAAAATGCATTTAGCTGCGCATCGCCACATATTAATACTAACGTTGTATTGAATGTGACTGTAGCTGAAATTATGATTTAAAAGCTATCTCATTATCCAATAAGTTCTTAGTACGGGAGCTTAGCTGAATATGATCTTCCCACCCAGATATTTCGATCTCATCATTCGCTTTCCAGTCTTGTAACTTCTTTAAAGATTCATTACAATCTGGCAACAGTTACCTAAAGACAGACATATGGCTTAATAGTTGGCTTACAAAGTATAGTGACCGCAAAAAAGTGCTCTGTGAAAACCACACAAATATGTGTAGCAACCGCAGAACGATCGAACATCTTAAGCGAAGCAAAAAGATTATGAAGATGATGTAGATGAAGTAGATGAAGACAACGTTGATGACGACGACATCGACGACGAAGAATTGCTGCCTGTCGCAAAGCATTTATATTAAACAGTAACAAACAGCTATGTACATACAACAAAAATAATAATGGCAACAATTCGTTATACACGGCACACTAAATTGACCAAGAGTATGATGTTATAGAACTTCTAGAGGTGACCAGGTATATACTTTCATTTGAAAAGAATTTCAGCTTAGACAATTGCTTAAAATGTTTTGTTTTAGCTCCATTTAACTTTTTGTTTAATTTAATTCCCAAGCAAGAGTATTCTAGTCTAGAGCGAATACGTAATTGGAATGTATTCTTAGTTCTTCGAATCTTTGGAGCATAAAAGAAGGTAGATTCATAGCATTTAAAAAAATGGTTACCGACACAACTCCATCTATTCTGCTTCCCACTCATTTACCTTTTTCTCTTATAAACCAATATTCTACTTCAGATATGAGAGAAGCAACACCCTGAACTTCACTTAAGTTACAAGAAAAGTTAAGACTCTTATTTAAAACTCAGTAAATTCGAAAAAGATACAGACCCCGCTATTGAAATCAAATTAGTATAAGTTTGAAATATATAAAAATAAATAAACATCTGGTCAGTCTGATAATAAACATAACATTTTCCACAAATAACTATTTTTTTTTTTTTCATTGTAATTTTTAAAAATAGTCTTCCATGCACAGCAAACTGTTCCGGACTCCCCGTAACTCCTTCCACACTTTCTACTGACGACGACGACAACGACTCAATGTCGGCAGAAATTCTGTGAAGTTGTTTTTGCCCCGTCATATTGAGCGCACACTCATTCACTTCACTGACTATCGTTTCGATACCTCGTACGGATGGTTCGTTAGCATTACCAAAGCTAATGCGCGAGTATCGGTGCTGGTGCCATCACTGTATTGGGTATGGTATAGCGAGTTCGCTACGCTAAGAAATTTACTATGCGATGATACGTCCAACTCTTCTTGCCGCCATATGCTCGAGATCTTTGCGTTGTCGTTGCCTCTTCACTATGCCGTAGAAATCCATAATTTTTTTTCATTTGCTATGGTGGCTTAGTTTTGGGGTCCCCATTTTTTTTTCTGTTTCATCTTCTTTAGCATTTTTGTTTTCTGTGCCTCGCCGCCGGTAACAAAATGATTGTTCAACATGCGGCAGCAGCAGCCCTAGCAGCTCCAACAGATAACGTCACTAAGGAAGGGCCAGGGCGTCTGACAGCCTGCCTTCGATTTGAGACAATCTTTGGAAATGCATTTGGGACAGGCCAGGATTGGGCTTGCTGCCGCTGCAAGTTGACTCGATCGCTGTTGATCGTCTTTGCTCTACGCTTTATTATCCATTTGCGAAAATTGCGAGTAAAATGAAATGCAATGAAATTACGAATTACCCAAGTGGCTGTTGGCTAATTCATCGCATACCTCTCCTGCCGGCTGTAGTTCTGTTGCTTTGCTGTTTTCGTTTTATTGTGTTGTATTACAGTATCTGAATTTGCTCGATTGGTATGTTGGGGTAATATGATGGTTGGATGGTGACTCTTGCTTGAATCTTGCATGGATGTGGGATTTGTTCCAACTGTTGTATGTATTAGCTTCTAATGTAATAAGATAAGTTGATTCCCTATTTAAACAAACTAGACTTTTGAGGATTTGAGGAAGTATATAAGAGTACAATCAAACTTCTGAAAATACTTGAATTAAATTGAATTGTGTGAACAGTTCTACCATTAGGTAGAACTAATGTTGCTATCGAGTTGTTCGGAAAGGAATTCCTTTTTATGTTCTTGACACTTTGAAAAGCAGCTTTTTCTAACACAACTTAAGCATGGTCGTACATTCCGCATTTTTTTGATCCCCTGACCTTCTGAAAATGTGTTTTTGACCATTATAAAGCATAATTTTGAATTTCATCAATGAAAAGCAATAGATTTAAACGAATTCTGAAGTCCTTAGAGCAGTAGTAAGACCATATTTTCGGAAAATTTTATTAAACAGATCGAAAACAAAATAAAAATTGTGGATGTTTTTGCACCGCTTTTTCAAATATGAATTTCATCAGTAGATTGACAGAAGATTTGAGTAAGTGATTTGGGGAACGTTTTGAACAATTATTTCAAAATTAATTTAATCGCATTGATCGATAGTTTTATTAAATAATTTAACACACTTCCGAAGACAGTTCTTAAGAAAAGACAAAAAACTCAGAAAAATTTACTAGAAACACTCCCCAAGTCGGGCTTAGTTTTTGGTCTACTTCAAAGTGTTTGCCAAACTTATGAAAGTCTGTATATAACTCCAAGAGTAGAGTACCTTTCAAATATCTTTCCACTTGTTTCTTCCTGCAGTGAAAATATCAACATTAACTGAAATAACATGACCAAATTGGCCATTACCCAGTCAAGCTATAGCACTCAGTTTAAGTGCAGCATTTTGTAAACAAACAATTAAGTTCTAACGCAGAAGCCCCATTCAATATCGTTGTGGTAGTACCATCGAACCTGCAACTCCAACCAAAAGTTCGATGCCAACCGAGACAACAAACCAAAACAAAACTAAAAACTACCATGTGCAATGCCAACCGGTCACAGTACGAGACCGAAACTCAAAGTGTAGGGAACGATATTCGTTAAGTGTTGTCGGCGTCGCCGGGAAACAAAGATACGAAAACTAAAATTTAAAGATACGCGTGCTAAGCATTTGGTATCTGCATTAAGTGACTGACTGATGCTCAAAACTCAGTCGACTGAACTCGAAATATACGCACGTTTATAGATATATTGTCCGTCTACCTGTAGTGCAGTGTCTTCGATGTTGATTTTGTGTTTTGATATCTTTCTGTGTGGACTCATTCGGTCGGTATTGTTCAAATAAAACACAAAATTTACACAAAAGATCATATTTTAAGTTTCTCAACACAAAATTGTTTACTTTTGGAATTTTTTATTGTTGTTTACTTAAAACAAGAAAAATCGGAAAAAATAATAATAAAAATTGTGTTGGTATGCTAATTATCGCACTTGTTTATGTTGTGGTGAGCGTTGCACGCTTTTGAAAAAAAAAAGTTAGAGCGCAGACAAAAACAAAAGATACAATTGTATCGAACAGCTGATTGTGCGGATATAAGCGAAGTTAAAAAAACAGAATCGCAGAATAATGAAAAAACTACTTGCAACAATTTTTCACATATTGCTACTATACGTGGGCATGACTAAGGCATTACAGACAACAAATGGATTACTATGTCAAAGAATAGCAGCGCCGGCATGTCAAGGACTTGGTTACAATATGACAGCTATGCCAAATCTGGCGGGACATAACAATCAAATGGATGCTGAATTGAGGGTAGGTAAAACATTTCAAAGGAATACATATGTTGATTAAGCATCGAAATTTACAATTAGGAGATTTTTCTTTTGTTTGTCTATTCAAGCCATTGAAAAAAGTCTTTCTAGGCTCACAATTTTAGAAATTTTGTTCTATACTACAGTACTTCATTCGAAGACTTTTAGGCTTGGGTTTTCAGTCTGTGCTCAGATTTCTAGTTTGAAATTCTAAATAAAAGTGCGTGTGCGCCAGATTTTAAGTATATATTCATACAACAATTGCCGTAAAAATATTTACTCCGTTTCAGAAACAATTCCTAAACTTGAGAAAAGAAGTGTCTTTCAATACGCTGATTGCAATCATTCATCAAATCTCTGTCATTTATACACAAGGCTTACAATTTTATCATGGAAAGACTTATAATGTTTGCAAACTGTAGAAATTTTTTAAATTCCAAAAATGTGAACTATTTATTATCTCTAGACCTTTTAGAAGTCAATGTTTACCATATTATTGTCGAAGTAAGGTTGCAAATGCTCAAAAAACTGCAAAAATTTGCCTGCATACAGAGGCCCAAAGTCATAAGTCCAAGGAAAATGTTGATACAAAATCCTTGCGCCTCTCATGCAAATAAAAAAGCTCAAACGCTATGCTGAGATAGTTAGGTGTTACAACCAAACATCTCAAATAAGCTGAAAAAATAGGGCCAGTTTAAACTTAAAATGCTTCATTGACGAAACCTATACACATAAGGAAATGCTAAAAGACTCGTTAAGGCAACATTGGGTGATACAATTTGGCATTAGGAAAAATTGTTTATGCTTTTTCGCATTGCAGAAGTTTGAAAAAAGCTCATTGCACCAACCAATAGCAATCGTCATAGCTACAGAGTGTGAACTTTAAAAACAATAAAGTGGGTGGTTTTGAACTTGTGGGTGTGGTGGTTCTGTGAAATATTAAAATACGGCTAGAAACAAAACGAGTTAAGCAAGTGGTGATAAAAATGCTGTTTCAACAAGAACTTAAAACTTTTTACCGCACTTCTCCTCTTACTGCTCTGTATTACATACATATATAAGTATTTATTTAATTTTTGACAAGTCTGAATAAAACGCACTTCCTAGTTGCAATACGTCTAAGTTTTTATAAAAGATTTTGACAAAATTTTGATAGCAATCTTCAAATAAAACGCTTAAATTAAAAAAAAATGATTACGATCAGTTGCTCAAGTTTCTATTGCGATTTGGCCACTTATAGCCAGGAAATAAAAGCAGACAATAAAACATTATACATTTCTTTCTAAGACCATTTTTATGACTTTGTACTTGAGTTCTAGCAGAAAACTCTTTGTTTTATTTACTTGTTAGAAAATTCTCATGCTGTCATCTCCATCATCATGCGCGCTCAATGACGAGATGATCTCATTTTTATTCATGCATGTCGACGCGTAATTAGTGAGCGCGTTTATAATGTTCTATTTAACACGTTCGACCCTTTTGAGGGGGCTTGAACTCCATTCTTTTTTTGTTTTTTTTTGCTTTTTTGCTTCTTAAAATACTTCAAGTGTGCTTGTTTTGTTTAAAATGCTCAACACATTTCAAAAGTTTTGCACGCATGTGCAAATGCTTTGCGCACTCTGACAATCCACTCGATTGTTTTTCATCTAACAGTCGCCGTCCAATGCGCGGTTGATGTGCCAAAAAGATCAACCGCAACGATAATAGCTTATACGAATAAGTATGTAGTAAATTATAGAGTTGCACAGACTTTTTTTGTAATACTCGTAAAAATAATTCATAGAAGTTACGTGATGGCGAGGTTCAGCAATTACTACATACAGGCAGTAGACGTTATAGAATAAAATAGACTTAGTAACTATAGTTTCAGTTCTTTTTCATTGTGTCACAAATTTTAATAATTTTTATGAGTAATACGTGTTATAAGAAAAAATACTTATAGCACAGCTATTTTTATTCAAGAAAAACAACCTAAAGACCTTAAAATCCCTAAAATGTTCAATATTTACATGTAAGAACTTAGTGGTATTATACATAAATCAAGAATTTACATCGATTGAGAAAAGAATCATCAATTTACTTTTTTAAAATATTTTATTTTGTACTTTTAGCATACATCTGTCAATGTTTCTTATTTGGTGTAACTAAAAGAAGTTTATTTAATTTAAAAACAAGATATAACAAAAAAAAAACAAATTTACTTTCTTTGAATAAAAATATATTCTGCTGATGGAAGTATATATTCTCAAATAAAGTAAGCTAGTTACATGCTTGATTTGGCAGAAAGTGTTTCAATTTAAGATGGAAATTTACTAACTCTCTGGGATTTTTTTATGTTCAAGTATCAAGTGTCAGTGTCAATAACTTTTTTCCTCGGTAAAAAAAAACAACTATTTTTACCAAAACTTTTTTCTTCTGTTCAGCATATAAAAACACCAAACAAGTTCCACAAATTTAAAATTAATTCAAAAAATGGGTCTAGTCATATCAGTTATCAGTGAACTCTTAGCCAATAAGTAAATTTCTAAGCCTGATCTATGTCCCCTTTTGCGTAGATCTGTTTAGAGCCCAAGCTTCTAACTATGCAAAAAAGACATATAACAAGCTTAGAAATTCTTACTTATCGGATAAAAGGTCACTGATGATTCCACTAAGCAATCAATGAAACTAGTATGATTAGCTTAGGCATATTTTTTGTTGCATAAATGTTAGTCTTAGGTAATTTTTTTTTGTTGTTGGTACACGTTGCATGGCACAGTAAGCTCAGCAAAATATTTTTCAATTATTTTTTGTTCCTATTCACGACATATAATATTGTTTTGGGTTGAATTAACTTGTTATATTTTCTCAGTGAGAAATGAGATTGTACTCACAAAAACTTTTTTTTCTTTTCTCAACTGTTAGTTTACTTAAATCAAAACTTTGCTAAAAACGCTTAACTTATATTTGCTTAAGTATGAGCTTAACTCATTTTAAATTATTTATTGCCTAAGTACAAGGAAAAATTCGTTGTTATGAGAAAAATTTCTTTACATCAATTCATTTTTTGTGCTAAGGAGATCGAAGTGATTTCCATGAATACAATTTATTACGGCTTATGATAATTAAAAACTTACAGCATATTTAAATGTATGCCCATATGCAGGTGAGCTGCTGCTTTTTTGTGTGATTTCGACTGTTCTGATATCAGCGTTGAGTTCTATATCTACGAAATTTAATAGCATTTCATTGTACTCGAAGTAACTTGTTTCTAATTTTTAAGATAAAATGGCCTCAAAAGGCATATGATATCAGTGCTATCTTAAACTTTATAAATACGAGAACATGACACATGGTACACGTATCTATGTGCGCATGTATCTTTTCAATACTGCGACAACGTAAAATTATAAAGCAAGTTTATTAACGTAGAAATACGGTGATAGTCAGATCTGTAAAAAAGTAAACACAACTCAAACTGATCTCAATTCAATGTCCGGAAATACTTATGAAACTTGTACATGAAAATATTACAACATTGTATTTACATGAAAATATTATTACCACTTAAACACAACCACAGTATGCGCGTTTAATGCTAGCAGTAATATGTACATATGTATATAAATTTTTTCTAAAAACAATAGTTATATTGAGAATCCATATATGTCTGTTTATAAATATTCGGTATTATATAACAATGTGTTCTCCGAAACTATGAGACGTAATGCATTATCTTACATATCTGACCAGAGTAAATAAACCTTTATTTTTTATTTATTATCATACACTTCGCTGTTGTCAAATGAATGACAATTTCATTAAAAGAAAAGCGAAATGTTAATGTTTTTTTAAGTTTTTGTTTACACTTTGTTTGTTTGCTTTTTGTCACCACAAATTAAAAAAAAAATAAGACACTAAAGAAGAAACAAAACGAAAACTAAATCATAAAAGATTGTTTATCTATGAGATTGCGCATGTATGCGTATCTTAAAGTTTGTTGCTTTTAAAGCACTAAACCGCATTTGTAGCCTTTAAAGTAACATTACAGCTGGTAGATGATTTTTGAAGAGCACTTAAGTGTTGCCTGCCTGGTCGCTTAGTTGGTCAGGTGTTAAAGAGGCAAGCCGACAAAAAATTTTACATAAATTTTTAAGGGTATTTTCAATTTATTTATATTTTTATTGTTAGATTGAAGTTCCGATTTCAGTTTTTGTTGTTGTCAAGTTGTGTTTTTCAGAGTCAAGTGCTTTTTATTTGTTTAATTTTTCTGTATTTTTTTTTCAGTTGTTGTTATTGGTTTTATATGTCTATTTGTATTTACTTTATAATGGTGCTCTTTTTTGGTTGCGGCATTTATTTGATCATTCCAAATACTCATTATGTGTGTATTTTATAGATTTATTGTGTCAAGAGTAACTAATTGAGATTTAGTTTTACTTTTTTATATTGATTACTTTTGTATAATAAGTGAGACAAAGTTTTGCCGCAAGGTTACTCAGTGTCTTTACAATTTTGTTTTTTTTTACTCAATTTGAACGGATTGTAAAAATAAAAATATACGGGATGGCAGTAGAAGGAATCATTTTAAATAATATGGCATAAATGAAAATCCCTCCAAAATTATAAGTAAATTTCTGCCACAATCAAAGTACATATTCCACATTAATTATAAGAAAAATAAAAAATCATATCTCAAAAACCATTTATAAATTTGATACTCACTCTTGAGTGTTACTTCCTTATGAAATATCACTAAAAATTTCAATATTCTTATGAAGAATCGATGAGTAAGCCTCCTCAAATTATTCTTGTTTTCAAATAAAAAATTATGTTTTCCAACTACAAAATATAATGAAGAGCTTCATTTTAATACACTTTTTTATGCTTCGGAAGACTTTTATGAACGCTGAAAATCAACTAAATGAGGTCAAATGTAGCAGCTTTTCACAAACCATAAGTAGTGCACAAAAAAAACAAATCCTTTAACAACTCAATTTAAAACCAGTTTCATGTTTTTCTGACTAATAATCTATTCGACTGCAATTACATACACACAAACATTATAATTAAGCGCCATTATGTGCCCCCTTTTATATCTTCTTCCAAAGAAATCACATATTATTGCAGTATTTAAAACACATTTCTTGACTGAAAACTGTGCATCAGCGTCATTAAATGGTCCAAAACACTCATTTACAGAAATGTTTAAGCACTTCGAAGAAGAACCGAAAAGATTTTAAAAAAAATATGTTAAAAGAAAAATACAAAAACAAGACGGCATACGCGAAAAAAAAGTAGGCGGCAGCAACTGGCAATCATGACTGGGTTCACTGCGCCAAGGTGCATCCATCCCTAAGGTGCACTTAAGACTGTTAATACGGCGCACAGAAGGTACAACCGTAGGAAAGACAATAAAAGGCAAAAGTAAAGAAAACCGAAAGAAAGCACAAAAGAAAGAGATAAAAATATATCATACTGGACGTCTCTTGCTTCTCATCTTTGATTTGAGTTGAACAACAACAATACCATTTATGGCAGCTGATTGCCTGTGAATATGGTGGTCTCATCCAGAAGGTGTTAATGGATGTTCTGCGGATGCTCTAAAAGTTCGGTGTTTTTTTTATGTATAAAAAATGAACAACTGATTGAATATGTTTCTAATGATTTAAAGTTCTTATGCTAGCAGTGGCGTCAATCGGTATGGCTGGCGAGGGCATTGCCCCCCCCCCCCAAAAAAGGATCTGATACTAGTTATTATTCAATACAATAATTCCATAAGATCAGCTAATAGTGTTGGAATTATAATCCCCCCAAATTTTGGTGAAGTGACGCCACTGTGTGCTAGATTAATAGAGCAAGAATTGGAAATCAAAAGAAAAAAATGTAAGTAAGAATATTAGGATCTACAGAGAGAATCAGAAAAAATGTACTCATTATGTATGAATTCATGGTTGAATATTAAAATTACAAGCGAGATCTTTGAGGCATATTAAAGCGTTAAATGTGAAAAACTTCAATAAATTAAATGAAAGAGTTGTAAGACTTGCAGAGCTTAAATATAGTGAGTAAATTAAAAGCAACATATCATCAAAAAAAACTATAGTCATATTTTTCCAAAAATATTTTAAATGAAAATCGTCAGTGACTTTTAAATCATTTTAACTTTTTCTGGCGTTTTAAGCCATAGATGTAACTTATTTTCTTCAAAAACTATCGATATTTGTTTTTCTTTAATTTTAGCTTTCGCTAATTTTTTAATTTGGTAGATCAAATTTATACATTAACGCAATTTCATTTATATAATCATAGATTATTTAAAATCAATACATTTAAGTAAATAAGTAAATGATATCGAAAAACATTCAAGAAGTCGACAGAGGTCGAATAATACCGAAAAAAATTATTAATATCTACAATTATAGAAAAATTCGAATGAAGCAGCGAAGCATGCGATATTATTACTAAAAGTTGTTATAGCTCAAAAAGTATCGCAAAAGATTGAAAAATGTCAGGAAGTATCAAAAAGTTCAAAAGTGCAGAAAAATTAATAATAAGTAATTTTCCAAAATTTAAAATTTTATGACTTGAAAATTAATCAAACAAGCATTTTCAAAACATTAGACTGAATGCATGACCCTATGGACTGAGCAAAACCAAACTAGATCAAAAGAAATTATTTAAACAAAGGCGTGTAAGATATAATTTAAAAGTTATTTGAAAAACATACCAACTATTTCCTAACATTTGATGTACTGATAATTTCATTCATGGAGTATTTGCTGAGAAAAACTATTTTAAAAATTAGTTCTAACACTGATTCGACTTATTTCAAAATGCTTTATAAAAATAAAATATCAATTAGTCAAATGCTCCACAAAATATATTAGTAAAACCGGGGACAACTCCTTATATTGGAAAAATTTTCAACTCACATAAAGTGCTCTAAGTTTTTGATGATAACGGTGGTCACATTTTAAGAAACAATAATTAAATCTATAAAATCTGTTTAAAAAAATCAAAGCTATAAAATAATATCACGAACAAGATTACTTGCACATATCATAAACCACACTTTATGTTTGCTATATATAGGTCTGCAAGCTCCATATACCATAACTTTTAGTAACCTCAATATTGATTGTTTGCACAATAATAACACCGAACTTTGAGAATGTTTACAAAATGTACGTCATAAAATAAGAATCATGCAGGCTTATCGGATATTGTAAAATATTTATATAGAGAATGTGAAAATATTATACTATACGCTCATGATTGCTTTAATGATAACACAATTCTAGAGAATTTCAATGCATACAGCTGGCAGCTAAAATGAAGTTAAAAAAAATATATGGAAAATAGTTTCTGATTAGTTTGTCTTATATGTTTTTATATAAAACATGAACATTAGCTTAAAACTGAAAAGAAAAACAATCAATTTGAAATTAATGCAATAAAAGTTAAAAAATCCCCTATAATAGTGATTACAATAATTTTATTAAAAGAACAAATACTTTCAATAAAACCGCAAGCTAAGAACATCTATCAAATTTAGGTAATTGAAAAAAAAAAGTCTAATACCTTGAGCAAAATTTTTTTATTTCCTTACATTAACTATTTATTTTTTTTTGTAATTGTTATCACTACTTCAAGTTCATCCACAATTAATCCCACCAAATGAACAATAAAAAAACTAACTAACTTGAAAATCAGATAACGCCTTAGACGAAATTTCTGGCCACAATGAATTCAACTTCCATTAATGTGCGTCCCATGCGACCAACTATCTCTTTATCTAGCCGGCATTCTATATAACGCGCCGTTGCTTTACCGGCTTCATTAAATGTTATTTTTCCTTTCTTTATTGTTTTTAGTTTTTGTATTTTTTGTACTTTTTTGCCGATTATGGCCACACATTTTGAGGCGTAATTAGAAACGTAAAACTGTCAACAGGTATTAACAGTGGCTTTAAGTGATAGAGCATAAAACAAACTCACCGAAAGCGACAGCATTTAGTAAATTATTTTAAAGGCTATAACTTAGTTTAACGATTTTTGAGGCTTAGTAACATTAATTATATTATAAATTAAGTATGATAAAATATCAAACCGTGTCGAATTTCAAATTCGGAAAGTTGAAAAATGTCGAAAACTAGCGAAAAATGCTTAGAAATCTTTAAGAGCTGAAAAGGGCATTAAAAGTAAAAAAAGATAAAATCAAAAGTAATCAAAAATTTTGAAAAATCATAAAAAATGTTGAAAAATCCGAAAAATTTTTTGAGAAGTCAAAAAATGTTGCAAAACTCAAAATATAAATTGTGGGATAATTGTGCTAATATTGTTCAACTTTTTCAAAAATTTTCCAGACGCATCGAGCTTTTCGATAGATTTCGTGACTTCTTCAGTTTCAATATCTTTTACCAATATATACTTTTTTGCACTTTTCAATACTTTTTAGCTTTTGTCACTCTTTCTGCTACTATTCGACATTTCGATACTTTGTTACATATTTACGAGTTTAATTCAGTTTTTCGATGTTTTTCAATGCTTTTCAAAACTTTTCAAATTCTTCGATGACCTTCGGCATTCCAAGCGTTTCCGATTTTTTCAACATTTTTCGACGAACTTTCTTAGTTCTATGACTTTTATTGAGAACATATCTTCATTTTATAACACAAAGTTCACACATCTTATTTCGCGCTAGATTAAGATAGGAGGAGGCTAGAGCACCGACCCCAAAATAGGCCAGCCCAAGTTAACAATATACAATGTACAGTTTGAGAAAAAAAATTTTATTTTTTATTTTAAAATTGACATATTTTTGTGTTAAGTTATAAAGGCCTCCGTTTCAGTTTTTGGACTCGGGCTCCGTAAAGTTTTAATCCAGCTCTTATCTTGCTGCAAGGTCTTGTTGCATTCACTCATCCTGGATTTTCATTTTCAAGAAAAGAATGAATTTTCAGTTGACCATTTCCAATGAATACTGTTGCTGCAATATCAACGATGTGGTTCTGGCCAAAAATTCACCTCGGAACAGTGAAGTGTGACCCCTAGTTCCATTTTTTGCACAAGTAAGATATCGTCATATGAATGCTATTGCCCAGCAAAGAGTCTTGTCAATAATTTTGATTGATGCCTCAGTTTAATGCACAGCATAATATGCTCGAATGGATCTCTGTTTTTGTAAAATTTAGTTAAAAATTTAAGTTTGTGAAAAATTCGTGACCTACTTTAGCCTCACTCTATGGCAATGAACTAAAACGCTCCATTTCAATTTTAAAAATTATAACTTGAGCAAATATCTGTTGACCAAATTTTACACTGATTTTATTTATACAACACATCACGAAACCACACAGTACGAGTATACTCTCACTAATTAATAATATTTATGACATTATAATGCACTTCAAAGTAGAACAACGACCGATCACTCATCCATATCAGTGGCAGTCTTGTAAGTCGTTGGTGCATCATATAACATATTCGTATCTACTGAATAGTTGTAGTTTAAGGCAAACACAACCACATGCACATATGTATGTACATAGCATGTATGCGTTAGCAATAAGAAACAGCAAAGTTGGAGGCGGGTTTAAGCGTTTGACATTTCAAAAATAAATGACACGCAGCAAACATGCGACTAAAGATAAGCAACAAGAGTCAAGCAACTCCTATTAGTTTTTTACAAGCGACACATCGCTATATGTTGCTCGACAGCAATTTTTAAGTTTAATTTCAAACTTTAATTAAAACATGATAAATAATAGATTTAGTTCTCTAAGATACAAAATCTAAACTAATGCCCTCAATCTGTTTAATTAAATACAGAAAAAAAAACATTTGTCAAAATCATGTTTACACCCACAAAGCATTTGGCAACATCACAAAACAAAAATTATGACATTTTAACGCCCATTTACTTCTTTAGCACCAGTTCCAGTTTCAGCTCCCTTTGAACTTAACACTCGTACCTACATTTCGAAAAACAAAAAAAAAACACAATTTCTCAGCGAAAAATATGAAAACTATCAATAACCGGCGCGTACTTTGTAGTTTGAAACACAGCTGCACACAAAATGTGAAAGAGAAAGAAACTAAAATTCAGTAGATTCACTTTGTGTTTATTATTTTATTTCTTTGACTACTTGGCAGGAATGTTGCTATTGCTGCTGCTGCTGCTGTTGCTGCAGCAAAAGATCAAAGCAGATCCATCAAAGCGTATACAAACAACATCAAAAACAGCGTATTTTTCAGATCTTTTCAAAATTTCCTTTCCTTCTGTCTGTCCCGCTAACATTTTAAAGGCTAATGTACATTTGGAGGGTCTTGAATGAATGAAGTGTTGCCAGCTTGTTGTTGTTGTCTTTGTTGATGCTAACACTCCTCGTAGGAAATGATTGGTGCGATGTCATGCTGAAACTTAATCAGCGAACAGCAATGAAATTAATGGTGTACAGAGCCAGAAGGGTTTACACACTCTCACACAACTGAGCACGACGAAAACCCATATGCAGGTTTTAGCACTCCCTATATTATCAAATTTTTTGACAATCAGATCGAGACAGAAAATGTTATGTTGCACTTTAACTTTCAATCAAAATTTCTATCAATCTCGTTCAGTAATTTGCAAACAATGTCTCCGACAGTGCAGGTAGTTTCGATACTTTATAGCTTTTCGGAACATATTCGTTGTACCATATTTTTTTTATTTTTTTTTTGTAGTTAATTTTTGAAAATTTTTGTAAATTTTAGTAAATTTTAGTGTCCATGACAAAAAAAAAGTACATTCTAAGTCTCGATTCAGTATATTTCTACAATCCCAAGTGTGTTCACTGTTCTCCAAACGATCGATGGTTGCTTCAATCATCTATCTGTCTTTATTTGAATAACTACCTGACTCTGTCTGACTTATCGTCTAGGGGGAGTTTTAGAAGATGTTTGGCACACGGGCCATATATTTTATCAACTTTTGAAATGCTTTTGAATTTTTTTCAATTTTTTTTGATACTCAATTAATTTTTCTTATTTAATCGATAAAAAAATATATTATTCGATTCCTTCTAACTCTTATGAATTCTATAACCGATATCAATTCACAACAAAATTCGATACTTTTCAAACTATCTGATTTCTTAGATATTTTTTTTTTAATTTTACCGATACCTTTCTATGATTAATCAAATAATTTCATTACAATCACTTTTCTATAGCTTTTTGGGAAAATATATCAAGAAATTGCCTTTTCCAGTTCCTCAAAGAATCAAAAAATTAATTTCCTTAGAGTAGAATTACAAATGATACAAATGCAATATTGATTTCTTGGGAAGTATCAGAAACTTAGGATACCTTTTGCAGTAGAATTGCAAAACATGATATCGAATTTCAAAACACAAAAGTTATTTCAATTGTAATTTTGATTCTTTCAAAATGGAATTATTCTTTATACCTTCTTTTGCCTTACAATTGAAAAAGTTGTTGCCATGGAATCCGAATTGAAAAGCAATTGATACTCACAAGCGCAATCAGAAAGTAACCATATAATCAGCATCATACATAAATTTATCATCAATGCCATAGTTTCCAATTGGCCATAACTGCGTGTATCTATCTCAATATTGGTTTGTTGGGATGTGCGCGAATGATCATCACAGGTTCGCTTTGTGTGAACAACAACAAAGACATTCAAGATATACAGAAACAACATAGAGGAATATAGCAGAATATAAAATAAAGTATGTACGAGTGTCTAAAAGGAAGTGAGGTTAATGGTTTCGATATTATGTTTTTTGTTTTTATTTTCTTCTGATGCAGTAAGGTAGTTCTTAGCAAAGAACTTTATCTTTTTTTTCGTTTTTATTGCGTAAAATTTATGATGCATGAAATGATTCATCTCTGTAATGTATTTGCGAATATAGTTTTCATTGTTGGGGTTATATCGCTCAGTTGCAATATAAATCTTCCTTGATCTATGAGTAGCTACAAGGGATTTATTTTGAATTTCTGTAATTTTTCATTGGGTCTCAAAAGAAATGACAGTTTTTTGTGTTTTCTTTTAGTTGATTGAACACACCCTAGTTAGTAATACCTAAGATTTTATTGCAGCGATCACTTTATTATCAATCAACAATCTGCAGTTTATTTGCAGTAATTAGTTCGACAAAATTGTGCTAAAATAAATCTGAAAAGAGAACTTATTTTCTATATGAATAATATCTGACCAATATATTTGATTTTATAAATTGAAAAGGTTTTTTTCTTTGTTGAAAAACAGGCTGTTAGGTCAATTTAGATTTTATGAATAAAACAATGTTAAATTCATTTGTTCACCCGACGTTTCGCTTATGGGTTTTAAGCATCCTCAGGGGTATGTCAAAATTCTTTATTGAATATTTACATCACACTGTTAACGAAAATTTACATTAAAAAACATTCATATAGGTACAAATTTTTGGTTAATATCAAAAACTTACAGCAAGAAAAACATTATTTGAATTTACAAAAATATTAAATTAAAAATTAAAATAACAAAAATTAGTAATTTGAATATAAGCTTTATAGCACCACACTGTAACTGAGACTAATTTTGTCAAAATCTTCTTTTATGTTCATTGCTGTTTTGTAATGTTGTCTAATTCGTAGGCTCTCTAGAGTGTATCTAATGTTTTCTCTTTTTTCTCTGTCCAGTATTGTAATGTTGTCAAAATCAGCTGTGTGTTCATTTTCATCCATATGTTTAGCTAGTGCTGTCGTATGTCTGTTATGGTTTACATCGGCTTTATGTTCTCCTATTCGTGTTCCCAGTGTTCGTTTTGTTGTTCCTATATAAACTCTGTTACATGTTTCTCCTTCTTTGCCTTTACATTCTATTTTGTACACTACGTTATGTTGCTGAAATTTTTCTGTTTTGTCTTTTGTTTTTGTAAATAACGTTGAGATCGTTTGGTTTGATTTAAAGGCAAAAGCTGTGTCATCTGTTTTAAAATGTTTAAGGGTTATGTCGTCTGTAAGTGTAGGTATGTATGGAATCGCAAAAAAGTGTTTAGGGTGGCCAGATGTTGTGGTGCTTAATGTTGAATTCTGTTGTGTTATGTTATCATGGATTGTATTATATTTTATTAAATGTTCCGTAAGTTTTTTAGGATAGTTATTGCAGTATAAAATATTTCTGATTTTACTAATGTTTTCTGACCGAAAAGTTTTGTCGCTGATTGTTAGTACTGTTTTTATCATATTGCTTGCAGTATTGCGTTTTTGTTTAAAGGACTGCGTTGAATTAAAATTAATTATTCTTCCTGATGCTGCTGGCTTCGTATACCAGTTAAAGATTATATGACTATTTCTTCTATGAATTGTAGTGTTTAAGTACGGTAACGTGTTGTTTTGTTCCTCCTCATGTGTGAATTGTAATTTGTTGTGATATCCGTTGAGTGTCGTTAAAATCGTGGTCAGGTGGTCTTTGTCTATTATTGCAAAAATGTCATCAACATATTTGACTATAAATTTGAATTTGATTCCTAAATTTTGTAGTTCGTCTATTGCACATTTTAAAAGATCATCTAATACGATGTCTGCGATTGTCGGTGATAAAGGGTTTCCCATCGGCATGCCAAAGGTCTGTTTGTACAATTTGTTTTTGTATTGAAAATAATTGTTTTCTTGCAAGCAAAATTTCAATATTGTTAAAAAAGTATTCTTTTGTATTGTTGTGTGTCCTTCAATTATCGTCCACTGTTTCATTATTAGTTTTATTGCCAGGGTTGTTGGAATATTTGAAAAAAGTGAAATTGCATCAAAAGAAAATAGCCTTTCATTGGTATTGAGTGTTATGTTTTTCATTTTATTTTGTAGTTCTTGAGTGTTTTTGATGTTCAAATCTGTTGATATTATGTGCTTTAATATGCCACCTGCATATCTTGCTAGTTTGTAGCAGGAAACACTGACAGACGAGGATATAGGCCTGAGTGGCATTTCTTGTTTATGCACTTTTGGGAGGCCATAGAGCCTGGGTGCATTGCTGGCTGAGCATGATAGAATAAATTTTGTTTTTAAATCTATGTGTTTGTCCTTGTATAAGGCGTTTACTATGTGGTTGTTCGTTTTTTGCAATTTCTGTGAGGGATCCGTGCGAATCGTTTTGTATATGTTTTTGTCTTCCAGAAGTTTGCTCATTTTTAGGTCGTATTCTTCTTTGTACATGATTACAGTTTTGTTGCCTTTGTCTGATGTGGTTACAATTATTGTGTCCTTGTGTTTGTTGATTAGATTTTTTGTCGTCTTGTATATTTGTAAAATAAATTTTTCTTTTGGTGTTGTTCCCCGCCTTCTTTTAAAATCCAAAATATTATGGGCAAATTTTAATCTGGTCACCTCTTTTTTGTTTTCATCTTCCATTTTTTGAATATACTGCTCCATGTCTGCTATGAGATGTATAGGTGAAACGTTGGCTTTGTGTGTCGGTAGACAAAACTTTTTTCCCAGAGAGAGAAGCCACTTGCTTGTGTCAGGAAATTCGACTTTTGTTTTGTCGTTAAATTTGTACCTATATGAATGTTTTTTAATGTAAATTTTCGTTAACAGTGTGATGTAAATATTCAATAAAGAATTTTGACATACCCCTGAGGATGCTTAAAACCCATAAGCGAAACGTCGGGTGAACAAATGAATTTAACATTGTTTTATTCATAAAATCTAAATTGACCTAACAGCCTGTTTTTCAACAAAGAACTTATTTTCTTCAAATAAAAAAATCGAGATATTGGAAAGTAATTGAATAATTTTTAAAAAACAAGAAAAATTTTGGAATATGAACTACTACAATTTGGCTCAAATTCAACATGGGTAAAACTGAGGACACTACGTAGAAAAACTTGTTACAGCTTTGTCCTGAGATTGTTACTTCCGGAGTTGTAGTGTTCCAAAAAATTTAAATTCGAGGTATATGTTGCACTTAGAAGAACTTAGCGCTAAAATGAAACTTCTCCATTGAAATGATAATCTTCCAGATTTTACGATTTCCTTTTCAAAGTGAGTTTTGGCCTACCATGTCCTTTACTGGCTTGCGGATTTTACTCACGAGCCTGGCGTCAAACTTCTGTGAAGGGGTTCTTAAAACGTATGATCTCTTCATTTCCATTAGTCCTTGTACGTCTGATATGGGCATCTGGTTGCATTTTAAGTGTAAATTGGCGATTGAGTTGGTATTTGGCCAACAGACTTTAGGCAAGCGTCTTGAGCATTTGTAGATGATAACTTGGAGTTTGTTCATGAGCTGGTCATTAACCAGCCAGATCTCCGATCCTTACAAGATCGATCTTGTATTTGAATTAAAAATGCGAACTTTCGTTTTGAAAGCTCGCGCCTTTTGCTTTTGAAGTCCTTGAGCTTATATTCACTCTTGCCTCGCCATCTATAGTTGTGATGTTGCCTGGATATGTGTAGTTTTTGTCGACGTTTTCAATCACATCACTGACAGCTTTAAATGTGATGTCATGTTTGAATGGGTTCAGCTTTATACTTTTAGTCCTGAACGAATCAATTTCTTTTTAGGTTTTTGTGATTTCAAGTCTAGGTCTTGCAGTTTATTAACACACCTACATGTCTGGACATAAGTAAGCATGAGTCATCAACGTAGTCGGTATCGACTAGCTGCTTGTTTAAAATCCTTCAGGCACCTCTTTCTACCCCGCCAAGGGACTTATTAAGTTTTTCATCAAGAGCCATACTAACACATTTAGAGCAAGAATTGAATAATTTAGTTTTTGTTATAAGTTATATCCATTAAAAACTTTAACCAAGCCATAGGGCTCCTGTTCAGATTGTTGTTACTTAACATGTTGTACTTAAAACCTCGTTATTTTTAAAATATATTGCACATTGCATACTTTCTGTGACACCAAAATAGTTTGTAACTTTTACAGCGATAGCACAATTCAAGTCACGTGCTACAATGCAAAACAAAATGAAAAACATCTTGGCATAAAAGGCAAAAGCAACTTGGCTTAAAATGGCCTAAAATGTGGCTGCTACTATTATGGCCAAGTTAAATGCTAACAAAAAAAGACAATAAAGATGCGAAAAACTGCGCAATGTGGCAAAAGTAGGCAAATAAAAGTAAACTGCAACAAAAAATTCAACAAGAATAAAAAGAAAACGTTAAAAACATAAACAAAATACCTACCTGTCTCTGCTGGGGTACACTTGAACTTTGTTTGGCGTGCGTTTAACTTTTTTTCCACAGATTTTTCGTACGTTTTTGTTTTGCTTTTTCTCTTTAACTGGAACATGTTACGCAAGTTTATTTGTATTTATTTGCATATCCAATGCAGTCGTTGATACCATTTAAATGGACCCAATCTTAAGTTATGCTATGGATATCCCTTGTGAAAATTTAGCATCACTGCTGAGTAGGGAATCCTTTTAAACGCACTAAGAACAATGAACTGTGGCAAACTGGAATTTTGACAGTGACAGGTGTTTTGTGAATTTAATTTATATATGTTGTAATGCATGAATATTTTGTCAAACATTGTTTTTTTTTACATAAATTAATAAATAATATCAAACACCTTCTATACCAGCCAATGTTGCTTTCTACAAAAACCTCAGGAAATTCTCATATAATCCTGTAATTACTATCGTAAAAAATTAAAATACACAAAATATTTGCACTAATGTTTTGTAGGTACTTGTTGTAAGTTTTTGTGTCATTTTTCTTGAAGATATTTGGCTAAGAAAACCAAAAACCAGCCGCCTTCTAACAAACATCAGAATTTTAACAGCAACATCTGGTAATCGAATTGTTTTATTTAAGATAGCTCTTCCATTGATTCTGAGAGTTCAATTTTGTCTCCTAAGTTTAATTTTTCTCTAAATTTTACTTTATACAATAGTACACTGAACAGTGAATACTGTAACCGATAAATTTTGCTTGATCTGAAAACTTGCAAAAATGTGCGCTTTTAAAATGATATCAATTTATTTGGCTCTATCGCAGCTCGTTTTTTTTTTTCTATTAATATTTTTTCTACATGAAACAATTGAGTTTAACCTATGACGCAACTGAAAAAAAATCTAAGACTCAGAAGAGAATCGCTGTCCATAACTCAGTCAACAGTTTATCTATAACTTAAGTTTTTTATTTCAACTAAAATCCTGGACAGAAAGTCAACAACAGCAACAACACTAAGAATGTTTTGAAGCTATTAACTTTGGAATGCGTGGCATTTTATGTTGTTCTCATCCAACTATACATATATCCATCCAAACGTTCAGCCATCCATCTATCTGCCAATGTGAATGTTTTTGAGAATTTCGCGTTTTCGTTTTTCGCAGAAATTGTTATTTTATTTTTTTTTTTTGTAGAAAATTAAGATTTTAAAATTTTTCCGTTAAACACAGGAAGTTTTGCTGAAAGTAATTATTTTTTTTAGTTGTGCGCTTACTTTCTTATGAATTAATGACTTTAATTTGACATTTCTTATCAAATTAATTATTTTTGAATTTAAGATTCCATTTCTTAAAATATAAAAATTATATTGATATTTCAAGAAGACTTGTTTACGTTCTATCCAGAATAAGCTTTTTGAAACTGCAATAGTATTTTAAAAAAAAAGTAAAATGCTGTTACGTATGAGTAAGTGTATAAAGCACTTTTTGCTACAAAGAAAAAACCTCATGAGTGCATGCGCAAAGCACAAAACACTGCGAATAACTCTGTAAACGACAACGAATTCTACAACTTTTATTTTTTTTGTTTACTTGCACTACATTGCAGCAGGTTTGTCGCTTAAGTCTTTTGTTTTTTACGCACTTCATTCGTTTGTCTCGCAACGTAATCGTTGCATCCATTGCTTTCGTCTTAAATTTAGCATTAAGCTTTGAGTGAGGATACGTAAGAGTCACAACAACAAAGGTTTGATAGCGAAGAGTCAACGAATGAGACAACAAAAAAAAGAATAAACAACAACGAACCAACGAACGTAATTACATGGCAATTAAGTTAATTGAACTGCGCGACCGCGCGTGAATTTTGTGCGCAAATTGCAGTAACAACAACAATAAAAACAGCAACAACATGAGTAAAGTTGTTGGAAAAGGTGAAAATCAAAGGAAGATACAGACACTTCAAGCTACAAAACACAGTACCCTGCGCACGTTGCAATGAAGATACAACATTTGCGATGAGCACATACTTTTTTTCTGCTTAGTATTTACAAATTGCTGCGATCGTTATTTCTTTTACCTTTCCCTATTTTTATGTTTTTTTTTTTGCTTTGCTTTTTTGAAACATATATTGTTGTTGTTTCTATTATCAGACACCCAGACATAAAGTGTCGTTTTAATTAAACTGTTGTTGCACGGCAGCAAATCAACTTTAATTTATGCCAGGTTTATTTAACGCTTTAAAATGTAATAAATTCTTAAATTGTAGTCTTGCGTAAGAGTTATTTCGGCATTAAAAAATTAATTAAATTTTAAGTAGAGCTTAGTCAATGTAATTATATATTGCTTAGAGTGTTATTGTAGCTATAGAAAATGGGTGCAACTCTTTGCTGGAACAAATTTATTAGTTAAACAAGATAATTTTTAAACAGTCAGTCATTACTAATTTCATGACTGTAAAGGATGTATAGGAAATGTATTGAGCTTAAATCGAAACAACAAAAAAATGTAAGGCGTAACCAAATGTAATTGTCAATTATTTTGCATTGTAGTATGCCCTATAATAATTCAAAAATCACAAAAACGCAACACAAACTAGATAACTTATATATTTTCCACAGCTTGACATTTAGTTTAATTTAAACATTTCAGTTAGATATTTCATGATACCCAAACCAAAACAACAACTCAGCTCATATAATAAATGATTATTATCCACCGGTTTGGTCAGTAACAAGAAAGGCCTATCACATTATTGGGCAATACAATGGGACTTTCAGATTTCAGCGTGTTCTTGGAAAAAATATTCATACAACTCTACAAAAGTGAAATCAGGGAAATAATTTCAAAAACTCATGCCACTTTCAGTAGCGTACCTTGGGAGAAAGGTGCGGCCGTCCCGTGCGCAAGGTTTGTGGGGCGGCAAAATGACCGTGAAATATATCTCATTTTTCTAAGGTTTTTGCAAAGTCAAAAATGATTACCTTTTGTTTGCAGAGAATGAAACGATGTATGAGATTTGAATGTGTAGGGGAAAATTTTCGAAGATTTAGAGAAATAAATCTCATGTTGCTAAACTTTTTGACTGTAAAAAGTCAGAATCTTTTTTTTTATTGTGAGGTTAATGAAATATTTTTTGGAAAACATGAAACTTTTTTCGGTAGGGGCGGCAAATAAATTTTTTGCCCCAACCGCTCGATATGAATTTGCGCTTATTGCTATAGATGTTACAAAAAGTGTCATGTGATACACAGGCAACCGCAAATTACTTTAGACTTAAAAAGAGACTCTCATGAGATTAATTTATTTAGTGAAATAAATAAATAAAAAATAAAGTTTTTTCTAAAGTTTATTTTTTTTTCCTACGCACTCTTCCCTCTGTTGGGCTTTTTCATAGTAAGAAGCATCTCAAATGCCAAAATATCAATTGTCAACATATCACATCACGTGACATTTAGTTCGAGTGCCATTTACAATTGAAACACAGCGTTCTACAAAAGCAACGATAAGATTTTATTTACTGCAAAACAAAAACTGGCTTTTAAAGCAATAAAATGCATTTTTTTCTCTTATTTTTTATAAGCGCATCGTTTTTCCATGGCTTAAACTTGTTTCAGGGTTGGCGTGTTTCTTTTATGCTGCATTCTTAAGGTAACGATTTTTTTTCTTTTTTTTTGTGCAACCACTAACAAAATGTCATTTAACTTTACATTGAAATTAAACCACAACTGAAAATTGTACTCTCTTTAAAGTCCTTGACTTTGTTTTTCACTATAGAATTGCATTCGAAACGATTGTACTGCTGTAACTTTTATATATATAACCTGCAGCCAACGACATTAGGCACTGTCCCAATGATATTTTTTTTTTGCCAGAAGTTGAATGACAATCGTCGCTTTTGTTTGTTTGTCATGCGGTCTTGTCAGTGAGGTTTGATTTTTCTGCGTGGCTTCACATCGTGGTCTTCATTGACACATTGACATTTAATGTCAATTAAAAGTGCATAGCAGAGTTTTTGCATGCATTTTGGTATTTGGGCAGTATTTGGAAATTTAAAACCGGAAGCTTCAGAATTAAATGGTAAATTTAGCTCTCGAAATAATTCAAATAAAACATAGTTTTGAAGCTCTAATTAAACATTCAGACCTAAATATCATTTATTTGTAAGCCCAACAATAATATCACAAAGCTTTTAATTTAATCTAAGCTCTTTTGCTTCAAAGCCAACCTATTTAGTGTTGTAGCAAATTTAATTTTTGAAACTTACAAGCAGCAATGCGCTGAAAAATGATGTCACTTTATCGCTTCGTTATGCAAATCTTTTTGTTTATTCTTTGTTTTAAATTTTAAACTGCCATAATTTTTTACCTAATGATTTATAAACATGCTAATTATGTAAATTGTTTCACATTCATGGCATTAATCCCGAATAATTCAAGCCAACCTACGCAAAATTCGATGACAAAATAATCGCTTAATGTCGATTTCATATTAATTAGTCGAATCGAATCCGCGGCAACGGCTTTGTTTTGTTTGTTTATTTTATTTTGATTTTAAATTTTATTAACAGGTAGATTAAATCGTTATATACATTTTGAAATTTGATTTAAGGTTGACAAAATATCATGGATTTGTGCTAAATTAAAATAGTTAGCAAATTTCCAAGAGCACTTCATTTCTGTGACTTTATTTCAAATGAAAAATGGTTCAAAATCTTAGACAATTTTACTTTTTTGAAAAGGAGGAAATCTTCAAATGAAGTCTTTTTCGAAAAAAAAAGTTAACATCAGCGTGGAAGACGTTGTACTACTCAGTATACACTCTTCCCACATACTGGCTCATAAATCAGATACCTATGGCTATTGAACACACTCAGTCTCTTTTTTTACTTGATTTAAGGTTCCAAGCTATATAGCTAAAAAGGCTTATTGCTGTAGTAGCTAAACTCTAATATTATACTCATTAAAATCAAATTTCAAACGATTTTTTCAATATTGGTTTGTGTCACCAAAAATCACCAAATGTATAATACATTCGGTACAGTGGACGAGTTCCTTGCGCCTTTTTTTTAGTAAATAAAAACGAAACGAACAATCTTTTTTTTAGTAAACTTTTGAAAATTTTTGTAAATTTTAAAAAATCTTTCTAAATTTTTTACTTTAAACTTTACTTTATTTTACTAAAGACTTTACTTTTGCATTCCAAAAAAGGATGTTTCGATTCACTACAAAGTTGATACAATTCACTACTATTTCCAGCTGATTACTGATCCAATCCAGAGCGCACAAAATCAAATCAACTTCAATTACAACATATTGAATTACCAGCCATGACAACGACAAATACAATTTTGCAGTTATCTGCACAATTTTTCTGAAAAAAAGCCGACAGCAACAACAACAACACTAGCTCTTACAATTTCCATTATAGTAACTCAACGTTAGATGTCGCTTTGATCGACTGCATATACCTAATGACTATTCGACGACCATAAAAAACCAAATAAAAAACATTAAACAAAATAAGATCTTATTGCAAAATCGTGCACAAGTTTTTGTTTTTTTTTTTCATATCAGCCCATGGTGTACTGAAATTTTAACTGGCAGGCTGCACTTGTCATTTTGACAGGGCGGCAAAAATGACAAAAGTCAACTGTTGTGGTCGTTGTAAATTCATTTTGCGGCGGCAGCATTGTGACAAAAGCATGAAATATTTTACGTTTTATACATCGTTGTTGCATTTAAAAGTTCTATGAAACTGGAGAACATCGATGGAAATAAAGAACCAAGTAAATTTTTTTCTTACTAATAAAAAAGTATGCTTACAGGCATAAATATACAGATACAAAAATAACAATCACAACCATGAGATCAATAATAAGCGACCTACATGTTGAAAAGTTTACCTAAACTTAAAAAAAAATTGCTTACAGAAAGTAATAAAATCATATTTTTTATTATGTCATAATTTACGCCCTTTAAATTTTATAGCAATGCTAAAAAAAATCCAAATAATATTCTGACATAAGAAATCATAATAATAAAAATTACAAAAAAAAAAACACAAATTCAAAGAACCCATTCATAAACTTTTTATGTGAAGAGATCAAAGAGCGAATCGATCCGGTGCCGAAAATAAATAAAAAATCTAAACTTCAATTGCAGCCAAAAGTTTTTTTTTATTTATTTTTTATTTAACTCGCCAAATTCAAATGAATTTTGAATGAATCAAGAAAAAATTACAAATTTTTTTTAATTTTCACAACAAAAATTAAATAGCAAAAACAACGTGCACAAGCACAACTACAGCAACAACAAAAATGTATAAACTGTAGCCGAAAGTTTTACTTTGATGTTTTGTTTGCCGTGTTGTGCCCAGGTTGTATCAAAAACGTAATGAATTTAATTGTAGCAACAGAAATTGCGCGCTACACATCACGTTTTAATGTTGTTTGTAATAAGTTCTTACAAGCAAGCGAATATACTACGAGTACGTTTGAGTACCCAATAGGAAAATATGTTATTGTAAATAAAAAGCTGTTACATTTTTATAATTAGTTATTACAATTGTGTAGTTTCCTGCAGTAATGAGATTTTATTGTTAGAGCTCATGTTCTCTTTTTATAGTCCCATGCAATTTTTATACCATAACATGCAATTTTTATCTAATGACATGCAGTTTTTATTATTATTAAACCTTAAAATCGAGTGATGTATAGTCTCAAACCATACTTTCTCCTGGAGGTTCAATTACAAGCGTATGTTATATGACATTCTTTTAATTTTTTTCCTTCGAGTTTCACCTCTAAGAAAGGATTTTTTAAAAAATCTCATCTAATTTTGTAAAATTTCATGAGAACTTTTTTGAACCTCTCTTAGTTTAGTCAAAGTTTTTGAAACGCATGTTTTTTTTTAAACTCACATACCATACGTATTTTTTGTAAAGTTTCTTCCATTCATCTCAAGTGATTTTACGAAAAACTTTTTAAAATTTTTTTACTTAAAGATCTGAACAGAAACTACCTATGAGACCATGAAAGAAATAGTGCAAATTTATGTGGCCCACTGCTACTATTCAGAGAGTAAGCGGAAGTTTGATGTCATCCGCATCAGCGCGTCTTCGACGAAACTTTTGCATAATTTGTAAAATTTAGATTCCCAAAAACTTTCCTGCTGGGCATACTGAATGGTATGAAATCATAGTGCTATGATGGCTTGCAAAAGCCTTTTATCTATTTATGTTTGTGTGTCTGCACTTGCTTTTATCTATTTATCTAATAAATGCAATAAAAACTTTATTTCCACGCTAGCGGTATCTTTTTGATATGTATTCGAGTTTTGTTGTTATTTGTGTTATGAGTAAGGTTTTTATTTGTTGTTTTTGTATTCCTCTTCTTCAGTTTTATTTGACTACTAAGTGCAGTTTGTGGCGGCATGAGCACTTAAAAAGTAAAGATTTGTATGTACGCCAACACTTAAATAACTACATATATACTCACTCACTCGGCAATAAAAAAGTGTTAAATATACTTTAGTAAAATGTTAGCGAAAAAATGCAATTATAAAGTGCATACTTAAGTATAATTGAAGTGTTGAGCTTAATTACTGTAGTGGTAACATTAGTGATCGTAAAGTATTCAGTGCAATTGGAAGTAATTTAATTAGCAACCGTACAATTCAAACCCATGCAACACTAAAGGATTAAATCTGATACTACTTATTTCCCCACTTATAAGAAAAGATAAATTACATTGATTGTAGTATATTAGTCATTGTTGCTGCGCCTTTGAAAAACAAAAACATTTATATAGTCAAAAAAAAAACCTTATTAAATTGGCCAGTTCAATTCTGCTAAAGAAGCTATGTTAGCTCTACAAACAACGTAAAACCTTTTATAACTTTATTTTATGTGCAATTTTCTACAAAGTTTCAGATCAGTGCTTGAATTAGTTATGAAAATGTAGTTTGTAGTTTTTAGCAGCAAACTAAATTAACAGATGCTCAGCAAACTGCAGAGCAAACATAAACAGATAGAAAATGCAGCAAAAAATCACAATATCCACTATATTCGCTATGAGTTAGAAGACAAGCAGATCCACGATCGAAATAGCATGCAATATTTTAATATAAGAGTGAAACAACTACTAGATAAATATCAAATGAAAGAACGAGAAAGTAGTGTACGAGATATTCGAAAATTTTAAAAATCGGGTAATTTCAAGATTGTAAGAGAATGTTTTATGGTTTTGTATAAAACAGCAACGGCTGCTTACACAACAAAGCTATTGAAGTTGACATTTTTATGTTCGCTGATTGAGGTCGTGCCTACACTGTGTACTATAGTGCTTTAAATGTTTTAAGTAAAGTGTAGTGAAGTGATTCGGGCTTGAATTAAATATTTGAAAAATTACAAAATAACAATTAGTCTAATAAGCAGTGTTTGGAAAGAGGTTAGGTTAGGTAGGAGTGGCAGCCAGTTACGAAAAACTGACTCACTTAGACCAAATGTGATCCATTGTGATACAACAGGGTGTTTGACTGTACCCTCTCGTTGAACCAACCAGATTTCGTGATGAAACTAAATAGCTGACCTATACTAACATGTCTAAGGTCATCCAGATCATCAAATAAAAACGACCCAAGTGCTTTGTGGAGCAGAGAAGATGTTTAGTATTTTCCTCTTCCTACACATCTTCACAACTTCTACAGAAGTCAAAGGACCTAACAACTAATATCTCCGCATGTCGGCCGATGAGGCAGTGGCCAGTTATGACTGCAACAACTGACGAGACGCTATGTCTAGTGCGAGAAATTAGTTATGAGGAACGCTTAGCATCCCATTTCGGCCAGATTTACCTAGTTGTATTACAAGTTGACCCTTCAGTCCATCTTTTATTAGCGTTTTTTACCATTTCTTCTTTAGGCAGAAACTTTCAGGTAGCAAATGGCATGCCAACACCTTCCTTGTCCTGAGGAATTTGTGCAGTAGTCCCCTGCCTAGCAAGTTCATCCGCTTTGCAATTGCCGTCAATGTTCCTATGCCCAGGCACCCAGATGAGGTGAATGTTAAAATGTTGAGCCATCTCGTTAGGAAATATTTTGAGCTGTTTCCGCATGACGTCACAAATCAGAATATATCTCTGTAACACAAAATATGTATCATTCAATTGAAAGTGACTTATGACTTAATTTTCTAAGCAAAAATACAAATTTTCTTATAAAGCAGTTTCTCTAATCAAAAGGTCTAAGAACAAAGATTTATAGGAACTTTCTATAGCTATTATAAATGGCAGATTTTAAACCAGACCATAATGAAGCCATTAATATATATCATACAAATTATTTTTAAAAATAACTTTATCTGATATCTTAAACTTAAGAAATTGAAATTTCATTCATACTGTTCAATATAATATATTATGTTAGATATGAACGCATATATAAACAAATATATTAACATAATATGCAATTTAAAAACAAAACTAAACATGCTTAATGTGATATTTTAATCTTCATTGAAAAAAAAAACTTCAACTCCTTAAAAGACTTTAATTTGAAAACAAAACACCGATAAGTAAATAATTTATGCTAATTTTTCTTAAGCAAATAGAGACCTACACGTCGTCACTTGCCAAAAAAAGCGCCTGCTACAAAGCCTTTGAACTTTTTTTTTTGTTTTAGTTTTTTGGTTTTCAACAATACGCCATTAATTAATGCAAAATTAAAGCAATTAATATCATAAAAAATCAATTTGCACCTGACAAAAAGACGAAAGCGGATGAAATAATTTATCTTCACAATTAATTTTTTTTTTGGTCAATAGAAGATCAATAGAGAGCGTACGGAATTAATTTAATTCATTCATAAATGACAACAGCAGCAGAATTTTGTTTTTTCGGTTCAAAATTTAAAAAAATTTATTTCGATTCGTTTTTAATTTAAATTTATGCTTGAAGCTTAAAACCCACTCACACGTATGGTAATAATGGTGTGCATAGGTATCTTTAAGACTAAAATGTCTTAAAAAATCCATCTCATTAAAGCGCATAAAATAATCTTTAACAAATTGCTGCAGAACTCGTCGCCGGTCTGTGTAAACTCATATACGGCCACAGTTACAATGACCATGCACGGAGCGGCAACGAATGGCAGCGTCGCATTAAAAAGATGTTGAAAGATCCCACCGTTGCGCAGCCGTAGTTTGAATATTTTTATTATTTTACTTACACTGCTACACCGTTGCTGCATTCGAAAATTATAAATTAATCCATTACTTATGCAGAGATTACATTTGTATCTCATCGCATTAAATGTGACCGAATGTGTGGCGGCGGACGGCGTTGCAGTTCGAAATCCAGTTGAAGAATGTAGCAAAGGGGGGAGTGAGAAAAACGTTTAGGTTTTATTTTAAAGTAAAACAAAATGCTATAGGTCTTGAAGCTAAAGATTTTTTGATGAAATTTACATACTCATTGTTGTAATGTGTTCATACGCTTAAGCAACTTGGTCACAATGCCCAGGTCTTTTGTGTTAATTACTGTCGTGCAGCATGTGGCACAAATTTAAATTCTAATTTGAAAGGTTTGAAGGTTAAATAAATATACCTTTGGTCGTATTTAAAAGAAAATTCGGTCTGCATACAATTATTTTTAAGAAAGAACTAACTTTATTGGCGCATTTTATGCCATGATCTCAGAAGTTTGCTATTTGCCATCCCTTTATACTACAACTTATGTTTTTGGAACACTTAAAAAACAATTAATTGACAATTTCATTGTATTTTGTTATTTATTATTTTTTTTATTAAAGAGATTGTCTCAAAAACTGAATGATATTCTAACCAACAAACACGATTCCACAATTCAATTCAAACGATTGGTTAGCCACCTCAAAGGGCTTAATTACAGATAAAATTTGATTAATGTTGATGTTAACAATACTCAATAATTAGCCATTTGTGTAAATTTACCCTTAAGCTTAAAGGTTAAGGTTTAAAGGTTAAGAAAGTGTTCTTTTAGATTTGAGCGGCTTTAATAGATCTTCATGAATTAGAGAAATAACTGGAAATGAAAATGATGAGAACCAAATCTATTGCAGAAAGAGAAATAGAGTGAGACGAGACAAGACAAAAAAAATTTTTGTTTTTAGCTACCGAAAATTCTGCAATAAAATTGAGGAAAAAAAATCATTCCATTGTAAGGTAAGTTTTTGAAGGAACAGAAAAATATTTTGGGATATAATTAACATTCATTAGGAGAACACTATTTTCAAGTTTGAGATTAATAGGCTATATAAGATTATGGGGTTGGAACCAGAGTTTTCAAGGCCACCTCAAAACAAGAATTAAGTTTTCCCAAAAAAGTACAATTTTTTTTGGGAAAAAGTTGATGACATTTTTCTTTTTATCTCAGTGATATATAATTTCTCTCATAAGATTCTATAATTTGTTCAGAATGGAATATTTTTATTAGGAGAACACTACTTTCAAATTTGAGATTAATTGGCTATATATTATGGGGTTGGGGTTTTTAAGGCTACCTCAAAAAACGTAATAAGTTTTCCCACAAATGGTAAAAAGTTTAATTTTTTTGGAAAAAAAATGATGACCTTTTGTTTTTCTTTTTATCTCAGCGATATTTAATTTCTCTCATGAGCTTTCATAATTTGTTATACAGAATGGAATATTCTTGAAGATTATATCAGTCATGGAAATAAGGCCGAAATTTGAATAAATTTAAATTTTAATGCGCTAGGAAACTTTTTCATCAGATTTGGATTTAGTAAAATATAAATTTTTAAAAGCCACATTTGTGGCGTTTCACTGTTCATCCTAGGAATTAGAATCGAAAAGTAATCATTATAACCCAGCTTTTATTGTGGTGCATAGTTTTCTGTGCGGCCAAGTACAAATTACCATTAGAAGAGCCACTTTCCACTCTCGTAAACAGTAGCTTCATTTTCTGAATTTAAGCGTGTTTCAGGCAAAGCACACAAGGAACAATACAATAATAGCTACATTTTTCTGAATATATTTTATTTTTGAAAAGTTTTTTTAATTTACATAAGTTCTTAAAAATTATTTTGAGAAACCAATTTGTGAATTTTTCATATAAAACTATTAGAACTAAATCTTCTCTATGTTATTCTTACTTTAATTCACCATTAAATAATTGAAAATATCTAATTTCACACATTTATTACAAACATATTTATCAAACTCAAAATCAAGTAAAGATATGCAACAACAACAACAACAACTACAATGAATAGACGCTTTGAAAAATAACTGAAGGAAATAATAATCTAATGATGATTACAACACCATTACTAAGCGCGTTCTATGAAATCAACTTGGCGGTTGGCCTCACCAGCGTCAGCAGCAGTGGCAGCAGCAGCAGTAACAGCAACAGCAACAGCAACACAAAAGTCTTACGTATAGCACCAATGATGTTGCCTTGCGGCAATTTAGAATATAGCGAATGCTGTGCAAGCAGAATGTCTGCAACAAGAGATGCAACACAAAATCTTTACTTGATACCTATTATTGAGTACTTAGTGGTGTTTGATACCTATCGAAAAATAGTGCAATATCAAATTAAAGTGATGACCACAAGTAACGCAAACTTTAATTCAAGTTGCAACTCCACTATTGAATATTCTCTAATGTCAATATTCTCAAAACACAAGAATTTATAAATATGTTCTGGTTAAATTGTTAAATTCCTATACTAAGTTTTGTTAGACAGAAAAATCAATTGATATAATGAAACTGCTTCGATACTTTGAACATTTATTTTCGATACAGTCAAATCGATAATGTCGAAAGACAACTTCAAGAAAATCTGAATAGTTTTTTTTTTGTAAAGATAAACTAAGGAAAAAATAAAAGGAAAATTTCAAGCGTGGCGCATAACGAATTTGGAACAGGTACCGCGGGGCAGCAAAAATGAAACAATTGCTCATTCAAGTCAACGCAATTTGCAGACATTGTGGTACCGCCGTCACTGGTGCTTGCTTTTTTCGATTCTTTTTAAAATTTTTTTGTGTTTTTTTTTTTTGTAAGCCAAGGTGTTGCTTCTTAAAATCGGTTTGATGTTTTTTTTTCATATTTTTATTATTAATGACCGAGCGAAACCTGCTGTGGAAAGATGTAAGAAAAAAAAAAATTGTTCTTCTTATGGAAAACAAAAAAGTAAAGTGAAAAAATTAAAACCCTTGCGGCAATGCGCTCGATCGAAGGTGTCAGTGATCAGTAAGGTTTCTGATGTTGTTGTTGCTTCGATTCTTTTCGGTGGTACTACGTCTTACTTGTTGCCTCCACGTTGTTTTCGTATATCCATTCAATTCACCTTTTTTTTAAAAAAAAAAACTTCCTCGGACGTAACGAATGCAATCTTTAACGCTTGGAGCATTTCAAATGAATGGAATGAGCGAGTCTGCCCATAAAGTTGGATAATGGAGGAAAATATAAGCATTTTATATTGGGATATTAACAAAATCGAATGAAACGTGTTCATGGTTTTGGTAATATGCATTACAAAACACAAAAAAAAAAAACAATAACAATTAAATTAACTTGTTATAGATGATTTTGGGAACTTTAAGCTTTACTGTGAGTTTTGTTACTTAAAAAATGCTTAATTATGGAGAGCGCATTATACTGTCAATAAAAGAAATAGCTTGATATGCTGATGTTATATATATATCTTCAAAGTTTTAAACCGTAGCTAAAATCAGAACTCATTTTTTTCAACTTGGCATGATTTATAATTATTTTTTAGAAGGTTTAATTTTTCTTCTCCGTAGTGGCGGTAAAGTAATGATATAATTCGATATACATAGCTATAATTGTTTTTTAAAATTTAATTAATAAAAACCTTAAAATCTTGCACGAGGAAAAACATATGCTATATCAGTGTTGCGAACACTGAAAATTTCTTCGTCCTTTGATAGTCATATAATTCGACTAGTCAATGATTCGACTAGCCTGACACCCCAAAGAGTCTGGCTGATCCCTAGATAAGTCAATAACCGAGATCTCTCGAGAGCCATAGGAGAGGCCGTTAGGCCGAAAATGATGTATGCTATATAAACATGTATATAGCATATATTGTGTTTACAAAATTCGCTGTTTTTATTGACCAATTAAATGGAAAAAATCGCCCAGAGTATATAGTCGCATGCACACGTTAGCTTCACTTCAAGTATTTTTTTGAGAATCGAATTCTCAGACGTGTGGCACCTTCCACGAAATTTTAATTGTATTTTTTTTTTAAATAAATTGACAATTCACACTCGCTAAGTAACATTTACATGGGCTGCACAAAAAGTGGACTGAATTGTGCAAGTGGGTGTGGCACCTCCTATAGAAGACTAAAATTCAATGCTATCTCACTTATTTATAGATATCGTAATGGTATACACTTTGTACATGATAATAGTGGTATTGTTCCAAAATTCGACATAGTGAATGCAATTGGAAGGGTATCGGAATCAACGCAATCAACTTTTAAAAAAGGAAAATGAAAACGCAAAGGGATTATCTGGGCACAAAGTGGATGAGGTCGGAGAGTGGGAATGGTACCTTGTATAGAAGTTTTTCAACTTAATGTTATTAATATTTTACACGAATCTTTAAAGTCACAATGCCATTATCAGTGAAATGATAATGGTATTTTTTCGGAAAAAGCCGTCATTTGGAAGATTTTTGTTATATGTACTTTAATATTTTTTTTAAAAAAAATGGTTACAAAGATCAGTTTTCCCGAAAAAAAAAATTTTACTTTTCCGGTATATCCTTGTTTTCAACTTGGCAACTATGGGCATTATCTCAACGGAAAGTGAATGAGATTGAACAATTGGGCATGGCACCTCCCATAAAAACAAGCAATTTAAGATATCTTATCAACGTTTTTTAGCCCAATAATATGAACACTTCCGCAAGGATTCATAGTCTCAATGACATTATCTAGACGAAAAGTGGATGGGAATGAATAATAAGGCGTGGCACTTACAAAATGACAAGTTCTCACCCAGGTCGAAAATTGCAAAACCTATCCAGAGTTTTATAGTTATGGTAAATATCACAGCCAAAAAAAAACAATTTTTTTCTGTTCTGGACTGGCGACTGTTATTATACAAAGTATTTTGGTTTTCGGAATCTGAACATGCAATCCAATTTTTCTTCTTCTTCTTCTTCTTCTTCTTCTTCTTCTTCTTCTTCTTCTTCTTCTGCTTCTTCTTCTTCTTCTTCTTCTTCTTCTTCTTTTTCTTCTTCTTCTTAATTGTTCAATATGAAAAACGCATTTGAGCCCGTGATCCGAACTCAATAAATTTTGAGATATTTAACCCATGTGTACCAAACCAGGTAAGAATGAATCTTTGGCGCTCAAATGTTGAATAACTCAAAATTCAGAACCAAACCGAAGATAAAGTTTGCAGACAAAAATATATATAGACAAAAATATGTCACATGTGCAAAACAAACTTAATTTTTTATTTTACGTATGGCTGTGCAATAAATTAGTTGCACATAACCCACTGATTGCTGGCGACAGCTGCATAAGTTCCGCATATTTTCACACTAAATTTCTGCAATTATTTTGCAATAGAATTTTAAGCTGAAAACTTTTATTTCAATTATTAAATACCTGCGCATCTACTTCACATCAACTCAACGCACACAGAGCGAGGCATTAAAAACGGCTGGCTGCACTATGCGAACGAAGCAACACTTTAGCAACGTGTGAACAGTTGTCAACATTTGTCGCACTGCCGACAAACAGCGCGTTAAGTAAATGTAGCAACATTATAACACAATTCACGCGTAATATTTTTACAAGTGCAGAGATTTTTCATTATAATTAACTTTAATTAGATTTAATAAGCAAGAATTCTTTCACAGCGTATGATGCAGAAACGTGTGATACTTCAGACACTTGTGATGCGTTGTGCGATTCGTGCACTTGCTCAACACACACGCACAGGTTGAGTTTTAAAACAACTGTCATTTTTGACATATTACTGCAAGTTATTAAATTAATTGGACTGCAGGAAATTATCAAGAAATTGCTACGTGGTGCAGCAGTTAAAATGCGCTCATTAGAATGTAACGAATGCAGTAAATGCTGCAATAGAAAATGCATTAAAGAAATGCATTCTGAAATCGTTAGTTGGCAGTCCGTCAAAAATCATGACTTGCCATTGTTATTCACTACCAGCTAACAACTGATTATAACTTGTAAGACTATAAATAGTCTGATTTTCTTTTTTTTTTTTTGTTTTGTTCACTTTTATAATGGGCCAAGCTGTAAATGTGAACTACTTTAGTGTTGTTGTATAAAATTTCAAGATAGTCATGCTGCTGCTTCGTAATAATTGGCTTTTTCTGCTCCGTAAAATTGAAAACTCATGCTCGAATATCAATCATCAATATTTTTTAAAGTAATTTAAAAACTTTTAATAAAACTGATCTTTTCTTTTACTCTTTAGTTTACAATTTGAGCGTTGTCTTTTTGTTTTTATTGTAACTAGCAAGAGGCATAGAGCTTACAACCTTTGTTAGTGGTTAGAACGCTGATATTCATAATATTTGAGCGATTTGCAGATGCCATGAAGCTTCCACAGCTTAAGCCTAAAAAGTTGTCTAGAGAAAAAAACCTGCTAGGTTAGGTAAGCACGGGAGATGACAATTTTCATCATAACTTAGGCCACAGTTGAGCCCATTGTATACCATGTTTATAACCTATGGAAACCATTTCGAAATTTTTATAAACTTCAAAATGGATTTTGTAGACTTTTGAGCGATGTATTGAAGAGACGCGAGGAAGTAAAGTCCAAATATCTTATTACGCTGATTTGTCAGCGCTGTGCATTCACAAAGATAATGAAAGACAGATAGGATATTTATAGCTTTTACGTTCCCCTACATCAGAAAGCCATAGTCTTGAGGCATGCTCGCCTATAAAATAGTGTCATGACGGAAAACGCTATGGGAGTCCGCTACTCCATATATCACAGTTGCATGCCGGTCTAAGCAGTGTAAATTAATCACTGCAGATAAACATTACGAAGGGTGCATGTACTTTTGTTACTAAATTTAATTTCAAAGAAGTTCAAGATGTGGTGCTGGCAGCTCAAAGAGGCAGACATTTAGTTAATGTAGTAGTCCTATTGAGCAGCATTTAAAGGATGCATACAGAATAAATAGTTAAATAGTCCGCACACGTTTGGTGCCGAAAGTTGTGATTGCTGCCATGTGTTTAGTAGACTTTGAATTTCTTCAACATCCAACTTATTTTTCAGATCTAACTACCAGATACTACGACTATTTCCTCTGCTGGCAGAACAACTTAGTGGCAATAATTTTATAGAGAGAAATGAGGAAATGACCGCTCTAAAGACAAAAACTTTTTTTTAAAGAAATCACATATCGATGAAGAAATGGCCAACCTTGTAAAATTTAGAAAAATTTTGGAATATCTAAAATGACCTGACAAAAAAGCAAGCACATTCTTCAAAGAGAAAACTGTAGTTTTGAAAGAGAATCAATCGGAATGGTGTCAAAATATAAAAATTTAACACGATATCTAATGAAAAAGATTATGAATTTCCCATAAATTATGTCTACACTGAAAAAGTATATCGAAAATCTGGTTCATTTAACTTGGATAGTTTATGTTTTGGAGTTAAGTTGAAATCGAATTATTTAAATTCAGCTGATTAAAAATAACAAGAAAAAATATTCCTTTAGTTTTTGTGCTGAAACGAAACAGAAAATAATGTAAAATTATTTGGTTGAGCCCAATGTTCAGTACCTTAAGTGATAAAATCAAAAACAAATTCAAAAACAAACCACAAAACAACAAAAACTGAAGCTAAATCATGCACGTTCATCCATTGCCAAATGGAATCATCAGTGACCTGTTGTGTTTTCCTTTTTGCATAGATTTGTTGAGAGCAAAAACAAAAAGTGAAACAAAGCAAAGTCAACATTTTTTTTTTGTTTTGTGTCTTTGCTTTTGTAACTCATTTGATGCAACACTTTTCTTGATTGTGATAAATGTGGCTGCCACTGGACTTATACCGTATATGTAGCTCAAATTTGAACGTATTTCTATAGGAATTCAAAGTACAGACAATTTAACTTTTATTTATTGCTAGTTAAACTAAATTACAAGATTTCACAAGCTCCACTAGAAAGAACCAACTAGACAAATGGACTACGTTATATTTAACCTTAAAAGTATATGAGCTCTCTTAATTTAAATAATACCTACGTTGAGTACGTCAACAAACCTTTTCATATATTTAACTCAAATATCCAATATTAATAAAGTAAAATATTTAGAAAGTAGCCAACAAATTTTCAATAAAAATAACCAGTAAATAAATTTAAAAAAACATAAAAAGTTGAAGGCTGTCAGCCAATAGACACGCAATCGTCCCAGAGGACACCATGCTATGCAATTTTTATTTGACGTTTTTAATATTAAATTTTCGTAAAAAATTTTGCAAATATTTGTGCAAATTCCACAGTCATTCAAAAATTTCGCTATGTACGAGTATTTTTCTACGCAGCCGAAAATCTATGGGGGTTCATTTGCCATTTACATTGTTGCGCATGCGCAACATCAGCTACTGTGCAATAGCAGCAGCATGCCATAAATAAAGTAACAAAATGCAACTTTAACAACAAACGCTCTCACTCTTTACTGCTGCTGTGCGGCAAATAGCAGTAGTAATAATATTTTTATTTATTTAAAATGAATTTTAAACGTAGTAGAATTAGCAAAGCGCCTTAATGGAAATCTCCAAGGAGCACATTTTTTATACTCAATTTGAATGATTACAGTTTTTGAAAGAGTACCTACTATCCAGGCAAAAAGTAAACATGCAGTGCACGTAATTAAAAATCCACAATTTTATGGCAACAAATAAAAAGCATTAGTCAAAGGTTCTGTTATAATTAAATGTTTCCTAATTACAAACTCCTTAGTGTCAGTAAATTTTTTAGTGTAAAAACATAAAATTTATGAAGAAGTACTTTGCAACTAAAATAATTTCAATTAATGAATTAAAAAAACATTTTTTTCAACATAAAACTTTTTAGGATTAAAAAAAATAAATAAATTTGCCACAGCAGTCCATCATTGTAACAATGAGTTGCAGCAATTTAGTTGATAACCCACTGTTACTTGCATGTTGTACATTCGAAAGATGCCTGCTGTTAAAGCTTTCTACGCTTGCGTATCGAAAAAAAAATACGAAAAGGCTGCATGCCAAAATGACTTAACGCATCCCGCTGTGAATGCAACTCATAATGAGTTGAGCGGATATGCTGCATGTTGTTGTAGATCATTGCTGACCACTGATCGTTTTAGGCCACATGTGGTGCTACCAAAATGGCATAGGTTTTGACTGATGAAATTATTATCATTTGAGCTGTTGTTGGCTAGCTTCTGTTGAGTTCGCCTTTGGAATTTTTTTACTTTTATTGACTTTTATATGCTGTGCAGAAAACAACACTAGCAACATGTCAACATGTTGCGTGCAAGATACTTAATTATCAGTTAAGGTAAATAGGCAATTTGCTTAGTCAATAATAGGCCATGGGCATTTTGTTAAACGACACGCAGCTCAAAATCTTTGTGTGAAACGTGAAGTCAAATCTTTTATACGACTGTGAGCACAATTTAAGGTGTTCACCAGCAATAATTGTCTTCGCCGAATTCTGAAAATTCGTTGGCCTATTTTCAATGTCGAGTTGCTCGCCAGATGTCGCCAAAGTCCGATTTCCATTCAAATCAAACGTTGAAAGTGGAAATGGATTGAGCACACGTTGCGGAAATCACCAACTGAAATCTGCCGGCGAGCATTGAAGTGGAACCCTTAGAGTAACACAAAATGCGTCCATTTTAAATCTTTATGCCTAATGTACTAAAAAATAAGCCATAGTGAAATAAAACATGAGTAATTTAAAAAAAACTATAGATATATTTCGCTTCATGGATATTTCATTAATATCCCATTCGCAGAAAAAAAATAGTTTTTTTGACTGCATTTCGCATAACTTTTAAATATTTATAAAAACACAGCTTTTTCTTAGACAGCGTAAAAGAACTTGATATAATTGAATGGCGTATCATACCCAACCAAGAAAAATACAAAAACAAAATTCAAGGCCAGACACATCAAAACAACGCTCATTTCATCAAATATCAATCTTGAGTCAAGTAGAGATCAATCGCTCAAATTCTAAATGTTTTTCTACAGAAAAGGATCAATATTTTTTGTATCTTTTATTTTAAGAATTTCTTCATTTTTTTTGTATTCCATTGTTCCGATGAAAACGCAATTCAGAAAACAAAACAAAAGCGAATATTAACATCCGCAGACTTTGATGATGATGATCGACAACCTCAAAAATATCAAACAACTTTCAACAGCAAAACAATGTTGCTACGATTTTTTTTCCCCCTGACAGTAAAAGCAAAAAGCAATCCTTGGCATAGCAGACCTGAAATCCACCTGCACGATTTTTTGCCACTGTTTCTGAACTTTTTACTTTATATCATGACTGATCTCCAAAAAAAAAAAGTTAAGCTGTCTGCTCAGTTTTTATAAATTTTTTCCTTCAAATAAAAGGGTTATGTTGCTTGACCATGAGTTGCCTGAAATGTCATATCATTTTTACCGCATTTAATTGCAATTTTCTATCTTGGTTTTTGCGAGGCCTCGTATCAGCTTCATACGTAATTAGTTTTTACTGCAAAAATATTTCACATTGTTTTCATTAAAATGGCTTTTTGTCAAGAAGAGACCCCTTTTTATTGCATCGTTGTTATGTTTTATTATGTAAGCCATTTGTTTCAACCGAATTTTAAAATATTAATTCATCTTCACAACCACAAAAATACTAATGCCAAACTTTACTCTATTCTTCTTGTTACAGATTGCAAAACTCTTGCCACTCATTGAATCTGGCTGCTCTAATCGTGCACGTTTTCTACTCTGCTCATCACTATTTCCACTCTGTACGCCAGATGTTCCACGCCCAGTTACCGCCTGCAAATCACTTTGCGAAACTGTCAAATCTGAATGTGCCGCAAAAGTGGAACTCATGCAGCTGTGGCCCGACTATCTGAATTGCGAAACATTGCCACAACCAGAGTCACATGAACTCTGTATGCAGATACCGCAAGATTCGCAAAAAGAACATGAGCAGCGCAATGTCCTGCAGCAACAACTGCAACCGATACAACAGCAGCATCAGCAGTTTTCCTGGCCTTGGACATCATGGAAATTACCGGCACATCTAACAAAACCTTCCATACCTCCAACAATTTGTCCACAAAACTTTACCGTCAGGGCCGAAGAGTGTGTGCCGCAATGCAATCGTGATGCTTTCTACAACACACAACAAAAGAAAATTGCCGAAGGTCTCATACTTGGACTCTCTGCGATTTGTTTCGTGCTAACGCTCTTCTCTTTGGTCACTTTCTGGGCTGAGCCCACACGTTTCGGCTATCCAGAACGCCCAGTGCTCTTTCTTTGTTTATGCTACAATCTCTTCAGTGTCTGCTTTTTGGAACGCATCGTATTTCATAACTCATCACGCACTTTCGCAATGCTCGAGGACCCTTTGGGCAAAATAAGCCACCCTTGTGCGCTATCACCACCTTGCCTGGCTTCTTACATCACCACAAGCTATTTGAGTCTCTGTGCTGCTACCTGGTGGCTTATTTTTGCGCTATGTTTCTTTCTATCCTCGCACAAGAAGTGGTCTAGTGAGGCGCTGGAGAAAAAATCTGGCCTCTTTCATGTGCTTGCTTGGGTGCCACCGCTGGCACCTCCTATTGCTGCGCTACTAATGGAACGTGTGCGTCCAAACGAACTGACTGGCATGTGCTCGGCTCCCGGTTTTGTGGAGATACCAGCTTTGGTGCTACTATCTTTGGGTCTCTATTTCACAATACGCGCCTCACATTCACTACACTCGCTGCAACAGCAGATGCAACAGGTGCTGGACAATCAACGATTCTCACAGATACGCAAGCGGTTTTTGATCTTCTCTCTGGTTTTCTTCGTGCCTACAATGACAGGAGTGGCAGCTTCATTTTTTGAGCGCTACATTGATGCTGTGCCAGCTTGCACAGCAGCCGAAGAATGTGATATGCCGGCACAACTAACGTCCTGGCCGACATTAGTGCGGATATTTTTCCAGCTGGCTGGTGGCACTTTGACCGGTATGTGGGTTTGGTCACGTAAGACTTGTGAGTCGTATCGCAATCGCCTTGTTGCCACGCCCACTTCTTCAACATCCAGCAAATCAGTCGCATCACTGCCTAAGAAACATTTGTATGCATCAGGTGTTGGACATGGAAAGTCTACCGTAGGAGCGCCACTCTACAGTGGTATTAATTTTCAAAATATTCCTGTCTATAATCCGAATCAATTCCGTGTGTAGCTGCTGTCGATAGGAGTGGAATGTACAACAATTTCGGGTTTCAACGGGTGAAGTGGGGTCTAATTTTAAGCGACATGTGAAGCTGTCTGTATATATTTTGGCTTAGATTAAGCTTGCAAGGCTCGAATGTTTGATTTTACTGTTTGTATTACTATTGTAAATACGAGGTTAGCTCTTCTACAGTATCGACCATTAGATGATCTATTATAGGTCCATTTGCCGTTAAATGTGTTAATAGCTTTAAATTATTGAATTATGTTAAAAATAAAAGCAAAATAAATATTTATTGTTCTTCTAATCGTAAGACTAAAGTTTTGTATAAAGAGATTTTAAAATTAATCGCATTTGTATATACAATATAATATATAGGTTTGTAATGTTTAATTTTTGTATGAATTTGGAAATAAATCAAGTTTTCATGTTGCGAATAAATAAAATATTATGAAAAAATTTTGAGTTTGCTCTAACCTTTCATTTGTTTTTATCAAAGTGTGTTAGTTATATTTTCTCATAAGGTTTTGAGCTTATACTACTGTTCGAATTCAATAGTTCGGATTTCAAAGTATTCACTGCTCTGTTACCCGCAAGCCACTAAAACCTTCGTATACAACGGGTGATTTTTTAAGCGTTTGGTTTTTGAAAATTGAAAAAAAAGCAGAAAATTTGCAAACAAATTTTGAGCTCCAATTTTGGCATACTTTTTATTGCATTTCGTCCGATATCTCAACAATGGCAGCTGTAATGTTGTTTTTCAGGGCTGCAATTGTAGCTGGCTTGTCCTTGTATAAGAGAAACTTCACGTAGCCCCACAAAAAAGAGTCGAGTGGAGTCAAATCACATGATCAAAACATGAGATTAATTACTCACCAAACTTTCCTCTCAATCATCGTCTTGTTAAAACTACATGTCAACCAAGACCAATTCTTCTATTTTGGGCAAAAAAAAGTCGGTAATCATCGCACGGGGCCTTGCTTCATTGACTGTAACGTTGCGATTTTCATTATTTTTGAAAAAGTGCAGCCCAATGATACCGGCCCACAAACCGCACCAAACAGTGCATTTTTCAGAATGCATTGGCAGCTCTTGAACTGCTTCTGGCTGCTCTTCAGATTAAATTTGGCTATTCTGTTTATTGACGTACCCATTGAGCCAAAAATGAGCTTCGTCCCTGAAGAAAATATAAATGGACGCAATATGCGAAACACATTTCTCACAGAGCACGAATTTTCATAATAAAATTCACTGATTTGCGAGAGTTATTCGTTTTTCAGTTTATTTATGGTAAAATAGCAAACCTCAGTGAGCATTTTTAGTGATAACACAAAGCACGCGTGAGGTGTCAAAAAATTTACACTCGAAAAACAAATAAAGTCACCCGTTATAATCTAAAATATGTTGAAAAACAAGCCTCAAATACTGATGTTGGTAATATTTTGTTGGTAATACTTTTGTGATAAGATTCACAGAATTTTGAATAGTTTTTTCTAACGAAGATTTTACTCCTGGGGTTGCTTCAGTACAAAAGTGGTATTGTGGCAAAATAAAATTCAATATTCTTCGCCGTGTGAGCCTGTCAAATATACTTTGATCTTGCTGAAAGCTTACTGGTCAGACCTTTTTTGGGCAGTCAATTTAAAGAACAAAAATTTTGAGAAAAAAATGAAATTATCCAAAAACTTTTACATCTTGAATAGCTTGATAAGAAAAATGTGAAACATATCATGGATGCTAGTCTCAACCAGTACTAAAGAAAAAAATATTTTCAAAAAAGTAAGAGATGCAAAAGCAAAATGTTGTCCGAGTTGGCGGTGAATGCCCCATAATGCATACAAGCAGTCGTAGTCAAAAGTAGTAGGCACCCCTATATTTTTCATATTCTGTTAGTACCACTCAGAATATTAAAAGAATTATTATATACAATTTTTACATTAACTATTTTATTTAAAACTAGTAAAGGTGTTATCTTCGGCCAGGCCAAAACTCACATACCCTACACTACATTGAAAGTACTTTTAACCAACTGTTAAAAATACATTGAAAATTAATTACCTAAAATTTTCATTGTATGTGCCGATTGTGAGTTATACGAAATCAAAATTTTCAATTGTTGAATAGTGCCACGCCCACTTTCACAATTCCGTCCACTTTCCAATTCCGCCCACTTTGAGCACAATTCAAGATATTTATGAACTGTATCCGTGTACTTAATTTCATTACAATATCTCGCACGGTTAACGAGTTATGGCGTTATTTAAGTTAAAATTTAGGGCTGTGCCACGCTCTTTTAAGAGCCTTTGCAAAGTGTAAGCCTAGCCCAATCTTAATTTTGTTTACCAAATCATCAAATTTCATCAAAATCGCAGCAACTTTTTTCAAAATGTGCAGGGGTATATTTACATAGAGTATGGGCGGTAGGCGTGGCCGTTATCAAATTTTGCCCATTTTTGTATGCTAGCAGCTTGCAAGAAGGTGTGACCTGTGTGCCAAATTTCATTGAATTAACTTTCTTAGTTTTCCCGTAAATGTGATTTCAACAGACAGACAGACAGACAGACGGACATAGCTATATCGACTCAGGTGGTGACGCTGATCAATAATATATATACTTTTCTATACCTGCCACGCCTCCTTCTATGCGCTGCAAACGGAATGACAAAGTGAATATACCCTCTGTGTAGAGTACAAAAATTAATATTTAGTTGACCCCCCCATTAACCCTTGTAACAGCTTTTATTCCACAAAACATACTATCAACATAATATTTATTTTCATATATTTTTTTGAAAAATTTATTTCACTCGTTTTTTATACATTGGGTACACCAATTGTTGCTTTTTTGGAAAAAATCGTTCCACAAACTCTCAATTGAAAACAGATCTATATATTTTGCATAAGAATATACAAGGTGCGTCTAATACTTTTGACCTCAACTAGATATATACATATTGTAAGCGTTTGGAAATGCAATTTTTTTGAGCAGAAAATATTTTAAAATTACTTATTCTTTGCCGCGATATCTTTTCATTTGTCGTCCAGTAATTGCACTTTTACAAATCCAGCAATTGTGGTGACACGCCAGGTGTCCAACAACATGTTCCAGTGTTTAATGGTGCCATGGTTCCACGATTGCATGTGCACATGTACTTTTTGTGCAATTAATGAGTGATTTGTGCACAAGATGTGCATCCTACCCTTTGGATTGATGACGAATAAAATAGCAACTAGCTGTCACTTAACCCATTGTGATTGAAGACTTAACTCATAAAAGTCAACTGGAAAACTTATGGCCTGTAAGATAATGTGTTGGTGACTTTGGCTACAAAACTAGAAATAATTAAAATTGGAAGCAGGAAAATTAATGCATTTTTAGTTCAGACCATAAGCCTAAAAGTCAAGTCAAGTAAACACATCGGTAAAAACTTCATAACGTCGCTTTCCTATTGAGTATATAAAGCAGCTTAAAAATTCTTACAAGTTTTTCTGATAAGCTGTCACTTCCTGCAAATAAAACCAAAAAGCAGATCCAAAAAATCGAAATCGCTTAAAAGGGTTAAATTTCATTTCTTTCGGTTTGTTTATTACCGGTAATAATGGAGGCGAAAAACTTCATTTAATAGCAATGTATGCTGGGTATTTATAATGCAACAACATGGTAACAACAACAATAACTATTTATTATTAACATTTCAATTGCGCCGTCGCAACGGACACGCATTGGGCTACAATGAAGCCTGAGAAACTCAATGCGGCCACAAAACGTTTTTCTTTATTTGTTTAATGGAACAAAAAGAAATAAGAAAACACCCATGATGGTAATGACTTTGTTGTTGTTATTGCAGCACCAACACAGCACTAAAGGGGGTCGCACATTTATGCACGGTAGCGCCAAAGAACTGCAGCTGTTGATGAGTTTGTAAGTTTTGACGTTTTTTGTCTTTTGTTCTCCCGCCCCAGAACACAAATCTCACAAGTCACTCAAGCGTTACATAGAAGTTGTTGTTGTTGTTTTTTTCTGTCTTTTAAGAAAACTTAGCAAAAACTAAATAAATAAAAAGTCAACACTAAAAAAACAAAAGGAACACATAAGCGAAGCAATTAATTTGATTGAACTTGCCACCGCCAATACCGCTTTATCGCTATATTTTAGTTACAACTTACTAAAGCTTCTAGCATACTATTTTTTTGTTAGCTAAAAGCTAACCATATGATAAAGAGTTCTTTTCTCAATTTGACTATTTAAATGTTTTGAATTTGCTTCGCAGAAAGCTTTATTGAGGAAAATGCTTACCGTTTGCATGGAAGATTGCTTGACGAGATGTCCATAGCTATTTTTGGGCTTAATCTTTAAAATCTGTTAGGCCGTGTGTCTTGGCAATTAAAAATTGTTGATAATGATCAGCTTAGTGATCTATGCTTAGTTTTATTAAGTAAAAATTTTAATGTTCGTGGGCCTTTTTTTTAAATAGAAAAAAGTTAAAACACAAAAAAGTGGGCTACATTGGAAGCCTTGTGAATGTGAGTAAGAGAAACAAAAATTTAATATTGAAATTCAATATTTTCTAAAAATATTCCAAGAAGATGTGTTATGATGGGTTGGAAGCAACTTCTTATCTAAAAAAAAACCGTGGGAGAAACTTTTAGTGGAAAGTTGATTTTTGGGCACTAGACTGACACAAAAAAAATCCGCTTCTCATTAAATTTTTGTCTTGAAAGGCTAGAAAGTCTTATTGGAATATGAGTTTACAGATTAATACCATCAGGTAACTTACAACAAAATATCTAGAAATAGTGATATTGGGTACTGCAACTAAGCAAATAATATTTTCTAGCCTGTGAGAGAAAAAATCATATGTTTTGATGTCAGTCGAACGTGATCACTAATCATATACATTTAACAAAAAGAAAACAAAATATAAGTGCAAGGTGGAGTTTACACAATCCTTTCTTGCGTGGCAAGTAAATTTACACGTATACATGTACATCTGTGTTCGCTCACTATCCGCTGTTCATTTGAAGCCACTCGCAGTCTCACAATCGTGCAATTAACTGTGTGCGCGCTAAGATCAAAGCGATTAAAGCCGCGCATGCGCATCAGTCAGCTGTATGCGACTTTAAGCCGTAGAATTGTTGCTTCTGATACTTCTGCTGTTGTGAGAAAATGATCCGGGCAATAAATTTTTTTGTATGAAAATAATAATAATACAAAAACAACTTTAACGATGTGCACAACATTAATAAGACAAATATCTCAAAGTGTTGAAACAAACGACTTTGTTTTGTGGGTCAATAATTTTTGGAAGCGTTGTGTTCTTTTTGCATTTTATAAAAATTTCGTAATTTCTGTTATTATGTTATTTAATTGTATTAAATATACATATTGCTGCATATTGTACGTAAAAAGGGAGGTTACAACTGGCAGTTTTAGTTCATTTTACTTTCATTAAAGTTCATTACGTTATTATGCGCTTTATTAATGATTAAGGTAGTGAAGTCTTGGGATCTCTCAGCAACGAATTTTTTTTGTTCATCAAAAGTGGTTGTAATACTGGGATGAGCATACGGAAAACATTTTAAATCTTAGTCAAATAAAGTTATATTTCTTGACATGCAGCTCACTGCCTTAAAGTCAGTTTATGTTTTTATTTACAGAACTTAAGTTATGCTTTCCATTATTTGATCTTGTGAATTCTTTTCATAGTTTAATCTGTAGTGTAAGCAAATGAAATGATTTTATTTATTTATTTTTTTTTGAATAAACACAGGCCAGCTAAATATCTTTATCTTACAGTTTTGTTTAAATATTTACCCTTCACACAGTGAACTTTTAAAGGGACCAAACAAAAAGTAGGAGCAAATTGTTTGACTTTGGCTTTGTTTTAAAATATCATCTGAAATGAAGTCGTCTGTAAGCTGAGTGAGTTTTTTTTATTTTCATGCAAAGAGATTTTGTATATTGTAAATAATATTATTTCTGGTGCTCTTAAGAAACTTATTCTTCAGCTGGTACAAAGAAACTTTTTAATTTTTGGAACTATTTCAGGCATAGTATATTTAGCTCAGATCAAATAAAATGCTTTTTCGAATATCATTTTCGAGCAGTAATAGAAACTGCCATATGTCCATTTAAAAGGTTTTAAATTCTGAATATGCTCAGAGCTCGTGAATTGATCCTGATATTTGGTAGTTTACTCTCATTGAGAGGTTAAAATTTGTAGTGAACACTTGCTCATCCAATGGACGCAGCCAAAAATCACCAAAATTTTCTATATGAAATCATTTGATACAGACCCAAGTTATTTATTTTTTCCATTCCATTAAGTAAATTAACGTAAAGCGCCGAAATCGATAAAATTCAAAATTTCTCTTAACTCAGCCACATCCGTTTCCTGTTAAGTGCTTCCAAAGACACAAACCATAGAAAATATAAAAATTCCCACCTTCAAACTCGAACATATAAAATTTCGAATGGTGCGTGTATTGACTACAAAAGTGTTGCCGAACAATGCAGGGCATAAATGAAAATTTAAACAATGAAGAAATTGACTGTGTTGATGATAGCATTTGCGTTTCCATGATTTAGCTTTGTTCTTGAGTTTGAGTAAAACTTATTGCAGATAGACGTTTATACTTCAATTTAATGCTTTTTGTTAATAAATTGTGTCCACTTGATAGCCAGAAAGCATATGGGGCAATTCACGCCAAGTCGGACACCATATTGCATTTGAAGTTGTTATAAATCCCTAGGTAAGCGAACCCAACGCGGTCCGTTATTCGGATATTCAGACCGAAATCCAAAAAATCTTTTTTAAATTAATATTTTCCTTGTTTTAATTATTTTTATATATATTTATATGGAACATATTTCTCTTTATACATTTTATATATACATTTTTTTTTGTTCCTACATATTCTAGATTTTTTCTTATATATATACATACATTTTTTCTTATTAGGCAAAGCTTTTTGGTTCTTATTGAACATTTCAAATTTAAGAATTTTGCAGAGAGTAATTGGGATCTAATTTAAGTAATAACTTTACAATTTACTTCGAGTTTTTTAAAAATTGTAATTGTAAAAAATATCTTTTGGGAGTCAGGCCATTTCTCGAATTCGGTACTAGAGTCCACTGCTTTTGTAACTAGAAATAAAAGATATAGTTTTAATAAAATGTTGTGAATTATATCAAAATGAAAATCTGGTAAAAGTTTCTTAATAGGGGGGGTGGATAAACCTGACAGCGGAATGTGAGTAGTTGAATGTATGCAGCGATGGTTCAAAAGTGGGTGCTGTTTTTGATGGACGCCTCAACAGCTCAGGTTGGGCGGGTACATGGGGAGGTAGGACCTCTTTCCCCCTTTCGTGTGGAAATGCTAGGTGACAAATGAGATTTTTAGTTTTTTTTTTTTGATTAGAATTGCTTCAAAAGTTTGAGATTGGTAGATTTTTTTTCTGTTTCGTTTAAATTCGATTTTAGAATTTTTCTTTTTTTTTCCAACGTAGAATGGAAGTGAAATTTATTGTTATGCCCTCGACCCAACGCGGCGGGTTGGAAGCCATCCCTGAAACCGCTAGCTAGCCGGAGTGGACCGCGTTGGGTTCGCTTACATAGGGTCTTATAACACAGTTCTGATTTTTTTTAAAACTTATTTCCCTTTAATATTGGTTGTGAATATTCTCCATGACATTTTTCAGTTTTTTTTTTAACCAAGCTATTCAAGAGAAAATTTAATTTTATTCTTGTTTAAAATTTTTTTTTGTTTTTTTAAAAATTTTTTTTAATGATAATATTTTGCGGTTTTTGAGTTTTAAAATATATAGTCACTTTTAACAATTTTCTTAAAATTTTTTTTAAAAACAAATTTTAAGTCTGGTCAAACGATGGGATCTATTTTTTTCGAATTCGCAAATATATGATCAGTAAGTTTTTTTTTCATTAAGCAGGAAATACTTTCCTACACGCTTAAGTCTATAAACATATATAGTTTTTTTTTAAATTGTTACAAGGAACTCACTGAGATGGTGTAGACTAAACAATACATTGTGTTTGTATGGAAACATACATAGTATTTTCTCGATAAATTGTACGGGGTTAGGGACTCGTCAAAACCATTCGCATTGAATCATTAGCAACGTGACCAACTATTTTGGAGAAAAAAGAAGTATAAACCGAACTGTTAAGAAGTACAGATAATATCAGACATTTTACCATAAACTAAAAAATGTATCATGACATAACACTAAAAAATCCAACAATTTAGCAAACAAAATATTGATGAATAAAAAAACATAAAAAAAGGTCATTCATACAATAAATCGGAGAGTTTATTGATGACTAATAAAAAAAGGTCATTCATATGAAATACCAATTCTTTTTCAAGTAGTTAAAAGACGTACAAATAAGTAATGTAATTGTTTACATGAAATATATAAATCAAAAATATAAGGGAAACTTGAATATATTAGAAACCATTGTTTTGTACTTTTATTGCTTTAAAAATGTACTGAAAAAGTACAATTGTACTGAAATTGTTACCATTGCATTAGATATCAAGCAAAGTTATTAAACGATTTAGTTGCAGTGTAAGACAAACCTACACAGATGTGTTTTAATGTGTACGTCGAACGTAATCGAGTTAGCCGCTGCTTGAATTCTGCCGCAGTTGCCCGCAGGGGGCACAATGCCTTACACTGATACACTTATTGTATATCCGATTTACGCGGATATATTTCTGAATGGATTAATGAAAAAGAAAGAAAACTATAGCTATTTAAGCAAAACAATTTGTTAAAAAATTGATTAGAAATTACTAAGTGACTAATGGAACAGAAGTTTCAAAGGTCCAACTAATTTCATTCACGGTACAATTTGTGTAAACAAATCAATAGTTGCGTTAATCTGATTTTTAAGCCTTCCCCATACGTCCCATCGCTTACGTGTTTAATTTACGACAATTCGTTCAGCAGCACTCCAGACGTTTCTTCCTTCACTTGCAGTGCGACTTTTGACGAATTCAGAGGCAATGAAAAAAGCGAAAACAACCGATCACGCCACTTTCTGAACGAACTTTGGACTTTTGGCAATACGAAAATAAATGAAATAAAAAACAAACAAAAAAAACGTCTCTTTTTACTTTTTTCTTTTAAGCATTTTAATTTGTTGTTTATTTTTATTTTATTTACTTAAAGCGAATTGTTTGTGATAAGAGCGACTCACATAGCGATTCCACGACATCTGTTGGCCGGTTATGCCATTTGAATTTGGAATGAGAATGGGCCTTAGAACGGGAAGAGTTCAACAAAACAACAAAATCGTTTATTTTTCGTTTTTATTTTGTTTAGTAAAATATTTCTATACAACAACAAATAAACAGTTTTAAAGTCTGAAAATTTAAAACAAAACACTTGTCAAGGCAACACCCAAAGGAATTTTTTTGATCTTTGGTTCAGACGCAATATTTCTGTTAACAACAAATTAAATTTTTTGGATAAAAGAAAACAACTGACGTGACTATTTTTATTTATTTATAGGTAAAGATAGAATATTTGAAAAACAAATAATAATTATAGCGATATCTTTGGCATTGCCAAATATTAAATACCCTAAGCCGTATTAATGGTAAAAGTGCGCGTAAAAGTATTAAAATGGTAGTTCTTCAGCAGTCAGTTATAGTAAAAAGAAGGTGTGGGGGAGGTTCTGTTGTTCCCACTTTTTTGTAGTACTTGCTCAAGCCATTCCATGTTTGTAATTTTTAACAACTATACATAAAACTAGCTGTTCCCGCGGCTTTGCCTGCTCACTACCCGTTGTACAATCTCGCTTATATTTTACGCAGTCCTTAATGCAGTCCATGCACCAAATTCACAACTCGGTATAAGTACGAAGAATGCCAATTTAAGTGTTTTTCTTGTATATGGGAGGTGCCGCGCCCCAATACACAATGCCGTTCATATTTTACGAGTAACTTATCAGAATCAATGTACACCCATGTATCAAGTTTCACACCTGTAGCTGTTATAGATGCCCAGATATAGCGTTTTTGTTTTAAAGAAGGATCCACGCCCCGTTATTTCTTCACGTTCACCACATTACATGAGGTTCTTAAAATAGACAATATACACCCTTGTTCCAAAATCTAAAGCTCTTGCTACCATAAGTTACCAGATATAGCGTTTTAATTGTTTTTATCACATGGAAGGTGTCACGCTCCGTCTTCTAATTCCATTGCGAGGTGCTTAGCATAGACCATATTTATATTAGCATCAAATTCTAAAACTTTTGCTATCGTAGGAGCGAAGATATAGCGTTATAAGTGTTTCCTCGTATGGAAAATCTCACGCCCCGTTGCGTATTCCTGCCCTCATTTCATGAAGTGCTTAGCATAGCCCCCAAGCATCTTAACACCGAATTTCAAGACTATTGCTGTCATTTGAACCAATATCTAACGTTTTAAGTGCTTTTGTTGCATAGAAGGTGCCACGCCCCTTTATCTAGTCCCGTCTAAACTTTGCTACGAGCTTGGCATTGACAATTTGAACCCTATATACGACTCTAGCTATCATAGGTACGAAGATATAGGGTTTGAAATATTTTTGTTGCATGGCAGGTGCCACGCCTCTTATTTTTATTAAAATCAAATATAGCGTATGTTTCTCAGGAATAGTGTAGCTTTCTATTACTAGAAGAATTTTCAGAATCAAAAACAAACTTAACCTAGTCTTAATTTTGCCTGGCCAGCTATTGTAATATATGTTCATAGATATATCTTCCTTCCTTATTAAATGGCAAAAACGTTCCTCAGAAAATCAAATATATACGATGCTATATTAGAAATTGCTTATATTATAAATATTTTATTGCATTGTATTTGAACATTCTGAGCTATCCCAAATTGAATAATATTGGGCACATTTTACTAAAAGGTTGTGCCACCTCCCATACAAGTGGCAAAACTATGACGCTATACTGAGTGAGTCATTTAAATTATTGCAACCAAATTTAACACAGATACTAGGGCTCTAACAAGCGCTGAACAAAAATTGCATAAGTTTCAGCAAGAGGTCATGGTATATTCCATACAAGCAAAAAAGCTTTGCTGATGAAAGTATTAAGTTGATATATCAAAACATTTGCAATGGTGTGACACTAGAAACAATGTTAGCAACACAGGAGAAGACACTACTAATTTTTCTAAAGAGTTTGATCAAACTCCGCCCACAAACGATTGCTACTCCAACGTATTGCTAGTAACTTTTAAAGCATACAGATTATGGAAAGTATTCGTTTGGCTTAGTAATATTTTTAAAAATAATTTTAATTTTTAAGAGTAAATAGTGTACACATATATTACTCATATAACAAAAAGTGCCCTTAAATTTCAATATTACCGCAACTTTGGAATAACCGCACGTATATCTTACTTAAATATTATTTAAGAAAATTATCATAGCTATTGTGTTCCTTTCAAAATGCTTAACACTTATCATCTCTTTTCAAATTGAATTAAGTAGAAAACAGCATTACGAATGATAAGCACTTTTTTCTCGAATGTTTTGTTTGAACATTTCCCTTGAGTTAAAAATAATAATAGTGATAGAAATTCTAAGTGCACAATGCACATCGAGAAAAATGTCCATTGGAATTTCCATACTAAAATGACAATAAATACATTTTTGCGATTATATAATTTTTATCACTATGGAACACTCGTTAAAAAAGTCATTATTGAAACCATTATAAAAAACCAAATTACAAAATGTTGCTTTTGAATAAATGATGTTTTTTTAGAACGTTATAACATTAAATTATTTTTACTTTGATTTGCAGATGTATTTTCTGACATTTCTATTCGATAAAGTTTTGATGGAAAGATTGATCTAAGAACTATGCGATACTACACTGTATTTAAGGCTCGCTTTGGATTCATGTTTGAAAGTACGGAGAGTTTGAAAATTCATAATGTACCGTCTCGGACCCATTTTTCAATTGTTTTTGCTTCAATCGATGGCGAAAGATCGAAACATAAAATAAAAGTTTTCACGTCCATTTATTCATATGTTCCCATATTGTATCTCCGTTACAATTTTTTTTTTTTACTTATGATGAGCCAAGACATCAGCTCTTAAATTGTAATGTACCGGGGGACCTTGTATGTATGTATATTAATTTTAATTAAACAATTTCTTGAGACAATACTCAGGTTTTTGTATTCCACAGCAGCCCATTTTAACGCCTACTTTCAACTAATTTCATGATAAACAAATCGATATATTTTAAAACCTATTAATCTTATTAAAATTTAACTTGTTGAAACATTCTAAAATACTTTTGTTTGAATAATGGCCTAACAATTTGGACACGATCCAAAAGTTGAAAAAAAAACTTTTTAAATTTCAAAACAACAGCGCTACTATTAAATTATAAAAAAGACCTGTAAACAAATATATTTATTTGTAAATATTACTACCCTGCAGGGCTGCCAAGTTGTCGTTTTTCACCCTGCCAAGCCTGTAATTGCATGCCAAGGCCGGCGGACGTGTGCATATTGAAAAATTTTGGAGCTTTGAAACTGATTACAGCATAGAAACAGAATCCTAAGTCCAGAATATATTTTGACACGTTGGGCCAAAAGTGTAGAAACAAAATACATGGTATTGGAGAAAAATTTGTTCATAAATTCTTACAGAAGATAGTAAGTAACTGGTTGATACTTTGCTAAATCTCGATTTTAGAAAAGGTGTTCTAGTATATAAATTATCTCTCAAATGACAAACATATTGTACATATTTTGTTACTAGTTTGCTTCTGACGAAGCTAGAAACCTTGGGCCCACTTTTTGTCTCGTTCTCGAAAAACGATCAGGTTGATTTTGTTATTACTTGACTCTGAAACATATAATTCCCTACAATTCCCCATACGCTTTTTTCGCCAAAAAGCCGATATTTTTGTTCATTTCTGTGGCAAGAAGAATAACAGTTAAGGTTGATCTGCTCATACACAGAACTTATGTTGCTTTACCTTGTGATCTCATGTCGACTTTACCTGTTATTCCAAGTGACCAACATTTTTTTTATACAATCGATTTTTTATTTTCTTGGCATTTTGTTGCTATTGCTTGGCAGGCCTTATACACCTTGGAATGATTTAATTCACTTGTGTAAGACGACTGGTCACAGTCTCTGCAGGGTAACAACAAAACAAAGCAACGAACAAAAAGCCGGCAAATAAAGTGAGCGGTACCTGCTCATGTTGTTGACTGATGCATTTCTGTAAAATGGAACGTAAATTTTTGTTTCACGTTGAACTTTGAAATGGTGACGAAATGAGAGAAAATGCGAGTGTGATATTTACAAATTGCGCTATAAGAGCAAAATATGCAAAGTCCATATATCTAAAGAGATCTGCAGTGAATCAGAGAAACTGAAATTCATGTTCCCTCCGTAGTTGTTAAAAATTTATTAAATAAAACAATATAAAACATAACTACAATGCACATTTAGTTTTGGAAAAAAACAACAAACAAACAAAAACTCATATATCAAATAAATTTTTAATGTCTGGAAGAATTTTGTCGTCGTAAGACACTATCACTTTGCCTGCTTCCGTTACGGAGAGATAACATTTTCTACTCTTTTAATTTTTTTTTTCTCAAGTGCCTATTAATAAAATACTATGTTGATAATATTTTTTTCATTTATTTTTTTTTTATTGCTTAATTTTTTATTTTATGGTTTTTTATTGTTTACAATTTTTTCATCATCTCCAGAGTCTAAAGTCCAACACGATCTTGTCAGTGGTTTCCTTTTTTACTGTTCTTGATAATTTATCGTGTACTTGGCTTTGTTGTTTTTCTTCTGCTTTATTATTGTTCTGCTTGACTTGAATCTACAAACTGAAATCTTGAAACCCGTTGAACCGGTCTCCAAAGTCGTCTCGTTGTACCATTAGAGTCTGGTGCAAGATGAATTCGATCTCTCTGTCTCTTTCGAAGCATCATAATTTTGGTAAATGCATTAGACTACTAAGTGTATGTGGAGTTAAATGTATCAACTTGAGTATGCTGTGGGTACGTGTTCAGTTTTAAGTCTGAAGAAACATAAAATTTTAAGATCAAGTTTTTATATTTAGTTTGTTGAAATCAGCGGCTCGTTTCATTGAAGTATTATAGCAAAGAAAATGCTTACATTTATTCCATTTACTTTCAACGTCGTATGGGACATTTTCCATTTGCATAATTTTTAATGCTTATCAGCCATGAAAATTAGGGTAAAAGGTATCTGAATTTCTGAAAAGTTTTCAATATAGGGTTAGGCAGTTTTTTCTCTTATAGGGATCACACGCCTTCATGTTCAACAAGGCATTTTTGCTTGTATTTGTTTGTGCCACGCCTTCCTATCACAATGCAAACAGTAATTGTGTTAAATTTGCTTCCACTTTTTTAAATAATTTTCTCAGTATAGCGTTTAAAAGATTTTGATTGTATTGGAGAGCCAGAACCTCTTGTTGATATTCACCCAGCTTATGCCCATATACTATAAAAACAATTGATAGTATCTGTGTGAAAATAAGTTGCAGTACCATAAATAACTCTCAGTAAAATGTGTTTTTTTTCGGCATAGGCGGTAGACGTGTTCGGCAAAAGATTTCACCCATTTTCAACCCAGTGACAGATTTACTTTACTTACTGGGATCCCAACAAGGCTTAAAATTTGTTCAGAGATGATAACCTCATAATACATGTAACGTTTCAGAAAATTTCTTTCAGAAGTAGTACATATGTAAGTACCAGAAATGTTTCATTTGAAATATTGCAAACGGAACGTTACAGAAATCTTTCTCATATATTGCATAGTCTTTTCGAAGTGTTCTGTTAATGTTTACTGAATTTTTCTAATGAAATCTTAGAAAATTAAATGTTCCCAGGCTCGTTCTCTGATTGATGCTATGTTAAATATAGTTATGTGTTATCATTTTCAGTTACAATTTATAGAACCGTCACAAAAGAGTTACTATTATATATGAGCTTCTTAATTACGCTATTAAATTCAAACGATTATTTAGAGTCCGGTAACGTAATAAATTATTTGCGCAAATGACGTGGATAAAAAATTAACAAAATGTCAGTGTTCGATCGATGACGCTATAAAAGTTTTAACTATTTCTCTTAATCTTACGAGGTCTTTATAACATTTCAGAAGCATGTCAAATTAAGTCAAAAAATGGAAATTGACACATTTCAGAGCTTTCTGAAATGGATATGAAAGATTTCTGAAACGTAACTGAAACTTTATAAGATTTCAGGTGAAATTTTTCTGAAATGCATACGAATCGGTACATACCGAGTGGAACGGATGCTTAAAATAAACAATGGTGACTTTTCCACTTGTAAGTGTATATGTATGTTCAATTAATTTATACTTAAACGAAAGAAGTTATTTCCTTAACTTTAGACACCTATTTTTTTCTGTGTAGTCTTTTTATCTACTGCATAAATTAAGGTGACGTAGCATGTTTGTGTGCAAAGTTTTTTAAGAAAAATCAATATTCACCCAATAAGTAACATAAGAAATCTTAAGAAAATAAATGAAGCTACCTTTTTGTGGACTTGCTAGCTAAAATTTAAACAGTAAATTGTTGCTCAGCGCTTAAAGTCATTTTGCTTTAACTAAAAATTAACCCTTTCAACTGCGATCGATAACCAAAATCGAAAATTAATTATATGAAGCTATGTGGAGCTGCATCAAAGGAATCGAAAACCTAAAAAACATGATCATCACATAACATGACTCGAATATTAATGAAGTGAATTTTAACATAAAAACTTCAGACATGTGCAACGCAACCTTGCAAGGATACAGCTACGAAATAACTACAAAATTCCAGGCTGCAAGATCTGTCTACGAAGCGAAGATGCAAAGAATACGTATCATAATGCTGCTTAAGGGTAAAATATTTGAAAATTTTAGCAACAGAATGCGTCTTTTGTAATCTCTTTGACAAAAACGAGATATAAGAAAATAACCTAATAAAAAATGATTTTACTAGCACCAGCAGCAAAATGACATCAGTTTTTACTTGGGGTACGCTAAGGCTCTCAGGTTGCTTTCTTTTTTGTTTTTCATTTTTTACATTTTTTTTCGAATTCAACAACTAAGCGATAATTTTGTGCGAAAATAGCATTTACGTTGATAACCTTTTTGTGTTAACTTGCAATCAATAAAAATTTAAAAAAAAAATAGAAAGAAAAAAACTGAAAGCTAATAATAATTTAAATTGCTTATCGCCACACACAAGCGGAGAGTCGAAAAAAACATTGCAAAAATCATAAACTGAAATGAAGCGATGAAAAACAACCATTTTTTGCTTGCAATATCAGCGATCATGTCGAGACGTTATTAAGTAGGTAGGTATGTTTCAAATTTGCAAAACTAAAATTATGGCAAAAAATATGAGTATTTATAGTTGGAACGAGTATATCAGCAAACGCGAAAACAAATTAAAAACACAAAGTTCACTTCGCATAGAAATACAGTCGCACAAACATAATTCCATTTTTGGATGATTTCAAACGTTTCAGGTGACTACCACCAAATGACACATGACAACTATTGAGTTTCTTATCGCGCTTTGCACTCGTATGGTGTTATAAGATCGGGAGCTGGTGGCTGAACTTTTCATATGAATGCGGCAGAGGTGAAAATTTATGACTTTCTAAGTTATATAAGTCTCTGCCATTGCGTTGTTTCTGCGTTATTAATTGAGAGCCCTCTAAAGCTGTACAAGTACAGGTGCTATAAGCATTTTTTTCGCGTCTGCCTCTTGTCTCAATAAATGTGTCTAAGCACGAAAAGAGATAAGCACGAATTTATGCGATTTTATCGTCAGGCAGATTGCGATAATTTTAAGGATTATGTCGTCAACATCGAGAGGAACAACCACTTCTATGTAAGTAGTTATTGCTGCAATTAAAAATTACTAGTATTACAAACATTAAATTAAAAAATTCAGTAATTTTATTGCGTCTGCCTCTTAGCTGTCTATTTTGTACATATAATAAACATCAAAATAGAGAAAGCAGACAATCCCAGGGCTGCGTTTTGGCCGACAGACGTTTATTTAACACTTAAGTTGCGTATTATTAAGGATATATCTATATAAAACCAATGCGGTATAAATTTTACTATGCAAAATTTACTGTTCTGTTATATCATTTATCTATTTTTCTGGCTGTGTACATGCATCATTCCACGCCAATTCGGACACTGTTTTCCTCTTGCATCTCTGAATTTTTTGGAAATTTTTCTCTTTTAGTATTGGTTGAAACTATCCACCATAACTTTTCTCAATTGGTGCTGTGGTGATATATTTTGTGTACACCAGACGCTTTGATTTTTTCTCACTGTGACAAAGATCTGGGGGGTCGAGCCACGATCGAATAATTGCACCTCTTCTTTTGCATATCGTCACAAGATTTCGTTTACGTTATTATAAGGTCATACATTTCGCAGACTCGTTACAATAAACATAAACTTTTTTCAGCGAATTATAGCAGTTTTTAATATAACTTAAATGTGCCATTATATCAACCAAAAATATATTTATTGTTGAGAATTTTCTCTTTTTTAGTGTAGAGTTCCTATATGTTTCTATGTGGCACTTATCTTGAACAATCACGGAGTAACGTATTAAATTTGTATTTTAGTTTTAGTATTCGTAATAAATTCAATTTTTGTAGAACAGCATATTCCGTCCAATTCTAAATCACATGTCGGAATTCGTCATCGATTTGCTTGCACCGTCAACCCTTGCAAGTTAACAGAAGCACTACAGCTTATCGCAAACAAATTTCGATTGGAAGCGGTTGGAGGCATATTCGCAGAAACAGCTGATTTCAGGAGCAAAATGACTAAGATCAACCATACTTAATCAGCAATAACTATTTATAAACTAAAATGGCTTGTTCTTCAATAATATTTTCTTATAATTTTATATACATAAGCTAAATTTAAGATTAAATAAAAATTATATATCATACTATTTTTGCTAAAACAGGTACAGGCAAAAAAAAATGTTTTGGTCGAACCCATTAATCAGACCTAAAAAATAAGTTTGATTGCTAAATTGAGATCATTGAAATTGAAATCGTTGTCAGTTTTTCCTAACCTGAGATCTTCTTGTTCATAAGTGGTGTTGTACTCTTTAAATTCTAGTTACTGTCCGTTAAGAGTAAACTTAGGTATTCATAGTCTGCAAATAATATTTTGGTGTGATTTTTAATCCAAAGTCTTATGGAATGTCGAACAACTTTCTCTTCAAATTTTTTTTATATAATAATATATCAAACAATATGTCGTATAAACGTGTGTGAAAGCAAAAAAAAATCAGTCCGAAGGGGTCGAATAAGTTAGAGCGACTCTTGAAAACAATTTTGCTTAATTTTTCTTTCCATTGGAGAAAACTTTAATGGTGCAGTTTTGGTTTCCTTGCAGGCCCTTTTTGTCAAGAAAAAAAACCTATTTTGCGTGCAGCTTTTATTTCATCAAAGAATACATATCTAAATTGGCTAAAGAGATTAAACTTCTTACAAGTAGTTGGATAAAAAAAAAAATATTGCAGAAATTGTTTTCAAGAGTCCCTATAACTTTTCAGACCACGTTGTGCTGAATCTATGCATCGATACTCTTGAAAATATGTGTCTTAATTTATTATTTTTCTCTGTAGAACTTTATGTGCTGATTCTAGAAGCTTTAAGTGACTGTTATGTAACTATATCAACATTTGAAATTATTACCGGGACCTAGTGTTGCTTAAGTCAGCACATAAATCTTAGCAACAGAAAAAACATAAGATCGAGATAGCACTTATCGAAACTTTCGGCTCGAAGGTTATCAGTCGAAATGAATCTTTAATTAGATGAAACACTTAAAGGGTGGTTTTCAAAATAACTTTCTATTTACTTGTGGACCATATCTATACATCAAAAACAAAAATTAAATTTTATTCAAAGTCAAACAACAGATTTAATTTGATGGACTGCAGCACATGATAACGATTGTATTGTTTAAAAAAAATATTTTATCACATTTTTGTTCAGAGCGAGGAGTCCCGATCGCGGCGGAAACCATGTATTGGCTCTCCTTCCAAAAACTAAAAAAATTTTAAAAAACCTTATTGGAAACTTCATGCTTATGCGATTTTATTTTTTGAATCAAAAGCTTATATCGATACAATACTTCAGCCTACCCGAAAACATTGTTGACCTCAGTCATATCCAATTTTCTTGCCAATTTCAATGCCATACAAAGAGCTGCAAATTCTGACACTTTTTTGGGTCAAACAGGAATGAAAAGAGATAACTGAATCAATTATCTCTTGAATTCGATTTCTTCTTCGGAACTGTGTCTCCGATTGCGGGCACAGTAACAAGGTGTTTAATTTCCCGTCAAAGTATACTGTATTTCGGTTACTTTAGGACTTACGTTTTTGAAGGGTTTCTCGCTACAAATTTAAATTTTTATTTGGCATTTAACAACTCCCGCCGAATATTTCCATCAAAATTTTTTTCTACGAAAATGAGTCAAGTCAAAGTACCACCCATATGTCGTCGGGCCTGAGTATATGTAACGATGAACGCAACTTTTTTTAGTATCTTTTACTTGCTCTTATTGTTGCTAATGCAATTTATTTTATATATCGTCATGTAATCCACTTTCGACACATCACGCTATTTGGTATTAACCCGTAGTCTTATATTAAGTTATATATGAAGCCCTACCATAATGTATCAATTGTACCAGAATCCACAATTTGTAAACACCATAATGCCATCAGAATGAAATGAAGATTTCCTTCGAAAATTTTTTAGCGGTTTTCTTTTTCTGCCATTGAAGACAGTGTTGTTGCAGTTTGTTTGGGTTTAAATTTACTCTTTTAATTAAAAATTTGTAATTCAATATAGTGCGCAAGTAGAAATTGTGTTAATTACGTCATGTACTGAAACATCTTTGTATCATACGCACCCATATTAAATATACATACAAAGATTTTGTGGTTTTGAAAGTGAAACATACATACATATGTGTGTCTGTATATAAGCTTATGTTTATCATGGTGGTGCTGAACCAATTTATTAATTAAAATCTGTTCAATAAGAAATTGTTTGATTACTTCTCATTTGGCACCTTAAGCTGAGTAATCATATGGGGTAGAATTCAAAAAATCGTTGATTGAGCTCAAATTTTACACGAAACTTTTCTTTTGCATGCAAAACTGCCCTTAAATGAATTTTGGTAACTATCGATAATTTCGGATATATTCGTCATTGCAGTCAATAAACGATTATCACTCATAGCAATTTTTGTGAAATATATATATCCGCAACAGCTTATTAATACTTAATCAGTCATAAGTGCACTTTTTTCATAAGTATTTTTTTGAATATAGTCGGTCTTATCATTTTATGGATACCTCACTTTTAGTAGACACACACCATATGTCTGAAAAAATGTCAATATCTTGTTTACTGGGCTGTGACTTTTTTTTTCTAGAACAGAAATTGAATCTTTAAAATAGTACTTTCGAATACTTAACCAATAAATTTCTCTAATGAATCATGAACCATTGAAAGTCAATATTATTTGATATTTTCTTTGATTTCAGGTTGCTTCTGTGCCAAACCTGTTCAACCTTAAGAGTTGATTCTTTTCAGGCATCAAGTATCTATGCTATCAAGTTATTCCATCCTCATTTTCTAGGTATCAAAATTATATGAATTTTCATAATTTTCAAAAAATACCAATTTTAACCTCTTAAGATCATTATGTCAAAAGAAAAACTTAAAGTCTGAACATTTCTGCATATTTTGTGTCTGTTGCTTTCCTCCCTTTAAGAGATATATAATTTTTTAAAAATAGTTGTGTCAGCATCATAATGATTCCTTGCAAAATTAATTTTTAGTACTTCATTTGAAAGATATTTTTCAGAAATCATATCGTAAAGTCTTAAAGTCTATATGTCGGTTAAAGCCTATCACAGAAGAGTATAAAAATTACATACATATCTTCCGGCTTATGATGTCTGCTGATAGAAACTGAAGCATCTAAAAACTTTAATGGTGATGGTTTTTGGAAAAAGTTACCTACACGATCCTACTGATTTTTTTATATTCTAAAGCAAAAGACAGCACACTTTTTAATTTAGCATTTGGTATTTTTATCAGGACCTATGTCAATCATTCCAACTCCTAAAATGCAAAATAATAAAATCCAAGGAATAAATCATCTACACTAAGTACCCACATGACAAATATCGTTGAAAAACCATATGCTACAAAAATAAATGTGTTCTTTCACTTTTGCAAAGAACGTACACAACTTTCCAATTATTTCGTTAAAAGAAAAAATTATAAAAATAAAACACATGTTCTTCAGGTTTTATTTTTCATCATGTATTTTAATATGTATACTCAAAAGAAATATGTTATATAAAGTCTTTATGAATAGCATTTTATATTATATTATTTTAAAAAGTACATAATATTGTTTTGTATTGTTTGGGATGAAAAATGGCTTATAGCATACTATCAGTATTAAGATGTATAGTGCTTTCATCATCTAAGCTACAATAGTAATTCAAATCAATAAGATTGTTGTTGTATTTCTATGCCTTCGGTGCATATGAATAATGTATTTCAATATTTTTTATATTTTTTTATATAATTTTTATTTCGTACAATTTCAGCATAATATATATTGTTTTAATTAGCACAGCTAATGTTTACACTAAAACTTAAGCATAAAGCCTAAAAATATGTGATTATATAATATCAGCCTTACTAATTCTGAAAACAAATGGGGAAAAAATGTCAACACGTTTCTGAGTCGACTTCAAAAACGAGCAGACATTTTGAGAGAAAAGAAATGTCACGCTTCTTATGAGATACACTCAGCTGAGGAGGATCTTCTTTTTTTGACATACATTTTGAATATCAAATATATCAATTGACGGGTTGAGACATTTCTAGATTCTCACGCTAAAAACACTGCTTGGAGTTTGTATGTTAAGGCTGGGCACTTTATGTGTTAAAATAGTTGGCTTGGTAAGGCTGTATATTTTGAACATATGCATGTAAAAGGTGAATCTTTTTTCATAAAATAAAAAATTATGTTTTTAATAAATATTTACACAGCGAAAACTCCGGATCTGTTTTTCTAGTAATTCAACGCTACAGACTAAATTATTTAACATACATTTAAGAATTCAGAGTAACTTAGAAACTAAACGAGTTATACAACGAAGAGCGCGAAATATTCAAAGAAAATGCGTTGTGCGCACTACATTCAAATACGTATTCAATTCAAATATTTCTACACGTTTAAAAAGAGAGGTGGTTTCTATAATCATTTATCAAATAATTATATGATTAAATTTTTTTTAAGTTTTGTAAAAAAAATTAATAATAAATTTAAATGCAATATTTAATAAAAAAATAAACAATTTAAATCACTTTTTTCGCCAGGCATAAGTGTGACACATTTCACACTCAGTTTTGGAGAATTTGTATTATTCAATATTGGAGTCGGTTTGCTCCACTGTCCCCTTCACACTGTTGCGTTGCTCAGTTGTATTCTACTTCTCCGTTGTTTTTGTCATCGGTTTCTTCTCCGCGATCTTCGCGACTACTTTGTTGCTCTTTGCCGAGGACGATGACGATGTCGCCGCCGGCGCTGGCGCTATTGCGCTGCCAACTGTGGAATTTTCGCTTACCGTCGATTGTTCAATATTTGTACCAATTGATGAGTTGATGAAATTAATGTATTGATGCAAACGTAACGCCGCAATTAAAGAGCTCACATAGTCATTTAGGTTTCCCTTCTGTACCTGCTTGATCTGTCTGGAGACATTTCGATAGACGCGACGCGAGATCTTGTTGGAGAGGCGGCCAACGGTCTGTACGGTGTGTAGTACGGGGTCCTCGCTGGCGGAAACTGGTACTAAAATGAATAAAAGTAAATAAAATTAATTTAAGCGCAAGTTCGTGTGTGAGAGTAAAGATAAAAATCAAATAAAAGCAAAACCATAAAACAAAATCAATAAACCCAAAAACTCCTAGCCGACGACACCATTCGAATGCTTACCATAAAATTATTGAGTTCCCTATCTATAATGTGTATTATTTCAGGATTTCTTCTAATGTAATCTACAATTTCTGTGACAATTCTGAGTGACATTGAAAGGAAAACTGTAGACGCGGCTACTAAAAATCTAGTGTCAAGTTCTAGGTCAAGATAATGCTGTTCAACTAGAAGTAGAAAAGCAAATAGATTTTGTTGTTCAGTAGAAGTTTAATATATACATACTGAGTAGTATATGGAAGACTAAAAGCTTACAATAAATATTTTCAATTTATTTAAGGATTAAATCCAATGTTTGGAAAGGAATAAGGGGAAAGAGTTTATAGGATTAACCTGCTTTTGAAATTTCCATAATCTTTCATATATAATATATAATTTATGTTAATAGTATGTATAATTTAAGCTTATGGCTCATACACATTGTGGCCGTTTTCATGATAGAGTTTTCATCAGAACAGCTATACTTCATATAAAAGTTTCAAAATTGCACACAAAAGACTTGCAATGTAATTGCGGCATAAAGCATTTTTTAGACTGAATAGAGGAAAATGATTATAAGGCTACCTCTGGAAAAAAAATTTCATAAATCTTATTTTTTTTGAGATATATAGGTCATATGAACATGATGAGTGACAAAAAAAAACGAAAAGGCTTCAAAATTTGCAATGGGAATTTAATAAAACTTTCTAGAGAAATTTTGTACAACAGATTTCCTTGATATAAATTGTAATATTTTCAGAAAATGAAGTAGATACCATGCCTACAGAACGGATTACACCAAGTTTCTTTTTCTTTTTGGAAAATTCTTTTTTTTTGGAAAATTTATTATACATTATTTAAAAAAAAAACATTAATATGATTTTCCTTCTCCATAATTTCCAACAAATCGTAAATATATATCGTATATAAAAAATTCAATATCTCAAACAATTTGTTAGTAAAGCCAGATAACCAAACATGCAGTTTTAGTAAAGTATATTAGGAAATGAATTGGAACTTACTGTCACTTTCAGAACGTTTGCCATTTTGTGCGACAGCAATTTGGTTTTTATCTATTTAAGAAATTAAATAAAATTTTTTTAGGTATTTTACGATTTGTTAGAATAAGTAGTTTAGGCTTAATAAAGATGCACGATTTTTTGAACTTCAACATAGCTACTTCATGAAATTGGATGCGTCCATCTGTCCTAAATATGTTTCTTTATACCACATACATCCATGGATCTTCTTGTGAAGTCACAAGTGCTTTACGGAGAAATACGGAGAAATTCAAGGCACGGCTTCACGAATGAGGTGAGGCATCTCCCAACTCCCATACAAGAACAACACTTATGACGTTAAATCTTGACAGCTACAGCTTTAGAACTATATATGTGTACGTAAATATGTATATTGTGTGAAGCAAGCATTTTGCAAAATGTGGACGGGACTATGCCACTGGGAGCACAGCTTAAGTTGTGAAATTTAGTGTATGGATTTATATTGTCTGCGCTAAAGACCGATAAAATATAGGCGGGTTCGAGCAAGTGAAACCACAGGCTAACAGCTACTTTAAACAGATTTTATAAAAAGAAGCGAGTACCCTAAATATAATTAATGTATTTGAAAACATTTTATTGCGAGAGTTCAGTCCAGTCAAGCCATTAATGCATAAGTTAATTAATCAGCTTGGCTTATGACGCACAAAATTCGAAACATTTCAATGTCTAACCTATACGCAAACTTAAAAAAAAAATAAGATATCTTCGTATACACAATACCATTCGCAATTTTCAAGGTATCCTATCTAATCAGCGAACATTATAAAAAGTATTATTTTAACAGAAAACGGAAAGAAGAAAAACAATCAATTTCAATATAGAAAATACGCAACTTAATTTCTTTTTGGGGTTTGACAAAAAAAGATTGGCCTCTTTTTGAAACAAATAAAACAACCAAGAAAAACGTGATTCGGTACAAAGTACTAAACTAGGAATTATAATGAAATTTAATCGAATTTACTGCAATTTGATTAAATAGTAAGAGGCAAAGTTTAAAATTGAAATTTTTCAGTAAATCGTGCGAGTTTTGATAAGATTTCATTCCGAGAAAAATAATAATTTTTAATTGGGTATTCGGTGCTGATACAGCACATATTTAATCTGACTTTCACTTATCACTTTGTCCGGTGGGTCAATGTGCTTTGACAATCATGTGCCCTTGACACTTGGCTCCCTTTCTCTTGCTAATCTTATGTTGCTTATGTGTACGGCAAAGATATTCTATTTTTTTTTTTTCATAAAATAAACTTACCATTATCCTCTTCGACATCATTTTCATTCTTTGGGAAATAATATTCCAGCAAACGTTCAGCTAGCGCTGATGTTGTATCAACACCATTTACAGCCAAACTTCCATATTGTGTGGCCAATACCTCATTAGCCTTTTGCCATGCCAATTCTTTCAATGAAGATGCCTTCTGTTGTCCAGCCGCTTTGAATTTGACAACGCGATCAATATGTGGTTGCACTACAGAAATTGCTTTGTTCTTAGCTTGATTATAAATTTCCTGTGGTGTATCCTTAATGATGGGTGCCTTAACTTCCAAAACATCGATACCTTTGACGAGAGTTTGATCAACATATTGTATGGGACGATCAAGTTTGGAGACAATGGGTGCAGCAGTGTTTACAGCGCGTGTAACACAATCTTCAGCGGCGCTGAGTGCCCAATTGAAAACGCGATTTGTACCTGAAGAGAAATTGAAAAAAAAAATGAGATTTAATAATCTGTTGTTTGGTTGCGCTTAACATAATGTGAATCTTGTGTATTTACTTATTCGATATACGAGTAAAGATATGAAATTACAAATTTTTTACTATGCAGATCGAACTCCAGCAGTGTAATGCTGAAGTGTTTGGTAACTCGATATCACCGAATTATTCTTCTTTTCCCAGAACACTCACCGAAATTTATATCATTGAGTTTTCTTTTGTACTGGCTGAATCGTGTTGTACGAGTATTATGATAAGAACATTTATTTAGTTAACTTAGAAACCAACTTAGTCAATCAATTTAAGGTTCTCAATTGTTCTAAGCAAAGTGAATAGTTCTCTAAAAAAGTCCCCCTATTGCTTTATCAGTTTCTTACAAAACTAAGCATTTTATCAGCCATCAATAGTTCAGTAGATTAACACATTTAATTATTTACTTGTGTGCTCATAAATAATATCATGGCAATACATTAACCACCATTAGAAACATGAAATTAAAAAAAATTATTTCTACGTAATCTAATTTCGATGGGTTCTGGAAAATGTGGAAAATCATGATTGCACTTGAGCACAATCGCTAGACGTACGACATACAAATTTATTACGACTGACTGTTTCAACTACGTCTCATATTTCATTATTGTACTTTACGCTTAATAAATAAATAAATGAAATCATTTCATTTCGTTTATCACAAGTGTAAAATAATAAAGTAATAATAGCAATTGAGCCTCACTGCTTTTTTTCCTTTTTTTTTGTCATAAAAATTCTAGAAACCTACGCTTATCTGTGTTACATACATACATATGTACATAAAACGTTCGTATGTCATCTTGAATTTAAAGCTTGGCAGAGCTTTCAATCAAAAAGTTTTACTTTTCAAATATGCAATTAGTTTTGTATGTATGGTTTTGTACAATTTATGGTATGATTGCTGTGATATAGAATTTAATTTGATCTGTTGTCAGTACAGCTGAACTTTATTGTAAGTAATCTGTGGAATTTTGACAGAATCGCTTAAGAGAGACTGCAACCACATCGAAATCCGGTATGAGATCTATGCTTATTTATAAGATTAATGTTGTATTGCGATGTGATATCACAGTTTCACTTATGCGTTACTAACAAAATGTCACAAGTTTAGTAGCTGCAGTTGAAATATTGATACAAATTTTTTAATTGCTTATGCCAATAGTTTTCATGGTAAGTTAATTCAATTGGACTTTTTTTTGTATTTTAACGACATTAAGTTAATAACTATATGAAAGAATACGTGTCTTGTCTTTTAATTAAATTAATTCATTAAGATTTTAACCTATATTTTCTCATAACTCAGACTTGATCAGGATAACATAAACGACTTATTTCGACAACATGCGGAAAAACAATTTTTCATTTTAAAAAAGTCCATTTAGTATCACGTTTTTAATTAAAAGTTGTAACATACTGGAAAACTATACAGCGTTTCAAGTTGTGTAAAAAAAAAATTAAATTTTAACTTTATAATTTCGCGCTGAGGAGCTGCCTGCCTCTTAAAATGTTTTGCTATTGTTGACAATTATGCAAAATGAAACAAACTATGAGCTAGTACTCATAAAAATAATAAAAGAGCTTATTTACAGCAAAAAATTACATATACCCCACACATATAATGAAGTCAGCACTGGAATAGTAAGTACTTTGTCATATTGATTCAAAAACTACCATATTCCCATCCAGTTTTATGCACCTCAAATCATTTGCAAAAAAGCACTAACTTTGTTTTGGCTTTCAACTAAAGATTCAGCAAAGAAAATAACCATCGGGTTATTTGCTATACAAATTGATTAAAATTTGAACATTTAACGCAGAATTTTTGATTAAGCTCAAAGACCAAACTCTTAAGTGACTCAGAACAAATGCTGAACCAATGAAAGCTCAACATTATGTGCGATGAATTTGATTATATCAACTTTATTTATTAATAGCATGCAAATTAGATATATTTTGAACTTTGATTGTTATTGTGTTTTTTAATATATGTAAAGTGGAAAACAAAGACAGTACGTTTTGAATTTAGCGAATTAGACCTTTGAATGTTTTGTTTGATTTTAGCACATTATTTTGAATAATATCTGATAGGTTTTTTCATGTAGATATCGTTTGTTGAAAATTTGGTCACTTAATCTTGACACTATTTGACTAACAACGAAATGAGACAAGATAAGTTTTCAAGTATTTATGCATTAAACAGAACATGATATATGAGCAGCTGGAAATTGATCTTCTTGAAACAAGCTAGAAATGTAATGCAAATTTAATGAAAATTGCCTTGAGTTATTTTGAAAATTTATTTTGAAGATTCTGCACATTGTATTTATTTTTCTTTTCAAAATTTAACTCCAACCGAATTGTAAAAGATAGCCCCTATATATAGGAACATCTAAGCTATGGTTCTGTTTTTAACCTAAATGATGCAGATTCTTCACATTACAAAAAATGTAAGATCAACTATGCATATTTTGCCAAAACGACTATATAATCGCTATATTGATAAAGTGTGAACAAAAAGTATTTTGAAAATAATCTCCGTGAAACAAAACTTCGTCCACTCAAAATTTTACTCAGCAAAAGTATGAGATTTGACGAAGGACAACCGCGCTTGTTCTTTCTGGCAAATTCATCTTTAATATTGAAAAATCTCTGCAATAGCACCCTTTCTTCTGTTCTAATTCGCTTCAAGCACTTTCAACTTATCACAAGAAATGATAACTAAATAAATATAACCTCTGAAATGCTAAATACAAACTGACTACATAAATGACAAAATGCAAAATGGTAGCTTAATTGAATTTCAATGATTTAAATGTTTTATTTGTATATCAATTGACATTAATTGTCATCAATTTAAAGAAGAACAAAAAAAGAGTTTCTGCAAAAATGGAGAAGTACAAAAAAAAATTTAAAAAATTTAACGCGCCTATATATTGAACTTTGCGAATATTAAATTCGCTTTCATATTGCGTGCACAACAAAACCACAATTATATATTCACATATATGTATATATATTTTTATATGTAACTTACAATATGGCGATCAAGAAACACGTTCAAATGCCGGGTTAAAAAAGCCGGTCGTTTGGTCGGTCAAACGGTCGTTGGCTTAGTTAGGCTTTTGCGAAGCGCACTATTGCAGTGTAGGCAACAACAACAAAACGAAAAAAAAACGCCAGATACAAAAGAAGAGTTGTAGCATATTGCGATACATACTATAGTACAATGTAAATATATGATTAAAAATGGCTAACAAAATTGCATGTTAACACTGTCTCTTTGGGTTTATAAAGAAAGAACTAAACTCATTGTTGCAATTTTATTCAAAATGGTTTTCATATATCGATATGTTTTGTTTCACTCAAAAAAGTTTTGATATTTATCATATTGATCATTCCGACGCTGAGTTTTCAAGACAAAATACAAAAAACAACCATTATAAGAGCCGTATCGACCCACACAAATTGTTCATTATACTATGGCTCACAGCTAAATTGGAAAAGTATTTGAGATCATACATGAAAATCCCCATCCTATTCTACACGAGAAGATTAAAGCTGAATAGGTAAATGTATGATAATATGAGAAACGGGGAAATGTTGGAGAGAATTGAAGGCACTCGCTACTGATCGTGCACGTTAGAAGAGTTTTCTAGAAATCGTACGCTCTGTTTGGAGTTAAATTACACAAAGACAAACTCCGCCGCAATCGATTATGTACTTTATTTCATCTGAAAAGTTTACTAAGATATATATAAAACTGTGTTCTGGCAGCATGCCGTTTTGAAGGAGAGCAGTTGTTTGGCTAACTTTATCTTAATTGGGCGGAAAATATGTATGTTTTTTTTTGGTCTCTTTCTTAAGAGCGTTGACATGTGAAGTGTTAGTGGTGGCGAAAGACATGTTGTGGACTACAAACTTTTCTATATCAACATGAAAATACTTGGGGATTCACAAGCAATGACTTAGTTACTAAGCACCCACTTTACCGACGCCCCTGTACAGTGTTGCCCGTTACTAACGATAAAAAATTGTAAATTGGTATAAGCAGAATTGATTTTATTTGTTCTCCAACTCTTCCATGACAATAAGACAATACTTCAATTAAATACGGAAAATGGCTAAAAAACATCTTGTAATTTCGAGACTTTCCTCATATAAAAACGGCACTAAGTCTTAAGCGATTGATCAATATTGTTTAAAAATTTTTTTGCTTCACGCGGAAGAAAAATGTACTTTACCATTTTCAATAAAAAGCTTATAGCTATAGCTTTACGAAATTTTTTCATAGGTCACAATATCCCAAATCTCATCTGTCTTTAAAGAACATTTTTTCTTTCGTGTCATTTTTTGATGAAAGTGTTTTGTCTTAAGAACGATTTTTTGCACAATATTCTTACACCCAAATCCGAAATATCGCCCAATAAAAAAAAAAATTTAAAAAAAAAAATAGTTTTATTGAAGACACTTGTGAGTTTTTTCGAGTTTTGAATTTTCTTCATTTGCTTTTGGTTTTCGACTGGCTTTGCCCTTGAGAGTTATAACGGTCCTTCGATCATTGCGATCTCAAATAAACTTATATAGAACTATTAGATTGTCATGGCTTGAAAACTGTTAAAGCAAAAATGTTCTAAATTATGTGATTATTCTGTTCAAAGATATTTCGTAGTATTGGAAAAAATGTTAAATCATAAAAAAGGTTTAACTTTACAAGCAAATCCACCATTTTTGACATTGCGTTGGAATGTAACAGTAAATTTAAAGTACATAATGCACAAATCAAATTATTGGAATGAGGACTGTACTTTGAACATACGGTACTTTAATCGTCTCTTTTGGAACCTTACCAATGTATATATATATGTATCCGTGGCAAAAACCAAAAACTGCTAAGCCGATTCGAGAAAAGTCGAACTAAAGCCAATTTTCCATTAGTTTTTTCGCTTTTTCGTAATTCTTTGATATTTACCATATCAGGGCCCACAGCAAGCTCACAAAAATTTTCCCCTAAATTAATGAAAAATTTACTGTCGCTCGAGTTTTCATTAGTCAATTTCGCTGTTTTTCATCTTTTGCCACATATACGTATAATAACATGTATAAATTTTAATGTTTTTATTGGAATGAAACATTTTTGCAATCCAAATTTTCAATACAAAATAAATAGATGGTCGAATTGAAAGTGATATTTAAGATATATTTGCCAATTAAATTAGCTCAAATTTGCAAAAGTATTGAAAACTTGAACTTAAAATTGCTTCATTTTATAGTTAAATTTCGTTTTAAGTGAATTTCGCTTTAAGCTAACAATAGCGGTAAAATGTAATTTGACCTACCTTTGACCTTGCCGTAGACATCTTGGCTTTTATCCCATGCTGCACCGACAACGGGCAATTTAATAATGCGCTCCAGTGATTCCAAGTGTGGCAACAAGTTCTGTGTATCCTTAATTTGATCACGTAGCGCCACAGCAGTGCCATTTCCGGTCGAATTTTTATTTAGCTCTGAACTATTTGCGGCCATTATAGGTTTTTTTTTTGTCCTTTGTTTTCGAGTCTCTTGTATTGCAATTTATAATTTTTATCAAATTTTTATTCGCCTCTTAATGCACTTTTGTTCATGCACTTTAACAATAAAATTTTCAAAGTTTTGTGTTTCTTCCACAGTCACTAGTTTTACTTTTTTTCTTCTTATAAACTTTGGTATTCGGTATATCAAAAGAAATTAATATTTATATATTTTTTTAATTGTTAGCGTTACTTGAATCAAACGTCCGCTCTTTACGGTTTACTTCACGAATCTGACTGGTTTTCCTCGATTGCACCGTGCTATTATATGAAGAACTTGTTCGTTCGTTCGATTTGTGTACCACTCAGTCAGCGTTAGTCATTTTGACACTCAGTTTTTCATTTTGTTGTATAAACCGATCGCCTTATTTCTTATCGTAATGTCTTTTGTTGTTGTCATTGCTACTTTGCTGCAGTTAGAGTTCTTTTGTTGTTCTCGTTAAGGGCATTTTAAAGTACATAATGGCCGACCCTTTATCGAGTTTGGTGTACAGTTGTTTAGAAAAAAAAGAATACAAATTTTGTGTTCCCACACTATTTTGATTTTTAAATCCAAAGTTCGTAATTTGTGCAAGAGATCGGTGAAACTCTAAAGGTTCTCTTTCGGCTACATATTGCTCTTTCACTGACCCTAGTAGGAAAATTCACATTTGTTTTGAAGCACTTCACTGCTCGTGGTTTGCAAGCAATACTTATGTATCAGCTAAATAATATCTTTTAATTTCAAGTATGCCCACGAGTTTTTTAGTGGCACTTGAGGTTTTATTTTTTAATATTACAATTAGGTCTTTGCTGTTGTAAAACAATTGATGAGCGTTTTCGAAATGTTCCCTAGAAGCATCAGGAGAAGTTATAAGGACACAAGTCCAGCTTACAAAACAGTGTTGTATTTAAAATAGTTTTGTATCAAAATGAATATGAATATTCGCCTTTGTAGCGAAATTTGATTTTATAACATCTTGCTAGAACAAGAAATAAAATCATGATAAAGAGACCGCGTGTCTCTTATGTTTTAATACTGTAGCCATATAAGTCACTTGAAAAGCATGACGTCTCATGTTTTCAGAGGCACATGAGTTACGGCACCTTAATCTCTATTTGTTGTTGCTTTACTAAAACAAATGTGTGCAAGATATGATTCGCCTTTGTCGTATTATATAATATATGAGAGGTAGAGGCTTAACACAACTGGGACGTGTGATTTAGCTTCTGTGTCAAATCGCACCAAAAAGTAAATTTTGTTCTATTTCTCTGCGATAAAGTTTGTAGTCTCAATTTTGTACTCACTACTAACGTATAGAAAAAATCTGGACAATATCACACGTTCCAGTTGTGTTTAGCTTCGTAACCTTGTAAGTAGCACACAGGACTATGAATCGTTGGGACATGGGTTTGAGAATGATTTCGCAAATTTGTTAATCGTAAGTAAAAATTAAATTTGGTAGCAAAATAAAAGCCAAAATAATAAAGCCAATAGAATCTCTAAGAACAGAATTTCAGCTCTTATAAGCCCCTATGGAGAATTTATATTAGGCCTGTAAAAGAGGCCTTTATTTGCGACTAGGGTTGTTATTGTAACAAAAGTTATAAGTGAAAGAATTTACGTTTTGAGATATTTTGATTATTTATAACTGTAGTGTATATGTATTTTTAAAGTTTTCTATGTTTTGCTATTAAGCTAAAGTTTTGCACAATCATTTCTTACATTTATTTTTCTCTGCGATGAGCGGCCTTTATATACCTACATAAATTCATATGAAGTTCACTATCCATTTCAAATCAGAAATATCATGCAGATCAACCGCAAAAAGTACACTAGAAAGCAAAAAAAAAGATCATGTAACTGATTTCAACTTGATTTTTCTAATATAAAATAAACTGAAAACTTCCGTGAATGACATAATTTTTTTTTCAAAATGTTAATAATTTTTTTTAAATTAATATTACAAAAATCTGAACACATAGGTTTTGTTCAGCTATTTTTAAATTTCCTAACAGGTTACCCGTAATGCCACTTACTATTTAGCCCCAAAATAAAGAGTTCCAAAGTTTAAGAGTTGATCTTTATTGTTGTGATAGCAATTGCTTTTATGAGTGTTAGTACTTTGAGTCAGGGCATTTACGAGAAGAACAAAAAACAAAAACTAAAACTAAGTAAATATTTGACTTGGCAACGAACCTCTGTACGATTTCATATATGTATGTACATATGTATAAGTGGACTTCTCGGTTTTGTTTTTGTTTTTGATGTTTTGTTATTACTGTAATTTTATAAGTTATGTATAATATATATATAAATATATATATTTCATACATGTACATATTTAATAATTTAAAGGCGCAAACGAAATCTCATCTCATTTACGGCCGACATGTAAACACGATGATGGGGAAACCACTAGAAAAAACCGTTTTTTCAAGCAGTAGACCTTTGCACTTTGGAATCAACATCATCGATGTGACATGAAAGTTTTGTTAAAAAATGTAAAGCTTTAGGAATTAAGTGATTTCGAGCATCATTCGAGCACAATAACAATAACAAAATGAATAACGAGATATTCGTCACATTCTTATGCTCGCATTTGATTATCTTATTTTCTTTAAAAAAAAAATGACAGCGATACATTAAATGAATATAAGACGACCAATGTATGGGGCGTCACTGGAGATATGTATGTACGTCGTCGCTGGTGACTTTTGGAGAGGAAGGCACTGATAACACATTAGAGTGATTCGTGTAAGCACCGCTGGTTTTGAGTTCTGTGGGCACACTATAGTCTTATGTTTTGTGTCCAATAACACTGACTCTTTTGAAAACTGTCGTAGGCTTCGTAACTCATGGAATTGCGTGTATTTTATATATTCGATAAAGAAATGTTGAAAATGACTAAAAGCGTAATCAGATTACAATTGGACCCGATTTCGGTCAAATTTCCAGAAAAATTTGGTGTGCACAAATCGGCGGAGAAAGATCGGAAATTTTTTTGAATGTCTCTATGACATCCACAAGCACCAATAATCAATGCACAAAAGTCAAACGATGAAGTTGGGCGCAACTATGCTAGTCGCCGGACACGATATTTTGCACCTAGCGATGAGATAATAACGAAAATTTATTTCCGAAACCAAGCGGAGCGTGATTTTCAACATCAGAAGGAAAGTCCTTGGCAAAAATAAATTTTTTTTTTGCACAAATCGTTCAGATAAGGTCAAATCATGTTTGGCCATATGCGGGAAATTATTTATTTATGCGTCGTTATCTTCAATCTTAGTGCGTTTCTTATATGTTATACAAAAATGTTTTCAAAATCGAATCAGTCTAATAACCCCTGCATCGATAATGAACATGAAATAACAGATTTCTGGAGCCCAATTTGATGGACCAACTCGAAGCTGGGTTCAGCGCCAAGGTCTTGTTTTCTCTTATGAGTGCATTTTTATATTTGTTTCTAATTTTTTTATTAAAATATGATTTTGAAACAAACAAAACAATTGTAGATTTTATCAATTTAAGTTATATTGAACTCAAAAAAAGCGACACTGTATTGACTTTGGAAGATACACGTGTTGGTCGAGGTGCAAACATATGTAGATACATTGTATATGTGTGATTCTTCTTATATGCCCTTATACGCCATGCTTTGTTTACTGCATATTTTTTAGTCACGTACTCCATTTATTTTTAAGGCATGGAATCGCCAACTAAAAAACAAATATCTTTACTCAGGCATCAATCTAACTCCACATCGAATTTCATCAAAATCAGTGCATCGTATAGCTGTGAAATCATATTTTCCCACCACCCATAAAAAAAAAATATCTTTTCTCAGGATTCGATCACTCTCTGTACCAAATTTCAACAAAATCGTTCTATTAGCTTAGCTGCGAAAGCTAATTTTGCTTTTTATGGCGTAGTATTGCCCACTAAAAAACCATTATCTTTCCTCAGGGTTCAATCTATTTCCAAAGCAAATTTCAGCAAAACCGGTGTAGCAACTCAGCAGTGCTATATTTTTCTGCTAGAAGCACGGCACGGCCTACTAAGTGAAACAAAATCCTTTCGGTACTGCTCCATGCGACTATGTAGTGTTATGGCAGTTGAAAAGAGGTCTACATAAATTTTTTGCTTTGGATTTTTATGTATGGAATCCGATAGAATCGAATCATGTTTCTATCTTATATTGGAATGAAAATAAGTTACCAATTTGGACACCAGTTTGGCCAACATGGATGGAGATACGTTCACGCTAGAAAGAAAAAAAAAAAAAAATTAGTACAAATTTTCTACAAATTCGCAAGAAAAGCAAGACATAAAATACTATGCAAGTCGTAGATACTTAATATTATAACTAAATTATGATCACAGGTCGCAGTTAAGGATTAAAAAACTAACCATTATGAGTTTTTAGATTTTTTGCACACAAAAATTCACACAAATGATAATAATTTTTATCATTCTTTTAAGTGAAACAGTCAAGTTGCACATTACGCGTGCGCGTTAGTGCAACTTAAAGTTATGTTATCGCATGTGAATGCGATGTAGTTGATCACGTGCAGCAAACAAACAAGCAATTTTTCAGCGGAGTGCGCTGCTATGGATCAACTACTACTACGCTGCTGGATCGACTACAGTTTGTTCCAAGTCGACGAAAACAGCACGTGGCACATGTTTTCCTCGCTGAAGAAAGTGTTGAAAGAGTCATCACCACCACCGAGAGTCTTAGCAGAAGGCATCTGACCATCAGGCTGGATGCCATGCTCCAAGCAGTACAATTCCCTGCAGGAATGAACAACCCACTTCCACAAATACAAAAGGTCTTCTTCTATTTAAATAATATCTTCAATCTTTACACTTGCATTCGAATCGAAACATTTGTTAATAACTCAGATTTTTTAGGATATTAAGAAAGCTTGATTAGTTTGGTTTCAAATGTTATATATTTATAGATTTTTCTTTCATTTCTGTATTGGGTATTAAAATATAAGGTAGCTATTTATATTTACGGCCTCACGATTTTTTTGAAATTTTAGTAAGTTATATAGTTCAAATATAATAACATTTTTTGAAGCAGATAGAACTGTATCTGTTAATTCAAGATGTCACACTTTTAAAAAATTAAATATTTAGTTTTTTAACATCTATAAGTTTACAAATCACGTCGCTTTTATTAGTTTTAGATCAAATGTGTTGCAAGGGAAAGATATCTACGAATCGCCTAGAAATAACAAAAAAACTACCTTAGTTTCAATGTTACGATGTATCTAAGAAATTAGTCAATTGCATAACAAATGTCAACCAGACAAACAGCTTTTATTTTACTTGCCATAAATTTTAATTACATAAAACAAACTTACATTTTTGCTGATACTGAATTTTCTAGACGATATCATGTTTTAAAATTTACACGCAAAAACTATAAAATAAATCACCAGACATCCAAGTGATTTATGAGATAAGAAATTATAAACAAAAATGTCGCAATTTCAAAGTGTAACCAATCTATATTAAAAGCATTCATAACTATCAAAGTTCAAGAAAAACCTATTTATATAAATAGTGCCTTGTTTGCACCTAATTACGAATAGCATGTTGTTTAGAGTTTAATTTTGCTCAGAGCACAGTAGTAATCTTAAAAACGAAACCAAATGGAATGAAACAATTTCAACACAAATTTTTTCAGAGATAAAGGGTGTTTTTTTTAGAGGTATAGAGCTTCGAATTAAAATAAAACACAAGAAAATCGTTTTAATGCCCATCAATTTGGCTTTATTGGAAGGATAATTTTATGCCATTAATGTTTAAATATGATTTCGGGCATGTGGCCGCCGCGGCTGGCTCGAATAAAGCCAATTCTACAGGTCCAATTTTGAACCACTTTTTCGAGCATATGGGGCCGTATGTCGGCAATAACGCCACGAATGTTGGCTTCCAAGTCCCCTAACGTTTCTGGTTTGTTGGCGTAGACGAGCGACTTCACATATCCCCAAAGAAAATAATCCAATGGTGTCAAATCACACGATCTTGGTGGCCAATTGACAGGTCCATTCCGCGAAATTATGCGCTCATCGAATGTTTCCTTCAATAAATCGATTGTGACGTGCGCTGTGTGGCATTAGCGCCGTCTTGTTGGAACCACAACTCATCCACATTCATGCCATCCAACAAAATAGTCGGGAACAAAATAGTCGGTTATCATGGCTCTATACCGGTCTCCATTAACGGTAACTGACTCTCCAGCATTATTTCGGAAGAAGTATGGCCCAATGACTCCACCAGCCCATAGAGCACACCAAACAGTCAGTTTTTGTGGATGTAATGGCGTCTCAAGGGTCTCATGTGGATTCTCTTCACTCCAAATGCGGCAATTTTGCTTGTTGACGTATCCATTCAACCAAAAATGAGCCTCATCACTGAACAAAATTTTGCGATGAAAATCAGCATCGAGATCAATCTCATTTTCGGCCCATACACCAAAATCACGACGCATTGCATGGTCTCGCGGCTTTAATTCTTGCACAAGCTGGATCTTGTAAGGTCGCAAGCCAAGATCTTTGCGCAAAATCTTCCATAAAGTTGATGGACAAAGCTCCAATTGCTGTGCACGGTGGCGAATCGATTCATTCGGGTCCTCTTCAACATTTTGCTCTACAGCGGCAATTGTTTCTTCGGTGCGCACTGTTCGACGTCTCTGCGGATGCGTATTATCACATAGAGTAAACGTAGTGCGAAAACGATCCATGGTTAACCGAATTAATTGCTCTGATGGACGATTATGTCGACCATAAAATGGACGGAGCTTGCGGTAAACTTCGCGAACTGAACCATTATTTTCGAAATAAATTTGCACGATTTGCAAGCGTTGTTCTTTTGTCAACCTGTTCATGATGAAATGGCAAACCAAACTGAACATAAATGACATTAGAGTTGCCAGATTTGACCATAAAATGCCAGTTTTATCTCTATTCGAAAAACAAACCTCTAAAAAAAACACCCTTTATAAATTTTTTTGATTCATTTTGATCAAAATCCTTATTTCTAAGTAATTTTTTCAGTTTCGTCCGAAGGCAACGTTTGAATGAACTTTTGGACTAAAATTTCAACAAATGTCAACGTACCAGCACCATTTTCACCCGATATTACCTCTTGACTTTTTATTTTGTTTCCAAAACACAAATTACCGCTTAATGGCAGAGCATAAATATATTGAAACGACCACAGCAATCTTGAACTCTAAAAATTTGGTGGACTTGATGCTTCTCTAATGTCGAAATGCTCATCAGAATTATACCAGAATCTATGTCTCTGTGCCAATCAAATAGCGAAAATGGAAATAGGAATTGACACACGTTGCTACCGACATGCATTGTAGTGAAGTGAACCCTTCAGGGAAGCAAAAAAATCCGTGTATCGTCGTAGAAACGATCGCTGGAACAAAATCAAAAGCTTAGAGTTTTATGGAGACTCTTTTCCCAATGATTAATCGAAGGTAAAAGAAGAAAGTGACGTTACCAATGTTCGTTACAAGACCAATGGTAACGTTACGTAATATATGAACGTCTTATTATTTGTTGTCAAAAGTGCTCGCGTTATGATGACCTCATTTTGATGGAGGCAAAATTTACTGAAGCATGGAATATGTACAAAATTTTAATATCTTTTTAATAATAAATATAATAACATTTTTTGAAACAGATAGAACTGTATCTGTATGAGATATTTACAACTGCATACATACATGCATACACACATATATTAATAATTACTTTCATCGTATGCAAATAGTAAAAATTAGCAAAGCGTGTGCCGTTTAATTAAGTGCATTCCAACAACAACACAGCGACACTCATATCAAAGGGTCTGTCTCATTGTGATTATGGCGCAACATTTATTACTCTTATGATATTTCGTCGTTCAATTCAACTGTAATCAAATGTTCGACTTTGTACATGCGATTAGCCTGAGGTATTAGAGGACAATATACAGTAAACACCCGCTAAAAACGATAACTGAGGAGTGTAATTGTAAAACAATGTAAATGAATTTGTATGGTATTGTAACTTTTTAGGAGTAGCATGTTCTGTATTGCAGTTATTCTCACAATATTATGATTGGATTTATCTATGAAAAGCTTTAATAAAAAAATGTATAGAAATATTTAAAATAGCCGTAAGAAAGAGTACCAAGCATATGATGAAAAACGAACCAAGAGCAAACTACCAAAATGAAATAATTTAGATAGCAATAGTTAAATCAATATCAATTTAATAAATGTTGTCCACCTTTTAGCTCTCAATATGGACCAACCTTAATAAAAGTCATACAGTACGGTCCTGCTTGTTTGAAGTACGCTGCAGTAAATTTGATATTTAATGAGGTCACATTCTTATCATGCGCTACTTAAAATTTTTAGTTCTTGCGACACATAAAGTCTGAAAAACTTGATGTGTGACTGTTAATACGAATTTCCTGGTATCGCTGATATTTTAAAGTAGCAAAGTCCAATTACGAAATCACCATTGAGTTGATGTAATCATAATGAAATTCTAAGAGTTAGTCATTCGAAGAGTTAGTCACACTTACAATATATAATCGGATGACCGGTAATACTCACTAAGTGACATATAGCAGGAATGGAATTGTTAAGAGTATAACGTTTTTCAATTGAGTAAATATGTCATGTTAATAGTGTGCCGAAATGTTTGTCATTCATTTTTTTTTTTTTTTTTTTGGAGGTGTGCCCGTTTTTTAAAAAATTAATTTTTGAAAATAAAGATTGCCCCTTAGCATGAAACTTCGTAAGCTATTACAGTTTTCATTGGAGGAATGACAGGCGTTAGGTGTATTATAATAGACACAAATGTTAAGGATGTTAGTCTGTGCATTTTATCAGTGCTCATGATTATATATTGAAAGTTAAAAATATTGCTTGTGCTTTAAGAAATTTTAAAGCTTCTTCGCAGCTTCGTTGGTAGTGATACCAGAGACGCAGTGATCAGAGAAGTTTTAAATTTAGTAAAAGCTAAAAAAAAATTTTGAAAATATTTCAATAAGCTGCTAGCAATAATCTTAATTTACTTTTTTATAAAAGTGTATTTTTAAAATTTTTTCTGACGATTCAAAAATGGCTCTAGTTCGGTTTTCCAGTGTCAGGTAGTCACTTCCTGTTTCTAAGCTAAATAATTCGAAAGCTGTTGGTGGACGATTTCGGTTAACTCATATGATTCACAGGCTTTATACAGCTATGAATTCTGTTATATGGCATTGTGATATGGTGGTGCCTGGGCATAGGGACATTGATGGCAATTGCAAAGCTCTTAAGCTTGCAAGACAGAGGACTATTTGACAAACTCATCAGGACAAAGAAGATGTTGGCGTGGCACTAGCTACTTGCTACTTGCTGTAGAAAGACGATACAGATGCTTAAAAATGCTAACACAAGATGAAGCCAAGGATCAAGTTTCAATATCACATGACATCTGTGGTTCTAAGCACTTCCAGAATTGATATCTCGCTTTCGTCAGTTGTTGCTTTCATGAAAAGCCCACTGCCTCATTAGACAGACATGCGGAGGGATTTTGAAATTTGTTTTTTTTTCAAGGAAGAAAATATTTAAAAAATGGTTTGCTCCAGCCACTTGCTAGAAGACGATACAGAACACTTGTTTTGTTTTTGGTTGATAAGCTGAGACATGTTAGCACTCTACTTTTCGGCCATCGCCCCCTCTACGCCGCTGCTAACGTGTCACAGCTCATCTATATTAATCAGAACTTCAAAATTTAATTGATTTTTATCTGACCACATTGTAATCTCTTTTTACTAATTTCGGGACTTAAATTTTTTCGGGATATATGGCCAAAAATACATTCGCTATCAAAAATAGAGCGCGTCAGATTGTTCTTGGCGCCAAGTGACAAATTTTCAACGTATGCCTTTGCATGTAAGTATAAGTCAGCAAGTTGGTTTCGTTACGAAATCTGGTTAATTCAACGAGAGTGTTTAGTCAAATACCCTGTGGTATCACAATGGCTCATCATTTGGTCTAAGCTGACTGCCACACCTACCTAACCTAATCTAATTTGTAAGCTCATAAATTGTTGGTTATTATGAGTCCAACGGGAAAACGGGTTTTGCCCAAAATTAACTCTTAAATAGATCAGACTCGAAACTCATTTCAAAAAATTCCTGGGATACTTTTTAATAACATTGGTGATTTTAAAATTATTTTTAATTACTTTTAAATACTTTTCATACTTGATGTCTCATAAACTTAAGCAATGAGCCGGTAAAGGCAGCAAGTTTTAGTTTTTTTCTATTCAATTTTAGTGTCCTTTTTCCTTTGAGTTATTTTATTCCTTTCTTATTTAAAAAACTCATAGTGACAATTTCATTTATGAAGAATATAACACAAGTATGTGGTACCTTCGACACTTCTTGCGTGAAAATTCTGAGTACTTCATTGATTTACTGCTGGGTGTTTACACAGTCTACGTGAGTGGAATGTAGCGAAACTATTGTGAGTATATTTTACTTTTTATATTTAGTTCGTCATAGAAAAATCTTTGGACTTTGATATTTTTACGTATTTATTTTTAACACGTTGTCCGTCTGGTTGTTTGGCTATGTGTCCGTCCGACTGTTAGATTATTTGTACGTTTGTGATTTGTCGCTGGCAAGGTGTTGTAGTACGTTTTTACGGGTATATTGGTCCCATACGAAGCGATTCTTTTCTACACAATTTCGTTTTTCGGTATTTTTAAAATTTTGCTTGTCTGCATTGTTGTGTACATTAGGGTGTACGCTATTTCCTAAATTGAAGATTTTTTGTGTTTCGCTTACACAATTTAGTAGAAAACTTTTCGCGAAATGATTGATAGTAATTTTTTGGCAAGCAACAGCACAGCACTTATATGTTGCTTCAGCCACCGTATACGCCAGACATGAATCGCTGAAGGAACTGAAAGTCATACCGATAAGTAAGTCCCAGAAGTGATTCCGAGATTAGAAAAATATCTGGCACTAGTGTAATATCTGACGTGGATTAATTTAAATTGGAGTTGAACTTATCAAGATTCTTTGAGAACAACGAAAATTCTCGTTATTTTTTATCAAACCTCGTACGTAACATAGAAAGAAATGCGACTTATTCGAATTTTTTTCATCCATATATCTCAAGAGCTATTGGTCCCACGAAAATTTTCCGCTAAACCTATTTTAATTAAAAACAGCTACGAAACAACTTTCCTGCATACAAAATTACCGTAAAACTAATAGCTTACGAGATATTTTCAACATTTGGTTTTCGAGACCTTTGATCTTGAATAGCTTTTTTTGCGTAATTTAGGCCTGTTACTCCCAATGCCGAACTGAAAATCTATGCAAATACCTTCTTTAAATACTAATGTTTCTGGACTATGATCCATCGTCAAAATATTCCGAGCTCCTAAATCAAAGATTCTTGGAAAATAACGATCACCCTAGAGAACACTTGTATGTACATAAATACATACATACATACATATCTATAATGTATCTTTACGCTAGCTATTTTGGTAAACGAAAAAACAACACGCCATCCACAATTTTTTTTTTTTTTAATAATTTCAACATTCAACTGTTCAAAGGCCGAAATCATGAATACGTCATACGATGTTTGTTCTTGTTCTACGAGTATTTTTTATATATATTATCTATGAGTGGAAAATTATTTATATTTTTTTGCGTTGTAAAGTACAAAATGCTTCGTTATGAAATCTACCCCATTCTTCAAAATTGATAAGAAATAAAAAAATGTTCGATAACAAACTAAAGAACAAATACAATATTATCTAAGAAAATGACAACCATAAGAAACAACTTCCGCTTACTTCAAATTTCAACTGTCTAAAACAAACGGGTATTGCATTTCTGCTTTTATTTAAATTTCAAAAATGAACATTTTTTTGTTTTTGTACAGTTAAATGTTATTCAAAAATAAAAAAATATTGCACTTACTTTGTACCCGTAGACAGCTGATAACCTAAGTATCACGTACCATAGTTACCGCTCTCCCAATATATTTCTAATGTTTGTTCTTATCGCAATGTGTCTTCTTTTTAAATTAAATTGCATTCATTTCATAGAGTTTGAAAAAGATCAAGGTCATTTTTGTTCTTTAAACCTCAATTTGCATGCAAAATGTTTGAATTGTTCGTTTCACCGGAAACTTTGCAAAAGCCATTAAACTTTTACTTTTGTTGACGTCGTTGATCTTGTCATGATCTTCTCTCTTGCAGCGTCCGGATGTGACTTGATAATGTCCATAAAAAACTTAATCACAAAAGTAAAAATATTTTCTGAGGTTCTTAGTTTGATGTCACATTTGCATTATAAGTCTTGTGAACATAGTCAACAACGTTTTGTGTTTCTAAGCTAAATCCAGGACGAAAACGCAAAGATTTTGCAATTTTCTAGAGACTACAGTCATTCCAGGTGAGTTCACGCATTCTACAGTGGCATGTCCTTCGAATTGCATGAAATTAAGACCGGTATATCCGTTGCATATCGTATGTAACTAACATTAATTAATTCGTTTTCGAACTCATTGATATTTTAATAAGCTTTTCAATAAAACTAAGCTAATTTTTACTAAAACTCTAGCAAAGAAAATGAATTCATAATTTTACTTATCGATTTATCTTTTTAGAACTTGATATATCAAATAGTGTTCTTATGAAATATATCAATGAAACTCACTTATATTTATATATTTCGTATGCTTTTATTTGTATAATTTGTCCTTCAAGTCTAAATAAAGTTGATTGAAATGGATTGAATTGAATACACAGCGTCTGAAGGCCCCTTTTTTTTAGCCCGTCACGTTGACTTTCACCGAAATTTATGGATCTTTGTTTTGTTCATCGAATCCGTGCGAGGCCTTAAAGTTTTTCAGAAGAATTTTTTTCAAAACTTAGAAACCTTGTCAAATTGATTTATATCAAACTTTGTATTTAAGTAACTCATACACACTAACATGCACTCCACGAAATTTAATCGATAATCGAAATAGCGATAATTGGTTTCAGCCACTTCAAGTCTTTAGAACAAAGAAAAATTTTTTTTTTTTTAATTTTTGAAGACTAAATTAAGTTGACTTAGCACACCAACCTTTATCCTTTATCAAATAGCTTCCTAATATCTATGACATATCAGATTACGTTTCGTGTGAACTATCACCTGGGCATCGAATGAATATATAATTTGAAGTCATGCAAGCGATGAATGGTTATTAATCTATTTGAAGACAAAATGTCTCCAAAATATGTATATTGACATAAAAGAAGTCTCAAGCGGCAAATAAGCCAAGTACGCTGAAAACTCATCGATGAAAAGTAATTTATTTGTAACGTGCGTTTTTATCGCTCCCACTCAAACGTGCTTACTAAGGACTGCAAAATTGTGTTCACAATGAAGCTGTCATCTTAGGTGGGTGTGCGAGTGTTACTTTTAATCTATATCTTGCTCTACGGTTATCTTTCATTTTCTTTATTAGTTTGAGAGATAGTCAGTTTTCTTTTTAAAATTACGTCCAGTATTCTTAGTTTGAAATCATGAGCATAGAAAAAATCATGAAATGATTTAATAAGTTCACCAACTTTTGCCACTATAGTGCCAAAACTAATAGCTACAATATCTGTACTCAAACCCAAACCATATACTTGAGGCTCTTGTTTCAGAATATCTACGTAAACTGTTATAGATGTACTAGGAGAACCTGTTGTAAAAGTGTGAACATTAATATTCTGGAGATTAAGATTATGGAGATATGAGAAACTTTCCAAACTACGCAAGCAATTTGCAAGCATTGTTGTAGGCAATGTGCCTTTCGTTTGTTATAACAGCACACAAAGGGGCCATCACTTAGTTAAAGTAAGCTAAAGTTGTGGGCATCACATATTCAAAGAGTGTTACTGTTATTCTTTATTTGACACTGGGTCATTTAGTCAAGAGAGAAACGTAAAAATTTTTCCTTACAAAAAACTAAACTTAGTACCGCACGATAATGGATACAAATTCAACAACTTCAGTTTTTGCGCCTACTAAAGGAACTAACGCAAGTATGGGTTCAAGTTTATTGTCATTAGAGAACCCTGATGCTGTTGTTGGAGCTCTCAGCACTGTTCACCTAAATAGCTCAAATTTAACAGACACACATTTACCAGAAATGAACATTGTGGGATAATATAAGGGCTACGTAACGCTATGACGTAAGATATCTTGGCATGCAATTTCGGAAAATGTTGCATTAAACTAATATTTAATGAAAAATGGCCAAATTAAATTTCAAGGCCAAAAGAAGAAATAAGTTTTGTGATCCGTATAATCAAACATAAATAACTAAATTATTCATGACATTGCGTGTTTCAAATGCCTATGCACCATAAAACAAATAGATCTAATCTACTAAGTACTTAAGAATGAATAAAAAGGTTTTTTCTTTATTTTTGAACAAAAAGAAAATGTTGAGCTTTATCCAATAATCCTATCATACAAAGTATTTTAGTACTCTACCTTCCTGACATACCTTATATTGTTCCATGTCAATTACAAGTCATGCGAGAAATATAAAATAAAAAACTCATACAGAGTAAATTATTTATCAAAGGATAACGTTTCAAAATTTCTTTTTTGAAACATAAAGAAAAAGTAATTCATTGGGTGCAGAGCAAAAAAAAAACTGTTGCAAATTGTTATGAGTTCGATAACTCCGACAATTTCGCCTTCAAAGGATATCAGCGCAAAAATGAGTCTAAGCTTATTGTCCTTGGAGAACCCGGTATTTTGTTGTTATCTGTTTTGGTGCAGCGTGTTAATTATAAAATTATTGTTGATGTCCGTGCTGACTGGATTTCATAGATTTCGAAATAAGGTTACGGTGATGGCAGCTTTAAAAAGTGTCCTTAATAAAATTATATTTTTTTTTTCTGTGCAGGCTGTTTCAAGCAGTGAGGATTTGAATTTTAACAAAGGAAGCGAAGTAAAGGCTGATCCTGATGTTGAACGTGTGCGCAGGTTGATACAGTTACACGTTAGAGTAAAGTGATCGAAAAAAAAGTGAAGCTAACCCTCTATTCAAAAATATTGATAAAAATGTGTTAAAATTTTAAAAATTAACTTGAAAAAATATGGCTCGGGTCAGCTCTTGAAGTTCTAAATTCATGAAATATACGTTTTTGGGATTTTTCGTAGTTTCAGGAAGTAGTGTTTCATAAAGTAGTTTCATAAAAATATAGCTATATTTCTTGTATGTTTCACATTAAAAGTTTCTGCAAGATGAAGCACATCTGAGATATGTTTGTGAAACTTTGAGTCATTTCAGTAAGCTTTTATCAGCATTTGAAAAAATATTTTATACAACTATGCACCTTTAATTGAAAAAATGTCCAAAGCTCGATAAATTTGCTTTGTCTCATTTGAAAGATAATTTTTGAAAGGCGATAAGGTCATAAGTTTCATATCAAAGACACTACAAACCAATATAGGATTTTTTTTGGGACACAACATTGTAGGGTCTCTGATATGAAACCTATAACCTTAGCTACTCTGTAAAAGTTATTGTACTAGAAAGGACTTTTTAAATTAGAAAGGACTTTTATATTAGAAACAACTTCTTTGTCAGGAATGGAATATTTTTGAGTTTTCGATATTGGTTATTCAAAAGACGTTTTTCTTATGCTTACAACACAAGATGATATCTTAATCAATTTGAAATTACTCCATTCTTCAATAAAATTTATTGATTTACCCACTGAACATAGTATTCTTTAACAGATTTCGACTTTTCAAGAGATTGAACTCTTTTTAACGTTTTATATAAGTAGATTGAATTTCAACATTTTGGAACCTTTCAACATTAAAATTTTCACACGAATTGTTATTTCGACATTTTTCAACTTATTTAGCGGTTTTCGACTTTTTCAAAAATGTTCGAACTTACCAAACTCTACCGACTTTTTCAACATTTTTCTAATTTTTTAATCTTATTTAAGCTTTTAATAATTTCCGACTTTTTCAACATTTTTTGTACTATATTGAAATATGTATTATTAAGTACACACTTCAGGTTGCTATCTTTTTTATACTTTTTTCGATCGCTTCACTCTGACAATTATTTTATTATCACTTAGTTCTAAAATATCGAATATACACGATGTGTATAGCACATACATATAATTCAAACATTGAATCGAAAAAGAGTTCAAGAGTATATACTTTTTAAATTATTTCCTCTTAGTCTCCAATAAATATGTACGATTTGTAAGAGTTTGATACATAACTTCTTTAGGCTATAGGAAAATAAAAAATTATTACTACGTGACTGCTTGCGGCTAGAAGATCACAATCTGAACGAACTCGAAGGTTTTCTTGAATAATTTATGAACAAAATTATTGCACTCGAAAAAATTCGAAAACGATTACTATGGCGAACTTGACGAACCCATCGAAAAGTTTAGTTCTCCGTTTTCGTACTTTTATGTTATTTTCAAGAAGTTTCTTCTCTTTTCTTTCTTTTCACTTTTAATGCACAATTTATTTCTATCTACATATCTAACTATCGAAAATTTATTGAAGTGATCATAACTATCGTTATTTCATCGTCATAAGCAAAAATTGACGAAGATTTTGTTTTTTAGAAAACATATGTTTTTCATAAAATTTGTTCCGGCTCATCTCTTTCAAGTGGCTACAAATTGAATTCTAAAGTTCGAGCGAAAATTCAGAGCAACGTTTTAACCTTCAGTTAAGCATTATAATTGTCATACCAGAAATGTTCAGCGATTTGATGTATGCTTAAAAGTTATTAAAGGTCAAAGTTAGAAAAAAAAAATTTATAGATTGGTGACGCAAAAATAGAGATATGATAAAGAATTAACATCGCAAAATTTATTTAAAAATCGATGTGATTGCAAAAAATAGAGTGTTTTTGGAACCATATACAATACACCAAATTCGAGTATATATTGAAGTAGATATATTGATTCTAATATCTTATTATACGAAATATTGTAGATTCATATATTGCCTGAGCGGGCACTAAGCATTGTTGCGTATTTACATCCTTGTTTCTTACAGCATATTTCGAAAAATAGTGCTTAGGGAGGACGACCACCAATTAATTGGCCGAAGCAAAATATATGCAATAAACTATAAAGCTCAGAACTTTACTTCATCTTATGAGGCGTCCAGATGCAAACCCGGCCAAGTCCGAAAAAATCAAATTTCGAGATATTCTCATATATCAAAATCTAGACCATGCTTTATCTTTCTACTACGTTTTCAGATTAAAAAAAAATATTTTTGACAAAAATACTAATTTTTTTAAACTTATTTTTGATGCATAGATTTCAAAACCAGACAAGTCCATAGTCTTGCTTTCAAAACCTGATAGTACTTTGATATCAAAGTCGGTCAAGCCCAGTTTTTTTCAAACAAAATTTGTTGATTACTATTTCAAAACCAGCCAAGTTAATGAATCATAGCCCGCCAAGTCCAAAATTGTTGTCTCAAAAACAGAGGTAGATGAAACTCGAAAAGTCTGAACTGACGTAGTATATTTTGAATAAGAATTTTTGTAAGCTATTGTGTGGGAAAAATGTTTTAATTTTTCAATGAACAAAGATGAATAAACACTTTTTGTTGTTTATCCAAAAGTATGAAAAAGTGACTTAGCCGGTTTTGAAACTGGACGCCTCTTATATTCGAATTTGTACACTTTTGATATCAAACTTCCTTATGAAATTATATTAATATTACATTGCAATTATATTTTTCTCATTTCAGAGCACATCTTAATGACTTGGAGAATGTCTTGCCATTTTTAATGATGTCATTGATTTTTATAACAACTAATCCAAATCATATGGTGGCATGTACACTTTTCCGAATTGGCTCAGCATCGCGAATTTTTCACACTTTAGTCAGTGCTTTTTATCCCATACCACAGCCGGCACGTATGTTATCATTCCTAGTAACATTCCTCGTAACAATATTTATGGCCATCTGTATTGTGGTGGGAACTATACGTTTTATATAAAATTATTGTATTAATCAGAAACATTCGTCTAATTTTATCTGCTTTAATACATGAACTGAAAAGTTCCCAAAACAAAAGTTCTCTCAGTGACGCCGTTTTGACCTTGATTTTTTTTGTTTAACCGTTCCAACAATAATACATAGCACTCTTCTGTTATTCCATGCTTTCCGAAAAATAAATACTGTCCAGAACTCTCTTGAAAAATTTCGTCTTTAGTCGTTTCGGGTGGTTTCCATACTGTTCTAATCACTCTTCACAAATCATTTATTTATCTTGTTAAAAGCCAATAAATTTAGCTTAAAGTTTATTGCACATGAAATCATAAAATCGATACGTGACAAACAACGTACATATCTTTTCAAAGTTGATTTGTAAACAAGTTAAGAAAAATCGTTAAGTTAAAAAAATAAAGAATATTGATTGCTGCTAACTGGCTATAAGTTAATTAATCATTTATAGAAACATATAGAAGTTTTGAAGCGAATGGGGGATCGACTATAGTTACAGATTTCAACCAGATTGGCACTCCATGACCTTAAAATAGCAAACAAAAAATGTCCACCCTATCATTTACCAGATATTAATCACCTCTTACATTATTCAATTTTTTGGACTCACGACAGATAAAAGCTAACCCTTTTCTCTTGCAACAAAACGATATTATATTAACAAAAAATATATTTAATGTAAGTCAAAATTAAATCAAATTTTTGGTGGTTGTTGGTCTTTATGTTTGTGTTGTCCGAGCCCCATAGCATGATGGGTAAATTTTTTCTAACATTTTAATCCTTAGACCATATGAATAAATTCCATACAATTGCTTTCATGCAGTTGTGTGCTTTTATACATATGTCTGAGTGGGTATGTTGAGAAAGTGCGATAAAGCTAAGAAAAAATTATAAAAATATAACAAATTAATTGCATGTATAATTTTTTTCATTTTCATAATTTATTAATAAGCTTTAACCTTTGTTAAAAGCTTAAAGCTAAATTGCTAAGGAGGCTAATAGCTGTAGTAGCTAAACTATATTATTATTATTATTATTATTAAATCAATATATATATATATATATATTCGGTCATCTTGTTGTACAAATATTTCACAAATAAACAACACAATTAAACCAGTTTCTGAAGGTCTTTCTTCATCTATTAACAAAAACCTGTTTGATTTAATAAGAAAATATAATAGAAATATACACCGGTAGACATGATTCGTCAATACGCAAACGCGAAAAATGTTGCTGAAAAGAAAAATACAAACCTATGCAGAGTACCTTAAAGTGTTTCCTTCAAAAGCTCGCTCAGTTTCTTGCAGATAAGGATAAGGACGGGATGAATTAATTGTGACTCTTAACGAAAAATTAACTACATACGCAAGTTGAAATTTAACTAGTAAGGGGTCAAATTTATGTTTTACCAAAAAATAAAAGATCGGTGCCAAAATCTGTTCACTTTTTGTCTAGTGCTAATCCCTAACAATTCTAGTATTTGAATTATCTTAAAAAAAAACTTTTCTATTGAAGAGTGTTTTAAATTTTTGGCTCATTTAAGCGGTTGTTGCCTCTTTTTAAAAAGCGTATTTTTCTTGTTTAACGCCAGTCCGAACAATACGCAGATTTTTGTTTGTAAAATTCGGTTGCATTACCTTAAGTGACTATGTCAATATGGCTCTTTAAAAGTTTTATATTCAATGCCACGATCTTTTATGGGCGGAGCTATTCAATAATAGAATAACGTCATTTTTAGTGGCTTTGTACCGCAGCAATGGAAGGCAATCACAAATCTGGGAAAATTACAGACAATGTCAAATCATAGCACTGTATAACCCTCCTGCTTTTTGCAATTTTTGAATCTTTTTTCATGAAGAGACATTTACACATTACTATGTCTGAAAAGCTTCTCTTGGACTACCATTTCGGAAATTCCGGCGATGTCATGGTACAATTGAGAAAGTCTACAGGCTAGTCGAACATATCAGAGCAGCGTTAAAGCCAAGAAGTACTGTGCAGCTGATTTTTTGTATACCAAGCATTCGATCGTATGTGGCATGATCAAAATTAATAAATTTCCTATTGTTTGTAGGTACAAATACAAGTATTATTGTACCTACAGAATGTCAACTGTGTATATATACATATATACTGGGATACTTCTTTAGATACAGCACTCAATCCGGAAATGATAGATATAAAATGTATGTCATTAGTTAAGATAACAAAAATTATATATATTTCTGTATCTGAAGAAGCATTCCAATATTACGAATATTTTCATTGCAGATGTACAATTAAGATCTTTCATATCTCGAACGATTTCTATAAATGATTTATTCTTTAGTTCTATTAAGATAATTTTTCTTTTAAATAATCTATTATATCGAATTGCATAATGCAAAGTTAAAAATAAATCGGTTGTGGAGGTGTGATTATTTTTCAATATCAGTTTGTATTAGCATTAGCGCCTATGTCACTGAATTCCTGCAAAAATATAAAAGTAGAAAGTTTTCAAGTGTTCATTATTATTTAAATAGTTCAAGGAGTATATAAATAAATAAATAAAAAAACTCTTAACTGTAAAACTCGACATTAATAAAAAATTAGACGATGCCTCCAACGAAAAAAAATCATACTAAAACATTAAAAAAAGAGTCCCATATTTTTTTTCTTTTTTTTTGTAAACCAGTGTTTATATAGTTTTGCAAAATTAAGCTTAAGAATAAAAGTTCAGTTGCGAAATTTCAGTCAACTCGCAGCATAACAGTCGTAGTGGTCTTTTACTATCATTTAATATTTGCGTTTCAAAAAAAAAACCGAACACAAATGAACTCCACAATGAACAACGCAACTAGAGCACCCAATTTTGTAATATCAAATACAAAAGGTCTTCTATTGCTGACTATGGATAACCCGGTATTTTGTTGTTTTATATTTTGGGCCAGCATTTTGGTAATGAAAATGTTATTGATGTCTATGCTTACTGCGCTGCAACGTTTCCGTAATAAGGTAAAGGGATTATTTAGAAAGGTAAAAGTATTTCTTTCGAAAAGCGGTTCGCACCGCTTCTGATATTAAAATTCTAAAGAGTTGATGGTTTGACATACAGCCAGTTAATGTAAATTGGTGTTGCTTTTCTAATATGTTAGATTAATTGCAAATTAAATTTCCATAACAAAATTCATTGTATACAAGAACATGTGAACGGCCATAATATTTCATATGTACGTCTACTGTTTTATGATTATGATAAAATCGCCGATGAGTGACAAAAGTATAAAGTTGAAACATCGCTGTTTAACCAGTTTCTCTATCTGCCAATTTTGTTGTTTTTTTTTTTTCTAAACGGTGTTATATTAAAACATACTTTATCATAAAATATGCAAAGCTTTAAACTTAACCTTGTAATAAATTTATAAAGCAAACTATTTAAAAATGCAAAACTTTTAGACATCGCATACTCGAATTGTCAAAAGCAGCAGATTATCAAAAAATGTCACAGCACTTCTATAATCAAAGCCTGTAGCTGACAATCTCAGAGTTGGCATTAAACGATGTTTAGATATCCTAATCGGTGGCAGAACCAGAAGAAATTTACAGATAGAAATATTTCCAGTTCCAGCAGGACTTCATGTACATTTTTAAAATGAGATAAATTTTGCAATTTTAAATAAATAAATACAGGAGTTCCAGGCGATCAAAATGTTTTTCGAAAACTGGCGCTTATCACGCTTTGGCCGCCAAAAGTAGACAAAATTTAAGAACTGCAAAATGTCAGTGTGAATTTAGAGAGCCAATAAGTGAAAAAGTGACGTCCATTATAATTGATATTCGTAAGTTTTAACAATGGATTTTGACTCCTTGGGACTTTGATTTATGGTGATTTTTTTCAGATTTTTAAGAAACAGAATTGTTTACAAGCATGTAGTTAAATAATTAAATACTTTTTTGAAAAGTTCTAAAGGTCGATTCATTCTCTTCAATATGCCAAAGGCCCGACCCATTCAAATTGATTAATTTATTCAAGAGCATGGGTTTGCTTAGAAAATACAATAACTGTGCTAAAAGCACTGTAATAATGCGTATTTGAAGTTGTCTATCACATCAAATTTTGCCTTGTGATCCAAGATCACAAGCAGTTTCAGTCAGATTTTCCCATTGAGTCGTACAGAGCGATGGAAAAAGTCTTACAGATCAGTTAGTCATGTCAAATCTATCAAACTCCATTTAAATTTCTAAACGTAGCATCCTATCTTTGAAGGTTTTTCCCAATCAAGAAGATCTTTTCTTTAAGAACACTGAAGTGCAATTCAATGATCCACATGTGGAGCGCGCACGTAGGTAAATATAAATTTAGTTTATACGAACGTCCTTTATTAATGTTTTCTTATTTTATTAAACTGATAGCCAAAAACTATGTAAAAAAGTTAAATATGCTTTAAAGTTGTAGAGGGTAAGGGTAAGGTTTGGGAAAGCCTTTACGCATAGGTTCATATTATTAGATGTGTGCCCACAGAAGTTTTGATGCTGTGCCCAAAATTTAAATATTACTAATTTTGTATTCGAGTATCAAAATGATTTTGAATTTGCTTTACAGTGCATAGTTTTTGGCATATATTTTAGAAAAATTAGTTAAGATGCTATGAATACTCGTAAAAACTAAACCATTTTAATAAACATTTTTATTACGCAGAGCGCATCGCAATGATATGGAAAACATTTTACCTTTCTTCACCATGGCGCTGGTCTACATTTGCACCGATCCAAGTCCCAATCTTGCAAGAAATTTGATCCGTGTGGCAGCTGCGGCCAGAATAATACACACATTGGTCTATGCATTCTATCCTGTTCCACAACCATCACGCGCTATTGCATTCTTTGTAGCATTTGGCATTACAATTTACATGGCTTGTGACGTTGCGTTACAAACACTGAAGTACATTTAAAGCATAAAGTTACTTGTATATTTTTTTACGTTGTCATATTTTGTAAATTACTGGAGATTATATTTTTTTTATACATTTTGATAAATCGAGTGAAATTTTTATCTTTTGAATATAAAAACTGATTGACCATAACTAAACGTAATACTTGGCGTTTTACTGAATGCTGACTTGTGTACATGTACGAGACTTATTTTATTTCAGCGAAAAGGACAAATCCAAAAAACAGATGCCGGTAATCTCATTTTGAGTATTGGTAAACATTTTTTATAAACTTCAAGCTATTTTTTGAGAGTTTTGAGAAAATAACCTTTTAACCCTAGATAGCTAACCTCACGTCAGCAGTTAATGGTTAACTTTCAAATGCAGATAAAAAAACGACGTGCTGGACTATAAGTTTGTTCAACAAATTTAATCAGCACAATAACGTATTCTGCTGCAATAACACTACTGTTGGCGTGTTGGATTGCTTTAATATTCGCTCGTCCCAAATTATTAATATTTGCCTAAGTGTAGGCAAACTTTGTTTTCAAAAATTTAACAATACATTGAAAATCCTCAACAGACTGATGATTAAGTGTTGCATACTTTAAGGACCATATATTGGGCAGCAGAATGCTCCATTTCTATCTCCACTTGGAATTTTCCATTCGAAATATAAAACACTCGCAGCTCAGTTACTCTCCTTGTTGACTAACGTAACCAACCAAACGACTTAGAGTCAACCTCGAAAGTTGTGCGATTTCTTTGCGTGCGCTTTATTCTCTCCATCAACGTTTACTATATCAAATGTAACATCACCTGTTTATATTACTTAATTCCAATTTTGTGTTAAGTCAATAATAAATGTGGGCGTTAGGCTCTCAAGAGGTGGAAGTAAAATTTTGTGTCAAACTGATTTAGTGCTGAAGTAAGTAGACAATGTATTTCAATTGTTGTAGAAATATGATACAAGTGTATTACTGACAGGTGAGTTGCTCTGCTGAGTGAAAATAATTTCATTTTTGAAACAATTATACTTGGAATTTACTATAGAACTATAGAAGGTTTAAATTGGTTTTTATCAATAACACTAAAATGTCACTTGTACCCCTTAGGACCTAGCCACCACAAATAAATTTTATATTATTAAATAAAATATAATTAACAAATACTGACGTCCTCACTAAAAAAAATCTTTTAGAAGAAATGATAATGATCAACTTCAACAAAAAATGTTCACGAAATTATGTTAAAGTTGATTACTAACTCTTCCCATTAAAGTTAATCATTATGAACGCGAGATCACTATTGTGATTGACTTAGATTTTTTACATTAAAATAAAAGCATCTGTAAGTCGTGAGATTTGTCATTTGCTTGATTTAAATATTGAATCCTTGATCACGCATACATTGCTTGTGCGCTTCAATAAGTTTGGTGCAATTTTCTTCGCCACGTTCCAATACGCTATAGGTGGTAACGAATAAAATTAAAAAATATTTTGCTTATGGTTGCATTTTTGCTTACCATTGATCACGTGCTCGCTTAGTTTCCGGACAAGCACAACAGGCCTTGCACTTTGGTTTTTGTGGTTCCTCGTTGCCGGTAACGCTGGCGGCGGCAGCTTGTGCAACTTCTTTTACTGGTGCGTTTCCCATTGTTGAATTTAATGCTAGAAAAATTCGGTGTTGAGTTCAAGGTCAAGCAATATATTGAAAATAGATGACAATTATATCATATTTTTTCCGATTTAAGTTTTTGTTGCTTGAATTGTTTACATAACAATCCATGTTTTTCTTAATTTCACCATAAACAAATTTCTTAACTTACCTACGAGCGCAGCTAAATAATTCGCTTCTCTTTTGGATTGCCCAAAATTCTGACATTTTAAGAACAGCTGTTAATCAATGGAACACTACGTATCAAAAGTTTGAAAATCTGCAAGCTTTCTTTCCAAATTGACAAATTAGTAGTAGTAAAAAGAGCAATTCACAATTGAGAGCTCCGATGAGTAATGCCTAAACCAAAATAGACGTGACGAGACGCAATGAGTAAGATTGAGTGTATGTAAACCAATGTAAATAACCAAAATAAACAAACGTAATTGATCGAAAGTGAACGAAACATTTTGACGAGACGTGTTATTCCGTAAGAACCGAACTTGAAACCGTCACTACTCGTCATAATAGCTGTTTCGATTCGTTGCCGTAACGAGTGTAAAAGATCGTTCAGCTGCTATCGTCTCGTCTCGTCTATTTTGGTTAAGTCTTAAGCGAACGATACAAAGGAACGAGATGCAATAGAAAGAAAAAAACAAATCGAGACAGCCTGATTTTTCCTATACGTTAGAGAGAGATCCGCAATAGAGCTTTTTTGAGCTTCCATCTTTCTATAACGTATATAAAAATCATGTTATCTCGCTTTGTTTTTTTTTTCTAGCTATCGAATCTCGTTCCAGTTGTGTTCGTTTCCATTCCATAAAACTCCGGAAGAATATAAATCAGGGATATATATTTCGCTAGAAAATGCCGAGCGCAAAACTTCATTAGGCTCAAGAGACTGGTATACGAAGTTGGCTAGACAGTGGAGAAGAATGACTAACTCGTATTAAAGTTGCCATTTTATGATTCAAATGATTTTTTAATAAATCCTACATTTTTAATAGCTTAAAAATTATAAAATTAATTTCACAATAAGAACAGTAGCCATTGACAGTTGCCAACATCCCTACACACGTCAAAAGTTCATAATAGTCCAATTTAAATTAAACAATTAATGCGAAATGCGAGTGCGAGAAAAAAAATGCAATGGAGCTTTTTTTAGCTCCCATCATAATAATGCTTATGGATGTATGAATTCCACTTTGATGAACCGTCGAATCCCATCATGTTAATAGGCCTCCTGCTTGAAAATTTACGACAAGTCAACCCAGTTTGAACAGCTGAAAATTTAATTAATAATTTTATTTCAAACGGTGAATCACGGTAATCTATTGGCTGCGGCAGCTTACTGCCAGCAATTTTATTTTTCGCAAGTCCAAATACTTTATATGTCCTCCATAGTCCCATTACATGGCGATCCTGCCGAACCAAATCAGAAAGACATTATTTTTCATTAATGGATATCTGGACGTAAAATAAAAAAGTTTAGGAATTTTCCCAAACTTTTAAGATTAAAACTAAAGAGACGAGGCATTGACATCTATACAAATACATAGACACGAATATCGCCAGGAAAGAAAAGGTGCAAATAAGTTTTTCTTAAGCATCAATTGGTTCTTCAATAGATAAGAAAAAGGGCCTCACCAAAGGTGACCTTTTGCACAGGGAAAAATGGTAGTAAGCGATACTCTATTACATGGAAATCCAGATTCGCATCATGAATAACGAATGAATCGCAAATGCATGAACCAAAACAAGTAGTCTTTTTAAGGTTTAAAAACGCTTGAAAAATATTTCAAATAAAATTTTATTTTTTATGAAAAGAAGCAACGTAAACACATATAAAAGAAATTAGTGTCGAACGCTTTAAATTTTCATTCCCTTCAATATTATTCGAAAGAAATGTCAAAACCCACAGCAATTAAGGATGCACTAAAACTCTGGGAGGAAAAGACAAAACAAAACCCGGTAACCGCAACAGATATCGGGTTGCAGTTTCAATGGCCACCAATTGAAAAAATGGACACAACACTTGGAACTTTAGTGGAATGCCGTAAACTCAGTTTATCATCAAATATGATAGAAAAAATATCCGGCTTAGCATCAATGAAAAATTTAAAAATTCTTTCATTAGCGCGCAATAATCTAAAGGCCATCAATGGAATTGTAAGCATTTGACTAAAACTTTTTCAAACATAACTAAGCTATTTTATTCAAAAAGGAAACATTATCTGAAACACTGGAGGAGTTGTGGGTTAGCTATAATATTATTGAAAAAATCAAACCGATAGAAGTGATGAAGGCTCTCAAAATATTTTATGTTTCTAATAATTTGATAAAAGATTGGCCAGAATTTAATCGCATGGCAATACCACCCAAATTGGAAGAAATTTCTTTTACTGGCAACACGTTATGGGAGTCAATGGATGAGGCATCATTTCGATCAGAAGCTATACGTCGTTTACCAAATTTGAAAAAATTAGATGGTGAGACAGTGATACGCGGAGACTGAATTTAATAATTAATTTATTATAAATTTCAACAATAAACATAAATATATCTTATCGAATTACGCGGTTTCCATACTTTCCGTCGGCGCTACTGCCGCTGAATTCTGTAGGTTTTCTGCAACTTTTTTAACATTTTCTTCCTCTGCACGTTGTAGACGCGTTAACATGCCATGTGATATAAGTTCAAGTTTAAAGTGCTGCACGTTGATAGCACTACCATCCCAATCAATTAATGACTTTAACTTCACATCATCGCAAAGATTAAGCAATTCTAGTTAAAAAGAAAACCATTTTTACTACAAGCATTTAATTCGTGTTCATGTTTGTGCGAAATATACGCAGACTTATTCCATACGGAGTTACGCCTCATGGAGTTATTGTATTCAAATTGCATATTTAGGTCCCGAAAACGAAAAGTATGTTCTTTCTATTCCTTACCAATTCCACCGCCAAAATATTCGTTCTTCTCCTTCTCCAACGTTATTTTTATCACATCCTCACGGGCCACATGTTGCTTAGCACGATTTTTGCTAATCGATTGACGCAGCGCAATTTGCTCCAACTCTTCATCAAAACGCTTCAGATATAAAGCAATCAAGTCTTCGAATTCTTTCGGTGTTAATGGCTTCTTTTGGCCTTCATCCATGTGCCCTAGAAACCAACTGAGTTTTTCGCCTATAACGTTGCTTTTAATCGCATGTCCCAGGCGCGATTTGTGTTTATTATTTTGTCGCCGTGCTTTTTTGCCCAACGCCTTCGTTTTGCGACTGTTAGGGTGTTTGCATTTTTCCAACTCTTTACGAAGATTCGCCTAGCATTTAGAAAATGTATAATTGTTAATTTACAGAATTTAATCAACTAATTTACCATTTTGATTTATTGTGCAACAAAAAAAAGCATCTGAATCTAATCTAAGTCTATGAACAAAAGCCACTCGAACACGTTGATTTCCTTGTATAAATTTGACAGTTCGATTATTTGTTTTGATCTAAATTGGAATAGTTAGTTAAATCAAGCATTCATTGCAACTTATAAATAGGGTGTTTCAAAATTCTTGATTTTGTATTATGACAGTTTTTGGGGAACCAATTACAATTCATACATAAGTAATTCGAATGGAAACAGAAATTTTTTTATTACAAATTTGTTACAATAATGGTGATATTTGTAAGAAAAAAATGTTTTTTATTGCTGTGATCTATGAATATAAATACTCGTCCTCGGAAGTTTTTTATGATGGGGTTGAAGTATCGAAATATCATAATTGATATTAGTTGTTGTGTCTCTAATTTTTTGTCCAAAACCGTGGTATTTGTAGAAACTGGGACAAGTCGTTAATGAGATGGGTTTTTTGTTATATCGACTTAAATTTTCTTAAAGTTTGATGACCAAAAAAAAAATTATTTCATCGCATGTGGTAGTTTTGTTTATTTTAAGCAGCTTTATACATATATGGAATTTTACTACTTTTATTCGTTGTTCATTAGAAACAAATAAAGTGATAATTTCCCTTAAAGTACAGCAATACACTAGATTTTCTAATTCGTCTTAAGCGACTTTCATCTGTAATCCCCTTTTTCGAAGTAAAATTGAGTGCAGTGAACATATTACTCTTCAGCGTGATAAGTAAATCATGGCGATATCATTATAGTTTCATCATGATTTTACTACGAGATAACACAGACTGTAACTTTAAACGTTTTATTTAAACAACTTTCTGGCTGATTCTTGTGAAAATGGTCTTGTCTTATGAAAGAGCTACACAATTCACATAGAGAAAATTTGTGGAGGAGAGTGTTTTTTATTTAACTATCTCATCTTTGAAGAAGCTTTTGTCACTGGTGTAATATATAAATATTTCGCTCACATTCCTGTAACTGATATCATTTCGAAAAAATTATGTTTCGGTCCACTTTGTTTTTATCGGTTACGTTTGTTCTAGATTTTTTGTAAATTTTTGGAGTTTATATTAAATTAGCTCGAGCGCACGTGAGTGCGCTTTATCTAACAAATCATCTTATTACAATCCAAATGGGATAATTTGTCAGAAAATGCATGCCCGCGTATGCTCGCGTACATTAGTTTCGCCCTATAATGAACTAAGTTGTAATAGAATCATTTAGTAGGCTATTTAAAAGTGGTATGTATCTGACAGATAGCAAGAACAAAGTAACTTAAAATCAAGTGTCAAGCAGCGATCACCAGTTGCTCGCGTATTCTTTAGTTTGTTGGACACGTTTTGTTTTTTTTTTGTTTTCATTTTCGGAAAAGGGTTTGGGACCGTTCCAATATAATTTATTTCAATCAATCATAAAATCAAGTCTTAAATTTTCCACATCTTATAGGTGACTTAGTTTTTTGAACTGAAAATGACTACAAATTTCTTAAGAAACGGAGCAACATCAATGCTAAAAAACTATCTTCCGCATCAACTCAAAGTGATAAAAAATGTAATTAATATTATATTATTCAAATTACTGCAGTGAATTGATTGACTATTAACACTTATAAACACATTTCAAACTCTATTTTATTAAAAAAAAATCCAATTTATAAAGTTTAATTATATAACTTCACATACGTTGAAAATCTGACAGATGAAGAAAGAACTGTCAACAGTGTTGGTGTCGGTGAAGCTCAAGAAATGATATTATCGTAATGTTCAAACTACCTATAATAGGTTAGCCGGCTCCCGTCAAAGTTGGAAAATACGCGCAGTAAACAAGACTTAGCAAAGAGAAATGTTTTATATGATCCAAATATTTTGTTTAATTTTTTAGATTTCAATTTTAATAATGATCACTTTTGATATTTACGTATATTTCCCATACATATGTTTGTGTGTATGTATCGCTTAAATAGTTCAGGGGTTCGTGTTAAGCATGTCATCAGTTTCAATTCAGGCTCAGTAGAATAGGGAAGTGATTTTTATTTAATGTTAAGTTCAGCTTCACATAATTAGATTAAATTAAATTTCAGAATCCGATAATGGTTAGACCCTGCTGATGAAGAATAAGCTTGTAACAATATAATTGTCTATTTAGCCTATCTACAGCAGTTGCGTTCTTTTTTTTCTTTACTCTAGAAAGTATGCCCCTGCTCATAAGGTTAATATTCTGCTAGATCCCTTACCGATTCCAAGGCCATATTTCCATCTAAAATTTTGTCAGGATAGCAAAAATCTACCAATTCCTTATTCTTTCATTAGATTTTTCCAGTTTTTGTCAGATTTTAATGAAAAATCATGATCTTTTACGTCACGCAATTCATCTTCATTGCGATTGAGGCTTATGGCAGAATCTAATTGATGGCAATTACTTTTCAATTAAAAATTTGCCGTAAACGTTAAATGTCAGACCACACACATGCAAGCCTACACAGCAGCCCCGCAGCTATACAAAGATTTTGGTTTGCTGGGGAACTATATAAGGACATTTTACATTGTAATAGAATATCTATTTAAACAAAAAATTAAAAACTTTTCCAACAGAAACAAAAACAACAAAATAAAAAATCAATTAAAAAATTAAACTGACCCTTAAAAAACACAAATCTTTGTTTATTTTAGAGTTGTTTGGTAAATGGGAATCAACGTGGCCTACATTTGACATCCAGCTTAGAGAAAGTCGTTTCCTTTCATTTAAGTGACATTGGCGAAGGGATTCGTGAGGTTACCGTAAAAGAATGGTTCGTAAATATTTGTACATTTATCAAATTATAAAAATATTTTAATTTCATTATACAGGTTTGTCAAAGTAGGAGATACGGTAGAGCAATTCGATAATCTTTGTGAAGTACAATCGGATAAAGCTTCAGTGACCATCACAAGTCGCTACGATGGTAAAATCGTAAAGCTGCATAGCAATGTAGACGATGTGGCGCTGGTGGGTAAACCGCTAGTTGATTTCGATGTCGTTGAAGAGGAGGACGAGGAAGGGGACAACGGCAGTAGTAGTAGCAGCAGCAGCTCATCAGATTCGGATAGTGAGATACATAAGTCACGCAAGACAGAAAATTGTCTTGATTCAGTTGCTACCGCTGAATTAGTTGGACGTGAAATAAGTTTGGCTACTCCTGTAGCGGTAGCTGAATTAGTTGGACGTGAAATAAGTTTGGCTACTCCTGCAGTGCGTCGTATAGCTATGGAGAATAAAGTTGATCTATCCAAAGTACCACCGACGGGCAGAAATGGACGTGTGCTCAAAGGTGATGTTTTGGAATATCTAGGTCATATACCTGCCGGAACTAATGTTCCACATCCAACTATTGCAATAAAAGCGGCAGGGGTAGCTGCTAAAGGATCAGTACCCATCGCCGCCGATCGCATTGAACAAATTAAGGGAGTTCGCAGGGCAATGTTGAAATCAATGACGGAAACTTTGGTAAGAAAGAGACCGTACAGTCAAGATTCAAATACAACTTAACATATATATTCCAACAATCGAAGATAAAAGTATTCGCCAAACAAACTAATATTAGTTATTTATATAAATATATATTTATTTTCAAGCACATAGTTCTATTTATAGCCTTTTCTAACTACATTTCCAAGTGCGTTTCTAAAACAACAGGAAGGAGATGAAATTACAAGCGTGTTCCAAATTCCTGCAAATTTTTATAAGCCCGAAACATCTTAACGAAACATAAACTTGATAACTTTTGACAAAACTATTAAAACATTTTTAATTTACCCCTTTTTTGCATGGTGTTTTCAAAACTAGCTTTTACATTGGCACTATGACATGTTTGCTGACTCGTTTTGTTTTTTAATATGAAATTTTGGGAAGTAGTGCTGAACGAATATAATAAGAATGTTCTTAGTTGCTACTGCACAAATAATCACTTGCTTATGTTTGGTGGTGAAAGCAGATTACGAGTCATAAAGAGCGAGATCGTACGATTTGAAATCCTCAAAAATAGACAAACGACTTACAAAGGGATGTTCCATGTGATAAAGCCTTGACTCAGGCGATAAAGTCTAGCTATGAAAAAGTAATTCCTCTAATAACTTACACATACGTCCTATGCATTGCAGACAAACTCACTTCTTATCTCGCCGTCTATTAAAAAATAAATGCAAGGAAACAATTATTATAAAGAATAGAAATATCCGATATTTCATTAGAATTTTTTTTTGTTTCTAAAAAATTTAAATATTTAAAAGCAAGCATTTTTGAGGAACTTTATTTTAAAACTGGATGAAGGTTTCTTGCCATCCTGCTTATGAAATCAACTCAGTAATTTAAAAAAATGTACTCATGCTATCACATTTTGATAGATTTAAAGAAACCTTTTCGGCCATACTTTTATCCGTGAGAAAAAAAAACATACATGTAATGCATTTCTCTCTTGCAGAAAATTCCACACTTTGCTTATAGTGACGAAATCGATATGAGCAAACTTGTCGAATTTCGAGATCAGCTGAAGGATGCGGCTCGTGAACAAGGCATACCAAAGCTAACTTTTATGCCATTCTGCATCAAAGCTGCTTCTATTGCGCTACACAAGTATCCAATTTTAAATAGCTCTTTAGATGCCGAAAAAGAGACCGTCACATATAAAAGTGCACACAACATAAGTGTAGCGATTGACACCCCACAAGGTCTGGTTGTACCAAATATTAAAAATGTTCAAAATAAAGACATCATTGAGATTTCAAAGGACCTCAACGTGTTGGTAGAAAAAGGACGTGCTGGTACTTTGGCACCGCAAGATTTTATTGATGGTACTTTTTCATTGTCAAATATCGGCGTGGTATGAATTTTATTTAACTTAAACTATATACATCATTATAATATTATATACCTTTAAAAATTAATTTAAGATTGGTGGTACTTATACACATCCATGCATAATGGCACCACAGGTTGCAATCGGGGCTATGGGACGCACTAAGGTAAGAATTTAAATTGATTTTTTAGTTTTTAAGATTTTTAAAATTTATGTGAATGGAAATTTTTCAATAAATAATGCGAATATGAGTACTAACTTTTATTGCCAAATACAAGCAAAGAAGTAAATATATGGAACGCTATTCCGTAGTTGGATTGTATTAGATCGAAAAGCTTGCTTGCCAAAAAGTAGATAATTCCCAAAGGACTTTTTTATCATTTATTAAATATCTCAAAAAACCGATTTTAATCATTCGTTTTATCGTAAGCTTTCATTTTTGGCGCAGAAAGCTTCACGATCCTATACACTCTAAGCTCGGAATATTGTTCTTTATACCTTTTTCTGTGATACAAGCTTAAAATATCTTATATTTGAACTCAGGTTGTGCCACGCTTTAATGACAAAGATGAAATTATCAAAGCATACATTATGAGCGTTAGCTGGTCCGCTGATCATCGCGTTATCGATGGTGTTACTATGGCCAGTTTTTCAAACGTGTGGAAGAAATATTTGGAAAACCCAGCTTTGTTTTTGCTCAATTAAATTGAGTTAAACTTGTGCTGTTGATTTAAACGTGATTCCTATAAAAAAAAACTCAACCATGATAAAATGTCCTTGGAAAGGCTGTTTTGTTGCATTTATTTACAAAAAGTTTATGTATATTAAATAAAGTTTGTTGTATAAAGTTAAGGTCTAAATGTCAGATGTGTAGCTGCTTTTTTTGCATTTACTGGCGTACTAAAGTGACATACATTTTTTATATTTAGGAAAGCACACATCAGTTATATTTTTGTTATATATCGGTTACGTTTTAGCTGTTGCATTTATTAAATTTACTGTATAAATTTGAACCTTAATAAAAAAGACGAAAAATTTGTTATATTCAACTTCAAAGTAGTTCAAGATTCATGTAAACTATGGTGGATTCAGGATTTGGTTTTCAGAAGTGGTTTGGTGGACTCTATTAGCTAGAGGCCTGCTGTAAATAAGTCGAGTGTTTAAGATTACAGGAAGGGATGTATGGGAAATATAGAGATGAATTTTGGTGAAACTAACTAACCAGGATTGTCTTCCCAAAGCCCGTTTCGATGCCCAAAAATGCCCGAATTTTTCTAAAAATTATTTCAATGAACGATTTCTCAAAGATGAAAAAAGATATCCAGCCAAATTCAATTGCGTTTTTTGGACATCATTAATAGTCTTATCAAAATAATCTTTCGATGTAACATAACCAGAGTCACGTAAATTTATAGTCTCTGCTAAATAATTGGAAAAATGAATATCTGCGTCGAAAATTTAAAAAAAAAGTTGTATGTTTATTTTTGAGTCCTATTCTTTGAAAAAAAAAATTCAATTTTAATGTTTTACTTTTATTTATTCATTTTTAGTTTTTGTCTTTCTTATTCAACTAACAGAAATACAATTTTTGATAACATTTTTCATTTTGTGTTATTTGTTAAAACCCATTAAATTCATGATAGTTGAGGAGGTTCACAGTAAAAGTTTACACTTACACGATAAATCAGTTTTTAAAAAAATTTAAAAACTTTTATGTTTATTTTTATACCATAAGTTTTGGTTTCATAACCTATGCTATAGTGGATGTCGTCAAAATTGAAATAAAAAATGTCACCTTTTGATGTGATCATACATACTTTTATTACGTTCAGGCAAAATTTTTATAAATATATCATGATTAAATTCAATATTAGTTCCAATAGTTTCTTATAATTAATAACAAATATTTGCAAGAAAAAATTTTAAAAAATTATCTAAATCTGATAGGGAATTTGAAAACTATTATTTAATATGTCTCTCAAACTTTGTGAATTATGTGTGTGCTTATTTTAACTGCTTTCCGAACTCGATATTTTCCATAAATGTTAACTTTTGGTGTGAACCACCTCAGTTGTTTTATAATTTTAAATTATGAATGAATTCAGTAATAAAATGAAACAGTTATACTTTTTTCACATATGAATTTTGTTCTTTGTTTTTCTTTTTAATTTAACATTTATAACATATATATTATTTTACTATTTTTATCGCACGTACACATTTTAAGGTACAAATTTACATATATTTTGTATACAAAAAGTTATTCGTGTTTATTTATTAAAGAATTATTTTCAAAAATTATTGTGCTAAAAATTAAGACGGCGCATTTAAACCCAATTGCATTTTTGAAATTTATCTTCAATGCTTTATTAATATGTACGTTAACCTTGTCCTGGACTGATATTGCAATGGCTCCTTTTGTGCTTTTTTCTGTTGTTGTTTGTTCCCTGACAGTATTTGTGTATAAATTTATTTACTTCATTTTGTCAATACGCGAGCTATTTAATATACATATGTGTTTATAGTCCAGGTTATGTAAGATTTTTTACAATATATACCATCATATTTCCTACCTAGATTGCCTTCGAATTTCAATTATTTTAGTTTATCTCTGCTATGCCTATGTATAAGGTTTTCTTATTATTTATATGAACTTTTGCAACATGTGACATTTATTGATATATATTGTTTTGATAAAATTTAAATAGTATTAATATTGCATTTGTGTTTAAACATTAATATTTTATTTTAATTTTACATTCTAAGCAAACAGTGTTTATTTCTTGTTTTGTTTTTAAATTTATATTTTTATATATTTTATTTATAGTAGATTTATACAAATTTAAAGCTTTCAGTTCAAATTAATTTTACACATATTTAATACAAAATCGCATTTTCATTTTAAAAAATTAGTAAGAGAACATAGCAATTCAACATTAAGCATTTTAAGATTAAATTGCAAAGCTCAAAAATTGCCATTGTTTGGAAAGTGTTTTGCAAATAAGTCATATTGGAATATAAAAAGCCTGAAATAAATGACTAGCTACTAAAAGTTTTAGGAAAATTTATAGTTATTTCGAAATACCAAACTTTTTCAATTACAAGGAAAAAATTTTGTAAAAGTTACTATTTTCGATCAATTCGTCGCAATATTCCATGCCAGAGATTATAAGTTAAGAAGACCACCCGTTCCCCATCTGTCGAAACACAAATATTTTTTTAATGAAATTTTAGAAAATTAATTGAAATTACAAAATATTCTTCAAAATCTCCCTGTCTACGAGTATAAGATAATCGTGCCAAAAAATTGTCAATCTGTTAATAATCTGCAACTAATGGAAAAGTTTTCATTCAGCTGGAAATGATCGAAAATGTCGCTTAGAGTTAAAAATTTCGAAGATAGGTATCGCGCAAGTCGACACGTATAGAAAATGCCAATTAATTGCCAAGGATCTCGAAGAAGTCGAAAACATGAAAAATTCGTAAAACGTTAGAGACGTCAAAAAACATTGAAAAATCAGAAAACGAAATATGTTGAAAAAGTTGAATGTTGAAAAAATCGACAAACGGTATTACGTTCGAAATCTGTTGAAAAGTCGAAAATACTTCAAATTATGATATCATCAAAAATGATTGAATAATGATTGAATAGGACGTTCAAGTTCCAAAAAGAAGTAACCGAAAACTTGATGAAAAAATATCAAATGTAAATCAAATTTCAGAGAAATGTGCAAAAAGGATACAAAGAGCAGAAATTTTCAAAAGTCGAAATATTAAACATTCATAATGAAGAAATTTACTATAGATCTAAATTTATTTTTGAACATAATGCAAAAATATATTTTGGATAGATTGGTAATATATATCATTTGATACAATTAGATAAAGATTTTTGTCTAACTTGAATTTAGTAGAATTTTTATAAAAATATTCACACTTAAAGCAATGCAGTTTTTAATTTTTTTTTAACTAGAATAACTAAATCTATGAAGAGGTTTTTTTGGTACATTTATACAATAATTGGAGTTCCTAGAAGGCTATACAGCAATTTGTGAATACATGTTACAATATTTTAGTTTTTTTCTTTTGATATTCTGAAGTATTAAAAATTATGAATTATTTTTTTAAGAATAGATATTAAATAGCTTTTTTGAAAACTTTTTGTTTTAATTTTTCTTTACGCGCCAAAATCGGAAATCTAACTAGCTGAAGATTATTTCAGCCTGAATTCTAGTTTGAGCTTTACACGAAACCAGCACTCAATACATAAACGTAATTATCGATGGGTTTGTTCAAGCTTTCTAGAAAGAATTTTTTAAAAGTGTTAGCATTGACCAAAAAAATAGACGTACCGATGTGACATAAGCCGCTTAATAAAATGTCTCTCTTAAGATTTATAGCAAATTTTGAAATAAATATATACGTAGTCAGGTTTGCCAAGTGAGAAAGAAGCAATTCCCGCCCGTCTAAGAAAATAAAATATGCCTCAAATGGTAAAAACTAAAATCAGCTTTCGGAAAAAAGTTGATGGCCTGTTTTTTTTTAGTCACTCTTAAAAAAAAAGTTTTTGATGCATGTCACAAAAATCGTCGAACTCCCGAACAGCTATTTCAGAAATTTTTTAGTTTCTACCTGTCCAGGTCAATCCCGGCCAGTTGGAAACCCTGTTAATTGAGAGGCAATCAAATAATTAAGATTTACTAACCAGAATGACGAGCACTATATGTACCATACAGCAGAAATAAGAGAGCTAAAGACAAAAATTAGCAAAACAGGATTTTCACTTTTACTTTGGAAAAAGTAGTCAAATTTAAAGTATTTTCTTTTTGCCTTCATCTACATAGAATATTCTGCAATGTAAAATTATTTAAGTTTTGGATTAGCTACGAATTATTCACTCGAAAATCACGTTTTCGTGTAGATCCTGTGCTGTGTGAATGATATCAGATTGAAACTCAGGCTGATATAGTTTTCCGCTAGGCTAGACTTTCGATTTTGGTGTAACTGGAACAATTTGAAACATAGATATGAGCTCCATACAAAGTAAAATCTATCTATTACATATAAGCTAAAACCTTACTTTGAGTATAATATGTGAGGCAAATATGATAAATATCTGTTGAATTTTTGTACATCCATATTTTAAGATTTGTTCAGCGAAAGTTGTCCGTGAGGTTTTTAAATTGTATTATCTCTGGTCATTTGATATTACATAACTGATGTCCTCTGAAAGTTTAACAAGACGCAATGTCAAGTCAATAAAATCCAAGCAATCCTTCCAACTTGATTCGAACTTCCGTGACTTTCATTGTCAAATGGCTGCATGACAGATTTTTTTCCATAAATTTGCATATGATTATTTTGAAAATGATATACAGCCATTATTATAATATTTTCCGAGACACTTAGGTCAATCAACCCGCCGCTGTGAGTATACTACTAAAACTGCTTGAACGTTTTTGACATGATATTGTATGTAGACATGGAAAATTTCAATCCGTTTACATTAAAACCATCAGCGCTACCTCATTCATTACGAACAACTCTGCTTATAAAATACTTAAATAGATTGAAATTTTACTTAGAAGTTTTTTTTTTTCAAAGTCACATTTGGTCCATATAATACTTCTTACCTCAGCATACTCATATCGAATAATTTTATAATATATTTAACATACATACATACATACATACATATGAACAAGAGAGGATAAATCAATTGATTTGATATCATTCAAGGAATCATAAACCGCACTCGTTTTCCTTTTTTCACACTATCATCAGTCATCAATGTCGCACCCATGGACTTACGCCTTCCAGAAGCTTTGTCTGTAGTTTTCTTGATATAACGAATCCAACCACCTTTTGAAGCATTTGCATCGTCACTATGTGTCTTTTTTGCTCTGCCTCACAGCCATGGTATACAAATAGAACGGCAAACTTCACGCGGTTGTTCACCTTCGCTGCCATCATGGCTTTCTTCTTCGGTGAAACTAAATAAGGATCCCCTTCGTCAGTGACGGTGTGCACTTTGCGGTGAACCTCCGCCGCTGCCCTGCGAAGATATTGATGAGGAGGAGGTGTTAGTGCGCGAATTCGTTGTCATTGTGTTGCTGCTGGCGCCAACAGTAGGCGCAGCTGATGACTGGCGTGTCAGCGAAGTACGCCTTGTGGGAATGACGAAGGGAGGCGGCGCTTGGGGTGTGTATTGTGGTGGTGTTGATGTTGCAGAAATTTGACGTACAAAACTTCTAGCTGCCCCCAAGGAAGGCACCTGTACCGAACCACTGCGACTAATGGCGCCAGTGCGCGGCGGTATTGCAGGCGGTGGTCCAGTTGGTGGACCACGCAATTTCGAAATAGCACCAGTAGATGGCGTAGGTGAAAGGCTTTCTGTAGATGATTGTGAGGGCACGCGTGGCGGTAGCTGAGGTAATGTTGTTGAGAAGGAAGTGGATGTGGATGCTTGATGGTCTGTTGGTTTCGTGGCCATTTGAGTAGTGGTGGTGGTAGTTGTAATGCTGGTTGTCTGACGTGATGCTAAATGTTGCGTCGGTGAACGTTGCTGCCCTGACGAATGTGTGCTAATGTTAGCACCAGTAAATTTCGTCTGTGGTTGCACTGTTGATGTGGTGATCGTGGGCTTCTGCATGGGCATAGTGTGACGTATTGTAACAGTTTGTAATTTGCTGTTCGGTTGTTGTGGTAACGGCGCAGGTGATGTTGAGGGCTTTGGCGAAATTGGTTGTGGACCTAAACGTGGGCTGGTTGCACCACCACCACCACTAGAAGTGCCAACTGATGTATGTTGTTGTGCATGTTGTTGTTTTTGTTGAGCGTGTATATCCTGTATTTGAGGTGTAATTACGACGGGATTCTTTTTTTGATCCTGTCCAGCGGCAACGTAAGAGAAGACGCACAGCACCGAGTAACAAATTTGATCCGCCTTCATAGAGGAATGGATAAAGTTTTAGTAAAACAGATAAAAAATATTTTCATGTATTATTTTATCTTAAATTTTATTTAGAATAAGAAGAGATAAGAAAAAAAATTTTATGTTTACATATATCTTAAATAAAATAGAGGCTTAATAAATTTGAAACAATATACATAGTATAAGCTATTAAAAAATTCTAAAAATATAGAAACATTAATAAAAAAGTTTAAGAAAGTGTTTCATTTTCAATAAAAATAACATTTTGAAGAATTCTTGGCTTTCTTGAAGCAATTAAGTGTACGTAGGTAGTCGAAATTGACACAAAAAATGTGTGCACAAAACTAAAGTTATAATTTCTATCTAAGTAGTTCCACATGTACAGAGTTTTAATACGTCAATACCAACTTCAAGAATGAATGCAATCAGCAATATTCGGTCGAATATTGCAATCACATTTAATCTTTGTAGTCTTCGAAGCAAATATCAGACAGAGTTCCTGCATCTTCATATGTTCTCATATAAAGTGCATAAATTATTGCAAACACGCAAGCCACATAGCTTTGCTTACTTCGAATGGTTAAAACTGAACCTGATTTTTTGAGCGAAATTTTGATAACCGACAAGGTTCATTTCACACTATTTGGCGATGTTAAGAAATAAAAATGTTGCTTCTGGGGCACCCATAATCCTCACATAATTCAAGGTGTGAAGTGAGCTAGTGAGTGATTGGCTATTCATATCGGTAAATGCTAGCGCACTTTGTGTTACCGCAAATGCGTTAAGAAAATCTGGAAGAATTCTGGTTCAACGTGCCACACTGTGCCACACACACGTTTTTTTTTTATGTCATTAAAATTCATAGTTCGTCATAACTTTAATCAAAAAATTTGCGCCTGATTCTTACATTTTCTATACGCAAAAAAGAAAATGCATGTGATTACATGCACAAAAAGGATGAGTGTTAAGATAAATTGCAATGTGTCACTCAAGTTTCAGTTTTTAGAAAAAATACTATTTGGCGAAGTTTCTATAACCGAAAATTTAACGGAAATTGCAATTAAGCAACCACTAAATTTTAAAAAATAGCATTTTGTTTCAAATTCCGATTTATTGGAATGTTGAAAGTTTAAATTGAAACGCTTAATTAATCGCTGAAAATTTAATCACGCTTATTAAGTTTTTAATCTTAACATATAAAAATTAAAAAATTCAACACAACATCGAACAAAATTTTAGAATTTTTTTTACGAAACACAAACATGCAAGAAATTTTTTTTATTTCTTTTTTTTTCTTTTCTTAAAATTAATTTTTTTTTATTTATGTACACTTAATGTTTTGTTCATGTATGCTATGAAAGGCATCCCTATACAGCATTAAACGCCTGGATAGTGTTGCCATCAGTCTCTTTCTCCATTGTTGATGTTGTTATCATTTTTATCACAGATTCATTGTTATTTGATTTTCCAATTTCCACGTTTCTTGTTGGCACATCCATGAGTTTTGCTGCAAATTTTATGGAAAACATTCGATGCAGACTAAGCGCGGCTTCGGACGCCTTTTTGTTGTGTGCGTTTTTAGTGTTGTTGCAGTAGTTTTTTGTTGTTGAGCAAAGTGTTGTTGCCAATTTGATGTGTGTGTCATAGTATGTGTTACAGTATGTTTAATAGTAAAGTTTATGTTTTTATAGTAAATGCAGTGATTGTGTTGTTGGGAAACATATAAAAAAAAAATAGAAAAACAAATAAGAAAACAAAGAAAAGATCGTTTTTGGAAATATTTTTACAAGGAAAAATCATTAAATTATGCGTTTTTAAGTAAAATGTGCGTATTTTTTGCAAACTAGTGTCAAAGGATGAATTGATGCACTTAACGTATTTACTCAACTTGTTGGACAATAAATTGCAGAAAGTACAAAATTTACATGCATTATCTGAACAAAACTACCAACTACAAATGTTAACGTGTTGCAATTATGGTATCAAGATTTATTTTTTAATTTAATGTTTTCTTAGTTTTGAGACTTACCATTGTGGACTTATATTTTCTTTGTATAAGTTGTCTGGTTTTTGGATCTAAAATTTAAATGAAAAATAAAGTGTTAGGATTTTATGATAATGACACCAATTGAGATAACAAGGATAGTAGTGTTAGTAAACTTTCTTTGAAAAATTTCTTTATGTTTGAGTTCTTATTTATAACATATAGGTATATTTTGAAAAGGAAATTGATGTGAATTATAGTCTTTCTTTAAAATGAACTATTTCACGAAATTTTTGCGACTTTGAGACAGAATCAAAATGCCTTTCTCTTAGTCTTTTCTTACGGTCGAAAGCAAAGCCAGATATTCTTGTCTTGATCAATTTAATATGGTGATTCTTACATCTGTTCTTTTTTATGTTTGTTTAAAATTGATTTGAAATTTTACAAGAATACCGGACTATGTTAATAGCTCTAAGCTCATTAGTCGACAAGAGTCAAACAAAAAACCCTATGATTGGGTCAGCTCAGCCAACAATTGTGACCAAGACGCATTTTGAAAATAAATAGCATATTTTCTGACCAAATTGGCAGTTGTAGCAACAAACGAGAATTGACAATAGACCAATTCTCATGACTCACAACAACTCAAGCTTCAAAGGGGCTGTCCTATTATAATCCACAAAGTGGCTTGGGTTCAAATATAAAATAGTACAAAAAATGGTCTGATGAAGTCTCATATGTAGTCAATCTATTGAGAATTTCCTAGTAACATCGGCTAAGCATACATACTATACATATTGCTGAAGGATACCTGAAATTGAACGAAAAAAAGGCATAGTAGCATTGTGACAACCCCGACACTTAGTGAATCGCTATTTCTGGAATTTTAAGCAAAAGCGGCGCTAGTGACCTCTATATATTTGATTTTTGGACTTTAAATTTTTAGTTTTTTTCCGATGTTAGCCGGTCTTGTAACAAAGTGGTACTGCGCATACAATGCAGGAGTGTCAGCATACAATTCCCGGTTTAGGCATGAGTGTATCACACTTCCCATATTTCCTATCGTACCATTCTCCTAAGTAATTTCTTTCTCCTCTCCTTAATTTTCTGGAAGTTTTCTCGACCTTTAACCAATCCACTTGGCATGTAACGTTTCAGAAATAGTACGTAACGTTCAAGAATTGTTTCATTTGAAATATTACAAATGAAACGTTACAGAATATAACGTTATGTATTTCAAATTAAATGTTTCACATGCAATCATTCTGAAATGTGTCTGAAATATTCCAGATTAAATGTTTACATAATTTTTCTAATGAAATCTAAGTAATGCTTTATGATTCGAAATTTATTTTTTGTTATTAGTGTATTGTATATTATACATATGTACATCAAATGTGGGTTCATAGTTAGTAAAGAGCTGTGAAACTATTAACAGGCTTGTTCTCTGTTTTATGCTATTTTTATTTAATCCTTGTCAATTATAGATTAAGAAACGTCACAAAAAATAGCTGTATATTAAGAATATCGATGTCGTAATAAAATTACAGCGTCGCAAGTGACACGGATAAAAAGAACCAAATATCCGATGACGTAATCTTAAAAAGTTTCTGCAAAGTTTCAGAAATGTTTCAAATTATATCGGACATTGACACATTGCAGAGAGCTTTCTGAAATGGAAATGAAAGATTTCTGACAAGTAACTGAAACTTTGTAAGATTTCATTTGATAGAATTCTGAAAGATATACAAAACATTACATGCCGAATGGGAAATTAGCACCACATTGAGCTTTTCAGCTCAATTGATGTACTATGCATCAAACAAATTGTTTGCGAAAAAAATCATTGGCTATAGTGGCCTCATTCCGATATCGTATTATATATGTAAATTACCATCCAAACTAGTGTTTATGCAGTTAGCTTGTATGCCTGAAAGTATGCAATAAAGTCTTAACGCATAATTACTTTTGCAAGCAAAGACGGTGTTTGACCTAATATACGGTGTAAGTTTTGATCCGCACTGATTTGTACTGTGGCAAGCAAAGTAAGACAATAAAAACTTATCAGTTTCATTGTATGCCTGGCAAGTCATAAGGACCTATATCATTTAGTATGTCCGTCACCTGCTTCGTATTAATATTTCATTGCATACCTTCAGGCACACAGTTCAACTAGTTTGTTTTGTTTGATTTGTTCGACAACGCTACTACGATTCAATGAAATTTTGTAAATTTATAAAAATACTTACTGTATTCTTCTAATACAAAAATGCCACCTTTTTGTGTAAAGCACTTTCGTATATGATCCAAACGCACGAAAAACTGAAATTATTCATGAAAATATTAAATTTTACATGGTACGTTTAAAAAATAATTATAATAAAAATAATAAATATAGTGTGATACTAATATAATACTTAGTATAATAAATTTATAACAAATATTCACAAATGTTTTGAAGATTTCAGCAAACTTAACTTCAAATAAAGCTTTTATGGTAAATTACTTATTTGTAGTAAAAAATAATTCAAGTGTTAGTGGAGTCTATATTTTCATCAGTTTAAAACTTTTAGCTGGCATGCAAGCAATAACTTTACGCATTAATTTATCTCTCTAACTAAAAAAAAAATACAAACAATTTCCAATGCCAACTTATTATGTACGGTGTGGTCAATTGGTAACAAAATAAAAACAAAAAGTTTCAAATAACTAAAAGCGTTGAATGGTGAACATAGCTTAAAATACTGCTAAAACTGAAAGCGTTTGAGGTGTTTAAAGCTATCAACTACTAGAATTGCAAAATGTTAAAGCTTTGGTGATATAAGCTGGTACATTAAATGTTAAATAAAATTAACTTTGCAGAACAAAAACAATAAACCGAAAAATGAATAAACTAAATAATTTGAATAAAGCAATTTTTATTTGTTGTTATGAATTAAAAGCAAGCATTTCTTTCAAATTTTTTTCAATTGATTTTTTTTTAAGTATTTTTAATATTTTATATATTCTAATCAGCACTTGTGAGATGGTCTTAAGTATATAGAATATGTTTTTTTCTCATAGTAATTATTGTTGTTGTGATGAACTAAATATTTTTTTTATGTAATAAAAGATTTGATATCAATATTATGTACTATGTAGCGAAGCGATCGCACTTATGTTTGGCGAACATTTTCAATAGGGGGATTATTTCTTATTTGTGAATGATTGCACACAGCCGCACTGAAGGGATATTTATTGCCTACATTTAGGGGTTTGGCAGGGTTATACAAAAATTAACTGGTTTTTAACAGCAATAAAATGCTTAATTTTTTTTTCTTTTATAACTAACAACATGCGACAAAATTGAGCACAACGTTACTCTATTTTGCATCACTAACAAATTTAAAAATTAATTAACAGTACATAATTTAAATAATAAAGAAAAAAAAAAGTTTTTTTGAACAAAATAAAAATAATTTTAATAAAAATAAAAGAAACATTAAAATAAATGTGTCGAATGTTCTTTTCTGAATTTTCGTTTAATGCAGTTTTAATTCTAAATGCCTTTTTAAGTAACAACTAAAACTTAAGACTGTTGATAATAATACAAAAGAAAAAAGTTAAATTTGTTATAGAACTAAAAATCGTGTTGTAACTACAACTACTACTTGCGTTAAATTTGCTATACAAGTAAATCTACACAAGCAAAATAATAACAATAACAATTTTTTTCAACTGTTATTAATAGTTTTTTTTTCATATATATAAGTTTTCATACACTTCCACTAATTGGTTTCATAAATAAATAACAATTCTTTTAAGGTATGTACGATTATAAAACAAGTGTTTAAAGTTCTCCTGGTTTTATATTTGTATTGTAAGAAATGTTTTTTTTTTGTTTCATGTCTAGTACTGAAATTATTTTTCTCCCAGTGTATTTAGTTTGAAAATAATAATAAGGTGGTACAGTTAAAAGAAATCTCAAAAAAAATTATACCAATAAAATTAATATTTTACTTTTCCACAAAGTTTTTAATTGCTTAAATATAAAAAATTATAAGCGTAAAAAACTAAGTGAGGTCAATGCGCGCAAGGAGTGTTAAACTGTTACTCATGTTCATAATAAAGTAGCATATTTTTAGGCATGAAAATTGGCAAACGAAGTGATACGATTCGTTACATAAGTAATGTTTAATCTTAGTTGTAACACATTCATACTATATTTATATCCAAGTTCCATGGTACGAAATGGTGTCGCTAGGTAGAATGGCACCCATGACAAACTCAAAGGTTGTTGTTACCGCTATCATTTTGAAGGAAAAAGCGAAACAAATAAAAAAGTTTCTCAGGCTTACAATAAAGTCAAAAAACTATAAATTGTCATTCAAATGTAGCCCAATCAAATATCTTCGGGATCCAGACTTAAACATTAGCAACTTAATGCAAATGTGCTATGAATATATAATAGTTTTGGATATTGCTATGTTACCGACCAAGCTACTTAATTTTAGGCCAAACTAGTTAGCCTAAACTCTTTCAATGAAACTATAATGGATGTAAACCCTTAACCGCAGCCGAAGGCCGCTAGCACATACAAACCTTTATGCAATGCAAAAAAGATTTATCAATTCCATTGTATTCTTGGCAAGTGCCCAGCCTTCTGTTCAGATTTACATCCTAAAGATTTCCTAACTTTGATTTCGCTAGTAATTCTACATAAATGGTAGGGTAAGTGGGCGGCCTTCATCCGTGACTTAGGAGTAACAACCTCCAGCATGTACAACACCGGCTTCTCAGTGGCCTTGGGCTGCGGTTCAGTTTATAGTATGTCCAGTTTATGTATATCCAATGCCATAGTGCTTTTGCATTAAAACTAAATTGCACACCACCTCTAGGCATACACATCAATTAGTTTGGTTTTGGAAAAACTAGTTTATCTTGTTCGAATATATATGCTGAAAAAACGCTGATTTCCAGCATGCTTATAGCTTGCTCTGGTCATTATTTGCAAGCCCACTGCAAGCCGTACATTACGTTCCGCAAAATAAGCCACAAATCAAGAAAATCAGCATTTTTTTTTGAAGAAACCTTTGGAGTTTTAGGCAATGTATCTAAACGTTGTTCGAAATTTATTGCAGTGACTAAGGAATTAAATAAGGAATAAAAATCACTGAGTCTTTAAAATTTTTGGCAGCATGTTTCTCAAGCACAATGTGACCAAATATCTGTCTCAAATGCTATCAAAAAATAGTTTACAATAAAAATCCATTGTATTTGAATATAAAACTTTACGTTATTTAGCAAAAACATATCTTGATAGAGAAAAATGAGGAATGGATTTAGATTAGGCAACTAAAGATAGCTAAGAAAAACATAGTTTCTTTCAAGCAAATCACCCGTTTCGGTAAGAAGGTCACTTAACCTTATTTCTGGGGCTTTAAAATTTCATTTACTGAAACTAAACTTTCTAAGGGTTGCAATTCAGTATTGGTATCAGTACGTCAAAGTTCATACAAATAGGTAAGCTATTCTACTCAAATAATTTTGTGAGACCATGTTTCTTACGGACCTGTGTATTTCATTAAAATCCAAAATGTAAGAAATTCTGAATGTATACATATAGTATTTTATCCACTTATTATACTTTTTGCAGTATTTTACCTATATATTACTTGAGAAATATTTTTTATTTTGTTTCTTCAATTGCGTCTTTTATAAAAGCAAATAACCAAACTTTTACCAACGAATAAATGTTATTACCCATTGCTAAAATATATCATTAAGAAGCAAATTATTTTGGATATCACTGGTCGAAATAATAATAATTAATCGTTGAAATTTTAAAAAGCTGGCTATAATTAAAACAGTAATTTACTTTCATGTGACACTTATTTTCTTCCCAGCAATGTAAGTTTTTCCTAATAGCGACGTTTATAAAAGATATGTTCAGTTGTTTACATCTTCAAAGTCAAAGGCGGAAACACATTCTGATTATAAACGATTTTTTTTTTGTTAAATTATAGAATTCTTAGTTGGATATAAAGCACATATAAGTTAAGGTTCAATTCAATAAACAGATTATTTTATGACACTTATTGCTTAAAAAATATTTCCAGCACATGTGCATGTCCGCAACGATTAGCTGTAATAAGTTATTGATACATTTTTAACATTCGAAGTGCACATCTTCTAAAAAATATTTTTAAGCCAGATAGTATATGTTTCAAAATAGTTTTCAAAATATAAAAAAAAAATTAATTTCTGTGAGTTTTGTTCTATCAAACAAAAAAATCATCTTCAACAATTGTTTTGATCATCTTTTATATTTGATTTATTTCAATAAAGGTTTCCCGTATAAAAAGTAAACTAACGTCACGTCAATGACGATTCCATGAAATCATACGTCACTCGATTGAACGTATCATGAAAAATAATATTTATATGATTTTCGAAAATATTTATGAAAATTCACCTATTTTGAGAATAAAAAAATCAATATATATTTGTTTCTTTAAGTGTTAAAAACAACTTCTAAGACCTTAGGGCGCATCAACTTCATTTCCAAAATGAAAAATAAAAAATCAAATAATACTATAAACTGCTAAAATTAAAAATCTAAATTACAAAAAAAAAAAAATAGATTTGAAAGAAAAGGTGAGAAGGTGGATAATTTTTATTGTTGTGGTTAGTGTTGTAGTTGTGGTGAGTGGTTTCTCTATCATTTTTGAATGTTGTGAATTTAGTGAATTGATTAATGATTTGCTTTTTCATCTATTGCAAGTTTGAGTTTATTGTAGCAACAATAGCATTTAAGTTTTTAAACTTTTTTCTTTTAATTAAATAGTATAGATATCTTTAATGTTAAGAAAATAAAACTAAAACGAAAAATTCAAACCTAAGAGAATACAGCATGGAAAGGATAATTTTACTACTTTTTATTTTTGTATGTTTAATTTGTCGAAAAAATATAGCTTAATTTAGTTCAATTGATAAGAATGGTTTTTTTATTTGTAGTACCTCAAAATCCTTTTTAATTGCAATTTCATAGTTTCATAGAAGACCAATCGGAAGTATCGAAGGAATCGTATATCGAACGTATCCAAAAATGAGGAAGCGGCAGCGATCCGCAAAAATTAATAATAAAAGAATAAAAGTATATAGCAACAAAAAAAATATTGGCTTAACATTTTGAACAATATGACTTTTAAAGAAAAAATTAATTGATTTTTTCATATGATTATGAAAAATGACTAGTCTCTCGAAATCGAAAAAAAAAATAATTTCAATAAAACTTAAGCTCTTGGGGCTTGTCAGATGGGTTTTGGCTTCTGTTTTAAAGTGGCTGTTGTTATGCTTAAAAAAATATTTTTCATTATTTAATAAGCAATTAGATAATTTTTTTTTTAAACTAAAAGTTTGATTATTAATAAAAACCATACATAAAAAACACCAATTCGTTATAACATAAAAACAGCAAAAAGATATTTAATTTTAATGAAAAAAAAAACAGAAATTCATACAAAAAAAAAATAGCGAATGTACACAAGGACCATCTCAAAAGTTACCAATTTAGAAAACTCTGCAAAATTTTTCGCATTATTGTGTTTTGTTATTGTACATAAAAATATAAACTTTTTTTTGTTTGTTATCTTTTGTTATTTTTTTTTTTCGTATAATTTATAAAATACTTGGATAAAGTGAAAAGAGGCAAAATCGTTAGAAAAAACGTTGATTATACTAAATTAAATGAAGAGTAGAAATTGATATAGTATGTATGTTTTCGGAATGAAAAGTTATAGTTTTTCTGGATTTTTTTTAAAGTTTTAGTTTATTTACAGAAGATAGCAACAAAACTATTCGTTTAAAAAAACACAAAAAGTATGTTAAATATTTTTTTTTAATCCGCGCTTTACCACTCATCACATATGACTTTTTTTTAATTTAGGACGGATTAATAAAATAAAATAGGTATGTTACTTAAGAAACAAAGCCAAAATAACTTAAGCTTTTTAATTAATAAAATCAAGAAGATATGAATAAATGTTGAAACCTATTTTATCAAAAAATAATAATTAACACAAATTTAAAATTGTTATTTAAAGAAAAGTAGTAGAAAATCCTTTGACACGTTTACATTAAATAAAATATTATCATAATTATTAATATATTTCAATTCTTTTATATATATTAATTTACGTATAAGAAAAGTAATTTAAAAAAATTATACAAATAATGGATATAGCATTCAGTACATTCACTAGCAGATAATGTATTTCTTATATATTAGAAAACTAAATATTTATATAGAAGGTATATTTTTGAGTTTATTTTATGTATTTTTGCATTATCTTATATTGAATCAGTTATGTTAATTTTATAAAGAAAAACAAAGTGAAATGAAATGACAAGTGTTAGTCAATCTGCTACAATATGACGCAAATGTTAGGACTCAATACGATACATAGTATATATTTAATTCCCTTAAGTACTCAAGATGATATTGTTTACATGGTGGCATGTAAATATTACGATAACATTTGTAAAAAACACAGACAAGTCATAAGAGATAATTACTCCTTCCTGCACCAGTTAAAGATTAGAAAGATAAAGTTTCAACTCTGCTTCAAAAGATATCAAAAAATATATCTAGACAAGTAAAATATGCAGTGCTTTTCGAATTTCATAACATTTTACAACAATTGTAAAAATGTAGCGATATTACGTAGCAAAAAATTGAGAAGCGTAACAAAAGTAAATATTTAGGATAACTTTTGTCTAGTGTCACAGATTTCAGTCATACATTTTTTGAAGAATAGTCTTCCCGGCAATAGACGTAGCTTTACTCGTAGCTTACCAGAACAATAGTTTCGTATTCAATGTGCTAATGTTTTGATTACCCTCGTCGTGAGCTAAAATTTAATAAAAGCTTTAATTTCTTTCACATTTCACTTTAGTTACCGGTATAGCTAAGGGTAACTAGTTAACACTAATAATAATCCCAAGAAAGTGGACTGGGGGCTCTGTATTCTAAAGTGTGATTTGTGAAAGATAAAATCTCATATTACAAATAGCCGTTTTTTTTGCTGATTTCTTCATGTTTCAGAGCCTAACGATAGAAATCTCTGATATAATTCATAAAACTATCATATTGATGAGCATACTCAGAGAACTTTCTTCTATAAAAATATGTAGATCCTCAAGCGTATCAAAATCACTATATTTGATAAATGTGGGTAGAAAAGTCAGTGTATGGGTTCATTGAGCTTATCAAATTTAGCAGCATTGGATGCAATACAACTCTGCATTCTTTTAATAATTTACTGAGAAAATTGTAAAGAGAGTGACTAAAGAATTTTGTCAATAACAAATGATACGGCTCACACATGTGAATCACGCTAGACAATGGCTACACGCATTTTGACGCATACGTGTACTTCTGCTGTTAATGCAGTGTAGGGAATTTAATGTTTTTCAGTTCACATGGTCAATGAACTTAACGAAACCGGTCACCATTAATGATTCCTAAACGTTAAAATTTGAGGAATGAGCGATAAGCGCCTAGGACTAGGCTTAGCGATCTACTTAATAATTACCCTTGAGGCTTAAAACAAAAAATCATCCAGAGTCAAATTGTGGTAGTTAAAACTATTTATACGGCGTAGTTTACATCTAGCAATGCTCCAAAAAGAGTTATGAAAAAAGTGAAATATCTATATTTGCTTAAGAGGTTAGCGTTAAGAGCTAAGTAATAGCTTCTGTTGCTATAAAGATCTGAGTATTTATTTTCTGTGAGCAGTGGTATTACAAGTTGTTGAAACTTTTTTTGTTTCGTATAATTTTTAACTCCGTTTAATCAAGGTCAGAAATAAAGAGACACTTAAAATTGAAAGTTTATTATGAAATAGTCAAAAAAACTTTTTTTTTATAAAAGTTATGAAATTGTGTTTGTATGTGTTTTTGAAAATCGCATAGAAGTATTTATAATGATTAAAAAATTATAAAAATTGAGAAGGTCCTTGCATTCATACAAACATTTCACCACTATTTGTTTATGTTTGCAGATATTTAAATAATTTCGTTTATAACAAAAAAAAAGTATATTAAAATAAATAAAATGTTTAATTAAAATCAAATTAAAATTTTTAAGACAAAACAATACAAAATCTGACGTAGCTATACAAAGTTCATAAGTAAAATTTTAAACATTTGAAATTCGATATTTTTAAAATAAATTAAATTAATGAAAAATTACTTATTTAATAGAAAAGTTAAACCGAGCCCACCCTTTAGAAAAAATATTACTGTAAGTACTACACAAATTCGCCCTAATAACAAATTGGGAAAAATACGCATTGAAAATAAGGGGGGGCCCGATAAAAAAATCATTTTCTTCTTTTCATAAAAATAAATTTGCACTTACCTTGCTGTTGGCAAATAACAAACCAACTCCTTCAAGGCATACTTGTAGCAGACCACCTTCGCCGGTGGTCATATCTTGCACTGGAAACTCACCACCTAGCTCAGGAACATTTGTTGGTGTGCCACCACGTTCCATGGCTTCTTTAATGCAGTTATAGAGCTCTTTACACTATAGCACGAAAATAAAATTTATAGTTTAGAACGAAAAATTTCAAGATAATTGCAAATAAAGTAATTTGTCTTTAATGGCAATGGCAACCAAACTCACCTTTCGCGTGTAGTATTTGTGTAATTGTGTTTGTCCACCATTTCTGCGCCACAAACACAACACTTTGGTTTTTGGCGAATAGGTCATGTTAACCAAACGCTCATACCACCAACGCTCTACAATTGTACCATTAACTGAGCGCAACACTAAGCCATCATCACGTACTTCCATGAAACGTAGTGGACCACTGGCATCGACACCATGATGAACGGTGAAACTTTGACGATGCAAAAGTCTCGAACCGAGTGGCTTCAGGTCGATGTCATTACCATTCTGTGAGTGAAATTTTCATCAATAAAAATTAATAGTTCGAACTTAATATGCTCGTAAGATATACTCACCAAATTACCAATTTGATCTACCAAATTGTGTACCTCTTGTGAATACACCAAACCGATATGACTTTTGCCTAGCAAACGCCGCACCTTACGTTTGATTTCCTCCTTGGGCACATTTAACATCACCAATATTGCTGTCAAATTATAAAGCATTGTAGAAAGCAGACGATCTTCTTCGTGTTCAAGACGTTTTCGTTCCGAATCACTGAGTGACTTATAACGCTCCATCATTTCACTCGGACCCTACGGAGTGAGTACCACGTTAATAAATTCAAAGTTGCACATTATAAGAGCTAAGCTATTATTAACACTTACCTGATCCATACCAATCATATCACGTTCCTGGCTGACAGCATCAAGAAAAGCATCTTCCCAGAATTGCATTTGATTCCACAAATTTAGACGATCTTTACCCAGTAAGCCCTCAAAAAGATATACACGCGGACTATCTGGTGACGGTGATGATGAGGTATTTATTAAGTGGCCACCAGTGTAGCGAAAGCCTGCACTTAACGTTGATTTGCCAGACCATAAATTTCCTGAACTCTTCTTTGAGTCTTTTGAAGTTGTCATCTACAAAATGAAAAATATATTGTTATATATATCCTGTGATAAAAGGTTTTACATACATATATGTATATACACAAAAGTGCTAGATAAATAATACCTATACATAGTATTGTTAAATATGTATCTTTATTCGTTTAATATCCTATACTCAGTGCAAATTCCCTTCGTCATTCCGTTTGTAGCACATTGAATGGAGCGTGACAGATATAGAAATAAAGAAATAATGGCAGATATGTCTGTCCGCCTGTCTTTCTTCCTGAGCGAATCACAGCCTATACTTTCAAATATATCTCATGAGATTAGAAATGGGCGGAATTAGTCCAAAAACAAATATTTTAATGTATGGTAATGCAACTACATTCCACACGAATACTACGAATTATTTGGACAAACTCTAGACAAAAGTTGGTTAAAATTCAATGAATCTGCGTTGAACTCTACATGCAAGCAAATTCATGCTTCATAAAGCTATACCTACTGAGAAAATAATTTGAAGTAACTAAATTTTACATTTACACTAGGAATAATTCGGAGAAATTGGTGACGAAATCGGATGATTTTTTATGAAAGGACGTGGCACCTTAAAAACATTATACTGCGAAAAATATTGAAGTTACTGCAACCAATCTGAACACAAATATTAGGAGTAATTCAAACAAGCTCTGATTCTTAATTGGAAGAATTTATCCAAAAAGGGTGGGGTACGTCTCATAAAAGCAAAAACATCAAATTGGTGGAAATACACCTCCTGAGATGAGATGAGATCCTGTAATAAAAGGCATTCATATATGAAGCTTTTTCATCATATACTAAACTTTTGTTTGAACTTCAATCAATTTCATCTAATTTAGCTAAATGTTCCAACGTTTTTTTTCTACTCACCCAGCGAATTTCATATGAATAGTTCTCGAGATATTAGGTACTCTAATTTAATCTTTTAAACGGTGCCAGTCCCTTGCTAAATGATTTAACGAAAATATTTTTCATATCGTTTTATTTCTTACCACTTGGTGCATAACCACCCTTTCCGAGTCGCCTCAAATTCAATAAATCGTTGCGAAAATAAGGCATTTATACATAAGTCACAATTTAATAAGGGGGTATATGCATTAGTTATAAGCAAAAATTATCTTTTTTAATCTACACTTAAAACATTATCCGTGACCTTAAACTATAAGAAACAAGATGGCATGTGGTTGGGACTGAAATTTTTATCACATTTAAACTTGCTTCCAGCCCGCCATAGTTAAAAGCGCTACTTTATATTAAGTTCTTAAATCATAATAATTTACACTCTACAACACATCACGCATACAAAACATATTCTTAGCTGAACATATAAAGGATTTGGTATCCTTTGGCATTTCGGTTGCACAGTTTTACTTACATTTTCATATTCAGTATCGGAGACAGTCGAACGACAACTGGCAGGCAAGCGAGCGCCCAAACTAGCCGTTGGTAGCAGATCACTTACCACGGAGAGAGCACCCGTTGAGCCAGCACCCTACGAACGAATATTAAAGGTAAGTTAGCTTATAAGTTTGTGAAGATGTAAGCAAGAACGTAAGCAACGTAATAGATTAATGCATTACAAACTTTCAGAAGAGATCTGTTTATTTATTTTTTTTTTAACAAAATCATGGCTAAATGTTAACGTGATCTGTGTGATTTTTGGCAAAGCTATGGTAAAGACAACTTCTAAGTTTATTGAACTTAAGGCAGTTTAGTTTCAATAGTAATGAAAAATTAAGAAATGGACGCTACGATTGATCTATTGCATTTAAATTAATTACATTATAAATAACTAGTAAGATTTGTTATATAAAAATTTGCAAAGTTCTACTTTTATGTATTACAATTACGGTTGTGTTTTCAAACGACTGTGAAAGCTTTTTATTGTATGTATGAACTCAAAAAATCTCGTACTTACATCGGAGTCAAATGATGTCAATTTGCTTAAGAACGCTGTACGCTTTTGCGCCAGCATATCCTTAAACATTTCAGTTGTTGATTGCCCATCTTGACTGTCTGTCGAGGATAAGCGACGTGTTGCCGCTGCTGACGTTGGCCCACCACGATCAGTGTGTGTTGAACTTTTGCGTGATTCTTGCGGAGATGCCCATTCGCTACCAAGTCCTGAATGAGAGCCATGCGGTGATACTGGAGAGCGTAAATTCTCTCTACTACCCATTGGGCTAGCTGCATGACTGGATAGTAGACTTGATGACATATCGCTGGCTTCATTAATCTCTTTACTCCAAAAATGCGTGTGCGCTATTTCCATTAATTGGAAAACAGATGCCATACCACCAAGCCCAAAGTTTGAAAATGTTACATCGAGACCGGAAGCGATGGCCTGTACGCATTTCAACATACCTTTCCAAATGGGTTTTGTAATGCACTGTACAAAAATAGAAAATATTTAACATAATTTTGAAGACATATGTATAGTAGCAATATCATACTAAAATAATATGAAATAATTACCACATCATCGATATGATCGTCTGGTGCGATTTTACCATCCAACGTTTTATTCAACTTGCCCAGCACCAACATACGATATGATTCATCTTCCATGAGTTTCCTAAATCGGTTCAGCTTAAGCCAACCAACACCTTCACCGGCCAACGCCTGGTTTACGACATCCTTGAGAAAGGTTTGATTCTCTGTATTGCTATGCGATCGCTCTTGATTCTGTTGTCTTTGTAACTCTTCCTGTGTTTGCCTTGGACCAGAGTGTTTTAATAACGCTGAACGTTCGATTAAGCCCTTACGTCCGGGGAATGGTTCAAAGCCTGTTTTAGTCTTCTGTTGTAGAGCTACTTGTTGCTGCGGTTTTTGTTGATTTTCTGAGAAAAAAATATATATTTTAAATAAAGAGGTGATCTAGGGTACTCTTGGGTTAATTAGTTTTTTACTTTTTCCTCCAAACATGCCTGAAAACATTGTCGTAGTTGATGACGCTATACCATTGAAATCAGTTCCAATTGAAGAAAAGAAAGTATTGCTGCTACCTTGCATTTGTTTCTGTGTAGCCACTTGAGTACCAGGCGATGTGTTACTGCCTGTGAGCTCATCAGTTTTTATGATACCCTTTTTTGTGGCAGCCTCTTTTGCAGTTTTTGTCAAATCACCAAGCGTAGATTTTCCTACATAGGTTAAGTCATCAAAAGTATTTTTACTAACGCCAGCAGCCTGCTTGGAAACTTCAAATGCCTGCTTTGATGCTTCACCAGCGGCTTTCTTTGCATGTAACGTAAGCTATAGATGGTTTCGAAAGCAAAATTTCATAATAAAACTCGGTAAGTAGAAAATGGTACGATATTTAAATGAAGTGCGTGCAAACAAAGAATGGTAAATAAAAGCGAAAACAAATTAAAAAGGATGTACGTAATATCATGTCTTTCGATTTTAGTGGTGAATACACTTTATGATTAATTTAGAAGATGATGTTAAGATGGTTAGATTGTCAAAAAGCCTGAACGTCCAAAGTACGTTACAGTATTTATTCGAAAAATGGCTTCAGATGAAATCAGCTAAGATTTCAGTATGATGTAGCTTAGGTAACTATTAGTCAAAGTTTGGAAGTTATAGGAGTCAAAAGTAAATGTAACCCATTTATCTTAGCCTTACATTAAGTTTTTGACCATTCATGTATTTTAATCCGTTCATAAGTCAGACCTGTGATCGTGTAAACTTACTTCTAAATTTAGGCATAAATGGGACTATGTCCATATAGATTTATTAATCAAAATTTGATTCAAAGCCATTTTACAAACGCAGTGTGAAAGTATTTCACACTAACTTGGAGAACTAAAATTATAATATTCGGTAACGTAGTCTTCAGTTAAATTTGAAATTAGATGAAGTGTTCTCTGGACTAATAACAGGGATGCTGACTTTTGAATAAGGTTGACAAATTTTATTATGACCCCTTTTTAAAATGTTTGCTGCACGAATCGATAGGAAATGGTTGAAAATACAATAAGGATATGTTCGATTTTGAATGTTCTAGAATTCGAAAAAAAAAAGATTCTAACAGAAAACAAAAAATAAATTATTCATGTTGTGATACGAAATCTGAGTATGAGTTTAACTGAACTTTTAAAATAATTTTGGTATCGATTCCGCTTGACTGATATATTGTAACTTTTGGACCGATAAATCAGTCAAAAAACTGTTCATGAAAAAGAAGGGACTTCAGATGAAGAATTAAAAGGTACAACAAAAAAAAACTTAAATTTTGTACACAATTATTTTTTATCTATCAGCTATATAATTCGAAAAAAAAATTATTTACTAATTTTAAAAATGCAAAAACCAAAAATCGTTTCAGCCAATTTTTCATGATCACAATGTGAACGGTTGTATAAAGTGACCTTTGTTACTAAATAGTGTTCAACTAACTGTTATTAGTGTTAGGTGTCAGTGTGGGATGTTTGGCTCTTACAAACCTTTTCAAGTGTTAAACGTTTCTTATCTTCATGCTCGTCCGAAACACTTACATCCGTCGATTGCTTCAAATTGTGTTTCGTAGAAACAATTGTTTATATTTTTGGTTCAATATTCAATGCAACAGAAATAACACAAAATGTTGTTAGAAATAAATAAATCAAAATTACAAAAAGAGCACAACATTAAGTACACATCCATAGTTCTTAAAAACAATTCAAATCAGAAGAACCCACCTTGTCAACGTGCGCAAGTAAGCCCTCTTGACTACTTTGGCGTGTTGTTTCGCGTACCAATTCCTTTGCATGTGAGGCAAAATTTTCAAAAAGTGATCCTTGTGATCCCTGACGACCAGGGCTACTTGAACTTGATCCTGAGCTACCAGTGCGTGCTAAAATATTGGAGACACCGGGCTGTTTCATAGGTGGTGTAATAGGTGCCTAAAGATTCAAATATATAGGATCAAGTTTTCAATATTGTAAAACAGAGTGCACTTTTGACTTACCGGTACCTTTCGCACTTCCGAGCCTACTCGTTCCATAGCAACAGTACTTTTCTGTAATTGCGTAGTTGTAGTTGTTGTTGTCTCCAATTCTTGTTCTATACTTGCCGCACGTATAGCTGAATCAACACGCATTGCTACTGGTGCCGCCAATTCAAATGGTGTCGCAGATTTCGCAGGAAAATCAAACTCTGAATCACGATTGAAGCTGGGTGAACTCAAATCAGAACGGCTGGATGAAGTTGAAACTGGTGATTCTGCACGTTCATCATCCTGTTTAACAGGCTCTACGGCCATACCTTCAGGATATTGCAATTTATTGGGCGGATGATAAACCGATGCCGGATCAAGATTAGATGAGAGAGTTTGTGGTACATTTAGTTGCCTGGTATTGTGCGCACCAAATACATCATGTATACTTGGTGAAAGATCTGATGAAACCATTTCCGAAACAAAATCACTAAGCGATGAATATGAGGAACTGGAACTTTCGGCACCCTCTGTATCGGAGCCACTTTCATCGGTTGGCTGACATTCCAATTGTTTGAGAGAACGCAATGCACCATTCAATGAGCTGCCATCATCCCATACAGAGAAACGTATTGGCGTTAGTGCGTGTGCAAACCATTTCGGCTTATCGCCCACTTGCATTGGATCTAGCACACCAGTTTGTACACGTAGAAAGGCAACATTTGTTGGTGTTAACGACCATTCGGCCAGGAACTCAACCGCTTGAGTGCGCGAAAATTTATTCAGAAAAATTGAAGCGCGCGGACGTGAACGTAGGAAGCTGTTGATTTGAAAGGCGACAACGGGGCGTGGATAGAGACGCAATGTGCGTGTGTGTTCGGCAAAATTGGCCAAAGTATTTTGAGCATTAAAGAAGCGTACCTGCAAAGAAAAAAACATTTGCAAGTTAAAATTGAGTTACATAAGTCAACAAAAATCAGAAAAACCTAATTTTTCTGAGCAATAAAATAAATATAAGCAGCCTGAAAGCATGCAATACATTGAATGACGATTTGAAATCACAACGGATATAGAAAAACCTTACCATTGCCACGCGTGTTGCAACATCTACAGAATCGACATCAGTGCCATATATAAATGGATTTAATGCAGGCGAATTCATTGGACTCGGTTGGCGTGAGTGCGCACCCTGTGTTGAAACTGAGTTACGTTGACTAGTCTGAGCTGAGTGCGTTGGTGATTGAAGTGGCAGGCGTGCTTGTGAGACACTACGGATAAAATATGTTGTAATGTTAACAGATCTCGCATTATAAACTCCTTGCTTGACATACCCCAAAAGTGTAGGTTCTGTAAGACTATCTCGAACTGAAGGCATCAAATTTTGTGTTGAGACAGCTTGATTGGAAGCTGACATAGATGTTAAGGCCTGAATTTATAAAAATATGTTAGAACTCTTATTTAGCTTATAAATATCATTCTTGTTATTATGTAAAAATTAGGGAAACTAAATTCTGTGCAAAACAAAAAAACATGCATGAAGGATTTTAGAAATAATCTCTTGAAATTATTGACACAATTGGTATTAATACAATAAGAGAAAAATCAAAAAGGCAGGCATCAAAGGAAAAATAAACTTAGCAAAAGAAATGCATGCCGATTAGTATATATATTGTACTAGACACTTCTTGCATTATTTTTAAATTATTCTCATAATAAATGACAAGATGTTTTATGTCATCATGAAAACGACTGATGTACATTATGTTCAGGTTTATAATTGGCTCTTCATTGTTTTGATTTGTTTAATGTTATGTCAATTAGCACATATACTTGTTATTAAATCAGTATCGAACTTATTGAATGCAACAGTTAACATTAATACAACTTAAAAGTAATGAACATCAGAAGAGGATTTTAAATTTTCAATAAAGTTAAATATTAAAAATAAATTAAAACAGTTGAAAAATTTTACAAAACATATCGGTGTAAAGATCCTTGTATATTAGTAGCATATGACACCCTCTTTTAATTTGCAAGTTTGTGGAAAGAACATATAGCGCAGAATATGACTTTCTAAAATTGTGAAATGTGGCTCAAATCTTGTGGAATGTTGATTTTTCGGACATAAAATCGATGTGTTTTTATTTCCTCCACTTTATTGGCCTTAATATATTTATGTTTTTGTGGCTTAGTTTTCGAGTTATTCAGCGAACATAGGAACACAAAATTTTGCAAAAAAAACTATTTTTTTGCTTTAAATTTGAATCAAAACCATATTTTTGGGAGTAAGTACTAGTTTTTTAGTATAAACTTAAATTTGAGGAAATAAAACCAGAAAAATAATTTTGTTCGATTTATTTTAGTCACCCTAATATATACACATACATATCTCAGCAGAAGATTTTCATAACTCCACGAAGATGATATCTATTTCCTTTCAAAAAAACATCCCGAAGAAAGCTACCCTTAGACCCAGTAACTCTTCACCTCCAACCAGACATGGCATTTCGGTTTTGTAAAAAGGTACTAAATCGAGACTTGAAATGTTCGTTTTAGAGATTTTTTGTTTTCAACACCCAATTTTACCAAAATTTATTAAACTTTTCTACAGATTAGTTAAAAAACAAAAAGAGTCCTCACATTTGCCAACTCAAAAGCCCGATCAAAATGAGGTATATGTATTTCACAAAATCTACACATTGCGATTATTTTCATGTAAAAAAAATGGTAATTATTATAAATTGTCCAAATGTACCGAATGTACTGAAAACTTGTCGAATGTATTGAAGACGACTTTTCAGAACACAAATGTACCGAAAAAAGTACAAATGTACCCAAAATGTCATCACTGCCTCCAATCCTCTAGTTGAAGCATTGGAAAAAAATAATTTCGCTACCTAAAATCGATAAGAACTTGTGGAGTTCCTGGTCGCCCACCTACCTTGGAGTAAATGTTGAAGTATTAAAACTTAATTAAAATTATTAAAATAAGAACCTTTCTTTCAAAAAAGAGTTGCTATAATTTTAGAAACTTGAGGACCGGTGAGTACCCCCAAGGAAGCTTTATTTAAACAAGGAAAAACGAAAAAACATGCATATAAATAAAAAAAAAACAAATACTGGACACTTTAAAAATCAACTACAATTTTTAAAAACTCAAGATATTGAATAAACATATAAATTGAGAGATATTTACACCAAGTCCAGCTTCATCCATTAGTTGCATAGCCTGCATTTAGATTATACGAGTAGTAGTAGTATTGAAAAAAGTTGTTGTGGTAGCAAAAGTTGTAGTTTAGGTAGTACGAGTAGTAGTAGTAGCAAAATTATGAAAGCAATGAAGTTGTTAAGTTTGTATATTTTGTTGTGTTAAGTTAATGTTTTAATGAAAACAGATAATTAAATAACAGAAATATCAAAACAACCAACAAAGTAGAAAATGAGAGAAATTAAGGAAAATGATTGTCATTGCGAAACAAATAAATTATTTACAAAGATATTTGTTTTTATTTTTTAAACCCAAAACACACTCAAAGCTAAAATATTTATCATAAAATTTTTTTTAGCAAAAGAATTGTGTGATATATTGAATAAATCCAGCCGATTGTTAGTACAAATAAATTTTCGTAGTTTAAGAAAAAAGACATTCCTTTTATACTTTCACGTTACAATTTAAATATTTTTGTAAGAAAAAAAAAAATTATTTAAAAATTACGCTTTCTTACCTGTTTCAAATGATTCTTCAATATTGTACCCTCAGGTTCAGGTAGCGGTGGAATTTCTTCATAGCCACCACTTGGTGGTGTTAATTTCGTTGAGTCCAAATCAACAACCCAAATATCATCGGGAAGTCTTCAAAAAATTTAGAATATTTTTCTATTAATGTTTAAAGAAGCAAAAATATGACAAAAACTAATTACCGAAAATTTTTCTTGTATATAAGAAAAGTTGCCGGCACACCAATCACAAATGGCGTTGGCGCCAGCAACAATTGTTCCGCGCAACTCATGCATGTCGGCAACAATGGTATCACCGGAAACATATACTCAAGCGGATATAGCAGGGTGACAAAAGCCATTACTGACATGGAAAGTGCATTATAATCGCGCGACTGAAAGAGTACTTTATTCTCTAGCAGTATGAGTGTCCACACCTTGAGGCAAGTCTCCACCCCAAGCAGTTCAAGCGGCAGATGCAGTGGAAAGTCGACGAGTGAAAAACGCGTATGATCGGGCAACGCAAAGAGTAGTGGTTCATGCACTGTCGGCGAGAGAACTTCAACCTAAGAGAGTAAGCTAACTATGTACTACCATTTATTAACGCTATTTCTAAAGCACCTACCTCAACACGTGTGGATCCTGGTACAGGTACTGGCGTCGATAATAGACGCAATATCCATGTTTCAATTTCACGCACGTCATGCAGCACTATCGAGGGTGTGGCATCACTTGCATTACCCGCTAGCACTGTCCAAACGTTGTCTCTAAAATTGTGTAATGCAAAAATTAAATTGAAAAAGCAGATCGAAACTACTCAGCACAACATACCTGTTCAGTTTCTGTGATGCGCCCACACGTTTTGGCGATGACGACTCATTGCAGGCATCTATCAACTTTTTCAGTATGAACAAACACTCACGAAATGTTGTGAAAAATGGATGATGCGATATTATACAAATCGATGTTAGCGATTGATTGCGCAGCTTTGTACGCTTGCGTGATGCACGCGGTGATGGTGAATGACTGCCACCACTTTCTGAATCAGCCGACGGTGCAATTAGGCCCAATTTAGGTGCCATCTGCTGTAGCCCACCATGTCCAACATGATGCATGCCATATTGCTGCTGCTGCGAGTCCGAATCACGACGTGAGGTCATTTCACGATCAGAATCACTGGGTGCGACGTTACTTCTGTAGTCGCTAGAAGAAGTTAGAAGGCCGTAACTATTAAAAATTAATTTGATGTTATAAAAAAAAGCATTTTGGATTTTCTTTCTTCAATGAGAAGCGCTTGCGAACTGCTAGTGGTGTCATTTGACACAATACTTGCCTACTGAATGCTGAATCGGAACTACGTTCCATACTCTTACGCCATGATTCACGTCGAAATGCAGAGCTTCGTCGACCACGTGTGTTATGTGCCGCCGCTCCGACGCCAGCATGATGGCCTGTACGTTCAGAGGCAACTGCATGTTTATCTATGGGTCGATAAAAGTTGACGCAAATGCCGTAGCGAGTTTTGCCAGAATCTTTATCTGTGAGTGCAAACACAAAGGAGGTCATATCACGTATGGCGGAGCCAGTGCGGCGTGGTCCAACGCTTGTGCACCCCTCTGGTTGGCAGAAATAGACCATATCGAGTGGTAATGGAAAGTCAGCATGATCAGAGGGTGGATAACGTCGCAAAAGTTCGGGAATCTGAAAAAAAATTACACATAAAATATTTTTGCTAAGAAGTAATACGTAAAAATAACGCCTGAATTGGAGAAGTCTGTAGCACAGAAAATTTAATAAAAATAATTTTAATGTACCTTACTATTAAAGAACATGTTTGATCTAAAAACATTATTTAGAAAAATACATTTACCTGTACTGGTGGCGTTTTATTCCCTGTCAACGTGCGATGTTGGGGTGGTGTACTTTTTGCACCCACAATGGCCATGTAATCCACTAAACGTGGACATAACGAAAGTTTCTGTTGTTCGGCCATTTTTCTCTTTCAAGACATTTACAAGGAACTTAAGTTGAATGCGGTTGCAACTAGTTGCTTGAGTTTTAGTCCTTCTATTAAACTTTAAGTGTTGCTGCAAAGAAAATAAAAAAACAAAGTTAATATTTTAAAACTTACTTCTGAACAAAAACAACAAACTGTTGTTTCTTGAAAATGTAGAAGGTTTCATGAAACACAAAATGGTCTCTTACTTGCAAAACCATTGGAGTAAACTAGGGTGACACTTAAAAAAATGTTCTTAAAGTCCATCGTTTTCTTAAATGGATAAATATTCATTGAGAATTATGTGCTTACATTTCGAAAACACTCAAAAATGGACTTAGGACATCTTCGGGGACCGTTTTAAGGGTAATTTGAATCAATCGATTTGAAAGCTTACAAATGGAATATGAATCTAATGGTGAGATACGACTTTTACATAAATGGACTCAAAATAGATTGAGATCCGCTAATTTTTGAAATCCATTTGTGATCTTTCTCTCATGAATTGATGCAATAAATTTTGTTTTTAAAAATTGGGCCGGAAAACGATGACATTCAAATTTAATTTTTAGCTTTTTCTCATCGATTGGTGTGATAAATTTTTTACATAAATAGGGTTCAAACAAATTCTTTGGGTAGCGGGGATTTATTTTTGAACGTTTCTCTTCCATGCCCACTTTCAATAACAGATTTTTAATTTTTTTAAGTGTATATGTTTTACTAATCATGGGTAAAATTTCGTTGATGGGTTTTTTTTAACTATTCCACTTTTTATCCAAAAATTTTAATGTGCGTGTTAACATTAAAATGTCAAATTCACAATTTTCATTAAAATTTGCTTTTAAGTGATAAGCAGCTTTTGAAGAACTACCCTAGTGTATGCCGCTTACCTTTTACGCAAACTTTTCATAAAGAATTGCTCTTAAGTGACATTCATCTTTTGAAGAACTTCCCTAGTGTATACCTACAATGCTGAGTTTTCCCTTTACATGTATATTCGTAGTAAAGGGTGATTTTTTGGAATAATAAAACTTTAGATTGAAATAAAACTAATACGCATAAATTCAATTTCAATTGAAGTTTTTTGATTCAAAAGATTATTCCACTAAATTTGTTGCTTACAAATAATTTTTAGCATACATCCATTAGGATTATCTGTTATATATTACAATTGATTAGTGAAATTTTGGAGAGTTTTTTCAAGTAATTGAATCCTCATTTCCAAAATAGAGTGGATTTCTAAAGTGTGACTTGTTGCTGGTTTCATGCACCTTCCATAAAATGTAAACTAGCAATATGAAGCCATATTATCTTAAAGATCAATTCAGGAAATCATAAGAGTTTTATATAATGCGATGTAGGAATTTCCATGTTAAACCAAAGTCAAAGTTAGCCAAATCTTACTGAACTTAACTGTAATCACAGGTTAAATCCAAACTATCTGTTAAATAACAATAATCTGTACCTGTTGCAATTCCCATGACTCTGAACAGAACAACCCTTTATAGGCTAGTTAGATTGACCTTTTATGCAGTAAACTGTAACATGTTTGCTTAAAGCTTATATTTTACAATATTATACTTATATGTGCAAATAAGTATGTCATTCATAAATTATGTAAACGGATAATATGTTTTGTTTTCATGTAATTGGCTTTTTACGTTATACTCTTAAGAGTTTTTTGGATTAATTTTCATGGAAATGCTGGTAACATATGAAGCTTGTTATAAAAAAGTTTATGTTTATTTTTGCATACCACAACATTTGTCTTGTTATTCATCCTTTGTGGCAAAAATCAAACATTGAAATATTTTAACATGTTCAAATATTTATCTTTTACTTTGTAGAAAAATGTTGCATAAAAAGGAAATAAATTGTTTAGTATTAAAAAAAAGAATATGTAACATACATATTTAAGAAAAAAGCAGTTGAATGTAAGCACTCGCAGCTTGATATGTGAACATAATGATGTCACATTCTATTAGGATAAATATGGTGAGAGATTCGATATTATCCAATAATGTTGAGGAAGATACAATTTGTTGGAAATCTGAATAATATTGAAAAAAGAATAAGAAACTGATATGTAACACTAGCGTTACGTTAGGCTTCATGTCATCAAAATATTTTATATCCGATCTTACATACTCGTACATATCCGCCGGTAAAGATATTCAAAAAAACAAAAAAATACGAACGTCCTTTAAAAAGTAGATCTATGTAACTCTAAGTTCATAATAATTAAAATTTAAATAATTTAAAAATTATCGTATCGTGATGGTAGTGGCGCCAAGCTTATCGTCTCGTACTCGTGCTTGTGCGAGAAATATTTGATCTGTATCATTTTCGTCTCGTTATCGCCAATATTTCTCGGTACTTCTCGTTCACATTTTTATATATATAATACTAACTGGAACTGCGGCTTTCCCGCATTTTACACGTCCGTACTGCAGGCAATTGGGTCCATGTACGAAATTTCACAACTTTAAGTTCCAAGAATAGCAATATAAGGGTTTTTGTTGATTGGGTGGAGCTATGACCCATTATCCAAACGTGTTCACATTTAGCGAGTTGCTTGGCACAAACAATTTACATTTACGTATCAGGTTTCACAACTGTAGCTTCGATAGGTGCCAAGATGTGGCGTTTGATGTGTTTTTGCTTTATAAAAGTGCCATGCCTCTTATGCACAGCATAAGTTTTTAAAATCGCAGTGCTTTATGGACTTAAGTTTAGAATTTTCCTTTGATTATGGGAGAAATTTAATATCTTATTTAAATATATATAATTTAAGGATTCACTTATCACCCTGCATTCTTATTTCCACGATTTCGCCTTCTCTCACGTGCATACTAACACACACACTCTTCAAACAGCCTTATCAGACTTTAACCAAACGCGCTCATTGAAATCCTTAAGAAATTGTTGACCTTCGTATCCAATGTTAAAGCTGCATAAAACCATGAAAAAAAAACATTAAATGAAAAAATTCCTGATGAAATGCACAACGCACATTAATCTCGTGGGAGCTTAATATGCAAAATAGTGTTTTTGTTCTGGGAAAAAAAAACACGAGTATAACACTATAGATTGAAATGCATTAAGGTTAAACTGTGAAGGACAGTAGAAACAGCACAAGTGTGATCACATTTGCGCAAAGGAATGGAGAAAAATATGAATAACATTATTTTTTACTGAAGCAAATGGTTTAACAATGACTATCTGCTCGCATTAATCCTTCCCTTTTTTTAACTTTTACTAAGATACAACAATTTATTCAACTATTTTCAAAGTTTTTATATGAAAGTGAATGCTAAAAACTTAAACAAATTCTTGAAAATAAAATAAGAAAAAAATTTATATAAAATTTGTTTTGAAAAGTTACAGTAAGTAGTTTTTGAATTTATAAAATTCCCTTCCTTAAGTACCTTGTACTTGATCAAGCCCGAAGGCTATAGCTGTTATCCTATATGTATTGTTAGCTAAGCTGAAATGTATAAACAAATTTATGAAATTTTGTTTCAAATATTTTGATATGTCAAATGGAGCAATATTTCCGAAAAGCATAATGAAAAAAAACGTTTCGTTTTCGAGATATTGTCATATTAATGAAGGCAAAATAGTAAAAGGGTTAACCTCTTGGTTTCCAAAACTTAAACATAAATCAAATTAAAGGTCTTTGTTGGTAGAGCAGTGGCTGCGATTGGAAAGCTCAAAGCCTATTCTTAACATTTCGTTAACGTTTTATGAAAAATAAATTTGCGAGAGGAGCCAAACATATCCAAATTTAGTTTATTTCGATTAGTGCTATATTTATACCTGCATTTCTTGTGGTATACATTATTATTTGTATTTGCTTTAAAGAAAATTGCAAAATTTGGTAGATTTGTTCCTTTAATTTATATAATTTCCAATTAAATTTATAATTTTTATGGATTTTCCGTAAATGAGTTCAATTACGCCAAAAGTTCTGTATAAAGTTGTCGCATTAAGTGTTATTACTTTCAATTTTATATATAAATTATAAGAACCGATTAGCTAATGCTCCATTTATTCATATTGAAGTCTATTTCTTATTTCTTTTCATAGCCCAATAGAAAACGTAATTTGATATCATCTCAAAAACGTAGTATGAGAATTAGCGTGACATGAATATTTTACTCTGCAGTAAAAAAGTGTTTTTTCTGAGTCTCTAGGAGAAGAAATGTGTCAGTTTCTAAGCAAATTTTTTTTCAATAAAATCTTTAATTTCTTCTTGGATACTATACAAGGTGATTGTTATTTTCAGCTGCAATATTACCAGTATATTGGTCATCAGAAATATGATGAGGAGACATAATTAGAGAATAAAATGATAAATTCAAAATACTCCATTTTCATTGAGTCACCGAAATATTAAAAAATCTATGATAATACGTGACACGTTCAACTAGTAGTCTCATGCTTAACATTATAGTACATTAATAAATATGAAAATTGACGCCTAATGATAGAAAAACATCAAAAAAATTAATGAAATGCATACATATGAACACTTCATGTTGAATAGAAATAAAAAACAGATAGTAAACTAATAAGGGTGTCATCTTTGGCCTCACCAAAAATTGAATACCCTACACCGCTTTAACACTACACTATATTTTGCCTTGTCTGACTAAAGACTATATACCCGTAATGAATCTGGCAACATTTATAGCTCTTTGTGTGGCTTATGTGGTACGTGTAACGTCCTCTTTTCGAAATTCGTCCGCTTTTATTCCGAACAATTTCTTGCATTTGCGTGTGGTTTCATTACCTTAAATAATTCTCTCCTTATAGGGTTTTTGTTCCCATGGAACCTGCCACGCCTACTTGTAGCAATTCGATAAGTTTTTGTCAAGCGCTTATTCGAGTTATTTGTAATATTTGTCTGAAATTTTGTTTCATTGCCTTAAATAATTCTCTCAGCGTAGTGTTTTGCAGATTTTGCTTGCCCTCTCATCAAAGCTCCCCAACTTTTTTCTAGGTCTTTTTCTAAGTTTTTTAGTATTTTTTGAAAAATTGGTTACACTACAACAAATAACTCTCCCAAAGTAACGAATTAAATGTTTTATTTGCATGGGAGGTTAGCGTGTCCGCAAACTGATTTCGCCTATTTTCAATCCCAAGAATTTTGTTTGAAGGTACAGGCTGTGTACCTAATCTCATTCAATTATCATATATATATATAAATATATTTATACACCTGCCACGCCCCCTCATAAGTGTTACAAATAGAATGACAAAGTGGATATATGAAGGTAATCTGAGCGTAGGGTATAATAAATCAGAGCTTTCAAAATCACAGCAAACAATCGATAACTTCAGTAAATATCACCTGTCAATGGCAATGAATGCGAGCACAAAATTTCGCTGCTATCTCATGTCAAGAGTGATGACGATGATGATGGTGATGGTGGCGTTATTGCTGTTTCTGATTCTTTTTTTGTTGATATTATTTTCTCACCTTTCAATAAAATACGCGCAACATTTCACAACTTTTGGCATGTTTTCCTTACGAGCATTAATTCTCACAGCATGGAAAAGTAATTTCCGTATAAGATATGAAAATGTTAAAAGCTTTTCGTTGACATCTCGAAACTCCTACAGCAGTTGGGTGAGGGTTATGCAACGAATGTCAAGTAAAGGTTATTGGCAAACTAAAATTGTCATATAGCACGTATCTTATTTATTTTTTATGGCTTTGCATAAAACATATTTGATAATGAAGACGTTAACAAAGGCTTAACGATTGCATGAAAATTATAATGAAAAAAAAGAAGAAAGTGCAAGCTCTTAATGGGTCGTTTTAATCATAATTAACTGTTTTAATTCAAAAATTTATTTGAATGTTTTGAAAATTTTCAATTGCTTTAATTGAGCTATAATTACATATCTTCTCTTCACTATTGAAGTGTTTATAAGGGTACATATAAACACTATAGTTAATATAACATTTTAACAACAACATTCAAGTCTATATATATTTTTTAGATCTGACTTCATACAAGTAATTTTTATAATACATGTCATATACCAATTTTTCTAACATTAATTGGGGCTATAATGCAAATAATATTTAATTTAATACACTTCATACAAACAACTTATTTATTTATATTTTTAAAATCACCATCACAACCACAAGAGTTTCTAAGTGAAAATCTATTAAGGGCGTTCACATTTCTTAAAATGTACCAGCCTTTTGATAAGTTACAACAGCCACTCCAAAATAAATAATTTAATTTTTATGCTGTGTTTGATTTAGGGCTTTTATAGAATTCAATTTATTTAAATTACTCACACTGGAGTTTATATCTAATTTGTCTGACTTATACCATAAAGGCGTCTTAACTTTTGCAGTCGACTTTTCTTGCTGTAAAGCAACAAAAAAATTTCATCATTTTCTTAATTTTGTTTCTGTTATTTTGGAATGTCAAAACATTGAGTGATAAATTTACTACCAAATTGCGAGTACTCAACAATAAATTCTGCGGTTGCTACTGATGTTAATGTAATGCGAGGTTCAAACCATCAAATTGTTTGTCAAACGAAAACACATTTCTCTTATGTAAAATAAATAATATTCGCCTACTATTTAATTTACAAGAGTAATGTGCACTCGTTGAAATCTTTTTTCAAAATCTGACTAGAAAGTTTTTCAAGCGTTCACATCAATCAAATCACATCACTTCAAATTGTGTTGTCAAAACTTTTTGTTTTTCATCAAATTGTTTGATGTGCATAAAAATATTATCGTCGAATTCCACATATTTTAAAGTTGGCCAAATTGTTTGGTAAACAAATTGATGAATATTTTGATGGTCTGAACCTCGCTTAAGAGTTATGACGTCAATTGAAAATAATTGATGTGCTGCAAGTGACATTGAAGTATATCGTCATAAGTGATTAAATAAATATTCAAATTTCAAAAATCATACTTTTTGTCAACATCTCTCAACAGGCATAATATATTATGAGCCATAAAGCAAAAACCGCTTAAATCGACATAAGACAAATGGAGTTAAGTCTAATTATCCATAAGTTTCGAGAGAAATTTCGTTTTCTAATATAATAGTAATATTACTTAGTGATATAGAACTTAAAAATGGCCATAAATATCACTAAAAACATATTGCAAATAGGCTTGAACTACATTTGCCTTAAGCCGATTATGGCAGTAATTTTTTTGCCACATTGTTCCTTTTATCTTTAGTTTTTATTTTGGGTTTCAATTTCTTCACTAAAGCCTGACAAATTATTTGTTGTGACCAGATGCCGACTCTTTGCTCTATCAGAGCATAGAGTTGTTAATGGAAACGAGAAGGCTGATGAGCTCTCTCGACATCGCAAATCACTGGCTTTACTACCCGAAAAGGAAAGGATGGGCATATCACTTGCCAATTGCAACTTAAATATGAAAAGCAAATCAATGTGACACACATCAAATCTGGCTGATGTTGGATTAAAAGATCTCATAGTTCCAGGAGATGAAATTGGTTTGTTGTACTCTTCAATAACTTCTGAGAAAACTATAGTTGCGAAGAGGATTTATTTTGAATTGAATTTATCTTGCTCTTTGTAGGAGTAGGTTGAGATTGTTTTGGGGGTTACTTTATTAATAATCTAGCTTACTTAGTCATTACTACGATATTTTCTCTCCTTTTTTTTTTATTAAAGAATCCAAATGGGTGCGGTAGTAGCAAAGCCGTCTGTTACTTTTTGTGCGGATCACGAAGGAACAATGCAGGTCAATGTGCGTCTGTAAATTAGTTTAGTGAGAAACTTAGCCTACCAGTTTTCGTAGGTTGTCAGACTTACAATGGCAGTCAATGACATAAGAAAGTTTCCTCACAACAGCAATGCGGTTATTAGACACTTTTTTTTCAAATAAAAGTTCAAATGCCTGTAACTATTATCTAATCAGATTAATATACCCATGTCAAAGTTATTTGAACCCTAAAATACGAAGTGTCTTTACACACATCTAACCTAACCAACATACGTATGTATAACAATACAAAATGTTGGAGACGAAAATGCGTAATATTAACTAGAAAAATATAAAACGCAGTTAGTATACAAATTCTTTGAGCATAAAATACGCTTTTTACGTACAAATTTAGTACAAGACTTTGGTAATTTCTTGCTTATCCTTTTTAAATTGCTGTCTGATTATATGGGCTGCACACTCATATCCAAATTTGTATCGTAAAAGCTAACACGTTCTTAAAGAAACACAGCAAGCAGTTTGTCGACTTTGACGACCATGATAACAATTTAATATCCTGCAGTATTTGCACACAAAGATAAACTCACACACACACGCACACACAAATGCAAGGTCACCATTATGGCGAGTTTTCTTCAGAAATTGTTGTATGAAGAAAAGTGTGGCGGCATATGCGCTCGTTAAAAATTAAAATGCCAGTCATTGGCCATTTATTCTTGGGCTGTTTATTGACTCCACAAGTGAGTGACTGCATTTTAAATGATTGATTAACTTTTCCATTGAATTTGTTGAATGTCCATCTTAAGGTGAACGTGCTGCTTAGGAACCAACATGGCAATTTTGACCTTGCAAAATATATTAATAAGGATTAAGTGCGGCTCAACATAGTTATTTATTCTTCTTAGCTCTGGATGAAATTAAAACTTTATGACAAAAAAAAAAAAACGTAAAAAGTATTAAATTTTTTTCATGTCTTAAATTTTAAATTAAAAATTGTACAGTCAACAAATAAAAACGATGCATAAAACGAAAATTGACATCGTTTGTCAAAAGTTAAAACGCTTTTATTAATGTTATCATCCAATTATTGCAAATCCAGCGACGCTCATTTTTATAACAGTACAATAAATTACGAGCTCAGTGTAGTAAAATAGCAACAACTAAGCGAATGTACAAATTAAACATTTTGCGAAGCAGCAAACTTTGAAATATCGTCGAATTTGTGGTGTTTCTAAAGAACCACCAAAAAATAATAATTTGCATTCATGAGTCATTAACTCTTAGTTGGCACAAAAATTTGTACTACATAAAAACTTGTTATATGGCTTATATACATATATCGGCTAAACGTCAATAACTTAAAGCTAATGACGTGTAATAACCCATATGATGTTAAAGCTCTGGAACTACTGAACCAACTGCAGTATCCGTTTCCATCGTTAGAATGTGTATTAAGTTCAGAGTTAACTATAGACTGAAGTATTTAAGTAAGGATAACTTGGTGTGGGAAAATTCGGTGACACAAGAACCGCCTGCACTAGACAAATAGTGGCTAAATTGGATGATCGTCAGTTTACAAGCTACAAGTTTGTAACATACGAAATTGCAACCAATTTTCTCAATATAAACTTATTTATGGCTTAAACAAGCAAAGCGTATTTTCACTCTTTTCATCACCCTTGGGATAACATATATGAAATTTAAAGCTTTTCAAAAATAAGAGATACGCCTTCAAAATGTTTTCTCTCTAATAATTTGAAGACTATAAAAGATATCGCACAATTTGTAATATTTTTGAAATCAGGATTGCCAAATTAGTGGAAATTTATATTCATTTTGAAGAAAAATCGTCAACCGTTTTTCAGTTTTGTATGGCAGGTAGTTGTGTCCGTGGGCTGAAATACTATTTAAAGCCAATGTCTTAGAAATCCATCCACTGTGCATGTGCGTGACTTTACTACCAATTTACTTCAGTATAGATTTTCTTCAATAAATATCCGCCAGTATAAATTTTCCGCAACAAAAAATCGCACACAAAACAATTTCAATGGCTATGGCCTAAATTCAAACGTTGGTATCATAAATTCAAATAAAGTTTGAGTATTTGTATAAAACGAAAAAAGAAACTACTTAAAAACAAACTATCTACGGAATTTGCTTATGGCTAGTAATGACGGCATAGCAGTATTGCAGCATTTGAAGAACTATTGCCAGAATATAATCCATGTTCATGCTGGCATAAACGTAACATTATATGCTCCAGAGTTTATTTTTTATGACGCACTTCACTTTAAGCTACGGGGTTTCTTTTTTGGCACGTTTTTAACCATTCAAATTTAAAATGCTTAATGATTGTTTCTTCGTCATAGGTATTAAAATAATAAAATGGGGGAAATTTGAAAAAAATTTATTCAAACTAACAATTATTTCATAGTTGCAGATAGGAAATAAAATAGCTTAGCTTAGTATATTGCAAATAATAATAGCAGCAGCATTTCATAATTTCTTCCGTTATATTTGTTTCATTGTACATACATATACCTACACAGCGGAAACATTGCGCAGCGTTAAAACAGAAATACACTAGGGATGTTATAGCAGCCATCTCAAAGGACTTCATTATGTGCAACGTAACAGCGCGTATAGCTCATATAATGCGGCATATCAAATAACGACTTCTTACATCAGATTTTGCCACCACATTCGACGATGTGGAAAAAGCTTCATTATGCACATAAGTGGTTTTATAACACACTTCAAATGAAAGGTTATTTAATGTTCGTAATCGTGACAGTTTTTATTAAGGAAATATATAATTTACTGTCAGCAAGCCTGTCAGAGCTATAATTATTCAATACATTTTTTTGGAAAAGGTCACTCTTTAGTCTAGAGGATGAAGGTTTAGTGCACAGTTTCAATAATATTTTTTTTCGGTATGTTGTTGGTATGCAGTCATTATAAATTTTTTAACGTAAACACAATATTTTATTGGATTTTATCGTTAACTGAATACATTACATTAATATGATCAGTTTCTAAGTGGCTTAAAAAATTCCAGAACTATCATCTGCAAGAAAATTACTCCCATGGAAAATTATACAAAAGGACTGCAAGTAAGGAATTGGTTTTGCGCGAAGAAGATCCATATTTTAAATTGGTCAGCCTAGAGCTCTGATTTAAGCCCCATAGAGAACCTATGGAACGAAGTCAAGGTTGAAATCGCAAAACAAATATTGAAATATGGTCTACCACATAGAATGTTTGGTATTCCATATCGAAAATAAAATGTCAAAAACTCGTGGAGTGTATGGGTCGCACGGGTCAAGCTTTATCAAAAGCAGAGGCAACAGCACAAAATATTACTTATTTAAATGTTTGTTCATATCAAAAAATCAACAAATGCTATTTTAACACGATGTTTCATTTTTCCAGATTGTGCTATTTATGTATCCAGCTTATCTCATCAGTTTTGTTACATTGTTATCGTTTTTGTATTAATGAATTCGAACTGAAGGTTGCGTTATTACTGAATTTGAAGAATAAACTTTTGCGAAAAATCATATTACACATATGTTGTTTCTTAATAATATTCATAAGAGTGTAGCACAAGAACGAACTCATTAAAAATGTGCCATTTATATGTCCATAGCTGTACATTCCAAGTCATAAAGTATCCATATGACAAAATTTGTTACATTTACCATCGTTTTGAAATTTCTAATAAATATTTTCAAAACTTAAAAAGTCTTGTTGGGCCGAGAATACGGTTTTCAGATTTAATCAAGCTACGTTTTTTGAAAATTTTCAATAAAAACAGCGTTTTTTGCGTATTGAAATTCGAAATTTTTATTGGAAAGTTCAAAACGATTAATGGTGAACTAAATTTGGTCACACATAGATTTTGTGGACATGAAATCTAAAAAACATTGAATTGCATTAGCTTCCGAATGGCATTACTTTCGCATCGCATTACAAAATATGCCCCCAGATTTGCACACTCTCACACTAAGAAAATTTGTTCATCTTAAAAGGTATGGTTTGACACGCTTGTTACTAAAATTTGCGCCATTTGCTAAAGTTTTCCTTTTTCTGAAAAGTTAGAGAAAGTCTTCAAAATGATTTCTGATTTCGATCAGAAAAAACTTAATGGAGTGATTTTGGCTCTGTTGACGGCCCTTCATGTCAAAAAAATGCAAAAAAATTGCAAATATTGGGTCTTGATGATAAATAATTTTTTTAGCAAAAATGATTGTTAAAAATAAATCGTCATTGCTTTAGAAACTTTGGTTAGGCGTTCTTTGAAGAATAAAATGTAAAACGTAGAACAAACATTTTTTTGTTTTACAAAAAGGGACTTCAACAGAACCAAAACTGTCCCATCGAGCTTTCTCTATTCAAAACCAAAAATTAAAATTCCAAAATTATTTTTAAAAGTCCCTAACTCTTCACAGCCTGTAGAGCTCATTTAGATTTTGCTACATACATATCAAACTGCTCTCATTTACAGTATGTGTCTTTGAACGTGCTTCCTTTAACAAATTTTTCAGCACTTTAGATCACAGCGAAGGTATAACTGTCCGTATCAGTATATGTAAATAATGTATTTGCAGGGACAACAGCGCCGTTCTGTGGGCCAATTTGCCAATGTTTTTTGCTATTAGTCATATAGTCTTCTAATGCTCCTTGTCTCAGCTGACTTGATACTTAAAAATTCCATCAATTAAGAATTTTAAAATGAACTTCATAGCATTAAAAAAAGTAATTAACTTCGTGATACACAAAGCAAAATCTTAAGTTACGTAAAAGGTACATGGTGCATGCAATACCAAATAATGATTGTGGCAGAATATAATTAGAAAAAAGCAAACATATTATTAGTTCATGTAAGAAAATTAATTTAGAAAAAACCCAAAGCTATAATTTTATATATAAGAACGAATCTACTGCAAGGATGCAACGATGCGTAAGGATAAACATGTTTACATGAAGCATAAGTTATACGACGTGAGGTCTGTTACACTACATATTTGTATGTATGCATACTAGAGTTTATCAAAAAAAAAAACAAAAAAACTTATTTTCTCGAATTCTGTGGAAATTTGAAAATAAAGATGTACGTCGAATCGAATATTTCTTTAAAAAGAAACTTAAGGTTGTCAACCGCGTTTCAACATTTGTTTTTTTATTAAAAAAATACCAAAACTTATTAATTTTTTCATATTTTCTTTTGAGAAATAAAACATTTTTCGCAACTTTTCTTACGTGTAGAAAAGGAAATTGAAACAAAATTTCCAAAATACAAATATTTGTTCTTAATTTCTTGTAGAAAAATTAAAATTTTTAAACGCTGCACTATGGAGAATTTTTACTCAATTTGACTATATTCCAAAAATCGCGCTGGATGATAGCGAATTCTTTTGTATGAAAATAGATACATTTTTTGTGCGTTCCACGCCCTCTTTCCTTTAAAAGATGATAAAAATTGCTCGTTTTAAGTGACTATAATTTGTTAGTGGACATAGTATCCATAATGATACATGCGGAAAAACTCATAGATTTCTAGATTGTTTAGATATCAAGATAAAGCACATTAAAATAGTCAATGATCCATTGCTTTTTTTCATCGATTTTTTTTTTGTTAAAACAGTACTTACAACGGCTGAGAACAAATTTTGGAAATAGCTGCTAGCTTAAATTTGGTTGAACAATTTCAGAGGGAGGTATCTTATCTTTTTAGAACAGTTTATAAGGATTATTTATAGATCAATCTCTGAAAAAGGACGAAAATCACAGCCATGAGTCGAATTTATTATGGAATTTTGAACTAAGTTTTAGTGCTAAAAGAGCTAAATTCCTTACACAAGTCAAGGACATCCAAAGTTTTAACCAAAAATTTGGATAAAATATTCTATAGAACGCTGTTAGCAACTTCCAATTGTTTTTTTTTTTTCTTAAGGATTATTCTTATAAATGTCTTAGCTCTCATATCAAATTTCAAGCATTTTCTAAGTATTCAAGAACACCAGTTTTTTTTACCAAACTCTAATGCTCATGACAATAAATGCGCTCACTTGTGAAAACTAAAATTTGAGCGAAATGAAGAATGAATTGCAGTGCTTTTTGGTACTTTTTCGTTGTTGTGCTTTCTTTTTCTATAGAACAAATTCGTAAGCTGAATATCCTTGACACAAAAACTTCAACGTTAACATTAACATCAAGTGATGTGTTAGTGTTAGTGCAATTCTCAATTGTGTGCAGCTTTCTTGCTTTCATAAGTACCCAGCAGGCAATTGAGCAAGGCCTTCCCCGGAGTAGGCCTGCTAGCGCTGCTCCGATTGTAAGAGGCCTTCTCAAAACTAAATTTTCATGTAAATAACAAAAAAATTTTTATTTTTTAATATGATTTTTGTTTTTATTTACAATCTGTCAATATTAACAATAAGTAAATTTTATAAGTAGTGAAATTTTAATTAGCAGAATAGTTACACTCCATTGAGTGTATACTCATGAAATGCTATTATGCTTTACCACGGCAGGCGTGCTATTATGCCTTCCCACAGCAGTACGGCTATAAGGCCTTCCCACAGCAGTACGGCTATAAGGCCTTCCCATAGCAACAGTGCTATAAAGCCTCATAATAGAAGGCAAAAAAGAAGGACTTCAAGTATTTTTTTATTTCATGTATTGCAATGTTTTATGATTCGACATTACTTTTTTGTCATTGGATTGTACTTTTACGACATCAAAAGTAGATACATGGTTAGAAGTAAGGAACGGTGTGCGTGTTGCTAAGCTGGTCTTCTGTTTCATGTTAAGTTAAAGTGGTAGAGTGTTGTGTATTCAATGTGAAATTGTAAATTAAGAAAACGTCACAAAAAATAAACATTAAAAATATCAACGCAAGGCAGGTTGACGCAGATAAAAAAAACATTTAACTAAGAGTCTCACTACGTATTAAGATTAAATTTTTTCAAAGTACTTTTGTGACCCCTTCTACGGTAAGCGCTCTTAAAAGGGCTCTTGACGCAAGCGATGTAGGAAGACCTGCTTGAAGAGTATTTCTAACAGGCCTGCTATAGAAGACCTGTTTTATCGGGACGTTTCATATAACAAAGAAAGTAAGTTTGAAAGGAGGTGGCAAGGCCTTAATCTTACCAAGGAAGGCCTGCTAGAAGGCCTGCAAGCTCCTGCCCTTGCCTACTGGGTAATTAAGTATTGGATTTTAACCTATTTGTATATTCATCTGTTGCCAAAGCGAATGAGTTTTGAAAAAAAAAATATAAACATTTTAATATGGTTTTTACACTGGCAACAAATACAGTCCGTTTTCATATATCACATCTTTGAGCCAAAAACGGTTCAGTTTCCATACAAAAGAAACGTAACACAACATCTTGGACCTTGCACTCCACAAAAGTCACTTTTAATTTTGTTCTTTTTTTTAATGTTTTAAGCGAACGACTTAGTTAATGTAAAAAAATTCCAAGAAGAAAATAATCCAAGAAAAGACCATTAAATATCATATCAATTATGGGTAAGCATAATTTAACCATTGAAATTCATAGAAATTAATATACTGAAAAATATTTTTATAAAATTTTTTTTTTTGCTGCTCGGTTTTTGATAAATTGAGTTGTCAATTTCTGTATTATTTGGCAAATGAATATTTCATATTAATTTATGATTAGGATGAAAAATAATAAGGCTGTCTATGATGTTATTGCATGACATTAATTAATTAATTTCATTGATGAAAATCAATTTTATGAAATTTATTATTTATGCGGTTCTTGGCATCAAATTTCACATTTTCTCTCATTAGTGCATAAATTGTTATATTGTTTACAGATCAAATATCTAAATTTCTTATTAGCAATTAATTAACTTTCACATTTATTTGCTATTCTTGTAGGTCATCATAGGATTTTAATTTCAATAAAATTATACTGTAACTACAGCATAACAAAACAAATAAGTAGGTGTGCTGTTGACTTCAATAGAATTTATGGGTATCCTTTGCTTAGTTATTGTCATATGTACATAGTATTTAGTTTCTGCTGTTTAATGTCAAATTTATATTTGATTAGTTTGCTTGAATTTATGATATTTGTTCATAGCCTAAATAGATGGTTAACCCAAATGTGTTTATGTTTAGGATTTAGTTTACTTCATTTCAAGTGAAACATTCTCTAAATGCCTGCTGTTTGGTGCAGTTTTTGAGAACTTATGACATTGCAAATATAACCGACATTCAACTTAAGTCTGTCTGTAAGTAAGTTTATTGGAAAATAACGATACATTTATGTATCGATATTGTTACGTTTATAGCGTTTTGAATAAAACGATGATTTTTTAATTACCAATTTACATATGATTTATTTATTATTAAAAAATTTAATCGTTCAAATGTAATTTAGTAAATTTTATCATATCTATATATGGTTAGTTCAAGCAAATTATACAATTTTATGGAATATGTTAATATCAAATAATTATTTCATTCCATAGTATTTACCAAATTTCAATAGATTAAATTAAATTGTTTTTCCTGCATAGATTCAAAAAAAATGACTACACAGATGTATATGAATTTTCCGCTAAATAGTTCGAGAACTGGCACTGATTTTAAAGAATGTTTCAGTCAACCACTCATTTGAGTGACTATCATTTATATTTAGTAGGACTTGCTGTTTTATCATAGATTAAACAACGCTTGGAAATCAAACAATTTTATTTTTTTTTATAAAAAAAGTAGTTCATTTATTGCCACTTATCGTGCACTTCTTGGAGTTTATGGTCAACATAATCGGTTCTTGTGGGTTCACTATTCGTCGAACTATGGATAACTTTGAAGGTAATCAGATTATTGTGCCAGTAAAACATAGTTCATAAGGCTCCCGTTCAGGCAAGTGTTGATGAAGTTTGGAATTTATCAATTCGAAAGCGTTCTCAATAGTGAAGACAATCATTATGGCATATTTTACTGTTCAATTTTGGCTTTCACCTATATGAAATGTTTATTACGTAAGAATTGAAGCATTTGTATCATTAGAAACGTCGTGAAATTGCTAACTATTTCAATGCAATAACTTGAAAACAATGCTAGTTTTTCCAAGAAAGTCATCTTCTCTATCTGACTCGGTAAATAAGCAAAATTGTCATTTTTGGTCTCAAGCCATTCCACAAATAATTCACGAGGAAAGTTTATATTCCCTAAAAGTAACGTTCGAATGATCGGTCCTTATTTTGTCAAAAATATGGAAGGAGCTATTATTACTGGCGATGGTAAGTGGTACAAATAAATGATAAAACACTTTTTATGACTTGGGTTAGAAGATATTGATTTAAAGAGACATGCAGTTTCAATAAGACGGCGCTAAGTGTCATGCACTCTATGCCACAGCTGATTTATTGCTTGAAAAAGGGGGGTAAATATTATCTAGAAATACAGATGTCGAGTGTCCTCCAAGAAGTTGAGACTTAACATCTTTGAATTTCTTCTTGCAGCGATATTCCAAATATTTGAATAAAGTGGTAGAAAATTGAACTCATCGTATTTGCCTCTCTAAAGATGAGCAGAGGTGGGTTTTTGAATGTTACTCTTTTCAGAACATAATAACATACATCGATTGTACTTCAAAATGAAAAAAAGATATGTAGTTGCTACACTTTTTTTCGATTTTGTTTTATTTAAAAGATAAAAACATCACAAATTTTAAGTTATTATTATTATATTACTTTATTTAAGTAAATTTTTGTGATTTCATTCTGACTTTTAGCTTGGTTTTATTTTGTTTAAAAAAGATGATTTTTTCACTATATTAAAGAAGGTTCATCTTCATCATCACTTTAACGTATCACTCTTATTGGAAAACCCATTTCATTTGAAAAGGTTATGTAATTACTTTAAAATTTGATGTGCGTTTGCTTGAACTGTATTTTTTAACCAAAAATTTAACAAAAAAAAAAGTAATGCGAAACCAAAATCTTCTTTTAATTCATAAAATTCACTTCTAGCAACACTTTCCTTTTACGCAAATATCTTTTGTTTGTAAAACTTAATTTGACATCCCTTGACAATTCTTTGTTTTAGCAAGGCTGCGTGACAACAGTGACAGGCACAAGGATATTTGCTTCTAAATGCAAACAACATTTTTAATTAAAAAAAATATGAAAAATTAAAAAAATATAATAATTAATTTCAAAATATGAAGAATTTTTTTTACTTTTGTTAGGTACATACTACATACCTGTATTGTAAAGTTTTGTTAATTTTTTTAATCGATTCCAATGAACATCAAAAACACATCATCATTCATTCACACATTCATACATTTTCTTAACGATTATAGTTTTGAAAATTATGCACTATTTCATATGAATTTATTTATTATCAACAGTATTGCCTACTTTATTAACCAGCTGAACAAAACTTGTAAATTAGAGCGTATTAGTCTAAGGATGAAAATGTTTAACGTAATATTAGAATGCAAAGCGTTTAAGGGTTTACTTCTGTGCCTTGCAGAAGTTTTCTCTGGTTGCTTTTTAAAGTTTTCAAAAAATGAGTTTTGCTCATTTACTCGAAAAGTATGACTTATTTGAAAAATTTATGAATATTAAGTTGTAGTGTAGCAGAATAAATACAAAAAACCAATTTTCACTGATTAAAGGAAAAATTTCAGTACTTTACTATTTAACCAAGTCATTATGCTTTAATGTCCACATGGTTTGGCGAATTTGATGTATGCTATCTTAAATAATTTAAAATTTTATAGATCGTTTACTTCGTAAATCGTACACAAACACTTGGGAAATCAAAAGTATTGACACCGTCGCTGTACGCCTACGGCTAAGTCTACTCAATGTATAACAACAAATCTAATATATAAGAAGTTTTGATATAATCTTAGGTCCAAAGTAAAATGACATCAGATTATTCTTCAAAAAATTAAAAAAGAAAATAGTTTGCTTGGCAATGAATGTTTTGTTTGTAATTTGAACTTTAAGTTCTATCATAAAACGAACGAAATTAAATTCTTATGTGAATAATTTTTTTCCTTAAGTGAACTACATGCAGGAACGCCAAGAACCCACGCAATAAACAAAATCCTTTTCATGAATGAATTTCGAATGGTTTTCACGTTCACAGTATCATACGTCATGGTGAAATGTTGTTTCTTTAATTTTATTGTGTTGCTACGCTTAGCTTAGTTACACTCAAAGAAAAGTATAATATAAGACATTTTGAAATTAAAAAAATTTTATAAAAAGATAATTCCATAAATAACATGAGTACATACTTGATACATGGATGAAAAAAGGAAACTAGACCAGTCATTTTTGGCGTTGTTTTGGACCGAGATTTAGAATTTTAATTTTATATGGAACGAATCTTGTATGGGACAATTTGAGCATATTCTTATAGTAATTAATTATACAGTAAAATCAAAAAAGTAATATTAACAAAGTTGAAAATTAAAATATAATAATAATTAAATATCTTAGAACTTCTTCAGTGCGGTTTTCGCAGTGTAATGGGCCCCTCTTTTGTTTATTTGTAGAAATAGTTGTGCTGTTGAAAGTGCGTGGTATTTAGAGGAAGGAAGGAAGGAGTTCATTCATTTGCATTTTCTGTATCCTATGCCACAATTATTGCTGTTGTTGTAGCTTTTTGTTAAGCATTTTGCTTGCTGATAGCGTTAAGGTTTTGATTTTTTTTTTGTTTTATTCTTGCATTCATTCAACTGTTTCAAACAAAAGTTGTTTTTTTTTCCTTTGTGACACTTTTACGCTGCAAGTTGACGTCACTTGATTGGCTTAAGAGATACGTTGGCGTCAATTTGTTATTATGATTATGGTAATAATACATAGTAATAGTATGTAGTATAGGGTGTTTTTTTCAAACCATTATTTTATAGTTGGTTTAAGGTAGGAAAGTTACTTAAAAAAATTTTCGCATTCAAATGTTGAGCATCATAGTTCTGATTTAAATGAGATCTGATATATAAGGCTACTTTTGCTGTTATTTTATAGGTCGTCAGACAAACAACATTATCAAAGTTACAGACATTTAAATAAACTTTTCGTCACAAATCAGCATTATGCAATTTATGTGATTATATGTGGCTTGATCTAAGAAAAGGTATCTAAGTATTGTGCGAAACATAAAGCAGCTGTTAAGGTAATCAAGTCTACTTGAACGTGCCAGATATTGGTTCTGAAGATATGGAGGCTTAAACATGAACAAGGTGTAGCTTGTTATTTCACTTTATCCAGTGTTGCTTTTAAAGAGCAATAAATTTTACTGACAAGACTATTATTTTCATATCATTGTTAATGAAAGGCTTGACTTTGAAAGACCTCTAAATGTTTGAATTCCGAAATTTCCAAGGAGAAGGATTTCCATCAACACATATTGAGAAATTAAAAGTATTTGTATGAAGTAAAACTTTTCAAAAATACCACATTAATGTACATAGTTAACAACTTTTGTTGTCACCAACGTATATTATAGTCATTAATTGTAATGACGTCATGTTGCGTGTTCACTCGCTGTGTACGCGTGTTACTGATAAGCGACTTTTTGTCTACGAAGAGTTTTTTTTATATAAGTATCCATGCGTGTGCAACATTGTCGCTACAGTAGAGCAATTAATAAATAATTATTTCTTACAATAAAAATAGATAAAAAAGACTAAGAACTTTCTTTAAGAGAAATTACAATAAAAATGTCTTATATTTTACAATGCACTCAACTATTCTTCATAGGTTGAGTTGGACTATGTTGTTCCAGCAATCTCATTTAACAGGGAGTACGTAACTCATATTCCATCTAGGGATGACTGGTAGGGAGGATTCTCGGGGAGAAGGGGTCATATTAATTTCTACACTGATGGCTCCAAGCTAAATAACCAAGTGGGTTATGGTATCTACTCCAAGGAACTGAAGTTCAGAATTGCTACGAGGTTACCAGATCATTGCAGCGTTTTTCAGGCGGAGGTTATAGCAATAGAGGGAGTAACATCCTGGATAAGGAGGAATGTTGTATCCAAAAAGGATATAAATATTTATACAGATAGTCAGGCAGCTATCAACTCTCTAGAATCAGTCTTCCTAAACTCACTAGTGGCCCAACAATGTCGCTCGTCTCTAAATTAGATGGCTCAACATTTTAGCATTCACCTCATCTGGGTGCCTGGGCATAGGAACATTGACGGCAATTGCAAAGCGGATGAACTTGCTAGGCAGGGAACTACTGCACAAATTCCTCAGGACAAGGAAGGTGTTGGCATGCCACTTGCTACTTGCAAGTTTCTGCTTAAAGTAGAAATGGTTAAAAATGCTAATAAAAGATGGACTGAAGGGTCAACTTGTAATATAACGAGGCAAATCTGGCCGAAATGAGATGCTAATCGTTCGTCAGAACTAATTTCTCGCACTAGACATAGTGTTTCGTCAGATGTCGCAGTCATAACTGGCCACTGCCTCATCGGCAGACATGCGGAGAGATTAGGTGTTAGGTCCTTTGACTTCTGTAGAAGTTGTGGAGATGTGGAGGAAGAGGAAAATATTAAACATCTTCTCTGCTCCTGATCCGCACTTGCTAGAAAACGCCACAAAGCACTTGGGTCGTTTTTATTTGATGACCTGGATGACCTTAGACATGTCAGTATAGGTCAGCTATTTAGTTTCATAACGAATTCTGGCTGGTTCAACGAGAGGGTATAGTCAAACACCCTGTGGTATCACAGCGGATCATGTTTGGTCTAAGTGAGTCAGTTTTTCGTAACTGACTGCCACTCCTACCCAACCTACAATGATTATTGTCGAAACAGCTTAATGCTTAATGAAATATTTTAAAAAATTTTTGTTGAAATATTTGTTTGTCTTCTATACTTAATAAGGTGAATTAACTAATTAAGGTGAACTTTGAACGTATTTCAACTTCAAAAAATTTAATTTGAAAAATTTTTGTAAAACATTCATGAATATTTTTATAAAAGCTTAGAAATTTCTTAAACGTGAATGCTTCGCCCGTTAAATGAAATATTAAAATCTTTTTTTTTGAATCATCAATTTCAATCATGGTGGCTTATGACGTATTTAGCCCATGGCAAATTAATAGCTTTTTCCACAAAAAATAACAAATTAACGTTTAAGTGGCCACACGTGCTTAAGTCAAAAATAATTTTAGAATTTCCCTCAAACTTCCCTATGCTGTTGCCCTTCGGTGTATCGACAATATTCTAAATTTGGGCATATCAAATAATTTATTTATGAACGAAAAAATCAAAAATAACGATTATTATTGATCGAAAAAATTAAATTATTTATACTTCAGCACATGCTAAGTAATGCACACATCAAAGCACGATTTCATTTCTGTTTTATTTTTAACATTATTTTATCTATTGATATCGGTATGTTATTGTGTTCTTTTTTTTGTATTTCTAATTTCTATACTCAATCAATTTTGGTTAAAAATACATGCATATGTGTATGTATTCCAAAACCAACAAAAACTTGCGTCGCAATCATCACAAAAATTGAATATATCATAGCACTTACACATACATGGTATCAGTTTTCTATTCGGCTTCACATACAAATGGATTTTTGTTGCCTACTTTTTAGGGTTTGTGATGAGTTTGAATTTTTATGCGTTGTTTGGATTGTATTTACGTAACTCTTTCTTGTACGTATTAACATTTTTTTCGTGAATATTTTTTCTTTTTTTTTTTTTGCTATTAAAATCATTATTATTAAGTTGGAAAGTACGCAGCATGACACAATTGTTAACGATTTCTATTTGTTGACACTGACGTGGGTTGATTTGCTTGCGCACCAACTAATTGTTTGGCTTGCATTGTGTTATATTTCGTAAAAGTTTTCATGAATGAAATCAATTTGATTTTGTTACGTGTAATTAAAATGCATACTACGTCTGACATCTGTTATGCGCAATTTATGTGGTGTTGTGCGTTAATTCAAAATTCTTCCACATCATATCGACGGTAAATGTGTCATATACTGTCACCTTGCACTAGGTTTCACTCTAAATTTCAATTGGTTTGTTAACTTAATCTTATGTTACTTAGTTTTTTTGTAACAAGTTTGAATTACATTCTGTTAGTGAAACTTTTTTGATAAAATAACTTTAAGGTTTTGTTATGTCACTTATTGTCCTTGTAATGAATATCATTATATGCCACTAGAAAATGTAATTACTTTATGTGGTAGCTAGCTACCCGTTCCCACTTCGCACGTGTTGTGATAGTTTAGTCAAAAAGTTTGTTTTTAAATCCTCTTGAGTTGCATATTATCTTGTATAGGAGATATAACGCCAACTAAATATTTGACCAAAGTTTTTCTCTAGTACCAAATATGAGAAAATATCGTATGTTCCAAAATTTACAAAAAAAAAAAAAAAACTGAAAGTTTCATTTATCCTAGAAACCTACATTAATTATAAAAGCTCCCTGAATATTAAGACTATCAAGACACTTTAGTGTGAAGTTTCATTACACCATTTCAATGATCATTTGCGTTACCATCATCAAAAACAAAATGAAGTGATGAATACAATACCCTACCCTTCAAGACTCATATCAAAAGTCTGTCTACACTTTTGCAAACAATAAAGAATTCCAAAGCAGGACAATGTGCTGATTTCTTTTTTTGAATAGCATAATTGAACGTGGAACTACATAAAAGAAACTGCTAGAAAAGAAAAATTTCTAATAAACGGTAGAAGCAGTAGCAAAAATCATTTCCCTAAATCTATCTATATTAGAAGAGAAAAAGATATAAATTTTCATTTGCTCAAGAAAAATGAAACAAAACACAAAAAAGCAACGAGCCAGCCAGCAGCAGTAGATCAAAATAAAAACAAATTCATTCACGACACCATTATGCGGAAAACGAAAAGGAGGTGTGTTCATATCATTGGTATGACGTAGATTGAATGCATCCTTGTAGAAAACTTAGATATCTCGCTAAATTAACGATAACGTGCCTAAATTACCAACGCTGATGACGTCAAGAGATTCTTTCCTACAAAACTAATGGCATTTTAGCAGGGCCGGACTTAGCGAGCTGCCAACAAGGCCCGCACATACAAAGGCAGACTTTAGGCGATGGCAAATTTTGGATAGAAATCTAACAGTTGCCTAATGACTTTTTTAATTCCATGGCAGAAGGAAAGCATTCATGCTGATTTCAGTAATCAAAATTTGAAAATATATGAAAAATTTATAAAAATGTTGCTCAAATCAATGGAGAAAATTTCAAAACCACCATTTGGGATGTTCAAATGTTATTTTAGACTTTTCCCCTACAAGTGGTGTACAATTTTTTTTTAAGTAAAATGAACATGAAATTGTATTTTTCAATTTTGCAAGCAATTAAAATTCCTTTAAATGGAATAAAAAAAAGCAATTTCCATTTCGGTTCCTTGAAAGAAATTGGAAATGAATTCAATACTTTTGTTATTGAAATAACAAAATTCTATACCGTAGGACTTAATTCAAATGTTTCAGCTCTAAATTCTGATTTCTTGAGCGGAACCAACTAATAAATCAGTTAGTTTTGTCATGAAATTAAAAAAGTCAAAAGCAAACTTATTTATTGGTTTTAAAATTTTCATGAACTTGGTTCCCAAGGATATCTAAAAAAGCTTCTTCCCTAGAGGCGGCAAAAACTTTTGGGCCTATACTTCAAAAAAGTTTCAATCCGACCCTGCATCGTAGCAGCATGTCGATGCATTCTTAAGCTGCTACAAAGAATGCAAGACAAACGTGCTCGCAATGCATTGCAAATTTTATGAAATACAAACATGGATACAAGAATACATGCATGCATTTACATATACATATGCCTACATGAGAATGTGAAAAAAAACTGTCGAGAAAATAGAGGGAAGGCAAAAAGGTGACAATGAACTGACAAAGTACTTGAGCGAGTTAACTAGAGGAAATTCCCGCACACAATAAATGTGAATTGCAAATATTTCACATTTTCTTTCTTTTACATTTTTTTATGCTTTTGCAAAAACCTTTTAAGTGTTGTTGCCTTTAAGTATGGTGGCGTTGCCAACCTGCAGACAAAGTGGCATATATGTACATAGGGTGCATTGTGTGCACTATGGACTTAAATGTGGGCAGAATAGCAACGATTAAAACTAAACAGACAATAAAGCCCTTCGAAGAAATGCTGAACTACAGATTAAGCTGCAGGTCTGTGTTGGACCAAAAAAGACATAGCTGCGAGTTTGCTTCTGTAGAATATTTCTGACTAAATTTGTAAGCTCGCTATGCAATATGGGCCAGAGGATTGGCGACGACAGCTCCAAAAAAGAAATATTACAATTATTGGGAATAAATATCCAGAGAGCAGATTTCAAATTGATATTAGAATACGTGGCGCAATAGGTAGCGACTAATCTTAAGGACGCTTCTATTTAAATCGGCTTACACATTACTACAAACTACTGGCGAAGTCTGGCCATGTGCATTCATCTGGCATTCATATTTTACTCTTCAATTACTTTTCGTTACAATACAGTAATACCTCGATTAACGACGATTGGAATTACGTCGCGCATAAAAATGTTTCAAATAATTTCACAAAGAAAACAGGAAACTCATTCTTAAATGTATCTGCTTACTTTGCTCATCACTGCTAAAAGAAGGCTGGTTTTGTTGAAAAAAATTAAGAATGCACTACCTGCGTGGATAACTTTTAATTTGAAGGCAATAAATGTTGCGGTGACTTCTTTAATTATTAAAAAAAAGAAAACCAGTAACTTTGATGAGGATCTGAAACAATTCGAGATAAAGAGGATTGAGATGCCAGCTCCAACGCCAACTTTAAATGGCTCTAAAATTTTAGAAAAGAATATAAAAGTTAAGGATAAAGCTGAAGCAATTAATAGATGAAGGCGATACGCTCATCAACAAGTATTCAATGTGCGCGAGACCGGCTTTTCTGGTAACGAATGCCATCAAGAGCATTTATGTATATCAAAGGAACAAAAAAGAGCACCCGGACCAAAAGTTTCTCAGAATAGCCTTATGCTTCTTCTTGCATGTAACGAAGCTGGTGATCTTAAACTAAAGCCTTTGATAAACTTAAGATGTTTTGGAAAAATGACAAGATCGGTCAACACCAAACATATATGTACGTGTTTTTTACATGTTCTGATAAAATAATGGAAATCAATCATACGACGTGCTGTACATAATTAAAATAAGAAATATACATATAATAAAAGAAAAGTTTTATCCTTATATTAGCCCAACTGTTACGTTTGAAAGTTTAGGAAGTTGCTCTACGTTTTAAGTATGAAACAAACCCATTTCAAGAAATTTTTCTTTTTTTTTCTTTCTACGTCAACCAAGGTAAAATTTTACTTAAAACGTTAAACCATTGCTTGAGGAAGAGTTTTAACTTGTCTGAATAAAAAATGTGCTCATTTCAAAGCAGTGAATTAGTGCAAAGAAAAGTTCCCTATTATTAAATTTATAGAAAATGTTTGCACTTAAACATAGAAATTAAATTCCTTAAATTTATTTATTTTATTTCTTTATGGTGTGAGAAAACTAATTTTCCTACTGGGTCAGAGCAGTTGTTTGTTTTGTGTGCTCTGTATTTGTATATGGTTATTCATGTGTTGTTGGCATTGTGTTTTTTTTATTTGTTTGCTTGTTATTAAATTTTATTTGCATTTGCATTGTTATTCAAAATCGCAAGCACCTGCACACAACCTCCATTTCAGTTCATCTCAAGCAAACGCTTTTTTTTAAAGCCATTGTTGAACAATTCTTTGTTATCCTTGTTAGTGTTGAATTTATTGCACTAAATTCTAATGTATTCGTATGATTCTAGGAAATAGAAAATCCACTAGATTGTAATTTGTTTCGTAGTATTTTATTTTAGTTGTTTTTTTCTTTTTTGTTTCAGAAAATGGTCAGTTTTTATTTTGTCAATATTTGCGCATAAATCAATTTCCATTTAAGAATTTTTATTTATCTTTTGAATTCTTGTTAACAAGCTCTTATTTGATTTGGAATTTTACAGTCAAATGCCAAAAACCTTATCAAGTGGTGTGAATGACTCATAACAACAGGGGTGAATCTGATTTGAACATTTTTGCCCCATGCTAGAGAGACTCAAAGTCTGACATGACAAAGGTGAGCGGTGTGGTCAAATTGGAATAAAGAATGTAAATAATCAATTTGTTTTGCTTTGCACCATATACTATACATATATGAATTGTATTTACACTAAGTGATGTCAAAAAGATGTGATAAACCTTTTTTAAATTGTAATATTGCAAAGTATTTTCTTCTTCAAAAAAAAAGAAAAGTGCGTGATTCAAACAGAACAGAAGTGAAACTTGACCTTTAGCTAACAGAAAATTTTATATCAAGCGCAAAAAGTTGTATGAGCCGATTAAATTTATAAGAATCCAAAACATATGAACTGTATCAAAAAGTCGAAAGTATCAAATGATATCGAAAAGTATCGGATAGTAACGAAGACATCGTGAAAGTCCAACTGTATCAAAAAACGTGAAAATAGTCTGGAGGTATCGAATGCTATAAAGAAAACAGGAAAGTATTAAACTTGTCGAAAAAATTAGATAGATTTCATGCATCAAAAAACATCGAGAAAGTCATAAAATGTCGAAAAACATCGAAAATGTTTATAAGACGAAGAGTACCGATATGGAACGATAGAGTTGATGGAATTCGAAAATTATCGATTAGTATCAGAAAACAAAGTAAATCCAAAAATTATCGAAAAGCGCTGGAAAACTTCGAAAAAGTTGGGGGGGGGGAAATAAAACAGTATCGATAAATTGGCTTGATAATAATCGAATAGGAAAACATCGCAAGTGGGATCCTTGTAAGAAATATCATCAAAAATCAATAGCTAAATCCAGCAACGCTACCTAAGATCAAATTTTAAAAGCCTCAATATCTCCACATAGGGCTTCGCAGTAATATAAAAATTCATTCATTCAAAGTATAGGTGTAAAATATCATTTTTCATTTAAGAACCCACGAAGAAATATAATCTTTCGAATGGCTCGAAGGCCGAACATACCTGTCAATTCAATTTTATTTTACACTGAAGACGTTTTCCATACATCAGCGCGATTTTGACCATTCGGCAAATGCAACAACCACCATTTTATCCCATATCAAAGTTGTCTGTAGATCATACCGAAAAATATCAACTTACAAACAGTCTTTTGACAACTAGATTATTCACTGAGAACGTAAACAGATTATTTTAGATGTTTTTGCAAACTTCTTTTATGTATTTTAATTAACAATTTAAGTTATTTACAAAGCAGAAGTCCATTTATTCGTTCGAAGAAAATAGCCGCGAGCCCAGATTTTCTCTCAGCGGCCCTGAGTATGAGAAATTGTTATTGCATTATTGTTTGAAATTCCTTGAAGTTTTATTTTTCATTTACATGTAATTGACAGAAACAATTTCTTAAGTATGAAAGTATTTTCTGTTTATGCCGTGAATTGCAATTCCCTAAGGTCATACGAAAAGTTTTAAATTTCAATTAACTTTGAAAAAATTCATGAGAAATCCATCAATAAAACAAACTGGCAGCAAAAATATAATATGCTCCCAAATGAATTAAATGAACAAAATAAAAAAAACATCCATTATAAATGAAAATTAAATTTTGCCAAACTTTTGACATCTAATGCAAAATAATCTTATGAAATATACAATACACAAATGGACAGACATGTAAAAATGAGTATCAGCAAAAGCTCTTAAGATTTATGTAAAATGAATTAAGAAATTTTAAGTAAAGAATTCGCAGGAAAACAAAAATTATGGAAAGAAAAGCACAGGATTTTTACATTGCAGCACACATACACTTGAAGAAATGTTTATTAATAGTTAGCTGTACTTCAATTCTATTAAAACTAAGTACTTTATACTTGATATGCTCTGAACGTTTCAAATATCTGCATTTATAGATCTACTTTAGATAGAGACAGAGTTACGTTTCGATCATTAGGTATGTTGTACTATTTGAGAGTTCGCAAGGCAAGGAAAGGAAAGTCTAGCACTGTTACCTTATGTATATTTAATAGGTTGGTTAGATAAATGTCATTCTCTATAGTTTTCCAACATGCACGCCAGTTTGCAAAAGGTTCATATGCAGAGAACGACACTAAGAAATAATTGTAAGCGTTAATTTTAGGTTCTACGCAGAACTCTTCCAATGTGCACGATTTGAAGCCAGTGCTTTCAAATTTCTCCAACATTTCCCCGATTCACGTGGTTCTTAATCGAGCGATCGTTTCTACGATGATTTAGAACGGCCGCGTTATTTACAACACTGAAGGTTTCACTCCAATGCTTGCTGACAGACTTCAGTTGAAGAGCGTGGATAGTGGTGTGCCGAATCCATTTTCATTTTCACCCTTTGATGTGAAAAGAAATCGGATAATGATGGCATCTAGTGAGCAATTCGACATTAGAAATGGTCAACAAATGTTCAAGATTCAGCAAAAGCAATTGTAGGTGAACACTTGTAAACTTTGTTATAGAGCGCTGCTGGTCAGAGAAGTTTCACAGCCGCACAAAAGAACTGGCTTCACGTATGACTCAAAGGGTTTGATCTTCGTTGTCGTTGACAAGAACTAAGATTGCCAGACATTACGAAGTTGGGCAAAGATAACTTTCGCTTTGTTTATTCTAGCATGAACATCTTTTATGGTACCACCGTCAGTTGTAATTACGCTTCCAAAGTAACTAAATTGATCCACCTATTATACGCTGGATTCGCCTATCATGAAGCTATTAATGGGATCAGTTGGGCGAATGGGCATTAGGGTATATAGGCATTTTTAAAAAACAAAAGTTTGGTTTTGATTTTTTATTTTGTTAGTTCTGCCATTTGATGTCCAATCGACAAAAATAGTATAGTATAGTATAGTATAGTATAGTATAGTATAGTATAGTATAGTATAGTATAGTATAGTATAGTATAGTGTAGTATAGTATATGGCTACATCAAGTAGAGTATATCGTTACAATTATGTGATCTACTTGACTATATCACTGTAATGATACACCATACTGCCGATGGGACATTCAGATGATATAAACTGAAAGTTTATATAATGCCACGATTTGTAGAGTCTAGAGCTGTGCTGGGGACATCGTCTATAATATGAGTATCAGAATATATCAGCACTGTTCGTCGATATTACTTCTACCTTTGTACGTTTACATCAACTTTAAAATTTATTGATTCATACTTTAAAGCATAATTTAACTTATTAATGCGAAGCATCTTGGCATATTTACCACAACATTTACATTGTGGCATTATGGTGCAAAGTAATAGCCCTGTTCCGGCGTGGTTGATGTGATGAGCAATAATAAATGAAAACTTCTATACTGCTGGGAGTTCCGCCGTGATTGAATTGAAAACTTCCTCACTCTTTCGAATTTAACGCATTTGGTTGTTTAGCACCTTAGTGCACCTTAAATCTTTTGAACAGCGAGTCCCCTATGAAACAGGGGATGCACATACTTAAAACTTCAACCCGAAAATTTGTTGATACCTATTTACCTTTACCCAGTAACTACAGACTATAAGTTCGAAATTTTCCAGATGATAAAAATTTGACTCCACCCTAATAACAATATTAAAAAAAGTGAACAGAAATTACGATTTCAGTTTGGAAGTAGCTAATTTCATGAATTTTCATAATATTGAGTGCATTCTTCTTTTGGTGTACCAGTACAAGACATATCAACATCTAAACACGACATATGATTATAAGCGTGGCATTATTCATACATAGCATAAGTAGTTGTTGTTTTTGTTTTTTTTTTTTTTTTTTTGACATGCTGTTTTTATTTTTGTCGTAGACATTTTCAGTACGGCATCACACACTTCCTGCCTCAAACTATTGACTTTGATGCGGCGCACCAAGTTAAGTCGTAACCCTACAATACCATCCAACCTACCATACTGATGACTTGAGGGTAGAAAGAACAATAACAACAATGAAGAATGAAGAAAAAAAAACTGAAAAAATATTGTTCCGTATAGTACACGCAACAAGGTCATTGGAAAAATCGTTAAAACGACAAAGGCTCCGAGCCACCAAGGAACCACGTATACACACACACTTTTTTCACTTTGAAGGGACTTTAAATTTTCAACAAGAAATTTGCGGATTCCAAATGTGAATGGTGCATTTTAGTTAAAATTTTATGTTTAAAAAACTTTAAAAATTATATTTTGAGAACTTACCAGTTTTTAAGTTGCTGTATTGCTCGTTCTTGCAACATTTTGTCAAGTATTGCGTTCTAGAGACACTCTTTCACCAAAGACTTCTTTTGCATTCACAATTTAATATGAAGTTTGCATATTTTTCCACATTTTCCTTGTTCTTTTCATCATTTTACTTTTTTATAAAAGTTTTTTACAATCATTTGCTTAGCCACAACTTTCAATTTTCACAATTTTATCTATACACAAATTTGTCAAGTCTTCTACTGTTCCCTGCTTTTTCAACTTTGCTAACTTTTCGTTTTTCCGCTTTTATGTCTACACGATATCAAGGCTGAGCTGCAACTGATAAAAATTAAAGTTTTCACGCTTTTAAGAAAATTTCACGCTTTAGCTTGAAAGCTCGTAAAGCTATGTTGAATTTACTGTTAGTGTGGTGAAAGCGCTGTTAGTGTGTTGAATAGCACAATTTTTCTCATCAGCTGGAACGCGGCGCAACACCTGTTGGACTGTTAGGCTTCTTAGTGCGCATGCCTTTGTTTTGTTTTACCGCTTTCCTTTCACACTTGACACTTTTTTTGTTGACAAACATTTCCACTGCCACAATGTGCTCAGCACGTGTTCGTGTAGCACATGCGCCGCGTGTTATTGATTGCCATATGTTTTGAGTTAAGCTTTTTAAGCTTCTTTTTTACTGTATTAACTCGATAGCATGATAGGCATTCTAAGAGACTGTAAGCAAATTATATTCAACTAACTGTACTCACGGCTGTACCCATGTCCTGCACGTAATACAACCTCGCTTACATTTTACGCAATCTTTACTGTATCAAATTTCATAACTGGGTATAAGCATCAAGAAGACCAATTTAAATGTTTTTGTTGTATGGGAGAAGCCACGCCTCATTGTCCAATCATGTTCGCATTTTGCGAGTAGGCGCAAACAATATAAATACATTCAAGTATCAAGTTTCACAACTTCTACTACCATAGATTTTGTTGTATAGAAGGTGCCACACCCCTTATTTTTAAGAGAATGAGATAAGGCGTATGCTACTGAGGGATAGTGTAAATTTCCATTAGTAGAAGACTTTTAAAAAATTTTAATTTTTTTAAACACAAAGAGACGCATTATAGTTTTAATATTAATACGCACATAAATAATTTTGTTTTGAAAACAAACAAAAAGAGCCGCAAAAATAAACATAAAAGCAAAATGTGGAGTTAGTCTTAGAAAAAAATTACAAAAAAACAAGACTACAGATAACAATGTATAAATTTTTGATAGTAAAATTAGACTCTTGACATCACATTTTATGTTCTCTCTTCAAGAGTAATACGAATATATATGTGCCAAGAAATAGTTGATAAGATATGATGAACTTTATTTTTCTTTTATATGGGAGGGCCGTGGGATCACCTATTTTATTCAAACCAAATTATGCTACGAACCTTCTGCAGACCATAAGACACATATGTGCCAAACCTTTCAGCGATCGGTTTTACGGCTGAAAAGTCCATAAGCAACACTACCCACCCATCACATACACACATTGAGCTTTATATATGTAACCGGCCAAACTAGTTTTTAGGACAAACTAGTTCATTCGAAGCGTGTTAGGTTGAACCAGTTTAGCCAAGGAAGATTTTAGTTTGTTAGGATAAGTGGACGGCACTCAACCACGACTCAAGGTTTACATCTTCCAATATGTCCAGCATTGTCTTCGCGGCGGCCTTTGGTTGCGGTTCACTGAAGTACATCTAACTCTGCTTTGTTAGCGAAGCCCGTGTTGAACATAGCATTGGACATACTTGAAAATGTAAGCCCTGAGCCGTGACTGACAGCCGCCTACTTAACCCAACCTACTGAAATTTCAATGGAATCAGGAATGAGGCCGTTAAAGTATACAATAACCCTAGTTTATCTTAGGCTAAACTGCTGCATCCTAACACGTTTATGGGGAACTAGTTGGGCCTAGGAAAAACTAGTCTATCCTTAAATCTAGTTTGCCCGGTAACATATACATACATAGATTTGCTAAAATAAATGCATTAATATCCTGTTCATTGAAGTAAATCAGAGCCGATATATTAAAACATTGACAGTATCTTAAAATCTAGAAAATGTTTAACATTTTCAAAAATGCATTATAACTTTGGAAAAAGCAGACTATATTTATGCAATAACTTAAAGCCTGTTCAAATATCTCTCAAACTATATTAGAAGCTATATTCGCATATTTTGTGTCAGTCTAATTTTCGAATTTTTTGTTATCGCTTCAGACTAACAAGAGATTAACTTATTATCAACCTAAAACTTGATGCAAAAAATGCTTAGATTACCCAATTTGATAATGATCTGTACTTCTGGAAAGTTGGTAAACCAAATTACATTGAATTGCGTATGTCGACTCAACTAAAATGAGTTGTAAAATTAAATTTCTCCAAACAGAAAATTAAATAAAGAGATATGCTCGATTTTTGCGCACAGTGGATCAATGACCTTCAATGACGCAAGAGTAGGCATGAAAAGTAGGTTACTGAGAAATTGCTCTCTTAGCTTGTGTAAAAAAGTACGATAAAAATGGTAATTAAAAGCAGATATCAAAAGTTGTAGTAGTTGATTTGTTCCATTCATAAAAATAAATTTATAATAATGTTATTTCATGCATTTAAATTAGAAATGAATTATATATAATAATATATATAAACAGATGTTCAAGTTGCAAAACAATAAATAAATTGATTAATATTTATAGTTATCACTTAAACATCGTTCAAAGTCCGCCAACGTATTAATTCTCTCAATTTACTTCGTGTGTCGATGTTCACGTTTTGCGAGTAAAGTTCTAACACACGGTGGGCTCTAACCAACTTTTAGTATAAGTGTGAACACCACAAAAACTTTAATTGGGGACTAGTTGGGATGTAATTTGTAGTCGATTTATGAAAACAAAAGAAGTCCATAGAGCTTTACCATTTTACTGTTTCTCAATGATATTACATATGTGAAACAAACATATAAAACTTAATTAATTTCCAATTTTGTTCAATCTATGACACGTCAAAATACTTTTATTGATAGCACCGCAGTCCATTTTTAACTCCCTAGGTAGACGGGGTGCTGAACAAGAGTCATACTTACTTTTCTTTTTGTTATGTCACTTCACAAAAAAACAATTTTAAGCTTCTAGACCTTAAGTACTTTATTTGCAACTACATTAAGTGGAAAAGGTCTTAGTAATATATGACAACTTTAAAAATATTTGGGGCACAAATCGAGGCCTTACTCAATACTTAAATTGTACTTTGTATTGTTAACATTTTTATACCCAGTGAAAATTGTTGACCAAGTTCAGAGATATTAGACATTGAATTCAGCTATTTTCGCAAAAATAACGTTTTTTGCAAACTTTGACCTAACAGTACTCAGAGCTCGGACTACTTAGCGAGCTGAAATTTGTGCTGTGTGGTTATCTTTCAAGATTCTTTATTTTGTCAAAATTTCAGCAACATTAGATATTTCATACGTATGTTATATGTATTCCATACGTGTGTAATATCATTAAAAAAAACAGTAAGTATGGAATTAAAAATAAAAAGCTCTAGGACTTATTTCCTTTTGATATAGATAAATCGACTATAAATAACATCTCAAGTAATTCCCCATTCAAGATTTTGTAGTAACTCAACTTGTCATTTAAACTTGATTTAAGCCCACCGTGAACATGCATTGCTTATCAACATAGTTTTTGTTTTGTCTCTTTTGCCGTATTTTAGTTTTAGTAAATAGTTGTGTTGCGTTTTCCTTAGTTTTGATTCGAACTTTGAACGTAGTGGTTGTGTGTATAATAAATTTAATTTTTTAACCGGTTAAAGTACAAGAAATATAAGACAATCTTAGAAATGAATACGTTAGCATTGGTGGCTTTTGCGCTGTGGGCCTTATTTATGTATTGTTTACCAAATATTATAGAATTTCTTAAAGTTCACAAATTTAGTCAAACTTTGCCCGGTCCCACAATACGTGAATTCATTGAGAATGCTAGAAAAGGACGTAAGTAAGAGTTTAAAAAATTTTTTTTTAATAAAAAAAGTGCAAGCAGTTGAAGCTATAAAGTTTGTGGTATAAACTATTGCCTTGACAGCAATTATACAGTGCGCTACTAAAACTATCAAATCTTTCAACTTTAATATGCGCAGTTAATATGATCTGTATTTAATTTGTTTGATTACATTTCTTATAAATAGCTTACAGACCTAATTACCTCCAAAAATTTCTTCAACCATCGGGATAGTTTCTGGTACCTAAAAATAATAAATTCATTATGGGGGAAGTCATTTAAACAAAAAAGTTTATTTAAAATCTTAAACATATGAAATTTTAATACAAAATTGTCACAGTAAGTTTTATAAATACGATTTATACTATTTATGAAATTTTAATGCAACAGCACTGTAGCTAGTGAAGCCGGTGTTAGTGCTCTTTCGACCACTTTAGAATGACATGACCACCGGAAATTACTTCGTGATACTAAAGTTAACATCTTCTTCAAGTTGCTTCCTTGGTGAAATAGTACAAGCAGTTGTGAATATCAGCGGCTACAAACGGACCATTTTCTAGAAAATCTGTTTTCCAGATCGTTGTAGAAGTGAGAAGGTCCACTCTTTAACTAATAAGAAGTAGTCAGACTTTCGGGACTTAATCAGACTTATGCGTTTAACAGAATTGGGACTGGATCGGGAAAGTGACAACGATGACTCGCTGTCACCCAATTCTGTTCAACGCATTAGTCCAAAAAGCGTCGCTGTACTCGAATTAACTGAGAGCGGAGATGAGAGAGTAATTGAGCTGGAGAGTGTCGAACTATCAGCTGTTCAGTGTTATGCAAATAAATTGTAAACTGAATTGTAAACATTAAGTTTATTTTGACTATTTTTACTTTCCATTTTATTCTTTGCATTTATAAAATTAAATTTGAGTTTCAACTGAATGCAATTGACATTTATTTGTTGTTTGTGTATGGAAAATTCAATTTTTTCTCCTATTCTCGGACTAAGAAAACGGTTTGTTCCCTTCCCGTACTTTTAATATTTGTTCTCTTTCAGAGAACGCAATTTTGATGCCATCCCGTCTTTGACACTTTTACTGGACTTAGTCCAAAGAGTTAAGAACGGACCTACTGCTGACATAAAAAACTTTTTTAAAAAAATGAATTCAAAGGCATACAATTTTTCGGAAAAATACCACAAAAAAAATGTATGTCCCTTAAAACGTTTGGGCGTAGGCTATTTTCTCTTTAGTCCGCCACTGCCTGAATGAAAGATATTGTTTCTAAGCATTATAAATTAATTCATTGTAGCAATTTATAATTAATATTCTGCTAACATTGATCGGTGCATTTGCAGAGTCATAACCACATGGAGCGTTTTACAAAAAAGGGCATGTGCCACATTTTGTGAACATTTTCTGCTTTGAGAGCTACGACAACTTTTTGATATAATAAATTGCATGCTTCTTTTTTGCAATTAAATTAATTGAATGAAATTTTCCATTATTTTCTCTTTTACAGAGGTCCTCGATTGGTTGATGTCCTTGCGCAAAAAGTATGGAAAGACATTTTGCATTTGGATGGGAAAAGATCTAATGGTTTTTTTCACTGACCCAGAAGACATTAAAAGTATACTCAGCAATAACAAGCTGCTGTATAAATCTAATAACTACCGAAATGTGATACCTTGGTTGGGTAAAGGCCTACTCACAAGTGGTGGTGAGGCGTGGCATAGACGTCGTAAGTTGTTGACACCAGCGTTTCATTTTAAAATACTTAGCGAGTTCAAAGAACCAATGGAGGAAAATGGCAAAATACTTGTCAGTAAGTTACGCGAGAAGGCAAATGGAGAACAATTCGATATTTATCCTTATATAACGCTCTTTGCACTGGATGCCATCTGCGAGACAGCAATGGGAATTAAAAAACATGCACAAATGAAGAGTGACTCGGACTATGTGACCGCAGTTCAAACGTAAGTGCATGAAACTTTTAGAGTACTTCTTACAATTAATACTTAAATCTGTCCTATGTTTTTCCGCAGCATATGTCGCAATCTCCATAAGCAGTCCTTTTCTTTCTGGCAACGCTTTAACATATTTTTTAAGCTGACTGCAGCTGTTAAAGAACGCGCTGCTGCTCTCAAAGTGCTACACGATGAAACAAATAGTGTCATTCGGATTCGACGAAAAATGTTGGCAGATTCAAATATATGTAGCATGGCCGATGCGCAGAAATCGGAAGACCTGGGTGGTAAACGTCGTTTAGCTTTTCTGGATATGTTGCTCATATCCCAAATGGAGGGCGTAGACCTTACCGACACTGAGATACGTGAAGAGGTTGATACCTTTATGTTTGAAGGTCATGATACAACAAGCTCAGCCATATCCTTTGCTATCTATTTGCTATCACAGCATGCTGATGAACAACAGCGCGCTTATGAGGAAGCCGTTGCACTGGAAGGAAATGAAAAGGAATCTATGCCATATTTAGAAGCTGTTATTAAGGAAACACTACGTATTTATCCTTCGGTTCCATTATTTTCACGTAAAGTTCATGAAGATATACAAATAAATGAAATCACTGTACCAAAGGGCGCTTCCATCAGCAATTTGGTATATGTCTGCCATCGTGATGAAAAAAATTTCCCTGATCCAGAGAAATTTGATCCTGAACGTTTTTTAAGCAATGAGATAGACTTACATCCGTTTGCGTTTGTTGCTTTCAGTGCTGGTCCTAGAAATTGCATTGGTTAGTTTTGGAAAGAAAGACCATTTGATTTAGATTATTGATTTTTTCCAACATTTTCAGGTCAAAAATTCGCCATGTTGGAGTTGAAATTAACATTATCAAATCTACTGCGCAACTTTGAATTTTTACCGGTAGTCGGTTTTAAGCCAAATCCTTTAGCTGAGATAGTAATGAAGAGTGGAAACGGTATTCACATATGCATGAAAATACGTAAGGCCTTAAATTAGTACATAATTTTGAAATTCTTTAAAAGAAATAGAAAAAAAAATTTAATTTTTATATACTTAAATTATATTATTTTATGCGCTTTGCTCGTTGTAACATTCTGTTGTATTTACTTTATAATAACAATAAATGATAAATAAAAAATATCTTAGTTAGTATCAAAAAGCATACAGGAGTATATTATTATTGAGTTCCAGAAACTCTTATCGGGATGATGTCTCCCGGAATATCTAAGGAGTGGGAACTAATAAATGGTTCGCATTTAACATTTTCTTAAATGGATAACATTTTCAAAGGGAAATTCTACTCATCATACTTACGCACTTTTTTCACAAGACTCAGTCTGTAGAAAAAACCACACCACAACTTTGACAATTGGTCGCTTGATACAACAGAAAAGTCTTCTACATTTTGAGACATATCATGAGAAAATATGCCACGCATATTTCTACAGTGATATTTTTGGTGACTTCTACTGTGACATTTTCATTGATGTTAACTATTGGTGATGTTAGTTATTGGATTACCAAATGGAGAGAGAAAGAGAGAACTTAAAAAGCGTTACATCATTAAGATATAAATATAGGGGACACTTGGGATTGTTCTAAGCTATCGCTTATCTCAATTTTTTCGATTTTTAAAAGTATATTATGATAAACTAATAAATCGTTTATCATTTGGTTCAATAGGACTTCTACAACATTTTTTGAAGTATCTCAAGTCTTCCAATAACATTCAAATTTTTCAACACTTTTCAAATTATTCAATAGAATCCACGTTTTCAAAACTGTTCGACTATTTAAGCATTTAATGATACTTTTCAACATTTCCAAGACTTTCAACATTTTTTGATGTCTTTCCAGTCTTTCAACGTTTTCCGACTTATTTACCTTATGACTTTTTTGCATATCAACTGAATAATGAGTATATACAAAAAATAAATTTTTAATATGCCCCTGTCGATAACGAGAGGTCATCTTGTGTTATTGATTTAGAGATATAAGTAGGAAAATTAGCAAATCCAAAACTGGAAACAAATATTTTTATTTCATATGGATGGTTCCAGCTGCCCCTTCTTCACCTAAATGCTATCGAACAAGTGCCTGCTATTGCTTAATATTTTATAATATTGTTGCATACTTACAGGCTTGGCGTAACAGTTATGTCTTGGAAATTGATTATGTATAATATGTAGCAGTTAATAAAAATTAGTTACTGTAAATCGTAAGCAATGAAAAAAATATTTATTTTGTTCTTATATAGTTTAAGGGGTAGGCTACAGTAGCGGCTTTAAAAATATGCAAATTTTTAGAATGTGTTTTAAAAGAAAAATACACTAAAAACAGCTTAAGTAATATTTTTCCTGCTGCAAAGCAAAATCGAAAAGGTTGAACTTACCAAAAATTTCATACGAATTTGTCTGGGACAAATGCGGAACAATTAAAGTGCTGTTTCGAAAAATGTTGTAATATTAGAAAATAAATCATATGTTCTGTATTATATATATGGCAAATTTTTTGATATTTATTTGTTCTTACTGTTACATAAATACTTGTAGACCTGTAGACATTTATTGTATTATATTAATATCCTTGAAATCAGATATTAAATATACCAAGCAATTCAAACATTTTTTAGTGGATATGTAGCGGCATAGCTTTAAATAACACTAAAAATATTTGATATTCCCATAGTTATGATTTGTTTAGTTAATCGGGTGTTATTTATTTGTATTCAATGTTTAACCTCATTAAAACAAAAGACTTAAACGACAAACTTGCCTAATCAAACACACTCGCTTTGCATATGGAATTTTATTTCTACGTTACTTCACTTTAAATTCTTTGAGCGTATTTCTGCAAATAACAACAGAAGCAACAGCAAAACAAAAAGATTCAAGGTTAGGATTGAAAACAAATGTTTTTAAATTTTGGTTAAGTAAATAAAAGTGTTTTTTTTGTTGTTGTGTAATTTTAAGTTGGCTCAGAAGCGTTACATGTCAGTCATCGATCAAGAGTGCAACAAATCCAAATAACATGACGCACTCTAACTAAGGCTACGCAGACCCATTGCGCATGTAAACGTGCCACAAGTGTGATTGCAATAATCAGTTCGACTTAAAAGTTGTGGTAATGGAAGTAGTTGTCAAGCATTACCCCCGGAGCAGTAAAATGAAACGAATTGGTCAAAAATTGCACAATTTTTACTCGTTACTAGATTTATTTTTTTTCCTATTTTGTTAAAATTAAGTTGTACGGAAATGATGTAAAATCATGTGGCTAGGAAAAAAAGTTAACGTAGGCTAACAATTCTTGTTAAATCATTGCAGATCGAAAAACTTCTTTACATAAAAGATATCGAATAACATCGAAAATCATCGAAAAACGATAGAATTAAGAAGATAGCGCAAAAGTAGCTACAAACTCAAACTACCGAATATTTTCAAAACACAGTGAGAAAATTCGAAGATCAAACAGCATAGAGTTGTAAGGAAACACATTGAGAGGCCATCCTCATGCTAAATTTCATTCAAATTCGATTGTTAGTTCCGGAGACACTTATAAAGCAATCACTTTTCAATCCCATTTCATTACCATTGACCAAATTTTGAAGCATTAATGCCCTCGCATTCAATTTCGTAGCAATATTGATACATCACTTGTTAAAATCGGTTGTACTCATAATCGCCCAACGACAAACAGCTCCAAAAACACACTTATTATTGGGCGAGTATTCATTGATTGCTTGTCTATTGTACACAATCTCCCAAAATTATTGCGCGGCTAGGTACTTTATAGCATTAGGTGATTTATTTTTGGGCAAGTATTGGTATTCATCATCAGCTCAGTGGCTTAGTAGCTTAAAGCAAATTTTAAGTAATAGTTTCGCTTCTAGCATTCTTGGTAAATCGATTTTTGGGACCTTAATGTCTTCTTACGAATTACCAAAATGCAATTTCGCTGATAAAAGCAAACCGATTTTATGAACAACTCAAAAACTAAACAAACACTATAGGATTTTAGCGGATTTTAATGACACTTAATTAAGCAATGTTTCCAAAAGACTCCAAGTTCCAAAAATAAAATGAATATATCGAATTAACTAAGCTGCAGTTATTGTTGTTTTAGATTTGGCCAATAACAACGAACATTTTTAAAAACTGCACTAAAATTGTTTTTATATTTTTAATTTACAGGGGCAGGCTTTTCAATTTTTCCGGTCGAAACTAAGATAGAATACAAGGAGATAATTAAGAAAATGTGGTAGTGGTAGGCGGATATAATTTTTTATGTAATCAATATTTGAAATAAAACATAGAAAATGGTATTTTTAAGTAACCCCTATGCAACTTAAAATAGAAACGTAAGGTGTTAATGAAAATGTGTGTTGATATACTATATGTGACTGCCAGGGCCGCAATACGTTTTTTGCTGCTCCTATATTAACCACATTATTGCCGTCCCCTGTATAACCTTTTTTTTCCTTATCACCGATTTTAATATTGATGACCTCATAGTATTAACAGAATTGTAAGATTATGCTGCGGTGCACCAAACGCGGCACTGGCGACTACCACATCTGTATTCAAAGCAAACTAATTTTAAATTTATTTAAATTAATTTTATCAAGCTGGGCAAAGATGAGCAAACGAGCTTGGGGATGATGAGTTGCACAGTAGTTGTTGCACTTTCTAAACAATCAGTAGTTACACAAAAGCCGTATCTATTTAAGAGAACGTTTCCAGACTTACAATTATAACACTTGACTAACTACAAACTTAGACGAAGTAAAATTTAAAATTGTATTTCTTTCATTTATCATTTATCAAACATTTAAAATAAATATGATATTTAAAAAAACAGCAAAGCTTAGATTTTACTTGAATTTTACAAGGAGATAATTAACAACCTTTATTGTTTTCCGTGATTTACTGAATGAAAATCTTATCTTCATTGATATTTTACATCCCAGGCTTAAATGAAAGAGTTGGATATGGGGCTTAACTAAACTACGTTTCAAAACAAAAGCGCTAACTGCTATAGATATTTTTCAAAATTTTACATGAGCATTTTATTTTTCCTGAATCTTCTCCTCTCTGTAAATGAAAGTTTTATGTGAAAATATAAAAGTTTTAAATTTTTGAAGAAGATGAAAAAAAATTATGTCTATTTATTCAACTGAGAAAAGGTAAAGTATTCAGAGCAACTAAAAAAAAAACCTCAATAACTATATCAGATATGACAATTGTCTACATTTTAATCTATATCTTTATATTATCTATAATTATTAGCTATGCAAATGGTATAAAAAAGTCAGCTTGAAAATTTAAATTGATATTAACAATTTATTTATGACACTATGTTACACTAGTTAACACTAAAAATATACCATTGATAAGAGTTTACTTATCTTTTGTATTTTTTCTCGCGGAGTTTGAAAACGAAAACTTATATTTCTTTATGTTACAGTTTTTGTGATATTATTTTTTCAAAGTCTTTTCACTTTATAGTTCATATCTTGAGCTTAGAATATCGCATTTCCATGTTCCTTGGTACCATATTAAGGATATTAAAAAGACAAGCAAACGTGCATAATTGGATCTTTCATTTAGATAGTAAGGCTCTCAAAGTTGCTCGTACAAAGCAGGAGGCATTTATGTCATTTTTTTTTCTAAAATGTTGTACGCAAGATGGTTTCAATATAGTGTTTCATTCACGTCCGGAGCCAAAAGGATCCGTTGCTACAGGCAAAATGCAAGTAACTCAGTTGAAGCAATGTTAGAAGATTACCTGTGGTTCTCCACTAGAGTAACGGATTTGAAAAACAACCAAATTAAACGTGAAACGAGGCCGAAAAAACCGTAATATCTCAAAAACTTTACGAAATACATGCTATTATTTTCGAATGCTCAGTTTCTTGTTGCATAAGTTTATAAATATTGTGCGATATTAAAAATTAATATAAACGGTGGTAACAGTCACTAAGCAAATACTGTTAATCTCATAAATTCATTATTCGATTAAAATTACATAAGAAACGTAATCTCTCATTAAAAGCACATAAAAAAAATCATTTTGTAAATTTGTGCCACCTGCTTAAATTGAAGCGTCTGCTGTTTTGACATTTTTATTTACAAAAACAAAACAACCCATTAACCGATAAATGAATATCGCATAATATTTTTCAATTTAATGCAACAAGAAACTGAATTTAGTAACAATTCTGATTTAATAACAGTAACATACGCTCTAATTTATTTATTACTAATTAAGTAATTGCCTTCTTAACAAAACAAATAGCCGGATCTCTGTTTTGCATATCTGCTTGATCATAGCTTGAAATAAAAAACAAGAGTAAAAAGAGTAATGAACTCATGGAAAATGGTATTAAAATGCAACAATAATAAACGCAGGCGCAAACTTCAGTTCGCCGATGAAGTAAAACGAGTTTTCGTATTCATCAATTTGGTGGCTTGCTACCATTTTGCATCACTAAGCGTGCAAATTAAAGTACCAAATTAATTGGTTTTTGTTTTGAACAATTCGTTGTCAAAAGCTCAATTAACACTGATTTTTGGAATGAAGCAGCTAATTTTTAAAATTTTTGTAAATTGTTAAAATAAACAAAGGCATTTTTTCGGAGTTGCTTATGTTGTTTAATTATTCTGTTTTTTTTTCTTTTTCCAAATCAGTTAATTCTTTACAGTTATCTTTAAACTGAATTTTTTTTTAACAATTGGCCAAGAATGCTTAAGACAATTTAGATTAAATGCATCAAATTTGCTGCTAACAATTGCTAATTTAAGCAGTCATCTTTGCGTTAGTCATTTGAATGATTGAGGTAATTTTTTTCTTGTTGTGTAATTGTTGGCATGAACTGCCACAAGGTTGAATGAAATCTCTTTAATTAAGTATTGTTTTTAGTAGGCAGCTGTTAAGATATCTTATTGTCAGTTGAAAGCGAGTTTTGTTAACTTCCTATTTACACAGTCCAATATAACGCATTTTTTTTTTTTTTTTTTGTTCTTTGTAGTCATATGTTGTTTGATGTATGGCATGGAACACGCAATTCTTTAATTTCGGCATTAAATATTTAATTTCATAATTTTATTGCTGCATATGAATAATATTTAATTGTTTTTTTTTTCAGTAACGCAATTTATTCAATTATTGACTTACAATATTTATTTTACTAAATGAGAATTTCATAATCATTTTGCTTAATATAAAGTTTTCTGAAAACCAAGAACTAGATGGAATATTAGTGCATATGCAGTGAACCGCAATATCCCTCCGACATAACTATTTTTAAGTAACAAGCAGCAGCTCTCAAAAGTAGTGAGCATATGGTCAGAATTGTTCATCCGAAATATCACAAAACACTTGTGACCCCAGTACAATTTTTGGAGTCAAAATATATGATTTCCCTTATTTGGGAACTAATTTATTGTTTTTGTATCGGTCTTTTAAATGTTGTTTAGGATATTAAAATGAAGAAAAAAAGAAAGGCGAGTTTAATTAAACAGATGAGTTTGCTTTGACGTAACGCCTATATAAACGTCATGATTTTAAATATTGTGATTTTTATTTTAAGAATCAAAATTAATCGAAGTTTAGAATTTGCAAGTTTATTCTCATAAATAATCGTAATTTTGGATTTTTAATTTTTTCGATCAAAAATAATCGTTATATTGGATTTTTAGTTTTTTTGATCAAAAATAATCTTTATTTTGGATTTATATTTTTTTCGATCAAAAATAATCATTATTTTGAATTCCTATTTCTTAGATCCAAAATATTCCTAATTCGGGATCTTTATATTTTTAGATCAAATACATATTCTATTTCTATCAGCGGTGGCGTTTTAGGCTTTTCAATTTTGAAGCTCGCAAGTGAATGTTGTACGCCACTCGCTCTGCACTGCTTTTCGGCTTATGCGAAGTCTTAAGATACCGCATGAGTTTCTTTGATTTTTTTACTGTTTTCGGACACTGTTCAGTGTTCTTCAATACAATTCGATATTTATGGATTTCCTCGATATTTTTGACTTTCCGATGTATTTTCGTTATATATCTTCTTGGTAGCTTTCGACTTTATTAATAATATAATATTTATCAATATTTTTGCTGTTGTTAGATAAGTTCTGAAAAGAATTGCTTTTTTCGATGATTCTCGATGGTTTGATGATTCAAAAAGTTTCGCACTTTGCTGATTTTTTTCATAGTATTGAATTGTTATCTTTTTTTTCGACATTTTTTCAAGTTTTTTTATATACTTTTGATGAAAAAACTAGAAAACTGTAAATCTTAAACAACTAATGTATATTTTTAACCTTTTAAAAATATCATCCACTAATAGAAATTTTTTAAAAATGTCCAAAAATGCTAAAAAAGCTTAAATATGCTGAAAGTCGAATAATTTTAAAAAGTCTAAGTATGTCCATTCATGTCAAAAAAAATCGACAAAGTTTTCAAAAACATTGAAAGAAGATATAAAGGTTGAAAACTATCCAAGAACATAGTAAAAAGACTTATAAAGGGTGTTTTTTTTAGAGGTATAGAGCTTCGAATTGAAATAAAACACAAGAAAATCGTTTTAAAGTCCATCAATTTGGCTTTATTGGAAGGATAATTTTATGCCATTAATGTTTAAATATGATTTCGGGCATGTGGCCGCCGCGGCTGGCTCGAATAAAGCCAATTCTACAGGTCCAATTTTGAACCACTTTTTCGAGCATATGGGGCCGTATGTTGGCAATAACGCCACGAATGTTGGCTTCCAAGTCCCCTAACGTTTCTGGTTTGTTGGCGTAGACGAGCGACTTCACATATCCCCAAAGAAAATAATCCAATGGTGTCAAATCACACGATCTTGGTGGCCAATTGACAGGTCCATTCCGCGAAATTATGCGCTCATCGAATGTTTCCTTCAATAAATCGATTGTGACGTGCGCTGTGTGGCATGTAGCGCCGTCTTGTTGGAACCACAACTCATCCACATTCATGCCATCCAATTGGGGAACAAAATAGTCGGTTATCATGGCTCTATACCGGTCTCCATTAACGGTAACTGACTCTCCAGCATTATTTCGGAAGAAGTATGGCCCAATGACTCCACCAGCCCATAGAGCACACCAAACAGTCAGTTTTTGTGGATGTAATGGCGTCTCAAGGGTCTCATGTGGATTCTCTTCACTCCAAATGCGGCAATTTTGCTTGTTGACGTAGCCATTCAAACAAAAATGAGCCTCATCACTGAACAAAATTTTGCGATGAAAATCAGCATCGAGATCAATCTCATTTTCGGCCCATACACCAAAATCACGACGCATTGCATGGTCTCGCGGCTTTAATTCTTGCACAAGCTGGATCTTGTAAGGTCGCAAGCCAAGATCTTTGGGCAAAATCTTCCATAAAGTTGATGGACAAAGCTCCAATTGCTGTGCACGGTGGCGAATCGATTCATTCGGGTCCTCTTCAACATTTTGCTCTACAGCGGCAATTGTTTCTTCGGTGCGCACTGTTCGACGTCTCTGCGGATGCGTATTATCACATAGAGTAAACGTAGTGCGAAAACGATCCATGGTTAACCGAATTAATTGCTCTGATGGACGATTATGTCGACCATAAAATGGACGGAGCTTGCGGTAAACTTCGCGAACTGAACCATTATTATCGAAATAAATTTGCACGATTTGCAAGCGTTGTTCTTTTGTCAACCTGTTCATGATGAAATGGCAAACCAAACTGAACATAAATGACATTAGAGTTGCCAGATTTGACCATAAAATGCCAGTTTTATCTCTATTCGAAAAACAAACCTCTAAAAAAAACACCCTTTAGATAAATAAATAGTTGTCGGAAACCATTAAAAAACTCAAAAGCTATCAAGTACAGTCGAAAAATATCGAAAAAAATTCGAAACAGATATAAACTCGAAATCTGTCGAAAACATCGAAAATGTCAATTTGTGTCGGAAATTATTAAAACTTATTGAAAAAATCAAACCTTATCGAAAATCTTTAGAAAAATAGTCAAAAACTAGCGAAAAACACCGAAAAAGTGGAAAACAATTTAAAAAGCTCAAACTTAATGAAAAAAATCAAAGAAATTTATTTTGGATCTAAAAGCTTAAAACTCTGAAATTTCGATTTTGATCTAAATATATAAGAATACGAAATTGTTATTGTTTTTGATCGAAATAAATTTACTATATTTGTCAGCAAAGTAGACCTTAAGAATTATAAATTCGTGCATTGGAGCGTTAAAATTTTATAAGAATATTTATAATTTATTCTTGAAATATGCAAATTCAAGATATTAAAAGGATCTTAATGAAAATAACGCTAGTTCAAACTCATAAACTATTAAAAACAATAAAATACAAAGTAGAAATCAACAAGCACATAAAGTTTGTTGCTTAGATCTTTTGTTTTTCATCATTTGAATGGCAATTTCACGCTATAAAAGATTAGGTGTGGTAGTAATAAAAATTATCATTAATATTATTTGTTTCTTACGGGCTAATCTAATCTAATGAAATATATTTTTTTTTGATTCTCTTAAAGTGCTTTTACCAAAAAAAAAATTATTTGCGCACTTTTACAATTTTCTGGCACATTGCGTAGAAGGTGTGCCAGTAATGAAATAATTGTCAATGCAGAATTCTACTTTTAATAAATTGATTGATAGTAGGAAACATTTAATGCCACATCAAGTGTTTATTGATGCTCATTAATTCAATTAAAACAACAACAAAAATTTGTATGCGAACATCAGCCGCCACTTGATCTCCACGACTAAGGCAACTACTTAACAACGACTAATTCAATAAAGTTTGTTTGTGTGTGTATTGATTTTGTATTATTTTGTGAATTCTTTTTTATTTTGCTTAGGAAGCAGTTGATTGATTTTACTTATATGACACAAAATAGCGTAATTCATGTAAAAGTGGGTAATGACAGGTGTATATTCGGAAAAACTTTTCACGGATAATGGTAGTTGTATGAAAAAGCTTGAACTTGCAATAAAAACGATAACCTTTAAAGTAAAGTAGGACGGTTTTGCTTGAATTTGTTGCCTGCCATAAAATGATACCATAAAACTTGTTTTGTTTCGAAGTAGTGGGTAAAAAACGAGACACTGTGACTAAATTAACTTCATAATGCCACTCCTGTTGATGGCAGTACCATCAACCAAATATTTTTTATCCACACTCTTTTAAATCTATTTTTATGTCTACACTTATCAGTTATTATTTAATATATATTTTGGTTACATTTCTAAATTTAAACATTGCGTATTAAATATCCAATTCACAAGGAATGCTATATGCTCCAAACTCCAAATTTATTATCATAACTTTCATATGAATCCTAATTGCTTAAGTAGCAAAATCACACCTTGCATTAATTTTTGTACAAATAGCCCACCTTTACCTTAACATTAGCATGAGTAAGATCAAAATAAAAATTACGTTTATTTGTTTGTGGCATAAAGCCACACCTTTAGTCGCTAAAACCAAAATAGCCAGCAATTTTTAACGAGTCTAAATATGTATATTTGCCACCATGGATATTAATTAGCTGCAACTAAGGCTGCTAATAAAACACTAAGTATTCTCGAGTCTATGAATGCTTATGTAGCTATAGAGCGTAGGAAATGCAAACAATTGAGGGACAAATGTATTGGCGAAAATCTATTAAAACCAAATTAGTGCAAAATTTTATACAAATACTTAGATTGATAGATGGTATTTACCTATGCAATTAACAAGTGATACCACGGAATGCTAAAAATGTCCTTCATGCAACCAATGATGCTTATTGTTGGAGAAAGATATTGGCTGCGCGTGCTTTTAGTTTAAATTTGTGCTAAACGAATGCATAACGATGCGGATATGGCATGAATGCACGCATGAGTCGCATTTCATGAAATAAATATGATGCATTTCATGTCAAGTGTCCTATGCCAAAAATCGAATATAACCGATTAACCTAAAACTTGCTCAAAGTGTTGTCCTATTGGGCGGTAATTATATACCAAATATATTTCTCCTCTTCAAAGTCCTTGTTAATTCACCGTAACTTAAAAGAACATTTTTACTTATTATTCATTCCATATGTGCTTATGTGATTAAATGACCTCAAACTATATGTAATAATAAAAAATAGCAAGTTAAACGCTTAGAAAATAGAATAATTGGCCTTCAAAACTTCAATTTAAATGCTCTAAATTGATACACAGAGATCCGCATAAGTTCTAAGTGCTCACTTCAACCAACACGACAGATTTCAGTTAACACTGTTACCAATTCAAAACAGCGGCAACAATGTGTAAATAAAGAATTAACAGTTCTGAATATCAAAACAAACAAAAAAACAACAACAACATGATAATGCAAATTGTTATGAAATCTGACGTTGTGTAGGCTTATCCAACAGGTGGTGTTATTTAAAATTTTACACAAAATGACTTTTGATAAAAAAAATTTTAAGAGATTATTAAATATGGACTCGGAAACATGTCTCGGAAACGCTTCGTAAAGCTTGTCGTCACGAAGCGCCTTCTTGCACAGCTATAGTGAATTGAATCGATGAATTTGAATATCTGGGACTGGTTCGGGAAATAATTACTTTAATACGTTGTGTGTCCGATCAGGTCAGCTGAAGTGTGGCTTAAATATCAGGCTCGTCCATTTTGATTCGATCGCAAGAATTGGACACATCCACAACCCAGTGGCGTCAATTCGGTAAGGTTAGAGAGGGCAGTGCCTCCCCTTTCCCCTCAAAGATCTGATACGAGTTCTTATTCAATACATTAATTCAATTAAACCATCTAATTGTGGTGAAATTATAATTCTCGCCCCCCTCAAGGTTTCGGTGAAGTGACGCTGCTGCCACAACCAGTGTGCACCACATTTTGCATACAGAAGTTGGCCTACATCATAGACTTAGTTAACACAAGAATTGAGGCCAACAAACTGCGCACAACTATTGACTTAAAATGACACCTCTTGTTGGATAACCCCTTTTTTGTGTTCTAATGTATCGACATATACAGAACATCAAAGTTCATCTCTTTTTTAAGAAGAAAATTTAAGAAAACTTATCAAGCATTGATTTAGTCAACAGATATCAAATTTTAAATAAAACCGTCATGTAACCGTAAATAGGGTGATATGACTCGCAGCAGATAACAAATACCAACAGGGTTGCCGAGTTGAAAAGAAGAAATTCCCTGCTTTCCCAAAATAAACAATTTTTCCTCTAAATGATGAAAAGCTAAAATTTTTATTTTTTGTGGGAAAAAGGATATTTTTTTTGGAAAAATATCTATATAGTCCATATAATATAATTTTGTCCTGGAACAATAAATTTGATTACCTGCTCTTTTTTTCCTCGTTATAAAAATTTAAGTTAAAACTCCAACTAACAGCTTTCACAGAATTTTTTTTAATTCCTACAATGCCCCGAATTACAACTCCAAGTGACCGGGTATAAAGCGGTCAACCCAAGATACCGATCAAATTTAATTAATTTTATATTGTTAACATAGTACCTAAATACGTAGTTACAGCACCAATAAATTTTATTAATTAACAAAATCTTTATGCTTTATTGTTAACTTATTTTAATTAATCTGATATTTAAGTAGATTTTGATTAAGATTAGAAAAACGTGTAAATTTTTATTTTAATTTTAAACGTGCTGGCTTTGCTATTGCTATTGTTGCCATAAATACAGCAGTAACTCTTTATTCTCATCAAGTACTAACCCGTTTTATCACAAGTATTTATTTTTTTTTTTCAACTACTTAGAAAGTAAAAATAAAATTACCATATTTTGCAATTGAAAAAATAATATTTATGATAGCATCTTGAGATTCGCAACGGTGTCTTTCATATAAAAGTGCAATTTTTAACATTTCATTAATATTCAAAGATTTATTTAAGCATCTGTTAGGAATTTGAGCAATTGAATAAGTAATTTTTGTCGCTTTTTAAGAGATGATTTGGAAAAGAACTTGTTCTTATTTTTAATAATTTTTTTCTGTATATTGAAAAAAGGAAAAAAATCGACAATCTTAAATATTTTTTTTTATATATAAAACTTAAGCTGTTCCGTTTGGTCTTCTGACAAGCTACATAAATGGCTTACACACTTATTAAAAATTGATTCAGATATATAACAAGTATATTTTGAAAGTGACTTCATTGTTTTTGAGTTGGCGAACAAATTCAATAGGAATTGATGTATCTGCAATGCAAAGAACGTACGTGCAAAATTGCACGTAAATATAAGCGAGTTCCTTGATGTGCAGCAACAGCTACATAAATTGAATTTTATATACTTACAAAAAAAAAAAAAATATTTTCCTTTATAAGAGATCTATTATGGTTTGTAATGTGTTTGCTTAATCCCTAATACATAGCAGTGGCATATAATACATTTTGCAAATGGCTTGAACTTGAATGCTCATTCAAATTTAAGGTTACAATTTTCGAACCACCGTCAACTTATTTGCTGTATTTGCTTGAGCTATTCTCCCATTCAGGCATTGTTTTGACGCAAAGCTGACATCTATATTAAGTCTTAAGCAATTGACATGATCTGTTTATGCTTTTCTTCAATTTGTTACAGTACAAAAGTATCACTCACCATAACCTGACATTTTTGGCCCTTGCTGCTTGTGCTAATGTTAAAAAACAGATTCCCTTTTTTGTCTATCAAAAGTGAATTATGTCTTTTTAATGTCTATCGTTATGCGCTTGCGTCACTCATCAAAATGCATTTTGGCGCTAACTTGCTGCTTCAATTTTTTTTTTGTTGTTACAATCTACCGATGCAGTGTGGCGCAAATGAAGGTCAATCACACGTAGATTTTTGATAGGTGTTGTATCTGTTACAATTAATTACAGTGAAGATTTGTGCATTTTTGGTAAAGGTCAGTGTAGGCCTCCAAGTGTTGATGAGATTGAATTAATTAACTTTTTTTTTTGTGTTGGTAGAAATGATCTGGTATTGAATTAAATATAAATACCAAGAGTTACTTAAGCATTGAAAATACAAAAAAAAAACAGAGTTTTAATTTAAAAATAATAGCATTGGTATTTGGCCAACATTAAAGTAATGGCCAAGTCTTATATCATTGACGATTTTCAGATTTATGATAAATTAAATCATTTGGTTTCAGTTACGACACCTAGTAGGCGATTTAGTTGAACCTCATTGTTATTTTTGACTGTCTGGTAGCTTATACACGCACCGTGGTTCTAGATCAAAAAACATAATTGTTGAATTAAAATATCAATTTTGCGGCATACAAAATAATGCAAATAATTTTCCACTTCCTTTAAAATTGATATGAAATTGTCTAATTCTAAGCAATCATGCAACAAAAGTTTAATTATCATATGGTTGTAAGTTTCACGTGTAGTTTCATTTCTAACGAAAATCCGTCTATTATTCGCATCATCACTCTCATATGATTGGCATCAGTACAATGACCGTTGTAAAGGTTAAAGTGTTTAGCGGATCGTAACAAAGATGCGCGAGACTTAACGCAGTTCAAGCAACTCCATCGATGTCAATTTTAAGCACAAACAGATACATAAAGTCAAAACAAATCAAGCAGCACGCAAAATCAAACAAATATTATGCTCACGAGCATTGAAAATGAGAAAAATTTGATAATCATCATTTGAAAATAAAGTTGCAAGTGAACTTAAGCCAAATAACTCAGTCCGCAAGCAAAAGCAAAATCAAGCAAAAATTGTGCGTCAATTTAAACTTCAAAATTCAACCTTGAACTTCGCAAAGCGGTTGTTTTTTATAAGCCATCGTTACCATCGACGTTAACACAGAACGTGGCGCACGTTTATGTGGCAATTTTGTTACCTTTGCTTAAGCATTAAAATTTATTGTCTCTTTATTTGCTGTTGGCGTTTTAATTCAAATCTAAGTAGATGTTTTGTTGTAATTTAATCTTTAACTTAAAATTTTGTATTTTATTGATCATTAGGTTTTAGCACAAAAAAGAATACTGAACATCGTACATATGGATAGGCACTACACAGCACTTCAAAGCATTTTGTCAGATTAAGCGAAAAGTAAATAAACTTAAGACGTGCCGTTACAATCTGCATGCTTTACTTCTATCGCACTTGAAGCTCTTAACTTGGCTAATGAAGCAGTTAGTATGCTTTGCTTGCTTTGCAGTGTATGAATTACGAAATGTGGGTTTTTTTAGCTACGATTGCTGTTTATTTTACAATTAGTTGAGCAAATTTTGTAAATTACAAAGAAAGTCATGTGAAATTTTGCTGGAAAAAAATTAAATGAAGTATTTGCGCAACTTTTTTGGAGGTTTTGAAGAAAAAAATCATCTGCTAAGATACTTTTGATTCATTCATTTTATACATAGTCGGTATCTAAAATAATAATATACAAATCTAGTAATCTTGAAGTTTTCGGTATTATAATTTAAGCAACATAAGTCAGTAAATATGCATTCTTACCTTCGATCTTATGCTCTTCGGACATAGTACCAGAAGACTGACCTTTGTATAATTTGTTTGTAATGATCCTATAATAACGATTGCAATAAATAAAAAAAATTCCTACATGATGTGATATCTAATTAGACAATATAATATATTATATATATAATAATAGTGACAATACAAAACAGCTCAGTACCATTTCACGCGATTAAGTCTCATCATATCTAAATGAAGTTTTTAATGTTAATAAAATTACCGCCATTCATTCTTTCAAAGTTTCTTACCTTCACGACCTTCTGCTTAGGAGTGTGGAACCATCCATTGATACAGAAATATCTTTCCTCAGAGTTCAATCTATATCTGCACGAAATTTCAACAAAATTGATTTATTAGCTTAGCAGTAAAAACGTCTTCCCTGTAAGAGGCGTAGCATCGCCTACTAAAAAAAAAATTATTTTCTCAGAGTCAATCTATCTCCATACTACATTTTATCGGTGTAGCGGCCTACTAAAAAAACAAAAGTTTTTTATTACAAAATTTTTTTAATAAACTTCCTCGGGCTTCATCTATCTCCAAATCAAATTTTATCAACATCAGCCCATTAGCTTAGCTGTGGAAACGTATCTTCCTGTAAAAGGTGTGGCACAATCCATTAATTTTGAAAATCTACATTCAACAGTGTCCCTCTTCACAAACTTTCCAACAAAAAATATCATTAGGGCAGTTAAAAAGAGATGGAACTCTTTTGCCTTCGCCAATTTATACTATGATTATTTGATAAAGCTTATGCTCGCATAGGAAGTACCACGCCCACTGCCTTAACTTTGATCCAGTTAAATCTTATATCGAAGATCTTATGCAATATAACATATAGCGCGCATAGAAATGCAATTTTTTTCCCGCCTTGGTCGTGTGAGAGCATATGGGTCATTTGTAAAATATCGGCACATGTGAGATTTGACATTACATTTGAAGGAATGCCTTTTATTAATAAAATAAAGTTTAATTTAACCGATCCAGTCATAAATTTCAATATGTCTATATCCTATGTACTTAAAAGTTTATTGCTATCCACGTTCTGGTACCAAACTTTAAAGAAAGCAAACTAAAATGTGAAAGGTGTCACTGCTATTGGTGATATTATACTCAATACAACTTACTGGAGTTTCACCAAAAATGCTGTAGCTATTTTCGAAATAAAGCTCACAATGTAGAGAATAAAATGAGTGATCTGAGACCAAAATTCAACTTAAGTGCGGTACCTAAACAAGAGCATTATACTGCATTGATATCTCAAAGTCGTTACATCTTAATTTGCCAGCAGCAGCGAACTTTTTAAGTCATAATAAATTCAAATCATTTAAACCCAATCAAACCGGAAAGCAAAAAAATCAAAACGCCTACAACGCAAAAATGAAAAAAAAAAACCAAAAGACTTAAGCAGCGAACTTGTCAGTTCTGCATGCTGCAGCTGATAAGAAAAATACAACACACCCATGATTTTTATGTTAAAACTAGTTTAAATACAAAAAATATGATACATATTGTGACACAAGTTTTTAAGCATAAAAACTGCAAATAAAAAAAAACGTCAAGAAAATATGCATTTTTGCGCTCAAACGATTCCAAAAGCTGTAACTCAATAACAACAATTAAAGTTTAACGTCCACGCACTGGGTTACTCAAGCGTTTCAACTAACGACAGACAGCATGCATTCGTTGGCATTGTGAATGAATGCATGGTAGTCAAATTATCAACAACACTACACAACAAAAAACAGCAGCAACAACAACAATAGAACAAAGGCTCGCATTGTAACGTCAACAGCAATAGCAACAGAAGCATTTGCTGCTGTAAAATGCATGACGGTGTTGTTTTTTACTTTTACTTTTCTATTTGACTGCTGTACGTGCATCAAACAAGTGATGCAGCATATTGCATTACGTTGCATATTTTCTTTTTGCTTTTTTTGTTGTTATGATCGTGGTCAATGTGAACTTTTTTTTTTTTTTTGAGCTGACCAAAGCATTTATATTTTCTAGTTCACCTACTCGCATGTTTGTTTATTTTCTTTTGACTTTTAAATGAAAGTGCTGTTTACTTATGCAATATTTAAAGTGCTTTGAGGTCAAGTTTATGCATATTATGCATTTTTCTGCTTTAAAAAATTCTTGCTAATTCATATAACGTGAAAATTTTAGAATTATTTTTATGTAGACCTGAGGTCGAAGTTTGTGTTAATGAGAATTGTTGATGTGTCGGCTTTCATTACTAAGCTGATAGACCAACTTTGCAATTTAGTACAGAGATAAATTAATTCCCGAGGAAAGATATTCATTTTTTATTGGGCGTTGCCGCGCTACTAGCCAGGTTATATATTTTCACAGCTAAAGTACTTGATTTTGATGAAATTTATTATGTATTATATGGAGATGAATGAACCCTAAGAACCTTTTTTATAAGTGGGCAATATTACGCCCCTAACGGTAAGATATGAGCTTAGACTGATAAACCGTTTTGAATGAAACTTTGTATGGAGATAGTTTGAGCCCTATGGAAGTGTACAGATAGGGATAGGACAACACAATAAAGTGATTTTTATTTTTGGGACCGATAACAAAATCAGCTCGTTCTTATGAAAGTTTTTAATACCAAAAAGTGTTTGCTTATTTTCATGGTAATTTGATTGGCATTAAGAAATTCATTAAGAAATGATGACATCAGGTCAAATGATAGTGAACTTTTTTATACTGTCACTATAATGGCTGAATTTCAACCATGGATAAGCTCTAGCATTACTTAATAGCATAAAGACATCCAGGTTATCAAATAAAAATGAACAAAGTGTTTTGTGTCCCTCCTAACAAAAGAGATCCACCAGCAAAGGAAATAATCTTTACAGAAGTCAGAAAACTGATCACTTTATGCCTCCGCATGTGTATCGCCGTGACGATGGCTAATTTCATAGTTTCACAGCAACAGCTGATGAGACACTGAACTGCTAGCATAAGCCATTATAGTTGAACCATGTCAAACTCAAGAATTATATGGAATGTATCACTTGGCTGCTCTGTGTGGTTTCAGGAAGCTGTCTATAATCTCGGTATTTGTCCATAGATTTTCTTCACAAGTAGCAGGTTTTCTTCGTAAAATTAACAACTCTACACTAAAAATAAGAAACTGGGCAATCTTCTATATATATAATTTTTCTACAGGTCACTAAATATTTAGTCGAAATTTTTTCATGTGTGTTGGACTACTTCTGCAAAAGTCGGAAAAAATATCAAAAGAACCTATGCATAAAAAAGGTTCAAGTGTGACTTTTAGAGTCAACTGCCCATTTAACATAAAAAAATATAATACCATTATCTAAACAATTTGTTTTTAACTAGTGTATAGTATATTGAGAATACTCTTTTATATACCTCTAAGCCACTTATTCCTCCAAAACTTCTAATCCCATTGGAATAACTGGTTAAGTTGCAACTCAAATTAAATATTTAATATTATTTGTTATAAAATTCTTTTACAAATTTTCTTAAAGAAAAACATTCAATTGATTTAGTTGTTAATAATTTTTTTTAACATAAAAACAAATGTTATGCAACACATAGAAGCAGGAAGTCCTTAAACAAGTATTTGATTATTTGAATAAAAAAAAAAGCTACAGTTTGTTCAACAACAATATTCTGTCTGTCAACTGCCTACCTAATAAATCAAGAATGTTTGTAACCCAAACTCGTTTCATGCAAACATCAACTAGATGTCATCATAAAATTTCACATAAAAGAATCTTTGTTTGACTACTCGCAAAAAATGATAGAAAACAACGAAAACAACTAAAGAATTAGCAAGCGTAGAAGAAAAATAATTCAAAAATATTGTGCGGAAAGATGTTTTGGCAATAAAACTGAAATCGTAAATTTAACAGAAAAAAAAAACAAAAGTTATTACTTACCGCTTGGAATAAAAATTCAATTTAAGGATTAAAACAAGTTTTTAATTTAATAGATGCAGATATTTTTATTATTTTTACAAAAAAAAAATTTTAATATTAGTCATTAGGATTTATTGCCCCGCAGTTAAATGTTGGCAACATTTAGACAACAGCAACATTCGATTGAAAGTGAATTGGTGTGGTGCTGGTTGCTTTTGTTTCTTGTTGTTGCAAGATCAGCTCACCAGTCTAAAAGTAAACATTTGAGAACAACTTAAGCTAAAATAATTTACCCATTTTTCAGTAATACGATTTATTTGTATTTTTTGTTTTAGAGAAATGGAGATTCAAATCTGATTCATCATTCAGTGCATCATTTTTGAAATCAAAAATCTCATTTTATTACCATATCAAATTTCATAAGCATCGGGCGTCTTGTTCTATTTTCCAGCATATTTAGTATGGGCAATCGCTATGGAAAAATCATATCAATTGCGCTATAAATTGTTTCCAAATCCACCATATTCTCTAGGATTGACTCGCAGCTACTATTACCTGTTCCACACTTGAAGAACTGGTTCGGGGAAAGAGGTTTGGGTCGAATAATAAAGTCAGCGCTGAAACGGTGGCCTATTTTGAGGAACTCAATAAATCGTAGTTTTTGGAAGCCTTCAATAAATTGGAAAATTGCGTAGTGAATGATGTAGTCAACAATGTTGCAGCATAATGTGAGCTTTGTCTGAAAATTTTTGTATTTTCTCGCCTAGGCCGTTTATTTTTGGCTCTTTTAACCACTCCAACAACCGTAAGTTACTTAAAAACATTTTTCAAAAGACATCCAATATTTTGTTTTTTATTTCTTCTTTCCAAATTGCATGCAAGGCGTTAATACGCACATGTTGATAATGGCACATGAGCAGCAAATGCAATCAGCAACAATAACAACAAGTGCAACCACTTCCATTTGTTGCTTCGCTTGCTCCACTTTTGTTGTTTCTGTTACTTTAGCGCAATGCATTTTAATTTTTTTTTTTTTTGTTTTTGTGGCAACTGTTGCATCAAACATGAAATAATTAAGGCGCGTGCAAAATGCAGCGCACTAAGAAACTAAAAAAAAATAACAACAACAGAAAACAAACATTCACTTTTTTAGTTTTTTTTTTCCTTTTTTTGCCAACCGCAACTTGACTGTGCAAGTTTTGAAAAAAAAAATTAACAAAAACAAGAGAAAAATGTTGCAACGGAATTGCAGCGCTGATGCAACTCACAGCAATAGCAACAACAAATATTAAAAAATACCCCAAATATGCCATACTGGCAATTTTCATTGCTGACACAATTGCAGCAACATAAAGTGCAACCAACCAACTAAACCAGCAATAGCAACGACAACAACAACACCAATTTTTAGGACAACAACAACAAAAGCCACTATAAATGCATCAAATTTTAAATTCCCAACATCGAAAGTGGCAACAACCACTTTTGCGGCTGCGTCACATACGAGTTACTCTAAGCCGGTGCAACAACATGGTGTTGCCGGCTTAGTAATTTGTATTGGCAACAAGTTGCCAACAAGTCATGCTGTCAGTGTGAGTGTCAGCATTTAAATCAGTTAGCCGGTTACACCGTCACTCCAGTGTGTAACTCAATCAGTCATTAAATTGGTGTGGAAATTCTAAAGTTTTTATTTTTATTTTCTTTGGTAAATAAAAATGAAAATAATTCAAAATACTGAATATGTAATGGTTGTACGGCTGTCCGATCGCATGTGATATGTGGAAGTATTAGTGACTTTTATTTGTTTGTTTTTACATTGTCTTATGTGAATCACATGGATATAATTGTTATGGTTATTGTTGCTCTTTTAAGCAGCAACATCATCTTTGTTAACTTATTGCCAACGCCATTCAGCTTAAAGAATTCGTGGAACAAATTGTAAGTTCATAACTCTTTGGTGCTAAGTGTCAGACTTTTTACTGTGAGTGATGAGACAACGTCATAAAGTCCAACAATTTAATATTGCAAAATTGAGTTACAGCCTTTTAAAGAAAAATACGCAACTAAGGCAAACAGTCAAAGGGCTTTCAAAAATGTTGCACCATTCAACGTAATTCATAATTTTTTCTCATTTTTAAGTACAAGTCAAAAGTTTGAGGCATGTAATTGGTTGGCTAAGCCATTTTGAAGTATCCATGGATATTACTACGGGTGTGGCATGTACTATCGTAAATTGCATTTTTCGTAACCTATGCCTCAACTGAACTTATTTTTACTTTACATGTACATTTGATCCTAAAAGTTGATTTTAATTTGTTATTTGAAAACAACATATCCATTGCATATGTTCGATATAATGCACTGTACTGACTCTTGGGCTCTGAAAAAAAAAACTGTTGATCTCTATTTTTCCAATTTAAGACTCCGTTCATTGCTTCTCAATCTTTTAATGCCTCTGTCTGCAACCGTCTCCCTATGTCAATCTACCTGTCTGTTCCTATCAAATTATCCATCTATCTATCTATTGGTCTATATATCATTCTTTTTGTCTATCTATTCATCCATATATCTATCTACATATGTATCTTACTTCGTGGATCCTATTTATATATCCAGACTCATAATGAACAAATAGTTTTCATTAAAAATTGATTTAGTGTTTTCAGAGTACTCTCTCCGATGCACGATCTAATTTTGAATACGGGTAAGCCCTCCTATCCTAGCATTTTTCCCACTTCGATTGAGGTATCTCAAAAATATAGGTTTCGAACGCATCAACCACTTCTTCTCGCGTTGAAAATCACTAGCCACGTTGTATATTTTTGTCGTTTGGAGACAAAGAAAAAGACATGAAGTGTCACATTAGGACTGTATGGAGTATGATCTATCAGTGAGATGACCGATCAGTGAGAGTTCGCGTTGCCATGGTAAAGGATGATCTTACGTGAATTGTTGGTTTTACTTATTTCATTCAAAGTTTTGGCACACAAATGATTGTGTACCATCAGAATTGATTGTTGTATGACTTTTTGGTGGAGTTGTAGCCACATATTTATAAATGTCAACAAAAATGGTCACCATATGGTGTCTGCACGAACCACCTTTGAGGGGCTTTGAAGCTTCTGGGAGAATCCAAACAGTCGACAGCTTCCTAGTTTCTGACTCATATGCATATATCCAGGATTCGTCACCCATGTAGATATTGTGGATGTTGATCGTCATACCAATGCCTCTGGTTGCTTTTATCTCATGGGCAGCTTCAATGCTCGATTTTGGGCGATATTTGTCTAACTATTCATTTATCCATACATGCATATATATATGAATGTGTCTATCTATCTATTCAACTATCCATATATGAATTGATTTATTATTATAAAAATCATATATGTAATCACATATCATTGAATTTATCTGTAAGTTTTATTAAAAAAGAAAAACTGCGCACCCTCTTAAAACATACCTCTAATAATGTGCGAACAAGAAATGAAAAAAGGTAGCTGATCGTAATTGGAGAAAGATTTATGTGCACATTTTTATATCATTTCAAATTAAATTTTAATATCATTGCATTACTCACAAGTTATTTATTTACATTCCATTGGAACACCAAACAATAAAATTTCTTGACTCATCAGATGGCGTCAAAATCTCGCAATACTGTAAACGAATGTATTTCTCACAACACTTTATCTAAATAATTTGCAAATATTTGAATAAAAATGTGCAAAATAGCAAAAAAACCTATAAATAGCATCATATTGTTTCACGATTTCTGTCATACAATAGAAATTTACGAGTAAACATAAAAAACAAGGTATTAATTACATCCGCAGCGAATGCTCGTGCGGTAAATATTTCTCAACATTTTAATGAATGAATATTCTAAATTGTGTACATCTGTAATTATTGTAAAGATCTTAGCTTATTATTTAAATCCAAGTGCTTGTTGATATCCCATTACCCATTGTGATATAAGTTTTATCAATATCTAAGCGGCGATAAGCTCGTAGCTAGTGAAAATATGTGAATGCTGTATGTGAAATTATTTACACAGAAACAGGTCAGTCAGTGTTCGTATAGGATACACATATTAAAACACTAGGCAGGCCCTCGAATTTTGGGTTACATGTAGCTTCGCTTTCAATCGTTTAAGTTAAATTTTCTGTTAAAACTATCAACAGATCAGTCCTTGTCATAGCGAGACTAACAATTTCGTTGATAAATTTGATCGTAGTAATCGCACATATTATCAATTGCTCACAGGATACCATCGCTAGCCACTGTCAAACATCAGATCATAAATGTCAACGCATATACACATTGCTTCCGTCTTTGCATCGACGGCGCCATGATCACATTGTAAGCAACATGCTTCACGTACACAGTAACACAGGGTTTCCATACGCTCTCGATTTGGGGATATTTGTCTGTAAATGTCCTTGACTTATAAGCCACTAAACTTCATTTGAGAACACTTGTATTTATGTTCAAAAAGTCAGCTTGTAAGACTGAAAATTTTTAGTCATCGTGATATATAGTTGAAACATTTCTATGCGTCCTTGATTTATCTTTCTGTACCCCTAACAAGCACACGCTACAGTCGCTCTTATCTTTACATCATTTTGAGGACATCTCGCTTATATATCCTTTTAGGCTTTTCAATTGGTCGCTTTTGAAACAACATTTCGAACAAGACGGCATATTTCCAACGTCATTCATCAAAACTTGAACGTACCAAAAAAATACGTGCAAATAGACGTAGAAACATACCCCAAAATAAATTAAATAAAAAAAAATATTACAAAAAAAATAACTAGTCAACTCCACTCCAGCAAAAAAAAAATAAAACAACAGCTCCGTTACTTCAACGATATCAAAAATATCTCATCATTTTGTTATGATTTTGAGTTAAAAAAAAAGTTAAATAAAAATATTAATATGTAAAGTTAAAGGTCCAGACTAAAAACACAAAAGAAAAATCTAAAGCGAATTCCTCAATCATAAGCTGTAACAGTGATCTATATTTAAATTCCGAAGCACGCCAATCCATTTCTGTTTTTGCTGTAACTTCTGCTACTGCTTCGTCAGCTGTTGCTGTTGTAAAAAGAGCATTTACTCTAAGCAACCAACACACATGCAAGCCAAACAACCACAAACAGTACAACACACAATTGCCATCCAACAGCTGAACAAACCACTGACGGACGACACACAGCATTCGAATTAAGAATATTAAATAATTTTTTTGTGCACAGGCGCAGCGCGCTGCTTAGCACAGCCAAGAAAGAGTCAGAAGACGTCAACGTTAACGATTGGCAACACCGTCACTGTTGACGGCGCTGCTACTACGTATCACATTTTCGAATTAACTTGGTCGAAACCATAGACGCTTTATGCTTTAGTCACCTGCGCGACTTCAAACCAAACTAAACGAAATCAAAGCGAAGCGGTTGGTTCTTCAAGCGTTATTCTTTTGGCGAATTAAATAAATAAGTTTTTTTTTTCATTTTTGATTTTACTTTTTCATCGATTTATTTACTTTTTTTTGTTAAATAAAATTATATATATAAAAGTAAAAAAGCCAGCCAACATCGCGCATTTAACTCTAGTAAATAGTTCAACTTTAAAGGTTTGTCTTAGCGCTTGTCTTTTAATGAAAAAAGATTTTCGATAAAGGAGACTCCTTTTCACTGTGAAAAAAAATGCCGATCAAATTTTTTTTTGCTTAATTTCGTGTTATGTGATCATAAATTTTTGCAGCGTTCTTGAAAATTCTTAAAGTGAGCGTTCTTGACACGATATTGGCACGTTGTATTCTCGTTCGATTACATGAAACTGCAAACGAGAAAAATAATCAGTGGATTTAATTTGAATGTGAAAAATATTAATTTGTGATTAAGTTTGCACTTGTGTGTCAATGTTTGTTTAAAAAAAAAACATCAAAGTTTAAAACGAGTAGCAAATATTTTGCTCAGAATGATATCATTGAATTTTAAAAACCCATTTTAAAAAATGAATCAAAGTTTAAAACGAGTATCATTGAATTTTAAAAACCCATTTTAAAAAATGAAAATATATTTAAAACTAGAAAAACCGAAGCATAAATTTTTAAATAATTTAATGTTTACATTCCCTGTAATCTGGATACAAAATTCATAAAATACTCAAAAATTTTAAAAAAGTATATGACTCAAAGAAAAAATTTCTGCCCATCGATGGTTCACTTGTTATAATTTCAATGTATTCATGTTAATTCATACCCGTATTTATTAATAAAGTGAAATACTGTTCAAAAAAATATCTTTCACCTCTTGAAAAATAATTTCAAAACTCTTAAGTTTCGCCTGCATCCGATTCCGAAAGTGACAAATGAGTAGCCTTATAGATCAAAAAAAATGTATGAATTGCTTTATGTGGTATGCAGTCTTGTGGCACCTCTTATAAAAGGGACCTTCTGACTAAAATTGTTACGTTAGGAAAGAACTTTAAATCGGTATACAGTACATTTGAATGCATTTTCGAACAATGGAGGCTGAAAGCTTTTCGGGGCCCGGAACGAAAAACTTAAAAGGCGCTCTTTATAATAAAAATATTTTTCACAAAATATTCACAAATCCACACAAAGGATTAAAGGCTTCGGAAATAGCATAAAGCTCTTGAATATAAAGAGAACTTAGTTTTTTGGAGAAAATAAATCTTTGTAATTGATATCCATACATAAACATATGTTTGATTTAGTTTTCATTACATATTACATTGAATTTTTCATTAATTTTTATAAACTTCAGCCCAAAGCACAAACATTTTTCTGGTCATTGAACTTACAGCAAAAGGAACAAATTTCTGACGTCGACATTAAGAGCCCACCTTAATGCAAACCTACACCAGTTGCTGGACGTTATTGGCTTAAGACGAGCAAGCCACTTGAAATTCAAAAATTTTATAACCCATTACTTATGATGCAATAAATTGAAACAATGAAGTTATTTATTTTAAAGATAACAGTATTCTCATGGTGCTGTATGGGAGTTGTTTTCAATTGAAATAAAAATCTTAATTGCTAATTCTTAGCATACTAGAATAGGTTTGGTCTTGCCAAGAATATAATACCCTACATTGTATTAGAGTGGAAAAGTTCGCGTGCAACTTCGTTTCATTTTTTTAAATAACTCTGTTAGTGTAATGTTTTTAAAAATTTAATTATTCGGAAAGTGCCACGCCTTTTAGTCAAAATTCATTAATTTTTTGTTTGCTGCAAGATCGAACCATTTCGTGCATTTGCGTTCAATTTGGTTGAAATAACTCTCTCAGTATAACTTTTCATAATATTTCCTTTTGTGGGGGGTGTCACACCCACTTATTGAAAATCATTTTTCTGCAGAATTTGTACAGGAAGTATTCCTGTTAGTAAATTTGTCAGTATAGGGATGTAAATCTTCTATTTGTTAAGACGTTAGGCGTGTTCGGGTATCGATTTCACCAATGCTTGCAAAATTTTATTAATATTCCCTAAACAGATGGTGAAGCTGATCAAAAATATCTGCAACTTTCCATATACATCATGTCCCGTTCCTTGCATTACAAATAGAATGACAAAATGAATATCCATCGACTGTAGGGCATAGCAATCAAGTTCAGCAGCAAAATGAAAGCAGAGATTTTTTCTCTTAAGTCAAACCACAAATTTTTCAATTAATATTGTTCCCAAATAGCCAAATCCTGAATTGATTTTACATATTCATAGGTGTTAATTCAATTAGTCTTCTGCATATATGAAAAATAAAACAAAAATATCCAAAATTAGTGCAGTGTTAAATTAAAAAAAAATTATACTCCTTCAATCATTAGCATGGTATAAAAATTTAAAAAAATAGAAAAACAAACGTTCTAACCAAATCAATATTGTTCGAAAAATAAACCAAAAATGCGTTGCAAGACTTGCATTAGTTTTGTGGTGTTATGTCTGCTTGTTGGCATGCAACACAAAGTGTCCCACGCAATGGACTCCGCGGCCGCCAGTCCAACGTGTACGCTAAAGGATGACTGCAATCTGAATGATAATTTTCTAACTGTTGGTGGTGACACAAATGAAGGAGCAGATAAATTGGAAAATAAAATTTCACTACTCTTTGAGGATAAGGTTAACTATAGCCTGAAGTTATTCGCCGATGAGGCGATGCTCGAATACTCCAATGGAGTTTTGGACAATAATTCTTCAGTATCAAAAATTGGCGCCAATATTACACTTCATCGTTTAGAAGAAGCAGACGATGTGGAAGAGGATGAGCGTGGTGAGTAATTTTTAAAGTTTCATTTAACACTTTAAGTGCTTAAAGAAAAAATGTTTTGTTTACTGTTTATATTTTCTTAAAAAAACAAAAACAACAAGTTTTAATGCAACACACAAAACACAAGACAGTTCCAAATACTTGCGATTTTTTATAAATCAACCAAGATAACTAATCCGAGCTAATAACAGTGACCTACTTTTAAATGTTTCTTTAAAACGATTTCAAAAAGCAAATAAAAACTGCAAAATCATAAGATTGGTGATTACTAACCACTTCAAATGTGTACACAGAGACATAGACAGACACTCAGTAACTCACATTTTGCAACAAAGCTAATGCCAAAGCAAAAGATTTATTAAGTTGCAGGATTTTGCTTGAGAAGCGGTTTAATAGCCATCTTTTGGTTTTGTTTTAGCGCTTATAATTATCAAGAAAATAAATTAACAAAAACTTTTTTGATTGATCACTACACACATAGATCATACACATATCATATTTCAATGCTAACACGTGCATAGCAGGCATTTATATTACAAAAAAAAAATTATAAAATAAATTAAGGTGGCAAAAAGATTTGCAACTTATTTATGTATGTAAAACTGAACAATTATTCTTGGCTCTATGACCACCAATAGTAATGAGCATAACAACATTGGGTCATGCCGGTCCAATTGAGATTTACATAAAAACTGCGGACAGCTACAGTTTTCAATTTGGCACTTGTTGGAAGAAGGCCTGAACGATCAAAACTGGTCATTTACTGAAGCCTTAAGGTTCGGAATATCAAAAGTTCAGGGATATATAAATACACTACATATGCAACTCAATTTGAAAGTATTTCTACTTAAGTTAGATTAGATTGGCAACTTAGCGAGTCCAGCTGAAAGCATAAGTACCACTTTTTTGTGGCGTCTTAACACCGCACACATGATCCAACATTGATACAAGTGGTAGTTATAGAAATTTGATTTATTTCAATTTTACCAAGTTCGCTGAGTTTATTGTAGAGCGGCTTACCTACAGTGAGAAAAGATTATGTTTTCTTCAAATAAATATATTTAGCTGATAGATTTTTCAAATATTTACAGACTATATATAGATCATCAATAAAACAATATCAATAAGTTTTGGTGGATATTGATATGAACTTAATTGGAAGTTCAAGTGTTGTTTATTAGGCCCAACATAATATCCATTTGAGTCAATTAAATAAATTTAATTGGATCGAATATATCGTTTCGATCATCGTGTTTCAATTTGATTTCTCATTTATATGAATACCATATAATTCTCAACATATTTAAGTAAAACACTACTCACTTAATTACCTTTTGCTTGGCACGCATTTTAGGTATTTGTAACGGTGCAAATACCAACGGATGTGACGATAAATGAAAATATCGATTTATTTATGTATCGATATTTCAAAATATTGATTTTTTGCTCATCGGTTGTTTCTTAAATCGATAGTAATAATTGTACACGTTAGTGAAAAAACAATCACGCTTCCGCCAAATCCATCATTTGATGATTGTTAACATGTGAATGCTTGCAACAAAGAATCTTTTTAACATATATGATTAATTCAATAATATTATTCAATTAAGTGGAATGTGATATACGTTGACTTATGTCAAATATTTATTTCGCCTCTATCAATCATATAATTTATTAATTATTACCAAATCTCGATATGTGCAAATAAATTGTTTTCTCTGTGCAGAGATCTGAGCTTAATTCTCGCCAAGGAAAGGCAGTCACAGAGGTAGTGTTTGTTTCTTGTTGACCTACTTATATGCAACTGCGAGAGTAAGAGTTGAAAGGGATACTTAGTATATTAGCTTGCTTGCCGCTATCCTAGTGATCAGATCAAATCGCGCTGATTCTTACGATAGTTGATTTTGACACTTAGATTATATTCTATATATTAATGAATCTTTGTTTTAGGTTGGAGGTAATGTGCTAAGCCTGTGGGGCCCTATTCATCAAAATATTCCAAAGAGGAATCTAATACTATCCGATGACCAATATTAATTTCAAAAAAGTTTCAAAAATCAATAGATAAAATATTTAAATATGCCACATATCTACGTATATGCTAAAATTAACACACCCTCTCTAGGGATCTGGCGGGGGATTGCTTTGAAATTTTAAACTTTTATTATAATTTTTTACTCGAAGCCTTTTCGTTATATTTTTTTGAACCTTTGAGTAAAAAATAAGCTCCACTAGTAAAATTACTTCTACAATATTTTACAAGTAGTTTTTTCAGTGTTATACATATTTTGCTATTCCCTTCAGTATGAAGACAGTATCGCTAGGTCTAGGAAAAAACCTACAAAGGTATTTTTGGCAACATGGGAATTTAAATTTGTACGAAAAAAAAACTTTAACTGAATTTTCCACTTTATAAAAAATTATCGACTTGACTTAAGTCAAACTTTTCAGCACAAACACTTCTTGTAGGCCAACACGAAGGTGACACTTTTCTGTATTCTTTTTATGTCAATATTTACAAACAAATGCACAAATATTGCAATATCTGCAAACATATTATTTGTCTATGTAATTGCAAATGCTATACCAATAACCTTTAGTCCATTTTAACCACAAATTAAGTGACAAATCGAATTGGTCTTGTGCATTGGCCAACATGTTGAAATTCTTACCAACTTGGAATTGTGGTGCACCTCACTTGTTTGCTTATTTTGTAACAATCTGAAATCGCTGATTTGTGCCAAGCTGAGTAATTTTGTTTTTCTCTAAATTTTTTTTTTCTAAGAAAATATACACTTCCAATTAGCGATTTCATTAATTGGCACCTTTTAATTTATTTTTTTTTAATATTTTTTTTTACTTTTTTTACATATGTATATTATCTATTGGATTTGATTTAATTATAATATCATGGCTTTTAATTAAACCCATTCCTTGTGTTCTTCTTATTTTTTCTTTTTATTTACAAATTAAGAAATTCTTGTTTTTTTTAAGCATTTGATTTATTCTTACGCTAGTGAATTAACAAATGCAAATACCTTGTGCAAACATTTCTTTAGAAATGTTTTGCCAACTTTGACACATTGTTTTTTAGAAACGGATCTAACATTAGTATAATAAATTAAGTATATGTAGATATGGTCATCTTAATCTAATCTAATAAAAGCTGCTGGAAAGTCAACAAAAATAGCTCAAATGAGACAATTTTGTAATTTCTCTCGAATAGGCGATGTTGAAAAGTGTTAAGACTCGGGCAAATTGGATTGAAGTCCTTTATAAAAGCAAGCAACTTAAATTAATATATTAAAGAATCTCTTAAAGGAAATGTTATGACACTAAAACAAAGATTACGCAAGCGCCTATTTGACAAATGACCTTAAGATCTTAATTAGTAATTTGGTTGAATTATTAAGTGTTAAGTCAATAGAAAATTTTTCTCTCTTCACCAGTGGTCACATTCCAAGTCCTGTAGGTAAACTATGACACTTAACGCTAATTCTCTTTTAAAACATTTCATTTTTGTTTCTGGTTTCAACATAAATTCAACATAATCATTATGAGAGAGAGTGTTTTCTTTATTCAGCTGACAAGGACGAGGATGATATTTTGAGTGGATAAAAAGTATTTGGAGTAGTTTTGATTAAATAAGATTGCTAAATTACTTTTCATCTCATAAAGGTCCTTAGCTATATTTTAATATTCTGTGCTGAGGATTGAGTTGAGAGAGCTTATTGTAAGTAACTTGAATGGCATGTGTTTGTTTGTTTCTTTGTTTTATCATGCATCTATATATATGAGATATTTGGTTGCACTATCTACAAATGACATTCTCAATATTGCATTTTGAGTTTGTTTGTTTGTATGTTAAGTGCCACACCCTTTTTTCAAAATCTGCTCACTTTTTGTCTACCGCTTGTCCGAAACATTCACAGTATTTGTGTGAAATTCGGGTGCCGTAATTTAGGTAACTTTGCCAACTGTGGTCTTTAATACTTTTTTTTATTTACCACGCCCTCTTATTGAAACATATCGAGTTTGCATTTGCTATTTGCCTAAGTTATTTATAATTCTTTTGAAAAGTTTGTCTGTATTTACATAAACAGAGCATCCAGTTTAGCGTTTTGAAGTATTTTCTTTTGTAGGAGGTGTCACGCCCATTTAAAATATAGGAATATAGCCATTCTTGAACCGATTTTGCCCGTTTATAATCCTACGATGTATAATGCAAAGAAAACTATAATGGTAACTTCTGATGCACAGACACGCAAATGGATGTGATAAAAACGACTCTAAGCATTACAAACAAAAGTCCAAAGTGAATAAGTGACTGTGCAAACTAATTTTGTAGCTAACAATATTAACATGTCCTTTAAGATGTCTTAATTAAGTAAATCAGCTTATTTAAGAAGGCTGCAAGATATTATAACATTCAGATTTTGTCCACATAAACGTATATTCGTAAATAAAAACCATATCGGTATTAACTTCATGCTTCGAAAAACATTTCAGATTGTTCTAACAACCGAGTGAATAATAGATTTCTGGTAGATATAAGGACTATGCAGCAGGAAGTTCATGTGTAAAAAATACCAACAATTTTTTGCAAAGCTTTTCTTCAAATTTAATTGTAAGTAACCTAAAAAATAAAAGTAAATAATACGCTGTCAACACTGAAACTTACTCGTAATCTTCATATAATGCATGAACAGGCAAAAACTTTTTTTTAGCGCCTTCCCTATTACAAAACGTTGTATCATTGTCGCGATTTTGATTATATAACTTGCGCGTCCATTAAAATGCTGCATTGTTACCAGATCAAAAATTTATTTACGCTTTGCTTCCCAAATGCCTGAAATATTTTCATTTCAGTTTTATTATTTTTGCCTATATCTGCACAGTGGAGCAAATTTAAAAATTTTTGGCATAGCTTTATAGTCCAAGAGCCCGCTGTAGAAAAGTCGAGTGTATAAGATTATAGGATAAGATATACGGGAAAGATTGTAATGCATTTTGGTGATATAAACGAACCAGGGTTGCTTTGCAAAAGTCTGTTCCGATGCCCGAAAAGGACCGAATTTCACCCAATGTTGTTGTTTTAATTAAAACTGTATAATATTACTGCCAGAAATGTATGCCAAATGATAGAACTCGAAGAGGCCTATATAGATATATTTGGTTGCATTATCGAAAGCTGTCACAAATATGGGTTGCCACCGTTTTTTTGGGTCATTTTTTATTTACATATATTTATGCTTGAAATATGTGTCAAACGATAGAGCTCGAAGAGTCTAAAAAGAATCCTGCCTTTATGTGTTGTCAGCAGTTTTTGTAGCCAATTTTTCTTAAATGAGTGGCAATCCATGTTTTTGACAGAATTCGACAAAGCAACCCTATATATTCTTTTTAGGCTCTTTGTGCTCTATCATTTGACACACATTTGAAGCTGTTATCTTCATTAATGAAAATTGACCCAAAAAACCGGTGAAAATTGATATTTGGGACTTGCAACCCTGTGTATTATGCTTAGCCCCCTCAAGCTCTATCATTTGGCATACATTTCGAGCTGTAATATTATGCAATTTTAACATCCCGAATTGGAGAAAAATCTCTCCTGGACTACTACCAGTTGGATTCCGATTCGATTCAGATCGATGTCATCGTCATTCAAAATTGTGTGAGTTTTTAGTGAAATTGATATTTTACTTTGTTTAAATTTAAATTATTGGGACCACCTTAAATATGAATCTTAGCCTTTCGTTAAAATACGGACCTAAGTCTTCTTCTCATGCCTACAAAAGCTTTTGTTCCATTGCAATTTTCGAAAATGAAGTATATGCCATAAATATGATATCTTGGCCGCCGTGTGCTATATGTGAGCTTTTTTTTCCAACAGTTTACTACTTTATTTATTTTATTTTATTTTATTTTCAAAAATAATTCGCAATGTCATTATTTTGTAGACAACTCTGTTCGCCCAGATGATTCGACACTTTTCACAAAAACTAAGCAGATCTAAATATCGACCATATGTTCCGTTTATATTTCAGTTAATTAACAATAATTTATTTGCAACTAAACGTAGACAAAAAATTGCTTACTACAGCACTTTGACCTGTTACTCACGAGCGCCTATGTATGCAACTTCAAAAAGTGCTGAATCAGTATAGCGTAGCAGTGTTTGATTCTTAGCCATGCGGCGAAAAGCCATTGAAAGGGTGATTTCAAGCGTATCCCATAAACTACATATGACAGTGTGAGTATGACAAAATTCTTTTCTGTAAAAAAAAAAAAAAACAGCTGTATTTCTATCAACTTTGATTGTGATTTATGGGCAATTAATATTAAATTATGATTTGACGGAAATGAACTTTAGTTTCTGTTTGACATAATTTCTCTCGTTATTATTGAATTTTTATTACTCAGTTATATCGCTAAAAAAATTGGCAATATTTTAGGCGTTCACTCTATGTACACTGAGAGAAAAAACAGCAAGTAAGTAGTTTTAGCCTAACACTTGTTTGGAAATAACGAAAAGGAACTCAGTTAACTGAAACCTTTGTCCTGCCGCAAATAAAAAAAAAATTAATGTTAACAAAAAAAAGTTTAATTTAAACTGGTGAATCCTTAGATTATAAGTGCACTGCTTTTCTACCCCACACTCAGTGTATATTTACTTTGTCGTTCGTAACGCATAGAGGGAGGCGTGATAGGTATAAAAAGGTATATACATTCCTAATCATCATCATCACCTTAGTTAAGGCATGTCTGTTTGTCATCCGTAGGTCTGTCTGTTTGTCTGTGGAAATCACGATTACCAACAAAAACTAATCGAGGTAATTGAGTGAAATGTGGCACTTCTTGAGATTGAAAATGGACGAAATTGGCACACGGACACGCCTACTGTCCATACAAATAACATAAATAAACGCTCTGTTGAGAGAGTTATTTGAGTAGTGTAACCGAGCTCACTCACGAATACTAAAAATATCTTGGAAAAGTTCTGGACAAAAAGTTAGCAAATTTCAATAAAAGGGCGTGACACCTCCCATGCAAGCAAAATCTTCAAAAATAAGATTATTACTTAAGGTAGTAATGGAAGAGAATTTCACACAAATAGTAAGAATTCGGTAAAACTCTGAAAAAGAACTTGGTGAACTTGGTCGGCGTGTCACGCTTAATAGCAACAAAAACTTTAACGCGCTACACTGAGAGAAATATTTAATGCAATGAAACAAAAACTCACAAAAATACAAGAAATGGTTTGACCAAGCATCAGACAAAAAGTTGGCGAGTTTCTAAAAGAGGTCGTGGCACCTTCCATGTCAGCATAAGTTTCAAAACTAAACAAAAAGCTATTTAAGTAAATGTTGTCAAATTTAATTTTGGTAGAAATGTAAGGACTGCGCGGACTTTTACTGCTCGAGCAGTGTAGGGTATTTTGACTTTTTAAAAAAATGGGTTGAAAATGACTTAGAGTGCAAAAAATTTATTTTTGAAGTTTCTCAAAAAAACGAGGCTCTTAATAGCCACATCAATGCGCAGACTTCAAGATACCACACTCAAAAGTTTATGAGCGTTAACTCGATTTGTATTCAATATGCTTACTTAATCAGCACTAACCTCATAGAGTTAAGCTCAAGCAAATTAAGGTTAATGTATTAATAATTGCAAATATGTACATGAAAGAAAACTCTGGCTCATAATATTAATATTTACTGGTAGCTCATTAAACTTTTTCGTTTTTCATAGGAATTGCATGGGAAAGTATGCAATACTAAACAGCACCACGAGAAAGAAATCTTTTACACAAACAAGACCATGCCCATTGGAAAAATCATAAAATTTTCAATGAACTTTTCACTGGCCTTGGTATCTTTCGTGTCAGTCATATTCCGTCTGATATAGACGAACCTGTCTAGTAATGCATTCTTACCTATTCTTTCTGAATCTTGTCGGTAAAAATCAGTTAAGAGCCTAGATACTTTTGATAAGGATGCTATAAGCTATATCTGTATATGCTATATATAGCTCTCTGTTTGAATTACATACGAATAGTGGTGTGTTGATACAAATTTCTGCAGTATTTTAAAGGTATACATATTTGTGTAGGCATATTTTAAAACCATTTAAAATTTTGTAAGAATTAACAGACACAATACACAACTTTGTAAATTGGTATACCCCGAATTCATTGAATTTCATATATTAAAGTATTTAACCTAACGTTTTGTAGCACTTATAACTCTCGTTATCAATATTCCCATGATATGTTCGATAACCTTCAAAACAAAACGTTGCCATATTCAGATTACAATGAAACTTCAATATTTAAACAAATAAAAACAAAAATTGCAATATCATGAAATTCATTAAGTTCAACCTGTAAAATATGTACAAATTGTTGTACAACTTCAAACAGTTCAATATTAAAATACTTATAATTCATTATAATTGCGAATTACATCTATTTTCACCACACAATTTGTTTGTTTCAATTTTAAACTTCAAACACGTACTTTTATGTAACTGATAACTAGTGGATATAGATAGTGTTGCACTTGGACTTATTTTGGGTTTCACATGGTCGTGACTGACATTTGCAGGTAAATACCGAAATGATCGCGTTAATATGAGTATGCTAACGGCAAAATGTTATTTTTTTTTTTATTTTAATTTTATTTCTTTTGTCTATTGACAGCTGTCAAGTTGTCAAACATAACACATGTATGTCAATTGTTGCCTCCTTTGAAGTATCATTTTAATAGTTTCAATAAGTACTATCAAGTCGGCATTTCTTATGTTAACATTTTGTTTATTTTTAATGTCTGAATTTTTTTATTTTTTTTTAATCAAAGACTAATGATTTGTTAAGTGATGTATTTTATAGCTTTATTTGGAATTTTAGATAGTTCAACGTGCACATATGTATACATACATATGTTACATATGGGTCATCGTTCTTTTGTAAGCCGCATGGATTTCTGGATAAAAAAAATGAACTTTTTTAATTGCGATAAAAATGGTTTCTGCATCAATAAATTATGAATATGAATTTTTTATAATTTGCTGATTCTTCTCTTATCTTCTCATACTTAAAATTTTCTATCTCCAGTTATACTGATCGAACCACTGTTTGGTTTTGATTTCCTACTCACTCGGCATGTAACGTTTCGGAAATCTTTTGATGAATTCTTACATAGTTTCAGATACGTTTCAGAAAGCTATCATTATCATTTCAGAAAGCTTCCTGCAATATATCAATGTGCGATTTTAGCTTCCATTTAAAACGTTTCTGAAACGTTACAAAATCATTTCATGATGTGTTGCTGAAACTTTTCTGAATCTTTGCAGAAACATTTCGGCATAATGTAATGTAATTGTTTTTAATAACTATATACTGATACAATTTGTGTTATAATATACCTATATTATTACTAAGATAAATAAATGAATGATTACATGTAAACGACTTCGTTTACAATGCGCCAGAAAGACTTCATTTGAAAGGTTTTAGAACGTTGCATTTCAGAAACACTTCAGAATGATTACATGTGAAAGATTTTGTTTAGAAGGTATCAGAAAGACTTCGTTTGAAAGGTTTATGAAACAGTTGATTAGAAACCTTTCAGGAACACTTCAGAATGATTGCAGGTAAAATATTAGATTTGAAATGTATAAATAAAATCAAATGAAACATTTTTGCAACGTTATATATTTTTTCTGATAGTTTCTAAAACGTTACCTACATTGCAAGCAAAAAAAAAGTTTTATTGCCAACAATTGAAAAATAATAACAATTTAATTATTGAAATAGTTTTAGTATGCTAATCACCAACTTGAATTAATTTAAAATAAATACCCAAAAAACCCATTTTACGAAAAGTGGAGTCTCTATTGAATTGGAATGTCTTAAATATTTTCGAACGCGAGTCAAGCAGCACGCTCCACGTGCGTCAGAGATCTCATGCGCTTGTACCTATGTTTCGACTTGTCGCACGCTGCGTGATTCGACCACTCGTGCGATTCGATTCTGAAATGTCATATTTGTTAAAGAATTATCGATACGTATTATTTAATGGCATAAAATAACATAGAGATAGGAAGAGGCACATGAATTTGATTTTCAATAACATCCGAGTACCTACTTAAAGTTTGTTCAAATTGAAATAATGAAAAAAAAATTAAAAGTTGAAGTTTCCACTTTGGAATGCCCAATGATAAAAATAAATTATCATCTGAAATAATGCAATAGTTTCAAAAAGTAAGTGATATTATTTTATCTACACAAAAACAAACATGAAAAAGTATTTGTTCCTTACCATACGGAATAACTTCCACGATTCTATGGAATTTGTATTCAAGAAACGAAACTGAAATTGTTCGCATTATATGCGCACGCAATTCATAGCCTGAAATAGAATATGCTAAATAGTTAAATAAATATTCCTTGACCAGAAAACAAAAGAGAAATATTTAATTTTAAATGTTTGGATAGCAAATTAGCAGCTCTAAGAGTAAACGAGTTTTTTATGGCTAAAGTAGCAAGTCATTTTTAATTTACATAAGTTCTGCACGCATATTTAAAATAGGACATTCTTATGAAACGCAAAAGCCTTGGGCCGTATTTCAATTGAGCTTTAATAAAGTTTTCACTTTATTTCTATGGATATAAAGCAATATCGAACTGCCCCTTAAGGCAAGCAACGACTCATATTTTGTAATTTTTTGAACTACCATCATAAATTCAAAGTCGCTTGCTCTCCCAATCGTAGCACAAAAGCACTATGAAATACTTAAGGATGGATTTCTATATTGAAAGTAATTCGCAACTTCTTTGAAGTTATTTGTTGCTTCGCTTGAATTAAAATGATGATTTTTTTAAGAACGACTGCATTCCACTGTGTCTTAATTTTTAAATAAAAATACAAATATTCTAAAAATTAAAAATAACTTCCGCTTAAGACAATTAACATCTTCCTACATGCTGCAACTTGACGATATACAAATTGCTACCCAAAAACGGCAGCTCCCTTGTATATTGACCACACACAATTTTTATTGACAATTCATTGTATGCCATGCAAACATCAATAATTGCTATCCAATACTTAGCTTACGTCACATTCACAATTGCTGGTTCAATAGATCAATGCTCCTCAAATTAAAAATTGAGAGGGAAAAAACCCAAAAGCCAAAAATAAAAATATCGTAATTTTACTTGAAAACTAATCGCGTAAGCTCTTTATTAATTTACTATACGTACGTGATCGGACTCATTCATAATTCCGTTCACTTTTCTACGTTTCGAGATCGAATCAAGTGAAAAATTGAACGTGATGGGACTCATTCATGAAGTGTATGCGCGAAATGCTAAAATTGAACAGAGCAGAATTCAATTCATGATCTTAGCAACAGAGACGATAGCTTCCTACATTTTTCCTATAAGAGAACGTGCCTGGGTTAAATATCACCAACACGATCTGTGCTACCGACTTAAAAAGAGATGAGCAATGCTGAAATATTGTTGTCATATATTTGCCAAAAGAGTAAACTTTGACGCAAATCTATTTACAAATGTGCAACAAAGAATTTGTCAATAACAATTGGCGATGTATCAAACTATTTATTTTGAAGGCTTAAAACTACAAATTTGTTTAAATGGAAGCTTTTAGTAATAAGGGAAGGTAGCTATTATGATTTTAAAACTAAAATCAACAGGTAGTCGTTATTGATTGATATGGATAGGGACTATCCTGCTTGTCTTAACCATGTAGCAACATATTGCTCTGAGGTTGATATTGAAGCTTAATGCTTGTAATTGTAATTTCAAAAGTAGTATTTTCAAAACAGGAAAATGGGGCACTCAGTCAGAAGAATGAGAAATATGCGATTGTTACATGTGTTTTTGAGCTCAAAATTCTTACGAAAAATACAAGTTCTCGATGATGAAGAAGCGGCGCATTTTTCAACAGCTCAATTCAAAGTTGGCGGAAACTGTTTTTTTTATGAAACTCAAAGAATAAAACGAATAACTGCAATGAGCCCAAAGAATGCAATACTCGCCACATTTTTTGCTCAAGCAATTTTTTGCAAGTTTGATGTGTAATGAATTACAGCAGAGAGTTCACATCTTCTTTGCTAAGAATTACAAAAAAAAAATATGCACTTCGGTAGTATCATTTTCAGCCTAAAATTATATGGGTGCATACCGGTCCGTTGAAAGGTTTACAAGTAATTGTATCCAAATTTATTTAAGGGTTAAGTAAATGGCTTATTATTTCCTATTTATTTATTTATTCAACTTTATTTACTGAGCTGTAAGCCCTCTTAAATAGAGAAAATATGTAATTATAAAACATATAAGTATATTACATAATATTTCGGCGCTAATAGCTGACTTCATCTGGTCGGGTAGATGCCTACCAGCAGCAATGAAAAATAGGTAATGCAGGTACAATGCTACTCTAGTGGCAGACCATATCCGGTCGGGTAGATGCCTACCAGCAGCAGTGAAAAATTGAAGATGAAAGATGCGAAACAGCAATTGCACTGATAATGATAAAATAAAATGCTTATTTAAGTTATTCTTTGACTTTGATTGAAGTCAATAACGGCGTTAACACCGTTGAAATCACAGCATGCACTCCGGAAGGGCACATGTAGCAAGCAATTCGATCCGCATTTCTTAAAATTCAGCAGTACAAACGTTAAGTTACTCAACAGATATTCGCTGATAATGATACCATTAATAAGTCTTTTGAAAACTGAAATGTTTAGTGTTACTCTACTATTTCTGAGAGATTTTAAGCTTATTAGATTTAACCTTTATTCATATGGTAGTAAATGAAATGTTGGACCCCAAGCAAAACAACGTAAGCAAGAATTGTTTTTGTACTCATACAATGGCATCTATGTAGCATTGATACTGAGGGCACTAAACCACTGACGCATATTCCAAAATAGGCCTATTTTAAGAAGAAAATAAGGTTTCAGTGATATATGGATCACGAAACTCCTAAGGCCAGCGCTTTATAAAGCCTAAAATGCAGTTAGCTCTATTGATCATTCGGTCAGTATTTATATTAAACTTAACAGTATGAAAATAGAGTTGCTGTTTGTTGTTTGTTGTTGTTATACATAGTTTTTTTCGTGCGAACATTGGTAAAATTTATGTGTTTATTTTTTAAACAGAAAATTTACATAATGCTTTCTTCGAGCGATATGGCTTTTGTTTTAATGATACAATATACTTTGGCTGCTGAAACATTTTTTTTAACTAAACTTCAACAATAACTTTATGGCCACTTAAGTGCGCATTTATAATGATTTTGATATCAACAGCATGTTCCCGTTTCTTAGTCAAAATTTTTTGTTATATTTATTCTTTATAAATAGTTTTTCGCCATCTTTACACATCCACGAAAAATATTCCCAATAGAATTGCGCATCAAATATAATTTTTCATACATTTTGTGCATATATATATTTCTTTTAAGTAATATTCAATAAACGAAATTTGTCTTTTAATATACGAGTTTTGCGATCTGCAAATAATGGGGTTGACTTTATATAAAAAAAAAAAACAGTTTCGCGCGAAAAGCGAGACATTTTCATAGCGGCATCGAACTTATGTGTAAGAACCGAACTTGAACAATTTGTTTAAGCTCGCACGAAAAAATAATCTTACTAATCATGATGTGTAAATATTTTCGAAATTATATACAATATCTGACATATAATTTTACAAATTTTCATTAAAAAATTTTCCAAAAAATTTTGACTTTTTTCAGCTTTGAATTTTTAATCTTTTTGCCATTTAACGTTACTCATACGACATGTTGTCAGCTATGCGATAAATTTAAGCAACGTCGCTTATTAAAATATTAATAATAGCGTCATCAAATAAGAAAACTAAGTAAATTAAAAATTTTTTCGCTCTGAAAAATTATTTTGTTAACGAACTGAAGATATAGTGCTTTATAGCCATATTATACAATACATCAATAAAAGTTAACTCTCATATTAAAACTTTTAAAATGCTTTAAAATTTATTAATGCAATCAAAATTTTTAATTAAAAAATTTTCTGTATTTTCAGTTTATTTGTACAACATTGGACGAAAATTCCTTGCCATTTCGCAACCTTTTGATGCCGCACTTAACCCGCAAGCCTCGACAGCATGCCGTCGAGATATGCAACGCTTTAATGAGGCGTTGCAAAACTTTGATTTGTGGGCCATGCGAAGTAAGTATGATAACAAGTAAAGTTAAGTATACAACGTTGAACTTACAAGAATGGCCATTTAATTGACCAATTAACTAACCAATCAATTAAAGTGGTGGTGCACAGCTAACAAGCCCACTCTAGATCCGATCCAGTTACTCGCAATATGAAAAAGTGAATTGTTAAACCTGCTATAACTTAAATGCATTATTGACATAATTAATGGTTTCAATACTCTAAACATCTTGTTATATGACATTAATCACATCTGTTATTATTAATGCTGAAACGAGAAAATTTTCTTGATATGTAGGCGAGAAAGATAATTGGGCTATTTTTTCACCTCTGAATAATATGCTGCTTTGCATTAAGCTAATACACAGCAATATTAATCAATAAATAACTGGCTTAAGTCATATAAAAATTACTACGTTGTGATAGCTCATTTCTAATACATTAATTAAATTGAACTTAAATTCATACAGAGTAATTGCGATTCATATTCGAAAACATAGCAGAGGGCATATAAATATTATAGGTACGAGTATGTAGAATGTGGGTGCACAAATTAATACTAATGATTTGTACACTCCATGTACATCATCGTTTACATAGATTTGTAATTATTTTTATTTCAAAACTAATAATAGTTTTTGTGGGGAAACACAATTTAAACTAGTAAAGGTGTTATCTTCGGCCAAGCCGAAAGTCACATACCCTACACTGCATTGAAAGTTCTTTTTAAATAGATGTTAAAAAAATGTTGCAGAGGTTAAATAAGTCGAAAATAATGTAAAAAGGTTCAAAAATGTTGAAAAGTGTTGGAAAAAACTGAAAATGTTGAAAAAATATGAAAACCATTGAAGAAAGTTGAAAGAAATTGAATAAGTCCAAATATATGAAAAATGCTGAAAAATTAATAAAAGAGTCGAAGAAAATGTCGAATGAAATTGAATGGGAACAGGTAAAAGGTTGAAAATGTCGAAAAAATAAGGGAAATGTTGAAAAAAAAAGAATAGAAATGAACAACACGAAATATGTCACGGCCACTTCTATAATTCCGGCCACTTTTGTTTCAATAAATGATATTCGTGATTGACATGCACAAACCAAATTTTAGCACAATAGCTTGTATGGTTTGCGATATGTGCCGTAATTATTCTTAAAATTTAGGGCGGTGACACACCCACTGATACAATAGTCCGATTTTGATCTAAAAATAGCCTTCCATAAACAAACCTCTTACACCAAATTTCAGTATGATTGCTCATATATTTCGATAGTTATGCCACTTAAGGTATTTTAATTGTATGAGAGGTGCCACGCCCACTGTTGCTATTTCAAAAGCATTTGATTCATATGTACCTAATACCCAGGAAACCACTTACATCAAATTTCAGGTCAATTGCTACAATAGTTCACTTAAAATAACACTTATAACTTCATGTTATTGAAGGAGGTGCCACGCCCACTGATGCAATCTTGTCATGTTTCATTTGATTTCAAAGCTTATAGTAACCGACACCTCCACTCAAAATTTTATGAAGATTACTTTCATAGCACACTATCTATAGCATTAAACATATTTTGTTCATATGGGAGGTGCCACACCCACCGGCACTATTGTGATAAAATTTTGCAAGAAGACACCTTTTAGCGAGTATATCTGCCATATTAAATTTCATAGCGATTGCATTGTTAGTTCTCTTTTTATAACGTTTATAAATATTGTAGGCTGTGCCACGCCCTTCAACGAAATTTTCCAGAATGTTAACGTAACTTGTATTGAGGACTACTTTTAATGGCATCATCCCTAAAATTTTTATGAAAATCTTATGAGCCAATTTGAAGATATACGAAATCCAAATTTTCAATTGCTAAAAAGTGCCACGCCCACTTTTACAATTCTGTCCACTTTATGCAGAATTCAAGATTTATAAGACCTGCATTCGTGTACCAAATTTGATTACAACATCTTGCACGGTTTACGAGCTATGGCACTATAAAAGATAAAATTTAGGGCTGTGCCACGCCCCTTTAAGAGCCCTTGCAATATTAAAACCTAGCCTGATCCTAATTTTGTTCTTATCTTCACTAAATCAGCAAGTTTCATCAAAATCGCAGCAACTTTTTTCAAAAGGAACTTGGGTATATTTACATAGAGTATGGGCGGAAGGCGTGGCCGTAAACCGATTTCGCCCATTTTTATATGCTAGCAGCTTGCAAGAAGGTTTGACCTGTGTGCCAAATTTCATTCAATTAGCTTTCTTAGTTTTCGCGTAAACTTGATTTCAACAGACAGACAGACAGACAGACGGACATAGCTATATCGACTCAGGTGGTGACGCTGATCAATAATAACAAGTGAATATACCCTCCGTGTAGGGGGATAATTTATTTGTCTTACAATAGACACACATAATTATAGACTTCTAAATCATTTTTAATTGATTTGTTTCTACAACAGATGCCACTCACACACATCTAAGCCAATTCAATTTTTACCAAGTGCACGAGTAGTGACACTTAATGATTCAATACCTATTAGCATAGTCTTTAGACTTAGATACATACAAATATTAAGAAAAAAATATTTTAATGCGCATAACTCGACCCTGTCTATTTCAAAAATAAAGTTATTTTTCAATTTTTCTGGACCAACTCGGAAAGTTTACCTGATATAATAAAAAAACAGCCATTAGAAGCTGACAGAATATTTGTGGAAAGGGCGATCGAAGTGAAGCATTTACATTCTCTTTTTTATATTGGATGCCCACACTTGAGAACACTCCCAAGAAAAATCTACTACTTCAATTGTACACTCTGAGATTCAAAATTAGCAAAATAGGTTCATGAACATGGCCATATTCCATACAAATCTAAGCCTTCCTCGGGGTTATCTCGGAAATTATTGAATTATAATAATATGCATATTGTAAATGTTATCCATGAGAATCAAACAACAAATATCATTCAAGAAAGTGAACTTAGAACTCTGCAATTTTTTTTTATTTGTCTCAAGCAATGTAGATATTCCTAAAACGCAAATGCGTAAAGAACTCAAAAACTCCAAACAACTTTTTACAAAGTCAAGAATTCCAGACAAGATCAATTTGCCAGCAGCAGAACTTTTTTCTTTTCAAAATCAAATTATATTCTCTGCTACAATTCTACTATATGCTACAACTAACAACTGCATGCATGTGACTTCAAGGCCGAAATTCGAACTTTACCTACTTTTTTTGCATGGCGTTGAAACTAAACAAAATAACAACGAAGCATTTTTATCGCCACTACCAATAACCACCAGTTACCACTTTAACACCAATATAACCATGAATGTCTTGACTGATTCTAAAAAAAAGTGTATGAATGACACTGCAGCGAGATTGCAGTAGCACTGAATTCTCATTTGCGTGCACCAACCTTCAATTTTCGTCAGCTTCATCGTCAACGTCAGCAGCGATGGTGTACATAGTATGGTTGCTGCTGCCGCTGCTACCGCAGTCAAAACAAAGTTCGCGCAATCTTTTTTTAGAATTTTTTCAATACATAAAAATATAAAATTTGAGGCTAACATTGAAATGCAGTGGCAGCCGCACTTGATTTATTGTGTCTTGAATCACGACTGCAATCTTGCAGTTGCAACAATTTCGTTGTGTCTATTAAGATTTCGGCTCTTATTGCAAATGATCACAGTAAATGCTTGGACGAGAACAAGTTTTTCACAAAAATACTTTGGCAAAATCACTATCAAGGTTAAAAGTTGAGTTGCACTTTGGTAGCAGCATTTAACACATGAACTCCATAGGTGGCTGCTTATCGGTGCTAAGTGTTTTTTTTTTTTTAAACACTTGGTAACCATAGTTGCGCAAAATTTAATTAATTTTTATTGTGACAGGATTCACAAAGGACTGATTTTTTTTTTGTTTTTAAATTTAAGAGCACAACAAAAAATGTGAAACAATTTTATCAAAACTTTCTTTTAGTGCCTATTTTACATGTTTTTTACATAAAATAGACAATGAAGAAATTTTATACTAAGTCTCAATGAATCACTTTAATAACCAACAGCTCTAAGCAATTTCATCGAACGAATGCGGTTGAAAATCTAAATGATAAAAATAAAGCAGTTCTTCAAGAACATTCTCGATGGAAGAAATTCTTAGAGACTATCGTTAGTAACATTCCTCAAGACATATTAAAATTCTATAACTAGCAGCATACTTTCAAATTCAAATCCCTTTGTTTAACCTACTAATTTTGTAAGTCACTGGATATTTTAATAAAATTAAAAGTCCCCACCTTTATTCAATCAAATTGCAATAGAATTTGAAAAAAAAAATTAATATTTATAATAAATTAAATAAAATTAAGGCAACTTCCACATTGAAGAAATGCACTTATTTTTTAAATATTTACTGATTTGTGCTGCATGTAAGCAAAAATACCGAATATAAATTAAACATTGGTTTGGTGAGTTAATATTATTAATATTGATATGTTAATATTGAGTGTTAGTTGTCAACTTGATAGCTGTATATATGTACATATATACTGGATATGTTCGTATTAATAAAATGCGCACTTTCAATCGAGTCTTTTAATTGTAAATCCCCTGAGATATTAACAAATTTTGTATTTTCTGTTCTTTACAGTGCACGATTCTACAGGCAAAATGACCTCAGGCATCCTTAATGGCAACATCAATCAAGCTGGTGATTTTGATCAATGTTTGGGCATTAAACACAACACTGGTGGAGCTGACGAAGTACGTGGTCAATATTGCTTGGCTTACGCGCAACCAGTGTTGCCTCACAAATCTAAGCGTTTGAAGGCATTTTTCAAATTGATACAGTCACATGGACCGTTCAGAAGTGAATTCAATGATGTGAGTAGAATTTAAAATTTTTTAAATAAATTTTGCAAAACAGCTTAAGTACAGTTTTGCTGTTGTAGTCACTATTACTTGAGGAAAAGAAAAAAATGTGAAAAAAAATCACAGAAGTTTAAGAATACCTAGATTTTTCCTTATAATTTGTATTTATTAAGCAGAGCATGCTTATTGGCTCCTTTAAGCCACATCATAGGAAATTATGTCAAAAAATGTTTTAGATAAGAGTCCATAAGAAAATAGTAGCAACAAAATTTTAGAAAAAATACCCGTAAAGTTGAAATCATACACGGCAGAAAAATTTAGTGGATATTTGACCAAATTTCCAAAGAGTCTGGAAATTAGGACAGGAAATGCTTACTCTGCCATATAACTCATATATGTTATGTAAACTGTACTCAAAATCCTATGGAAATGATTCGTGAATTCACCTGGAATGGCTCCTACTAAAATGTTGAGAAAGAGAACACTGTGAAAATGTTCTTAAAATTGGTTATACCATCTGTTGTATCTACAGAAATCTATACATAGCTATCAAAAAATTCCTAGTTCAACATTAATGTTCGATACGAGTATCACTCAGGACTGATTACAGATTAACAGTGTAACAATCCCTAATTTACATTAACTATTATTTTAATTATATATTAGCTAATCAATGCCCACACTTAAAGATTTTCAATCGATACTTACGGCTGTAAATGAATTGCAAAAACAATAATCAAGACAATTGTTTACACGTATTTAAAACACCATTGAGATATGAACAGAATTTATATCGTTAATTACGAGTGTACTTGCATAGTATGTGTTTTCATTTTAATAGCTGCAATTACTGACATGTGTTTTGTTTACACAAAACAATACAATTAAATGTAGATTTTTAAATTTAATCAATCACACCCATAGTTACTGAATGAATGAATTGGTTAGATTAAAAGGGTTCCTTGCACATAGCAAATTACACTCGACGGCTGCTTGCTAATTGCGATACTCTACATATGCACATGTTTATATCCTTCCATTCTCTTGAAATTTCTCCCCAAATTGTGCTAACCACCCAGAAGCCTATGCTGTTGGATGCAGTCGGATTGAACGTAGGACTCCCTGCCGTTTTTCACTTACTCAAACTTCACGATTTTAGCGTTCAGTGCTTGATAGATATTAGCTATAACGTAGGAAATGAGTTATCTGTGCCATATCATATGTGCTGTTTGGTCTACAGCATAAATTTCAGCTTGAAAAAAGTCGACAATATAATTGGGTAGTCTATAAGACATCTTCATATGCATCTTCCATTTCGGATTAATTCATTGTTAAGGCTACTTTTATATTCAGAAATGCACTTAGAATAAATTCCTCTTCGTGTAAGCCAGTTTCAATGTAAGCTATCCACCTTTTGCTATGCAGTGTCCAAGATCTGCCTTTTATGCATTCGTGGTGTGCTTTAGTGAAATTGTGCTCATTAAGAGTGCTCTGAGACCCACCAGTCTCAACTCGTGTTTTAATTAAAACGACGATAGACTAATTGGGCTGTAATCTTTGGCATAATAAAGGTTCATAGCCCCGTTTTCGGGATAAAGAGAACTGTAATCTTCCTACCTTCCTTAGGAATATACCCTGCAGCTAAACAGTCCCCAAAAATCTTCATGAACCAAGGTATGATGGTAGACCAAATTTTTTGCTGTACTGCTGGTAGAATATCATCTGTTCCCTAGATTACTCCATTTGGAAATGAAAAGTGTGGTGTAAAAATTACGAAAGTAATTTTGAAAATTCAAATTTCTTCTGAAATTCAGTAAAATCAAAATACTCAACATTGTCTCTTTAGTATTAAAAAAAAATTAGTCCAGAAAAGTCAATCACCTCTCTTCCTACGCAGCAAACATTTTGTTTGTGCATATTTTAAGAAAAGCGTGTTAATGTCAGTAAATATTTATGAATGTTACACGTGCAAACTTTCTTATTCAAAACAATTTCAATAAATTTAATTTATTCGATAGTAAACAAAATCAAAACAGTTTGTTTCTCATTGTCTGTATAATATGCAAATATTAAGGCCAACGTTCTCTATCTTAACCAAATATTTGTATTTAGATAGTTTTATGCATAAATTTGCATTAAGAACTATATTGAATACATTGAAAGCGGCTGGCTCTAAAAATGTTCTTATAAGTACAACAAACTGTTGTGCCAATTTGCAGCAGAGATTAAGAGAGATAAAGAAATGTTTAGCAAACTCCTTAAAAAATCATGAACCTTTTTTTTTTGATTTATATACCATCTATAATTAATGCTTGAATTAAAAAATAAACAATAAAGATTATTGCGCTTTTAACAACATCTTAAAGTACTTTTTTAAATTAACACAAATCTTGATAAAATTTGCGTTTTTTTCACACTAAATTTATTTTTTTCCCTTTTCTATAAACACAAACGACTCATCACACAGTGATTCATAGATCCGTTTATAAAAATACTGCTATTTTTTCATGATAGTTGTTATGCAAATTTGTTGCTTACATTGACTAAAACAAAAGACTAAAGCAACTAACCTATAAGAAAGATTAATACTTTTAATGTACAGTTTAAGAACACTGACCGTTTTCGAAATTACTGTCAGAAAAACAAAGCATTACAATGTTTTCCAGTTGATTTAAGCTTAATATGTTTGTCTACCAAGAAGCTTTAGCGTTTACTTGGCAATTTATTGAAATTTTGCATATTCTTCTTGAAAATTTGTTTGCTGACAGCACAAACTGTTGCCGATAGTCAGCTTTCTTTTTATACACTCGCAAACGCTGATAAGAAGCTGTGATCAGCACAACTAGCAAGTAAGCTAGAAACTATAATTCTTCTGTTTTAACCTTGTGACTTTTTTTAAATTTGTAACTTAAGTAAAATAATACCAGACGATTTTGATAAATTTCGTAGAAATTATAGATAGAAAAGTTTAAAGGACTTAAAATTTTCCCAAATTTTGTTTTTCTGGCTTAAAATGGAAATTAAAAACCGGCAATATTTATTTCCTGTAGATATTTTCTGACACAAATTCAGTATCAAACGAAAAGATATTTTAATATGCATGATATAGCATTCAGATGGATATACAATTTGATTATAACTTCATTCTCTAAAACATTTGCGAAATTAATCAAATTAGCAGATCCTATACGGAATGAAACTGCATTTCCTTACGATTTCATCGACCAAGCGTGAGAGTAGGCATGATGGATTTAAGTACATAATGTATAATATGCATACATAACACATTGCATATTTTACATACCCTACCTATTTAATGGAGCTGTGTAATATTTCAGTTCGAGTTGTAGCTCAAGTTGCTAGAGGTTCGACTTCAATTTGAGTATTACGCTGTGTAAAGTTATCATGCGGTTGTTTTTTTTTTTGTGTATGTGCTGTGCTTTACAAGTGAGTGGGAGGTTGTACGCATAGGAATGGTGCGTAAACTTGAAGTGAATCAAAGAACTGCGATTTATTATTAAAAGAACTTTAGTTTCGAATTCAATGCCATAAAATAGTGAAAAATAATGCTATTCGTATATTGGCAACAATATATTGACTTCTTATATTAAATAAAAATTGAAAGAAAATAAAGCAAAAAAAAATTAAAAATTTTATATATAGGTACACATTAAGAAAAATTGCCCGTACCTTCAAAATACTTCAAAAAAATCCCTTCTCTTTGCGTTATTCAGTTCGCTTGTACCCAGCGCTCGAGTTGACCAAGCGGTTCGTGTTTGTTTCGGTACGCATGAGATTAACCATACTTTGGTTTTACATGCATGCATATGGAGTATTCCATACCAAATCTGCCATTTTTTTAGGTCACCCCCTCCGATTTTATTCAAAATTGTATCTGTTTTTAAGACTGAGACCGGTGGTCCGATTCAGTATGGAATGTCCCAATTTTAAACTTTTATCGACTTATCGAACATTTTTCAATTTTCTAAACAATTTTCAACATAATATGACAAATATTGACTTATTCGAAGTTATACACCTTTTTCTATACTTTTCGGGCACTTATTGAATTTTTCGATAGTTTTGTGACATTCTACGACTTTTTCAACTCTTATCGAGTTTTTTACAATCCTCGACTTTTTCGGCATTTCTTGACTTTATCAACATATTTCGCCGGCGGCATCATTGGATCGTATTTTTCCAAAAATAATGAAAATCGCAACGTTACAGTCAATGGAGCAAGGTGCCGTGCGATGATTACTAATTTGTTTTTGCCCAAAATAGAAGTCTTGGTTGACATGTAGTTTCAATAAGACGTTGCGACGTGCTACAAGGTACGCGATACCATGGTTTTCTTAAGAGACGAATTTGGTGAGCAAATAAACTTACGTTTTGGAGCAGTCCCTACTAGACTATTTTTTGTCGGGCTACATGAAGTCTCTCGTGTAAAGGGACAAGCCAGCTACAATTGTAGCCCTGGAAGAAAACATTACAGCTGCCATTGGTGAGTTAGTGGCCGAAGTGCTGGAAAAAGTCTGCCGCAATTGGAGCTTACGGATGAACCACCTCTTTAAAAATAAATAGTAGGAATTTTTGTATCGCTCAAAATAAATATTTCAAATTTTCTGTTCTTTTTTCAATTTTCAAAAAACCAAAGTCTTAAGAAATCACCCGTTATTTGAAAGTGGTACAGGTTCCTCTTCGTTGGGAATAAAAAATCAAATAAATTTTGTGTACTTAATTTCAAGATATTTAATTTTTTGCTCTCAACGAAGAGGGACTTATACCGCTTTCAAGTATAACAGCCCATATATCGATTTTTTTAGACATTTTTCGACTTCTCTAACATTTTCTAGTTTCTTAAAATATATCGAATTATTCAGCACTTTTTGACATTTTCAATACTATACCCCTTTTCAAGATTTTTCGATTGATTAGCATTTTTTAACTTAACAAAATTTATTGACCTTTTAAACATTAATCGACTTTTCAACATATCCCAACTATTTCATGAAGGAACCCCCGATGAGTGACCGTCGAAAGATATCTTACTGCGTATTTCAGCTTATAACTTTTGATTTCGTGTACAAGTAATATCATACATAGTACGGCGTTACAAAAAAAAAACGTTCAAGTTTTATGCAAAATTTTTTTTTTTATATATAAAAAATTTTAATATGAATATTTATCGCACTTGAACAAAGAAGTTACTTATACTCATACACTTAAAAACAAAAAAACTTCAATAAACTTAAGGCTTGGGAAAAAATGTTTGTTAAGTAGCAGTAGAAATGAGCCATCTGAAAAAAATGCCGAAATCAATTTGCAATATTTTCACATTTGCATTAATTAATTCACACTTCATAGCATTGAACTTGAATTCATATTTTGCTGTTTCATAAAATTTTGCAAATTTTGTTTGGTATTCTTCGGATTTTCTCGTAGAAAACATAAATGAATGAACTGTTTTTATATTTTTTTTTTTTTTTGTTTTTATTGATGCTATATTTAGTTTATCAGCGGGCAAGAGTTTATTGAACTTATTTTTGATGTGCTTAAGGTTTTTTAGTTTGAATGCTAAGGAAAAGTGCGCTGCTTTTTCCGATTTTGTTGAAAAAAAGAAAATTGTGTGCTCCAAGCATATGCATATATATTGTACTCTCCAAAGCTGTCTAAGAAAACTAACAGATCAAAAATTTCAAAGGAAACTTGGAGCAATCGCAGAACTTAACAAAATCCTGGAAAGAAAAAAAAATAACCACTATCCCATGCAGTAAGCTCAAGCAGAATATACCATACACAGAGAAACTGAGACATTTTTTGGCGAAACCAATCAATGTACCAACTGAAATCGAACAGCTATTTAAAAAAGGAATGATAATCCCACATACATTTTAAAAATTTTAACCACAACACCACGTAATTTTGTTCAAATGTTTTACAATTGCGTACATTCTATCTCACCTTGAAATATTTAGCATCAGAATCTAGAAAGTTTTTAAAACCAGCTCATGAATGTGATCATCCTAGTAGTTTAATTATTTTTTTTTTTATTACTTAAATCTTTCTTCTCACCCAGACAATTGCTAAATGAATTTAACGTTGTTATTTTGCCTCTTTTAGATAAAAATGCTAAAGTATATTTATAAAAATTTATATAAAACATGTTTGAACAGCTTTGCCCATTAATCGTTAATAGCATTTTTAGTTGATACACGTGTAATTGATTGCAATCATCTTAAATAAAGTTTCTGGCTTAAGTCTTTTGTATTCATGGCCTGAAATCAAGTGCTTAGCTTAATAAACAAGGTTTTAATTTAATCTGTGGAATTGCATAGTTTATATATATATTATATATATAAATTTTGCATCTGCTAATAATTTATTTAGTAATTTGTAAAATATAGAACAAGAATAATTTTAAAATTTCACATAAACTTAATATATCGTCGCTAACATGAGTAGTAATTGAAAATGAAAACTATCACTAGTCAGAACGGCAAAAAGAGGCTTTAGCCTTTAGTTTTCATTAACATTTTAAAAAATGAATTTTATATGCTTTATATATTAATTAGCGATGAAATTTTCCTTCAAGGGAACCATAAATTTATCCACTCATTCACTCACTCATGACACATTCCAGTCGAATCCGAATATAATTGAGACAAAGTTTCAGTCGACTTTCCTTAATTATACTTTCTGAACATTTTTTTTCCCGAGCTACGACACAGCTTTATCTCATTAATTTTTTGTATCTTATTTCTTGACGTTGCTGCAAGTTTTGCTTTAATCATCGGTGGGTGCCATTTTGTTCTTATTCGTTAAGAATCTTTCAGTATAAGCATTGGCCATTTTTCATATTAACTGTTTTTTGTTAAACGAAAAAATCCAAAAAATGTATAAGACAACGATGATTATAATGAAGGCAACAATGACGATGATGAAAGCGTGAGCAGCGATGATGGCAGGTGATCGTCCCTTGCAATAAATGATAGCAACAAAAAACAACCAACGTTATGATGGTAAAGATTTTTTTTGCGGGAAATACAACCACCTTCAAAATACTTAAGTGTTGTTCTTAATATTTTCAATACTTTCTAAGACCTGCTGTTCTTGCAGAAAGTTGAAAAACACCGAAAGTCATCAGGTGCAGTAAGAGTTCAGAATTTTGGCATTCTTAAGACCACGCATGTACTTTTTTTGTACTAACGACTATTTTAAATGAAACAAAAATAAAATTTCAGCATTCGATTTAGAGGATTTGCGAAGACTCTTTATTTAAAACAAAGTTAATCAAATTTTTCTAAAACGAAGACTTTTTCACTTGAAGTGTCATTATGGTGCCATAAAATTTCTAGAAGCCTTACGAAGTCCTTTTTATGCCACTGAAAGTTAAAGAGCCTAAAGTCATTGCAGAGTAAGCAATATCATAAGCATGAGCTTAGCCATTTTATGGTCTAGACTGAGCGGTGCGGGGCCTGTTTCAACGCAAGGCCAATCGCATATAATAGAGTCAAATAAAATATATATATATTTTTGAACTCAGTACACACTAGATATCATTATATATACCACATACAGTGGCGGACCTAGGATTCTCTTCAGGGGGGGGGCTGAAATTTTTTTTTAGTGAAAACGCACATTGATTGAATTTTTCAACGAAAAATATTTATATTTTTTGGTATATAACAAAAATGAAAAGGTAAAATTTAGCCCTTATAAAACATAGAGATCTTTTTTATCTGATCAGTAGTCCAGTCGAGAGTTTCAAGACGGCGAGGTTTCTTCTGGCAAAATAATTCTAAGATTTCATCTGAGCAGATATCGATTTCTTTATGAATATTTCCCAGAGCCAATCCATTCATGCGGTCTTCTGTCATTGTAGATCTTACATACGATTTCAATCGTTTTAACACAGAAAAACTTCGTTCTGGTGTTGCCGAAGTCACTGGAATCGTGGAAAATATTTGAAGTAAAATTTTGATGCTTTAGAAGAATGATTCCCTTTTTTTGCGTTTGATAATGGTCAATGCTTCCATTGCATTCAAAGCATCTTTAAAATTGGTCTTATAACAATACTGGTGCCACAATTGAATTTCGGATTTAAGCTCAATTTTACTACAATTTAAATCACTTTCGTAAGTGAGAGCAGCCTCCACGATCTTGTCAACTGACACATTCGAGTGATTTGCCGGTATTAAGCCTTCTAAATGTAAAATGCTCAAAATTTACCTTGGAAGTTTGATTTTACTTAGTTCTGAAATCATATGATCCAAGTAAGGGTAGTATATTGCGGCTTTAAAACATTTGAGAGAGAAAAAAAATTAAATTAAAACTAGTAAGTGATATCTTTGGCCAGGCCGAAACTCACATACCCTACACTGCATTGAAAGTACCTTTTAAAAAAATGTAAAAAGAAATTGAAGAGGTTGAAGTCGAAAAAAATGTAAAATGTTTGGAAGAGGTCGAAAAGTGTTGAAACAGTTGAAAAAGACTAAAAAATATGGAAACCATCAAAGTAAGTTGAACGAAATTGAAAACGTCGAAAAATATGGAAAATGTTAAAAAGTTGAAAAATGCGAAAAAATATGGAAATTGTTGAAACATATTGAAAGCGGTTGAAAAAGTCAAAAAATATTTAAGAGGTTGAAAAATATTGGAACCATTCAAAATCGACGAAAAGGTCGAATGAATTAATAAGTTAAAATATGCACCGCTCACTTCTCCAGCTTCGCATAGTTTCGGTTCAATAAACCATATTCGCCTGCCACGCCCCCTTCTTTATGTTACACACGGAATGACAAAATAAATATACCCTCTGTGTAGGGTTTAATTAGCATGTTACTTACCGAAAGTAGGATTTTGTTGTATTTGTTTCTGTCTGTATGTTATTACGATGTTTTCGGCAACCACATGAGCGAGGAAGAACCAATTCAGTGTCTAACTCATCAAATGACGTACTAAGAAATTAGAGCGTGCTATCGAAGCTGAAAGTTGGACCGCTTTCGAAGACGTTTCAGTGTCCTTGCTTTGTTCTAAGTCTTCTTATGTTTCAGAGATAAACAGTAGCGATTCGCTGAAAGTATCAACGCATTCATGCCTTTCTACCCATCTGGTCGCACACAATGTTTTTAAACAATTTTTTTTTGTTTCTGGACTCCGTTCGGAAATTTTATCTTTTAATTGTTGTACTCTTTTAGATGAGTTCGAGAAAAAGTTTGTCACTGATGAAACTGTGCCTAGCATGTTACGAATTTCAGAAACATCGCATGATTTGCCTACGCACAGATTCAGAGAGTGACTGAAACAATGGGTGTATAATGCTATGGGTTGGTCTTCAGATATCAAAGCCTAAACTCCGTTGATTTTCCTCAATTTAAGTAAAATAAATGTTTTTAGCTTAAATTAATTTTAAAATTTAACATAAATAAATTTTAAAATAAAAATATAAGATAGTTATGAGAAAATATGTATTGTTATTAATTTTTCATTTTAATTTTAGACTACGTCGTTTCAAAGAGTTCTTCTTTTGATCTCAGAATAGGCTTTTTGGTGGCAATGTTGTAGTAACATGAACTTAGGAAACAATGTAGCCACAATTTCAAACTTATGTATTATTACCACTATTACATAAATCTTATTTCATCTTATATTTCCTTAATAAATTAAATCCATTCAGGATTTTTTTTGACATTAATTTAGATATTTAAAACAGTAAATATGAAGATCTATGACTATTTAAGTACGTTGTAGTCTTAATATACAAGTTATGCGTATGCGCACAGTTGCATAAGCTGACTTCAATCAATGCATGTATAGTTTAGTTAGGTCTTAAGATTATTTGTTGGCTATGAAAGTGAAATAGAAAATCGTGAGCCTGAAAATAGAAGACGGGGGAGTGGTAGTGGTGGTGTCGTTGTTCTGTATAAAGAAACTAAAATAAAATGTTCGTTGATATATTTTCTATATCACAACAACACTTTACCACCACAAACAATTTTTTCGATTTCGAATTTCTGAAACGTTCTAGTATCGGAATATTTTTCGGCGGATGCCAGGGGGGCTACAGCCCCATATCCCCCCCTTGGGACCGCCACTGACCACATATAGGAGTATATTGATGGAAAGAAATTGGCATCAAGAGATTCAGATTTGACATGGCTTTTTATTTTTACGAGTAGCTTATATGTATCTTATGAAATTTGTAATTTTAAGATTTTTTGCGTTTTTAATTTCTTATTAAGTTCTTTTTAACAATTAACAACCGTAGATTTTTATACGAATAAGTTTGTCGCTATAGTCTTTCATTTTGCTAGCAATATTTTGTTGTTTAACATACAATAACGTTTGATTTTTTCTCTGTTTACAGCCTGGGCATCGTGTGCCACGTTATTCCCTGATCAACTGGGGTATTTGTGTACCCTCCTCATGCAGCCACAAAGATGTTGAATATACTGTTGCTGAGTTTCTAAGGAATATGACCACCTCTACTGGTATTTCATTTAAAGTGCGCGTTGAACAACAAATGTGCCAAGTTAGAGATAACAAACCATGGGATCGCAACACTACGTGGGCAGTGTAAGAATTTTTCATAAACTTGATTAAAATTAAGTATTAATTTAATAACTGTTAATGAAATCATTTCTATTTTAAAACATTAAGACGTTAGTTAATAAAAATAATTATTCACAGACGCTTCTTTGTGCTTATACTGGCCATAACGATTCTGTCAACGATTTATGAGCGGAGCAGCAAGACACATAAGCCAAGTAAGTTGCACAAAGTTATTTAAACTGAAATATATTTCTAATTAAATTTATTTTAAGATGAATGGCTGACTGCATTTTCACTTGGCAAGAATTTGAGTTGGCTTTTTAGTACCAACTCATCGCCGAATGACATTGAAGCGGTTCATGGCATACGCTTTCTTAATGCGCTCATGTTGCTTATGTCACATAAATCAATGGCGATGTTCTTTAATCCATATAATAATCGCACAGAAATGTCAGAGGTAAGTTGAGATAAAGTGTGGAAAATCTTAGTGTTAAGTACCATTTTCAATTTTTAAGATTTCTACCTTTAACCTTTATATAAAAGAAGCTGGGGGCTTAAGTGAAAGCAAGAATATAAATTTATAAGAATATTTTGAGTAATAACGTTCAGATTCAGGATCAGTACAATTTAAAGTCTTGTCATTGGAACTTTTCTTTAAAATTCGAATTTGCTTATTGGTTTTTATTCAAAAGTGCACTAGTTTTGCCAAATTCTAATGCTTATGAGAGGCTGAGGGTGTAGCTCAAAACCTTAACCATAGTAGCACACAGGCATACCAAAAAAAAAACTTGTATTTCAAAAACAAGCAATTTGTTCTAACTATCCAAGTATTTAACATAAATTACTACACCAACAGTCGCTAGGACAACCATGGACAGTTATTGGACGCGCCGCTTCATTGTACACGGATCCATTTTTACTTTTCAGTGGCATGTTGACTGCATATTCGCTGTTTGGACGACTTTTTAAGGAGCAGCCCATAAGACTAAAAAATGAATACATCAGCAGATTAATACGGTGAGTCAAGCGCTTGAAATTTTTAAATACAAATCGCAAATTCGCAAAGCTGTCAGTTTAGAACATAAAAACAAAGCATAAAAATTTGCCTTAGGGGAACTTTCGCGTGATTTATTTCTCATTTAATATTTGCTCGTAAATTACTAACACTTTTTGTATGGCTTTGTTTTTATTAGTACCAAAAAATATATAAAAAATTTTTCAAAACAAACAAGTTCCTCGCTTAAGTCTTTCGTACGAAACATACCATAAAAAATTGTAATAAAATGTCCATTATTTACTTTGATTTTTGCCGCAGCATTGTGCCACCCTTAGCCGCTTTAATACTCTTCTGCACCTACGTTCTGCCCTTGTGGGGCTCCGGGCCGCAATGGAATCTTGTTGTTGGACATCACGCAAATATTTGTAAAAAGAATTGGTGGCGTAATTTGCTATTCATACACAATTATTTTGGCTTTAGCGAAATGGTATGAGAAACAATTTGAAGACATCAAATTTTGTTTTTTCAATTAAATCATTTTAATCATCTTTCTACTTACTGCAGTGTCTTACTCATACTCATCACTTGGGCATCGATACTGAATTGTTTGCTGTGGCTCCATTAATGATACTTGGTCTGTGGAAATGGCCACGCAAAGGTCTCTACACGCTGCTGTTGTTAGGTGCTTTGGGCACAGGCGCACGTTATTATACCACAATTGTAAATGAATTATCTAATTACATTTACTTTGGCACCAAGTAAGTACTAAGCTAACTAATGTAATTCTCATAATTTAAATTATTCTTTCTTACGCAATAGCATTCAACGTCTTTTCCGCACCGCTGACTACATGTACTCCTTCCCACCCTATAGATCTACAGTGTACATCATGGGTATTTTGCTTGGCTACGGGCTAAGAAAGTTCCGTGGTGTTCGCTTGTCCAATATGCAGTTACGCGCTGGATGGGTAATTGCTACACTGTGCGTTTTGGCTTCACTGCTGGGTCCAGCACCTATGGGTCACATTAACTATGAATACAGTTCAACACATGCGGCCATCTATGCAGCATTTGCGCCAATAGCGTGGTGTGTCTTCTTTGCCTGGATTGTGTTTGTCTCGCATAATGGCTACAAAAGTAAGTTCTAGCAGAGTAACACAGATATTCCTAATACTCATAAGAAATGCTTCTCTTAATTTTTCAGATAAATTTACAGAGATTTTTGCATGGCGTGGCTTCCAAGTTTCTACCAAACTTTCATATGCCGTATACCTAACGCAATTTCCAGTATTTTTCTTCAATGTGGGACGCAGACGTCATATCTATCACTACTATAATTTTGTGTCAATTATTGTAAGTGCTTAAAATGTACAATGATCGGAAGGTAGTGTAATATATTCTAAATTTAACTTTTGAAAGAACAACTGCGCAGTTCAACAATTTATGTGCCATCATTAAGGGGATCAATTCCGATTTAGAATGAATGCACAGTGATAATATAGTGAAATCGAAAGGAGTTTGACACAGTGAGGCCACATTGTTATATTATGGAATCAACAAGGTTGTGATTTTCAGTGTCTTTTTAAGTTATTCAAAATTTGTATTTATTTAATTCTAGTTCTATAAGACAAAACTTATTAAGAACATTGCATTTCATACGTGAGTAATATTATAGCTCAAGTATAACTTAACAACTTTTATAAATAATTCATTGTAAAGAACCTCACATGTTTTTTGACTTAATACCAATTATATGGCACCACACATGCAATAACTATAAAACGCTATACTCAGAGAGTTCCTCAAGATAATCTAACCAAATCTTACACAAATACTAAGTATGAAAAGCAATTGACCTTAAGTGTGCACAATTTTCATAAGAAGGCGTGGCATCTTCCTTTCAAGTAATAACTTTAAAACGCTATACTAACGGAGTTTTGTAAAGCTACAGACAAAAAATTAAAAGATTAAGACCCCAAAGAGTTGCACATTCCATACCAGCACAAATTTGTGGGGAATCTACCACAGCCCCCTTATCGAAATCTATCCACTTTTTGTGTAGTGTTTTTTTAATTATTGCTATTAATTCTGTAAAATTCGGCTTCATGACTTATCCACTTTTTGCAGTACTTTTCCCAACTAGTTCTAGTATGTATTTAAGTTTGGTAGCACCATCTTAAATAATTTCCTCATTACCTTTTTGAATTTCGGCTAGGATAGTATGTGTCAAGCTTCTTGTCGAATTTTACTATTTATAATCTCAGAAGCTTCAGGACCTTAATACCTTGTCATGAGGAAACTTAAATCATTTTGAAAAGTTATTTTCTGGTACTGTTAACTCTTAAAAGTGAACGAGTTCTACATCAACTAGATGCCTATATTAATTTCATATATTTTTGTCACTTGAGGCTCCGGTAAACAATTTCAGCAATAGTTCTTATACTAAAAATACCTACCCAATTAGGTACTTGTTGCTGGTGTTGAAAACATAATAGGTCAATTTTAAATTCTGAGATACATTCCTAAGAATTGAAAATATCAGGTAATATTTCGTAAGAACATTCGATTGAATGTTATAGATTTATTAAATTAAAAATATTGTACTCTACCTACTGATCATACATATCGTTATATTGCATCAAATATTTATTCATATGATTTTTCTCATAGCTGGACACCAATGAATTCGTTTCAATATTCCTTGCCTCCGTTGTGCTTACCATCCTCTTTGATGCGCCATTCCAAAATATGAAAAAGTTAATATTTAACCGTACGTCTGCACCAGCAAAAACTTTATTAAATGCGACACCCAAAACGCTGAATGCAAGCACCGATGATGCAGCTGCAGCTGTAGCTTCAACAGCATTAACGCCAACAGCAGCAACATTAGTGACAAGTGCAACGCATGCGCATGCGCATGCTGATTAGTCGTTGCTGTAATTAAATTTTTATTAAATATATTTATTAAGTTAATTAATTATTTAATTTTAATTTGAAATCTTGTAGTCGATAGTTTAGTGCATGTTAGGCGTAAGTTTGTGATGCTTTTTTCTTCTTCTCTCTCTCTCTCTCTCTCTCTCTTTGTTGCTTAATCGCTGTCTTTTTCTTTATTATTGTAAATTATTTTATATATACGAGTGCTATTTGTATCGCTTTATCTATCGCCCATCGAGTCACTTTATAGCTTTGTTGTATATTTTGCTTTATAGTTTGTAAGTGAAGTTTTTGTAGAAAACAATAAAAAATACAAGGAAATCACATTTATATTTAAAAATTGTTAGTTTAAGTTGAATTGCATTTGCAATGCAAATTGTTAAAACGATAAAAATAAATAAATGTTTGGAACAATCTGAATATATTGTACAAAGAAAAATAATAAGCTATTTATAATTTAGTGGATTAAATCTGAAGTTGGTAAAAGTAATAATTTAGTACAGAAAATCTAGTCGCTCTAATAAAGAAAAAAAGATTGGCGAAATTTTTGATTACAAGCACGTTAAACCATGGATGCACAGCTCGAAGCTCTTTTAGCTCTTACAGCAATAACAAAAAATATCTAGTTTTTTGCGAGCTCTTTCCTTTATTCGAGCTAAATTATTTTGGTTTGCAATCACCGTATGCTTTTTGTTTGTGTCATTATGCCTTCAACACACCGGTTCGTTCAGCTCTTTCCGTAACTCAAGTTAAATATCATGGGTTCGCTATGCCCATGCATTTTGTTTGTGTAATTTTGTATTCAAGACGTCGGCTCATTCAGCTCTTTCCATTACTCGAGATCAACACTTTCGGCTTGCAATCGCTGTTTGCGTTTTGCTATAAAATGCAACGTCTGTCTGTGTTTTGTTCTTCCATAACTCGATGGCCATTTATCTGATTTTTGTGTTGTTTTATTCGCATTTATAGATATAAATCTCTCGGCTTCGCTCGGGACACTCGAAAATTTCCTTAACTCGGTAATAATTCACCCAATTTTATAAAAACTGTATTTGTTTGAATGCTTAGAATCGCGTAAACTATGGCACATTTTTTTGAGTTGCGTTACGGCCCTAACAGGAAAATACAATTGTACGGCTAAATCAATGGAAAGATGTTGATGAAATTTTGTATGTATGTATGTAGATAAACCCTTAGAAAAAGTCTTAGTTTTTAGTGGGAGGTGCCGTAATAAATTGTAAGATTTAGAGCGGTGCCACACTCACTGTTACAATCGATCAATATTGTTATCCATTAGAAGGTTTTGATAACCAACATCTCCACACTATATCGCAGTATGATTGCTGGTTCCATTTCGCTCAATCAAATTTAAGAGATATCTTAAGCCAGTAGACCGACTATATTTAATTTCATAGCGATAGCGTTATTAGTTTTCATTTATTAATATGGAAATTTTTGTGGGTGGTGCCACTCCCTTTGACGAGTTGTTACGTAAAACAATCCCACCTCATATCAACATAACGGCACTGCTTAGTAGTACTAACTCCTAAATTTTTAGTGAAATCGATACAGATGTTTTCTCTTTACGCCTTCTTAAGAATGGCAAAACTACGTATTTGAGATAAAAATAATTCATAACTGGACCAATTTTCCGAATTTTTGGACGGGGTGGTAACCGTTTTGTTCGCTCTTTTGTCTAGTATTTAAAAAACACACTAACTCAATTTTAACATCTAGAAAGATAAGGACCCTTTTCCCGCGCAAGTTCACATTTGAGCGATTTCACAATTTTTCTGAGCTATGAAAATTTTAAGTGATTGACTTCTGAAAATATGTAAACTGCGTGTCTGAAAGTGAAAAATCGCTAATTAAGTTTAAGTTTTGGACGAAGCTCTCTTTCACATACGAATCTTGAGTTGTGCCGACTTGTAATATTTCAATTATGACTTATCTTTAAAAAAAATTATTATTTTTCGAAATAAAAATGATTTAATATCAATTATTATAATCTCCAAATAGCTTCATTTTTACCTTAAAAATGATTCCCTATATTAAGCGATAGCATTAATTTTTGAACCAAATTACTTTATGCGCCTGCCTTCAATTCTTACCAACATTTTTTTGATTCACTTATTTCTTGTTCTTTCGATCGTTTCCACGCATCCGACCAAAATCCATTATTTTGGACGGCCATGTTTTCTAGTACCTAAATGGTTCCACTGCAATGCATGCCGGCACACTTTCGGAATTTTGCCATATCTTATTTTAATTTTCCCAGTGAAACAAGCTTTTTGCCTATTTTCCGAGTCATGCTCTAGCTTAATATTTTTACATATTTTTGTGCTCTTAAAAAAACGTATTAATGTTTGCAAACTCCCCCACATGATTTTTATTTACTATTTCGGTTCGTAGAAAAGCAAACTCCTTCAAAACACATTTGTATTCAAAACCATTTTTTTTTTTTCAAAAATGCACTATCAACCTGTAACCTCATTAAGAATTCCAAATATTTCATTTCACTCGACATGCAACTTGTTGATTTTAAGATTTTAGAATCCTGAACAAAAACAAAATACAAAATGTAAGGAATAAAAAAAAGAATATATAAGAATGTATTGTATACATGCATGTCTTTTTTGATTATGTAGATAAATGTGCAGGTTGACTACATACTTGATATTAATTTGATGCATGCCTTAAGGCATACAAGTTATTCCAAAAACTTGAGTCTTTTAAAAAAACTTTATTAACGTTTCCCAAACATTTTTTTTAATCGTTAATTACACATTTACGTTAAATTGATGTAAAAATAGTAAAGAGGACACTGCTGCGCCATCAACCACACTAAGCATTAACTCAATTCAAGACGAAACATCTATTTAGATTGATTAGCCTTCTTTGGCTTAGCTTGAGTGCCTTCACGGAAACCGTTGCGGAAACGTCTTCTTACAACTTTAAGGAAACGCATGCGACCGGTACCAGTGGTCTTCCTCCTTTTAGCCTTAACTGACCAGTTGTCTACAAAAAAAAAATAAATAAAAAGGAATTAGAAATCATCAAAGCAATAAATATTAAAATGTGTTTAGATAATGAAGTGAAATGTTTAAATACTTCAACTGGCGGTTGTAGGTAGAACCAAGTGCCATATTTTTCCATATTTAACCAACATTGTATTAAATGCCGGCAGTTTGATATATCTGTGTGCTTGGGACGCAAAACTATTGTAATAAGCTAGGATCCTCAAAATCACAGATATAATGGGACAACTAAACAGTCTAATATCAATGAAAATGTCGTTAGTCTATTAAAAACAATAGCAGACATTTTTTGAGGTCCCAATTTCCCCTTGAATTGCATCCACAGAAAAATCAGCTTATTTGACAGCAACTGAAATTGTGACGTATTAAAACACAGCCAACCCGCGGTAATCCAACAAACGTTTTGCAAGGCGGTGTCGGATTATTAAATTTGTCGGACAATAGACTGCTGCCACCGACCCCTTGTAGTCTCCGGAACTTTTTAAAAGGAGTACGTTGTAATTCAACAGATCATGAAAATGGTGACATAAAATCCGTTCTTAAGGTATGCAAAGGGCATGTCGGATTAAAAGGGGCGCCGGATCAGCCAGGGGCCGTTTTACCGCGGTTTGACTGTATATCCAAACCATGACAATGATTTGTTCTTGCCCAAAGTTCACAATAACCTCAATACTAAAAAACACACCGCTACTTCCAGTTCTTTCAAATACTCACATGAACGCAACTTGGCAGCTGGATAACCACATTGGGCGCATGTCGACTTTTGGATATGATAAGATGAACGTCCACAACGACGACACAGTGTGTGCGTCTTATTGTGGCGTTTACCAAAACTGGATGTACCTTTCGTCTGTAAATGAAAAGATCATGTTAAGTTACATTAACAACCTAATCATCCCTTTTCATTAATGCCATCACAATATTTGTCAATCATACTTCAGCATTTTAATTGCTTGCAGTATTCTTCGTAAAAACATTCACCCTTCGTGTTGAACTGCGTTTGACAAAAATTTTGCATTTTTGAAAAGATTTACTTTAAAATGAGCAATAACACGATAATTATGGAATTTATCACTTGTGATGGCTATGAAAAAGTTGGATTTTTTATAATTTTACGAAAAATTTCACATACCATCTTGGATGGCGAACGACCGGAGAAGAAAGAGAGAAATAGAAATGGGGCGAATTCAATTGACAGCACAAAGAACCAATATGGCGAAAACTACATTGTTCGACTACTGTCGTGTGATAAATATTTTCACAGCTAGATGGCGATAGTGTTTCAATTAACATGGTTGCTAGGGTTCCATTTAATGAATACATTTCTTAATTTCTTTTATTTAGTGAGATTGGGATATATCAATCAATATATTCCATATTAATATAAATTTTCTAAGCTCTGTGGCATTCCATCTACACTCTTGCTGTGATCTATGATTTTACGTTAAAGGCTAGGGCTCGTCTCGTACAACCGTTTTTTCCACAAGCGCTAGCCAACGCGCGTTTCAGCATAACACACAATTATATGATATGACCCACATCACCATGTGTGGCTTAATAACTCCTCTTGCAATGTCAGTAGTATTCTATAGATTTTATTAAAAATCCGATTTTTTTTAAGTGGGAACACAAAAAATCAACTTGTTCAACTTAAATCTCGAATTGCAGAACTTTGAAGATAAAAGTTTTCATAAAAATTTTATAAATTAGTTATGATATAATTCATTTTTAATAAATAGATAGAAACATAAACAAGTACTAAAGATAGAAACAAAATTGTTAAAAGTTTGGCTTAAGAGACACCTCTCAAATTGTCTTAAAACTTTAGTATTTTGTGGAGTTAGGGCTACCATGTGATCGGGATTAACCCGACTTGGCCGGAAATTTCATGTGAAAGGTTGTAGGAGATTAAAAAAATTTCAACACACGCCGAAAATTCAGCGCAGCAGCTCTTTCAATGTTTTTCAGCTGTTTAAAAATCAAGTGCAAATGCGCTTTCGACGCAGCCTAATCGTCACTGATCTCCTCAAAATACGCAAAATTAACAAAAAAGTACCAAAAAAAGCAACATATTAAAAAACGGTTAGGCGTTTTCCATTTATTGTTTACGAGGATATCTTAAGCACAGTGTGTATGATGAAATTGCGAAATAAACTTCTGATTGAATTTAGAGCTAAAGGAAAGTTCTGTACCCAAGCAGGTAAAGTGGTAGGGAATGGGTTAAACCAGCTTTTGGAAGAAAATACATTTTTTTTAAGGCAACCTATATTATTCAATTAGTCAAACGTAAATTCAAAGCATAATATCACCTAACGAATAGAACGAAAGAAAGTTTGCGGGTACGACAAATTCTGTACACCACCCTTTCATTTTTCCCTTCTTGCCAACAAACAGAAAAACTTTCTCAAGAGTTTTCTCGTGTAAGCGTTGTCTTATGGTGTGGTACAAACTTTTTACTGGGAGTTTTTTCAAGTTGCACGAAGATGAAAGAAATTCAACATGCGGCGAAATTGTGCACAGGCTGAGCTAAGACTTGGCAGCACTGCAGTCTTTCAGTGTCAATTATATTTACCGTTGCTCTTCGAATAACTGCGGTGGTTAATTTTTTTGTAATTAAGTTTACTCCGAAAGTTGTGTAAAATGTTTAAACCTGTTGGCGACGAAAACGACATCATTCAGTGTCCATATGATAAATCTCATCAAATTATTCGCCATCGCTTTCAAGTGCATCTTGTACGATGCCGTAGAAACCATTTACACGCGGAAGTGGTCATCTGTCCGTTCAATATAACGCATCGCATCAACAAGCATGAACTCAAGGTAATTTGGGGAACAGGTTTACTTTAGGGACAATTCTCCGATTTTATTTTTTTTTTTTTGGAGAAGTAGCGTGCTATGAATAAATAATAAATCTGCAAAAAAAATTGTCGGTCGGATCTGGTTTAGAAGATATAGACATCCAAAGTTGCGGATATAGCTTTTTTAAAAAACGCTATAAGTTGAGAATTCCTGGATGAATTTTTTTATGCATATCATATAAAAGGTAATTTAATGAGATATAAAATTGTGATATTGATAATTGAATTTTGATGGTTAGTTTTTGAGATATGACGATTTTTGTAAAATGTTGACCTTTTTTTTTAAAAAAAACGTTATTTTTTCCAAAATATGTATCAAGGGGTTCCCAACTTATAGCGTTTTTTTAAAAAAGCTATATCCGCAACTTTGGATGGCTATATCTTCTAAACCAGATCCAACCGACAATTTTTTTTTGCAGATTTATTATTTATTCATAGCACGATACTTCTCCAAAAAAAATAAATAAAATCGGAGAATTGTCCCTAAAGTAAACCTAAGCCTAACTTGGTTGCGAAAATGAAAGTGAGGTTAAACACCAAGTATAAGGATTTAATGTTACATTTTTATTGCAGCATCACGTTTCCAGCTGTCCGGATCGTCAAACATTTGAAAATTTTAAACATCGAGAGCAGGCCATCGAAGGTCTTACCTCTTCTATGGATACCACATTTTGTGGAGACACCACAATGCGCAATTCTCTATATAATACAACGAGACTAGACAGTTTTCTAGTCGAATCCAATGAAAATTGGGATGATGAGCCCATAGTGCCCGCATACGACCCTAGTAACTATTTACAAAATTCGTTGGTGTTGCGTGCCCCTGTTGGTATGTCTCCGGCGCAGCGTAATGAATTCCGCGCAGCTGAGCGCAAACGCTTGCAATCTTTAATGAAGTTCTAACTTAATATAAAAAAGAATATCTTGCAATTGTTAAAACAAGAACTGTTTTACTTAATTTAATGTTTATGACGAAGTACATTTTAAAGTCTTTTTAAACATACATTTAAAATTACAAAATGAAATACGAAAATCGAAACACGATGTCAAATATTACTTAAGCTATGGACAATAATTTCAGTTACATTAACCAATTTTTAGATATACTTCGCCTTTTTTGCAATATTGTGCGCTTTATTCGCTTACACAGATATTTAAGCTTCTGAAATAAAGTGAAATAATAAAAAATGCTTAAAAAATGACTCATTTACCTTTTTGAAAATTCCGTTGTAACAAAAGTATTCAATGATAAAATTAATGATATCTGCAACTTAGAGCTTAATCTTAGCGGAGGCAACATTTAAGAGACTTCCAATTTCATCTTACAAATTCATTCCGCAAAACCATGTCTCCCACTTAAAATTTTACTCAAAAGATGCAGGAGATTTCTGGAGGGGAATATGGGTTGATTTTTGGCAAATGAATTTTGAGGTTGGGAAGGCTCTAAAATGTGTGTGATCATAGTTAAAATCAAATATAAATTTACGAGGCTACAATCTCAAAATTCTGCGGAAACATCAGGACCCATTCATCTCTGTCAAATCAAATAATTTTTTTTTTTGAGAGGGGTCTGATATTTTCGTGATATGAAGATTTATTATTGAGATTGAATTCTCCTAAACTTATCGTCTTTCTAATACTCAGGGAAAGGACGGCCATAGCGTCCGTGCATAGAGCCCAAATATGTATGACCTCGATGTGAACCCCGTCTATGAAGATGTACTAATGGATATTGAATTTGTCCACCGTTCTGCTGAAAATACTGAGAACTTCCCGTACCGTTATAATATGGGTCCTCATCCAAAGAGTAGCCATCATCTTCATCGTTATTTTGCTCTTTCTCTACGACTAGCTCACGTTCTCTGTTAGGACTATAATTATCAAAATGTCTGATTTGTCCGCGTTCTCTGGCAGGACTGTAATTATTAAATCGTCTACTTTGTTCGCGTATTCTGTTTGGACTATCGTTATCAGCACGTCTGCTTTGCTCGATTTCACTGTTAGGACTATAATTATCAAAATGTCTGATTTGTCCGCGTTCTCTGGCAGGACTGTAATTATTAAATCGTCTACTTTGTTCGCGTATTCTGTCTGGACTATCGTTATCAACACGTCTGCTTTGCTCGAATTCACTGTTAGGAATATGATTATCAAAACGTTTGCTTTGGTGGCGTTCTCTGTTAGGACCATAGATATCAGAGCGTCTGCTTTGCCCGTGTTCTCTTTCAGGACTATAGTTATCAGACCGTCTGCTTTGCACGCAATCCCTGTATGGACTGTGATCTTCCTCGCGTGAGCTACGTGATCTGTGTCTATGCTTTTTATGCTTACGTTTTTCGTGATCTGATGTCGTGGGATCTTTAAGTTCTGCTCTACCATGAATATCTTCAAACCATGCAATACCAGGTGGTGGTGGCGGTGTCATTAGCCTCCTGGTTTTATATACATAATCGACTTCTTCATCCGATGTATCCGGTTTGTCCCAGTCTCGTTTTATATTTTTTTTCTCCTCTCGCTCATCATCACTATTGTAGTCACCCAATCGCTTACGTTCGCTTTTAATGAATGCTTTACGTTTCGCTGGTTGCACCATATCTGGCTGCCGTAATACATTGGCTCGCTCGACATACTTTCTCGGATCGTAATCTTCCACTTCAGTGTCGTCCCAATTTTCATCACATTGTATGGGTTCTTGTTTTACTCGATCCAATTCATCATCGTGAGATGACACCGGTGCATCATATTTGTACTGTGTGATAAGTTTCCGATCCGAACAGTTAGTCACGTGGTGCTAAAAAATAAATTGATTTTTTACAATTTACGATCAAATTAACCTTAATAATGTTGGGTGTTTGCCACATGATAAATTTTTTCTTTTAATTTTTCACCAACAGAGCACTTTTGGGGAAAATCAATTTTCGTCCCAGACGAAGCATTTTTGGTGAAAAATCAATCTATAATGAATACTTTTTCAAGCGCAATTATTTTCAAATACATACCACAAACTCTGGCTCTGGAATTAAGTGAGTTTTATTAAACGGACAAGTTTGCAGCTCTACATCAGGATGGTTGACGCGACACTTAAGGAGATGCTGCTGAAGCCGTCTCCGTAGCATGCGGTGGGATTTGTCGTAAGGGCACTCGACCATTTGGTTTTGTGTTTCATTTTGTGTCAATGACATTCTGTTAATTTTTCGCAATTAATTAGTAATGTTGTTTTTAGTTCAGCAAATTATTTAAAATCTTTATTTATTCCTTCTAAAGAAACTGTCACATAAAACGTTACCCACAGCTGGTGATGCTTTAAAAGTTCTGTTCGATTTGAATTTTGCGCCTTGTGCAAAGTTGCTTGCACCCATAGTTAAACAATGAAGGTTACTGCTGAAAAAAAAATCTGCTTCCAAACGCACATATAATGTCAAATTGTACTAGTAGTTTTCGGTTTTTGCTTTGTATATCAGTTTTAACACTCAGGCAGATTAAGCTTGACAGCTTGCATTAATCTGTATTATTAAATAATGATTTAATCCATGATAGTCAACGTTTACACGAGCAAATTCGGTGAAACAAATTCTTGTCTATTCTCTTGTGTGAATTTGTTTTGCGTTTACACACGAAAACTAGAATTTCTTTGTGCAAGAAAATGTCAAAGCACGAGGAAACTCTTGAAAGAAAGTTTTCCTGTTTATTGGCAAGAAGGGAAAAACGAAACGCTTTGAATTTACGTTTGTTGTGGCGGGTTGACTCAGTAATTGCTTTGAAATTTTCTTGCACAAACAAATTCTAGTTTCCGTGTGTAAACGCAAAAGAAATTCACAAAAGAGAATAGACTAGAATTTCTCAGATCGAATTTGATCGTGTAAACGTTGACTTTGTGTCAGCCTGGAGCACAACAAAAATTTTGATGTTAAGACTTGTTTGCCTGGTTGACATACTGTCAACCGCGCAATAAGTTATCAATAAAACAAAGGTTATCACCAGAGACTTGTATACATATGTAATTATGGAATAAACTGTTAAGTGTTAGCCTCTGGTTATAAACATTTTTAAATTAACAATAAGTATAATTTTAGTGAAAGTTTGCTGCAGATAGATGTTTATACATAAAAATGTCAGATTATATTTTATGTTAACTCTGGTGTTGTTAAATTTTTTATGGATATACTACATTTTAAATATAAATCCGTGCGACACAAATCAAAAAAAGGAATTATCATTTGCCAACGTTTCCTACAAGTCTCAACATCAACATCAGCATCAACATTTGCATAGCAAACATGGACTAATTGTCACTACAACCCCAACAAAAAGCCTAGCAGTTAATTCATATGGAAATGTTTCTCCTATCGCTTTCAGTAAGCTAAACTTCAATCTCGGACGATGGGACAATCAAAGGCTGTACAAGATGTACGATTTTGCTCTAACAGGTGAACAATATGAGCAATCAAGTCAGAGCAGTAGTGTCTGTTTGGCCACACAAAGCTCCGTCGAGCGCCTGCATTTTCTGGTGCAAGTTGCTTATCAATGGAACGGACCCATTTCAATTGCCACTTTTATAGCTGGTAGCGAAGAATTCCAAATATTGCAATACTATATCACATATCTAAGAGCTTGCTTTCCAAATATTCGTAACAATTTGGTATTCCACGTCGCTGTCCCCGCGGATATGGTGCCAGTGGGAAACGAAAAAAACATCATCAAACTGGGGCACAACGAAAATCTCTGCTGTCAGTATCCCGAAAAAACACTTCGCAGGTTATTAAAATTTCGAAGTAGAGAAACAATTCGATGGCGCTTAAAAAATGTGTACCCTCAAAATCATATGCGCAATCTGGCACGAAAAGGCTGCCAGAACACATATGTTTTTTTGACTGATATCGATATTATCCCTAGTAGAAACATTACAGAGCAGTTAAATGAATTTATACAAAATAACAGTTGCCGGAAGCAATGCGCTTTTGTTATTCCTACTTATGAAATTGATATCCGTGTAAGCTTTCCCTCATCAAAGCAGGAACTACTGGAATTGGTGAAAAAGGGCCTTGCCCGACCTTTTCATGAGAAGGTTTTTATATACAACCAATTTGCCACAAATTTCTCACGGTGGCAAGCGAATGATAGATCTCACAATAAAGTTTTCGTAAGTCATAATGTTACCAACTTTGAGTTCTTGTATGAACCATTTTACGTTGCTGCCGACACAGTTCCGAATCATGATGAACGTTTCCTTGGTTATGGCTTTACAAGAAATTCTCAGGTCTATGAAATGTACATTGGCGGCTACGAATTTTATGTACTGTCCCCGATATTCACATGTCACTGGGGATTGCAGCAAAAAAAAACAAGACCTTCTTGGCGCGAGCAACAAAATAATGTAAATCGAAAGCGTTTTGAATCATTTAAACTCGAAATTTTAGCCAAATACAAAAAGCGATTCGATATTAAAAAAAAGTCCTCAAAACTTTAATGTTAATGTATTAGAATTAATTACTAGAATTTTGTTGATATTTATTTTATAAAATCAAATATCGTTTCACATATGGGTAGTGTAGTTTCCAAAGAATCGCAGTTTAATTTTAATGTTTTTTTATTTTAAGAAAAATGAGCAATAAATCTTTAACTGTACATTAGGGTTATTTTCTTTTATAAAATCATGCAAAATTAAAACAACGTACATTTTCATTTGCAACTGCCCAGCTATGGAAGTATAAAATTAAATAATTAAATTAAATTTCAACTTTATATTTGCCCCATTCCCATTTACTTTTCGATGGCCAAGTGACGAAGACGTTCTTTTTGCCTAAATTCTTTCTTTACTGATGGAGTAGCTCCTTGAAGATGACGCAGCACGGATGCATTCTCCACATATGCCGTAGGATCATAGCTAGGTACATCTGGTTCGTCATCCCAATTTTCAGAGTTTTCAATGACAAGATTTTGCTGTCGCGGAGGAACAGTTTGCTGCGTTGTAGGAACGTCAGGATTTTTAAATTTCTCAAAAGTCATACGATCGCTGCAATTGGAGACATGCCACTGAAAAATAAAGGCACATATAAAATGTGTTATTCAACCAAGTACACACTTACTTCCAACTCAGGTTTATTAAGAATATGTGTGATGTTAAAAGGGCAGGTAACCTTGGGCACATCTTTGTGATTGCGCCTACAGCGTCCGATATGAACTTGAAAACGGCTTTTAAGTATTTGATGGGATCGATCATAAGGACATTGTAGTAGATCGGTCTCGTTGGCAACACGTATCATTATATATTTCGTATAAATTCGCTCAATCCACACAAACTGAACTAAACTCAGCAAAATAAGAAATTAATTAATTTATTTACAGTCATGTTTCAATTATAAAGGTTTTTTTGTCCAGCTAACGTCGAAATCATGACTTAACTATTAAAGGTTCTCGCAAGCTGTCAAACTTATCTAAGCTTATCGCTGTAAGTGTTAGACGTTAAGAGAGCAAAGCGTTGAAAACACGCTCGTGTGAACTAAGCCTTAGCATTCTACAAAATTATATTCAATTTCAACGCGGGATTTTTCAACTTGCGTTGGAGCGTGTTGGCATATTCTTAATGATCGAATAACAGCTAACTATGAAGGCAAAGCTCACGCGAGCGTTTTATTAACTCTCGTTTACCACAACGCGCGAGCGACACCATTTGTAACCAATATTGTGGAAAAATTTTGGTTGTAAAACCAATTTAAAATTTACAAATGTAAACAAACTAGGACGGACAAATTCAGAGTTCCACAATTTTTTTTTGGTTTTCAATTACGTAACGTAGTTTTAATTACAATTTTCTGGGACAAAATTGCAAAAAATGCTGCAAAATTTTCAGTCCAGTTGGAAGTTTTTTTCAAATTTACCACACTTACACTACTTTTTTTCGATCGAAATACAGGAAATTTCATCATTTTTCATGAGTTCGTCAGTCGTAGCAAAATATTTTTCTTGTTGACAAAATTTTGACATTTTGTCTTGCTCGATTTTGACTTTTGCTGTGGACGGAAAAAAAAGTGTAAGAGGCAACATTTTTCAGTGTAGTTTTCATCATGATCACAAACAACAACAGTGACAAAAACACACTGTCTTGACATACGAATAAAAAAAAGGCTCAACAGCACGTGCGTTAAACAGATTATCCTTAAAACAAGGCATAACAATGCCACCAATTGCACAGGAAGGCAACTGCCTTGTTTACAGTGGAAGTAATTTCTTCAAACAGCGTTTAATTCTCTCTTGCCTCAGCGGAAAACCTGTAAAAATTATAAACATACGTTTGGATGACGATTCGGCACCGGGCTTACGGGAATTTGAAATTGGTCTGATACGTCTACTGGACAAAATAACTAATGGCACCAAAATCGAAGTGAGTCCATCTGGAACTTCGGTAATGTTCAGTCCTGGTCTTCTCCATGGTGGACAGCTACAACATGACTGTTGCCCGCAACGTGGTATTGGCTTCTACTTGGATGCATTGCTGGCGTTGGGACCTTTTTGTAAAAACCCTTTGAATGTAACTTTGCGTGGCGTAACAAATAGTCGAGAGTCACCTTCAGTAGATCACATAAAGGGTGTGGCGATTTCAGTACTAAAACGTTTCCTTGTCGTTGATGATGGGCTGGAGCTGAAAATAATAAAGCGAGGTATCGCACCGCTTGGTGGTGGTGAAGTCAACTTTAAGTGTCCAGTTCGTAAAAATATGCGAGCTATACAATTTCAACAGCAAGGAATGGTAAAACGAATACGTGGCACTGTTTATGCCTGCAAGGTGTCTCCGGCTTTGGCCAATCGCACCGTGGAAGCAGCGAAAGGTGTAATGCTAAAATTTCTGCCGGATATTTATATTTATACAGATCAGAATAAAGGTAAAATGTCAGGAAATTCGCCAGGTTATGGCATTTGTTTGCTGGCGGAAACTACCGATGGTGTTTGCTTCGCAGCTGAGGTTACTTCAACTACCAAAGAGGAGGTGAGTGCGTGTGATATTTTTGTTTTACGCAATGAATAAGTACTATTCGACACCTAAAAATTAGTACATTTTAAATAAGTTTCCTTTATAGTTACATATTTATGTGCATCATGACTTAATTTTTTCAAAATATGCGCCATCAGTGGGGCTTCTAACTAAGGGAAAATTTACAAACACACATATTTTCTTGAAAGTATAAATAAAAACAAAGTAAACTATTTTTATTTTAAATAAAGACATGGAAAAAATTACTAATCAAATGAAGTTCAGATTCATACTAAAAACAATTTTTTTTAAAACTTATGTTTGTAGAACCAAGTTCGATGAAAATATTCCGGGAGATAACAATTTAATAGCCATGTATCGGACTGATCTAGAATCCTAACCAAAAAGCATCGTAAGTTGCGAATATTTATTTTCCTAAAAAATTTGTATAAACTGTTTTCCTTAACTTAACCCATTTCGGGCCGGTACCAGAACCCGTTGTCCGATTTTAAAATTTTTTATAGGGTATTCTATTTTGACAACCAATATGACAATTCTGCACTCAAAAAAATTTTTCGACCTTTGCTTTAGTCGGGACGAGGTGTTGCTTTAAAGCAACGCTGGCCTGTGACGTATACAAAAAGAAAATCAATTTCCGTTTTCAGCTATAGGTTTTGCTCGTGATGGTGTTCAAAATAAAAAGAAGGTTGTTATTTAGAAAAAAATTTATTAAAATATAATATTTGTGTTAAAAAATAATATTTGTGTTAAAAAATATCCTGATTTTTCCTATGTATACAGTATATTGAAAAGAAAACCTTACTTATCATATGCAAGAAAACAGTGATTTGGGTGCAGAGTGACATGACACTTAACGCATTGAAAACGACAAGTCTTGTGGCATTGCTTGCTTCGTAATTTTTTAGTCCCAGGAAGAGGTTCAATTATATGATCTTTTTCTGCACGGTGCGGCATTTTAGCCGCTTGTTGACTTTCCGAGATATTTTCATAAGTCTGATCCTCTTCAGACAGCAATAAGCCTCTAGGGACAACGGATCGAAATTGCATTTGCGACATAGGTTCCTATTTATCTTTTTTTGCGACAATAATATGAAGCTTCCATGCGTTTACAAGGTTAATGCCAATAACGTTAATGAAATGTGGCCTCCAACTTTTTTTAACACGAATTCAAGTTGAAAAGTAACAAAATTTTCTGAAATTTGTTCATGTTGTAGGCCAGCGTTGCTTTAAAGCAACACCAAAAAGTAACATGATCTAACATGCTCAGTTTTCGTAATAAATAGCTACGATTTCTGAACTTATAACTAAAATCTAATGAATTGTGTTGAAATATCACACATCACATCAAAAATACATTAATATTCAATATTTTCTCAGAATTTTTTAAAAAAGGTCTGAAAAAGGTGTATCTTTTTAAAAGACCCCTTTTCCAGAATAATAGTTCAAAATGGAAATTATCGGCATGCTTTTTAGTGACCAAAGAAAGTGTTATTCCGGAACCGTTTTTACTCTCTCAATACTTTTAGCCGTTTATTTTTAAAAATTTCTTAAAGTTAGTGTTTCTTTAAGGAAACAGCGGCCCGAAATGGGTTAATAAGGTTAAATAGTTTTCTGGGTATATATGATTATTTTTCTGAAATATTGACGGAATTATTTCCGAAAACTTACTTTTTCCAAAAAAATCAGGGAACACAAACTGGTCTAGGTGAACTCAATAGAACAGAAATTAACGTTCCCAACTATGTAAAATGTTGGTGCAGTTTCTGTTTTGTAATGTGTATATGAATTTGTCATGAAAAACTGATCTTTTATTGTGAATATTTTCGAATGGTTTAGTTAATTTTATTTATTTATTTATTTACAAGAAATATTATTATAAATAATAATTTTATTAAAAGAAGGCACTAGCTAAAAAGTTAATTAATTTTATATGAGTTCTTATAATTCAAATTCATCGAATTGTTAGAATAATTAATATATAGAATATAAAATAGTTTCAATGAATCTAAATAGTTAAAATAATAAGCACAAGTAAAACAAAACAACAAATAATATCTCAACTGAATACTAAAACGCATTTAAATTTCAGCGTAAAGAACCTTTAGTGCCCGAGGATTTGGGCAAAGAAGCTGCAATGAAATTGTTAGATGAAATATACCGTGGTGGCTGTTGCGATTCAGCCTATCAGTGGTTAGTCGCCTTGTTCCTAGCATTAGGACAGCAAAATGTATCGAAGTTCCTTACTGGTAAACTAAAAACAAATTTGAAACTTATAATCTAATGACTAGCACGTTCTTTCTTTTTTTTTTTTTAGGTCCTTTGTCAACATACACCGTGCACTTTTTGCAGCATTTGCGTGATTTTTTCTCGATTACTTTTAAATTGGAAAATCCCAATGCTGAAGATGACGAAGATGCGTCGGCTGGTGCACAAAAAGTTCTTATGACTTGTGTGGGCATAGGCTATACAAATATAAGCAAGCGCGTTAATTAAGAATTAAATTAGTCTAGGATAACTTTTTAAATAATAATAAATTCAAATAGGATAACTTATTTTTAATAAAATCTTGGTTTTTATTTAATGAAACTCATTCAAATTTTACTTTTTTTGCAATGCACTTAATTTATTTCATTTAATTTTTAGTTTCTTAATCTAATAAGATTTTTTATCAAATCATTCGTCTAATTTATGCATGTTCACGTGAATTTGTATTTGCGTTTTTCCATGGCTGGTGTTGATGATGGTATGTGTTTTGTTTTTTTGCTGGTGTATTCTTGCCAAACGGTGCTTTGGGATTGACTTCCAACATGTAGTCACCTTCCACATCGCAATTTGTACCAATACCCATGAAAGTACGTGGACCATAACCGTCATTATTTTTGTATTCCTCAAGAGATCTCGCAGCAACTGCAGGGAAGTTTCGTTCATTGCCAGGGATGACAGATTCAGCGAAGTAGCATGTTGCTCTCATTGCAGCTTTAATAACATTATCAGCGCCGGGTACGGTAGCATCAGGGCCATTAGGATAAAAATCAACATCTCCAACGCGTGTCTGTAAACCCATACCATTGGCAGAAGTGTGAATGGCATCTACACACTTAGCATCCCCACGAGCCAAACCTGTTAAAGTTTCGGGTTTCTTAGCGAAGATCTTTGAGGGTTCCAAAGCGGTAATTCGACGCAGTTTATGTCCAGTTAAACGGGTGTATTGACGACCGGCGGCACCAGCAACATGAGCAGCAATACCTTGACCAACAATGTGTATGACTTCCTGTGGTACGTTAGCTTGGTTGGTCAATTGAACTAGAATATTGCCGAATAAATCACCAGTTTGTTCAACGTCAAGCATGGCATATCGCTGGAAGGTGTTGAGTGTAGCACCCAAATCGATGACCACAAGATTGCCACGTACGTTTTTGGACTCCCACCATGCGTCACTGTAATCTTCTTCACTAGATGATTGGGCGCTATTGTCCTTATTGTTGCGGTTGTTTTGCAGGTTTTGTTTTTGCTGCTGTTGTTGTTGTTGTCCATTGTAACGCGTTTGATAAGCTTGAACCAACTTCCATGTCGCCTTTCTGATGGACTTTGTTTGTTGCGGCAGACCAGTTATGAAAATAGTTACTTCCTCTTCGCCGAATTTTTCCTGTTGCTTGGCTTTATCGGCCAACTGGCTAAGATTTATGGAAATATTTTGTCCGTTTGGTTTAAATATATATGCGGGAATGTTATTTTCATTGGGCACAAATGATGGCCTAATATCGTTGTTAATCTGAGCCAAGTGATCTGTAGGAGAATGTAGTCTGTTTTAAGTATCGCCTTGAAATTTTGCGTTTAAGAAAATTGTACTTACAAAGTTGTTGAACTAATTCGGCACCTTTATTTACAGGCATATTCTCCAACTGCTGCAGTGTAATGTCTCCAACAGAAGATAATGATTCCAATTTAGAGGCAGACAACCAGTCAGTAGGCTTAAGGCTGTTACTTCTTTGATTCCATTGCATTGATTGGGATGATGCACTTACGGTGGCCGCAAGAAGTGCCACAAAGCAGACGAAATTAACTGGCTTCATTTTGGCGGTTCACAGAGGAAAGTACAAAGGTTTAATACAATACTTACAACAGTGAACTGTAATTGTACTCGTAATAAATTGTTGCTTTTATACTTTTCACTTTAGGATTGATAGCCATCAGGAAATGCTGAGCAATCAATTTTCAATCATTTGCACTTTTGATAACATTTGCGTGTTTTTGTTTAATCGATTAACTAAAAATTGCTTACATTTTAGTTTTGATTTGTTCATTTGCTGATAGCGTCAGAGTTTGCCCTGAAAATTTCGCGAAAGTCTTACATTATCAATATGAAGTTCATTTACCTTTTCTAATTTGATGTTAAATTGACCTTTTTGTAGTTGAATACGTACACAAAGAAAAATAATTTGTTAAACTTGGAAGATCTTGGATCTATGGAAAGAAATTAATATTCAGACTTATTTGATGAAACTTATGATATTTAAAAAAACCAAACTATTTCGATAAAGCATGAGTCCTGGGAAAATAAATATTTAGTGCTATTCAAATAGAGTAATATGTTCAGTGATATATTCTACCCGTGTATACATGAGTTAAAAAAAATATTGAATTGCCATTTTATGAATGGATGTTAAACTTTTTTTTTTAACGAGATTAAAATTTCTTACACAAAATAGTTTACAAATTGCTATTCTTATGTACTTTGTTGTCCCTTTACCCTTCAAGGTTTAAAGTTCGCACACGTGTAGACTAACAAAGTAAATTATTTTTGAAGTAGTAAGGGAGCGTATCAGACACTTTTCTCATTGAAAATTTAGTGCATTTAAAGGAAAAAGTGTGCATAAGCAAAAGTAATTTTTTTCATAGTGGAGAGCATGTTAAAAAGTGCGAAAATTACATGATTTTCGAAAATTGGCATTAGAAATCGAGTTAAATAAATTAGTAGAAACCCCTACTTTCCAGTTGCTCATTGTTTTTTAGTATCTTTGGATCATTTTGCAATGAAAAATAAAAGTTTTCGTCGAGTACTTTTTGTTTATAAGAACGATATTTCGGACCAAAATTTATTTTTTTGTCTATAGAAATTTTAGCTCGATTAATATATAAAAAATTGCGTGGACAAATGACAAATACGTAGATTCAAATTTTGAATTTTTATTATTTTTTAAACAAAACACATAATCCAAAGCCTGCATTATCATTGGTACCTTTCAATTTATCTGCTCTGATAACTTACGGCACTATCCGATAGCTTCTAATTCTACCCTGTATCATTCAAGACCATTCGATACAATTCATAATGTTTTGATACCTTTAAAAATTTTTAGATTTCATCCTGTCCGATAGTGCCATTTAACAAATTTCGATAACATGGCATCAAAAGTCTAGATACACTTCGATATGCTAGGTATTATTTAATTTTATCCGACTCCAGACTCCTTTTATCCGGAATGGTTTCGGATACCATACGATCCGAGATGCGAAAAATTAAATACATATACGTAGTTCTGTATACAAACCAGGGCTGCCAAGTGACCGAAACTGACCAAGCCAAGCCCGAAATTTCATGTCAAAGCCCGGGGCCTGGTTGAACGAATATCCAAAAATAATATGCATGGATCCAAATTAAATAAAATTTAGGATAACTGAATATTATAGCATTTAACCTAAACGAAATTTAAAATCTTTAATTTCTAATCCGGTTGAGACTTCGCTCAAGTTCTTATTGAACTTGTGCATAAAAACATAGGGCACCTTACTCGATATTAACTATAATGAATAACAGTGGCGGAGCTTGGGTCATTGGCGCCTGGGGCTTAACGACACATTTGCCGCCCTTTTCTTGAAGAACATTTTGAAATTTTCATAAAAAAATATAACTGATTGAAAAAAAAGTCATCGGATTTTCTCTGTATCATCAAATATTCAAAACTGTTTCATCGCATTAAAATTTATAAAGTTTTCAAGCTCTGGTCGTTATGAATTTGAAATATTCTAGAAATACCGAGTATAATTTTGACGCTTCCAAGCCATTGCGCTTAGAACGACTGCCCCCTTCCCCCTCCACGTACGCTATTGATTAATAAATAAATAATGTTTACATGTGAGATGCCCTACTTACATGCCCCAACCTCATTAAAATTTTGTAGAGTGCTTGCCTGTATCAACAAACATAGCCGCAACGAGTGTTGTTTTATTTGTTAATAAAGTGCTTGCCAAAGGCACTTCTTTATAAAAGTTTCTTTAAAGGGTACTGCATATAATCTTTTAAATGAGACATTCAGTGGTGACGAATATGCTATACAATGTCTATGGAAGTTTGAAAATGTAAGAACAGCCAGGAAAAAAGGTAATCTAACGACATGGTTTGAACTGACCTTTTACTCACGAATTACGACATCAGTCATCGGTATGAGAGCCTTACTTACCTTGATAGTGGAAAAATCATTGATTATGGAAATAAGGAAACAAATTCTTTTAAGCAGGCTTGCTAGATGGCCGCTTTTGACGCGGCCAGGCGGCTTACTGCATGTCAGAGCAGTGGTCCTTGTAGGAATCGCTAATTAAATCCTGCTCGGCTATTACTGAACCGATTTTAGCAAATGGAGGGTCATTATTTTTCGTTAGGTAATCTTGTTTTCTTTAATAGAAGAATTAATAACATCAATTGTACATAGAGAAAGTTTAGTGACTAAAAATAAGGTAATCCATTATTGTCGACCTGAAAAAAAAGTCATCAACTTTTTCCCAAAAGTTGGGTTCTCTTCAGAAAACATTATTTTATTTTAGGGAGGCTGTTAATTCCTTGTTTTCAAATTGGTAACCCTACTTTCAAGACAATATAAAAAAGTTCAACATTTTTAGATATTTTTAAAAAAATGTCAATACTTTCTTAAAAAATATATATTTTTTGATACGAATACAAATTGTGTTCTTATAACTCAAGACAAATCTATTAACGAAAAATGTGTTTTAAGAAGACCTAATATTTTATAACCTCCAAAACATTTAATAATATTTAAGTTTAAGAAAAATATGTTTGTTTCAGAGATTTGCTAAATTTTTTATTTCTTCAGTTTTTTTCAAATGTTTCTTAAATTGTACAAAGATATTGTAACCTATTTTACAAGATACTCCTTATACCTTTGCTTCACTTATCGATGTTAATATTTCATTAGTATTCTTGGGAGTTTTTCCAGGCCTGATGTGCACCATGGCTGTTATTATGTCTTTGTGCTGGAGCAGTTTTAGCGTATGGTGCAGATGGATTTGTTTGCAAAATAAAATCACCTTCTACATCGAAGTCAGTATCGATACCCATATAGGCGCGGTGACCATATCCTTGATTGTTTTTGTATTCCTCGAGTGATCTGGCGGCGACAGCTGGGAAAGCACGTTCATTACCGGGAATAACTGATTCAGCGAAATAACATGTAGCTCTCATAGAGGCCTTAACTAAGTTGTTAGCACCAGGAACAGCAGCAGATGGACCATTTGGATAGAAATCAGCATCACCGCAACGTGTTGGAATACCCATGCCATAGGCAGATGTATGAATAGCATCAACGAATTGGGCATCACCACGGGCCAAACCGGACAAAGCCTTGGGGTTCTTAGCGAAGATCTTTGAGGGGTCCAAGCCGGTAATGCGACGCAATTGGTGTCCAGTCAAACGGGTGTATTGACGACCTGCGGCACCAGCAACATGAGCAGCAATACCTTGAGCAACAATGTGAATGATTTCTTGTGGCACGTTAGCTTGGTTGGTCAATTGAACGAGAACTTTGCCGATCATATCACCAGTTTGTTCAACATCGAGCATGACAAAGCGTTTGAAAGAGGTAAGGGTAGCACCCAAATCAATCACCTGTAAGAAAATTAGGTAATTATTAGTAAAAGTGACAATATGGCTATACTGATACTATATATCAAAATACTAAAATACACCAACTGGTAAGAGTTTTCAACGTACCACAAGATTTCCACGAACGTTATTATATTGGCCATTCCAATTATCGTTGTTATCCTCTTCGCTGGAAGAGTGTACACGGTTCATGCTTGTATAGTCATTGCCATTTTGGTTTTGTTGCTGTTGTTGGCGTTGGTTTTGTTGCTGTCCATTGTAGCGTTTCTGGTAGGCTTCCACCAATTTGCGTGTGGCCTTGTTAATATCCTTGCTTACTGGTGGCATTCCAGTAATGAAAATGGTAACTTCTTCATCGCCGAAGTTTTGTTGCTTCATAGCAGTTGAGACCAATTCATTCAATTGCATAGAAACATTTTGTCCATTAGGCTGCATCATATAGGTGGGAATGTTACTGGCACTGGGCACAAAAGATGGAGCTAAATCGTTGTTGATCTGTGACAAGTGATCTGCAAGAGAAAAGAAATATTTATGTTTTTTTGTGGGGATAGGTATGTAGAACTTATTTTATTTGTTTTCCTACTTACACAATTGCTTGACCATCTGGGCACCCTTTTCAATCGACATATTCTCCAATTGCTGTAAAGAGATGTCTTCCACTGGCGACAATGATTCCAATTGTGACGTTGTCAACCATTGTGTTGGTTTCAGGTGGTTATTTTGAGACCAATTCTTGCTTGGATTGTTAGCGAACACAGTGGCTACCAGACATGCCACAAGGAACAAACTTCTCAATGAATTCATTTTGGTCACTTAATCGGGAACACTCGTTATTTAGCTTACACTTTTAATGACGAACTACGGTTTTAATGCGATCAAAGCAAGGTTTTTATACTTTAAATTTGCTTGTTTTAATTTTTATTAAAAAGTGCGATAGCAACAAATTTTACGCACGTTCCTTATTTTTGATGAGCTTTTAAAATAAAATGAAAAAATTAAAAATTAATTAAAAAAAACTGCTGACAACTCTTCTTCAGTTAGTTATTATATAAATTAAAATTGTTAATAAATTAAAAATGGTAAATGTTTTATTGAGGTGGTAACAAAATCCCGATTACTCAGCTTAGGTAAAATATTATGGGATAATGCAAGTGTCACCTTAATTGAAATTATTAAATCATAGAAATTATGATTTTTGATAGTCTACGGAAAATATCCGTTTATAAATGCACAGGTTTTTATTGTAAAAAAAACTCTAAAATATTTGTCCAACAGATAATTCCAATAAGCACACGATTCGGATTTGGTTCAACAACGGACAAACTTCAAGGTTCTAATGTACTTTAAGACACAATTTTCGTTTGTGTATTAACTCTGATGAGGTTTTTGACAGAATATTTGGCATAACCATCGGTGTATTGGAGGGAAATGGGAAGCAAAGACCTTCGCAGAAAAATAATTCGACAATCATCTATACTATGAGTTACATAAACAGAGGCTGAGATTGTTTGTTTGTTCGTATTTACGTCAGCGATGTGTTCAGGAAATGCTGGACCGATTTTAAAAATGTTTTCACCGTTGTAAACCTTATTGAACTCCAAGTGTTATAGAACTTACTTTAGTTCGGTAAAAATATTTAAAAAGATCTACACAATGAGTTATTAAAACCAAAATAGCCAAACTTGATATGAAAACGTTAGCTGATGCAAGCAACAACTTTGAAACGCACTGTTAGAAATACAACTGAAGAAAATTTTGCCAAATTTTTTAGAGAAAATTTGGTGACACTTGCAAACACTGACAAATCGCAAGTAGGTGTGGCACCTCCCATTTAAGCAAAAACTGGAAACGCTATGCGCACAAAACTATTCAAGCAAATTTGGCCAAGCTTGGTAAGGTCATCAGGAAAAGTGTTAGAAAGAAAAGTGTTAGAAAAAATGTGAATGGGCTTAAAAAGTGGCATGATACCTCCCATATAGCCAAAAACTCGGAAAAGCTATGATAAGTAACTATTAAAGCAAATATATTTATACCATACTTGATATGAAAACTTTTGGTGATATTGATAAGTTGCCCTTGTCATACAAAATAATGTCTTAAAAGGCCATAAAAGACTTTTACTTTGAACTCTCCTATTGCCATTTATATGCTTGCATGTAATATAAAAAATTAAATAAATAAATAAAAAAATCATATGTTTTTAGTGATAAATGTTAATCACTGCGGTGATAGGGAACAAAATTAAAAAATATGTTATTGCATCGACAAGTCAAATACAATAGATATAATTGATTTTGGCTCCGCAATCATAACTAAAATTTTATTTTTTTTTTTTTTAATGTCCATGTTTAAGGAAGTTATTTTTTTATAGTAAAAGTGCACCAGAAATTTATGAGAAAAAACAAACATCTAACGTTATAGTGTACGCTGTAAAACATTGCGGCTTACGTTTTAAAAAATGTCTTCAAAATTCAATAGAGATGAAAAACTTTAAGTCTTTGAAATCCTCAAAGACTTTAGTAGCCACAAAAAAAGCTTAAAAACTTAAGAGAAAATGATAATTTTTTCAACAAAAACTTTCTGTAAAACTTTTTTCCCATATAAAAAACTGTGTCAGCTTTGGGTGACCTCTAAATATTCGAATACGGAAATATCATTGAAGATGGATTTATCCTAAAGGGCTTATATGAAAAATATGTTCTAAAAATTTGCATATAAAATTTAGAAAAATAAGTTTAAAAAACACCTGAATGTATGTGGAATGTCATCAAGTATCAAGTATCCTCATGATTTTTTTATTAAATTAGAAAAAAATTACATAATCTACAAAAGCCCTGAGGTTTCACGATTTTACATAGATATTTTGGTTTAAAATGTGAAGATGACAAGTTTTGCGCCTTCATTGGGGAAATTACATAGAAAAATAGAAAAAAATAATGACTGGATTTTTACGTTTTTTAGTAAAAGTTATTTTCACTCTTGTAGCCTCCCAAGTACTTAGCATACCTTGCTGAAAAAGGCTCTAAGTGTGCAGTAGCAGCGTTTATAGAGCTAACTAAAAACTAATGTCTGTGGGAGTTAAGCACTCTGCAGGCGAAAACCTTAAGTCGCTACGCCAATTGAATCACGCCGGTCACTAGAACATTGTCTAAAGACAATGACAAGTCATGTTTAGAATGTTACTTAGTCAGTCGTAAGAGCACTGATAAAAGTTAGGCGCCTTTTATATATTGCTTCTTAATATGGCCTTAAGTTTGAAATCATTTTTGGTTGATTGTAAGCTTTTGATATAATAGAAGTTGTATCCATAGTTGTGTACAATTTTTCATAGTACAGTACTTAGAGTAACTTAGAGCAGATTTCAACATTAGACAGCACTCTAGAAAAATATTTTCTTAATTTCTTAATAAAAATAAAGTTGATTTAAAATGTTGCTAAAAAAAAGTTACAAAAAACTTTACTTAATTTCAAAAAAATGAAAATAACCCATAAACTGCTGGACATATATTAAAGTTGTGCATAACATTTTTTAGCTTTCACAAAGAAATCAAATCAGTGCAGCGAAGACTACGAAGGCCCTATACCAAAAAGTAATGAAAAATTTTATCAGAAGAGCGAAAGTATGCAGTGCTGCTCGTGGCGGTAATTTGGCCGCGTTGCAGTTTTTGTCGTCCGTACGGCAACCACATTATTGCCGTCCTATGCTCAGGAAAAAGTGGATAACACCGATTTCACTGAAAGTTGCCACGTCAAAGTAAAATGAACCAAAATATGGCTTATTCTCAGAACCCCGATCACATAGAGAACTGAAAATTAGTCTGTGGTGGTATATTTCAAGGTCCTTAACGTGTTAATTTTAGAAAATGTAACAATTTTAGATTTTTGATTGATAGCCTCTGTTCCGAGTAGATTTTATGTTTCCCGAACTAATTGTAAAAATCTTAGTCCAAGTGCTTTTGATATATTTTTTAACGGCCTTTCGAGTGGTCGTAATTATCTTTTGGAAACATTAAAAATTTGAATTTGATTTGGAATAATTTTGAAAAATGACAGACTAAAATATTTAAAAAACCCCTGTGTAATTCTTTTTTTAAAAGGCACTAAAAAGTAATTCAAAATTTTATTCAGGATCAGTGTTGCAAGTGGAGAAAAATAAAATGGTGTTATGAGATTAATGCGTCGGATCTCAAATTACATGAAAAAATGTTAATAAAACTCTTGAATTTTCTTTTTATAAGAATTGCATTTTTTTTTTATTTTTTATTAATATGAAGTATGATTAGATAGATCTATCTATCTATCGTTTTTTGGAGTATATACGAGTACATTTGTTTATTTTTTCAAACGTTTATCACAAGATATTTTGTTGTTCCAGCATTTATTCATTTTCTTGAGAATTGGATTGAGACTTCCTCCATGACTGGTGCATACCATGATGGTATGCGTTTTGTTTGTGAGCTGGTTCATTCTTACCGAATGGTGCGTTGGCATTTGTTTGCAGCATGTAGTCGCCCTTCACATCGAAATCAGTATCGATACCCATGTAGGCACGTCGACCATAACCATTGTTATCGTTGTAATCGGCCATGCAACGAGCTGGAACTGCTGGGAAGTTGCGTTCATTGCCAGGAATAACAGATTCAGCATAGTAGAGGGTAGCTCTCATTGAAGCCTTAATTACATTTTCAGCACCGGGAGCATTAGCGATTGGGCCATTGGGGAAAAAGTCAACATCACCACAACGTGCAGTCATACCCATACCATTGGAACAGGAGTGGATAGCATCAACAAAGTGGGCATCACCACGGGCTAAGCCAGTCAAAGTGTGAGGATTCTTGGCGAAAACCTTTGCGGGGTCAAGAGCGGTAATACGACGCAATTTGTGGCCAGTTAAACGGACGTACTGACGACAAGCAGCACCAGCAACATGAGCGGCAATACCTTGAGCAACAATATGTACGATTTCCTGTGGTACGTTAGCTTCGTTGGTCAAATGAACGAGAATTTTGCCAATCATATCACCAGTTTTTTCAACATCGAGCATAGCAAAGCGTTCGAAAGAGTTGAGTGTTGCACCCAAATCAATGACAACAAGATTTCCACGTACATTTCTGGATTGGCTCCATGATTCACTGGAGTCTTCCTCGCTGGATGATTGACCACTTTTTTTGTTATGCTGTTGTTGTTGTTGATTTTGTTGTTGTTGACGTCCGAAATAGCGTTTCTCATAAGCTTGTACCAACTTCCATGTCGCCTTTCTGATCGACTTAGTTTGTGGTGGCAGGCCAGTGATGAAAATGGTTACTTCTTCTTCGCCGAATTTATCTTGCTGTTTGCAAGTGGCTGCCAACTCGTTAAGATGCATTGATTCGTTTTGTCCATTGGGTTTAATAAGATAACAGGGGATGTTACTGGCACTGGGAACAAATGTTGGAACAATATCGTTGTTAATCTGGGACAAATGATCTAAAATAGCAATAAAAGTATTACATTGAGAGGAACTCAAATATTTAGTTGAAAACGGAATTATTTACTTACACAGTTTTTTGACGAGTTCAGCACCTTTCTTTACGGGCATGTCTTCCAATTGCTGCAAAGTGACTTCATTAAGAGATGACAATGATTCCAATTCAGAGGTGGACAGCCAGTCGGTTGGTTTTAAATTCTTTGTGCTAGTCTGATGCTTTGAGGGTGTCGCACATGTTGTTGCCACCAGACACGCCATAAGGCAGAATATTTTCACAGGATTCATTTTGGTCACTTCGATTGAGTTGTCTAGAGCACTTGCAATGGTGAACTGTGTTGAATTTCGCTCTGGCTCGGGTTTTATAGTCCAGTTGAAAGTGCTGAATAGGTAAAAAATGTTTTCAAGTATTGATAACGAGTTATCAGTCAAGCTGTAGCTGTTTATCTCTAAGTTACTATGTATGCAAACACGCGCGCTAGACCTATTTCTATGTCAAGTCTAAGTATTAAGAAATGTTTGATAAGGAATAGCTCTGTTTTGAAAAAAATCAAAAAATGTCTTTTGAAAAGTGTTGAAAACGGAAAAGTGAAAACTTTGTTTTCAACCCTAATAAGGAAATCTTTATTTTCAATTCCATAAGGTTTTTAAGAACATTACTCATGAGGCCTTGCTCATATAAAGCCAACGCATGTTTAACCCCTATGTGCCGAAAATGCCATTTTCGTCAATGATCCGTTAATATTTAGATTTTTCACAAATCATCATTTCATCATTTCTTATAAATTTTTAAATGCTAAATCTAAATTTGGATGTGGAGTATTTTAACACGTCGGATTTTTTACCTCGTATTTTTTTAAAAATTTTAGAATTATTTTAATATTTTTCGACCTTTTCAACATATATATCATATCATATATTTTATTTTATTTCATTAATAATAATTTACAAAAACACAGTATTTTCTTATTTATATGTAATATTGAAAATATTTAGCAAAATGAAAAATAAATAATTATTAAAAACTACAATCTGTGGACATTTCGACATTTTTTGAAGTTGTTCGACTTCTTCGACTTGTCTTTCAAACATTTTTCAACATTTTCATAATTTTTCGTTATTTCTAAATATTATTTGTTACTTCTTCGGAAAATTTAAAAAAAAAAAATATTTCAAAATTCTTCGGTCTTATCTACCGTTTTGTCAATATAGATCGGTTATCCTTTTAATAACTGCACACAGCTATGGCGGAAATTCAATATGAAAGTAGATAAATTCTTAAGATTGATTGAAGAATAACATATAAAAAAACAAGATGTTATATCAAAAATATTTTGAGGAACATTTTTATGAATAAAAAAATTAATGTTTAAACAAATTTATTTATGATTTCTTATTTTTTTCCATAAAAATAAAGCGTTTTTAAGCAAAAAAGGTCCAAGGTCTTTTATTCTATTCCCCATAGTTCTTGAAAAATTTAGTTTCAAAAAGTGTTGGAAAACGTAAAAAAAAAGAAACAAAGTGTGCAGTTATGAAGAGAATGACCGATGTGTATATATATTGTACTCTTTCAATATTTTTTGACAAGTAGATGCTGCTGGCAAATGTCATTTGTCGAAAAAAATTAGAACAACGTTCAAACAATTTTTGTAGGCAAAAGAGTCCAAAAAGAAAAATAAAAAAATTTCTCAACAAATCGTGTGCAGGGAAAATAGTGGTCCGAAATTTTGGACCATTTTTTGATTCAATTTTGAGAATTAAATATTTTTGGTTCTTGGACAAATTTATGTATGGAAAATTGCTCAATAATAACCGCGAAATATCATGTGTAAAACTTAGGGTGTAGGTTATATTGCCCAAAATATGATGAATATGATTTTTTAAAATGAAAGAAAGAAAAAAAATTACGTTTTCACATGAAGAATGGCCAAACATTTCAAAACCAGGAAATCATGTAAAAAAAATACTTCACGCAGAGTTTGAAGAAGAACCCTCAATAGTGGTAAAAAAGTCTTTCCAGTCGAAATTTTTCTTTTTTTTAAATAAATTGAATAATAGCAAAAATATGATAAATTAAGATTTTTAAATATTATTTTAAACATTATTAACCTTAAGTCTCAAAGCGAAATATTGTTAGCATTATATTTAAACATAAAGAACCCCTAAATGCCACTCTGACAACAATATATGTACTAGCTCCGCTAAAACTTGACTATAAGCACTAGAGTTGGTCTATGCCAGTACCGAACTAAGGTAGCGCTTTGATGAGGCATAGCTGCGGGCCCCGTGACTAAGGGGGCCCTATCATGTATTGCGGGCATGGTTAATGAGGACATTTTTTTCCTTCGGTCACCAATGTTATTTGTTAATGAATAGGGCCCAAACAATGGTTAAATTTTTCCAATGGGCCGGATTGGATCATTAGGGTTTCGAATTCAATAGTATACATGCATTGGGAAAGTCGTCAATGTTCCATCTTTCACAAGACAAAAATATATACCGACTGGATGGAGTATTCATTAAGAAAAATGTGTAAAATTCAAAATTGTCGTATGACTAGTTATTAACCGATGAAGAGTTTGTGGTGATTTTAGCCTTATGTAACCTTGAGGTATTGAGTTAAATAGATCCATGATGTAGAACATCTGAATTCAGAGATATAGTATTCTAAAAGAACTACTAAAGCGTGGATGCACTAGTAAATGCTTTCTTTCAAAGCAGTTCAATATTTCCGAAGCATGCTAAAAGTCTTAGCCAATTCTCGTCAATATTTTTCCTGTTATACAGTGTAATTATTTAAGAAATTAAATATTCAACTTCAAAAACTTTTAAGCGGATTTTTTCTTAAAAAAAAAAAATTAATTTTGTAATCTTTCTTTCCTAAAAAACGAAACAACGTATACTTACAAGCAATCCTTATTTGATATGTTGCCAAGATTGTGCCGAATCCAATTCTTGATGAAGGCTTCTTGGTAAAGTTTCCTGAAGCACATTAAAGGTGTGACTTAGATTTCTTCACTTTTCTCGTGCTTCTTTGTGAGAAAATATATTTTGCCTCTGAACATAAAATAAACTCAACTGATTGACTACTTGATGCATCCTTGAAACTAAAACTGTTCACCAGCAGGAAAAGGAAAATCTATGTACCACTAACAAATAAAAGTTTTCAAGGCTACACAATAAAATATATGTCAACATATATGAAATCCTAAGAAAAAGGCAATTTTCGAAACTTCAATTTTGCACGGAAGTGTTGCGCAATAGGCAACAAAGTATTGGTTTCACCACTTTATTGTGTCCGAAATAAATTGAAAAATTAAAACAAAAAACGATTAATTGCAAATTAAAATAAAAACAAAATCAACACAAATAAACCTCACACCAAAAAGAGCTGCAAAAGTCAGCTCATTGGTTACAATGAATTTCAACTTTTTTGCCGAATAAACTAAAGCTTAGCGTAACCCAGTGTTCTTACATTTCAGATGTTGCATTATCGCATTTTCCATCGGTTAAAATGTTGCAGTATCAGCAGCACATGTCATAGCAGCCCGTGTAAGGGACCAGTGGTCAATGGCCGAGCTCAATGACAAGTTTGCGAAAAAAGAGGAAACTTGCAAAAATACAATTAAAAAAACAAAAAATAAAGCTGATAAGGTGATCAGCACCTTATGGAAATCTGATCTAACCACCCAACTATAAAAACCCAATTTGTTTTGTAGCACAATTGCAGTTCACCATTAAACAGTGTACTAGATAGTAGTCGTCGATAATCGTTTGTGACCCATAATGAATCCATTGAGAAGCGTTTGCTTTGTGGCCTGCCTATTGGTGGCTACAGTTTTTGCCAGTCCCAGTCACCACCATAAACATGGCCAACAGGGACCATCGCCACAAGAACATAACCAAAACTCATTGAGTAACAGCCTCAATCCAACGGAATGGCTATCGCTCTCACAACTGGAATCAATGCCATCAATGGATCAAGTAACATGGGCGAAATTGGAAGACTTGTCAAACGATGAGGGTGCCGCTCTGGTCAATAAATTGTGTAAGTGTAAATGAGTAAAGCGCTCAGAAAGCTAATTCAATTTTTCATGCTAACATTCTCCACTTTCATTCACTCCATACAGATCATCTTTCCCAGATCAATCATGACTTACGTCCACAATTTGCACCAAGTGCCGATGAAATACCCGCCTATGTCATGCAACAGAATGGTGAAAAGAAACCAACCACATTGAATCAATTGGCAGCTACAGCTAAGCAGGAACCAAACTTTGGCAGTGAGGAAGTTACCATTTTCATCACTGGTCTGCCACAATCATCGAAAGCTGCTTCTAAGGCCACAAATAAATTGGTACAAGCATACCAAAGGCGTTACAATGAACAAAACCAGCAACAACGTCGCAGAAAGCAACAACAGCAAGAGCGCCAACAACATCAGAATAATGATGATTCAGCCAGTAATGAAGACTACAATGACAACGATCACAAGAATACCAACAACAATAACAACGCCAACAACAACAACAACATGGGAAATTTAGTGGTAAGTAACAAAATTTACTTTGGCAATATGATAGCAATTCTTATAAAAATCACTTTTCCAGGTCATTGATTTGGGTGCTACCCTCACCTCTTTCAAGCGTATGGCCTTGCTCGATGTTGACCAGACTGGCATAGCCATTGCTAAAGCTCTCGTACAGTTGACCAACCAATGTAATGTACCAAACGAAATCATTCATGTTATCGGTCAAGGCATCGGTGCTCATGTTGCTGGCGCTGCTGGTCGTCAATACACTCGCCACACTGGACAGAAATTGCGTCGTATCAGCGGCTTGGACCCCTCAAGAATTTTTGCCAAAAAACCTAATACTGTATGTGGCTTGGCTCGTGGTGATGCTGAATTCGTTGATACCATTCACACCTCATGCTATGGCATGGGTTCACCACAACGTGCCGGTGATGTTGATTTCTATCCAAATGGCCCATCTGTAGCTGTACCCGGTACTGACAACATTATTGATGCTTCGATGAGAGCTACCCGTTACTTTGCTGAATCCGTTGTACCAGGTATGGAACACAATTTCCCAGCCGTTGCCGCCAGTTCCTTCAATGAGTATAAGGCCAACGATGGATACGGTCAACGTACCTATATGGGTTTGAATGCTGATTTTGATGCCGAGGGTGATTACATTTTGCAAGTGAATGCAGCTGCTCCATTTGGCAAGAGCGCACCAGCACAAAAACAAATTAACTACCATGGTGTACACTCAACAAGCAACAAGAACTCACGCTCAGACAGCAATGAAAGCGCTTAAATTGATGATGCCTGGATCCTGATTTGAAATTTTCTAGGGATATTAAATGAAGCTTTAAATCGATATATGTTGAACATAGTAAAATCTCATTAAATTTCATTACATTATCATTCATTCATTATTCATTAAAATTGATAGTTTTAGTTCAATAAAAAAAGGCATTTTAAAATAATTTTGATGTTTTTGATGTTTTAAAATGGAATTTAAGGAAATATTTGTGAGATTACAATTATTTATTTTGATGTTAGAGCAAAACAATAGGCCTATTCACATATTCATAGTATAATTGCCATGTGGTATATTAAGATGAATACCACACTACAAATAACATCATCTCCTCATTATTTTTTGGTATTCTGACTGGCTCCTCCTACGAAAGTCTCTCTATTATTAAAACTTTGCTTGATATATCTTGTTAATCCTTTGCACTTAATATAAGAAAAATGCCGCGAAAATCAGATAATCAAAATTTGGCACAATTTTCTGTGAATTGAGCATATTTTAACCACAATACAATACCCAAGAACATGCTGCCAAGCAGTTTAATTTTTACAACTGCTGGTATTCCGTCTAATTGTGGGTACAAAAATAAAACATCGCACAATATGGCGAATTACTAAATAATGAAACTAACATAGTAGGTACTATGATACTGCGAACAGCCGTAATATTTGCTAAGAGTGTATTTTTATGGTTTTCTCTTAAGAACTTCAGAAACTTTTTGGAAAATTAAACTTTTCTCAAACTCGTTATCAAAACTTTTTCATTGTGATTGGAAGCAAACAAGTCATTTAATGCTGATGTTTAGCGAAAAAATTACTTTGAACACCTGTAACCTTGAAAATACTTTAATTCAAACTGACATTTTCAAAGAGCAATAAATTATATAAAAATACCACCAATCCTATACCTTGTTTTACTAATTTTGAAGTAAAACTGATGATGGTCCCATAAATTTAAAAATATCTTCATCGCCCTTAATCGACCTCTTTGTATTCAAATTTTTTCGTTGGAAGTGCATTTTCTTCTTTACATAATATTAACATATATTGCTTAGTGTTTCGAGGATTTTTTTTCCAAAAAGAACCTAATAAATTAAAATCAGTTTTAATTTTAACATTTATTTCTCGATTATTATTATTTTTTTTTTTGCAAAAGCTGATGTTTACAAAACGAATTTCACATTAATTTCTTAAAGACGGGAGTTGTATTAATTAAAACAATGTATAATATTTTAAATAAACTTAAACTAATGATGATGTACATAACTACAACAAAAATAAAATTATTGCTTAAATTAATGCTTAAAACTATTAAATGTTATATATGCTAATAAGACAAAAATTATAAACAAAAAATCATTTGATAGAGAAATGGAATATGAATTGTGGTAAAATTTGAAAGTAAAAAAAAATATATAAATTCGTTGGTTTATCAAAAATTTAAACTTGTGGCAGCAATTTCCGCACTAATAAATTACCTAGAAAAAAATACAAAAAAGAAACGCAAATGTAAAAGTTTAATCCTTGCAGCCCAAGCCAGCGGCCCAATTGCACATGCCACCAACTGGATCATAGCTCAAACCCTTCGGACATGTGTACTCCCAGCCGACAACGCCGCCGGTTTCAAATTTGGCACAGGAAATGAATTTGCGACACGACAGCGGATGTGGAAAATTGCCTTGATCCAGACATTCGATGATGCCACGTCCGTGCAGAATGACTTTGAGCTGTTGATAAGTAAAAAGCGGAAGTAAATAAGACAACAATTTTAAAGAAGAAACATAAACTTGTTTGCAAAATTTGCTTGATTTTGATCAAAGTTTTTACTATTTTCGGGAGTATACGTATCGAGATGCGGCTTATTACAAATATTTTTGAAATACGTATTGGAAGAAATTTATATATGCATTTTAGGCTTATCCATAAATAAACGATTGGAAGAGCTTAAATTTGTAAAGCTTCCACCAGGGGTGTGGTACCGCCTTAACTTTTAAATTTGCATTTAGTAGACCTCACTAACCATAAAAGTTCTTGTATATTTCATTACAATTAATCCAAGGCAATGTGCAAAAACTATCACTCTTATTGAAAGCTCCACGCCTACTTGTCCAAGTCTCTCAATTTTTGATAAACTTAGAGGCTTTGGGGTATATCACTTGTGTGCACATATAGTTTAAAGAAATTGATACTCCTCATTTCAAAGTTAATTGCTTGTCAAAAATTACGTCCATATCTGTAGTAAATGTGGCCATAGCAAAATTTACCAACAGTTTTTTTTTATATAGACATGACAAACCCTTATTCTTTTGGAAGTAAACATGCCCTCTTATACTATAAGCCCTCCTCTATACACATTTAGCAGATATTTGTAATAAGCTTTTGGGCTAATTTTTCTGGACCATATATTCGATATAATGATTATTTTTTGGAAAAAGAAAATTATAAAAAAATACTTTTTTTTTTTTAAATACAAATAAAAAACTTTTATTACCTGTTGTCCACTTGTGTTACCTACAACACGTACATCTTCATCGTCATAGTAGTCATAATCAATGGTCGGTCGATATGTTCGTCCTGGCGCACTTGAAGTTGGTGCTTTTGTTTTTGGATTTCCCACAACTGCTGCTGCCACTGCTTGATTGCTATTTAAATGTTCAAAGGGTTCGACCACCTTATGCGGTCTACGGCGATTGGAAAAAGTGGTATCACCTCTAGTGTGGGTGATTAATTTTAGCGATGATGACGGATTGGGCGTAGTTTTCTGTGGCCTGCGTCTTATGTTGGGTGTTCCTGTAAAATTGTAATATGTCATTTGAATGTTTTGAAAAACAATTACAAATTTTACACTGTACACTGGAAATGACTTTAAAATCTTATTTCCGTTTTCAATTACAAAACTCACTTGTAGTCAATGTATTGCTGTAAATGCTGTCGATGCGCCTTGTTATCGACTCTACGTGCTGTTGCTGCTGCCGATTCGTCTGTGGTGGCAGTGCTGTTGTCGTTATATCGTTGCGCTCTTTTTTATTTTTTGTTTTTATGGCACTTTGCTGTTTTGCATCCGTTGGAGTTTCCTCTTCTTCCACATCATCGGCAATTTGATTGAAAAGACTTGTGTGTATGCTGGACTTGGCCACTTGATCGCTGGCTTCTTCGTTGTCTATGCCATCAACATATAATGTTGTTGTGAGGGAATCAGCTGTAGGTGATTGTGTTGTTATCGTCGCTGTTGTTGCTGTTGTGGTTGTAGTGAATGGTGGTGGCGCCAAAGTGGATGTAAATAAATTGTAGCGACGTTTAAAGAGCGGATTTGGAGTTCGCTGTTGTTCGGTAGCTGTTAATAGAATAAATGAAACTTCAGTTTTTTGGAAAAGCAACAAATTGTCCGAATTTCAAATGAAAATTTACATTTTTTTTTAGATCTTAGTTTTTTACTTTATCATGAACTCTTCCCACAACTCAACTTAGTGCGGGCTCTGAAGGAACTTGAGTGTGCAAAATATGAGTGCTCAGATTTGGTGAATGATTTACTTACGAGTGTATTGTATACCTGATACCATTGGCGTTACTTCAGCAAGTCTTGGGGGGGCGAGAATTATAGTTCCACCGCTATTAGATCTGTTTATTGAATCAATGTATTGAATAATAACGAGTATCAGATCCTTGGGGGGCGGGCCAATGTCCTTCCCAGCCCTACTGAATTGACGCCACTGTATGATATCCTAAGGCACATAAAATGCATATAACAGGGAGTACTTAAAGTGGTAGAAAAATGGTTTTAATTCACTCGAAAATTATGCCTCAAATCAAAAATTATTGCAGCACAAAGATGTAGAGGAAAAGAAACACATAGATTTCTTGCCAGAAAATACTCTGTGCAATCAAATCATTTGAACGAGTCTCGCCATTTTCAAATTTGCCATAAAAGTCTTTTGTCAAAAACACAGTTTCTTTAGACTTGGATAATTTACTCGGAAACATGCGCTTTATCAAAAAGAGCATTGTAGTTCAGATTATAGAAAATAAGAAAGCAAGTTGATTTCCGGCCCAACAAAAATTTTTTACGTTAAAGTTTAACTAAGTTATCACGATGTCAGCAAATTAGGTGTTGTTTCCCAATTTTGTGTTAAAACCTTAATATTATAAAACAGGTTAAGCTACGCAGAAGAGACATACATATAGGGTGGTTCAACTTCAGTTTCCAAACTTTTGTTTTTAAAAAGAAACGCATCTGAATAGGAAAATCTTCATTTTTATGTATTTATTGATAGTCAACCAGTTGTGTGGCAAGTTGCGCAATTTTGCTGAAGCTGCATGCCCACATCAATATCTTTAATAATTTGGCAAAAATCATCAATTATAAATAACCCCTTCATGTGTATTTCGTTCGAATTTACAGCTACACGAAAAATGTGGGCGCGGTTCGATAACAGGGGGTGACCTCTCCCGTACATTATAGCACCTAGAACGCTTTATTTTGACACCTAAGCTAGAATTTTTCTACGTTTTAGTAAGTCCGTTCTTTCATAAAATTTCAACGAATTCGCACGCGCCGCTAACAGGTTTGAGCTAGGAAGCTCGAGTCTTGGGACAAATATTTTCAAGCCTCAAGCCAAAATATAGGCAAAAAAAAAAAATTCAATCCATTTACATAGCTTTAAAAAAACACCTTAATATAGATGCGATAACTTTTCGCTGGTCATCTCCATCACTGTACTTAGCAACTTAATTTTTCTTACTAAAGGGTGTTTTTTTAAAGGTATAGAGCTTTAAATTGAAATAAAACACAAGAAAATCGTTTTAATGTCCATCAATTTGGCTTTATTGGAAGGATAATTTTATGCCATTAATGTTTAAATATGATTTCGGACATGTGGCCGCCGCGGCTGGCTCGAATAAAGCCAATTCTACAGGTCCAATTTTGAAGCACTTTTTCGAGCATATGGGGCCGTATGTCGGCAATAACGCCACGAATGTTGGCTTCCAAGTCCCCTAACGTTTCTGGTTTGTTGACGTAGACGAGCGATTTCACATATTCCCAAAGAAAATAATCCAATGGTGTCAAATCACACGATCTTGGTGGCCAATTGACAGGTCCATTCCGCGAAATTATGCGCTCATCGAATGTTTCCTTCAATAAATCGATTGTGTCGTGCGCTGTGTGGCATGTAGCGCCGTCTTGTTGGAACCACAACTCATCCACATTCATGCCATCCAATTCGGGAACAAAATAGTCGGTTATCATGGCTCTATACCGGTCTCCATTAACGGTAACTGATTCTCCAGCATTATTTCGGAAGAAGTATGGCCCAATGACTCCACCAGCCCATAGAGCACACCAAACAGTCAGTTTTTGTGGATGTAATGGCGTCTCAAGGGTCTCATGTGGATTCTCTTCACTAGAAATGCGGCAATTTTGCTTGTTGACGTAGCCATTCAACCAAAAATGAGCCTCATCACTGAACAAAATTTTGCGATGAAAATCAGCATCGAGATCAATCTCATTTTCGGCCCATACACCAAAATCACGACGCATTGCATGGTCTCGCGGCTTTAATTCTTGCACAAGCTGGATCTTGTAAGGTCACAAGCCAAGATCTTTGCGCAAAATCTTCCATAAAGTTGATGGACAAAGCTCCAATTGCTGTGCACGGTGGCGAATCGATTCATTCGGGTCCTCTTCAACATCCATGGTTAACCGAATTAATTGCTCTGATGGACGATTATGTCGACCATAAAATGGACGGAGCTTGCGGTAAACTTCGCGAACTGAACCATTATTTTCGAAATAAATTTGCACGATTTGCAAGCGTTGTTCTTTTGTCAACCTATTCATGATAAAATGGCAAACCAAATTGAACATAAATAACATTAGAATTGCCAGATTTGACCATAAAATGCCAGTTTTATCTCTATTCGAAAAACAAACCTTTAAAAAAAACACCCTTTATATGAATGGCTTACATGAATGATCCCACGATCTTAAAAGAAACATTAAGTCTCAAATATTGGCCTTGCTACCACAAACTTTGAAAAAAAAATAATGATAAATTTCAACAAAAGATTGTAGTTATTAGTTGTAATTCAAAATCCAAAAAGATGTTAATTTAAAGTATATTTTTTTATTCTTAACATCATGCACAGTTAAACTTCAACATTCCACCGATTCGGTTGAAATTTGATAAGCAGATAAGAAGTTATTGAAATGTGAAATTCATTTAATATTTTTGGACCACCCTGTATACTAATCAAAGTGTATGTTATTTTGTGTTCCGACCTGTAATATTTAATTTTAGTTTTTTTTATATTTTTTTGTTTGCTTATGGAACATTTTTGCTTGGCATGCAAAACCGCATTCCGAACGATTAAGCGTTTTGTGTTTACTTTATTGAAATGCTTTTTATATCTTATTTATTGTTTTTGATAATCGTTTTTACACAATGTGAGTTCAACTTTAAAATGCACTTAATTATTGTATGCAACGTACGGCAGTTTAGGACAGAAGTTGCTGCAAGCAAAACGTTAACTTAAGTAGAAAGCTTTTCATTGATTTTGTTAACTATCTTTTGATTTCATTTCATTTATGAGGCTTACGTTAAATTATGTTAATTATATTACCCTACTTAAAACAGGTCTTATGGGAGTAGTTGTATTCATCTCCGTCGGCTGCTGCTATCAACATTTTTGTCCGAAATGATTCATAAATTTCACAGTTTATTTATTTTTAGTAGTGTGAAAACCACTAAGCAAATAGCAGCATTAGCCGCAAATTGAGCTTTTGCAGAGCTTGGAAAACATGCACTTGCAATTACTTAATTAATTCATCAAATTAATTATTTTATATTCAGGGTTCAGTTATTAGCTTTTAATTGATATCAAATATTTGTTAACGTAGGTTAATTGACCTTGAATCTATGATTAAATTTAAAATCTGTAATTAATTGCCTATTGGCATGTGAGCAATTTTCGCAAGTACTTTATTGCTTTTAACTTAAAGAGCATTTAACTCATTCGTCATTGAAATCTTCTAAGCTATTTTACCAATAACAAAGCAGATTTAATTGGTAAAAGCTCAGGCTATAGATATGCTGGTAGTTACCAGTCTTATTTGGTGCTTTTATGTGGATATATACAAATTTAAGATATTAAACTGGAAAAACATATTGCCTAGGTATGCTATTATAATGATAGGATTTCAGATTTAAAATAATTACATTTACCTACATTTGCTCCACTAAATTTTGGTCCAGAAAGTTTTAATACATTACAATTTTTATAACAATTTCATTATTATTATTCACATAGTTCATATTAATTTTTTGGTTTTTTACTTGTTTAGAAGGTGCCATGTCTATTAGAGCAACCCCACCTAGCTTCGATCAAGTGCAAGCAAACAACTTAGAGCTTAGATCCATGCCATGTACTATGCCCACTAATGTAATAGTGCTCATTTTTGATACAATGAAAACTTGTGTTACATAGGTCCACAAAATTAGACAAAACTCCAGTAACAGCGACCAAAATATATAATCGTGGTGAAAAGGTACCACTATATGTTTTTTAAATCTGCTGGTACAACTATGCTTTCGACAACGAATTTACGTTTCCGAAGGCTAATGCGTTGAACTTTAATCTGTTATCAGAACCCCTCACCTTAAAAACTCGATTTTTGGGGATTGACATAAGGTATAAAAATAAGTAGTTTCATCATATTTTTAGCCAAAATATTTGTTAGAGCTAAATCTTCATTCCTTGTACCAAATTCAGGTATGGATTTTTTGAAGAAAACAAGTTACAAGCAAAAAACCTATTTTTTTGCCAAAAACAATCTCCAGGATGCCCGAAACTACTCCATGAATTTTTCTGGGACAAAAATAAGTTATTCAGAAATCTTTTTTTAGAGTCTTTTTAAGTTTTCAGCCATCGTCGGGCTGAATCTAATTATCGACTCGGTCTAATGTACATACATTGTCGATTATTACCCACAACCAAAATAAAATTCAGGGAAATCAGTGTCTCCAAGGTTCACCGTTTTTGTTTTCACTTTTAATGCGCCATAAATTATTTTTTACGAATATCGCGCCTCTACTATGTATGTATTACAAATGAAAGGACAAAATGAATGCTCCATGTTTGTAGGCCACAACTTACTATAGCATCATAAAGCTTGCACTTGTGAAGTAAACAAAATTAAGCTTCTCTTTCATTCATTAACGTTGCACACAGCTGCATTGTAGTATAAAAACAGCATTTTATAGCAACATGTTGATAAGCAAGAAATGTTGTCAAAACACACACACACACTTACCATGTTCCTCTGGTGCACTTGTTGTTGTAATAATGCGACGCTGCTGTGGTTGAAATTTACGTCGCAATGCTGGTGATACGTATTTGTTTTGTTGTCGCTGCTGCTGCTGCTGCTGCGTGATGTCATTCGCGGATGTTGCTGTCGATGATAATGAAGATGAGACGTTAAGATCGGATGCTGCTGTAGCTGCAGCTTTCGTTTTGTATTTTGTGGTTAGGTAATTATTGAAACTTGTAGTTGTTGTTGTTGTTGTTATGCCTGGCCTAATGCGCCGATAACTGCTGATGTTGTTGCTAAAGTTATTGCTGTTGAATTTGGAGGTCGTTGCTGGTAATTCAGTAGTTGTCAAATCGTTGTTGTTGCCAGTTATTGCGCCGATTGGTGTATTGCCGATTAGCCGTCGGCGCACGCTTAATGCTGGTCGACGTGAAATTGTTGTGCTGCTGAGTGCGGCAGTTGGTGTGCGCAGCTGTAAGAAAGAAGATGTGAAAATTTTGTGTTTCAGTGAATGAAGTGAATTTTGATGATTTTAAAATTAATGTGGATTTAAAATAAAAGTATTTGTAAACACGCACATATTTTTAAGTGTAGAATATTTTCTTTAATTGTAATTTATTTCTTAATATATAAAAACAAGTGAAACTAATGTGCAAATTATTGCTCTACAACTACAAAAAAAGCGATTAAGTGCAAACTAAATTATTTTATTTAAGTTTTGGAAAATGAAATGTTAAAAATTTTTTGAATATTTTTATAAATATAAAATATACAACTTTGTGGTGTTTGTGTTTTAATTGTGGAAAAATTTATATAAAGATATTTTTTTGAAGAAAATTTGCCTTTCGATGTTATTTTCTTCCAACGCAAGTTGGATATTTAAGTCTACGGTTTTTTCTAAATGTCATAGCTTATGCCAGTTTTACTGCAAGTTCGTTGCCTGAGTCTTTTGTATTTTTTTTGGCTGCAGTTGAGTTTTATACAGAAACATAGCTTAAGCTAAGGAATAAAATATAAATTTGTATTTAATTCATTGAATATCCAAAGCTACGTTATATTTCTATTAGTTCTTGCGTCTTCCAATTCGAATTCATTGTTCCAGACAGTGCTAAAGATTTGAGTGACTTAAGAAGTATTAAAAAGTTTTGCTCAAGAATATTCTGAACAAATTTATTTTATGATTACAATTGTTTAACAAAATTTCAGTATACGTATATGTTTCCAATTAAGAAATGTGAATGTTTTGAATTAGTTCAATTATATTTTTCAAAAGTCATTCTTTTAATTAAAAACCTCTTACCCATAAGAAAATTGAAAGTATGTCTGTACTTGCAATTAGCTATGAATATAAATATTAAAACACTTTCGAATCTCCTACCTTAAATTGCAAGCACTTTGACGTTATTATGAGAAATATAATTGAATGGATTTTTTAATGCTGTTTTTGATAAATATTTTTCATGATCAATTTATTTCTAACTATTTTTGAATAAGAAACTTAAGATTTTGGCACAGGACTCTACAATTTTGATTAACATTTTATATGGATATATGTACTTAAGAACCAGATATTAATTTTGTTTTCAGTTTGATATTTGTTTTAAAGAGGCAAAAATTTTAATTATTATTTTTGAAGTAATCAAAGTCAAATAAAATTACTTCCAAAAATTCAACAAATGTAGACATTTTAAGGTTTAAAGAAGATTGGGTACATTTTTTGAATAGTATTTTAGTTTTATTTAAAGTTATTTTTCTTAAATAAGTACCGCAGATCATGAACTTAAAAAGAAATTCATTCGTTAAAGTTTCAGGCCAATCTGTGGGCATTGTGTTTTGACAAAATGTTGAAAGTTTTTGAGAGTAGTTAACAAGAGTGAAATCTTCCCCAAAAACCAGATGAGTGCAAGCACTAATGGTGGGAACTTAATGAGATTTAGTTATTTCAGTATAAGAAATGTTGAAAAATTGGGCAAATGTGTAAAAAGTTGAATGTGAAATGTGTAAAATTGTTGAGAAAGTCGAAAGTTTTTAAAAGTTATGAAATGACCATAAAGTCAAAAATAATGAAAAATTTTACAAATATTAAAAAATTTTACAAATGTTGAAAAATTATGAAAACAGTGAAGAGAGTAGAAGAATTTTGAAAAAATCGAATCACATTTTAAATGAATGTTGATATTTTAAAACAGTTGAAAAATAATTAGCAAGTCGAGAAAATGCATTAGAAGTCGAAAATATTGTGAAAGTTGAAAAATGATTAAATAGTCCAACAATATTGGAAATGTCGAGTAAATGTTGAAGGGTTGTACAATGTTAAATAATTGAAATTGAAAAATGTTGAAAACTTTGAAAAACATTGAAAATGTTAAAACAGTTGAATATATATATATTGAAATCTTCAAAAAATATCTTCTTAAGTCCTAAAAATTTCGATTAATTCGAAAAATGTTAAAAAGGTCGATAATAGTTGGAAAAATCTATATAAGTTCAAAAGACTCAGTGAACGTCAGGATTACTTTTTCGTCAATTCGCTTCAGTACAGATTTCAATTCATACCCGCCAGTAAAGATGTTCAGACATCAATAAAATTCGTCAATGGTGTGATGTTCCTTTTGGAGAGTATTTTACGAAGATTACAAAGAACCCAAGAAGGTTTTATAGCTGACCATAATTTTGAACAATTTTTTATAAAAAATTTGGCTAAGATTTATGTATGTGAAATTCCTTCAGTACTATAGTAATTTGAAGAAATTAACCATAATCATGGAAAATATGCATCCAAAAATTAGTTTCACAAATATTCCAGAGAAATGAAAAGGGTAGGTAGATAAAAATGGAATCTTAAATAAATAGTGTTCTAAGAGTATTAGCAATTATAATCGTGAAATCTTTATTCTTTTTATTTTACATAAATTTTATTTGACATGCAATTAGCTAGAAAAAAGGAGAGTTGTAATGAAGTAGCTCCTTAGCATGGTGCTGGAATTGAGGGCTTCATAAAGAAATGTTGTTTTATTCTTATTGGATGTACATATTACGATCAGATCGAGAATCATTAAAATTGCAAGTTCTATTATTGGCAATCTTTAAAAACCGCAATTTTCGTTAAAGTACGAATTTTCATGAAACCTAATTTTTTGAAATTTATTTTGAACATTATTTTTTCGTCATTTGAAATCTGGTTTAATTGTTTTTCTATTTATAACATTTTACATTTAAGATTAAAGAAGAAAATTCAGGAAACATTGATTTCGAACACTTTCGTGCACCAAGGACACCAATACTTTTTGGGCATTTTAAGTATTTCAGAAGTAAGTTGTATACTTTTAATTTTGTTTGATGTACTGTATATGTCATTACATTGCCATATAAATAATAAAAAAGTCTAATAAAATTTTTTTATTGAAATTTTAAAGAGAAAGTACAGTTCTTAATTTCTGTGTATTTAGAAATGTACCAAAAAAAATTGTGCTCAAAATTGGTTCAAATCAATGTTTTTGATACCTATGACCACAATTATCTTAAAATTCGGACGTTTTAGAAAAAATTAAAATCAAATTCGTAAATCAGTGTCTTCAAAAACTTGGATCTTCTGTTATATTAAAATGCTGTACTAAAAATGTAAATTTTTTGGGCGATCTGACAGCATTTACCTCACGTTTGATTTTGGCGAAATATTTTTTTCAAGTATAACGGTAAAAAAAAAAATTGTGTATTTCCACAAATATTTTTTAGTCTATAAATTAAGTAAAAATATTGAAATGAAACAAAAACAAGTTAAATTTTTAAATATTTTATAATTCTTGGTTACTCCATAATCTCGTTATTATGACATTTTGATGAAAGTAAAATATTTATTTATGTAAAACTATGCTACAGAATTAAGCCTTTTTACGAAATGAGAATATTGTTGCACGAAAATTAATTTGAGTATTTTAAAAATTTGGTATTTAATGGAAACTTCATGCCGTACGGAATTTGAATTTATGTTGCTACATTCAACACAAAACCAACAGTAGGTAATGAAAAATGGCATGTGATAATGGCGCTTACCCAAGGAAATAAATCAATAAATTGAAAGTAAACTGTAACAAAAAAATAAACGAAAGATTGCGCTTCATAACGAATGCAAAGTTCAACACTTGAAAGCCTCTGGACACAGCGTTGAACAAACCGTCAAAGTGTTGCCAATACTAAAAGTAATAAAAAACTAAAAATAAAACATTGCATTGTTTGCATATTTTCGCTATTTGCTATTGCAAAAGTCTTGCATACAAATGTTGAGTCAGCAAATGTTGAGTCAGCAGAAATGTTGCTTTATTTTTCATTTTTATTTTTGAAGAAAAAACCAAATTGTAATTTTTATTTTTTTGAGTATTTATTTGAAATGATATTATTAATTTTATGCAGATTTAAAACAAGTTTGATATTTTTCCTCAAGAGTTTCAATTCAAAGTTCAAACGCTCTTAGCGTTCGCTGCGCTATTTAATCAACAGCACGTTGATCGCTTCAAACGGCGACATCGCACAGCAAAATGTTGTTGACATTGAATGTTGCTAAAAGGTATTGCTATGTAAATGTAATTTAATCTTTATAAAAAATGATGTGTGGGTCGTTTTTTAATATTCATTTATGTTATCTGCACATAGACGTATGTGATCATAGCTATGGAAATTGATACTTTTGTACGGTTAGTATTTTATGCCTGAAGAAGCTTCGGTGAAGTTGGCACTTATTGAATTGAAAAGTTTCAGATTTCATTGCCTTTGCAATATCATATTGCGGATGTTGTATGCTAGGAAGGTTTCATCCAGGAGTATTAACTAAAGTCGTAAGAAAATTGCTTATAACAATAATTTTGAAATTATTTTTCGATGACATCCAAAGCAAAGCTTCTCAGCAATATGAAAATCTCAAAACTACTTTTAGAGCCAAAAACGATGATCAAATAGCTATTAAACAGTCAAAGCATATAAAAAGTTAAGAAAGTAAGCATATAAAATTTTAAAGCAATGTATATTTTTGTGTAAAAAAGCCATTTCGTTTAATAAAAACTACATATTTAGGAGATGATGGATAGGGATCAGATTTGCCTGCAATACGGTAGGTGCAAAGTTGCACAATCTCACTGCCAAATTTTGTTATTCTATTCAATTTGCAACTCTTTACAAAACAATGGACCAAGCTGAAACCAAACAGGAACGAATCAGCTAATGTGAAATAGAAACCTAATGTTAGCAAAAACGCCATAATGTCAGTGTGAAAGCTATTTTTAAAACCACATTGCAAAAACGTCTCAAATGTGAAATGGGCTCTTTTGATGCCAATGTGAAATCCTTGTAATCTATGGGAGCAAAATGACGACATTACCCTCATTGTCGCAAAAAAAAGATTAAATCAAGTAAATGAAATTTTTCCAGAATATCTTTCAGTGAAAGATGAAATGAATAACCAGGACTAAAAACTTATACCACACTCTGATGGCAGAATATTGTTGGATCCTTCAATAAGACTGCCAAGTTTTCCAGTTTTTGCTTAAAATAAACAAACTATTTTACTCAGTGTTCGAATCCCACTTCTTGACATTCCGAAGGTTGCAAAAATACTTAGAAAAATAAACGTTTTTTCCTCTTTTGGTGTTTTAAAAGTTTTCGCTTCATACCCTCTATGCCTCATGTTTCATGCCCATTTTCAAACATTTGCAGAAAACACAAAAGAAATGGCGCTTAAAAAAGACTCAAGCAGAAAACTTGGATAATGACGTAAAAAGCTCCCCATGCATTGAACAAAGTTTTAAGTTTTGCTTGAATGTAATAAATTTTGAGGTAATAAATATAAGCAAATAAGCTAAAAAGTTGGCGGTTATACTTTAAAATATTAAAAAATTTAAGTCATTTCCAAATGATTTCAAAACAAAAATTACTTTTAAAGTCACATCTTAAAGCCAAAAGCAAGAGATAATTAACTTGCGTCAAGTCCATAAAATCCAAAAAAAAATTATCCATAGATGAAGAAGCAAATGAAAAATATTGCTTAAGTTACATGATGAAAAATCTACCACTACTGGCCTTTTATTGCTAACTAAAATCGTAAAGTGAAAAATCATGATTTTTTTTTTATTAAAAACTTCCTCATATAATAGAAGCGTGCGTGATGGTAGTTTGAAGAAGACAACAACTCCAAAAAGTAATTAGTCAAAAAAAAATTCATAACATTCAGATTTGGATGCGTGAGGGTAAGCTCTTGCATTATGACGTTGGCAATAGTAGACGACTTTGAATAATCTTTAAATAATAACAATTTTGTTTATCTGTTCAGATGATTAAATTTTAAAAAAAAAATCTATATCTTCAACTTCTGATAATTAATGCCGATGATGTCAGCTATCGGCACATAAAATATTCAAAAATACGATTGGTGCTGCAGAAATTGTATCATAATCGGTTACTAATACTTTAAAGTAAGTAAGTAAGTAACTACATATTTCAAGATGTTTTTTATAGTTTCGATGACATTTTGGCCTATAGCACTAAAGCAAAGACATCCATGGTAAAATATTTGAAAAAATTTTTATAAATTTTTTTTTCTTATGAAGCTTTCATTAGTGATAAGCAGTAAATCGATGGCTAAGCGCTATGTCCGGATTTTCAGTGAAAAAATACACTAGTGGCTTCTATGTGTCAACCTTTTGTGTTTAAATTTGTATAGCCCATGGGCAGCAAAATCGGAAGAAGGTCAGTTTTCTTGTTTCCGTCTAATATAGGTCAGTACATAAGGCGTATGTGTGTGCTTATGCATGATTACCATGCACTTTATCATGGAACGACCGAAAGCCAGGCATAAAGCAAAGCGTATGAGAAGACGTGCATGTCTCGTAAGTGACCAACAAGTAATCAAATATTGATTAGCAATGAAAAAAAAAACATAAACAAAAACACCAGCAACTTAAAAACCAACAATTATTTTTCTTTTTTTGTTAATAAGAAGCTGTTGTTGCTTTACAAACAACAGCATCCAAGCAACCCATGGGTAAACGCAGGTGTTGCTGATGTTAATTTTTTCTTTCTACATTAAATAAATTCCATCAACATTTGGCAATAATTTTTACCACATTTTGCTGTCGATGTGACTGTTTTTTTATTTTTTTTTTAAATGTTAAAATTGTTACATCACTTACTGATGATGATGAGCATGTAGATAGAAGAAGAAGTTGCTTTATTGCTGTTTCTTATGCGTTAATGCTGCTATGTCAACGTATAAAAAAAGGTAGCGCAACATGTTTTGTGAAACATGTTTCTTCAAATTTTAGTTGCAAAATTGTTGTTGTAATGAAATTTTTAAAGCTTTGCAGCTTTAAATATTAACATATTTTTTAGTTATCTAAGATTTTTACAAAATATGAAAATACTCTTTCAAATGATAAATTTTTGCTTGTATTTGTAAAAAAGTTCTTTTGTTATAAAAATATCAAAATGTTGCTGAAACCTATATTTCATGCTCATCAAAATGATCTCATATATTTACTTACATAATAACATGTTAAAAAGCAACAGCAGTCGATAATGCGTTAATGCAATATATGTTGAAATAACTGGCATTCCACATTTAATTTGCGTATGCAGTTACTTAACATTTTTATTAACAAAATATTTAAAAAAAAAAAAAACCAACAAACTAACTACGATCCAGTCCAGAGTGGCTTTTGTGTACAGAGAAAGTAAAGTAAAGTAACCGTTGATGAAAATAAACAAAAGACTATAACTGCACATATATTATGTATATAAAACACCTTTTTGCCCTCATCAACATATTGATGTTAAGTACTTTTATTAAAAAGTCAGTCATCTCAGAGTATTGTTATAGATAAGTACATATATGATTAAACCCACTTGATTTTATTGGCTCAAATTTGTTATCTTTTGTGCTAACTTCAAAGTCAAATATGCTACAATTAAATATTAATTGTCAAAATTTTGATTTAGGTAAAATAATGCAATTAAATATTTGTCGATGTCAAGTTGCACTTGAATATTCGATATCTTGAATACAGGTAATCATTTGAGACATTGAAGCTGAATTAGTGGAATTGTAAATTTTAAGTTTTGAAGAAAATGTTTTAGCATACACAAAAAGTTTGTATGTACATAAATGAAAATAAATGAATTAAAAAAAGGAAGTTATACAAGGCTATAGCCTTGTTCAAGTACTCTACAGCTGTGTGTTTGCGAATTCTTGAATTTAAGACAGATGATTTGCTTCGTTGGAAAAATACAATTCAATTTGATCAAAACAACAATACCTATGCAATTTGCCGAAATGTAGCATCTCTATTTCATCTGTACCTTATTTGGAAAATGTCTTATGGTACTACAACTATCAAATAGCTTACTATAATTGACAAAAGTTCAATAGTAGAGTCCTTAAAATAAAAAAAAATGGTATTTTTAAGGACGCAAAATCGAACGCCAAGCGATATATTACCAATAATATATCGCTCAAAAGTTATTTTGTAGCATAATCATAACTTCGAGAAAGAACCTGAAGTTATAAGTACTACACATAGGTGCTGACCTATTAGACAAAATATGATACTTTTAAGGACCCAATTGAAAAAATCGCAGGCAACGATTTCTTTAGCAAATATATAAACATTAGGGTCGAAATGTTCATTATGTAAATAGTAAAAAAGCGTCTCTGGAGCTTAACGTATTTAATGTGAAAAAATTTCAGCTTCTTTCCTAGAATATCAAAAATAATTTCAAAAATCAGAGTCAAATCTTAAAATTTCCGAAAATTAATTATTATCGTTCGAAAATTTCAAATTATCATCCCCCTATAAGGGATAAATTTTCCATCCAAAAGGACAGCAGTGTGCCCAAATTATAGGTCAATCGGTTAAGTTCGATTTTTTAGCTGAGCACATTAGACATGAAATCCGTCATATGTAGGTATGACGTGATTCATTTAGAGGTAGTTTTTTCAGTAGGGACTTTACGATAGAATATGCGTGAGTTATGTCAAACTGTCGCGGGCTTTTTGTTCAGTATTGCTTCAGCATGGCAGGGCTTACACCGCAAAAACAAAATTGTAGAACTTTACTAAATTCACAAAAATTTCATCTTCGAATTCAATTGAAATTCACATGATATCTTGATATAATGAAACTTATTGGCGTCCTAGATCATGTAATATTACACCTCTATAATTTTTTCTTTAGTAAACATTATTTGTGTCATTCGCCAAATATCACTCCAAATGCTCGGATGCGTCGTCGAAAATTGGAACATCAGAATGGACCACATTAGCCGCAGTTACGTTGTTAGTTAGTTGAAAGAAATTATCTCTATAAATTAATGTACGGAATGGTTCTTTTGTATGATACATTAATAAAGATTACCCAATAAAATTATAGTTTTTTGATTTAGTTTTATTCCTGAAAAAAGTACACCTAAATGAATCACCCGTTCTATATAACTGGGGATATATTTAAAAAAAAAATAGCTACGATGCTGTAATTTCTGAAGAGCAGACTCTACACATTGAAATTAGGTCATATAGAGTCTTACTAGCAATGGTATCGAGTGGAAACAACTAGGTAGATAATCTCAAGTCTTGTCTAAATCACCCCCAATCGATGGCTTTCGAGATATACTACAGTACCTCAGTGAGAAACCTGTTAGAATGACGTAGTTTTAAGAAGAAAATTTTGTCGGTTTCCACCGATTTGAAAACAAATTTTGAAGCTTAGTTTTCCAACTTTTTGCGATTTGATCGAATAACATCTGAATTTATTGAATCAGAATATCCGCATCTATTGAAAATCATAGGGGCTATTCGGAACTTTGCTGAATTCTTCGTGAATGTGCTGAATTCTGAATGGATTGTGATTTTTGAAGGTCGAGTTCTCATTTTACTCAATTTTAATAATGCAATTGTTTAAACGGTAATATTTATATGTAGCGAATATGAGTTAATACAAGTAAATTTTATTAAAAAAAAAATTATCGTCTAAGTACATTGAAAATGTGGTGAATGCATTAAAAATAACCCCTTGTACTTAAGATAGCGCGATTGTACTGAAAAAGTACCTTTATACTTAAAAAGCCATTACTGCTCGAGATCACTTACATTGCTTGACTATATATTTTGAGACACTTTGCATATCAAGTTATAAATTTTAATCTTAAAATATATTTTAAGCATAAAAACGAATCATAGCATATGGCGCCATTGTGTGATTTTTTTTATGAAATCATTTGCTGATTAAACAAAAATTATTATTTCTCTCATATGAAATAATAAAGTAATTTTCCACATTGCTGGCATGACATAACACTTTTTGTTTTTGTATTCAAAACAAGAAAAACTCCATAGTACTCAAAGATGACTCCTTAAAAAAATGTTTACTATCACTTTGGCTCAGGAAAGTACGCATCATCAGAATATAAAATGAATTTAACTGAAGCCATAAGCAACTGGCGTGCATACAAATCCACAATAACTGGTGATTTTATTAAAAAAAATAAAAACAATTTAAAATAATAAAAGTTACATGGAGTTAACAAGCGACAATTCGATTAAGAAACAACCAGCATAATTAAATATAAGTTCAAAGCAGCTCGGAAAATGATGTTAAAGGAGACAAAACAAGAAAAACGTGCTTTGGAACTGAAATCACAAAACACTTTGTTCATTTACTATAACATGATCGAAATACTTGTTGTCTTCTCAACATATTGCAAACTTTAAGTGCAGCATGATGTGCGCATGCGCAATTGTGACGACACGTGACATGACTTATGATATTTTGCCATCAGTTTAATTTATTGCTTTATTTTTGCAAGTAAATGGAGACGAATACTCTGCAGTAAAATCAAGAGTAAAAAGACGTAATCAGAAGACCAATGTGCTGAGGAAAAATATGAATTCCTCGTGAATTTTTGTAAGTCTTGGGGAGAAAAAAAGGGCACAAACCAAATTTGGCCAGTGCCAAGTCTTTATTAAAAACTTTTAAAGGCTAAAACTTTACAAGTCTTTATTTTTCTTATAAATTTAAAATCTCCCTAAGTTTTATACCATCAGTCTCAAAAACATGTTTTTTTGGAGAAATTAAAATAAAGAAACAAAAAGCGGTGAAAAAAATAGGTACACATTTTATTATTCACACTCAGTACTTTTCTATCAAAACGTAGATTTTTTTAAATTCATGAATGTCGAAATAATTCAAAAGAGTAACCTCACAGACAGTGGACAAGAATTTGCATTGATTTTTTGTTTAGACTTTTACTATCAAAAAAGTTGAATTGGAAGAATGCCCGATGTTGAATCGTTAACATTCTAAAATATTTGCATGAGAGGAATGAAATTTTTATCTGAATAAACATTTAATAATAAATTTCAATGAATAGAACAAACACTATGTTCTGGCAACATACAAATTAGAATGTAATATCTTGAACGTTGTAAGCACCCATTATGAAAAGATTTTGATTCGAATACGAAAGAGGTGCGTTTTGTTTCCTGACCTGAATCAACACCCATTCCAAACAATTTTTTATATACGAAGTCTTCACAATTCACAAACGATGCCGTGGCATCACCATAATCTGAGATTTGGCTAAATCTTAAACACAAATCAGCGTATCATTTGAAAATATAACATATGTAGTATGTAGAAATTTGAAAAATTTTTCGCTAAAAGGACAAACTAATTTCTAGTATCTCATGCCACAATCATTTTTTTTTGTATAGCTGACACAAGGATAAAAAATATTTAAATTTTAAAAATTAATGTATATATTTCCTAAATTTTGAAAAATTGCAGCGCAACAATATTCCAAATCGCTTCGCTTCGGCAATGAACTACCCACATTTTATGTAAAAATTATCCGGCATTGTTAAAAAACGAAGCAAAAATTATTCATAAAAATTTATTTTGCCGCCTTCAAACGGTGTATGTTATTAGATGTCATGAAGAGCTTGCGTAGGAATGCTCGCCGGAAATCACTAGATTTATGTAAGCACAACTCATCAATTTTGTACTACGAGTTTATCATCTACCAAGTACCATATTCACCGAATATGACCCCGTCTAACTTTTTCTGTTCCCGAAGCTCAAATTACATTTCCTGGAAAGCGCTATGAGTCGATTGAAGCCACAAAAGCTATTACTTACTCAGCCTACGAAAAATGTACGGAGGATTGAAACAAGAGATGGGACCTACTTTGAAGGTGAAAATATTTTGTTGAATAAATAATTTTGTTTCGTTTTTTTTAACCATTCCGGATACTTTTGGCACAGTATAGCCAGCATATATTATCTTGTTAATATTATAAATGTAAGATGTTCCTTCCTCAATCTCGCCTTAATGACTTAGCGGATTTGAAAGAAACTTGGCAGATAGATAATATAAGTGCTACATTAGAGCATAAGCTACTTTTTATTTCGAATAAATTCAGGCCACAAGCTTTCAGGTTGGTTTTGAAAAATTGACAAAAACTGAAGAAAAGGCTGTACACTGAGAAAACGATTTGTTTGAGTGCAACGAATGTGTATTTGAGCAATGGAGCAATCAAATATTTATTTCAGTCAAACATATTAAATAGTGGTAAATGTTGGTTGAAACATTTTATATTTGGCTCAACCAAATATTTAATTGCTTTATATAGAATATTATTTGTTACCTTCAAGCAAATCGTTTTCTCAGTGTACAAAAAATAAAGATTAATGTAATGCAATGAAATATTTTTGGGAGAGTAACAACGCATAATTAATGTGAGAGTAATGCCTCCCGTTAAGGAGTTCATGCGGTTCTGTCCGCGCATTACAATTACTTAGTATAAGATGCATACCATCATAAAGTGTAGCTGTAATTTACGTAAATAATGTGTAAAACTTTTTTTAAAAATATAGTGTTATGTAATTATTAGATTCATATAATAAAACTACTTTTTCACTACTAAAAGTAATTGTGTTTTTGTGTGTCACTGTGTGTACTTGTGTGCTGAAATGAATAAAGTGTTGTTGGTTTATATTACAAAACTGAAAAATTTATTACAACTCTTGTGTTTATTTTTATATAAATATAAATATATATGGTTTTATCAAATTTACAGCTAAGGCAACGACTTAATCTTAAGACTATGCAATTGTAATTTACAAAATTAAATATTTTTACGATTTTTTTTTTAAAGTAAAAATTATAAATATTAAACATTTTGTGCAAAAATGACAAGAAAGGAATACATCAAAATAATAAAAAAAAACTATGGTGAAAATTGTAGACCATATTTTTATATGTATTAAAAAAAAAATAAAATATATTAATATGGCAGCATAGATTACAGAAAAAAAATGTATATTTGTTAAAAAAAACAATGCATTTTAAAGTAAATTAACGAAATAAGCAGCAGTCAGATCAGGCAAGTTAAGAAAAAAAAAAAAAAAGGCAAGACGACACATGATGTTAAAATATAATTTTGAGAATATATGCATGGTATATGTTTAAGATTATGTAGTTTTGAAATAGGGATTCTAAAGCAGTGTTAATATATTTTTGTTTTTTTCTTTTAAAAGCTTTCATGCACGTTTTGCGGCGCCAAAAAAAAATATGTATATATTTCCAAAATTTAATTTTAATTTTTGGAAATAGCAAAGCAAACGCAGCCAATTATTTACAAGTGTTACGAAAACAAAAAAAAAAAAATTTGTAGTTTTCTTCTTCAAAATAAAGAAACATACGACTAGAGATTTATAACTAAATTAAGTGATTTTCTTGTTTTGCTTCAATAAACTAAATGTAACTTAAAACAATAATTTTATATAAAAATCATGAGTCAAACTTTGTTAACAAGTTAAATTATGTTAAAAAAATTACAAAATTAATGAAACTAACTTGGGCGTGCTACTGCAGCTGTGGACTTTTCTGATTTGAAAAAAAAATTTTAAAATTAACAACTATGATTCTTTATCGTAAACATTCAGGAAAAATTTTTAAAGTTTAATAATAATTTAGTTTGGATAGAGTTTAAATATATATTCTCGAAACGTTAATTTTGTGTTGCACAATTTTTCCAAACGACAAAGATGAGTCCAAATCATAATAATGAGAAGCTGTCTTGGAAAGCCTTTTTCAAATAAAAATTAACGTGGTTTTATATCGTTTATTTCATTACGCCCAATTGCTTATAATAGTTTATAGGCAGCTCATGAAATCGATTTTAAAATATTTTTTTTTCAAATTGAGTCAAAAAAATCTAGTAATGTGACTTTTATCATCATTTAGTGAAAACAAGACCTAAGCTTAGATGGCATTCTGGAGAGTCACCACCATTTTTCAATCATTTTATTGGATTGCGTTTTTTTGGCTCCAAAATAAAAAAAAACGCACAATCAATAAGAAACATTTCGGGAACGTTCTTAAACATTATACCAAAGGAAAATTTTGAAAGTAAGTAATTTTGAAAAATTAAATTTAGCTTAAACGCTTGCCATCTGCTTAATTGATTGTATGTTGTATTGGCAAAAATATTGAAAAGTGATTTCGGGAACGCTAGTGTAAGTAGGTAAGTTTTTAAATCCTTTTTACACATTTCATTGTTGTTATATATTTAAAGCTTTGGCTTATATATCCCAAAGAAATGAATTAATCTGAAGTTTTTAAAAGTTTTCTCTCACTTTCACCAAAACCAGTAAATATTGTTTTGGAAAAGTTACTAAGCACAAAATTACATTTCAGAAAATATATATTTTATCTATGTCAATAATTATTAAAATAATATATTCAAAATTATTTTACGTTGTAATTATAGAGCTATATTTTATATTTTCGTTATGTATGACATATTGAAACAAGGAGATATTGCGATTTTCCGTTTTTATATAACTCAGTTAGTTAAATGAAATACAAAAATTTGCCCGTAATTTGACTCATGACTTTTATTTCTTCTATTCAGGCTGAAGTTTAACACGGATTTTTTTTAAGATTATGAGTCAGTTCAATTATTTTCAATTTAAATAGAAAACGGAATAAGTTATAGGAGTTAGATATGAAAAAGAGCTACATACAAAATTAGGCATTTAAAGAAATGTTATGATTTTAAACTCCAATTTGTAGTTTTGTAAGCCAATAATGACTATATTTACGGAACTTTGCTCAAACTTTTTTACGATTTTCTTGAGCTTCTTTGTCACAAGCTAACATATATTATTCGCAAATAATATTTTTTAATGTTTAGCAAAGCTGGACTATGTATATCGCAAGGACATATGCTGTTTCGTCATATAAGGTTGGTTTTTTTGGGTTTTGAACCAATTTTATTAATCTTTCGTATTGAATTTTTCAACAAAAATTTCAAATGCCATTCTGTTCTTCACAACTCAATTTGAAGTTTTTACGATTGAAATAAAGTTAAACAATGTAATTTTCAATAATTTTCAAATACAAAATGTTGCTTGTATTAAAAGTAAATGGAAAAAAATTTTTGTTTTTACTATTTGCGACTTCAAAATATCCGGTTTTAAATCAAAAATAATATTTTCAAATTTGCGATGACATTTTTCACTTAGTGATTAGATCATTGAAATATATATTTTACAACTAGGTTTACAGATTGTCTTAAGTGCTTTAGCTTTCACTAAAGAACTCAAACTATAGGAAAAGCTTTAAGTCGTTTTCACACACAACCAACAAAACCGAATTCCCCAGTACTTATGATAATGTCATAGCGGCTAACCACTAACCTTAGTAATTTATTGCGAAAATGGAGAAAAATGGCATTTAAAATTTTTATCAATGTGAACTCTGTTTGATAGAGTAAAGTAGAGCAAAGTTAAAACAATTTAACATTTCTATATCTGCCAAGTCTTCCTATTTGTAACGTTTATTTATATGTATACAGTATGTACATATGTCCTTATTCTGTGATTACCAATTGCGAAACATTATGCCACGAATGAACAAAAAGTTTTCACTATTATATCCATAATAAATTTGAATGCAGTTTCAGTTGCATAATTTTAGGCACGTGCTAATTTTGACTCATAATGTTAACAGTTCCAACTGGTTATAAACTTCAGTACCCAAATAACAAAAAAAAATATAAATTTCAAATTGTAAGTATGAAACTTTCTATAAATACCAAATATTTCTTGATAAATTTACATAACTGACTTGATTCTTAACATCTTAAGCTCCGAAGGCAGTAGTCGTTTCAATTATACTACCACTAATTTCTGATGCGTTAGTGGTTGTGTTCGTTTGGGATTTTTTGAATTTTCTTGCCTTATGCTTACGTGACTTTTTCTTATGTACAACATTAGTTTCAGAACTAAAGCTTACGGTTTCGCTTACTCTGCTGCCACTGGTATTACTTAGACTACTTTTATTGTTACTAACTTCCACAATTGCATTAGAATTTATATTGCTATTCGCATTATTTTGGATAGCATTACTAGTGCTACTAACGCCACCAACACTACTTGATGTTTCAAATTTTTCTAATGCTTTGACTACATCACTTTCAGATTTACTTTGTGTATTCGAATTGTTCTCTTCTAATGTATTTAAGGTAGGAGGCCTAACTATTGCTGCATGATGGCTAGAAAACTCAGCATTTGAGTCTATCGCAGCAGCCTCTGAAGCCTTCGCTTCGGAGCGTGCTTTCATGACTTTACTCAAAATGACTTTGTCTAAATTAGCAATCGATATTACCAAAGGAGAAGATTCATTTGATTCGGGTCTAAGTAAAGGTACAATTGGTCTTACGTATGTTGGAAAGAGTGCAGCTGGCACTGTTGTTGCTTTTAGATTGGTGACAGTTGTGGTTTCATCGGTTATTTGGTTGCCAGACTCGGTATTCGTGACAGTTGTATCTTTCAATGCAGCTGAAACGACTGCAAAGGTGTCCGGCTGCAATGTGGTCAATGATAGTGTAGCCGGAGTGATTGCCCTTACAATTTCCACGTTATTATTTGAACTTGAGGGAGTGGTTGCACTTACAACCTCTACTCCATAGCTCAGTGTTGTTGTGTCCGTTGCTAAGACACTGGCTGTCGTATCACTCACTGTTGTTGGTTTCGCTGTATTTTCTCCCAAGCCATAGTCAAGTACTGTATTATCAGCGGTATTTAATTCCTTTCCTTGGCGTGCACTATCAAAAAGTCCTTCGAGCGCAATTGTCGAAGTTTCTACTGCTTCGCGTATGACCTCTGGCATCAAAGACTTGCCATAGCGTTCCTGCAATCTTCCAGCTACTGTTGAAGCCTCTTGCCTATTTTCTGCTACCGAATTGAGCTGGGCGTATTCCTGAGTGCTTTCCTCAGGCAATGAGTTACGTACAGGTGCTGAGGTTTTCGATATCGTCGGCTCAGTTGGTGTGTAATCGGTAACAGTGCTATGGCCGTCAATGACTATATCACTACCATCTACTAAGTGAACATACTTAACAACACTGATCTCACCGAGTTGTTCAAGATGTGGCAGACTTTCAACCCGCAGGCTGGTGGTACCAACATTCTTGAGCTCATGATTGGATTTTGATGTGCGTCTCAGTTTATCCTCCTTGGAAGTGATCTCAACAATCCGATTGATTTCGATAACTTTATGCTTGGGCTGAGCACGTTCTGGTATAAGGCGTGGTATCAGACTATCACTAGCTGTTGGTGGGAGAATGGTTTGTTCATCATCATCGATCACCGTAAAGACATGCAACAGTGTTGTTGCTGGCGGTGGTGTTGTGGTTTGACCATCCTGTGGAGAAATTTCATTAGAATTTGAAGTTAAAACTGTGTCTGTGTTTTGGTTTGGTAGCGGTGTACTGGGTGTGGTGGTGACATAACCATTCGTTTGATCATCTACATTTGTTTCATCAACGTTTTCTGTTTCAGTGTTCTGTTGTTCTGTTGGTGATGTCTTGATGGTGGGTATCAAGATTTTTGGTTTTAAAGTTGTGTGTTTTTTGCTATTAATGTCGAATATCTTTTTGTTGCGTGCACTTAGTGCTTCAATGTTAAGATCTTCAATAAGTGAGTTATCGACATTTGATTCAACATTTGATTCAGTGGTGGAAGGACCATTGTATTTTCGTTCGTAGGTGTGTGTATTTGTTGGTATAAATGGTGCTGGTTTGGTATCAGTTGGCAAAGTGGAACGTTCGTAGTCTTGTGCAACAGGTTTGAGTGTAAGTGATGGCGCTGCGACACCAGACGGACGGTTGATAACACGCGGACGCTTTGTTGAACGTCCAGCGTTACCAAAGCGATTGTTTGATGTTGTTGAACTGAAACGATTGCGGTTAGGATTGAAGGGGAAGTTGCTGCCAGTTGAGGTTGGGAGACTTGGTCTTGCACCAGGTAATCTACGATTGTCTTTTGGTCTGTATGGAGAAGGTGAATTGATTTTGGCTGGAGTTTCGCCCTTTTCAGGCAGCTCTGACTCAAGATTTTCCTCTTGCTCAGCATCTTCACTTTCTTCGTCATCTTCACCATCTTCACCATTATCACCATCTTCATCATTTTCATCATCTTCGTTCTGCTGCTGTTGCTCTATTGGTTTCCTTAGGATTGCAGGCCTACTGAAAATGCCTGGTAGTCGAGCGTTAGCTGGTCTGACTGTTGGTGCAACTGGCTGTTCCTTTTCATTGCCTCCAACTACTTCATCACCTTCATCATCATATTCTTCATAGTCTGCTTCGCCGTCTTCGTGCTGTTTATTTTGTGTCTTAAATTGATTTGTGCCTGGTAAAAGAGAATCTCTGGTATCTGTTCGCACAAAACCTTCCTCGTTATTACCTGTGGCAGCATTAAATGGATGGAATCTACCAAACTTAGTACGTGTATATTTGCTTTTTGGTTTCGCAGTTGTTGATGTTATTTCTGAAAGCGGTATATTTGCAGGAGCAACTTTGGGAGGTGTGTACGGCCGCCTAGCTATTAGCTTACGCCTAAATGTTGGACGCAAATTTGGTCTAGCGGTAGTACTGTCTGTGAGATCAACCGCGGAGTTTATTTCGCTAGCTATGTCGGTGGCTTTTATGCGAGTTGATGGTACAAATGGTCTACGATTGGCAAATGGTCTTGGGGCAGCATTCAATTCGCTATCTAAATCTTTTTCCGTTTCAACTGTTCCTTTATTTTCATCGAGGTTATTTGTTGTTCGAACTAAGCTGGCTTTGTCGGATAACAATTTCTTAAGCCGTGTGCTTATAACACCTTTATCTTGATCACCATTAGCTTGTTCCAGTCTTACTTTGTCACGTAGTTTCCGTAAATCAGTAAGATCATCATGTTCTTCCTGTTCAGTGTCACTATTTCTTTCTTTGAGCAAATTTTTCAGACGTATGTTAACAACGCCATCTTCTTTATTGCCTTCAGCTTGCTCTAACTTTACCTTGTTGCGTATTTGCTGTAGCTCAGATTCTTCTTCATAAGTCTCATGTACGCCTGCTTCTTTTGTTTTTTCGCTAGCTTTATTTTCTTGCAATGTCGTCAAACGTGTACTTACTATACCTGTATCTCGATCACCGTCAGCCTGTTCCTGTTTAATTTTGTTGCGTATTTTCAGTAAATTATCTTCTTTTTGTTCCACATTGGAGTTTTTAGACTGTTTAGTAGCATTATGAACTGATTTCTCATCATCAGTTTCAGCTGTCAAGTCATCCTCTTCAATTTCAGTCGCTAGTGACTCGTCGTTTGGATTAGCCACAATTGTTGTTGTGTGCACTTTTTCTTCATTGGAGACATTTTCAATTTCTTCTTCCTCAGAATCTTCTTCTTCTTCTACTGTAGTTGAAGCTGTGCTTGTAGTAGGTCGGCGACGACCATTAATTGAGCGAATAGCACTTTCTGTGCTACTACCGTCAGGTCTAAAGAAACGCGATCTTCCTCGTGCTCTGACTGACTCATTTTTGCCAGCAGCATTCAAATTTTCATTCTCCAGTACTGCCTGCGGCCTTGTGCTACGATTCAGCCCAAAGCGTGTGCCATTACGACGCCTTGAAGTAAAAGTGGAAATAGCTGATTTTGTTACGACTGTAGATTCGCCGTCAGCAGTTCCATTCTGCACCGGTCTAATTAATTTTCGTATGACTTTACGGAAACGCTTTGTCGGTGTAAGGTTCGCAAGTGTTTCTGAGGTTTCTGTTTGAGTTTCGAGAATGTGAGTTTGCATTTGGGATTCTGAGTTCGGTGTTTCTACACTAGAAGGAAAGGAGGAATCTACATTAGCATCTAAGGTAGTGTCGGTATTATTAGCTACACTAGTAATAGGGAGGGATTCATTATTACTATCAAATAAAGTGGTGGTGCTAGTTGAGCCTACGGGACGACGATATTTCAAAACTCGAATACGTCTTGGTGTTGGAGCTGGACTAGAGCTCAATGTGCTTTCACTAGTAGTAGAAGTGCCAAGCCTAGTGGTTTCTTCATCTAATTCGTTTACCTGATCTATTGACTGAGTTTGTGGTTCATTTGTATCATCTAGCGCGTTGGTTGCATTTGAAGTTGCTGCTGTAGTTGCTGTGGTTGTAATTCTCGAACGATTTGGCTGATATTTCTGAAAACGGCGTTTAGAATTAACTTCATTACCCTTATCAACTTGTTTACTTATATTATTAGAAAGTTGGCTAATGCCAGGAGAAGGAGAAACTTCTTCGTCTTCAATTAGCTCTTCAACATTTTCTAGAGCTGTGTTAGAGTTTAAGCTTAACTTAGTTTTAGTCAAATTCAAATAATTGGCTACGGTGCTACTACTGTTAGTATTATTGTTTGTAGTACTAGCTACGTGTGTGTTAGTTTCAGTGCTATCATTATCAACTACCTGTAAGGAAATATCATTATCGGGAGTGTCCTCGTCATCGTCAATGTCATTGTCTTCATTTGAGGTAGTTACGTTTTGTGTTTCAGTATCAGAGGTAGTTTTAGTTTTCGCGGCAAGAAGTTGATTTAATTTTTCTACAACAGTCTCTTGCTCGCTATCGTTTTTGACTTGTTCAATTTTCGCACGATTTCTTAAGTTTAGTAGCCAGTTGGAGCGTTCAGGTGTGGCAAGTAATTGCGTGTTATGGAGGTGTGATTTAAGATCTGGTTGGTCATCATATTCATTGTCATCGTACTCATTCTCCGGACTTTCTTCAACTGTTGATGCAGTAGTTGTTGTTGTGCGGTAACGATTTTGAGCTTCAGATCGACGACGTGCATCGGGATCAGATTTTGTTGCCTCAGAAATGCTGGGTTGTTTTACTACAACATTTTCAAGTGCTTCATCTTGCTTAGCAGTCGTGCTACGAATTTGATTTGGTCTTGCGAAGGTACGACGTGTATTACCTTCCACAGCATTGTTGACATATGTGATGTCTTGTTCATCTTCCTTTGTATGCAATTCACGATGTCGATTAAATTGTCCGGTCGTTTTTCGAGTCACTGTCGATTCTTCCAACTCTTCATCATCACTTCTTACTGTTTCCTCGGTTGTTGTAAATTTCTGTCGATTTGCATTTGTAAATGTGCGTCGCTTTGGATTTATTTCCGCAATTGGTTTTTCTACACTCTCCGTGTCGCTAGGTGTCGCTTCGGTTGATGTGGTTGTTACTCTTTGACGATTAAGGCCAACATAGGTACGACGAGTTGTCAAAGGTTTTTTAGTAGAAAGTTGCTCAGGGTTTTCGGTTAAATCCTCTTCAATTGTTGCTGCTTCAGTTGTTGTTGTTGTAGGCCTACGACGATTCAAAACTGAATAGACTGGACGTTCTGCAGCCGTGGAGGCAACAACAGTTGTATCTTCTATAACAGCGTCAGTAGTTGATGTAGCATCAGTGGTATTAATGCTGTTGGACGTTACAGATTTGGCTGCTTCTATTTCATTTTCAGCATCATCGTCTAGAACAGCTTCAAGTTCCTCATCCTGATTGTATTCGGTTTCAGTTTGCTTTGAAATTGAGGTTTCTTTGTTTGAATCAGTAACAATTGGAGGTCTAATGCCAACGATTTCTTCTTCCACTTCTACAATTTCCTCATTTGTGCTTACGCTGTCGCTATCATCTAAACTTGGTTTAGTTGTAGTGCTTCTCAAATGTTGTATGTTGCTGTAAACTCTACGCGTAGTAGCTGCTGTTGTGCTTAATACTTCTTCAGCGTCATCGTCAGCGTCATCATGCGCTTCTGAAGGCTTAGCGCTAGTAACTCTTACGCGAATTCTATTCAGTGGAGAATAAGTACGTCTAGTGGTTGTACGTTCATTTTCATCCTCAGTATCGAGCTCTGATTTTTCGGTGTCTTCATAATTTTCAGCAGGTGCAACGGTTGTGGTTCTACCTCTGAAACGATTTTGTGAACCAAAAGTTCTACGCGTTGTTGTGTCAGCTTGTTCCTCATTAGATATTGCTTGCTCGACACTACTTTCACTGCTTTCAGTGGAATGCTTAACGGCTGTCAAACGAGTCCTTACAGTGTTTAAGACTTCTTCTCCATCGTCTTGCGCTACAGTAGGCTTAGTACTGGTAAATCTTCCATGAATTCTATTCAATGCAGAATATGTACGTTTTGTTGTTGAAAGCTCACTTTCATCATTAAAATCATCACTAGACTTTTTAGTATCTTCATTATGTTCTGCCGGTGCAATGGTTGTAGTGGTTCTACCTCTCAAACGATTATGTGCACCAAAAGTTCGACGTGTTGTTGCTTCAGCCAGTACATCATTAGATATGGTTTGGTCAACAGTACTTTCACTATTTTCCTTGCTTTCAGTTGAGGGCTTAATGGTCGTAAAACGAGACCTTGTGCGATTGAAAGCGGAATAAGTTTTTCGAGTGCTTAAACTTTCTCTTCTTGCAGCGTTAGGTGCGTTTGCAGACTCAGCACTTTGAGTCGCCTCTGTTTTTCTTATGTGATATAGATTTCCATATTTGCGAAGACTTCTGCCTTCATCAGCTCTATCGCCATCATTATTGCTACTTTCTGCCGATGAAACGATTTTTAGTTTTAATGTAGGTGGTGCAGAAAATGGACTTTGAGTTGTGTCTTCCGTTTCTTCCGCAAAGTCAATTGGAGTTGTTTCATGTAAAATTTTGCCAATGCGTTGTGTTTTCTTCCTCAGTGTTTCAGCAGATATTTCTTCATCATCATCTATAACAGCGTTTAGTGCACCACTATCTTCATCACTTTTATCCTCAGTAGTCTCTTCTTCTTGGTCAATAGCCTTCAATCTTTTCAGTTTTGCTTTTGCCAGAGTGCTTCGATTTATTTCTGCTATTGCCTTTGTGAGTTCTTGCTTAGCATTACTATCATCCATGATTTCTTCACCAGATTCTGATTTTGTCGATCCGTATGATTTTGCCCCCAGGTGACCTTTTACACTGACCCGGGGGTTTTCAATAAAAAATGATCGAGCTCTTGATTGATTTCCATGGCTTGATCTAAAGCTAATTTAGCTTCAGTTTCAGCAGACAGTGCTGTTTCCACCAAATTATCTTCACTGACGTTGAAGACTTCGTGTATTTGTTTCTTTATATCCACATTGGAGGGAGAAGTTTGCTGTGACTGCACTATGTTTTCCCCAACATAAATAATTGGCGAATCTTTATAGTATTTGTAATATTTTCGACGATGATATATTGGTAAGGACAGGGACTCCTCACTGCCATTAAGTTCCTTTTGTAAATTGGCCGTTGATTTGGTTTCTGGGTCTTCAACTTCGTTGCTGACTGTAGTCGTTTCAGGACTCTCTGTCGTTTCCTTTAAAAGATTGATAGCATTTTGGAATTGATTTCTTAGCACATCTACCGTATCATGGTGTTCAACTGCGCCTGTAGTAGGCGACTCTGTTGAACTTGTTACCGCTTTGTTAAGCTTAAAGCCACCAATGTAGTTGTTCTTAAGTGTGTTCTTAACATGCTCTTGTACCGCATCACGGTGTTCAACTGCGTCTGTAGTAGGTAACTCTGTCGAACTTGTTACTGATTTGTTAAGCTTGGAGCCACCTATGAAGTTGTTCGTAATTGTGCTCTTAATATGCTCTTCTACGGTAGTTTCATTTTCTATGGACTCATTGCCTGTATTTAGTGACCCTTTTTTGGGTATATATTTCTTTCGGGCCGTAGGCTGTTGACTTGAAGAGGGTGACACTAACGTTGTTGTAACTATTTCTTCTACTTGTGGTGCTGGTGTTGTTGATTTAATTGTTGGTCTCCTAAACTGATATCCTTTACGTGTAGTTATTGGACTACTAGTGCTTGTGGTAGACTCAGCGCTATCAATTTCATTTGCAGCGGTTGTTGTAGTTGTCGTTCTTGCTGGTCTTGTGGGGCGCGTACGTCTAGCAGTTGCTGTATGTGTCGTTGATACTGTAGCTGGACGTGTTGGTCTTGTTGCAGTTTCAGTTTCATACTCCTCGATATCTTCCGTTTCATTCTCTGTAATTTTGGGTCGTTGAACTAAACGTCTTCTGGTTTTCACAATTGTCTTTCCACCTTCACTTTTACGATTTGACTTTGTTGAATAATCTAAGGCCAATAATGATGATAAGTCATTACTTTGGAACTTAGCGGAACCACGATTTCGCGTAATAGCACGTCTTGTTGTTGTGGGAACTTGCTCAGTAACCACATCGTAGACATATTCATATTCATTCTCCTGCTTCACTGTCTTAGTACCGGTGCGTTTAATGGTTTTTTGCGTATTGGATCCAGTGTTAAAGGTTTCCGTGTGTGTAGTACGTATTTTGGTGACTCCGTCGTCAACGGTTTCGGATTCAGTTGTTGTTGTTTGTGGCTTTCGGTTTGAGCGAGAGCTGAAACGATTACGTGCTGAAAATTTGCTGGTTTTTGAGAGTTCATTGCTGTTCTCAGAACTAATATCATTGTTTAGCTTAGAAATGTCATTTTCTGTTGTCCCATTACTTGCATTTAAAACGTTGCCGACGGTGCTATTTTGTGCCGGCTCAATTTCATTTGTTTCCCTGGCAGTTTTCTCGGCAGCATTAATTGCTGTATTATTTTCATTACCGTCAGCAGCTAATTCTGTTTTTCTGCTACTAAATATGCGTTTTCTGAAAACCTTGCGTACTCTACCATTTGTATTGGTATTGTTTTCCACACTTGCAGAAGTTACATTAAGAGAACTTGCTTTTAGCTGCTCTTCTGCACTTTCAGCAGAATCTTTTGTAAGCTCTACATTTTTTTCTTCGGTCTCCAGTGCTGCTGCTGCTTTTACAACTGGTCTACGTCTTCTTCCAGCTACAGCTGAGTTTTGACTCTGGTTTTGTAGCTTACTTACATCTAACGCCAGCAGTGATGATATATCTCCCTCCTCATGTGGACGATATGTACCACGTTGTATAACCTTGCGACGTCCATTAGTTGTTGTTTCCTTATGATCAACCAGTGTTTCTGCAGAAACTTCTTTTCGATTTGCTTCAGCATCTGTTGTTGTCTCTATGCCAACTGCTTCATTGTCATGTTTTGTTTCGTCTAAGGAAGTGCTTGTTGTCTTGAATCTCTTTGGGAAATCTATCTTCCGTGTAGTGATTTCAACTAATGGCTTTTCTGTCGTTGATGCTGTAGATTTCGGCGTTATGGTGAATCTTTTCAAAAACGCACGCCTTGTTGTTTCATTTGGTACCTGAGTAGTTGATGACTCAGTTTCTTTGCTATCAGTTGGCTTCAATTCTTCCGTGGTCTCAATAGATAAGTCAGTCGTTCCATTTTCAATATCTGTTGTAGGTGTAGTAGCATCGAGATCATAATCGGGTGTTTTAACTGTTGTGTAACGATTTTGATATGCGCGTCTGGTGGTCGTTTCAGGTACTATAGTTGTCGGCTCTTCGCTATCATCATTTCTTGAAGTTTCAGCGGATATATCCGCTTCCAGGGATTCAGCAAAGGCGGTCTCAGTTGCAGCTTCATTTAGAAAACTTGTTGTTTGAACTTTTTTTAATTTTTCTGTGGTCTCTGTTTTCCTGTGATAAGTACGTGCAGTTGTTTTAAGTTTTTCAGTTGTACTTTCTACATTTTTGGTTATTGTATTTCGGCTTTTAAATGAGCGTCTAGTAATTGTTTCAGGTACTATAGTTGCCAGCAGTTCATTATCATCAATTGCTGAAGTTTCGGCGGATATATCCGCTTCCAGGGATTCAGCAAAGGCGGTTTCAGTTGCGGCTTCATTTAGAAAACTTGTTGCTACAACTTTTTTTGGTTTTACTGAGGGCTCGGGGTTATTGTGGTATGTACGTGCAGTTGCCCCAGGTTTTCCGGTTGTACTTTCTACATTTTTAGTTGTTGTATTTCGATTTTTAAATGAGCGTCTAGTGGTTGTTTCTGGTATTATAGTTGTTGAATCTTCGTCATCAACATTTGCTGAAGTTTCAGCAGATATATTGGCTTCAAGAGATTCATCAAGAGCTGCTTCAGTAGCATTTTCGTTAGAAGCTTCTGTTGTTGCGTCCATTAGGTTTTTGTGGTAGATACGTCTTACTGTTTTACGGTTTTGCGTTGCAGTAAGCGTATTTTGGTTTGCTAAGTGATTTTTATATGAACCTTCAGTGGTCGTTTCAGGAATTGCAGTTGCTGATTTCTCGCCACTGCCATTTTTTGAAGTTTCAACAGATAAATTTGCTCCAGCAAGATTACTATCAGTCACATTTTCATTAGAAGATGCTGTTTTCTCTAGATTTGCAGTGTTCCTATGTTTATTATGGTAAGTATGTCTTGATGTTTTAGGTTCTTCAGTTGAAATTTCCATATTTTTGGCTGTTGTAGTCGTTTCAGGTACTATAGTTGATGAAATATCTTCATCGTTTACTGAAATTTCAGCGGTTAAATCAGCTTCAAGAGATTCAGCTGTTGATGCGTCAAAAGCAACTGATGAATCCGTCGTTTCAATTGCTAATGGCTTTGCTGTTTTTGTAAATTGGTTGTTGTGATAGGTTATTCTAGATGTTGTGGGTTTTTCGTCATCATCTATAATTTCAGCAGCACTATTTTCATCAAGAGTTTTGGCGGTGGATATTTTTGTTTGTTCGGATGCATCAAATACTTCGACTTCCGCAGTAAGTTCAGCTGATTTTGTTTGATTTGTAACTTCTAATGCTGCAACAGAGTTTTTGTCAGTTGACTCAAGTTCTCTTGCTTTAAGAGGAATGTCATTTTTAACCAGCGAATCGGTGTGTTTGATTAAACTTTCAGGTTCTGTTCCTCTAAATTGTGTGGAAAGTTCTAGCAGATGCGATTCTTTTGATGCTGCTTTTGTAGTTGCGAGCTTTTCTCCATTAGTGGTGTCAACTGTTTCAACAGATGTTATTTTGTCTGTAGTTTTCATTGGTATCTTTTCAACATCTTCGGAAGATGTTGTTTTATCTATGGTTTCTGTCGATAACTTATTGTTTATTTCGGAAGATGTTGTTTTGTCTGCGGATTCCGTTGGCAATTTTCCACCTCCTGATATGCTGTGATAAGCCTTGTTCTCAGTATTTTCATTTATATCAGTGTTCTTAGCAAACCCTGAGGCTTGTACGTCACTCAGTTGTGTTCCATGGTCAGATCGTACAATTGACTTATAGCCTATGGCATCTCCTGTTGAATGAAAACTTGTTGGCCTGGATACTGTCTGGTAGGACTTTTCACGTTTAGGAATTTCTTCAGAGTCAAAATGCTCTTGTCCTGCAAGTAGCTTATATTTAAGCACTAAATCATTTATGTCTTTGGCAGCAGGAGACTTACTTGCACTACTTTCAGGTTCCTGTGTGTCAGTTTTTGAAATTAAATCATTACCAGCTCTTGTAGCTTCCTCAGCAACTGTGGTTTTGCTCCTAGTTTGTCCTGCTTTCGATTCAGTTTCATGTTCAGCTTCAGGTTTTTCAGTACTTTCCGTACCAACGGACTTAAATATATCATTTGTCTTATCTTCTGTATCATCTGTGACCATCTTCAGCCTTCTCCTGCTATATTTGCTTATATTAAGATTACCGCTGCTTTGCTCCTGCACACCCGTACTGTTTGTATCACTTTCCAAGCTCTTGCCTCGATATTTACCACCTCCAGCACGCGCGGAAGTATGGCTTAGCAACTGATCATCGCCTTTGTTTTTCGCAGATTCTAAAACATTTTGTTCTCGTGCTCCTTCTCGCACCCGATTAGTATGCGTACGTGTCGCCGTTTCGTCTGTTGACTTCACCTTTCTCCACTTTAAAGGACGCTTGGTGGGATCTCGTGGATCCCGCCAACTATAGAGACGCTTTTTCTCTTGAGCGCTTTCGTCATCTTCGTTTTTACTTAAAACATTACTATTAACTAAAACATGCTTAAAAATAACTTCACCACTACTACTACCATTACTACTAACACTACTACGACCATCTACAAGAGTTTCTACATCATGCGTTTGCGTTTGGGTGCTCGTAGTGCTGCCCTGGTTGCGGTATTGGTTTTGCGCAATATTTCTATTTCCTTTAACCGAAACATGTTCTGCTTGAGAGGAGGTTGCATTTTCACTGGACAAACTCACCTTTTTATTTGTTGCTCTATCAATTGCAGACGTGGCAGAACTTGTTTCATTGACAGTTGCAGCAACTTTAGTTGGACGTCCACGACGTTTGGGGAAGCCAAAAGGTCTTGGACTAGATACGGTTCCGAGGAATTCGTCAGTTGCTATTGCTGTTGTTCTTGATGTTGTCGATTTGGTTCGATAAGTCTGTTGGGTTGGGATTTGGGATTTTCGATTAAATGGTAACTCTGTTTGTTGTTGTTGTTGTCTTCTGCCACCAGTATATTTAACACTATTACCACGATATACACTATTGCTACTTAAACTATTACCACTACTATTATTTTGATTGCTTTCATTATTTAGACTAGTTTGATCGTTATCGTTATCATTAGCGATATCGATATCGTTATCACTATTGGAGTTTTCTTTTCTTGTAGTTGTAGTTGTTTTAGTGTTTGTGGCATTATCACTATTATTTGTAGTTGTAGTTGTGATATTTCTTGTTTTTGTTGTGAACTTATATTGTGGCTTAGTTAAATGTTTGTTTAAATTTGTTGTTGTTACCTTATCGTCACCTTCATGGCTGTCCGTGTCAGTTGTTCCAGTGGTGGTCAATGTTTTGGTCGTTGTCTTTGCAGTTGTTGTGATAAGATCATTACGATTGTCTTGTTTTGTTGTATCTAGACCAGTTGACTCCGTCGTTGGTGACGCAGTTTCTTGTACAAGGGAATTAAGAGAATGGGACAAATCGGAATGGGTTTCTTCTGAGGTATCAACAGAAGATAATGAACTTACAGCAGGAGGTAGGGTTGTGGAATCATAAAGGGAATCAGAGTTATCACCACTTACAGGTGTTGATGTGGATGATATGACGGTTGTGGTGGATAAAGAGGATATAGTAGATGTGGATGTAATGGGAATAGAATCAATGGAAGTTGTAATGAGTTCTGACGTATTAGTAGGCGTATGTGTTCTTGTTTTTTGTGATATAGTGGTAGTTGTGGAAATTGGTTCAGGTGTTGTTGGTCCATTAGATGTGGTTGTATCAAATTGGTTAGTTTTAGTTGTTGTTCTTGTAGTTGGAGTCTCTGTTGGAGTTGCTGGTGTAGTTGTTGTTTTCCTGCGACCAATACTCGCGTAGGTACGTGTTGTTTGTGATTTTTGTGTTGAGCTGTCATTATCATCTGTTAAGTGTGACATTACATTTTCATGATCCTCCTCAGTTTCTCCATCACCATCATTTTCATCTTCGGTGTCATCATCATCGTCATCCAGTTGTTCAGAGTTTTTGAATGCAGTGGTAAATTTAGTAGGGCGTGTTCTTTCTTGGTATTTGTACCTATAAAAAAAAATTATGAATATTTTGAAATTATATTTTAAGGTTTAGTGTTATTTGAAACTTTCAGTGCATCTATGTTTCTAAATAATTTGCTGGAATGTTTTACAAAGATAGAATATAAAAGGCATTTCAAAATTCGGGAAAACTGCAAGCAACTTAATAAAAACTTAAATTTGCACCGCTTCAAAAGATCATTGTATTGAAAATTTTACTAAACTACCTCTTTGTTGTCGATACAACATCTTCAACCTCAGCGCCAGGTTCCGGCGTTGTTGTAAGTCGACCGCGATATCTGTTCAATGTTGCATAGTTTCTCATTTCATTAATTTCTTTTTGAGACTCCTCGTCAGTGTCTGTCTTCACAGTAGTTGGCCTGGATCTACGTATGGTGGTATATGCTGGTGTTGAAGTTGCTACACCTTTCTTTTCGGCTTCCTCCTTCAATGTCTCCTCATTTTTTTCGGCATCTTCTTCATCCGCTTCTTCTTCATCATTTTGTGAATGAGTTGATGCTCCTCTGTTTCTATTAATCGTCACATATTGTTTCTTCTCCTTAAGGAGTCCTTCGAATTCGGGTAACTTTTCTATTCCAGCATTTTGTGGGCCTTGTCGACCATTACCACTACGTACAACCGATGAATATTTCGAATAGTTAGAGCCACCACTATTGCTGTTGCTGCTACGTCCTTCATCTTGTGCTTCAGCAACGGTTTCTGTTATCTCTGCCGTTTTAGTTTGTTCGGCATTCTTAATCAGACGATTACGGAACGAATTATAGGTATTGGGTCGACTTAGCACTTTGTCATATAAAGTTTTGCTTATGGTCGATTGCGTTGTTGGCACACCGACGCTAGAAGTTTCTTCTTTAAGTAAAATCGAACCGTCTTCTTTGCGTTGCAAATGTTTTTCTAGTTCTTCGATGCCACCCACTTTACGTATGAGTTCGATCAATTCTTTGATAACTTTCGGATCTTCTTCGGCATCTTTATCCTTTATCTGCGTAGGTGTTTCATCTTCATCTACATATTCAATTTCTTCTTCCTCCTCTTCGGGTGCTGCTGCAGTAGTAGTTGTCGTTGTTGGTCGACGTGTAGCAGTAGTACGCAAAAATGAGTTACGTGAGGTTGCTGCAGTTATACGATTCGATGCTGTGGTGGTACGTGGTGTTGTTGTAGTAGATATTGCTGGTGTAGGTGTAGTTAATCTATAAAAAAGAATTTAAAGGTGAGTTTGTTTCATTTTGAGAAATTAAAGCGCCATTTACTTTTTTATCTTGCAAGGTACATTGCGCGCAAAATCACATGAATCTGCTGATGGATTAAAGTACAAGCCAGAGGGACAAGTAAATTGATGCGCTACAATACCAAGTCCTGATGGCCCACTATCCAAACACCAAAAGTATTTTTTGCAATCACGTGGATGTTGGAAGAAACCTTCCTCCTCACATTTGAAATCTGTAAGACAAAAAAAAATTTAAATATTTCAAAAATTAAATGTTATGATGCCACATGGTCATCTTCTGGATATAATCTAGAGCTACTCAAAAAATTTAAAATGCTTCACATAAATCAATATGATGCTCACCGAGGAAAATCTTTTTGGGAGAATTGGACAAGAAATACCATCAATTAAAGTTGATGGGTTGGAGCTTATAGAGCTTTTGTTGCAAAGCTATGATTGTCGATTATTTCTCACAAATATATCGAAAATCAGTCGATTGACCAAGTTTTTAAAATTTTCGATTAATTTAGAACTAAAACGATCGTCAAGCTCCTGATCTTTTACTCTGCATAATAATTTTATCCGCAAAATAAGGACCTTATACCTGAACAGACCTGAATATAACATTTTATGTTTGATATGGAGCAATTAAAGTTTTGATTGAGTCAAAGAAAAAATGCTTCAACCAACATTTAGCCCTAATTTATCGAAACATGATTTGTTTTGACTTAAATACATTTCATATATTCAAACAAATCGTTTATTCGGCTGATTAGATGTCAAAAAACAAGACAGTCGAGCACTGTTATCGCATTTGTGGTACAATGCCGAGATGCAACTGCTTAAAGAGACTGAAAAATGCTTTAGCTCAATGAGTGGAGAAGAAAACCTTAAATAGATAAATCTGTATAAGCCGAAGTTGTAGAGAAGATAAAAGTAAAACACTTTTTGCACGTAGGACCTCCGTTCAACAATATTTGGGCCACCTTTCATCGATTTCAAATTTGCAAAAAACTGAATTTTTTGAGCATCAGAAGCTATTTTGTCATAAGATTGAGTTTTATATTTGACCTAGTAACGTCAAAAAAGAGACCATTTTATTGGTGGAGGTTTTTCGGTCAATAAATCGTTGCTTTTAACTCCTTAACTTCCGACTCTAATTCGCTATGATACAGCGCTCAATTCGTCGAATAAGCAATTATTCTGACTACGTGGGCATAGACCATGAGTTCAAGTGGCTGAAAAAATAATTATAAGTTGTAAGACTCACCAGCGCCTGGATCTGGCGTTGTTGGTGGCGGTGGAGTAGTAGTGCGTCCACCAATATATAACGAAGATCCCTCCGCTTCTGTCAATTTAATTGTAGTGCTTGGTGCTGTTGTTGTTGTAACCTGTATACGTTTTTGATCAGTTTTCACTATTTCATCAGCACCAATACGATTACGTGTGGAAGAAGAGTTTTCACGGCTACGCGAACGTAGTGGTTTCTTTTGTGAGCTCGGCTTTGATACTTCATTGATGCCAAGTCTAAAATCAGAGAATGACGTCATGAATAAATTACTAAAATTTTTTGTTTTTTTTTTTTTTGACTAACCCCAAGCCTTCTAACATTGCTTCTTTAGCTGCTTCTATCAACGGATATGGTTTGCCTGTACAGGTGCCACGGAAATCATCATTATCAATTGCCCAGAACATAATACCGCCAAGGCCATGTTCAACGACATATTGCGCCTTCTTACGCACAATGTCTTCATCATCATAGCCGACCCATTGATTGCGTCTGAAAGCATAGGGACCCATAGCATTGGGATTTGGTTGCACAACAGTCCATTCAGGGTCATCTTTAATATTTTGACAGATCTGTGAACGATAACAGCTTGAAAAGTGATGTAACTCAAAGCATTATTTGACTTACCTCGTAGTAGGCTAAATAGCCTTTTTCACGTGTAGCATCACCCTGTTCACCGGGACCCTCAGACGGCGCACCCAGTTCAGTACTTTCCTCATTGATCAGCGTATAAGAACGTCCATATGTTGGTATGCCAAGCACTAGCTTATCACGATCGGCGCCCGCTTTTAAGTAGTATTTTACCGAAAAGTCCTGAAAGCATTAATGAAGTTATCAGTACAAGTTCCAGATTGCTTGCCCTACGTTCATCACTTACAGTATTTAACTCCGTATCGTAATTGTATTCAGACTCTTCCTCCATCGAATACAATGGTGCATGATGATTCGCTGATGACTCATGCGATGAATGAAAATCATATGATAGCAAATTGAACCAATCGAGATATTTATTCAGCTTTGGTATATCGTAGCCCCTGTCAATGTGCTCAATGCCAGCGGGTACAGCCATCGTTAGAAGCAAACGTGGACGTCCGGTCTTTTTCGACTCACGCTCAAACTCAGCGCGCAATTCCTGCACGAATTGTGCATAATTATCACGGTCACGTGGCTTGCCACCCGCACGATGCGCAGGATATTCCCAATCCAAATCGATGCCATCAAAATGATTTTGACGTAGGAATTTCAAAATGTTCTTAATGAATTGTTGTCGACGTTCAGAACTTGCCACAAGCGGTGAAAAACGTGAAGATGCCTCATTCCAGCCACCGATTGCTATCATCGTTTTTAGCTGCTTGTTGTACGTTTTCAAGCCAGTAAATTTGGCATAGCCACCTGAAACAGAGGGAGTAGGAAGAAGAGAATGTAGGATGAGTATGTGTGTTTTAGAAATTTCTTGTTTGGCAAAAAAATATGAAAGAAATGACAAAAAAAACTTACCCTGTTCAATGTCCTGATATTTATCGAATGGCTTCATTTGATTGTCCTTGGTGAATCCACCGAATGCATACACCAAATGTGTACATAAATATGGATTTATGTTTTGTGGATTGAATTTCGCTATTCCTGGTCGATAGACACTCCAGTTCGTGTAATAACAGACGACTCTTCCCTCTGAGCGAACTTCTGCGGAAAGGAAAAGGAAAAAACATTTTTAGAACAGAATACTTGCACGTATGGTTTGGATTTTTGTTTAGGCTTTTCTTAAATAAAATTTAAGGATAGTTTCACGCAAAGGTGTAACATGTAAAAATCTTCTTATGTAAAAATGGTGAAACTTAAAATTTTTTAATAAAAGTTGTACCCTTAAATGATCGACAATTCTTTTTTATTTCTTGATTTCTAAAAATTCGATTTCTGGAAAAATCAATGTTGATTTGAAAATGAAAAATAAGGAAGAAAAATTAAAGGTTTGACTTCTGACGGGAGATTTGCAAGTTTCGACGTGGATTCGGCATTTTCATTAATTAATTATACTCATTGCTATTAAAGAGAATAAAATCTAAATTAAAAAAAAAAAGATTTTCGTTTGGACATCTGTCATCTACACTCATTAACAATCAAAGTCATGTATTGAAACTTGTTGGAAAGATGTGTTTAAATTATCGAAACCTATTATGAAAATTACTTTTCAAAAAAAAAAATCAATATCCCGGCCAACGGGATACGATTTTCAATGTGGTTCACAAATTCCGAGTCAGTAGAAGCCGAAAACATTGCTGTCGAATGTGAAAATATGGCTGAGAGCCCATAACATCATCATCGTAGCAGGAATTAAACCTCTCAAGGACCACGCATGGTTGCCAAGTTGAAAAGTAGCGATTCCCCGTCTCTTCAAAAAAAAAAAATGTTCCTCATATGGTGAAAAGTAAAACTTTTTTTGACAAAAAACCGACCTTCTTTTTTGCTTGTTAAAAAAAAATTTATTTACAAGTCATAAAAATCGTCCAATTCCCGTCTATTTCAAAATTTTTTTTGAACTCCTGCAAGGCCTCTGGCTTTGAAATGTAATTCGGGGCTTGGCCGGGTCAATCCCGCCCACTTGGCAACCCTGTGTGCACGCTTATAAAACTCATATAACATACATAATCGAACGATGCACCTCCAAGAATGCAACCTCAGAGAATGATTGTTTGCTGTGATTTTTGGTTCTTGGGCTGTAGGAATTATTGAGTAGTTTTTTATGAAAATGGTGGCGGTACTGCTGTTACTGTGAATGGTGAATGCTATCATTCCATAATTACTAACCTTTTATGGCTCCAATTGTATGATATGGGTTCGAACAATATGTGGTCCCAACAAGACGATTCCACAAGACACAAATGAAATGTGGGGGATTTCAAAAGCAAAAACATTTCAAGAACTAGAGGACGACATAGCCTTTAGATGGTTTACGTGAACTCCTGCCGCAAGGCTTGATTCCTTGTTATGCCGTGTCCTACTTGAGTTCGGAATAGGTGCTACTTAGCACCTACATTTGAAAACAGGTACCAAATAAAGTTATGTTATGTTCGTTTGGATCAAGGCTCATAACTCCTTGTTCGGCACCAGGTTGAAAAATTCAACCCCATACCAAGCTGTACACTATGCTCTTCCCGTGATTTGAGTTGCAACTACAGAAGCCACGATGCGTCCTCAAAAGAGCCTACCACACACGATCCAACTTAAGTGGGCTTCTCGTAAAGTCAGGCAGGAGCTGAATTCGCAAGGGCTTCTGATAACTCGTGGTACCAGATAATACATACCTTTATCTCCGGCCAGGCTAAGTAAAATTACTTCCAGTTAAGTTTACCTCACAACTCTTGGTGATTGATAACAACCAAAGGAATAATAAGACATGTTAGAGAAAAACTTTAAGAGGATCAATTATCATAGGAAGTCATCCTAAATTTGAACGAACGGATTGATACATGTCGCCGAGGACGTGTTGAACGTTTCTTCGATAATATCTTTAACATAATTGTTATCGATTAATAAGCATTTTTCAATAAAGAAATCAAATTTATTATAATGCAAAAACTTCTTATGTACTGTCCTCGTGGTAAAACCTTTGCTGACCCACCTTGTTTAAACGCATGAAAAAAAAATCGTCAAGGGTTAAATGTCAAAACAGACGTAACGAAGGCAACGTACGTTTAGTTGCTATCGTCTTGTCGCGTCTATTTTGGTTAAGGCTTAAGTTCTATGCCAATGTTCTCTGTGTTTGACCAATAAAAAGCATCATTTCCATAGGAAGAAAATCCAGACGATATATTATAGCATTTTAATAGCTAGACTTGAAATTAATTTCTGGTGCGCCTATACAAACCATTTTAGTAATTTGTACTAATTTAATGAACAGTTTTATTTCGAAATTATTACTAATAATTATTATTTCCAACTTAAATGCAGCAAATTATGTTTTAATGTCGCAATAATGTCAACACTTAAGACTTGACAGCAATTAAAAAAAAAGTCAAGGAAGCCATTACTTACCATTAATAAAAAGCACCGCACATAATAGGAAGAGGGTTTGCCAAACCGCTCCTCGCGGAAGCTGTAAGAAAAGAAATAAAAAAAAGTTGATATTAATAAAATTTTAGATATCAATTACAAAATAAAATCATAAAATATTTTTATAAAATAACAAGTTTTTTTTCTGAAAAAGGCCTAAAGTCAATTAACAATAAAAAGATGATGACCATCAGATGGGCTTGTGTTTTGGTGGATTTATTTACAAAAATCAACAGCATAATGGCATTTGTTTATTTTAATAATGTAACAATTTCTTTATCTTTTTTATGCGCTATGACCTTGATGTCGGAAACAGCCTATTGTATTTAAATTCATGAATTTTTATTTGATAATTCACTAATTTTTCGGCAGCTATCTCTCGCTGAGTGTGACGAAGAATTAAATTTGTGTGTCATGGTGTCAATGTTGGATAAAATAATTAAGCGAAAACGCTGATTGTTACTTTTAGTAAGTCATAAAAGTTTATGCTAATTAGAAAACTTGCAGCACATGATTCGTGTATGTCAGAAAAATCTTGATGGATAGGTTTAAAGTTTTTTTTTTTTCTTATTTAAAAATATATTGTATTATAGCACAAAAATATAATACGCATGGGGCATAGAGTGTGAAAAAGGCACAAAGCGAAATACCCTAAGGCGTTTTTGGTTTTTCAAATTTAAGTGGTGATTTTTGCTTTGTTTTAAATCGTTGTCTTGACTTGGGTGTTAAGTGTGGTCCTTAGTATCGCTATGTGTAATATGGTCCAGTTTTTTCAAGTTGAAAAGTTTTAGCTAAACAAAACTGAGATATTGCTTAACAGCTTATACAGGTATTGCGAGCTATTAGTGAGCTCTTCACTAGTGAGACTGAGATATTGCTTTATAGCTTACATAGGTATTGCGAGCTATTAGTGAGCTCTTCACTAGTGAGACTGAGATATTGCTTAATAGCTTACACAGATATTGCGAGCTATTAGTGAGCTCTTCACTAGTGCTTATGAGCTATCTCAAAGCTTTTCTTTTGACCAAAAAATTTAAAAAAAAGTGATTATTATAGGTAAATAAAGAACCTTAGCACGAACAATTGCATTATTTTGAAATGAATTTTATGTCGATTAACCAATCTTCCAGAAAATAGAACGGTTTTGGGAAACACACATCTACTTTTGAAACGCTCATTAGTCTCTTGTTATTTTATTTGCCGAATTTAGAAATTATAAGTCATTTCAGCAAACGAAATATAAGATACATTTAGTTTTCCAGGATTTTGGGTTTTCCGGAAAAACTATCTCCGCACAAAATAAGCTCATAAATAACTCATAGTTTTGGCATGACATTCACCTTAAAGTATTACTTGTTTACGATCGCTCCTAAACTCACTAGTAGCCCAGCAATGTCGCTCGTTTCTAAATGAGATGGCTCAGCATTTTAACACTCACCTCATATGGGTTCCTGGGCGTAAGAACAAGGATGGCAATTGCAAAGCTGATGAACTTACTAGGCAGGAGACTACTGCACAAATTTCTTAGGACAAGGAGGGTATTGGCATGACACTTGCGACCTGCAAGTTACTGCTCAAAGAAGAAATGATAAAAAAACGCTGACAAAAGATGGACTTAAGCGTCTGATTGCAATGTAACTAGGCAAATCTGGACGAAATGGGATGCTAAGCGTTCATCAGAACTGATTTCCTGCACTATATTTACTGTCACGTCAGTTGCTGCAGTCATAACTGGCCATTGCCTCGTTGGCAGACATGCGGAGAGTTTAGGTGTTAGGTCTTTTGACTTCTGTAAAAGTTGTGGAGATGTGGAAAAGAAAGAAAACACTAAACATTTTCTCTGCTCCTGTCCCGCACTTGCTAGAAAACGCCATAAAAAACTTGGTTCGTTTCTATTTGATGATCTGGATGACCTAAGACATGTAAATATAGGTCAGCTATTTAGCTTTATTTCGAAATCTGGTTGGCTCAACGAGAGGGTATAGTCAGACACTCTGTGCTATCACAATGGATCACATTTGGTCTAAGTGAGTCGGTTTCGTAACTGGCTGCCACCGCTACCTAACTTAACCCAACCTAACCTACGATCGCTCCTGATAATATTTTTCGATGTAGCTATGTAAATCAATTTTCTGAAAATTGTAAAAGTTCCATAACTTATCATTCATAACTGAGCCCTCAGAGTGCAAAAGCTGCACCCATACTTTATCCGTAAAAACACACTATTAAACATATGTACATATGTATATAAACCTGTATTGCAATAAACAAAATAACTGAACGTGAGTTACCAAATATCATTCGTTTCAAAATCAGAAATCAGTTATCATGTGTATGACAAGCACACCGTACACACTTTGAGTGAATACTGGTACCAATATACAGATACTTTCATTGCATCCGCAATGGTCACAAATTATGTAATCGGCGTTCGTCAGTTTCACGCGCAAAAAAAAATACAAAAACTTAAAAACTTCAACGCGCAAATTCATTCATTGATTTGAGTTGTTGTTGATGTTGTTAGTGCTGCTGCCACACTAAAGGGTACAAAAAGGGGGCTCTTATTAAACAAAACTTACTTATAAGGTCTTATTAAAATCCGCTTAAAATATATTTATTATTTTATTGTAAATTTATTACTTCAGTAGTGGGAATGGGTTTTTTTTTAATTTTATATTTTTTTAATTTACTTAAGTATGGCATTTTTCTTGCAATTTATTGTTGCATCATTATTTGGTAATTTGTTTTTGCAGCTCCCTTTCAGCAGCTGAATAAAGCGACATTTTTTATTACGTAAAAATTAATTACAAAATATTTTTTAAATTAATTTTTCATTGTGTTGACAAATTCATTATATCTTCGTTGTTTCCAAATAAAAAGTTTGTTAATTAATTTTAATTACAAGACAACAACTAATTAGCATTTAAGGCTTTCATTTCGATCGTCTTTAATTAAGACTTGTTAGAAATTGTACTGCATTTCGGTAATATTAGGTGCGCAACTAAGTTCTCGCTGTTTTTTGTTAGAAAATGCAACTTTATTGTCAAAAACTAGTTACAGATGAATCAATCAAAGTATTGCCCTTTGCTAGATACCACTTTTCCCAATCTTTCTAGTATAGTTCGAATGCCATCACGGTAGAAGTGTTCGTCTCTTGAGGCTATCTACGCATCAAGCCATTTTTTGAGGTCTTCATAGGAGTTTGACATGCATGTTTTAATACCACATACATCTATATAGCCTTAGCAGCGATTAAAGCTATATATACAATTAGTCCTATTCAGGTAGTTACGCACCGATCTGATGTCATTTTCGGACAATTTGCTTAGGTTCTTCCTAGATATCGGAGCCTGGTTCTGGCAAAGGTCGTACAGTACAGAGAAAATGTGGACAATTTAAAGGTTTGTTAGTGAGATAAAAATAAACCGAAAATTAAAATGGAATACCTAGAAAACGAGGTATATATAATGTAGAAATTCCAGTATCGGCGGCATATTCGAAGTAACACTTCGGCGGCAACAAGCCCAGAGCTAGTACTGAGTCGAAGAAAACAATATTTATGCAATCCATATTTTTCAGAAAACATACACATTTTAATGTTGTTTAAAACAAATGCAGCTACGTTTAAAATTGACAGACAATAACTTCTATAATAAACGTTTACAAAAAAATTCAATAAAAACATCACAAACCATAAATTGTGGCTAAATAAGCGCAACATTACAATAAACGACATTCCAAGACATTTGAATCGTTAATTTGCAAAGCATTTTCATAGAATGTGGTTTCAATGACCAGTGCTGAAAATAGTTCTATGCAACTGTTCATAGAAGAATGCAAATAGAATTCTAGAATTTGCAGAATAAAATGAATGCAATTAATAAAAAGCGAGCCAACGACCGATTTGACTTTGCAGTAAGCGGTGGAACGTACGTAATATACCAGACACTCTTGGTGTAAAATGTTCTATTCTATAACTTTTGTTTGAGATAACTTTTACTTGGAACATTGGAAAGCGATATATTAAAAAACAATTAACTTGAAGTTCTGGCCGAAAACAGTCAGACGAGCATTTTCTATTCAGTGGGTACACTGAAAAATAAAGAGTCAGCTGAATATTTCACTGATGATTTCATTTAGCAATCAATGAAACTTGTATAAATATCTTTAGCCTTTTTATTCCTGTTTGATTTTGTAATTTATTTGGTGTTATCACACATTTTACTGAAGAACAGTTAGCTAAGTAAATTAGTTTCTGTTCCGGTACATATATGTAAATGAAATGTTTTTTTTCGACGAAAACTTCTGTGGGAAAACGTTATAGCGAATCAATGCAACAATCAATTATCAACAACTTTGTTTAGAGGAACGTAAAAACAAAGCTTTGTGGTACAGTGGACATTTGGCGCCGGGCGAAGAATTAATTGGCCGCCTCCCATCTGAGAAATTTTTGTTTTTTTGTTTAAAAAAAAATTGTATTTACTGAAAAAAAAAGTCATCCGCTTTTACATCAAAAAAGGCTTACAGAATGGATATATTTGGATCAAATTTCAAAGATCGTACATATTTTATGTATTTCGAATTTCAGCCAGAATAAAGTTCACATTAAATAATATTTCATATTACGAGAACCATTTTGCTCCTTCTAGCTCTTACACCCGTGGCGACTGTCAATCCCTTGGTACGCTTATGCAGTGCTGAGTCTACTTTTCATAGTACTATTACTGATAAATTCAACAGGAATATTTATATCATTTCAATTCTTTTTTACCCACAAAAAAAAGATCAATTTTAAGTAAAACATCAAGTGAGTCACCATGTGAAAACTACTCGTAACTTTGATGAATCATTTTGTAGATATTTCTTAGGTTGCTGAGAGTTTGTATTTAATATAAGTAGTTATATTTAATTTATTTTTTTTTTATAAAAACTTGATTTCACTGCTACTACTTAAAGACGCAATTTATGAAATTTTTCAAGTTCGGTTTTATTATTCATTTGCATAAAATATTACAACTCTAACTCCCACGTGAGTTCTACTTTAAGCAATGATTTCTTCTTGAATACTAAAGTTTGCTTCCATGATAGTAATCACCAGCGTCATTGACTAGGTAAATACACGTGGTGGTATTTGCGCCCCTTCGAACGCATACTGGCGACGCTACTTAGTTACAATGCCATATTGAGTTGCATTTTTTTTTTGGCCAAAACCACATCCGCTTTGTATCCATATACTGTTTTTATGCTTTTGTTTTTGCATTTTTTGTTTTCATAGTCTTCGCACACGTTTTGTTGATATTAATTTTAAATTATTTAATTTATTATCAACTTTGTCTGATGTGGTGGGGACCTACATTTCCATAAAATAATTATTTCCAAATTTTGGCAATGTGGGTAATTGGTTTATTTGATATCCGTTAAATTAACACTTTCATGCGTCAGATACTTTTATGAGAGGAATAGGTTTATTGATATTTCATAAATATTACTTTTAGATGAGATAATTTAATTTTGACAGCATATTTTCATAACATAATTTTCAGCATCTCCTACACAATAACGATTTTGGCGATAGTTCCACATAAACATCAAAGGTATATGATAATAAGTTTTCAATACATTTATATGAAATTGATTTTGGAAAACGTTTTTAGGAGTAAAAAGTCGCATATGATTAAAAAATCGCAGGTAACTAAAATCTTGCACAAAACTACAAAGCTGCATAAGAGTAAAAGTCTATAAGATAAAAATGTCATGTAATATTAAAAAGTAGTATAGTGACTAAAATCCAAATAAGACTAAGAGGTCACGAACGTTTAAAAACTGTATGAGACTTCAAAGTCGCATAAGGTTTGAAAATTGCATGAGCCTAAAAAATGTCAAAATGATTAAAAAGTGACTGAAAAGTCTGAAGTAAACAAAATTTCATACGACTTAAATCGCGTAATATTCAATAGTGACTTAAAGTTCAATAATAGACTTAAAGGTGACAGAACACCAAAAGCTCACAAAAATAAGTAAAAACTTGTTAGATGAAGCGTCTCATATATCTAAAAAGACGTATACCATTAAATATATGATTTGCATAAGACTTAAGAGTCGCATATTGACTGAAAAAATTGCAAAAATCTAAAAAGTTGCATAGGTCTAAAAACGCACTTAATATGAAAATATCGCTTTGGACTAAAAAGTTGTGAAGCGGCTAAATATTTGTATAAGATTAACCCCCGTATTATGCAAGGCGAAGTAAGGTGTAAGAGTGACTGATTTTTGTCTGCCGATATCTTGAAAATGTATGCCTGAATCCAAACTTTTTTTTGCAAATTATGTTATTTGAGTTTAAACGAACCTAAAAGTCGGAGCAAATGTTTAATTAAAAGTCTTAAACGGCTGTGGCGAATGTGTCACTTTTAATCAATCGCTTGTTTCGCCTTACATAATACGGCGGTAAAAGTAACATTAGACTTAATAATTTCATGAGACCAAAAAATTCTTATTAGATGAAAAAGTCGCTTGAGATTTAAAAGTTGCATATGACATAAAAACACATCAGACTACCAAGTCACATAATGCTTAAAAAAGTTAGATGAGGCTAAGTCGCGTAAGACTTAAAAACTTCGAAAAGCTAAAAATCGCACATCATTAAAAGTCGCATGGAATTAAAATAAAAGAATTTTAGATAAGACTAATATGTAACTAAAAAAATCGTTTAAGAATTAAGAGCCGAATGCGAATATATTGCTTCTTTAGATCAAAATATCGTATGCGGCTAAAAACTCGTATGCGACTAAAAATTTGGTCTATTTTTTTCTTAAAATTTTGAGTAATATTTCGATTAAAAAGAAGAAAAAAGCCAAAAAAAAATTAGTATTAACAATCGCCTAACATTTTGAAACAACTTTTCTCGTTCTTTTAGGCTGCTTATGTAATTTTCATTTTGGACGATAAACAAAGCACTAGAAAAAAGGAAGCAGACTTGCGTAAAAACTATTTAGTCTTCATTCAGACGAGCCAATGATTTCTGGCAATTCCCTCGAAGTCTGCTTAACTTTGCAGCTTGTTGCCTTCATCCTTTCCCACGGCAGATGTTGGCAGAGATGCTAAAAAATATTGCGTTGTTTAGGACTTACTTATGGAAATTATTAAAAAATTTAACAATCAAATGAAAAAAAAAAAATTTAACCAAATTCTTTATAGGTGACACATACAACCACTGGGAGCAAAAGTTGTTGGGACAGCACATTCCCCAAAACAAAAACTGTAAGCGCTATAAAAATCTACTTCTTATTAATAACTTCTTCCAACCGAGCGTAACCGGGTGATATACTCGTATACATAGCTAAGTGAATATATTTCGAATATGCACATGTCTTCATATTGGTGCATACTTCTACGTAGTTTTAAAGCTTAATATAGGATTTTTTTTTAAATTCATTGAGTAAATATTTTTATCTTGCAAAATTTATTTCAACGCATTTTTAACAAATATTTTATCGTAAATTTAAGACTCAAATAATGACGAGGCATACTCAAGTCAATAATATTAGCCACTATAGACAAAGTTATTCACTAATTTGTGCATTTATATTTTTCACTTGTTGCATTAATGTTGTTGTACGAATATATAAATTTATTACAAAAAAAATCCTAAAGATAGAAACCAACAGTACAAGTACAGACTGAAGCTGCTTGTCTTGTCTTTGGCCAGATATTTGTGCCAATTTAGATGCAACTTTATGGATGCGACCACTGCCATACAAATGCAAGCGGCTTAGTTGCCCAAAATGAAGCGAATGAATGATGAAATTAGCTTAAGGCAAAATGCAGCAAGGCAAAAGAGAAGAAAAAAAATACCAATTTTGAACAAACAAATTCAGAATGGCAAAAAGTTGAGTAATAAAATTTAGTAACTCGCATTTGGATCAAAAGTTGTTGCAATAAATTTAATTAGTTTGCTACCTTTTCGTGGAATTTTGTTATTTAAAAATTAAAAAAAGAGGTAAGCTTTATTTACATGTTTTAAATATGATGTGATATATATTATTTAAGTCTATCTTAATAAGTTTTTTAGTAAGCCATCATGTAATCAGTAGTTAAACGCGTGTCTTAAAAGTGACAAAAAATATTTAGTAATGTTTTTCAAGCACATGCGGCTACTAACACATTCTTCTTACCAGCTGCTCCTAAAACTACTTTTTTTCAACATAGTTTTTATCAATGTACACTGAGGATTTTTTATTTATTTCGTTTGGTGCCTTTACGCCTATTGCAAATTGTCACTCGAAGGCCAAAACTGATGAATCGATTCTTATTTAATATCAAGCTATTAAAGTTTTAAAATTACTGAAAAAATTGCGCAACTACAATCAAACATGCAAACACAACAAACCGTCCCAGTAGGCAAGGGCAGGAGCTTGCAGGCCTTCTAGCAGGCCTTACCTGGTAAGATTAAGGCCTTACCACCTCCTTTCAAACTTACTTTCTTTTTTATATGAAACGTCCCGATAAGTAAGGCCTCATTTAGCAGGCCTGATAGAAGTACTCTTCGAGCAGGTCTTCCTACATCGCTTGCGTCAAGAGCCCTTCTTTACTACTTTGAAAAAATTAAATCTCAATACGTCGTGAGACTCTTAGTTAAATGTTTTTTTTATCTGCGTCAACCTCCCTTACGTTCATATTTTTAATGTTTATTTTTTGTGACGATTTCTTAATTTATAATTTCACATTGAATACACAACACTCTACCACTTTAGCATAACATGAAACAGAAGACCAACCTAGCAACATGCACACCGTTCCTTACTGCTAACCATGTATCAACTTTTAATGTCGTATAAGTACAATGCAATGACAAAAAAGTAATGTTGAATCATAAAACATTGCAATACATGAAATAAAAAAATACATGAAGTCCTTCTTTTTTGCCTTCTATTATGAGGCCTTATAGCACTGCTGCTGTGGCAGTACATAATAGCATTTCATGAGTATACACTCAATGGAGTGTAACTATTCTGCTAATTAAAAATTCACTACTTATAAAATTTACTTATTGTTAATATTGACAGATTGTAAATAAAAACAAAAATCATAGTAAAAAAAAAAAAATTTTTTTGTTATTTACATGAAAATTTAGTTTTGAGAAGGCCTCTTACAATCGGAGCAGTGCTAGCAGGCCTTCTCTGGGGAAGGCCTTGCTCAATTGCCTGCTGGGGATTTATGACAAGTTCAAAGTGTTTGTGTGTATGCGCTTTGTTTTGTGGTTTTTCTATGGTGTAATTATAGATGAGTAAAATTATGGAAGCAAGAGCCACCAAACCCCACCATAAGTTTGTTCTAGACAGTAATCAAACAAAAATTTTGCAATATACCAAAACCCAATTCCAAAAATCAAACGAGAACAACATGAGTGTAGAAATAAAAGTACACTAATCAAACGAATTAAGAGCAGCAGCCCTCAATGTGCGCATTGTGCTTTGCCTTGTCACTCGTTTCTTTTTTTTCTGAATGATGTAACAACAATGCAAATTCAATGTGAATATAGCGAGTATAAAAAATCAATCAAAATGTGCGTATCTGGTTAGAGCTTTTGTGTTATTTTGGTTGTTTTTATTAAAAAAATTACGTATTTGTGATAAAGAGCCACAATTGGCTCATTTTTCGTATTTCACCCATCGCTGGTGTAATTATACAAGGTGAAATCATTAGTGAGAGGAAATTGAAGCCATTTTGAGAGCGTGAGAGTAAATCGATTATCAAAAGCAAAACTCAATAAAATATAATGAATTTCAATGTGAATGGAGAAATTGCATTCGGGTTTGTTTTGAAAAAATCAATGATAATAAATACTCAAGAGAATCAGTGTTGCACAGCAATTTAAATGATTGAAATGCAATGGAATATATATGGGAGCGAAACAATGGAATAAAGTATATTTTAAGTACAGTAAATAACGCGGACAAAGTTGCGGGTATCAATTAGTCTTTGAAATAAAGGTATAAGTTGACCCAACTATTTTTTTTCGGTAAATTAGTTTCCAACAAAACTTTAATTATGAATCAATATTTTAATTAAATGAAAATATTTTTTTCTGTGTATTTTGTACCACATGCTCGCTGTTGGCAAGTTAGCAATAGTAATTAGTTTTGTTTTTTGTTGACCGAAAACATGTGCACAATATTGGCTAAATAAAATGACAGCAGACAGACACAAACGCGACTGATTGCTACTGAAATGCCATGTTGCTACTGCTACTGCTGTTGCCACACATCCCTACCACTTACTGGCATTTAGTTTCTGCCGTTGTCGTTACTGCAACGATGTACCCGTGTCGTCAAAATCACTTTTTACGCTACATGCCCCGTGAGGCATGTTGAGCATCGTCATTACATGTGGCAACAACACGACAACGTTGAGAGCAGTGCAATTTCAAAAATTGAAATCAAATTTATTACCAACAAACAACGAGAAAAATAAACAAAAACAAAATTTATAAACTCTGCCTATTGCATTGCAGTGCGATGCAGTTGCTGCTGCTGCAGCATATTTTGCGTACATTGTACATATTAGCCAAAAGGAAGGGGGGACGGTTTCAATTACGCAATCTATTGCGTTGGGAATATGTTTAGTAACCAGTTTACATACTTTTAGCATACGCAAGCACAGTTTCATAAAAATTGTTGGAAAATTACTCTCAAAATATGTAACAAAATTTTATTTTATTCTTAAGATTTGTACCAGTTACAGCAGTCAGAACGTTACCTTAAAATACTTTCAAGTGATTTGTTATTCTAAATAAATTTGTTTTTATTATAAAAAGTAGAGCAGCAACTTTGTAACTGATTCATGGTTTAGAGCAGCTAAAAATAGCTGTTTTTGTCAGCAAGTTCTTAAGCCTTACTTAACTTATACTTGAGCAGTTGCCGCTTACCATGAGGCAAATGCGAAGTGTGAAGTTGGTGAGCAACAAATTAACATTTGTGGTAATTAGGTTTTTTTAACTAACAAATGAAAGTCATTCAATCACTGCTAGTCTAGAGAAATATTGAATAAAATTTTTGGTTATTATAATTTTTCAACGGTTTTTCCCCCTTTTCAAGTTTGTATATTACTTTGCTTCAGGAAAAAACAAATATGAATCTGGCACATTTTTTATTATAAAAAGTCATAGTTGTACTTCTGTCACCAGGTCCTCGGCCTTACGATGAAATTCCGGGTAAATCTCTGTTACTTGGCAAATCTGTTTGAGCTCTAGCTTTTGGTTGTGAATTTTTCCAAGTTAATATTAGGTGCGTAACTCAGTTCTCGCTGTTTTTTGTTAGAAAATGCAACTTTATTGTCAAAAAATAGTTACAGATGAATCTATCAAAGTATTGCCCATTGCTAGATACCTCTTTTTCCCATCTTTCTGGTAGAGCTCATATGCCATCACGGTAGAAGTGTTCGTCTCTTGATGCTATCCACGAATCAAGCCATTTTTGTAGATCTTCATAGGAGTTGAACTGCTGATCAGCCAAACCATGTGCCATTGAACGGAACAAGTAGTAGTCTGACGGGGCAATATCTGGGAAATACGGCGGGTGCGGTAGGACTTCCTATTTGAGAGTTTTCAAGTATGTTTTCACTGGTTTAGCAAATGAGGCCTAGCGTTGTCATGCAATAGGATTTCTTTATCGTGGTTCTGTTCTTATTGGGGCCGTTTTTCCACAGTGCTCTGCTTGGAAATGGTTTGTCGGGTAACTCCCAATACTGATGCAAGCTCTTCTTGCGTTTGGGCCGAATCCTCACCGAGCAATGTCTCCGATTCCGTATTATTGAAGGTTTTTGGCTTTCCTTCATGGTCTTTAAAACGACGAAACCAATCTCGGCACGTTGTTTCGCTCAGAACACCATCTCCGTAAACTTTTTGGAGCTCCCGATACGCGTTAGCTGCCGTTTTCTTCGATTGAAAGAAGAAAATCAACACGTCCCGGAAGTGACGATTATTTGGCACAAAATCAGTCATTTTCGAGCAACTACAAACAGACTATGAAAACACAAAATCTTAGTCTAGATTTATAACGTTTCGATATGAACCAAATCGACCAGCTCTTACCGCTAGCGCCATCTATTGACAAACAGCGTGAACTTAGTTGCGCATTTTTGTGAGTCACCACAAACCGCCAAAATTAATTTATTTTACTTAACTTCATTTATTTATTATATTTTTTTATTTTGTGTCATCCAATTTTATTTTGTTTTCTTTTATTTCACTTCATTTTATTTGAAATTTTTTATTTGCTTTCTGTAACGCTTCAGAAACATTTCAGAAATCTTTCGGAAACAGAAATAAAAGATTTCTGAAACGTATCTGAAGCTTGAAATGGTTTTAAGTGAAAGTTCTTTGAAAGGTTTATGAACCATTACATGCCGAGTGGGACTTAAGCTGCAAAATTGAGAGTCTATGCAAAGTCGCTAACTCTCGCATGTATGCTTATGATAGGCATATATCCTACATAATGTGTAGCGTTTCAAGTTTAATTTTCGTAATTGTTAGTTCGGTCTGGGTGTTCATTCCTTGTTAATGAGTCAGGAAGAAACATTTTCTGGATGAAAAAAGTTAAACATGAAAGATGATTTCTTAAAAATTTAAATCTTAAGTAAAAGAAGCTCGTGCTCCAATATGTTGTATGTTTTAAAGAAATAGTTTGACCTCCTCTGTGATTGGTATCCAGTCAAGAAAATAAGATCTGAAAAGTTTTTGTCTTAATCTATTTCTTATATTGGAAAATGTTCCAACTTTTGGACAGTTTCTCCTTTCATATATAATATTTTTTTTGTGACTTCAACTATAGTTTTTCCAATTTTTTTTATATGACTCTTATGAATTATTTATTAAAGGATTTAAAGTAACGTGACCTTATGATCCGCGTTTAACGTAGCAAGTTCACGTTTTTCAATTTTTGCTCCGCGCGGTCTGCGTGTTCATTGAAAATAATAAGTCCTATTTTCCTACGGTTTTCGGTGAAAGTGACCAGCTTTTTTTTAGTAAATACAAAGAATTTGAGATATTAAATACCTAATTTTCCTTAAAAATATTTCGAAATATCTGATTTGCTACGGTTTTCGGGATGTGAAAGTGAGGTCCTTTTTTTTAATTAAATAAAGTTTTTTCCTGTTAAGACAAACGAATTTTAAAAAAAATTTCATGGATTTTTTCTTGCTTCGCGTTTTGGTCAAAAATATCTGGTCACGTTCGTTTAATGAGAATACAAGCAGTGCCAGCTTCAGAAGACGAGGTATGGCAGTTGTCAGGGCAGACTGGAAAATAAAAACATAAAAAACATATGCAGGAAACCTCTTTTTCGAAAATTTGAAATAGACATTTTTGGATATTCGAAATTGAATAAATTCATTATGCCATGAAAAGCTTGGCTATGATGATAATACAGTTTTTAAAGCACCATAGTACATATTAGTATCTTACTGCATTTCGAGTCAGTTAATTTTTAAAGTTGAGAAGAGTTATTTTCTCAAAAAGTTTTTCAATACAATCGGTGTTTGATTTACATTACATTCACAGGACAAATATAGATAGTCTACGCTCAGTGTGTTTGTATATATCCTCAATTTAAATAAAAAAAACATTAAAAAAGTAAGATACATAATTTGGATGTCGATGTATACCAACAAAAAATAAAACAAAGTGTAAGTTCGATGCGAATACAACATGTAACAACATTTTTATGCAATCCAATTTGAAAAATACGATACTACGCAGAAAAAAAAGCCGTATGCAAATGTTCAGAAGCAAGTTAGCGTGAACCAAAATACCAATCCACATAAATTTTCATGAATTTTTCAGATGCAACACGTTTTTCTGGGTTCTTATATTTTGAGTTTGTTGTTTTTTTTAAATTCATTTCAGCAGCTGTTGTCCCACACGTTCCATTGAACTGCATACTTGGTGTGCAGCAGTAGCAACGTGCTGCAAATGCACAGAAATCGTGGCGACTAAAACGTGGCCTCATGAACTTGGTACAATTGCTATTGGAACTTGTGAGCAATTGTTTGTTGTGCTTTCTGTTGGTAGCAAGTAAAAAGTGGATAGTGACAAATATGGAGATACAGAAAATAGACCATGGGAAGAAAGTGGTTTTCTGATGTATTGAGCATTAAAAAAGCTCGATTGATTATTTTTAAAGTATTTCCATGTTTTTTCGTTATTTCGCTAAGATGTCAACATCTTTTTAAAAATCATCACGATTTTGCTGTCAAATCACGTTGAAACAAATAAAGACAAAAACTTATAAGTCATATTAACAGGCGCTTGACGTCAACGCCCTAACATGCTAGCAATTACCCAAATGGGAGTCAGCTTATGGGTGACTTGGTTTAAAAGATAACAAGAGAAAAAAAATCTGTATTGCAGTAAAAAACACACTTTTTAGCATTGCAAAAACAACTGCTTTATTTATTATTAAAAATAATTTACAATCATAGGTGAACACGTGAACAGTTTTCGACGTAGGTAGTTCCCGAAAAAATGTATTATTAATACCGAAACGTCTTTGCAGCAACAAAATTTCAGTTGTACGATCCTATCTGCCATTTTCGTACGAGTTTATTTAATTTACGCAGTTTTTTCAAAAATTTAACGTGACGGACGCCATCTTGAGCTGCAATTTTGAAATTCGCAAAAATGTCATGCGGCATTGTAAAATAATTATTTCAACGAAAATTTTAAGCCCATTAAGATCTTTTTATCAGAAAAATTGTGATTTTCGGTTGGGGTGGTCCGCTTGACAAAACATAACCTTTATATATGTAAATATCTATATTCTCTATTTTATCTGACATTATCTTTGTACATCTTAATTTGTTCTCAGTTTGTATTCCTTTTGAGCTTTATTATTTTTACTGAATTGGTTTTCTTTGTGTGACCAATTTTCCAGAAGTTCCATGTATTTTCCTAAGAAAAAGCTTAACTCTTTTCCTACCGGGTTAAATCAATTTGAGTGCTTCATTGTAAGTACATATATGTCGGTACGCAAAGATCAATGCCTCCAAAACTAAATTCATTGACGTTTAAGAAATGAACACACCCACCTAAGTAAAGCATACAAAAGCCGGTCCCGGTGTTTAATTTTCGAGTTTATTGGTTTCTTTTTTGAACTTTTTGTTTTTTACCGCACAAACATTTAATCACATAGTGTGCACCGTAACAATGGGAATGGTGTGGTTTCGTATGGTAAGTGCTTTCAAAAAAAATTATCAGAAAAATCTTTACTTTGACATTTAAAATTAGATTGGTCTGCTGTTGCTGCTGGACGGGAATTTTTATGGGTGAGATAAATTATGGTTCTACTTATCACTTTTTACAGTCGTTGTGATGACTATTTATCTGTTGAATTGCATTGTATAATGCAGATAGTGATCGTGTGAAATTTGATTTACACAATCGTTTTGTCTTTTGAGGCTTAAACGATATTCGAAAGGATTTATTTAAGCAATTGTTGCATTAGCTCTAATGTTTGCCCCAAGGGACTTAAAGGTTTTTGAAAAAATTGCGCTTATGAAGTGCAAACCCAATGATATTATAACGGGTGATTTTTTTTGTATGTTTTTTTAGTGTAAAGTTTGGGACGCTTTGCGCGTGTTTTGTTACATGTGTTAGCACCGAAAATACTCAATAGAATTTGCCATTTTATTGTAAAGAGACTTACAAACGAACAGCGCTTGTAAATTTAATCAAAATTCGTGCTCTGTGAAAAATGTCGAAAAATGTGAATAATCGAAAAATTTTCTTCAGCAACGAAGCTCATTTTTGACAATGGGTATGTCAACAAACAGCATTGCAGAAGTAGGTTTGAAAAGCAGGCAGAGGCAGTTAAAGAGCTGCCAATGCGCTCTGAAAAAGCCTCAATATACTCAATGGATCGTACATTTTCAAAACCAATGAAAATCGCAACGTTACAGTCAATAGAGCAAGGCAAGACTGAATTTTTTTTCCACAAAATGTAAGAATTGCACTTGGTTGACATGTGGTTTTAACAAGACGGTGCCACATGCCACGCGGCACGCGATACTATGACCTATTGAGTGACTAGCTTGGGGAACAATTAATCTCACGTTTTGGAGCAGTCCATTGGTGGTGAAGATCATGCGATTTGACCCCACTAGACTATCTTTTGTGGGGGCTACATGAAGTTTCTCATGTAAAAGCACAAGTCAGCCACAATTGCAGCCCTGGAGCTGCTATTGGTGAGATACCGACCGAAATGCTGCAAAAAAATGCCTAAATTGGAGCTTACAAATGCACCACCGCAGACGTAGCCACAGGCAACATTTACATGAAATAATCTTTAAAAAGTAAATGAAAGGCACTGTTGCAAAATTTCTGTTCTTTTTTCAATTTTCAAAAACCAAACGCTTAAGAAATCATCCGTTACAAGTAAATGCTTTAACCAAATTGTAACTTAAGGCTCAATCTGGGATATGCCCAAAAGCTGTTGCAAAAACTAGTATCTAATATTTAATTGCTCTATATCAAAAATACATTTGTTATATTCAAGCAAATCTTTTTCTCAGTGTACAGATTAGCAGATTTCGGATTACATCATAATCTTTACGAGACGATTTGAATTGTCTCAGCTATCATACACAATCTCTAAGTATTACAAAACTATAATCAGTACGTTTACTACGGTCAGTCATTCAACTTTAGCTGCAACATTGTAGCATTGGTTCATCTCCATTTAGTTTTATCTATAACCAATTAATTTACTAAATAGCAAACATTTTCAATTACAAACAATTATTTATTTACCAGCTTTATACATCAATTGCAATTATCTGCAACAAATTGGTGTTTAGCTGCATAGTTAGATTTATCAACAGCATCAACGACTAGCAATATATCACACATAAACGAAATTAATTAATTGTTCAAAATTTGAAAAATTTCGCTCAGGTAAAATAATTAACAAACGTGATCACATGTTTCAGAGTATGATATACTGAAGAAACTCTAATTCTTATCATGGACTCGTTCATCTTACCGACACCATAGAAGTGATGCCATTTAATTGAGTGGAAGTTGTAAAAGAGTCAGTTTTCATTATGGTGCAATTCAATTGTGGATATATGGCGAAAATCAAACAAGTTTGCAAAAACTAATAGAAAAAGATTCATTAAGAAAAAATAAATGTGAAATTAATTTTTTGCTTTAAATGTAACGTGAACGACACAAACATTGACCTATAATACTTTAAACACAATTTCAAATGTCTACAACTTATCATTATTGTTGCTTAAGATGCTGTCAAACATGGCGGTGGTATCCGGTGACTTCAGGTAAGACAAAATGAAAACTTAAACTTTCGCTTTGTGTATATGAAATCGAAGAGTGATGAACATGTTCATGGAAATACACATCAAATTGGAAGACGCAATAAAACAAATAACGTGAGACATTTTGCTCGAAAAAAAAAGAAGTCAAATCATCAGCAGTTGCAGCGCATCATTGCTATGGCGAAATAATCCTGCTAATATGGTCAGTAGTACTCGTATTCGTTGCCAAAGCCGTGACGTGAACAAAATTTGATGAGTGCGAACAAACTTTGGTCTACTGTAGGAGTCCGTTCACTGTAGCCAAATTTGCGCTGCACAGTAGTTAAATCTGACAATTTGATGAGAAAAATTGCTTGATTGATGAGCTTATACTCTATAGCAGCCGGCAGATTAAGCTCGTAAATGCATATATAGAGGACACTCGGAGCATTATTTAAATCGGCATATATATCTTTGGATGTCCGAACTCAAGGCCCAAGATCCTTTTACTTGTTGTCTAGCAACTCCACTTTGAAAGTTTGAAATATGTTTGCATAGTCAGAAATGGACTTAAGTGTAATCACTTTGGAAAAAATATTTACGAAGCGGTTTTAAATTTGGAAAATCTGTTATGTGGGTAAAAAAAAATTAAAAAATATCCCTAAAAGACATCTCATATCGGAGAATGAAAAAAATTAACATAAATAAGTCGCTAGTCTGGGCTTTGGATAATGTTATTGAACCAATTGCATATTTGATAATAACTATCAAGAAAAAAAAACTTTTTGAAATGACAATAACATGGCCAAAGTTTTTTACGAAATCAATTTCACCAAATTTTAAATAAAAATTTTCCGCATCAAATACCGAGTTTGACAACTGTGCAATGATTGCACTTTAAGCAGTCAATTGCAGCATTGCTCACAAGAACAGGTTAAGCTTGTGTGGGACAACAAACAGCTGCTGGCCAGGGTTTGTAATCCGTACAGACGTTAATTAGTACGTAATCTCTAATTGTAGCCTCTTAAGTTTTCACAAGAGCTAGGCAACGTTTTCCACTGAAAATGCATGCTGAGATAATGTAAATGCAGATTTTATTTTGCAATTAGAAAGTGCAAATGAATACCATTGATTTTGAATTTTTGACGGAGAAAATCTGAATTACTGAAATGAGTTGGCGGAAAGCAACGCTAACAACGACATTTGTGTTACATTCAAAACTTTTAACATTTTCAACATTTTTCGACATTATTTTAAAATTAATCGATGTTTAAAATTATTCGACTTTTTTGAAATTATCGACTTAAAATGCATTTTTCCATTTTTCCGATCTATACAGATCTTATCAGCATTTCTTGTGTTTTCAACATTTTTCGTCAAATTTTCGACTTTTCAACATTATTCGAACTTTTTCAACATTTTTCGTCTCCGTCTACATATTTTCAATACCTCAAATTTTTTTGATTTTTCAATATATTTTTCGACATTTTCAACATTTGTCGGCACCTCAAGATTTCCTTTCAAAATTTTGTGACTTTAATGATCATAGATCTTGGTTTTTCCAACATTATATGAAATTTTTCGATTTTTTTTTATTTCTTTGACATTATTCGCCTTTCTCGATATCTGACATATATCGACTTTTTCGATATTTGAAAATAATAAACTATTATCGATTCTTGAAACTATTCGACTTTGTCAATACTTTTCAATTTTATGCGATAGTTTTTGATATAGCTTGATACCTTTTTATAATGAAACCTCATTAAGTTCGCTAATCACGCTGCCAATACTTGCAGCACTCGAGTTTTCAATTTTAATTATATAATTATGTACATAAAATCAATTAGAATTTCCTTACATAAGCAATAGCAAAATTATTTATGTGTTAATCTAAGCAAAATATAATTTTTTCCATTTAAAACATTTTGTTTCTTGAACAATTTATTTTGTCCCAATTTTTGTGTGTAACAACATGCGAATACATGCCACAAATTAAATAAGTGGCTGGTAATAAACAATTGTTGCTAATTCTCACGATTGTCCGAGGTGGTTTTGTCAGTGCTGTTGTTAGCAATGCAAAAACTTATTTCCTCCTAATGTTGCTTAAGCTGGAGAGTTAAGCTGCATTATATCGTACCTGTTTAAAATTGCAAAATCACTTCATTGTCTATGAGAAGTTAAAGATTCAAAGATGCATATTGTAGTAACTATGTATTTTGGATACTTTTGCACATAGTTCAATGTAGGCAAAAGTACTTAAAAATGTACCCATGTTTTTAAAATCTACCACCCCCGGAAAATGTGCTGCCTTGTTATGTGGGATATCAAATTTACATTAATTAACTAGAAAAATTGTTGATTTTCATTTTAAAAGTTCGAAACTTTGAAGGGATTTATGAATAAAATGTGATGTGATGGACATTTATATTGACTCGCAATGTTGATCAGCTCTGCGTTTCTCTTCAGAATAGATCTATTTTATTTATGTCAACCAAAATTTTTTTAAATTGTTCTGCAAAGAATAAAATTTTGGAAGTTTAATTTTAATGCTCATTTATTACTTCGACAGAATAAGACAAAGTTGATGCTCTTTTACTCGCAATGGGATTACTCTTATGACTTACTTGTGGGTATATAGAAATGATTGTAAGCTTCTGGCTGTTTTTTACTTTGGGCATAGTGTCAAAACTTTTTTTTTCTTCTGAAACTTGTGCCTTTTCTATTTATTCATTTTTTCGATTTGTAAAAAAAGATTTTTTAAGTCGGTGGGACAAAATCACTTTTAAAAGCTATGTTGCTTAAAACTCCGAAAGTTTTTTTGTTTTAAGATATGTAATGTATAGACATTTAATCTACACATTATATGTTCCAATTCATATGGAACTCAAGCTAAAGTCTTGTTAATCAAATCTCTAGAGCAAACTATATTGTAGTATATAGAAATGTCCTTGAATTATCTGGACAGTATGTTTCACGTCATTCATGGTAGCGCCATCTGTTGATCAAATCAGCTACCAGCTGTCAAAGTCTCATGGCATCGACCGACTAGTTTCGGAGATATGACAGTTTCAGTGTCGGTACGTTTATACATGTCGAGAGATAAGCGAATTTTCACTCCGAAATTTCAAGTTCGTGAGTTATTGCTTAAAAAATAAGTTCTCGTAATCGATTATGCGCCGTACTCGCCTGATCTGTCGACTATTCCTTGTTCCTCAAGATGGAATGCGCGATGAAAGGACCACTATACGACGATATAGAATCCAAAAAGTGGCAGTGACCGGAGTAGTCGACGCAATTGAGACATCAGCAGTGCAAAAATTGTGCTCTGCATTGTATGGACGCAGAATGAAAATATATTGAATATTTATTTAAGGTTATTTAAAGGACACACTTGTGTATCTCTGTGAAATTATGTGCTCAGCATTTAAAGTGCACAAAAGTGTTTTATGTTCATCTTAAAGGAAAAAAGAAAGTACATTTTCCTTTTATACGGGATTGACTGTAAAAATTTGAAGACAAGTTTTATATAAAAATCTCGTTTGTTATTTATGGATGCACCAACATATAGCGATCACTTGACTTAATAGTTTGGGAGATAGCGCCATAAAATGTTTATCATTTGCGCAATTTTCTAATGCACCCATTCAAATAGTTAGTCTACTTACAACGCCGCAACGCATTAGTGGAACATGGTGGTACCAAATTGTGCATTCTTGAATCCAATTTGTATTTAGCTTGAAGTCAAATCTGATTACTGAAACTTGGTAATCCAAAGATACACAAATCCTTTGCAAAGTTTTTTATTAAAAGAATGCTGGATCTTACATATATTTTTTTTTTAAGTTTTTGTCAATTTACTTATAATCATAAGTAAAAATGATAAAAAAACACTTAAGTGTGATAAGATTAGTATTTCTTAACGATTTTAGAGTTGGCATAAAAAAAATTTAAGCAAAATATCTTGTCATGAATAGATAAATTGGGCAACGCACATAAAATCTATAAAAAAAATATTAATTTTATTTGGGTAAAAACAAAATGTTAAGCTACATACGTTTTATGGAGAAAAAGCAACTTGAGAGCATTATTTAATTTTGACATTTCTAAGCGCTCTTTTAAAAAAGTACTTTCAGTGAATTTGTGTTCAACAATAATTAAACTTTTTGGGTACCAAGTTTCAGCTAGTTATATATCATTTATAGTTGGGGAATGGGTTTTGACTCAATTTGGGCCCATTGCGAGGCTCTGTTCTACATACATTCCAGTGACATTGTGTTTAGATGAACATAAACCAGCTATTGGACCTATTAGAAAACTGCACAGATGAGTCAAATTTTTCGTGACGCTACCTCCCATTCAACGATATGATGTTGAAAGAGAAATACAAAAACAAAATGAACATTTTATGATAAGAAAGAAGCGCTGCAATTTTTAATGACAACTACATACATAAAGACATCGATCATCATCAACATCGTTTATCATTTATATTTTAATGGAAATGATGATGAGATTTGTCAATACTGACATTTAGTATGCAATAAAGCATTTCTTTGATGCATAGAAAATTTGCTACGCAGATGGCAAAATAAAATAAAATTATGTTTTATTTTGAATATGCAGACAAATAACAGCTTGCTGCTGGTGTTGACACTTTACTTCACTTAGAACCTTTTTTCGATATGAGTAAAGGGACTACAGCAAAAAGTGCTATTAGATTGAGGGAATCTGGTTTTCGAAACCCTACAGCCATGGCAGTATTTTCGCTCAATTTTATGGCTGCGACATTCAAGGTGGGACTGAGTATATCACACCCACTCTTACGTTCTCAGCCAAATTTCAAGTGAAAATATCTGATAGAAAGGGTTGGACTCCTATTTCGAATTCCAACATTGACGGTTCAAAAATGAATTCTGGTACAGGGACTGTAATTTTTCCCTGTGACTTAAGCATCAGTGAATCTTTTGCTTTACGCTGTTGCTGTATTGTATTTCAAGCGGAAGTGTTTGCTGTCTAGAAGGCATGCCAAATTATTGAATCTTAAATTTTTGAACACAGTGACAGTTTTGTTATATACGTCGATAGCCAAGTAGCCATTAAGACCCTTGGAACCAATATTATCAAAACCTGCTTGATCTAAGATTGCAAGAAATCACTATGTGAAATAGGCGGATAGTGCAACTTAACCGTGTGTTGGATTCCTGTAGATAGCGATTTCATTGACAACGAAACTACAGATGATGCTAGGAAACGCTTTAAAATTGACATAATTACTGAACCTTATATTATGAAACTACTAGCCTTTATTAGGGTGAATATAAAGCTATTACCATTTATAAAATGAAAATGTTTCGTTTTGATTGAACCTTGTTGGAAATGCCTGAGTTCTGACATTCAAATTTTCGGGGTAAGTGTGGTGTTAATGAAAATCAATAAAAAAATAGAAATATCATAATCATATAATAATTTTGTTGGTTAAATTAAACAAATTCTTAATGATATAAAGTAAGAAAATACCTCTTTTCAATTCTATATATAGCAGTATGAAAACATAAATCCAAGTCAGATAGTACTTGAAAACTTACCTAAAAAGAAAAAGAGAAAAAATACATCAGTTAGAATTCAAATAAATTATTAAAATGTTGAACCCATTTAAATTTCGCCCAATTGAAAAACAACCACAACAAATTTATTCATTAAAAATACAAACAGTAAAATTTTCATTTGTAATTATTTATTAATGATAACTGATGAAAAAAATTATTTTTAATTAACCGCGTAAGTGTTGCAAAGTGGGTAAATATCAACATTGCTCGCGTTGCCAACCAACAGTACTCGCGCTAACAGCAACTGCGGTTGAAGCAGTAGCTGAAGAAGCTTAAGTGAGCAAAAGAACTTAATAACTCATTTTCAACACGCAGACCACACTTAAAATAGGCTTAAGTCAAATTCATTAACAATAATAATTTTTACCAGCTGGGTGGTGGGTGGTAAGGTAAGAGTATGGCCGTTCTCCACACATTTTGAAACATGACGGTGAAGCCAAATTTCAACACTTTCACAAAGTAAATGCTCTCATTGTAAACCAAACAGAGTGTCTTCAAAATTTTAGCATAATTTTTCATTGATTTCTTTCTGTTGTTGATGCCAACTTTTCTGTGGTTCTATAAATATTAGGCCTTTGCTTTGTTCCAATATCTGATTTCATTTTAAGAATTTGCATTTTAATATTCAAAATTACATTTTTAATGCACACCCTTATTTATTATAATCCATGCTTGTGCTAGTAGACACACCATAATAGCACTCGTGGGCACTGCAAATATTTAAGTGTTGTTGCAAATTTTTCCACAAATTTCGAAGGTCTTTTTAAGCCTTTTAATTGGGTTTTTACCGGACTCTTTTAATAATGAGAAAATTAAACTTTTCGTACATTGTTGCAATCATTGCTACGAGAACAGCAACATAACTCCATAGATATATATTTTTTCAATTATTTGCTTGAGCGCCTCAAATGCCGATTTATGTGATTGCAGTAAGCGAATTACAAGTTATTAAGGTATGAACTTATGCACTGAAAAAAAATATATATATCAAATCAAATTAAGCGAAAATAAAATTTTTTAAAAGTTTAATTTCCCATAATTTTGAAACGCACTTATCTTCAAATTTACTATTCACATCGAAAAGTAAATGGGATGAGAAAGAAAAGTTGCTACTTGATTTAATAAAATTTTAAAGAATATTTTTCAAATCAATCATTTGAGCCATCCCTACACATTTTATTTTTCCGACTGAAATTTAAAAATCTTAATTTTTTTTTCCGAGTGGCAATAAATAAACATACATTTTTACTAAGCACACTCTTAACCAGCGTCAGAATTAAAATTGGTGCGGTGCCGGAGATTAAAAACTGAGATTTTGGTATTGCAAATAACAAAAATGATCGAATGGCAGTGTCAAAGCGGCCCTTTTTGTGATGTAAGTGTATTGGCGGTGTGATCAAAAAGAAGGTCCTCATTTTTACAAAACTTAGGCCCCATGAGGCCCCATGTTCTTGGAGGCCTAGACTGTAGTCTCACATAGCCCTATCTTAATACAGCACCTAGTTCATCTCGAGAGCTATAAACAATATTTTAGTTTTTTCGTACTAATTGATTTGAACAGATCGAAATAGTCTTTTGAATATTATGTGGTTCCATTTTTTGGAACATTTATTTTGCATCAAGATAACTGGAAAGTTCCAGTATGAGTTTTTTGTATTTGTGATAATTTTTCAATTAATTGGTCTGGCAAGATCGAAAATTAATATATATGACCAATTTTGTATTTATCAATGAGCAACGGCTGAAAATGTAATCTAAATATCACACGGGTCCTCTAAGATCACGTTTTGCATACATTTTTCGATAGAAAACGTATGTTCAAAACGATAAGAAGTGGTCATAAATAGATTTAAAACATCACCAGAGCTGACTCCGATGCACCTGCTTGTGGCTCATGTGTTGAAAAGAAGTTCTGTTTGGGTTCACAAAAATTGTACGGGTTTTGAAGCCGAATTTCCTTAAAGCATTGATCAATGTAGAAAGCTCAAGAATGAGATTTGGACATTACCATATGTGTTATATAAAATTGACCCAGTACAATATTTTCATTTCGTATATAGATCCAAGACAAACAATGTTCATAATCAAACTTTTGAAATTTTTCAAAAATGTGTCTAAAGGGTTGGAACATTCACAAGTATATTTTCGAAAAATGGGCTTAAAACAGTGGCAGAGTATAAACATTTTTCACTCGGGGCATCTCAATAAAACTTTTGCGCTTGGGGCGACGGCTAGTTTCGATTCATGCAGTCATAGCTTTGCCGCTGGTAAAAAAAAACGTTTTCAACATTTGGTGCAAATATGCTCAATTGTATGGTGTGGTGCGCTTGAGTGATTGAAAGAAAAGTTCAAATGAAAGGTTAATCATAAATGATGGTTGTTTTTAAATAAAAAGAGAACCACAACGTTACATTACCCAAAAAAAAATCATTTGCTCGCATAAATATATAAAACGATTGGTGCTTCAGCAATGCGTCACTTAGTGAAGCTTCTTTAATACTAGAAAATTTAAATAAAATAGAGATATTGTTGTAGAATTTTAACGAATCTCATAAAAATACCAATGTTAAATTCTTGCATCACCTTCAGGTTTTGCCAGTAGCTATCATTTAATACACCTGCCTTTGTTGCTAAATATTTCAGATTACTTTGTATTTAAAGTTCAAGTTTCATGAGTCACTGTTAGTTAAATTAATTTAAAATCACAATACTATAGGAATGTGATGGACTGGCCACACAAAAAATATATACATAAATAAAATATGGCATTATTATTTTTTGTATATTTAAAATACCCGCAAGTCTAGTTCGTGACGAATCTTCTTACACTTTAGTTTAGTATAAGGCCATTTATTTTCATCTATCATCTAAACACATCAATATTATTGTGTTCGTAATATATAAAGCTTACTGATATTTGTGAGAAAATATCAAAAATTAATAAATATGTTAAGCGAAACTTATTGCGCTGTTAAACGTTATGATAATATTAAGACGCAGCAGTCCATATAGGGCCTCGAGATAGATTATTTTGGTGGCGAAAGGGTATATCAGCTTCAGTTGACTAAAGACAAATGAAATTGAGGCCTATATTCTCTTAGTTCTTTCATTTTAAGACATAATCAAGACCTAAATAAGCAATATTATATTGCCCACCAAACGAAGGAGAAATTGCACATAGTAATTATCAAAAATATTTTAAAAAAATATGAACTAAGAGCTAGAAGAACGTTACGATTCTTTTGTACGAGCCTTTTCTGAGACCTCGGAGTCAGCATATTTTCTTCTAACCATGATAAATATGTACATATGAATGTACATCATTTTCATTCTTAGAGCTAAAACTTTGTTAAAGAGCCTAAGTCATAAATTGGCGACATAGAGCACTATAGGCTAAAATGCAATATAACATTGGTTCTTTAGTAAAAGTTGAAAGACTAGAACAGATCTTTCCAATGAGGTAGATATTGCTCGTAAAAAACTATTATCTTTAAGTTCTCAGAGTTAAGTCCTTTTTGAAAAAATCGCACTTTTCTATCAATGTTGCTGTATGTTTGTGAAACATGGTCTCTTACAAGCACACTGACTCACAAATCTTTGTAAGTTTCTGCTTGTAATGCATACAGAGGATTTGATGGCCCCTTATAGTCTCGAATAAGGAATTTCATTTAGCTACCTATCAGTTTTCTATCACAGCTGGGACTATGATATGACGTTGGCAATAGAAAGACCCCATTAGCAGGAAAGTTTCTAGGGTAAGTTGTTTATTAGCGCTTTGGTGGAAAGCAGATGTAGAGCAATGAAACGATTTCGAATGAAATTTTGATAAGCAAATAAAAGTTCATACAGCACCCCCGGATACTTTCTTTCAAAGAAGTTTCGTGAAAGCTGAATGTTCAACTAAAGAAATGTGCACTATTTTTATGTGGACATCACTAATTTTCATTATAAAAATTTGTTTAAAATAAAGTCATAAATTCAAATGTCATTACTATTTTGCAAATTAAAATGTTAGTAACCAATTAGATCAGATTGTACAGCGTTTAAGTCTGCCATGAAAGAAAGTTGTTTCGGCAATAACAACCGGACTAATTTTAATACGTTGGAGTCAAAGATGATGAGTGCTTTAAATAAGCAATAAAGAAATGCATATGCAATTTATTTAACAATGTTAAGGATAACGTTTTTATAGAAAAAACAAATAAAAACTACAGATAAAAAAATAGAGACAAAAAAATTTAACTGTCGTGTAGGCATCGTTGCCGGTTTTTCGATCGTCACTTGTCCTAGACTAGAGCCATAATTTATAATGTTCACGAAGTAGCTTTTATATTATATTAGGGTGGTTATATTATTAGGTGGCAAAAAACACTTGTTCAATTCACATGGAATTTACACCACGTGTCTTATATGTTAAGAGGCATATCTAAGGCTATAAATCTTTTATTTATAGTAAACATTTAGGATGGCCCTCATTAAAAATATTTTTAAATTATCATTTCGACGCCTGATCGATTTATGCAGAATCTACACCATTTAACTGTTATGTTTTGAGGCACAGCTAAGGCTACAAAGCTTCTATTTTGGGTAGCCTCACACAAAGACCACTTAAAAAATTAGGAAGAAATTTTTTATTTAAGATGAAGCGAAGCGTACTGTGTACTGGTAACCCAACAGATTTTCAGAACTTGATCTTTTTGCTATCTTTCTTGTAAAATCTCATAAATATGCAGCTCAATATCTGATAGTAAATATTCGAGGACCACAATCCCTGTCGGACAGTGTAATGAAATGAAGCTAATAAATAAGTTAAAACAAATTATAAGATAAAGAAGAGTATAGACAACATTGAAGAATATGTAGCAACGAACTTTTTAATGCTTTTACTTTCGATTACAGAATAGTCAATCAATCAATCAATCAATCATTCTTTGTGTTACCAAAATTATCGTATGGGTGACCAGAGCGAAAAAAAAATCAAAATTTGATAGAGCACATGAGGTTCTTTACTCCACTGCTATCTTTTAACATTAATATGTAGAACACTATGTTTAATAAATTAAGTCTAAATTGAACTTTTCTTTGATTCAATAATTGGTGAAATAAACTATGTTTTATTACATTGCATTGAGGAAGTCTATTCGATTGAATCATTTGTACCGGGACGTACCAATGAAAATTTTGACAACTCTTGTTGTAGTAAACAATTGTTTGACTTTTATTCTGGTAATAATAATATCTGCCAACTATGTTTGAACACAATGAAAGTCTTAAAAATTACGCTCACATTTAATGAATTGTTCGAAAGCAATTTTCATCACTTTAGCGTCAATTATTTGACAGCAACATAAAGATTTTGGTTATTTTTCTGCGATCTCAAAGATCTCACTAATAATCAGTTTTTCATGATTTTTACGCTGAAGACTTAAAATAAAACAAATACGCTGAAGATTTATTAATAAATAGTTTTTAATGACTTTTTAGGCGCACGGTTTAAACTTGCAATAGCTATGATTGCGCATGCGCGGCGGCTTTCGTTTTCATTTCATTTTCATATCGTGCGCAATTTGATGCATCAAAATTTCTTCTTGCGAGTAAGTATTTGTTGCTTTTAAAGACAGCACACCTTTTATAATTTTTTATTTTTTTGTTTTAACGATTTTTCCTTAAATTTCGTGATTTTTTTTTTGTTTTTTTTTAACTGCTGCTCATTTTCCTTAGCTGCCGTTGCTAATTTTGGCTTATGGTCTATCATTTCTAACATATTTACACACTGACTTTCTTTTGAGTCGTGTTGTAAACATCTTTTTTCGCTAACGACTTTCAAACATCAATTGGAAATTGAGTTTTTGTTTTTGTTGTTGTTATTGTTTGTTTACGTTACTTTGCACGCTATGACTGTTGCAATTGTTTTTTTTTTTTGTTCAAAGCAGTAATAGCAACATTGGCAGTTGAATCAACAAATCATTAGTTTTATAAGTTGATTTAAAAGATAAATTTGTGTGCATATTAGAAGTCATTTTATTTAAATTTTTTAATTGGCGATTTCAAATAAAACCCCATTTTTGTGACAGCTCCATAAGTTTAAGCACACAAAAATAACTTCATAACAATTTTAGTATAAAAATTAATCGTTATTTTGCCCTTTCGGCAAGATGAAACATTCCTCAATCTTAGCCAAACTGGGACAACAGCGAGCAGACATTCTTGAGGCAACATAAGCGTACATGCCATCTGTTGACGTACACCCTTCGAAATCAGCTAGAGGGGGCGCGTTGTATTTTTTCTAACTTTCATGTTTTTTTTTTAAATCCGTTCAGTCGTTAATCTGAAGAACGTGTTCCCTACTGTCAAAGTGTTGCTGTAGGGAACAAAATTATTTCATTTTGATGACCTTGAAAATGAACATAGGTGTACAATTGTTTCTCTTGCTAGTTATATGTTTTATAGCTATTGAAATAGAAAATTGAATGCCTGGACTATGTTGTTCCAGGAATCTCATTTAACAGGGAGTACGTAACTCATATTCCATCGAGGGATGACTGGAAGGGAGGATTCCCGGGGAGAAGGGGTCATATTAATTTCTACACTGATGGCTCCAAGCTAAATAACCAAGTGGGTTATGGTATCTACTCCAAGGAACTGAAGTTCAGAATTGCTACGAGGTTACCAGATCATTGCAGCGTTTTTCAGGCGGAGGTTATAGCAATAGAGGGAGTAACATCCTGGCTAAGGAGGAATGTTGTATCCAAAAAGGATATAAATATTTTCTCAGATAGTCAGGCAGCTATCAAATCTCTAGAATCAGTCTTCCTAAATTCACTAGTGGCCCAACAATGTCGCTCGTCTCTAAATGAGATGGCTCAACATTTTAACATTCACCTCATCTGGGTGCCTGGGCATAGGAACATTGACGGCAATTGCAAAGCGGATGAACTTGCTAGGCAGGGGACTACTGCACAAATTCCTCAGGACAAGGAAGGTGTTGGCATGCCACTTGCTACCTGCAAGTTTCTGCTTAAAGTAGAAATGGTTAAAAATGCTAATAAAAGATGGACTGAAGGGTCAACTTGTAATATAACGAGGCAAATCTGGCCGAAATGAGATGCTAAGCGTTCGTCAGAACTAATTTCTCGCACTAGAGATAGTGTCTCGTCAGTTGTCGCAGTCATAACTGGCCACTGCCTCATCGGCAGACATGCGGAGAGATTAGGTGTTAGGTCCTTTGACTTCTGTAGAAGTTGTGGAGATGTGGAGGAAGAGGAAAATATTAAACATCTTCTCTGCTCCTGATCCGCACTTGCTAGAAAACGCCACAAAGCACTTGGCTCGTTTTTATTTGATGACCTGGATGACCTTAGACATGTCAGTATAGGTCAGCTATTTAGTTTCATAACGAATTCTGGCTGGTTCAACGAGAGGGTATAGTCAAACACCCTGTGGTATCACAACGGATCATGTTTGGTCTAAGTGAGTCAGTTTTTCGTAACTGACTGCCACTCCTACCTAACCTAACCTATGCCATTTCGAAAAATTATGTATAATATCTAGTCTCTGAAAATACGCAATAAGTATCACAAGGATCTTTGCCAAAATAGCATATCATAAAAAATAGCAAAGATTAAGTTCCAATATTAATTTGCTTATGTTATTTAAATTAATTTTAAAAAGTAAAATGCAGAAGTTATAGCATTGAAGTTTTTAAATAACATGCCAATCCTTTGGTTTCTTAGAACTTTTCCAAAAGAAATAATTTGCATACAATTTATGGCTTAAGCTACCGCACTTCATCTTACAGTTCTTCAAAGTCGCATCATGGTTCAAGCGAGCATTAACTAAATTGAATAGAAAACATATTTTTAATGCCAATTGCGTAATTAGAAAAGAAAACTTTCCAAAATATTACCCGGATTTTGTTAAAAATTTCATAATATTTATTTTTAATATAAATTGCATACATCACATAAAACAAAAACAAAAAAATCACATCACATCACAAAGTCTATAATATTGCGCTAATGCCCGAGTATGTAATTGTTGGGCGTTCACGTGTATGCTAAGCAATTTATACAACACTTGTATGTTAATTTTTAATCAATATAGCAACAAAAACAAATATTGAAAGAGAAAAAAAACTATTGAAAATGAAAGTAAAGTTGACTCCAGCAAATATTTGTTAAATTCATTAACAACATTTAGATGAATTTGTAACAAATTAACAGTCTTTATGGATATTGTGCAAACAAAAATTTGTAAAACCAACAATACGACGAGGAATAAATCAATTAAATTGCGAAAATATATATGTAAGCTTATTATTATTATTACATATGTATATAGAAAATTAAGTCTAATGTAAAATTATAGCAATATTATTATTGAACTTGTACTGAGAGCAATAATGTTTGAAAGATATATCTTTTTCATTAAGAGTTAAGTTAGTTATTAAAAATAACTGCAGTATACTTTGCTCGTTAATTAAATATGTTATAATGTTCATTGTAAATTACAACTAATAGTCGCCAATATACTCGTATTTGAACAGATTTCTGAAGTATCACACAAGTTATTCAATATTATATAATATTTGGCTGAGACGTGTGTCTTTTGTTACTACATCTGTATTTTAAGCTTTTCATATGAATGAAATCACTTTTGATTTTATTTTGCATTGTATTTTGGCTTTGTTATTTTCATCAATCCAACCAGCTTGTTTAGTTAGCGTTTCTTTTGTTGTAAGCAAAAAAAAAAAATAACATCATCACCTTTTCGCATCATCCAATTGGATGTAGATACATTCATATGGCACATAATATTCGTATTTAAAAGATATCAAACGGTGTACAAATGGTGTTAGAAAAAAATCTATTGAAAACACAATTTTTTTCACGGATACGACTACTTCATGTACTTTGAGTAATTTAAACAAAAAAACAAAATTTCATAACGCTCATTTGTATAAAAAAAAGTAAAAATCATGTCATATTTTAAACGTAAGACCCAAAAAAAAAAAAATATCAAGTTTTCAACAACAACAATAAGCATATATATCTCGTTTGAAATGTCTTATCTAGTGACATAATAATTGCTTATGGTCATAAATTGTATACGAAAACCTCTTGAAGTCACCTATATCAAGCAGCACTTTGGTATTTGGCAAATGCAAATATACTTCAAATGGAAATTCTATGTATATCATTTGAAAGGTCTTTACAAGAACTTTAATGCAACCGATAAGAATAGTGAAGTCAGTGGTCAATATATGTACCAATACTATTCTTCTTATGTTTCATTTGAAACTAAAGTCAAATATAAGCTATTTAAACGATTGCTATAGTACCTTTAGTACTTAAAATTTTTCTAAAAAAGAGTGTCATAGGTTTTGTTTGTGATGCTCCAGAGCTCGAAAACTTTAATTGTATTATCCATTATGTTTTTTATACCCTACACTCAGGATAAATTAACTTCATCAATCCGTTTGTAACGCCATAGCAGGTATAGAAAAGTATATATATTCTTGATCAGCATCACCACCTCGATTTAGTCATGTCCGTTTGTGTGTGTGTCTGTCTGTCTGTCAGTGGAAATCAATGAATAAAATTCAATATACAAGCTACATCTTCAACAAGCTTCTTGGAATCAAAAATGCGTAAATTTGGTTCATGGACACGCCCAGCACTCATACAAATAAAACATTTAAATCGCTATATTGAGAGAGTTACTTGATCTAGTGTAATCAAATTTCTCACAAACACTGGGCGTAACTTGAACAAAGTCTAGAAGAAAAGGTTGTTGAAATGCGACAAGAAGGCGTGGCACTTCCAATACAAGTGAAACCAAATTTCACATAAACAGTAGTACTTTTCTAAAGTGGGCGTGGCACCTGCCGCAGAAACAACAATTTGAAAATGCTGTGGTGAGAGAAGTATTTTAAGTAAGACAATAATATTTTATTTAAATACCAGAAAAGCTTTGGCCTAGCACATTTTGCATTGAGGGCGTGGCAACAATAATTTATAAAACGTTATACTGATGGAGATTCCTTAAGCAGTGCTACCAAATTCTACACTAATACTAGGAATAGTTCGAAAAATCTCCAGATAAAAGTTAGATAAATTTCAAAAAGTGGGTTTGGCAACTCACATACAAAGCAAAAATTCAAAACCTTATGCTAATGAATTATGAAATCAAATTGCACACAAATATCTATAAGAAATAGTACGGTCTAGCATGGGACAAAAAGTGTTATAGGTTTGCTTAGGCAAACCATCCAGCACTTAAATACCCCTTAACTAAAAATTTAAGACTTACTCGCAAAATGTGACTTCGATTTTAATGTATGTGTAGTTTTCAAACTTAAAATACTGAAAAAAGACTTATAAATGTGTTACATATCAAAGCGTGGCCGATTAAATTCAATAGCCAATATTGTTTAGCAAAAACATGCACTGAAAAAAAAAATCTTTCAAGCGATATACATACAGATGTACATATCATTGACATTAAAAGCATTTACTGAATAGCAAAAGTGCTGCATAAAATTAACCCATATTTTTACCACCAGGAGCGCTGATGTACAGTTTCTAAAAATGCTGGTATTCTACTGAAGCAGACCTTTTAAGTGAGATACATGATGTTGATATTGAAAACATAAAATTTCTTTGTTAGTTTTTACATGCAATGATGTTTTTTAAATTTTGAGACATCTCTTTTCAACAAATTGATTGATGTCAAAATTTAAATTTAACTTTTTTTAATACACCTATTTGATCACCGTGACGACCATATACAATCGAAGTGTACATTTTTTACCTTATGTTTGCATAATAAATACATAATAATTTAAAATTTTAACATGTTATGCGATCATTTCCCACACTAATTCGAAATTCAGTTTTATTTGATATTTTATTCAGATTTTACACAATTTGGCAATGCTTAAAATATCTTTGTTTTAAGAATTTTGTATCGTTTGAGTTATGCTAAATTAATGTTAATCGATCATATACATATGTATGTAGGAATATTTATGCACGTGTATGTTATTGTTAGTTAATTTATTTAGTGTTTTTTTCGGCTTCAAATGGCATAAGTTCGTCATATACATATGATGTAACAAAGCAAATTATTAATAGTCGATTTATGTCGAAATCGGGTTATCAATATGAGCCTGATTTGATACAAAAAAAAAATATTTACAGGTCATTCTGTTTGTGAAGGGGAGAGAAGACATTTTTAGAGAAATTTTGAAACAATTTAATGTTAGGAGCCACTGCCTTATTTTTGCTTGAGCAAGTTGGGTTTTTAAGGGAAAGAACAAGTGCAATCAAAATGTGTTCTATATAAATTATATGGGAAACAAACCGTTCCCGCGTTGTATAGAGGTTAGATAGCTGAAGTTTTGGGAGAATTTTCTTTAGTTCTAATGCTAAAACATAACCATTGGGTCCGCAAAAAAAATTAATTCTCAAATGTTTGTACATTGTTCTTATTTTCAGTTATATGGAAAATGTGGGCGTGGTTTTTTAACAGGGTGTGGTACCTCCCCTACAACTCAAGTCCTTAAAATGCCATATCTTCGCATCTAAAGCAGATCTCGAGAACAATGCGTGAAGTAAAGTTTTATCCCTTTTTTATTAATCGCATGTTAACTGCGGAAAAAGTTAACAAAGAATAACGCTCACAATTTAATAATAAATTACTATAATCAGACATATCAATTTGTGTTGAGTTAACAAAAAATTTAAGAAAAAATCTTTCAATTGTCTGGTAGCAACAATTTGTCTATTACAACAACAGCAACAACAACAACAACAAAACACTCATCTTAAAAAAAAACAAAAAAAAGTAGGCACGCGTTTCCAATGATGCAGACGAAGAAGATCACAGACACGATCACGTTTCAGATGTCAGCGACTAACAACTCTGTCTGTCTACTTTTTTGTCTTTCTCTCATTGTGTGTGTCCGTCTGCCTTATGTCTATTGCCAATCCTTATATCCGCTGGCAACTTGGCTAAGTCAACCTTCATAAAGCGAACATAATTTGTTTTTAGTTTCATTTTGTTTTTTTTTATTATTTTTTTTTTGCTTATTTTCCATTTTATATTAAATTAAATTTATAGCGGTAATGCGCGGATGTTACATGATTTTCCGTTGCTGCTGCCGCTGCTGATGATGGCATTAACAATGGCGAATTTGTTTGGCACCACCGATGAACTCGCAACTTGTGTTGCTGATGTCCCGCCAATGTTGCTGGCGTTCAATTTGTAGTGCCAGCGCCGTACAAGTTCAAGTTTGGAAATTTTAATTTTCCAAATATTTTCCTGGTCACGATTTTGATTTTGTTATTCATTGATGGGGCACATGCAATGCAAAGGAAGCTGCATTAATGGAAGTTGTGAAATATTTTGAAATAGCAGACTATTCGTAAGTAATAAAAAGAGTTGCAAAATGGAAAAATTATGAATTATTTAAAGCACGTGGCTTTAGTTAAATGAAGTGAAAAATTTAGGCTGCTGGAAATTTCGTATATAAATATTTGTTGCATGCAGTTATCTTGGTGATATTTCACACATTAAAAGATGTGCGTTCATTTGTTGGCATTTAAACTGAAAAGTTTTACTTGTTATTACATAGAGAAAACCATTTAGGTTGTGCGTCAAGATTTGATTATAGTTAACAAATGATATATTTCAATTGAACGAAACAAGTGTTTAATATTAGTTAACACGTTACATATTCCGCCGAGTTAAATATTGTTATTCGACTATTTCTTATTGGACGGTGTAAATGGTGAGGTAAACTACTAGGTTTTTTAACAAAAGTAATTCTAATACATATTCTCAAACATTGTTTCCAAGGTAAAACCATGAGAGTAGTTATCGATTTTAGGAATCTATTTAAGTTCTTATCTCGAATTACAACAATTTCTTAAGCTATTGATTCAATTTTGTCAGTAAAAATATTATTCTTTTGCATTATTAGCTGCATTGCTATGGGAAATCATACCATAAATAGTTTTATCATACATGGTACCGTGCGAAAAAATATTTTTAACCACTATCTGTGAAGTAAACAATGAATGGATTTTAATAATCCCTAACTTACCAGTACCGACTTCTATCGAATTTTTTAAAATTTTTCTATGCTATAGCCAACTTTCAGCCTTTAGCCGAAATTATCAATTGCAAGCTACCGTGCGAAGAATGAATTCTTTGCAGCTCCACTGGTAATACTTCGAGAAGATTATTTGACATGAAAAGCTTTTGCAAGCATCGCCATTTGGATTAGTGATGGCATTTTCGGTACAATTGCGTCCTGAAAAATCGTCGTCAGTATATTCGAGAAGTTTTCATTACATTTGGTACATTTTTAGTATATCTAGCATATTTTCAGTACATTTTCGGATAGTATAGTATATTTGAACCATTTATGAAAAAATCCTTTGATTTTTGTAATTTAGTGTTGAAGGGTTTTGAAGATACCAAAAGTAAGGAAGTTTTTGTTTTTTTTTTTAGTTATTTTTAGAAACATTTACTAAATTTTGGAAAAATTGGGTGTTTAAGACAAAACAGAACATTTGGCCCCTAAAAAGTACATTTGAAATCTCGATTCAGAACATTTTCACAAAACACAAATGCCACTACTAATTTGGATTTTAATTAAACTGCAGATCTCCGCCATCCTAAAGAAGTCGGTGACACAAAAGAATGACGGTAATTATTTTTCGAATTTCATCGACGCAATTTCTTTAAGAACTTTTCGAACTTTTTTTTCGATACTTTTCAGTACTAATCGATATGTTCCGATGCTTTAAGAACTTAATAAAATTTTTTGATGTTTTCTGATACCATTTGAAGCTTTTCATCTCTGCGATATTTCCTGACTTTGCCATGTTATTTGTAACTATTTAATTTAGCTACACTGTTATCGATATTATCAAAGTTTTTCTATATTTATCAATTTATTTTGAGTTTTTCGATTCCTTCCGACGTTTTCGATCCTATTCGAATTGTATCGACTTCTCCGATTTTATTCGACATTATCTGATTCATAACGACTTTATATTATTCAAGTTTTTCGATATTTTTAGATATTAGTCGGCTGTCTTCGCATCTTTTGCTACTATTTGATTACTTTGATGTTCTTCGAATGTACTTAATACTTTTCAACTTCAAGCGTCTAATTGATACTTTTTGAATTCAATGTCTTTTGCGATGTTTCTCGTTGCTTTATTTTATACTTTAAGTAAATTGAAAACATTAAATAATCTTGGTCACTAAAAATGTTCACGAAATTGTATCACTGCACTATTTTCAGGCACATTTTTTAACTAAAAAACATTTTTATTTTAAATGACATAAATCAAACATGAAGTTTTACACCAAAAACTGATGAATAATGTTGCAATGATAATAAAAGGAAAAATTTCTCATTAATTTTTATGAGTGCTAATTTTTTTGAGCGTTCACTTTTTTGAGTGTATCCCACCTTTGAGCTTATATGCAAATAAACAATTTTTATACATCGTATAATTATTTTTTTTTTTGTTTTGTGGTCTACTCTTGTGAGTAAAGCAGCTACTCATACTGGTACTAAGTATGAGATACTCGCACATCAAGTATTACGAATACGGAAGAGTAAAGCCAGCTACAGCAACAATAATAAAAACAAAAACAAGAGCGCTTCAACCATAATCATATAATCAGTGCCGATCAGCGTAAAAGATATATATTTTTGTTATTGTTGTCTTTGTCTTCAGCGCCTTTTTAGCTGCTCATAAATAAAATTAAGTCCATGTTTTTATTGTTTTAATTTTTTATTTCTTTTTTTTTTATTTGATACCAACTGGAGTTGATCTTAAAAGTTAAGTTTAAACTTTAAGTTGTTGTAATAACATGCTACAGTAACAACAACAACAACAGCAACAAATGATTTGAAAGCGCTTACTCTGCTTGGCGACTCAACATTAAAAGATTCTTTTTTCTGTTTTCTGTTTTATTGTCAGAAGGTCAACTGGTTGAGTTTAAATAGTTGATTTTTACTTAATAAAACTTGTGGTTTTTGTTGTTGCTGTGCATCAATAAATTAGTAGCTGTTGTTGTTGTGTGTTTTTCCAAAATTGATTACATTAAATTTTATTGCGAAATCGTTTTTATAGCTCACAACAAAAACGTTGCTGGAATGTTGTGCAGCAACATGCAATGGAATTATGGCGATTTTACGGTCATATCTCCATAATATTTAGTAGAAATAAACCGCCTTAGAGAGTTCATTTGGGATTATTTCGAAAAAAAAGTTAGCAGGTGAGTTTTACATGCACAGCAAACATAGCTCTATACCGAAAACAAATTAGATCGTACTTAGAACGCATCGTGAGATGCTTTTGGGCCATTGATTGAGAAATGACTATCACTTTACTTAGGCAGCATTTGAGATTAATAAAATTTAGGTAAGGGTTCATTGTTTATGTATGTAAAAGTCTATGTGTGTAAGTGTGTGTGTGTGTCGTTATTAATGGACTTTTAAAACGAATAGAAACTAAACCGTTCAACTGCTCGCCGAAAGGTTTGGTACATATGTTTCTTATGGCTTGTGAAAGGTTCTTAGCATTGTTTGGTTTGGAAAAAATGGGTGATGCCACGCCCCCCACATTAAAGAATAATAAAATTCATCATATCTGTCAATTTTTTGACACAGATGAATAGGGGTTGGTGCCTACATATACAAAAATTCCAGAAAAAGTAAGTTTCAATGAAAAAAAAGACAGTACTACGCCCTCCTCATATGAGAAAAAAACAAAATTTTTAAAATCTCAGTAACTATTTGGCACAGTAGGTTCATAACTTAGTTGGTTTTGGAAAGAATAGGTGATGCCATGTCCCCGCCCCCCAATAAAATATTTACTATTTGATGAATAAAACTTGGTTTATATATAAAAGGTACGTGCAAAAGTAAGTTTTACTGGAAAAATAAACAGTGCCACGCCTCCTACATGAATAAAAATCAAAATTTTATGTATCATCTCATATTTGAATTCATGATTTTATCTTCAATATTCAGTGTATGGACTTCTAGTTTGAGCTGTCATTACCACCGTTCCATTTTAAGCATCAAGCAGCTTATGTTTCATTATTCAAATATCCTGTATTTTTCCGGGCTTGATGGCTATCCTATAACCGCGCCAACGACCAGTTCTGTCGAGATTTTCTTATATAAGGAATATAAACAAATTACACTGATAGCGCCACCTATTGGTAATGGTTTAGTAAAAAAGATATACCAATTAATATAATTAAGTACTCTAAGGCACCAACATTTTTTTTTTGCCTTCTAAAAGGATTTTTGTTAATTATAAGATGTTAGAAAAATTGCGCGCACTAAGAAAAATATTTTGTTAAATTTTACCATATGATTTTAGACCACTCTACTATACATATTATTTAGTACGAGTACATACATATGTACATTAAATGTCTTCATTCAATTTATATTGTAATGCATAGAATCATTAATCACACATTCACCGATAAATCCAACATAATTTAAAATACAAGGAGAGTAATCATTTCGTGTCAATACAAACATTTGCGAATTTAACTCAAGTCTGCCAAGGGTGCTGATGGGATGAGCAAACAGGTAGATGATGGTAATGCAAAATGTTGCTTCAAAATTGTATTCTGCATTTTCATTAAATTACAATTGCAACAACAGCCGGAAAATCCACACAACTGTAAAAATAATTACAAGACTCTCAAGTGTTGTGTGCAAAAACTGAAACAATTATGCACAGCAGCAACAGCAACAGCTTCAGCAACAGGAACAGCAACAAAGAAGGAAAAACTTTCGATAACAGCAAAAATTACAATACCTTAAATACAAACAGCCTAAGGCTATAAAACCTACATATGAGCGATGTGTGTGTTGGCAGCTGCTTAAAGCTGCGCATGCGCACAATTTAGCATATACTCGTATGTATATGTATGTGGGTTTAATTGCAACATTTGTACGCGTGATGATGAGCAGGGGCCGAAGATGATGAATAGCGTACAGAAGAGACCCACCTTGAATGACAATGAACTCGAATTCAGCAGCACAAGAAAAGTACAACTAGCAGCATCGGTGGCAGGGTGACACAACTATCAAATATGCTGACAATAAATAAATGTTGCTCATCCGTTGACTTGATTTTTCACCTCTTGTCAAAATGACGGATATAAAGATTTTTGTCATCAACAATTCAACTTAAAATGTTGAGTTGCCTAAACTGGTGATGAGGTATTTATTTAATTCAATTTTTGTTTCTTTTTTTTGTGAATTTGCATTTATATATTTTTTTTTCTTCTTCTTCTGTCACACATACTAAGTATACTAATGTAAATTGCTTCACAACTTGATCTATGTTCACCTTTTGTGCCTGAGATAAAGTTGACCTTGCACCGCGGAAGATGCTAACGTTGATAACTCGAAATTTTATTGCTGTTTTTGTTGTTAAATTTTGTGTTAACATGGCGTTTTTGTGCGTTGTCTTAATTAATTTCAGAAGAAATCTAATTGCACAGATGAATTTTGTTTCTTTAGTTAATTAATTGACTCAAATAAAGTTTACATTGAAATTTTAAATGATACAAAAGCAGCTCCGACATGGATCAGATTCGAATCGGAAAAGTCCATAATGCATATTCGTTAAGTATTTCATAAGATTATACTCGTACATACATATATGAGTGCAGGGCTTATACGTCTTACCATAAAGATTCATCTCAGGCGTAGAAGTTACCGATTAAATCAGAGCCAGATATGAGATCGCTTTAAGTAAAAAATTATTAAATTATTGGTCTTATTTAAAATTTATTGAACAAAAAGTCTGCAACATCGTCTTCAAATACTCGTTTCAGCGACTGAGCCAATCTGAAAAGTTGGTCTCAGCTAACTTAAAGTTTGTAATTTTTAAGGCGTGAAAAACAACTTTATAAATTTCCATGACTGAATAGTGCGCCGTTATTATCTCAAAGTATTTCTTATAATGGAGAGCCAATCTACGCGGTTCCACTTTGACATTTGACAGAGTCCCGTGTAAGCAAAGGAGCCGTATGTAATCGCGTAGAAAGTGACTTTGTTGCCATTTGTTGCACGCCGCTGCGAGAGCGTACATTGGCCTGGCCATTCATTATTATTACCCAAGCGATGTGCGTCATTATCCTCTGTCGAATGACTGTAAAATGACAAAACCGTCAAATGTTAACTAAGGCTGTGTTATAAATTGAACAACGATATAATGGGCCAGTATCACGAACAGCTCCTTAATATTGGTCTCAGACCTTAAAAATATGTTAATAAAAAAGTTTCATTGAATTTGAATTAAAAATTCCATATTTTTAGAGACAATTTTAAAATTAGTTAGAAGAGAATCATCGAATCAATCAATGTGCACTTTTTCTAATGTAAATAATAAAGAAAAATACTAAAAGACTGGTTTCTTTGGGTAACAACAACCATTATAAGAAAAAATTTTTAATAGGTAAAGATTCGTTGAATGTTTTATGAAATTTAAAATAAATATATATTTGTTTTTGTATCAGAAGATGATTAGATGTTACGGTAATTAAAACCGTGCATTTCAAAACTAGTTCTAACTTAATGCGCATCTACATTTTTATTAAAATAATGAGATGCTTAACGGGAAGTGGCAAATTGTTTGCCAATCTACATTCTTAATTTTTGTGCGCAAAATACGTTAGATTCTAAAAAAAATGAAAAAGTTAAATAATTTATTGTAGTGCAGGCGGCGGAAGATGTCAAGTATGGAAAAAATATATAAATAATTATAAAAATAATCTATCTCACAGTAGAATATAATTACAAAAGACAACTTGAAACGTTAAGGCATAAATTTATTGGTATGGCCGGGATAGACCCGACTAAGTCCGGAATATCAAGTCAAAGCCGGCGGCCTAGAATAAATTGAAAAAATTCTGAAATAGCCGGGTATCGCTTGCTTTCAACTTGGTAACCCTTCTTAGTGCTTAGGACTTTTGGAAGGACGATACGATACACTGAAATTAATGCGAACGTTTTCTTTTATTTCCGCTACACAGTCGTATCCTTGCTGTAGCTGATCAGATTGTAATTGGATCTATAATGTACATATTAAAAAGACTTCGCACCTGCGAAATCATATCTTAGTTATTGAATATCATAGTAGGACCCATTGAAAGTATTTCACTTCCTACTATAAATATCCTTTTTCAAAACATTTGCGACAATCCAAACACCAGTGACATAACCCATATGTACCAAAGAAGCTAAAACGCACACAGGGTGATTAAAGTCAGTGCTGCTAGCATAAAGCATCAGCCCACTTACAATGTTTCAACATTGGTTGCCTCCTTTTCCTACCTACAATGTTGATACACTGGATATATCCAATTCTCACTACCAATATTTCTACATGATAACACTTTCGCTTCCAATGTAATGCAAAGCAGTTCACTCTGATACACATGCTATACATATAAATATAATCAGTATGTCAGAGTAGATTTCGGATGGATCTTTACAGCATTGCAATTGGAAGATGTTGAATTTCTACATCCATCTACATTAGAAAATAAATTTTTTTAAAAAGTCATCACACTTTAGATCAGATAAACGGATAGGCACTTGAAAATTTAAATTTCAAACCAAAAACTTAAGACTTTCAATTAATCAACGATCAACGGAAAAAGCAAAATTTAAAGAAAGTGAAATTTCATAACAAGCAGAACTTAAAAACTTTTGAACTTTTATCCACTTTGTAAAAAAAAAACGCTCTTAAATAACATCATCTATAATAATAATGTTAATAGCCATAACGGTTAAGTAAAACAAAAGTAAACGGTTATGTTCACACCAATTATTTTTTGCAAACCTTAACATTAATTTTGATTTTGCGATTGACTTCATTAGCAAAAAAAAGACTATCTGAAGTTCAGTTAAAAAAAAAAATTCAAAATGACATCAACTACGCGGCATCATTGGCCATAACAAAGAAAAATTGCTAATAAAGGTGTTATCTTCGGCCTGGCTGAAGCTAACATACCCTACACTGCATTGCAAGCAACTTTTACACTTATATTACTAATGTGGTTACCTGTAGCTTTATGCATTCATAGAATATTTAATTGTTAGTATAAGTAGTAAATTACACATATATAAGGCAATATGTGAGCGTAGGTGCCACGCCCACGCATAGAAATTCCCCATGTTCTTGTGGAGAGCTCCTTCAAATCATTATTCTAACAGTTTGTGTTAAATTTGATTGCATTATCTTATATAATTTTCAAAGATAGCGTTTTCAAGTTTTTGCTTGTATATGATGTGCCACGCCTTATATTCAAAATTGGACAACTTTTTGGCTAGAGCTTGTTCAAAATATTCTTAGTATTTGTGATAAATTTGGTTACACTACAACGAATAACTCATTTGTATGGGCGGTGGGCGTGTCTGTTTACCGATTTTTAACATTTTAAGGTGTATCCAGTGTAGTAAAATTTGTAGAATTATTTTACTAAGTTTTCAATTAATGATTTTCACAGAGAGACAGTCAGACAGATGCACATGGCTAACTCACTCAGTTGGTAATGCTGATCAAGAATATATAAACTTTTACACAGCTGCCACGCCTCCTTATGTGTACTACAAGCATTTTGAGCCTACCCTGAGTGTAGGGTATAAGAATCTCAACAAAAGAAAAAATGCCAAATGGTAAAAGAAAAACAAAAACTCAAAACAAAATTAACGTGGCCAACAGCAACGTATACAAATAAATCTCAAAAAAATGATCGCAACAAACACTTGAAGTTGAAGCGCATTTTTCGTTTTACCCAAAAAAAAGTTTAAGTGGAATTTCTATGGAACAACTTTTATGTAAAGTGATGAGCATGACAAGTCCATGACTTTGAAAAAAAGCACCATATCATTGATAGATTTTATTTAATCTTAATATTAAATTCAATTAAAAGTCGCTTCAGGAAATCACTTAATTGCTACGACTTTGCTTCAAATGCCAAAAGGTAAAAGTGATTTAACTTTATTTAAATTTTCATTTAAACTTAATATTTTTTTTATAAAGTTGGAAGCGTTTGCCGCATTTGAATGCGCTGCAAGTATTAAATAAATAAATCTTGAGCAAGTTGCTATATTTCAACAATCAAAGAAAAAGACAGCATATTAGCGTTTTCTCACAAATCGTGACTTTAGTTTGAAAACTGTAATAAAAACTTAAAAAATTAGCGCGAATTTCAATGCAAAACATTTCCTTTATTCCAACGCTATCAGTATTCGCTGAAGATGGGTTTCGTGTGGCATTTAAATGAAGCGTTATTTTTATGGATTTCAGGTAATTGTGCGCAGTTAACTTTTACTTTCATTTATGTTATAGCAAATGCTATTTTTTTTCCTTTTGTAAATTTTCTATCATTTAAAATATTAATTTTTTCCAATGGCATAATTACGTAGCATTATGCGTCATAGTGCTTTCAATGTCAAGCGGGCAAATATTTTTCAATTCTTTTAAAAAAGTTGGTCATAATGTCACTCTAATTAGGCTTGCCTTGGTACACAATTTAATTAAGATTTTACGCCTAATCAATTATTTAATTAAGGCAAGCAATTGTTAAATTCGTTTAACCCACCTTTTTTTGAACTTGAGTAAAAACGTGCGATTGTAGTGCGCATGGTATTTTGGAAACCAATTGAACATTTGAAAGATAGGTATGTGGGTAGTTTAGTTGGATACAAAACTATACTTTTTCCTAGGTCAGGCATTGCAGTTTCTGAAATGAATAGCATACAATGAAAGAGTTTGCAATACAGTAGTACTTTAAAAGAAGACACATTGGCACATTTGAATTTTTTCGTAAGGTTTTGTGTATTAGAATGGTTCCATTATGATGTCAGTGCCACTTAACCTTGAAAATGAAAGTAAAAGTGAAGTCTGCTCAATTTTTTTGCGGCTTTTCGCTTTTACGAGGTATTTATGCTATTCGCTTTTCTTAGCTACAATAATATACATATTTCTTTAATTTAGTTTAGATATCTTTTTTTTTTATCTTCAGAACGGCGCTTAAGCTATTAATTTATAATTATTTTTACAGCTATTTAAAAATCATTTCCTAATTAATATAAATTTCAATAGTAAAAACTAAATCATTCATCATAGTGTTCATAATGTCATATGAAAAAAGTTTTGAAATGGCTTTAATGTAAAGATAAATAAATAATTTTAAGACTATTTTAAGGAAAAATCTTTAAGACTATTAAAATAAGTAGTTTTTACTTAAAAATAGAAATCACTTCGTCTTCTATATTGACAGCATTTATCTCAAGAAAAACTTAAGCTTAAAATTTGTTCAAAGTGTCCCCCGATTGCTATCACAAATTCTATAAAAAATATAGGAAAAGTGTAGAAAAAAAAATGGCATGCATATATAGTATATCCTCAGGACAAGGAAGGTGGTGGCATGCCACTTGCTACCTGCAAGTTACTGCTCAAAGAAGAAATGGTAAAAAATGCTAGTAAAAGATGAACTGAAGGGTCAACTTGTAATATAACTAGGCAAATCTGGCCAAAATGGGATGCTAAGCGTTCTTGGGTCGTTTTTATTTGATGATCTGGATGACCTCAGACATGTTAGTATAGGTCAGCTATTTAGTTTCATTACGAAATCTGGTTGGTTCAACGAGAGGGTATAGTCAGACACTCTGTGGTATCAAAATGGATCACATTTGGTCTAAGTGAGCCAGTTTTTCGTAATTGACTGCCACTCCTACCTAACCTAACCTCACCTATATAGTATATCGTTGATGAGGAAAATGTAAGTAACATGTCGTCAGAGTCATTATCTATTTTGCTTCCTACCCAGGCTTATCAAGTTGTTAGGCCGTTAATTGCGTGTCAAAGCCGTGGGCCGGGTAGGAATTGAAAAATTTCGGAAAAAGTCGTTAATTGCTTTGGTGACTAAAACAAAATAGGATCAACTTTTCCAAAAAAATAAAAAAATTGGTACCTTTTCCGGAAAAATTATTTTATATTGGGAAGGCCGTTAACTCATTATTTTCAACTCAGTAACCCTGCTCCTGTAAGATGACGCAAATGGTCAAAATATTTGATGGTTAAGACGTTGCCACTTTTACGTGTCTAACACCGCTACTGCTTGCTTGTAGCACCAAATGACCTCGCACCGAGTTTTGTAAAGTTTCTCAAAGTTTTCTCATGTGCACGAAATGCCACACCTACTTGTATAACCCCAACCACCAAGTGTTTCTGTACGGAACTCCCCAAGTTTGCTTAGATAGCATATTGCTTCCAATCTTTTGCCTCATTTGTCCAGTGGCGTACCGTGCACATCAGACGTTCGGGGCGTAGATCCAGACCGGGGCCTCCTACCGGGTAAAAATTTTACATGCACGCAAAAATTTTATTTTATTTACCTTATCAAAAACGTCACTTTTGACTTTCAAACACGTTAGCAAAATGAGATATATGTATCCACCATTTTTCCGCCCCCTAAGTACTCTACGTTGTCATACTAATTCGGTAACTTTTCTCCAATGAATACCACAGCACGAGTTTGTATGCGACGTATTATGCACACTTGTTGAAATTTTTTTATATATTTATTTTGTTCTTTATATATCATATTAAAGAAATATCTCATGTTTAATTGAAAAACATTATTTTGTTATGAAAATTGCATATTAGTGTAAGAGATCGCGACATGATGATATTTCGTTAAGTTAGCAAAGAAGAGCATCAACTAGTGTCAAAATGTATCAAATGGAATTGAAAATTCCAAAGGCAAAGTCAAGTAGCACTAACAACGTCAAATAATGTCTTTGAATGTCGAATATTGCTGAATACGTTGAAGAATTTTGAAAAAGTCGATTAAGGATAAAAATATGTGCATAGTTAGTAGTCAAAAACTTTCGAAAACTTTCCAATATTTTTGAATATTGCTGAAAAATTCACTACAGTACATCATGCGCTCCCGCCATTAAAGATATTTACATCTAACATTGCATATAAACGGCAGACTTGGTCTTAGTTTCCAAGTGACTATTCGCATTTCATCTCACTATTTCATACTCCTACGCTTTGCAATAGGAGCCACGTCTAAATTTTTGGTTTTAAAATTTAAAAATATCCCATAAGACTCTTGATATTTTACATTTACTAAAACGACTTATTTCCCAGTAGCTTCTAAAAGCCACTGTGTTAATTAATGCAACAATTCAATTTTTATCACAAATGTATCAAAACGTGTTTTGCAACTATATAGCTCAATTAATGTCATTCGATATCAGCAATTTTATTTTTTTAAATTCTTGCTTTTAAAAAGGCAATAAGAAATAAGTTTAATGTTTATTAAATGCAGAATATCAAAAAATTCCAATACATTTCTGCCACTGTATCATTCTTGAGCCTTGCACTTATTTTAACTTTAATTAACATAATATCAAAATAAACTAAAATAAGATCTAGATATCTCTCATATTCAGCCTTGAAATTAAATATCACTAAAGAAATTTCGAAATTTCAAGCATAAATGAAATTAATAACATAAAAAATATGCACTGACGTACATAGGTGTCACGCTAAAAGCGTTCTCTATCCTTCACAAATCATTATAATAAAAGAATCAAAAAATGGTTATATATAAAACAGTAAAAATTAAACTCTTTCAACTTAATGTATTCATGCTGGAATCATAAATTCCACAAAAAGATTTTTACATGCAACTGCAGAACTTAAGGGTCAAATGACCTTGCAACTTTTCCGCAGCATTAATTTGCTGCAAGTTTTAATGCTTTGTGAGTTATATTTATTTTATATCAAGGGCTACCTGTTTTATGCCGTAAGGTATTCAATGTTAAACTTTCAGCAGCTGAGTACAATGTCGCAAGATACGTTTTCCTTGAACCAACTTACTACAGAGCACCAGCGGCCGGCTTTTAAAAAATGATTTTTATGCGTTAAATTATTGCTTGATTGACTATTGTTTGCTTTAATTTTTATTTAATGGCATTATAAATGAAGTCACAGTGTTGCTTTTCCATTTCATGGCACTTAAACTTTAGCTGCGTACGTTAAACGAACATTAAAGTTTTAAGCTTAGCTTAAATTAGAAAGACACAAATTACATATCGCTGATGCATTGGTTTTTCCTCATTGGCTTTTGCCGCAATAATCAGATGTTGTAAATTTATATCGATCGATCGTAAAAGAAAAAACTAAAAAATCACGGACGATTTTGAAATAGTGGAGTTAGAGACAATAGCAGCAGCTGCAGTAATAATAATAAAAGTCATAATAATAATAAAAACTGTAACATTATTGATCGCTTTTAGATAGACTTTTAAGATGGGAATGTATTAAAATTGAAAGTTGATCGTACACTAGAAAATTTTTTGAAAATGTGAAGATATATTTTTCTAAAGATTTAAAGATAACAAACGTATATTTCACATAGAGCAATTAAATATTTGATTACGTCAAACATAAAATGCATTTGGAACTGCTTTCTTACGTAAATGAAAAATATCAGCCGAAGTCGATTCAAAATTGGGGAGTACTTTGCATGGACATTATTGACTCCATCTGACAACGTTATATCACTATACCCAATCGAAATTCGCACAAAAGCGATCCTATGACCTACGCTATTTTCATTGGCACAAAAAGCAATCAAAAATAAACCCATAGTATTTTCAATTATCTTCAGATTACACGCAATATTAACTAATGAAAACAATTAATTTGAACAATGCTTTTATCTCAGTGTAGAGGGCAAATTATCAAAAAAAAAATCAATCAGGCAGCAGAGCTTAAGTGCATCGTCTAGTCTTTTGTGTTCGCTCAACAAGTGCTCTTAATTTGTCTGTAAATGCAGTCTAATTAATTTCTTTGTACTGTTATGTAACAGTAATACAAAGCCAAATTGAATTGTAATTGAAATTAAAAATACAAGGTAGCTAATAAATGTTATTAGTTATTAATTGTAATCCCAACTACAAAGAGCATTATTTATTTGAAAAACTTACGCTACTTAAAATTTACTGTGGATTTTTATAATCTTTTGTTAAAAATTATTATTATTTTTTCTTTAAGGTATAAAATATTTTTTTTTTAATTTTTGGCAAATAAAACAGCTTCGCGTAACTTAACTTTCTTTGGTTACATAACCAACAAAAATAATTTAACAATAAGGATTATTACACAAAGAAAACTATTCAATTGAATATACCAATGCTACTTATATATATAGTAATAGTTAGCAAATTTTATATTAGTAAACGCGCAACATTATCGGTAGAATTGAATAATGCTGTTAAGCTAAATATATCTTTGTTGGTAATTAACATTTTCAAGGACGGCTGTAAAACCTGGTTAAGCAGTACCAATCTACCACACAATTTAAAAGTTTTTACCAAGAATTGTCTATGCCGAATTCTAAAAATTTAGTGAACCAGGGCCAAAGTACTCACTAGATACCATCAGGATTCGAATTCCATACAAATCGAATGGCAAAAGTGGAAAAAGATTGAGCACACCTTGCAGAAATCAGCAGCTGAAGTCTGGTTGCGAGCATTGGTGTGAAACCCTCATGGAAGCAAATAATGCGGCCGTCCGAAATCATTGTAGAAATGTTCGCCAGAGTAGAAAATGCGTGAATCGTGGAAATGTTGGAGAGAATTGAAAGCATTAGCTACTGATTGTGTTAATTGGAAGAGTTTTTTCAAAGCCATATGTTCCATGAGGAGATAAGGTGATAAAATGATTTTTGTGTGTAATGAATTGCTATCCAAAAGTAGCAGGACCTTACTGTTTTTCAAAACATGATAATCAACACCGCTTTGTCCCTATCACTCTGCCCCCATGACCCATGTAAACATACAAACGCATGCAACAAAAACTTATCAACATAAATAAATGTCACTTATGTATAATACGATGTGATACTTTGCCTTTTTCTAAATGATTCGTATTAAATGAATTAATTTAAGTCGAAAATTTTCGATTTTTACATGGTCCGCACTCATTTTGATGAACCTCGTGGTTCTCGAAAACGGAAGGTGGAAATGACGCTATAACCTGGCAGTTATATGATCACTACTCAAACACAAATTCCTTACAATTACATAAGATGGCGTTGTAATGCAAGGATAAATATACACTTTGTACTGCTTCGCCCTGACTTCCCGTACAAAAACAGGTTATATTCTCAAATTGATTTTTCTTTGAATATTGAATCTCAGTTTGTGTCATTAATATTTGCCTAATATATTAAAAAATACTCAATTTTCTTATAAAAACGGCTTTTTGTTTAAATTGTCATATTTTGTTATGATAATGAACCTTCAAAATCTAATAAAATCGTTTAACTTCCTTAGGCAAAAAAAAAGCAATCAAAAATTTATTAAAAAAAAAATTTTTAGCAAACGTTGTTCTGCAATTTTTATTCATTGTAGCTTTCAAATAAACTACAATCTCTTCACCAAAGATTCTAAGCCTTGGGAAATTTGAAGTTCAAATTAGCAGTCATTGGGGAAATTTTTTTCAGTTAATAAAATTATATAATTTTACAAATTTATGGCTTAATTCTCTGAAGATGCCACAAGTTGATATGAGATCAAATTCTTTGGAATATCCGAGAAGTTAGCCAATTACAATTCTTTTGGAAAAACTCATAAATACTTTGTACCGAAAAAATAGCATGAATATTGATTTAAAATAATTTATTAAAAGAAATGTTGTTTTTGCTTTGACTTTTGATTGCCTCAGTTTGATTTTTCTTTCATATGAGACATGCAATTTGAAAATTATTTCTTTATATTTCCTTTCATATAAAAATATCTTTGACAAAACTAATCATTCCGAGCGAATGAAAAATGCATTTAGGGAAAATGAAAAATAATTGAAAAAAATGGAGGTCCTTAAAAAACTTCATCTTGAGAATATCTTTTGTTTTTGCCACATTAAGCGCCATACGTGAATGCATCTTTAAAATTACAGCTATCTTTGTAATGAGTCAGCAGATAAACATATAACTAATTTCAATATTGGTGTCAGGGTTACCAAGATGTGCAGCAGTAGTTCCGGGCCTTCTCAAATAGTAAAAACTATTTTGAGAAATATTAAAATTCCAACCATGCCCCCGGTTTGAAATTTTACGCTATGCCCAGTCAATCCTGGTCACTTGGTAACCCTGACTGGTGTGAATCTATTTATAATATGGATTTTAAATTATCTAAAACCTTTGCAGTAGCCAATTTTGAATGTTTTATGTTTAACAAGTTACAATACTTACATTGTTTTTACTTGAAAAAAAAAATATTTTCAGTTATTTTTTTAGCATAAATAACTCTTTTTTTAATAAATTAAACTAAAAAAAAAATTGCGATCATCTAAAATTTTCACTAAATGCATCATGCAATACACAAAAGCTCACGCAGACAATTGAAAATGAAAGTGTTATTCATTCAGCAAATAAGGCTAATAAATACAAAAACAACAAGCAACAACAAAGCAAATACAAAAAATTACAGTTACAAGGAGAATGCAATGCTAAGACTCGCACAAAGCGGTGTGCATAACTGCAAGATACACTTCATGCACACGTTAAGACAAATGCAGCAGCATCAGCAAAGTCAGCAGCGGATGCTTAGCAACAAGAGCAGTTAAAAACCTTCACTAAATGATTTTATTACATACAAAAAAAATATAAAAATCGTGCTCATTGAGACTAATGCATAAAAAAAACTTTGAAAAGGCGTAACTTGCGCTTTTCATGTAACAAAAATTACAAGTATTTTTATTATATTTTTTTCGTCAAATAAAAAAATTACTCACAAAAATAAACCTTAATTTCGAGCATTTAACTTACCGGAAGCATTTTGCAGCTTTTTTCTATAAAATCGTTTTTCTTTTCGAACGACGGCGATAACGGCAAACTACGTCTCTGCACTGGACGATGCAACTTTTAACAAATTGCAGTAACAATTCACTGCGTATCTTAAAGTTTTGTGGTCAATTTTTGTTTCAGTCGTTGTTTTTTTTCTTTTTGCTTGCTATTATGGTATTTGTGTGTGTGTGTGATGTAATCCAAAAGATACACGCGGTGGCACAACACGTTAAAGCAAGAAATTTCTAATGAATCCTAAAAGTTAAATTTTTGATAAGCGTAAAATTAAGAAAACTTGTTTATTTTTTTTGGGTATAAGTAAAAAAAATTATATTAAAGATATTTAAAATAGAGTCTCTACTTAAGTTTGGTTAAAAAAAGTATCTTGTTGGAAAATTGCACATTTTTTGTACGGTTTTTTTTACCAAAAAAAAATTTATTTAAAATGAGGGCTATTTTTGACAAAAAAAAAAAAAAGAAAACAACATAAGCACCAAAAATAACAAAAATAAAAAAAAAATTAAATCGAAATTAGCTTTATTTAAAAAAAAAATGTTTTGACTAAAAACATATTAATCTTATTAATCGAAATATGATAAACTAATGAATAACGATTATTATTGATTGAAAGAAAGGAAACCAAATATATAAAAGTTATTTTTAAAAAATTATTAAAACTACGTATTTATATTCTTGATCAAAAAACTAAAAATCAAAATCGGTGTTTATATTGAATTTACATTCAAAAAACTTGAGGAAAAAACATTTATTAATATATTATGATTAAGTTATATTGAAAAAGTTCCTACGGCTGCTCATGATAAAATTAAAGAAAAAATCAAACATACAAGTTATATCTATCCAAAAAAAAGTCAAAGACAAATGAGACGAATATTCTTGATCGTTGAAAGACAAAATAATGTTTGACGGTTCATTTAGAAAAAAAAATTATTTTATATCAAATAAAATAAATTCAAAAATAATAATTGAATATAAATTATTTAATAAAAAAATGCCAAAAACAAAATAAAATGATTTTTTATCGGAAAAATATGAACAGCTTAAAATAATTAATAATATCATCGAAATATTTACAATTCTGGTTATTTGTGACAGAAAATAAAAAAAAAAATTTAAATCATTTTCGATTTAAAAAAATTTAAGTCAAAAGTGGCGTTTATTCTGTTTATGTTAAAAAAAAAATGGAACAGTAAGAGCGATCAAGGTCTCTAGAACTTTTTAGAAAAATTGACAAAAAACAATTTCGAATTGTTAAGTTTGAGTTAAACTTAAATGCGACAGTTTTCACTATTTTTTTTTAATATTGTGTGATTTAAAAAATACTGTCTTTTTATATTTTTATATATTAATGTTTTAAATAATTTTTTTGTGCTTCGAATTAAGTTTTGAAATTTTGCCTTCAGGTTTTGAATTTTAATTATTTGTTTTTTTTTTTAATTTATTAATTTTTTCACATATAGTATAGTATTATTTTATTCATGTGTGCCACAAACTAATATTATTAGCACACACGCACATTCACTTAATGACAAAGTTTACGCAACTTTTGCTTTCAACGCACGCAGTCATAAAAAGTCGCACATGCGCAGCACAACTTGTTCAATTCGTCTCAGTTAAACGTTATTCGTTAAAAAGTCCTCACAAAAATTTCAATTTTTTTTTAGATTTATCCACTTTATGTATATTTTTGTTTTTTATATAAAAATTTAATGCAATTACTTTGCACTTTATTTCTCTCCTCGATCCACAATAATTTGCAAGTTTTTTTTTTGATTTTCTACTTTTACCAACTTAGTCACTACTCTTCACAGTTAACTGAACACGTTGCTTAACTTTGATTTGGTTACCGTTTAACCAACCAACACCGTTCAAGAGTCGCCGTTGCACTGAATTTATCAGTTGCCAAGACTAACGTTGGTAGTCCTACTCTACGACCATCAGCAGCAGCTTGAAAGCTTGCGTCAAGTGGTTTTAGCCAACAATAATAGCAGAAAGCACCCATAATCAAAGCCAACAACAAAGACCAGTTAAATTTTGGAGAAGAAGCAAAAGCCGGTTAATTCGTAGCAACCAACATTTGTTGTTGTTGTTTCCATTCTGCTGTTTGGTATGAATTTCTCAGTAGACGGCAACAGCGCAACCTCTTTTGCGTTTTGTTCTCTGCAGCGATAGCATACATACGTTCGAGGAGAGAGCATTGGTTGACAAGGTGCGTAAAACTTGAGCATAAGTTCCACAAATGAAATAGAATCTATTTTGTGGAACTAAATATTGGAAGATTTTGTGTTGAATAATAAATAATAAAACAATTAAATATTGCTCATACGACCTGTAGCGCAATTTAATTTTGCATTGAATCTTAAATTAATAATTTACAATAAATTCTTGCCAAATTTAAACAAAAAGGAAGAATAAATAAAATTTGAAAATATTCATAGAATTTTTTTGGGTAGGTTTAAAAAAATTCGTAAAAAAAAAACGCAAAAAATGTTCAGCCTTTTTTTTATAACTTTAAGGCAGAATTAATGATAAAAAGTTGTAGCCATTATAGGTTTTGAACCAATTTCCTTCCATGGGCGGACTAGGCGACTGTGTAAGTTTTAGTTTTGGGCGAAGATGTTGAAAAAAACGGCTGATTGGATTTCAGAAAATCATGCTCGACCTCTTTAAAAATATCTTAACAAACATAGACAGACATTTCCAAAGCCCTGATAATTGGAAAGTACAAACATTTTTTTTAAGTTGAACATCCAAGCCCGCGCAATAGGCCAGATAGTATGAACACTTAACTTGCAGGCTAAGCCCTCAAAACAATCAATATATAACAGCAAGTGCAACAACAGAAATTCCATAATACCACCAGCAAACATTTCCGGAAACTTATTACCAATTTCTAGTCTGCTTCCTTCTCTTGAAGAGATCACACATAGCACTGACATTTGACATGAAATGGTCGTTTAAGCTTGCAACACAAAGTAAAAATAACGAGTTCAGTCTTTAGAAATTTGTATCATTTAAGCCTTTCCCAGCCACTAATTCTTCAAACTAAGCTGATCCGCGAGATCGTCAAACTTAATCGCTCCAAGTTTCTTTCTTTGGGTTTTTTAAAGTCATGGGTAAGCGTCCGACTAGAAGTGGATAATTTTTCGACAAGTAGTGTTAAGAAACTCTGGCGCCACAAGCAAAGCCAATTTTTTTATTAACGAACAAACTTTCTGCAGAAGTCTTGCGCGATCTTGTATCTCTAAAAATTTAACTAGAAGTCACAAAGTGCTGACATAATAGCTCTTTCCAGCGTTTGAAATGAAGGTGATCTATGTCACTTTCATAGCTCGAGGACGGGCGACATATTTTTGTGGTGGCAGTTACATTTTTTACATAAAACTAAGTTGCTAAGTGTTCGCAGTAACATAGCAAATTTGCGTTAGTGCAACAAAACTGATAATTATATGTATACATTAGGGTGGTCGTTAAAATATAAGCGTTTGCAGATGATCCCTAAAACAGTAGCAATCATTATAAAAAAAAGAATTTGAGCAATCCTATATCTATTGGCCTTTCGGACGACCGAGGTCGAGGTACAAAATTATGATTTGCATGCCTTCTTGTTATTTGTAGTTTCACTACTTACCCACGTGCATTGTTTTAGTTTAAGTACAACTTAAACTTTTGTATGGATCCCAATTAACGTTAAAAGTGTCCTGAATAAGTTGAATGCTCAGAATAACATAAATTATAATTAAAACTCAAATCTGACCATTTTTCATATGTTCTTCCGCACAGTGTACTTTTAATTTTTTGTTTTTTTTCAGCTCTCCAAAGAACTTTTTACCAAATTACCTTCTTTAGTTTCTTTAAAAGATCTCATAAAGCAGAGTTCAATGGACCAACATTAATGGATGTGCATAAAATTTTAATGAATGCAACCATCAAAAAACACTACAAAACAAAGCCAAATTTACATACGAAAATGTGGAAGTAACAAGCGACTGTCAACAATTCTTATGCTGTGTTTTACAGTCGTCACGTATTTTTCCCTCTTCTCCCTTTCTTTTCAACTGCAGTTTTCTCTCCTTCATTCAAATGTGTTGCGTTAGTGGAATAAAAAGAATGCAGTAAGCGTACGGTTTAAATGCTGTCAACATCAAGTTTGATGAATGAGTTACGCGATTGTGGGCGAAAAATAAAGAAGAGCCAAGTGAGTTGAGTGGAGTGAAATGACATGCAATACACTTGACAACGCATTGCATCCGTTGTCAGTAGAGTTTTGGTGGAACCAACCGACGATTCGACCGCTAAAGGGATCAGCCGACCGTCCTAACCAACTAACTAACCAACAAAACAATGGTAGAGACATGAACATGAACACGGACGCTAGGTTGATGCATTTGACACGTGACCGGCATAACTTGAAATTACGACTCGTATTTGTAATACGGTGGTACACAATTGTGGGAGACACGTAGTTGTCATTTGTGGGTTGCTTGCGTGTAAAATGATGGACTTAATGTTGATTATCACAGCTTAGATATATTGCAGTTGCAGTTAAGACAAATTCCTTGGCTGTTATAATAATAGTTGGTTTTAGTACATAGCTTATGGGGTTTGAGTGGCAATTGTCAATTCTGTTCTATGAATTCTTTAAAAACGTGTCTTAATTGAGGACACTGGAAGCACTATTGAGATTATACGTCTCTTATCATAACAATATCAAAGTTAGTGATAATTGGTGTCAGCAAAAGTTATCTCATAAAGAAGTTATTCAAAATTTTTAATGTCATTCTACTGCCCATTCCAATTTCTTCTACATTTCTATTTCGAAATATGCATGTTGAGAAGTGTTGGAAAATATCCAAATATCTTGAAAAAGCTAAAAAATGTTGAAAACGTTGAAAAAGTCATAAAATGTTGAAAATCAAGATATGAAAATGCATCTTCAACCAGTTGTTTCAGCGCGGCTGACTGATCCAAGATAAAATATGACAAATATGTCAAGAGAAATGGGATATGCCATCTTATTTCTTGCAGTCTTAAGCTTCAGAAAAGTTTTGTTTCAGAATTATATCTTCTATCTGGACTTAAACCTTTTTCTGAAGCGAGGAACAGGATGGCGTACTTCGTTTTCGTTGGAATTTTTATCGGATTTTATTTGCTTCCGGCATGTCAGGTTAATAATGACTGCACAATTTTGTTGAGTTAATTGATAAGGAGAAGCATTTTAAGTAGTTGCTTCAAGGTCAGTGAAAACTTATTTTTTAATTTACCAGCCAATATTAATGGTATTATCATAATCAAAAAAATGTTTTCAAATAAATTCACTTGCATACGAAGCCTGATTACATCACAGCTAACCCAAGTCAATTGTCGATCGTACGCGATCAGTAATATGTACACATACGTTTATTGATCAGCTATTTTTTCTTTGGCACGATATGAGTATTAAGTTTATTTTCACTGTTTTTGCACTGCAATGTATTACATTTAACCACGTCAACTTACAACATAAACAATAACATAACGTGGCCATTATAAACCGGTTAAGCAGATTATTTTTTATATTTATTGGTACAAAGGTATAAGCTCATTGATACCCTTTGGCTGGAATTCAAAGCGTACAAACCAGTTAGCATGTTGCAAGCAACGCATTGAGCCAGTCCCCATGTGACACACTTCAAAACGAATTCCTTTTATCAAATGTCACATCTACTTACGAGCATTGTACGCTAAATATGCAAATCGTAGCGATAGCTCTGTTTTTGCACCAACATTTTGAAGTCAGAGAGACCTAACTGGTCAATGTTGAGGTGCTACATAATTTGTCGTTTTATTTTATTTATGGCTATTAAAATGCGGATATTTTCACTTTCGTTTTCATCAAGTTGATTATTTTGCATATCTTTTACCTTTTGTTTTGTGTTTCTTTTTGTTTTGTATTTCTTTCTTCTACCTTGAACTATTGCGGCTGGCATTACGTCTGTTACGGTATTCGAGATATTAGTCATGCAACTATTTCAGTTTAATAAAACTGAGAGTAAATCAATGTAAACATTCAATGAATGATGATGGATGCTATCATCTATTGCAGAGGTGACCCTAACGTTGTTCGCGGGCCACATACGGCTGAAATGCTTAACTTGCATGTGCCATTTATAGCTCATAGAATTAGTCTGTAAGTAAAAACAATACCGTTAGAAGAATATTTTTCAAACGCTATACAACACGTTGGTATCCTTGAAATTTTAGACTTTTAATTGTGTGTTTTAGGTTATAGATCAATGATGGCATTTTTGGTATATTTGTACTTTTTACGGTACATTTGCGACTTGAAAATCCGTCGACAAGTTTTCAGTACATTCGGTACATTTGCCCCACTCTTAGTACATTTGGCGAATTTTCAGCACATTTTCAGTACATTGCCAGTACATTTTGACAATATGTGGAACTTATCTCATTTTGAGATGGCAAAAGTGAGGACCTTTTTTTTACTCAAAAAAGTACATTTCGCGTCTCGATTCAGTACATTATCACAAAACCCAAATGCCATCACTGTTATAGATTGACATACTGTGGTCTGTGGAGCCTCTCATGTACAACGTTCTAAGAAATTAAGTGCTATAAAAGATATGTCTAACGCTATGCAATACGTTGGTATCACTGCATTTGTATTGCATTGTTTTTTTGAATTTGCTTTTATTTATGGATTTTAGGTACGAGTTTTATGAAAAAATATTTTGACCTGCGGTGCCTCTCATATAAGACACATAGTGTTAAAAATGTCTTTTATATGAGTTATATATTTTGTCGCAAGAAAATCGAAAATATCTGTAGTTTTACGGATTTCAGTACTTCAAGGCAAAAATATTGCTTTCTGCAAAGAAATCAAAAAGTTTATAATTTGGAATCATCATACTTATCCATTTCTGAAATTATTTTAGATTTTTTGTTATCAAAGAAAAATAAATGTCTTTCAAATATTCTATCCTGAAATGCAGCTCCCAAAGGTTGTGCCTACAATTGGCTACCCCTGATCTAACGTTTATTCAACAGTTGTAGCCACTATTGGGTTGGTCTTCATTTTTGTGCAACCTGCTTTACAGAAGCGCTTTATTCGTTCATTTATTTGCTTGGGGCAGCGGCAAAAGGGCGTGTTTGTATATTTTTCGTATGTATGCTGATAACTTAAAGTGCGTTTTTTGGTTTTGTTATTTACATAATAAACATCAGTATTTGCTTAAATAAATTTTGCAATCTGGTTTTAATGGTACCGATTGCTATATTAGCACGTTTATTTTATAGCCTATATATATTTCAAGTAAGAAATATACATATAAATCGTTTATTTTGAAAGTGACCTGGTTCAATTTTCAAAACAATCAAGTTCGTGCTAATGTTATTTACAGTACCACGGCACCTTTTTACTAAAAACAATTGTGTGTGCTGATTAACAAAATAAAATAAATAATTATTTTGAAAGTGACTTGTGTTCACTTACCCAGATATTTTACTAAAACGCTACAATATTTAAAAGAGGTGGTAACTTTGAAAAATAATCATCAAAATAATCTGTTAATCTAAATATAGTTAGTAAATTACCAACAAAATAAAACTTCATTACTTAATGATCTCTACCCCCCTTAAGATGAATTTTATTCACGAGGAAAGTGTGCAAATATGATCTTTCAATATTTTGCTTACATTAAGAGTGAAAGTAAAGCCTCTAGCATCAACCTAAAGCAATCATAAATCCAAAATGCCCAGATACGAGCAATACGTACAATTACCAATATCAGCAGACTAACCCAACGAAATCACTACACCACACTTAACCAAAGAACGACAATCAGTGCAACCTGATACACTTGTTATACCGCGATGTTTGAGCCATTTATTGGTTGCCTGCAAATAACAATGCATTATCAACTGTGTGATTACCGCATAAGCCGCTTGCTATAACGAAAAAAATAAAAAACGCTCAAGCCATTTAGACGATTTAACATGTTGTAGTAGCAATATATGATCATGGTGACAGGAAATGTTAAGCACCAGACCCAGTACCCTATATTAAGCGACACGGAAAAAACAACAACAAATATTCATTATTTTCCAACACTTACACACATGCAGGTTTGTAAAAAAATGTTTAAGATAAAACTAACAAATTAAAGAAAATTGTAACAAAATTGAAAAATTGTTACAAGTCTCTTGAGAGCAATTGCATTAACAAATTATGATGAACAGCAAGTAGGTAGATTAAATGATGAGCTGCAGTGGAGTAGAAAATTTTAAAAAAATTTTCATATTAGTAGATGATGCAAAACGAGGAAGCCCAAATAATATTTGTGCTATCACTGAAAATATTTGTAAAACCTATCAATTGTGAGTAAAATCATTTTATATAAATACAGAAAATTGTGTTTTTTGACTCTAAATTTGACGGAAATCGATGATAATGAAAAAATATATTGCATGTCACTTGAAAGTGTGACACTTAAAATGATGTATATTATAAGCATTTGCATTTGGATATCTTAGAAATAATAATGTTTAGTCTTGTAGTGTGCATTGATCGCAAATATTTTAGGATTGAAATGTTTTCTCCCTTAGAGAACATATGTATGTGTTCCTACTTAGACCTGACCTTAAAAATATTTTTGAGGAATAATTTTGTAAAATTAAAAGCTTGAAATTCATTAGAACACAATTAAATCATAATATCCAGCGCATAGCACTAAGTTCTGGGTGAACTTTTACTTCTTCAAAATGCACAAATTCTTGAAAATGTACAAATAAATCGTTTGAAGCCCCACCAGTTCGAAGTCTGGTCACGTTTTTAAACAATATATGGAGCTGAATATTAAACATAAGCTTTCTAACAGGAACTTAAGAGTTATATATTGCCAAATAAATTTAAGTTAAAATAAGGTAGGCATAATTTTTTCTTTATTAATAGAAATTCGAACAATAATAAATAAATAATTTAATCAAAATAAAAATAAAATTCATCAAAAATAAATCAATTTTTTAGCTTAATGTTACTGAAGACAATAATCATAGAAACAAAATGCATTTTATGAATTTAAAACATCAATTAATTCTCCCATTAATGAATCCCAAGAAAACTCAAATTTTCCGTCTTCAAGTTTTAATCTACAATGACTGGGAATGCGTGTAAAGAGTTCCTGAAAAGGTGTATACTGCTTTAAGCATTCGGTATCGCCAACTATAATTAACTTTAGTTTAGAACGTGTAATGGCAACAGTTAAACGACGTTTATCTTCCAAAATTTCTGCTTCACGTGAACGTTCCACATCACGTGCAGAAGCAGCACCAGTTTTAGCGCAAGAATAAATTATAATATCCTTATCACGACCCTGATATTGATCTACTGTGTTAACTTCTACCTTACTAAATTTCAATGATTTGTAGTAATTGCCATGCTGTTCATTTAGTTTGCGCAGTAACTCAACCTGTGCACGATATGGTGCTATAATACCAATACGATCGGGATCATAGCCAATGTTAAGCAAATGTTTTACAAGTTGAAATATAATTGCAGCATCACAATAATTGGTATATTTTGAGAGGCGTTTATTTAATTTGCTTTTGCTGGGGCTGGCAGTAGCAGTGGCCACTAGCTGATCTTCCGCAAAAGTCTGCTCAATGACAGCACAAGTTGCACTATGTTTCGTGCTAGCAAATTTATAGCTACGCTGGGCGCAATCTAATGTATCAAGCAAAAATACTGACAAATCAATGTGCGTGTTTAAAGCCGTTTGTATCCATTTTTTTCCTACTGCTAATTGAGTTGGTGGTTGTAATTTTATTGCTGCCATTTCAATATCTTTATTGGCACATTGCAGTTTACCTGCGTAGGTCAAATGGTTGGCTAATTTTGTTATAGTTTTATTCATACGATACTGTAAAGACAAGACTACTGTTGCTTTTGTTGAGTCCAGGCGTTGAAAGAGGCTCTCATCGGCACCGCGGAGACGTGCTTCCTTTGAGCGTATTAGTGGTGGTAGCTGATCCGGATCTCCAACTAAAATAAACTTTTCACAAAAGAAAAGCGGACGCAATACGGTGCACTGCATAACTTGCGTAGCTTCATCTACAATGCAAATATCAAATTTACGATGCAAAAATATGCTATGCGCACTGCCTAAGCATGTGACGCCCACAACATTGTAAGCGTCATATACTCGTTTTATATCAGACTCGGTACGGCAATCAGCAGTTAGCTCACATTCACTAAATTCACGTAATTGTGGATTCATGCGCGCCCCTGAGCCTAAGCGCAACATTTTCAATGAATACGGTTTAAGGCGTAGCAACAAATTGTCTACTGCTGAATGTGTATGGCTGGTAATGATTATAGATTTCCCCATTAAATGTAATAGACGCACGATGGCCACAAGTGTTTGTGTTTTTCCTGCAAAGTGTGGAAATTTTCATAGTTTCAAGTGTTAAAAAAAAAATATCGTTAGTAGCATTTGGAACCACAATACAATCAGAGCTCATATGACTTGCTTCAGATTTTCTGAACAAATTACTATATGGGGGTTCCAATCTTAAAGATATTTTTAACATTTTACCTGTGCCGGGGAGCCCTTTTATCAAAAGAAAACTATCTGTGGTCACAGCTCCTAACGCAGCAGAACGTTGTATAGGGTTTAAGTGTTTTACTATTTGTTCCATTTCTTTATTGGAAAATATATTTGACGAGGCTTTACGTATTGTCGGTTGTTTTAGATGCACTATAATCTTACGTAAGCAATTTGATCTATCTGTATTATCAAGCAATAAACCTAAATTTGTAAAGTTGAAAACATTTCCCGACTGCGAATCATGCTTATCCACAATAAAGTGATGACTAGCATAATTTTTAAGTAAATTACGTTCCAGACTAATAGAAATAGAAGATTTTGTTATGTCATAGACAGAACCAGCTGCAATTGCTAGACGTTGTGTAGAGCTGACAATTACATATTCACCAATCGAAATCTGAAAAGAAAAGCACGTTTATAATTTCATATCAGTTGTTGTTAATGTTTGTATTTCTAGCAAAAACTGCATATATGTAATACAATGACCTAGCAAATTTTTTGTGTGCAAACTTTAACGAACGGAGATTCTACGGCCGTAGTAATAAAGAATGATTAGCCAACACCTAAATGATCACCCTTTCAATGACTGACTAAAAGAAAGCGTTCGTTGTTGGGCAATATTTAAAAAAAAAAAAAAAAAACAGTAGAAATGCTGAATTTTTAATAGCATTTACATATTTGGAATATGTAAAAAAAAAACTCTATTAAATAATTTTATCATTCTTTTTCAGAATTCATTTGTTTTCAGTGTTGTCCTAGAAGCTGCAAATACAAGCGGCAGACGTTTAGATCTCTGCTTTTTCAAAGTATATGGGGTTGTATATGCATGTTAAAGTCGTCGATTGAAAAGCTGAACCTTTTCCGTTCAAATCTCACTTTGAATTATTTCGATATCTTTTTACTCTCCTAAATATCTAAACTTAAAGTTTCCAATAAATTCAATTTGCAATATATCGAAAACAAAACGAATAAAAAAATCTTAATTTTGTATAACGAAAATTTGCACGGTACTAGTTACGTATATTTATGTATATCCTTTATAGTATGCACCTTAAGTGCTCAAAAAAGCCTGACTTCAAAAACAAAAAAATAGTGCTGGAATCGTCTGCCTTCTCTATTTTTGTTTTTATAAGTGACCAAGAACCAGACACGAAATGATTTAGTACTCACGTTTTTATTTACTTGTTTGTAATATTGCAATTTTTAAAATCAGCAATAGCTAAGTGGCAGGGGTTCTTTCTCTCGTTTTTTATGACATAATCTTTATAACCAGGGTTCCATTTCGGCCATCGGCTCCATATGACTTACGTGAAATTTAAAATTTTTGCTTGAATAATGTAATGTAGACATCTGATGATTTTCTATACCACATTGTTTTTTATATATTTTTTAATCATTTGTTGAATATTTGATTCGATATATGAAGGTGGCCTAATTTCGAATTACTCTACCAGACTTTCGGCGAACGGGAAAGCTTAAGGAAAAAACGATTACAATATTATTTTTTTTATACAAAATCGAATCGATTTTTCACCTTAAGCACATTCCTAATCGAACAACAGCTTTCAAGAAAAATGAAACCTGACAAACTAGGACATTAGATTGTAAAATAATACAGTGAATAATTTTTATGAACTCTTTTCAAACACAAGTTGCGCACGAAAATGGCAACACAAATATAGTTGGTATAACGTGAACTATGTAGCTAGCAAATACTAAACAAACTTACACCACATAGCGTCAAGTCAAGTAATTCATCCATTGAATCATTTCCAAGCTTAAATGTGTGCAAATAACGCGTTTCTTTATACTCAAACTTGTCGAGCAATTGTAAATCCATTATGGCACGCCCGTTACGCACACGCTCCTCAGGCGTATCTGTCCAAAGTGATCGTAAGAAGTTTGATTTCTTAGCCTCTTGCTCTTCGAGCACAAGCAAACCACACCAACGTATAAAATATTCATAATCTGATGACTTCAAATGTGAAGTAGACTCGGTCATAACTTTGACTAGTGGATGACCGGCGCGCAATTGTAGTTCCTTATCTGTTTTTGCAAGAGAACAGCAAATAGTGGCATAAGCGCAATTTCCACATGCGCTATGATGAGAAATTGGTTCCGGCAATTCAAAAGGTTGTAAAAATTGCATGGAATCTTCAGTAGTTAATGAGGCTTTCATCGGTGGCAGCGTTGGTATGCACCTTAAATAGTGACTTAAGTCATTTCGCAACACAATCAGATCACGCTGTTCATTTCGCGCACCTTCAATTTCACGCGTGATGCCATCTCGAAGGTAAAGTAGTAGACCAGTGCGTGTTTTTTTTCCCAATGCAGCGAGCATCATTTGATAGAGTATCAATTGACCTTTGTGTTCCATTGAAAACGAAGCTTTGCCAGTTTTTAGCTCAAGCGGAATTGAATCTGTATTTGCTTTTGGAAAACTCAATGCATTACGTCGTCGTTGAATGCGCACGGAAACATCAATTTTACCCTTGAGTCCTAGTTGAGGTACCCAAACGTTTTCTTCAATGTCGCTTATTTCACTAATAGTGCCTTGAAAGATATCGTTTCTTAACTAAAATGTAAAGATTAAAACAATTTGAATGTTATTAACTCTGAATATTTTAACGTACAACTGCCGGCTCTTGACCATTAACATATTGCTGCACAAAATTTAGGATGTTGGGCAAGAATTTTTGTATATCCAGCGCTATTTCCTCATGTGTCATCAGACTAGCAAATAAAGTAAACGCAGTTTCTTGTGACCCTAACAATTCCTTTGCCACATTTTGTATTTCTTTGTATGTTTTAAATCCCTTAACCAGCACTATTTGCAATAACTCATGTACAAGAGAACCTATCACCATCTGAAATGGAAAACAGATTAATTTCAGTTTTTAACATCTTACACTTCAACTTACTATTTTATTATTAGCATCAACACCTCGAAATCTTTCCTGTAATACCGCTTTTCGTCGACAAAACAATGACCCTACAACAGTAGTACCTGCAATTAGCGTATCTGGATTGGTTACACAAAAGCCTTCATCATTATTAACTTTAAAAGCCTGCAACTGCCGATCCCACACTCCTATAACTGACACTATATTGCCCGTCTCAATGCGCGTATGACACCATGGACCCTGAAGGTGGCAAACTGCACGCTGCCGCTTAGCTGTACCGTTTTCTTTGTTGGCTCTATCTTCCTCATCCAACTGAACGGATGTCTCTGTCGTTCCGTGCAACACAACCACCAAATCAAAAGTTTTTCTGTCGCGCTCTACTTCATTTACAATACAACGCTTCCATTCGCTCAAATCCAATTTATCATAGTTTTCAAATTCAGCTGCTACATCTAGAGCATCCATTTCAAAGTCGGTTTCTTCGTCGAAAAGAAAATCGAAGTTCTCCAGCGCCATTTTTTCCGTCGACTTTTCGTTGAGCAACAGGCTTTTGTCTTCGGTGATTCCTTCCACCAATCGCTGTTTCTTTATCTCAGTTTCTTGTTTGCATTTCATAGGAGAAATTCGACGTTTTTGTTCATTCATCTTAGTTTTTTAATATTTAAATAATTTCAATGTGAAATCGCATTGTACATTTTTCCGCCAAATTTTGACGTCTAGTCGAATATTCACAATAGAACAGCAGCTGTTTTTTGTTGACAATCTAAGCCATTATAATAAATTATGCTACTGCCTCTTTATTTTCAGGGCTACCTATTTGTCAAAAAATCAAAATGTTTTTCCTCTACTTTTGATAGCAATTTAATTTGGGTTCAAGTTGAGTTAGACAAGATAAGTCTATCTATATAATTGAAGGTCCTAGGGCCAGAAGGGTAAGACTTCATCAAAAATACTTCTCAATTACATAAAGTTCAAGTTTTTGGCTCTCTTGAAGAAAGATTGTATAATAGTCTAATATTTTAGAAGTAAAAATGAATCATTGATTACAGCTCAAAGCTTATGAAAGATGCCTTGGACCAAGTTCTTGTTCCTGGTTTTATTGATAAAAGGATATTATTCTTATGTATTTTTCCGATTTGAGTTCAAAAATTAAAACTTAATATATGGTTTTTTTCTGAGGTTTTTCACTTATTCGAATATAAAAATTTTAAATCTTCCCTGTCTTACTTCGATGTCTTTTGAACAGTTCATCCAATGAAAAATCTTATCATATACGTTTGCTTGTCATATTAAATAATTTTATTTGGTACCAAGAATGAAATTGGACATTTCTAGATCAAGACATGAATTTTGAGTGAAGAGGTCTAAAAAAACCACCATATTTCTGAATCTGCTCCATAAAAATATTTTAATCTTCATTTTCGTATTTTGCGGGAAAAAATATTTAAGAAAAGTAAACTTATTAAAGGTACACGAAAAAAATATTTTTGTAACGCTTTAACTCAAGAAACTGTGTAAAAATATACAGAAAATGTGGATTCTGATTCAATCAAACGTCATAATAATGTCATTTTGCGATCGACTTTTGGTTCGTCTTAATTTTTACGTTAAGGTAAATAGTGAAACTATTTATTTTATTCAATTTCCATTTTCTTGTGGCCATAGAATCAACTATTAAATTTGATTTTTTAAAAATCTGGCCTGTTCTCATCAATATCTTTTGAACCGCTTATTCAATGAAAGATCCAGCCATATATGGTTGTCATTGCCAAGGATATTTCTAGCTTACGATATGAATATTAAAGTGAAAAGAGGTTGAACAAATTACAAAATCACAATATCTAAAATTATATCGTAAGAAATTTGCATCTCCAACAGGATTACACAAAATTTTTGTAAATAAGTATTGTCTATTGTGAACTTCATAAATTAAAATGTACATATCTATTACTATTTTCTGGAAAGCTTCTCTGAGGAACTGAGTTCTTTGGTCTTTTTACTTTGTTTCAATTTGACAATCACAAAAGTAATTTTTTTTGTGTTCCATATTTATTTGAAATAAAGTGAAAAGTATGAAAAAAATAAGCGGGAATACAACGGACACCATTTCTATTTCATATTGTGAAAAAATTTTGGCTGTAAACCAAATGTAAATATGTAAAAATGTAAAATGAAAAAAATGTAAACAAACCCGGACGGACAAATTAAATTTTTCCACTTTTGGACTGATTTTCATTTACGTTACGTAGTTTAATTAGAATTTTACGCTGGGACAAAATTGCAAAAAAATGATGCAAAATTTTCAGTCCTTGGAAGCTTTTTTCAAACTTCACACTACACTACTTTTTTTCGATCGAAATTTCGGATTTCTAAAATTAAGTAAGAACTATTTATTCGATAGTTGAATTTTTCACAGTTTCGCAGTTTGTTATTTAAAGTTTATTGGGCTAATGGAAGCAAAACAATAGCCGAATTACCATAGCAACGTAAAAGGGGACCAAGTGAAAACAAATAAAAAATAAACAGTCTGGATTTTGAAAACTCAACTCAACATTTGAAAAATAAAAATTTCAAAACCTTTTTTGAACGGCCTAGAAAAAAAACTAAACAAAATTTGTGCGTAACAGTAAGAAAACATTAATTTAATTAGTGAGAAAAAGAAACAAGAAATTTTTAAAAGTAAATAAGCAGCAGAAAATAAAATATCCAAATATTTCACGTTAGTATTAAATTATGCTTGCCATGGAGTGCTCACAGGCTGCCAATTTAGAAAACTGTAAATTGCCCCCAACGCCGCCACAACGAAAATACGTTTCCATGTTCCACATCGATGGAGTGCCGATTCTACCGCCGCTGGTGAGTTCAGAACAGAACCGAGTTAGGATGCACTGAAGCGCAACGCCGCTGCTTGTTAAGCAATTAATTGCTGTACATATTTTAATGCAAACATTCAATAACATAAATTTTATATTATAAATTTCAGATGACTACCGAGAGACGTAGAAAAATGCGAAAACTTAAACAAAAAGCAATCGAAGTGGAACAGCAGCTGGCGGAGAATCATAGACGAAAGTTGCAGTTCGTAGATGAAGCAAACATCTGGAAGGTGCAGCAGAGCACTCCAGAGCAAATGCCAAAGAAAGCAGCAAGCCAAGGAGATGATTGCCACAGCGCGCGTAGCAACAAAAGTAGCATTTCACAGAACTCTGCTTACGATCTACATGCGGATGATTCTTATCTGTTGCTCTCCAGCTTGATGCAGTCCAATGAGGAATCCAAAAAATATGCAAATTCTGGTACATGTACCAATAATGCAATGAATACTGTTGAACGTAATATAGAAGAGCGTATGCAAAAGCTACAAAAATCTGAAACTTTAATATATGATAATCGTTCTAATACTATCATAATGCCTATCAGCAATTTAGAACAAACAGCAGCTGAACAAAAAGTACAGCGTAGGTTAGAAGCCTCTAGGCAAAATGGAGTTTTTGCGCAAAAATGCGATTATCGCTTACTGATAAAACCACAAATACCCTCCATTTGTGTGAATCCACCAACGCCGTTGACAGGTACTCGTAATTTTAGTGATGCATTAAGTACATCAGAGGATGAAGTAAAAAAGAATATACAGGCACAATATGCCTCTGCTGATGAATTTAGCACTGATGAAAGTGTCAATACTTCACAAAGTTCTCCTCTATCAGCAAAATATACCAGCGCAAACATTACACCAAAAATTTTAAAAATCGAATCATTACAAAATGAGCAAAATAATACATCACAAACCCCACGCAAATCTTTAGAGCCGGCGTGTACCAAGCCACCTCAGCGTTCAGCTACCAGTCCGCTGTTAAAACCCACACTTTCTACAGCTCAAAATAAGCATTTGCTCAAAAATTCTGTTTCCGCTGTCACTACAGATTCTAACCAAATTGTACGCTCGAACTCTTTCACTTTAGACACACCCTCAAAAGCACTACTTGAGCATTTGCGACAGCAAAACACAGCTGCTGCTACTTCTTCTCCAGCACAACACAATCAGCAACAATCGTTCATAACAAAACGCAACTCTCCCTTAAACAATTTTGGGTCACGTTCTTCTGTGCCATCAGCTAGCGCAACACGTGATACTGTCGAATCAAAAGCTAAGCGAGTGCAAAAAGTTGAATTGAAATCACGCACCGCACAAATGGCATTTACCACAAAATGTAGCAGTGCCAGTGGTGGCTACACACTCGGCAACAAATCAAGCAACACATTGCTTAATAAAAGCATAAATAAACCACGGTCGCCTTATGAGTTTAAGTCTGCAGCAACAAAAATGAAATTGGGACGCTCCAACACAAATAAAATGCAAACAAATACACCAACAACACTCCTTGCAAAATCCCTTAAGTCCCCGGCAATAGCTTCTAAATCTAACCACAACAATTGTTTTACCAGCAGCTCTACAAATCATGCTTTCAATAACAACAACAATAACAATAGTAGCAATGATAACATCAATACTTCTAACAACAACTCTAGCAACAACAATAGTAACAGCCACAGCAGCAACAACAATGCACGCTCTGCTGCCAAAGTGGCTCAGTCTGGAATTCTGAATGAAATCGAAGCTGAGCATCGTCAAAAGTTTGCCCAACTCATTGCTCAACAGCATGAGGAACAGAAACGTCTACAATTGGCATTTGAAGTGCAACAAAAAATATTGATTGAGCAACTATCGTCTGGTATTGATAAAGTTCAATTGACACCAGCATCGCCAAGACGCTCTTCTAATGAGAGTTCACCTACAAAGTCATCATCATGTGCTCTAAATTCAGATCGAAGCGGTAGCATTCTTAACACCACTAAGTCGCCAACACTAAGTTTGATAAGTAGTTCAGCATTATCGCATTCTGTTTGTGACTTAACTAGGCTGGAGGATACTTCGTGTGCCGCTTCATCAATAAATACCTACACTAGCAACAACAGCGGTCGTACACCACGTCGTCGTTTGTTTGATCAAGCGTCTAGTACAAGTTCAATTAATACTGCTCAAAACTCTACAATTTCAAATTTGTCTACCAATAGACGCGTAAGTTTTCCTTAGTTTTTTTATTTTTGTTTTTGTTTTACTAACACTTTTTTATTTTCGTGATTTTTTTGAAATTATATTGATCTCACTGTTTTTCTATTAAGTTGAAAAAAAAAAAAATTGCTGTCAGTTTTTGCTAAAAGTATAATTTGGTTACGGGGAAAATATGTGAATTGAGGATTCGATTAATTCAAAGTCCTTTCATGCTATCGTGTCATAAGAATTTATAGTTTCAAATATCAGTCACACAAAACTACCAAAATGATGATATATTGTAGCATAATTAATTTTATAAGTATTGCCTACAGAAACCAAGTGTATTAGATGCTCCAAGCTAAGTTCACCATTTTTACCGACATCTCTGATCCTTTCCGATCAAGCTCTTTTCCCTCAATGTCTTAACGATCAGCAGAGCCTGATGTTATGCTCGCGAATGTGTTTTACAGATTTCCTGCAGTTCATTGCACACTTTGATTTTATACAATCAAACACATAGAGTTATATTGGAGATGAGAGATTCTTCGCAGCAATCATATTCGCAATCTGTTTAAAAGCATGGATTTAGAAATGCTCTGAATGAGCTTACTCATTAAAGGAAACTGTTTAGTATCAGTGCTGCCGAAAAGATAGTTGAACCCGTCTTGCAAACATATTTTTAAACCATTTTTTATATTTTCGGTAGTTACTGTTGACAATATACTCAATCTTCACATGATCAAACGCGTATTAATATCTCAAAAGGCGACTAGTACTTATTGACAGGGTTTTTAAAAGAGAAACTATGTTAATAGAAAAGTCAAATTTCCCTTTCTTAGAGTTAAACACCTCTTTTACTACTGTGTCGAAAGAGATACAGCAATGTATAGTGTTAGCTATGTTTGAGTTCTCCAAAATGTGGGCCTCGACTAGTAAGTTTGATATACCGTAAAGAAATTGTAGCTGATTTGGTAGCGCTTGTTCGTCCACCTGATCAGATCATGGAAATATCCATCAGGTGGGACCTCCTTCAAAATATACCAACCTATAAACAACACTTTCGAAAAAAAAAACAATTTCGGAACGGAATCTAAAAAATTTATTTTTCAAATAAAATGAAACGCAGTTCTAGAAACTTTAACCATTGTACTAAATTTTTAGAATTATATTTGAAGTCGAGCTTAATTTTGCTTTTAATTACTCTTATATATGTTACCAGCCAAACTAGCTTATATGATAAGCTAGTTTACCCAGTTAGCCAAGGATAACCTAGGGTATTAATTACTTTAACTTTGACTTACTCCCAATTTTCTTGAAATTTTAGTATGTTAGGGATGAACTAGTTTGAACTAGCAGAAACTAGTTTATCCTAAAAACTAGATTGGTTTACATTATACACAAACAAGAAGTTCAAAAAGAGCAAGAGAAAAGTTACATATCTAAAATTGCACTTGATGTGTAGTTAGAAAAAAAAAATTCGAGAACTAGCGTGCTTTCTCAGTTGAAATATATTTTCCTTAGTTCTGTCATGCTACAAGGTTCACTTAAAAGAAAAATAATCCAATTTATTTATTAGATATTTGTTTCGCTTTTAATTTGTGATATTGATTTTTTATCAAAATTATTTTTCTAATCACAAATACAGATATATATATGTACTCGTATGTATGTACCCTATACACTATATGTAGTTTGTACTAACTTGTACCAATACTAATAAGCATGTAATTTTAACTAATATTATAATATTAACAGGAGCAAAATGCAAAATAAATGGATTCTTAAATTCATCAACTATAACTATCATTGATGTGCCTTAATACAAATTGGAAAATTTTTATTATCAGGATTATGAGCCTCTTACTTTTTGAAATGTTGCAATAACTGTTGTACATTTTTCGTTAAAAAAAAATGTAACCAGTTTTGTCAGGACTTACGCAATCCTCAGAAACTACGAACTAACAAATAGAAGTTTCTTGAGAAAATTAAAACTGTTTTTTATTGAATAATGAAATGGTTTAACTTTAGATTGCTAAGTCCTAATAAAACTGATAACTTCATTACTAAAACAAAAAAAAATTTTTTTTCTTCTATTAATTGCTTTAAGCATATAAATTTAACTTAAATATATGTAAATATTACTGTGCAATTATTAATAAAATTTACAATGTTGAACCCAATCTTTTATTGATTATATTGATTGTTAACGTTACTACTACTTATATTTATAAAATTAAGCTTAAGAATTTTGACTTAACACAAAATATATGCCTTAACTTTCTGAATCTTAGATAGATCTATTTACAAACCAATAACTGTCAATAATTCAAGACTTGCAACTGTCTGAAAAATGTTTATTCGGCTGAAAATTAAGACTTCACTAAAATGTGATATTGACTTGATGGCGAGATTTTTGTCTGATATGATGATGAACATTTTTCAGTGGATTGTTGACAGTGTTGAGGTCTCAATTAATTGACAGTCTTTGGTAAAATGAAATGAATTTTCTACTGAACACTTACCATTTACATTTTAAAAATATCTACATAACCAAATTTTCACAAAACTATAGACTTTTAATGTATCTATGTGCCTTTATAAACTTTCTGTAGCAATATCTTTATTAATAGAAATCATTAAATAAAGCTTTGAATTTATTTAAATGAAATTGAAATTATTTTTAATTGAACTTAGTTGTTAGTAAACTCCGATATTCTTGTAAATTAACCACAAAGACAAATGGATGAACTTCATTAAAAATTGTTGACAGATGTACGACTATCGGCCATTACCACGTATATAAGTATGTAAATACATACATAGTCTCATCAGAATATTTTTGGTTAATTTTTAGCATGGATGATCTGCACCCAGACCGATTCTGGATTACAAAACCATTTGTTACGAGTGCTGCTCTATTTTGAGGCCAATATCAGAGACGATAACTTTAGGCGACTAAAAAATATAAATAAAAATGTTCATTCTGTGGAAACAGTGAATATTTTCATTTCCATTTATTAGGCGAGTAAGACCATATTCGTTTGAAATGTTTGACTCAAAACCTTGAGATTGAAACCACCAACAAGCTGTGATAACCCCATTTAATAATGACCGGTTTCTTTTTATATTACAGACTTTTTTTTTCGTAAGAAAACTTTATTTGTAGTACATATGTGTAACACATTTTTTCTAATTTTTCGTTTTAGCATAATTTGATGGATCATTTTTTTAGATTGATGAAACATTAAACATAAAAACATAAATTAAGTTCTCCAGCCCTTAAATCTTTTTAAGCTTTTTATGTCGCTCATAGGGCATAGAGATAAAATCAGAGACAATAAATTTACGAGACTTCGCAATCATGAAAATTATTTACGCTGAAACCGACCGTTTGACTTAGTCAAATCGTATATGATTTTTTCGACTGCAATAATATTCCACAGAATGAAAATTTTTCTGTTAAGACCCAACCCAGAACTTCACCCAAAAAATTTAAGTTATTTGATGGAGGTGAGCGATTACAGCATTACCTTTTTTTATTTTAACCCATAGCTCAAAATAGGGAGGTCCGATCAAATTTTCCAACTACATTTGCTCTCCAAATTATATAATTCATTTCTGCTTGATATAGAAAAACAGAAATTTACCCTAAAAGTTTCTTAGTACAATTTGTATGAATTAAAAATATTTTATACTTCGGAAAGAAACAACGTTTTGGAAAAATTTTCCTTACATTTGATTTCACAAATATAGATTGGCAACAATTTCTTGTGTGAGATACTTCAAATTTGCCTCAAGATAGAGTTTTGTGCACTTTAAAGAAAGCGTTCTCAGATTTCTGACGTGATGAAATTATTTAGTAAATTTTTTCCATCTCAGGGCAACTCAATCAATAGAAACGCTAAATGAAAAATACACATTCTGATAAATTGTAAGTTGTAATTCCTTGAAGGAATATACTTGTTATTAAAATGAAATACTTTTTTAACCTTACTAACAGTTACTAATCCAGAGCGTTCTTATTCTTTGCACTTAAAAAATTTAATTTTCTCCCTTAAGCAGCTTCAATATCAACTTGAAAATGAACGTAGAACTGCTGCTGCCACAGTCATATGTGCATACGCACGCGGGTTCCTCACAAGACGTCTCTTTCAAACTGAACAAATACAACGTATCGTACAAACTATACGTGATACACTAATATTTGTGCTGAATTTACACATAGAGACAATGGAAAATCTAGCCGAAGCCAATACCTCAGCCAATATCAAACTAAAAGCGCGTCTCTTGCAACAGGTTAGTGTAAAATATTTTTGTTTGAAAATCTCAAATCAAATGAATTGCATTTTTTCCTAGCTCTCGTCCGCTAGTCGCACATTGTATCTTATGCTATTTCAAACAACAGTTCAAGAGCGCATGGAAATTATAGCACGTGACCGTAAACGCATCAAAACCAAATTGCTGTCTTTAAATTTAAAGCGGTAGCGTATTGTACAAGATGTCTTTATTTAAATTATTTTATTCAATTCGTTCTATTTTTCGTTAACAGTTCACCAAGAATTGTGGCATAACATAAAATTCAGAAAACAAGAAAAATTCAAATTTAACTACAAGCGAATTTCACAAAAATAAATGATTGGTGCTCCTGGATAAAATCCAATCAACCAAATGCACAAAAGTTAAGGAATCGCATTTAATTACTAACTAATATTAACTCATACTAAAAGTACTGAAATCCTGTTAATGAAATTATTTTGTTCATGGTATTTTTTTGTTGTTTTTTCTTTTTTTATATACGGCTACAAATTAAAATTAAAAATTAAACAAAATTAAAACACTGATTTAATGGCATGACGGCGCCGCAAATTGATTTAGTTTTCTAAGCTCACACATGCTGTAACGTACCCGCATCGAAGTTGCTAAGCTCGCACACTCGGGATCGTAACCTATATCACCATCAGCACCACTATTTTTCTTTGTTGGTGATGTTGATGGTTTGCCATTGTCATGCTTGGCACAATCTACTGGACAAGTTGTATCACAATTAAGTGATTTATCGTTATCAGTATCTTTACCACTACCGGCGGCAATAATTTCTGTGATCTTAAGACAGTTTTCTAAAATTTTCTGTTTATCATCACTAGCAGTGTCAGCAGCTGCTGCTTTCTCCTGTTTTTGTTTACCAGTAGGCTTATCAACTTGATTGACAGCGTTAGCCGAGTTAGTAGATGTAGGTTGACTTGTTTTAGCTGCATAATCAGCATCCGCTTTGCTATCACCTGGCTGGCGACATCCCATTTTTAAAACTGATACCAAATGACGCGGTTCAGTGCGTTCACAATCAATGTTATTTTCACGTTTATACTGATTAACGACCTTAATAAATGGATAGAGCGGACGCTCCTTCTTTTGTGCATCTTCCATAAGATTTTTAGCATGTTCAAAGAAGAATCTGTCATCCCTTTCGCACGTCTTAAGTTGTTGCAAGCCTTCACTTTGAGTATCCTTCTCCGCCGCTTTTGTCTTTTGGATTTGTTCTGTTTGAGTCTTGAGATGTGTTCGAACCTCCTGTACTTTACGTAAGCGCTCTTGTTTTTCCGATTCTGCGAAAAGACAGTTAATTTCTGCGTTTTTAAAGCGTGTTGCGATTTCAAAGCGCTTTTCTTCTTCAGCTCGACGTTTGGCCTCTTTTTGCTGTTCCAGCTCTCGCATGTACGCTTCAATACGCGCCTGCTTGGCAGCTTTGTCTTTACGTTTCTTTTCTTGCTCCTCAGCAGTGAATTTCAACTGCATACAGCTAATATCACGTTTGAGGCGTTCCGCCTCGTGCTGATAGATGTTTTGTTGCACTCCAGCAACCAGTTGTGCATTGCGCTCAACTTTCTTCTCGCGATCAACCTGCATTTGTTTGGCTTGTTCATTCTTTAATGAGTCAAGGTGACGTTTGCCAGTTTGATAGACACAACACAAACGATCCTCAACTTCTTCGGTCATGCGTTCGCCTAAGTAAAGGTAAGAAAATTGCATATGAATTAAAATGGCTCAAAACTCAATTAATAGAGAAAAGTCTTTGTCGTGGCTCACTGAATTGGAATCGATACCGACTCAAAACTGTAAATCCAAAAACAATGAAATTTTGAATATTGGAGCTGCACTCGCCGGCAACACAAACTAATGGTGCATTTTTTGAAATCTAAATTCTGACATTTCAAACAAAATTAGACTTAATAAGAATGAGCACAGGCCAGACAAAAAGTAGATGCGTTGTAATATCCCAAGAACTCATATTGAAGCTGCTGAAGAATGCATGCACATGACCGCTGAGTGACATACATATGTGCTGTGAAAAAGTATTGCCACATTGTGCTATCACCAGCTTAGGGTGAATTTAGTGTAATTTCACGTGCTAAGATGGTGTTTAGGTTCCACAAATTTCGATTTACTTATCTTTTAAAAGCTGCTTGTATGAAATCTATTTAAATAAAACCTTGTCATTATATCATAAATATTTTTCTTAACGTAATAAAGCTATGTGAACCGTCACCAAATGACAACCACTAGCCGGTCAAAAAGCGGACTCGCTTGGTCAAGTGACCGTGGCAACGAAAGTTTCCTTGGAACTTTAATTAAACACGGTAACAAAAGAACTACCAAGAAAATGTGCGTAGAACCTCTCGGAAATGGCCATCTGAAGAAAGTTTTCCAGGTCGTGGGAACTTCCATAAGAGCGAAAAAGATATGAGGATAGAAGTTGGCATATACACAAGAAAAGGGATATATTTAAATATCTATTACACATGAAATCGTGGGCAACGTTTTTATGACCCAAAGATTTTGTTATGTTTAATACGATGTATACCCTATTGGCGTTACTGGTGATATACCTTATTTGAGCACCACACCTTCAAACAATTGCAGGTTCTATAGCCTTCACGGGGTTCACGCAACAAAAAATAGGCTGCTACACAAAATAGAAAGTGTTTTTCTTTCTGTGATTTCGTGTTAAAATAAGCAAATAAAAAAATGTCTACTGTTTTACTTATTTACCGCTGATAAGGAATATTACTTCTGCAATAAACTTTGCTTCACCACCTTCCTATTCAGGGGGCCCCGCGATAAGTACTGATCTGCTTGATATGACGTTGAATATCGAGCAGATATCAGAAATGCATAAAATTTTAAGCTACAAACATATCACATACGCATTCTACGTTGCTCCACCATTTTCATAGCCTCTAAAGCATTTTTGCGCAATGCAGCACGCTTTTTCTCCATGATCGCTTTCTCCTTTTCGATTTGTGTCTTAATTTCTTGATCTACCGCCTCCCGAGCAGCCTGTTGTTCTTTTATAAGTTGCTTTTTATACTCTGTGCGTTGCTTGCTGTTGTCGTTAATTGTTTGTAGTAGCTCCTGCTTGTAGCAATTGTTACGTTTCTGACGCTCATTCAAACGCTGCTGTTCCTCTTGAATCCAAGGCATCGCCTGTTGTTCACATCTTTTTCTCTCATCGATCTCGTTCTGTTTAATGGCTTTTTCGAACTCCTCGTTGATGTTACGCTGTACGTTACGTGCACGCAGCACTTCACTGTGGAGGGCAGCACTCTGTAGTTCACGTGGACCAGGTTTTAATTTTTCGATTAGCTGTTGGGCCTTGATAATTTTTTCACGGCGCGCTATTTCATCATTTTCTTTTGACATTTTTAGTGTTCTGCGCGCTACGAAATTCAAAATCGGTGATTTGAGATACTATGCATTTTGAGAACTGAATTTAATTTACCTTGTAATAGCTTCTTTTCCGCTTCCCTTAGCTCATCCAATACCTCATCCTGGGTCAGTTTTAGTTTGCCCTCAAAGCGTGCAACTAATTCATCAGAACCCTTCTTCAAGTATTCACGATATTTTTGATCCTCCTCGACCTGTTTTATTGCCTGACTCATATCAGTATGGTTGGCATTATTCAGGATCTTTTCGTAACGCTGCGAAGAGAGCACAATTGGCTTGGCGGTGGTGATAGCTGCGGATTTTTGGCATTTCAGAAGCGTCACATCATCCGGCAGCGGTTTATTGAAGCAATTAAACATTTCGCTGTTTAAGTTTGCAATTTAATTTTTTTTTTCAAATTAAAAATTTAGTTGCAGAAAATTCAAACGCTGAACAAAATTCTTTCGTTTTTAAACTATAAAAGTTTTTTCTGCTTGAATTTTTCCTTAATTCAAGAGTGAAAATAAACAAATGACCTGCTACGATTTGGTTGCCTTGGACGCCCATTGCTATTTGATGAGTATAACAAGCACAAGGTATAAAATTGTAACGAGTTTCGATTATCTTGGAAGAATCTAACAGCTGTTGATATTTAAGAACTTTGGTGCACTTGCATTTGTTTCTTTAGACACTGCTTCCAAGGTTCGATAGTTTTTTCCCATTCAGTTTTTCACCTAAAATTTATTAAATTTTTTTTAAAATTCAACCATCAAATTAAAATTTGCTTTATTTGTTCCGTACATAATGCATTGAATCCATTAATGAGGCCAGTATAAATCCTCGATTTCAAGAATCAATATAAATTTCTTCTCAAATAGGCTTACCAGACGTGCTCGAAATCAAGGTCGATTTTAAAAAACTTCATAGCTCGAAAGCTAAAGCACAGATTGCTTATCATATTTTCTGTCATATTATAGCAGACTATATCCACCACTTCTACTCACTATGTCTTTGAAACTAAGCTCCTCCCAACTTTAGATTCCACTCTTAGTATTTTCTCCAGGAACCAAAGAAAATAGTTTCAGCCTATTTCTCGATCAATTTGAGGTCGTCCATAACAGACGTCTGCAGCAAAAGTGGACGAGCAGGGGAGAAGGTTGAGACATTTTCGGACATTCACTTTTTTGTTCATAAGAATCGACTAAAAGCTATACGAAAAGAATAAGGGGATAGCATAATCCACTGTGGACATTCTTTACGAAGGTGGGCGCTGTAATTTTTCTGAACGCCTTGAAGTTATTATCTGGCACCTACATAGGGAGTAAATTGAATATCACGGAAGCCATACATATACTTCGCTTAGGGATGAGCGATATATCGATACCGGTGACCGATCGCTGCGATCTGTATTTTAGCATTGACACACGGGTATATAGCTAACAAATATGCTATGCTTGTTCGCAAACATGTGTAAAGAAAGTATAGGTTACGTACATAACCTAAACATGCAGGCTTAATTGATAATCTGTCACCTCTCGACTCGGCAGAATAAGTTCTCATGGAAGCCAAGTGATACGTACTCGAAAGGTATGCACTTTTACTGAATATGGATTCGAAGCAAATTAAACATACTCATATAACGACGACCACCTTTAAAATTACTTTTAAAACAAATTCTTTGATGTAGAATACATTTATTGTAGTCGATTTGTGTAAGAAACTGAAGCGAAATATTCTTGAAATATTTTTTTATTCAGAATATATTATTTATATTCATTAAGGCCGTGAGACTAATGCGAGTGCGCATAGTTGCAATTACGTAGTTGAACAATTTTTAATTGAAAATTAATCCATAAGAATCGCCCAACTAAATGTCTTTTGTACTTTGGTTTGGTATTCATTTTAAAATCATATTAAAAATCAAAAAGTCGGTGATCAATTACACAGTCGAATAAAGAAAAGAGTATCCAAAGGGTAGGATACTGTTTGGACTAAACAGTTTAATTGGATAATAGCCCGACTGTAAAATTTCACGTATGTGCATCACTTAAACTTGACAACCATTGCTCATACAAGCTTGACAGTTCAACAGGCCAGTAGAAAATTTTACAGTTTTTAAATCCATGCAGCATTTTGGCCAAATGGCTATTCAAGTGCTCACATGTTTGGAAATTGATGGTAAGTCATACTGATTAGCAAGCTCAATCGTGTGAACTGGCCTAGTAAAATTAAATTGAATTGAAGTGTACATAGTACATCAGCCGAGTTTTATTCGCTTTGGTTCACATGAGCGTATTTTCAACACGCATTAGCTATCAAATCAAATACGGCTATTAAAAGTTACAAGTAGCACAACTTGATAATTAATAAGGGCTCTAAGGGCCCGCTCATACCTGCGAATTCGTTCCACTGTGGGCTGTCCATATAACTCTGACTTATACTTTTCATACATTGTTTTGAGAGCTAACCAATATTACTGAGGTGTGTGGCAGCCCTTAGCATAACTACTGATTTATCATAAAAGTTGAGTTGCTATTTTATTTATTTATAAAGCTAAACTTTCGATGCTTGTAATACCTTTTTTGTTTACAATAATCAGATAAAGGCAACATGTGACGTCATGCAGCTAAACTGCAAAGGCAGTAGCGACAACAAAGTAGGGAAATAAATGTAAACAAAAAACAGCTGGACACCGGCAAGATATTGAAAAGCACAACGAATTGAGCTGCAAACATGTGAGTGCCTTGAGTCTGCACCATTTTCTGCAAACATTACAGATAGCTGTCACTTTTTATACATCGCTGCAAATTAAAAAAATAGATTTTGACAGATTCGATAACGATGCAGAGCACAGTTGAAAAGAAAAGACGCGAAGTTCATTTATTATTTTTATGCTGAACAAGAAGTGGAAAATTTTTCACTGAAAAGAAACAAATGTGAAATAGTAAAATTATATAATCGAAAGCAAGAAAAATGTGCTAAAAATTAAAAGAATTGCAATAATCACATAAAAACGCGATTTATTATTTAGTTTTTAAGAGTGAATTAAAAATCGATAAAGTGATTAAGTACCATAGCAACAAATTACAAAATCAATTCTGATTCGTGCAAATGGAATAAAAAATATACTTAAAAAGCAGAACAAGTTTCTTTAAAAGATCCAATTTCAAGTGAAAAAAAATAAAATCTTTTCTTTTTCCATGTCAGCCACGCATCGTGCGTGTTGTTTTTGTTTTATTTTCTTGCAAATTTAACACGCATCCCGTTTTTGTTTCGTTTTACTAAAAACGCTCGCTTTGAATTAATAGTATCTACAACAAAAAAGGCTCAATAGGATAATGTCTTATACTGAGCTCGAATCTGGTTACCAGGACTTGCGTCAATCCTCGCAGCAGGCAACGCAGGCAGCAGCAGCAGCGTCAGTTACTGCAGCACCTGGACACCAACGTCCGGGTTTCTATCTGGGACACGATGGCAACGTAATTTTGATTTGTTAAATTTTTCCTACGTTTTAAGATTATATGTTAATTACTTACAATTTTGAAAAGTACCCAGAAAAATCAATAATTGTCGGCAGCATTTGACCTCGTCTTTGCAGCCAAAAATCATCCTCAGCTTTTATTGCAAGTGCGCAACATTTGAATGATAAACAGTATAGAATTTACGGTACTTAGCAGGACTCTGTAGATTTGTTCAATTTATTTAAAAATAAGTTTTTTTTTAATTCAACTGTCATTTCCAATTCCAATTTAGTTAAATCTGCACAACTAAGAAAAATTACTTTTGAGTCAAATCTAAGTAGATATTAGTACGAAAAATTATCCCGTGCGCATGTTTTATAATTCCCTTAATAAATGAATTAGGTCCAAGCCACAATATTGATCTTTTAGAAAAAGATACGCAAAACAGAAACGTACATTGGAGTGACTAAGCAAAATAAATCGATTTTGTTACGACAGAAGACATTTTATTCTTTGTTGAGGAGGCGCGACGCATAGTTTAAGGAGCACACAAGATGAATCTAACATTGCATAATGTATGTACTGTAGCGTTCTACCCGATTCATCTTGAAGATAGTAATGCCATAAAATACTGAAATATGTTTACCACAATGTCTTATGAGCAACAAGCCACACATTCACAAAAAAATAAAGCTATTACATACATATTTTGATATTGTGGCTTATCATGTTCACAAAACATTCTGTTTCCGTATTCATTGCGCTTGAATTAATAGAGACAAATAGTTTCAGTCGTAATTAAATGTATGTAGTATATTCCATTAGTTTTTAGAATCGTTCTTGCTTTTGTTACTGCTTCCAGTACGTCAAAAATTATAAAAATGATGAAACCATCTCAGGCTCTGTTGTCGCCTTACTGTTCCCGAGATATTTGAACTGTGCAAAATATTTGATATTCGGCTTAACATTTTGTGGGAAAATATGTTTTCATATAATAAAAATGGTTTCACAAAAGTGTAAAATTTTTCAGTCTTTTTATTTTCGCAACACATCGCTGGCTGAATCATATTAAACTAAGCCTACCACAATGTGATATGTATGTTTTTGTTAAAAAAAAAAAATTGATAAAAATAGTGACTTCGGCTATCTAAGCCCCTTTAGTGGTATGCCACTTACTAAGTGCTTTTGGTTTTACAGCGTCGCTGTTGGTAGCTTAGATCAGTGATGACAATTTCAGTTATGAAATATGCTATGAAAAGCACAAAGAGTACAATGGCCTGATTTTAAGTACATTCAGAGAACTTTCAGCACATATTCAATGTAACTACTTTTGCAAGAAAATTGTTTTTATTAAATGTGTAATGTTCTCAATATACAAGATGATGGTTCTGAATCATATTCTAGAATTCGATTCGCTCTACCTATCTACTCCACTCATGGACTATTTTTGTTTGAAATAAAACATTTTTGTAACTAATCTTTATCTATAATTTGCACCAATTCAATAAAAGAGAAGGGATTGGTGATCAAAAATTTTTATTACTAACAAAAAAGTTCGTTGAGTAAAGTAGGTAGCAAAAAGTCACCTTGGGTATTAGTTAATTAAAATAAATTTATACTTGGGAAAGTATATGACCCAGTTTAAAAATTTGTATTGTTAACTCGTATTTAGTATTATAGTGCACTAACATATGTATAAGAAACCAAGTTTTAGACGATATTTTTTGTTGAGAAAACTGCAACAAAAAAAAACTTTTTTTTACTTTAAGAGCAATAATTCTGAACTAAATGCACGACTTCAATAATGATACAATCTTAAAATATGTGAGCTAATTTCTTACTTACTCTTAATAAATCCCTTTTTGTAAGTTCTATTCTAAAGGAATTTTGTTAAAAAGCTTGTAACTCAGACAGTGTTCAAGATAGGCCTCCCTCCCATACACTCACAATGAACCAGGAAATGACTGCACGGAACTAAACCACCCTTTATAAGTAATACCACATAGTTAAATAATTGCTTTATTTTGTTTAATTTGATGAGAGTAATCATTTTTATTGCTAACTTTCGAACAAAATTGAGAAAAAATTCTTCCGTCTCTAAATTCAGCAGTTTCACGAAAATGCCGTCACTAGTTAGTTGATATATTTATAAAATTCGTGCGTCATAATTGCAAACTTTTATTTTCTTTCACTTAAGCCATAAGATTTTTATGTAGATTCATTTATTTTCTAAATTTGTTCGATTTTATTGGCTTATTCACATATACATATAGGCTACAAAGCTATTTTAGGTCACCTGTTAAAGCGACCCTTTAAAAAAGTTTGCTAAATTTATGTGATAAAAATAACTTAAGTTTTTTATTATTACGGCACGTTTAAAGTTACGCTCGATTTAAATTACGCTCCGCTTAGCATGTTCATGCTTGGTTTTCAATTCAACATACATACATATGTGTGTATATTAGGGTGGGTCAAATAAATCAAATGTTTTTTTTTTGAATCCGACACACGGAAACTAGTTCCTAGGTACCTCTAGGAAGTACTTACCAAATCTGAGCTTTTAATATTAACGGGAAGATTATGCTCATCATAGTTTTCCATTTTTAATTTTGTCTCATATAAAAATGGTCATATCTTATCACCAATAGACTGCTAAACCTGTCGCATTGTCAATATATATAGGAAATTAAACGCTCCACAAAAATGATCTCAAACACTTTTTTCATTAATCTTACCATTTAAAAGATATTCAAGGTCAAAGATTGAAGTATTTTAAGGAAAATAATTTTTTTGTTTTGAATATTGTAACTTACTATAAAATAATTATTGTCAAATGAGCTTCAATTATTTCTATAGGAAATCGAACGCTCTACAAAAAAGGTCTCATGCGGTTAATCAATTACTCTAACCATTTAGAAGATATTTGCAGTAGAATCCCAATGCCTATTGATTTTAATATTTATTGAAAAACTATTAAAATCAATAGGCATTGGGATTCTATTGCGAATATCTTCTAAATGGTTAGAGTAATTGATTACCCACATGAGACCTTTTTTGTAGAGCGTTCGATTTCCTATAGAAATAATTGAAGCTCATTTGACAATAATTATTTTATAGTAAGTTACAATATTCAAAACAAAAAAATTATTTTCCTTAAAATACTTCAATCTTTGACTTTGAATATCTTTCATATGGTAAGATTAATGAAAAAAGTGTTTGAGATCATTTTTGTAGAGCGTTTATTTTGCTATATATATTGACAATGCGACAGGTTTAGCAGTCTATTGGTGATAAGATATGACCATTTTTATATGAGACAAAATTAAAAATGGAAAACTATGATGAGCATAATCTTCCCGTTAATATTAAAAGCTCAGATTTGGTAAGTACTTCCTAGAGGTACCTAGGAACTAGTTTCCGTGTGTCGGATTCAAAAAAAAAAAACATTTGATTTATTTGACCCACCCTAGTGTATATGCAACCTACATACCTTGATTTTTTTACCCATAACATGAAAAATTAAATGAAATAGATTTTGAAATGTTCTACTACTTTGATATATGTTATTAGTGCCGACAGGCTTGTAGATAATTGCATTTGTAAACTCTTACGTGGAACTAATTAATTAATAAACTTATTGATTACATCGAGCATCAATTTTATTAGTATGTTGCAAGTTCAATACTTGACAATAACTTTAATACACTAAGGATGCGTAGGTTCCTTTTGAATGGATTGCTTGTGATATTTCTTATTTGTTTATTATCACTTTTTCTATAGATTGACGTACGATGCTGTTGCAAGAAAGAACAAAAAAAAAAAAGGGAAAATCGATTGTGCGGCGTCAGCCTTTGTGCTAGGCAGAGACAATAAATTAAGAAGACTTGAAGTCTCAATAAAAATTTTCATTACGCGTTACATCGTCGTCTCTCACTCAAAATTTCACACAAATAATGCATTTGATTTGATAGGAGGGCACAGGTCTGATATTGCCGTGGTATGAGATATTGAGATTGAAAGTCTCATAAATTTATAATTTCAGTCTTAGGTTTTGTTTAAATTTAAAGGAAAGCTTTTATCAAAGGCTGTTAAATTGCTAAGACTGCATTCTCAGGTTCGAAAAATATTTGTCGTAAGGATAAAACTGGTTGCCTCTTCGAGGATAACATTAAATAATCATAAATTTTAGAGATAGCTGAGTCTCTTGTCTTGTAAACAAATAATAATCTATAAAAGTCTATAAAGACAAAAATCGATTGAGAAATGTTGCGCCACCTTGTAGTTAGCACCGACCCGATACAAATTCGTCCATAGTCTGTTGTCTGAATCAAACAATGTAATTTTGATGGGCTTGTCATATTATAAATTCATAGTCGTATAAATATTCATTAAGTATACAAGTTTTGTGCCAGCTGAGCAGCCCTACTAAGTACATATATCTCTTTGCATTGCCGCTAAAATAAAATTAAAAATGCAAAAAACTGATTTGCTTTGTACTATCTATTTGAATTTGATTATCGCATATACTACATATTTCTATGTATCGTACATTTTGTGTTATTTTAATAAGTTTTTCCTTCTATATATAATCATCTGCCACACCTGTTGAACTCATCAATTATTAAATGTGGGCAAATTTACCTGTGTAAGCGATCTTATTAAAATGAAAATATTTTATGAAATCTAAAGACCGGATATAGAAGAACACATTACATAATGGGAAATAGTTTTGAGAAACTTGTATTTTCCGGAATTGGTAGTAATGAATCTGCTACCTGTGGCTCTAATAATAGCTATAACACTAATAGCTGGAATCGTTATCGTAATCGTAGCAATCAACATCGTTTGCATCGACATCGCTGGCATCAACACTCGGCACAACAACGTGGTCAACAATCTAATGCGGAATTTGATGCGGAATTCAATTCGCGATCGATACCACATGTTTACTCGACGCCAAATTTAAGCGGTTGGTAACAGTGAAAAATATGCAGTGATTAATGTGTGTAAAATCATATAAAATTGAATTGAATTTTTATTCCGAATAATAATTTACATACATATTTACATCTGATCTTTTTTTATATTTATATGTTACAAGGTGGCAATACTGTTGTATAGGATCATACAAAATGTTGCCACACTATGTAAATAAGTATGTCACTTAGTTGGTCCCCTTTCAATTTTAATGCACAAAAAAATAAAATAAGAAGAGCGCCAACAATGGAAATAGCACTGAAATAATGTGTAAAATCGTCGATACGAAGATGTCTGTCTCTACTCCTTTTTTTTATAGCTGCCGTCAATAAGACAGAAAAAAAGTCCCGAAAAATTGCCTGAAATCGCTTAGTTGTGAAAAGAGACTTATAAAAATCATAAAATATATGACAATGTGAACACACTATAAATTTTCTGTAAAAAGCATTAGCTCGACAAATTGTTTAAAGTTTGAAGGCATATGCACCGGTCCAAATAGAATTTGAATAAAAGCTCGATTTTCAGGAGCTTTGCATACCTAAAAAATACATAATTAAATAAAATTTAGGATGAACAGAGCAAAATGTACCTCCCTCTGCTTCGCTTTTCTGGCATTCTTCGTTCCTGTCAACAAAAACGAAGTTTAAATTCAAATTCAAATCAAATTTAGTCAAATTCAAATTCTGTATGGTTGTGAAATTTGGACAGTCTCCAATAATAGTCCAGGAGCCGATGACATCAAAAGTGCCGTCATCGCGGATTTTCAAAATTCAAGTGAAAATTGAACATAGGAATACGTAGGTACAAAATGAGGGTTTTTCTAGTCGAAAAAATTATTAATTAAATAAATTGACTTGATTACAATTAGAAATTTATGGAATTTCATGCTGTTTCAGAAAAACCAGAATACCTATTTAAATGGGATGCCAAATATAAAGGCTCCCTCTTCTTTTTTTTATTAAACCATTGTCTTTTTTCGAGGATTTTAATACTACCAACGAATATAAAATTTTATATTAGGGTACGCAGTTAGCTTTGGAGATATAGACATCGGAAGTCGGGGATATATCTTTAAATAAAATCAATTTAATGGCCAAAATTAGGATATCATATGGAAGGTAATTTAATGAGTAATAATATTGGTTCATTAAAGCTTGAAATCTATGCTAAGTATAGCACTATCCACATTATATCTCCGGTGCTTATTCTGTTAGTGGTTGGAAATGTTCCACATCCGAAAGTAGTTGTAGATTGACGACATATGGACTAAGCTGAGAACATACATATATATATATATATATATATATATTAGGGTGTGCCATTTTTTTTTTGTAAAGCGTTCAATTTACTACTAAAATAATGTTTCAGTTCATTTCTACAATGCTCTCATGTCAAGCTACAACAATAAGAAAAAAAAAAATTATTTTTTTTTCATGTAATTTATATGGAAAATGGAAAGTTAGAAACAGGCACCTCTAAATGTTAATATTAAGAGCACAAATTTTTAGAGGCTTCAGTTTTCACCTTTCTGAAAGTTTTAAGCCTGTTTTTTAGTTGAAAAAATAAAGTTGCTCAAAAATGGCACACCCTAATATATATGTCACCTGGCAGATAAGTTAGCAGATTTAAAAAAAGGAAACATTGTCCTCAACACGGAAGGAAAATCAGCTGGGCTAAAAATCTACTACAAGAATAAATCTTCTCAGTATTGCTGCAAGGTGATAACATTCTTAAAACGGTAGATAATTTTACACATATCAGCAGTAGTTAGCCGTATTTGGCGCATAGCGTATCTGTTTTTAATTTCTGTCAATTCGTACAGGCCCTATAAGCAGCATGTAAATGGAAGATTGAAACTGTAAGACAAAGTTAAAATGTTTCTCCATAAAGAAAAAAGGTCAGACTTAGACCTGCTCGCTTTTGTTCTGGTTTTTCGCATTTTCGAGGTAAATATACCATATAAATAAAAACAAATTTCAGAAACGCTAGCCAATGTCAAAGATTTATATGTAAATAAAATAGAATATTTAATTTTGTCTGCCCAGAATTCATAAAGAAAACTTTAAACCATTCATCGAAATAAAAATGCAGAATCCGTCATGTTATTTAAAGTGCCAGTAAATTAAATCAGCACTAAATAATAACAGTTAAAGTACCGCAAAATTTTTTTTCCATCCGAGAAACTTACATATAACCAATATTTTAACATAAAAATAAGAAAAAAAATAAATGTTTTGGTATAGTAAAAAGTTGATTGTAATTTTATATGATTTCATTCATGTACATATATCGACTGTTTAAGAGTCGATAAGTATCAAAAGTGCCTAAGTCCATGTTTTCAGTATATTTTTCTGTTATGAGCAAATAAATCTTTATTCAATTTAATATTTTGCAAAGAACAATTAATTTATTAGAAAGTGCAATTTAAACATAGGTTTTCGTTTTTTAAAAAACTACTACGTTCATTTATTTGTACATTTCAAAGGCGTCTTCTATCAACCAAATAAATCATATATTTTTGCTTCAAATACAACTAAGTTTACATAGTAAATATCACACATGGCTATGTCCAAATTAAAGATTGTCTTCACTTCATGTTCTTAAACTAAATTTCCAATAACTAAATCGAAAATTCAAAACATAATATTTGCACATGTGACTAAGTCATTTTTGATATTCACCGACACATGTTGTTCATCGCCCTTTCTTAAAACTTTGATATTTATTTATGTTTTTTATGCTCATAAAACATTTTTAAACTTTTTTATTTTCTTTCAATTGTTTCTATCTTTATATCTATCGACTTTAGATACTCCAAGCGTTGAGATAAACAGTTTGGATCAACGTTCTTCCTCCTTTTCTTATATGGTGAATCTTTACAAATTATTTTTTTAATTAAAATTATTATGTGCTGTTTGTTCTTATTTTTAAAACAAAATAAAAAAACTAACAACAAAGTAGCGGAATTACTCATACGACCTGGTAAACGCAATTTATATTAAAACTTCCTGTGTTTATTTTAATCGTTTTATATTTTAATTTTATATTCTTTATGGAGCTTTTTGTTGCTTTAATTTTTTATTGCTCAGCAAGTTTTTTTTGTTTTATTAAAAAATAATTTTGTTTATTTATTTTTAATTAAGTTTCGAAGCGTTAAAAAAAAGTAAATTAACAAGCGCAACAAAATATTTTGCACGGTATGGATATAACATCTTTGTAATGTGTGTGTAGATAGCGCCAGTATTAAATGTTCATATTTCTCATTTGCATTTGTTATCGCATTTTTTTGCTCAATTATCTATTGTTTTTTGTTTCAAGATCCATAACTACTTTCTTAACTTTTTTCGAACTTTTTCCAATTCTTAATTTATTCATTGAATATCTGCTTCAATAGTAGCAAGTGTTTTTCTGAGAATTAAGTGATAATTACAAGTGAATTTATAAAAAAACCCAGCTTTTATCAACACTTGTTTTAATTAGAGTAATTTAATAAAATACTTTATGTTAAATCTTTTGCTTGGAGCTAAAATTGTTAAACTTGTGTGTTGCACTGCAATACAAAAAAAAAAAAAAACATTTCCTGATTTTTGCCCATTGATTCCGCAAATGACCACTCATTTTTATCGGTTATTAAAAATAATCTAGAACTGATTTTCAAAAATGCTCAAAATACTGATTTTTTTATTTTTGCCACAAAAAAAAAAGCAAATCAAATAACAAAAGTTATGTTTCAGATGTATCGATTTTTAATCAAAATTTCAAGTTTCTAACGTTCAAAGTGTCATTACTCAAAAAATGTTCCTAAAATTTTTATAAGGCTCTAAGTTTTTCAAGCTCTTACTACGAGTACGAGTATTTGTTTTAAGATGTAAGGGATGTCTCAGAATTCACGCAATATTTGAACTTTGTGCCATTTGTGCGATAAAATATTGTTGAAAGAAAAAAAAAAAAAATAAAAAGGACAGCGTGCCAGCTGACAGTTTAGTGTTATTAAAAATGGAGCGCTAATCGAAAGAACGAAAGTTTGGCCAATACAGTTTATCTTCAGCGATGGGACTCATTTTCATCTTGATGGCTTTGCTAATCGTCAAAATTGTCGCATTTGAAGTTCAGAAAATCCACAAGAAATTATTGATAAACAAATGCTTCACATTTTGGTGATATTTTTTTTTGGGACTGGAGGCATTATCGGAGCATTCTTCTTCGAAAATGCGGCGGTTCAGGCAATAACAGTATATACAGTTTTTGTACCTAAATTGCGAAATATGGATGTAAAAGACATGTGGATTCAATAAGACGGTGCCACATGGCATACAGTTCATCTCCTATTTCAGTTTATGTGGAAAAAAACAAAAAGTGGGAAATTGAATGGCAGATTTTTTTCCGTTTTAGTAACAAAGTCGTTTTTTCCACATGAACCCTAGTTGGAAACAAACTGTTAACGCTGTTCGCAGGTTTGATCTAAGAAGCTCAAATTTTCTTCAAACCCGATTCTATAATATAGACCGATGGGACCGCAAAAGAAAAAAAAAATCTTTTCGGGTATATTATGTCCGCATTTGCAGCCATACGAAAAATGTGGGCGTAGTTTGACAACAGTGGGTGGCATCTCTTATACAACGAAAATAGCTTAACCACTATATCATGGCACCTAAGGCAGACTTTTTCTACGTTTTAATAAGTCGACTTTTTCGTAAAATTTCAATGAATTCAGGCACAAACTCTGTCTCCGCGGCTAGAAAGCTCAAACTTTGTGACAATTATTCGTAAACCATAGGTAAAAAAAAATAAAAAATCTAAAAAATTTTCAAAATAAACACTCTAATATATAGTAAATTATAAAATCTGAAAAATATACAAATTTCAAAGCAACAAAACTTCACCAATACTAACAGAACGGAGGTTTTATGTACCAAAAACCGATATGGTTTTTCTTCTTCGTAACTTTGAACCTTATGTCGATATGTTCAACAACTTTGCATTAACATTCTGTGAAGAAACTCAAAAATCGTTTGAGTCTTTGCATATCTTTGAAAATCAATGTTTTGAAATATCTACAAAAGCCGGAACGAATCAAAAGAAACGGTAGACATTTTTCGGAATCAGTTTGCAAAATTCAATGAAGAAACTGAACTTAGATATCATTAAAAAAAATTTTATAACAATGCATTATTTTGTATTATTAAGAGAAAAGGTATACAACAATATTTTGCCACATGTATTTTAATAAATTTGCTTAGTTCAAAAACGTATTTAAACAACTGCAACAGAACTAAAAAAAATCGTATTTTTAAACTCAAAAGAACTCAAGATAAAATCGTAAAAATTTATTGTTAAAAAAGTTAAAAAAAGGCTAAGCGTCAATACTGAAACAATTCATTAAAATTCATATACGCGAAACGTTGCTTAGCAGGTTTAGACCTACATTGTACAATGTATTACTGTATTTATATAGCATCAGAAAAATGTTTGTACGTAAAGGTCGTTCAAATATATCAATTTATAACTACAAATTAAATTCAAAATATGTACATATATAAAATATGTAATACTTATATGTATATTGTGTTTGAATTCTGAAATTATTATTGATTGTGGCAAGAATATCAATACTTTTGGAGCATTTTTGAGCAAACAGCAATAAAGTTGTCGACATTAATGAAGGTACCTACATATAAACAAATAAACACTGAAAAATTATATAACATAAATATGGAGCCATGAAATCTTCAAAAATCTAATCTTTCACCAATATCTTTCGAAAAAACTTTCAGATTTCAATGAAATTTAAAAAGAGGGCGATATTTTTCTTTACTATTCGTAACTTTTCGATGTTTTTTCGGAAACTACTCGATAACTTTTATCGATATAATTCGATGCTTTTCAACTTATTCGAGGTATTTTTATACGATATGATGCATTTTGACTCTTATCGACTTTATCGAATTTGTTTGAGTTCCCATGTTTTTCGACTCCTATCAACCTTCTCAATGATCTTCGATATTATTCGCTAATTTGAATTTTTACCTTTTTGTTTTGAACTATGATATGATATGATTGTGTGCTCTAATTACACACATTTTATTATACTGTTGTCTAGTGTTATCGCGTAAACTCTGTCCACTGGCACACTATCTACTTACACTTCCCATTGTTTGTACATTGTGTTTCTCTATCACTACGTCATGGAAGTCAATTGGAGCAAAAAATACAAAGCTTATCAAAAAGTGATAACTAATACAAAGTGTTGGCCACACGATGATTGATAGCGTCTCTTAATTTAATTTTCTAAATTTAAGAGACTCGTCAAAAGAGCGCTGAGTTTTTATCAAATTTTATTCAATTTTCTGCTGTTTTATGTTTATTAATATTGTAAATAATACAATAAAATACAAAACAAGCAGAATAACTAAATAAAAGCCTTTGTTTGCCATCCAAGTGATGCGCTACGCCAGTTTGTGCTTGAAAGCGGAAACAGCAACAACGACGTGAGCGCACTCGAATTCGCAATCGTAAAAACAGCTGATGAGTAAACGGGTTATGACACAGCTTTGACGGAATTCAAAAAATTTGGAAGTGAAATGAACTTTTTTCATAATTAATTACTAATTACTAATAAAATCTCGAATGCGTAAATTTTATTGAATCAAAAAAAAAAAACACGAAAGAATGAAAAAAAAAACATCAATAGCAACACAATAAAATTGTAGTGTATAGTTAGTTATCGATCGCTATGGAGTGGACATGGTTAAAAGATTGGTGGCGTCTTAAAAAATTGAAAACTCGTCATCAGCGACGTTTGAAAAAACTACAAGATGCAGAAAATAATGAAAATGGGGATGGTAACGATGAATTGGGTGCAAATGGTGGGGTTGGTGAAAATGGAGAGGTCGTATTGCGAAGGCGTGGACGTCCACGTAGAAGACGACAAAGTTGTGTCGAAAACGATCAGCGCAATGAAAATAACGCTGTTGGTAATGATGACGATGATGATGATGATGAGGGTGATGACTTTTGCTTTTGTGATGAATGCCTGAATGTAGGTTTTGTTTACATATGTATATGCATTTGTTTTTGTTTCTATTTAATTTTTAAATTTTCTTTAAGTCTTATTTAGTTTTAATTTTATTATTCTTACAATTCTTATGCCTTGTACCGCCTCCTATTGGGCAATTGTTTCAATGTCATTGTTTTCTCGTTTATTTTTTCTTTCATTGTTTTTGTTCGCTACCGCCGCCACTGATATTTTAATTAGGCTGTTTTTACATTTTGAAATTTGTATTTCCTATCGTATTTACACATACTCATTTATCTTATTATTTGTTTACATAATTTTGCAAATATTAATATTTCGTCTTAATATTCGATAGGAACTTGTATTATAATTCGAAAATTGTTGTCTTATCTTTTGTAAATAATTGCGATAGTCAGTTGAATTTTGTTAAATTTTCTGATAATAACTACTACTCTCACAGCTTTTAATTAAAGTTAAAAAGTGGTAGATTTTTTAGTGTTGTTGTTGTAAACTTTCAATTTGTAATAGTCTGCCCTGAAAGGCGAGTTAATCTGAAAACGTTGTGTTTATAGATTAGCGTTTTAAAAATCTTAAAATAGTTTTTTTAAATGCTTATTACTCTTTTACCACTTTGGAATATATATATATTGATTAATACATAAGTTGTAGAAGCAAAACCAGTGAGGCAATTTTACGCCAAGCGTTTTCGAAGCTTTCGTTGGAAAATTCCTTTTTTTGGAAATCATGCCTTTGCAACCAGAATCGTAACGTTTATGATTTCAAAACTAAAAAATATAACACATAAGAAAGAATATATCCCAAAAAGATAAGTAGCTTTTCTTCAAGTACTTAGAGCCCGAATTCTGAAAATAAAAAAGCCATTTTTCTCCATCAGCTTTAGTTTTGAAAATGTAGTAACCTAACAGTGCGATAATCACGGTTTTTGGTGATATTCGAGTTTATATAACATCGAAGAGTCCAAAAAAACTACTCTTTCTCTTCAAAACAAGTTTTGAATTATATCGATATACAAATTATAGCGATACGTTAAAGAAATAAGGACATTTTGCCTTACTAAAACTTACGTACATAGATTTGTATGATGACCTGTATAATAAATTTTAATTCACAAATGTCGGAGAAAAAAAGATATCGACAAAAATTAAAGTGGGTTTTAAAGAGGTAGCATAGTTTAATCAATAGTAATTTCATAAGAAGAATAACTTTTAATTTAATATAACCCCAAATATCTCGAAAAATCATAATTTTCGCACGTTTAGATTAGATATCTCGAAAACCGGAGCCAGCAAAGAAATTCTTCGAATTCGAATTTAGCGGGTTAACTTTTGGGAAAGTATATTAGGATTTCAGAAACCTAAAATTTGTCGACCTGTGTGATTTTAGCAAGATTTCTGGCGAATTCTCTTGTTTTCGTGAATTTTTTTTGAGGGTATAGCGATTTATGTAAGTCCACCAACCGAAAATAGTTTACCATGTTCTCTTTACGTTATGCTATATTAAGAATGATTCAATCTGAGGTTACAATTTAAATGTGAAATAAAACGCATTGAATTTTGATAAAATGCTAAGATTTAAATTTAGATCTATTCTATATTAGAAATATTGAAATAGCTGCCACGAGCTGCATTTCCCCCTTTGCCGAAATGTTACATTACTTTTCGGCTTAAGTTCTGCGGTACTATTAATCTTCTAGAACTTCTTTGAGAGCGTAGTTACTCAAGAAATCTTCTATAACTATTTCGTTCTCTGGCTCGTTGTCTTATGCTGTACCTGTTCTTCCGATTTTTTATATCATTTTCGTGAGGGACCGTGATTTAATTAGTTTGATTAAGAAAAAGTCTTACGGCAGTTCAAAATAATGTGAGCGATCTTTAACTCTGGAATTATTTTTTGATAATTTGCATTCACCTTTAACCACAGAAAAAATTCAAAGACATTAAATCAAACGATCTTAGTGCCCAATTTTTCTATTCTTTTTTGAACCATGACACGAAATTGATGATTGTAGCTACTGAAATAATTTCACAATGTGCCAATTGAGTTAACTAAATGTTCTCCATTTTGAAGATCGGTTTTAGCAATAAAAATACGTTCTTCTGTTAAGTACAATCAACATAATAAAAATGTCAATACTCCATAAAACCAGATATTTAACAAAAATCAGCTGCTTATTTTTAATATGGAAATAATATTACCAGATTTAAATTATATCCTCTAATTAAATCGCTCTTTATGTTTTCTATTAAATTGTCATGTGCCGGGAATAACTTATGATATTCTAAATAATGTCAGTTTTCTGTCCCTTTTCTAAAGTTCCTTGCGTTTTCAAAGGGGTGCCCTAGCGTTTCAAAGTGACGATTACCGAAACAAAACAAAATTGCATATATATATTCTTTGTTTGTAGTAAACCGATAGCGTTGCCTTGTGGAAAGTGTCATCTGAAAAAGTTTGAATATAAAATGATACGGTGACTTTTTTTTACAGCAGACTAAGAGGTTGTGCTCGATTCCACTCCTGCAAGTATGTGATCCCCACTACATTCGACAAAATTGTCCGCTTTATTTTGATTATCAGATCTATAATTTTCAACCTCGTTTTTTACACTCTAATACGTTGAATTTAAATATATAACATTAATATGTAATTGATATAATTTCTATCGTGACTTACACTACATTAATCTTAAGAAATCTTCCTAACTATGCAGGCAACGCAACAAACTATAATTATTATGATTATGTTTAAACAACTCTTATCGATGCCATATAAATTGAAAGTCTGGTGGAAAGTTACTTGGTAAAAAATCGAAACATAACTTGCACAGCAAACCAATAAATTACACTACTGTGGAACAGAAACTAACCCTGTCCGTCATTTTCCTCGCGATCGGTTACCTCTTTATGTTTATGAGGACCAGTTTTTCAAAAACACATTTACATAAAAAAAAAAATTCGAATGACTGATTTTTGTGACTTTTCCTGCCCTGTCAAAAGTTTTGCTTACGTGGCACAAGTAAAAACTTTTGAGGCACTTTTCTGGACATTAAATTGTGCCAAAAATTCAAAAGAATAGGGATTTTTCAAACATTAAAGCTATAATTTTTCTGTTCTAAAATAAGTAAAATTACTATTTAAATTAACTATTATTTTACTTTATATAAATGCAAATAAGAATATATGTAATTTTGGCTATAATTCTGAAAAATTAAATTATGGAAAGAAATAGAAATGATATATTTGCACACCAATAGAAATTCAAAAAATTATGAAAGTAAGATTCATTATTTTTTAGGTTAACTGTTATGCTATTTAATTCAAAAAAAATCTAAAATAATATTATTCAAATTTTGCCAAAAAACTAACACCTGTCAGTTCACACCGCAGAAACAAAAAATTAAAAAATATCTTGCAACTTGCAGTAACATTAAATTTGATGATGTTTCCACCTTATAAAAGTTAAGCGTGCTAATTTATTCACAACAACAGTATATAACCATTAAGTAAATAAATGACATATTATGTCACATGTGTTTACTATTTATGTATGCGGGAGAAATAATTTAGAGCGGTTAATAATTGACACTGGATGGATTTGGTTCAACCTGCTAATTACTGATTTTGTATAGTTTTTTTCAAGTGACACTTGTGCTGGCACAACTTCTAATAACTTATTGCTTACGAGTTTGTTCTACCAACTCAAAATCGTGCTCATTTCGTTTAGCACATATCATGATGTTAAATACCATTTTCTTACTTTTCACAATGCCCTAGCTGTGTGTTATACTATGCGTGGTCAGCATAAATTTTCATATGATAGGTCCAGTTTTTGTAAGATTTTTATTTGGAATTCTTTCAACATTCATGAACTTGAAAATCCATGTTATTTCTATTTATTTTCTCCAAAAACGTGTTTTTTGTGAGCGAAATGTTCCAGAAAAAAATTTATTTCCGTGGCGGCTTATCCGGTTCTGATGAAGATTGGAGAAATTGTATATTTATAAAAAAATAAAATTTGAAGAAAGATGTTTCTTCAGATATACTAAATGCTTGTAAAAGATATGTGAAGATCTGTTATCCTAGTAAAGGCTTGTAAAATTGAAACTCTCCCAATATTATTATTTCTTATGGAAAAACCAACCCTCCATCGAATTTTGGTAAAGAACAACCATTAAAACGAAAAACATACCTTGCTAATAAATAACAGGTATATTAAAACATAAGCTCTTCGAAGGAACCGAAAGCCCAGTGGATAGTAACCTTTTTTCTACTCTCCAGCTCTACATTCAATTTAAATTAAAAGATTTTTTTTTTTTTTAACAATTCATTATTATTTTTTTTTTAAAAATGCGAGTATTCAATTTATCGACATTTTTTGCTACTCTTTATATAGACTTTTATTGACATAGAAAAAGTCAAAATAAGAAAAAAAAAAAAAATAAAATCCAAAATAATTCATTAACTTCTTTAAAATGTAGTAGTTGATGCAACAAAATTTAAGTCTTTGAAATTTCAGTATATATCATTTAGAACAGCTGAGCATGAGCAAATCAGTTCTTAACAATAAAATAAAAAAGAAGGTGCTGCTTCAAAAACTTTAGCTGCTTCGACAATTATTGTGCTTCAAATTAGAGTCTTCTTAAATACTTAAACTTTCTACTCGTATAATTTTTAGGGCGACACCGATTTGTGTGAAAGTAATGACGGAATGGACTCTGATTGCAGCACTTCATCATGTTCTGGTAAACAAGTAGTGGTCGGCATTTGTGCCATGGCAAAAAAAGCACAATCTAAACCGATGAAAGAGATTTTAACACGTTTGCAGGAGTTTGAATTCATTAAAATGGTGATATTCCAAGAAGACGTCATTCTTAAGGTAATGATAAAGTTTACTTGCTTTTGGCTCAATAATAAGAATTATTTTCTTTAAAATTTCTAGGAACCAGTTGAAAATTGGCCAACTTGTGACTGTCTTGTTTCATTCCACTCCAAGGGATTTCCACTTGAAAAAGCCATACAATATGCACAACTACGTAATCCCTTTGTACTAAATAATTTGCACATGCAATATGATATACAAGATCGTCGTCGTGTTTATGCCATATTGCAGAAGGAGGGTATTGAAATACCACGTTATGCTGTGCTGGATCGGGATTCACCAGATCCTAAACGTTAGCTAATTTTGCAAAGGGTGGCAAGAAAAGTAACTAATTCTACTTAATTACAGAACATGAATTAGTTGAGTCCGAAGATCATGTTGAAGTTAATGGCATAACTTTTAATAAACCTTTTGTGGAGAAACCTGTATCGGCAGAGGATCATAATATCTATATTTATTACCCCACATCTGCAGGTGGTGGTAGCCAACGTTTATTTCGCAAGGTAACTATTTTATTTAAATGTTAAGAAAAAGTTTATTTAATTTAATGTAACTTATTTTTGTTTTCTAGATTGGTAGCCGAAGTAGCGTTTATTCACCAGAGTCACGTGTACGCAAGACCGGTTCCTTTATATATGAAGATTTTATGCCTACTGACGGTATGTATTGTTTTTAAATTAAACTTACTTTTTACTTATTAGCTTATTGAGTCGTTTTTATACAACGCTCGAATTTTTAAATGCTGCATCAGAATTTATTTTGCTTATGTTTCTATATGTACATAAAGTTTCTGAAGGTATTCAAATTTTTACCCAGATTTTCTGTTCTTCCAATACACTATTTAGGTAAGGCTTTTGTTGTGGCCATGAGAACGTTTTGTAAGCTAATTTTTTCGTTATATGTTTTTTGTCCAGTAAATGTGTTGTATAACAAAGTAGTTTTTGCAAAAGTAAAAACTACAGCAAATAGTTTACGACATTCAATAAATTAGATGAGCCATAATATCCGAGGGCTGTTAATTAATAACAAGCACAGGCATACATATAAACTTTAAAGTTTAAACCCACAGATCAGAACGAGGTTTTCAAATACAATTCAAGTTATCGCTCAAACGTAGAAAAACTTTCATTTCTGTATGTTATATAATGTACATATATACTGAACTACATCTTGATAAATTTTGGTAAAAAACTTAATTAAATAAAAAACAAAAACCGCCTTAAATGACTTCGCTTTAAGGCGGTTTTTGTTTTTTATTTAATTAACTTTTTTACCAAAATTTTAAATTGAGACTTCGCGGTGTTGTCCGAAAAAATTATTAGTTTTCAACTAATAAACATAATAATAATGGCTGGCCAACCAACAATACAAGGACAAGAAAAATCATTTTTAAGACTTAAAAATAAACTACATCTTTTGAAAGCCGATCTATTTTTTCTTAAAAAGTGCACTAAAAAGAACGTGACTCCAAGATTTGTTCAAATCAAATGCAATGTCAATAATAACAGAACAGAAGCTATGTTAAAGAAAAGTAAAAAAATTTGGTTAAATCTGGAAACTAGACATACAAAAAATAAAGCGAAGTCATTTAAGGTGGTTTTAGTTTTTTATTAAATTAACATTTTTACCAAAATTTTAAATTGAGACTTCGCGGTATTGTCCGAAAAAATTATTAGTTTTCAACTAATAAACATAATACATCTTGATAGTTTGGTCCGTGGACTCATCAAATGCACCAAAAGGATATGTCGTTGTAAACGCTTTATTTTCATTGCAAGTGTTCAGTATTAGGCTTCCAATTAAAAAATTAGCATATTGGTCATGATAAGAAAGAAACTGCTTAAAATGACATATGGCATAAAACTTTGATTTTCAATCCATTGAGATTTTTTATAGATACTAAGTGATTGTATTTTGTTCACTTCATAATCCTCCTCTTTGTCATCCTAACAAGATGGAGAAATACTTAAATCTAATTTTCCTACCCATAAAAAATCTTTAAGATCTTTCTCGTCTGATTTCTGGGCTTAAGCAAAAGTATTTTAAAATAAGCCTCTGTAAATATTAATTTGTTTTTCAATATGCTATACAACAAATATATAAGGTTTGTACATTAAAATTTTTTTATTAAGCCTGTGTTTATATATATATCTTTTTCTATGTAAATGTTGGAAGAAATTTTTGTTTGCTTATTTTTTAAATATTAAATTGTACATTGTTCTTACAGCCAACATATGATCATTAAAAATTCCATCCAAAAGTAATTATTTTCATGTTCATTGTAAAAATATTTGTTTCTTTTTTGCTACAAAAAAAAAACTTTTCTAACATTTAAGAAAAGTTTTGTTTGTTCTGTAAATGTTTTGCTTTCCAAAAATTTTGTATTAATCCATATAATTTATATTTTTTATCGTCGCAGCTGCAAAAACAAACCACAGCATCCTATCTGAAAAATTTTACACGACAAAACATGCATTTTTTGTTGAATTTTGTTGCAAAATATGAAAAATTAATGTATCTCAAAATATATACAAATTCATTGCCATACGAGTGCCCGCAAGTTCTTTTATTTGGATTCAGCTTTCTCAACTCTATTCGTTTCGTTCGTTCGTACGCTTGTAAAAATTTTCAAATTCAAATGTTGCCTTATAATCTTTCAAGTCCACATAAGTTTTCATTAAATCCACAAATAAGTTAAATGAAAAAACAACCCAATATAGTTACCTATATACAAAAGATCCTTATGACTGTCAAAGGATCCAGCATTACTTTTAAAACTCAGTATATTTTTCAGGTACAGACGTTAAAGTCTACACAGTTGGACCTGACTATGCGCACGCGGAAGCGCGCAAAAGTCCCGCTTTGGATGGTAAAGTGGAACGTGACAGTGAAGGCAAAGAGATACGCTATCCTGTTATTTTAAACCACGCAGAAAAACTTATTTCACGAAAAGTGTGTATGGCTTTTAAGCAAACAGTATGTGGTTTTGACTTGCTAAGGTCTGTTATATGATGTTATTTATGTGCAGCGATATGACCATATTAATGGTATTTTCTTTTCCAATTTGCAGAGCTAATGGCAAGTCGTTTGTATGTGATGTCAATGGTTTCAGTTTTGTTAAAAACTCCAATAAATATTATGATGATTGTGCCAAAATATTAGGCAACATGATACTGCGTGAGCTAACACCTACGCTGCATATACCGTGGTCAGTGCCATTTCAACTGGATGATCCACCTATTGTACCAACCACATTTGGCAAAATGATGGAGTTGCGCTGTGTAGTTGCTGTCATACGACATGGCGATCGCACACCAAAGCAGAAAATGAAAGTTGAAGTGAGGCATCCTAAGTGAGTGGTTTGGTTTTGTACATTTTTAAATGTTCTAAGCTTAAAAATTTCGTCATCAATATTATTCCTTTCTGCTTTTATGCAAAAAATATATTATTCTTTCACCTACAAGTCAAGTCAATATTGACAATTTACATTTCTTACAGATTTTTTGAAATATTCGAGAAATATGATGGCTATAAAAATGGACATGTAAAATTGAAAAGGCCAAAACAATTACAAGAAATATTGGATATTGCGCGTTATTTGCTGGCAGAAATTGAAACAAAAGCCGCGAATGCCGAGGTCGAGGAAAAGCAAAGCAAACTGGAACAATTAAAAAGCGTATTGGAAATGTATTTATGAATTTTTAATTTAAGTTTTTTTAACTCCCGCCCAATTCAATACTTTTCTCTACTATTCCTGCAGGTATGGACATTTTTCTGGAATTAATCGCAAAGTACAAATGAAATATCAACCAAAAGGACGTCCACGTGGATCCAGTTCTGATGATGGTAATACAGTAAAACATTGTATGTATTTCCAAGCAATACAATTAAAAGATTTGAAAAACGTTTCTATTTCTGCATTGTCACTGTTTCGTTTTCCTTTTCTTGTTTTTAAATATTTGTATTTTTCGTTTGTGTTGCAATCCTTTTTATGTTTTTTTTTTTTAATCTTCATAAAATTAAACATCGAACAGTAGACGCCCCCAAGGAGCCGTCACTAGTGTTGATTTTAAAGTGGGGTGGTGAATTAACACCTGCTGGACGCATACAAGCTGAAGAACTAGGTCGAATATTTCGTTGTATGTATCCGGGCGGTCAAGGCAGGCAAGATTATTCGGGTACACAAGGCTTGGGTTTGCTAAGGTAGGTTGTCATATACACGCTTTTTATGTCGCGCAATTTAATTCGAAATCTCTTCAGATTGCATTCAACTTTCCGTCATGACTTAAAAATTTATGCTTCCGATGAGGGTCGCGTGCAAATGACTGCAGCAGCTTTCGCTAAGGGATTGCTAGCGCTAGAGGGTGAGCTAACACCTATCTTAGTGCAGATGGTCAAAAGCGCTAACACAAATGGCTTGTTGGATAATGATCGCGATTCAAGCAAATATCAAAATATGTAAGTTCATTAAATTTTTTTGCGATAATTTTTTTTAAACCGTTTTCCTAGGGCAAAAAATCGTCTGCATGAGCTGATGCAAAATGATCGTGATTTTACAGCTGAGGATCGTCTAGTTATTAATCCATGTGATAGCATTTCCATCAACCAAGCGCTTGATTTTGTAAAAAACCCTGTTGAATGTTGCAATTATGTACACAATCTTATCAAAGAGCTCTTAGCTATTATCAGTATAAAAAAAGACGATCCAAAGACAAAAGATGCGATACTCTATCATGGCGAGACATGGGATCTTATGGGTCGTCGCTGGGAAAAAATCGAAAAAGACTTTAGTACTAAATGTAAATTGTTTGATATTTCCAAGATACCTGATATATATGATTGCATAAAATATGATTTACAACATAATCAACATACGCTACAATACGATCAAGCTGAAGAGCTTTACATATACGCTAAGTATTTGGCTGATATTGTCATACCACAGGAATATGGTCTGACTATACAAGAGAAAATGACAATAGGTCAAGGTATCTGTACGCCACTGCTAAAAAAGATAAAAGCCGATTTGCAGCGTAACATTGAAGAATCTGAATCCGAGTCTGTGAATCGCTTAAATCCATATTATAGCATGGGTGTTGCCAGTCCTGAACGTCATGTGCGCACACGCTTGTACTTTACAAGTGAATCGCACGTGCATTCATTACTAACTGTGCTTCGTTATGGCTCGCTATTAAATGTGCTAACCGATGAGCAATGGCGACGTGCCATGGACTACATTTCAATGGTGTCTGAATTAAATTATATGTCGCAAATTGTCATTATGCTTTATGAGGACCCAACCAAAGATCCAACCTCAGAAGAACGTTTCCACGTGGAGCTACATTTTAGTCCAGGTGTAAATTGCTGTGTGCAAAAAAATTTGCCACCAGGTCCGGGATTCAGACCACACTCGCGCAATGACTCCGGACAGTTAAGGAACTCGGTTTGTATATATATAATGAAGTGATAAAGTAAAAGCGAATTGTTTTGTACGCACGCAAACTTCTTTAAATTTTGTTTTACATATACATACACTGGATTTTCAACTGTTGGCGTTTTCAGGGTTGCGAAGATGGCACTACACCACGTATCGACGAAGAGAATGATGACGACTCGAAATGTTCAGCAGATGTAAGCTTCGGGTATATAGAATTTTATAGTTTATTGATTTTTCTATGACAAACTCTAGGTTAATTCATCACCTGAAGAAAAAAGTGAACTGGCTGCACTGCCGCAAAATGAGATGCGTACCAAACATCTCAAATCGAAATCTATACCCATTGGTTCGCATCACACTGTTTCCGGTCATGAGGCTATGGACTTAGCTAAAAGATTAAGTAAACAATTAGCAGCGCAGCAGCAGGCAAAACAAATAGGTTTACTCGAAGCACCACGTCCCATAAGTCCTGACGGTGAGCCACGCTCTCGTTCTTTTGAGCAACGTCACCCGAAAAATGCGAAAGGTATGTTTTCCTGCAACTTTTATTTCAATCTGTTGTGGCTTCAATTAATTTTACCTAACAACTCCTTTCTAATACAAATAACTATGTGGTTTTTATTTTTCCAATGTGAATTCGTGTATAATTCTGTTTGAAGAAACCAAACTAAACGTGGATTTTAAGCTTCTAAAACTTTTTCTGATTTGCTGCATTTTTTTTGTGTTTTGCAACTTCAATTGTTGTTATGAAATTATCCTTTGTATTTTTGTTTTAAGCACGTTTTTATGAAAAATCTAAAAGTTAATAAGCTTTAAAAAATTACAGCTGTGTATGTGTATATGGCTTAAATTAATTTCAAACTTGTTAGCTTTTAGATTCGTTGCTTCTTTTAAATTTAAAATGTAACTTCTTTAAAGTAATACTCTTTCTAGCATTTCTATGTATTATTTTAGCAAAAATTATTCTTTTCTGTTTTAAATGTTAACTATTTTTATGGAATATTTTAAACATTTTAATTTTTCTTTATATTTTTGTAAATTATTTACTTACCAAATTTTTTATATCTACATCTGGCCGAGAATTTCCGTGTACTTGGCTAAAGTACGATATCGTCTATTCTTTCTGCGTTTTGCTGTCTTTTACAAATATATCAGCTAACAAAACTAACTGCTTGCAATGTTGCTATTACGAATTGCTTCTTTCATTGTTATTTGCAATGAAAGAAGCTTTTTTATTTTAAAGCTGAGCCAACTAATTATTGAAAAAATTTCATTATTATCCATAATAATAATGAAATAATCAAAGTGTCTGTTCTTTATACTGCAATTTATTAAAAATTTTGAATAAATTTTTTTATGCTGTAGTATAAACAACATTCATCAAACATTGCTTGTAGATAGTTTTTTACTGGTCTTGTCTGCTGTGCGTTTTCTCTAAATACTATTAGATTCTATGGTTATCATTTCTTGTACAGAAAGTTTGACGGCTTAGGTGTTTATATAGAATAGGTATAGGATCTGGCAAAAATAAATTCAACGCACTCTTGTGTATTTGAAAAAGATTTTCCTGTATCTTCTAGACTTACACGAACTTCTTTTAGTAGATTATTTTTCATTCAAATAAATATGTATATTTAGATGGTGAACAAACAAGTATTAAGAAATTGTTAATTTCAAAATATAGTCCAGCAAGAAAATAGTGGGCACTAAATAAAATTAGAGCTGCAAATCAAATAATTCGCTTGCAATATTTTGTGCTCGACCTATGAAAAACTTACGAAAGTTTTATATATCACTTCTATACTCAGAAATTCAAAACCGAATTCGCTGCAATCGTACAGAATCAATTATATTACACTTTATACTGTTGCCACTGCCTTTTGGATGTACAGAAACTTGCATGAACATTGTATATGTCTGTTTTCAAAATAATGCTTTAATAAATTGATTATCATGGCTTGCTATTGAAATATGAATTGTAATTTAAACTCAATTCCAATGTGCCAATATTATAACATGTGAAAATAATATTAATGGTCGATTAATTTTATTGCCATTGAAATATTATTTATGCCGTTTTGATTTCATTATAATTGGATTAAATGCTAATGACACTTTAATTGCATTTCCGTTGAATTTATTTTTAATGTTTCAAAACTAAGTGCTGCTTGCTGTTATTCGCACTAAGTCCCTTTGGTCAAATAATTGCTTATATAAATGACTAAAAATTATAATCGCATTTTAAACCAAAACCAAAGCAAAAAAATCTACTTTTGGAATAATACCGAACCACGATACCAAAACACTAGTTAACGCTTGCATCTTCGCTGCAGTTCACTAAACACATGCGGTTATTGCTTTGTTAAATACCACTATTAGTTAACTAATTTCTGAGTAATCTTGCCCGATACCAGGCTATGCTTTTGCATGTCAACACAGTCCACCTATTTATTCAGTGATAGTGAATGTTTTTTACTAAATTTAGTGATAGTTAGTGAAAAATTTTATAAATATTACTAACTTATTTAGTGGTAGTGAAAAACATAATGCACAACAGACTTAGTGGACCATCCACATCTCTGGTGATTTGAAATTGTGCTCAGAGACCGCGTTCTTAGTCCTAAATTTAAAATGCAAGCTACAGATACTGTCAGAGCACATACAGCTAACGTGTTTTCTTTGAAAGCCTGTTGACTTTAACTAAAAATTCCTTAGAATTATATTTTATGTGCTTAGTCCACTGTTGTTCTGAATACCATTATAGAAAAGTGCCACTGTATGCTTGTTTTAGACTCTAAAAATACCATCTTAATAACAAAGTCAAATTCATGTTTTTTTTTTGTCAACTGAAGCCTGAGTGCGAGCTTATGACTAAGGGCCGCATAATTTAAGTTGGGTATTAATTTTATCCAGCCACGGTAGGTTCTTTTAGACATCAATTTTTCATCTGTAATGTACACATTAGACTGCTTTTTATTTCAAATTTTTTTGTAAGCTTAACCACTCCCAAAAAATTGTAGTGACTCCTTCCGCCAGGCTCTTGAATAAACAAAATTGTTATAACTGTTGAAATATACGGCTCAAAACCAATTTTGATTCTTGACAACGCTACCTTGATTATAAATAGTATAGATTTTTTTTTGGATTTTTAAACTTTTAAAAGATGAGATGGCTAAAACTTAAAAACAAAATAAAACGAGAAACAGTTTGATGCTTCAATACAAATCATTTTGGTAACCTTGTATACCTTGAAGTTCTTTGACATTGTTACTTAAAATAATTTTATAAAGTATATTAAGTGCCCTTAATGTGATGTTGACAAAAATGTCTTTTGTTAATGAATTCCTTATGGACGAATTTAGGATGAGGTTAAACATTTAATTTAGCAACTATGACTGTCTGTAAACCTAAAACTTTAGACTATCCTAGAACTCTTATCCTAGTACCAGTCTCTTTTTTCTTTAATTTATGGAAGCATTAATCCTAAGTTTATGTCTGCATGTCGCCTGTAAATGAGGTCGTGTAACACTGAAGTTTTTTTTCTCTAACAAACTTTTTCTTTACAACATTTGCTGCTTCTTTAAATGTCGTGCGCTTCAAATGTGTCTGTGATAAATATGTTGTGCCAAACCTAAAGCATACTTTTGATATCTTTTAAACTTCTTATTCAAAACACAAATTTAGTTTTTTCTTAATTAAACTCAATGACTTTCATTTTCTTTTTATTAAAAAAAACTAAAAATCCATAAAACAAACAACATTCGAAACCATTTCTTTTGTCATAACTTTAAACACTCTGGTTGTAACATTGCTACGTTGCTAACTCAATACGATTTTGTTGCTAATTTTATGATTGCTTACGCTGTTTACCGATCATCTAACCACGTGCTACCACCATAGGCAATAGTTGTCCTACAGAGTCCTATACGAGTTCTTTTAAAGAAATACCCCACACTCGTGACAGTCATCCCACTAATCCCATACGTGTCACTGACAGTTTAACTTTTTTCAAAATTGCCTCATCCACAAATGAGTTGCCACTGTCCGATATTGATTTTTCCAATAACCCGGATACACCAGATACTCCTTGTAAAGAGCCTAGTGTTAACACAAAACAGCAGAAATTGTTGGCCATGCGACGTCTAGAGAGTGGCGAAGAAACTGATTTATTTGTGCGTAAACTTCGCCATATACCTCAAATTTCAACGCTCGCAACAAATGAGCGTCCTCTGTCGTGCTATTGCTTTAGCCATCATGCTAGTGCTCTTGAAGAGCACGGAGCATGTTCGCACTCAAAAAGTCTTGTTGATATGAATGAAACTAATAGCAGCATCAACAACACCAATAACCACCATAACCATATTGAGTTACTACAGCATTCACTTAAAGGTTTCGGTGTTGGCTTCTCTGTCTGTGCTTCAAAATTGCATTCTTTTGATGATGACTTTCAGCTGTCATCATCCGCACCGGCCGCGTTGGAAAGTGATACATTTAAGTTTTGTGTAAAAGAGGCACAATCATCTCCACTTCTTCACCCAAATTCGCCTACGAACTCTCCAACAGCCTCAACTCTTGAGCTTTGCAAAAATTCGGATTACATTTCTTTATTAAAGCATCCAGTATCCTCCTCTAACTCGAAATCGAATGCCAACGCAATTTCAGCGCTGTCGAGGAAACTCACCACAGGCGGTCATAAATTGTTTTCACCGCTGCCTTCTGCTCAGTCAGCGCCTGTTATTGAATTAGTTAATCCCTTTAAGTTTCCGTCAAGCTCAAATGTTTTTGTAAATCAATTTGCAGCAATTGAAGAAATACCTGCTAATATTGAGCCCCAAGCAACCAGTCCACTGTCAGCACAACTAGAAACAGCTACAACATCGCATGTAAAAGCGCTGCATGCAGAAAAAATCATACCTGATTTAGTTATAACCGATTTAACTGTATCTCAGCTAGAATCACATACATCTTCGACTTTGCCTCTTGTTGCTTCTCCTCTTTCTTATTCTTCTTCAGAACCTTCTGCTTCTTCGACGTTATCTAACGATCATAGAAATAATAACCAATTAAATCAAAAAGTCACCACAAACATAAATCATTCACCCCATATAACGCACATGAATGAAATCACCACCACTACCATTTCTACTACTACTACTACCCCCATTAACATAACGGTTTCCACCACAATCACTGCTACTACCACCACAGATGGTAATACGGGCACCGTCTCGGGCTCTTCCTCGGTATCGTCTCGACGTCAAAGACACAGTATTGCCGGCCAGATGTCTTATATGAAAATGTTGGGAATTGGCGGTTTTAGCAAAAAGATGGCCACTAGCTCAAGTAGTCTGTTTAGCACAGCGGTTATAAGTGGCAGTTCATCAGCACCAAATTTACGTGATATGATACCTTGTACGTCATCATCTTCTGGTAAGTGTTACTTTGGTATAGTATTTTTTTAGTTTTTTGTTCGAGGTATAGAAAGGCCCTAACTTATTTTTTTGTAAAATTCCAAAAGAATGATTTAGAGCCAATTTTGACAAGTTGCCGTTGACGCAAAGACCTCGTAGGAGGCTGTTAATTCGAGGTAAAAGCCGTTAATGGCCGTTAGTTTATACAAGCTAAATAAAAAAAAGGTGATACTTTTCTCCTCAAAAATAAAGTACTACTTTAATTCGAAAAAAAATTTTACTGTTTTAAAAATTTTTTTGTTTTTTTGGAAGGCCGAAATTAATCATTTTTAACTTGGATCCGTTATATCTTAGAAAATGTTAATTGTAAAACTTTGTGTGACAAAAAAGAGTTTTATTCGGCATATAAGCTTTTACATGAATAGCTTCAATAGTACAAATACAAATCGACGGTTTTCTCCGTCGAATTGCTATAACGTATTTTTTTGGTCGTATTGTGGGTATTACGTCAGTGATGTCATTTGATTTATATGCTGTGACGCTGTCCGTATGCATACAATTTGAGAAGTTATTTAGATTGCAATTTTTTGATTGTTTCTTACTTTTACAAATTAATTTATTTCGTGTAAATAAGTTCCTGCTATACCTTACTCTGACTCCTGAATAAAATTTTATTGCATACTTTTAGGATGTTAGATATTCATTTTTTCAATTATGTTACAGTTGCCTCTAATTTATTGCAACCTCTTACATAAAGCGGTTTAGGCTAATGCATTTACATTACAACTTTTTAAGCATTAAAAACTAAATAGTATGATCGAATCGAAGGAGATGGGAGATAGCTAGCGGTTCGCCACAGTACAAAATAAAAGCATCGACTATTCTCGGTCATAGAATAGACGTGCGCGAAGATATACCGACGACTTGTGGGAACAAACTGAAGCTCCGAACTGATAACACAAAAATATCATCCCTCTGAAAAGTAAACCATTCATCCTCAAGCGCTCTCCGATTTTTTTTTTTAGTACTGGTTGGGAATTTTTTTTATCGAGCTTTTCAAAAGATTTACTTTAATTTTTTTTAAATGCTTATAATTTCGCGAATAAAATGGTTTTGTTTTCACGGTTTCGGTTTTTAACGTACTTTCATAAAAAAATATCGAAGAATTTTTTACAACTATATTACTACGAGATCTCTAAGTTTCAAATATAAATCGATATTTTTAACAGTATATATAGTTTCAAGTATAAATCGATATTTTTAACAGTATATATGCATAGTACATATGTACTGATGGATTTTTTTTAAATTTCATGAAAAAAATGAACGAATCTCAAGGTCTGATAAAGGGACAACTATTGAATCCATTGTTTTAAAATTTTTAATGTTCATATTTTTAATTAACAACATGAAAATTGAAAAAAATAGATTCCATCCTTTGCTCTTTATCAGAAAACAAAAAAGTCAAGTACATACATGCATATATATATTAAAAATTACGATTTATTTTTTCAACTTGATTGGAACGAAAGTAGTACTTTTTCAAACAATAGTTAAAAAAAAATGATGACAATAATTTTTACGAAATTATTCCCACCATGGATTATTATGGTAGTCCTAAAAACTAAATAATTCATTATTACGAAATATGTACTAACAAAAAAATATCTCTTGATATAATAATTTCATCCTCATTGTAGTTTTGGAAGGTTTTGGTGGCGTACCACCAATACGCCCACTGGAAACTCTACACAATGCACTTTCGCTTAAGCAACTTGATAACTATTTGCAAAAAATGACCGAAGCACCGCTCTTCAAAACACCGGCATCATCACCACCCAAGAATCCATCGACACCTCTGCCATGTCCATGCACTTTAGTAAGCAGTAGCCAACAGATTGACGACGCAGCAACACCTACAAATCAATTGTGCCAATGTTGCCGACAAAATGAAAATTTTAGTGGGGATGAAACCAAAAATGTGACATCATCAAATATCTGTCCCAACTGTGGTAAGAGTAATACAGAAGAAGTAGCTGCTGCAGCAGATGCTGTCGTTAAAATTGCTGCTGGCTCCGATGACTCGGTTTTGCGAAAATCTGAGCAACTTATTGAGATAAGAAGCCAACCACAGCCAATTGCAACAACGGCAGGAACGACGGAAGAGTTCAGTAAGTCCGATTGTTCATAGTTGGTTTTCGATGTTTTACGTTTTAAATTACACACAAAATACAGAAAAGTTTTGCGAAAATTTTTATTTTTGCATCTGCTCGTGCATATTTTGTACTTTTAAGTTTATATTTAGAGTGATTTTATGTGTAAAATTGTTTTGCTTATATTTAATTGTATGTCTACCTACGATAATTTATAAAACTACGAAAAGCTAAACACTCTGATTGTTTTATTTTTGTGTTTTTATTTTCACATAATATACTTTCGTGCAATTTTTTTTAGCTGCAGTTTAATAGTTTTTAAAATCAAAGACAATATGTTTGATTACATTAAAGATTACGAAATTAGGCTTAGTTTGATTATTGTAAACGATTGAATAAATTTATGTTGAAAATTATTACATTTCGCCTTAAAATATGATTTTTTTTTAGTTTTAAATGAGATTTTTTATTGTTATCATTTGAAACTTTGATCGAAATTAATATACATAAGACAATTTCTCCAAGTTCCATTAGGCAGAATTTCAGTCTGAAAAAATGTTATAAAACAGTCAAATTCCCACAAGAAGGTTATGTACAACCGATATAAGCTTAATAGCTGAACGCTTTCGTGACGAATGATACATATGTACGTGTACCATTAAAAAATTAATACACAATTAATAAAGGCAGTTTTGTTATGTTCGTATATATATTTACCATTCGTACTCTTAGCATGCATGTCACCGACCAAACTAGTTACCGTTAAGTGTAAAGGTATGCAATGAAATCTTAATGCAAAAGCAATGTGGCTAGTGAAAACTGAGACAGTAGCAAAGTTAAACAATAATACTTATCAATTTCATAGTACGAGTATGCTTGGCAAGTAGTCGAAGAAGACAAGTGGGCGGCCTTCGGTAGCAACTCAGGATTAACATTCATTAAGCCGGCTTCGCGTCGGTTCAGTCTATAATATGTGCAACACCAGCATCACTATCAACAGTATTTTTGCATTAAAATTAAATTGCATAGTTTCAGGCACATAAATCAACTTGTTTGGCCTGGGAAAAACTAGTTTATACTAAAAACTAGTTTGAACGGTCACATACACATACTCGTAGACATACAATAGTTTCGCATAAATAATAAAATAATTTATCTTGTATGTAGATATAATGCAGATCGCGTGTAATGTAGATTTTGGTGAAGATAACTCTCACGACCATTCTGTTAAGGCTTTGGGACTGTCAATCGACTAGAAATTTTTATTTTCCAATAATATTTTTTTAGCAAAGTTTGGAGTGGTGTGTAACTTTTTTCGCCAAATGAACATTTTTTAGGTAATTGCAAAATTTTTATAGATTAACATTCTGAGTCATGATGAATATCGGATGAGGCTAGAAGAAATAGATAGTGAGGGAATAGATTTTTTATCCCATATTTGCTTGCATATGTACCAACTAACTTCCTGGATGGTTGAAAACACAGGACACCCAATTTCATTGTCGATTTAAGATTAAATGCTATTTAATTTTATTTTTCCTTTTATGTGATTTTTAAGTATTTTTCTATCTCTCTGGATATTTTAAGCAATTTGTGCAACAAATTATAAAGTTGAGAATATATTTAATGTATAATTTTTGCATAAACTTATACAGTAGCTAAGGAAAATCTTCTTCAATCTCTACCATTTATTATATAAAAGATATAAAGAAAGTCGTTTGGGACATTTATTTGGATTCGTCTCGTGTTTTATTAAGAATATATTATTAATTTGTTGCAAAGTGTGTAGCAGTTTGGAAATGGCATGGCATGAATTTTGATTTAAGTTTTGAATTTTCGATATTATGTCGTATATGTTGTTTCTATATCTAATTCTAATAAACAACCAACACAATGAAAAAGTTAGACGAAAGTTTGATCCGATGTTGAATAACTTTGAAATTTTTGATAAGTCAAGATCTCTAATGGCGGGTATGAAATAAAATCTATGCTAAAGTGGATTGGAGGAAAAGTAATGCCTCGTTTTCAACTTTTTCAACTTCTCAAGATTTTTTGAAGTTTATTGATTTTTGCGAAGTTTTTGACTTTATCAACATTTTCCGACTTTTTAACATTTTATGACGATCGATTATCGAATAAAGCGATATTCTTATACAACTTTTTCGATTCTTTCGTAATTTTTAAATTTTTAAACTTTTCAACTTTTTAGACTTGTTCAACATTTTCCGACTACCCAACATTTTTCGATTTTTTCAAGTTTCAACTTCTTTGAAGTGTTTTCACATTTTTCCACATTTGTAGATATGTGGTTATTTCAACATTTTTCGGCTTTTTGGACATTTCCGAACAGTTTTTGACTTGTTCAACTAACTTCGACATTGTTTGGCTTTTTCAACATTTTCTAGGCCAAACTAGTTCATCCGAAACCTGCTAGGATGAACCAGTTCAGCCTAGGATAAGCTAGGGTCATTATTTACTTTAACGGCCTCACTCCCGATTTTCTTGAAATTTTAGTATGTTAGGGTAAGCCTTCGAGCGCGGTTCACTACACTACCTTCACCACAGGCTTTGCTTATACACTGGCTGGCGTTGGATAAACGATAGTAAACCGCGAAAACGATGTTGGTCTTATTGGAGGATGTAATTTTTGAGTTGCGGCCGAAGGCCACTCACTTACCCTAACACACTAAAATTTTCCTAGGATAGTTTGGCTTAGGAAAAACTAGTTCGGCCGGTAACATATACATACATATATCGATTTAATCGACCCATACAAAATGTTTGATATTATTCACCTCATTCGGCTTGTATCGGCATTTTTCTACCGTGCCGTTTTTTCGACATACATACATACAAACATACATATCGGGATATTAAGCAAGTTTTTCGATATTTTTGGAAACTATTTAAAAAAAAAAAAACTACAGTTATTGAACAATTAAAATTTATATTTTTATAGAAGTTGTATGTATTTCTTTCCTGTGAGTTATTGAATACGTAACATATTTTTGGAAAAACTTAACGAAATGCATTAAATTACTGAAAAAAAGTGTTTAATTTTCATCTTTATTGCACGTTTACTAAGAAATTAAGTCAGGCTTCTTTCTATATTATATCTTTTTCACTGCACGTACACACATTTTTTATATTTTCTTTAATTTTTCTTTATTTACCAAAAGCCGCTCTTTCTTATGCTCTTTCAACTGCACTTTGCAACTACAAATAAAATCAAACACTTAAGTTTTACAAAAATTTATCTACATAAAAATAATTTTTGTTAATAAATTAAATTGAAAATTTTATAAAAAACACTTTTATACTTAAAAAAAAAAAAAAAAAAATTTAAAAACACAAAAGCTTGGAGCAAACAGACGAGCATTGCAAGTAGCACTGAACCCTCATCGCCCGCTATTTCGGACAGCTGTTCACATGACACGCTTAGCGGCGAGATTTCCATAAGCTTGGCTAGCACCGAAGAGGGGTTCGTATTTGTGCAATAAAAAACATTGTCTTAAAGCTCAGCTAAATATTATCTGAACAGAGAGCTTAATCGGCACGAAAAATAATATAAGATATATTGTCCAATTATAACTTATAGGTACGAGCAGAGTCTTCCTTACTAAAGGTGCAGAGCGTGTGGCGCACACAATAGGCGCGTTAAGAAAATTTTTAAAACTAAAATTCCTTCGAATATGAAGCAATTTGTATTAATTTTACTTGAAATGCTTAAACCAAATAAAATGATGTTTATGTTTGATTTGCTCCAACTATTATTATTTGACATATAAAAATTAGAATAAAATCAATTATCTTTCCATTTTCTCAAAAGAACTAAATTTTGCCTAAAATGTTAAAAACAAATGTCTTTTTAGGTTTTTTATTTTGATTGTTGTTGGTCAACAAAAAAAAAATTGATTTATTAAATGCTAAGAACTTAATTTTTTATATGGAACAAACTTTTTTTTCTGCTCATGAAACAAAAATTGTAAATTCGTGTCACACAAATCGTCCGGTTCCCGACCAGGCCCCCGGCTTTGACTTACTCTTTTATAAAACAAAACTTGAGCGCAAAAACAGTTGGGAGAGATTCTGGGTATGAGTATAAAGAGTATTGCAAATTAAACGCTTAGATTAAAAATCCTTAAAGAAATTTCAATCCAACTGTGCGCCTATATTTGCGTGCATTCCTGAATTAGACTACTCGACAAAATTTGAAATAATCGCACCATACAAAAGTTTACTATGTACTTAGTTTTCGAGACATTGCTAAACTTTGGTTTTTTTTAAACTAATAAATTCCTTATTTGACAATTACTCAAAAAGTACATGTCAAAAGCTTTTTTACTGCCAGTTTAGGAATCATTTTGGCTATCGAGTAGTGTTATTAGTAAAATAGTCAGATAAAATTTAACCGAGCATCAAAGTACCGAACGCTTCTCACTCGTATAAAAATAAATGTATTTATTTACTCTGTTTTTTTTATGTGGCACCTGCACCTGTGTTGACACACACAACTGTAAATCGTGCGTACATACATATATGTAAAACATACAAAAAACACACATAAACACATGTGCACAACACTTCATTTACAAATATCATCAGCATCAACATTATTCCCACAGCCGAAGAGTTGGCCAAATTCTTTCCACAACTTGATGAAGATCTGAATTCGGTGTCCATTTATGCGCCCATGAATACGGACACACTAAATATTGATACCTTGGATGTAGTGTTTTCACTTGGTGGTGGAATTTCCGGTGAACGTAGCAATTGCTTGACACCCGTCAGCGTTGGAATGGACATTAGCATGGTGGCCAACAAAGGATCCATGACGTTATCAATGGATGTAAGTTTAAAGTAACAAAGACAAAAAATAAAAATAAAAAAAGGTAAGCTTCTCATAACAGATTGACTGTAAAATGTTTGATTTTTGGAAAAGAACTTCATCCAAAACTTGAGAACTCGTAAAATTTTGGGAGTGTGAATATTATTTCGGAAATTTATTTGTCGCAAAATTTACTTTTCAGCGTTGGGCCCTTTTTTAATTATCGTTTAAGATTAATTTTCTGTACAAGATACATCTAAGTTATGAAGACTTTCCAGTTAGCACTTTTGCTGAAAAGGTTGGTCTTGTCGAAATCACATATATTTTTTGAGTAAAACTTGAGATAACTACATATATAGTTGGAGACGCATGAATAATTGCAAAGTGTCGCTGCCTTTACTATAATTCTAAGTTGATGTGGGTCAAAAAATCTTATTTTTCGAATTTTTTTTTTAAAGTACATATTAAAAATTGTCAAATAGGTGTAATAATGTCCTCATATAATACTTAGAATTGGGTGATTTCTTTAAAAGGTATAACTCTCCTTCTTTATTAAACGTGTTTTGATGTGACTTTTAATATTAATAATGAATTGGAATCTAAGAAAAATTTGGAGAGGTACCTAGTTTCAGAGCTATAACCATCGGAAATAGCGTGTATCGCATCTCTAGAAATCGGCACAAGTTGAGAGCGCCCAAAATAATGAATTATATCTTCTTAATACTTAAAATTGAAAAATTCTTTTTCATACCATTTCATTTCCCATTGCAGGGTCTTGATGACGATGACGAAACAACGCTTTCCGCTGCTACAACACCATCGTTACCAGCAGATGAATATCGGTTGGAAACTGAAACTTGCCATTGCTGTCCGACACATGCTGAACAAGCCGCAGCTGCAGAAGAAGCTTTAGAGGTAAATCAAGAGTTATTGGCAACAGTCTTTACCGGTGGTCCCAGCATAATTTCTAATTATGCTGATGTTGCAACAACAAGCAGTGCTGCTGTGGATCTAAAACATTATACAGATTCGGATTCTTCTGTACCTTATCAGGCAAATCTTGGGTCGGTGCGCAAAGCTTCAGACACTGTATCGCCACGTATACAAAAACAAATAAGTCTTTTTGAAGGTGAAAAAGATCTTTGTATTTCCTCATCCATTAATTTGCCAACACATGGACTGCAGTCGCTGAAGCAGGACGCACGTTTGCGCAAATTCGAAAACCTCACACAATCAACTTCCAATTCGAATTTCCCCTTCGAAAGCAATATGCTAAAGAAGTCAACGCTACAACATTCCAAAATTATTGATGAACTGGAGCTAACTAAATCGTGCATCAATTTAAAGAGCACCAACAGCGTCTGTTCGCCACAACATAACAGATTAACAATGGCCATGCCGATGCCTTCGAGTACACAATCAATGATGGCAGCTATTGGAGAGAGTATATGTGATGATGATGCTGGTGGGGAAGATTTTGTGATCTCCGTTGCCTCTGTACCACCATCACCGCATCCTGGTGCGATAATTGTAAAGACGAAATTCATAGAACCGCCGCGACGTATAACACGTAGTTTTCATGGAAAAACGCAATCAATGGACTGTGAGCTGCTGCTGAATGAAGTTTTGTCGGTGCCACCGCAATCGTTGGCAGTGCAACAATCATCGAGCAGTGGCACCAGTAGCTCGAGCACATCACCAACAGCACGGAAAAATAATTTGAGTTTGGAGGCTACAAAGACGGCAGAAGAGAGTATGGCTGATGTACAAAAGTAATAAAAGAATATGAGGCTTTAAATTTTTCAAGGATTAAAATTTACAAAGAAACAAGCAAACGCTTTGTCCAATTAATTAGAAAACTAAATATATGAGAATTTAAATAAAAATTGATTTGATGTTATTGAAAAATTTTGGTTGAGTTTTTAATTTTATCTTAAGGATAAATTTAATGAGTAAAAGATATGAAAGAGTTAATTATTAAAATGTTCTTTAATTTATAAAAATGTTGTAAGGATGTAAAATGTTAAGAATATACTTAATGTTTTAAAAAATCATTATTCGTGCAGTTGATATATACAGAAATAAAAAATAAAACTATAAATAGATTTTTGTACTTTCCATAAATTTTGCAAAATTGTAGCGAAATAATTGTTCGACTTATGCCGAAACAATCATCAACTAGTCAAATATGTACTGCTCACAAAAAAAAAAACAATAAAATTGGAGATCTTAAGATCTAACTCCTTGCGTTTTTGCAAATAATGATTCATAAGTATTTATATCCCCAAAGGCCTACACTTTGGGTTAGTTTCTATTAGTGAAACAAAAGACTTAAGCAACAAACCTGCAAAACTAAAATTTGTCGTTCATTTGAAACTTGTATCTTATAACTGGCTACTTTTTCTAGGACAATTTTTTGAATTTATAGTTTTGCTATCAGCAAAACAAAAGACTTAAGCAGCGAACTTGCAAGCAGACAAGTTGTCATTCAATTCCGATTTGTAACATTAAAATTCCTGCGTCTCACTAGTGCCACATAAAAAACCGTTGAAGCATAAAGATTGCAGATCAAAATCCGAAGCATCCTCAGCTATGAACAATCAATCAAAATAATGTTCACATAATTTACGAGTTTTTTGTTGTTGCAATTAATTTTGCATGAGGCAGCAACACTTGATATAAATTTTTTTTTTTCGAATCTTTTAATACGCAAGTGCATGTATGGATTGCAGCCTACCATGAAACATGAACAAGAAACACGTAGTAAACTTGACTGAGATCATTTATATTTGTGCTTGGCATACGCACCGAAACTAATTTTTTATTCAATCTCAATTTCTAAAAGTATCAAAATGTTAATACATTTTAATAATGGAGGTGCGGTAGCCAATAGATTTTTTTTTTAAATTTATATAATTCAGATATCGCGCTTTCCTTTTTGTTCCAAAGAGTTTACTTTTCAGAGTAACTATTTGATTCTCATTAACTCTCATTTGAAAGCTATTTTCATCTATTAAAATTTCAAAGACTAAGGTCATGGATAACGTGAGGCCAAAATAGTTCAGATTTTCGTTTTTTAACCGTAAAGGCTACAAAAAGTACATAAAATGTTTGACCGCAATGCGCGCTATCAAAATATCTACTAGTTAATAGAAACTTGCTGTCCCTAGCACAAATTCTAATTTGAAATAATTTAATTTTGACCCACCCTAATACGCAATGACGTTCATAACTTAACGCAACACCGAGTTAGCAAGCAGCCGATCTCGCTGCTGCGTCTATTTGCTATTTAAGAATGTTGGCGAACAATCGAATTGAGATCGAGGTTAACGCAAAATACCTACCATTTGCTACTAACAAACAAAATACAGCTGACAAAAACGAATTGCCATAAAAATACCATAACTTCTTGTTAAAAATCAAATAAAGCTGCTGCTGTTAAATTGCTTGCCTTTTGTTTGCTGCACGTATTTTTATTATAAAAATCAAAATGCATTTTTGCAACATAGTGTTTTTTTTTCAAATTTATCATGGACGCCAATAAGTTTTTGGCATATTGATTGTGTCATCCAAAAACTTTTATTGCAAGTTAATAGTTTTGTTAACCTTTTTGTAATGAGAATGTGGCACTGTCCGTATAAATTTTAGGGAGCAGCTTAAATTTATTAACGATATATATCTGAGCATTTATGTTCTACTGTATGAGGAAAAGTGTTTTAATTTTATTTAAGCATTATCAGATTGAAAGACGAAGGTTTGCTATCTGGAATAAACAAAGCAGTGGACACCTTCGTTATGTCTGGAATTCTTCATTTCTGGCAACAAAAACGAAGCTGAAAATTTTTGAGGCAAACGTGAACTCAGCTATTTTGGTGAAACTTAGCAAAGGCATTTTTGTAAGCTAGATAAGTAACATATACTACTTTTTATATGAAAAAATTGTTGGGGCGTGATACTTCCCACACAAAAAAAAAACGCTTAATTCGATATTTAGTTTTTATGGCTGCTACAATTGTGAAATTGATTGATATGTGGATAAAAATGATCTGTGTTTAGCAATTTTCTAGATATGGGTGCAATGTAACAATGGGGCGTGTCGCCACCCATGCAACAAAATCACTTAAAACGTTTTAATTGTGATATGTAGATAAATACAATTTATGTTAAGGATTTGGCAAAGTATAAACGGAATCGAACAATAGGGCGCAGTACCTTCGCAATACGGATGTATATTGTCTATACTAAGCAACGTAAAAACTTGTGAATTAAGTCGCGGCCAATAGCTATTTGTTAAAAATTTGATTCTTCAGATGCTACTAACTGAAAAATTACAAGAGTCGTGTACTCAGAACTTTAATGATCAAAATAATTTTAAATATTGTTCTTCGAAATTCTGACTTATTTTTTAATGTATTTTTTTAAGACCTACGATCTCGAAATTTTTCATGGCGCAGAGTAATATGCCTACTCTAAATTCAAGTCATTTATGGTTTGCACAAAAAATAAGACGAAACAAACATACAGATTTTTAAAGGAAGATATCAGCAACATGCTGTTGCGCAGCTTGACGTTAAAAAGGTTCATTGCACGTCTCATTGAGGGAAGCATATTCACAATCATGCCGATTTCGGCTTTCCCAAAAAAGGGGTGACTATTGTTCACATCGTAAAGTATTTTTTGTTTCAACAATAAAGTGATTGAAAATATTTTTATGGTCAACACCAATTGTTGCAATTGCGCTTTAAAATACTTTGTTGCATAAAATTAAAAGTGTTTTTTTTTTAAATCCATTTCATTGCTTTTGCAACACAATGTTGTACGCAATGTTGTCTTTTTTTTAAAAAATTTTTACTGAAATTTCGATTGCATTACCATTTGCTATGACGTGCTGTTGATTAGTTTGGATAAAAATTTTAATATTCATAAAGCCTGCACAGCTAATGAACATTTAATTACTCCACTGTGATGATATTGCAAGCGTTAAAATCAAGTGTTTGCTGTTATATAACGTTAGTAACCGTTAAATTGATAAAAAGCAAACAAAAAATTTCATTTAATTTAATTATGCAAATCAAGAATTGTATAAGCGCCATGTTTTTTGTTAATAAATATAACACCAGCGGCTATTGCTTGTACATATTTCAAAAAATCATCTCTGCTTAAAGCGTACTAGTAATTTTAAGCTACAAATTTTGGTTTGAAAACAAATCAAGAGAGTGCTGCTTACTTTACGCTTAGATGTTGTCAACTTAAATTGCTTCGTTAAGTGTTAACTTCAATTCTCAAAATGACACTTAAAAGTTGTTACAAGCCCTCAAAGTATTTTAATCTTTTATTGACATACTTAGAAAAAACAAATTTAAATTATGCAAATTACTTAAGTTAAAAAATTGCACATCTGTTTAATTCAAATAATTTTAAAGGTTTTAAGTTTTGAAAAATGTCTATTACTTGACAGTTTATTGCATGTTACAAGCACATGGGCTTAAGTCAAAAGCTTTCCTTGACATCAGGTGGATTATGTAAAAATTTTAATTTGTGTCATTCAAAATTTTTAGACTAAAACCTAAGTCTTTTGCACACGATCTTCTTTGAATCGCTTTATATCTTGCACGGTGAAACTTTAAGCTTTGGACAAAAACAAATTTTTTTCACATTTTTCTTTTAGATTTATAGCTCCAGAGATATTGCCTCATAGCAAAATAGAAATTTTTCCATATCAATCTCATTTTAAAAAATTCTGAAAAACTTTTTTTTGCTATAAGACAAAAAAAAAATTCAATTTTCTGAAAAAACCCAACTACGAAGTAAATGTGTAAGTGTTTTCAATTATCCTTGCTATCTCAGAAAAAGTTCTCGGATTTTTTTTTAATTTTGGTTGCTTACCATTTATTTGCAAAGCTCAAAACTTTCAAATTGGTTAGCGAAAGAAAATTGGGGAATGGGGTGAAAAAATGGAATGCTTTTTTACTTTTCCTTATCTCAAAGGTTATGTCAGAGTATATACTTTAAAAAATTTAAAATATTTACCAATTAAAACTAACTTGCTTACAGCAGCACTCCAATCAGCCTTTTAATAATCTCTAAATAAAGCGTCATTTTGTTGCAGCATACATTCGGGTTTGTTGTTCAAGTCTTTTGTTTTTAAATTCACTTTTTTTTTAACCGCATACATATGTACGTTTATTAACCCAAATTATAAAGTTATTACAATAATTGCTAACGTGAAAAAATGTCTTAAGTATTTCGCATAATTTCTCTTTCATATCATAACAACAACAATGCCAACAACAACATTAAGTTAGTGAAAAGCATAAAATTGTACATATTTAATCCAAAATTTTAATTGCAAACAATTTGATTGATGGAAGTGCTTGTTATTGCTAAGAAATCAATATGTCGGATAGAAAACTATAACAAGGCAAGCGTTTATAGAGTCATCTTTAAGATCTGTTAACAAATAAAATAGACTATTGCAAATAGTAAATTTTGTAAATTTTACGACGAATGTGTTTTGTGCGCCCAAAGCGTTTTATGGTCTACACAATCGGCCTACCGAACGCACAATTCGCTATAACATCGAAAAAATTAAAATCCAATTATCATTATTGGAGAACACGTGACCAAATAGACTACATCCAGCACAATGTGAAGAAAATATATCGACGGTAGCTGAGAGTGTACGCCCTGTGAATGTGATAAATCGATTCGGATCCATTCTCAACAGACTGGTTTGTTGTATACAAAAACTTAACGTAAATATCTTAGTTTGAAAGCATACAAAATTCAGACGACTTTTCAAAATGTCATTGTTTCAGTCTTTGGGCTCTTGACTAAATTGAAGAATCAATAAATTTTTTTTCATCGATTAGGGCCCATTTTTGCCTTAATGGCTACATCAATTAATAATATTTGACGTATTTGAGCCGAAGAGCAAACCGAATAGTTTTAAGAACTGCCACTACATCAAGAAAAAATATCGGTGGAATCATCGGTCCATATATCTTCAAAAATGAGATCGGCTGGAACGTAGCTGTGGATGGCGCCCATTATCACGCCATGATATCGAACAGTTTGCTGTCTGAAATTGAGCCTATGATCTCGACGACAAATGGTTCCAATAAGAGGCGCTACTTGCCACCTGTCCGTGAAAGCATTGCTGTGCGAGATCAATTTGGTGAAGAGTTTATTTCACACTTTTGATCGGTGAATAAGCCGCCTCATGTGATATCACACTTCTAGACCATTTCTGAATTAAGTTTACATGGATATGATTGAGAAAATGGAACCAAAAATTACTACCGTCATTCAGCAAATACCACTCGAAATGCTCGAATACGTTCCGAAAAATTCGAATTTCAGAGTGAACCATATTAGCCGCAATTACAGTCAACATTTCAAAGAAATTGTTTCTGAAAAATAAATCTAAGCAATGGTTCTTTTGTACGATAGTAAAGTTTACACGATAAAATTGATTTTTTTACTTAAAGACATATATGGGTTATTTTGAAAAAAGTACCAAATGTGTTTGTATTTAAAAATCTATAAAGTCTAAAATGTAAAACGTACAATTTTACATATTCTTCAGCAAAGGGCTATCGATTTCTCAAATCATCAAAGCTATTTCGATCTTCAAAGCTATTTCGCTTTTAATTCAAGTTTGGCTCCACTTTCAAGTGTATGCTAAAGATTTATTTATATTTTTTTTTACTTTTTTTTCTAGCAGTCTAATACAGCCGTGAACAAATACTTGCAATATAGAGCAAACACGCACGTGACCATCATTAAATCAAAACAGTGCTTATATGAAAAAGATTCACAGAGATTAAAGCAAAGAAAAAGTTGTTCATCATAAATATTCACACTTAGCTGATAAATAGAAACAGCATATGACGGACAGCTAAAGAAAAAAAATAAGACCGACAAAACACAATAGCATTTGCCAGTCTATCAGGTAGTTCATTAAAGTAAAATGATGGTCATTTTAACAGAGACTACGAAATTAATGTGAGCAATTAATAAATATTCCAGTTTACAAATATTCAGAACAAATCTTAAAGTAATTGTTTTGATTCGTATTATTTTTTCAAAAACAACGCTTGGAAAGAGCTGCTAACTCTTTCACTCCATAATAATGAAAAATAACTTTGGCTTTGACAAGACAACATTGCACTGAATAAAACGGGCAGCTCTAAAGAAGACGTGTTAAAAATTAGCATAACATAAAATTTCTTTTGTCAATCAGAATCAATTTCTACTACCGCTGCTAAGTTTACACTTTCTTTTTATTTTTATATTTTTGTGGATGAGCTTAACATTTTTTTTATTCTTTCTTTGAATTTGTATTGCATTAATAATGAGTTAATCGCGCATGCGCGCAGACAGTTGATTTCGTTCCGGCTTAAATAAGCTTATGCTTTGCAGACGTGTGAGTGGATCCCACATGCGTACGCACCCAATATCTATCTGCATTTATTTAACTCTTCTTTTTCTACAAATTTAAATTAAAGATAAGAAAAGAAATCTTCAAGAGATAATTTTTTTTTGAATTGGGATTGAATTTTTAATGGTATTTGAAAAATTTGCTTATGTTTGTTTATGATTGTTATGGTTGGCATTTATAAATGAGTAAAGGAATATATAAATAAAATCTAATTTTGATGAGGATGATTGAGCTACACAAAGCACAGTGGTGTTGTGTTCATGCAAAAAAACTATGTCCAATGCTGCTGTTATGTAGCTTGTTTGCAATGTATTTTTAGTGCAAAATATTTGCTTAATGTAAAATGACCTTGCTTATGCGTGAAAGGCATAGTTATATTTTTCATTTTGGTAATTCCAAAACATGCTCCAGACATTAATCATATATATCTCAATAATATGCTAGCCGATGTTGCTAATAATTTAGTAGCGTAAATTTTTGAAAGAAAAATGTTAAAAATTATTGAATGTCGAATGTCATTAGATGTCGAATAATGTTGAAAAATATCGCAAAAGTCGGTAAATATCAAACTATATACACAATATATAAAAATCGAGTGTTCGTTGGTGGGTCACACAAGCATAGAAAAATTACTAGACCTATAGCAATCACATTTATACCATAGATAGTGAAATGAATTTATATTGTACTTTGATCTTGAAAAAATGGGGGACCCCACAGCTTTCATATAAGAGAAAAATATAGTTCAACATATCTCATCAACTATATGGCGCAGATGAATGAGACTTGGTACAAATATAAAATGTACGGGCAAAATTAAGTACCAATGAACTGCGCATTGGGATGAGATTTGGAACATGTATTTCTTTTGAACAATCAAGTTAGTCATATCTTGCCAACTATTTGACGTAGATGAATGGGACTTGGTGCGCTTACAAAGGGTATGGAAAAAGTTACCAATTTGCAAATTCACTTCAGTATAGATTTTCACAAATAAGAAAAATCTTTCAACATTTTTCCAAAATTATAAAAAAACTTGTTACTCGTTGTAAAGAATAACTGTCCAGATTCAATCAATGAATAAATCAATCAAATCAATGTCCAGATTAAACTCTTTGTCTTAGACACATGAAATTTAAAATATGGAACCATCTCTTGATGTTATCAGTCATTAAAAAAAGGCTGCTGAAGCAGTATAGTATCTTTCAGAAATTAAATTTTTCGACCATCTAGGATATTCTCTATGAAAGTTGAAAATTTAATTATGTTCATGACAACTTTTGAATGTTTTTTCCATTTTTGCTTACTCAAAAATATTCTGCAAGCCATAAAGAAACTATGTTTGATTTCCGCCAAAGGAAAATACTTTGTTTTCATTTCATAATGGATTTGAAAAGTTATTCTCCAAAAATTTCAATTTTAATTTAATTTTAAGACTGAAACACGTCACGTCTCGTCTTGAACGACGCATCTTGAACTAATCAAAATCATCAATCAAAACCTAAAATAAGCTGACCGTCATAACGTAGACTACTTCAATATACACGAACATATGTTTTTTTAATGGAAACCTACCCACGCCACTGCATCGATACCAAGAAATCGCATTCATTAAATGGTCAATGAATCTTTACAATCATCTCGCATACCACCACTCCACTCTCTCTATGGTAGCACTTTACATTACCGTACCGCAAAGCAGAAGAAGCAACGTCGTCGCATGATATTCCAACTCTTGGTAGCAAAATTATTTAAAAACTGGAAAAAAAGAAAGAAAGAAAAAAAAAAGATGAAGAAAAACCATAACATTTAGTTGTATGGCGAATACTTGAGAGCATTTCTTATTCATGCATGAAAGTAAAAATTGGCCACTAAACTTGGCTTGGTCAACAACAACAGCAACAACAACAACAACAACGTTATCAACATCATAAGCGAATCGTCGTAGATGTCGATTTATAATGAATGTAAATGTGTCAATGTACGTAAAGTTGAATATTTCAACTTACACTTTTTTCCAACTTAACGTCGTTTTTTTTTTATTTTGTTCCTCGATTTAACATCCTACCAACTGCTTTCACTCTTTATTGGATGCTCATTGATGTTTTAACGTTTTTTTAGAGCAGACGATGGTACTTTCAGTTATTTCTTTTGTTGTTGGTCACCAGGATGCAACTGATGTTGATGGTAGAGAAGATGAATACTAAAGTGAGGCATCATTGAAGTTGCAAGAATGAAAAAAAAAATTGCACACTTCAACATTTATGATTATTTTCTGTTGTTGTCAGTCGGTATTTTTATATTTTTGTCGTGGTTTACTTATGAGTGTTTTTATTGTTGTGGTTTTGTTGATGTTGCCGTTGTTAACGTTGATGAGTAATTTGCTTGTGGCGCACACCTAATGTAATAGGGATGACTGATGCTTCGACGTGTTTTCATTTTAACATTTTTTGCTGAGCTTTAAGTAGGTAGGTCTGTATGATATTCTGGAAATGATAAAATAATTTTATGGAGAAATGTTCTTAAGGCTCCAAGTTGACGAAATTATGTTGCTAAGTCACTGAAAGAAATCATTATTGAACTTTCGATATCATAGAAGGCACTAGTTCTAACTTTCCAAAATTTATTTCGCTCTTGCTAATTATAACTTAATTAATATCGAAGTAACAAGATTTAATATCAACTTTCGATCACATGACAAAAACTTAACATCAAGTCAAAATGGTTCAAAAAAGTCAAACGATTTCAAAATTCTGTATATTTTACAATTCATATCCTTTTCAATTTCATTTTAATGATCAAAACAATAATACTTAACAAACTTTGCTTTCAACACTTTTGCTAGCAAATAACTCGCAAAATAAATTAAAATTAACATAATATTGTGGAACATGTACCGAAAATAAACCCTGCTATCACTAAACTTATGTTGCGCATGCGTATTGTGACTTTTAACTAAAGGTCATAAACAACAATTGGCAACGAGCAACACGCCATCTATAAGAAAAAAAAAGAAACAGAATTATTGCGCAAAATGTACAAACTGTACAATAATTTGACAATAAAACTGTACAAATTAGTTAAAATCGCATTCATGCTTTGTTGTTGTGATATCGTTATTGTGCTGGCAGCAATTCGACGTTTTGTTTTTGTTTTCTTAAGACTTTTAAATGTTTTTGACACACGCTTGTCTCACCTTGAAGTGATGTTAATTTTTGTTCAATTTTTTAGCATTCAATTTGAGTTTATGTTTCTTAAAAAGTTTAAGGTGCTAAGAAAAATTCTTTGTTATATGTAATTACCTGAATGTATGGAGCAATTGACTACTCAAATATTGGTAGTAAAGTAAAGATTTTTAAATTAAAACCTTAAATAAACGTGACTTTAGCATTGAGCATGAACAATTATTCTGGCAGCAATAAAAGAGAAAAGATTTTAAACAAAAATAGATCTATTTGCTGGTGGATTTTTTTTTATCGAATTTATGAAGTGATTACTTGCTGAAATAATGGAGTACCATTTTAATATTATAATTTAATCGATAAAATAATAACAAAGGAAATACAATAGAAGCAAGACCTTTTGAGACTTATGCAAGGTTTCTTACTGTCCTTGAAAAAGCTAACGTGCTAGGTTCTATGTATCTCAAGCTATCATGAGGGATTGCAATCCTATTTTCATGCGTAAAAAACACTGGACTACTCCGTCTCGATATTTTTTTTTTATGTCTTCATTTGTTGTTTAACATATTTACTGGGTATGAAATAACGTCTAAACTCAATTGAAGATAGAGAGTTTATTAAAACTGTAAAAAAAGGTACCATAAATAGTTTCATCGCGTCAGCCTTTTATTTTAAAAAATGTGTTTTAGCACAAAAACAAAAAAAAGCAAGAGACAGACGTTTTCGTTGCTGCGTTTGAAATAGTTCAATGTTTTTCCAAAACATTTTGCTATATAGAAACTGTGATATTATCGTCAGACAGATTGCGATAATATTAATGATTATCCCTTAAGAAACGAGAGAAACAACATCTGCCACTTAGTTATTGATGCATTTAAAAATTGTAATATTAAAAACATGTCTGTATATAAAAAATTGAGTAATAAATTATATGGTCGCGTCAGCCTCTGACTGGTTCTTTTACTTATGAGAATCATAAAAATAGAGAAGGCAGACGTTTTTCAGCACTTAAAGTACATAGTATGAAAATGTTACTGTGCTTAATTTACTATTCCATTTTCAGCCATTTATATCATTATTATTTCTTATATACATGGGGCATTCCACGCCAAATCGAAGATCAGTTTGCTTTTAAATCTCTTTTTTTTTTGAAATTTTGTTTTGGTTGGCAACTATCCTCAATAATTTTTTAAATTTCTTATAATTTATTTTTCCAAGAATATTGTAAATTGATATTTTTCCACAGGTCTACATACAGTTCTACATAAAATCCTGTAGTAGGAAAAATTAAGTTAACGATATATCGGAGAAAAAAATCAAGATATTGACATAATTTAAACTGCATTTTTGAACTATGTACTTAATTAAATACTATGGCAAGAATTTGGTATCCTTAAAATAAATTTTCATAGTTGACTGAAATCGCAGATTTTGACATATACTACCCCATACATTTCAAAAAAGAACACGTCTGCCTCTTGTATTTTCGGCTTCTAGGGGTATATAATAATTTAACATGTTATTAAACACATAAAAAATTGCTGCTATTTAAATTGCAGCAATATGGACGTCTGCTTTTTTATTTTTCATTATCTACACTATGCTTTTAACACAATATATCATAGGCAGACGCGCTAAGACAATTTAATAAAGTTTCTTTTGTATTTACAAAATTCATTTTATTATTTACTTAGTTCTTAATTTTTCTAATTGTTAAGTAGATGACATCAATAACAACGACGATGGAATCATATACCTAAAATTTTCACCGGCTTCCTCGCAATAACAAAATCTCATTGCGTTCATATCTACATCCTGAGTTGAATGTTCAGACTAACGTGCTTTTTTGTCGAAATAAATGAAGTAAAAAGTGTAAAAAATTTAAAAATTCATAAAAATTTTCATAATAATAAATTTTCAGAGGCTTATTTTTTTAAAATTCGAATTTCGGCTTCATCTCACAATTTGAAATATTTAAGTTTTGGGAGTCCGTAAAATTTCAGTCAAGTTGCAAAAACTTTTTCCGCTCCAATGCACATACAATAAAATTGAACTTGATTTTGAAAAGTTTATTAAACTTTTTATCTCTAATTTGCATATGAACATACTTTCAATTAGAAAAAACAAGCTCAAGCTTACTAACGCGGCTATAAGCTATTACGTGCTTGGCATTACATTTCAAACAAGTAGAGCGTATAGCATTTAAAAGATATTACCATATGTATATAAGTAGGTACGACTAAAGAGGGAGTAGGTAAAGAAAAAGAGGCATAAAAATGCATAGCGCATGTGTAAACACAATAACACTTTACTTAAGTATGGCCAACAAAAGTTGCTAAAGAGTTCAAATTGCTACAAAACATGGCAAATACCAAACTTAAAGAAAGCAAATGAGCTCTTCAAATTAAAGTGAGCCTGAATTAAACTCTATTACCAAGTTTGTGGAAACTATTTTGCAGTCGAGCATCAACACAAATTAAGGTATGGTAAGTAGCTTCAAAAAATTTACACCATTTACCCATTACAGCCAGAGCCAAAAGAACAACAATAAGTCAACCACAAATAGAAGTGAAAAATGTTGAAAAAAAAGAAATAATTAAAGTATGAGGCCCACATTGCAACGTACAAATAAGAAAATGCAAATACACTCTACCCAAACGCTGAAGAAGTATTAAGGTAATCCACAACAACAACACTGAACCAAACCAATTCAAACAGAAAAGACACAAGCAACAACAAACATAATGAAAAACGTGCAAACAATTTTGATAAATATAAAACTGGGCTGCATACAAAATAAATAAAAAAAAAAATATTGAAAAAAGAAAAACGAAATTTTTTTATTTACAAAAATTTGACACAGAAAATAAGACGTCACAGTTTTTGTTGTTGCTGTTGTTTTATGTATGTGTGCAGCATCTGCAATGCATGCAGTGTAATGTCTTAAAAATTTAACCCATTCATATTTCAAAATTTAAGAGTTTGACGTTAGTACTCGTAAGCGCAATGTTTGAAAACAAGAATTCAGTAAACAGCTAATATGGTTCATTCTAAAGTTCCAATTATTGGTGACGCGTTAATTAAGTGAATGACACGAGTTTCTAATGCAGCCGGAATATCATTGTTTACGTACACCAAAGAAAAATGTCTAGAAATGTGATATCACATAATCTTGGCGGCCAACTCAAAGATCCGAAGCGTGAAATAAAATCTTCATCGAACTCTGACTCCAATAAAGTCATGATTTCACGAGCTGTATGTCAAGTGCTTCCAAAAACTCGTAATTTAAACCTTAAACTTTTGGATTAAATATATATAAATATAACATATATTGGAAACTAACATTTCTCATATAAGGTTTTTATTTTTGTCTTTAGTGTGTCAAAAATTATAAATGTGCTAACGAAATCAAATTAAAAATTAACAATAACATTAAGTGGTTAAGCTGCTGAGCAGCACACATATTTCAGACCTCACTTCTACTATGCAAAAGTTGGTCCAAAAGTCTCCTCCAGCAAAGTTAAATTATAAATTTTTTTTCGATCACAACTTTTCGTTTGTCATGTGAGAGTTTTTTATTATGAGATCATTGTGTTGAGCAGCATTTGCAGCACTTGTTGTACCTATGCTGTAAATATTTCGATGAAAAGATATTGCAAAAATTTGCTGATGCTCAGTTATGTTTGGGATTAATTTCGGCTTTATATAAGATTTTGTAACAGGTTTGCATAAATTGTTTTGATAAATATCATATATTTTAGATTAAAATTAAATAATAAAAAGGAAAAGTTTGTTTCTTAAGTCTTTTATTTTGTGTGAATTTATGAGTTTTATTTTTGGTTAGGTATTTTTAATTTCTTTGGTATTGTAAATGTTCCACTAAACAAACCGTATTAGCTGATTCTATATTTTTAGCTTAAAGTTTTTAAAAATAACTTTTATCAACACTTTAAATACACGCGGATATTGTACATAGAGCAGAGTGTGCCACTGTGGTATTGTGAAATGCTTTGTTATATTTATTAAATTCATGTATTTAATTGTTTACTATAGTTCTTTGATAGCAAATATTTGAAATATTTGAATTTATATTTGCATAAAGGTTGGTAAATATTTCTGTCAACAAGTTGTTGTCTTAGTCTTTTGTTTTATTTACAAAAGTATGGTATTGAGCATGTTTGTTTTGATTTGAGAGCTTTATAATTCTTGCTACTGACATTATATAATGCTGCTTAACTGTATATTTGAATGTTAATAATTTAATTCAATTAATTTTTATGTAAAGAACTAAAAAAAGTTTTTCTCTTTCAAATATTAATTTGTCTCTGTTTATTTTTTTTCGGTATTTCAGAAATAACTTTTATCAAAACATTGGCATAAAGATAAAGTGCTCTAGTTAATTTTGCAAAATGTATAGTATTAAATAAATATTACTTAATATGTCGATAGCAGGCTGTGTGAGCCAGTTAGTGAGGCAGAGAAAATCAATTCGGGTATAGATAACATTTAAAAATTTTGACACCGCCATTATTTTGGAAATATAATATATATATATGCTAATCACCGCTAAAAAAGAGATGGCCGCTTTTGCATATAACGCGCTCAAATTGTTTTCGATGCTTTGAGATAATTTTTTTTTTTTTCAAAAACGGTTGTGCCTTGAAGAGAGATGACTTAGAAGCATAGACATGTTAGGAAGGTAATGGCATGCCACTTGCTATCTCAAAATTGCTTTTAAAAAGAGATATGTTAAAAAAGCTAACATAATATGAACTCGGGGGTAAGTTAGTCACATAATAAGGCAAACCTGGCCGAAAAGAGATGTAAAGCCTACTCTAGAGCCGATGTTCCATACTACCTAGACATAGTTTCTCGTCAGTTGTTTCAGTCATAGCACGCCACCAGCTCATCAGTGGACATGATGAGGATGTGGAGGAGGAGAAAAACAAAACCAATCTTGATTTGTTTTTATTTGATGACCTGGATGATCTTAGATATGTTAGATTGTGCAGCTACAGCAATCTGTTTGATTTAAGGAGAGAGTTTAGCTAACTACTCTGTGGCATGACAGTGGATTAAGATTTGAAAGAACTTCCGATATCAAACATTAAAGCTGGTAAAACCAGCCATTATTCCTTTCCATCCAATCACACATATTTTTAAAGAAAAATGTTGAGCGGTGGGCTAATGTTTCCGCTATTGATTCTTAAAAGTGTATTCAGCTTAAGCAATGGAAGAAACATTCAGATGAGAAAATCAAGTTTTTTAATTACTGTTTTTTGGAAATTAAAATTTTTTCTGAAAATGTAGACTGTAAGACATTTTGAACAGGAAATTACAACATTGCTTGGTTTTCTCAGGTGCTAAACTTTGTAACAATAACTTATGGCATAACTACTACGCCGAATTTTTATTTCACCAGTGAGATATTTCTTAATTTGATAAAAAAATATTTTTTAATTCTTTTTTCATAATAAATAAGACATGGAAGTTCTATTTTTCTAAAAATATTTCTATTGCGTCAATTTGACTTTTTCGATAACTCATGGTGGCGTCGCTTTAAAAGTCTGATTGAAATTGTCAAAAAAAGTTCAAGAAAATACCAATTAGAAACAAATTGCCTCACTGCAGTAGCTAACAAATTCTTTGCGTTTTTTGTCATGGTATAGTGTGTAATTTTATAAATTGATTTTCTCATTTAAATCAATGCCTGTAAAATGTAACATAAATAAAATTTGAAATCATCAATTAAATTCTAATTGATACGACAGAACATAAAAATACTTCCCACACTTGACAACTGCGCTGTTGTTCGATTTTCTACAAATTACAGGTGCGTTACCACTACGACACACTCACACAGTTACATGCAAATACCTACACAACAAGTGGCGGCAGCATATTGACAACTTTAAAATTTCTTACCGCGCAGTGCCATTGTTGTTGTAAATAACTTACCTACCTTTACTTGACGCTTATGAGCAGCAACAACAACAACAAAGCCACAATCAACATGCTGACGACAAATGCACGAAAGAAACTTTACCGATTTATTTCAGCCAAACCTCAAAAACTTCAACAGTTTAAAGTTAAACAGCTTTGCCCAGGCGCAAACGCAAAGCGAGAGCGCACGAAAGCGAAAGAGCGAAAATGCTGGTAAGTCAGGTAAACCACCGTTGCATATGTTTTTGTTTTTATTGCTGTTGTTGTTGTTGTTGTTGTAAGTTTTCATAGAAATATTTACAACAAGTAACAACGACGACGACGCGACTATGATGACGTCGCCGTTGAACAGGTTGGTTGTAGTAAAGGCAAGCGCAGTCGAAATTCCACGATAAGACGAATTTCAGCAATCGAAGTCGAAGAAGAAAAAAGTTTCGTCTGTGAATTTTGTTGTTCAGTCAACGACAAACCATCAGAGCAAAAGCAACAAATTTCAATTTCCAACTGAAGTCAATTGAAGTTGATTTTTGTACCATAGGTAGTTAAAGCGAAATTGAAGTTGAGTTGAATTGGCGCGCACACGCGTAAAATCGCTTAAAATTTTGAACGGTATTTTTAGTGATTTCTCACATTTGTCGTTCATTGATCGCGAGTGCTTGAAGTTGGACAAAACAGTCAGCCGGACGACACACACATATTTCAACTGTCATAAACACAAACATATACGAAAGTTTGTACATACATACATGCGAGTTAATACGCTCCGTCACCTGTGCTGCTGATCTTTTCATTTATTTAATGATCATTGATCGTGGATTTTTTTGTTTTGGTTTTTATTTTAAATTTTTTCTATTAAAGTGAAAAGGAATTTAAACAGAAATTGAATTGTGTCTTGTGAGCGAAAATAAAAAAAAAAAGAAGAAGTAAATAAGAAATTTTACAGAAAAATCATAAAAAAATTGAATTGAGCGTCAACAACAAAAAGCAGTGAATAGAATTTGAAATTGTGTGCCTTTATTTGCAGTGAAGGAGAAAAAAATGGTGAAAAATTGTGAAACTTCGAAAATTATTCTACTACATACGGCGTGAATTTCAATTTGCAATTAAATTGAAATTTCCTTAGATGGTTTTGGAAGTTGTTGGATAAAATTACAGTGACAAGGTTTGTGTTCAACATTATTTGTGTAAAATTAAATACTTAACGAAAGCATGTTGAAATTTATAGATAACATTAAAGTGACTTTTATTGGAAAATGAACGATATAGTTTTTCTTCTTCTGTTTTTGTCAAGAATTTTTTGAATCAAAAAACTGTGGAAAAAAAGTTACAAGGATCTGATTAAATCATTCGAAAAAACAAATACTTTAAAACCTGAATATTTTAATTTATGCTTAAAAATAAGATGAAAGATATTCAGTAGATTAAAAAAAATCAACAGAATTAATGTAAAATTAATAACCAAAAAAAGTTTGAGTCTTGATGGAGATCGATCTCATAATTTCTAGATTACAATCGGTTGGATTTCTTAATGTCCCATAGATGTCCCATACTACAGATCATGGTATTGTTATCAAATATTTTTATTGAAATATCACACGACTTGGCTTTTATTTAACAATGAATTGAGAGGGTTAGAAGCAAAGAAGTGTAAGTGTCAATTCTATTTTAGAAATCTTATATTAGCATTAATCCTATAGAAAAGAAAACAATGTATATGCACGAAGTCCTGCACCTTTGGGAAGCTTTATAAAGAAAAGTCACCAAACGAATTTAACTTTTGCTTCGCATCAAAATGGTGTGATTTTAGAAAAATAAAGTTCAGAGTTGCATATTATCTATTAAAGCTAATGAGACATTTAAATAGCTCTACTATATAAAACTTTGACATATGCCCCATGAGATTTTTTTTTCAAAAGTTTTCTGGTATTTCAAACCATTAAGTTATAACTTAGTACGTAGCTGAAAACATTTCGCATTAACACCGTTTCGTTTCTAAAAGATTGAAAATTATTTTTTATATCTAAGCAAAATTATCAGAGAGGTATGAAAAATAAGTTTTGACCCAATCCAGAGATTAGCCTTCATTTAATGTTTTCCACAACATTAAGATCCTCAAAAATCTTTGGTAAAAAACTTTTTTGCAGCATGTTTCTATGTTCAGCTAAATTTTGTTCATGACATTAGATTGAAACATTTTTAATTTTATTTTATTTCTCTTAGAGATATATAAATATATATAAATTTGGATGTTTTCCATTGGAACAAACATTGTCCGCAATTTGTGCGTGCAAAAGCCTTTATTGTCAACTGCAATTTTTTAGGAAAAGAGCCTTCTTTTGAAATGCTTAAGAAGTAATATTTAATGAATATGCTCCAATTTTATGTTATAAACAGAAATGAACTTAACACTTTGTGTTGGTGTGAGCTAATTTCAAAAATGTTTCAGTACAGCTTTTTTTGGAACATATAAGCAGGGATATCTTAAAGTTCTGGCGAAAAGAAATCAAATGAAGCTCAACATTCTTGCAAACCTATATAGTTTGATGTCTAGATATCAGATATGTTTGCATATTATTTATATTTTATAAGATAATTAATAACTCAGCATCATCACGGTAGTCACATTTTTAGTTAGAACATTATATAAGGACTCTAAATATGGTAATATTCAATTGATTGATCTATCCTGTAATTACTAAGTAACATAAGCTTAATGTTCATTATAACCAAAACTACATATCAGTCCACACTCATTTTATTTCTCGCCCCCTCAATTTATTTTTTTCGATTAGAATTATACTTCAAAGAGTGTCAATCCTTAAAAAGTGCACTTAGGGTTTAATAATCAGGCTTAGAAAAAATCGTCCACTCTCTCTCGGTGTTAATTGATTATTCCAAAATTTTGATATAATTTCAGCTATCCTATGATTTTTCTTTTATTAACCTTTATCTTTATCAAAGCAATATAAGAATTTTTAAATTTTGGAATTTAATTTTTGTAATAATTTTTTTTTTTGATAAATTTTTAAAATGAATCGCTAAAGTTTTAGAAATATCTCGAAAACTATGGCACAGTTAATATATTTTTAATTACCAATTTTATGGTTTTCTAAATTATGTTGAACATTACAACAGTATTTTTTAAGTCAATGTTTATGATCCCAACTTATAGTGATTTTAAAAAAATTACTAGAAAAGATAAGGTTAGACTGTACAGTAAATAAATTTATACACAGTTATAATAGAGTTGTTCTATTGTGATATCTGAAAATGAAATGGAGAGTTCCACTACTACGCCTCCGACTTAAATTCTTTGGTAAAAAGTTGGAAGTGATATCTCTTGTGCTGACACCTAGATTATTGAAAAAGTATCAACCGAAACATAGACTTTTTGACTTCCCTAAAGCTTTGAGTTGCTTTGATCGTTTATAAAGCAGCGTCGGCTAGATTTGTTGCATATTTCGACCAACTATAGCTTTATAGCTCCTGGATTTTCAATATTTGACTAGTAAGTGGCAAGTGATATGAATACGAGTACTCATTCATTGTTGAGTCGTAACTGCAGTAAAGTGTCATATCAGTTTTTTTTTTCGTTCAACACTTCCACCTTTAACCTCTAGACAATCTCATTTAGCGACTGCTGGCATTAAACCACAACAAGAAAATTGTAAAAAGCAGAGCTGAAGGCCTGAATTTCTGAGAAAATTCCTCGAAAAAATTACATAACACTTTGTAAGGAGCTCTGCTTGAAAGACACTACATTACTTTGGTAGCCTAAGAGCTTTAAGTTGAGCTCATGAGAGAAAATTCCATCTTCTACTTTATTCCCCATGCTTAAACAATTAATGTTAATTTGAATAACATCGATACTGATCCAATTCCGTCAAGTAATTGTAACATTATCTGCAGTCCTCACAGTTCCATTTTCATTGTAGTTTTTCTGTTTTCATCAATATCTATTTTATTAAATTTTCATGCATTATTTAATTAAAAACAAAGGTTAAAATCTTGGTTATCTAATAACAGACATTCACACCAAAGAAAAGTTTAATAAAAAAAAATTATAGCATATCAGAAATGGCTTTAAATTATGCGTGAAATTTAGTAAAGAAATGAAAAAATAGAGTTAATAAAGTCTGTGATCTTGTTTTCCATTTCATTACATTTTTACTACGTTTTTTTTGCTTCGAGTGAACACATCACTTTTCTCATTTTACTTTTTTTTTTTTCAATTAGCTAAGCTCAATACAAACACACTATAGCTGTCATATGCAACATCCCAACATACAAATGCACGCGTGCCCACAGGCGGCGGCACATGCGCACCTTTATTACGCGCATAAATTAATAACAGTTACTGTTTTAAGCGTACAATTTAAAGCCACAACGACTACTGCGGCAAAAAAATAAAAGGAAAAACTCAACTAATGATTGGTTCGGCAAATAGTCAGTGAGTGTGTGTGTGTGTGTGCGTCTGGTTATGAAATCAAACCATTTTCCAGACACTTTCTAACTTCAAATTTCATTAACCTCAACGCGGCAAAAATACGATTGAAGTTGCTGAAAAATGCACAGTTCAAGTTAAGCAGCTGTTAAATGAATTGTTTACTTAAGCCTACGTTTTACTTCGCTGCTTTCGTTAGTTGATTAGTTCAAAATATCAACAACAACAATGAATAGTTTCATGTAGTTCCTCAAATTGCACTTGGCCATCATCAAAAATGGTCACAATTGGCCATAATAATGATGATCAAAATCAGCTTATTATGGTACAGCGATGTTGTTTTTATTTTTTTTTTAATTGAGATCTGGTTAATAAACTCTTGTAGAAATTAGTTAAGGTATTTTTTTTAGTTTTGTTTTTTGTATGCAGTCAAGATTGCAATGTTTTATTCGAGCCTAGTGATGAAGTGAACAGCCCACTTAAACATCCAATTAGTACCCACGGAAAAAATGTTAATAAAAAATCATAATAACCGTTGCTTTGCTCTGCAACACCAACAACAGTCAGCACATTTCACTTACTAATATGCTGAACAGAAAATTAGCATGCTACTTTATTCCACTAAACGAATACAATACGGCCGATCTAAATTACTTAAGCTGACAAAGGACCCATTCTTAGCAATAAAATGCTCCCATTCTTTGCAGAGAGCTAGTTTTTGAATCCTTAACAAAAGTTTCAATGGGCACAACAAGGTCCTATGACAGGATCAAGAGTCAGTCTCAATTTACGTACACTGGCATATTAGATTATCATTGTATTATGTATCAGTATCACCAAAAGCAAACGAGATATCGATTTTTTTTACATTTTTGATTTATTTTGATGTATTCTGTTAAAACCATGTCCGATTTTGATCGTATTCTGTTAAAAACCATGTCAGATTGTGGCGTAATAGAAATCATAAACGTTCCTTGTAGAGATTTAATTTTGCTAACTTTCAAGAACTTGGAGCGAATTATTTTAGGCCGCTTTGCCGTTTTTATTAAGATACGCTCCATTAAAAACATAACTTTTTTCCTCTTTAGTCATCTCATGAACTTTATTTTTCATTTTTTTAGGCTCCAGCTATACATTCCTGTTGTTGTGAAGATTGATATAAAGTGAAATGAAAATATTTGTTTGAACTTAAATTTTACTAATAATTTCAACTGAGTGTATGATAAATACTAAAGTGTCCGCTTACCGCCTACAGTATTTGTCGTTAGTGTAACAAACTAACAAGAGCAAGAGAACGCGTTAGTTTTAAATCGATGCAGCGCTTAATTGGCGGTTACGATTTATTTTCCTTTTACAGATTGCCATTATTGTGCCATTATTAGCCATTCGAAAAATAAAAATGAGGAAATGTTTTATGTACATTTTTGATTGCGCAGGAAAATGCAATTTTGTGGTTTTTTGGCTTTTTCTTTGATCTTAATGTCTGATGTAATAACTATAAACAGCAAACGTTACTTTTATTTTTGTAAGAAAAAATATAGATAGCTATATATGAAACTCGATGTAACTTGTTTTATATAATGAATTATTATTTGAATGTACATATTTTGGTGTTTTTAAAAACAATGACAGCTATTAAGGTTGGCAACTTTATGTGCACATAAGCGGCACATTAATGTTACAGTGCTAATAAATTAGGTGTTAATTAGTTAATTTTTTATTGGTGCAAAGTATTTACTTTCACTTATATTTTTACATTTTGTTTTAAATTAAGTAGACAAAAAAAAATTTCATTTTATCTACAATGCAATTGTCGAGTTTGTTGCCTAAGTCTTTCGTTTTGCATCAATAGCTTACATAAAAACACATTCAAATTATTTTGTTTTTGCAATAAACACTAACTAGTTGCACATTCTAACCAAGCCCTAATATCATTAGTAAACTTTTTACATATTTGCGCAATTGTTTCCCATTTCAAATGCATTCACTTTTTAACACCACAGACATGCGAGCACGATATGTTTTGGAGTCCTCGTAGTATTTTTCAATAAAAGCGCATACAAATTACAGCTACAAAAAAAAAATCATAAATAAATAACCGCAGCTAATCACATGCTAAGGCTCGCCAATAATCTCTGTAACAGTAATGTTTTGCAGTTACGCGTGCGCAATTGAACAAAAAGTGAGTGAGTGAGAAAAAAAATCACTTTCCATTTCTTGGCTCGTATAACCGAAACTCGGTTTATTACGTTTAGTTTTTACTTTTGGATAGTTACGGCTCAAACGATTTACAAATTCTTTTTGCCAAAAGCTTAACACCTCTAAGACAACATGAGAAATTTGTAGTTAAGCACAGCATTCACTAGCGCGAACACTTGATACAATAGTAACAACAATAAAAAAGAACTACAATTAACCAGCCTTAATTTTTATGTTCAGGCCACACCTGTATTTTAAAATGCGCCCTCCTACTGCACTTTTGTTTTGGCTTAACTTGGTTTTGTTGTCATGTGTTGTCTTTGAGCCTCATACATTGCAGCCTAACATGTTCAAATAATTAATTCCTATAGAGGTCGCCTTAATATCGTTGAAATACTGCCTTTAAAAGAATCTTAAATAGCAGCTAAGTGCTCGCTTTAAAGTGGGTCGGTAAGTGCACAGTACTAAGTTTTTACACATTGTATTTTATTATCATAGGTTAGTTTCAGTTTTGTTTCAGTTTTGTTTCAAGATAAATGTGAGATATTGTACTTAAGATTATTCCTGCAATTATAATATATGTATGTATGTATGTATTAAATACTTACTATATACTGTATCATTTTTTTGAGGTATCCCAAGGTTTTCTTATAAGTTTAAGCAAAATTTTTTTAATTTCAGAAATATTTTCAATAATTAGGAGTGGAATAGTTTTGAGTGAGCAGAAATTTTTGTGTACTTTGAAATAAGTAAATATATTCACTTTGTCATTCCATTTGTAACGCATAAAAGAGGGCGTGTCAGATAAAAAAAGTGTATTTATAATTGATGAGCATTACCAACTGAGCCAATTTGGCCACGTTCTCTGTCTGTCTGTGGAAATCACGATTACGCGAAAACCAAACAAGCTAATTGATTGCCCACCTTTCAAACAAACTTATTGAGATTGAAATAGGATGAAATCCGCTTATGCATACGCCTACCGTTATATTGAGAGAGTTAGATAACAATATTTTTCAACATTACTAGGAAAAACTTAAACAAGATCTGAAAAAAAAGTCGGCAAATTTTGACTAGAGGGCGTGGCACTGCCCATACAAGCGAAAACTTCAAAATGCCTTACTGACAAAGTTATTTAAGGTTATGGAACCAAATTTCACACATTTAGTAAGAATGATTCGTAAAAGCTCTGGGACAAGAACTTGATGAGCTTGGTGGGTGTAGCACCCTCTATAGAAAAAAGAACTTTAAGACGCTACACTGAGAGATTTATTTAAAGTAATGAAACCGAACTTCACAGAAATATAAAAAATGGTTCGAGCAAGTACCAGACACAAAGTTTGCGAATTTCATTAAGAAGGCGTGGTATTTCCGATACAAGCATAAGCTTTTTCTATAATACGAAAATAGCATTGAAATCACACGTAATTTCCGAAAATTTTCCAAAAATTTGATCATTTTAAATTTTCCAACTAAAATTGTAGAAAGTATCATAACACTACAGTGTTAGTTGCATGATCCAGATTAAGGTGCATTAAAAATACACGCAAATTAAAAATTTTTGAATTGTAAAAAAAAACTGTAAGTGCAGTTGTAAATTGAACAATAAAATTAATAAAAATTGATCGATGTTTAGTTGATAATTTTTTCTATTTTGTTGCATAGCGTTGTGATCGTGATAGCAGGATATTTGCATATTGCAAATTCCATTTTTATTGAAATGCCAGTTTTATATCTTTTACTAATTGACCAAATATTTATGATTATTAAATTTTTACAATTTTCAATTTTATGCTATAGGCAACAAGAAGGTCAACATATTTATTAGCTATTTATAAAAATCATCTTAAGTTCATTGAAAAAAAGTAGCATCTTTATTGCTAGCAATCGCCAAAGCAGCTTAAGTCTTTGCTGCCGCTCATTATTGATTTCATTGTTATTTTTATTGCCATTTATACTTTTGTTGCTATGTTGTTTTTGTTTTTAAGCTAACAATTTGGCTTAAAAGTGGTGCTTGCTTACACAGCATTTAATAATCAACAAAACGCAGCAATATTCTGATATTAAGTAAAAGGAAAAATAACAATGAAAAGCAAAGTTATGTAAACACCCTAAAATAAACAATGAATTGGAATTTGTGGTTTAATTAAAGTAAATGTAGCCACAAACAGCGTCTTGTTTAGCAACAATTTTTATACGCACAGCAATAGCTAAAAATAGAAAAAAAAAACAAAACAAAAATAATAACAACTCAATTATATATCAATAACAACAACAACAGCAACAAAAAGCAATGATTTTTTTATTTATTGTACTAGAAAGAAAACCTTCAAAATCTCTCACGTCGAGCTTGAAGGCAAATATAGAAAATAAAAATCACAAGTTTATTGCTATGAGCTATGAGTTAAAAAGAACGAGACACTACCCATTGTACTACAGTAAGTCACAAAAATATTCAACTTGTTAGATGAATAATTTGACTGACGGTGATAAATTTATGTAAATAGCAGCATTATTTAAACTCTGATCTTACATGCATATGTCTGGGCCAGGCTTAGTTGATGAAGCGTATAAGCAGTTTACGCAACTCTTTAACACAAGATAGGGCTCAAAAACTGAGTAACAATGGAAAGCATATGCTACTGGCCAGACTAGTTTTTTCTACACCAAACTAGTTGAATTGTATGCCTGAAAATGTTCTATAGGATGTAAGACCTAAGCTACGGCCGATGGCCGTCCATTTATCCAAACTTTTATGTAGAGTGACTGTGGCTGGCAAAGACAAAGTTGGGCATACTAAGGGATACAAATCCTGAGCCACTACCGAGAGCCACACCATTTCCAAACATACAATGAAATTTGTGCCTGTTGTGTTTTACTTTGCTTGCCTCACTACTTTTACATAAATCAGAATAAATTATTATAGTCATTAATAATTTTCAAAAAAACAGTATTGAGAGTTAAACGTGCCAATGATCAATGGTTTTCCAGATATAGGCATTGCCTCATATGAATTTTGAATATCATGAAATATTTAAATTTAAGGTTTTTTTTGGAAAATTGAATTTCCTTTACGATTACGATTATTGAAACTTCTCGTTTACGATTGGATCAATAATATAGGCGACATAAATCAATTTATCTAAAAAATTACGCTAAACGTTGCCTTATATCTCACAATTCATGGTTGGTTTCCTCGTTTCATGCAAAAACTATGCTGCTACCATTCTTATATCGAAAAATTTCAACGACCTAATGCGCAATCTAAATGTTCGAATTTCTATCCGTAAATAATCCAAAAAATTATTAAATTTTTTTTTAATAAAGCACGTAGTCACCGAAATGGAGTTATCACACAAAAATATGTAGTTCCTAATATTTTATCAAATTACTGTAATAATTTCAATACCGAAGATATCTTAAAACCTACTTAAACTTAAGTGACGCTACAGCAGAAAAAGTTAAAAACAAAACCAATTACTAATCACTATTTTACAAGCATTTAAATATTTTACAATAAAAACAACAACAGTCGAAATATAAACCTTAAAACAATTTGACATTTAGACTTTAAGGTTCAGCTTATACAAAGCATAGAGAAAAAAAAAAAGGCTTTAAGACAACAAACAAAATACAATGAGTGGAAAATGTAACGTAATGTCTATTCAAACGAATTAAAATGCCTGCATAAAATTAAATAATAAAAAAAACGCTTGAATGCTGGAGTAAGCGCAAATGAGATGCAGAGTGTGATTGTTGCTTTTGTTGTTATTGTTGTTGTGAATGCAACGCTATTGCTTTGCTTTAGTTTTAATGTTTGGCTGCCCTGCTGCTGTTGAACTTTGATGCGCTAAGAATGTGAGAAATAGCGTAGTAATTGATTTCACTTGATTTACGGTAGCATAATGAAAACGAAAGACTTAAGCAACGAACTTTGCTGCTGAAAAAGTGCTTAGTTTTGAATTTGAAGAAAATTACAGGAGGAATGTTGTTTTGTGTTTGCACTTGAGTTGGGCTATTTTGAAATATTTACATTTAAAATCTTTTAAGTAACTTACTCTAACTTTAAATTAAAAACACACTGTATATGCATAGTTTTGAAAATTAAATTAAGGGGAATTTTTTCAAAACCTGATATTCAAATGTTTTGTTTTTCAAATTAAAGTTTTCTGTCTTATTTGGTTTTTCGAGTTGTATCCAAGATTGACCTCAAAAGTATAAAGCAGTGACAATTTTCCTAAAAATAAATTTTCTTAAAACATAAATTTGTTGTCTTATCTATCTCAAAACATAGAATTCTAGCTATAACTAAACTTTAAAGTAACAGGAAATGAACTTTTGCCAAAAAGAATTGCCTTCAAAGGTTGAAGCTTACAAGTCTTTAGAGTTCCAAAAAAAAAAATTATTAAATGTAAAATACTAGACATTAACCATTTAGCAAATAAAAAAATAATAATTGCATATGTTCAGAAATTCTATTCATTGAAAAACATTTCTACGTACCATATAATCATGCAATCATATTTAAAAATTCCCACATATGCATAACTAATGACTTATATCTAACAATTTCAACGCGTGATTAATGATCTTTTAATGCCTACATTTTTTGTCACAAGAATAGTTACAAGAACAACAATAGCACAATGGTATAAGCCACTGCTTAAGAATTTCAAGCACCGATTGTCACATAATTCTATAAATATGTCGTTTGTGTTGTAATAATTTTTTTATAATGTTCATTCTGTTGTACTTTATAGCTATTGTATTTGTGCGAACTGTTGTTGTTGTTGCTATTGCAAATTGTTTATTAAACGTTTTTGTTTTTTCATTTTGTAATTTTGATCTCATAAATCCTATGAATTTTTTCTTTGATTTTTTTCTGTTATTAATTTTTTTTTTTGTAGAGCCGGTCTCTGTTGCCTTAATGCTATCTGGCTCGACCGGTTTAGTTTCAGTGATTTTACTTTTTTTTTCGTGTCACATTTTAAGGAGAACCACTTGTTAAATGTAGTTTACTGATATTTTTATAAAATCGCACTCGTATTCATGGTATCTAAAATTGCGACATTATGTTTTGCAATACTTGATATGAGTTGTTTTAACAGGAGGTAACATAATTTGATTAATATTTACTGGACTTTTGCGATTTAATCAGAAAAGTTAGTCCAACATTTCCAACGCCAATGCTGCAAAAGAAAGATTAATATGAATATGTGACCTACCCTTCAAAACGCACAAAAATTGGCATGAAGTGTATTTTTTCAGGGCATAAGATTATTTTAGGAACTCCTCTCAATGTTTTAATAAGTAATTTTTTCCTTACGAGGCTTTTAATACTGACAACGAAATGGTATCAGAAATTGGGGCGCGCATTTGGTTTCGGAGATATAAACATCAAGCGCTGAGGATAAAATCATTACAAGATTGGAACCCCAAAACAATTTCCAAAATATGAATGCCAAATGAAACACAATTTTATAAGATAAAGTATTGCTTCATGAAAATTTGAAGTCCGTTACAAAGTTTTTGAGATATGACGACTTTTTGTAGCTTCTAACTAACTTTTTTTTTAAACACACATTTTTATTAATGCATTAAGAAAGCATTATTTATGAACTTTCAAATGATGTGCTATTCAGTGTTGGTTTTTATTCGCCAACCTAATTATAGCAACAACAAAAAAAAAATATTTAATAAAAATAGGTGCCCTTCGACAAATATGAAAGTTTCAAGAAAATTTCAAGTGCTCGTTCATATGTTTTCATTGACCAAAAGTGATTACTACCTCTGTTGAACTTTTATGTACTTGTGATTTCAAACGTTTCTTTTTCATAGCTTTTTGACAATTGGACTGTCAAAATTAAGACAGTTTGTTGTCTAGTGTAATTTATATATTTTTGTCAACGCTTATGCGCAAGACAACAAGATGACAGATAGTTGAACGTTACATTACTGTCAATACTTTTTTTCTGTATGCGCATGCTACGAGTATGTTGTTTTTTATTTTTTATCACTTTCAATTTATTTTTTTTTATTGTTGCTAACATTTTGCCATTGGTGTACTATAATTATGCATATTTTGTGATTTGCAAAATTTTTTGTGTTTGAAGCGCTAATGATTGCCATTCAAATGCACAGATATATAAACTTATTTATGAAAACAAAAAAAAGTATATGATAAATGAGCTACGTGCGATAAAAATCTTTGCCTGATTTTGACATTTTTGATGACTGTTGTTTACTTAGCAAAAAAGTTTTTAATTAAACAACAACAAATTAAACCGTGGTCGACGAGTTTTTTCAAATTCACAATTTATTACTTACTAATTGAAATAAATTTCATTTAAAAAAGCTACACATATTTTGTTGTTAAAAATTCTTAAAGAAATCGAAAAACTTAAGTAGCAAACTTGATTTGTATGATGTACCATAGAATTGAAAATACTTTATCATGTCCTAAGTAAAACAATCGAAGAAGTAATTTTTCCAAGCGTTAACTTAAAATCTACATAATTTTTATTATTTCCAAAGTTAAAATTAATTCTGGATGTTGATTTCGTTCTTTCAAAATCAAAGTAAATTATGCAACAATTGCAAAATTTTGCAATTTCAACAACGCTAGTAGTTCACAAAATACAACAAAAGCTACTTATTTTACCGCCAACGCAACAACAACGAAGACATCAACGTCACCATCAGCACAAAATCATGGTGTCACATTTCACAGTTACTTTGTGGTGCGCGCGGTATTCTGATGCAGTCGCTTGGCTGCTTCTGCTTCTTTATTTTGTTGTCACTTTTATACAACAGGCGACAGAATAAAGTTAATTACTGCATTGTAATCGCAATTACAATTAACTCACTTCGTCACTGTGAATATTCCCAGGCCAACTATGTAGCAGATCAGCAAAAAGCAGACGAGCGTAGATACAGATTTAAGTTGCAGACAGCACATCAGCAATGTCTGCGTTGACAGCAATGCAATTTTTAGAATACAACTCCAGTAGACGACTTAACCCTTTGATTGATAAATGCCTTTTGTTACCAATATTTGTAGATGGTAAATAAACGTTATAGACTCTTATCATTTCAAAATGACAAAATAGTAAGTTACCGTAACATGCAACCCAATTAATGTGAATGTCAACATGAAAAATGTTTTACAACCCCAAGAAAATATAAAGCTACATATCGTTGCTCTCGGGAAGAAAGGCCCAAAGACATATTTATGAAATTTTATAGGAGAATAAAAGAGTTTCTTGAATGCGATTCCCCAAATTTTTAATGGGTTAGTTAGGAGAGGCTATGACGTAAATGTTAATGGTGAGGAATTCAACAAATGTCATTTCCATCAATGATTTTCTGATACTTAAACATTTGCACCGCAAATTGGCCAACTTAGTTATACTAAAAACGGCAGCACTTACATAAAATTTTGAATGCCATAATTATAGTACCTATGATTATCTATAGTATAATATCATAATTTTCGAAATCAATAAAGCCGTTCCAGAACTATGGATATAAATGTAAACATGAATTCGCCCCTTCCATTCTTTTCGTTATATGCTATATCTTCCTGTGAGATTAGTGAGCAGAATTTGCATGCGTTTTTTAGCTCAGGCCTTGACCTAAATAGCGATACCAATATCTATAATATATAGAGGAGCTTTATTGATTTATCGACAAAAAATTCAATTTCGAGAAAAAATGAGTTAGGGACTTTCTACCCAAAAGCGACGATATGTACATACAATTCATGTCAAAAATTATTGAGGCGCCGTCAGTGGAAATATGAGTGAAGCCTAAAACAAGTACCCATTTAATATAATCTTTGGCTTTCATTAACTACTAATGTTACTGCAATATTTTTATTAAAATAACTAAATCAGTTTTCAATAATGTTTCTTTTTAATTGAAAATAAAAAGAATTAGTCTTCAAACGGGATTCTTGCGGTGGCTTTGTCTTAAACATACAGGTTTTTCTTTCAATATTTTCTATATCTGGAATATATTTGTCAAAGCGGGGTCCAACACACACCGTATAATTCTAAATGTCAGTTTGTCATACCTTGCCTTAGAATGAAGAGTAACTCCATTACTCTATTTCCTAAGTAGCAACAAACTCAAATTTATATTTTCAATTATTTAATAATCATGCGCCAGGCATTAAAGGGTTAAGAATGACTGAAAAATGCAACAGTCGCATCACAAAGTGTGACCAAGTGCAGTGACGTCAAATGTCTAATAAGGAAATGCAATACCAGAAATAATCAACATAAAGTCAAAAAATAGCAAAAAAACAACAACATAATTGGCATGCAATAAGACAATGACGAAAAACCAACAAATAAAACACTAACGATGACACTTGTATTGTGCAACCGTTTTAATTTGTTAGCTGTTTTTATCTTTTGCGCTAACTTCTTTAAATTTAATACCACAATAAACTTAATAACAATTGCGCAGAGCGCACTCAGGCGCACATGCGTGAAAATGGCATGCATGCATTAATTTGTTGTTTTATTGCATTGTTATGCTTTAAGTCTATAATTAACTGCAGTTATTTGTTATTATTTTTATCTCTTATTTAACACATGTTATTATCTTTTAATTTGCCATGAATATTTTTGGTAATTTGCATTTTAATATCAATAGATGATGAAAATCAAGTTCGTTGCTTAAGTCTTTTGTTTACAAATCGTTGGTATGGCAAATTGAGGTATTTATTTCAAACTTAATTGGAATTACACAAATTGAAAGTAAATTTGTTTCGAAAAAATGCAGAAATGTAGCCACAGGCCAAGATATGATTTTCTTGTTGTTATTGTGTGCATAATTATAAAGTTTTGCAATAATTTGTTAAACTGAAGCAGCAGCAATCGTTGAAAATTCCAATATACTCGAATGCACATATTTGAATTAATTATTAACGCTCTACTAAATCTATTAGACTTGCAGTCAATATGATTTAATTATTTATTATTTCATTTGCAGTTATAATTTGAAATTAGGGCTTTTCGTATACATTGGAAATAATTATTTAATTAAATTATTTCAAAATATAATAAAAATCATTAAAAAAGGATGTATCTGCATAAGACACTTTTATACTGACACCGTTTCGAATTGCAAACTATAAAAAGATTAAGTTTCTGAAATATATGAAGTCTGCTAAAAGTTACTCCTTCCTGTCAGCATGACAAAGGACAGTAAGGCAAGTAAAACTTCGTTTTCATGCTTTAATTCTGATTTGGTTCTTTGTGGAAAAGTTGATTACGGAGTTACACTTGTGTGTAATGATTGTTTGTTGAGATGCAATTTTCTTACAATCACTTTTGTTTTTTGCAAAAGAGTCGCGTGTATTTAACAATCAAAAGCAGCATTTGTTCAAGCAATAAACTCTAGGGATTTTCAGGAAATTTGAAAAACTTTCGTTTTTTGCGTCGAAATAACTTAAAAGAATAAGCTCCTTTTCAAAACTTTATTATTTTTTTTTTTAATTATGTTTACAAATGGTTTTAGTAATATCTGCATAATCGTGAGATTTTTAAAAGCGGAAATCCTTCCAATATCATACAATTGTAGGATAAGTCGCATATCGCCATCAAAGCCCCGCAGCGTTTGTGTTGACTGCATTCGTATCAAAATTTCATTTTGTTGAAAAACTATTTTGACTTAAGTTCGCCCACCGTTTGAAATACAAAAATTATTTGTTGGTATTGAAAAAATTAAAATTATGGTCCTATCTCTATCCGTTGCTTAGGGTTCCATTTGTCTCCATACCAAATTTCACCAAAATCGGTGTAACTTAACTTGATCAGATATTTTTCACCAAAACGCGGAGCAGGAAAAAGTTGATGAGAATTTTTAAGAGATTCGTTTGTATGTAAGGAAACTGTTTTTTCCTGTAAAATGTATGGCAGCGCCCACTTAAAACAAAATATTTTTATTCAGGAATCAGTCTATCTCAATACCAAATTTGATCAGAAATCGGTACATTAGTTTAGCCGTGGAACCTAATTGTTAGAAGCGAGGCGTGGCGTCGTCCAAAATTAGAAAAAAAATTAAACGATAATGTTGTGTTATGGCATTTAAAAGAGATGTGTTTTCCACTGGCTATTTATATATAGGGGTCAATCCATCTATAATGGGCCTATAATTATCCTCATGTTTTTTAAATTGGCTGAAACTTTTTTCAGTGATTGGTCATCATGTAGAGCAGGGGTTGCCAACTTGTATGTGCCTAAGATCGACTTTTTATCTCAAAAATGTGTCGCGATCTACATAGTAAAACCAACTTGATAATTTTTATTAATCGCGCTCAAGTTTTGCACTATAAAAAATGCTCAGTCTGCTGTTTTAAAATTTCAAAATACTACGTTTCAGTAATTATGCTTTTTTTTAATTTTTAAAATAAATAAAAAAATTTTTTTTAATAAATAAAAAAATAAAATTAAACTATGATCGACCAAATATCGCTTCGCGATCGACCGGTCGATCGCGATCTACTTGTTGGCCATACCTGATGTAGAGGATATAAAAAAAATCGATAAAATTTTTTTGACCAATATTATTGCTTAAAAAAAAAGTTTTAAATTGTGTTCAAAAAAGGTCGTAAGTAAAATGAAAAAATTCATTAATGAATATAAACAAACAAACACAATTCATATTAGCTTTTATATTATTTTTAGGTAGATGTGTACTAGTAGATGGCAAAAAACTGCAAATCTGAATAAATGAAGGCCTGAACGGTTTCTATGTGGTAAAAGATAAAAAAAATTGACTTTTTCAAAAAACATCAATTCCCAAATACTCCATCACCGATTTCAGCTTTTATAGCTCAAAATTTTTAGAATATGCAGGTATATCATCCCTGAAAATTGTATTGTATGGAATGACCAATAGACTAAAAACTACCCAACATATTTAAGTTTTTTTTCTCTATGGGCAGTACCATTTTATTAAAGATAAGCCCCAAGCGTCTAAGAAATCAGATTTTTCATTATTGGTTTTGAGAGATTTAGACTACATGTTTTATGTGGTTTTTTCCGGAAATTTAGATAGAATGAATAAAGTTTAACCAAAACTTCAGTCGAGTCCATATGGAAAGGCAGTCTACACAATTTTTTAGTAACTTCCATATAATGGTCAACAACTGACTTCATCGGATCAGGCTTATTGCGTAAGTTTCTTGTCTCAATGTGAGACCAAATTGGTTTTGTTTCGTTAAAAAATGCAGTTCAAAAAATAAAAAGATCACAGATTTAGTTCACTTGCACAACACAAACAGTGGAGAAAAATATCGTATCTTCCATTTTAATGGCAAAGCCAATTAAAAAAAGCTTCATTTCCGTTTTTTGCCTAGTTAAGCTTAATTGTTATAATTATAAAATTAAAAAAATATTTGTTAACTGTTATCCAATTTTGACTTGAATTTTTTTCTTTTTTCTCTTCTTCTGCAGATACCCTTTTAACAACTGCAAACACTACGGAAGCTGATTGAGAGCAAACCAAACAATTAAAAAGTTGCAGCGGAAGCATATTTTGTATGCAACTGACTTAACAAGATACAAACAACATAGGACAAAAAAAAGACACCAGAATGGACACAAATTCCAATGGCAATACAAACAGACAATCCGAGTCACCAGCATGCACCATTGATTCACACGATTCAACCACCGGTAGCTTGGACACGATCGTCGATCGCAGCCTCAATCGTGAGGAGCTGCTGAAACAGACATTGGCACAAAGTGTTAATACAACCAACGAACAACATGATAGTCTTACCAATTCGCAAATATCAATGATACAACGCAACAATCACAGCAGTGATGATGAACATCAGCGACAACAATTGCAGCTACAGCAACAACAGCAACCACAATTGGATGCACAAAGTCATATTTATTCCAGTCCCGTATATGCGGTTAATCCTGAACAGAAACCGCCACTTAAACTCACAGCTGCTGCACTACTGGAATCAGTTACAGCAACAAAAGGTGATGCGACAGCAGCAAATGGAGCTGCAACAAAACCGCAACTCATTTCACATGAGGAATTTCAGAAGCAACTACAAACGAATGCGGCGAATGCAAATGCAACGAAGGCTGCGTCACGTGCTGCAACGCTCGATTCACGCATCAGTAAGAAGCAGCGTCTGCCACCAGAGCTGATAAAATGCAAAGATTTTGATCAGGACTATGCGTCAATGTCTAAGAAGCAAGGAAAGGAACTGAAAGAGTTGAAGAAACGCAATCGTTCACCTTTTCCTGTGCAAATCGCTCTTGGTACAATACAGTTGGTGTTGGCGATATCTCTTGTTGCATTGGGCGCTTTACTGCTGGTGCGTGAGACTGCACTTTCGACGGCGGGCTGCGGTATTTGGACTGGACTTACAGCTGCTGTGACTGGCTCACTGGGTGTTGTCAGCATGCGTAAAACACAAAGTGCATTTCTGGCGCTCAGTCTGATATGCATTGCGACTAGCACGTTAGCTTTGGCTATTTCGGGTGTAGGACTATCACGTGACATCAATCATATGGAAGAGCAGGTGAGATGGGGAAATGTTCTCTCAAAATTAAAACTAAAGTGTAACTTGGCCAAATATTACTAACTGAAGGTCCTTAAGGAACGAGAAAAAACAAATTCTTCTCATTCATAACTTTGTATTGAAAATATTTGAAAATTTAGAGCAAATTTACGAGTGTTTAAGCAAGGACTCCGCCAATATTCCACTTTTATCGAACGGTAGTAATCACAAGATACCAAGGTTGCAAAGGCAAAAACATTCGAAAACGTCTTTACTTCAAATATATAAACAATTTTTTCAAAAGGCCCATGAATTTTCAATATTTATCATTCTGTGTATAAGTGCAACATGTTGCATGAGTCCAAGACATGTTGGAAGCTGTCAGATAATATTAAAAAGGTTGAAATAGGTTTTGAAAAAGTGGATTATGTTGAAAAATGTCGAATAATTTCATATACCTATATTAAGAAGGTCGAAAAATATTGGAAAAGTATATTAATGTATTTTTTTAAGTTAATTAAATAGAGAAAAAAACTAATTCTAATTTGAAATTTACTTGCAGTTCGATTTAATGAACGCCAATGATCAAATATCCGCAGCAAGTGGCTTGATATTTGCACTATTTCTACATTTTGTAGTCAGCGTTGTGTCGGTTTATAGGTGTGCCTTACAAATGTGTGCGCGGTAAGTAACATTTTACATAAATAGTTTTTTTTCAATACATACTAAGTAATTATGTTTTTTTTTGTTATAAAAGAATGCATGCATTTTGAATATCAGTATCATTACATCAAACTAAATATCATCAGATGCAATTTCAATAGATTTATACCTTGGTTGCAATAAGTTCACATGTTTGTCATTATAGTTCAGAGTTTTCTTATTAAGAAAGTAATGATTCAAGTTCCATGATAATGATAAAATTTTCAATTTTGAAGTAATCAGTGTATTCTAAACACGGATCGTTTTCAACATGTGCGGCTAAGTTTTTAATGGGACTTTAACCGGAAGTTTCACATAAGATCTCATACAAAATCTGTCAGTGAAAGTTTAACCGGACATTTGAAAATGGCCCTGAATCAAATATATATATACAAAATTACTTTACACAAAAATGCACAACGATGTGAAAGAATCTCATCTGCAAGAAAATATTGTCGTTGTACTGACGTATATTTTTCACAGCGAAAATGTACTGAAAAAAGTGTCATCACTGATCCACGCGCCACTGCGATATTTTTCTGTTAGAAAGAATTGAAAGCGACACTTAGAAATCTTAGAAGCGTATGAAGGGAAAAATTAACTTTTAAACTTTTTCTACGCTTTTAAATAAACTCTTGCACTTATTACAAAAATTAATTCCTTAATAAATTGGGACGCGAAGAGCGCAGCATATAGCTTGAGAACAGTGAAGCATAGAAAGCTATAACGCGATGTAGCGATGACGCGTTGTATGTAACTCCACTGGCAATCCAATTTACACAAGAAAATAGATCTCTTTTATTATATCCATGGAAACTGTATTTTTAGCCATGACTGTGTAGAGTTACATAGTTACCTAAAAATATTTCCATGGAACTTTTGTGAGCAAACTACTCACAGCTTAAATCAACAAATGTATTTGATTTTTCATACGCACGTGAAAGTTTTCAATTTTTTTATATTCACTTCACTTTGTATGTGAACAATTTTCTTATATTGTGGCAGCGTAAACAGACGAAAAAGTTTCCAATTTTCCTTTATATTCACTTCACTTTGTATTAGAACAATTCTTTTATAATGTGGCAACGTATGAAGACTTGAGGAAAAAAAATGTTAAGCTGGCAGTGCCAAATAGCGAAGTGGCAATGCTAAGGCGAATTGTTTTGTTGCTCTTTGCACAAACGAATTTGACACTACAAGCTTAACAAACATTCATGACACTAGTTGTTTTTGAAAATTGTTTTTTATTTGTAAAAGCTGTGTGTGTGTGTGTGATTAACTCATTAGTTGAGTTTTGACAATTGAAAGGAGTGTAAATAAGAAAATTTTCACTCATCGACAAAAATAAATATTGTAAGAAAAATACGAAAAAAAATTGCAAACTCAATAAAATAAATAACATAAAGTGCAATATTAAATAAAAGTGTTCCAATTCAAGTGTTAGGATATTAAATAAACGAAAACAAAAGTGAAAGATATTTTTACAAATTTGTGTGCCGCGCCTACGCCTGCTACTGCTGGTTGTCTGTTCTTAGACGCAACAGTGTTTTTACATCAATATAATTTTTCATAATTTCGAGTGCAAAACGAACAATTCAAAGCAACTCCATCACGTCACGCCTAAAACGAACGTCGTCAAGGCCACACGCATTGCTATGCCTCTGGCTGATTCCAATAAAGATCTGCGCCAGCAACAACAATTGGGAGTAGCACCCGCATCTGCTGCTGTCGCAAATGCAAGCACTACTAACAACAACAATAACAACAATCACAACAGTAAAGGCAACAGTAACAATGCAGGCGTTGAAAATATGCATATTTCCTCATCCGGCTGTAGCAGTCTTGCAGTAACGCCTATGGAGCACACGCCTACCGATGAAGAACTTGATTCGCAATCGGGGTCGACGACGGTACGGCGTCAGCAACAAGTACGAAAAACTTTAGTGGCACTGGAGCAGCAACAAGACTTAATGGATCTCAGTGACTCGGAGTGTCATGGAACTGGCGGCGCGTCCACCATAAGCGATATGGATATGCGAGAAAATGAATTCGAATTGCGTGAGGTCATTAAAGAAGGCCATGAAAAGGCTGACCCTTCACAATTCGAGTTACTAAGGGTGCTTGGCGAGGGTAGTTTCGGAAAGGTTTTTCTTGTACGCAAGATAGTAGGTAAGGATGCAGGCACACTCTATGCAATGAAGGTGCTAAAGAAAGCAACTCTTAAAGTTAAAGATCGTGTACGTTCCACAAACGAGCGTAAAATACTCGCCGATGTAGGTCACGCTTTTATAGTGAAGTTGCACTATGCATTTCAGACACCTGGCAAATTGTATCTCATTTTGGACTTTCTGCGTGGCGGTGATCTATTTACGCGTCTCTCGAAAGAGGTAATGTTCACCGAAGAGGACGTTAAGTTTTATCTGGCCGAGCTGGCCTTGGCGTTAAATCATTTACATTCGCTAGGCATCATCTATCGTGACCTTAAACCGGAAAATATACTACTTGATGAACATGGTCATATAGCACTTACGGATTTTGGGCTTTCAAAGCAACCGCTGGATGGCTCCAAGACATATAGTTTTTGTGGCACCGTCGAATACATGGCGCCCGAAATTGTCAATCGTAAGGGCCATGATTTTGCTGCTGACTGGTGGTCTTTTGGTGTGCTCATGTATGAAATGCTTACGGGAAACTTGCCATTTCATGGGCAAACACGTCAGGAAACTATGAATCAAATATTGCGCACAAAACTCGGCATGCCCGAAAATCTCTCACCCGAGGCACAATCGTTACTACGCGCACTTTTCAAACGCAATCCACAAAATCGTCTTGGTGCAGGCCCCAATGGCATTGAGGATATAAAGGTGCATTGCTTTTTCACTACCATAGACTGGGAAGGCTTGCTAAGTAAGACTGTGCGACCACCTTTTATACCAGCAGTCTCACGAGATGATGCCTTTTATTTTGATGTCGAGTATACTTCGAAATCACCGCGTGATTCACCGGGTGGTCCCATTTCGGCAAGCGCACATGAAATCTTTCGAGGTTTTAGTTTTGTCGCTCCTGTGCTATTAGATGATGCTACAGGAGCGTCTACATCGTCGAGTCCGCTATCGTTGCATCTTTCGCCACATGTGCCAAATCCTTTGTCTTCGCATCGTATAAGTCTTCCGGGTGTGCTGCCGGGAAATTTCAATTCAGAATATAATCTGCTTCAAGAGCTGGGACGTGGTACGTTTTCTGTATGTCGTTTGTGCGAGCACAAAGCGACTAAAAAACATTTTGCTGTTAAAATTATTGACAAATCAGCAGTTGCATCCTCATCCGATTGTTGGGAAGAGGTGGAAATTATGCTGCGCTATGGCAATCATCCAAATATTGTAACATTGTTTTCGGTCTATGAGGATATTTCGTCTGCGTTTTTAGTTATGGAATTGCTGAAAGGTGGCGAACTGCTAGATCGAATTTTGGCTGTGCATCATATGTGCGAGAGCGAAGCCAGTGCTGTGTTGCGCACGGTTGTTTCGGCGGTTGCATATCTGCATGAGCATGGTGTTGTTCATCGTGATCTAAAGCCTTCGAATATGATATATGCTAGTATGCGTCAAACGCCAGAGACATTGAAGCTGTGTGACTTAGGTAAGTGTTATCGCTGTTGTAAGGTTTTGTGGATATTTATATAGCTTTCGGAAATTTCTTTAAGACCAAATCACCATAACTGTCGATTTACTTTAAACGGCTAAAAATCCAAGTAGGGTCATGATCTGAATAAAACGTCTTTATTTTTTCTCGATTCTGGGTTTGACCTTTCTAATATTATAGACCTGCCTTTTGTTCTCAATCTTGACGATTTTGAATTGAAGACTCTCTTTACTGGTGCGTTGTTTTACATTCATTTGATATGTTCGATCCGTTGCAGTCTTAAGGATTTTCACCTTTCGAACAACATCACATCACTGTGCAGCTCATTGATTTCACGGTTCCTCGCCATATTCTTCGTTATGTTTTAACCGATTACCAAACAGGGAGTTTTTTAAAAGTAGCTTTGCCAAACATGTCTTGTGCCATTTATATAAGATGTTCATCAAAATGTGAACATCAGTTTTCAGCGGCTTGTGGTACCATTTTTTACATTTCAATAACATTGCTGAAGACTGTAAGCGATTTTCTGTTTTGGAATTGTGAACAATTTTTGTTTAATGGGCACTAATAGATTTTAAACTTGTAGTAGGAATCAAAAAAAAATAAAATGTGAAAATTGGTAACTAGCACTATACAACCTACCGAAAACTGAAGCTATCGTTTTGACCAACTGTTTGTTCAGAAAGCACAAAATATGTTTAATTTTCTTGAAGCGCGTAAAATTATCTTTAAAATATGTCAATCTTCTTCGCAATCGGTTAAAAAATAGCAGAAACTTAGTAAAAAATACACAAAAGAATCAAAAAAAAAATCCAACTTTTTGTGTGTTTCCCCAAGACAGTGAGCATCTTTCCTTTTAACGTAAAATGGACGTGGTCTGAAGATATTAGATTATGTATCGTCAGAAGTAATATTCATCGCAAGTTGAGGTTGCAAACTTAACATTTAATAACCTCTTGACGAAACTAAATGACATTAGATAGTTTTAATCTAAGCTAAACCCTGCTCAATAAATTTGATTATACTCGTAGCCAAAGGAGTTCTAAAAAAGTTTAGTAAGGTCGGTTTTCCATCGAAAGCTTTGTTAATTTCCACGTTCTCTTTTTAAACAGTAATCCCTTTAAATTTTGTTTTAGGCTTCGCTAAGCAGCTTCGTGCCGATAACGGTCTACTAATGACACCATGTTATACGGCAAATTTTGTTGCACCTGAGGTACTCAAACGACAAGGTTACGATCTTGCCTGCGACATATGGTCGTTGGGAGTATTACTTTACATAATGCTATCCGGACGCACTCCATTCGCCTCCACACCAAATGATTCACCTGATGTTATACTAAAACGTATTGGTTCTGGACAGATTGATTTTAGCGCTAATCGTTGGACACTCACAAGTCCAGCAGTAAAAGATCTTTTACGTCAAATGTTACATATAGTGCCAGAAAATCGTCCAACAGCGGCACAAATTCTCCAACATCCTTGGTTACGTGAACAATCTACAGGCAGTGTACGACTGACAGAATATGCGACTACGGCAGCGTGCAGCGGGCTAACATCGAATTCAGTACGAGAGGCGACGTTGGCATTGCGTGGTGCAGTCGATGCAACATTCCGCGCCATTGCGATACCACAAGCTGCTAATGTAGGGCCTGTCGAGCTATCTAAGTTAGCAAAGCGACGCGCGAAAGATCGCGCTACCTTACACTCGTAAGCCTCATTGGGGGGAAATGTTTCCTACAAGGCAGCTTTGTTTTTAGATAAATTAACATAATTAAAAAAAAGATACGTATTTCATATTCAATTCTGTACGCCGATATCGCCAACTGATAGAAACGCTTTTGATCTATTTTTGGGCGACCAATCGACGTATTGACTCTGCTGTTGTATTCTGTAACCAAGTTAATTACTTTTTGATAGTTCTAAATGGATAAAAAACATGCTTATTTTAAATTTTATTGTTGTTAAAACACACACACTTAAAATGCGAACTTACACCTACATCCATACACATAAAATTATATATTGTATATGAACTTAATACGTGTGTATTTTGATTAAGTAGAAAATTTAGCATAGATTACCAAAGTGTAATATAATTGCAATTTAGACAGAAAAAGTAAACAGTTGCCAAATTTGTATGCAACCACAAATGCATGAAAAGTTGCTGGAATGCACAGTCGTAACGCAAAAGACAAGTCGAATTCTAAATAAAATCAATACGCGCAGTAAAATTTAAAATAGGTCGTTATTAAAAAAAAATTTGCTAAATACAAGAAAAAGTTAGATAAAAAAATTAACTAAAACTTTTTAAATATTAATATCTAATTATATATTAATCATATATAAATTAATTTAAATTTATATAACCATGTTGTATAATATAGTAAAATAATTCAAATTTAATTGTAACAAAATAAAGTATTCGTTAAACTATACAAAATTAAAATTAATATGAAAAATCAATATATATACATCAACATATATATATTTTATTCCTATACAAAAAAGCTGCTTAAATCTTAAATAGCAAATCTAAAAAAAGGATGTGTGTTGTCTCAAAACCTTTAGAAGTAAAATGTTAAACGAAACGCAACAAATAGTACAGTACAGAAAAAGCACAAACCTATATAAAACCAATGGAAAAAAACCAACTTATATCACTCCATATTTTGCATTTTATTCAAGTCAATAACTTTAACTTTAGTTCAATTTTTTCTCATTTAAATAAAAAATAAATTTAAATGTTCTTTTAATTAAAATTGTCAACATAACCTAAAGTAGGAAAGCAAAAAATTTATTATTATAATTGATAAAAGTAAATGATAATCCATTATGTTGCTGTCGTTCGTTCAGTAATACTACACAGACACATTCAATAATTAAATTAACTAAAATCAAAAAATAACTTCCTTAAATGTTTATTCCAAATTTTGATAAAAGTTAAAGAAATTAATAAATTTGTATTTTTAACAGTGTATTAAGCGAAAAAAAACCTTATTTTACAATTGATATTGTAAATGCATGCTAAAAGTATTTTTTAAAACTTTTATTCATTTACATTTATTGCTATGTTTATATATTAAAAATTAAAAGCAAAATAATAGAGCAACAATTATAAATATTAAACCAAAATATATTTCCAATTTAAAAAAGCAAAAACGAAATTGTTTGACTTGTTAATCAGACTGATTGGATGCTGAATTCCGATATTATAGCAACTTCTTCTTTACTATACACTTAAATGCATTTCTATGCATACCAACTGTTGGTCGGGAAAAAACTAAAATATTCAAAATTAAAAATCTGTACATTCTTCGTTCTGAAATAAATAGTAATTGAATATCCAATTTAGAAAAGGGTACTATTCGGATTTTCGGGCATATGAGTTTAATTTTTTTTTCATTATTGACACTTCCAGAAATATCTTCATTGTAGACTCCGTTCGCGGAGCCTAATCAAAATATCTATTAATAATATACTCGATAAAAAATGTTTTATCAATTAAAAAAGGAAGAATTTCATGGAACAGAAAATTTATGTGATTTTTCTTTTTAAATTATTTTCGGTACGTCATCTTGAAATAGATTTAACTCAAAACTACATGAAGAATAAATGAAAAAATGTTATTTTATACTTCCATAGTTTTTTGTTAAAATTGAATATCACATATATTACTTTAGATTTTATGTGTATAACACAGCTTTAACATAAACTTGTCAAATATTTTACTTTTTTCCTTTCTATAATTTGCTTCAAGACACCAAAACGTTGACTACATTAGCAGATAAGATAAAAAGCTTGTTTGCATTTTTTTCTTTTCCGTTGCCTATTGTATGGTGTTTGAATTCCTATTAACTTATCAATTTTGCTCTATAATGCAAACGACTGATAAGCACGTTACAGTGTCATCAATTATAAGCTCTATAAAAACAGCATTAATTATAAAGTAAATGTGTTTGGAAAAAAATTTCAAACTATTTTTTAGCAAACAAAACAGAAGCAACGATTTCAAAGCTGTTAATCAAACCAGACGCCAAGATATGAGGAGGGCCAAATAATTAACTATTATCAAGGTCTATCTTTTATTGTGTCTATTTAATTCTGGCGAAATAGTTGGTACGTCAGTTTAATGCCACAGTTTAATATAGATTATAAAATAATACTAACTAAAGCATCTAAAAAATTCAAAATTAAATTCTATTTACTTTTTATTTTATGGTGATAATTGACTGCACCAAGCGCAATTTTCATTGCTTCATTGAATTGTCGTTTTCTTATCATTTTATGCTAAAAGCTTTGTATCGTTTAGTGAAATAATTTATAATTTTTCTTTATTTATTATTTTTGAATTAATAAAATAGTCAAATTTACAAAGCATAAAGGGGCCTTTAAGTTTTCTACAAATTATTTATTTTAATATTAATTTTTTATGCGCATAAATGCTTATTATTGGTATTAAAATTAAGCATAGTCTATTTGGATAATTATAAGTGTAAGAATAACAAAATTAACGTTTATCCTTGCGATTACGATTGCCTCGCTGCTGCTGATATTGTTTCGCTGTGTTTGATTTTTCTGGCGTTGATTGTGGTGACACTGTAATTTATAACAAAAAAAAAAATAATTCTTGAAATAGAAATTTAAAAAAAAGGAAAAATTCGCATTAAAATAGTTTTAATTATCTTCAATTCATTCGTCAAGTGCTGTTTTTCATTTCATTTTCTTTATAACTGACTTGATCTTGTTTATAAATACAGCTTTTTTTAAGTTTTGATTGTTGAATTTTTAATAATTATATCGAGTTCTACTAATCATTTCTTAGACTTGGAAAAACCGTTACTCTGAAAATGCAAATTTTTTTTATTATAAATCAAAAAATTAAAATAATTATAATATTAAACTATTGTTAGAAAATTTTTGCACCTTTTTTCTCATTCGCTGAAATGTCAGCAGATTCAAGGGCGGACATAGCAGCATTTAAACGCGCATCTATATCTTCCTCGATTTTTGCGAGCTCTACTTTAGCTCCACCAGTTGCTGAATTTTTACTCGAGATACCTAAGTCGGCATCACTACTGATAGTAATATTTGCTTCATTCTCTTCTTCAACTTTTGCTTGCTCTTTGTCTTTGTTTAGCTCTACGACAATTTCGTCATCATTATCATTACCAGCTTTTACATGCACCTTAGCTGTAGTTACTCCATTGAAAATTGTTGTAACACTTTGTTCTAATGCCTCTGCAGCTTTTTGAGCTTCTCGCTGTAGTTTTTCTTGATGCTCACGTTCACATTTTCGTTCCCATTCTGCATGTTCCTTATAATACTGAGAAACAGGTATCACAATCACTGAGATATCATCAACAGTTGCTGCTGCCTTGCTATCGGCTAAACGCCAATGACCTGAATCATTAATTTTACCTCGCGCTTTAGCGACAAGCTCTTGAGCCACCATTGTATAACGATGTCTTTCTGTGGGATATTTGGCGAGTGTGTGAAATACTGTGCGTGCAACTGCTTCATTTTCTGAAACATCCCAGAGTCCATCGGTGGCCATAATGAGAATACCGTAATCACCATCCTCATTGTTTTCATCTGAAATTCAAATAAAAACTTTAACGATAGTAACAACATTTTTCTATGCTTACTCTCACCTGGAATGCTAACGATTTTTGTGAGATCACGACAATTCACATCGGGATGTGGCGTCAGGAATGGTTTAATTTGTATGCCCGTATTAATAGCCAACAGATCATGATCACCAAAACCACGTGTTACACCGAGTGTGCCAAGTAATCGACTTCGTTTACCTTCACCAGTAACAACTGGCATACGTAAGTCATCACGTGTTAAGGTCTTATATGTCCAACCCTTCATTGTGCCCTGGCGACAAAGTATACGCTGACCTAAATCCTTAGCATGTGGACGTTTAGCATATTCCATTGCGGCATATTGTTTGCACAGCAAACTTGGTTTTAAGCGCGCAACACCCAACAAGCGTTGACGCTCTGTTTCAGGTGTATGATCAAAAGAAAAGGGAACATGATATGCATTTGTGCCGCCATCAGCCAGTGTGTCATCTTTTGATTCTGTTTTGCTTTGAGCTGCTTCATTTGATTTAGTAGCAGCTGCGGACTCAGCTGATTTTGGATCAATACCGTTGCGTAGGCATAGCACTGCACGACTATCGCCTGCATTTGCTACAAACATTTTTCCATTGATAAAGAGCGCAACACATGCTGTACAGCCACCTGCATCACGATAGCGATCACGATCTTGTGCAATTAATGCATCCATATGAAAAAAGGCACTTTCCATGGCGCCTATAATAAGTTCATCCTTAGAGACTCGTCTATAAAAGTGGCTGGGGTGTGGAAATCCGTTTGCCGATTGTGCTGGTATATTTTCATCATCGCGTGGCAGCAATATATCAATGCAGTCAACAAGTTTTTCGTGCAGAATATGATGAAACTGCATAGATGCAGCCAAAGCAGCACCGTAGCCTGCATGTCCATCAAAAATGCCAAAATAAGTGTAGGGTATACTGGGATGTTTATTTGATGGATCTGAAAGAATTTGTCTGTCGCAAATAAAAAGGAAAGGATGAAATAGTTTTGTATAATATGAAATTTGTTTATCACTAACCTACCCCACAATTTTTATATGGGAAATGAATTTTAGTCAAATTGGCTAAAATTAGAGTATTATGCATCTTATGTTATCCTGGTTAATAGTATCTATGGAAACAAGACCTATTTAGGACCACTAAAGTGGGTCAAAAGACAATGAAATCAATTTAAATAAACCGTATATTTAATTTTGGATTCTCTATATTTTTAAAACTAATCATAACTTAGACTTGACTGCTCTTATAAACTTTTCGTCAAGATGACATCAACTACTTAAATTTTAGTCAATTTCACTACAAGACAACTTTTCATAAATAAAAGCCGGTCTTGTGTTCATACAGGTATCTAATCATTTTATTCATTGTTTTCTATACAAAAACTACGGAGTATTTTAGTTGGTAAACATTGATGTAGATAGTTGTAGCCTAAAGATGTCTAATCTTTAATTTCGTAATCATAGTATCTTGCAGTTGGTTTACAATAGGTTTAGTCACCTACACACGTTAGATAAGCCAATATTTAGACACTAAGTTAAATGTTATTATACTATTTAGACCTTGTCACCGAAGTACACTGTTTAGCAAGTTTTTAATTTCGAGTGTACGAATAATTAATTCAACTTCATTGAAGCTATTTCCAAAATATAAAAAATTTGCTTCTTATTCAGATGACGCATATTTAGTATCCAAGATAGACACCAGATAAATTTTGTAATGCACCATTTTTTTTTGTGAATTTTATGATAATATTTAGAGGTAAGAATCAGATATTTTCCAGCTAAATGGCAGTTTTATTCACATTAATGATATAAAAATACTTACAATAAATAAGGAAAAAATTAAAAGAAAAATTGTATTTTATACTTAAATCGTGTATGGAATGTATGGAGTCTATTGACAGTTTGTCTTAGACAGTTATTTTATTATTTCTATATCGTAATCCTAAAATATTTTTAACTAACATTACATTTACAAATTAAAGCCTCCGAGAATGTATGTCTTGTATGTTCACGCTAATTTCTGAAATTTCTAAGTTGATTTTCATCCGGTTTTCGCCATAGAATAGGACCTACTATGATGCCTTTTTGATAATAGTAGTTTAGATACTACAGCTTTTTAACTTAAAGTTTTGAAATGTGTAAAATGCATATTGAAAACACAGGAAATAGGAAAAATTAGTTGTTCCTAGTTTTTTGTTTTTTATTTTTCTCAGCTTTTTCGCACTCAGTCAAAGTACCTAGATATACATAAGTATACACTAATATAGTGATATGTATGTTTCCAAAGTCTAACCATCAAATGTTGAAAAAGGTTACACCAACAAACAATATGCATCACCCACAAGATTACAATGAATAGGTCATTAAGTCAACTACAGTTTGCTTTGGGTTGACCTTTTGATAAGCTTAATTTACAAATTTCGTAATTAATTATTACAGTTGTTGTATGATTATATCCACACAATTAGTTCTACTAAGCGGTTAATTAGAGGAAATGAACATAGTTAAGAACCTTTGGTGCAGCAATTCTTCATATATACGTATAAATAAAAACCGATACTTATAAGGGGCTAAACACCTCCCACGTAATCTTGAATTACTTTGCGTAGAAAGTTCTTCAAATAATTGTTACCGAACTCGGTACTAAAACATCTAGTGACACAAGGATTAGACGTCGTGACACTTTTATATAAAAAAATGTAAAAATATAGCTAAATAAATTATTCAAACAAACGGAAGCAAACTCGGCACGAAGCTAGAACAATTAATATGAGTGCCAAAGTACGATATTAGAAAACTACGTTTGGCTTCTCCAATACAAGCAAACAATTTGAAATGATAGGTTTATCGAGTTATTTCAATAAATATTTCCAATCAAAAATGTTTGGATGAGTAGCTAGTGTTTATGCAAAACAGGAATTATTTAAAGTTAAAAAATGCTTTCCAAGAACATAAATAATTTTTTAATTTAGAGCATTGGTTAAGAGCCACATCAGACGTGACTCACAAAGACATGAATGGATGAAGGTGACATGCAATATTTTTATCATTGTTTTATGCCACAAATTTAGAACTAATGCTTATAAATTTCACATCATGCTACGTCCAAACCATAATTTTTCTAAAAATTTAATAAACAAGTGGATAAAAATGATAGGCTTCTTAGGAAGTGATCAATGTGATCAGTTTTTTTGTTGTCAAATGTAACATAACAATCTCTATATACAACTACAATAACCAAGTACCTTCTCTCCCCGTACACATACCTACAGAACGCTGCCTGATCTTCGTTCCACTCGGATTTCCCAGAGTTGACACACTCCGCATAACCAGTGCCCCATGGAAGAAGATTGATGTCACGCGGTACAATAATTGGACGCACATTATGATCGGCGGAGGCCTTGAGCTCATCATGTGTCATTAGTTGTAGATATGGTGGACGAGCATAACTAAACTTATCGGGAAAATGATGCTGCTGTGCCATACGCATGTGAAAGTTACTCATGACGGTGCGTGTCATAATTTCCGGTGATGAGGGTAGCGGTGGAACATCGGGCGCAATGACCGAAATGAAACGACTTTTAATGTTGGCGAACATGGTTGCTGGACTGGACTGAACCGATAGAATTTCAAAAACTGCAATTTGGGGTTGAAGTTTTTGTGGATGTTGGTGGTAATCAGAGTAGTTTGCTAGTGCTGCGACCACTGCTGATGAGATGAGCTCAACGGCTTCAAATAAGCGTGTGCAACGAAATTTTTATTTTCTGTAAACAAATGACACGTCTGCAGTTTCCACAAATTTTTTATTTTTTATTCAAGCTGTTTTGTCGTGGTTGAGTGTAGCAAATTTTCTTTTGTTTTTCCGTGATTAATTCCTTGTTTCTCTGTTTTTATTATTGTAGCCAGAGCGTTATTTTACACATCATGTTATTTACTTTATTTTTTTTTCGCTGCTCTTCCTTTGTTGTTTTTGCGTTTTTTCCCAACTGCTTTGCAAAAATCAATAGAATTTCCACATGAAATTTTTATTACAATTTACATTATTTAATTTTTTGTTTTATTTACATTTGCTTTTAATTTTTCTATGAATTGACAATATTTTTGAAAAGGTGATGTGAAAATTTATTTATTAGTTTTGTATTTCAACGGAATTTTTTATATTTCTGATTTTTACCGTATTTTTATTCAGTCTTTTCTAATTTTCTGATGATAAAACAAAGAGCAAAACAATACGGAATTGAAATGTCACTTTTCTGCTATTCCCAGCCAGAAGCCATAAGTGTCAAAAAATAGACAAGCGAAAAAGAAGCCACGAATGTCAAAAACTAAGCGAAAATCAAAACAGAGCGTGGTAGATTTTAGCGTTACTCTAGCGCTTTACTTCTAAGCTAAGATTTCAGTGACAAACTGGATATATTGCAAAAAAACTAAAAATACTTTTCATATATCAAATGTTGCAAGGATCATATTACTTCCCTATGTTTTCTGATTAAACATCGATTACAATAACGAGTACAAGACAATATAACGATTACAGTAGTGGCTGTTATAAAGTCCCGAATTAATTCTTTGGACTCAACAAATATATATCGGCATAACTTTGAAAAATCTGAACTTTTTATGAAAACGCACACCAGCCGGCTAATTGCATGAATTGTTTTATATTTTCCAAAGCTCTGTTGGGAATTTTAATTTGAAAGCAGATGCATTCGTAGGATTCCTTGAAGTCTTACATTAAAAAAAATAAAAACAAAATTTTCTTGCTGGTTTGATCAAACAAAAAACAAAATATGTATAGAAATCTGAAAACTGACGATAACTTTTGACCGAAAAAATAAAAATTGCAAATTTTTGATAGAAAAAGATGGATGTAAAAAATGACTACTGCTATTTACTAAAAAAAATCATTGTATGAACATTTCAAAATTAAAAGCAACCTTAATTTTTATACTATACTTCGAAAGAATCTAATCGGTGTACTTCAACTTAAATTTTTGAAAAAAACTCACTTACGGTCAATTTTATTTTAAGACAAATCGAAGTACATAATTTGAAGTATTGAAAAGCCTCAAAAACGGGAATATATGTCAGCTCATTGTTTTCGAGATATTCCAGCATTTTTCTTATGTTTCGAATGGAAACACCGATGTTACTAAAGCAAATTTCAGTAGACTATTTTCATACACCAACATCATACAAAGTTCTCGAAAACTGTGTGCTGACTTATGTGCCATTTTCATAGATACCACAACGTGTCAACTGCTATTTAAACGAACTATAAATACTCTGTTTTTATTATTTTAATCATAAATCTAATCAAATCTTTTAATTTTTTTTTGCAGAGCTCAAGCAGGCGATCTTAACGATGTTATAGTAAAAAGTAATAGTTCTGGTATTACACTTGATCAGGAGAAGATTGAGCAGTATCTTAAGGCAATGTCATTATCTGATAGTGAAAAAGTAAGTCATTTGATTATTAATTTAAATCTTTATAAAAGCTATTTCTTTACTATCTGACAATTAGGAAAACACTGAAAGACTTGCTGCAATGTGGATGTATGCAACACAAATGGGAAGTATGCCACCAACAAAAACATCAACGCATAAAATAACACCACCAGCTGCCAGACCAATAATGCTCATACCAGCATCAACGGGTGGAAGTAGTGTAAGTTGACTGCTTTGTAAAATTAAATGTTATAAGAGACAAGTCTCCCATAAGACCTAAACGTTTGTAATGTTGCAATTAGCACATTAGATCTCTAATAGAAACTTTATTACAGTACAATTAAGAAACTCATATATCTTGATATTCTCAAAAGCATATGCGTAAGGTATAGTAGTCTACATATCAACAGTTATCGATTAATTCTAAAGCAACTAAACACCATTTCCTTTACGTCCACTTTGGTAAGATTTTGCTTTAATTAAACACTCGTAAATTCCTATGAGTTTGAGTTTACATACCATGTAACTTCATAAATTTTTCAACATTGCAACCTAATTGCAGTCATGTGTCGGATTTGTTTTCATGCAACTAATGGAGTAGTAGAAAATCAATACCTTTATATAACCTACCACAATGTAGCTGGTTTAGTACTACTAGGAAACATTCCATAGTCTCATGCTGAAGTGCATAAATCAAGTCAAATAAATGGGTGCATACATCAATATCAAACAATTGGGTTGAAGATGGGTGGCCAACGGTGAATTGTTAGTTTTAGCACTATTGCTATTGAAGTCGAATTGACCACAAAAACAGCATACGCACCATTGTTCTCTCAATGCAATGCAACAAAATGCTTATAGCGATTTATTTCCATGAATATTTATGGGATCGTTGTATTTTGATATATCGCTTTTTTTTACAAAAACGGTAACCGTGAAGATGTCAGCCGTTTTGAGCCGTTTCAACAGTTGTTTTTTGAGTCAATTATCATAGGAAGAAAGTGGATACATACCTGGAATATGGTGTGTAATACAAGCTTGAACGCATCACTGATTTCATTTCAGATTTCAGAGTCAAATACATTTATATGGGTAACTATAGTATATAGAGTCCTTGTCGATTTCGGCAGCTTCGGTTTAATGCTGACAAAATAACTGAATTTAAATATAAATATAATAACATTTTCGGTGGTTGGCGTGTTCGCCTTTATCACTGGTGATTTATAGTTCGATCCCCAAGGGCGGATGCGATTAATGATGATGATATGTGAAAGATAGTCTCTGTATATTTTTGGACAGATTAGAAAATGTTGCAAGAGAACAGAGAATTGGAAATATTTGGCATTTTTCTATGTATGTTCTGCGTTAATGTCTTCTGCAATATGTTGCTTTCCGAAAATTCTGAGAGGAACACTTTTGATTTCTAGTTGAATTCACAGGTTTCTGCAAATTTTTATTATATACAATCTTTGCCTAAGAGAAGGTGCTAGCGAATAAATAAACTAATAAGTCGGGGTAATGAATATTAATTTATTCGATCAGAGGGTTGGAAAATGAAACGAATAATAATGTAATATTTACAGAAAAACCTCTTTTTATGTACTAATCCCACAGCTTTTTTACTTACAGATATTAACAGCTCCACCACAACCACCACCACCATTACTATTGGCCCCACCAATGGGCGTGCAATATCGTGGAATGACACTTCCCTACATGCGACCCCCAGTTGGTTCACTTATTTATGCTGCACATCCAATGGCCAGCAGCTTACATGGTACTTATCGTACGCACAAGAGTAACAAATCCGCTGATATTAATAGTCAAAGACGTCGAAGACGTGCCGCTGCTGCTGGTCTACCAGTTGCAAAACGTTCTGGAGAAGTGGATGCCAATCGACGTCAACGTAGTAAATCTGAAGCTGATGTTGTTGACGGACAAGCGTTTACATACACCGGCTTAGATCGCGTCATTGCTGACAGCTTCTTAGCACGTCAAGAACAATCTAATGCAGGTAGTCATATTGATTACACATCATCATCGTCGACAAGTGATACCTATGGTGGTGGAAAAAACAGCAGCAGCGGTGGAGGAAATCGTCAAGCAGCATCACGTGCGTCATCTAAGACAAAAATTGTTTGTCGTGATGTTATGATGTAATGAAAAATACGTGAAATGACAGCAATTTGAGGATATAAAGATTTGTATGCATGGAGGAGTACATGAGCTGCTCTGACATACATAGAAAATGATTGTTACAACTATGACGCCTTTTTATTTTCCAAGTAGAGCATAGGTACCCATCTGCTTTTGTAAATACAACAATTTTAAGAAATGCTAAACGCGTATAAATGTTTAAAATATACAAACCTATTTTTATTTTATTTGTTTTCATATTTGAAAACAAGCATTTTCATATGAAAATTAAATAGAAAACTTTTATATAAAAATTTGATTGAAAAGGAAACCGTCACATCAAACCTCGATACATTTTAAAGCACATAATAACGATGACAAAATTAAGTATGCAGTAGTTACCTGTGTTGTTTTTTGATAGTTAAATTAAATAAAATATTAAATCTTTCGTTAAGAAGAAACTCATAAGAGGCTTCGACGCCAACTAAGTACAGGAACTTAAATTGAAAAGTGCTATTTGGTACTACAGTTTTATTCCAGCAGTTATATTTATTGGTTATACATCAGAGTCTGTCCATTTAATAGTAAAATTGAGAACATAAGCACTTCACTTCTGAGTTGTATGCAAGCTCATAGGTCCTATATGGGAATCTCTACCTATCAATATATATCCATACTACTTAAAGCTCATAATTTTGAACAAATAATATAAAGAAATTGGAAGGATATTAATGTGTTGCATTTCATTTAAATGTTATTTTTTAAGCACCATAGTACAGTTTTTATTGGGCAAAATATATCCAATACATAAATTTGTGGCTCAATGGAAGCAAAATATTTTGTGAATTCCAAAGTGCTATGTGCATATGCTATTTTGCTTGACGTATACTTTCTAGTACAACAATTTTGTGCTTAGTAAGCGATTCCGCAAATGGTTTATGAGAGGCCCAAGAGGACAATCAATCGCAATGCTTCCATTTGTCCCCATTTGAGAGCATAACGTAGTATTGAACAGTAGAGCCGCTAATGCATAACATAAAGAGCCGAATTCTAGCTCTTGAAAAGGTATTTCAAACGATACACAAGTGTTTCCAAGTGACCGAGAATGACCAATCCTGGCTGGATATTTTATGTCAAAAAATGGAGTTGGAATGGAAAAATATCTGAAATAGCCGAGAATCGGAAGATTTTGGTAAATGAAATTAAAATTTTTATTTAACGAGCAAAAAAAAGGTCATCAAGTTTTCCGTTTTTCTCATGCGTGTAACAAACTCCGTCACAATCCCCTGCAGTCTGTAGCTGCTATCATTTTCCATTCTGAGTGAAGCTCTATTTTTAACTTCAATCTGATTTCAGTCTACATAGGACTCCAATCTGTTACTTCAACATTATTTTACTCTGGATTTTTTTTGAAAAATCAAAAATCTGGTTTAAAAAATACAAACTCCGACTTAATCTGGATACCAAGTTTTGTCACCATTTTCATGCGCTTTAAAATGTCTTGTGGCTCGGCTGCCGTAACGAACACGGGGTTCATAATCTTAATGTAAGCAATGTATTGTATTTTAAATTTAACTTAAGTTTCAAGACCCTTAATATACCATGTATGATAACATAAAATATTTTAATATTTCTTAATAAAAATGTTGTTTTAATACTTTGTAGTTACAACAATAAATTGATTCACAAATAAAACTTATTTTTGAGTGCAAAAAAAGCTGAAGGATATCTTGGCGGTAGGTCCACAAAAATTTATGTCTTTCTGTCTTAAAATACAGGATGGTCAGGCTCTGAATTACGATTCGGAAAAATTAAAATCATCGGTTCAATGTGATTAAAAGTGGAAAGGGGGCCTATGCTCAACAGCTTTAGACTAGTGCTTACAAACAGAGATTGCCTGACAACTTTCTAAGTAATAGAGCTGGAGCAAGAAAATGAGCGAGTTTCATTAGCATATTTTTCAATATTAAGTAGCACTATTTTAGATAGTTGTGCTCTTAGTTCAGAATTATCGCTTGTTAAATTGCATTTTTTTCCCAAAAAAACTGTACTTAAATGTAGCTTTCTCTAACATATATTAATGGTACCCTAATCAGGGCCGTAGCTAGAGCCTCGGGGGGCCTGGGGCAACAAGTAAATTTGGGGCCCCCCATACGGAAATCTTTTTTCAAATTTTATAGTACCCCTACACCAGTGTTCGTAGATTGTAGTAGATTTTTTATAGAATTATATACATAATTCTACTACAATCTACGAACACTGACCTACGCTGGGATAAAACTCGGCACATCAGCAGGAGGGAGCAGGGAGCCACGCTACCTCTTTCCCGGTCGCGCAACACAGAACGGGAAAGAGTTAGCGTGGCTCCCTCTAGATGATACATAGGGAATTTCCGGTTAATGGAACCGTTTTTCCCAGTGTGGGATTTATCATATGTAGAACGTTTGAATTTCCTGCGCTTATAGGGGCCGCAAACACTGTGCGATACCTCGATCTCCGATCAGCTGTTCAATTCAGGTGCTATTGACAATAACAATCGGATTAGAGATATATATAATTATTCTGTGTACAGTTACATAATTGTCATTTTGCGCCATGAAACGTGTTTATCTTAGTGGAGCGAAAAAAAGAGAAGCAAAACGAAAAAAAGAAAATGAAGCCAAAAAGATTTCCGGGAAATTCGTGAATTGGTTAATACTATTTAGATACTAAGATTTCTTAAAATGAATCACAAGTATGTTATTTTGTACATCATCTAATAAAACTACAAAAAATTGTAGAATTGTTTTATTCTGGGAGACCACCGTGTTCAATTTCTCGTGTTCACTTTCAGGAGACCCCAAAATCTTTACCGAGGTAAGATTCTTTCAGGACCAAAAAAGTGGTCGACAAGAAGGGGCCCCTTCCCGTCGGGGGCCCTGGGGCACCGCCCCGGCTGCTCCATGCTCGCTACGGCCCTGACCCTAATATTACCTATAAGTTCACCATACGAAGTTTTTTTTAGCTACTTGCTCTATTCAATGTCTTTATTTTTTGAAAAAATTTTTGTTATGGGTTATACATTCTCTTTTATTATTAAACTAATTATACCCGAGGCACCTGTTTTGTACAAGAGATGGTGCTACTTGGATGTTATCAATTATTATTTTTCGTAAATGTTTGTTTTTGAAAAAGAAAATAAGTGATATTTTGACGGCTGTACACCTTTGTCTGCAATGATAAAATATTGCACTTTGTCTGCTTAAACCAGATTATGTGAATCAAACCATCAAGGTGGACACCCGTGCAGGCTGAGAATCTCAACTACGTGTACTTCCAGAATATTGAGAAAGTAACATGTTGTTGATAATATTAATGTATAATTAAACTAGTAGATATAGAGAAATATATTTAGCGCATTTCCTTTTCTCTCGCCCAATTTTCCGTATCTTGTTATCAATCAATTTATTGTCCTGCTCTTGGCAAGAAGTACGTAAGGCGAAAGATTTTTGCATAGAAGTAGTCTTTCTTATCCAGATGGAGGATAAGAATCGCTTTTACTTTGGTAAGTATCTGAGAGCTAGACATGCTACAAAGCTTCACCCTGCATTAAATTCAATTCCCTCATATTCATTTTGTGAATATATGGCATTGGTAGTAATTTAAAAATTTATTTTATCAAAATCGGTGCTATCAATTACAATCATTTTTCTCTGTTAAAAGTCTTCATCACTATGCTGCTCTGGCTTACTCGCAGTTTTCGGACGCAGAGGCAAATCGCTAGTTAATTTCGATATACTGATATCATCGATAGAGTTGAGATCGACTGAAAAGAATTGTTTGTATATTTCAAAACGGTATATATATATTGTGATATTTTTAATGCTGGAGGAACCAAACATATTGCCTAACAGCAACTATTTTTCAAAAATAATACTTACAATCATCCTCGTTGCTTCCAATGCCACCAATTCCACCCCTCTCAGCTCCCATTTGTCCCAGCATAGCTGCACTAGTAACACCTCCACCACCAACACCTCCGCGACCTGTCAACGCACCACCTAAGCCAACAACTCCACCTACATCGAAATCACTGTCAGAGCTACCAAACGTACTGTCGTCATCATCATCAAGGTCCTTAGGACCTAAAACACTACCTATTGCCTTCGAACGTCCCATACTTGAACCAGCATTAGGTCTGCTACGACTGCGTCCCGTTGTTGGACGTATACGTGAGTTGGCAGTGCCAGGACGTCTTCCCAAGGCACTACCACCGACTTCATTACCCTTCAGCAGCAAGTCTTCATCACGTATATCGGGAATTTCATTGTCTAAACCAAAACCAGATACAGTACTGCCAACGCCTCGTGTTGCACCAATGCTACCACCATCCATTAACTCACCACCGTCATCAGCATCATCGTCATCATCATCATCGGCCATAAGACCTTCTGGTATGAAGGGCATTGATGTTTCTGCGGGCTTTTGCAACACTGGCGATGCGACTGGTGTTGGACGCTTGGTGCGCATTTCTAACTGCATGCGTAGAGCATCGCGCACATGTAACCGTAAGAAATATTGCTGAAAAAGCTCCTGCAGCTCCTTTTCACATTCCTCAAACTCTTGCTGGTGTGCTGGGCGTATCTTTTGTAGCGCTTCCAAACGTTGCTTCGTGCGTTCTAATTCAGCGCGTTTGCGTTGTAGCTTGGAATTTAGCGCATTCATTTCAACGCGTGAGTTTTCAAGCTGTGCACGTCCTGATTGCAACTTTAGTTGTGCTGCAGCATTAGCATTTTTTACTGCACGCTCCACAGATGCCAATTCCATAGGACGATTGGCCTGTGCAATGCGCGCTTCCTTATTGAGCATTTCCTTGGAGAGTAAATCGTACAGTGCAGCGCCGCGCTGCGTCAAATCGGAAGAAAGTTCACGCGCACGACGTAAATCATCCATTTTGTCACCGATATCTATTTGATTCAGGCTACGGTAAGCGTCCTCATCGTCTTTATCGTCTGCATTTTGTGCAGGTGTTATGAGTAGACGCGTAATTTTTTGCAGCTCAGTAGCTGTGACAGCAGAAGCAGCATACAGCTTGCGTGGATTCAGCTTAATAGCAGATTTTGTAACAAAAAACTCAGTGGCCGATCGTATCAAAAGAACGCGCTCTGCTTCGGCGTCCACGCCACCTGGTAATAGAGTACCGGGTTCCAGCAATGCAGCCAGCCACTGCAGCACCTCGGCTACGATATGAAAAGAGGCCAAGCAGCCGTGGTTACAAGCAAGTGCTGTAAGTGGAAAAAGTTTGGGAAATCCAAGCAGCTTAAGGTGCTCAGCAAGATCTGGAAGAAGAATACTTTGTATTTGAGAATTATGTAAAGTTTAAAGTTTACCTCGCACATCTTTGAAGGACATTTTTATTATTTCACCATCAAAACTATTCTACTTTCATTCCAAGAATTGAAAAATTGAATGTTCTGAAAGCAAATGCTTTGTTGTGGCTCTTGGCGTTTTGTTTACAATGACAACAGTTGTTTAACGTTACCTGGTTACCATGAAAAATGGAATGGTGCCTTCCAAGCGACAAGCAACTAGTTGCCATAAGAGCTTACAAATTCTTATGAAATTAAAAACTATAATAAGTTTTATCCTTCTCATGGGTACGAGTACGTTCGTTGGTGTTATTTGGAAAAATGATGAATATAATGAGTAAGCTCTTAACGAAAGAAAATGTCTAATTCACATGTTTCATGTAGATATTTCTGATATTTTGCATTTTTCGCGAATATAATGAATTTAGAGTTAAAATGTACCTTTCGGAGGTGGGATGTATTTTTCTTCAATTGATGAACCATAGAATTATAAGTCCAAATACGGTATTCGCACTCTTTGCTCTTAAATTAAGTTGAGAATTGGTCCGGGAGCTCACATGGTCCAATATAGCACTTCAAACCATATAGAAAAATACCGCTTTATGGAAGCAATATGGAAATTATTACAATTTTTTACATTGATCTGGGTAAAGCGAGCTCATGGTCAACAGATTTATACTTGTAGTTAAGCCCTCTCCCCCCCAAAAATTTATATTTTTGTGTTAAAAAAGAACTATTTTTTGTGTCACAGAGGTCATTTCCAAACTTAGCGGATGAAAAACTCTATGGCTACGGGCACGCAATGAGCGATACGCGGTAGTGTCAGAGCATCCTGTAGCCCAAGACCACTATTAAGTACAGAGTAGCAGGACGGATTGTCAAGTAGTGTTCTAGTACACTAGAAAAAAGAGAATTCTTTATTCGCTTTGCCTAGAGCTTCATTTAAAAAAATAAGTTGAAAATACATAGTCTTATGGCATTTGTCTATGAAAAGAATTGTCTATTTGCTCTCCAACGAAGACGCATAAAAGCAGAGCTGTGAAAAAATGCATTCATTTCCACTTCTAATTCATAAAAAACTCCGTATTCAGTTGCCTGTAGACTTCAACGCCATAAGTCTGCAGTCTTTTATATCGTAAAGAATGCAATTATTTTGGTGACGTCATATTTTGGATTAGAATCATGATTGGAAGAATTGTGATCGCATTGAAGTCACCTCAAATCACTTTGAATTCGCTGAAGTCACTTGAAGTCGTTGAAGTCACTTGAAGACATTGAAGTCACTTGAAGTCAGCTGCACTGAATTAAATTTAAAATCTATATATTTTCCATATAACTATCTAACAGCAGATGGGCGACTCCAAGGAGGGTCAGAAAAAGAAGTATCATGTTGAGTGAAAGTTGCACCGTTTTTGAGAAAATCGGCCTTTTTCATATTTTCAATTAAACTTCATTGTAAAACACATATGTGTATGTGTTACTAGCTAAACTGCTCGGTGTTAGCGGGGCTTAAACAAAAGAAATGCAATGTGGGCACAATTTATTCATTGAATTTATCAATCGTAAGCATACACACATTCACTTTTATATTTGTGGGGAACATATATAGATTTTGGAATTAATTCAGAGCAGCTGAATTTAAGTGACTTCAGCAACTTCAAAGTAAATTGAAGCGACCTCGATGCAATCACAATTCTTTTAATCATGATTCCAATGGAAAATGTGACGTCAACAGAATAATTTCATTCAGTTACGATGGAAAAGACTGAAGACTTATGGCATTGAAGTCTACAGGCGACTTCATTTTTAAATAGCTGCACTCTAAATGCTGCATTTTTGGCAGTGATTTCAATGTATTTCAATTGAAAAGGAATGAACTCTTTCACAGCTCTCCATAATAGTATTCGATTTGAATCTATAGCTCGATTTCTTCTTCTCAACCCCAATGCAATTTTTATTCTATTTTTTGTAAAAAGGAAACATCCTTTAATTCCAAACTTTAAGAAGTTAATGTTAGTCCATTAAAGAGGCTTGGAATATAATAAACAGTCTAGTATATATGTATGTGTGTACTTACTTCAAAATACAGATTCCTATGTTGTTTACCTTGTGAGCTACTGTAATGCAATTCCATCAAATGTTGCTAAACATCAGTTCTTGCAGCAACAGCATAGCAACATAACGCAACCAACAAATGAAAAACATGCAATCAAAGAACAAAAATAACAACAACAATTATAGCATGTTCCATGTTGTTGTTGTAGAAAATGTTGTGTTTTGTTTGGTCTCGAACATGTTGCAAGCGATAGCAATCAAACAGTTGAAAGCATTAGCGACTACGGGAAAATCGCTCAAAACAAGTTTCAGTTACAAAACGAACGGCGCTCACGATGGTAATAATTCGTGTAAAAGTGTTGGCAGCGCAACGTGTCTAAAAAACGAAGTGGATTAAAAAAATTAATAAAAAGAGCAGAAATGAAGTGAAGTTTTGTTTAAGAAAAAAAAAAAAAAATTTTGAGATTGAGAATTTTTGCGCAATTTGAAAAGAAATTTTGCGTATTGCAAAATCTTAAAAAATGCCATAGTTTACAGGAATTTAGCGTTTTTGTAATTTTTTGTGTTTGTTGCTGTTGCTGCTGCACTTTTTTTGTCTTGAGTTGCCGTCGTATCGAATGAGTGAGTGATGGAGTGAGTTTTTTTGTTCAACAATCTACGATTTTCTTAAATTTTCTTGTTTGGTGCAAAAAAAAAACAACACAGAGTTTTATTTTTTTTTTATTTTCTTATATTCGCGGTCGCTGTAATTGCTGCATTCTCCAGATATAAAGATTTTTTTTTAAAGTTATTTTCTTTTATTCATACGTTTTTTCTTAATTTGCAAGTAAATACCTTCCCTTCAGTGTGTTTGTTTGCCTGTATAAGTGTTTGTTGTTTTCATCGGTTTTGTTTTGCTTGTTTGCTTTTATTATGATTTTCATTTGATTTTGTTTTTGTGAGTCAAAAAGTGCAATGGAATCCAAGAGGAAATTAAGTTGTTGGTGACACAGTGGGAAAAGTGCGGATGTCAAGGTATTCCCTGTTTAATTTTGATAGATGAGTGAGGCTTTTGATTTGTAGAGCTACATACTGTGTGTCAGCACATCCTGACTGAGGATGCAAGTCTTATCAGTTATGAAGTCTATAAAAAATGTTTCCGAAATTTGTATCCGCAACCCGAGCGGCACATTTATTGAAAAAATTTGTTGTATCTGAGATATTATTCAGTTGTGATGAACCTTATATATCAACCAGTGCATACAGCAGTCATTTCTCATAACAAAAAAATTTAAGAATCGATCCAAATTGGAGCTTATATGGAACGTGCCATATTATATTTTTTTTTTAAATTTTTTTTTGCCTCATCTGTATACATTGGCTCAGTCAAAAGACCGCTGCTCTCTTAAATGAAAATGCGGGCTTAAATTTTTATTTCATATATAGGGTATTATTTGCCAAGCGTCTCAGCTCAAAAAAAAAGTTGTCTGATTCGACTAATTGTTCTGCTATTAGATGGTACTTCTCGCACAAAAAAATATTATATGTGGTATTATATAGATTGAAGTGGAATGGGTAAAGTTTTTAGACTTTTCTTGCAAAACCTTATTTTCAAACGTTTGTAACATTTTGCCGGATGTTTTTCAGCCCGTGTCAACTATTAAAAAAATATATATGATTTCAGGTCCAATTTTGAAAATCATAAATTTTAAATTTTTTTTCATAGATATTTTTTTGTAAAGATTTCAAACTCAAAACTCACTGTTTTTTTCCCACAAGATCACAAATTTTCAGAATAGCAAATTTATTAGAGAGACCAGTAAGCAAATGCGTAAAACTTCACCTACATAACGTAGAATTAGTCAAAATGTTCAGAAAATTTTTTTTTCTTAATTGCAAGAATTTTTTTATGACATCATGGATTTTTTTTTTAAAAAAAAATTGTTATGATGAAATAAAGAAAAATATTTTAGCAGTTTTTAATGATAATACTCTTTGACGAAAAAAAATATTCTGGCAAGCACTGTAGTCAAGTGCTTAAATTTGTGGTTGAAGTCCAATACGCTGCTCGTTCAATGTCAGTTGTGAGATTTTAATTAAAAATTCGCATACTGAAATTATTGCGTCTGATGGCACATTGTCATGGTGCAATAGCCCAAAACTTTGTTTCCACAAATATTTTTAAGAACGCCTCTTTATTAATACCATCTAAATATATATGTAGGCAATATTTTATGGTCATTCATTATTCATTTCTAAATTTAAAATTTGCTAAAATAAAAAAAAAACCAAATCTCATATAAAAGGATAAAAGGAGCGAAAATATTGGAGAGTTAAGAGTGTTTTTATTTTAGTACACTTACTCTGAAACAATTATAAGTTAATTTCGCTACATTTAGAATAAAATAAGATGTTGACACACAATGGAGCAGTATTTTATGTAACTAAGGTTTTTCGAAATTAAAGGTCTAGATTTTAGTTACTTGAAAAGGATGCAAACTAATAAACTGGGCAAATGTGACACCCAATATAATTTAAAAATTTTTGCAAACCCGTTTCCCGCACTAGATTTCAACCACTACTCGCACTACTGTATGGCATCTTACGGATTATTTCCTACTGACATCATATGCAATATTCTCAAAAACACTCTCACACACTCAACCACAAGCTTGAAAATCTTGCAGTTATGAAAACACATTTTTTAATGACACGTGTTAAAGAGTATCTCAAAGATACACCATAACATGCAGTTTCAATGCGCATTACAAAAGCAAGCAACAAACTCTGCTTTTAACAGCAAGCAACAGCAAGCAACAGCAACAACAAAAACAACAACTATATGAGAAGAAAGCCAGCAAATGCAGCAGTTTTGTAATTTTTTTCGATTCCTTTTTGTTTTTCAGCTTTAAGTTTAAATGAAAACTAAAGCAAATCTGTAAGATACGCATTGTATCTGTTAGTCAGTGTTACGTGTTTTACTAGTTGACGTAAACTTTTGTTACATATGTTAAGTAATAAATGAATAAAAAAAAAAAACAGTTAAGTTGTCTCGTTTTGGTATTTTGTGTATAAAAGTAACATGTATCTTGAAGATAAATTGTGCAAACTGCAGTTTATTCAATACAAAGATTAATACAATAATAAAATATAAAAAATAAAGTTATATAAAATAACACAAAAAATTTGAAATAAAGTTGCAAAATGCTTTAAGAAATACAAAATAAATCGCAAAAATTGCGCATCAACGAATACAAAAAAGGGCATCTTTTATATGTCAGATGTAAAAGAAAACCAACGCACAAGTGACTCACAAGACCATAAAATACATCAACAACAACAAGAAAAATACAAACAACTAACTACAATACCTTAGCCCTCAGCACGGTTTAATTGCTATTTGTTTGTTGTTATGGTAAGTGTGCATCATCCTAGCGCCCTATAATATTTTTAGGTTTTAAGATACATTTTATACCCTACACGCGGGTACTATGCTAATTTTGTTATTTCATTTGTAATGCATAGAAAGCGGCGTGATGTACACCTGCATATCACCTACTGATTTAGACAAGTAGTGTTCGTCTACCTGCCTGGTTGCCATCATCGTCGTGGATATATCGATAATTTTAAAAAGAAGCAAGATAAATTAACGAAATTCATTTCAGAGGAACGTCCGAAGCTTCAAATTGGAAAATTGTATCCTCCTCTCAATGTGGTTGGTACCATTCATGCAAGATTTTTCTTTGAAGAGACATAGGCGAACTGTCTCGTAAAGAATTCTTTGCCATGATATTCCTATGGAAAACTAAAAAGTTCAATGAGTCACATGTTAATATTGATAATATTAGCCCTTCTTGGAGCATAATTTTTATTTCATGTACCTGGAACTATTAAACTTGTTTGAAACAAAAAAAAAGGTTGTTTCACTCTAATATACATATTCATGTATATGATCTTAGCTTAATAAAGGGGCATGGTACCACCCATGTAACCAAAAACTTATAACGTTATCTTTACTGATGAAGGTATTAAAGCAAAAGTACTCGTAACTTGATATGACAACATTAAATGATATAAGTTCTGGAAAAAAATGGGCAGACTTAGATATGAAAGTGAACTGATATACTTAGTTAAGCAAAAATCTTTAAATGATATATTGACAGAGCAAGGTGACAAAGTCAATGTAACCAAAGTAACAACATCAGTTGACTTTACTACTTAACACCAGACTAAAAGTAGACTAGTTCATACAAGTGGGCGTGGCAACTCCCTACGTTCTTACGAAAGCAAGCATATGAAAATTTATCTTTTCAGTATGGTAACTACTTATCTTTGGTATTTTATTAATTTTTTTTTGTTCTAAAACAGTTTTAGATCGATAATAAAAGACAAATGCTTGAAAAAAATTGAGAAGACCAACTAAATAGAATTTTTGAGTACTCTTCTAAGTTTGATCTAGGAGCCAGAACTTCTTCAAGTCATGCGATAAAGCTGATGCAGTTGAAAATATACCCGATTTTTATAAAATATTTAAACATATAATGATATTTTGCGTATGATTATTAAAAAAAACCTTGCCCCCGGATCAAATTTGCAGTACTCAAAAAGATCTCTCAAATAAAGTCCATATCATTAGCTTACGATTCTAGGCCTTATTCTGCTGCAATAATCTTTGAGCGTTTTTGCATACAAAATCGAAATAAATACTAGAAATTTCAATACAAGCAAGTGTAGGGTATCTAATTCTTGGTCTGTCCAATGGAAAATTTCTTACTATTCCTTTTTTTTTTGTTCACTGTAATGTGGTTTCTTTTTTGTTTTTTTTTCCTTAAAACGATTTTGCTTTAGCTATGTTAGTTCTTTTCTCTATATTGTTTTGACTTTTCTCGCCAAAGCGTCAGTTGCAGTTTCTCATTATCTCCTTTGAGTTTTTATTACTCAATACTTAGGTTTATCCACCCACTTGAATATATGGTGTTTTCTCTGACTTAAATGTAGACTGCGGCAACATATTTTCATATTTTAAAGGGTAATGATGCGCATAAGAAGCCTCATCCACCCAATTTAATTTCACCTACCGGCAAAAATATTGTGCTTAAACAAATAAAGTTATTTCTTTTAATTTTTCTTAGGAACTGCGTTTTATTTACATAAAAAATTAAATTGTATTGTTATTTTGCTTGACAAATACAGATTCATAGTGTCTAATTGTGCTTAATCATGTAGTTTGCGCACTATTTTTATTTGTACTCAACTGTTAACTTTGTTGCTTTTTTTTTGTAAACTACAGTTTGTAGACCTTTGAAACACTTGCCGCATTTCTGGTGAATCACATAAATATTTCGATAAAATGAAAACAAATGCTATATGTGCAAAGCGTTCAATGCTGTACTGTTTATTGTGTAATCTAAATGAGTACTTTTGTTTAACAAAAAAAAAGAAGTATCTTTAAAGCTTTAAATTTTTTTACGTTTTGTAAATCAGACTAGAAGCTCTCGCACATTTGTTTTAAGCATACGCTTAATCTAGTTAATAAGTATCATAATTACAACAACAAAAATTGAAAGCGATATAGAGTAAGCCATAAAAAAGCAAAAACTAGAGCTGCCAGCTTGTTCAGTTTCTTGGATTGTGTGTGACCGTTTTTAGTAAAAGCAAAATCCAAAAAAAGACTTTGATAACAAATGAAATTTTTGATAAACTTTTTTAAGTTTTTATAAAAAAACATACAAAAAAAAATGATTATAAATCTGATGGCTTGACGCTTTTAGAGCGCAAAAGCCACTTTCTTGCATCCACTTCCTCTTGACTGACAAATAATTTTGGAAAATAATGAAAATTTGGTTGCTCATTCCGTAATTTCTATATCAACATTTATTCTGTGAACTATGACCTTGACACGATTGATTAACATATCGCACTTGCCAAAAGGTGAGCTAAGTGCATCTTATTCCATTTCCGGAGAATTGCTGAATTGACAATTTTCAAATTATCACATATATTCATTTAGTCATTCCTTATAGAAGGGGACGTAAGAGGTATAATAAAATACATACATAAATATTTGAACAGTGCCACTACTCTAGTCGATTTAGCCATGTCCTACTGTTTGTTTTTGAAAATCGAAATTACGAAAAAACGAAGTGAGATAGTTGCATGAGAGTTTATGGGCGAAATCAGTTCACCAACAAACGCCTACCACCAATACAAATAAAGCACTTAAGATGAAATATTAAGAGTTTAACCAAACTTGTCCCAAATACTAGAAAAAACTCGAAAAGGGCGTGGCCGAACCTATATATGCAAAAACTTCAAAACTATTAAGTTAATTAAAGAATTATTTAAGGTGATGGCAACAAATTTCACACAAACTGTAGAAAAGTATCGAAAAAGCTCTAGACAAGAACTAGGCGAATTTTCACAAATGGGGGTGGCAGATACCATACCAGCAAAAAAATTAGATCACAAGATTACTGACAAAGCTGCTTTAAAAAAAACTTTAAAACGATATACAGAGACCACATTGCACACAAACTATAGTTAGGAATGTTTCGCACGAGCACAATATATCACACTTTAACAAGCGGGTTTTGCCTGTCCCATACAAGTAAAAACTAAGAACAGCTATACCAAGTAAGTGTTGTCAAATTCAATGTCGGAACATTTGATGAAGCCATTCGGAACGTAATTTGTTTAATTAAAATTTAAGACCTGCGCGCTTAACTGTTAAAGAGGCTTAGGGTATTTAATTTCTGACGAAGCCAAAGATTATAACCTTACTAGTTTAGTATTGACTAAGATTTTGAAAATACTCCAAATAGATTACTTTAACGAGTTGGCATGGCAATAGTATTACAGCAATTCTTCTGAAGAAATAAAATGCGGAAACTTGGAAGTTGGGGCCTACATTTCTAGTTATGACGCCATAAAATTGTCACACAAGTCGTATTAAGTGAAAATGAATAAAAAAGTTGATTATAAAAAGGTGGCATCTCTGGCAAAAAAACTTACGATCAAACAAACGCAGACGATGAAAAAAATATACACTAACAAAAGCTTACAAAAACAAAAGCCTTAAATTCAATGTTAAAGGTTAAAGCAGCAATTTGCATTTAAGTTTTATTTTTATGTTTCTTTCATTAGCGCGAACTAAACACATAATTCAAAAAATCACAAATTAGCGAATTCATTTAATATTTCTTTAAATCTTGCGAACGTTAATTTTCGACTTGTTGGTATAAAAATTAAATTAAAATGTTATTTTATTATTTAAATTTAAAGGTGTCGATTCGTAACGATGCGAATGGGTAGCTGCTGCGTGTTAATTTGTGTGTAAAACACTTGATTTAATTGATATTAGCAATTTTAATTGCAAAATTAAGCAGTGAAAATAATTAATGAACGCCAAAGTCAAAGTCATTTACAGACAATACGAAATAACTAAAATCAACAACAACAATTCTAATTCGAATTCGAAAAACAATCAATATAAGCTACAAGCAATAACAACAAACAAATGTTTTGCTGATATCCCCGCTCTTTTAAACAAAGCCAAAATAAATATCACGAATAGAAGAAAAATTTAAAATACGAATCAATACCTGAATATATACATAAAAATAAACAAAATAATGATAGCACAGTAAAGTCTCCCTAAGACGGAACTTTAGTCCATCTAGAGGAGTTAGATGAAGAAACAAAAAAAAACACTCAAAAATACGTTCATGCGATAAGATTTGATTGAATTATGATGCTTTGAAGTTGGTAAATATTTAAATATTTTAATTTTATGAGAGAAATATAAATTAAGAAACAATTTCCAAAAGAATCTGATGACAAAAACACTATTTGGTCTGAGTAAAATATTAAACCTCAATTTCAATTAAAAAGTAGTTCGGCGTGTAAAGAGGGAGTGACTGAGCTAGGGTCGTATAAAACGACACAATTCGCTGCCTTTCCGTGAATTAAATTTTGAAATTTTTATAATAAATAAAAGCCTACTTCACTAAAAAGAAAAAATAAAGTAAAAAAAGGTCATCGGATTAGACCATTCTTCTGCTACCAAGGCATTGCGCCCGGTGCAACTACCCCCTTAGCTCCGCTCCGAGGAAACGTAAACATTTCTGTTACGTGACATAAACGCAATGTAATCACTGTGCTTACCCAAAAGAAACGTAAAATGCTTTTTGCTAGCTACAGTTGACTAAATTTTGTTCCCCAAATCTTAGTCAAATGGTATCACAAACAGCTGATCATTTATCCATCAAAAATTATTGCTAAGAATTTTAACTAAAAATCTTCTTTTACTAGAAATTGTTGTATTTCAAAAAATATTATATTTGATAAAATAAAATTTACTAAGACATTGCAGTGAATATATATAGAAAAGCCGCAATAATTTGATCGATTATAATTAATGAGTTGAACGGATATCAAATGCTGAGTGAGCGATTCCAACTTTCCAAGGAAAGCATGAAAACTTTGTCTTTCAAATAATAAGTGGTGGCATTTCATGAGTTACAACTTTGTTTATGGTCCGTTTAAGGGATTCAAATTAAAGAATTTCTTACTAATATTCAAGTCCGCATTTTTTCATGAGTTGTCCACCTAAGCGAACGTAATACCTATGCAATCTTATGGTTACCAGATGATCAAGAGATATATTGAATAAAAAGTTCTCAACATGGTTGCCAATTTGCCGGGATTAACCCGACCAAGCTCGGAATCAGGATTTTACTTTGTCACAATTAAAGTTCTTAGCAAATTTACTTAAACTTTAATATTAGAGCTGCAAGTATTATAATTATGTGACACTTTTCACGTTTTCATTTGCATCGTTCTAAAACAATAAAAGTTATATTTTTGATACAAAAGATATGAAAATGTAAGTCTAACGAATATATTGAGTTGAAAAATAAATTAGCTAAATTGTAAATTTGTGAATTATGCCAAGAAATCGTGCTTATAAAAAAAAAAATAAAAAGAACTAAAATTTCTAATAAAATTTATTTTCTAAATCATTATTGCGTCTCGCATGCACGTTCATATTTTCATACAACTTTAACTGCTAGAAACAAAATGTTTGAAAGGAAACTGTTAAGAAAATTACAGTCTTTCATACTACAAATCTAATTTAAATTTTAACATATACATATGGCGGTAAGAGGGGTTGTGTTGATCAAAACTTTTCGTACGATACGATCTGACACAACAACAATCATAAATCTCAAAATTTTCATTGTAACTACTGAAAGATTTTGCAGCATAAGCCACTCAGAAATTATACTAAAAGGGCTTACCAAAAATTTAATATTGTTATTTTATTCACAAATTTATACATACATAATGAAAGGCATGCACTTCGTGAGAAGATAAACAAAAACTCATAAGTAATATGTCCTTTTTTCCCGAAACATCAATCGTACCTGATTTCCAATGATACCATTTCGAGTCAATATGTGTAATTTACGTTAAAACACCACATCAGAGCGGTCAAGAACTCTTGAAGTCAATATTATTTTAGCCTTTTCTCATCGATTGGGGCTCTACACGTTTTTTTTTTTCAATAGTGTGACCAAATCACTTTGTAAAAGAGTTCATACGATATGCACTGGTGACCTTTTCTCATCAGGTTGTATTCTCAAAATCAAGTAACATAAAAGAGTTTGATTCTATAGTTGCCGGTCGGATTTGAATGTTTGAAAATACCGGTAGAACAGTAGAAATTCAAAACGGCGATTTGTAAGAGGTAATTTTTTTCAATTCGCAAATCAATTCAAGAACTCAACATCATAAAATCGTCATTTTAGTAAATTTTGAAGAAAGACTTGGTTTCAAAGGCTATAAATTCAGATAGTTAAAGAACTGAAAGATACTGACTATGCTTATCGACCTCAGCCCACTCGACTAGTTTTCATGGGCTTATTAACCTAAATAGCAAGGTAAACAGAAACAATCCAACAAATCTATCCCAATTCTAGCACAATAACATACCATATCAAAAGTAGTGGCAGTCTCTAGAACAATGTATCAACGCGTTGTTACAAATCTGAGTTCGAGACTTGACTAGTCTTTTCTAAATTAATTTTCCAAAAATGTTTATAAATTAGAAATAAGCAGCCTTTTGCTTTTTATGTATATGTTTTGTTTTATTCAATTATCAAACACCCGATACTCTTTTTGTACAGCATGAATGTTTTACTAGATTTCTATATTTAACATAGTGATGTATGCTTATTTATATTATATATAGTGAGTATACTGGCAAACAGCTGATGTTTGTTGTTTTTTTTATTTCCCCAATATTAGGTTTTGTTTTGTTCTTTTTTTCTTCAATCTCCACCATTAGCTCTGCCGTTCACAATTTTACGTTTATCGTGCAAACGCCCCGCATATTTTCTGCCACACTTCTCAACACCAATACTCCCGTCTAAACATCTCATCTCACTTTACTTCACTTCACTCCACTCCACTTGACTGACCAGCCCCGTTTTCAAGGTGACGTAATTTTATGTCTAAAAGTGGTTTCAACTTGAAATAGATACGTTTTATCTGTATCTCTTCATCTGTAGCTGGTAAATAGTTGTTTTTGTTCTGATCACTGTTGTTGCTGTTGGATTTTTTAATCCATTCGCTATTTGAAATATCATTTTCTATTTATTTATTTAATGTTTCATTTTATTTTTAAGTTCTTTCATATACTGTGTACATATGTATTTACTAACTAACGACATTTTAAGCGTTGATTCATGCTCGAGTGCTTACCGCAACGACTTTTGTGGTGGTCGATTGTTCTGAGTGACTGAATAAGTGATTGAGTGAGTAGGCTTGTGAGTGAGTGAGTGCGTGTGCGAAGGAGTTAGTAGTTAGCTGTGTGCAAATGACTCAGCGCATGAGTGTTATCTTGTTGCTGTTTTCAATTTATTTTTTTGCTTTTTATGAATGCATTTTTAGGATTCCATTTGAGACAACAATTTTTTTTTTATTGTTTTTCTATTTAACCCTCTGTTTTTATTTTTTTTGGCATAAATTTAATAGCACTGCATTTTATATATCTTTGGTTTACTGCATTGCGGTGGTAACGCAGATTTATAGCTTAAAAGCATCAAATTTCGTTTAATTCCGAATCATTTACTTTTATTGTGTAAAGTTCAAAGTCAAAGCTCATTATTATTGAGTATGAGACAATGTGTTTCGATAATTTTCTCATGTCGTTTAATGTATAATTCTTCAATTATGATCAGGGTTACCAAGTCACCGCGGTCGACCCGGCCTGGCTGGGGAATTTTATGTCAAAGTCGGGGGCTTAGTAGGAGTCAAACTATTTCTAAAATAATCGGAAATTTGACGATTTTTGTGAAATGAACTTAAAAGCTTTTCGTCCCACAAAAATTATTACTTATTCCTATTTTAAGTAAGAATAATTTTGTTCGAGAAGTTCGGGAATCGCTTTTGTATGAAATTGTAGCCCTAGTAATGCTAAATTCATTGAAATATTCGTCAAAATTTTATTACTATTACTAGGAATTCTTAAAAAAGGCTTCAAAAAGCTTTCATATTGGCCGGTTTTTCATTTATCTCGTCTTTCTATCACATTTTTAGAATTTTTTAACATAATCAATTTTTTACTGACTCAGTTTTATTTGACGTCAGCTAATCCTTAGTTTTATATTTGAGAGACTAAAAGTGAAATTAACTCTCAGCAATTAACTATAAAAAGTATAAAAACTGAGTTAATTGACAGAAGTATGGTATATAATGTTTTTTTTTTGTAATCTTTTAGAATATTCACCTTTTGTAAATATTCAGGCCCATTAGGAATTGATTGATTTAAATTAAAGTAGCTCTTTTTGGAGGCGAAACTATCAGCTGTTTATTTCTTGCATTTTTTCGCTCTCAAATTTTGTGGTATGGCAACAGTATTTAGTCGACTTAAGGTAACAAAAAGTGCGAGTAGGCGAGTATGGGAACACAATGAATAAAGAAAATTTAATGGTCACTTAATTTGCTTCATGAATATTTCATCCATTTGGTCTATTGTTTGTTATTGCCAGTATTTCAGTAGCAATCTATATAAAATGATTAATTGTTATTCCATTTTTGTCTACTACTTCATTGTATTTATAATTTTGCTTTTGTTCTTTTTCGAATTGTCTATTCGTCTGCCTAATTGTTTTGCAAATTTCTAGACAAAAGAAATAAAAAAAATCTTCACTCCTCACTCGAGCATTTAAACACATAAAGCTATGCATTTAAAATTTGTTGCTTAAAGTCTGTTTTTTATATGAAAATTATTTTCTTTTGCTAAAGTTCCGTTATTGTTAACTTGAAATATTTAAAAAAAAAATAACGCTGTAAAATAGAAAATTAGAATTTCATATTCAAGCGAGACTTAAATAAAAAATACCGTTTTTCGTTATTGATATTGAACCTCATAAGAACAGTTAGTAAAAATGCATTAACCTTTTCATGTAAAACTTTACAATTCACAAATTTTGCTTGGAATAAAAAAATTCTGAAATAAAATATTTTTGAACTTTTAACATTGAATATTACGAAAACGTTTGGTTTTGAGCACTCTGGTGTGTTAAATTCCCTTGTTTGTAACTTTTTCTTGTTTTGGTGTTAAGATTTTCAAAAAAAAACTCAATTTTCGAACTTTGATCTGATTATTGTTAAAGCTATTTGTTATACGTAAATTACAGTTATACAATTTTGAACTCACATAATCACTGTCCGATCCATAAGAAGCGAAATATTCACAAAATTTTGATGTTAATTATAGAGATAAATTTGATCAGTTAAAAAAAACAACAATAAGCTGCAATCTGGAAGACAAAAAAGTTGAAGCTTTCTTTCTACTTTCTATAAAAGTTTTCAATATTACAAAATAAGCGTATAATGTAGGAAGAAAAAAGAAAGCAAGAAAGATCTAAAAAATTCCATTGGAATACTTTTAGTTGCCAAATCAAATTGTTGAAAGTGTATAAAGAGAAAACAAAAATTCCATTGCATACTTTCTGTTGTCAAATTAAATGCTTCAAAATGGGTGGGGGGGGGGGGTGCGGAGGACTAATGAACGAAGCGAGCAAGTTTTATTTAATTCATTATTTAAATCGATCGGTAAAACATAATCTTTAGAGGCGACAGCCTTGTTTGGTTGGCCAAATAAGATTGAAATGATAGAACTCGTAGAAGCCCAAACATAATATACTGGATTACATCGTGGAATCCTGTCCCAAACATGAGTTGTCAACGATTTTTGGATCAATTGTCATTAATGAAGATAAAAGCTTGAAATGTGTGCCAAATTATAGAGCTTGAAGAGCCTAAATAGGTTGCCTTGTCCAAAAACCCGGTGGAAATTCATGTTTGGACAACAATTCAACAAAGCAACCCTATGTATTATGCTTCTCTCTCTTCGAGTTCTATCATTTGATATACACTTTGACCTACAATATTATATAGTTTGGCTACAATTCGGCCATTTTCGGGCATCGAGACAGGCTTTGGCAAGCGTGTTAAATGTCTGCTAAATTCACCAAAATGCATTGCGATATTCCCCGTATATCTTATCCTGTAATCTTATACACTTGACTTTTCTACTGCGGGTTCTCCGCCTATGAAATCAAAATTGAAATCAGTTCAACTGAAAAAACAACTTGTATTCTGACACAAAAAAAAAAAACGAAGAAACAAAAACAACAAGTAACTAGGTATGTAGGTGCACAAAAACTGGTCGAAAATAATCCAACTGGTCAAGAATGGCAACCAAATTAAGACGAAATGTCAGCAACAGCATCTGTGCGACAAACTTAACTTCTGTGTAAGCGGGTGAGCATGAGACATCAACTGAGCATGGGAGCAGACAGTGCGACAGGCACGTAGACAGACAGGCAGCGCACATAGCAATGCAGACTGTGTGAGCGTAGCTTGAGAAAATTATGAGCTCACAGAATGTATATCATGTTTAAAAATAAATAAAAAAAATATGCAGTGAAAACAAATACACATTAAAATAAGCCGCTTAATATCGATAAAAATAACTTGAAAATAAAAAGTGTTGCTTTTTTTCTGCTGCTGCTGATATGAAATCATATCGGAAAAAGGTATCGATGCAATGATTTCATTTATTTGTTAAATTTAAAAATTAATAAATAGTTGTACACAATAGATTATGGACAAAATAGTTTTATTATACTTTTGGTTTCATAACAACTTTTCTTGACATTAGTTTTGTCAAGGTATTTTCATACTTAAATACGATCATTTCAGATGACACTGAACTTGTCCAGTTTCGCTTTAAAGCATAAAGGTTTTTTTTCGGCATAAACGAGTATTTAGTAAAGTTCACAGCCCTTTGAGGCACTTTCGGATTTACAAAAAAAAAAGATACAGAATGCAGTCTAAAGCATACATAATTAAGACAGCAGAAAGGCAACAAAAAAACAAAAAAATGCGCTCACACAACTGAAGAGCCAGCAGCAAATTCGTCAAATATTATGCATTGCAACTTCTGGAATACTGTGTGCACCAGATTCGTAGAGCTTTTTTTTATCTTTTAATATAAATTTTGTTTTAAACTTCAATACTTGCGCTGTATAAAATCCAAAAAATTTGTTGTATTTATTTTGAATGTATGTCAGTTTGAATGCAACGCTAATTCTTGTATTTTGATGCTCTGCTGTCGCAGCAAAAATAGAACAATATATTTTGTGTAGAAAAATGCTTTGCTGCAATGCGCTTTGTTTTCGATGGGCTTTATATTGACAGAATTAGCTGCTCTGCAGTTTTGATGCTGCTGCCCTAATTTTGTTTCACGCAAGATTTTCCAAAAATTTTTGGAATTAGAAAATCTTTTGAACATAGAAAACTTGTTATATGTTAATTTTCTTTGGAACTAAAAAGGCGGACAAATCTAAATTGGACATGAAAATCCTATGCAATTTATATTTCCTTACTTTTGGGGACCAAGTTAATGTATTTCGTGAAACTCTCTTTTATTGTTAATAAAGAGTGATCCAATAAGAGCTTCCTACTTGTTGTTGTAAGGCCTATAAATCGAAATTAAAACGTAAACCAATATCAGCCGACTTCAATTCTTGTTCGAGCTGTATTTTATAGGCCTTCAGACCAAAATCAATGATTCATAAGAGATGCCCAAGGCCTGAGATCAGTGACGAATCGATTGTTCACGGATTTCACGAACACTCTCTGCTACTACAGAAATAGTCTCAAAATTACGGGCTGTGTGCACTCTGGTTGAATGATGAATGTCCAGTAGTGTAAAATAGGTTTGAAATTTGGTGATGGTGTTACGAATAGTACGCTCAGTTGGACGCTCATAACGACCAAAATGATGTTGAAAAGCTCTATAACATTCTCTAACTGATGACTGATTTTGGTAGCAAGTTTCCAGAATTAATAAACGTCGTTCAGGAGTTAGTCTACTCATGATTGAGTTGTATTGAATACTGAACACAAACGTCATATGGACAAGCCATTTGACAAGTGGCAGCTTTCAAAACAACCCAGTTGGAAAAGGGACCTCGTATTGGAACAACGAAAAAATATGGTGGAAAAGATAATTCATCTTTTGAACCAAAGGTGGTTAAACGAAAAATTAAGCGAACTTCAGGGTCATTATATTTTCCGCTACTAATTTCACGCACGTCTTCCGTCAGTATGAATGAAAGAACGTCTTTCCATTTTGGTAAGCAATTGAAAGTTTGTGTTGAACAACAGTTTGTTCCAAATTTGCTACCGGAATGCTCAAAAATCAAAAACTGTTTAGCAACGGAGAGGAGCGGAGGTAAATGCTCAATGCATTAGCTTTACGTATCTTCGTTTCTTCTAAACAAAAGCCATTTCAGAAACATAGCTATTTATTTAAGTTGTGTTAGATGAAATTAATATTCTTCATAATCTGAATAAATAAAGAATTTCAACTAATTCGAAAGCAAAAACTTGTTGCTAGATAAACAATAAAATGTATTAAAGTTATGTTTCATTATAAAGCTTGAATTTTTTTGAATGAACTCTTAATTTTTGATTGAAATCGGCTAACGTATGACTTATGAAATTTTGTTCATCATTTCAATTCGATCACATGTTGAAACATAATTATGGAACAACGTGCTGTTTCACGCAAAACTTGACACAACAGCCATAGAAACGTACAAAATGGTGCAAAAAGTTTATTAGGATAATTGTCTATGGTCGAAGACTTTTGAGTGGCACAAACGATTTTTAGAAGTCCTACAACCGCTGGAAGACGAAGCAAAAAATATGAAAAAGCAAGGATATCATCCACCGTAAATTTGTCTTAATGGTCAAAGAGATAGTGGTGGTTTATAGTCTGAAGTCTTACAACGCTTGAAGACCAAAATTCGTCCGACCAGAATATTGCGATCCCAACGTGGTTGTTACACAATAATGCGCCGTGTACCTCATCGTTAAGTGTTCGTCAATTTTTGGAATGAAATCAAGACGGTTTGTTAAATCATTCACCATATTCACTGATTTAGCACCATGTTGTTGAAAGGATGCGATTCAAACAGCTGCAACAACACACACCTTGGAAGCCATACCACAAAATGAGATAGAGAGAGTAGTTGAATCACTATTGAGAAACACTTCTTGTGCACTCTTATTAGCTGGTCTTTCCGCCCCTCCCACACCGTTCTTCATTCATTACTTCGTCTTATGGCATGAACTTTCTTATAATGCCTTCACATAAAAATTTACTAGCGACATCGCTGATATCGATATCTCAAAAACGCATATCTACATCTTCTTCTGCAGAAGAAGTATCAACCGTTTAACAAGTATCGTCTACAATATATACCGACACACGTACCCACATAACATTGTCATATCATTAGCTTTGGAAGTTAAAAATAGGTACTGATACAGCTACACAATAATTCTTTTTTTTCACATTTTATTATTTTATCATTAGATTTCGGTGTCAAGTTGTTGTAATGCTTTGTCAACAACTGTCCAATTAATTATGGCATTCTTGAGAGTTTTTGTTTTTTGTGTTGCTAGGGTTTGACGCCATCTGAAGTGTAATTGTTGTTGTTGTCGTTGTTGTTGTGGTATTTCTTGCAACGCAAACAAAGAAAGGGGAACTTTTTTGTACGGTTTCAGTTTCTGCTGTTGTCACTTTTGTTGCCGGTTTCGTTTTTTATGTTGCTACTGTTAATGATTTTGCTGTTGATAATCGTAATGATTATGCTTATAATGTTGTTGATTATGTTGTTTGTGCGTTCGTTCGTTCGTTTTGTTGTTGCTGCTGCTGTGATGACGTTCAGAATGATATCAGTTTCGTGTTGTTGTCTTTTCTTGTTGGTCATTTTTTTCACACATGTGTTTTTTGTTGTTGTTTTGTTTGTTATTATTTTTGTTTACTTTTACTTTTATTAGACCACTATTATTCTATACAAAATATAAATTGTTACAGTTTTTCTTTAGAAATTGTTGATATTGTTGTTTTTGTTGTTGTTGTCTTCACTTTCAAGGTTAAATAGCGCAGGCGTTTTTTTCGTGAAATTTGGCAATATTTTTGTATTTTCGACCTTTTGTTTTTTGTAACATTGTTGCTATCGCGTAGTATTTTTCTGATCTCTTATTTTTATTACTTTCTTTAAGGAATGGGCAAATAAATTTTTTTATTTGTCAAGTTTCTTTATGTTTTCTTAATATCTTTTTACTGTTTATTTGACTAAGTTAGCAGCGCAGCTTAACAAAGTGCGAAGTTGTTAAGTTTTTTGGAATAGAAAAAAACTTTTTATTTACCTTAAAAAAAATGTGAATGAAATTTTTTTTTCTTTAAAAAAGTATAATAAATGTATGTACATAGATACAACTAGTGTAAACCATATATTTGTTTAATATAGGTATTTAATTCCAGATGGTTATTGCTTTTAACTTTGCCGGCTTTGTGCTTAAACGATAACTCAATATTAAAATTAAACTTTTTTTTTACTAAACATTTGTTTTGGGCATATTTTACTAATAAAATATCAAATGTAAAAATTATTTTTGTAACATATTTACATGCAAAAATGACTATAACGAAGCTGTCGTATCTACGTATGTAAATCAACTTTGCTTTGATATATTGTCCGCATTTTTAATATTGCAAGCAATCATTGCAAAACAATGGCAAGGATATTTTAATGTTGTTGACAATTTATTTCTTTTGTAGGTTGACTCTGGTCTGAGTGCAGCAATTTAATATTTTGTAAGTGCATGTCTGTCTCCACATACATGTAAGCTTACACATATATATTTGCACTATGGCTGAGAGTAAATTTACAAAAGCAAACTCAGCTGTTTTCAAAATTAAAACCTTCAACAACAGAGATGCTGTATTCTACTTGAATTTTAAATGAAAACGTATTTTAGACAGCCGTTCGCAACAACTTTGCACCATAGAAAGTAATTAAAATACTTTTAATTACTTGCGTATAAATGAAAAGTAGGCAAATAAAATCTGGCATAAATTGTTTTAATTTTTACTTTAAAAATAATAACTGCGCCAACTTTCTTGAGTTCCTTCTGTTGCGCACTAATTCGAAAAATCACTTCCATATTTTCTTTTCAATCGATTCCAATTTTTGGGTTGATTAAATAAAAGAGCTTTCAAATGCATGCAAAGATTAAAAACATCGAATGCATTATTATTCTCGCTGTAAAAAGTTCTTGCGAATAAGTTAAAAATATTCAAGAAACAGAAAAACTACAAATGTCATACATCTCAAAAGACAAAAATTGCTTAAAGTTTTTATTGTTTTTTTACTTAATTTTTATGATTATGAAATCTTGCCACACAATTTTTATGATAAGTGCCGTGGTCAAGGCTTAGAGGTCAGTTAAATCTGTTGATAAATAATTAGACGCATAGAGCTTAAACTTTTGTGTGCTCTTCAATTGTTTTACTTTGTAAAATTGTATAGTGGGCTTAATCAGCCCATTTGCGAAATTGCAAATGATGTTCAATATTCTAATTGAAATTTCTCGCATGGGTACTGAAACTTATTTTTTTTTAAGAAATATGAATTGAAAAAAATTTTAGTTGCATCTGATGCTGTTCTAAAACTATTTTCAACCTTTTGATATCAATAGGTGTAGCAAAGGCTTTGTTGAAACTGAGTGTCCACCGCGACACCTGTCTATTAACAAAAGTTTTTTCATAGATCAGTGGACTGGCGCTCAAATTAGCTAAAAACCAAGTTTCGTCGACATTTATTACAATAGAAGGCAAATCTATCCCCATTTCTGCTTTAATGAAAAGCTATCTCAAGCAGCGCTTAGAAACTGTGCTATCTAAAGTTGTGTTTGCCGAAACAACTTACCCAAGTCACAAGTAAAAATTTATCTATTTGGTGTTTCATTTAGCATGTGTCCCAAAATTTGACGCAACGTCAGATAGATCGATTTGCAACCGTAACTTGTGATAATTGTTTCATTAAAAAAAAAAACAAAAATTTCAATGTTTTAGAAGAAGATTAGAAATGTTTGTTTTTATATATAGCTACGGCTCAGCCCGCGCACTCCTTGTTTTACAACTCCGCCTTTATTTTACGCAGCCTTCATGTACGCAATTTCACATCTTGGTATAAGTACCAAAAATATCAATTTGTTGTTTGGGAGGAGCCACGACTCATAGTACACCAAATTTCAAAACTCTTAACATCATAAGCGCCAAGAAGAAGTGCCACGCCTCTTATTTTTATCAAAATAAAATATAAGTAATGTTACTGAGGGATAGTGCAGCTATCTACTAGTAGAATAATTGTAGGAATCGGTTGAGTGGTTTCATCAGTGATGGCATTTTCGATCATTTTATTTTACATTCGGTATATTTCGGTCATCTTCAGTCAATTCGACGCTCAGTACATTTTCGAAACATTTTCAGTACATTTCCACTATTTTTAAAAACTAAAATTTTTTAGTGAATTTGCCACAAAACATAGCTGAAGTAAACTTTTCCCAACTTTCCTATTTCTTTTTTAGTAAAAAAGTAAAAATTTGGCTGAAATTTAGTATTTTTAAGTATCAAAAAGTGCATTTCAAGTCTCTATTCAGTTAATTTCCACAAAACCCAAATGCCATCACTGAGTTCCATTACCACTACATACTAAGAAAATTTACCTCTTTATAAAATAGTATGGATTTTTACAAAGGTATCAGTAGTCAATTTTACCAAAAAAGCTGTCGTTTTATTGCCACACTCAGTAAATTACGTTAATGTATCTTTAATTGAATTTGATACTATTGTAGTACGCTCATAATACTAATCAATTTTTCATATAGTAATGACCGCCGTTCGGAACTGTTTACAGAACTGTTGACATTTAAAGTTGCTGTATTAAAGTTAAAATTATTAAAAATAATATCCTTATGAACGTTTTCTTATGGAAGAATTTAAATTTGATCAAAAATATGACCATTAAGTTAAAATTTGTTTCGACGATATAAAATCGTGATCGTTAATTTATTATTGATTGCATTTGAAACAAGCATGTACTATTCTCAATGAAATGAAATTAAATGAAATATGTTCTTGCACATTTTTTTTAGAAAGAAAGATTCTTTTGTTTCAAGACAATTTTTAGGGCCGCTAATATATTATGTGCAATCTTCATTTTGTTTTGTATATTTTCATAACTTGCACTCATTTTGTTATTCCATCTGAGATAGTCAAATGAAATGTGGAGCTTATCAGGGTCACTGTTTTGTGATCCCCAATAAAATTTAAAATTTTTGTCTAAGACATTCATCACTATCTCACTTTTTTCTGCAGATATTAACCTGGAGAAATTAAAATGGATCACCCGGAATAACAAAAATAAAATGAAAGCCAAACACAAATTTATTTTTTTTAATATATTTTTTATATAAATTTATAAGTAAATAAGCGGGCTTCAGGTAAATTTTTTTAAGCTATTTATTCATTCCAATATTTCGAACTCCGTCGGAGTTCATTCTCAAGGACTAAAAAATAAAAATTACATTTAATAAAAACTCCGACGGAGCTCGAAATATTGGAATGAATAAATAACTTAAAAAAATTGACCTGAAGCCCGCTTATTTACTTATAAATTTAAAATTAAAGAGGTCATACAAATTTACGATAATATTTTTTATATATATGTAGCAATCATCTTAAAATATTTTTATTAAAAATTCTTCAAAGTTAACTCACCCACAACCATAAATATAACCTTAAACCTCTAACTAGTATAACGAAATTAAATAATTCCATGCAATCTTACTGAGTCAATTGCATTTTCCGCAAAAGTTCATGTCAATAATTATGGCTATTTTTGCACCAACCAAATTGAACACGTAAACATACCTACAAAATAATTTGCTGTTTTGTTCATAAAACCTCAATTATGTAAATAAAATTATTATGGACTAGTTATATTATTTTTAAGGCGCACGAGTTTTATTCACACCTTTGTTTATTTTTTCTCCCAGAAGTTCACGAACAGCACAATTAAACATATTAATGTTAAACAGCACACAAACAAAACCAAAACAACAACAACAAAAAACAAAATCTGAAAAAAACCAAAAGAAAGAGAAAAATTAAATAAATAAAAAAAAAAACTTATAAGTAATAAGAAAAGGGTATTAAAACCGCACCTGTTATCGCATAAAAGCATTGATTTTCATTCTGATCCTTTGATGAAATAAAGACATAAAATCGGTAATAAATCCAGACATGGAATCAGTTTAGTTAAATAAAAGAACACATGCTGTTGCTCTGTTACTTTTCGTAGAATTTGTTTTATTTTTCATTTGTAAACAATGAAATTGGTATGAAATGGATGCTTATGCCAAAAAAAATTAACTATTAAAATTGAATTTTTATTGTATTTATCGAAAGATATGAATTGAAATTCATAGATTTCACAACGCATTTGCCATGACTTTGTTATTTGTTTCTGGTTTTGTTGCTGCAATAATTATTGTCATAAATAAATTAATTGATTATAAATATAGTTAGCTTACTTTGTATTATAAATTTGAAGAAAAATGTATTTTATAAATAATGCCATTGCCGAAATTTAATCTGCTATTGACTACACTTAGTATGAGTCACTTGCAGGCTTATAATGTGTACACTAAGCGCTCATATATTAAATCGCATAAAACTGATACTAAATTTTTATGTACAAATTATTGTAGATAATTGTCTTCAAGGTACTGAAAAAAAAAATGTTTTCTTAAAATAATTTGTGGTGCGACTTAGATTGAGACATTTTAAAACATTATTAAGTAATTCAAATATTTTCAAAACTAAATTTATAAAATAAGACATGCGCCGTTTTGTTTGATAAGAATCTTTTTAATTTTTGAGGTAAAACATTAGTAGTTAACGCCACTACACTGAGAAAAAAATTATCTAAGGGTTAGTTAATTCAACATGTAATGTAAATCTTTTGGAGTGTAGCTCAAAAATAATAAAAGAACTTCACTAACGCCCTCTATATCTCTCTCTTGTATACTTAATTTTCGTTTGGAGCATAGAGCCTCCGATTCATGTACTTACTGTTCTTGCGACTTACGGCGCGATGTGTGTACCTAGTGGTACATTGTTTTGTGACTCAAGAAAATATTTTAAAAGTTAAAAAGTTGTTGAAACAGTCGAAAAATTTTGAAAAAAAGGCTGAAGTCTAAAATGTAACACTAGCGTGATGTTAGCTACTAATTTTGACTTTACACAGTGTGACAATTTCCAATCAAAACTTAATGTGATATATCCCACTTGACTACGTAACGCTATCTGCCGAAGTAATATACCGTTGAAAATATATTAATTTTTCTTTTCAACGCTGAGCTATAATATTTCAGGTGACTGCCAAAAGAAAAGAATGTAGGCAAATCAAATTGAAGCAATGCACTATCTTAAAATCTCAAGTCAAATCAGGCCTAAATGCCACAAAAACGTAAGAATTGTTGGAAAATCTTTACGGCGATAAGTGTTTAAGACGAAACACAGTTTTCAATTGGCATAAATGCTTTTGTGAAGGTCCGGAGTCAGTTGAAGACGATGACCGAACGTCCGAAAAACATGTCATATACCATCAAAAGTCAGAGTAATGCTGATCGCCTTCTACGATAAGAAGGGTCTACGACCTTTGGTTCCAGCTATTCGACGTTCAGAATACAAAAATCCGGAAAATTCTACTTGTTGCACGACAACTCACCTGTAAACAATGCCATTAGAAACGCCAATTTTTATATGATTGCAGAAGAAATGAAACTCAAGAAACTTAAAACTCGTTACACAGGGAGACGGCCTTCTAAACGTGAACGTACAGATTATTTGAATATGGTCGAACATTTAGCAATAAAATGCGGTTCTCGCCTACATAGAAACGTAGAAACGAGAACATTTTACTTTTGCTCCGGATGCAATAATGCACCGTGCTATATATGCTTCACTCCTTACCACAAATTAATATATAATTCAATTATGAATGTCTCAATCAATGTTTTTTTTTTCAAATAAATTCGAAAAGAAAACCACAAGACTATTCCAATTTTATGTTTATTGGGATAAATGATACCAGCACGTATCCTTATTGGAACAATATGTCCCATGATAATGAAAGGATTCCATGACTTTTCAAGCATGCAGACAATGTTTTTTATGCTACTATTTTCTTATTTTGAAAAAATAATCTCCGAAATGTGATCTTAATCGGAAATAAAACCTCCGTCGCGAAAGGGTAAAATACTTTGTTCTGATGAGTACTTTATTATACATTTCGTTCGATGCATCATTTTTACACTACATGCATATGAAAGACTTGACTTTGTTAATTTAGTTTCTTAAATTGCACTTAATTATTCAGCAACAGAGATTGCAACTGTTAATTATGATTTATTAGCTCATCAAATTTAAAACAACGTTTTTCGCAGTCACCAACCATTCTCAATAAATATTTAAATGAAGTTTCAATGCCTTGTAAAAAAATATTATGAAAATAAGTAATATTTCGCATGAAGTGCATACTTGATGTCAAATTTATAGTCGAGGCGATTTATTATATTTGCTGAATTTTAACTCAAAAAATAAATTATAAAGCAAATTGATTCATAACCATAAAGCTGTAAGGGAATTAGTTCTAGCTGCATTGAAAATACAGGTAGTAGTTAATTTACAACAGTGATGAGTGAATTATTAGCTATAATAAATAATAATATAAATTAATAAAGTCTGACCGACATGACTTCATGCAACACAATGTAGTTAGCAATTAGAATGTAATTGATTCAGTTAAAATACATTTATTGAATTATTGCAGTTAATTACAGTTATTAGATCACAGCCTTAACTATTTTCGATAGAAAAGCAAATTTGAACGAACTCAACCCACCCAGCCAGCCTTGTCTTGTCAATGTCAATTGTGTCATAAAAATTTTACAATATGTCATTAAAGTTAAAAACAGATATTCAACAAATTCGGTGTGAAACACTTTTTAGCTCGTAGTAAGATGTTTATTATAAATTAGTTGTTGTGTTTGTAGACAATTAAAAGGTGTCAATAACAGATTTTGAAGTTTCCGTTAAGATTTTAGTTTGACATTGCTATTTTTAAACGAAACCCTACAATAAATTTAATGATATGCTAAGGCAACGTGCAGAGTGAATGATGTAAGCAAAGATTTTCTAGTTCTTGCTTTAAGAAGCGAATAATTAGACGGAGTAAAGCGCTTTACGAAGCGATTGCATGAGAACATTGTAACGCAAAATTAATTATTTATCTTTTATTATTGCAAAAAATGTTCATCTTTTATCGAAAAGCAATGCTATCAAAAGCGTTCAATTGCAACGTTCTTCTTGCATCTTAACGCTTTTCGTCGAACCTTAGCTTCAAGCATACACTCTGCACGCAACCTAAAGTACTAGACGTTGTAGTGACCACCTCATTTATTTAAATTTTATTTAAATACGTATGAACATATATACGTAAGCAAATGATATGTTACTATGCACAAAAGTTTCCCATGAACTACTTAATGCTTTAATCACTAGCTGGCAACTAAAGATGCTGCCAGCATTTTCAAATATTGAAAAAACTCTGCTACAAACTGCACTACACAAATCAACTGGCTGACTAGCGCGATTAAAGACTTTAACTACAAATACGCATTTTTTGCATAGAATAGAAAAAGAGCTCAACGCAACGAGCAAGCAAAAAGAGAAAGAAAATTAAAAAAAAATGGGTTCGAAACCAGAGATTTCCAGCAGCTATCGCTTTATTTACAAAAATGATAAACGACGCCTCGAAAATCTATTAAGCACGAGCAAAATTTATGCGAACAATGGGCAACAACAGCAATAAAAATTACAATAAATAACGCCGCTGCCTGCCGCTCGCTGGATGCTGTTGAGTAGAACAGTAAACACAAATAGAAAAAAAAGTCCAAAGAATAGAAAAAATAATGAAATCAGCTTAGTAGCGCATACTAAATTTTTAATAAAATAAAAGTAAAATCATAACCATTTGCGTAAATAGCGCACGAATATATAACAGAACACCCATTATATATGTGCATATGTATGTACGCAACGAATCAAAAATCATGGGAGCTGTTTATCATGATACGCTGCGTACTCAGCGCAAAGAGTTGCTGGTACGCTAAGGGCAAATAAGATGTCATTATGCGTAGACGTCATCCGAAATGTCTGTCTTTTTAAAATCATAAATAAAAATAAAAATATTTTTGTTTTTTTTGCTATTCAAAATAAATTTTAACATCATTACATTTATGCAAATATTTGAGAAAAATTTTATAAATTAAATTAAACTAGTAAAGGTGTTATCTTCAGCCGGGCCGAGACTCACATGCTCTACACTGCATTAAAAGTACTTTTTAAATAAATGTTCAAAATACGTTGAAAGGTTGAAGAAGTTTAATAAGTCGAAAATAATGTAAAAGGTTTAAAAAGCTTGAAAAGTGTTGAAACAGTTGAAAAAAAATCTGAAAAAGTCTAAAAAATATGGAAACTATTGAGCAAAGATTTGTGAGATTTGCATGCGTATACCAAATTTCATCACAATATCTTACACGTTTTACGAGTTATGGCCACATAAAAGTTAAAATGAAGGGCTGTGCCACGCCCTTTTAAGAGCCTCTGCAAGTTAAAAACCTAGCCTGATATTAACTTTGTTCACATGTTCACCAAATCAGCAAGTTTCATCAAAATCGCAGCAACCTTTTTCAAAATGGGCTGAGGTATTGTTACATAGAGTATAAACGATAGCCGTAGTCGTAACCCCATCGCGCTCATTTTTATATGTTAGTAGCTTGTAAGAAGGTGTGATCTGTTTGCCAAATTTCATTGAATAAGCTTGCTTTGTAATCTCGTAAATGTGATTTCAACAGACAGACACACACATAGACAGACAAGCAGACAGTCAGACAGACGGACACAGCTATACAGAATCAGGTGGTGATGCTGATCAATAATGTATAAACTTTTCTAAATCTGCCACGCCCCTTCTATCCGTTACAATCGGAATGACAAAGTGAATATACCCTCTGTGTAGGGTATACAAATGGAAAAATTTAAATTTATTGATGTCTTTAAAAAAAATATATTTATTGTATTAAGTATTGGAAATTTTTCAACTCTGAATATAGAAATATGAGTATGAATTAAGAAATGTGCTCTGAGCTTTTTACCATAGAGATATATAAAAGTATTACAATTCGAACACGTTCTCAAGTATATAATATTTTGACACTTCCGCTTGACTTTGTGTGCTATGTATCAATGAAAAAACCTTTAATAACTTCGGATTGTTGACACTTTATTTAGGGAACTTTAAGAAAAAAGTATGGCATTCAATTGATCAAAATTACTAGATTTTTTCGGTACATATGTACTTTTTTTCAGTACATTCGGCGCATTTTCAGTACATTTTAAGTACATTTTAAGTACATTTTCGGTACGTTTCGAGTACAATACTATATATAAAAGTTAACATTTTTTTAGTAAATTTACCGCGAAATATGCCTGGAGTATACTTTGCTGACTTTTTTTTTAGTAAAAAAGTTAAAATTCTTCTAAAACGAAAAATAAACATTCGGTATCTAAAAAGTACGTTAAGTCTTCGTTTAGTGCATTTCCTTAAAACTCAAATGCCATCACTGATTTTGGATAGGTGTACAAATATGAAACCGGTAATTTTTTATTCAAAAAAACACGTTCGTTTTGCGAAAATAGTTCCAAATTTAATCTTCAAAGTAATTCCCCTCGCTAGCTACACATCTTTTCCATCTTTCAGGCAATTTATGGATTCCTCGCCAAAAAAATTCTTTGTTTTTTGAGGCTATCCATTCATCGAGCCATTTTTGCACTTCCTCGTAAGAATTGAAGTGCGAATCGTTGAGTGCGTGTCCCATCGATGAAAACAAATAGTAATCGGATGGCGCCAGGTCCGGTGAGTACGGCGGGTGGAGCAGGGGCTCCCAGTTGTACGATTCTATCAAGTTTTTGTTGACCGCTGCTCGATGTGGCGATGCGTTGTCATCTTGGAATACAATTTTGTCATGGCGAAGTTGAAATTCGGGTCTCTTCGGACGTATAGCACGGTTCAAAGCGATCAATTGTTGATGGTAACGGTGTCTTCAAACTTTTTCGGTGGCCGGCCGCGCTCCTCATTTATCACATCAAAATCACCACTTTTAAATTTATTGAACCACTCATTGCACTGTGTACGACCAAGAGCATGCTCGCCGGAAGCTTCAACAAGCATTCGATGCGATTCAGAAGCGTTTTTCTTCAAATGGAAACAGAAAATCAATGCTTCCCGCAAATGAGAGTTTTCAGGCACAAAATTCGACATCTTTGCGAGCGGAAAAAATGTGTTGTTGTATGAAACTTGACAAATTGTGAACTGAATATTGTTGACAGATGACAGAATGAACAATTAAGACATTTGGTGCGGTTCGGAAGCTCATACATATACGGCTATCGACCGCTAGATGTCATTACCGGTTTCATATTTGTACACCTATATATATACCTTCGATTAAAGCATTGAAAATTGAAAAATAAAATCTGAATGAAACAGGACGAAATGAATGACCATGTAAGCCATCGCTATAAAAATAAGTTATCTTTAAACTTGAGAGGTAAATTATTTAATATCTCATCACAATAAGTAGCTGACATATTTTCTTAAAAAAAAATACTGATTATAAAATAAATCCTTGTGAAAAATTCTAAAAACAAAAATTCATATCTTTGCTGATTTCATTATCCACCACTGCATGCGCAGCTAAAACGCGTTGTCCTCAATGTTGAGGTGTCAAATGAAAAACGTAGCACAATCAATTTGATAGTTTTTTTTATTACAATTTTTATTTGTTTTGAATGCAAAAATATGCAGTGACTAACAATTTGATTTGACATATGTTGGTGTAGCTCATATAACATGTACTTGACTCAGGTGAATACAACATTTGTTAAATTAAATTTGTCTAAAGCAAAAAATTAAGAAAAAAAATATGTTTGAATATTAATGAACATTCCGGGAATTTCTTAATAAATTTATTCAATTCAGCATTTTCTGATCAGAAGAATTTAAGAAATGATATGGCTTTTATAAAGTGACTTTCGTTGGAAAAATTAAAAATGAGCCAGAAATTATTTATTTTAAAAATAAAGTTAAGCAATAATTTTCATTTTATAATGCCTTTCAGTGAGTACCAGCATTCCCAGATGAATATTTTAGTTGGGATTTTTAGGATTAAGGTATTAAAAATCTGAATGTAAGTACAAAATGGGGAACAATTCAAGTGAATCACTTGATAACTGTAGCGATTTCATTCTGACTTACTTAGATAATTGAATCAGTTCTTCTAAAATAGGTACAAAGACTAAAACCTCGATTTTTATTTTGGCTGCAACGTAACATACCTTTGTATAAAGTATAATCAAAAAGTGAGGGGGAAAAATAAGGTGCAAGCCAGTTGCTACAAGATTGAACTCGACTTCAAAAAAGCCGAGGAAAAGAAAAAAACAACATTAATTTTTCCCCTTTTCATTCTAAAAATTTCTTCAGTTTGTGTGCTTATTTTGTTAAAAGTTTCGTTTTTCTAACTTTATTTTGAGACCAAACTATGAAACCACAAATTTGCTTTTTTCATGAACAAGTAGCAAAAATAATAATTACAGCAAAAATTTCGATCAAGAAAAACATTTATATATATTTGAAAAAGTCTTGGCATCAGTTTGCATGGAGCAACTTGGCCCAACCATTTTAATTTGATCAAAACTACTACTAGCATTATCTCATAGCTTCGTTAGGAGCGTAGGGGCTGAATAAAATTTCTATAACTTTTTTGATTGCTGACTCGTTGTTTTATACTTTGCCAATTCGTTTCAACTTTAACGATATCCCTTTATAACTTTCAGTTCTGGGTTTTTCATAAAAAGTATTAATAAAAATGGTACAATTTTACTTTAGGGGCGATGCCCCAAAATTTATTTTTTTTAGAAACATGGAATCTGAAAAAAAAGTCGGTCTCTTATGGCTTCCGAGAAAAACTGGTCAAAGTTTGAACATTCCATGTAGCCCCCTCTTGTATAAATATATTGTGTAAAAAAGTTTGGAAAAAAGTTTGAGTTTTGTTGATTTCTGTTGAACAATAACTTGAGAGCTTAATTTCAAGGGCTCCTAGCAAGTGCTATAACTGATATTTACATAATTATGAAGATGCGAAAAGTTCAGCAAACTTAACCAACTGTTCTTACAACCGATACATTCCTTAGATTAAAAATATTTTCACTGATGATTGAATAAGTTTCTGTTTTTACTTTCCAACGATTTTTGGTTCTTTTCTTTTCTTAAAACTATGAGTTGATAGAATTGATAAAAGAACAATTAATGAAAAGAAGGAACTTTTCATGTAAATTTGGATCAAGAGTTCCGCTAATTTTTAATTAAACTGAACATTTGTGCTCCTTGCGTCAGATAACATTCTTAAGCAATTTTGCAGAGGAATATTTCTAAGAAACAATTTGAAGTCAGTATGCACAAAGAGTATCCTCTTTTAAGACTGACTTTAGTAACTAAGTAACTGATGTCACTTCATTGCATTAAAATTTTCAAACTTTTAGCTCAGAAAAAATGAATTAAAATACAATGGTTGTTCTATCATTAGGTTGAACAAATTATAGCGCTTAACATATATTTTAAACTATAAAGCTGGACATCTGGCAACCCTGATGAAAACAGAACTGCATTGCAGCAAAATTATAGTGAAATTACTCCCTCATGTTGTTGACATCAACAGCAATATGTTGCAAGCCACATACACGTTACCGCACACATACAACATAGACAGACACAAGCACTTGAGTGCCTCTTTCAATAATAAAATGCGCTTCCTCGTAGTCATACTCTGCGCCTTTTCATCTCTGGCTGTGTGTGGAAAAATGCAATCAAGCGGAAAAAGCAGCAACAAGTGATTGCTGCTCCCTGTGCTGACTATCAAATGCATTCTTCTGCAAATGCATTCTGGGTTTTCCAGTGCAACCAACATTAATGGTAACAACAGAAAATTAATTACAAAAAATTGTTTTCAATATTTTTTAATTTAAAATTGCATTATTTCATATTTATTTTTCAATAAACTGTTGCTGCTTAAATTTTATTTTATTTTTCAAGTGCTGCAGCAACGTTTTTTCACTTCCTGCACTTAATTGCGGTTTTATGCTGTAAACCGTTTTGGCTGATTTATATTTTTGTAAAAAAAAAGAAGAAACAATAATTCAACTTTGAATTATTTCAATATTTATTACATTTTAATTTATGCATTTTAAATTTATAAGTTTTTTTTCGCAAATACTCAAAAGTTTTTTGAACTTTCAATGAACCTGAAATGTATTTTGGATTTTTGTTTTTTTTTTTTTCATTTTGTATATTTTATTTGCATATGTATTTGACATGCGTATACTTTTTTTCATTCTCTGGAAATATAACTACACACACTTGTTTTCAATGAGGTGTAAATTCATAAAAATAACACTCACATTAAATAATTCAAAGGTGACGAAACAAAAAAAAAACTGCATTTATTCCTGTGTGAAAAGTAATGTGAGTTATTTTAAGAAACTTCGCTTTAATGCAAAGAAGAGCAGTTTTTCAGTCGCAAAATTTCATAGACAACGCTTCTCTAATTTCATGTTACTTATATGCTTGATCGTAAAATCATTTCTATAGTTGCCAGACTTTTGAGTATTTATTTTCCTACCATAAATAATGAAACACTTAAAATTATCAATATCATTTTTGTAAAATATTTGCCCAATACCGCATCAAAAAATTCGTTGCCGTTTTGTGTAAATTTAAGAATGTTTCATAAAGGGTTAAGAAGTGGTGCTGGAGGGATAATGTAATTAGAAAAATTGTGCGATCACAAATAACCCTGAGTTTACATAAATCGATGATTCTCCAATTTCGCAGCACGCAGTGTTATAAATAGCAGGCATGGCCAGTAGAGCTGAGTATTGGAGCGAAAAATCGCTAATCACGTATTTAATAGCGCAAATGGCGTTAATTTTCAAACGCAGATCATAAGAATTGATAAAAAATACGATGGGAACAATTGCAACAGTAATTACATTCCTTTCGATACCCAAGCATAATGTTCAAATATATTGAAAAAATTTTCGCGGCTCTAGTTCGTATTTTTCCAAATTGTTCTTATACTTTATATTTTACGAAATAGAAAATTACAAAACAATGGAGCAATGAGCAACTCGTCGTGGCAAGAAACGTTGATGAAACACACGAGTATCAATAAATGCCATAATATTTAACTTTTGTCGTTTTTTGCTTGTGTTTAGTGTATTTTACATTTCAAAAATCTTAAAATAATATTTTTCATAAAATATCATCAAATGAGAGCTCTTCGTTGTTGTAAAGGAGCCGGTATGATAAGATATTGCTCGACTTGGCCAACTCTGATTTAGAGTGGAATACATAACAGATGACTAAATCGAAGCGAGCGAGTATTAGCCAAGGATGCGTTTTTATGTCCATTATTTACGTTTTGTATACTTCAGATAAAAGCCAATAAATATCAGTTTGCCAAAGTTCACATTTGCAGCTATCCTCAGCAAAGCGCTTAAGACCCATCGTTACTCTTACAAGTCTGCCATTCCACAGACAAATAAAGTTTCCTACCTTGGTATTCACCTGGACAAATGACTGGCATTCAAACTAAAAGAACGCACTTGCCTGTTGCGTAAGCTGCACTGAGCTTGGAATACAAAGTACAAGTGTGTAGTGACATTCTAAAGTAATTATGAACTCCTGGCTTCAGCTATGGTTAAATGCTTTACAAAGGTAATGTTGAACTCACACATACAAAAGGAAAAACTTAAGTTTAAGGTTTTGTGTTCATAATTTTCACTTTCAATAAACTTTCAGTGGTCTTATACTCCGACATCTAATAAACCTAAAATTACCAGGGTTGGGAATGGTCCACTAAATTTCACACTCAATTGCTTTTAATGCTATTGACATAGGAATCCATTACCACTGAATATTTTAGTTAATGGTAATTTGAAATTCAATCAACCAAGGAGAATGGGCATATTGGTACTACTGCTTCTGATATGTAGATCAGTTGCTTGTATGACGAATAATCATAATAAAAAGTCCATTTCGAGTTTAAGGTTTTTAAAACTATAACATCACTCAACTTGAAGACTTTTTTCTTGTGGATATGAATTATAATGACACTTTTATTTAAAAGTAAAACATTTTTGTTTGCTATTGTACATATTGATGCAATCGTTTTGATTTATATATTTAATCTATGATATCATTAATATGTTAAGATTAAATTAATAACCTTTACATATGTGCGACATATTACAAAAAACACTTTGAAGAACTCTTATTGAAAATTTTCAACTTTTAAAACAGTCTTAAGAATATTCAAAAATTCGAAAAATTTTGGAAAAGTCTTAAAATAGTGGAAAAATTTAAAATGCTTAAAACCCAGCACTAGCGTTATTTTTCCGTAAATTCACTCCAGTATCGACTTACCCATACAGCCGCCAATTAAATCTGGCTATAGATCAAAGAATCTCTATCTATTACTAAAAGTTCAAATTTATTTTGATAATATTTCCAATAACTTGACTTGATTATGAATTTATTAATAAAGAAAATTCCAAAATCCCGAACCTAAGAAATGAATTATGAAAATAGAACGCTATAATGCTTCCGATAAATATTGACAAATTGTCATCATTGTTAATTTCAATCATGAGTTCATAATATGTTAATAGAAATGCTAAACAAAAACAACAAAAAAAAAGCACAGAAATTGATAGATGACCGGAATTTACTTAAAATAACTGGTACAAAATATTTGAACTTGTAATTACAGTTATAGCAACAAATAACAGCAACAACAACAACAAAAACAATATAAATAAATAAACAAATGTCAAGTACAAAAAAATTCAATTCCGTCCATAAATAATGCGACAGAATGGCGAGATGAGTCGATGCGACAGCGTCGAGTATCACACAAATTAATCGCCGCTCAAATGTTAAACAAATTAATTTAACGCCCCAATGACCGTCGACGTCTACATAATCGGTGAGCACAATTCATTGACATCTCGCCTCTTGAGTGCTGTGCTGTGTTTTGTTTTCCGTTTATTTCCTGCATCGCTGTCAATTCATCCGAGCGACTGACTGCCAGCCAGTCTATTTATTATACAACTGACTGTTTAACCCGCAATTGACCATAATCGTTTTGTCTAAAATTATGTGCGAATGCAGAAAAGATCGATATTCGATGAGAGCTTTTTGTGTTTGATATGTTTGGGAGTTGTACTCTCCTGTAACTGCTTTTGATGTTTTGCAGCAGCTTAAGAGTATAAAGCCAAAATTGAAAGACTCCGGCTGTGAATACTTAAAATCTCATTAAAGTAAAGACTCTGGAAGTCAAACAGCTGGTAACTGGCTTAACGCGTGGTATGAAAAACTTAACTCCTAAAACATTTTCGTTCCTAGTTCGAAAATGACGACAGAGGGAAATTTTGTTCTTGAGATGGTTTGATATTTTCATGATTTTGTAACGAATTGCATATTTTGGATACGTAGGCTATTAGACTATTCAAAACTTTAGGTTTTATTCTTCAGCAAAATGTGCCTAAGCCACCTTAAACAACAATTCGCATCAGTTTGCTCATTACGAAAAAGAAGAAAATCCGAAGGCTGCTATAATTTCAGCACCCAGATGAAGAACTATAAATAGCTTGTACGCAGAAGATATGAAAGACTGGTAAAATTTTTATTTTTGAAGCGGAAGCGGGGGCTGTGGAGAGACTGGAACTCTTTAAAGACAAGTAACAACCTAGTTCTTTAACGTTGAACATCACTCTGCTATACAATTTACAAGTTTTCATTAGCAACTCTCTTCGCTGAAGAAAGTGGAAATGGATTGTGCACACATTGCTGAAATCACCAACCGAATTTTGCAGGCAAGCATTGGAGTACAACACTTAGGTAGCAGAAAATGCGACTGTCCTAAGTTATAGATGAAAGAATTTAAGGCACTCGCTACTGATCGTGCACGTTGGAAGAGTTTTGTGGAGGGCCTATGCTTCGTGACGACAAAAAGGAAACAAGAAGAAGAACAAATACGTTCCTTTTACCTCTCTATCAATACATAAATAATAATTTTTATTAAGATTTTTTGCAAACAAAAGATCCCTCGACATTGCTAAAACATAAGAACGATGTCTTGCTGAACAGATATTCATCTTTGAAAAACCTCGCGTTTTGTTAAAAAAAAAATAAATTTTTGTTTTGAGGCAAATATAGTTAGTGGTACGACAATACAATTCTACGAATTCCTAATATACATAGTTACATAGAGCACATATGCATTGCACATAATGGGTTAAGCATCTGTTGGTCTGACTTTTTATCTCGGCCTTTTATTTTGAATTTTTTTCTTCTCATTCGTTGTCAACTCACGCTGTTTTTGCTGCAACAGCAGCAGCAGCAGTAGCGTTATGCGATGAAATGCTTTAATTAATAAGCCAAATAAAATTATTTGTTTGCTGTTGTCACTGCGGTTATATGTGTGAATGTAGACACTTTTTTTGTTTTGCTGCAAGTGTATTTGTACAGCTCAAACTGTGCACTAAATTAATTTTAATAAAATTTACAAATAATGAAATATCTCGGTCCCCGAGTGCCAATCATAAGCTACACTTTAACGCTAATTAACTTGCTTCATTCTATCATGTCATCAATTATTCATGTCGCATTTCAATTTGGTGCTGGTTGTTTGAAGTTTTAAATTGAATCTGCTTTTTTCTAACTCGAATTCGTACTGATTTGTTTTAATCTTTGGTCTGCAGCTGACGCTTTTATTTTTGCAAATAAAGCAAAGTTTTAATTAAATAATTGGTTTACCCATTGCTGCAAATCATTAGCTTTTCATGCGATTTATGTTTTTGTAATAAAATCATAAATTTTTCAAAACTGAAATTATTAGGAACATATATATTTATTGAATTTTATTGGAACAGCAAAACCATTTAATATAATTATTTAATTTTAATGAGCTCATTAATGCTGCGTGACGTGGTGCACAGCCTTTATTTTTACCATAATTTGTAAAAAAATTGCGGCTTCAAAATTTTACTAACGGATTTAGATTAAGAACACCCTAAGAAGGGTGTTGATGTATAGTGAAATTTTTTTGTTAGATTTTTGAAAGGTGCAGAAATCTAAAAAAAATTAATTGATTAAATGAAATTTCATGAAAATGTTTTTTTTCTCGAAAATTTCCAACGAATTAAAGTCAAATTCACTCCCGTTAATATACTAAAGTTTTATTAAAATAGGCTCCTTTGCTCAAAAAATATCAAACTCTTCCTTATAAAGTTGCCTTAAGTTTGATTTTGCAATAAATTATTTTGAAAAAATATAGAATTTCGATAAAAATCCGGGTTACTCATACATAAACTGAAAATCGTTCTTAATATAAGAAAAACCATAATGCATTTCTCATTTTATTTACATTAACATAGATTTTCTGGAAAGATATTAAGCTCATCTGTCTGCAAAAACTATTAAAAGTTGAGAGAAAATTCTCAGTATATTTCGTTATTAATTTATAAAAAATTGTTTATGTGGCAATGGTTTGTAACGCTTTGGCGCCAAAACTACTGCATCCGTTTTAATAATTTTTTTAAAAAAAAAACATATTTGTGATAGAGAAGGTGATAGCGTACATAGTTTTTTTTTTTTTTGAAAATAAATATGCTTATTTTGTTTGTCTTTTTCAATTCCTTTTTTTTTTGTTAGTTACTTATGAAAAGAGAAGATAAAATGAGATGTTAAGAAAATAATTTCATTATGAAAAAAAAAACAAGAAATGCACGTGCGGAGCTGCGGGTACCACTAGCATGTTATATATTAGTTGGCACAAATTAAATTCTTTTTTTATAAAACTTGGTTAAATCACTATCCGGTTACCAAATCTAAGAAAAGCTCACGCTAGAGGGTACCTTAGTGCAAATTTAAAGATTTCTGCAAAGTTTTGTACTAATTAAATATATTAAACTAAGATTATTTCAATAAACTATTAAAAAATAAAAATTCACACCCATAGTTTTTGAGATAACTAATAAGCATTGCTCTAAAACTATACCAAATCGAAACTCGAAAAACAAACCTTTCTATGATCACTATGTTATAGCTATATTTTTACTATCAATTAATTAAAATATAGTTCCATTTAAAATAAACATAAATAGTTGTATGCTAATAGGTATGATAAATCGATTTAGTGGCAATTTGATATAAAAAATGAGAGAGTGATATAAATTATAAAACTTAAGATTAAAAATTAATTGATAATGCAAATATAAATATATAAGAGGCATTTCCTCTTAAGTGTTCTGATAGAATGTTGCCTAAAGCAAAGAAGAGTTTAGTTTCCTTCAATTAAACACTGACAGAGGCATATAAAGTTCCAAAAATATGGAAACAAAACATGCCATAAAATAATCCTCTCAAAGCAGATGACATAAAATCAAATGCAAAATGTCAAAAGCTCTCAATTTAAAATTCAAATTTTGTAAATTCACTGCTGCTATAATGAATTTATTTTTCTTGTTATTTTCACTTTAATTTGCTGACAAACAATAAAAGTTCTTCTCTTCTCTTTTATTTCGATTTTTCTTTTAGCTAACATTCTTAGCTTTTGATTATAATTCTGTTGAATTTCTTATTTGGGGGCAGGATCCTGTGGTACTTTTTGCTTATAAAAATTATATTATAGTATTGTCTCAAAGCTTTTGTGACTTTTCTCCAAGCGTATTACGAAAATTTTCACACCAACGTTTGTATAACAAGAAATCCGCTTAATTTCCAAGGAGGAAAGGAAAAAAACAAACAAAAAGAAATGAAGAAAACAGAATTTGTTTATTGTGAAAATTTTCTGAGTTTCTCTTGCTGTGCATAAATTTGTTAAAATTTGATATACAAGTTAATTTTCTATGTATTTCATGTCATATTTTTTTGTTGCACGAAAATATCAAAAGCTAAAATTTACATATGAAATGCCAACACTGCGCATTCCCCTGACTAATTTATGTAATTTATTTTGCTTTTTTTTTATTAAATTTTCAGATTACCAACTTAACACGCTGGCAGCATATTATTCATACAAACAAGCGACTACGAGTATTAACGACACTTGTGAATATCCTTTAAAATTTTGCAAATTAATTTTTGTTATTTAGTAAAATGTTAACTAAAAGTAAATGTCAACGAATTTTTCATATTTTAAATGCAGTAAAACGAACAATGCATTTTAATGCAAATAACTACAGTAAGAAAAAATAAAAGGAGATTTAAAACAAATAACTTGCAATTTAAGAAAAATTTTATTTGAAAGGATAAAATAATTTGGTAATCAAAACTATACCTACAAATGCAGTCAATCTAATCACTTAACCACACAGTTCATGAGGCACTGAATAATTTTGTTTACCACATTATTAGAAAAAGTAATCAGCAACAGCTGTTGTCAACAAAACGTAAACAAAGCAAACACGAAAGTAAACAAAACAACGAGAAAATGTCTGAGGTGAGTGATGCACGATAAACAGACTACATGTCATATAAAGTATTATTTCTTATATATACACGCTGCTTAAAATAATATTTCTATCCTTTTTTTTAAGTATAAAAAAAATATATTTAAATATTTATTGTATAAGATTTTTTTTTATTTAACATGCGTACAATTTAGAGTGGCATCATCATAATATTGCATTCCAAAACGAAATATGCCTACCGTCACCACTTTGATTATTGCGGTAGTTGTGCGGTTTGTTTTTTTACATGACATTTAATATGCCATGCAAGGACATCACAGTCAACAAAGGCAGACGTCGTTTTGTGTTTTTTTTTATAAAAATAAAAGGGTAAACTGAACTTTGCACTAACGTAGTATTCAAAAAAAGATACAAAAATTATAAAATTATAAATCCTTTTCTATAAATTTTTGAAATATTCGACAAAAATACTTTTTTCGTAAAAAGTTTGTAACTATTTTGTAAAACAATTGAACCAACTTTTAATAAAAGCGTAAAAAAATTTAAATTGTGGATTATTTGGGATGTAATAACAGTCGATATATGATAAAACAAGAGAAATTCTTAGAGCTTTTTTTAAATTCCATATTTACTGTTTCCTTATGATATTACAAGTCTATAAAATACGTATGAAATTTAAAAAAACATCCGATTTCGTTCAAATTACGACTCTTATAGATAGCGCAACAATTTAAAGTCTGTAGGGGGTCGGGGTCCTGAGAAAGAGCCCCAAATTCGCCGTTTTAAATATTTTTGTTCTAAAAATCTACAGATCTAAATTTAAAGATTTGCATAACACTTTATTTTTCTTATGTCATCTCCTATATACAAAAAATAGTTTTAAGCCTCTTGACCTTAAGACCTTTCTTTGTGACCAGATTAAGCCTTAGTTATATATGACAGCTTTGAAAATGGGCCCCAAATCGAGCTTCTATTCATAATACCCCTTTAAAGGGACTCAGAGTGCCTAGGGAGCTGAAACTTGTGCTGTGAAGCTATCTATCATCTATTGAAATCGGGTGTTTTCATTCGTATGTCAAAATACTAAATATTGAATTAAAAGAAAAGCTCTTGGAGTTTTTTTCCTTCTGATGTATATCGATTATAAATATCATCAAAAATAATTCATCATTTAAGTTTCTGTAGTAACTCAACTTGTCATTTAAACTTGGTTGAAGCCCATCGTGTCAACCTCCACTTTATTAGGTGCTATTGGTGAAAGGTATGCAGAATGTAGATATTGCTAACTTTTTTTTAGTTTTATTCCTTAGACGCTTGAGCCTTATCCGCAATGAAAATTATAACGAAAAGTAGGCATTGCAATATCCATAGAGACAAAAACTTAAAGTTTCATTTATGAAGAGTTTTCCATGAAAATTAAAAGAATTTCATATACGAATCACGTCAATACAAAAACTGAGAGACTTTGAAATCGATAGAGGTATAAAAATAGAGATACAGAAAGAAGAATAAACAAGCAAATAGAACCGTTAAGAACCAAGCTTTAATACAGCAAACATCTAGAATCAAAATGAAAAGCTTAAGTCATTTAACAATTAAAATTAAATAAAAAATTCTTCCAAATGTGCATGTGTGGTATGCTGCAGGATATTCTCACGAATACCTTTATATTTAGCTGTAGTTCTTACCTTTACAACAGAAATCCTTTTCTTTAATTTTTATTTTAATATCACTGGCTGAAAAAAGTTTTCTAAAAACTTCTGCACAATAACAATTGCTAAGATTCCACAAAATAAATCTCTCACACAGGAGCAAAACCAAAAGATGCCAAGCAGCAAATGTTGCAAACAATAAAAATTTACATTATGACTTTGACATACTTTTCTTAAGAATTTATTTTAATTTTTTTCGTAAAATTAATATAAATTTGATAATACGAGTAAAAAATGGAAAAATTTGCTTTTAAAGTTAATTTCTTAAATTTTTCTTTTTCATTACTTGCAGCAACATTCAGGAAATGAAAGTAAATTTTGATCTCAGCTCTTACTGTTTTGTGCAGATATCTACTGATGTTTTTTCCTTCATAAAGAGAAAATTTTCGTTTTAAAATTAGTGCAATTCTTTTTGATTTCACTAAAACTCATAATTTCGTAAAATTTTTTTAGTTAATTACTCTGTGCTAGCATTAGCAATTTGACAACTGAATCAGTCTGAAGTTGCTAACAGCTCAATTTATGACCCCTCATAGTTTTAAAGTTTGTCGCGTTACTCATACGACATGTTGCCTTAAAGAACTTAACACTTTTTTTGCTCAATTGAGCAAAACTTAGTAAACTGAATTAAAGTATTTTTATAATTCAATGCACAAATTTTATGAAAAGCTGATAAAAGTTTAGTAAAACCACTACTATCATTCATTATGCAGCAGGCAAGTGCTAAAAAAAAATTGATAGGGAAAAAGAAAATTAAAAATTTATGGTATAACACACCAATATTCACAGAAAGCGAAAGGGCCAACACCAACAAGAAAAATGGACAAAAAGAATAACACGCAAAATAAAAGAAAGCGAGCGAGCAGAGCAATAAAATATGAAAGTGAACCATGCCAATGTCCAGCTATAAGGCAAAACCTATGCAGATTCCACTTGCTTACAAGCAATTCATTGTTGTACGCCATATAACACTATACTCGTATAAGACATGTGCATACATATACATATGTATACGTATTTGTTTGCATGTGCGCTTAAAATGTAGTAATACCTGCTATTACTCTATGCATACACATGGATGTGTCTATAAAGAAACTTGCGTGGCTTTTTCTAGTTGTGCTGGCTACATTTGTATTGATAAAGGTGTATATTTTTAAAACTTTTTTTCGTAATATTTTGTTAATTTTTTCAATTCGAAAATATCAAAGCTGACATTTTTTGTATTGAGTATTAAAACTATGAAATTCACATGAAAGTATAGACTTTTATTAATTACTATCAACTTTAGATTGTGTTCATAAAATATTTTTTATTTCAAATACATAAAAGATTTTCACAAAAATTTGTTCGTTAATTCTTATGAAATTTTTTAAATAAAATTGTTAGAACTTTTTAAATTTGTTTTAGTTTCAGAAAACAGTTTTTAGCTGTTGATGGGTAAAATATTTGCATTGACTTTGTACCAACTCAAATTTAGATGCGATAAAGGCCTATCAAATTGCAATGTATATTTCATATCACTTTTGATTCGTTTTTTGAAACAGCAACATCAATCTTATAAGCGACTAACATTGACATCAAAATCAGTCTAATTTTAATTCATTTTGTTTTTGTTTCGCGATTTTAAGAACTGTTTTCACACTGGCATTATCGTGATTTCGGTAACATTGGATGTCTGCCTGAAGTTACTTAACTCTTTATATTTATTATTGCCTGTTTTTTGCGGACATTGAATTTCTCTTTTTGACATTAGCCTTTTTGTTTGACGTTAGCTACGGGAAGATATTCTGTGCATCAAACACGTTTAAAGCAATACTTTGAGCTTCCATTTTATGTTTTCGTCTTTGTTCGAATGTTTAGCCATTGTTTCATTGACTTAACGCATGTTTGATTACGTATTTTTTGATAAAAGTGTATGAATTAAAAAAATACTCTAACAATTCATTCCCAATAGTACCCGGCTTTGAGCAAATAAGTCCAAATAAAATTCATGCTGGAGAATTTGGTTTGACAAAGAGTTTGTATGGGAAAAGAGCTGAATTCATTTCGATTTTAGATCCAAAACGAAATAAATGAAAACCGTGCTGATTTTGATGTTTTATTAAACTTTGATAGAAGTTGAAATAAACTATGCTTGTGAGATTTAATAATTAACAATTTCATTAAAAATCGAAGCGAATGTGTGTATATCAAAGATTTAAACAAAACCTTAAATCACATATTTATTTCAATAAATTAAAATTTTCTAATATTAGTGAGATCCACCCTAAAAGCTTACACGTGTACCTCAAACATCTATGTTATTTTCCCCAACTGCTCGCGCAGTAAATATGTGGTGTTGCCTGGTTAGAAAAACGTCTGGATCGAATGAATTTTTCCAAAAAAAAAATATATGCTGGAATTTAAGTCTATTGCAGATGTTTGCGATTAAAGTTTGAATTTATTTTTTCATCAGCTGCAGAGATGCACACATAATTTTAAAACTTAAATAACAACAATTGTAAGTACAACAACTTTGATATCAAAAATATTTTCGAAGCTAAAAATTGAGCTGTGATTTTTCGTTGTATGCGTCGTCATCATCAGCATCGTAGTCATTAACTTTCAAGGAGTTGCTGTCAACTACATTGTTGTTGTATTTATATTTTTTTTTACATTTCAACTAAATTTGCGAACGTGTGTGTGTGTGTGTGTGTGTGTGTTTGTGTGTGTGCTTTTGTGAGTGTGTACGTTTGTGCACTTGTGTTGTTTGTTTGTCTTAAATTTTGGCTTAAAATGTTAATTTATGCAGCTTAACACAACAAAGTTCAAGAGTTTTTTTTTTCATTTTTATTAAAATGATTATTTTTACACAAAATTATGGATAAACAAATAATTTTTAAAGCATTTAATCAGGAGCTATAAGCAGTCAAGTGCCTTGGTGTGAAAATTTGTATATATAGTACAATTCTATTTTATTTTTATTCATTTCATTGATTTTTTGATTAATTTTTTAATGATTTGTTGGTGAAAAAAATAATGTTTATTGAAACTTTGACTATTCGGGGAGTTGATAATTTTATTTATTATATTTAAAAACTCATCTTGGGGTGACTAACGTAGACTAAATAGTATAACATCTTATGTGCATTTAAAAAGACAGTAGAAAATTAATGCTTTTTGATTTTAAGAACAATAGATAAATTCGAACCAAGAGAGCCTTCGTGCTTAGAAAGCTGAGTATTTTGAATGGAGAAGAAGAAAAATTTATAAACTAATACATCTTGCCTCAATTAAAGGCTCTAAAAGAAGAGTTTCATACAAAATAAATTATAATTATACTATATAATTATAATTTCAAATAAATTTAAGAAACATAGAGAAGTAAGTTATAATTTCTTCACTCAAGCGAAATGAAGACTTGTTACACGGCAGCTATGTAGATCCTCTTGGATATGACTTCATTTTACATTAAACTGAAATATCATGCTAAACGAGCTATTATCCCAATATTATTAGTGCTGGCAACAGGTATTGTTAATAAAGTTGGAATCACTTGCCAATAAAGTAATTACCTTATCACTCCTTAAGAATATTATGACAATAAAAAACAACTTCGAGAATTAACTTTTTAGTGCAATAAAGCAGCAAAAGGAAAGAGCACAGAGAGTACATACAACCTCTGCGGTAACAGAATAAAATGTAACGCTGACAGCTCTTTCAGCAATGAAAGGACAAGTACTTTATCTATAGTCTTTGGCAGGCACTAAAATGAAGAGTATATACGAAATGAATTTTCGCCCAAGGATATGTAAAAATTGAACAAAAAATTAAAAAGCCAACATTTCAAATTTAGGATATTTATGTCAAAAAATATTGACTATAGTAAAGCTTGTAGCCATTTTGTATGGTATGCGAGACGCTGTATATAAAGCGCTTGAGTAATTAGCATTTTGTTATCAAATCATTTAAATTTAATAGAAATCTCGTCGCTTGTCTTACTCACAGACGCTCAATTTCAATCATTTTTCTATTCAACAAATCCGTATCACACACACAAATTATAAAAAAACGTGCTATAATAAAATGTTCATAGTTAAGATGCTGTTTGAAAAAAAAAAAACCGAAATTCTAAGAAATTTAATAGAAACGAAATGCACGCGGATGGTCTTTCAACGTGAGAGAAACTGGTCAGTTGCGTTTTCATGCGATTGTCATGCAGTGACAGCATCACACTACGTTCGCTGTTTTCACGTGTTTGTTTTTTTGCAAAATAAATGACATACACTCAGAGAAATTTAAGCCAAAAATAATTAAGAAAATTGGTCGTAGCAACTGATTATTCATTATATTAAACATTATTATTTTGACTGTAAGTTCAATGTAATAATGTTTAATACCAAAATAATTAACATAATGCTCGTTAAAATTGTATGAATAAAATTTGCATGAAAAGCGAAAACAATTTCCAAAGTTAACATGAAACATATAATGTGATTGAGTTATGTTTCTCAACTTCAAAATAAAGGACTCACATATCATTATGAGCACAGAAATTGGTTTGTACAAGCCCATTAAATTCGATCTCAGTGTGCAGATAAATCAGTATATTAGAAAGTGCGCAAATGGTTTACTGATTGTGACGCTCCCTCCCAGACTATACACAAAATCATCGAAAAACTACTGCCAACAGTTCGATAAATAGCTTAAAGAAAACTTTTAATTATATATTAAGCTTGACTTAATAATAAACACAAAAGACTCTTAGAATTTTCGGTATTTATTCTATCGTTTTTAGGATATTTTCTAACTTTGAGCCAAACTTTTCAATGGAAAAATAGCCAAAAATTAAAGTTACAATGTCGCCCAAAGGCATAACAGCTGTCAAAAGTACATAAAGTATTGACCATTCATTGTTAACGAATAAGTGCTAAATAGTATATTCCTTTCTTAGGCGATTTTTTTTAAGTAATTATGTATGTAATCTTTTTTCGTTTTTGGAAAATTTTTAAATATTAATTTGGCTTCAACTTTTTTGGTGAATTTTTCTATATATTGAAACGTTTGATTCAACCTCCAGAAACTAATAGCCATAGACATTTAAGTTAGGTTAGGATATGTTGAAGGAGGCAGTTTACCCATTGTTATACCCTACATATGTATGTAATCCCTACCTTTCTCTTGAAATTATCGCGCTCAATGGACACTACCCACCCAAAAGCTTTGGTGCAGTTGAGGATGCTCGATAGCTTCACTCGGTTAGTTCTTCAAGACCACCAAAGATCGCAATTGGTAGAGCAGCTATCAAATCGTCTCATCCTCTTCTTTGTCTTCACAACTACCAAAGAAATTTCTGAAAGGGGCAACATATCTGATAGCCAAAGAGCCAATGGCACAGTGTCCCTTATGTACTCATACAACAGTTCCTCATGCTCCCCTGCTACATCTTAAGAGGGTTTGTGTCTTTCTTAGGTTCAGTATAGGCCCCAAGTTGTAAAACGTTCTGCAACACGCAGTAGGGTTCCACTTCCTGTTAAATTTTTTCTTAATTATGTACATTCTCCAATAATGTAGTTCCGCCGGCGGTATCCTAACGTCTACCACTTGTTGATTCTTTAGTTGTTCTTATCACTTTGGCACATTCCTCAGATTTCTCATTTCCGAAAATATTCGACCGGGCGGGCACTCTGGTCTGTTGTCGGATTGAATGCAATGACTCTTTGTGGTGTTTAACACACTTAGCCTTTACGACTTTGGCTTTGAGCACTTTGATCTCTGCGTTACTGTTCACACACACAGTTATAATGCAGGAAGTGAGCGATCTGTTCCTTATCATTCATGAGTAGACACCCTCTTCTGGTCTAAGTTCCTACTTGGATCCATCCGTAAAGATGCTTAAGTCCTTTTCTGCTAGGATGGCAGAGTTCGAAATAGACATCGATATGTTTAAAAATTTATTTTGGCAATATAGTGTCTTATTCTTAGATGTTGGGCGTATTTTCCATTAAATCTTTGGGAGTTATACAAATCTTTTGCCTTGGCACCTGAACTAGTACTATTGTGGCTGCGGTTACTTAGTCGCAATTCTCGATTATTATGCAAACCACCTCGGTGATAAATATTTACAAATTTAATCGGGCATCTGCCTAAATATGTAAATTTGTTAGAATCTATTAAATTGTATGGTAGTTCAATCGGCAAAAAAAAAGTTTTTTAGTTTTTACTATGGATCTTTTTCGATACGAAGTAATCTATCTCTTTACTCTATTCCTAAGTAATACTGCATGTAAAAAAATAAATTACCTTTCAAGATGATATGTAATAAAACTACAAAAAATACTACAAATTTTTATATTCCATTCACTTTTAAGGGAAAATACGAATTGCCACAATAATAATATGCAAATAAATAAAATTGATCAGCGTCCTAAAAAGTAGAGTACCCACATATTATGTAAAATTTAACAACGTGCCATTAAAAATGGCACCAGTGTATTCGAATAAATACAAAATTTATGTTCAAATAAAATCGATTCACTACAACGCCAACGCCAACGCCAGTAGCACAACATAATAAATAGGGTCATATAATAGAGTGCCACACACATACATGCAAACGCAAACAGAAAAAGTTTTAAGAAAGCAAGCCACGGAGGCAACTCCGATGGCAATATGGGTAGCAGCTGAGTTTGAAGCAACAAGCGGCGGTCTGTATTTTTTTCCCCAAACCCACAAACTTTTCTTATGTTGACCCATTTTCTACCTGTTAACAAATTCATTTCGATGTCACGCCCTGTATTACATATTAATGTTATGCAGGGGTTGCCATGTTTTCGAGGGGTTAACTTTAGTTGGGTGGGTGGGGGTTTATTGGTTTATTGTCGTGAAATGTGGGACAAATATTTGTATTTATTATCCTCGTCTCACTATGGGCATGTTAATCTTTACTGTTGTTTTATGAGTGCACATGTGTATGTATATATGTATGTATGTAAGTATGTATACATATATTGTTGTTTGAGTTTCATTTATTAGCATTATGTGATTTCTGTTTTTAAAAACTCACGCTTCATTTAGCAAGTTTCCCTAAAAAGAATACTAAGGCCTAAATGAACAAACAAAAGCTTTGTACAATAATGAAAGCATTTACTTAACTTTCTTTATTTTCAACTAAAACCTCGTAAAAAATTTCGTTATTTTAACTTAACTTTAAATGTAAATTTGGTAAATACTTGTAAATTTTACTTTTTCTTAAACTTAAACAATTCAGTCGCTGATAATTTAAGAACCACAAATTTTGCAAACCCAAAAATTCAATCAATACACTTGCTCGTCTTTCACCTGATGAATTTTTAATGTTACCTTTGCTTTTAATTAGATTTTTAATTACATTCCATGGAACATCGACAACGTCGATGGGCTCGTGTAAAATTCCGAAGCACTTCATTAGATTTTGCGTGAAAAGAACGACTAATTTATTGGGATTTTAAGAGCTCTTGCGAATGTATTTTTATGAGCACTGTGAAGAAATGAAAAGTAGATTACACTGCCTTACTCGTACATAAAAAATTGGAATATTTAATTGAAATATTCTTGCCAACTGATGTCAAAAACAGCACAGTTTCTTTCAATCAGCTTTGATTTTTGTTTTCAAAAACAGTTTCTGCAAATTTGAGAAACCGCAACGAACAAAATTCCAATTTTTGAAAAAAGTTTTAAGTTGCTTATGTTTACAGTGTAATAAAACAAGAACGTCAAATAAAAAAATTTTATTGAATATTTTCCTGAAACTTGTCAGAAATTTTAAATTTATTGATGGCTTGAGTAAACAGGACATTTTCGCTTCTGAAGATCGTATTGGACCAATAAATAAAATTATGTTCAATTGAATGAAATCTGACTAATAATTATCTATTATCTATCATCTATTGTAAGACATTTGAAAGCCACAAAACTTGGCCAAATCTTATCGTGCAGTACATAAAATCGATGTGTTCTTTTTTCGCCAACAATCCAGTAATGCTTTTTTTATAGTAAACTAGCAGTCCCGCGGCTTTGCCTACTCCCTCCCCTCCCCTAGAAAGCGTTTTAATTGTTTTTGTTGTATGACATGAGTCACACCCCAATTTGCAATCCCGTTCACATCTCGCGACTTGCTTGGCACCAAGTTTCACAACTGTAGCCGTCATGGACTGCAAGATAAAGCGCTTGAAATGTTTTTGTTGTTTGGAAGGTTCCACATCCAGTTGTCTAATCGCATTCACATTTCATGAGGTTTACGGAGTAGGCACTATATACCCAAGTACCATATTGCAAAACTCTTGCTATCATAAGTTACCAGATATAACGTTTTAAGTGTTTTTGTTGTATGTAAGTTGCCACGGCCCGTTGTCAAGTCCCGTCTATATTTTGTATGATTCTTAACATAGACAATATAAATCTTAACAACAAATTTCAAAACTGTTACTATCATATAAAATTAAGATATGTTGTTTTGATGGTTTTTGTCGGACGGAAAGTGCCACGCCCCTTTGTTTAATCTCGTCCAAATTTCGTGAGGCGCTCAACACAGGCAATATAAATTCTAGTACCAAATTTCAAAACTTCTGCTATCATTGGTGTCCAGATATGGTGCTCTAATTATTTTTGTTGTTTGAAAGGTGCCACGCCCCGTTGTCTAACCTCCTCCTTATTTTGTAAGGTACTTAGTATAAGCTATATGCATTCTTACATCAAATTTAACGAGTCTTGGTATCATAAATAGAAGCAAATATGTGGCGTTTTAAGTGTTCTTATTGCATGGAAAGTGCCAAGTACCTTGCTTTTATCGAGATAAAATATAGACTTTGTTACTCAGGAATTGTGCAGCTTTCTGTTAGTAGAAAAAATAAACCAACAAACTTTACCTCTTTGTGCAATAGCATAAATGACCAAAAACATTCTTTTGGATTCTTTAAACGGCTATCCGTGAGAATCGGCACTTGATACAGAAATAACTTTATCGCATTTTTTATTTGGTACTAAAATTTACCTATTCAGTTTTAATCTAGTTTTGAGAACTTTGTATGCACTAAACTAATAAGTTCGTAAGATGTAGAAATGCCATTTTTTTGTGGCAATGTTAAATAATTATTATTTTGTTTGTAAGACTTAAACTCGTTTACTTTCATGAAATTATGTACTCTTATGCTCATCGTTAAGATAGCAAATTTAAAACTACTTACTTTCATAAAAAGCATGTTGCTTTCTTTGGCAAAGAGAGAGATCTTATGTCTACACTTGTGATATGCTACTATCTATTTATCATAATTATTTCTTTTAATTCTTAATAAAAATGAAAGGTGCTCAAGGACTAAAAACATTCACTAAACTCAAAGTATTCACGAGTGTTAAGCATTTTGCAAGATAACACGACCCACAGAATTCGAATGAAAAGAACCTTTCAGTTCCTACATTCAAGAAGTGCTTACAACACATCTTACTGCAAAGGTACGCATTACTTAGCGTAAGTAAATATTTATTTTTATAAATACAAAGTGAGTAGGACAGGCAGGTGGAGATGTTTCAGTGCTGCGGCGCTATGCACTTGACCTTGGCAATGCAGCTGAGAGATAATGAACAAATGTTTAAAAACAAACTACGACGGCAGGGGGTAGCTATAGCATTAGGGTAGTAAACGCACTTGACTATGAAACTGTGTCATAATGAAAGTCAACGAGTTTGATAAAAAACCAACAACTCCGACTGAATAAACACATAAAATGTAAAACAACCGAACCAACTTCAATGAGCAGGCAAGCAAATACTCACTTCAGTTAAAAAAAATCCCAGGCAGTAGGCATGAAATGAATGCGACAATGTATTTTATTGAAAATGAAATTGAAATTGAAAATTTCAACCACTTGAGGTCGTTTGTGTGTGTGAATTTCGTTTTTCCTTTCCGTTACTACGAAGTCTTTGAACTGTAGTCTATTGAACTCGAGTCTTCAGCAGCAGCAGTGATGGCAGCGGAAGCTAATTTGTCAACAAAATTTTCTAGCATCCGCTACAAGAATGCTAAATTACTTCAACAATAAGGTGGCTTGAAAATAAATAACTTATTAAGATCAATAAAAATTATGAAAATATTTTAGAAGTTGGCGATGAATAAAGTCGAATGCGTCCAAAGGTTGAATTCGATCCACTTACCTCAAAAACAAAACGTGATATAGAAAAAATTCATTCCAGATTAGAATTTTTTTCTTATTAAAAAAATTAATTTTTAATAAAAGTACTTAAAAAAACAAATCTTTCGATGTCAGTTTTATTTCACTAATGCTTTTTTTTGGGTTGGTTGCGATTTCTCGACCATTCAATGGTATTCATGTTCGAAACTATAAAAATTATTGGAAAATTTTGAGGAATCTACATTGTTGATATCAAATCCGAACCAAAGTTCAACGTGTGAAATGATCACTTGCGGGATCACCGGAATCGATCCCAAAATTTCATCTCAAATTTGGGGGCCTGGTAGGAATTTAAAAGTTTCTGAAATAACCTAAGACGATTTTAGTAACATGAACAGCAAAGTTTTGTTGAATCAACAAAAAAAAAAAATCATCAACTTTTCCAAAAAAGTTTTTGACTCAAAAAAAACTTGACTGAGAAGGCCGGGAATTGCTTCTTTTCAACTTGTCGTTCACCTTTCCATCAAACCAGTCTTACGATAGTAAATTTCGGTTTTATACCAAGCTTGGTCATATGCCATAAGAGAGAACTGAATAACAAAATAAATCATTTCTGGATCAAAATTAGAATATTCAGCATAATTTTGAACTAATTGAAGCTATTCCAATAAAATAGCAGCAAATTTCACAATCACGGACTTAGGTAGCGTTTAACAGAAACGACTGAATAATTAAGTGAAGATGTAATCAGAAATCGCAAAAGAAAGATTATTTGCCATAATTTTTACTTCAATACATAGACAATAAAAATTGCATATTTGGAACTTTTCAATCCTAGCACCAAAAAATTTTGACCCAAACCTTTATATCTTCTATGAAGTTCAAGTTTTAGTTAGTTAATAAAATACGCTCAAAGTACCCATATCATATATATCATGATGCTTTGCAGTTATCTCGAAAACTAAGAATTTATCGAGAAATATAAAGCTCAAGCTCATAAAACTCTTGACATAAGTGGCTTATTTAAATATTTCATAACATCGGTCATTTCACATATATTAGATTGACTCTAATTAGTTCTAATTGACGCAGATTTGATGTCAGCTTCATATATTAATTAGTTGTAAAAATACGTAAGTAATCAGAATCATAAACAAGAAAATTTCGTTTCTTGCATGTTCACGTTCAGAATTGACGCACAGTGTTGATTAAATTTAGTTGAAAATTTTCTACTTTGGGAAACTTCTCTTACATTTTAAATGCAATAATTTTTTGGCGACTTAACTTTAACCCAAGATAAAACTTTAATCAAACGAATTTGAGGCTAAAACTTTTCTTGAAACTCCTTAAATCTTAATTTAGAAGCTTCATCAAAGTATCTTGCAATGTTATTTATGTGATTATATTACCATTTCTTTTCTTTCCATAAGCAAATTTGTAGACAACATTTAAATTTCCAAGGGAGTACACTTCATTTTTGCTTTTGTCAACCTCAATATCAGTTGTAGCTTTAATATTTCATATTGTTCTTGGTGTTGCCAACATCAGCCGCAGCGCAGTAGCAGCAAGTCAAGTGACATTGTTGCTTGTGGTGGCTAATGTCACTGTCTTTTCGAGCGTAACGATTTTTCGAGTTTAAGATGAGTCAAACGATAAATTTTTTTTTGTCTAAAAGTTCAATGAACTAAGTGTAGGTTACAATGGGTTGGCATAGCGTTACTGGCGCCTGCAAAAAAAAAAATTGTGTTTTTCGTTTGCTTTATTTTATCGCTACTATGTTGGCTTTGTTGTTATTGTAATAAATTATATCAGCCATTTATTCAATCAGTCATTTATTCAATAAATGCTCAGAAAGCGTGAGGAAAAACCAAAGGAATATTTGATTTTCATTTTCATTTTCATATTTTATTTTACATTGTGCAGATATAGAATTCACTTCAATGCTCAGTGGTGTGCATATGTTTATTTTACTTTGGCTTATTCGTTCCTTTCTTTTTCACTCAAGAAACTATTCATATTCTTCAGTAATCTCTTATGCAATAATCATTATCTTTATTATTAGATTGGGAAATCTCTTGGCAACAGTTCATTTAATTGGAAAATTTAGTATACGTAAATATTAAATTGTTTGAGCCGTAAGGCTGCTGAGCAGTAATGTTGAAAAATTTTGAACTGCGTTGAAAACTTTGAGCTGCTTAGAAATATTTTGGGCAGCAAAAGTTTCTTCCGCTTGCATAGCACATCCACACTTAGCACGCATTCACAGCACTTATTATGTTTATCTTCTTTTCTACTTATTTACACCTTTCGTTGTCATTTATTGAAATCTAATTAGTTTTTAACGATTATTCATACTTTAATAATTTGTTAGCTGCTGCTGTTGTTGCCAACTTTTAAATGAAAAAACTTTGATTACCTCGTGTCCTGGAAACTTTTTACATTTTGTTGTTTTTGTCAGTTACTACAGCACGCTTTCGTTAAGTTCTTTGTTGTTGTGTTTCTAGGAAAAGTTATTGCTGATCTGTTGCGCTATAAAGTTGTTGTTTTTTGTTTAAGCAAATTATTAGAACAATTAGCGTCGCTATTGATTTTTAAATGTTTATTATGTGGAATTATTTGAACCAAATGGTTTTTTTCAAAAACCTATAACGTAATTTATATTCTTGATAGTAAATATTTAGATATAATGGAGAAGAGGTGAAACTTTTAGGCTTTACCAGATATTTTCCTATTTTCTTTTGTGGCGGTGGAGAGGTTCTCAAAATTGTAGTATGTGTTTACTCATATATCCAGCGCATGGTAAATTGACTATTAAAAAGTTTGTTGTAAAAAAAATTTTAAATAAACTCAATTTGTGACATTTTTGCATCCTTGAAATGCTTCATTCATTAATATACAAGTGCTTGTTATAAGAAATTCAAGACTTAGCCTTGTTACTTCATATTTTGTTGCCTCTTCTATTAATTATTCATGTGACTCGTTAGTATGCTATTTACATTTTAAATTAATTAAACATTTTAATGTTTAATTCTGCTTCTTGTTTTTGTTGTTTTTATTTGCTTTAGCAATGTCCTGCATGCAAAAGAACATGGATTGCCTTTTTAATCCAACGAAAAGTTATGATGTCCAACACGACCGCCGTCTTTATCGTTAGCGTTCGATTTGACGTGCACGAACACTGCAACTGCATTACTACGCCACACAACTTTACATGACACATTATTACACACATGCGAGTGTACCTACACTTAGACGTTTGTAGACTGAAATGTCATTATAAAGTGCAATAGCATGCATATCGTATGTCCGTGCGTTGATTGTGAAATGATGTAGAATAATTAATTTTTTTGCCATGTTATGTCCGTTAGAGGGTTAACTTTATATCCTGCTGTTTCAGCGTGAAATTTTTCTTTTTAAATGAATGTAATAATATCAAAAAAATAGTTTTTTTTATAAAAAATCACACGAATTATTCACTGTTAACAAGAGTGGCAACGGGAATATTTTCTTTTGAAACTCATTATCGTTTTCTACCTTTAAATTTTCATATGTTAGTAATACTATGTTGCTAATCTAAGCTTTTAACAAATAAATTAATTTCTAAATCTTAACTTTACTAAAAAAGTGAATCTTTAAACATAAACACATATTTTCTGCATTTAAATGCCAACCCCAACTCAGTTGTACACCATGTCGTATACGTAACCTTTAATCCACATAAACACAAATTTTCTAAAGCACTCAAAGCTACTCAAATCTTAAAATTCAAATATTAAAATTTAGCTAATCCTCCTACTGACTTCATAAATAAAATTTCTATTAATTTTCCACTGCAGTTTGTTATAATTTTGCTTTCTTCCATTCGTCCCTGCGCTAAGAAACGACAACAAACAAACAAACTCACAAATTTTTGCATGTCGTCGCTTAACATGCCATAAAATGCCAAACCGCATAATGAAATGCCTACCAAGGGAGTTTTCTTAATTTCCTTGCACTGTCGCGTATTTGCCCAAAATTTTTACAAATTTTTTCTCTGTTTTTCATTTTGGCGCGCAATACAACTAACGAGAAAATTGTGTCAGTTGTGTACCGAAAAAAAAAAAAAAAAAAAAATGGAGATGACGACGACAACTCCAAGAATGCGTAAATATTTACATGTTGCTTGGGCGTTGACTTTATTTTCCTTTTTCTTATTGCTGTTTAAAAACAAATTCTTACCGGCAGTTTTTTTTCAACTTAAATCGACCATAAAAAACACTTGTTATTGCGCTGCAACCTACCTGCCTCGGTATATATGTGAAAATATGTGTACTTGCATGCTAAACTAAATGTAGCACAGTTTGTTTATGTATTTGCTTGTTAGTATTTGTGTTTTTTTTTTTTGTTTTGTTTTGTTTACTTTTAACCCTTTAACCCACATGTTGGCGTCTGGTACTGCATTGCCATACAAAAGAAACAACAACAGGGATGAGGTCGTAGCGTAAGAGCAAAAGGAGCAAAATTTCAACAGTTGTTTTTATCCTAAGGGAGTTGTACTACTTTGCTTACTTTTGCAAAACACTTGTGCGCAATGCATATTAAACTTAAGCTTGAGCAAACAGATTTTCATAACTATGACGATCTAACTCTGAAGAGCAAAGTTTTAGTTGCTAAGTAGCTACGTATAGCTTTTGTATTAACAAATAAATCATGAAATATTTTAGTTGTTTTAACACTCTGTTATTAAGTGCGTGTATTATTTAAATGTTACAAATACGACATGTTAACCAAATGGCAAAAAAATGCAAAATCGTTTAGAAAATTATATAAATTATTTTTTGATAAAGGAAAAATAATCAAAATGGAACAAATGAAGTTATACATTATTTTATATGTTACAAGTGGTACACGCCCCGTTGTTTTTTTCATAATGAAATTACTCTCCTAACATCTTTTCTATCTTCTCTATTCAAAAGTAGCAACAAATCAATTGGAAGAGAGTTTCTTTTCGAACTTCGAAATCAAATACAAACGGTACAAATGAGAACTTAAAAACAACAATAACAGTACAGAATTCAAGAAGCAGCATAAGGAACGAAAAATCAATTGACAATTTTTGTGAGGTTTTGCAAAAACTTAATCCTTAAAAAAGGATATGACAATGCAAAAAAAGTATGCAATAATACTCTCTACGACAAACACATTGTTTCAAAAGAGAAATTTTTAAATTCGGTTCAGTACCTTTGACACCAAAGCGTTACAAACCATTTCCATGTAAGCAATTCTATGTAAATTGAATGGATAAAAAAGATTCATCACTTTTTTCTCTGTCTTTATTTTGCGTCTTTTCTCGCTATCTTCATTTATTTAAAAGTTAATCATTAAGGCTAACTTATTTTGTAAAAATTAGATACTGTAATCGTAACGCCTTGTGTTTTGAAATATGATTTGTTATTAAATGTTTCAGATTTCATAACTATGATATATTAATACAGACAAACACAGTCCTATTGCTTCCAGAAAATATCACTGAAGGACAATAACGCGTCAGTTCTAAGCCTGCGGTGCAACTAAAACATCAATATCCTGGAAAACATTAGTCTCATGCAGAATAAAAATCTGTTTTATGAAGTGGATAGTTACAGGGTTTTTTAAATATGAAAAAGTAAATTTGACTTATTTCTAAGAAAATAGAGCTTAGAAGGGTCTAACATTTGAAATGAAATCAGTTTGTCGTCTTAGCGTAAGGACAGAAAGAGCGCTTGTTCCTTGCATTAGTTCCTTTTTCATCCAAGTTACTTTAAAGACATGCAAGCGTCTTCTGTATTTTATTTTAATAAGTGACAAGTATTGTTTCTCTTTTCACCCTTCAGCTTCTGACAACTATATGAATTGTGTGATTCTGATTATTAATTCATTTTAGCTTAGACACTTTCCAACAAATGAAACTTTGTGTATAATAAGTTTTTTTTCTAATATATGAATAAAACGAATGGACAGTTCTAAGAAAACTTATTGCCTCATTTGTGAACTGGCAGAACTTTCTATTTCAAAGTTCGTTTAGTAAAATAAAAAAAACTTCTAGGACAAATAAAAGCAAAACTTGTAAAATACGTTCTGCACTGCATAATGAAGTGTAAGATATGAACTGTATACACACACATAAAGCACACAGAGCAGTTTGTCACCTCTTTTCAATTACATGAGATTTTTCTCGCCCACATTTTACCTATTAACATACCCAGTATGGTGAAAATCTGCCTCACCAGTGAAAAAAATTTCTTTGAAAATTCAGCATCAACTTTTAGAAATTTTTGTCACGTTCAGTGTTGGCAAGGCGATATCTATCGTAAATGTGTTTTTGCAAACTAAAATTTAACATTTTGAGCGGGCGTGATTATTGACAGCTGTGTGATTTATAGAGCTGCTAATAAAGGAAGCTTGTGGTCAGTGTTGTCGTTGATATAGAACAGTGGTAGATTGCCAACTGTGATTGTTTCTTTAAAGCAAAAACGTTTGCTGAAACATTAACTCAAACAGCCAGAACATCGAAAGCTCATGGAAAAAAATAAGAGCATATGATGATGCGCATGTTGAAAAATGGTTTCAAATGAAACAAAAGTTTACGTTAAACTATGGAGTATTTTTTTTAATGCAAAGCCGTACATCATTTACCTTTAGAAAAAACTTTTTCTCTTAAATAGAGAATTTTTTTTATTATTTAAATAAATTTAAGCAAAAATTTAAAAATTTAATCATGAGTAAGTGGAAAATGGCTTACTCGAATTTAATTACACAAATCTGAAATACAAGAGTAATTAACAAACATGCAAACATTTTTCCTAATTAATAACTAACACTTCGAACAAATCATTAGCAAGTCATTTGTAATTTAAAACACAATTTGCAATTTCAGATGATAATTGCACAGCTAAAAATGAAATTAAACGAAACAAAAATTAAATGTTAAACCAAAAATTACAATTTACTGCTGAAATAAAGGCTGAAGTCAAACATAATTTTTCATTATATTTCAAATAGAAAACAAATTTGCATTTCACTTTTACAACATTATATACCTAAAATATTTATAGCCTAATCATAAGGTGAAATAATTTTTGTAAATATTCAAATTTTAACTAAATAAGATACATTCAAAAATTGCCAACCTTGGTGCATATAAGTATATAGTCATAATCAATCCCGAGTCTAAAGTAAGCAGCAGCTTTTGAAAAAATACTAAACACAACCAAAAGGCGTTGCTAACCTTAGACTCATTTCTAAAAATAACTATGTGTATGCACTTATTTGCGTACCATCTTAAAACTTCGTGCGTTTTCATCCATTTTCCAACATTTATTAGATAACAAGTTTAGAAACTAACGACTAAAGTTGACTAAATTTAGCTGAAATACTAATCAGTTGATTTATGTATGACTATTTCTTTTAATAACAGCTTAAGAATATTTGCCTCATTGTATAATCTGAAGCAAACAGCGCTCAACCGACACTTTTGGCTCTTAAAGGTCCCTTGTGAGTTATGAAAACGTTATAGTTGTCATTATTCTGATACGTTTAAAATCACTCAGAGCTCTTTCAAAGAGCGTGAAGATAAAATCCATATTTATCTAGCAAAGACATAAATCATCTTACTTAACATAGCCTTAATAGAGCATTAATAGAGGAATGTTAACACGACGTAGAAGAAGATTTGGATAGGAATAAAATAGAATTGCCCAACATTCCATTAAATTTATCAAGAAGCACAAACCGATCTAGGTCAACTCAATAGAACATAAGACAACATTTCCAACGATATAAAATATAAATGCAGTTTCTGCTGTTTAGTATTTGAATATGTCATGTACAACCTTTGAGTTTTGGTGAAAAAATTTAACATGGTCATCTGACCACCAATCTCCCGTTTTTTTTTTTTGTGCTCCCACGGGTCTAGATGTACTCTATAGAACATGAAACGTTTAAAGCGACAAATCACTTCCGTGTTGCTTCCTTTTTTTCTTTGAAAACTGAAATTTTTATTAAAAAACCAGTGGTACCGTCCCATTGATTTTTTTTAATGAAATTACTCTCTTAACATCTTAATCTAACTTACAGGATAACAAAAAAAAAACAATTAACAGAGCGTTTGTTCCTTAAACTTTGGAACCAAATAAAAAAGGTACAAATGAAAAAAAAAAACAACTATACAAACATAGAACACAAGTGGCAGCATAAGCAAAAGCAACGAAAAATCAAACGACTATCTTTGTGTGAGGTTTTGCAATAATTTAATCCTAAAAAAGGGATATTTAACTATAAAAATAAAACAAAATTTGGATCCTTCTTCGGTATAAATATGTTGTTTTAAGAAAAAAATATCAAAATAGCCTCAGTATATTTTACGGCAAAGCGTTACAAATAATTTCTTATATAAATATTTGTAGTATAAGTCTTTGTAAGATCTCCAACCCTTTCGAGCAAGTTCGCCAATTCATTTGCTTCCAGTATTCAATTCATCAGAGTAAGCCGTTATCTCTAGAGCTTAACTTTTAACTAGATTCCTTCTTGTCTCTGGCAACTTGTGTTCTAAGTTGAAGGCTTAGTTGTTGCTCGTATTGGGTTACTATGACGTGATACCATGGTCTCTTGTGTAGAAATTATGACATTGATTTCTTCAGGCAGATAAAAGTTTTTGCAAAATTTTGCCAAATGAGATATGGAGAAATAACGCAATAGCATGCACAGTGATTTTTATACCCTGCACAGCAGGTATATTTACTTTGTCATTCCGTTTGTAACGCACAGAAGGGGCGTGGTAGGCATACAAAAGTGTATATATTATTGATCAGCATCACCACATGAGTCGATATAAGTAGCTATGTCAGTCTGTCTGTCTGTCTGTGTGTCTGTCTGTAAAAAACAAGTTTACGGGAAAACTAAGCAAGCTAATTCAATAAAATTTCACCCATAGGTCATACTTTCTTACAAGCCGCTAGCATGCAAAATGGGAAAAATCGGTTCACGGCCACGCCCACCGCCCATACTCTATATAAATACACCTCTGCACATTTTGAAAAAAGTTGCTGCGATTTTGATGAAACTTGTTGCTTTGGTGAACATGTGAACAAAATTAAGATTGAGCTAAGCTTCAAATTTGCAAATAGTCTTAGAAGGGTGTGGCAAAGCCCTAAATTTGAACTTTAATAACGCCATAGCTCGTCAACTGTTCAAGAGGAGGAAATTAAGTGCACGGATACAGATCATAAATATCTTTAATTGTGCTTAAAGTGGGTGGAATTGGAAAAGTGGGCGTGGCACAATTGAAAATTTTGGTTTCGTATAACTCACAATTGGCACATAAGACTTTCATGCAGTTCATTTTCAATGTATTATTAACATTTATTTAAAAAATAATTTCAATGTAGTGTAGGGTTTGTGAGTTTCGGCCTGGCCGAAGATAACACCTTTACTAGTTTGAGTTACAATTGATAATAAATCCTGTGGTATTGATATTCTCTTCTTAATAATTTATTACTAATACTTGCCAATGTTATTCTATATATATATGCTACCAGTTTATTTCCTTTCATTTCAGATACTTACATCGCAATAGTTAATACTTTATAAGGCTTTCTAACTATGTCTCTTCCCAAAAATATGCAAGTTACATTGCTTAACATTACAACAGTATACGAGTATTAAAAGCATTTGACACAATTTATTTTCGATGTAACATAAAAATATAATTTTCTTCAAAACACTTTTTAATCCTTTAAGCCCTTAAAGCGTTTGCACGCATTTTACCAATTGTAACACAAGCGTCTACAATGTCTGTACTAAATCATGCACAACATAATGCTCATATTCAATTGTATGTCTGGTACGATGAAAGGTAATAAATTTTCACGCTATCCTGTGCGAGCGGGTAGGGGAGAGAAGACTTTTTTCGCTGCTCTTTTATTGGTTTTTATATTTCAGCAATGTTTTTTGAACTGTATTACCTCCGTCACTACAACTAAATATATAATAATTTGAATTTTAAAATCTCCCCTAGTCTGGGAATGCTTGTCAATTGTGCTACATACGCTTATATTCATTACTTAACGTTATATTACACACGTAAGTACTGTCTTACGGCGTAATGCTAATGTAAGACGGCCTTGCGTAAGAACACACGTCAAGTGATTTCACTTTTATTTTATTCCATATTTTTGTGTTACGTTAAAAATCCTTTTTTTTCTTTTCTTATTATATTATTTTGCATAAGCTCTCTTGGATTTGGAATTTTTTTTTGCTTTTTACTGCATCAACAAGTTCGCCCACTTTTGTGCAAATCCTTTACCATTTCTTTTTACACTTTTTTTTTATTATAGCTACATGTAAATTCTTTATTATTGATGAGGACACACTTGAAGGATTTACTTTACTGCTTTAAAAACCATGAACATGAAAAAATATATTATGCACAGTGCTGTTGAACTCATGCAAAATAAAGACAAAAGTTGCAAAATTTGATTAGTAATGCCGTAAATTAAGAGAAGTGTCTTCAATTCAAACTGTTTTGAGCTGATCCATGCATTTGAAGTTTATGTAACCGTGATAAGAAACGTAAATTAATGTCTGGGTTGTGTTTCAGTTCAGGCCAGCGAATTTCACAATGCTTTTCGCACATTACCACAAAAATCGCTTAGGGAGCAAAAAACACACCTACCTTAAGACTTATTCCAATTTATCTAACTCATACGTATGAATTCTGCAAAATTCATATGTGAAACTCTACAAATGTTAAAATGAAAATTGTATCAAAACACTCTAATACCACAAAAAAAACAAATACTATTTAAGATACCAGCAAATAACTATCAATGTTAAAATCTGTATTTCAATATTTCCTACAACGTGTTATACGAAAAACAAATATTTGAAACTCTACAAATGTTCACACTGAAAAATATAAAATCACCAAAAAAAAAAAACTAACGAAACTCAATAAAATCGTACAATAATACTCTCTATTTATCCCTATCCAAGAATCAAATAAATCAAATCTTAAACGGAAAATCCCACAATTGTGTTGACAAAACACTTGAAATAGCATGTCACTCTCATTATTCTCGATCTGTATTTTTTTCAAGTCAGAGCGAATTCTTTGAATTTTCTTTGTTGTGTCGAAACAGAAAATAATTTAGAATTTTACTAAGCTAAGCGTTTTGTACAGTATGTGCCAAAACAACAAAAAAAAAACAAAAGAGATACACAAAACAATGATTTAATCAACCGAAAAAAGTTCTAAGGAGCTCTAGTCATACAGTTTCATCCATTTCCAAATAGAATCATCAGTGACCTGCTAGAAATGTGTAATGTCAAATGAGTTACAAAAGCAAAAGAACGCAACTGATAAAGTAATAGCGCTGCTTGTTTCACTTTTTGCTTGAGTTCTCAACATAACTTTGAAAAAAAGGAAACATATCAGTCTTAGAAATTCTTACTAATTGATGTAAGTGTCACTGACGATTTCGTTTAGCAATGAATAAAACTATTATGACTAATTTAAGCCACTTCTCTGTTGAACTAATCCATGTTTTGAGTAATTTTTATGGTATTAAAGAAAGGCCTTCAACACAAACTCTTGTCAAAGCCTTTTATTGACAAAGTGCAAAGGAAACTCCTTAATATGAGAAAAAATTACTTATACTAAGAACATATTTTGTAATAACGCAAAATAAATAGAATTTGAGTTATGTTTCTTATGGAATTATACTTATGCATTAAATTTTACATAGCATTTTCGTAACACTTCAATTGTAATTCATTGAGACTCAACAATGTTGCATTTGATGTCACTAACACTGAACCTTAGTATTGATTTTTTGCAAGAAAAATCTACTACTCATGCATTTTGAGAGCATCATTTTCTGACCCCACTAAAAACACTGTGCAGCAAAGAAAGAGAAAAATGCCTTAACATAAGTATGCATACGCATAAGATTATTCGTTTGAGTTTCATTTTTCAATGCGTCACGGTATGAATTAAGGAATTTCAAAAAAAGAAAAAGAGGATAAGCTCTTGTTTTCATGCAACAACAAAATGGTGAGTGCCATTCAGGCATTCACTTATTTCCGCATTTGCATTTCCCGTGCCACTTATCAATCCTGCTATACAAATTTTTGCTGTCATTTACTACCGATAAAATAACAGGCGACGTCATTTCCGTTTCCGTTATCTTGCATGCGCAGTTGGCATACAAAATGAAAAACGTAAATAATCTTTCAAAGTGTTGTTATTGACAATGCCAATGCTATTGCTTTTACCATCAGCATCAACGTTATCATCAGCATTAACATTATCATTATCATTCTCAGTATCAACAACAAAAACAACGAGGTCCATCTTGCAGTATGGCGCTTCAAGTAAATAAGAAAATTGCAAAAAAAAATTTAAGAAAATAATTCCAGCTCTGGTTGCTGCTATTATGTGGAGTGAGATGACTTTTGAGAAGCATCATTGACAGCATTGTTGGCGTCATTTGTCCCACGTAAACGCCTTTTTTTCTGTATTTCCTAAAGCAACCTGTTATGTCAGTTATCGTCGTCCACTTTTTTTCCCTTGACTGTAAAACGTTGTGTAATCTAATAATGAGCACTTGTTATTCAACTATTTCTTTTTCATATACAGTACTTAAAGAATTTTTTTTTATATTTTTTAATTTTTAAATGAAATAACCAGATCCACTGAATTTTTCAACAGAGAAACTTATCGTTGCTAAACTTTCGCCTCAACTGAAAAAGGTTTTTTATTGACTAAGTATGTGCCTATATTAAAAAAAATTTAATTTAAATCTTAAGCGTTTTTTTTTTCAGCGTGCTACCCAGCGATGTCCAATATGCATTCTATTGCAGTTGCACTTTTTTTATAAACTTTTTAGGCAATATCTTTTCTTTTCAATAATCTTTAAGACTCAAATGAAAGTTGTCATACAATGTACATAATTTATTTGTTTTCTTCAGATTTTAAATAAGCTGCCTAAATAGCTTTATAATTATTCATGCTTAAGCCAAAGCGTTTTACTTTTTTTTGAGTTTGTCGTTTGTTGTTTCTTCGAAAAATAAAAAAATAAGTTTCGAAAATTGTTTGATATACAAAAAACAATAATGTTTGGGCGTGGTCTGGATATAACAAAAAAGTTGGCATTACTGCATACAATATACAGTAGACCTTAAAGTTTGGCGGAGGGTTTTAATGGTATAGGGCTGTTTCCATGGCGTTCTTCGTAAAAATCAATAGAATAATGGTAGCACAAGATCAAATTATCATTCTGGAGATCTCATATCTACCCAGTCTGGAAAAATGCAGCTGCGAACGAGGCAATACCATCATTTTGCAGGTTAGTGACCCAAAGTTTATGGCTAATATTACATTGAAATGGCTCCGAGACCCAAATATTTCTTACTTTGATTGGCCAACACTGTTCCGAGACATAAACTCCACTGAAAATTTGTGGAATATTTAAAAAACAAATACTTATGAGAAACCAACCGCACAAATTCTGAACGAATTATGAATTATTCATCCATAGACAGTGGTCCGAGCACAGTTCTCAAATTCTAGACAAATTCATAGCGAGTATGTCAAAGGGAATACAGCTCACCATTAGAGCTACAAAGAACATAGCAAATAAACATAAAAATACAGCCTTGAAATTGGAAATATGTTTTTTATGAACTGTTTTGTGGGTGTTTATTTTGAAAATTGTGTAACTATTTTATATTTTGCAAGCCTATATTTTAGCATAGAGCTCAAAAATAATTGTCAAAAAATTTGAACTTACTAGCTCAAACCTGTAAGCGACGAGAGTTTGAGCCCGACATCGTTTACGATTTACAAAAATACTGGCTTAAGAAATCGTAGAAAAAATCTGCTTTAGGTGATAAGATATAGCACATAAGTTATTTTGGTTGCATGGAGAGTTTCACGCTTTTTTGTAGAAACTTACCTAGCTCTGTCCAGAGTTTTTCCGAATCATTCCTACTGTTTGTGTGAAATATCCTTAAATAATTTTTTCAGTGTATCGTTTTGAAGTTTTCGCTTGCATGGGAAGTGCCACACCCAATTGTTGAAATTCGCCAAATTTTGCTGTTACTAAACTAAACCATTTTTGTGTTTCTGTGGAGTTTTAACAAATTAAACTCAAGAAGTTTGTTGGAAGGTGCAGCTCAAATGAAAAATTATATTCAATTATTTTGCTTAGTTTCCATGTTATCATGATATCCACAAGGAGCCAGACATACACACAGCCACACAAGAAGATAGACAATCATGAATAAATCATTCAGGTGGTTACGCTGATCAAGAGTATAAATATTTTTCTATGCTTGTTACGCCCCCTTTCATGCGTTTTAAACGGAATGACAAAGCGAATAACCCTTAGTGAAGGCAGGGTATATAAAATGCGAAAATGTAGAATCTGTTCATCAAAGGTACCTGTTCATAGCAAGGTACCGTGTTACCGACTTTTTTTTGCCCAAAATGGAAGAATTGGACTTGGTTGACATGTGGTTTCAAGAAGACGGTGCCACATACCACACGGCACGCAATATCATGGACCTAGTAAGAGACAAATTTGATGAGCAATTAATCCCACGTTTTGGAGCAGTCCATTGGTCGCCAGGATCATGCAATTTGACCCCACTAGACTATTTTTTGTGGCACTACGTGAAGTTTCTCATATACAGGGACAAGCCAGCCACAACTGCAGCCCTGGAAAGCAATATTACAGCTGCCATTTGTGATATACCGGCCGTAATGATGGAAAAAGTGTGCCAAAATTGAAGTTTATGGATGATCCACCTCAGGCGTAGCCGAGGGCAAAATTTACAATAAATTATCTTCAAAAAGTAAATGAAAAGGATTGATGCATCGCTTTAAATTAATGCTTCATCCACTATTGCAAATTTTCTGTTATTTTACAATTTTCAAAAACCAAAGGATTGTAAAGGAAGTCCATAATATTGTTTCTGCATACAAAACTCTTTCATATCTTAAAAGATTTTTGGGGCCATTTTCCTTATAAAAGTAAATTTGTTAAAACTTTTTCTGCAAACGAAATTTTTTTATAATCAAATATTTATTTATAATCAAATATTTTTTTCTCAAAATGATAAATTTTTTTTTAACTTTCTTTGCAGGTAAGTTTCGTCTTTTAACATCTTTATCATGTCTACGTAATGTACGAGTATGTGTTACATTATGGCTTATCACGAGTCTACGCTAGCAACGTACGCACGCAGTGCTAAAGATAGAACGTGTATTAACAAAGTCTTAGATCAGCAATCAATCATATGCAATCAATCAATCAATCAATCCAGTTTATAGTTGAATATTAAATGTTATGATTTTTTGCAACGTTGCCTTTTCGCATTAACACATTTTGTAAATTGGTAAGTTTTTTTTATTAAAATTTAAAAATGTGATACAAAAAAAGCAGAGCTTCTTTACCACGACAGCTACTTTATTAATGTGGTTTTTATTTATGATATCTAAATATTAATTTCCATTGTAAATCATATTATCCTTCGACTTTAAGTTCATTGGCATTTTATAGCCACGTCAGTAAACATATTTTCCGTATATAAATGACAAAAAAAAACTTTTAACGAGGTTGTCTTAACAACACCCACTTATGTCAGTCATCAAATGTTGTGTTAAATTTAAATATTTTTTATAACATGCCAACCCATTCAAGACCATACGTCCTTGAAATATTGCAAATTAATTCATGGCCCGTGCGCGAATATAGTGCTGCTATTTGTCGTCGTCTTTGTCAATAAGTGTAGGCTTGACATCTGAAAAGGAGAAAATTTTATTAAAAGACGCATATTTTTATCTGTTATAAAAATAAAATCATTATGACAATCAAATGACAACTTTGCTTCTGGGTGTTGGTTGGGTTTGGGTTGGCGCAGGACTTCAATATGTGACGTCGCACGATGACGACAAGTTGATCAAAACGCTGGTATTTTCATTTCCCATTGAACGACATTATATTCTTAGCATTTTAGTCTGGCAAACAAATATTTAATGATGTCTAAATAAATGAAAGGAATTTTTATATTGATGAATGGATTATGCTGCGGAACAGTTGAATCAAATTTGTATGTTTTCTTCTACATAATACGCAGTAGAAATTTGTTTTCTTACGTCTTTGTTCGACTTTGATTGTCAGTTTGTTACAGAGGTAGTGTTCGCTAGTGTTGTAGTGACGTGTTTACTCTTTCCTATTTACATAAATGATCCCACCATTGTAATATATTTTTTGTCTTATGATAACATTCCTAGTCTTGACTACATCAGTTACTTAGTTTGTTCATCATTAGTCACACGCTTTGTGCTACTGTACCATCACACAGTTCCTAAATAGAGTTTTTTGGTTCAAAAATTGCTGAAGAGCGAAAATTTCGCCATCAATAAATATTTATTTTAAACTGAAGCTTACCAAAATGCCCACAAATTGTCGGAGCCTGAGTTTTGAAAAAAAATTCGGTGTTTAGCCTTCTAAGTAAAACTTTTTTTCTCTTCCACGTTGTCCAGAACACGAGGTTTCAATTTATATCGAAAAAAGTATCGATTCTTTGAAAATTGGAATTGACACAACAAAAAGAAAAGAAGAGATGAGATCCACAAACAGTGGGCGAATGCCTTAGGTATTTTGTGCCAAGAAATTTGTTTTTTTTTTCTGCTGCTCAAGTTTAGCATATGAGATTAACATGACTTATATTTCTATTTTTATTTCTAATCTATTGTGTAGGAATAATGTTACCACTAACTTCATTCCTTACAAACTTTAATGATTATGGTATAATTTTCTATTTGAATATAAATTTACTTACTCCCATATATATTTCGTCATAATAGGTTTTCTTGATTCATTATGTCGCTGGAATTATCCATTAAGGCTGCTTTTTTTTTTTTTGATGAATACATGAATTTTTGAACAGCTACCACAAAAAACGCTACAACATAACAAGAAATGAAGCCAATCTAAGCCAGGCGCACATGTAAACTTGTAATTAGTAAAAATTGTTGTGTTTTTGCTGTTGCCGGTAGAATTCGTTTCAAGAATAATAAAATCAAATTTGGCATAGAAATGCGGGCACGTGTTAAAGTGTAGTTAACCGCACGCTAAGTTATTGTAAATGTGTGTGTGTGTTTGTGAGAGACACGCACTCACGCAGACACACGCGCGAAAAACATGAATAAACAACTAACAAGGAAATTGAATTAAATTTGTTAACTTTTGAGAAAAGAATGTTCAAGATAAGTTTTTCTAAATTATTTATGATAGTGTTGCGCACAAGTTCATCACAAACTGTGATATAGATGAATAACACAAAAAAAAATATTTAGCACGTGCTGACACAATTATGATTTGGAAGGATATATTGTGATGAATTATTGCATGATAAGAAGTTGAAAGGACTTTTTTTATTGACAACATGTCTGTCAGTACGTTATTGAGAAAAACATGTTGGTATTAGTAATACATGTGTATGTATACGTAAACTAGGCAATACTTTAACGAAAGTCATTTCAGATTGATAGCAAGATAGATAGAGACAAATTAATAATTGTTAAAATAAGGAACAAAAATACTTTGGTGCATAGTCACAGGCGCTATTTACATATTAAATGATACATACGAATTGATTTTAACCATAATCTCATTCAGTCATATTTTTATGAATAGATTATAAATAAAGCAAGTGCGCTAAAACAATTTTTGTGGTAAACTTTTTCGGTTTTATTTGATATCTTTACATAATTTATACAGGCTGCAATCGGATAACTTAGCAGCACTGGAAATTTATTTTCCCAGAACTCTATGTATTAAGTCAAAATGTAACTTAATTTCATGTAAGTTTTTTTTTTCATTTTTCATGCATTATTTCATAGCTCCACCAATTTTAATCTTTAGTTTCTTTAATGTTCAAGTGACCATTTAGTTTTCAATATTACCTACTATTAAACAAAGCAAGAACTTCAATCTTAGTCAAGGTCATATAAAGTATTTTCTCGTTATTTTGATTTACTAAAACACATTAAATCAATTTCAAAACCTCTATAATAATCATAAAATGATAAAATTTTCTATGCTCAAATGTCAACAACATCCGTTTTACGAGATTCAATCAAAATGATAAAAATGAGCTGTTATCCAACCAGCATCAACACCATGCAACATTAAATTACAGACGATATATCCAAAGCCAACATATAGCAGAGCTATCTAGTCATGATGCCAAAACAGAGCACTAACCAATTAAATTAATGCCCTGGATGGGATTAAAGTAGATGAGCTTCAAAATATTGTGCATGCCAGCCAGCGTAAACATTTAGCTATCACAAACATGAATCGCAACATCGGCAGCCTGCAATATTCTACTGGTTGACACTTTAGTCAAGTGTTGCACACATACCAATGCAATTTTCAAATACACACTCACTTGACACACACTTACTAACTATGTAGTTAATAATGAAATTCCAAGTGTTTTGTGGCAGAATATTTTTGCAAATTATTTGGAGAATTATTAAATTAAGTCGTATCACATCGTATGCAGCATAGTCTCAAGGGTTATCTGTGATAGAACAATGAACGACGGAACGAGTCAGTAATAATCGTAGGGTACCTATCACCCGCACAAATACCATAGGGAGACCACACGATTTAACGTTGAAATATATTTTATATATATATATTGTAGACAAACACACTATTTGCTAACACCCAATAGGAAAAGACAAAGAAAATTAAGATAAAACTTTTTATCTATTACTTGGTAAATTTTCAGCTATATGTCTATATTATGACGCATAACTTTGACTTTGAATGTTAAAATTGAAATAAATAATAAAAAACATATTGATTAAAAATAGGCAGTAAAAGTAAGTGGGCGTGGCATATTTTTCAAAAAAAATAAAAAGCAAAACATGATTTATTCCTACTGATAGAAAATTTAAGAAAACTTAGAGTGGCTAAATTTATAATGGATATAACCAACGCTGAATGAAGGTAGGATTAGAGGGGGCTAGAAAATTTGACATACAAATGCAGTAAAGCCTTAAGCTAAGGTACAAAGTATCGCAAATCCGAATATTAAAGAAAAAGTAATTTGGTTTTAACATGGAAGTGTCACGCCTACTTGAGCAAGCTTACCCACATTTTGCTCAAAGTTCTATTGAATTTTCTTGTGTCTCAATCATTAGCTCTTTCATAGAGTTTCGTTTTCTTTACTTCTAGTGATAAGTGCCACGCCTAAAATATAAGAGCCGCCTACTTCATTTCAGTGCTCTTGCATTTTCATGCCAAATTTTATTACTTTTGATTGATAAAATCAAAATCTCCCATTTAGTCACTTAAAACTTCATTTCCAAATGGGTTCATCAAACTATGCCACTTTAACATGCCGCTAACTGCGGCAGAGAACGGACGGAAGAGATGTGTGTATAGAGATAAACACAAATACTATAGCGTACATATAATACAGCATGAGTACCATTAAGGAAGAAAATTGAGTTATTTGGTCTTGAAGTGTCCAAGCTAAGTGGACAGTAGTTGGAAGGGAGTTTCAGCACGAGCGAGCTGCACAAGCCATTGACCAATTGATCGACTTGAAACGACTCGTGGATTTGAAAGGCCACTGAACGGAACAAATGCACACACACACAAATAAACGGACGGACAAATATATAAGCGATAGCACATTTGGTGCTACCGCTGTTCGTTACTGATGGTGTTGGTACGTTGCTGTTGTGGCCGATGACAGAGTATACGAATAGGGGTGTTGTACGTACGTATCTTTGTATTGGACATTTTAGCAAACTACATGTGAAAGTGAAATACTCGGTGCACAATAACGTGTGATGACGAGCAACGTTAACTATTAAATTGAATTACACTTCAAAACTGTATGTTTGTATGTCCATGCACCGGTACGAATGAAGGCGAAAGTTATGAGCACTTGAAGCAAATAACCAGCAAAATATTAATAGGTTTATCACCAGTAAAAATTGCAAACATAAAACTAGATAAATGCAATAAATTAAAGTGCTTTGTTAACAGTTCATAGAATTTATAAAAAAAAGAAATATTGAGTTATATTTAATAGGTTTTGAGTTTGTTTACTTTAATGATTTAATCGAACTGTGTATGAAATTCTCACATAAAGAGATGTTACTTTGTAAAAAAAATTTCTTTAAAATGTATTTGTTATAAAGCTTCTGAAATTTTTTACATGAATTCAACATTTTTGGGAGTGAGTGTTAACTATAGAGTGTTTTTTTTTACTTTGAGTGCTATACTTTTAATCGGGACAAAATGTCAAAAAAAATGATACAATCTGGCAACGTTAGTATTATTTATACCAAGAAAAGTTTCCAATTTCATCATAAAAAGCCTGAAAGTTTTAATTTCAACTTTAAGCTAACTCAAAACTCTAATGTTTTTAGCAATAATGACGTCATAGCTCCCATTAATACGCAAATTAGTACTCAAATACTTGAAAAAATGATCGAAAGTTTGATCTTCATACTGGGCCAAATGTTGGCCCATAATCATTTTCAAATGCTAAGTAACATAGAATTATCTTCCGGATAAAATGAAAATTCCATTCAGTAAAATAATTTTTTGTGTTTTGTTTAAGTTAATAAAGTCGATGCTGCGACACTTAAAAAATCATCCTGAATTTGAGTGCCTTTGTATTCTTTACTAAGTCTCATTTTGACTCATTTTTCTTTCAATTTTAATTCCTTGTATTCCTGGCCTAATTTATAGATTTTATATTACGCCTTAGATTTGAGGCATTCATTGGTGACTACAAAACTAAAATTTTTATTGGGATTCGTATTAAGCAATTGCTTCTGTGTTTTAAGAGAAAATGACCCTAAGCACAACTGAACCAAATGTAAATATTTAAAGACCTAACAAAGACCAAATGCAATTCAAATTGCACTGTTCAACAGTGTTTTTGTGATATGCAGTTTTCGATTTGAAATGAATTAATTTGTTCCGAATCAATGTTCCTATCGGAATTATCTCGACCACAAAATTTAAGGCACAAAATTTACGATTTCCGGTAGAACTTCTTGATTATGTCTGGAGTATTTTTTTTTCTGTTCTATGACTATATTGGTCATATTATGTACCAAAATGTTGTTGCACTTAAAAAAATCACCAAAAATGGAAACAGTGCGTAAAGCAGCCTTAGGTATATTTAAAACCAGTTTTTCACATTTTATCCATCAATTGGAATAAGCAAAATTTTCCTAGGTCATTTCGAAACTTTCGTGTTGAATCAGTTTATTGAAGTCGTTGCTACGTGTGATTAACTTTTTCAAGTTTTGTTTAAATGCGATTTTTCGTCTCAAAAAAAAAAATAAATAAAACAAAACATGATTCAAGAGAATATTTATTAAATTCATTTTATTGGTGACATTCCATGCTGGTACAGAAATCAATAAATTTTTTGTTTGTAAAGATTTTCGCACCTAATTAACACAATAATTATTATTTTTGTTCTGTTGATATATTAATGCAAATCTACATATATGCGTATACACACACTGACTTAATTCGAAACTTGCTTTCACTCAACTTGTCAGTTCTATGTTGACTTTATTCATTTAAATTCTATATATTGTGATGAAAATGTTTGGCAACAAAGTAATTACAAACTTTATCGCACACTAATACGTTTGCAGATTCGTATACACGTATATATGTGTAGTTGCTGTTTTCCTGCAGAAACTTCTGTGTCAGTCATCATGTAATTCACCACTGGTAAATTATCAGTTTTCTAGTTGTCTTAAGCTGTAACAGTTGGAGTGAATGTTAATTATTGATGCTTGGTACCTCTCTCGACTGTCGAAAATGCTGTTTCTAGGGTGTATCGTGCGAAAGTTGAATCCGCAAATTCATAGTGATTGGTACCTTACACATTCAGACGAATGTGTGAACAGATATTTTACAAATTTGGTTTTTTTTTTGTGCGGATTGGTCGAAAATGCTTTCTTTGCTTGTTAAAACCTGAGAAAATAATGCTTTCTCTGGTTTTGTCTTCAATTCAGGCTCTTTTCTGATCCATTAATTGTGATGCGATCGTCTACTAATTTCATATAAGTTAATTTTACATGCAAAGAAAAAAACTTAAAATCAATTCGCAAAGAATAGAAACATGTTGAAAAACCCCTTATTTTTTAGAATCGCTCTAGTTTATATGCAGAAAATTACCTTATTGGGAGCTATGCCGCGTTCCGATCGTTATTTTTTGCCTTTTTTTTTTCTTTTGCACTAATAACTTGCAATATTTTTTTCCATAGCGTATAAACTAAACGCATTTAACTTCTTTAAACATTTTTGTTTGCAGTAAAACAACATCAGCTAATTTGTTATGCTTATAGATGAGAATTAATGTCATATTCTGTTTAAATAGATACCCAGTAAACATTTTGTTTACAAGTCAAGTCCTATATCAATCACCAGGGTATTGGTTTTGATCGCACCCGTAATCCTCGTTTGATGTCGATAGTTTGTACGGGAAAACTATTTAATTGCATAGACGCGCCATAATGATTCGCACAAGTACTATAAAAAACTTTTTCAAACCAATATTTTTGAAGTGGAAATAAATAAAAGCAAAAATTGGTTCATTTGGAGGTACATTTTTTCAATGTTATTCTGTCTATTACTAAAATTTTCCGGCTAAAACTGAAAGTTTTTATTTTTAAAAAAAGTAGCTCTAAATGAATCACCCTCTAATACTAAAAAATTATGTCATTACTTCAATATTTTCAGTCACTTGTCTTTTTGTGATGCATTTAACGAAAACTTAACATGATTAACATTAGTACTGAAAAAAATATGAACGCAGAGAACCACGCCCTCCATGTCTCTACATTTAATGCGGTCTTTGTATGATGCAAATAATAAAAATATTATTAAATGCTAAGAATTATGCGCTTAAACGATTAATTCCCATTAAACTCTTCAAGAAAAGATATAAACTCAATACCTGCAGCCAAGGTAGTTCAACATTCTGTTAAATGTTTGCTGGGTATAAAAAATATGTGTGTGATAATTTTAAAATTTACTGTTGTCAGGCGAAGCTATAACTCTTTTAGCAGAGCTAATTTCAAAGAAGTTTTTGATTGCATATTCTTAGGCATAAATTTAACTTAAATTTTTGAGTGTAGTTCAAAAAGATAAAGTAATTATTTCGATTCGAAAGATATAATAAATATTCTTATTCCACGTAACAGCATAACCATTTGAAATTCTATCTTTTGATTCATATGTGAGTTGCTTCCACCGTGCAATTTCTCTTGAAGAAACTATTGCTTAACACCAAACATTTACGCGGTGAGTGATATATAACTCTTCAGCATTTCAAAATGTTTGCTGGGCATGGTTGCTATCTTGTGTCAATGTTTGGAAACATTTGACTTTTAATCCCCAATGCATAAAGTTTATAATGAACGTTGGCACACTTTTTTTTGCACTTATTAAAATGTCATCATAACCGCTTTCACATCACTTGGCTGTTGTTTTTGCTTTTTCCGCCACTAGAAAATTTATGGAAAATTTTAAACCGCCGATAAGCGGCAAAGAAATTAATAAATAATTTTGGATTGGCTTATTCACATTTGTGTGTTCTATTGTGACTGCTGTTTTTAGTTTGATAACAAAATGGTTGTTGATTCTAATGAGGGCATACAAATTATTCACAAATTTGCAAAAAAAAAAAATTCTCATGGTTTTTCACGGCATGCAGCTGCATAATATGCTGTAATATATTATGTGAAAACATAAATGAGATACTATATATCTACAGTTAGAGATATGTTTGTACGTACACAGAACAAATTCCAAGTGTGAAGTACATTCGCAACATTTTTTGAAACAAAATCGAAGCAATCAAGAGGAAACACTTTCAGTGTTTTGTAATATTGAGTACCATGCGACCTACCTTTATTTGGTTTTAAGGTGCAATCCTATGTTAAAGATTGTATTAAAATAAGAAAACATTATCTCTTATAAAAAGTAGTGGTTACACCTACTTACACAATTCCACAAACCTGTGGTTAAGTGAAGTTTTCTTACAGCTTTTGCCAATATGCAAATACTTAAATTGTTCATAACGGGTGATATTTTTAGCGTTTGTTTTTTTTCAAAATTGGAAAAAGAACAGTAAATTTACAATAACGAATGAAATATTTATTTGAAGTGGTACATCAATTTCGTTTTATGGGACTATATCAAGTAGATGTTTACGCCTGGGGTAGTTCATTCGTAAGCTATAATTTTGACATGCTTTTTCCCGCATTTCGGCCGGTATCTCACTAATAGCAGCTGTAATGCTGTTTTCCAAGGCTGCAGTTGTGGCAGTTGGCATGATTCTGTACACAAGAGACTTTACGTAGTCCCACAAAAAATAGTCTATTGGGGTCAAATCGCATGATCTTGGCGGCCAATGGACTGCTCCAAAACGTGAGATAATTGATAATGCTCACCAAACTCGCTTCTCAATAGGTCCATGGCATCGCGTGCCGTGTGGCATGTGGCACTGTTTTGTTAAAACCACATGTCAACCAAGTCCATTTCTTCCATTTTGGGCAAAAAAAAACTCGGTAATCATCTCACGGAGCCTTGCTCCATTGACTATAACGTTGCGATTTTCTTTATTTTTGAAAATGTACGGTCCAATGATGCCGCACCAAACAGTGCATTTTTCAGGGTGCATTGGCAGCTCTTGAACTGACTCTGGCTGCTATTCATCAATTTTTCTTCTTAACGTACCCATTGAGCCAAAAATGAGCTTTGTCGCTGAAGAAAATTCTTCAATAAAAAATTGGATCTTCATCCAACTCACAGAGCACGAATTTTAATAATAAAATTCAATGATGTGCAAGCGCTGATCATTTATTAGTCTATTTATGGTCAGATGGCAAACTTTATTAAGCATTTCTAGAATTAACACATGTTACGAATCACGCGTGAGATGTCAAAAAATTTACAATGAAAAAACAAGTACCGAAAAAATCACCCTTATAACACTTTCCCTTCATGTGACTGATAAGAATTTTGGTCTTGATAAAAGGTTTCTCATCTTCTGACCCGGATTTGCTTCAGTGGAAGCTTATAGTATCTTTCGAATTTCATTTATACTTAAGGCTTATAGTAACCGACAACTTTACACCTTTGTCTTTCTAATATTCGAAATATTTTTTATGGAAGGTACTAACGTCATTTTATCCTATTCAATTTATTTGAAAAAACTGTGAGCTATATTTGCTTACTTTTTATAAATACGGAGAATTAGTAGGTTTCTTGTATTCAAAATTGTTAAATAAAATTATAAGTGACTGAATGAAAATTTAGCTCATTTAATTCTAAAGAAATCGACACTTTTTTTAGACACCTGTTGCATAAAGTTTGATGTTCAACAAGATATGTTTGCAAGAGCAATTGTAAAAAAAGTAAAATTCCACAGAAATGTTTTGAAGTATTGCAACTAATAAAAAACGGACTGGTCACTTTTTCAAGTTGCATTGAATATGCCATTGAAATGAAAAGAAAATATTAAAAAATATTACCGATAGTACTTTCAAGTCCAAACAAATCATGATAAACTAATCCGCAACGACATTCTGTCAAAGTTTTTATTTATTAAGTCTCATGTTTAATTTTGCAATTGCACTGCAAGTTGGAGTGTTTGTTATTTTCTATGAGTGTATTGCAAACTTACTGAATGTTGCATGTATGAAATGATTGTGCTCATTTGTGTATCGGTTATGCCGGTAGGAAAGTTTTAATGATTACATAATGCAATGAACTGGCGGTCTTTATCAAATTAGCGTGGTACATGTGCTCATTATGCATTTATATTTAGGTTTGAATATCAAATCGAATTTGTCTTCAGATTCATCATTGATTTAATATTTTCGCCAAATTTAACTAACTGTCATCATAATACTAATTTCCGATTGGGTCAACACAGCAAATACAAATAAATATTTTTAATCGCCAGCAATTCATTCATTGTAAAAAATTCAAAGTAATGTAATACAAGCTAGAAAAAAGTAATAAGAGTGTTATCTTTAGCTTCGGATGAAAATTTAATACCCTACATAAAGTTTTAAGGAAAGGGTAGATTTTCAGGTTCAACTATGTGGTTGTTACATTAAATGCATGATTTTTTGAAATAACTGCCTCTTCTGGATATTTTTTAAATAGTTTTAAGACTTCGCTTGTATAAAATGCGACCCGCCCACTTTTTTATAATTCTACTTTATGTCAGCGAATGCTGTCATACCATTTTTTTGTGTAATTTTTTTCAATGGTATTTTATGTGTAGCATTTCAAAGTTTTTATTTGTATGGACTCTGCCACGCCCAATTTTCTAAAAGTCCCTTTTTAGCAGTTGTTGAGCTTACCAGCATTTCGCATTGTATCACTCAAAAGATTTTGCTTGTATGGGAGGGAGTTGCCAAGCTCTCTACCAAAAATACACTTAGTTTTGTTTAGTGCTTGTCCGAACCATACCTAGTACCAATTTTTTGAAAATTGAAATTTTGTTTTGCATACCATAACCATAAAAGAATTGCCTAAATATTTTGATCTGACTCTTGCAATTACTCTGCAGTCTTCTTAACCATCACATGGCACCAGCTGCGAGAGTGCTCTTTAAAGCAAACGCCGTTTTATTTGGAATTCCATCTTTGCGTAAGCGTTCTATGATATGCAGCAACTTGTTTTGACGTTTCATTTGTGTATTGCTTCAAATTGAAAATGTTAATAAAAATTTCTTTTGGTTTTAATTAGTCCAATCTCTATTGATGAAATAAGCTCATCTTTTTCTCGTTTCTCGATATTATCTTGAAATAAGACACAGAAGTGATTGCAGACTTATAGTTGAGTTGATAGCGATCATAATCCTACATCTCTCAGCTGAGATGATGATGTAATGCTTGATATTATTGTACTTTATAAAAGTCGTTAAGCTTTAATTTAGCTCGACACATTAGTTCTAATTTTATTTGTGTGAAGTTCTGGCACAGAGTTGTCTACTACACTATGCACCGGTGTGACGCTTTATAGTTATGAACATTCGATAAACTATGCTTGTGCTAATACTCATACTTTCGATCAAAAACTAGCAACAATAACAGAAAGCCACGTTCCTCTGTCTTTTAATTTTGATGATTTAAAATTGACGGAATCAGAGATTTGTTATTAGATTGAAAAAAAGTATTACATTTGTAATTGTAGTAAATATTATCAACTGCATCTTTTACAAGCTAGCACCGCCAGTGATCTATTGACAGAAAAGTCTTAACATTATTTGATTATAGATGACAGTATTTCTGACCTTATTATTACCACATATTCAGCATTTAATGATATGATGGTGTTTAGTGTTAATTGCTATCAAAAATAATAATGAAGACAAAGCAATTCCTAAAGGAGATCCAATTCAGATAGTTTTTCTTCCATTTAATTGCATTAAATCATAAGCTTTTCTGTTTTCTATTAAAAAAGTTATCTGTTAGTAAGACAAATTTATTTTTTTTTTTTATCAGGTTGACCTTCTGCCATAGATTCTGTGTTAGAGCTTACAAAGACCCTCCTGTACATTAAAAAAGCTAAAGTTCTGTCTTTTTTATAACTTTGCTCTCACTAAACATTTTAAAGAGTAGACTCCGACCCATTTCAATGCTTTTTAAACTAATGAAGATGTTCTCATTAAGCTAAAATCTGTCGCAATCTCATGAAATCTTCAGCTCACTTTCAGTATGCAGTACTGCACGAGTTATAGGAATTAGTTGAGCCTTTAGCTGCTTTCAAAGCTCCATTCATGGAAATGAAAATAGTCTGGTAATGCTTTTTTTAGCACTTTTTCTTGGATAACTTTTCTGATATATCAAAAATATTAACAATCAACGCACAGTCACGCTAAGCCCATTCATAAACTATTGCTCGCTGATGCCAATTTCACTTTATTAACTCATAAATTGCAACTGCAATGTGATATCAAATGGAATTGGAAAATTTAAATTAAGTAAATCACGTTTATGTGACTAACGCAGTAAATACTTTCATATTTATTGTGAATAAAGTACTAAATTAATTACTGCAAAATTAATGCATTTAAAACACGAATGAGTTGAAGCATAAAATAAAATAATAGTATAGTTTCTACAAAATAAATACATTGAACTGTTTTATATAAATAAAAAATCAAATATATATATATAAACAATATGCATGTGATGAGCTATTAAATGCTTATGATAAGCATTTGTTGCTTTACGAAAGTCTTTATTCCAGAAAATAAATGTATTGCTCAGTTGAACTATTCTAGGCACTTAATTTACTTCTAATAAAATTCCATAAATTATAGCTCTAATTCAACGAATAAATATTTTGTACTTGTTGCAAAGCGTAATTCCTCAAAACAGAGGAGCTAGGTGCCGCAATCGTCGCATTGTTTTTATGAAAATCTATTTATACTATAAGAAACGAAAAATCAATGTATATTTATATTGCTCAATATAAAAAAAAATATATTTTTAAGTTTTGTATGGTATTTTGCTTGGAAAAATTAAAGCTTTAGTTTGAAGTTGTAAAAAATATATAAAACATAGTTTTGGCTTTAAAATTACTTTCTACAAATATTTCTAATATTTGCAAAAACTAAGGGTGTTTGAAAAGAGTGCCTGTATTAATAATGGCACTCGCTATCCATGATTATTAAGCACGGTAAGCAAAACAGCACTTTTTTAATGGTTTTTAATATGTTGCATCTGAATCTGGCACTTTGAGATATTCTTCTCATAAGCAAAAAAGTTTGTCAAAAACTGAAAATATTGTAAGCCTTTTTTATATAAAAACAAAGCCATTAACAAAGTACTCTTAGCTTAAAAAAAGTTCAATATCTTTATATAAATTATTTCTAACGAGTTCCGAGATTAAAACACACGATTTACTTGGCGATTGCCTCTTTATTTGTTCTTTACTTTTGAGTACAACATTAAATTTCGCTTTATTTCTTAATGCTATTTCCTTCTTAAATGTAAATATAGCTCACTTATTTCTAATAGGCAACAACACAACGCAATGGCAACGCAGGTGTTCCCGTGGGAAGATGCAGAGTGCAGAATTAGAATATGCAAAATATGAATTCTTAGAATTGTACTGAAGTTTGGGACAAAGTTTGGTAGGAAAATATATTGTTTATGTTTATATTTGCGTTGTTTGTTCAAGTGCAGTGTTGACAGTGTTAACTTATACAAAAACATACAAAGTTGCAAAGTTACAATAGTTTGCAAAAATTGCATTTTCTGATAAACTATTAGATATTACTCATACAACCTGTTATCTTCAAATATTAATATACCATTTCAGCTGAGCTACATGTTACACAAATCGTAGAGAGAAGTCAAACTTTCAGCATTCATATGATAAATATTTTTTAAAACTTTGACGTTGATAAAGTAATAAGGCTGCCGAATTCAAATTCAGCACACCAAAAACCATTCGATGTTCGTTATAGCGCGCATTGTAAAAATGGATAACGAGACAGAAAAATACAATTTTCAAAAATCAATAAATTATTCTTTTAAGCATTTTTTTACTTCAAAAAGAGTGAGTATTAGCAGAAACTTATAACTTATATCCTTGCAATCAATGTGTACATCAATTCCTATTTTTTTTTAGGCTATAAGCTGGTTCCTTAAAATTCTACATTTTCAATTAAAACTAAAATTAATTTCCTCCGGCTTGTGGCTCAATATTTAATTTACTATAACAATTTGTCATAAAATTTACTGGTGTGTGTGTGCTTTTGACTTTGTCCTCTTAAAGGTCAAAATACATACATATGCTTATTATGATTCATTGTCAACCACTGCAGGGTCGTCTGATCTTCTTTATGTCTGATTGTAATTACATGATTTCTGTTTCCTGCACCTCCTCTTTGTGGCTCGCATTGAATGCACACTCAAATGTTTTATCTCTTTCACAATTTATCTAAGTATTTGTACTTTACATTTCGTTGCCAAGTGGAAGGTTACAATGATTTTCCTGTCTCCATTACAGCTGCATACAAGTTCAAATGCCGTTTCAGTCAGTTATGTATGTATTTGTGTATGTAAGTATATGTTTTCAGTGTCGCAGCAGCAACTGAATTCAAGGTTGACCTCCATTTGTCTGTCCCTTAGCCTAACTGTCTGCATTGCCAACTTAAATGCATTTATCTCTGTGAGCGCGTGCTAGTGTGTGTGTTATAATTAATGGCTTTTGTATTATTTGCGCAGATATTGATTTGGAAAAAAATAGCAAAAAACGTGCTCATAATAATGATTTATGTGCAGGCATTGAACTTAAGTTCAGTTAAGGTCATAATGAAATTTTAATTTATTTTTACTGTAACAACAACATCAACCGCCGCAAGGACTTCTTTCAAAGAAATCATACAAACTTTTTAATTCAGTTTTTTCTGTTAAAAGAAATGTTTCTTTTGTGAAAACATTTCAACAATATCATACGTTTGCAGGCTGCTCTTACATTACCACTGCAGCTTTCATTACAATTTCGAGCACATAGATTTAATTTAAGCATTTTGGTAGTGTATAGTTCATACATAGCTATGAATTTTTCCCCCAGATTTTATGCTTCTGCTTAAAATGAAGACACTATAGCCATTTAGCTATAAGATTTCAAGTTTATGTTGTTCAAAGATAGCTGAGTGCGTTGTACAGATCATATTTTGATTTGCTCCTCATATTATATTTATCTGATCGTCTCGGAAAATTTTAAATTCTTAACCGAAATATTTTAAAATTATTCAACTATAAAAATGCATATTTTCAAAAAATTATCAACTCGTTAATGCAAACATCTACACATACAAACTCTCCTCCTTCCAAACACTAATGCCACGATTTTCGCAGTTGAATTTATAACGTGGCAAAAGCTTTTAAAGTAAAACACAAAACGTTTTACGTTGATAACTTAACAATGTCAATGGCATTAACAAGTGTCAGAAAAAAATTTGTATGTAAAAGAAGTCACAAAAAAAAAAATTTTAAAAAAAATTGAAGCGAAAAATTTTGTTGACACACAGAGGCTAAAATGCATCAACAACAACGACACCAAAAAAATTCACTTTTCGGTGTTTGTGCTGGCAACTAAACTTGACGGTGGAATCATGTTGCTTTAAAATAACACAAAAAAAAAAATATTAAAAAACAAAAATAGTGAACAGAAAACAAAACACTTAAATTAATAAGAGAAAAAACCGTGGAGATGGCAACAGCACAGGAAATACTTGGAAGTGTCGCTTAGTAAAAAAAAACATCAGCCACAAAATAAAAAAAAAAACTGCATGAGCAGCTCACACTAACTTATACAAACATGAATAAAATAAATACATATGCGCACACAAACAAATTCTTGCAAAAACATCATCGCACCCAACGATAGCGGTAACGGAAGTATTTCATAAGCGTTAAAAATGTCGCTTTAATTTTTGTGAAAATTGTAATTTACCCAGTTGGAAAAACCACTCGTAGTGAATTTGAGCTTAAGTTTTCTATTACAATAAACTACATTTTTCGAACAAACTGCGCATGTGAAATGTAGGTGTAAGCAATATCGCCAAAAGTACTCTGGCAATATAATAATTTGTTAGAAAGAAGATCAAGAAATTTTTGCTTAAGAATAAAATTGGTCGATAAGATAATTGAATTTTTTCTAGCAATAGCTGACAATTGGCCCAAAAGTCAAATAAAATAAAAAACTTCTCCAAGCCACAAAGTTTAATTCAAAAACATCGGACTTTGAGCGTTATTCTAATCTAACGTAACCTAGCGAATAAAAATTCTTCAAATCCAAATTCTTATTCAGGATAACACTAATAACATTTATACTAAAGAAATACTATAGCGGTAAGAAATCTACTTTAATTTTAACCACAGCCTCCAAAAGTTACCCAATAAATAACAAAAATTTTGAGATTAATTTTCTCCTGGGGCTCGTTACGTTTGTTTGCTGGTGTAACTGCGCTGTATGGCTACAAAACACGACAAATATATAAACTACCCAATATAAAAGCAAAAAAATAAAGAATACCAACAAAAAATTTCCACAAATCGAATTATATGTGTTACGAAAACGCACACATAAACACTTACACGCACACAATTTCATTAATATTTTTTTCATATTGCTTTTTTGCGCATCTCTTCATTTGTCGCTGCTACTGCTGACTGTGCTGACAAGGAAATTGCTGTTGCCGCTGCTGTTGCTGTTGCTGATGTCCTTTACATGTCTTCTTTGGTCGCATCCTCGTCATTTGACGTTGACATTGCGCTTGAAAATCTCTTTCCTCTTGGTTTTTTTAAAATTGATTTTCAGCTGTGTGCTATCTCTGTCTAACACATGTTTAGATTCTCATAGACTGTCCCACTTTAATGGTTGCATTTTTTTACTCCATCGTAAGCTCTTGTTGTTTTGAGTTTTATTTCTTTGTCAAGGACTTTTCCGCAACAATTTGCATTATTTTCACAATTTTTTTTTGTGTGCTTTTGTTGCTGTTTTTATGTCTGTTTTTGCTGTCGTTATTTTTATTGTTGTTGTTTGTTTTTATATTGTTGTACGTTGCCAACTAAGCGGATGTTTTCACATTCTTACTTTTTATTTTTATTTATTTAATCATTATCCTGGCTCTTAAATGCTCTCATTGTTATGGTTGTTTGTTGTAGTTTTTGTTGCTGTTTTTTGTTGTATTTTTTTTTGTTTACTTTGTCGGCAATATTTTGCATATTGAGGTCTTAATTTTAGTTGTTGTTTGTTATGTTAAAAGTTACATTTAATATGCCCACATCCTGCGGCAACGTCATTTGTTATTCTGTTGTGCCCTAAGCTTATTAAAGATTTTGATTTCTATTTAATTGTTGTGTCAATTGTTGCTACGGATATTGAGGAAAATATAAGTATTTTAAAGTCTAAGTCGAATGTTCTACACTAAGTGATTTTATCACTCGTAGCTCTAGGTATTTCATAATTTTGGCTGGTAGTGAAGTTTCCATTTTAGTTTTATGTATAGACTCCATATCGAAAAACTTCATGGGTTGTAATAATAAAAGAATGAATGTGGAAACCTTTTATTTAACAAGGTTGAAACAGATGTCAAAATTTTACTTTTTTCTTCTTTTGAGATTCTTCTTGTGTTCAAAATCTCACTATCATGCAAAACCGTTGCATATGTCAATATCATTTTGAATACATTTCATAGAAAACACAGTTGCTATACCTTTTGTCAAATCAATTATCTCAGGCCTACAGAAATGAGATTCCGAAAACATTTTACTTAGCAACTTTGAGCTATCCAACACTTATACTTTCCAGAATATTGAAGCAGAGAAAAGTGGGGTGCTTCAGAAAAAAGCTTTTCATCTCATAGATTTTAAGTTTTGAGGCCATAAAAATTTTTCCGAAAACTTTTGATTTTTTTGCAAAATCAGCATGAGTTTGTTCTTGCTTAGAGGACTTTTCTCAAACTTAAAATTCTGGAAACTTTCAGCCAGCAAATAGCTTTAAATGTATGAGGAAAAATATTTATGTTGAGAAGCATTTTGTTTAAGCTCATTCTGCATAAAATATTTCTCTCAGCCTGTATAAAAATTTTTTTAAAGAAACTTATATCGTTTGAAATAAAACGAATTAAGAAAGCCTGATTTAAATGAGGAATGATTTAGATTAAAGCATTGCACTGTATTAGCATAGACCGATGTTACTGTAAATTTATTTGTCAATGAAGTTTGTTTTAACAAACATGACTAGACATTAGATGGATCAATTTAGCCAGACATTTGGTTATACACATTTCAATGATTTGGTTAATGTGAGATTCCATTAAGGAATTCGTTTTTATAACTGAGCTGTTGTGGTCTATGAGTTTTAAATCATGGAACCAAACCATCAGCTGTCAAACCTTTAGCCATAAAAACATTAATACTTAAAATTGTGACGTCATCACCTAAGTTTCGTTAATTTACAAGAATATCGATCTTTGCTAATGATTGTTAGTGTAATAAAAGTGAATAATTAAGCAAATATTTGAACGCTTTTACAATTAATTTCGTTATTTTAATTTTTAGAAGCAGCATGCTCAAAAGCAATTTCAAACAGTTGTTACATTGAAAACAATCGCAAATTCAACAAATTTAATTACCGCTATACCAAATGAACACACTGCAAAATAAAAACAATCAAAAATTGCTGTGTCCTTAAAGTCTGAGTTTTATCAATGTCAGCGTAGTTGTTCGTACCACACCACCCATGCAATCAAAGGGCGCTGCATGCTATTGATGCTGCTGCCACTTTTGCTGCTGCTCTCATTAGGTAGAATAGCAGCAGCAGCATTTTTTATACTCTGATACTATATGTAACAGTAATGTCCTTGCGCCAAATACAAAGGATGTCAAAGTTTAAGGCTAAAATACCTAAAAAAAGACGCAGTGTAAATGTTGTTTAAAGACAAAACAAAAAACCAACATGAAAACATTTTCAAAAGAAAAATTTACTGTTTACCCAACGGCCTTTAGGAATAAATGAGTTTCGGTTTTTAATTTTCATTCAAAAGTCACAAAGTCTGGCCGCAATTTATAAAAAAGTTCATCACGCGCTCAAATTCTGAGACGTAACCTTTAAAAATGTAATACCTCGATGCTATTTTGTTTGATTTGAAACTTGAAATGTAAACTCTGACAAATGTTAAATAAATAAATAAACAAAAACAATGAAACAAAGTTTCCTTTGAACTGTACAGGGCTGAATTGGTTACTGTGGCTACAGGGGTTTCTTTAATTAATTCGTTGATTTTCGCTTTATAATTTGACTGTGACGAATGCCTAAATTTATATGGCGATTGTGAAAGTGGTACATTGAAAATTTTTTTGTTTTCCTAAGAATTATTGTTTTGTGAAAGTAAAGTTTGTATGATAATGAGCAACAATAGCACAGAGCTGAGTCCAGCAAATATAATTTTAACGAAAAATTCAATTAATTAAAAATTTTACACTGTTTAAAAATCAACGGTTCGTAGACTACCGAAGAACTTATGTTTTAACATCATATCATTATATAAATAGGCAAAGGTCAATCAGTTCCATCCCTTTTTAACGGCCATTATTGATAGAGCCGAATGGAATTTCTTCCCACAGCAGGCGTTGCCACGCCTTTAATAGGAAAATACCTTTCTACGGCTAAGCTAATGAACCGATTTTGATAATATTTGGTATGGATAGATAGATTGAATCCTAAGAAAGTTAATTAAAGCTTTTTTGTTTTTACAGTGGGCGTGGCACCACCCCCCATTTTTCATGAACTTTAGTATGAAGATAAATTGATTCCTGATTAAAGGTGCTTGTTTTATTTGTTGTGGGCGTGCCACGCCCCTAACAGTAAATCTAATTTTCACTGCTAAAATAAAAAAATGCGGTAGTGAGATCGATTAACATTGACTAAAGATATATGTGTTTGTAGTGGGCAGTGCCACGTCTCTACCCAATGTGCCAAACGGATCCGTTTCGGATCCGTTACGGATCCGTTCTTGCGGAATCCGTTTCGGATCCGATTCGGATTCGTTGTCGGATGAAATTCCTCTCAAAAAACGGAAGGATCGTCCGCTTTTCCAGATTCGTAACGGATCCGAAACGGACCTCAAAAACGGAAAAAAACCGGAATCCGCTTTTTCGGATTCGTTTTTCTAAATAAAACGGATTCGAGACGACCTTTTTCGTTAATAATGCGGATTTTACTGTACAAAAAAATTAACGCAATTAAAAAAAATTTTTTTTTAACCTTCCCACTAATCTAATTTTTTTTTTAATTTTTTACTTATTATTATTTATTATTTTTTTTCATCTATTTTATTTCTTTTTAATGCTATTTCATCAACTTAGTTTTATTAGTAAATCGCATTAAGGAAACTTATTTTTTTTAACTGCCACCGAAAAAAATCGAACCTGCGCGCATCCTGCGCCATGCCACTGTTCAAATATGCTCATCTTAACCAACGCAGCTACTTCCATTATTTTTATGATATACTTAAATTTAATTACTTTTATATCAAAATGAAAAAGTGAAGATTCATTTTGAGCAGTTGTCGATTGCTAATTCAAGTGTTATACTTTTAGCCAGCAGAAAATGTGTAAGGCGGTGGCTGATGTTGTTAAGCTATGCATACAACAACTATTGGATAAGCAGAGGAGATACAGGTTCAAACCACGGCGCCGACCAATTTTTTTTTTAATTTTTTTTATTTTTTTAATTTAAAGATATATAAAAAGCAAAAAGGAGTAGAGAACTGTATTTGTTTATTGAAAATATCTTGAAAACAGCCTTTTTTATCAATAATACAACAAAAAACGGGTTCCGTTTTTTTCCGTTTATGAAGTCCGTTTCGGATCCGACAAAACGGACAATCCTTCCGTTTTTTCGAGAGGAATTTCAGCCGACAACTGATTCGTATATTACGTCCGTTTCGGATCCGTTACGGACACGAAAAAGCGGATTCCGGTTTTTTACCGTTTTTCAGGTCCGTTTCGGATCCGTTACGGACACGAAGAGCGAATCCGAAACGGATCCGTATATGACGTCCGTTTCGGATCCGTTACGGATACGAAAAAGCGGATTCCGGTTTTTTTCCGTTTTTGAGGTCCGTTTCGGATCCGTTACGGACACGAAAAACGAATCCGAAACGGATCCGTATATGACGTCCGTCTCGGATCCGTTACGGATACGAAAAAGCGGATTCCGGTTTTTTTCCGTTTTTGAGGTCGACGTCCGTCTCGGATCCGTTACGGATACGAAAAAGCGGATTCCGGTTTTTTTCCGTTTTTGAGGTCCGTTTCGGATCCGTTACGGATACGAAAAAGCGGATTCCGGTTTTTTTCCGTTTTCGAGGTCCGTATCGGATCCGTTACGGATCCGCATACGTTTTTGTGCACATTGGGTAACAGGAATTCCGTATTTTTGATATATTACTATTCGCGAAAACATCTGCTTATTCAAAAACTAATTTCTTATATAGTATCTGTTAATACCTAAATACACGAGCGGGCTTAAATAGTCAATAATTTAGGCAAGATATCACCTAGCCATCAAACATTCCATGTTGTTCTTCTTTTGATTAATTCCCCATCCACTGGTTTAAACTTAAGAAATAGCTCGATGGAAAAAGACTTGCATCAAATGAGGTCATTGTTGAAACGGAGGACTATTTTGAATATCTTCACAAATCGCAATGTGCAGAAGAAATTAAAAAAAAAAGAGAAACGTTGAAGGAAATGTAACGCGCTTTGTGTTGAGAAGCAAAATGAAGTTTGACCGAAAACGTCCAATGTTGATTAATTTTCAGCACACCCTTGTCTATGGGGGAAATTCAACTGAAAAAACTGAGTTTTCTCATTAATTAGTGGATAGTGCGCCTTTTTGCTTAGCCAATTTATTACTTACCAAAACTTTATTTCCCAGAATGTGCACTCTCCTTTTAAATCAAATTATAATTTTTCTAAGAAGTTTGATAAGTTATCATAGCAAACATTTTTGAAATACTGAACGTTCTGCAACTCGTGTAGGTAGGTTAGTACAGTAATTCATTAAATCAAACTTTTGTAACTTTATTAGTTACAAAACAAATCTTAAGTAAATCATTAAAGTTATGCAGCGGTAAATCTTAGCATCCTTTTTCTGTCAACTTTTAAGTTTTTGAGTCTTCATTTAGTTGTCGGTTTGCTTTTGCCCTATTAAAAATTTTTCCACAACAGTGTCAAAAGTTTCTTAACAAGTTTCATAATTAAACGGGTAGGTATGTTTATTTAACTGTTAGGTTCAGAAATGTAACTTTTTAGCTTGGCATTCAAAAGATGTCGAAAAAGATGAGTAGGAAAAGTTTATTAGCAAAAAAAATAAATTATTTTTATTAAAAATTTTTAAAAAAGAATCCTTTTTATTTCATAAAAAGCCGTTCTAAATAAGCATTTTGCTAGGAAGACGAATCGCAAAAAATTTATGATCACTAAAGGTCACCATTTCCTAAGTTATGATACGTACGACAAATTGAAGCATAGATTTTTTTAACGGAGTGGTTAGTAATCCGATAGTGGAATATTTTTTCATATAACATATTTTTGTATTGAAAAATTAATATTGTTTTCATTAGATAATTGGCGTTTTTCTTAATAAAAATAACTTAATTTACGGCTTCCTTTTCATATAAAATAATCAAAAAAAGTGAAATTCAATGCGGTTAAAATTTGCAAAGATTTCCTATGTTTTGACATGGGTAAGCTTTAGATGTTATTATATTGTGTTTATTGAATTTTCCACAGCGTTTTGCATTAAATTGATTAGAAAGTACAATATAACAACAACAACAACAAAAAGAAAATATACCCTCATCAAAGTAACAAAACCGTATACATATTGTGGCGCTTTAATCAACTCAATAGCAGGGCGTTCAGCAGCCACCACCAGCATGCCAATCATTGAATCACATTCATTTCAGTTGCAAAATAAAAATTTTATATTTTATTACAACATTTCTGACTCCCCACTTAAAGTTATTCAATCCAAGCGAACTAAAAATATCATTACTTTATTAGCGTTGCCAGATTTTTTCTTAAAGGCTACATTGAGCAGAGTCTTAGATATGTTATGATATTTCTATGTATTAGAATATTACGGTGATCATTGAAAATTAACTTGTATTGTCCACCCATAAATTCGCGATAATGTGGCTGGTACTGAAAATGGGGCGTGGTTTCTTCCCTTCTTCTTTGCAAGCAAAGTATTTAATAAAAATAACTTGTAGCTGCGATTTTATTACTCTAAACATATATGTATATCTATTATGTCACAGTTTTGGTTACACTGTCTCACTGTTTGCACTGCCAACAAACAATACGCCCAAACGGCTTTATTTTTATATTCTGTTTTCATCACATGATTGCGTTGAACTTAGTTTATTCATCGAGGTTCCTTTCATAGTAATATGCTGAGATATGCCTACAATATGCGTTTAAGCCCAAAATATTTGGTTTTATTGAATATCTGGCAACGCTGCCACTTACAACAGCCACGTTACTAGCGCTGTTAATTTATATTACCGCCAAACACGCTTATCGCATTATTTTGGCTTCACACAGGCAAAGCGCCTAGAGCCTCCTTACAAGACTTTCGTATTCATTCAATCTATAGAATTTCAGCGTCAGTCAGCTGAGTTTTTTATTTTTAACATATTTTTGCATAAAACATAGGTGAGATTTAACTCAGACTAAAAATAGAACAACAATTTTTTTACGTTACGCCGAGAGAGATAAATTTAAATTTTATATATTTCGATACCAACTGCATTGCATTTGTAGGTAGCTATTTTTATATTTAATAGTAAATTTAGGCCACCTATTAAATTTAATGGTGGTATTATGGAAATGGAGCGTATCAGTACGTCCGTCAGTCAGTCAGTTTATTTAGTTTTGTGCAGCACTAAGCAAACAAACCGCCTAAAGCCGCATCAAAATAGATGTTGTTATTTTCTCAATGTTTTGTTGTAATTTAATCATGCTGAAACTCATTGAATGGCGCCTAAAAATATGCTACACGTGAAAATCATAAAGACTTGAAAATAGGTTACACAAAATTTAAGGATATTTTACTTTAGTAATGCGTTAAAAGGTTATTTTTTTGTGTAAGAAAAATCTCTTCTTTGGTGAATGTTTTAAGCATGAAAGGAGCCATTTTCTTAACGTAGTATAATGATGTATCCTCAATCAAGGATAACTTCACATAATTGTTAAATGAAACTGACAACCGCTATTTGCCCAGAAAATATTTAATTCGCCAGAGTAAATTACACTTAAATTTACCACTTAATTGAACCCAAAAATTTCTTCATAATGCTGCAGGTGGGGTAGGTGATTGTAGTCTTTATTTAGCTCTTGAATTATTGTTGTTTTTATAAATTGTTATCCTTCGGAAACTCATAAATCTAATTGTGAGTCTCCTTGAAGATTTTATGTTTTGTAGAGACATTGTGGAAAATATTAAAATTCATGACCGCAGTTATGCGTAAAATTTTGAATTCTTGTTAAATTTTATGCAAAAATGATTTTACAAAATTAATTATTTTTTTTTTTAATATGACATTGATAGTTGTTACCCTTCATCAACGGGTGGGTTATTCAACTCGATGAGCTCAAGCGTGAGTAAAATGAGACTGTCGTTCAATATAAACTACGTTTCTGCCTACATTTATATGATGCATGAAATTAACTTTTTTTCACGTGCTTAAATCACAGCTGAACTCTGAAATAGGACTGGATAGTCAAAAATTTGCTTAAATGAACACAGAAGTAGGAGTTCACAAAACAACTTTAAATATATTTAGAGATACCTAATATTTTAAGTAGTTTAAACCAGGTATCAAGTTTGAGTTAAACAATTTAAAATTTGAGGTTTTATATGAATTCAATGCCCTCAGTCTTTTAACTTCTCTTAAGCGTTAGTTTTGCCACATATTACGACGAAGACTATTTTTCAAGAAGACACCAAAAAGATTCTTTCATTATTTGTCTCTGCATAAAAATTTGTTAAGAATTTTATTTCTATTTCTATTTTATTTTCTATTTCTTGATAAATCAAAAACTTTCTGAAAGAAAAAACCTTGCTATTCTAACTCTTCAAATTATATAAGTGAACCATACAAAACCTGCTATAGCCGCTTTGATATTCAAAACAAACTAGAAAAAGCTACAATAAAAAAAAAGACATTGCAAAAAATAATCTGCTAAGAATGTTCAATAAAAGTTTTTGTTAAAAAGCATATTTTTGAAAAATCAAATATCAACCTCTTCTTTCAATTACACTTCAAATATAAGACCACAGCTGCACTTAGATCTCATTATTACCGCATGTCGTTCACGAATCAGAATTATTTCAATTAAACGTACAATCATAATTTAAAATTAATTACAAAATTGCAATGATTTGAAAAATTACATATTTTTTTATTCACTTTCTTTATTTCTGTTATCATTTCAATGAGACAATTGCAGTAATTACATCAAGTAACTTAAATTATTTAATGCTAAAAGCAACTACCGTACAGCCAGTTACCACACTACATACCTGCTGCAGAGTGGGGATTAGTGCAGTAAGTTGTATACACCATTGCTTTTAGAGATAAAAATCTAACACTTTTCAATGGCGTAAGCTGGTGGAATAAGTTATTTGAAGCTTGCACACGAAGTTGCAAAATATTCGATTTTGATCGCTATTTTCTTGTGGCTGAGTCTGGACTACTAGTGTTTAGCAATACGACATAGCTCTAGCCGCTTAAACAGAGTTTTTGCAGTAAAGCACTTGAAAGATTTAACCACCTGAAATAGTTTCACCAAGTATATTAACAGTGACACCCCTGAACGCTGGCCAACAAATAACATAAACTTTATCCACGATGCTTACTGTGCCGTTGTCAAAATTCGGCTCAATAGAAACTCTGATTAGATCAATGATAATACACTGCGTCTAATTGATGAGAATCCAATGCGTAAATTCCTGTTCTAAATAAACTAAGCGCACTCTAGAGCTGTGCTATAGAGAAATTCATAAGGACTTGCTAAGGATGATTAAAAAAGTGTTGGGAAATAGTCTGTCCAACATCGCACCAGTTTTATGACAATATCAGTTGATCGCACATCATAATGATGCAACTACATCTTCCTAATTTTGAAGCCATTCGATTGTATTGAATCATCACATAGTTTATTTGTAAAAATTACAGAAAACAAATTTTTATTAATTCTTGCTTGAGGCAAATACTAAGGACATGGTGACCCAGTGCAACCGGGAATATCGGTTATCGTTTGACTAACATCTCTCTGATTATACAAAAAATACCCCAACAATGAATACGGAAAGATAAGAGAACTTTGTCGGCGGAACAGGCTGGATGAAGAAAGCAAGGGAAAAACCAGAACTTAGTGGCGTTCACGGAGGAAACACTTGCACAAATTTTAGCAAAAATTAATAGATGAATACAAAAATTAAAAGCTGAGTAGAAATATTACTCTTTTACAGTAATAAATAAGAAATCATTATGAAATATTCTATTCCAGTTTGTAATTTATTTAATTTTACATTTTTTATTAAGTGGATATTAAAAAATAATTTTCTTCATTTTATTTATTCCCTAAAACTTGGAAATTATACAAAGAATTTATTAAATTTTAATAAATTGCGACATAGAATTTTTACTAAAGCGCTCATCAATGTGGGCATATTTCATATTGTAATTCATGATTCCCGCTTTATAATTTATAAAAAGTAGCTAAAGAAAAAATATTTTATAGAAAATAATTTTTACAAACTCTTATGTTATAAAGTATGATGGAATTTAATATTTTATAAAGTATGATGCATATTAATATTTTAAATCAAGATAAGTAATTTTTATTATGTTTGTGTTTTGTTTGCTATGATTCTTAACTGGTCAATGCAAAGAATTAAATATAGTGTGTTTGCACACTCTTTAACGTCGGCTAACAAAGCTTACTGAAGATGTGACGTAGCTGTCACTGAAACTAGTATAAGCAGCTGTTCCTTTACAATTGTTGGAGTTATTCTCCAACAATTAATGCATTTTGCACTTGTAATTTTTTTGTTGTTTTTGCACTAAAAGTACTGAACATAAAATTTCTATAAAGTATATAAAAATTACATAGCTGATGTAATAAATTCTAAAAATCAACTTCAGTTATTAAAATTAGTTCATCATACAAATTTTACAATTTACTTTTTAATAATATTACATCTCTTAACGAAAAAATAGTAGTCCTTTTAAAATTCAATAAATTATTTCAGTAATTTAGTACGTGAATTTAGTTATATTAATATCTACTTTGTAAAAATTTCAAACATTCGAAAAATTGATGAGAACGAAGATGCAATTTTTATATTATGCTTAGCAATTTTTGTTAGAAACTCGAACCGTTTCTAGATTACTAAAAATTCTACTAATATTTCTGTAATTTTGATTAATATTTACAAGAATTTCGAGCTCTTGTTTTTTCCGTGTTGAAGGAAAAAAAGTGATTTCAGGCTTGTTCTGAAGCTTACTTCAGGTTCATACAAAAAAGCGAATTCATCATACTATCGGAAATATTGCAGCTCAAGTTTCTGTTTCAATGAAATTCCATACCAAATTCCATTAGACATTTCAAAGTTATTGGCATTTAACTTTGGATTTCAGTTCCACTTCCGAACTAATCAAAACAAACCTGATTGTTATAAAATTTTCTTTACAATTCTGTGGCAACAAGCAATAAAAACTTAAGTTGAGTTAAGAAAAATGGAGTTAGTGTTATATTATAGTAGTCGCCGTCATGAAAACGTTAGTGCATTAAAAATTTAACGCACTAGTCCCCACTTTTGTACGCATACAATGGCATAGCACCACGTGTGATATATTGAATATCAGCAGTCACAACAAACTGTGACATATTGCCAGAAAGTAATAAATTGCAACGCTACGATGACTTTGACAATGGCGCTCGAGTTAATATCAACGTGAATTAAATTCAATTAAAATTAAATTTTCAATTTGATATCGTGATGTGGGAAATTTTTCAATTAAAACAAGGAAATGCAATTAATTAACAAAGCTGGGACAACACCAGCGCATTAAGGTGGCAGACAGTAGTTCACAATATCATTATTATTACTATTATTATTTCGAAAATTCCATCATTATATATTATAATAAAATTTCTTAGTAATCACCCTGTAATCTAATCACATAGTTTTTTTTTCCAATCACCATCTTAGCTGCGCCGCATTGCCTTATCAGTTAGAGAGTCATTAAAAATAAAGCAAAAAACAAAAAAAAAAATACATAAAAAAAATTTCAATTTTTGTTTTGATTTCTTTTAATTGCCCGTAGTTCATTAAACAGCCACTTGAGTCGCTTTCGAAAATCAGAAATCCTAACGTTAGATAAAGCCAATGCAATTATCAACTGTCTGTGCAGTTTGTGTTTCATTTTCGTTATGATTTTTTTAAGACATTTTTTTTTTCAAAAACAATAAAAATAGTGACCTTCGATACTTTTCTTTTCTTTTCTCACTTTCTTATGAAATTTAGTACTTTTTTTTGTTAATTTTTTCAATAAATAACTGCTTATCAGCTGCGGCTGCTTTCTTTGTAGCTGCAGCAGCACCTTTGCTAATAGCGTTGCGAATCTCCACTACATATCGGAGCTGAAATTTTTCGCCGTAATCTTATCTTATCTAATGACGCCTGAGAAATTTATGAAATTAAAATTTTGAGTACTAACGCTAAGAGAAATATATTATATATGCCCTGGCGAATTCATTTTTATTACGCTCTAAAACTACCTGTACCTTTTATTATTTTGTGATTTTTTATTCAAATAGTATTTGCGAACTATGACGTGTGGTAAATCAATCATGTAACTTTTATTAAAATCTAGTTATCTATAAATTTAGCAAATTGTTGATGTCCTACTTATTTTAGATATGAAAGTTTCGCATTAGTTTCATACTCTTTAGTGTCCACTAGATATGCAAATCCGGAAAATGTCTGCAAACTTAACCTGTTCATGAAAATTTTTTTAGAACCATTAAAAATATATTTCTTTTTGGCAGCAAACAAAAAACACAGTATGGAACACAATGACTTGTTGAATTTGTTGGTTTATTTTAGCTGTTATCATGTTTTTAATTAATAGCAATGATGGATTTGCAGACTTACATAAATAACAACTTCAGTTCATAACTGAAAGTTCAAGCCGAAAATGGACTTTTGTAACTAATAATTAATGAACTGTCAATAAGTGCAAACAACTTTGATTTCTAAGAACTATGTTGAAAACGCCAATGACCTCGAAATTCTGTGTTGAACTTAAGATCACAGCATTGGTTTAGTTATGTCACTCACAGCCAATGGCTGTGCCTGCAACAACAAATAATAATTAGAAAACATGACAACAGAGAATCTCTGCATTGTACACTGGATTGTGTTTATGGTTAAATGCGAATTTTTATTCATTAAAGTGAAAAACCAATTATGGGCGCTAATGAACTCATGGTGAGATTACCATAGGGCTTAATAAATACGTGATCTAAATTATATTTTCATTCAATGCAATTCTGATGTAATATATTAATTTCCAAAATGCTAAGTGAACATATAAGGTAATTTGTTATTTTGAAACAAAAAACCTCCGTGCAGGCCGCGTTATCAAATAAAGTGTAATTTTCAAATCATTTTTTAAGGCAAAATAACCTGGACCATAGGATTCCGGGGGTGATTTACATGAAGTATTTGCAGTTAACTGAATTTAATGAAAAATCAATAAGGTTGCCTTTTGGAAACAATTGAGTAATTTGCGAATATCATCAAAGAAAACCTTTACTATGAAAAATATGAAAATAGTTAACAATTTGTTAACTTTTTAGTTTCATAAATCAATAGGGTCGGTTCGAAAATTAAATTCGGATGCTCCTGTTGCATTTCAGCATATTAAAAAAAATACAAAATTTTCCACCAATCCATGGAAATAGGTGAAACATTTTTTTGGACATCAGCCCGTATTTGTAAAAACAAAAGGTGCTGCACCCAGCTCAAAAAGCAATCCCGAGTCCCTAAAGTCCACGAATTTGGTTTAATTTCGTTAAAACCCTTTTTTTCGCAGTAATCGATGGGGAAGTCAAAAATTTATTTTCGACATCAGCAGTTGGCCAAGGGTGGTTCCGGCTCCTTAAAGTAGCCGATTCAGGATAATTTTTTGTAAAAAAAAGTTACACCAATCAATAGTGAGAGGTTTTGGATATAATACGAAACAATGCCAAGTCCTTACAATGTTAAACTTCAGCACATTTTCGTTAAAAGAATGCTTTAAACTTCTTATACAACTTTCAACTTTATTTATTATTATTTCTTGACTTTTTTATAGTTTCATTACTATTCAATCATTTTGACTTCTTTTGGCATGTTTCAACTCATTCAACAATCATGAACTTTCTCAGAATATTTAGACATCTTCAACATTTTTCAATTTTTCCATTGTTTTTCAACCATTTTGGCGCTATTTACTTTTTCACTATTTTATGAATTTTCAAGTTTTTTCCACATTTTTCAAAACTTTTACTCTTCTTCAACGTTTTCAACATTTCAGCTCATACAACATTTTTCAATTTTTTCATTATGATTCAATAAATTCAATATTTTTCGACGTTGCAACAGTTTTGAAGATACTGATTTAAATTTTTTATTGGTTTTCAACTTCTTCAACTTTTTTAATATTTTTAAAATATTTCAGAGCTTTAACGTTTATTGCCATTTTGAACCATTTTTATAATTTTAAATTCTACATTTCTTAAAGCAAAATGCGCTTAACTCATTTATTAATAAAAATTATTTTTCAATAAACAAAATATTTTACCATTCAACTATTGACCAAATTAAGCTCTACACTTTGTATGTCTGAAAATGTTTAATTCGTGCACGCGCCTAAGAGTATTGTCAGCAAATCAATCAAAAGTTTTGTAAAGTCCTTTTGAAGACTCTCTGAATTTTATATTTTTTTCTCGCTTCATTACCCGCTGGCTTAATTCACTGTGCAACATAAAAAATTATAAATGTTATGATACTTTATACTGCTAGAGAATTGAAAATTAAAATTTTGAAAGTTTACATCTTAAAACTTTATACAGTGGGTTAAAATTTGTTTATTAGTGTTAAAAATTAAATAAATTATTATGGAAAAATGTGTGCGTTTATCTTTAAAATTGATGCTTGAAATACTTAAAATCTTTACTTTAAGTTTTTCAGGACTTATTTTCTAGAAATATTTTAACCCATTAACTCACAACTTTATGGAATGTTGCTCTACACCTTGCTTTGATAAATTTCAAAAAAGTACTCTTAAAAAAGGTTTTCAGGGGAAAAGATGTGTCACATAAATTTCACAAGAATTCTCCAAAGTCTAAGAGCCCCTACGGGTTAAGGATAATACGTAAAGTGGAAAACATTTATACAAATTTTATTACTTTAATTTTTTTGTGGTGGAAGTATCGTAGCTGGCGCAGTGTAATAGCTGAAGACACTATGCTCAATGTCAATCTCTTCGGGAAACTATTCAGTGGTCTACGGAACTAAGCACTTAAAAGTCTACTGTATTATTTGCATGTCAACTGTTTAAGACATAGATCTTTCAAACATCAGCCAGCAACTGAATCCGATGAGCAAGGTGCACATTTCATGAAACATGACCACATTTGGCACAAAAAAAAAAACATTTATTACACGATGGTAGATCACTGCTATTGCTTCTCGGAAATATTGTTTATCTTTCAAGTGCATAGAAAGTCACTTGGGAACAAAATTATAGCAGCAGTAACAACAGTTCGCGTCTGAGTAACATAATCAGCAATAGCATTTGCGCAGTAAAAATGCTGCATGCCACAATAATATTAATAAGTTGCACATGCCACATACAACAACACTTTTTGTAAAGAAAGGACGGCAACTTTAACAGAGACAGCAATTCTTGCGGTGACGCTTATGACAGCCTATCGGTTACTACTGGTGCTTATACCGAAAAAGTCTAAAAATTAGTCACTGATGGCTACAGACTTTTGATGCTTTTTCATGTTTCCCACTCTCCATAAAGAAAAAATCAATTACGTCTGTTTTACTTTTTAATACATTATCCTTAACATTTAACTCCTGACGGCCCCAAGCGAAGTTTCCTGAAAAATATTTTTTTGGAACATTTTAAACATTGAATACCCTCTCCAAAGAACTTTAATAGAACTCAAAAAATGCATAGAATGAACCGGGGCTGCCAATTTCAAAATGTCGACTTTCCAAAATGCATAAAAATACCTTCGTTTTTGCTTGTATTAAAATTACTTCACCTCCCATCAACGGCTTTTATCTCCAATTAACAGCTTTTTGCGAAATTTTCAAATTCCTACGTGGCCTACAGCTCTGACATGGAATAAACGGGCTGGCGGAATAAACCTTAAAATAAGGTCTTACGGGTAAAAATTGTCTGAGGAAATATTTCCAATTTCTTAAATAAAACAAGTTTCAATAATATGTTTATTCAGAGAGGCTATTTTCATATATATTTTTAACATTAAATTGTAAATTTAATCGATGGCATATAATTTTTAGATGAAAACTTTGTGGACATCAATGCACATGAGTTTTTATTTTTAATTCTTTACAAGTTTCAACAGTCAAAGGTTTGTAGTTTTACAAAAACTTAAGTTTTGTTGTTCAGTGTTTTTATTAACAAAATTATTTGTAATCGGTACTTCGGTGATTCGCGTACGCGTACATACGTCAACAGTTTCAACTCTTTATATTTTTGCTTATCTAAAATTAAAGTTTTTGTTTTTATATTTTAATGCTGCCTTTGTCATCCATTTGATAGCATTTTATTTGTAGTGAAAAAAGAGAATTTTTAAATTTTGAGCTTTCAGAAATTAAAAAAATTTTAATTCAAATCAGTTACGCGTCGTCACTTCAACAGAGACGGTTTTTTGCTGCTGACGGGTTCTTTCATTTCTTAGCGATTTTAACTTTTCCACTTTGCTGCATGACAAGTGTATTACTAAACTAGTTTTTTTTTCAGTGCATAGTTGTATTTTACTTCTTGGCAACAATATATGCTGGCGTGTGTCTTTATTGTTGATTTTTTGAAAATTTTTGTACAAAGTAATTTGTTTGCTATGGAATAGTCACGCGAATATTGATTTTTGTGCAGTTTTAATGTTACCTTCGCTATATTTTTTCCAGCTTTTTTAATAGAATCCCAATTTTTATTTTAAATTTTTGTGCAAACTTTTGTTAATGAAATCTGTAATAATGGCTGCATTCGGCAAGATATGGTATGTCTACATTGGTCTTCCTATAAAGTAGTATGCATCTGTGTATGTTTTTGTATTCATTCTTCATTCAGTATCGAAAGTAAACAAAAAACAGCTGTTTATTTAAAGGCAGATTAAATTTGTACGTGATTTTTGCTATTTGATTCATTCATTCACCCTGCATAGCAACTGGGAAATTCCAATTTGAAATGTTCCACTCGTCATGCAAAAGGAACGTTAGCACAACTAAAGAGGCTGTGATTGGCGTGACTTGTATTAAATTATTACGTTTACTTACAGAGTACACTTAAATATTATTCATCTCGCTGATGATTGAAGATTAAATATTTTCATTCGTATGATAAAATCTTATCTGGCTGTCTGTTGTAGGTGCGCAAACGAATGGAAGATTTTCTGCACAAATATCAGTATATCAACGCTTAAATTGCGAAACAACGAATGTCGTTTTTTTCACTTTTCAGGGGTGCCAAATGGAACAGCTTTACATTTAGTTATCATTAAAGTTTGAAAAACTTTTTTTTTTAATATCTTTTTATATTTCTGTTTATTATAAAAATATTGAGCCAAATTTAGAACTTATGCGTGTGGTTTTTGTTCAAAGTTTGACATTTTCAATAATCCAATTATTGAATCTTAGGTGGTGTCTTATTGAAAAACAATTGAAACAAACTCAACTAGAAAACTTTTAGTTCAAATTCGCAAAACATTAGGTTAACTCTTTCTTAGAAGCAAAAATCTGCTTAAACTCAAGTATGTGACAATTCATCGATCAATGCTTTCTTTAAAAAACTGGACAGAGACAACAAACAAATTTAATAATTAAACCTGGTAATTGGTGACATATCTTTCGGCTATATCACATATAGTGATTTTCTTAATCATCATCAGACCAGTTTTGGTCAATTTGTACACCTGAGGGGTTCTCTCCATGAGGTGTACTAAGTGTATTTTTTGTGTGTTATATTTTGTAAACATTTGTTGTCTCTGTCATGTGAGTTAAGAAAAGCATTGACCAATTTGTGAAATTTCACATGAACATCAGTTTCTGCTTATGGCTGAACAATTCGATCAAATTATGTTCAATTAATTAATAATATCAGTCGACTCAAAACAAATAAAAGTTTCAATATTTTAGCAAAAACTTGTTGGGGATTTCCCTTCAACTTTTTTTATATAGTATACAAATATGTTCAAATCAAGGGAGATTCATTAAGATTCAAAATCTTTATTATCAAACAAAAGGGCCATTATTGACATATATATTTTTAAAAGATAAATTTTTTCAAATGTTGGATATAACTCCGGCTAACGTGGCCCATTCTGAACTTCTAATTTTTGTGCACGCGGTTGATGACAAATGACACGAGTAATTCCAATTGTAGCTGTCATTTCTATATAGCCTTTAGACTTTACTTGGATCCAAATGATCTAGACGACCAGTTGACTTCACAACTGCAATAAGTCTTGAAATTATAGTGAATTTATTAAACTTTTACAATTATCAAGCGTTGTTCTGGCTTACGTCTTTCCATGATGAAATCTACAAACTATTACTGAACAAAAATACCATGACAGTTTTACGCAATTTCCGAGTGATCTATCATAAGATCCCTACTGATAAAGTAGCTCTGAATCACCCGTAATACCTATTTGAGCGTTTATAGCCACGAACTTTAAGACATGAAATTAAAAAAAAGTATGAAAAATGAGCAATGCAAAAATAGTTGGATTGCATACGCATAAGTGTGGCATTATATTTGGTATCCCTAGCTATGGTATTCAATTCCTCAGGACAAGGGAAATGTTGGCATGCCACTTGCTACCTGCAAGTTACTGTTTAAAGAAGAAATGGTGAAAAATGCTAACAAAAGAAGGATTGAAGGGCCAACTTGAAATATAACTATGCAAATATGGCTAAGCGTTCGTCAGAACTAATTTCTCGCACTAGACATAGTGCGATGGAGAGATTAGATCCTTTGACTTCTGTAGAAGCTGTGGAGATGTGGAGGAAGAGGAAAATACAAAACAATTTCTCTGCTGCTGTCCCGCACTTGCTAGAAAACGCTACAAAACACTTGGGTCGTTTTTATTTGATGACCTGGATTACCTTGGATATGTTAGTATAGATCAGCTATATAGTTTCATTACGAAATCTGGTTGGTTCAACGAGAGGTTATAGTCAGACACTCTGTGGTATCGCAATGGATCACATTTCCACTCCTACCTAACCTAATCTAGCGATGATAGGGAGTACAATATATGAATCTACAGCAGTGATGGCATATTCGGTCCATTTGTACTTTTTTCGACAGATTTGCGTCCTGAAAAATTGTTGTCGGTATGATAAGTTTTCAGCACATTTTTAGTACACTTGAAGAATTTTACAACACATTTTCATCACATTTTTGGTGCATTTGGAGAATTTATAATAAGGACCATTTTTTTAAGTAAATACGAAATTTAAATTAATCGCTATGTGTGGATTTTGTAATTTAATGTGAAACATATCTCATTTTGTTATGGAAAAAAGAGAACTTTTTTTTTGTGAGTCATTTGCTTGGAAAAATTTCGTAGATTTTAGTACAATTGTTTGTTCAGTAAAAAAAAGTATACTTGGTCTCTAAAAACTACATATCAAAACTCGATCCAGTGCATTTTCACAAAACCCAAGCGTCATCACTGATCTACGGCATTAAAACAAAGCTGCTGCAACGCAGTAAGGATTATTGTTTCAGCATGATCAACGGTCATAAGCGATTTTTTTAAAAACGATGTAATTTTCACCATAAATATACTGGCAAAAGTTTTTTCAAAGTTTCTATCGAATATGTTTACTTGATAAAAACAGATAGGACGTAAGAATAAATCAAAAAAATAAAATTATTTATCGTCTGAATAAAAAAAACCCGTTGCTTTGCGCACATTCCTTTAAATTTTCCAATTTCAAAACTTTTTTAATAAAATAAGCACAATTTCTTAGTATAAAAACAAGTTATTTCCATTAAATAATTCTATACAATTTATTTAATTAAGTCAATTAAAAGTTATCTTTGTCAACTTATCGCAAAAAATTGATTTATTTGTTCTTTTTTGTGAAGCACAAATAAAATATGGCTTATGTCCATAACTTAATTGCACTGGACTTTCCCATCATTGTTTTATATCGATTGGCCATTTATGTAAGATATGAGAATTAAGTTTTCTCTTTGCTATGAAAACTTTTATAAAATAAAATTTATTCTGCATGAATATTTTGAATACAAATATGTGAGTTATAAGATTCATTCGAAAATTAGGTTTTTTGTTCAGAGATATTAAACATATGAGATAAGTCTTTGCTGAAAATACCTAACAATTGCATTAAATTTTAGTTCAATAACGAAATGACCAAAAATTTGGTCTCGGAGTAAAGTTACCAAAGAATGCTTTGTGAAAGATATCCAAAATTTCACGATAAGATTATGCCCTCAGATTTTTATTAAATTTGCAGTTAAATAAACCCGTTACTTTGTCTGCTGTTTTATCAAATTCTATATTTCTTACAATTAAAATAAATATTTTCTTTTTTTGTATCATAAAATTTATAACATTTGCTTCTATTGAAAGGCAAATAAATAACGATGTATACACTGCAGAAGAGTTCATGCAGAATTTATTACTTTACATTAATTTTTATTTAAAAAAATAAAAGTTTAAGCTTTGCTTGTTAATTCTTTTTTGGAAAAATATTTTATTAAAAAGTAACTAATGAGGATAACATCTTCGGCATTAATAGTTAAAGTTTGATAAATCACCTTCTTTTTGAATAGCGATAGTTCGCATTTGCATGAGAGTAAGTTGAAGTTGTGGGTTGCCTGGGAAGTCAAAACTGTTCTCGTTCTACAACTGTAGAAAATCTGAAAATGTTTCGCTATATATTGCAGCCCAAGGATATCCAAAATCTTTGATAAAAGTTACGTGCTGAAATTGTTTTAGAAATTAAATTGCAAATAATGCTGCGCCGCAAAGTGCACCAAGATACAGTGCAGTACGTTGTGTGCAATATTCGCTTTCAATAGAAAAATCTTAGACAACAGCAACGGTTAGAATGAGTACAAAATTTCATAGATAAATGGTTTCATTCATTTTTGACCTTGACGCAAAAAAGAACCAAGGTGACGATGAGTTGTTCTTTCTTTTCAATACAACAACATTAGTTACAGCAACAATAAGCCATTTATTCATTAATTGTTGTTTTTGTTGTTGTTTTTGTTGGCTCTTATTACAGTTTCCTACATTCATCACCATCTATCTGAAATTTTCTCTGATTCAGCTATGCAGTTTATTGCTTTTTCCAGTGATTAATTGACAATGCTGTTGTCCATAGCAGCGGGTTGTTACTACGTGCAATCTCTTACTAAAAATGTAAGGGATTGCAATGAATGGTTTTATTGAGATATTTTACAGTACTTTTTCAAGATTTTAATTTACCGGATTCTAAGGCTTATGACTTCAGTTTTTCTTTTATTTAGGTCGATGACTGATAAATGCATATGAAGATTTTTGTACTTTACTCTACTAACACTTTGGGACTTCAATGGAGCTTTTTAAAAAGTAAAGATAACTTTACTAAAATAATCATAAAATACTTTAATAACGTAACACACGCTGGTCTACGCCTAATTGCAGAAAACGCTGCACATTATCATCCTTTTATTTTGTTCATGTTGATCCTATGGTGCAGCTTTAATATTTTTCCTATGAAATTTATTTTGCTTTACGCTTACCATATTTAATATTTATATTGTATTTACTTAACTATGTACTTCGTTTAGCCATTATAAATCTTTTTTTGTAGATTGAGAAAGTAACAAAAAGTTTAGAGTTACATGACGTATGAGTAACATTTGGCTAACATGTAGCGTGAAAAGTTAAAAATTCGCAGAAATGTTGGTGGTGATGAATTAGATTCGATGCAATTGATTATAGAAAGATTTTAATAATCTCTTCTGCTCTTGAGACTTCTTTAAAATTTTTTTAGTTTAATATGTGGCCAGTAAGAACTGAAGATAATGACATTGTAATATTTCAACAATCTTGCATTATTTTCTCTGTCAATACTCATACGTCATTATACACACTGATAAGCTTATTTAGAAGTGTTAATAAGCATTAGAAAATTATTTATCTTACTGAATAAGATATACTATAAAAGAAGTTATAGGCCGCATAAAAACAATGATATTTTCTTTACTTAAATTTTATTCGTATCGTTTTTTCCTTCCCCATTTTTATATTTTTGATTTCAAGCAGTCAATATCTTAATGTATATTTCATTGCTGAGTATCTGAAAATTGAAAATAGAGTTTTACTTGTGAGCCTTAAAGTGCTTTGTGCTGATTAAAAGTCATCGCCTTGACCTTTCAGCATTCAATATAGAACAGAGGATTCTTTAAGTTTCAAGAAGACATGTTTCAAAAATTTAAAATTTCATCGTTTCCACATAATAACGCTGATTTTTCTAACTAACTTAGGAAGAAAGAGGCTAAGCCCAAATTATTTATTGAATATAAATAATCGTGGTGCCGCTCATGAAAGTAAAAAGTCTAAATGTTCATATCAAAATGGTTTGCTAAGAAAATAAATCGAAACTCTCCATAAATATTTTATAAAAAACAGATATTATCAATACACAATCCTTGGTGGCTGAGGTGGAGTTTAAAGTATAACAATGGCGAAGAAGATGAAAAAAGGATGCAAATACGTACAGGGTGCGCAAAGAAGAAACAACAGTGTAGATATGCAGATAAGAATCAAAAATTTAGATGCTCTTCAGAAAGATAATAGGCTACGCGCTACGAAGTCAGCAGCAGCAGCTAGTTGAACCAATTAAGTAATCAAATGCAACTCATACGTCATGTTGTGCTGAAGTCTGACAATTTATTGCGTATAAAACAACAGCAAAACAAACCAAAAAATTAAATTAAGAACTCAAGAAAATTGCTGTGAACAATGGCATTTCACCATTATTTGAGATTGGATTGAATAAGAAACTAATGGCTTTGTAAGCTCCGTATAATAAAAAGACTACCAAAACGCAAGTTTCAAAAGACTTAGATTTATCTCAAGCACTGACAAAAATGTCTAGCAATGTTTTTTACTAAAAGCTAAATTATTGTTGCCATCATGCGTCATAATTCTTGTTGTTAAAGAAAAAAACATATTAACCATGCTGAAAACAGCAACTTCATCATTAACGTATATGGCAAAAATAATGATGTACTTGTGCATGAAAACTCAGGTTACAACGCTAGGGTTTTTGCGCTTGACTGATGACTGTGACTCTGGGGTAAAAACGACAACAACAAAAAGCAAACTGTTAAAACGCAACAAGACACGCGGTACATGGTCATGTAATTGGACACAAACACATACAAACTAACTGAAAATATCAAATGGTGGTTTTCTAACATTGACCCAGTTAGCAGGAAAAAGGCAGCCACTGTAAAGCACATTAAACGGTAAAAGCAACAGCAGTAGCACCAACAATAAAAATAGCGACAATCAAATGTCAGGGAAAAAAATCAAAACAATATACTGGACATCCACCCATAAATGAGGAACTAAAATGATTTTTTGGGTCAGAAACTATAGCAGCAACTGAAAATAATGAACAGCAGTTGTAAAAACAACAATTCAGTTACATAAGAAGTTAAAGTAAAAGTTTTTCAGAGAAAAAAATATCACATGGCGTATGAGAGATATTTTGATGTTGTAATAACTTACTTAGTGGGAAAGATTTAGCTTCTCTGGCAGAGAAATGGAATATTTTTGATTGCTTCAATTAGTAAGCTAATTTGGGAACTTTTAATACGTAATGATATTTGCGCTATAAAGTAAATAAAGAAAACATATGAAATATTGAATAAAATTTTCATTTTATCATCGGTATTTTATTTATTTATTCTTTATTAAGTCTATGAATATAAATGCACAAAAAAAAAGAATTTAGTTCTACATAAAAGTTACTAATATTTGCTAAAATTCCAACATTTAAAAATTATGACTTCACTTGAATTATTGCATCACTTGGATTTGCGAACTGCTCTGTTTACCGAAAATATTGCTCAAAAACTAAAAGTTTTTTCTATTTACTATGCGTTTTCTAAAAAGTTTTTTATTCCGGAGATGTAAGTTTTTTTCCGATTCATTTATTCTTATAACTTTTGAAAAATATCGGCACTTAACTAAGCTATTCAAAATAACTTGCATTTACAAATGAGAAGCACATTACCCTTCTGGTCACTTATCATAAAAACTAAAACCTGATTTCCAGTAACTTGCTCTGAGTAATTATTGGTGCAGTTGATCGTACTGTGAGACGCATGAGCGTGCAGTATAAATCACTTTCTTTTCTATCCTCAGAGTTGTAAGTAGTGGTCGCATTAGTGGATACACTACACATGAACTATGTTTTTGAGAAAAAGATACATTAGCAATAAGTTTATTTTAACTGAGATCCAAAATACAAATGTCACCAGGGATATGTCACTATCACTGAGTAATATATCACTGATGACATTGGCGAAACGTATCTGATTCAAAATATGTTTTTAGTAACTTTGTTTGATCTTTTGAAACCTAGGCTATGAATTGCATAACTTAAGCTCATATATGACGAAATATGTTTTACAACAGTTTTAAAGAACAATACCTATGGGTAAAGTTCTTTGTTTGTCGTCATATTATGAGTGTTTTAAAAGACTTGACTTGATATATATTTTATTACAAAAAAGTCTTGATTTAATCGTTTTTTAAGCAATGAAGTTGCTATCTAAACAAAAATCCTTCAAATTAATATTTAAACTTTACCTAAATTTAAACCTATACCTCGAGATGCATTCTAAAGGGTGATTTTTTTTGCTGCTTGTTTTTTCAGTGTAAATTTTTTGACACTTCATGCGTAATTTGTAGCATAGGTTAACCCCAAAAAATGCTCACTAAGGTTTGCCATTTTACCATATATATACTAATAAACGAACAGCGTGTACAAATTATTAAATTTTTTTATAAAGATTCATGCTCTGTGAGAAATGTGTTTTTTATCGAAAAAATTTCTTCAGCGACGAAGTTCATTTTTGGCTCAATGTGTACGTCAACTATTAGAATTGCCAAATTTGGTCAGAAGAGCAGCTAGAAGCAGTTCAAGAGCTGCCACTGCACTCTGAAAAATGCACTGTTTGGTACGATTTGTGGGCCGGCGGCATCTTTGGACCGTACTTTTTAAAAAATTACGAAAATCGCGATGGTACAGTGAATGAAGCAAGATACAGTGCGATGATTACCGATTTTTCTTTTTTTGCCTAAAATGTGCTTTCTAAGAGACGATGCCATACCACACGCTATACCATGAACATATTGAGAGGTGAGCTTGATGAGCAATTAATCTCACGTTTTGGAGCAGTCGATTGGCCGCCAAGATCACATTAGACTCTTTTTTGAGAAGCTACGTGAAGTCTATCGTTGTACAGGGACAAACCAGCAACAATTGCAGCGCTGAAAAACAACATTGCAGCTGCCATTGGTGAGCTACCAGCTGAAATGCTAAGAAAGGGATGCCGAAATTTAAGCTTACGGATGAAACACCTGAGACGTAGCAGCAGGCAACGTTTACATAAAATAATCTTTAAAAAGTAAATAAAAGGTGTTGATGACCGCTTTTAATATATATTTCATTCACTCGGTTATTTTTTCAATTTTCAAAAGCCAAAGGCTTAAAAACTCATCTGTTAGAAAACTTTTCGCATTATATGAATTGAAATTAATTCACAAAATGAGTAAACAAAAATAAATATGCAACGTAAATTTCAGAACTGAAATTCTAAAACTTATAATGTATCAATTTTTCTTGCGTTACACTAATAAATGAATATTTCTAACAATAATGATTTATACAGTCGAGAGCTTAAATGGTTGTCAGAAATGTGACGCAGCATTATAAATTTAACAGTTATCTTCTGGATAAGTTCTGGTGTTAAATTAAACACCAAGGGAAATTTTAGGTCGTAATTGGTTTTATTTGTATTGTATTTGTGCACAAGAATACCAAACTAGAAAAATATATAATGCTATGTATTGAAAAGTATCGTTCTTCAATTTTTTTTGAAAAACAATACAAAATTAATGCGCATAATTGCCGTATCATTGGAACAAACATCATATTCGCTTTACGCAGAATTGAATAAAAAAAGTGCTCCCATCACTGACACTTGAAGAACTCTATCGCGCTTATTGATAAGACCACAGTGCTCATTATAAATATTTGCACAAACGAATCTGTTAGTACAAATAAGATCTTTTTATTTATTTGTTTAATTTTAAAGAAAATATTCATATTCAATATCATACTGAATCAAAAAACTTTTTCTTGATCAACTGGAACAAGCCCAGTATTTTTTTTTAATTTGAAATGAAATCAGTGTTGTGCAATGATATCATCTGATATCTTACTCTTTAACTTGCTCAGTCGTCATTTTACAGCAACGCTTGAAAGGAACTTCTCAGCTGATAGCTAGTTTTTTTTGAATTTAGAGAAGTCTGACGCTACAATTCATTTGAATTCGCATGATTTCTTGAAATAAACTTATTGGCCGACTAGATCATGAGATATCACACCTATAGTCATTTTCTTTGAGGACATGTCCAATATTACTCGTGTAATTCGCAAATACGACTCGATTATCATCGAAGATTGGAACTTCAGAAAATTATTATAAGCCGCAGCAATGGCCAACATTTAAAAGAAATTATTGAAAAAAATAAATGTAACAAAAGGTTATTTTGTATGGTAATAAAGATTATTAAACAAATTTGAAATTTTTCAATTTATTTATTTTTTTATTTCTCAAAAAAGTACATAAATAAATCACTCTATTATGTGTTATTTTGAATTGCATAATGTGAGATTAGAAATGTTTTCGTGAGTAAACAGAAAACTTTTTTCTACCGAGCACAAACTATTTGTTGTTCTTTTTTTTTAAAAAAGATGTACCGAAATATGATGACCAGACTGTTGTTATTTTAGGTATCATCTGTACGTGTCGATCGCATTGTTTAAAATATCTCTCTTTTCCTCTCTGTTTCTTTTTAAGACCGTATGATAAGAATTTGGATTGTTGTGACATTGATGAAAGCGATGATTAAGTGATGTTTTTTTGTCAAAATATAATGATATCATCAGTATTAGTCATCCTCTATTTGAAGTGTAGTACAAAAATACTTTCTGAACTTATCACTTCTTGAAGATAATGCTTCTGATATTTTTTTGCTTTCATGAAGGCATTATCTCTGCATTATTAAAATTTACAGCTTGTTCGTACCTTTACCGTGTTAATTTTATACAGTTAAATTTTTAAATAGCACGTATGAGTAAAGTACGTCATACGCTAATGACAAACAACTCAAAAGATTTCACCAAACGAATAACTTAAATTTTTATTTCGTATTCATATGTAATTTCAAAACAATCGACCGCAAATGTTATTTTATTAAGTCTCACAACTTGCTCGCTATTTCCCCTTTATGAACGATATCAACTCATATACCAACATTATACTGAATGTAATTTCAATTTTTCAAGTTTTTTCTGAGGATACTCGAGACTTACTCAAGCTTTTACTCAAAGAGACTTTGTATTTTAAACTGAAAATAAAAAGATCAAAGCCTTTATCACTTCACAGCATTTGTTACCTGCATAAAAATTTCACGAGCCACGTGTAAATTCATTTCAATGTATTAGTAAGTAAAGGTTTTTTCGTGCACTATCCAACATTCTCTTTTATCAGCTTAAAGTTTTCAATTCAAATATAAAATTTAAATGAAAAACTCGTGCCAATCAACTTTGTAATTTAAACATGAAATTTTTGTGGAAAAAACCACAAACGACCCACGCACACTTATACAAATTGCGCAATGCTTTAATCCAGCCAACACACTAAGACTCACACAAAAATTCAAGCTTTCAGTTTACAAAAAAAGTGAATGAAATTAAACATTCTTTCGCTAAAAATGTAACATAGCTGAGTGCAAATTGCATTCGTTGTGTTCACAGACTGAAGTCACCACGTTAACTATCAGTAAAAGCCTGCTAGGAAATTTGGCAGTGATGACCTTCTTTTTCCAAATGCTTGCAAGCTGATTACGTTGCGCTGTACCGTCTGGCTACGATATTTTTTTTTTTAAACAGGCCACCAAATTGCAACTTAACAATACTTAAAAGGACATAATATAAATTTTTTCCAAGTGGAATTGTAAAAATACACAAGAAAGCATGAATTACTGAAAAAAATTTAAAAGCGAAATGTTTCATATGAGATCATAATTTTTAAAAATATTAACGCCCCCTTTCTATGCATTCTAAACGGAACTAAAAATTTAATATATCCTGAGTGTAGGCTAAAAAATGTCAAATGAAATGACTTTAAGTAGTGATGTGTTAACTCGGAAATATTCCAAACCAAGTTGAGCGAGTTGAAAATCTACCCATACCGAGTTGACAGACTATCTCAACTCGATTTGACTTGAGTTGATTTCAACTCGAGTTAAGCCGAAATAACAAACCGAGTTCGTCATCACTAGTTTTAAGCTAAAAAGAGGATTTAATACCGGAAAAACTTCTGTAAAAGAGACTCCAGATCTTGAGCGATATTTACTAAGAAAATTCAATCTTTAAACGATATGGTCTTTATGCTAAAATTTAGCCATAATTTAACTAATTACGTATAGTAAAAAAAGTAAAAACAGGCCAGTGCGGTTGCATTGAGTATGTAAAAATTGGTGTTGTCGTTTAAGTCTAAATCCGTCAATATAAGAGAATCTTTCATTTATCTGTATTTGCGAGCACTCGAACATTAAAATGAATGAAACTTTTGACTGGGTCTTATGTAGAATCAATTCCGTTCTCGTTACGTTTGCTCATACCCTACGATAGAAGTATCATCTGCACCATTCTCAGCGCATTTTTTTATTTGAAATTATTTTTAAGGGTAATTGGCGCCTTTGGCAGTGCTGATTGTCCTTACTGTGAAAAATGAGATGCAATGACGATGAACTATATTCTATCCACCCTGTTTTCTTTTGAATCATTTCGTACTTTAGTATCTAAAAACTGCAGAAAACATATACGAGTAAAAGTAAATTGAATGTTAAGGCTGAGCGCTGCTATTTCACACTCGATTGTGTTCTGCTGGGTGGCTATATGCATTTGCTGTGGGTTTTCATTTTTAAAAACTCTTAAATATAACAACAACAACATTAAGTATATCATGCATATTCTAACAAGTGGGTGGCAATTCCACTACAACTCCATTAATGCAACTGCTGTTGGTAACTGCCACTGGAGTGCTTTTGTGCTGAAAGTAAAAAATTTAAGACGGAACGCAATTGTTGCTGCTGCTCTACACAAATGAACTTACCATGAGATATCCTTATTTTCCATCATCAACCTCCGTAAACATGCACTCCAGAGCATATCTGTTGCATTTTTTAAATGTTCACAGTTAATTTTAATATGAAATGCTCATGCATTTTGTAAAACTTAAATTTTTTGTTATAAAAAATTATTGTCTGCTGGAATTTGGGTCAGAAATTTCATGCAGTTATGTTGACTGCAGCAAATGGAAACTGAAAAACAAAAAAATACCCAAAAAAATATTTATAATAAACGTTGTCAAAAATTATTATGTACCGAAAGTGGGTTCGATTTAATCCTAATTATCTCACTACATTTTTATAGCTTACCATGACGTATGAGCGACATTGAGTTCAATTCAACATCAAATTGAATGCTGTAAACGAAACATTTAATCAAGCGACTAATCGTTTTTATTTTTACAATCGCCTACATAAGAAAAAAAGTAATTGATTAAACCAGCACCCATTAAAGCGAGCAATACCACAAGGCAATAAAATTCAATTAAGCGCTGAAAAGAAAAGCTACCTAATGCACCATACAATAAAATGCGATTGTATGAAACCTTAGGTAAGCAGAGCAGAGCAGCGCAAAGCATAAATGAAAAATGGAAAAATAATTGAAAAGGAATGCGGAAAATGTAAGCACAAAAGATGCATATTAAGCTTAAATACTTTGAAAAGAAAAGAAATTACGTCAAAGCGAGCTATATGTGTACATGTTATAGTACACTGAGAAAAATATAGTTTTTGCCAACACTAGTAGCTCAAAAGTTATGCAAAAACAAAATGAAAATGTTGCTTTACACTGATACTCATTAAATATTTTTAACATAACAACTAAAAATTCAGTGTTTAGATATATAACTGAAAAAAGGATTTAAGTTATATTAAATTTCTTTCAACCAAACTACGATATTTAAACGAAATACTTACATACATGGAATCGTTGTTTAAGTGGCTCTAAGTACATCAGCCATTTCTTATATAATTTAATACAAAATAAGTAACTGAAAATCACGCATTAAATTTAAAGGTATAAACTTGAGCACCACTACAAATCCCATTCCATCGTATGTTCCAACCAATGCCCTAACAACTTGCCATTGTTTTTAATTGATGTCTCGTAATTTTCTTTCTTACTGCTTATTCACAAATGTGCTCTCGATTTTTCTTACAGTCACGTCGCCAATCGGTCAGCTTCACTGCAATGCCGCCTGGTGTTCTAGTCAACGATAGTCGCAGTAATTCTTCCGACGACATACAAATTGCTTTAGCACCACACATACAAACCTATCTAAGTCAAACCGGACGTCGTCACTCCTGCTGTAGTGTCATGTTGCCTGTGGCATTTGAACGTGCAGCGGCCAAATCATGGTTCGATCCGAAATTTGATTCACCCGTATTGGAGGGGCAATTCCGCACAAGCATATACTCGCACATACGCATGAGATATCGGTAAGTGTTGGTAAATGAAATAAAGCGCAAGAAATTGCAATAAGAAAACAAAATTTTATATTAAAGTTCACAATGTGACAACATAGCGTATACTTGATTTTAATTAATTTCAAATCAAAATAAAAGTTACTCATACGCTCCGTTTAACACCAACTGCTTGCTACGGTAATGGTGTCTGTTGTCGCATGTTTACTTGCTTGCATTGCTGCACTCATGACATTATATCCTTCTTGTATTTTTCACGTTTTTACGTCTTGTGCTCGACGAACCAATCAAAATAACTGCAATGCAATCACCACGAAATTGCACATAAATATTTATTTGTTGCTGCTCAGCAAGAGTAATAACCAAAACAACAGTTATAATGACGACAACAACAATTTATCAACTTTTGAACAGTCAGCCGTAGCAGCAGCAGCAGCAGCTGTATTTATGTTGTTTTTGTAACTCTAACACCGACGGTAGTAAAACAGCAGCAAACATCGTAGTTAATCATAACTTTGACACGCTTTGTTGCATAACGAACAACAGTGAGTTGCCTGTAGGGGCCAAACAGTGGTATGGATTTCCCAAAATAATATGAAATTTTGTGTTTACTCTAAGGACGTATGTTGTCCTTATTGAATACCTATACATAAATTCTAAGAAGAAAAATAAGTGGGAAAAAATTATTCTGTAAAAAAAAGAGTACGATCTAGACAAAATTTTCCCTAAATGTAATATTCAGAAATCTACCCATAAATGGTTTACAAATTTTTATAAGAAATGACAGAAATGGCAGAAAAATTTTCAAAAAATATATCAGATTTTGGGAGCAGTTTCCTTTTAAAAATTGGTTTGAATTGTATATTCTTTTTGCATTGCAGTTTTGAACTACAGAAAACTGCCGAAAATACCCACGATGTTGCCCAATTGTGAAAATAAAAATGGCAGAAAAAGCTTTCATGAAGGAAAAAAATCTTCTTCAATTTTTTCAAAGGGATTAGACCACTATAGAAAGAGATATAGCGGTAAAGTAGCTTCAAACGCGTTTTTCTCGAAAAAACATTAATCAAGTTGGCCGGACTCATAACTCGAACAATTTTGGACCGGTGGTCATGAATTTAAATGTTTATATATTTCATAATAATTTTTAATTAAATGTTACTCAGCTTTAAAAACTGCAAACAAAATTTCACTCAGCAATTCATGAAATTTAAGTTATACAATTTGGGCCCATTGTTCATTGCCTCAGGGAACCAAGCAAAAAATTAGTTTCACTGCGCAATTTTCAGAGTTTACGAGGTCAATGGCGCCATAGACGACGATGACGACTATACGAAAATTCACATTACGTTAAGGAAAGTAGTCAGCTTTTATAGCAGCAACCGCTACACATGCAGGCATACAACAGGCTAAGTTGCTGTTGTTGCTGTGGCTGCATGCAGCAATGTTGCTAATATGTTTGAAATAAAAAAGGGTGAAAATATACTCAAACAAAAACAACCAATAAAACAAAATACAAAATAATAGGCCAGAAAAATAAAAACGAAACCCAAAAAACAAAGGGAAAACAGTTTCTCAAATAATTTAGAAGTGTCGTCGCAAATCGTTGCAGGATATCGACCAAGTACCTATTATGCCGTTGTGATGTTAAATAACAATAAAATGTTTGCTCCCATTTGCTGTTGCTCTTAACTGCCGTTTTTATTTTTTGTCGAGTTGTGCTATTTATTGTGCATTAAATAGAAAATAATTACAAATGTAGACATTTCTTTTTTTGATGTTGATTTAAATTGTAGTGGATTGCTATTTTTGTATGAATGAAAATTAAAGAGATTTTCTTTTAAAGCCAAAAACTCTTAAAGGCTTCTAGCAAAGAGCGGAATTTTTTCACTAGTTCCGAAATACTTTACAAAAAACTGAAAATCATAACAAAAATTATACTTTCAAAATATGAATTTTTATTGTTAAAAATCTGAACTTTTTAAATGCGTCACTATTTGTTTACCTATCTTTATTTGCATTTAAGATACGTGCTTGCCACTAAAATATCAGCTAATTAAAAAAAAATGTTTTGTATTTTTGATAACGTGCTGTTGAAAAATTGCAAAATATTTTAAATTGTTCTATTTTTTGTTGGCAAAATATACAAATTCTTAATGTGATGGTATCTGGATTTTATTATATATTATGTTTCAAACTATCAGAACAAAATTATTCTATTTTTCTCCATTTCTTTGAAGTAAATTTAAGTTAATAAACTGTTGCGAAACATAGCGCGACCTCAAAATGCATTTAAAATTATCTTTCGTTTCCTTTATGAGCAAAGGAATCCTTAAGGTAATAATGCAAAAACAAACTAGTTTTTAATTAAAAAAAAGTTTATATGAACGATGCAAAATGTTCTCTTATTGAAACTACTGATTTTTATCTGATTTGTGAGACTTGGAACTTTCCGTAATATTTTCAATTCCTTTGTTTTAACTGACATTTAAGGTTATTGGCCACCAGTACAAGACTTGTGGCCTTTGCAATAATGTTTTGGAAATAAAGACCTTTCTGAAAAAGAATGGAAATTTTAATGAAAATCAACTTCTTTGTGAGCTGTTTAATGCTTTGACATGTAACCAAAAACTCTTCATTTTTACTTTCTATCGAATATCATAACGTGCTGCCCAACTTAACGCTTATCCTGTATTCAAAAATAATAACACTCACCTCATAAGTGGGTCAATTTTGCAAAATGTAATTTACTCATTTATTTATATGTAAATAAAATTAGCACATGGAGAGCATTTTGATGAAGATTTGACCGATTTAGATATAAAGTATTGAGCAACATGCTTTTTTTAAAGCTTCCCACTGGAGATGAGCTATTATGGACGTGCTTACTCTGAACTTCCTGCTCCACTAAGTTTGCTGCTGCACCTCTAGGTAGGGTTTATTTTTGGTTAGTTTTTTTGCAAGAATAGTGGCCGAGAAGCTGATCAAGCATACCAACAACAGATTTAGTATCAAAGTAGAAATCAATTAATTCTGGCACATTTTTAACTTTTGTGTATCTGGTGGAATGGTGCCAACAAAAATAAGTTTCTTTTCCGTAATTCAATTCTCAACTCTTGTGTACCAAAAAATTAAAGGAGGTAATATTTCGACTCTTCAAGTCTTTCAATAAGTCCAATAATACGCAGTATCCATGTTCCACTACTTATTAACGGTTTTGGTCTCTTGTCTCATAAGCTTGTAGCGACCGTGCATAGCTGCATTTTGAATCACAAAGAAGCACAGATTTTTATTCCATACTTCCAGTTATCGAATATAGTGCTTGAATAGGTATCGACTTCGATATGCTTATATTTGCTCATGATAGCAACGTTGTCACCTAGGTCTTACATTTTCCTGAGCTCGCATTCCTATTGATTCTAAACATCTGTGATTGGTGCTATTTTATTAGAGCTCGTCATTCTTTTCTGTCACTCCTCTTATCGAAGCGTAGAGCTCGTGATGTATTCCCTAATCTATGGAGGCTCATAACAGCTCTGAAAATGTATTAACATTTCTTATCATCCCATAAGCTCTGCAACGTCTCTTCACGTCCATGAGATCGACCGATTATGTGAGCAGTATGCTCGAAGTGGATGTAAATAACGGTAAAAGCAGCACAGATTCTTTAAAACGGGAAATAGTCGTTTTGTATGTGGCGATACACAGAACGACCGAGGGTACAACGAATTCCCAAAGAGCGGTAGACATGAAATATCGATGAAACGAAATTTACGCGCATATCAAGTGTTTTGTGGCTCGATATGTTGTGGCAAAATTGTACAAGGTAATTTTGACCCATGTTGACGGTGAACGTAACTTTTTTAGACCTGGTCAGCTTCATGTTTTATCTGCTTACTATGAAACATATTCTTATATTTGATTTCTATTTGAATGAACTTTTTTTTTCAATCTCACGATATCAATTTACATACTTTTTTTTTTAAGAATCAACAACACATATTATTGATTTCAAGAATTTTCTCTCAGAGAAAACAAAAGTCAAAGCTTTTAGATACTATTTGTTCTAAAATTTTGAAGTAACTCACAAAATCACACAAATTTTAAAAAAAATTTAAGATACTTTAAAACATACAGTTGCTTTTGTGCATTTGATCTGTAAATTTTTGTGTTTCTCTATGTTTTCAATCAAAACTTCCTGTCATGTTAGTCGTTTGAAATGTCAGCAGCATTTTTGCCTTAAGTCACTTGCTTTTTTTGCTGTTTGTTTTTGTTCCATCAATCATTTCGTTTGACCCCAAAGTTGACATAGCCGATGATGTTCAAGCAACATGAACATATGTAAACATTTTTACGGGCTTCCCCATTGAAATGCTAGTTGTTGCAATTTTGACAATATGTTATTTTGTATGTGGGTTATTCTACAAAACGGGGATAACTTGAGGTAACACATATTTAGATAGCTATTTGTTTTGTGCTAGTAATATATAATATAATTTAAGTTCAAAAAGTAAAATTTAAGAAATTTTGCTTCAATAAAATAACCCAACTTTCTCGTCAGTCCCTTAGAGCGTTATTTTATAAAAGCTTGAATTTTTTATAAGACTCTTTACAAAGATACTGTTTTTTTTTTATAAACAATATAGCTAGTCCTTTGTTCAACAGAACCATTATGAAGAAACAGAGTTAAGTAAAAGAATCATTTTCATTTCAATATTTGCATCAACCCCATTATCACTACCCATGTAAGTTCATATAAAGTGAAATGGTGAAATTTGATAATCATGGTAGAATATTATCAGTTTTGATTATTTATATTGAGTTAAAAGGTATTATGTTTGAATAATAAATTGATTCAATGATAATGCTTTGTGTACCTTAATGATATAAGATGTCCTTGACATATAAATAATATGTCTCACTTAACACTATCCTGGATTAAATATGGGTTGCTTAGGTCAAAACATGAGCTTTCCTTAATTAGTTCTTCAGAAGGCTGTTCACTCAAGCTCATGAATATTTCTGTTATTGTTCTTGATATGAAAATCCAGCTAGTAAGTAGGCAAGAGACTGTAGGTTCTCTTGCACTTAGCCGAACTGCTTTGGGAATGCGATAAAATTATTATTGGCGCACTCGATGATGTTGATGGTTTACTCATAGATCTACTATGAAACGGGGCAGTTCCGACCACTTTTATCTTTATAAAAAGTCATTCTAAAAACACAAAATTTTATCTAATTAAATTGACGGAAATTTGATCAGAAGCTCTTCATATCGCCTAAGAGCGTGATATAAGCTATTTTTTCGGAAAAAAATATGTAGGAAATATCTTATAAGTTTTTTCCAAAACAAAAAAATGTATCAATCGTTGAAAAAAAGCCAGATATGGATTTTTCAGTCTAGCAGTCCCTGATTTCCTTGAGATAGATATAAGTGACATTGAAAGCTGAACGCACAAAAAAAAGCATCTGCAAAGTCTTAAGACTACTGCAAAGATTCGTTAGTAGTTATTCTTCGCTTCAACCATAAAAGTAAGTTGCTACTCCGGAAGTGACAAAATATTGCTTGCACATCACACCAAAAATAATCTCAAAGGAACACATCGTTACGCAACTTAATTGAAATTAACCTATAGAACTATTTTTATTCGAAATTTGAGACACATGTTCTAATGTTTGCAATTTTTTAAAGGCATATTTCAGAAATCAAGTTTTTTTTACCACAATCCCATTGTGTTTCTTACTAATTTTTACAGAAACTTTGAGCACATTCCACGGCAGATCGAAAAGATTTTGCTTATCGCTGTCCTTGCAGGTAATAGAATAAACAACGCGTAAGCTTCTGCTCTGTAGAGTAGTAGGAAAGTTTTAGAGTATATGGGTACTATTTTACCCACGTTGTTCAAGAGTTTCTGGTGTCTTCTAATCTCTGAAATTAGAACCAACCGCTTTCCAGTGTGACCTATATTAAGAAGATATTGCCAGATATTTGTAAATGAATATACTTTCTATGGATTATCATGTTTTGTGGCCGTTGAGATTAGTGGTCGAAAACCCCTAGCTTTGAACCTCAAAACACATTTTGAAATTAAATGTGTGTGTGTTCTATGTATGTTGTATTTGCTAAAATTTTATTGCTTAAAACATTTTTAATTTGAACGCAAATTTTATTGTGCTGAGCTTTAAGTGGATTTTTTTTACGTTTTTTTAAGTCTGGGAGGTTTAATGTCTAATACACATTCATTCCTCATGTAAAGAAAATTTTTTCTCATTTACTCTCTTCATCCAGTGACGCTGCTTCACCACCCTCAGGTTTACGCTTGCGACCCCAAATTTTCCTAAGTTGGCATCAGTCAACACAGCGTAATTATTAAAGCTTAAAAATAGTTCATATTTGGTACTTTGACATCAATTTTAGTAATGTTCTTCATATCATTAATTAGGAGACTTTTTTGATCTTAGCAAGTTGCTTAAGTGTAGTTTAAAAAAAATTGGATTTTTACGCTCTAATTTCCTTCTTTTATTGATTAAAAAAATGGATATAGTTAAAGATATCCTCATTGAATTTAATAGTCTAATCTACACATACGACTTTCGTGCATAGTAATCAACATTTTCTAATAGATTTCTTAAATTTGTTTCATTACTATTGCCAAGACAACGGATTCAAATATTTTAATTTAATCAATGGCAAACAACTAACTTCCGTTTAGATATTTTAATTAATCTTAAGATATTAAGTGCGCGTTACGCACTACATTTTATAACCACTACTCATATAGCTGTAGGTGTTTTCAATACAAACGAAGCATATGCTATGCAGCACATTAAAATGCATCGATTGCTTAGGAAATAAAATCCTTTCTTCATTAATTAGAAATGTTTTCGAGCATATAATTTGGTTAATTTAGCATATTAATGAAAAACGGCACTAAAACCATAGTATCGCTATTGAAACTGAAAGTAAAGGAAAACCTCCTTACATATCCGTCTATGAGAATATTTCTGATAAAAGCCACATAGCGAGTGAAGGCGTAAATAATAGCAAACTATTGATGGTCTTTGAAAAGAGAAGATAGCAACCCTACGAGTCGTAAGCGGAAGTCGCTTCAACGATCCTTTGATATCATGCACGAACATGTAGTTAGTTTTATAAGAAAAGGATTTGGTAATCAATATTTTCACGGCTTGATGAGTCTAAATTAGATGTTTTGAGCGTTTGGGGTCTAAGTGTTTATGGTTTAAGGGTTTGGGGCTTAAGGTTCTGGGGCTTTGAGGTTTGAGGCTTATGGGTATAGGTAGGAGTTTATTTTCGAAGGCTACAGCTTGAGAGTTTTTTGGATTTAAGGTATTAGAGATTTCAGAGCTTGGGATTTAAGGATGGGTGGCTTACGATCATAAACGATCAAAAAACCGTGTTTTTGGCACTTTGATATAAGGATATCTTGAAAATCTGAGGTAATTAATAGATTCTAAGACTGGATTTGGATTTAGCGACTCAAAAGCATGTAATACATTATTTCTGCTGAACAGACAAAGTTTTGTTTTCGTAATGTTCTAATGAAAACTACGAAATATTAAACTTCATTGAACGGAGTCTTCAAGAGAAAAAAAGATATCTCAAAAAACCAAAAAGCGTTTTGAAGGTTTAAAGTAACACATTCAGATGCTGTAACCAGTTTTGGAAAAAAAAATTATTCGCGATGCAAAATAACCTCATATATAGCCAAAAACCGTATTTTTTCACTTTTAGTTTAGGACTAATCGAAAACTTGAAGTATAGAAGCGACTCTTAGGTCTGGTTTAAAAATTTGTCGGCCTGTGTTATCTCATGGCACTGTATAAGGCAATAAAACGTATGCTTGCCAAGTAATCAAATGAATCTTACACACCTTTGATTTATCCTTATTTGACAAAAACAAAAAATTCTAAACCGGATATAAAGTCACCGTACTGGGTTCAATAATTTCAAGCGATAAGTCTTAGTACAGAAATGAAACGCTGTCATATTGTATCAATAACGTTGTTTTTATTAACTTTTTTTTTATGACATTTCAATGGGAAATACCCAAGCAACAATGTGACCTTTATCATTTGTTTATTATTTGTTGTCTTATAAATAATTTAGATGTAACATCCTCACAAAACCGCGTTATCAAATGTGATTGATCGGTGCTGCTGCCATATTTTCTACATGGCATAAGAAATCAAATGAAATGAAAAACAATCAGGAAAAATAAAGTAAATTGGTTAATCTTTTGGAAAATGTAAGTAAATTAACTGAAAAGCCAATTGATTGATAGGTACACTGATAGCTCTACGCAACAAGTAGACTGACAGCAATGAAGCTGCAGTTTATTAAGACGCTCAAAGTTTTTTTAACGCAAGATCTTAAGGTAATGCTAATATACTTAATAAACACATTACAAAATTTTACTGAGAAACTTTCGTTGGTATGTTAATTTTGAAAACCTGAGGCGATATGCTTTATAAATAAAACTATTTTGTTTTACAAATCGGTAACTTTTCATGCTGTTTTCGCAAAAATATAAGGATGGTGTATGTAACCATTAGCACGTAGGAAGTTCTTAACTCATTTTCTCCCATATTTTGCACATGAGAGCTAAATTATAACCTTTGCATTGTCATAGAGTAAGCAGATAGCTTATCGATCAAGCGGCAAGATTACTCGTAGGCGTTAAAGATCTATTATATTGAATAGCTATTTTAGAAAAAGTTTTCAAATATAAGAAGCGGAAATATCCATGTGAAATTATATATTTTTATCGTTTATGGTGAAGGGCATGAGAACAGTCCTTCCATTGGGAAAAACAGTAACTTAAAGTCCATTTTCTGCATTCTTGTGTTTCAGCAGTGCAGCCGGGAAATGAACATGGAGATAATATATTCAAAAATGACCAATTTCCGAAGAAAGGTCTTTCCATCCGTTTTGTTTTCGAATTCAGTCGTTTCCAATATCTTACGAATCTTTTCATTAGAAACCGACGATAATTTATGACTTTGTCGACGTTCCATTGCTAAGGATAACAAATCTAGGCAATATATAGCAAAAAATAATCAATACACTGCATAAGCTCCATACGTACTCACGAAATTTTTTTTTTTACCTTATATCAAGACCGCCTATCTTCTGAATCAAACTGAAGGTTTTCAAAAACTAAACATATCCAGCAGCTTAAAAATATTTTTTTATGCAACTGCGACCACGAATTATATATTATGTGATATTGTTTTTTTTACACAACTCGCAAAATTTCACTATTTTGCGCAAATTTTCTTATTTGAAGGACTACGAGTATAACCCTTGATGTGTGCATCAGAACTTAATGCAAATGCAATCGAAAGAAGACATGTGATTCTCTGGCATATATCAAATCAGAAAATGAGCTAAAAGGACCTACTAAGAAAAAACGTACTCATGATATATTTAGGCCGCCTACAGGCGGGCTTGGGAACTAGAGGGCTAATTAAGACTTCAGCCTTTGCAATCCCAACGTTACTTTGATAAGATTTAATTATACTTAGGAAACTAATTTTAAAAGATAGTCTATTCTGTCTGCATTAAGGCATGAAAAACTAAGTTACATGCTGACAAAAAAGCCACTTGGTGTAACAAAAGTGGTTCATCTTGTACAATGCTTTCGATAGGAGAAAAGATGATAATTTTTTCATTTTTCCGACTGAGTTTAACTACGATCCTTCTTTAACATTAAGCGATGGGTTGCCAGACCAGTTTTTCCCTCCTTGACCACGCTAGTTAGCTTCGAAACTTGAATATTGTAGTCATTTTTGTCAATTTTTATCTTTTGGCCATAATGCTATATTTTTTTTGTTAATTTTTGCCTCATTCTCCGAGAAAATCTACAAAATGTAAACATTTTGCAAAAAGTATAAAGAAAAACTTTCACAATGCTAAACTTTACTCTCAGTTAACTTAAAAAAAAAAGGCTGCGTAGTTCAAATAAGTTCATTATGTAAATTACCCAACATAAGTTTAATGCATATGCGGTCTTTATGACTCATGTTGGCCAGACCTTTTTTCTACATTTGAATGAGCAACGGCGATGGTGTATTGACAAATATTTTCTTAAACATAAAAATTCAACACTTATTCGTAGAAAAAGAAAAAGGACCAAATAGCAGACATGGATGCTTACAACTCTTACTCGTTGTGAACATTTTTGTTTGTTATTTCTTAGAGCCACATAGTGAATGTCTTTATGTCATGAATATGGCCCTCTTCATCATGGCTAACAACACAATGTCGTTGGATGACATTTAGTTATTTGACATGCATTAAATGCGCATATTTTAACTCACTGACTGGATGTATACTTTGGGTTTTTCCATGTCTATTAAATATTTGGTATATTTTTGAAAAGTTTGTGGTTTTATGTGAAAGTTTTACAATACCGTAATCAATTTTTCCAGCATATTGTACTTTTAAGCAATGAACTCTTAAAACATTTATATTGAATTTCAAAGTTTTTTTCCATGAATCGGATTTATTTATTGGTTTCATAAATTTGCTTTCGACCTACACAAAAACTTTTGTCACGGAATTTTTTTTTTTTAAATGGAAAAAATTACTGTAGCGCTAACAATGAAATATTGAGATTCCTTAAGGATTAAAGTATTCATTGAACACTTGCAGATTCATAAGAAATCTGTTTCAAATTTTCTGCTAGTAAAGTTCAAATAGGAGTATAGCTAGTCACCTAGTGACGCCAATGAATATAAATAACAATGACAACTTAATCCAATGCCTTCTTAATAAGGCACATTATGCTCAAACTACGTGAAATTACTACACAATTTCTATGTGCACCTACGTAGTTAAAGTGCTCGTAAACTTTGCTGTAGAAAATTATTCACGCATTTCAAACTAAAATAATTTTTCACATGAACGAATACAGAAAGTTCATGAATTTCTCTATAAAAAAGAATACCTCGTGACTTGCAGTTTTTTTGCGAAAATTATAGCAAATAAAAACTTTGCTCGTGGAATTTACCATACTGTGTTAATTAGGTGTCAATTCAACAAATTTGTGCTACTTGAAATACTTTGATATGACACTACAAAATCTATCAATGTTTTTTAATATTTTCATCTAACAAATTACTTTATATATAATATAATCGACGAATGACTTTAATTTGAACTCTTAACCTTTGTTGGAAAATGTTTTTTTTTCTTTTTCATAAGGGAACTCTGCGACATTTTGCTACTTGATTCCACAAAATTGTGGTAAGATCATCTCCTTGTGTTCTTATGTGTGCTATCATTTTTGACATCGATAGCTGCGCAGAAATCAAAAAGATAGAACTTTGCACCATATTAATGAAACATTTTTACATTTATTCCACTATTTTAATAAATCATAAAAATTATAAGAATTAAAATTGGGAGAAAACTCTGTTCTCCGTATAAAATTTCATTCCCAAGTGACTTTTCGTAAATCATAACTAATTGTTAATTTATGTTTTTAATTGCTTTCTATAGCATTAAAATAATTTTCACCTTCAACAAATGCGAGTCCTGCCCTACCAGAAAAAACATAATTTGTTGAACACTCACACACACACACAGATGTGCACTTGTCACGTATTTTTAAGTCACGCACACTTATTAAGACAAATAACATAATAAAAAAAAAAAATAAACCCCAGTGCAATCAGTGTGGCGACTATCAAAATTTAGCGTTCTACTGACATAACACACTTAGTCCTAGGTAAACAAATATCCCTATGCTAAGTGGGTCGTGTATCCTTGACCTCAAACTGTTGTTATGTGATAACTTCGTTGGAAGTTTTATTGTACGCGCATTTTGAATTGAATTAACTTATTTTTAGACCACAACCGGCTGTGAACAAATTAAGCAAAAGAATTGTAATGTCATTAGTTACCCGCTTGGTGTTTGTTCTTCTTTTTTCTAGATATTTTTATGGTCATTAGTGTTCATATGCCATACTATTGTTTTTTTTTATCAGGGTGAACCTACTTTAAAGCATAATAAGTCACCAAACTGATGTTTTTTTATTTTTTTAAGCATTTTTTGGCTTAAAACTTATTTTTGTTTTGGACAAAGCTCGAAGATAATGTTGAGGTAACGCTTAAATTGAAAATAGTTCGCATGATTGGTAAATGTAAGTGTATTTCGGTCTTGTGGTACTACTACCACTTCTACAAATATCCTAATATTCAGCTGTAAGCGTAGGGCCTAAGCGATCACGAGCTCGTTGTTTAATGCTGTGCCAACACATGCCGATTTTAACAGACCATTATGTTTTGATTCTGCCTTTGTTTTAGTTGCAGTTATTATGATGAATTCGAAATAAGTTGATGGTTAGTAAGTTTGAAGTCGAAATAGTTTAAAGCTCTGTTCTTATGGCTCCGCACAGCCCTCAAGTAAAGCTTATAAGTTGCACGTTATTGTGGATTTTTGGAACAAGGTCTTTATGCTGAAAAGTAAACTAATACTTATGCTAACATATAGCTAAAAGATTTCTGTCAACAAAGTGTGTCGTCTTTAATATATTAAAAACGATATACAATTATTCGACCATTAGTAGAAAGTCAATGATGTTAAATCATTTGGCTGAAAAGGAGTCAAGTCAGGGTTGCCAAGTTAAAATGGCCCTTCCAAGCAAAAAAAAAAATTTTAAATGTAAAATTTTTTGAGAAAAAGATGGCCATTTTTTATTTTTTTTGTAATATCTATTTGCGAAATCTTCGGCTTTGGCATGCAATTAACGGCCTGTTCGCGACAAAAGCGACCACTTGGCAACCTTGGTCAAAAACCATAATGAATCGATCAATGTTTGACTATAATAAGTTCCCAGCGCTAGAGGTACTTTGTGGAATAAGAAAAAGCAATGTTGTCAACCCTTTCTGAACTAATTCTGATCTCTACATTGCGAATACTAACTGATATAATTCGAAATTAAGCTGGAGGGCTTAACACTAGCGACCAAAACTGTGACTAAAACAAGTAGTAAGTTTGGTGAATTGGTTGCCTATTATATATAGTAATCAAAGAACTATTGGGAGAACTTTATTCTTTCTCTATTAATATTATTGTCAGTGGCGATCTAAATTTCATTGTTTTCGGTTATATCACGCGTATTTCATCTCTTCACTGATTCAAAAAAATTTCTATCTTGCTTCACCAGAAATTGGTGTCTTCATTTCTCTCGATTATTTCCCAGTTTCATGTATTTCCTGTTCTTGCGAACCATTTCACGATGAAGAAGAACTGACCTCTGATGCAAAGGTTTTGAGCTTCATTTAAACTCTTGTTTTTCATTTGAGAAGCATAACATTTAAGTCGATTCAGGGGTTTCAACTCCTTGATATTATCATTCTTATTTACAAAACATCGATTTATCGATTTTAGTAACATGGGTATCAAATAAAAGATAATTTCGTACGCTAAACATTGATTTACAAAACTTTCAAAATACGAGCATAACAATTTATTTAAAAATGTAATATATTTATTCTATTTCGGTAAGAAAGGGTTAATAAAAAAAACTTAGAACAAATTTCATGTAATATGAAAGGAAATAAATTAGGCTTTTTTAATATGTTAGGCAAAATAACAGATCAATAATTTGATTTAAAGTTTGCAGAGCGCCTATTGTATACTTTTAAATAGACTATCCGCACGTGTCGAAAAATTATAGCAATGTTGCTCACGAATATATGCGTTGAAATATGTTGGAAAATATTTAAAAACACATTAATGTCAAAAAGTTGTAAAAAGTATTATAAAAACATACACAAATCTATAAAAAGTAATCGTACTATCCGCTAAGCTCAAAATGTTCAGCAAGCAACATTTTGAACTCTTTCACATTTTCATAATTTGGAGACACTCCTAACTACAATAAACGCAAACTGCAGACAGCCCTCCTTGCAATACAAACAAAGACAATACATAGCGGATATAAAAGAAGCTCCTTGCTGCTTACAATTAATACACCATAAACAGTGATGATGGTTTAAGCGTTGTCCTTCATCACACCCTTCGCATTTACAAGTTGCTTTGTAAAGGAATGAACTGTAATTTAAACGCTTTTCCCTGGTGGCCATAACAGACGCGCCACATAACGAAGGAAAACAACAGCAAATGGCAAGTGACACAACGACAACAACGACAGCATTTCTTTTAGTTCACGAGCAGTTTTTATTTGCTTACAACGCATTCGCGTTTGAATTTACGTAAACAACGTGACACGCAAAGCTCATTATTTGCGGAATAAAGCAGCTGGAAAACGGAAGAGCAGCAGTTCGATGGAGACGAGAAATTAAGAAATTTTACTCAAAATTATTATAGCAATTGTTTGGTCTGATAACAAAATGGTATAAATCTGTTTTTACTTTTTAATGGAACTTAATTAGAAAGGTGGAACTTAATCAGAAAAGGCAAATGCTTAATAACGCGTATTTCATATATACTAAAAATGTTGATTTGTAGCAAAACGAGATAAGTCCACTTTGAAAAAATGTTTTGTTAGTAATTGCCTAGATATTTATGTAGGGTGCAGTATTTCTTCTGGTCTTCTTAAGCAAGCTAAAATTGTATATAAGTATAGTTGAATCTGTAAATATTACGATTGTTTAACTCCCTCACTGATTTCCAGACTCTCAAACTCTCAAGCAAATTTATGTTTCGTAGTTAGGCGTTTTTGATATGCACCCCTTCTTGTGTACTATTCTTAAAAGAGCAAATGTTTTCTATACCAAAATATTATTTGCTGTACCATATGTGGGCGGAATTGTAAAGTAGGTGTGTTACTTCTCAACAATCGAAAATTTGATGCAATATTCATGGAAAATGGTGCCTTCTGTTTAAATAAAGTTTTTGGAAATGTGTCCCTAGAAACAGTCATTATAACTAGTCTTATTTAGATACTAGCAAAGCTCGTCAAAAGGCGTGGTATCGCCCACAAAATTTCAGCACATAACAATAAGCGAACTAATGAAGTAATCGTTACGAAATTTCTTTTGTCAAATCAATGTACGAGTATTATAATGTAGCTCAACACTTTCTGCGAGCGTAACACTACCAGTGGGCGTGGCACCTCCAATTTGAATATAAAACTTTAAATGCTTCCTTTATCAAAGTGCTATTAAAATGATATTTATAAAATTGTTGTGAAGTTGAAGTGATTACATTAGTGGGCGTAGCGCCTCCCATACACACAAAAAAAATGTCACTTTGAGTTAATTATCGCAAAAAATTAATAAACGGTGGTATATTTGTCGCAAGTTGTCTCCAATTTTAATGCTAAACTCAACTTTTTCAGACGTTATATTTCAACACTTTCTGCGAGCGTAACACTACCAGTGGGCGTGGCACCTCCAATTTGAATATAAAACTTTAAATGCTTCCTTTATCAAAGTGCTATTAAAATGATATTTATAAAATTGTTGTGAAGTTGAAGTGATTACATTAGTGGGCGTAGCGCCTCCCATACACACAAAAAAAATGTCACTTTGAGTTAATTATCGCAACAAATTAATAAACGGTGGTATATTTGTCGCAAGTTGTCTCCAATTTTAATGCTAAACTCAACTTTTTCAGACGTTATATTTCAACACTTTCTGCGAGCGTAACACTACCAGTGGGCGTGGCACCTCCAATTTGAATATAAAACTTTAAATGCTTCCTTTATCAAAGTGCTATTAAAATGATATTTATAAAATTGTTGTGAAATTGAAGTGATCAAAGTTTCAGAACAAAACGCTACAAATGCTAAATATTTTTTTTGAAATAGCGATCTTAATATTGCAAGAATCTTAACTATCTCTCTCTTTAACTCTTTTTTATTTAATTCTATGATCTAACACTTTTTATTTGTCTATTTGCAGATTCACACTCTCATACATTCTGCTCTGCTCACTCGCCTGGTTTCTATACTTCCTCATCGATGGCGGTTCCGAAGACTACTGGCGACCTATTTCAAGTTCCTTTTCCATGCTATCGTTGATTACAATTATGGCATTATGTTTCACACATTGGGATATTTATCGAGCGCATACGATAGCCACTTCTGCGCTAACCGCTATTGTCCTTTGCGCGGCAGCACTCGCCTTTCTTGGCTACACTGGTCGCGCATTTAGCCCGCTTGGTCATTTTGCCATTTGTCTTGAAATCATTTTACTAATATACACCGCGCTACCAATGAAACTATGGATGAGCCTTGTCATAGCGGTGACATATTCAATACTCTTTGAACTACTCACACATGTAGTGCTTGGCAGCAGTGCCGTTCATGGTCACGTGTCGGAATTTTGCTACAAAATACTCGTATTACGGATAATGTTGCAGATCAGTGTACATCTGGTGGGCGTGCACGTGTTGGTGATGAATGCGGTGCGCATGCGCGGTACCTTTATGAAGGTGGGACAGAATTTGCTAGTGCGGCGACAGCTGGAAATGGAGAAGCAGCTGAAGGAGAAGATGATACACTCTGTGATGCCACCAAAAGTAGCCGATATGCTTTTGAACGAAAGTAGTGGTGGCGGTATGGATACGCATGATGGTAGCATGTCGCGTCCAGAGTCGCATTATATGCGACCACGCGCCTCAAACGATGTAAAGTCATTGTTTCGTCCCTTTCATATGCATAGCATGGACAATGTAAGCATATTGTTTGCCGATATTGTTGGCTTCACGAAGATGTCTTCGACCAAAACAGCCGAACAGTTAGTGGAGATATTGAATGATCTCTTTGAGCGTTTTGATGATTTGTGTTCGTTAAATGGCTGCGAGAAGATTTCAACACTCGGTGATTGCTATTACTGTGTGTCGGGTTGCCCGGAACCAAGGCCGGATCATGCCATTTGTTGCGTGGAAATGGGACTTGGTATGATAAACGCAATGCGTTGTTTTGATGCGCAGCGTCACGAAGGTGTCAAGATGCGTGTGGGTGTACATACGGGCACTGTGCTGTGCGGCATTGTGGGCACGCGCAGAGTGAAATTTGATGTCTGGAGTAACGATGTAACTTTGGCTAATAAGTAAGAGAAATGGCTTACTTGCATATGAGATTTGCTTGGGAACAATTTCCTTTTTTTTCAGAATGGAGTCTTCGGGTAAACCCGAGCAGGTACACATTTCTGAGGTAACGTCAAGCTTTCTGGGAGATGCGTATTACTTGGAAGACGGCGAAGAAGTTTTCGGTTAGTTAAATATCTGGTCCAGCTATCTGCCATATTTTAAACCATTTACTTTATTTTTAGGTCATCGCACTTACTTTGTTGTGGGCCGACGGAAAGATATCTCTCGTGCCAACAGTTTGAGCCCCAGCATTCCTGCAAATTCTGAATGCAGCCATCTTCAGTTACCCTGCGGCTATGGCCAACCAACACCGCTTTCGCAAAGTGCTACTAATCTTTCCGCAATACATCCCAACGTGCCACCTGCCTCACCTGTGGGTCAACTTTCATCTTCGCTTAATCCATCGCCCGTTCTCTCAATACGCCCAAGACTAACTTCGTTAAGCATGAAAATGCGAAAAAAATCACAGAGTCGTGAGGCAGACGTCGAACGTGGTCTTACTCAGCAAGCTGCTGCTAGCATTCAACCAATTTTAGTTGCTCGCGAACGCCCGAAAATTGTGATAACCGCTAAAAGTTTACCGGGTAGCTTAGACTCAGATGAACAAGACAATCAGCAAGAAGACAACTGCTGTCGCGGAGCTTCAAAAAACGCTAGCACGTCAGCCAAGCCACATGACGCTAGCAATAAGCCAGTTAAAACCAAGATTATTGTATGGAAAGTCCCACGATTTCTTAAAAAGATTGAAGATATTGCCAAATCTTCCACAAACTCCAACACTACAGGTGAGGCCAGCAGAAGCCTAATGCACTCAAAATCAGCGTCTCATTGCGGTGAAGATACAGTTGCAATGCTCGAACCAAATGGTTATCAACAACTCCCAGTAGTCATCGAAACTTCCAACAAACCTAGACCCTCTACACACATGCTGGAGATTCCACAGAAGATGCATCATGTTTCCAACACGAACAATATGCCTGTTTCTCCTTATGGCGTCAAATCACCCGAAGGCAGTTGTTGTTCGCCGGGCCAACATTCTATGTTCGACGACATCATCGACATACGTTCCTACATCAGTCAATCCCGCAGTGATATCTCTCCTTTCGGGCGCTCAGGCAGCTATCGATCGCAATGTGGACGTAGTGGTAAATCTGAAACATCGCCAGTAGCGCGACCTCGTGCATCTACACTCGCCGCGACAGGCGCCGATGGCTTAACGCCACATCAATATTATCCCGTTGCTGCAACAGCCAACACGGTCAGTTTACCAGCACCACTACCCACACACTCACGAAACTCGAGTATATTACCTGACGGCCTGAGTATTTGTCCTTCAGCGACCTCACGAAAAGACTCTGGCATCAAGAGCAACTCACGTCGTTCATCTATACAGCAACAGATCTACGCTCTAAATCAATCAGCTGTGATCAGTCAGCATCGCGTATCGGGCTACTTTACAAGCTCTACATCGAGTATTTCGAACATTGGCGACATCAATCTACCGCATGTAGCCATACCACCCATACCAGATCCTGCACCGCCAGTAGTGGATCCACTCGCGGCCTGTCTGCAACAACTGCGTAAACAGTCTGATCTACAACTCATTCGCTGCGTACGCGACAATGCAAAATCACAGCGGAGCTACCTTGTCAAACCGCCCCTGCGTCGTTTCAGCCTCTACTTCAAATCGCGACAGATGGAGCATGACTTCCGTTCGAAAGCACATCGCTTCGGCAGCGAAAATGAGACAGAGGGCCCACCAACATTGGCAACGCCACGCTACAACACCTACATCGATATTTTCATAGGCATCGCCGTCTATCTCTGCATCTCTGTTTCGCTATTTCTCATGACACCCAACACGGTCACGCCCAGTTTTCGCTTATGGGTAATACTCTTTACCATCTTCACAGCGATACAAATATTTGCGCTGTCGATCTTTACACGACAAATGTGTCGACGCCACTCGGGTCATGCGCGTTCCAAAGTTGAGTCCGACTCTTGTGCGGATCGCATTTTCGAAGCCATCTCTAGTTGGTATCCCTGGCACATTTGCCTCGCTGTGCTGATGGCAATGCCGGTGATGCTGATTATAGCTAATTTTTTGCTGCTCGACCTCAATGAGCTGGAGGCTTTCGAGTATCACTATGGATTTTTGATTTTCGTGTGCATCGTGCACTTTTGCAACTTCACGCAACTTAACTGTTGGATGCGCAATATATTAGCATTTCTGGCTGCCATGTCTTTCATTGGTATCGCAGTGTCTCAGCTGACAGTCTACTCAAATCGTGCGGATGCCGCCGAAGCTGCTGCGGCGCTGAATGTTTCGCAGGTACCCACCACCACAGTGATGAAAGCTCAAGAGATTGCGGAATACATTATCGAAGAACTAAAATGGTTTCAAGACTATCATGTCGAAATTTATCTGGATCTGCTGTTGATTCTCGTGCTCGTGTGGTTTCTGAATCGTGAATTCGAGATCGGTTATCGTCTGACATTTTATGGGAACGCTGTTGCTAACCAGGACAAAATACGTGTGCAGAATATGAAGAACCAAGCTGATATGCTGCTGCACAATATTATACCCAGACATGTGGCCGAACATCTGAAGAATACAGCTAAGTACTCGGAAAATCATCGAGATGTAGCCATAATTTTTGCATCGATTGTGAATTTCAATGAAATGTACGATGAGAGCTATCTCGGTGGAAAGGAATACCTGCGTGTGTTGAATGAATTAATTGGGGACTTTGACGAGCTGCTTTCACGCCCGGAGTTTAGATGTGTAGAAAAAATCAAGACAATCGGTTCGACTTTTATGGCTGCCAGTGGACTGGATCCATCACATCGCCATGATGGCAACGAGCACATCAACGCACTCATGGAATTTTCCATTGCCATGCAAGAGGTGGTAGATGCATTTAACAAAGATTTACTGGAATTCAATTTAATTCTACGCATTGGCATAAATGTTGGCGATGTAACAGCGGGTGTTATCGGCACCAGCAAGTTGCATTACGATATATGGGGTGATGCAGTAAATGTATCATCACGCATGGACTCGACCGGTGTGCCAAATCGTATACAAATCGGCAAGGATTGTCTGCCGTTTTTCGAAGCAAAGTATGAATTTGAGCCGCGAGGTAGTGTGTATGTCAAAGGCAAGGATCATATGGAGGTATTTCTGTTTACCAAACGGAAATACAATAAACCAGAAGACGTTGAAACTATCGCGGAAGAGATGCTGACACCGGCAGTAGCACAAAACCATAAAAGTGTTGCCACAACGAAGCAGCCGAATGGTGAAGCACAACAATTGAACGGTAAACATGGCAATGGCTCGGCTGTGATTGAGAATGTGGGCGTGGCTTGTGGCGGCGTAGTAATTAAGGGTAGTTAGGTAAGGTTCAAAGTGCTGTAAGCTGTCTACAGTGCTACTGGATGCAAATTGAATGAAAAAAAGAAAAAATACAAAGTTTTGCTGTGATGAATTACATACAAGGTATGGTGGCAAGCAAAAAGAAGTCGGCCAGGATTCGGTGGGAATTGGCTACTTTTTCGTTACGTTAAGGCTAAAGCTGAAAGTTTACTTTTACCAATCAGAAGAATCATTAGTAGATACAAAGCTGTATATTTAGCCCAATACCTTGCCATAAATCGTAACTTTATTCCCGAGTGGGGGAAAGTTATTTTATTGCTAAAATCTGATTCCTTCCAAAAAGTCTTAAGTCTGTTAAAGTTTGTAAATGAGAATTTTTTATACATGGGCGTGGCCGTAATGTGTTGCAATTGTAAGAAGAACAAAAGAATTATGCAGAAAGCACAAGAGGAAGATTTATATTGTAGTATGTCTACAAAAACTCGCTTTAATTAAATGAAAATACGTGTATGTGTGTGTTTGTCTTTTATATATTAGATATGTTTAGTGTTATGTTATGATGTATGCAATGTTTTATTACCAGATTATAGCATATAGACGGGTATTTCACTAACCTACGGACCAAATTGTAAATTTCTTATTTTGTATAATTTTTTCTTTTAAATTTTATCGTTATTTATTGTAGCCAAATTTAGTTTAGAGAAAGCTATTTTATATTTATTTATTTTCAACAGTATTTACATAAGCGTTTTTATAATTTATTGTCAAACTTCTTTACTTTCCAAAAATGTGTCCAAAAATTTGTTTCGTTTTAGATGTAAGATGACGTGTGAAAATGTTATGTTTGTAGTTTAAGTAAAATATTATTGATATTCTGTTACACACAAATTTTAATGTTAAAACTAACAATGTAATGCAACCACTTAAAGGTTTCAGCTCGAAGAGCTACAAAAAAAAATGTTACAGTAAACGCAAATTAAAAAAAAAAAAATTTACTTATTACACAGGCACGCAAATTTTACAACCAGAAATCTGTCACAATAACTCCGAAGGCTTTGTTTGTGTTTGCCGAGGAGTCTTGTTTTTTCAGCATATCAGTCTTTCAATCACCATATTTATAAAAGTCTGAAAATCAAATTAAATTCTTTGTTTGGTTACTCTTTTAATTTGAATTTTAAGACTTCGTTTTAATTACACTGGCTAAGGAAGGGAAAAAACATTTGATTCTTTTGCGATACACAAGAAATTATGTTGTAACGGGTGATTTCTTGCTATTTGTTTTTTCAGTGTAAGTTTTTTGACATGTTCCGCGTGATTCGCAACATGTGTTAGTGCCAAAACTGCTCAATAAGGTTTGCCATTTGACCATAAACAGACTAACAAATGAACAGCGTTGCACATCATTCAATTTTATTATAAAAATTCGTGCTCTACGAGAAATGTGTTTTTATTGAAAAATTTTCTTCAGCGACGAAGCTAATTTTTGGCTCAATGGGTACGTCAACAAACAGAATTACCCAATTTGGTCTGAAGAGCAGCCAGCGGCAGCTCAAGAGCTGTCAATGAACCCAAAAAAATGCACTTGTGCGATGCGGCTTGCGAGCTGACGGCATCATTGGAGCGTACAAAAATCGCAACATTACAGTCAATGGAGCAAGGTGCCGTGCGATGATTACCGACTTTTTTTTGCCCAAAATGGAAAAATTGGACTTGGTTGACATGTGGTTTCAACAAGACGATGTCACATGCCACACAACACGAAACACCATGAACCTATTAAGAGGCGAGTTTGGTAAGCAATTAATCTCTCGCCTTGGAGCAGTCCATTGGCCACCAAGATCATGCGATTTGACCCCACTAGACTATTTTTTGAGGAGCTACGTGAAGTCTCTCGTGTACAGCGACAAGCCAGCCAGAATTGCAGCGCTGGAAGACAACATTACAGCTGCCATTGGTGAGATACTATTCGAAATGCTGGAAAAAGTATACTAAAAAGTAGAGCTTACGGATGAAGCACCTCAGGCGTAGCCGCGGGCAACATTTAGATGAAATAATCTTTAAAAAGCAAATGAAAAGAATTGATCTATTGCTCCAAATAAAAAATTTATTCACTATTGCAATTTCTCTGTTGGTTTTTTTAATTTTCAAAAACCAAACTCTTAAAAAATTACCCGATATTACTTGAAAAGCAAACTTTGTTTTTTTTAGATTGGAGTTTCTGTTAGTAGTGATGTAAGCGAAGGTTGCATCATAATGAAAACCCCACACTGGACAAAACATTGTATTTGGGATTTGACTGAAATTTTTACGAATTATAAATCGGTTTGTTCTTTAACCAGACAGAAGTCGAAAAACCTCTAAATGAAAGCTGAGGTAAGAGAGAAATTAAGCTTCTCTATTTGTCCAAAATTACAGGATTTAATCAGAAGAATTTTTGGTGGTAAAATCTTCAAAAGTGTCGAACTATCAGCTGTTCTCTGTTGTACAAGCTGATTTGTAATATTCATCTTCAAATTTCAAGCATTCCCGATGATCTCAAGTACTAGTGATTTTTCGACAAACTCTAGTGCAGCTCTTGTAACAATATCCCTTCATTAATTTTACTAATCTAAATGTATTTTAAGTATCAGAAATAAACATTTTTTTTTATACTTTTTTGATTTTTTTTTGTTCCAAAAAAACCACTAACTTTCGTTTTATTTATTTCGTTATGCGAAGACATTTTTGTATTTTTTCTGATCTAATTGGATCAGAATTTTTAACTTTGAATTATTAATTTTCGATTAACAATGTTACCGGCCAAACTAGTTTTTCCTAGGCTAAGCTAGTTCATCCGAAGCGTGTTTGGATGAACCAGTTTAGCATAGAAAATTTTTAGTATTTCAGAAAATCTGAGCGGTCTTCGGCCGCAACTCGAGGCCAACATCCTCCAATGTGTCCAACACCTGCTTCGCGGTGGCCTTCGGCCCACGGCTCATGGCCGTCACTTATCCTAACGTACAAAATTTCAAGAAAATCGGGAGTACAAGTAAACAATAATAGCGCTAGTTCATCTTAGGCTAAGCTGGTTCATCCTAACACGCTTCAAATTAACTAGTTAGGCCTAGGAGAAACTAGCTCAATTACTTTAATATATTTTTTTTTTAGGACAATAATGATCTTTGGATTCTACTATTTACTTTAATTGATCAAAAATACCCATTGCATATTTTTGTTTCTATTTCTTATCAATTAACCATTTCAGATTTATGCTTCTTCATAAAAATATTCGAAAAATTTCGACAATTGCTGGAATTTTCGGTTTTAGTTTTTTCGCACGAAATATTTATTTATCATTTTTGATCAAATTTTTTATTTACAATATCATTATTTTCTAATTTTTTTTTTTAAGTAACCCTAATAATTTAGAACTTTTACGTTATATGTATCAAAAAATGTATTTCGTTTAGTGGAATTTTTGAATTTTAGTTTTCGATAGTAACTGCAATATTACGTCAGCATCGCTCTCTGCGAAAGAAAATGCGAGTGCAGTGGAAAAAATTTTGCCGGAGCTACGTATTATGTTCAAGGGGCTTAAAACTTGCGGGCCTGTGTAAATTTTCATTTTAAAACTAAATAAACATATGAAATATTTCAACATAGTAGCGATATATCAAACTCTAACCACCAATATACAGTAACGTCACAAAAAACTTTTACAGTTTGCTGTCTTTCATACCATGCAGCAGAGTACTTATTTTCTAATGAGGTTATGTTTCAAAGGAGTAATATTTTTAAGCTAAAGACTATGCTAGTGTTCCTAGAGCCTTTACCTGTTAAGAGTAGAATTTATTTAAACTTTTAAATGTGAGCTAAGAACGCTTTCTTTTACTTAGGCAAAATGATGTTGCAAAATAACCGTAAAGCAATTGCATGACCATTAGAAAATTGTAAATTCTTTGAAATCGATAAATACTATTATCTATTGAAAGAATATTTATTTGAAAATGGTAGCGCTTCTTCCGTTCTAGCGACGGCATGGGCACTACATGTGTGGAGCTTCATTTTTCATGCCAACAATTATTTTACTTTGATTTTAGTCATTTTTGTTTAAAAAACTTTTCAAAGTACCTGCTTCACAATTTAACGTTAACAAGTAAACAAAATAAATAGACAGTATGACATCATGCTGTTTATAGAAAATCTACCGAATTCGCTAGATGTACAGGGTTACCAAGTTAAAAACAATAAAGTAACGGCCTTCCCCAAATAAAATAATTTTTCCTGAATAAAATAAAAATTTTTTCTTTTTTTTGTGGAAAAGTTGATGATTATTTTTTATTTATATAAAAACTGGTCTACGTATTTTTAGTAACTCACCCAGCGCCCTCTATATGCAAATTAATTTATTATTTTTCCATTAACAAAAACTGGAAAAATTAACAAAAAAATGATACTCTAATTGTTAGAATCAGTTAAGTAATAGTCGAGCAAAAGCGTTTTAAAGTAAAGTCAAAAACCCCTTCACTTTCTATTGCATACTTTTATTTGAAAGAATAAGTCCCACAAAAATAGCTCACCAAATTTCATTAAAATTGGTTCATCAATTATCAAATTCAAGGCATTTAAAAAACTGTTTTGACTACAGCGCCCTCTATGTGCAATTGATGTTACTATTTTTTTTCATAACCAAAAACTAGATTACCTAACGAAAACAATGACACCTAATTTGTTAAAATCGGTTCAGTAACAGCCGAGCAATAGCGTTTTAAAGTAATTTAAGAAATACCCGTTACTTGTTGCTGGTTCATGGTCGCCTGGTGTTTTGCAAATTTTACATATTGAATTTATTCGTGGGGCAAGCGAATTCGCTCGCTGCAAGCGCACAAATGATGTTGGTTAAAAAGAGAACATAGCTCCTGAACTACTGCACCGATTTTAACAAATGAGGTGTTATTCTTTTTGTCTTACAGAGGAGAATAACATTGTTTTATTAAAGTTTCAAAAAATGGTTCATATTCTGCGCTATTCTGTGTGCAAAAAAAAAGTTTATTTTGCCAATAAATTGTTTACTGTAAGGTTTGAAAGACACAAACAAACAAATGTCAAAAACTCATAACTTAATTAAACACTTTTTAAAAAATAAATAGTATATACAAATAAATATAGTTGGATATTTTATATATTTTATAAAACTAAAATAACTAAAAATTTTTAGCAAAACTTAGCGCTGTCATAGATCATATAAATGTGGCTTCAAATGTTTAGGCTTTAATAAAAAAAATACAATTTTTTTATTATTAATTATCGCCCAAATAAAAAAACACTAATAAATATATTATGAATAAGAAACTTTTATAAAACCCTAGTCTTTTTCTAATTATAATTAAGGTGTGACCAACATAAACTTCTCTTTTTATTCCTTTTATAAAAAAAAAAAAAAAAAAACATTTTGCTGTAAACCTTTTTTGACATGAGAATTATTGATTCTTTTAAAATATAATTAATATTTTTTATCAAACAAATAACAAAATTCGAACCTCTTTTGCCTAACGCAGCATCTAGAACTCCTTAAGTAGGGGTCTTATAAGATTTGTTATATCACAGAATCATATATATATATAGTTGTTAGAGACTTTCAGAGAAAATAAAAAAACACAATTTATAAAAAAAACTATATACCAAATTTAAAAGTGTCTTTGTGCAAAATGAAATTTTAACTATACAAAAGCTGGATCTATTGATGTTAAATATTTATAGCAAAATAATAAACAAAAACCTAAAAACATTGACAGCGATTCACGAACAGATTGTAAGCGTGAACAAATTATTTGAGCTGCAAAAAAAATTTAACGAACGAACAGAGTTCATACTCAAAATACATCCAAAGTTTTCGCGTTCACTAAGAAAAGTTCATTGAAATAACTAAGGAAACTTAATAAACTTAAAAATTCACCAGGGTGCAAATCCATTTCTAAATTTATTTTACCTAAAAATATATATTTTTGATATCTGTTAATTATTTTCCACATTTTACTTTATTTTATTTACTCTTAAGTTGATTTAATTGCTGCTCACTTTGGTTTTATTTGTCGCTCAATCGAATATTTTACTTTTGCAGCAGAAGTCCATTGCTCAAAAAGTTTTTTCACTGATCGCTTTTTTTTTTTTGCTATTGTGTTCAAGCAAAATGCACCACAACTGATTAATTTTAAAAAAATATTTTTTAATGTTTGTTCGTTTAAGAAAAATTTCAAAAATGTTCCAATGACTTTAAGCCGATTTCTTTAACTGCGATAAGTAAATATTGAGAAACTTAAACAGAAATGTGATTGGCCCAAACTGGCACCAGATTCAGAACCAGCAACCCAAAATCTATAAGAAAATAAAAATTATTTTGGTTAAAATTCAAAATTGTTTGACTTCTTCGTATTGACGTTTAATGATCGTTTCATCGGATATATCCTTAAGAAAAATCGGGAAATCATATATGAGAAAACGTGTGACCTCACGTTACCAAAATATACCATCATAGTGTAAGTCAATCAAATCAAATGCTGCACTTGCAATTAAATCACAAATAAAATATTCCACAAGTTCAACCGCACGAAAATTATTGCACACGAAAGTTTATATGATGTTCGTATTGAGTGCACTCATGCAGACCTCTACTACCAAACTGAGTAATGTACAGTTTGTAAAGACATGGATAATCAAAAATTTAAAATACGGCTTATTATCATGGGCTTAGTTAAGTTACGACCCTCTTAATAGAGTGCTCCATTTTAATTTCTCCTGATCAATATCTCGAAAGCCGAGTTATATAGTGATCATTATTTTAGGTAAAAGCTATAAGATTTTTAGGGGTCAAGTAAAAGTGATCTTTTCTTTTCCCTTAAAACCGATATTGTCAATTCGAGGCCAACTGTGGTTTCCTAAAAAGACAACTAAATTTTATATTGTTTATTTGTGTTCAATGGGAGAAAAAATGCGTTGTATGAAAAGATTTTTGTCTAGGACTTAAATTTATTAATGATGTATGTTTAAAAGATCACAGTTGACCATGGAAATGAGCCAAAAAATCTTATAGCTTTCGCTCAATGAATTCCTCACATTCTCACTTAAGTAGTTCTCAAGATATTAGCCTGGGATAATTAAAACGAAGAGGACTATGTATCCCATGAAAGTAACCAATTCGTTAAATTTTTCATACAGTGGTCGTACAGTTAAATATCATGAGGTTATGGGATATTAAACAAAACATTATATTAAAAATAATACCTTATATTAAAATTACGAAAGTGAGAAAATTATGAAATATCAAATTCACTTAAAAAAATTCATTTTTTCAGAAAATGCCATATATTTAATTGTCAAAATAGCAGAAATCGGTTTTGCCCATCTCTTAATGTTGAGTAAATAAGCTAATTTTTATTATTATAATATTAAATTAAATGCATAAGTAAACTTTCTAAGAAGTGGAGGCTAGAAAAAAGATGCGTTACTCTTTTTTGGGGAGCCGCCGAACATTCTAAAGATATTGGTTTTTCTATATAAAATATATTTTTTATAACTAAATTGTTAGCTTTTATAAAAAACGAAAATGTCATTATATAGTTTTAATAATTTTTCTATATCAAACGATAAGTTTTAAGGTTCCAAACTGAAGCTGTTATGTTTTTGTTTAGCTTAGTGTGAATGTAAAACCTGAGATCTTCTGAAGCTTTATTTTTTAGTTGTGTGTAGTATTTATATATATTTATTAATTAAAGATAACAATTCTATTTTTTAACTCATATCTTTATTTAGAAAATATCTTTGTAAATCTTATTTTTTTTTTAATTCATAATATTGTAATAAATTTCTAATTTAAGTGTTAAACGTATGAACTTCAGTAATTTAATTTTACAATATATGCATCCAAGTCAAATAAAAAACAGAAAATGTTTAAATGTTGCAAATATTTCTTTTACTTGAGTTTTCATACAAACGATGGGTAAGTACTAAAAGCTTTCTGCTTTTAAACAAGCAAGCCACATCAATTATTACTCCAAAGCTCCAAAAATAAAAATTATATAGCGCAGTACTCCCTAACTTTAAAATTGCATTGTAATATTTATTAACTGAACAAAATAAACTAAATTCGTTAATCACTAAAATATCTCAGTCTGAAATTTTAAATTATTTGTTCGTACTTTCTCCAGAAAATACTCTGCAAATATGAATAAAAACGTTATTCAAAAGCCACAGCGTCACCCTTTATATAATTTTCCAGTTATAAAAATTTTTTTTTAAAAATGTATTAGAAACATAGATTAATTAAAATTTAAACTATGTTTATACATCAAAGTGAAAAAATTTCTAAAAAAAAATGTTATGCATCAAAAATAATTCAAAATTTATCTTAATTTAAAGCAAAGTTTGCACACAAAGTTTCACCTCCATACAAAATATGGTAAGATAATGAATATAATCATCGGAGCAATAAAATTTGATATATTAGTTGCTATTGATCAAATAAAAAGAAAAAGTTTTAAGTCCGCCCACAACCATAACCATCTCCAGGATAACAAACTAACCGATATTCATACTACTTGGTACGAAGGTATATTTTTATGTGCTAAAAATTGATCCAACCTCGCACAAAAAATTTACTCATATTTTAGTTTTCACAAATTACAACTAAATGATTTTTATTAGAGTTTCGTATTATTCTAAAAAATTATTATCTTGTCTTTTTTAAAAACACTAAAAAACTATTAGCTTGAAGTAACTGATCATTTGGTTTTTCATAAACCTAAACTAAGTGAGCCTCACACGATCAGCAAGAATTTTGTGCGCTTTTTGCCAATCGTCGGTGTATAATTTTATGCTTACTTTTATGCAGTAGGTATGTAGCATTTTTAAACGTAATGATTGCTATATTAATCGAAAAGCCTAAAGGTAGGCTACAAATGTTCGTCAAGTTTTCTTAGATACATGTACAAAAATCAAACTTTTCTCGCAAAACATTTGCTTTTTATCATAAAAATTGGACAGTATTGGTCTATGCATTTCTTTTAACTTTAAGTTAAAGTCCAATATTGACGAATTTTATAATGAGCGCTCCCTGGTCGTTGCCGCCAGTCAGTTAATCTCTGCTAAAAATTACGTAGATGTTATTTTTCGACAACTTTCGAAAAATAAGTTATTTAAAATTCAAACAAAATTATTTTTTATAAATAAAAAAGTATTTTCATTACAATTCCCACTTAACAAAAGAAATCGAAGTACTGAATTTTCAATATAAGGACGTTCGTAGAAAAATTTCGAAAGTTACACACTTTGCACCTCTGTATTTTGGAAACTAATAAGGTTGGAGCATTTATTTAATTTAATCGACATCTTCATAATTTCAATTTTTATCAATATTCGAGATCAGCTCAGTAGTTCAAATTTATAAGAAAAATCTAAGCAAAACTTAAAAACAAAAGTATTTTTATTTCTGGATCTGCCCATTTATTAAAAATTTGTGCTTTCTTTTTAAAAATTAAAACGACAATTATATTTAATAAATTTTAATTTCAATACATTTATTTGCATTTAATTTTTACGGCTGCGTAAATCACAAATTTAAATATATTCATTAATTGTATGCTTGATATATACAAAACATTAAGGGACAAAATAAAACGTGCGCTTATAGCACATAGACTGTAGTACAAAATTTGTAAGGATAATTTTAATCGAACATAAACTGTTTCCTGTAACTATAAATAGAAGTGCACAAGTACATATAAACATGCAGAAATATCATATTTACGGCTTAACAATAATAAGGTATCTATTTAAAAAAACAAAAGAAAAATCTATAGTAATAATCAAGTGTCGCTTAAAATATCCTTTAAAATCGAACTTGAATTTCGTGATGGTGCAAATTCATCAATGACATTCGAATTTAAAAGTTGCATAGGCATAGGAGCTGTGGCACTTAAGCCGCCACTATTGCTGCTTATGGAAGTTCTACGCGAAGCAGTACCACCACTTCCAGTACCAGTGGCAATGGATGGTGATGTGGTTTGCGTCATATTGAGTAAATTAGGCATATTGCTGGCATTGCTCTGGGGCTGTGATTCTTGTTCAAGAAATGCAACAAAAGCCTGTACCAAATTATCTTTGGAATGTGTACCTAAGTGAGGAAACCACAATTGGTGTAAAGTTGTGATAGAGAAAAAACAAATGTTTACCTGCTGCACCGCTACCACCGCCGTTACCCAGTATTGCACCAAACCAACTGGACTGCTGTTTATTCAGTCCAACTTTATCCGATTCATTTTGTGTAAAGTCCAACACTGATGAAATCATACGCAAAACTTGCGTTTTATCATTTGGATTACCACTGACCACATAGCCTATGAGCAGACTCTTAATGAGGTTCTTATCGATTTTATCCGTTTGACTGGATTCGCTATATTTCAGTTTCTGCTCGGTGGCTTGATTTTGCGACTTCATGGTGTCAACTAGGATAGAATAATAAAACGAAAATATTAGTATACGTTTAAAAATTTTAAATAAGTGGGTGTTTTTTTTTGTTCTTAGATTTTTTAAGGTTAATTGCATTTTGCATGCCTTAGTTAGCTTTTCATCACTTAACTATCACAAACACAGAATCCATTGCAGTTATTGATAGGATGCTTCTCTCATGCAGCTCATACATTTCTGCCGGGACAGTATGACATAAGTACTGGTAGTTTTAAAGCTAAAATGCACACCAGTACCTGATGTAATACTCAACCGGATAAACGCAATAAATTTGAAGATTGTTGTTTACAGGTTAACTTACAGGAGGATGTTGGATGCATTGTAGTAGAATGGCATATTGCAGCAACATGCAGCGTTAAGTTTGATATTTATATCTTTTAAGGGATTATAATTTATATCTATATTGAGTGATTTTTAAAGCTATTTAAATGAATTACTGGCAGGGGCTTCTTTTTGTTTGCAGACCAAAAGATATGTATTATACTGACAAAATTAAGTGAATCTTAATAAAAAAAAAGTTGGATTTTGAAAGATTTTTCGAAGTTAACAATCAGCTAAGTATTTACTGTAAACGGCATCAACGCCGCACTACAAAAAAAAACCAAACTATTTGATCACTTATTTGGGGTCAGAAATGGGAAAGGAATCTTAAAAAGCACTAAAGTATTAGAAAAATCTCGAACATGATAATAAATTAAATATATCAGATTCATCGGATCCAAAATGAGGAAATGAGAAAAATGTATGTAATTTATTTTTCGCAGCAAACATTTGTTTGTAAAATTAAGAGTTCCATAACGATGCAGAAGAAAATTTAATTTTTCAATATATTACAATGCCTTATTTCCCTTTGGGTCACAAACACAAAGTTCGAATCTACTTTATTAAAAATTTGGCTTTATCCCATCAATATACTAATAGACGAATGGTATTCAAAACATAATTTCACAATTCAGTTTTATATGGTCATTCATTTTAGTTTTTTACTCAAATAAATCCCCTGAGGAAGCCTAAAATCCATAGGTGGAATAATGTAATACGAACTTCATTTTAATTTTGCATTAAACGAAATTGATCTGACAAGCACAAATTTGTAAGAAAATTTACATGCACTAAATACAAAAAAGAATTGGTCCCAATGAAAATAAGAATATTAATAGATAAGCCGAACTATCAAACAGTCTAACTGAGAAGTCATTTTTTGTGGACCTGTGTATTTGATAACTTTACAGATTTTTATAAACGCGCCAAAAACTGCAATTGGCCCAACTGAAGACCATTTCATCACATATTTCAGTTTGATCCCTCACACAGCATGTCAGAAGAACCATTTTTAAGAAATTTGAAGCAAGATTGCCTCTGGAATCGAATCGCCCGCAGCTACCAACAAGTGAATTTTTTGGTTTTTTGAAAACTCTCCGCAAAATATAGGTTTTGCGTTGAGCCTACGTCTTGTGAAAGATATCATACTGGAACTTGGGCTGAAATGGATTTCAGGTGACTAGGGCTCAGATTTCGGTGCATCTCTAAAAATTAAATTAAAGTTTTCATAATGTGCTAACTACAGTGAATTTATTTTACTATTTTTTTTTTAAATCTATAAAAATTTTTAAAATGTTTTAAAACTATGCACTGAAAAATCGGCCCTTGGAGAGAGAGAACATAAATAATAGACAATCACATGTACTTAAATAAAAAAATAGTTTTAAAAAAAAGTCAACTAATAGTACGAAACGGTAAAAAAAATCAAAGACGCAGAAAATGACACAAAATCGGGCGACCTCACGATGTAACGTGAGTTCAGCATATAGAATTGGCTCACAGTTACAGTATGAGATTGCACAATACTGCATCGCAACTAAAAACTTTATAAAAATAGATATTAGCAAATAATAAATATAAAACGAATTAATTTTTAAGTAAATTATAATAAATTAAATTAAAAAAACTTTATACATTAGCAAAACTAAACTTAAAAAAACATATGAAGGAAATGAGAATTTTTCAAAATAAATATTATATTTTCATTTTGACGGCCATTTTCCAGTATTAAGAATTTACTCTTAAGGCTCTTAGTATCGAACATATAGGTTTTTAATAATGGAAAGTAGGAACCAAATTCATTGAGGTTTGCCAGCTTAAAATTACCGCTTTGATCCCAAGGAATAAAACGATAAACAAATGGGTGCCCAGGCATATGGGCGTGGCACTACTCATACATATCTTTGAAAACACTTTTGAAAGAAAACTGGGTGTTTCATCGGTATGCAATTTTTTTTAAGGAAAACGTAGTGCAATTGGCAGTAAAGTGGCGTTTCCGCAAAAGTTATTGAATAAATAGTCCTCTGAGTTCAGATATTGTTTCTAAACAAAGCTTTACTTGCAAACTTTTCATTTATAGTCACCATGGGAAGTATGTGTGCGACTTCTAAGACCCCTCTCAAAAAATCAAGGATTTTGAAAACTTGAGAAATTTTCTTAAATTTAGCAAAATTCAGAAAATTGCGGGCTGTTGCGAGAGTTTACGGTCTTTGAAGTTCTTTTAATTTCTTATACATTGAGCTGTAGCATACTTCAAAGACAGGGTCATTTTAGATTTCAGGACTCTTTAGAGACTTGAGGGCATTTGCGTATGACAGAAACATTTAAAGACTTAAAGGCTTTTCAGAAACCTACAGATGTCTTCACAGCGCCTTGATCCTTCTTAAAGTTTTAAGGTAGTTTGAACTTGTAAACCTTACAATGAAACAAAGTTTAATAGAACTTCTAGAAAGCATAACAGGACTCAAAATCTAACCTCGGTACCCTTCAAGAAATCAAAAAAGTTGATAATATTTGAGGATAGAATTAATTGTAGGATTATTGAATAACTGAGAAACTTCTAAGGGACTACAACTTCCTTGTAGATTGAAGGCTCAAAAAAGACTTAGAAGTCGTTTTAGTTTGGAGACAAAGGTTAGTTCGGAATTTGGGGTTTTTTTATATTTTACGGCATGAAAGCCGGTAGTATGTCTTGTACAGTTAGTTCATTACAAGTTTCTGTAATTCTCTTTTACTAATACTTCTATTATTTCATACATAATGCTATGGAATTTCAAGTTATTTCTACTCAGTTATCGTATATTATAAATTTAAAAATAAAAGTGTAACAAAATAAAATAGTACATAAAAAGGTTAGAGATAACAAGTTACTCATAGGATAATAACATGCATTTATAAGAGTCTATACAAAATTTAAAATAGGATGCAAAAATCAATATGTATGTGCAGAACAAAAAATAATTTACATAAATAAAAACAAAGAAAATAGTACCAAATTTAAAAATTGTAACTAAAATTTTTAAAATTTCTCCAAATTTTATCCAAACGAAATGCAAAAATTGGTTAAAACAAAATTTATTTAACAGATAAAAGTGTACTTTCCATTGGTTTCATAACGTTTTCAAAATGCATTTGTTCATAAACCTTGGTGTAAATAATGAATTCAAAAAAGTGTATACCAACTGAAATTCCGAGTGATATTAAATACGAAAAAATCCCAGAATTACCAGCTGATATTTACCCTTAGGAATCAACGCAAGCGAGCGAAAATGGTGATTAATTTGGTTGTTTGTAATTGGTGATGTCGTTGGGTGGTGATCGGTTGTGTTGTATATAGATGATGCTGGGTTGTTACGTATTTATTGAATGATGAAACGAGTTGATATTGTGATGTTGGATGATGTTGTGAAACATGCATAAATGTGCGCATAAGTTATATGTAGGTGGGTGGTTTTGTTATTAACAGTGTTATTGCAAATCGTTTCTTAATTAAAAGTGCAAGCATTAAATTGTATTTATTTTTACAGAGTTTTGTTAGTCATTCATTTGATTGGTGAATAGCGTAATTATACAACAAGCGCTTACCCTCTTCCCGCAGTGCTGCAATTGTCAATTGACACGCTTCTAGTTGATCCGATAGACGAGATGCGGCGCGTATACCTTGATTGGCATCGGCCAATTGTTGATTTAATATTACGATTTCATTACGCAATTGTTCTGCTTTGTCCAATTCCTGTTGTAAGTCTCTGCGTATGCGCAACGTGGCGACTTTGATGTCATTTTCTTTATCTGTTGGAAAATTTTTAAAATTTAATATAATATAATATTAATATTTAAATTTTAAACAGAGATCATAAAAAATTGTTATTTTCAAAATCAAAGCAAAAAAATATCACAGGGAATGAAAAGACGTGGTCAGAGATAGCTACATTTCAAGGGAATTTCAGCCTTAAAAATTCATTAGTCAGAACGATTAACCTCTGTTACTCTTTCTCAAGTCACATAAATTTTTTAAGTGAAATTTTCTGTGGGAGGCACACGTTTGCGCTGATTAATATTTAAGGGGAAATTGGAAAATTTTCATGAAAAACCTATACTAGAGGCAGCTGCATTTAAGAGCCTTCCCAATTTCTCAGTATCAAAAAAATATTTTCCCAAAATAGAGACTACTGCTTCTCTCCACGTTCTTTTCCGTCATATCACATACGTTTTTTGAGAAGAATTGTGTGTGTGTGTTGCGTATGTTTTCGTGGCTAATATGATGAAGGGAAATTGGAAATTCACTAAAATGTTGTTGTCCTTGACGACGTGTGAACCCAGGTAAGTCGCTTTGCTTCTTTTATGTTAGTTGTACACATCTATATAGCATAGTTTTCATTTCATTTTAGATTTCTATATTGTTCCAACAAATATATTTGGATTTTTATACTTTTTTGATCATAGAAATGTTGTAATTTTTTGATTTCTATTTTCTTTATCAGTTATACGAAAAAAATTTGTGGAATTGTTAAATAAAATTAAACAATTCATTGAAATTTATTTAACTTAACTAAAGTAAAAAATCGGAATGAACGCAAGTAACTTACATTCAATATCTCTCTTGAAATTGACTACCCGAAGCGTAGTTTCTGAGCGTTATTTTTGTAAAACAATATTTTTGAATGTGGCCGCATCTTAAAAACCGAGAGCAAACTTGCCGGTAAGCACACGCACAACACTAACAAGAGAGAATGTCTAAGAGACATATAGTGAAAACTATGAGAAAAAAAATTTTAAAATCATCTATATTCAACTAGTTTTTATAATACTTTGAAACACAAATTTTCGCGTGAAATAATGCCATTTTAAATCGGTATGCATATGGTATTTTACTTGATTTTAATGTCGAAAATATTTTTATGAAAAACTTCACAAATTAAAAAAAAAAAATCATTGTATTTAATAACTTTAAAATACCAAGATTTAAAAAATGTCAGAGAAGACCATTGTTAGAATATTTTAAAAATCACAAAAGTTTCCAAAAAATAAAGAAAAGTGGATTTTATTTCAGTACCCACAGCAAAAATGCGTTTGATTCCACCAGCACTTTCGGTCAATTACACACAAAAAAAACAACACACCAACAATATCAATTTCAATTTCTATTTACTAAGTATTTGCCAACTCACCATTTTGGAACTGCTCCAACGCACACTGCAAATTACAAAGTGCCGCTTGATTTTTCGATTCTCGATCCTCGGCCAAGCTCAGTTTTGCAACTAATTCATCGCGTTGCTGCACCACAAGCGCATACTGCGCCTGCAATGTTTCGGCGTGTTGATTGGCGCGAATACTACAAAAATACAGCAATAAAAACACAAAATTTCATTATTAGACAAAATATAATATGCAACAACAAAAACAAAAAACTGCAATAACAAGCGAAATACAACAACACCAAAGTGAAGAAACAAAAACCTAAAATAATAATCGTTAAAATTTTTATAGCAAATTCTGTTCTAATTTTTTCATATCCATTTCGAATTTACATTCGCTGCAGTTGTATTTTCACGATCGCCTCGTGCTCCAGAAAATGAATCGTGACAAATTCTATATCAGAGCTTAACAAAAAAGGCTCAAACAATGCCAGCAACAACACAACAGGTAGGCAGGTAGTTAACAGCGACAAATGAAGAAACGACATCAGTTAAAACAAAGGAAAACCAACAACAAAGCATTGAAAGGGGAGAGAAAGAATAAGAGCGAGAGCTTAACTTAGAGCACTGATAAGAGAACTTATGCCGGCACCCCTGCGAAGCCCATACAGTCCCACTACCACAAATCTGCCTCTACCGAGCAACACACATGCGTGCAAAAGTAGAAGCAAAGCGCATAAAATCAATTTAACATGGCCGCCAATATGGCGCGCTGTAATTCAGCGATAACTTTAAAACTGTTCGTGCTACCGTAAATTTTCGAATATTTAGTGAGCGGGGAGAGGAAGTGCGACCTTATGCAAGAAAAATTCAATTAAAATTGGCAGCTAATTAAGTTACTATGCTGCTGCAGAAGTGAAGTTTTGCAAATTAGAGGTTTCCATGAAGGGCAGCAGTTTTATGCTTTTTTATAGATTTTTTTTCTGTTGTTTCCTTCACACTTCATTATTTCGATTTCCTGATAGTTACAGTCAGCACAGCACAGAATGTTGCCCTATATAATGTCGGATCTCAAATGAAAACTATAGATTTTGCACTTGAGCGACCTTGGCAGTGTCTATGAGATTGATAAAAGAACACAAAAAATAGTTTGGCATTTAATTTCTAAAAACCAACTGGCTTTTTAAATGATTGGCACAGACTCACTGAAAAAAAATTTTGCTTAAAAGATTTTTGTGCGCTTAACATGTCCCAACACTTCAGATTTCTTTGCTTAAGGCCTGTTTCACGCACTTGTTGGAAGTTATTAAGCTGTTGATAACAAAAGATAGTAATCTAAGCATCAAACTTTCGAATTTTGAGTGCGATGTGTGGTGTATGGGATTAAAGAGTCCGAGAATATTTCGAAAGAGACACACATTGGCGTAACTGGGAAGAGAAAGGGGACGCTAATCTCCCAGAATTATTACCTTCCACTTGTATATTTGCTGAAAATTTCAGAATCCTGATGTAACAATATGATAAGAAAGTAAGGCAACTTAAGCAGGCCGAAAAAACTTCAGACCCAATAGCGCGACCAGAAGTTTCTGAAGATTTTTGACGCGCTAAATACGAATTCCGATTCGACCCATCAGCTCTGGATTTCGAAGTATCCTAAAATAAAAGTGCAAAAAACGCTGTTTTTGTCATATTGAAAGTTATGTTTCAGTGTATGATGAAAATTTTCGATGTAACTTGAAGGAAAATCTGAAAAAATACTTGAAAATCCATTTGGATTCGTATGGTTCAAAAGGTCGGCAAAATCATAAATTTCAACAAACGATATCTCAAACCGGAAAAAATATTTTGAGACAAATCTGATTTCTAGGTCTGATGTTAAGGGAACTTCTGTCGGCCTGTGTAATTATTTATGTTTATGTATGTGGTGAATAAAAGAGGCGGTGGTTTTTTAAAATTTTTGATATTGTGTGGGTGTGGGCAATAGAAGTGAGCGTTGCCACAACGAAAGGATGAACAAAATGTAAAAATTCCTAATGAGTCAAGTTTATTATTATATATTTCAAATTAGGAGGAGTTTCATAGGCGTCGTGAATTGTAAGGGTGTGCGAAGTTTTGGGACAGAATTATTTTGTATAGGCGTGATTAGTAAGAGTGAGTGTAGCCAGACTACGATGTCAACTAAGATAAGTTCTATAAACAATGTCTCTCTGTCCCTTGAATCCAGAAAAAATAATGTCTAGAAATTATTCTTAAACGATACCTTGATTCAAGTTATCGTGGAGACTTGGGAAATGGTAACATTTGTTGAGACTGGTTGCTTGATATATATTTTTTATTTAATTCATCACAAAGCAATAGACTTAGATTTTTTTTGGAAATATATCATATCACCACGAAAGAGAACTTTAAGTACAGTTTTCTGGAAAAAAAAAATTCTAAGAAAAATAAACAAATTTGCATGACGCTACGGCTAATAAGTTCTACTATAACCGCAGCAAATTTTTTAAAATTAGCGGGAGCTGAACAAATTTTCATTTAATATAGCAAAACTAATTAGAAAATTTAATTATTTATGCTAAAGTTTAGGTACTTAACTTAAACAAGTGCATGCATATCTAAGACCATATATACCACTAGCTGTTGTCCAAGACTTCGCCCGCGCACACCCGCTCTACAATACCTGTCAATATTTTTTTCGGCGCTTTGTACAGACAAAATACATTAAAAATTTCCGAAATATTGTTGCTATACGAATATATAGCATCATCGCCTCATTTTTTGATTCCAAGTCATATTATGCCATATTTCATATTCGAAATTCTTCCTTAGAAAGAGCAATTTTTTCGATGTAAAAATGGATGTATAAAATCGGGTAGATAAACTTACTGTAGAAGACTAAGCAAGTTTTTGACTGATTTAACGAAGCGAATAAATACTGCACCATTTAACGACGCAATATTTTTGTTTTCTCCAAGTAATGCCATGTGAACTATTTAAAATGTTACATACCTTGCTGACGTGTAAGCTGTACTGGACATCGAAACCTCCGTTTGCATTGCAATCATTTTGGCCTTGGTTTCATCAAGATCTCTTTGCATATCTACCGTTTCTTGCGTGTGCATATCTTCAATCTCCAGTAAATGTTCACGTAATCGCTCCAAGTCCTTTTGTACTGCCGCATTCTGCTCCAGCACTTCAGCCTTCTCCTTTTGTACGAGTCTCTGATTCGTTTGTTCCGTTAGCAGATTTGTTGTGAGTATATCGGATTTCTCTTTAAGGAAGTTTATCTGATCCAGCAGTTTTTCATGTTCCTTACGCATTTCATCAAGTTTAGACTCAAAGTCGCGGCATTTGACGCAAGTTTTATCTGCATTTGCTGTTGCTACCAATTGCTGCTGCAATTGTTGTATGATGGGCTGTAAACGCTGAATTTCTAAGTAGTATTGCATGTTTTCCGCGTGTTTTTGCTGCAATGCTTTTATCATTTCATTCTTTTCGTAATTCAACGAATCAACAGATTTTTGCAAATCTGCGGTTGAAAGCAATTCAGCTTCAAGCCTGGCAATATGTGATAATGAATCCTGATCAGGCAATTGCGATGCAGCCGCCTGAAGGGCTTTAAGTTCAGCCGTTTGTGCTGCAAACAGCTGTTGCAACTGTTGATGTTCAGTAGCAAGAACATCCTTTTCAGCACTTTGCATAGATTGTGCCTGCAAAGTTTTTAATTCCGCTTGTAGTTTTTCTTCAGACACTACTCGGTTTTGTAGTTCTGCTTGTAGCGTAGATAATTGCTGTTGTAGCTCTGTGTAGTCACTCTGCAATTTACTGTTGCTCTCATTTATCTCTTGCATTGAGGCTGTGGTTTCTTGTTGTGCGTTAAGCTGCGACTTTAAGTTTTCTGCTGCAATGCTCTTGGTTTGCAACTCTTTCTGCAGTTGCGCCACTTGCGTACTTAGCTCCCTTGCATTGGCGAGTTCCGTTTGTTGCGTTGATAGCGCTTCATCTTTTATTTTCAGCTGCAGCATAAGTTCTTCAAGCGCTTTTTCGTAAGTTGCATGTTGTGACTGCATTTCCGTAACTTGCTGTTGGTTTTTCGAAGCCAACACTTCGTGTTCGCGCAATGTTTTCTCCAGTTCATCTCGCTTTTTGTGGGCCTCCATGAGTGAGGCTTTTTGTGCTTGCATTGCTGCCACCAAATCCGCATGATCCTTACTCAGGCGTTCCAGCTGACTTTCAAGGCCACTGCATTTATCTTCTGCTAGCTGTAGCGAAGCATTTGCCTCACCATTTCTCTCCTCATTTGATTTATGCTCATTCAGCTCGAACTGCAGGTTAGACTTCTCCAATTCGATTGTTTCTATTTGCAACAGATAGTCGCGTTCCTTAACGTGCAGTTGCTCATTTTCAGTTTGTGTGGCGCGCAGTTTTTCTGTCAGCTCTTGCTTTTCACGTTCCAGTTCATCAATCTTTTCATTTAATTCAGAGTATTCTTCTTCCAAAGTGCGATTCAGCTTCGCGCATTCCTCTAATTGTGTCTCCAGCTGCAGTAAGTTCTCTTCGTTGTTTTCTGGTATGGTCTCGAGCTTGTTGCGTTTGAAGTTATCCAGTTCATTTAGCAGTATCTCATTGTTTTTCATCAGTTCATCACACTGAAGGACATATTGCGATATGTCTGCCTCAAGCGTTTTTTTCTCATGATCCCAAACGAGTTTGTTGTCTTGGAGATCCAGCAATTCCTCGGACATTTGTGCTAAGTTTTTTTCCAGTGCATCAATTTGCCACAGACGTTCACGCAAAGTTTTGAATGTCCTCTCAGTCATTTCGTCTGGGGAGAGCTCAACATTGTCTGCTTTTTCCGAATCGCGCTTGTAATATTTCGTCAGCAGATCTTTTAATTTTTCATAATCAAATTCATCTTCCTCATCTGCATCCAAATCAGTTACTTTTTTCTTCTGAACAAACTTTCCCTGCGTCATTGCATTCAATTCCAAACGCATGATTTCGTTTTCCTCTGCTATGCCCCTGAGCTTATCCTGCAGTTCAGCACTGTTATTGAGCACTTCCGTTTCTGCCTCAGCATTGAGTTTTAGTTGTTGGTGTTCGAGTGTTACCGATTGCAGCTTTTGCTCTAGCTCTTGCACGCGTTCGCTAGCACTGTGATGTTTATGCATTTCAAGTTGTAGTGCCTCCTTTTCTTGCTCTGAAATCAATAGACGTTTCTCCAATTCGGCGGATTTCTTTAGTAGCTCTTTCAATTTAATGATTTCTTTTTGTATCAACTCTTTTTCTTCGCTGAGTATCTTGAGCTTTTCATTAGCAATTATACCGTCAGCACCTTGTTCTTTAAGTTGTTCGATCTTCTCGCGCTGTTCGACCAGCTCTTCATTTAATGCAGCCAATGCCGTATCTTTTTCATCAAACTTCTGTTGTAGCTCTAACAATTGCTCCTTTAGTATATTTGCCGATAGCTGTTTTTCCATTTCGCTATCATGCAACTTCAGCGATATACTACCATTCTCTAAGGTCAATTCGGAGAGCTTGTTTTCTAACTGTACAATTTTGTCTTTCAATTCTTCTTTTGTTGGTGGCGTTGTCGGCCCTGAAGAGGCACCATCCCCATCGCGCACCACAATAAATTCATCATCACTTTGTTTGCCGCTCGAACCTGATGATTCGGAATTTTTCTTCTCCTTTACCACTTGAAGTTCGTCCAATTCTTTGTTCAGTTTTTCCACTTGCTGCTGCAATTCGAAATGCTTCTCTTCTGCATTTTCGTTCGTTTTATTCGCTGCCTTTATACGTTCAATTAACTCAATATTATCTTTATCTTTCTTATCTAACAATGCTTGCAAATCGGCCAATTCAAACATTGCCTGCTTTAATTCCGCTGCATAATTGTCCTGCTTTTGTTGCAGCTCTGACTTTTGCAATTCTGCTGCTTTTGCTTCCTGCTGCAAGGCTTCAAATTGTTTTTTTAGTTTTCCCAGTTCCAATTCACCATTAATAAACTTCTCGGCATGCTCTTTCTTAAGCGCTGCATAGTCCGTGTTAACTGCATTCAATTTGTCTTGCAAATTCTTTTTTAGTTCCAAAACATTTTGTATCGCTAAATTATGTTGCGCATCCAGCTCTTCTAGTGCCATGTTCAGCTGTTTATTCTCTTCCTCCAGCTGCTGGACACGTTTTTGCAATTCAACCGTATGTTCTGGTGACTGACGTTGTTTTCGTTTTTTCTGTCCTCTGTTTTTTTCACCTTCCAATGCCACTTCATCCAATGTAATGTTAACCATTTCCGCGCCATTAGCGCTGGATGTTTCCGAAGAGTGATCATTGTCGGATTTAACATTTTCTGGTTCCCAGCACCAGCTATCTTCGAGTGTCGTAACATTTGGTTCAGTTGTGGGCTGGAATTGAGTAAAATTAAAATAGAAGTTAGAAAAATTTGACTGAATTCGTGATTGGAAGTGTATTTAACAATCAAATATATAGATTAGTGCAGGGAAGTCAACTTAATTGAGGAATACGTTATATAAAATATTCATGTTTCACAAAAGGATCTTTCGTAACTTAAAGAGTTCAATTAAAATACTACAATGTCGTGACACATTAGGCACGTTTAGGCTACAGTGACTATTACTAGCTCTCATCTCTCCATTGTTTTTTTTTTTTGATTCCAGAAGGCAAATTCAACATCAAGGAAGCAACGTCTTAGCTTATAAGGAGCTACTTAGCCCTGAACTAAGAATAAATAGAGTTGACTTTTCAGTTTGATAGCAATATTGGTGGGCATGGTGAAGTTGCATTCTCAGAGGTTTGTCTTTGATATATTAATAATAGGTATAAGCTACTACAGCTATAAGCACTCTTAGCTATTTAGCTTAAAGCTTTAATTCAAGTAAATAGTTTATTAAAAATTAATTTTGAAATGCAAAAATAATGCTTGTTTTTTCCATATTTTTTTTTTACTTTGTCTACATATTTTCACCTCTCCATGATTTACACTTTCAACTTTATACATCTTTACTGTACCTAGCAAAGCTCATCTTTATATTTTTCCAATGTCAAATTAGTTTTGTTTGAACTTTACATTTCTTTGTGAGATTTTAAAACTCAAAATTCAAAAGGTCGCCCAAAATGCTCTAAAAAAACACTAAGCACACAAAAAAAAACTATCATAAAATGATAATAAAAAGTTTACAGCTCAAAAATAGTTATTTGAAACCAGTGTTGCCAAGTATGTAAAATATAGTATAAAGTCGTACACTTTCTTATCTATGCAAATAGACAGAGTGATGCATGCTGTGACATAAATTTAAATTTAAGTTTTTTATTTCTTTTTTCCATTTTCTATTGGCACAGTACAAAAGATAGCAAACAGCAAAAGAAACGTGGCTCATAAAATTGCGCGTATTCTAAGGGTAAAATAGAAATATTTATTTTCTCTTTTCAAAGAGATAATAGAACTAATTACTTTATTTTAACGAAAGAATTTTAATGACATTTGGTTTTGCTTAATAAATGCAAAGACACATATTTTAGTAGATAGTTAAAGAACTAAGCATGGATTACATTAGGATGTCTTTATTTCAAAAGAAAAACAAGAACAACAACATCCACTAAGTAACAAACGAAACAAATAATAAACATAAAAAGTTTCATATTTCAATAGTTTGTTTCTAAAGAATAAAATTTAAACAATTGCGCATGCGCGTTTGCCAATGCATTTTTTTTTCTTTTTTTTATTTTGCGACGACAATTTTTTTTTCTGCTGTTGCTACGCTATTTTAAACCACTCATTCATTCAAGCGACAACATTTTGATGGCTAACCAACAACTATTAAAATAGCAGCGACGACAACGACAACAACAACAGCAACAACAATAACAATAATCATAATTTGGTCCGTCATAGGCCATTGTGCAGAATAATTTGCGCAGTCATCAGCTATGGAACTTCTTAATGTAACTTGACCGTCATATGTGTTTGCACTTTGAAAATTTGAGTTGACACAGTTTTAGGTCACAGCCGGAGTGTGAAAGCTGACTAAGAAAGATGCGTATTTTCTTAGCAAAATCTTAACGTTTCGAAATACTTTGGATATATCTTCATCACTTTGTATACATATTTTAAATGAAGAAAATATTTTATGGTTTATTATTTGGAAGTGGATATTTAAAGTTGGAAACTTAAAGTGATACATTTGAAGTAGAACATTTGAAGTGGGACACTTGAAATTGGACACTTGAAGTGAAGCACTTCAATTGGGACGATTGGAGTGGCACTCACAATGAAGTAATACAGCATGCAACCATTTTACCTTAAGAGGGATTCTATGCTAAATGTCATATTTGCCATTTATTATCTTCTTTTACTCTTCAGCGCATTTAATACATTCAAGGCGGCCATTTGTTGTTGTAGAATTTCGGCCAATTTTTCTTGAGACATTCTTCAAATTATTTCTTATTTTTGTATCAAATTTGATGTCAATACTTCAAATAAATCCATCTTACATATCGTTTTGAAATTTTCGCTTGTATGAAAAGCGGCACAAATCTACATACATATATATAGCCTATCTAAAGGGTGGTTTTTATAAATGTCCGAACTTTAAATTCAAATAAAATATGAACCAATTGAGATATCTCGAAACTTTTCAATTTATATGAAAGGACATTCCATTGTATTAATGTTTGAAAACAATTTCGGCTATATCTAACAAGCTCATTCTGTCAATCCAATTTTCGACCACTTTTTCAAGCAATTAGTTGGATTTCGTCCATTTTTTGAATCTTATTATTTTAATTTGAGCTCAAGTTTTATAGTCTTTTTCTGCAATTATTTTTTCATTCCAAATAAAAAAAAATGTCGTTGCTCAAAATCGATAATTTTTTTACTTTGCAATGTCACTCTGGGCGCTACCTAACACAGTTTAGTGAAATCAAAAAATCTTATTAAGAAATAACGCAAAGTTAAGCGTTGTAACGTGCCTAAGCATTGGTTTTCTCTAATTTTAAGATGTCTGTATGTTCTTACAACATTTCATTTTGAGGAGTATTAAGTTCAGTAGTAAAGTTTTCCTAAATTACTCAACCTTTTTTCCCATTTCAAAGAAAGCAAAAAATATAAACAGGTCAATTAAGTAGCAGGTCGAGCGTAACTTTGGTATTTATGAAAATGAATTCTCAAGTAGATTGCTATAGACATTTATCGCTTCTGCAAAAGATTTCTTTTTATTTTTAGATGGATCATAATGATCTGCAAAGCTGCAAGCTTAGGTTCGATTCGCAGTGAAATAATTTTTAGTTTCTTGTAGTCGGACAATTAATTTTTATTTATTCTTTAGATATTTGGATATTTTTCTTTTTTTAATAAAAATAACAAATGAAATTGTCCGTCTTCTAGTAACAGCCAAAATTCTACTGCAATTATTCAAAAGAAAAGTGAACATATTAACAAGAAAAAAGTTTTTTTCAGTGAAGGAAAAAAATGCCCAATAAACTTTAAGTTGCCAACAGGCATATCAGTGACGTGTTTTTTGCACCCACCTACCTCGGCTACAATTGAGGTGAGTATTTAATGACAAATTCTATTGTCAATATTTATTGACAGACAATGACTAAAGAAAAATGGCGTCGCATGTACGATAAGAATGAAATTTAAACAGAAAAGTGTTATTTTTTTGTTTTTGTTTTATTTATAACAAAGCTAAACAATGCGCAAAGTTAATTAAAAGAGATATGAAAATATGGCTGGTAATTCCCGCGAAACCACGCGGTTCAAAATTGAAAAAAAAATACACAAATTCTATTTTACAAAAATGCTGGTTATTTAATTATTATTGATATGTTTTAGATTAGTTAAGATTTTGCCAGTGTGCGAATTTTAAAAAATTAGGTATTTAAATTTCGACAATTTTTCGTGACTAAATTGAAGCGATTTTTTCTTACTTTACTCAACCAAAATTGTGTTCCAATTTTTGTATTTTTTTTTAAGTTTTATCTGTTTGAGGTTTCGTATTCAAATATACTTTTAAAGACCATAAAAATAAATTATTTTTCACCAGGATTATTTTCCATATTTTAATTGAAATGACTCGTTTTGTCAACAATTCACCCATATCATAAATAAACATAAATGATCACACGTAAAATGATCAATCAAAAATAAAACTTAAATTAAAGCAAATAGAAATTGATAAAAAATTAGTCAGAGTTCCTGTTGTTGTCACTTGTCATTGGGTCATTAACTAAGCACGACATTTTTCATTTTTTTAAATATTTACACAAAACATCAAAACTGCTAACGAAGTTAAGAATTTTGGTATGATGATAAGATAAACGGCGCCATTGGTGCTTGACCAAGCATAGCATCAAAAAGTTAGCCATGGCTTTCAAAGTGGCAAATTATGCTCACATACTGAACATTGTTAAAATTTAGTGTAAACAAAATTTTATTTGGAGAAAGGCTCTACCACCCCAGCAAAATAAAAAAAAAAGAAAGAAAAGAAGTTTGTTCGATAGTTGCAAAAATGTAGATAAAGATTACCCATAACTATTTATTTGAAAATTATTAAAGTGTCAAAATTCAAGGAATTATTAAAATATGCGATGTTTTTACCGGAATCCTTAAATATTTTAGCAAATATTAATATATTGCAGCAAAAAAAAAAATATTATAAATACACATGTAGTCTACTTGATAATAGGTAATAACTTCCATTTCCATATATTTTTGATCTTACAAAAAGTAGATTCTTTTTTTTTAACACGTTTCGTTTGAAAGTAAGTAGGTACTTTACATATAGCACATAATAATTTAACCACCCCTTTTAAGATGACAAAAAATTGGAAATGAGGAAAGTACGTAGCCACCCTTAGAGGCGTTTCAGGAGTAAACGATATATTGTGAATAGCTAAAAATGTTAACAATGTAAAACTAAATTGGCCAGTTTTAAACCTAAAAAAATTATAAAATTCTAAGTTTTTAACATTTTCCATAACCCATGCATTTTTGAAATATTTTAATTTTTCAAAATATGATGTATAACTCTTGAAGATAGCACTTCTAACGACAAAGATGTCTAGCAAGCAACAATAAGTCTGTGAACTGATTTTGTCCACATACCTGCAAAATCCAGAATTAAAATATACAGCTATAGGAAAAATAGTTGCTGCATCAGATAAAACTGTCTTTACGGCTATTTCTAATTATAAGAAGGGTCTACCTGTTCCACGAAAAAAAAGGTACAGGCAGAAAACCAGAATTTTCTAACCCAACGGTTCCGGGGATGGTAAAGCGCCTTTTTAAGCAGAATCCCAACACCTCAGTGCGAGATATGGCGGCTAAAGCAGGTACAATAAAATCTACTCTACAAAGAATAAAGGAGACAAGTAAGCTAGAAACATATGGAGCTCAAAAAGTAAAAGAGACCAAAAAAATTACTGGGTATTTTTCATAACTAAAAAACAAAACGCAAGTTTTTTTCTGCAACAGTCGTTATTACTGTAATCAAAAGCAAAGTTTGCATATCCTCACTCTCAAGGCTTTAGAAAGATGCATTTTTCTTTTGTTTTACGACCTTTTTTCAAAAATAATTAGACCATATTTAGAGTTTTGATAACAAAACCGATCTCCATCAAAAAGTATTGAATGCTAAGACTTGATGGTTTAACATAATTCTGAAATGTCGTGATATTTGAATTAAGAAACACAGAACAAAGTACAACTTTACTGGTTATACCAAAGTGTCAACTTGGTGGCAAACAGTTGCTGTCACAACATGATAACATCTTACCTGTGTGCAAAGGCAAATTCAAAACCACCTGTCATCATTTGTGTCAAAATAAACGAGACAACTACAATGGCGCACAGGTGTTTTTTTTTTCTTCTTCCACAGACACACACAAATGAGCTTACGTCCACACATACATGTTCATGTGTATATTTCTTGGTTCAATGAAAATGCAAGCTAATTGTGGACGTATGCGAAAATCAGAAGCAATTGCTGTTTAACTTCAATTAAATTGTCAGGAGTTAAAAGGAAGTTTAATTGACTATGCATGCAAGTTGCAAGAGAATAATAAAAGATTTTTGTACCAGGGAATAGCACTATTTAATTCTATGCTACCAAAACCATATCATACCGTATGTGGTTGGATTATCAAAGAAGAGACACCAACAAAAAACAGACAAGCCTTTTGATGAAAATAATTTTCTTACAACGATTTGAAGTGATGAAAACATAGACACAACGACCTTCTTCAAAAAGTGGATTACAAGAAAAATGCAGAGCATAGAAATTTGGGCGTTAGTAAATAACTCAACAACTACAAAGCCTAAAAAATATCTGATATTTCTTTGACGAAAACTTTTTTGTGCTTTTGTCCTGTTCTTCAATGATTTTTAATTTTTATTTAAGTTAAATTTTTTGAGCAATTTTTCCAAAAAGTTTTCGAAAATTATCAACGAAACAGGTGGAACTGCTTCAAAATCATTTTTAAAACTATTGTCACTATGTTGCCACATTGAATTTTGTTGTTTCTTCTTAAGTGGCTGATTCTTAAATCTTTCGACAAACCAAATATCATATCAACCTTTATGTAGTAAATATGGATCTGACCAAGACGAGCAATAATGCTAAGGACTGTAGCTAAAATTGTGAAGTTTTGTTCGAGGTCCTCAAATTGAGTCCAAAGTATGGGTAGCAAATAAGAGTAGATCATGTCTAATAAAAAGATAATAGATAATATTTGCTGAAAGTTTTTTGGAGCTACCCATACATATGTAAGCATATCTTTGCATCTACATTAGTGCGAGACACTTAATTTTTAAGCAAAAGTTTGACACAATTTAATAACGCTATAAAAATAAAACTTATTTCTTAAACTTTTTCACAGCAACTACAAGTTTTAGGTCATTGTTAAACGTTTGAATGGCATTTGCATGGTGGAAAAACAAATTACGCTTAAGATGCAAGAAAAAAAAGCGAACCTCAACTTAAGGCATCACTTAATTAAATGTTTGACAAATTAATGCAAGACCTTATGCAAATTTTATGGAAAAAAAATTATGCTAATGAATGTTGACGCTGCAACAATATAAGGTGTTGGTAAAAGATTGAAAAAGTTAATGTTTTTTATGCTTGTGGTTCTGATATTCTTTTGTATGTATACTTGTAATGGTATGTGTAAGTCAAACTTTTGTTTCGTAACGTAGTATGATTTTTAAATAATTTTTTTTTTAATTTTTTGATACCGACATAATTAAGTTTTTGAAAATTCTTACATGTCAAGAAATTCAGAAATTTAATTGTCACGTGGTAAAGCGTGACAATTGAATTTAAGAAAAATAAGAAACCTTAACAACGCCCCACTATTTACATTTGTTACCGGCCAAACTAGCCTTTAGGATAAACTAGTTTTCCCTAGGCCAAACTAGTTAATCTGAAGCGTGTTAGAATGAACCAGTTTAGCCTAGGATAAACTAGGGTCATTATTAACTTTAACGACCTCACTCCCTGTTTACTTGAAATTTTATTATGTTAGGGTAAGTGGGCGGATTTTCATCCTCATATATATCCAATGTTGGCTTCGCGGCGATCCACTATATTATATCCAGCAAAGGCTTTAACTATACACTGGTGTTGGATATACCGAAGGCCACCAAGATGCCGATGCTGGACATATTGGAGGATGTAAACCTTGAGTCGCGGCAGAAGGCTGCCTACTTATCCTAACATTCTAAAATTTTCCAAGGCTAAACTGATTAATCCTAACACGCTTCGGATAAGCCAGTTTGGCCTAGGAAAAACTAGTTTATCCTAAAAACTAGTTGGGCCGGTAACATATATATAGTATTTGGGTTTGGTCGGATTCTACTTAAGAAACAATTTTTTTGATTTTTCCGAGAGTGTTTGGATAAGAGTTTCTTATTAACGTTTTTAATAAAAGTTTTTGTAATTGAAAAAGACAGGCACAAGTGCTACAAGTTTTATTGAGAGTGCGTTACAATCGGTCATATCAACATTGGCATAGTCTAAGTAGGTACATGTATTTAAAATATAATAAATTATCAAATTTATGAGCATAAATGTGCAAATTTTATTTAAAAATAAAAATTTTCAATAGCAGCAATTACTCACAATGACAAGTTGTGGCGCCAATTTTAAATTTTATATAAATCAATTAAATGTTTTGCAATGACTTGTCAATCGGTCTTCATTTTTATAATTTTCTATAACTATCAGCAAATGTAATCATTGTAACTAACAATGTAAAAACAATATTTGCCTTTAATTAAATTTAAACGCCCAGAACTACATACATGTCGAGCTTGTATGAAAGTATATACTAAGTAATTTATATGAGGAACAATAAAAAAAAAAACATTTAAAGAAACGCTCAACACGCGAACAAATCTCTTAAGCAATGTGCATAAAAATTACTGCCAAGCTATAGATATCTATCAGATGAACATTAAAAAATCACAAATCACTAACGTCGTTTTACATTCAGTCAAGCAAAAACAGCCAGCATTTGCGTGAGTCGGTGACAAACAAATATTGAAATTAAACTTTTTTGTTTTTCTTTTTCAAATCCAATTAATTTTCTAAGCCATTGCTAAAAAAATTGACTCGCAAACATTTTGTTGTTAGTTGAAAATTATTTAAATGCATTAAATTATAATTTATATGTTGTTAAATAAAATCAACAACTTCCATGACTTTTATGGGTATTTTTTTAATGAAGTGTTAAGCTTTTCTTACTAACTGCATAGTAACAATAAAAATTAAAATAAATCTTGGATAAACGTGGATACAATGTAAATAGTTAGTCTTCAATGTAGATAAAATTTTGCAACAAATAAAATAAAATACCAGAAAGACGGACTTAAATTTGTTCATTGCCTCAGTAAGAAGTAAAATAGTTAGAGAACAATTTTCGAAATTGCCATGAGACATTTAGTTAATTGTTTGGGAAAGCTCGGCGAAATGCAGTCTTTTGGAGCATTTTTGACTCATTTACATAAATTGATACAAAAAACATTTTTTCAAAAAAGTCTAACTAAAGCTACCGGCACTTTGGCCGGTTTTGCAAATCTCTAGAAATATTTTTGATCGTTCCGCATAGATTGGTGCAAACGTTTCTTTAAGAAATGTTGAAATTGATTAATTCATTAAGGAATCAATTGTGATTCCGTGGAATGAAAGTAAAGTTTTTCAATTCAAAAATTTAATTACTGTTAGGGAATCAACAAATGGAATCACAAAAAAATTCAATATCTTGAAATGGGGTCAATATTTTACAATGTCAAATTTTATATCCTAAGTATGGAGTCAACAATGGAATTCATTTCGTAATGGAATTGAAAAAGTCGTCTCTAATTCCAGGCGTAATGCATTCATCAAATACCTACTGACATATTTTTCCGGAATAAGCATGTGTAATGATAAAACAAAGCATCGGCACCAGTAAAAGTACTTGAGAGTATAAAAATTATTTTTAAAAAAAAATATTAAAATAATGAATGACAAATTTTAATTAACTTAAGATTCCAATAACTAAATAAAGCGAAAATATTTGCTTAGCCATCTGAATAGCAATAGATGCAACACCAAGTAAGCGTTTGCTTAAACGCAACTCAACAGGTTTCAAAAGTGCATTTACAGCCACTTAAAGTTTGTATCTTTTTGTTTAACGAGGCCTACAATGATGCAACGTGCCGCATCTCGTACTTGTCCAATAACGCTCATTGTGATTTACAAAAATTATGCAGCTACACAGGTGTTATTTTTATTTGTTTTAATTTTTTTTTTTTTGTTTTTAGCGCAAAGACTTATTAGCTGCTAGCAATGTTTTTGCATAACAATCAAAATTTATGACCGACATTACTTGCAAACAAAAGTTTAAAAAAAAATTTATAAATTATGTACGAGAATCAAAAAAAAAAAGATCCTAAATAAGAAGTAGATACCAATCACAGTCGATTTGCGACGGCATTTATTTTTTAAAATTTTGTTGGTTTCATTAGCGATGAAATTCAATTATGTTCTCTTGTTGATTAGATTACGCGTTTAAGAGAATAATGATTGATAATATTTCATTTTATTGTGCAATTTTTGATATATATATGAACGGTATGTTTATGCGTCGCATAAAGTGTGTGTGACAACGTTTTGACATAATATAGAAGTATTGTATTTTATGATATGTGTTCATAACAAATAAATTGGTATCGTGTGATTAAACTTTGTTAATGGCAAATCATAAAATTGCTGATATATGTAGTTTTTATAGCAAAGGTGTGTTGCACGAGCAACACAATTTGCAAGCAAGTTTTTGTCGAGGAGTGCTTTGGCAATATTATCATTATCAAATATTTTGCCTTACAAATTAAGTAATTGAAGTTTATCACAATGGTATAAGGCTTCAATATTTCAAGAAAAAGCCTTAAAGTTATAGGAAATTACATTTTAGAGATAGTTCGTTGTCTGAGAAGGGCTTTTCTTAGCAATTCTTTCAACATGTTTTGAATATTTTAGACAATAAACAATAAAATATTTAGGCCCATTCTGATGCCGTTTCGGATTTACTTTGGAAACGATATTATAAATTTATTTCAGGGTCATACAAAAAAGGCGAATCTTTCAAATAAACAAATACAGAAGAACTATTTACATTCAACTTTGAACTTCAATTTTACTTTCGGGGGCGTAGCAGGTATAGAAAAGTATATGTATTCTTGATCAACGTCACCACCGGAGTCGATTTAGCCATGTCCGTTTCTTTGCATGTGTGTACGTCTGTAGAAATCAAGATTATGGAAAATCCAAGTAAGGGGCCATTCATAAATTACGTGACCGATTTGGGGGGATGGGGGGTCATGAAAAATAATACGAAAAGTAACGACGGGGGGCGGGGGGTTTCGCGAAATACTACGTGACTTTAAATTGTAAAATTGTGGATCGATGTAGAAGATATAGAAAATATAGAAGCTGTTGAACTGGAAGACGAACAATAGAATATAGAGAAAAATATTACTTTAATTGAGGATATATTTACCTTCTTGGATAGATGAGGGAATTCCTTTCTTGGAAGAAATTTAAATATTGAAAGTTATTTATTCATTTTAAATATGTTATATCTAGTAATGTTTTATGTTTATTATTGTCAATAAACCATGTATTTTATTTTAAAATTCATAAGTAGAAAATATTTTTAAAAATCATGCTGCAACGTAATTAAATAAGGGGAAGGGGGGTTAATAGAGTAAAGTTACGAATCGTCACTATAGGGAAGGTAGGGGTTAAAAAAAAGGTTTTTTCGGTTACGTAGTTTATGGATGGCCCCTAAGCTAATTGCATGAAATTTGTCACACAGGCCACACTTTCAAAAAAGCTTCTGAAAATGGACGAAATCGGATTACGCACACGCCTACCGCACTTGCAAGTAAAACATTTAAATGGCTTTATTGAGAGAGTTATTCGATGTAGCGTAACCAAGCTGTAGAAAAAAAGTTGGCGCATTTCGACAAGAGGGTGTGGGACTTCCCATTTAAGCGAGAACTTCAAAATGATATACTGAGAGAATTACTTAGGACAATAGAACCAAATGTCACACAAATTGTGAGAATAATTCCGAAAAACTCTTGACAAGAACTTCGTAAACGCGGCACTTTCCATAGAAACAAAAATTGTGAAACGGTATACTGAGAAAATTATTTAAAGTCAAAACACAAATACAAAAAAAGTGATTTCGCCAAGCATCCGACAAAAAGTTGGCGAATTTCGAAATGCATAAACTTCAAAATGCTACACAGAGAGCTATTTAAGTAAATGTTGTCAAATTCAATGTGAGTGCGTTTAAACCAGCCAGCATGCAGTGTAGTGGGAAAAATAGCCGTTTAATTAAACTTTAAGAACTAAGCGCATTTTCACTATCAACGCGGTGCAGAGTATTTAGTTTTTGGCGAGGGTAGAGATAAGACCTTTGCTTGTTTTACTTGAAAATAAGAAACAAATTATACGATCAGCAACTAACAAAGAAGTTAATATCTTGCTGGTATTTGCAATTTATTGTTTCACAAAAAGCGTTCAAAAAGGTGGCATAGTTCGAACTGCAGACATTGCAAACATCAAATCAGATCCTAAAATCGCTGTGTCTAAGGCCATTCACCGAAATTTTTTTTTATAATTTATCAATCTATGTTTAAAAGTTGAAGCAATTTTTGGTATTTAAATAAGTGCAGTCTTAGATGGCACCGTATTTTAAGGGTTGTTCCTGAATTTGATTTTTCAAAAACGTTGCTGAAAGTAACTATTTGAAAAATTACTAAAAATATTGTAAGGAATTTTTTCTATTTCTATTTTCCATATAGTTATATAGAACATATATAGAAAGCCAATAATTGGTTTAACCAGTAAGTAAAATATCAGGATCGCTTTCCCGAAATGACGCATAATTCACTAAATGGTGGCTGTGAATGAATGAATGAAATAAATCTAAGAATACGGTCTAATCAATTATAATATGACTGTTTTTTACATTTGTTATGTTGAGTCCTTGACACTTTTACATAGTCATGAACAGTTTTGTCGTGAAGCATCAACTAACAAAAGCCTAGAAGGATTTGGTAGATATTAAAGCTTTTTTTGTTTTTGGTCAACAGAACTAGTTGGCAAAGATCATGCATCTATCTCTGAAGTTGTCTTCAGAGTAAGATCTTTGCCAACGAGGTAGCAACAATTGCTGAGCTAAAGCAAGAGATAATAAGGCATATTAAAAGGAACCTGAAATGTTTTTGAAAACTTAAACAAGCAGCTGGCGTTGTGCCACAAAAATCGTGTTAGGCGATATTATGATTGAACCAAACAACTTTTCAAAAAACTAGGTAACATAAAACTTTTCTCAAAAAAAAAAAAAAACAGTTAGAACTGATATACTCTCAACAAATGATGAACAATGAAAGAATACATTACTTTATATAAGCCAAGAGCTATTAGTAAAAAACTCACAAGCCAGCGGCTTAGTTACAAAACAAAAAAAACATTTCTTTATAATAACAGTAAATGACACATACAAATGACGCATACATATATGTGCACACATAAGTACATATGTACTGTATGTAGCTATATATTCAGTCATACAAAACGTTACACAAAAGAATGACTATCTATGTTTTATATCCAAAAATGGTATTTACTTTATCTTATCAGCACAAATATTATCTCTTTAATTTTTTATTGCTAAAGTAATGATATGGGAAAAACACGAGCAGAAAGGTTTTCTTTAATATCACATTCTATGAAATCGTTCACCCAATATTTTGTTGAAAAAATTATATATCAATGAAAATACCTGGAAGTTATGTTTCTATAATTAAAGCTTTCTTAACGCGAAACAAATTATTTTGCAAATACCGAAAATCTATATAAACTATTCTTAGAATATATTGCAAAACTTGTTACTTTTAATGTAAAAGACCTATAAGTAAATTTGCATAAAAATTTCCTCAGTGTCATACAATTGAATTTTAATAAGAAATTCCAGAGAATTCATTTGATTTCATATTTCCAATAAAATTTAAATTAAATAAACTGGAATAAAATAGTTTTAAATTATAGAATATTTCTACATCGAGTAAATACTTGCGATTGCTATATCTTAAAAAACAAAGATTTGGTTCATTTTAGTGGCTGTGGTGGCAGGCATAATATTGTTTATCCACAAAAATGTGTAGTCATTTAAAATGGATTTAATTTTGAAATCAGATATTCCACCTGTCACACAACAAATAGAAGATTTGTTCGCATTTGAAGTAAATATTTTTACGTTTAATCATTACATGGATCAGAACTTTTCTTCTTTCTTTAAATACACAAAAAGTAAAACGTAATAAGCTTACGGCTGAATTGGATATTCCCCCCCCCCAATTCTTTTACAAAATCAATTTTTGAAATGTTTTTCGATAGTATTTAAAAACAGATCTCACATTGTGGTTACGATTTTTCGATTAATTTTTGATATTACAATGCAATGAATTACCGAAATTAATAAATCTTCGCTTTAATGCTTTTTTTTCGTGACATGGCTAATCTTGGAGACTCGGTTTCAGACGGTTTTTCTAGACCTATATTGCTGAATGGTTTTTCTTTGAAAATTTGTTTCAGCATTCTTACTTTTTGTAAAATATCGAAAATTTTACGGGAAAATCCACGATCCTGTACAAAAAATTACCCAATATATAAGCCAAGTATTTAAGTCTTTCGAGTTATTTTATAATTTTTATTATTTTTTTAACCAAATACCATACAAAATAGGACATTCATATTCAGCAAGTTTTTGTTCAAACAGTTTTTTTTTGAAATGTTGATCAGACCAGTATTTTTATTTTCGACTTGTACGATTCAAATTTTTGATTTGAAGAAAAAAGTATTTAAGTTTTTTGTGTTAAGAGTTTTAAGCTAAAAAATGTTTTCCGCAAATTTATAGTTTCTGAGATAGTGGCAAAAAATATAAATTTAGCCCTTAAAACTAAAAATGCATGATGCAAGCTAACGATACTTTTTAGAATATAAAATTCCAGCATGGCGCTTATCAAGGTCCACGCCATATTTTGCTGAACAATAGAAAATCATATTTTCATAGTTTCACTAATACTCTCAAACAATGTTTAATCTTAGATAATCTTATACAATCATACCTTTGCAGCACACAGACAGCACACACAGCGAAACAATTGTCACTTTTGTCTGCGTTTCCGCCAATTAGCAGACTTTCGGTTAATGACAACGGAAACGTTAGAATATTGCGCTACGTTTTCTAAACGTAACGTAAATAATCACGTGTAACCAAAAGGAACGGGAACACAAAAGTACATAATTTGTGTTGTTTTTTATTCAAACAAATTACGAACTATAAAAGTTACTAACAACGCACTTTACATATCAATATATAATGTTTTTCTGCGGTTTTTCACACTTTTTACGAGATAGTTTTAAACAGTTTGAAATTTTTAATTTAAATTTATGAGAAAAAAAAAAAACTTTTAAAAGGTTTAGCAAAATTGACACGTTTTCAATAAAACACAATAAAATACGCCGTACTATGCAAAAATTCCAGTAGTTTCTTGAAAATAATAAAAAAAAAAATATTGAAAATTGTTTATTTTTTAGATTTTTATTTACTTTAAGCAATTTTAAATGAAACAGCAACAGCAACGGCAGAATTAAATCAACAGTAATGATGGCTCAGCAACTTTGGCGATGTCGTCGATCTGACCAAAGGGTGTCAAATGACAGCTCAGTTCAAAAGCATAGAAACAACAGAAAAAATTAAAACACAATTGCAAGAAAGAAAAAAAATGTCTGCGATCTTGCGAATTTTTTTTTTATATTTTTTTAATTTTGTTGAAGATCATGGGTTCGTTCTATGAAGTTGTACGTTTTGCACTAAAGTAAAACTTTTGCTGGCGCTGTTTTATTTCGGTCAAAAAATTTGAAAATATTTTAAATTGGGATATTTAGTTTTATGAATAAATTCCCGCGCTACGCTGAAACACGATCACTCGACAAATTTTTATTTTATATAAAATTAATTTCTTTCTATATCGTTTTTTGCGTTTTCCTTATTCTCGCTATCCGTCGTGTTGTTGTCGAGCCCTCTACTGTTAGACGAATGACAAACCTACAACGTAACCGATCGTGAAGCCGGTTGATTGCTAAAGCGGTCGGTTGGTTGGCTGACTGGCTGGTTATTGGGTTGGTATTTCAACGTAATGCCACGATGACGATGTTGACGTAGACGACAACGTTTAATATTACAACAACAACAACAACAGCAGCAATTGTGAATAAACAAATAACAGCACAGCAGCAACAATTGCTAATAGCGCACTTAGTTGTCGACTGATTCTACAGCAGCAAAATTATGTGAAAAAAAAGGTTCTACCAACTACGACCGATAAACTGAAGCTAACATTTTTCTACTAAAAAAGCACTGTGAGAATTTTTCATTGATTTCTTTCTACCATATAAAATCGGTGATCAGAAGATTTGCATGTAATGAAAGAAGATACAAGAACAATCGCAAACAAAAGAACAAAACAAAAATTCCATTGCATACTTTTAGTTGTTAAAGGTAGAATTAAGTTGTCAAATACAAGAAGAAAGCAAAGCTTCTGAGAAGCACGCGACAGAGCGCACTATAGAAGCAAAGTGTGCACAGGCAGCGGTTGGTGAGCGAAGCGAGCAGGGGGCTTAAGCATACATTTGGATTTCAGAAGATAATGACAAATTCAATGTTATTTCTAATGCCAAATTAAAAATAAATTTCCCAAAGAATGCAATGCATAGTTTTAGGCGCATATTTGGAATGCTTAACGTATTATCAAATAAAGTCTTTAGACGATATTTCTATGAGTGACGACTAAAGAGCAATAGCTGGACCTGCAGTCAAATGTCAAATCTGAACGGCGCATTTGCTGTAAGGCCTGCGTTAGCTCCGTAGCTTAGCGGCAAGCATATCGCAAATTTTCACTGACAGCTTGAGCTCAGTGCCCAGTATATGTGAAAAGTTCAATTTAAGTATTGTTTGCAGTCAAAACGCACTTTTTCGTTGTTTCATTTTAAAATAATTCAAGACTTTACAAAAATAAGATAATTCAAGACTTTACAAAAATAAGATAAAACAAAATCAGCTCTTTTCGAACCGCCCTAATATATACACTATACCGGATCAAAAAGATACCCGCACCTGTTGTAAATAATTTTGTTTTTTTTGTATTTTTTTCTGTGTAGAACAAAGCATTAGAACGCAACCAACAACTGCCATCTGTAAACGTTTCAACCCATAAAAAAGCAGCAGCAGTGAAAGCAACAGCAATGATCGCTGCTCATTGTTTGCACATGTATGCAACAATCGTTGTTGTCGCCGATATCGTCGTCAGCGTTAGATGAGTTAAATTCGAGTTGAGTTAACAAAATGTTCGTTGTTCTCAAAGGTTCGGAGGTATTTCATTAGCTCTATGTTTGTTTGTTTGTTTGTTTCTTCGTTTATTTGTTTGTTTATTTAGTACGTTCGTTAGTCCTCTTCTCAAAACTATGGCAATGTCTCTGCTTGGAAGTGTGCGTATGTATGCATCTGTGTGTTTGTTTGCCTGTACATACTGCCTTTGCGTATTGCGCGATCAGAGGTTGTCGTGGTTTATTGGTATAGGACGGTGTTTTGTTCAACTTATTTACCGGCTTAATGTATTACAGTAGACCCCACTTAGTTGACTCCTGTTTATTTGTGTTTCCTGCATTATTACATAAAAACAATTTTAGGGGGAATGAACTCATTGATATATGTACACAATTTTCTAGCTAATTTAGTTCTCTTGATTGAAAAAGTCGAACTTCCCCAGAGCAAATCGGAAATCGGAACACTTTTTAATCCTTAAACACTAAATATATTTTGTGATTTTTGTTTAAACGAGAAATGCTGGATATATATATAAATATATAACTCGAAAATGTTGCCGTTTGGTGTGAGCCTCACAATACAACACAAACATTTGTAAGATTAAAACGGGAATTGGAAAATGGTTATAAATTGGACGATTCCTCCCGAACAAGCGATCGCTTTAAATGGAAATGATATAACAATATATTTTTACATAAATTTTATTAACTTAAAAAAAAAAATTTTTGAAATTTCTATACACAGAACGATAATTTTTTAACAACCCTACTTTATTGTGTGACACACCTACATTTAACCGTGTTTTTGTTTTTTAGTTTGCACGGTTAATTGAATCTCTGTATAATCAAAATATTTGCTTTTTTCACTGAACCAATTAAGCAGGGGCTACTGTATGTACAAGAAACTATATATCTACTACATACATAGCTAATTTACACTCAACAAGCATTGCATCTAAGTTTTTATGCCATTTTCTATATATTTTTAGGAAATGTCATAGGTGTTATAGAAAAAAGGTGTTGGCGAATCGCTGATAAGCATGACCTAAATAAAAATGAAAATTGGGTGTGGGTAAATTCTAACAAAATACTGTTGCAAAAACAAAGAAAAACCTCAAAAGATAATTTAGCTTAAAGAATTAAAGTGAACGTTGATTTCTACAAAAGGAGACTAAAATTGCTCCAAAAGCAATGTTATGCTTGGAAAAGACGTCTCAAAAAAATCATTCAAAAGTAAAAATGGAAATGTCCACAAAAGATTTACTAATGGATTTTTATTACATTTTTAACTCAGCAATGGCTCAAAACACAAAATGGACAAATTACTTAAAGCATAAATTATTACATAAACTTGACATTACATTACATCTGGACCTAGTTTTCAGTCATTTTTCTTTTTTTTCGTTCGTTCGTTTTGATGATCCAAATTTCTCAATTCCACGTCAAAATGAATGATTTATTTGCAATTTCATAACACAAATAAAAATTTTGAACTGAAAAATTCGGATTGACAAAAGATCAACAAAAGTAGTCGTTTTTGAATGTCAATTCCTTGAAATAGAATTGAAATTTTCAAATCCCAATCTGTCAATCTCAAAGTTTTCAGTTTAAAATTTTGATTAATTTAATAGAAACGACAAAGAAATTATTCCTTCTTTGTGAAATTGAAAACTCGATTCCGAATTCTTATATTCAAATTTTCATTGCTGGAATGGAATTAACATAAGAATCATTTTTTTTGCGATGGGATGAAAAAAAATTCCAAATTTCAATTCCTTGAAATAAAAATGAAAATTCTGGTAACTAATCAATGGACACAAATAAACTTAAATTTCGTAAATTGATAGAAAGAGGTCTAACGTCAAATCTAGTGGTAACACGGAACAGTCTTAGAACATAGCATGTCCTCAAATCAGGTGGGTTTGACTGCAAACTAAACTAACTAAAAAAGGACAATGATATACGGATATCGATCTATGCTAATGAAAAGTCATTTAGAGGTGATCATCTTTCTCACACAATATTCATGTGTAATATTTTTGAAAATTCTTCTACAGCGAAATTTTTGATTAAACTTAACATTTTTCTTAGAGTGTACTTTAGTTTCATTTATTTCTTTTTTTGTTTTGTGTACTTTTGTGTTTCATTTTGAATTGGAATTCGTTATCAGCAACTGTGTTAATATGGCTACAATCGTGGCAAACAGGTAAACTGCTTATGTACGCGTTGAATTATTAGCGATAACACAAACAAACCAATACAATGAAATGGAATAATACAGTGTAACGCATATGAATACATACTCAGATAAAAGCGTAATAAATGCAGGCGTTAATTGGCGTTTTTATAATGGTTTATTATATGTTTTATTTCAACAAAATTTAAACAAAATAAAATAGAAATATTTTACTTCAGAATGTTTTCTTTTCAAATACAACAGTTAACAAAGTCAAATTTTGTACTTTAAGAAACTTTAAGACTATATTTTCCACCAAAATTTTTACTTCTTATATTTCCTCCTTATCAAGAGCCTGTTAAATTCTAGGAAATCGAAAAAAAACATCATTAGCCGTGGTAGCATTATTTATTCTTCATTCCTAGTTCTTTTTTATTGATTCAATTCTTATCAAAGTACCTACTAATGTACATAATCTTCTTTCTTCAAAGAACCCTACAGCTGAAACATAAAGCTTAAAATTCAATTATATTTTACCTTGTTTATTTGTTTCGCACTTATGATTGAGGTCCTTTGAAAGGTGAGCAAGTAAATGGTACGTGAACTAAGCATTGAATAAAATGGTTTTTATCACAAAATGTTAATATGAAAATAGGAACACTTGAGAGGAGTGGTATTTTTCTCAAAGAAAAATTCTGGTACAAGTAGAGAGAGTTCATAATATTAATATTATTTTCTGGTGGCTCAGTGAACTTTTAAGTATTCTATACAAATTACATGGTAAAAAATACTTACTAGACAGTTTCGTTTTTATCTTGTGAAAGAAAAATCTTACACGAACGGGACCAAGTCTTTTGAAAAGAACGTACAATTTTCCTTAAAAAAGGTCAAAAATCTATGAAATCGATTATTTTCTCAATCTTCCTAAACTTTGAAAGCTAATAAGCTGGCGAAGTGTTATTTTCACGGAAAAAATGCACCAAAACTTTTTTATGGAAAATTTAATACTCTCTCCACTGGATTTGGTATCGTTTGTATAGGATTTTTGTTTCACAAGAAATAGACGAAGCTGTCTAGTAAAATTTTTGGCTGTGGTCAAACCTTACAATGGAGTTTGGCCAAGGTTCTATATTAGCGGTTGATTGAAGTATTTGCAATTTAATTGAATAAAAAAGTGTTGTCTAGCACTTAATTAATTGATTTCTAAGATCTCAACTGCCTTTTGCTGAGCTCAGAAGTGCGCTTGCAATTTGATATTAATTTGCATGAAACTATCTGACGGGTATTTCACGCGTACTTTTAAGTCAATAACAATTTCTCATTAAAAACATTTAATCGTTACTTTTTATAATTAGATTATAAATTAAAATAAATATATCCCTTGGCAAAAAAAGCAACATTTTAAAATTAGTCACAATTACATTAAGCTGTCGTCATAAAGTACAGGGTGGAGCTTTGACAGACGGCAGTATACGTATACTAATAGAATGACGTTAGACCAATTCAATATTAAAAAAAAAAGAATTAAAAAGATTTATGACGTTAAAGTTCAAGTAAAGCGTTTAGATTTAGTAGTGAAGCAACTTCAGGTGTGGTTTTTTTGATAAATGTAAATATTAGCTATTTTTAAGTCTGTTAAACGTGATTTAAATTTATAAAAAACAAAATTAGTAATAATTTCGTAATTGGCTTAACGGCAACAACTGTAACATGGGAACAACCCAGAAACATGCTTACGATATAACCAGACTTTAGGAAACATCAGACCACACTCAAAAGATGTTTGTGATTTTCATAAGAAGAGAAAAAAAACTATACAAGCCATATCTTCGCATTAAATTTACAATTTTCTCAAAACTTTCATAACAATTACGGAAATATTAAATTGATTTTTACAGCAAGCATTTAAAATAATTGACTTCCTTAACGAAAAACTACAACATTTGCTTGAAGCCTTAAGTAGCACTGATTGTGCCGTTTTAATACCACATTGCGTGACCCGGCGAATTGATTTGAACTTCAGCAAATTCGTTGAGGTCATTGAAGAAAGGTTTGCCAAGATATCTTAGCCAGATGCTTGCTAAAGCTGGACAGCTGCAAAGAAAGTGCTCGAGTGATTCAATCTCGCTTGCGTTCAAGCAACTGCGGCAGGAAGAATTGAATGGAATACCTAATCTTTCAGCGTGCTTGCCCATTGCCCAGTGGCCAGTGCAGGTCGCTGTTATTCTTGCGATGTCAGACCGGCTTCTAGACAGTAAGTAGGTTGTTCTCAATTTATAATAAGAGGGCCAGGTTGATCTGGCTGTTTTATAGGTATGTAAGGACTTCCAGTGGTTTCCGGCTACAGATAGAAAATGCGAGAAAATCTTTTTCTTAACTAAATCGAAAGGAGTGAAAACACGTTCCGGTGCGATTTCATTAAGAGAGGAACCACGCCTTGCTAGTTCATCAGCCCTTTTATTTCCCTCAATGTTCTTGTGACCTGGAACACATATGAGAGAAATCACATCAAATCGATGTCCTAGTCTGACAAGTTTTTTTTTGTATTGTTCTACTAGCTTTGATTTTATAAGTGCCGAGCTCATAGCTTTGATTGCGGCATGGCTATCGAAGAGAATTGCTATCTTCTTTCCTGAATCAGGTAAATGGAAATATTGAGAGATTTCTGGGTCCTTACAATGCACTTGTAATTGTTTACTTTTTTGAGATGATGAGATGAATACAATGAATTTGTAGTTGTTTACTTTTTTGTGACAATAATTAATATTTAAAAGTACAATGAATTTGAAGTTGTTTACTTTTTTGTGATGATGAAATTGATGAAATTTATGAAATTGAAGTTGGTTACTTTTGTGCCGATAAACTAAGTATTGGCTTAGTTGCTTTGCGCATGCTGTGGGTATTCTGAATTTACAAATTCACATTACATCACATGTTGAAATAGAGGTTCTAAAAAAAATTTCAAAGTTTAAGTAGCTTTATAAACAAAAGCTTGATTTGCGTTCGAGCGAATGAGCCGATCTGAATGAGAATTTGAAATTTAAAAGGAATAAATTGGACCTTAAATAATCATGTGGAAATTTTCAAATGAAATCATGTTTATAAGCAATTAACCTTTTTTTTAGTGTTCTGGGAACTTTAGAAATCTGAAAAAAACATTTTACTACGCACCAAAACGCTAAGGAAGTCAAAAAAGTTCCCAAAATATTGGAGTCCCTAATATTTTAGAAATTATGATGAAAAAACTCCGTGGTACTATTACAGAGTACCACCAATCCACCAATGAAAATATTAAATTTTAACAAAATTTTCCTTTACTTGTAGGTGGGGAATATGTTTTTAAAGTTGAAATTTTTTTTATCAACTTTGGAAAACACCTTTTAGTGTTCAAGTGATTTAAGTTCGACGCCACAGTGCATAGAAACCGATTGTATGTTTGTATGTTAAGCACGTGTATCTAATAATTTGTGATTTTTACAACTGACATTAAAATCTAAATACATGGAAAAAATTTACTACACGTTCAAAATTAAGTTGACAATAATTGGTCTACTAAAAATGCTTGCTAACTGAGAGATAAACACAATCATCCAACCGTAAGTTTGAAAAAAAAACTACTGAAAATTATTTATTCAACTATGGCTATCTGAATGCCTATGTGCTCTTTTTGTTTCTCTCTTTCTCTCTCTTTATTTTGCTCTAAATCTTCAAAGATCGGTTTATTAATTGCTTAAGATGCTAATTCATTAAGGTATATTTGTAGATGTTCGTTGCCTTATAACTAAAGTCCAGACAAGTTGAGATATTTCATGGATCGCACACAGCATTTACATTTTCTCACTTACGTACGAGTTGAACCTTTTCTTCTTCTTCATCTTTTTTTTTTGACAGATATGAGTGTTATGTTGTTGTTTTCTGATTTTTATTTGCTACAAAATCGATTTTATGCTTTTTAACAATAATGTGCTAAATGATTTTGTGTTTGTAGGCTATTCGTGACGTTTAATTTCGAGATTTTTTTGTTGTTGTTTTTTGCAAATATCGTATAGATATTTTTCCATATATGAACAAATATATATACAAAAAGTTTCCTTTTATATACTCCAGATACATTCAAAACTTAAATGATGATCATTTCATTTAACTTTTGACTGAATTTTAATTTTTGTTTTAAACAGTAACTCAAATTATTAATCACACACCAAGTGCAATGAAATGTCAAAAGGTTTTTGATGACACAGAATCACAAAAAAAAATTTAAATTTCATATAGTCACATTTAAAATGGTGTACCAATATTTTAATACCTATTGTAATTGTAATGTAATGTTATGTAATTTTATCCCGCTTAAATTTGTTTGCTTACAATCGGAGTAAGCGTCAGTCGCAAGAGTCGTGGTGGGGCTGGTTGTGAGAGGCCGAAAAAAAGTTTCAAAATAAATCACAAGCAGAAAAATTTTTCACCCAAAATAATTATTTTCATTCAAATAAAACCACCAACCACCACTACCCGAAGGAAATAATTTAAAATAGAAATCAAACGTGATAAAATGATTATGTCATTTTCAATGCTGCAATCATCACTTTATATTTATTCGAACGATAGTTGAACGCTTTTTCTTATTTATAATAAGACATTCACAAGGTGATAACAATACTGTTTTATAAAACTTTACATTTCAACTTATTTGTTGAGTTACTGTATAGGTTATATTTCAAAAGGTAATAAAAAAAAGTAATTTTTACTTTGCATTTCGTGCATTATTAGTTTGTGTTAAATTATTGTTGTTGTGTTTTTGTATTGAAATAGTCGTTGTTGTTGTTGTTGCTAAAAGTTACGTCGTCTATTTAAAGTGTATTGAACGAAAAACGTGTGTAAATACAAATATTAACTTTAATATGGTCCACATACGATACATGGTATGTATACCCTTATGCAACATAACGCCTTGAGTGTTTAAGCTAAGTTTCTATTTTATGAGTTATTGCGTATGGTAAAAGGCTATATTTTTTTATAAATTATTGTACAAGAAAAGAATGTTCATGATACACACGTACTTATACGTTAAATCTTCCAAAATTGTAAAAAACTGAAAATTGATTAATTTTTATTTATTCGAGTTTTAAATAAAATATTTCTGTTATTGATTGAGATAAATTAATGTATGCTGTCATCGTAATACAAATCCTTATCTAAGTAGCAATTATATGATGAGAGGAAATCCTACGTAGTCATGTTTATTAAAGTTCATAAAATATTTTGCATAAGCATCACTGGATATTATACAGTAAGCAGATTTAGGGATAATCTTGCAACTGCGATCAAGAGAAGCTAAACATGCGTCTATCCTGATGAAATCTTGTTAATATGGCTTATTTGCTGATACTGACTATATACATAGCTCCTTCCCACTAATTTAGAAGTGTTTTCATCGCTAATAGGACCGATCGGACACTCATCACACTTTAAAGATGAAAATGATATATCAGTTTACACTGACGTGTGAAAATGAAATCTGGAACAAAGAGAATCATATAGGGCAGCTGATTATTGCCAAAAACCTTAATTAAAATAACTATAGTTCGTCTTAGAGGAGCAATTCACACCAAATTGCTTTGACCTTGGCCAATTCAACACAGCACTTACTGGCTACTTTATATTTCGTAACATTTACTTGTATGGGTGGTGCCAAGCCCATTTGTTAAAATTCATACATATTTTGTCCTGATCTTGTTTGAACCATTTTTAGTATTTGTGCAAAATTTGGTGTCACTATCTTAAATAAGTCCCTCAGTATAGCATTTGGCTTGTATAGGAAGTGCCAAATTCGACCAAATGTTCATTCAAAGATTATCCGAAATATTATTTGTTTTTCTGAGAAATTTAGTTGCACTACCTAAAGTATTTTGCCAGTATAGCGATTTAAAATTTTTATTTGTATGAATAGTAGGCGTGTGCGTGAAATTTTCTATTACACTTGCTGGAAAACGGACAAACAGATGGGCACTGCTTAGGTGGCTCAGGAAGTGATCAAGACAATGTACCCTATGTGTAACAAATGGTAAAGCAAAATTAATACACCTAAAACTTAGTGTACCATTTCGGAAATTTTAAGTTGAATTCTTTAAATATTTACAAATTTACTGTACATTTTAATGTGTTTTATCGTCGAAAAAAAGTAAACAACAATAGAATCAAGTCAACAAGACTTAATTTTATATGATTACGGAAGAACAAGTTAACTATAGATGAAAACATATCACAATTTGTACACATCTCAAGCATTTCAGCATACGCGCAACCATAAAAGAGAAAAAAGTCTCTTAAACCTTAGCCGGCAATGTGTCCGCTTGCTGACATGGGTCCTTACGAGACAACTTTCTATAGACTGCAGATTCTTCATAAAATAAACAAAATCAGCAAACCTTCTTCGTCCACGTTTTTGATAACCTGGGTGATACAGTGAATTTGCCCAAGATAACTTGACATATGGTGTTCCAAACCAAAAAAATGCTGGTGGAAATAAAAATTACAGCACCAATCGATGGAAAAAGGTTGAATATATATTTTATAACTCACCAGTGGGATTTTCGATCCCCATACGGGAGTATTTTGCAATAATTTGGAGATGTAAGTTTAATTGATTAATCAATGAAAAAATTAAAAATATGGATTTGCGAAATCACCAGAAGTGAACCAGGCTTCCTTAAAGGGGCGTAGGTTTAAAGGTCTTTTTTAAATAAAGGAAAACAGGACAAAAATTAATTTTGTAAGTCATCAGGAAGGTCCTAGGCTACCATTGAATCCAATCAATGTGATGACATCAAAAATGAATTTTATACATTACAGTGGTAAACAAAAATCTTTAGTCACAAAATATGTCCATAACGTTAATTTTCGACTTTAAAACATAAAAGTCAAATAAAAATTTTAAGAAACTTACATCTATTTTCGAAAATTTTTTCAAACATTTTATTTTCATGATCTTTTATATAAAAGTTTCAAGGTCTAGATCTTTAATTTGCCAGAAAGCTTTATCTTGTATGAGATACTCTTTGAATAATCAGTTTGGAAATAACAATGCTAAAACTACGAGCATGTTAATTTACGAAACACGAAAAAAACCTTAAAAAAGAAACAAACTTGGCATATCCATTTCCTTCCGGTATTAAGTTACGTACTTTTACCATTTTTTTGAGCAATCGAAAGACTTTTAGTGTTGTTGCTATTTGCTATTGTTGCTGTCTTGTATGTTGTTGTCTATGTTGCTGGCTTAACAACAAGCGTAGGTACGTGTTTTCCACAATTTCTATTTTGTCACTTTTTAAAACAACCATAGATCTGAACTACATTTTATGGTATTTGTGCTTTTGCGCAAGTGTTTGTAGATTATTAAATGTTGTTTATTAAATGTTTGTTATTTTAATTTTGTATGTTGATTCAGCCTTTTTGTACATATTTTTTATATGTGTATACATATATATTTGTTTTAGTGTCATTGTGATTGTTGTTGTTTTAACAATTGCTGCTTTGTACACAAAAGAGCCTTGTACATTCAATAACTAGACTATATATAACTTATTAAATCTCGCATGTATAATATTTGGTTCTAAGGCCGCATTAAATTGGTAGTGTTTAACTTATGACTTGCTTGATGGCCTCCCGATGAAGTTGCTAATATATGCATACCTATACGGGTTAGAGTCATATAGCTAAGAAATTTGATTGGGAGACAATTTTTCTAGTGAAAACTTTGAGCTCTGCATGGAAAAATGTTTATTTTTGTGTACACCTAAAAGGTTTTTTGTAACGCAACTTTCATTTTTACATATTTCATGATTGGAGAGGAAAAAGCCATTACGAAAACACAATTTTCTAAATCGCGAAGCTCAACAGAATTGTTATTATTTTTTTTTTTTTCTTGTTTTGTTTTTCAAAGTCTGTTAAGTCAAATTATTATTATTTCAGTTAACTCTTCCTCAACACAATCTACAGGTGAATTAGAAAAAAAAATAAAATTGATAATATAGACATTGTGAGAGTCCGCTTTTTTTTGTGTGTATTTACTCACATTTTATTGATAGGTAAATATTAGTTTTTTCAGCTATAAAGAAGAAAACCTTACTATTTTCAAACAAAACTCGTATAGCTATATTTTATTCGCCACCCACTGCTAGCTTTCAATAGCTAACAACAATAGTTGTATGGGAAAGCTTAAACAAAATCGCCAACATAGCGAGTAAAATTATAGTTGCCATGTATAACACGAGTACTCGTATGAACAGCGAGTCTGAAATTTAGCAACTTGAAATAAGACAGCTTATATTCTCTTGAGTTTAAGGATGCATTAAGATTTATTTCATATTGGTATTCCGTGTGTCAACTCAAAAGCAATAAAAATAAAGAGCTATTGGTTCTAGTAAAGGGCTGACCATAAAGAGGTCATTCGGGCCCTCTATTTTTGAGTTATTAAGCAAAATCTTTTTTCTTGCGTCTTACATTTCGCGATACAATTCCAATTAAGAAATTTTTAGCTTTATCCAGAACATTCCCAAAAAAATCTTAAAGATTTTTCGGATAAATTAGGTCAGTCCGCTAGTAACCTAGTTCACAAAATTCATATTCCTTTTGTTTGGCATCATTTAGGCAATTGAAATGAGATGTTCGAGTTTACGAATGGTTTGGCCGCAGTACCCATGTTATACGCTGAAATAAAGATTCCACTTCACTGGACAACTTCTAGGAAGATTGTAAACTAAGCTGCACTGAAATCCTAATGCCAAAAATTCTAAAAAATTTATTTTTTTTTGTCAAAGTTTGATTAAAAATTTAAGTGAACCTTCTCCTTTTATACTTCTACATAAAAAATTCCGGTGAAAAACTCTTAATATATCAGTATAGGAAGAGTTCATTATTAAAAAAAAAACTATAGTAAGGAGCACCCTAATGAGCGCCATATGCGCCATAATCTCCATTACCTCAAAAATATCAGAAATGATTATCGCCTAAACCAACACACGCATTTTTCAATGTCGTTGTCCATTGTACGACCCACTGCACTTCAAATATACTTTGGCGGTAGCATTGGTACGTACTCATGGAATAATAATTGACCATTTACCTGCGATGATTAGCTAAAGTAGCACGAGTGATTTCGCTCAATGCACATCAAAAAACATTAGAATCGGCAACAGCAGCGGTAATCATGATGTTCACTAAACCATATAAATTTTAAACCAGTGACACAAATACGAGTACCCATGGAACACGGGAAGCTGCTACAGCAAGCTACTCACACAACAATCACAGCGAACAAGCGAGAATACGTAAATCTCAGTAGCAAATGTATCTAAGTGCATTCGCAATGAATTAAATTGATGAAAAGCTTACAAAGTTTTTGACGAAGCGACACGATCGCGCAATTTGATCGTGTGGGCAACTTCGAAAAATGGTGCACATCCCGGAAATACGCCATGATGGTTGCGTCAATAGAAAATTAATTTCGATTTTTGTTTTTTTTTCGATTTTCAAATATTAAGTTATTTTCTAAAGCCATAATTATAATTACATACGTATAACTCATCCAACAGCGGTGTTGTAGCTGTTTTCGTTAGCAAATATTATTATTGTCATATGTATGTACTCGTATATTGTAGAATATTATCGCTCGTGTTTAATTGAGAATGCAATCAGATAAATGTAGCCAAAGTCCCCGAATGATTTTCCAAATGTAACTGATCGTGGTCATTGATCAGCAATATGGAACATTCACAAAAAAAAAAAAAACAAAACTGGATCAATTTCATAGAAGATTTTGATGAAGATAAAAAAAGCCACTTTAGTAAATCAACATGCCACACATGTGTGCTATTGTTGTTAAATCTTTTGACCTCTAAAACTAATAGTATAATTATGTGGCATTTGAAGAGAAAATGGGCAAAAATAAATGCACATGCAAAATGTGCACCTTGAGCTCGTTGTAAAAATGCAACAAAGTTTTGAGATACACTTCATAGATGTTGGTCGTCAATTTGGAATGGCATACATTTTAGCACGCATGCACATTTCTGGGAACCTACTAAGAAATGAAGCCTTTATTATGAAAAAAAAATAAATTTGCAATCGGTAAGGTAAAAGAAAAAATTTGTTCAAAAATCAAAAGTGAAGTTTGGCTCAAAGTCAATGGATCAAAAAATTAAGAGGAAAAAGTCACTAACAAAAACCACTGCAAATGGGCTTTATTTATATTTAAGCTTTTGAAAAAGTTATTAAACAAAACATGAATAATCGGAAAGACGCAAGTCAATTTCACTATTTTTATCATATTAGATCCATTAAATATTTGGTTGAGCCAAGCATAAAATACTTCAATAGGGGGATATCCTTCTCGTTGATCCAAATGCAATATGTTTGACTCAAATAAATATCCGATTGCTATGTATGAAATATATATTTGTCATATTCAAACAAATCGTTTTATCAGTGTACCATTTCTGTGTAACTTAAACGTTAGCTACCAAAATGCCAGCTACGTTTCGAAGTGGGCACAGCGCCCTGGAAATCTCTTTTTTATATGCTTGCACTTTATTCCGAAAATGACAAAGTCTTAAAACAAAGAGTGAAGCTTTTTAAGACATTAGGTATGAGAACTTAAAATAGCACTATGGAACCAAAAGATATTTTTTTTAATTTTTTTTTTTCAAGCAAAGTGGACAGTTTAAATAAATTATATTGCATGTCTAAATGCAGTTTTGTCATAAAATTGTACTTATTGTTAGTAATTATTGTTAAGCAAAGTTGTATCAAAAATATATACATATATATAGAAGAGAATAATAATAGAGAAACACGCGCAAATAAAAAAAATCAACTTTGATGTGCTATCTTACGGCTTTGACGAAAAATTATACTAAAAAGTTACAAGCTAATAAATTCTAAATTTTACAACAATACAAAAATTATCACACACATATATCGCTGTGGTACAAAAGACAAGAGCGACTGATTATTTAAATTGTGTTAGTCTGCACTGCATTTTTAGCAAAATAATTTTATGTCAAATTACAAGATAGTTTTAAGAGAACTATTACAAGAACAACGATGAAATAGAAATGATTTTTTTAAATACTAAAAAAATTAAATAATAATTTGCTACTGCTTTTTTGAAATTGTTTCTCTTCAGCCTTTAGATTAAGAGTTCTAGATCTGAAAAATTTAAGTTTAAAAACTAAAACGACACAAAATTCAAGAGAACAAGCAGGCTTGAGTACAAACGTTGTTCTTTTCTTGTTTTCAAATGGCTTGTTTATGTTATAGATTTATGGTAGTTGAGTCCAAATCAATGCCCGTTCCAGAATAAAAATTGATTTTAACCAGACAGTCTAAGTATGAACAATAATTTATTTTACTTAAAAATTTACAAACTATTCTGACAGTTCTGTTGTTTTTAATAAAATTTCACTCATTGATATTACAAATACAACTTACCAAAAATTAACAAACTTATCACATTACCTTGTTATTTCGGAGAAATTATTTTTAACTTTTTAAACAAGCGGCGTTTAAGGCTAAAATTATAATGCAAATTGTACCACACCAAAAGTAAATGGAAATGTTAAGCCTTAAGTATAGGCATAAGAAAACCAAATTAACATTTTATGCGGGTTTGTTGCAACTACTATAACAATTGGAATAAATTAAATACTCAAATGAACGAACTCCAGCAGGTGGTTTACCTTTTATACCCACGCCCATGTCAACGAATAACCCCCATTTTTCTGGTTCATTGAAAGCAAAAAATGTATGGTAAGTACTTGTATATAAAACTATGACAACGAGATAGGATCACTATCAGTAGATTACAATCCTGGCCAATAGGACACATTTTGCATATAGATTTAACCACTTGATGATGGGCAATAGGTGAGGGTTACAATAGAAATTGAGAAAAACTAAACAAAAGGGTTGAAATTTCCTAATTCAGTGACGTTATCAGTTAATATGATACCTTGATAATGCATTTTACGCGTGTAATGTTCTGATGATTAAAGAACTAAATTGGATGGCAACTGCTACTTGGAAAAATATTTCAACATTATTTTATAACTAAGCGAAAACCCGAAATTTATTTACAAATGTACCAATCTACATTTTTTTGAGTTTGAAATCTGAATCTAAAAAGTATAGTAAAGTATCATTAAAGGAGGAGTCGCAGTTTCATTTTGATTTAATTTCATTTTTTGCACTCTATCGCATACTTATCTACTTTACTTTGTATGGCTTATAATCCTTGCATTTGAGAAACCTTCAGCTTCCTGGATCTGATAATAGTCCTTTTCAATTTTATAGTCTCAGTGATTTGGTGTGGGCGTTCGGTTGGCCTCTGAAAAGAAAATCCGGCCTGCCTTTTCTTCTTCAATCTGTCGGCTGTATATAGAGGATCATTTTGGCTAGAGCGTTATCGTATATTCGCTCAAGAGATTTGAACGAATGCAGTTATTTTCACCTTTTGAACTACATTCACATCATTGTACAGCTCATAGTTTTTACGATTGAATCTTATTTTTCATACACCCTGCTCGCAAACAGTATCAAATATGCGACGTAAAATGTTCTTCTAAAACGACCCTAGAGTTTTTCCGCTACTTTGTTTATTGTCCAGTACTCGGCGCCATACAGAGTTTTCCGAATGTAGTTTCAAACCCAAGAGCTTCAATATTTCGAACCTGCAAGGGTTGCTTAAAGTTACACATTTCCGATTTCAATGCCATTTGAAGACTAAGCATTTTTTTCAAGACGGGAAATTACCTTGACTTCTTCAAAATTATAGTTCCCGATGGCAATATTTGGTCCCAGATAATGAACATGTGTTCGCTGGATACTGAGGAGCATGTACTTTGTTTTATGCTCATTGATTGCCAGTCCCACTCGATTTGCTATATCTTCAATTTCTACAAATGCTTTCGCAAAAGCAAACACTGTGAGACAGCGATGATGTCAATACCATCTGTACACTTTAGGAGTTAAATTATAGAGCCTTCTTTGGTGATTCTTGCCGTACGCACTACTTTCTACAGCAAGAGTTTAAGCCTTGACGAAATCCAGTGCAACTTTGGAGAATCGCATAACTTTCAATAAGCTACTCTATGGCTCTATATAGGTTCAGTTGGTTGAAAATGTCGTTTGCGATCTTAAAATCGATATTCTGGTAGGTATTGATTTGAATGTCGTTGGTTTTTTCAGAATTTGTCTAAGTAAAAACTTTTAGGTCGAAAACTACGTTATAACTATCCGATAAGGACGATACAAAACGGGTCCAAACGTTTAGATAGTATGTTGGACAGCATCTTGATAGCTTCATTTAACAAGGGTATGATAGTTCTTGTAGCACATAGGATCGCCTCTTTTTTACGTAGTTGTAGCAAAGAGAGCTAATGATCCAATCATCTGGCATGCATTCGTCTCTATAAATTTGAGTGATGGTTCGATGCATGAACCTATCCACAACACCACTTCCAGGAAGGAATTCAAATGTACTTTTAAAATTCTAAAATCGAATTAAAAGTTAAACAGCTTAGTATCGCTCACGACCGTAGTTAAAATATTTTTAAAGTAATTGACAAACTGTTAACGCTTCTGAGAATTGTTAAACATCAGCCATACAGACCTGATATATCAAACTGTGTACATTTTTGCCTTGAAACCAACTGTTTTTTATATAGAAAGCATGAGTATTCGGCATCTTTGAACCGAGGTTGGAAAAAATTCAGAAATCCTTTAGAAACGCACATATTTGCAGTTTTTCAAGTTTTTTCTTGCATTTTAAACATTTTGTAATCAAACTTACATTTTATAGCTAGGAAATATCTTGATTTTTTGTAGATCAATTTATGACATTTAAATATTGTTTGTGAGGGCTGATCAACTTTAAATTATCTTCCAGAAATTATATTTTATCTATGTTGATCAAAATTTTTTGAAAATTATGAATTGGAGGAAAAGAATGTAATGGAAGAGTTCAGCAAAATATATATTTGAAATATACAAATTGAGAGGTTAAAAGAAATAGCAATATGTTAAAAATTGAGCACTGAATTCAGTCTATTAACTGAAATCTAAAAGAAACAGATACGAGTAGTTCAATTTTTTAAAAAATGTTTACACTTTTATTATTACGGACGAAAGATTAAGCTAAAAACATTAAATTTATCAAAAATACTAAGCCAATTATATACACAAAATTGATATTCTCTTATCAACCACCAACAGTTATGAACTTAGTGCATTTAAGTCATTAAGAAGCAACAGCAATGTAAATTTATAGCTAATTTGTTATCTACTTGGCGTATAATACAAAGTTTAGTATAGAGCTAAGACTGCGTTTTCAAAATGGAACAAACAGAGTGGATTACTATTATTCGTCTTGTTGCTGTTACTACCTATCTTTTGTACATTTGTGCCCATTTAAGTTAAAGATATTTTTATGTCAAACCCCGAAATAAATTTTCCATTACAGGACTTAGTCAAATTTAGTACGATTTTTTGGATGGATATTTCCAGTATAGAAACGCTTTTCAGAATAAATCCATTAAATTTGACAAATTCTGACTACTACAGAATCGGATCGAATACATTATCCTAAGTACAGTTGCGTATATCATGTATTACACAGTATGAAATCTTAATCAAGTAAATAGTTGTTGGCCTTTTTTCGAGGAATTAAAAAGAATGTTAAATAGCAAATATTAAAAAAAAATAAACGTATTTTATACAAAAACACACACACACTTTAACGGAATCAACCCAAAAGGAAAGTCGTCGAATGGGGGAAACACGATAAACCTGCATAAAATAAAATAAAATAAATACGTACCGTACACCAGAAAGCAAAGCAAACAAAGTTTAAGTACACAAAAAAATTAAAACATAAGAAGCGATACAAAATTTCATTATATCCCACAAAATTTCTCTGCAAGTTTAATGAATGGAGGCAACAACAAGGTCCTAAAAATGGCGGAAAAGCAGCGCTTATCATTAATTGAGTTTACAGGTAAACAGCAGCACCAGCAATAAGCAAAACAGTAAAAAACAACTACGGAGTGGATACAACGCATGTACCTTAGGCATACGTGGAACTCTTGAGTCAGCAAAAAAAAAAAAAAAAAACAAGAAAGCGGGTGCATTGGAGACCTCTGCTATTCAAACGATAAAACTGCAGTTGGTAAATAATGCAACGATATAACGTGATTCCATTTAAATTGTCGCTGAGGTTAAGGGTGAGCGCTGTCTGTTAATGCCCCTTTTTGATTTTGGTTTTTATGCTGTTGGACTGTTATCTTAAATTCACTTTATTTTTTTATTGATACAAACAGATAAGAAACATACAATATTTCAACTATACGCTTGAATATAAAAACTATATATATAAATGGGAAGACTAATACCAAAAAAAAAATCGCCTTATCAAAAAATCAATATTTAATTAAAGATAAAAGTCAACACTCAACAAGATACTGATAAAAATCAACTTTATGCGTTTATTTGGAAAAGACTCTGAATTAAAATCGTTACATTCAAAATTGTGAAAATGAAAAATGCATTCGCGGGTCAGTTAAAATCTGATAAATTACCTTATCTTAAATATCGCTTAGCGAATCTTTTTATGTATATTACTTTCAAAATTGCACAATTCCTTTCGGTGTAACACTTACAATTTGTTATTGATTTCTTCACTTACCGACTTTGAAGTACGTCCACTGTTTGATGTTGCAGTTACATTACCACCACCGCTATCGCTAATTTTATTTTGCAACTCGAAGATTTGCTTGCGTAGTATTGCAATCTGAAATTAAATTAAAAAAAAAACATGATGTGAGATATGTACTTATGTACATTTGAGCGACAGGAGAAATCGAATGCATGGAATGTTTGCGGGCCCGTGGTTAAAACGGTTCTATAACAACTTACCTAAATTTTAGTAAAATTTCATTCCATTCTAATAAGAATTAGAGGTCGCGAGTTTCATTTCAAATATTTTTTATTTTTTGATGCCTGTAAAGTCAAGCCAAACATGATGGAACCACTAATTTAGCCAAAATATATATTTTTTTTGGAAAAAAATTTTACCGTACTGCCTGTAAAAATTAGGCTGAAGATGAATAAAAACTTTTCGCTTTAAACATACATATTTCCTTGATAAAGTGTAGTAGTAAATAACTTATTGAGTACCACTCAAAGTTTTAATAAAAAAATTTATGAGATTTGAGAGTAGAACGGAGGTTAATATTTTCGGCAAATGAGTTTTTGAGACTGAGAAATGAGATATGAGTTATCTCCAATGACGGTTTCTTTAGCAACTCGCTGAATAGATGACAAAATTGGCATTGAATAATATCAAAATAACAATAAACAAATTTCAATAAAGGTGAGCAAAAATATTTGCCGCCCAATTGAAGAATATGAAATAATCACCATATATTTTAAAATCAAAATTCACCAAAGTGATTCTTTCGATAAAAAATAAGTAAAATTAAAAAAAATATACAAAAAATGCATGATTTTAAAGCAATTAAACTAAGCTTTTTGACACTTTTTGAAATAAATAAAGGTTTTTTAGAAAAAAATTTGATCAAAATATCAGAAAAATCGCTCTATCTCCAAAATTATAGGCCATTAAAGTATATTTTTTATGACATTCATTCAAAGATTTCCAACTTATAATCATTTTTACAAAAGCTATATCCGCAACTTCCGATGGGTATATCTCCGAAACTACATCCAAGCGACACTTTTTTTTCAGCAATTGCAGAATGTCAGCTGAAGTAAACCTATTCTCAAAATAGTGCTTGGCACGGTGTTAGTAACGACCAAACTGTCTGCCAATATTAATTTTGTGTTGCGAAAAATTAATACAAACCAATGAAAAAGAAAAAAATGTTTTTAAAATGATTTTAAAATTAGCATTTCCACCTGCATTAATGTGATGCGCACAGGTAAACACAACCTCTCCTGCTAGCCAGGCAATCCTCATGCCTACTGAGATAATGACAGAGAGAGAATATAAAAAAACTAACTACATATTCTAAAATAATTGATCAAAAACGTTGCCAGCTCTTATACAATACTTTAAAGGTTTTTCATAATCAAAAAGATTCAAAGTGACATCTAACCTCTAAATTAAAAAATTTTCTTCACTTCTATACACGGATCATGGTCCTCACAAGACCAAAAACATTGGTCAACGGTTATCTCTAACCGTTTTAAAATTGGGGACCATTTTTCTTCAATGAGCTCGAAGCAAGTTTCAAACTAAAATGTGAACAAAATGGTAGTTAACACTGTACCACAAGCTGCCGAAACTAAAATTTACATTATAACCGAATTTTCGTTCAGTAGCCACAACGGATGTTCCGGTAAAAGCGAGTAAAGTTTACTTTAGAACAAGTCTCTATACTTGGCAATCGTTTAAAAGATTACGGAGCTATGAATTTCGAATTTTCGCAAAAACGGGTCAAAGGAATCAAAAAACAAATGCAGTTTTTAGATAACTACCTTTCTTAGGCTGAAGGTGTTACTTCTTATCCTAATTTGGATTGTGATTGTTTTATATTTCGGAACATTCCGCAGCCTTATATAGCAGCTTCTCGGGTTAAATCTAATTCCATTGACTCAGAAAAAATTCCAAGTAAACAAATATGTACATATTTGGGATAAGGAAAAATTATTTTATCATCAGGCAGGATTTAAAAATGCTTTGTACTACAACTTATTTCAAGTGATCTATTTTCTCATGGTTAGTCAAACGCCTTTTAACTTGCCAATTACAAAACTTTGGTTTTTTCCAAGTAAAATTATGTATCTTAAATAATTTCGCAGATTTATTGGTATCAATAATTTTATGCCTTAGGCACAACATTCATTATAAGACCTTACCGAAGAAAAATAATGTGAAAGATCACAGTCAAAAGTACTGAAAACATAATACATTCATACTAAAACTTTTATAAAATAATTTAAGGAGCCCACGTTGGAGTGTTACTAAAAGCATTAAGGAACTAACATGCGAAAAAGTTATACCATATGGCATTTACTCTACGAGTATTTTAATTACCTAAAGTTTTTTTTTTATTAAAGTTGGTAAATTAAATGCTCTTTAACAGCTTATTAAGTTTACTACATTAAAATTTTGTTTAAACTAAATCGATTTAAATTTTATATTTAACTAAACGCACGATGGAAAATTCAGCGGAAGGAGTATGTATTGAACACACGCACAAACAAAAAGCAAAGAGTTGAATGAACGTAAATACTTTCGTCTTGGCAGTGATGAAGTCTTACAAGTTGCGGTCACAAGCTGTGTGAAAATTGGGATGCAAAAATTGATTCTTGATCTCAATGAAGAAATCGGAAATTGTAAGCAAGTTTTCCTGCGCTTACTAAAATTAACTGATTTAAAGTAAATATTTGCAAGCATTCCAAGCATTACACATTAGAATTAATGCACACTAAATTAAACATATTGCTGTGAATCTGCTTTTTTTCTTCAGAAGGGAAGGGGGTACTGATGTTTTCTTAGAAATGCCTACCTCATTATCTTTCTCAACACATATTTTATTTAATTGATCACATTCTTTTTGCGCTTCACATAAATCTTCCAATGCTGATTTAGTATCTAATGGCTTAGCCACATATTCTTCATCTCCAGGTCCAGCCGTTTCCGCAAGCACCTCCTGTGCAAGCGTCGTCAGTTGACCTTTGATGCTGTTTAAGCTGTTGTTCAACCAAGACATCTTGCATTTGTGTATCACACGTTAGACAAACACTATTTCAACAATTTAACAATAACTTTTCAACTAAAATTTTCAATTTAAATGAGTTTATTTAGTTTTTCTAATGACAACTTGGCAAAAATTTGTTTTTACACAAAAATTGAAAGCAGTTCGTATTTATTTTTTATTTAAACGTCAAAAACAGCTGATGAAAAAAAAACTCAAGTTTTTCTCGTTAGTTTTTTTCGTTACTATTTTTATAAACAAAAGTTACCAGGGGAGCCAAGGAAAGTAATTGAATTTTTGCAAGAATTGTCAGAGGATCGCATTCGTTTCCGCACACTAAAATTCAACTTAATTGGGCTAAAATGTTAATGCCGGTATTATTTTGAATCAATTTACGTACACGTACTCAAAAACAAAAACATTTCACGTGAAAAATATTCACGTCACAAGCTAAAACTGTGGTATTTCATTTCCAGGCAGAGTAATTAATAATTTAATCTTTGTTTTGCATATTTAGCTTCCTTTTTGAAGATATTCTTCAATTTTTCCATCGCGCATTTACGATACGTCCTTCGTGTGAATTCACGTGCGAGTTCGCATGTGAACGCGCGTGCGCATTAAAATAAATTCAAGATTTTAATTTGTAATTTCTAGAAAGAGTTGTTGAAAAGAAAGGCGGAGGGCACTATAAAAAATTAGAGATTATTGCAGAAATATATCCTGTTTTTTTTTAGAATGTGCAGTTTTCTTAGAGGACTATTATCGGTGTCCTCCTATGGTTGCACTATTTCACTGGTAAATTGTTGCGCAATGGTGTTATAAAACAGGCTATATTACTGGTTGCTATTGTTTGGAAAGGCTTTCGACATTTATTCAGAGGTATTTGACTTGGACGCATCCACGCAACTCCAAAACATACCGAACATATAAAACAAAATATGGTAAATATTTGGAAGTGGGGGCTCAAAATTTGTTTTTATCCATTGGGGTACTTTCTTGTACATAAAAATGGTAAATTTATGACAAGAGAAGACATTTTAAAAACATTATTTAATTTTTTTTTAAATTATTGTCGTCAAGGTAAATTTTATAAACATATGAAATTTTAATGCAAAAGTACTGTAACTAGCCAACCCAGTGTTGAATATACTGTATGACGCCCACTTACCCTTACCTGTAATAGTCCTCAACAAGGATAGGATTGAAAAACTTTACAAATTTTTATTTCTTCTTAAAAGTCCATAAAGCTTTTCTTTTACTCTTTTAGCTTAAAATTGACGGTTAGAATCGCATTCTTCCTCATATTCCTTTAAAATCTTTCGCATTAATACATATACGCATTTACATGCAAAAACAAACGTCATACACCGATTTACAGGCGCACGACTATCATTGTCGCAGAACATGCGATCACTTTTAGGAACTTTACATAGATGTATAGCCAGACTTATTCAGATATAAAATTTCATAAATTAAAAAAAAAAGCAAGTCAAGTATTAACATTTGATTTAATGCATAGTTTGTTTTAATGTATTTTAGTGCTTTATTTCATATATAATTTAAAATATTACAATTTTCAAAAACACATACAATAATTATGTAATTGCAAGTTTTGCATAGCTTTGCGTTTGTTTTATTGACCTTAATAAGGACGAGATTGAGAACTAAAGCCCAAACCAACACCACGCATTGTATGCGTAACTTGACGCGCCACTTCATACTGCTGTTCCATGCTGGAGAACATTTGTTCACGCGATTTCACATCAACGCCTGAAGTTTTTGGCCTTTTATCGGTGTCGATTTCTTCAGTTGGTGGAGTTTCCGACTCACTCTTTCCTCCACTACCTCCTTTGATACCCATTAAACGCATAAATTTTGAAGCAACCTTACCATCAGAATCTTGCGAAAACTGTGCATGACCCCATTTGGCTGAGGTGTCTTCGGCTTTTTTGGCACCCCAAATAAGCTTGCGCTTCTGTACCTGTTCTGCATATTTATTCGGATTAATTACGCTGGGATTATAGTAACTGGGTAGCTGTATAACTGACGGTTCTGCAGAAGTAGTGGGTGCAACTGCAATGACTGTTGGTGGCTTTGGCGTATCATTAAGTGGCAACGAAAGAACAGCTTCGGTATGCCGTAGCAATGGACGAATTTCACGTTCAGATGCTATTGACTCACTTGCATTTAACTTTCTTTCCAAATCCAAAGCAGTGCTACGTGCCTGATCTAATGGTTTGGGCACACGATCTCGGGATGTATTAGGTGATGGGGATCTTTTGTGAGATTGCGGTGTGCTTGAGCGAGAACGAGAACGTGAATGAGAATTGCGTCCACGATTACGAATACGTTCGGAATCATTGCGACTAGAAGGGAAACGTTTGTTGTGTAACAAAGTTGGTGATGGCGAACGAGAATCAGGACTTCGTTGCTTTCGCTCATAACGCTCGGAACGGAGATCGGAGCGGTTATCAGATCGTTCATCTCTTGAACGTTGTTGATAACTACGTTGATTAGTGGGACGATCGCTATGTCGTGGGTTCTTATAACGATCTTTGTTATGCGGTGACGAAAATGAGGAAGATGAATTTCGGTTTTGGTTGCCGTTGCCGTTGCCACGATAATTGCGATCATCATCACGTGGTCTTTTTGTATCACGATAATTATTATGATCACGCCGCTGATCGCGATTATGTTCTCTTGACCGATTGAAGCGATCATTCTAAGAAAAATGTAATAAAGTACAAAAACATTAATTAATAAATGAAAATTTACTCACTCTACTGTCGTTTCTATTGCCATTGTTAACATCTCTGTTGTCGCGGTTATCTCTTGGACTATTTCTAAAATCTCGATTATCTTTGTGTTCTCGGTTATCTCTCGTATTGCGGTCTTCTCTATCGCTATGATGTTGTGAACTCGTTCTGTTGCTGTCATGTGTAGACGATTTCAATGGAGATTTATATCTCGACGAATCCTGGAAAAAAAAATTTATACAAAAACTTAAAAGTTAATAATCGGTACTTGGAAACGCCATAAAAATAGATAGTAAAAAATTAGATCAAAATTAAATCAAGTAGAAAATAGAATTGAAGATCCTTAAAACATTTTTGAATAGATTTAATAGTCTAGAGGCTAAATCATTTTTTTTTTTATTATTACCTGCACAACTGTTTGCACACAAAGTTGCTTATAAACTTTGATTTTTAATTGCTGTAAGAGAATTTAAATTTTGGTTGGTTTAAAAATCTTGGATATACTCACGTTATTTGGACAGCACTATGCAACTCCTACTCTTTGATTTAATAGAACAAAGTACACAAAATCGCCATGTTAATTTAGTCGCTTTAACTGTTTATATTGTTATTATCTTAAATTAATATTCTTTTATGCGACTGAATTAATTATTATTCTCTCAGGCGGTGCGCATTATTTAGTCAGCCATAGGGAAAATCTACATTTTACTCATCTCATGATTTTTCTGATGTTGTGACTGAGGTTGGAGGATATTTTTATGTAGTTGTAGATTTGTAATTCGATTTTTTATATATATATAACAATAACAACAAAAGTGGATATTTGATTAATAAAAATGTAATGGTAATAAAAAAGAACAAGTACAATAAATCCTAACCGACTTGAATATATTAAAGAAAAAAACATTCGATTCGGGTGCAACAAGAAAATATTGTCATTTGGAGCAAAAATACACGACCCTTAACTTTTTTAAGTATAATCTTATGTCTTATTTGCGGCCAGCAGCTTTTTAGAGAATTAAATCTTCAATTTATTGAATTCAAGGTCTGATCAAATGTGTATAGTATGGCTCAAAACAAAAAAAAAATTTCCAACAACATTACTAAATTTTGATATATATATGTATGCATATGCGGTTCATAGTTTCAGAGATATTTGAGTGCCGTGACTGGCCGTAATATAGCACAACGTGAAGGTCCAATTTTTCATCACTTCTCATATTTCTACAAGAAATACTCCAAAAGATGTCAAATCACGCGATATTGGCGGCCGATTGATTTTAAATTCCAAGAAATCATGTGAAGTTTGAGTGAATTTTCACGATTTGCAACCGTTGTTGCGGTGTCAACCTCTTCATAATGAAAGGGCAAACTTTACTTAACATAAATTATGTCAATTTCGCCATTTTTGGCACTAAGCCCGGAGTCCAGGAACCTTCCAAAATGTCTCAAATTGAAGCTTGTCATTTTCCTTTTTGACCCCAAAAAACTAAAATTCTTTCGCATCTGACATTGAAGTGCCAAGTCATTTGACATTAGCACTACCCTTGTACAGGGTTATTAACAGATTAATAATTTTTTTGTCTATCTATAGCCTTGGGCAAGTCAACCTTTTTTATTGTCAAGAATTCATTGGGGATCATGGGCGTTTAAATGGGGGGAGGAGTCGGAAGCCGTGCCTACCCCAGAATGTTGGATTACCACCACAGAATTTGGAGCACTTAATTCTAATATACATCTTTCAGGGGCCATGCCCACCCTGGAAAATGACTCTAGATACGCACATGTTGGTGATAGTCTCATCTTAAAAAAATAATTTGAGTCATATGAAATTTTAAATACTGATGTGGGGTACTAAAAGCTTCTGAAATAAATTAAATTCGACGGCATTGCATGAGTGAGTGTGGTACCTCGCATATACATACAAAAAAATTGAACACGTGATTTTAAGTAAAGTTTTACGAATTATTATGAACTAAACTAAAACTTGGAAAAATTGTTTCAGAGGGCGTGGCACTCTCATACAAGTGTAATATCTGAAAGGTTATGTTTAGTTAGCTATGTCACATAGTGAATTAAAGTTATTTAAATAACTTTTTAATTAACATGTGATTGAAAAATGTATTTACAGCGAAATAATATTTTACAAAGCTCGGGTCACGGTACTTATGATGTTAAATAAGTAAGAATTAATTTCATCTAATGAACAAGTGAAACGTCTTTTAATCTTCACATACGCGGGGTGGGCAAAAATACAGACCATCCGAAAGTCAGAACATCGATTTTTCGTATGGGTTTCAATTTACTTTATAAAACGCCATATTTACGTATTTCGATTCGTTTCGTTGTAAAATTTAAAACACTACAAGCACAATTGTTTTTTGTTGACAACTGTCTTCTATGTGTGCAGCAGGACGATAGGAAAATTTGGATTGTTTCAAATTTTGAGTTCTTCTAGTCTGAAAGGGTATTGTAACACATATTGTACACCTCAGTAAAATATCAGCCAATTCTATTAAGAAATAGAAGTTCACAAGTTTAATTTTAAATGTTTTTTAAAAATGTTTATTGTTTTTTGATGCTTGTAAAATTATGCGAAATGTAGGTTTACTTTTAAAATACGCTCTATTGTTCTTAATGTATTTTGAGTCGCAGAACACAATGGAATCACTAATTTATACGTTTTTTTTTATTTATTATTTTATTGATTGTGAGGTTTACTTGATGTATTATCAAACCGTTTCAGACTAGGAGGACTTAATATTTCAAACAATCTCTTTTTCCTGTCGCCCTAGTGTGCCTGGTTGCTAATTATACGACAAAACGAAACGAATCATAAAACATTATGGGTAAGAATTGAATTAAAATTATAAAAAAAAAGTTCGCAAATAATATCGCTCAATAATAATGTAAGTTTTTAATTTGTGTAAATTTTTTGAGTAATAAAGTATGTACCTATCGTTTTTAAAAAAGCATATCAATTTGAATAAATCAGATTTAGGGGCTGTTCATATATACATTCATATATTACGTGACGCTGTTCGTCCACATTTCTGGGAAAGTCAAATCGCCACAAAATCAGAAGAAACACACAAACAATCAAAACTGTCAAAAAATAGCGCATTGCAAAAATTCCAATTCCAATTCAATTTTTATTTTTGTGAAAAAATTATTTGTAAATTGAAAAAATAGAGCCAAAAAGAGTAAAAAATAAATTCGAATACGGAATGCAACAAAAATTTGTTTGTTAAGGGAGTCATTTAGTGGACAATGACAAAAATAATATGAAACAGGGCATGCAAATGGGGCAGTTCACATAATCCCTCATGCTTGACAACATGTGTGACGGTTATAATCGCTTTGCGTTCACATTATACAGCATGTCGCCAATCATTTACAAAAAAAAATTAAGCGTTACATCATGAACTTTTTTAAAGTTCATGCGGTAAGTCAATCGTAAAGCGGTGATTTCTCTGAAGCATAAATATTCTTTTGGAGCCCTTTTTTTTATTAAAACCTAATTTTCTTACGAGGCTTTAAATAATGAAAAGGTATATGGAATCGAAAGTTGGAGTTCGCATCTAGTTTCGGATACGTACGCATCGGAGCTCGTGGTTATAGCTTTAAAATATCAATATAAGTTTGGAACCAGTGAATTTCTGTCCAACTCTTTTTTAAAAAAAGAAAACGATATTTTTTGCAAAATACGTATCGTTAACACACAATTTTATTAGTATATAAAGTATCGTAAAATTTGTTATTGAAAGTTTTGAGTTTGTTTTTGTGAAAAATGCCTACACAGACAAATGCGTTATTGAATAGGTAAATTCTAAAATTGCAACAGTTATTTGAGTTCCTTTACTTGTTTTCCGGAAAAAATATGGTTAGATCACTTAAAAGGACTTGAATTAAAAACAAATTCTGGGACAAATTATGTATTCATTTGTATTTGAATTCGAAACTTTTTTAATTCAATACTATATATTAGCAATAAAAAATCGAAAAAGTTTAGGTGACAATTAAAAGAATGAATATCCGAAAACCATCAAATCCCCTCCACCCTCTTCTTTTTGAACACTTTTGTCCGATTTGGCTATCCCTTATTTGAAATTAAAAGTTTTTCACTAGGCTTGAAAGCCAGCGTTCACTAAGTAGTATGGTTGGACAATCCAACAGAAAAATCAAAACATTGAAATCCATACATGAGTTCACTTGGTCAAACATTGATGTTGTCAAACCATGTCATACATGAAGAATCATGTTGGATGCTAAGAAGCTCGTAAGTCCCATTACACACTACGCATTTTCAGAGGCAACTTCTTTGACATTTGGTTGTTTTTCATCGACATTCTAAGTTTTGATTTTGATTATACAAATTAATATTATACAAATAAAGCCAGAGGGCAAAAATTTAAAATGAAATCGAAAGATAAGAAAGAAAAGAAAAATCGAATCCATTTCATCTATCCTCTCGCCTAAGAAAGTACTTCAAGTAAGACTGATTCGTGTAAAAGGTAGTTGATGCCCTGCCAAAAAATTACATTTTTGTGTATAGTTTTGGGTATTCACATAATAGATAGAATATTCAAATATTATTAACTAAAATACGAATGAGAAATATGTTATAAAAAATTAATAGCTGTCTATATGTAAGTCCTTTTTGTAATCGATTCAGACTTCAGAAGGTATAATTATATTTTAAAAACAAACATAAAGCGCCCATATGTTTCAGGAAACTCTAAGGATATGAAACAATTAACAGAAAGAGAGAGATAGAAAACATATATACAAATCCACATTGGGTTACAGAAGAAAACCGAATTCAGATTTGTATTTGCTGAGATAATAAAAGAGCAATTTGAAAATCAACATACAAATGTTTATCAAGATTTTTAGTTTTCCGCTTAGTTATGTAAATATATGTTAACACCTTAACCCTCCAACAACAATAAAATTTCATTTTAACACTAAGTATTGCAACAATATCAAAAAAGAGCCTAAATATTCCAAAATTTAAAAATAGAATAACACGAAATAATTGTACCTATGATCGTATGCAAAATAATATTTACCTCGTCCTTGTGGTTGTGCCCTCCTCCTCCAGGAACCCTGCTGCTATTGCTACCGCTGCCATATGGCGGTGATGTGTAGCTGTTGCCAACACTACTTCTGCCATCTTCAGGATGACGTCGTATGTCATTAACGCTACTGGCCTTCGTGGCGGAGGCGCGTTTTAAATAGCTTCCTCGTTCAGCCTAAAGGAATTTCGCAACTATTCAGAAACAGCAAATTGTGTTATTTTCTTTAATCTTAATAATAAATTAATATATGTAGTTTCAAGTCATGATACAGAATTGTATGAAGCAAAGCCTTTTCTTTATTAAAATGAAATTCTTTCATACAAAATGTTTTTTAACTTTGTCTAAACGCTCATTATTTTGCTTTCAATTCATACAACCTTTAAGGTTTCTTTTATAATACTAAATAATCAATTTTTTCTCTACCCTTTACGCAAGGCAATTTTTTTTTAAAGGTTTTACCCCATCACCGCCATTTTTCTCATGAACAATTTTTCCAATTACAACTAAATGAATTTAAGTTTTTCTTTATATTTACCGCCATCCTATAGCTTTTTTCATCTTGCTCGTCTTCGCTACTATAATTTACAAGTTTTTCCATTTCTGTTGGACAAAATTTTGTTTTTTATCAGAAATTAAATATTTTCTGTTCAGTTCTGTACACAAGAGAATTTCAGAAGATGAGAGTTTGTCGATATTATCTCTTATTTAACATCGATACATCTATCTTAACTTAGAGCCTGCGCTTCCATACAACTTAACAGTTGCTCAACTAAATATTAACTCCAGTTCAATGATACTTGGACTGCGTGTAAGAAAATCAGCCCATCAAGTTTTTAATCCAAATATGTCCGTTCATCAGCTGGTTAGCTATAGATTTGCAGGACTTATTCGAACTTAGTTCACGAGTATTCCGAGAATGGAATTGAAAGTCTCTCTTTGTCCAAAGTTACAAGACTTATATGTTGAACAGAATCAAGACGTGGTTGAGAAATCAGCGACAACGACAACGGCAAGAGTTCGTTACGCTTTGTAATTTAAAAAAAAATGTGTAAATAAAATTCAGGTAGTGCTTGATATCACTAGAAAATTATGTAAAAGAAATTCTTGCCTGTCCTCTTGTAAGAATTTGTTTTGTGATTACACAAGAAAACTAAAATATTTTATGCTTGTATGTGTCAAACCAATTGTTCTGTCAACCTTCCACACGCACAGAATGATCGAGAATATCTGAATACGATCCTAGTTGTTCCCCTCATGCCAAAAAACTATGAAGAATTTCCGAAAATAATTTCTGTGAATAAATGAGGAATTCATAATACAGTAGACGTCCAATATAACGTTAGAACGGATTTCCATTTTAATGAACAGTTTTTCAAATTGAAATTTTTACATTAATGTTTCTAAATTACGAACACCAAAAATTTTTTTCTGTTCTAAATAACGAGCACTATATTAAATTCAACAAATTTTGACTACTATTTCTTGAAAAATCTGTTTGTAATGTTAGTCCTTCGACTCATTTTTCGGCGTCGTCTCATAATACAACAAAATAGCGTAAATTAAATCCAATTTCCAAACATACATCTTCTTTTAAAATAATTCTCATAATTCATTTACTTATGTTCTTATTTATATTGGAATTACTTTTCATAGATTTAAAATCGATACTAAAACATAATTAATAAATTGACACAACCATACATTTTAGTCGAGCGCTACGTTGCAGGGTAGTAACAAAGTTCTATTGTTGTATTAGCGAAAGCACTGACAAGCTGTCAAACCCATATATGAAAGTGTTGAACGACAGAAAGCTTGAGTGTCAAAATTGTTATTCAATCCTGGCGCATACGAAGTAAACAGAACTTCTATGAATTGAAATAAACAAAACTCAGCTGATACACAAAAATGGCAGACAGAAATATGGGAAAACTTAAGGAACTTCCAACATACATAATACTTGGTTCCGGTGGGCACACTGCTGAAATGTGTAAAATCAATAAAGCGTTGTTGCAATTCAGCGATGGACAGCAGCTATACGCTCCATTTTATTATTTGGTGGCGTCTACGGACAAATCTTCACGTCAAAAAATTATTAATGCTATGTCTGAAATTGAGATTACCTTGGGCACGCAGTCATTTATAGATGTACCGCGCAGCCGACACGTCGGCCAAAGTTGGGTGACAACCATTTTTACTACACTTTGGGCACTGATATTCAGCTTTTGGCTGGTATGGCGTGATCAACCACAACTTGTACTTTGCAATGGACCCGGCACATGTGTCCCATTTTGTATAGCTGCATATTGGTGGCGTTTGGTAGGAAGACTACCAAAGAAGACAAAAATCGTTTTCGTGGAAAGTTACTGCCGTGTTAGGACCATGTCTTTGAGCGGTCGTTTGCTTCAACCAGTGGCCGACTTAATTGTTGTTCAATGGGAAGCTTTGGCGCAAAAATATAAACATAAAGCGAATGTCAAATACTTTGGCCGTTTAATGTAACTCGTGGTGGCGGGCAAAAACAATCACTAAAAATTCCAAGAATGTATACGCCATGGGTCGGTATGGATACGTTTGTATGCAGATATACATGTAGCTTAAACACATACACTTAAACTTTCTAATGACTAAACCAATGATTAAGAAACTTAACGTATTTATTAAAATAAAAATTAATAATTACAATAAAAATAATATTAAATATTTAGAAATGGGGTTCAACCCTAATAGGCTTAAAACATTTTTTAACCATCTAGTTCAATTTTATAGAGTAATAATAGGCAATTTAAAATGGGAAAGTTTTTCATTTAAATTTTATACATAAAAGCTAGGGCAAATGGATTCCTCAGAGTTTACATCGTATAGGATATACAAGAATTTTTCTAAAATTTACCTGTTTATAAAATTTATCTTGAGATATTTTAAAAAAAAATTAGATAAAATATTTTTCAATTTTTAGTTGGAAGAAAATACACCGATGGTAAAAAAAATTATTGAGGCCAGTTAGGGCTGGAGCCTCACTTCTAAATATGTATTTACCAAAAGTTTATTTTAAATTCTAATTTTTAGATCATTTTGATAGGCATACATCCAAATGCTCATTAATTTCATCTTCTTCAATTTCCTGTGCACAAACGGGACATTGCCGCGTAGTTTTAAAGAGATTTCGCTGACGATGACGTCGTGGGAACTCTTCAGGAGAATCCAAGTTCAATATAGCGTTCGAACTTGAAGGTGAAGATGATATACATTGTATCGAATCTGAATCACTATGAATATTTTCTTCTTCAGATGTAATGTTGGCCAAGTCCTCTTCCGTGTAGCCAGCATCACGTAACAGATCTTTTTTTGACTTTCTTGAAGGTCGTGAAGGTTTCAATACTTTTGACTTAGACGCCAATTTGTGGAGCGCGTTTTTTGACAACTGAACTTTAACCGCAATGCCAGTACACCCATCCAGATGTTCATAGAGTTGAGAGCGTTTCATTTTGCTTTGGCAAATGGGACAAGTTATAATGTCATCTTCCGGTTTTGGCAAATAACGCGAGCCAGATGGAACAACATCATTTTCACGTTTAAATTCTCTCAATAGAGTATCCTCACCAAATAGATCATCAATAAGGGAAGTATCAGCTAGCTCAGTAGCAGCTGCATTAGTAGCTTCATCGTCATCATAGTCATCGTCTATAAGTACAATATCGTCATCTGTCAGCGTTTTGTTAGTATTTGCATCAAGTATTTCTTGTTTTATAGCAGTTTGTCGCTCATTTGCGCTAAGCTTTATTGGTATTTGGCGTGGAACAGTTGATAGTGCCTCTGCATCAGACTCATCGCTATCACTATCTGAAGCAGAGGACAAGGCTATTACCTCCTCAGGTTTATCCTGCAACATAATGTCATCATCAACAATAATCCAAGCGTTTGTGTTCCTTTTTGTGTCAGGTTTATTTTTCATATCATCAGCAATGTAGATTGATGATCCTTCGCTTGAAAAGCGACGCCGATTAACTGAATCTGTAAGATAAAGTTGAATACATATTATAAGTGATAACATATTGTTACCTTTTTATCAAATAAAGAAAATTATGGTTCAAAATTTAGTTAGTAAGAGATCGGAGTTTAAAAAACATTTCTTTGGTTACAAAAATTATTCTTTCTTTATGACGCCATGTACTTAATATATTTTTAATACTGTATTCATTGGGGGCCTTAACAATGCATATTCTTCGTTAAAAGTTGTTAAGGCATAAAATGTTGGAAAATGATTGGTCTTTCGAAAAATTTATTTTTAGAAGGTAAGCTTGCCAAAACTCAAATTTCGATATTTATGTTTCCCAATTTTATAAATTTACAAAAATGTATGTCAAAATAAGACTATATCTTCTAATTTTTCTGAAAGCATTTCAAAACAAATATTTTATATTACATTTTGATAAATTTATTTTGCAAATTTCAAAATCTATTATTAAAAAATTGAAAATACCGAAGGTGAAAACTTAACTTTTCTTTATTTTTCAAAAGACCAACTAAACATTGTTTTCCTTTACAGTTCACTATTGAAACAACTGACACATATGTTGCGTATTGATAATGCAAATAAATTTGTTCACCTGTTGGAGTAAAGTCATTTATATCACCAGTTTTTTTTATGGAACTACCATTTTTATTCGATGCGCTACCATTGCCACATCCAGCACCGCTACCGTTACTTCCAAACCGATTTGTCCACAAGTCTCTTAAATGATTGCGATCAACTTGTCCATCTGTGGTGGTAGGTTTGCCTCTGTGAGCAGTGTTATTATTAGTTAATGAATATCCCCTACTTGTTGTATCAAACGTACGCGTGCTATTTTTACGAACGTTCGCCTGAGAATTTAAATCATGAAGTCCTACAACATTACTCAAATTTCTACCAGCTGGTGCAATCGATGGACTACGGTTTTTGCTTCCAACAGCATTTGTATTAAATGGATTGGATGATAATCCTGGATAAGAGGTTGGCGGAAAAGCAGTGGCAATTGATGAAGGATTTGTAGGTGGAGCAATATTTGTAGTAGAATTTTTTGTCGTGGTTGCAGGATATTTAGTTTTGGGATTCACCACTACTGTGCCGCCACCGTTCATTTTAATAGTCCCTAGAAATTTACACAAGCGTTCAGGAACTAACATTACATGCAAAAAAAAAAAACACTTGCCTTTAGAGCCACTTCCACTTGTAAAACCGTTAATTTTATCCCCAGTGCCATTTGTTATTGATTTGTTTGTAGATGCCGTTGGGAAAAATTTTCGCAAATCTGTTCCAGCATTTTGATCTTTTAAAAGCCGTGGTTTTTTAGTTTTTGATATCTTTTTTTCCTTATTTTCTGGCGATTTTATTTTCATAAACGTACCACCACACGACTGCATATGCGATGACCACCATTGATCGTTTGGTCCGGGCGCACGGTTTGTGGTACGCTTTACATAACCAAAAAAGGGTGCCCGATTTTGGCAACTGCCATTGCAGCGCCACCAATGCTGTAGGTATACTTGTACCTCATCATGAAATGAATGATAAACCTAAGAAAAAAAATTTATGAGAAAGCATTTAAAATAGAAAAATAGGCTCACAGTAATATTCGTGCCAGCGACTTTGTTTATGCCACACATAATTTTCTTAAAATTAGGACCATGTCCACCATTTCCTTCGCGTATTTTTAGAATGAATAAATAGGCGTGTATCATTTCATGCTAACGAAAATAAGAAATATTATCTCTATTTGGAATAGCAGCTTACAATGTCTATACTAACCAACATTGTCTCAATCAAATCTTTACGTGGTCGCAGTTTCAACAGAGGTTCACTCAATCGAATTGTAATTTCCTGTCCAAAGCGATTCTCTTGAAAATAGCAAATACCCGCACAGGCGTACATTCTTTTACTCCACTCCAAGCTCACACATTCTAGGCGGCTTTGAAAGAATTTTGAATCAAAAGCACGAAAAAGTGTTAGGACGTCTGGTGTTGGATCCAGAGTCTCCCACTGCGGATGTACAAGATTCTGTGTACGGTTTAGAAATTCTGGGTCTAAGTTTGAATGTGGATTGCTGCGTTTTGTTGGGTTGGAATGCTTCGAAGGTCCTGGTACCTTAAAATTTACTATTTCGGGAGCGTTCTAACAAATTAAATATATTTTTAACAATATAAGATTTGTTCTTTCCAGAAATATATTTTATTTACGTTTTCATTGGTTTCTGCATTCCAACGCCGTTGTATATCCAGAGCCACTAAATAATCCGGATCGTACGACATGATTAAAAATTGTGTTTTTTGAAATTTTTAACTTAATTTCGACTTTATTTACGAACATTGAACAATATATTAGCAGCGATAGCAAATTACTTTCGCAAAATTTTACTTCGCGCAAGTTTTAATACTTTTTGGTTTGGCGCAACAGAGCAGGGTTACCAAGACTTAAGTTACAAGGTTAAATAAATTCCCGTTAGTTTTCGAATAAAGTGATAAAAAAATAATATCGTAGAATACAGTTAACGCTGGTTACTCAGGAGGTTACGATTTTTATTCACATGAATACAAAATCCCTGCTTAGTGCAAATGCAAATGAACGTGTTTACGCAGCAACGGGTGGAATTTGACGCATCAGTTATATATAATTCACGATTCAAAGACCAGTGAAAGTTTCGTTTCCGCTTGTAGCCGCGTATAAAGTGCAGTCTATTCAAAGCAGCAGAAGAAGCATGTACATATGTGTTTCGGTGTAAAGTTTTCTACATTTCTTTTGCGTTTACACACGGAAACAAGAATTTGTTTGTGCAAGAAAATTTCAAAGCTATTACTGCGTCAACCCGCCACAACAAACGTAAATTCAAAGCATAATATCAGCTAAAGAATAGAACCAAAGGGATTTCGCGTGTACGACAAATTCTGTACACCACCCTTTCGTTTTTCCCTTCTTGTCTACAGACAGGGAAACTTTCTTTGAAGAGTTCCCTCGTGTAAACGCTGTCTAAGGGAATGAAACCATTTCTTTATTTTGCTTGTGGACTCACTGGATGAAGTTTTTTACGGCAAATATGGGTAAACTTACTCCAAGAGGTGAAATCTGTTTTTTCTTTAATGGATATAGTGGAGACAACGATATCCGTGGCGCCGAGATTTGATGAAAATGAAAAAAAAAATCAATATTTCGTTATATTCATTTTTTTTTTAACATTTTCGATTTATTTTGATGTGTTTTATTGAAAAACATCGTCGAATCGTGACGCCACGAAAATTGTTGTCATGCCTACACTCATAATTTCTAGAAATTTTTAAGAAAAAATTATGATTCACCGCTCGGAAACGGTGATTTCATCCAATAGAAATGGTTTCAAGGATATCCACTTAATCAAATTATCGTTTCTCTTGCCCACGAGAAGTTGGGGAAAATGTCTAGCACAGCATTCGTAACTCTCAAGAGTTTTTTTTCAACTTTTTGCACTATTTGAATATACTAGTAGACTCTTATCAATACTTTACCGCATAAGAATCGCATAAATGAATGAATTCCATTTGATGAACTATCAAACACTAGCAGTCGTTGCCCAACTGTGATAACACTGAAAAAAAATTTGAATGGACTAAAACAAATAACGTTGATTTTATGAAGTTCAAAGTTTGTCAATTCTTTCTTAATTTAATAATGTCAGAACGTTGCATAGATCGTATTGAGTGTTGTGGGTGGTGGGCTTAGTATTTGCGTAGATACAAAAATACTACTTTTTCTGATTAATAAAAAAAATTTATTAATTGAACAATAATAATAATAAATACAATTTTTAAAAAAAATTTATAAATATTTTTATTTAAAATATTTTGAAAATTTGTGGCAGCACCACATTACACTTGTTGACCGACTGATTAGCTGGTACTTTGATTATGAAGTTAAACCCAACTTAACTTTTATAATTAGTCAGCGTAGTAACACGTAATAGTTTGTTGACATTTGCTTAGGGGCGTTTTTACAATATTCTGATAAAGATTTACAAAAGGAGACATAAGTTTCGGCAAAAAGTGCTTCTAGCTATTACTAGCTGATTTTGACAGGTAAGGCATAATCACGACCGAAAAATGTGGAAACTGCGAAAAATGCGGTAGCTGCGAAAAACAATGATGCTCCTTCCAGAACTAGGTTTAAAGTCAAAATAAATCAGCTGATCGACCAAAGCACCTTTTTTACAGTGATCAATTGTCAAAGTGTATTAGTTTTTTCTTGATATTTTCTAATGACTCAATTTCGACAATCGGATGTTCATGACGTCATAATTGTACCACCATGGTAGCAGCATGATTTTTCCTCTTTAGTTTTATTTATACCTCATGCTTGTGTGAATGTTTGATTTGCTTATTCTTGACAGCGATGGGTCCACTTTCACGGTTGCCTGTTTTGGTTTGGCAACATAATTTTGCCATGTTAATTGTACCTATTATTGTGGTTTTATCGTTACCTTCCTTCCACAAGTAAAAAATTTTTGTTTTGTGTTTTCGTATATTCGGCGAGTAATTTGATAAACATATAGTTGTAAATCTTGTGCAGTGAAATTTATTAAACTTTTTTTTAAGCTAAGGAAGGACTAAAATTTCTAAAAGATGACTACAATTACAATTGACTACACAAACCCAGAATTGCTTATAGCAGTTGATAAAAAAGTTATATTTCTAAATCCAAACGATTTACAAATCTTTAATGAGTTCGAGTTGCCAGAAGACCTGACCAAATTTGGACTAACTATACACAGGGAAAATGCAGAAGCGGCAGGAAACAACGAACCTAATGAATCTGAAAAAAGCAAAGATCAGTTAGAACCAGTGGCAGTAGTACATGCAAAGCTATCGCCAGATCATCAGTTTGTGGCAGTAACAACTTCAGGGCAGAAAGCACTATTGCTGTACCGTTACCGTCTAGAGCACGCCAAGCTGTTGTCGGTACGTCCTCTAGCACGTGCTTCCAGTGCACTAACATTCGCTAGTGATTCCCGTTCGCTGTTGGTAACAGATAAAACAGGCGATTGCTATCAGTATGACTGCGAAAATGTTCAGGCACCGCCAAAAATCTTATTGGGCCACCTCAGTATAGTTTATGATTTATTATGGTCTCATGATATGAAGTACATAATTACCTGTGATCGCGACGATAAAATACGTGTAACTAATTATCCGGAAACTCACGATATTCACAGCTACTGCTTGGGGCATAAAGAGTTTGTCGCCGGTGTAGCGATTTTAAGGGATAACGTTTTAGCCTCGGTTTCGGGTGATAAAACACTGCGACTTTGGAACTTTTTAACTGGCGATCAATTGGCCTTAAAAGAGTTACCTGCACCAGCTATACGTTTAACTGTGCGTGAATCTGAAGAAGGAAAATTTGTAGCTGCAGTATTGCTTTATCAACCAAATGAAAGTGTTGGCATTTATGAAATTGAAAAGAACGCTGAGGACGTTTGGCAGGTTAAAGAAATCGAAGTTAAAAGTTTCCCCAATACGATTGTTAACAATTTTTGCTTTGTGGATGACCGCCTCTATGTAGCTGGCAGTGATAATGAGCGATTCAGTCTAAAAGCATCACCCGCTGAAGGCGTGCCTGAAAACTGGTTAGATATGGTAAATGAACAGTTCAAAAATTATGCAATAAAACCAAATGATGTTTCCGCTTGGTTCAAAAAACGCTACGACAACGTAACCGATTACTTGGAACGAAAGAAACGACGCATCGAAGAAAACGAGAAAAAGTAGTTGCCTCTTAATTAAAAGTACCTACATGTTTTGTATTTAAAGTTTAATAAAAATGCTTTATTTTTCTATGTATATATGAAGATAAACTTATTTTATTTTTAAACTGGTTTATAATCCAATTTACTTTCCAGTTTCTTATTGTCAGAAACCTTACGAACAGCTTTCATGAAGTCTTCTTGAATCACGTATTCACGCTCAGCTCTGTTTTAAATATAAAATTTGATTTAAAATATTTTTTTGCAGAAACCTTTTACTAAATACTTACCTAATGGCAAATAATCCAGCCTCAGTGCAAACGTTGCGTAAATCAGCACCATTAAAATTGTCCGACAATTTGACAATAGCTTCATAGTCGATTTCACCGTGTTTTGCAATTGTGGCAGCATGGATTTTCAAAATTTCCATACTAAAATATAAATAAATTCAAATATATATTTATTGGAGTTGATTGCTATTAAACTTGCCGTGCTTGTTCATTGGGCAGTGGTATTTCAATTTTTCTATCTAAGCGACCGGGACGCAACAGCGCTGGATCCAAAGTGTCTGGACGATTGGTAGCCATTATCATTTTAACTTGACCCAATGAATCAAAACCATCCATTTGATTTAGCAACTCCATAAGTGTACGCTGTATTTCACGATCAGCAGAGGTGCCTTCAGAGAAGCGACGCCCACCGATAGCATCGATTTCATCCATGAAAATGATGCAAGGTTGATGATCACGTGCATAGTTGAACATTTCACGTATAAGACGTGCACTTTCACCAATATATTTGTCCACAATTGCTGAGGACACCACTTTCAGGAAATTGGCATCCAACATTGAGGCAACCGCACGTGCCAACAAAGTTTTCCCTGTACCAGGGGGTCCATAGAGAAGGCAACCTTTCGGCGGTGTTATACCAACACGTAAAAATAGTTCCGGATTCATCAATGGAAGTTCAATTACTTCACGTAACTCACGAATTTGCTCTGACAGGCCACCAATTGCAGAGTAGGTAATATCGCCGGGATCTTCATGTGACATGTTGTAGACTAGAGGATCAACCTCTCGCGGCAAATAACGCATAATAGTCAAAGTGGTCATGTCCAAGGCTACACGTGTACCAGATTTTAGTTTTGTTTTATCCAATTGGCGGCGACAACCGACAACATATCGAGGACCATTCGTTGCCTTCACAATGACTGCAAAAAGTTAAATATAAGTTTTTCTTTAGATTTAGTAAATAAGAAAAACGTTTTCCAGAGAAGAGGGTAGCAACCAGTGATATTTAGATATTAAAAAAACTTTCGGGGGTAATATTGAGTGCCTGTAAAATACTAAATAATGCATGGCTAGTAATTTTTATGATCAGATTCTAACCTTAAATTTTAAGTCATTTTCGTAGTGTTTAATTTTAATTTAGCTAAGGATCTGCTAAAGGGAACAGTTGACACGTGGGTAACATTGAAAGGGCAGCGCTGAAAAATGCGAACGTACGTATTTAAACCATTTGTGTATTATTTTATGGGCAGGAAGAGGTCGAGGACATCAAGAGCAATAATATTTTATCCAACCACTGGGCTTGGTGAGGAACATCTATTTTTTTTCACAATTTAGAATTAGTAATGCTTACATTTGTCTTCCGTCAGCTGTTTCAGTACCTCGCCAACAATTTGTCCAACGCTCTGCAATGCCTTAAGATCATTCTCCGACTTGTCATACTGTTTGGTAAGCTCTTTAATTTCTTCGCGCTCTAACAGCAAATAAAAATAGGAGATAGAACATTTCTTTAAAGTACATTTTCCTCTTTACATACTTTCCTTAAGCCGAGATTCCACTTCTTTGTGCTCCAGCAATTTTTTGCGATAATCGAAAAGCGATTTTTCTCGCACTCCTTCAGCGGGCGCACTTCCAGTTGTCATATTTATTTATAAATTTAAACAATTACGTTAAAATAATGGTTCGTGTTATATTTTTTTTAAGTAGCAACTACGTGAATCTGCAATTTTTAACAATTTCGCTTCCTCTTCTTCCTTCAATGGAGAAATGTCAAAAGAATTTTGTGGATTGGGAGATGTTTAGAAAAGATTGAGTGTTACACCCAGAGCTAATGACGAACCAATTTATTGTTCAACCTCTTGGTACCAAAGGTTGGACTGAACTTGCAGAAGAACTTGTGCCCATAAGTTATTGCATATAACTTTGTATTATGCTAAAAGTGCTCGTGTGAGTCTTAGTACTTGCTGCGCAACAACGACTTAGCACTTAACCCATAGCCTGCAGTACTCGTTGCGTCAATGTCTTCAACTGTCAAAAGCTTTGTATGCATAGGGGCTCACACCTGCCACTTTGTCTTGAGCGGGCCGAGTAGGCACCAATGCATGCCGTCTATATTTGCTTTTTACTCACGCGTTTCTTCATATCCAACTCTAAAAATTTATGGAGGTGTTTCTGAAGAGTTGATTTTTGATTCCTGTAAATTAAGTCTTAAAAAACTGGCAACAAATGGCTTCGCAAAAAGCAGATAGAAATAATTCTATTCTGTTTTATTAATTTTCTATCTACTTCATTGTGATAACGAGCGAGTTTAACACAACGCATTTTATCGAAAAAATCGCGCACCAGGTAGTTCCCTAACAGTGGGCGCACCCATATACGATATCAAATGTAGATACATGGATAGTAAATAGCAGGGTGCATGCTGCTAGCTGGTCCTTTGTTTGATGCTATGCTAAGTATAGTTTTGTGTCATCATTTTTAATTATAAATTATAAAACCGTCACAAATAATAACTATTGTATATCAGCTTTGTCATAGTGACGCGGATAAAATGAAACAATAATTCTGAGTCCGATGCCTTAATAAAATAACAGCGCAATACATGGTAATAAGAAATAAATGAAAAAATTCAGAGTTTCTTGACTTCAAACATTTATTTCTCTTAATGCTACAATGTTTCAGAAACGTTTCATATGCAGAAAGCTTTCTGATATAGAAATAAAATATTTCAGAAACGTAAATTAAAAATTTAAAAAAAATTTCATGTGAAATATTTTTAAAAAGCTTACAAAAGGAAACTTGATGATTGTGGTTGTTACAGATTAAGCTAAGTTTACATGAGCGTATTCTCAAGGCGCGTTGATGGCACTCATAGCATATAATTTTGTGCTATGCTGAAACGCACGCTAGCTAACGCGCGTTGAAAAAACGCTACCTCAAACTAATTGGGTTTTTTTCGTAGGCGGTCACATATCGTTGGAAAACATACATTGTATTGAGCGATTTATTTTTAATTGTATTTTTACTAAGAATAAATGTGCATAACAAAAAACAAATATTAATTTATTTATCAGGGTTGCAAAATGTTGTATGTAACGTAACGCAATAACGTTATTCGTCGCAATTGCGTTACATAAGGATTTACAAATTAATTTACGTTACAGTAATGAACAGCATATCGAAAATCACGAAAAAGTTTCTATTTTGTATTGTTACAAATATACTCTAAAATTTGTACTAAAATTTTACAAAAAGTTGGTTTGAAGGAAAAACATTTTAAGTTTATTGGTGCAATTTTATAATATTAAAAAAACTCACTATCGACTAATAACTTTCGAAACGTCCTAACTCTACTTTACGTTTTTCATGTTAATGAACTTTATGTGTCGATTTTAAAAAAGAAGCATATGCAGAAAAAATGCATATATTATACATCTCTATTTCAAAATTTATGTTTTTAAAGCAATACTACTCTGAAATTTTTAAGTTTCATAAATAATTAATTTTTCACAATGTTTGTGCAGATTGATTTGTTTCAAAATTTTTGGTATATAAGTTTTATCCATTTAACATATTTTAAGTCGCATCAGATAATGTGCAAACGACGGTTTTAATATCTTGCGAGTTTTTAATGTTCAGCATTCGATGTTTCAACAGAAAAATACGACATTGAAAGCATTAAACTTTTTAAATCTTATAAGTTACTTTGCAAAAACCAGAAAAATTGTCCTTATCACTTTAAGCTTCAATGAAAGTAATTCTAAAATAAAAACAATACAAGCAATTGCCAAACATCCTGTAAATATAATAAAAGGTCCTCTTAAGTGATTAAGGGACAATGTTTCCTTCGAACTTTCTAAATAATTGGGACGTATGCGATAGTCTTTAGTATTTGGTAGATCAAGCGAACTGACAAATTGACGTGCGATTTGTGTTAACACACCAAAAGTATGCAATTGCGTAATTCGTTCATTGAATTCAATCGGATAAGATGATGCATATGGAAAATACATACAAAGCATTTGATCCATCATTCTTTCATCCAATTGCACATATTCATCAAGCCTTATGGATTCATTTTTGATGAAATAGGCGAAAGTATCCATGTTTGTGAGGATGCCAGGTCGAGTTGATGTCGATTTTTCAAATTCCAAAAGAACCTGATATGGTGTAGTGTTTCTAATAGTTAATATGTCTTTTAGCTCAGGTAAGTTTCGAGCTACTCTACCAGAAATAGTATCGGTAAGAATACTATAATTATATTGGCGAAGCTCACCAAATGTCTTTGGGAGCGGCTTTAATGGCTGATTGTACATATAAGTAAAAAACAAACTGCCATATGATGCACTGAAAGTTAATGTTAGGAAACACCACACAATAAAGAGCAAATTCGGTATGGCTTCGTGTAGACATTGATGGTACTGGTAACGTTTTAGAATTAATAAAATGATACGTAAAATATTGATTATTAAAAACAAGATCCAAGTTGATGGACTGAAAGGAAAGAAAACTGCTTCGAACGACGAGTATCCCTCGGAGTCTTTTAGAAGTAGGCGAAGTGAAGTATGGTAATACGACGTAGTTGATGCTAAGTGTCGTAAGCGATTTGGTGTGCACTCGCAGTATCCAAGTGCAAGTTTTGCTTGGTGTTGGCTTAGCTTTACAAAATAAGAATATTAGATATTAAAGTTCATCTCGATATAGCCATAGGGCTTTGTACATAAAAGTATTTGACCAAAATCATACAATTAAGAAGGCTTAGGATAAGGGAACATAGGGATCGGTATGAGGCACAATTTTAGGTGGTTATTTGTGACATACCCTTAAGAAATTTATAAAAACTTACCATATAATAGACTCCTGTCGATGTACCATTATCATAGACTTCTCCACCAATTTCATTACTGTAGTCATGGAGAGCAATTGAAAAATTTAGTTTTCTTGAAATTACTTTCAAAATCTCTCCATCAATTCCAGTTAAACTGTCTGCACCAATAAACGGTTTTTGTATTATAATAAATGGTGGTAAATGAGCAGCTAGAACTTCAAATGGGCACATATTCATATTACGAACTTTGATTGGAAATATATTTGTTCGACCAAAGCCTTGAACAGTTTCCGGGCAGCTAGTTAATAGCACAGGTCTTGTAGAACCACACTTTCCGTGCGTGTATGGATTAAACGTGTAAATATTTATTTTGTTAGAAATTGGCACCATTATGTTAACATCAATAGTCATATGCTTGTAGAAGAGTTGGAAAAATTTTTGCATTTCATTGAATGGTGAAATGGTAGAGTTATCGGGAATCAATAGTATAATAAAATAGAAAATTCGATTATTATTCTGTTCAAATCGAACACCATCAGCTATATTCTTGTTCATTATGTTTCTAAGAAATTCAAATTTAATTTGTTGGTTCTTTTCTTAGATGTAATGGCTCAATTTTAACTTACCTATACGTATCGTATGAGTCAACAAAAAGAAGTCTCAAGCCGACGTATTCACCCATTCTTTGAGGAGGTTTGAAGTATTTTATTATCATGATATCATGTTGTAGCACTTTATCAATCAAATCCTTAAGTACATAATGCACACTTGCGTTCAAGCTGTGACTAATGATAAGTACATCGTCACGTAATGTATGACTGGCTACTTCCAAAACGTTGACAATACATTTTGCCAGCCTGTCATTGTTATTTTCGTAGTCATTGGTCCACAAAATTTTCGTAGACGTTATATTGCGCTTCGCATAATTTTGGGCATTAATTTTGAAGTTTAAATTTAATAATATGAGAGCAACAGTTAAAAAAACAGTTGGGGTTGGTAGCACAGACATTTTCTGATAAATGTGAACTGTTAGCCGCTTGAAAATAAAATGTGAAAGTTTTTCAAAAAATAGTATGCGCGGCATACTGAAGTTTAAAGTTCAAAAAAATAATATCCTTTTAATTTGCACTAATAATACTTTCACTGGTGCAGAGCAGCGCTACCCAAACTGTAAAACATAATCAACTTTATTTGTAATGGATTTAAACACTCTTCTTTGCAAAAAAGAAAAACCAAATTATAAACATAAATGTTAGACTGTACAAACGTTTTTTCCATGATTCTATGTTTGTGTGGGAAACAAATTCTGTTTGCAATATTTTGTCAAATTTTTTAATGAAATCGGACGCAAACTTTGCTCGCGCATTTTAAAGGTTTGAACTAGCAGTTTTCTCAATGTTTTAGGATGGGACTTAAAAATAGTTGTTACAAAATTTTAGCTTAGTAGCACAAACTTATAAACTGCTCCGATTTCGTTGAGATTTAAAGAAAAAAACGGCTTACTAAAACATAGCAAAAATCTGTCTCAGGTGCCAAGATATAGTGCTTTTGAGGTATTTTAGTTGTATGGGAGCTGCCACCCTCCGTTGCCAAACCACGCTCACATATTTCGTGTGGCTGAAAATGCGGTCAATATACAGCCGAAGGGGGTTTTTACGCAATTATAGGCTTATATTATAGAGTTCGGTTTGAAGAAAATTTTCCTAAAATTTCAGCTTCCTTGCTCAAACCTGCGAACACCGGAAATAGTTTGTTTCCTATTATGGGTTGATGTACGCTTGAACAAATTTTTGGAAATAATAAAAATTCACTTGTGAGTCTTCTATCCAAACACTAACGAAATAACCATCTTTTCTGACGAAGCTCATTCACCTCTTGGACCTTTTGCGTGTGAAGTTTGAAAATCGCGTTTTTAACCGATTTTGTGATGTGCATTGATCACAGCGCAGATGCGATTTAATTTCGTTGGACTATCATTTGTTGGGAGCCGTCAAAAATAAGTGTTACGCTAAGCATCCAGCAACGAATGAGGCTCTTGAAGATGAAATAGTCGGTCAACTTGAGCTTCTTACAGTGAAAAATATACTGAAAAATTCGGTTCACCGTATGGGCTACTGCTATACCAGCCAAGGAAGTCATTTGAATGAAATAGTGCTTCATAACTAACCGGAAGGATGGTACATTCGAAAAAAAGTTATTTGTTTTTTATTTATAGGAAAATCAAGTGCCAAGATATAAATGATGCACCCGATATATAATATTGCAAACGTTTTAGTTAGTCCGAGGATATATCAACCAACGCAGTTAATATCGCAAACGAGATTGTGCTGTGTCCAACCAACATATAAGTACCCTGGTTAGAATTTTCTTAAAAAATATTTAAAATACAAGTGATTTATAGTTCAATGCGTTGTGAATATTTTGCTCCTTTGAGCTTCTTCATTTTTTCAAAAGACGTTGTAGGAAAAATTTTAAAAGAAATATTGGAAAAATTATCAGTCTCCTGAGAATTGGTAATTTTTAATTTTTTTACTGACTCCTTTCAGATAGTTGAAAGAATACCGTGCCACAATTAGCCCCAATTTTTTCATATGTATGTAAATGTACATGTATTTTTTAATTTATTTTGCTCTATTTTATATGAAACATACATCGAAGTTAGAAAATTAAAATAATAAATAGCTGAGCTTCTGTTTGTTGTATCTTCTTCTTATGTCTATTATCTCTTCACAGAGCATACTGCCTCCACAAAAATCTTCAAACGTGCACGATTAGTAGCGAGTGCTTCAATTCTCTCCAACACATCCTCGATTCACGTACATCCAACTTTAGCGAACGTCTCCACGGTGATCTGATATAGCTTTACTTAAAATAGTAACTAAAATACAATGCATTGAAGAACACAGTTAAACGTTACGGATACATGTTGGCAAAATAATATCTGAAAGATGGGCGACTAAGCTATCCGCAGGAGAAATCTCAAAGCAGTCTAAATAGTTATTTGTTAACATCAATATAATAGATTTATTGAAAGTGCCAATACTTTATGATAGTTTTGAATATAATAAAAAGTTCAATTTATACTTGTTGAAATATCTTACGAAATATTTTAGACCTTGTTGAAAGCAGTTCCATGCCAAAACTTACCAAAGCAATAGTATATAACACACATATAACAACATAGAGTCCATTGAGATCCTTTTGCTCAATTAGTTTCTCAGTATACAAATGCATGCTGTTAAAGTATTTGTCATTTAAAGTCCAACGTGTCCAAATATCCATTAGGCCTACAGATTGTACAGCCATAATCGATTCATCGAAAACGCTGGTTAGAAATGAATGTTTGGGTAGGCGTAGCGTAAGTTGTTGTTGGGCCACAATATCTGTAAGCATACGAAATTTTCCGGGCTTATGATGGCTACTCACATAGTATATGAGGAATTCACGTGAAGTGATTGCGTAGATATTTTCCTCAACATGTGTTTCCAAATACGGAAAAGCAACATCCTCAAATGATGAATTAAAAATAATACTGCGCATATCGCTATATTGCTCCAAGTACGGTATTCCCAAAAGATCTTGTAGTGTAAAATTATTAATAGCCATAGTGTAATCATCATGGGAGAGTTCCGTAAATGTTTTGGGTATTTTTTGATGTACGTAATTGCGAAAGAAATGAAATAGTAAGGCAGAGTACATAGTGCGCATTACGAAGGTGGCAAAAATCCATGAGATGTATAAAAGACGTTCTCCAGTCGCATTTCGTGTTCGAACCAAGGGCATTCCAAGTGCTGTAGTTAAAATCGGATATATGGAAGCAAATTTGCCATACAGATTTTGACCACGCCGATAAGCGAGTTGTTGTAATAATCCAACTGCAAAGATACTACCAATAAAGCTGAGAAATATAGCTAACCATGATTCACTTTCAAAAGGAAATATCAAAATTTGATAGGTAGTGAGATTGTGCGCGTTGAGAAATATGCTGACCACTATTGAAGATTGATAGTGCGGAAAAGTGGAGCTAGTCAGTATACTCTGTATGGTAGTGCGCTTACGAAAATATCCAATAGCCAAATGAACTGCACGACTTTTGAGCTAAAACAAACAAGAAGTTATTAGGAAAATGATATTTGTGTATCGGATGCGCACCAAACCATATGTACCCGCTGACAAGTTACCGGCACGTTGCTCATGAGTTTGTTTTTCTGTTGGCAGTACAATTTCAAGTGAAAAGTTTAATTTATTCGATAGCTGCTTAAGTAAATATCCTTCTAGTCCTTGAATTTTATATGTCTGATCTGGTAACTTTTGCACTTTCAAGTACGGTGGTATATTACGTACCGCTGCATAAATCGAACATTGATAAAAGTTATCCAATTTGTTGGGAAAATACTTCTGGCTCAGCCAATGTGTGCCATTAAATTGATTTATTAGCACTGGCACAACATTATTACAGTGCTCAGCCGTATAGGGAAAGTAGGTGTATATTAGTAGCTCTCCGCTCTCATTTTGTATTTGTACATTGCAATTGGTGAGCTGATTGTTCCAGCAATATTCGAAAATACCTTTCATATCGTTGGATATCAAGTGATCACGCTGTTGTAATAATATATAGTAATACTCATAAGTATCGTACACAGCGACATAGGATGCTATGTCAATGTCACTGAAAGAGAGTATGGAATACATGAAACTGATAACCCAATAATATTTCACGACTTACAGAAATGCATCCAACGAATCGACTAATAAAAGATTATGCATACGTGGTCCTTCGATGCGCTGCGGTTGCTCATATTTGACGTGTACCAATTGTATAACCATATAATCAATGTTTTGATGTAAACTCTCAAGGATGTATCTAAATATATTCAAAGTGCTTGGACGGCGACAAGAGGCCATTATGATGAATGAAGGTGCAAGTTGCATGTAAAAATTTTCAATGATTGGACGCATGGAATTCGCTATGAGATCATTGAGTTGATTCGTTTGCGTTTGTGCACCACGATATGCCACACTTTCAAAGTTTAATAGCGAAGTCAGATTCATGTTCTGTTCAAGTTGATATTAATTATCATACTGACATGAGTTATGCCATGAGCTGAATTGATTGCCAAGAACTTTTCAAGTTTAGTCGTTAAAATTTATTTAACTTGAAAAGTTTTAGTTCTATGTCATACTTGCGTTAAGTTTCTGAAAAGTTGTGCTCATCAATCAAATCATATATGAAAAACCATCTGGTTAAACTACAAAATATTTTTATTTATACAGTTTTTATTAAGAAATATAAAGTTTCTTCAGGAAAAATGACATTAGGTATATCGCTGTACCTACAAACAGGCAAATACAAAAAAATAATTTTTATATGACATGGTTTAGCTTAACTTCAAGCAATCTAGGGAATCTTTACCTTGAAAAGATTATGGTTCGAGGTACCTACTATTATTTGATTCTTTCATCTTTAACGGTAGTAATTAAACTCTTCTACTGAGCACGTTTATGAGCAAGTAACTTCATTGAATTTGAACGATGGTGTTCCTGACATCCTAAGAAGAACACTCCAAAGCACCCGTTGGCAATTATAATGATTTGAAATATGCAATTTTGAAAAATGCTCTAGTTAAAAATATGTCATCAAAAACCTGCATAAGGTTAGGACTTTGTGCTCCAAGTTTCATGTGTATGTGTCGGTGAGCTGCTCAATTAGGCTACGTCAGAACATCACTGTAGAAGAACGTTTTTACTACAAGCTGCAGTAGAAACTCAGGAGATAGGGTTCCAACGGCACACACTGTTACGGAGACGAAGTACCTCCTGTGAGATAGCATTCAGTCTTTCAGTGGCCACCTTGTATAGGTCAGTACATTCAAATTGTGAATAGTGACTTTAATATTAGAGCTAACCAAATCTTAGAGAAATTTCGCAGGCATCCAAACAGTGCTAGCCTAGGGTTCTCAAATATTACGGTCAACCTCTGCAACCATTTCTGTAAAATTAAGTATGGATACAACGGCGGGCAACAAGATCCCAAATATTATTTTTGCTAGAGACAAAAGGTTTAGCAACGATGTTACACAATAAAATAACTTAAAGTATTAGAAATTCCATTTTTTTAAAAATAATCCCAAATGACTAGTTGCTAACACTGAATAACTAACAAATATGAAATTTGCTTACATTAAGTCCGTAGTTAATTAATGGGTATAAAACTTAACACTAAGTAAAAGCAAACATAAAACTTATTGCTTTTAGCGTTAATGTTGAATGTCACAATCTTCAAATGCTCCATAACTTGAGGTATTGCAGATACGAATGTGATGAAAATATGCAGAGCTTTATGTTGTAATTTAATTTTATTGTAATGTTTATTCAGAGCAATTTCACTTTGAATTTGTTATTGATTGTAATCGTCACGACAGTTTACATTATTTGTTTGCGTCATGTAGATAATATTGTAAATTTCGATTACACCTTAGATGACGTGTCATCTGGTGGCTAGCGCTGGATCAAAGTAGGATTAAAGTAGGGCTAGATGGGACGACTTCTGGATATATTTTGCTTACCGAAATCCCATCTCTTCTAAAGGTGCGAGATATTTCAATTACATGACGAATAGTTTGACCAACTAAATGGACCCTCGAGTTCACGAAGTGCTCTTTGTGTTTCAAAATTTGAATTATCGAACAACCTTTCATATTACTCAATTTTCTTTCTTAACGATTTCCGGACGAGTTGCACTTTTTGAACATTAGCATTTTTACGCTATCAATACCATAATAAGGATCTATGTTGCGATATATTTACGTATATTTTATACATTTCAAGTGCTGGAGTACTTTCCGCTTAAGTCGTATAGATCAAATGTTATAGGTCTCAATATTCTTGCAAATGTGTCAGCAAATCTGATTCCATTCTCAACAGAAACTATTTCTTGCCCTGGATCGTGAATACCGCTAAGGTATTAACTGTAGGAGAAAGAGCATAAAGTTGTGACAGCTCTATTGAATAACAAAGAATAATGATAAAGTTTCTTTTAAGAAATAACAAATAAAGAACATTTTCTTTGAAAGTGTTAAGATTTTTTTTTGTTTATTATTTCTACGTTAACAATTAAAAAAATTCATAATATTTCGTGCTATCGGAGAGTTTTTTGACCATAACTCTAGCAGAAACACTAAACTACAAAATATCAATAAAACAAAGTAAACACTAAACAAACCAAGTAGTAACCATAGCGACAGAGCGACCGGTGCTTGGGTCGGTTTTATAAAATCAAAATTATTTTCCAGATAATATGATTCACTTTCCTTTATCAGCCCAGAAGACATTATGTTCATTAAGACATCATTTAGATGATCTCTCAAGTATGAGTTCGGACGCATGTACAAAGTAATCGGCACAGTAAACACTATCTCAGGCAAAACATCAATGCGATTATGTGAGCTACGAATGCCACGATTAAAATACCGCACTGAGTGACCTAACAGAAAAATAACCTTCTTAGCATTATCATTATGCAGTTCTTTTAATAATTTCGATAATGCATTCGGCTTTGTTGTATCCATAAATTCAAGGTTTGCTTTGCCGAAAGTGTCTTTTAATGAATCCTCCAGAGTTTTTGATGTATAAATTGTATAATTATTTTGCACTATTTCCCGTATGGTCCTTAATGTTGTCTTGGCGCGTCCATCTTGCAGTATAGTAAAAAGCTCTGCAGTGTAGGCATTGCGCATTATAAACGTATACAATAACCAAATAGCCAATAAATAGCGGGCGAAATTTCGTCTTGGTAAAGTGCCACTTATGGAGGTACCAAAAAAGCTGCTCCAAAGATTTGTTAATGGAATGCGATTGAGGTTACCAAAAACGAAATGACTTATTTGCGCTTTGTTTAAAAGTTTAATGCTCAAAATAACCAACATGCCAAGTAGTAAGCTGGTACTGAGACACGACCAAATTATATACTTAAAGGGTTTGGTAAGACGCACTAATGGTGACATCAGCTGACCTTTTGGAATGGCCACAACTAAGGGAACGTTCAAATAAATTTGTGATGGTAGCAAGTAATCCGTACGTGATTTATCGTACAAATAATTGCTAATAGTAAAATTAGCTCCTCCGTCAAGCACCTGCAAGTAAAAAAAAAAACTGTTACTAAGAAAAGTAAAAATATATAAATTCTTAAAAGTTTACCATTTTGAGTGCGCCTGATGCAGTACCATTTTTGAAGATCTGTCCACGTCCATCTGGGGGTATGATGAGATCAATACTAAAATTCATACGTTCAGCCAATAGATTCAAAATATTGCCTTCAATACCATGTATAAATGGTAATGTATCAGTTTTGTTATCCTTGTACACAAGAAACATCATTGGTGGCATGTGCCATGTGGCGACAGCCAACTTACATCCCTGCATATTATGCATTTTAAGTGGAAAAAATCTTTTGTTTAATTGAAAATCTATGCCATCGCGTATTCCAGCAAAGGATGCATGTAGCTTTGGCGTTGAAGCTTGACAATGGCTTGCATCGAATGGAAAGTAGGTATATACATAGGGTGTCTTTCCAATCATAATGACAACATTAACATTTGTTACATATTTTAGAAATAGTCGCTGAAAAATAGTTTTTATAGTCTGCATACGATTTGAGCTTGTGCTGGTGTATATTATACAAAAGTGACCATTACGATGAAAATTACTTATAGAACTAAGTAGCTTGGACTCCAGGCGACTAAGAAATTAAAATAAAGAATTATTGTGAGAAAGTAATACCTATTATGAATTTACGGCGATGTATTATAAATTATGTACAAGAGTCATCTTCGACCGTACTAAGAGGCTGTTTTGGGTCATTTTCAAATGGTTTCTTTTTATGATCAAAATTAATTTTAGAACCTTTCTAAAAATTGCCTAAGCCTAAGGAAAAAATAACAAAAAGCAAATGAAATTTCGGTGTGAAGGTTTTGTAGAGTACCATCAGAATATAAGCCAGGTGACATAACATTATGATTTCTAAAATTAAAAAATTCGTTTTTGGGAAATTTTTTAATATTTCTATACGAGCCGAGATTTCCTGAACTCCAAGAGCAACGTTACAAGAATTTTTGTTGCTGTATCTCACTCATTTATCGCTTTTGCTAACTCACTGAGTATGATTCCATCATACCAGTAGCGAATCTATGAGCGTTTTTGGCTGAGTCAAAACCTTCACATGAGGCCTCTCTTTAATTTAAAAACTCCCAAAATGGTTCCAATTTTTTGGAATGGAATTGAAGTTTTTTAATATCATGGAAAATGGAGCTGATTTTATTATCGATGCGATTCCTGGATTGTACTTCCTCAATTTAATGGCAAAAGATTCCGTTTGTGACGCTATTGTAAAAGTCAATTCTGAATTATTATCGACTTTTTCTCCAGTACTCAGAGGAGTGTGCTCTTGGTGCATTTTTGGACTTTTACCCTCCATTACTGCAAACATTTTTTTGAAAATTGTAAGCAAAACTGGCACGAAATGCATCCTGGCCGCCTATGGTGATGATCAAAATTGATAAGCAACTTCCCTCATCTGGGGACCCAAAATATCCCCTTAATTTAATTTTCGGCAATTTCGCATCAATTGGTGCAAACATTTTTTTAAAAATAGGCATTATAACTTCTTTTTCACCTTCTTAGAGTAAAAACTCTCGCGGAATGATTCACATAGGATTGATTTAAAGCCAGCTCTGACCTGAACGCATATACGTTAAATACATTACAGGACTGTGTACTTTCTGCACATTCCACGCAAATTTAATACTGAACTTTCTTTCGACAAAAGCAACAATTCACTTACTTGAAAGACTCCAAGCTATCCATAAACCATATAGCCTTATCTCTACCATAGTCGGGTGCTAAAGACTTATCGTCGCTAGCATTTTCAAATAATTTATTTTGTAAAAATCCATTGCTATTCATTGTATCGCCTTCAACAATAAACTTTATTTTAGCCGAACCATTTGTATTGTATTTCCGATAGATGGTGGCTCTTTTTAAAACTTCATCGATTAAATCATAATGATAATGTTTCTTCTCTTCACTGCGTGAAAATTCTCCCAATGTTACAGATGTTACAGTTAACCTGGCAAAATCGCTATTTATTATCCAGACAATTGCCATAATTAAGGAAAGATTTCCTGAAGACGCAGAATAAGCTGCTTGTTGATATAGAGACGTCATGTCGAGTCCGGAGATTGCAAATGTTTTTGGGTAACTAAATAGTTCGGTAACTTCCATGTAATGCAGTTACTCACGGATTTGTGCATCATAAATGTTCATGTAAATTATCATTATTAGTCATAATGGATTCATGTCACGTCAACTGCCATCGCTTTCCAACCATAATAATAATTTTATATCGCAATTTTTTTATAAAATCTTTGTCATTCGCCGTGAGCAATTAATGAAAATGTATGCTTATTGAAAACAGCAGGTGTGTGCCAAAGAAACCACCAAGCTAACTAAATGGTGTTCGATTTACGACGCGTTAAGGAAAAGTCATTTGACAGCGTCAAAAAAGTGATGAGATATTTTGTAATTAGTTGAATAAATGAGAATTAAGTATTTTGCAAACAATTTAATCTTTGTCTTAAGACCGAAATTTGAATTCACATACATAACCACAGTATTGCTCTATTAAAACGACATGACAAAGTTAATGCGAACGTCATTAGTGGTGGCTATGAAAGAAAATCCATAGTAGAATTAATTGGCGGAAATGTGATGCTGTAATAGATAACGCTGTAAAAGGTAGCGCTGTAAAAAAAATAAATTTTTAGTGAGCGGTGCCACACCTCTTACATGAAAATACGTCTTGGTAACACCTCAGACAGTTTCAAAACGGTTAGACCTTTTTTTAACTGCCACAACATAACATAATCGCTTAGTTTTTTTTTTGTTGGAGAGGTTGTAAGGAGAAGTGGTGCATAATATAATTTGTTTTCCCTCAGTAGTGAGCGGTGGCGATTCTAACAGGAAAATACGTTTCCAGGACTAAACTTATGAACTGATTTTGATGAAATTTGGAACAGAGTTAGATTAAACGCCAAAGAAGAGCATTGAAAGTGGGTGTGCTTTTAGTAGGCGTGGAACCACAATTAATTGGAAAATAAGCTGACACGGCTGCTCGCTACACCGATTTTGATGAAATTTAGTTTGGTGATAGAATGAATCCTGAGTAAAGATATTTGTGTTGAGTAGGTGGTGTCACGCCCTTAACAGGAAAAAACATTTTCACTGCTAAACTAAGGAACCGATTTTGATTAAATTTACTACAGAAATAGATTACACCGTTGAGAAAGGTATTTGTTTCAAAATGTTAGGTGCCATGCCCTTAGTAGAAAAATATGCTTTCTCTGCTGAACTAATGGACCGATTTTGATGAAATTTGGTAAGGAGATGGATCTAATCAACTGATTTTGAAATTCGGTATGGAGATATGTATATTGAACTCTAAGGAAGATATAGGGATGCGACAACATGATACCGTGATTTTAATTTTTGGAAGCATTAACATCTTATATCAGTTTTTTAATATTAAATAACAAAAAGCTGGTTGAACTTCAATCGCTGGGCGTATTATAGTTACTTGAGAAACTTTTGATCAACGTTCTTTTTTCTGGATAGATTTCCATTTACGCTTTCTGTTAAGAGAAAAAACACGCCAAAATATCTTATGTAAAAATTATAACAAATTGAACTGGCGATTCTTCTTAAAGAAATAAAAACCCAAAATCTTATTTGGATGATTTTTCATATATTACTCCCAAATTTAAAGGGAATTTTTTTAAATTTTCTGGACTTTTTTACCTGAAAAATATGAAGCAGTTGTACAATCTTCATCAATGTCTCCATAGGATGAGTGTTATCCGTAGGTAGATGTATGGTAAAATTTAATCTTCTTGCAACTACGTGCAAAGTCTTACTCTCGATTCCACCTAATGTGATATTACCCGTTTGCTTATAAATCAACATCATAAATGGTGTTTAGTGTCATTTGAATCTTTTGTAGATTTTTGATATAATTAGGCGACACATCGTTTTTGATTAGACTTTTATTGGAAAATTTTTGCATAATAAAAGACCTGATTTTCTGATAAAAATCGCTGAAAAAAAATTATAACCAAATATTATATGTTCTTGCACTTTGACCTTCTACATAATAAGAAAATTTAAGGCATTTATTTTAAGCATTCGATTGAATTTTTTTTAAATATGATGAAGCTTTTGTCTGGTACAGAATAATTTGGTAAATTTCGGGTTTATTTCTGGCATACAAATAGATTTTTTTGAAAATTAAGTCAGTCAGTTGGAATTTGCTGCTTTCTTAAATTCACATGATCATTTATTTGGTACATTAAAATAAAAAGATATATACTCCCAAGGATAATTCTGAATTCGAATATTTAGTGGTAGATTAAAATGAAGAAAACTGTTGATGCTGCCACAAAATTGCATATAAAAAAGTTTAATCATCCTTGAATCACTTTCTTCGAGATCGATTAGTTTTGTTTGAATTTTTTGTGAAATTTTACTCTTTTTTGTTGACACCTAAGTCGACTCTACGCAATTTGATTATTGCGGAGTTTTTTGATGGACCTCACAGTGGATTCCAAGGCTTCAATTAAAATGATTACTTCGAATTATGTTTGCATTGATTTTAATAAAACGTAGACTTACACATTTCATTACAATACTTTATAACTCAAATGCAAACATGTATTTATTTGATAACAACATCGTTTTATTCTATACGCCTATCCATTTAGCTGCATTTAACTAATTACATGGTATCATCACTGAGGAGGAACGATGAAAGCAATTAAAATAAAAACCCAAGAAATGAGTGTATTAAGCTATGACGATTTATTTGGTTTCCTTAAAACATTTTCATTAGTGAGTCGAAAATGTTACCTTGTGTTGACGCAGCCTGGATACTTTTGTACTGTGTTGTGCCACTGTATTTAGCAATGCCAAGTCATAACTTAAAAGCTTTTGAAAAGGATACTCATATTACTCAAATGGCACACATTTTACAACACTTTAATAAGGAAGTTTTTCTGCATAGGACAACAACACTTTCAATTGCGACAAAAACACAAACCAAAAAGGCTAAATATTTTTTTAACGATATAATTGATGAGTTATTACAACCACTGTCTGAACTAAAAATCCAAATTGCATATTCAGATGAATCCAAGAACTATGAATACTACAATTTACTGCTGGTCGATTCATATGATGCATTTCGGTAAGTTACAAGGAATATATACATAGTTTTATATATCTGGAATGTTAAGAAATGTGTTACTAAAACGACCATTTAATTCAGCAACTGGAAACTCTTTTTCTTACAGACAAATCGATGTTGGTCCATGTACGATGAAACAAGATTTCAGTGAGTTTTATCTCATTGTGTTGTATGTAGAGAATCAAAAGTGGCTGCAGGAAATTCAGCATATTTTTGATTATTGCTGGAGTTATTATATTGTAAATGTCAACATTTTGGTGCATAACACGATGAGCAGTACCAATTTATCAACACTCTACACATACTACCCCTTCTCACCAGAGCATTGTAATAAAGCATTACCACAACAATTGAGTACTGGCATGATTTACCAAAATTTAACCTTTGCGGACTTTTATCCAGTGAAATTTTCTAATTTTTTTAACTGCACATTAGTTGCAGCACTTTGGAATGTATCACCATATTTAATTTTGCCAAAAACTAAAACAAACCCGTTGCAATTAGGCGGCGTGGAAGGCTATCTGTTGAACGTTTTAGCCGCTTTTATGAATTTCCAAATAGACTATTTGATACCGCCAAATAATGAGCAACGTGGATTAGTCATGAAAAATGGAAGCGTTACAGGAGCTATTAAGTTGGTAAGTCATATTAAACAAATGCCTCATGGATATCTGTTCATCTTCTTTTCTTTGTATTCTATATGTGTAGCTACTGCAAAAGCAAGCTGACCTAAGTCTTGGCTCCTTCCGTTGTACCTTGGATCGTTCGACTGTTTTAAGTCCTACACGCAGTTTCTATCAGACTATGCAAGTGTTTACCGTGCTAGCCGTAAAAGAGAGTTGGACCACATATGAAATTCTAATTTATCCATTTCAATTCTGGGTTTGGGTGACACTGGGTACCATACTTTTAAGTTTTACGCTGACAACAACACTGCTACATCATTTTCACCCCACGCAATTAAAGTTCCTCTTTGGTTTTTCAAACGTTCAACTTGTCATTTTTAATTTCATATCATTCACCTTGGGCCAGCCTACACAGGAGTTACCACAACGGAACTTTGCACGTTTTCTGTACTGCATGTGGTTATTTCTGATGCTAATACTAAGATCTGCGTATCAGGGCTTGCTATATGAATATCTGAGCAGCGAAAATACTATAGCGCCACCAAATACCGCATTACAATTGACACAGCGTGATTATCATTTGATTGTCAACACCGCTACCGCTGATTCGTTTTCGGAAGTGCCCATCATACGTGATAAACAGTTGAAAGTTTTAATAATGAACATTACAGATGCAGGTGGTTTCTCCATATTGGAGGAATACAATACAAAGCGCTTTGTGACGGGTACACCACGTGATTTCTTGACGCATTATGTTGTCACACACGGAAAGTATGGCATATTTCATGTTGTTAGAGAGGCAATTTTTTCACAACAACTTTGCATATACTTCACGAAGCATTCGTATTTAACGGCACACTTTGATGAGGTTCTATTAAACTTACGCAGTTTTGGTCTAATCGACTATTGGGCTTCGCTGTATATAGATTATTCTGCGCTGGAGAAGAAAAATGACGAAGTAAAAGAAGATATTATGAAACCATTAGCAATGGCGGACTTAAATGGAGCATTTCAAATACAACACTGCCTATGTATGTTGGCTAGTGTGGTGTTCCTTGGAGAATTATTATGGTCATGTTGGTGTAAAAGAAAAAAAAACTTGGGTTTGAAAGTGGGAAAGAAGGCAAGAGGCACTGAATGAGAATATCAGGCTAACCACAGAAAGTTTTACATTTAAAAAAAGTTATTTCCTCTCTAGTAAATATGTTTGATCGGTTCCACTAAATGTAAATCTATTGATGGCTTATTTGATACCAGAATTTCAATCGCTAAATAGAAAGAGTGCACTCGATATGATATTACCAAAATAATAATCTACAAAACCACATGAAATTATGATGTTGGTAAGCCTAACTTACCCACCGTACATAATTTTTTTGTTAACAAAAATACTTAAAAACACACACAAACATCATCAGCATCACTTACGAGTATCAATGCTGGCACTGCTCAACGCACACAATATCAAATAGTCACGAAATGCTACTGGCTTTATGTTCGAGCTTCATGAAAATTCAATAGATCTTTAAGCTAAAGAATTTTGTATCATATTACTTTTGGTATAATTAATTTAAAAAAAAACATATATATTAAGTTTTTTTGAATTTTTCTATGTTTTCGATAATGTTTTTTCTTTCAACATACTATAAAAAGAGTGTATATAAATTCAAAAAACTTTTCATGTTGTTTGCGAAATCTAAATCAAAATGACAACCATCAAATTAAGATAATCACGCAAAGTTTCAATAACAAATGGTATTTAATTAACTCATCATTTTAATTATTATGGCTTTATAAGTCAAAGTTAAAATAAGCGTGTGCAATACCATCAACAAATATGACCCCAACACTTAATGCCAACATTTGCATGCATATGATACAGAAGGACAGACAACCAAACACATTGATTTGCTACACCGTAAAGATAAACCCATGGACTCGTACGAGTAGTGAGCGAGTCAGATATTTAATGTTCATCAGTTGGTTTTGAAATGGAGAACATACCGGATGTTTGTCATGTACTCTACACAAATATGCACAGTTTTTGTGGCTTTCCAATGGTTATTATTATTGTTGTTGTTGTTAGTGTTATTTTGCCCGCGTGTAAATAATTTGTCGTCATCATTAATGGAACATTATAAACCAATGGACAACACTGCAGTTCCGGCCCTACAGCAGTTGATACAAGAATTTTACGCGCCATATACGCAGCGTATTGCCATTTCCGTTCATGCTAGCGAACGTTGCACCATCTGGCGTATTAGAGATTTTGTGCATGAATTGCAATTGCAACTTGTAAATTTGAAGTATTCAATTGAAGATGAGAGCGCCAATGAGAGCAGTCGACGTGAATTGGACAAACGGCAATATAACGTAATCATTGTTGATGGTCTGGAGGCATTGGAGTGAGTAATTAATGACGTTGCAAGATTAGTGTTGTCAAATATTGAATATTTATGAAATATAAATTTATTATTTATTGATTTGTATTTGTGTATATGAGCATTGGAATGAAAAACTTACTGACGTACTGTAAGTACTGAGAGCCTAAATAATTTTGTGAACATGTAGTTAATTATGCTATTGATTATCATCAACACTGTGCTAGAGTGGCCAAAAGACTCATTAAAGATTGAAAAAAAAATAGGTGTGCCTTAAAACTTAGTAAAGAGAATCTACGGAATCTTGTAAGATTTCACTCTGATTGGATCTCTAATATACCGTAATTGTATGTTGTCTGGATATTACTAATTGTGTTCTTTGGCATTTGGGATTTTTTTTCTCATTGAGTCTGTTCCATTCTCTTCTTTCTCATAAACGGTCAAGAAATAATTTATTTAATTGGATGTAGTAAATTACGATTAAAAAAGTTTCAAGCTGCTATTCTGTTGATGGGTGCTCTTTCCAAGTCAGTTTAATAGTCCGTGCTTTTAACTGCTATGGTATAGACAACACGCATACTTTTCGTCTCTTGCAAGATACTGCATCGTATGTACAACATCGCTTTGCCCTTATCTCACAAACCTTCGTAATGCACTGCCAGCCAGTTATCAAAAACCATAGATTTTGATAACACTATGCAGTGGGTTTTTAGTGAAATCTAACATGTTAACATCCTGTTTTTTCTTAAGGTTCCTGGATCCAGCAGCACGTGCGCACAACAACGATATACAAGAATATTATCTCGTTCAACTAATACGCTCATGTGACACTAAGTGTAGTAATAGCTCCGTAATCATTGAAGATCTGTTCAAATATTTCTGGAAGAATTACATCATTAATGTGAGCGTTTTGATCGAAACTTCCAAGCATACAAGTGAACTCTATACTTACTTTCCTTTTGCCAGTAATCAGCGTTGTAAGCTTGTTACCTTGAAACAAATTAATCGATTCGCCAATAATCACTGGCAGAAAATCACTTTTACAAGCGTGTTTCCAAATAAAGTGCACAATTTTAATAAATGCTCACTAAGAGTGGCAGTTTTCGATACGCCGCCTTATCTGAGCGTACATTCTGATGACACAGGTCTCATAAGTGTAGCAGATTTTGAAGGTGAACTCTTACTGGAGTTGTCTAAGAAACTTAATTTCTCAATGGATTTTATAATTCCACCAAATGATGAACAACGTGGCAAAACGTTGCCAAATGGTAGCACAACTGGAGCACTTAAGCTGGTAAGGTAGTGCTGCTTACACTTCAAATAATTTTGACTTAAATTTTTCCACACTTTAGTTGCAGCAACGTCAGGCTGATCTAAGTCTTGGTTGCTTTCGCTACACATTGGAACGCATGGAAGTGCTGACAGGTGCACTACCATACTACCAAACATGGCAGATCTACGGAGTATTACGCAAATCACAACCATATTCATCACTGGAAATGTTCACTTTTTCTTTTGATATCACAACTTGGTATTGCGTCTGCTGTAGCATACAACTGGTGGTTTGGATAACCTTGCTATTGAAACGTGAACGTCAACATTTTCGCTTAGCGCGTATAATAATGGGTGTGCCAATACCACGCACACCATTCCTCAATATACTTGCGATTTTTTTGGGTTATCCGTTAGTCAGCTTACCACGCAACAATTTCACACGCTATGCTATAATACTTTGGTACATCTTTGGCATTACACTTAGAATTGCTTACGAAAGTCTGCTGTATAAATTGCTTCAAACAAATCTCTACCGGCCGCTACCACGAACACTGAATAATCTTATTGCTCACGGCTATGGACTTGCCATGACAGCCGGTACCAATGATTCAGTATATACTGTGCCGAAAATTAAAGCTGGCAAAATACACCTCAAACTAATTAACAATTCTTCCGAGCTTTCAACGTTTGTTTACATTGAAGCAACGAAAGAGAACCTTTTTGCTGGTGTTAGTCCAAAAGATTTTTTCACTTATTTTATGATGCAAGAAAATAGGCGTGGCTTGTTCTATGCACTACCTGAAAAAATATTTGCACAACATATAACGATGTACTTCTCAAAGCACTCGTATCTGATACATCGCTTTAATGAGTTATTTATGTTCTTAAGAAGTCAGGGACTGATCGATTATTGGGCGCGGCAGCGTTTGGATGAAAGTTATTATCAAGATGTACAAAGTTCGGAGGCGCGAGCAATAACATTGGGACGTATTTCTGGTATTTTTGCTCTACATGTGATTTTGCTGAGCGTAGCCTGTTGTGTTTTCTGCTTGGAGTTGGCATGGTACAGATACAAATGTTTGAAATGGAAGTTAAGAAGAAATCGTATCAGAGCGCGAAGGAAATATTGCCAAAAAATTTATTAATAAAAATGGAACAAAGTTTTAAGGAAGAGTAGTGTTGCTTAAAATGTTTGAGTAAACATCTTTCATTAAGATCTGAAAGATTTTAATAGTAAGCTTCATACGTTTTGAGCGTTTGCCACTAACGCCAGCGTTGCCAGTTGACAGCGCCAAAGTAAGCCTTTGCTGGACCCGGAGCTAAGGTCTTGATTCCTTTCTTATTAAAAGTTGACCAAAATAGAAGCAACTTTTACGAAACTTTTCTTTTTTCTAAATATATTTTGCTATAGAAAATGGCGGTGTGAAAGGGGGCCACCTGTAGTTTTTTTTGATGTGGTATGATATTTTCCAAAAATATATAATGGTAGATTTCTGAAGAAATACTGGCTGGGAGGTTATTAAATTTAAGTAACTCGAAGCGGTCTGAGCCTAAATACACCAACTATACGTGAGAAGCATTTTATTAATTTTAGTACATTTTTTATAAATACCAAAAAATAAAATTGAAATAAATAAACACTACTTATGTTCACTACATCTCTTCAATATATTATTCCATTTAATTATTGAATAAAATACATCATGGCCTATTTTTGCCATTTTTTATTGCACCTGTCCACAATAATTTCCAGAGTTAAAACCCCGACAGCAGACATGTACGACCACAGCAACAACATAAAAACGCCACGCAATTGAAAAAATGTTAACGCTAACACTTCTATTCCAACAGCGGGTGCATTCGCATCACCATGGTCCTTTTCATCGACATACGTACGTTTCCATTTATCGATGAGACCAAATTTCTTCGCACGCAGTATCTGCTCATTCAGCATCTGCACCATAAATGAGTTGCGACGCACATAAAATGACAATTGCTGCGTAAAGATAGGTTCCGGTACCAAATGGAGTCCACGCTTAGTGGGATAAGTCTTGCGAAAATATCCATAGTACTCTTGCTCCACAATAACGGCGCGCCTGCCTTGCCCTTCTCGCAACAACGAATTGAACGACTCCAATTGCGTCATTTTGCGAAGTCTAACATGTTTCTTCACCTCGGGCAAACTATCGAGCAACTTATAATATTCCGGACTACTTTCGATCACATAGTTATGTGTCAAAATATTTGCTATAGTTTGTGGAGGATGATAGTGCAAATCGTTGCGCAACATTTGATACATACCCGATTGGTAAGCGCTGCGCAGCACCAATGTGGCCAGCAGCCAGACCATCGTTAGGAAACGTGCAAAGTTACGCTGCGGCAGCCGCGAGGCTTCCATGCATACACCAGCCAATATGCTGAATAGATATAGAAAAGGTGTGTCGTTGTTGCGTCCAATTATAAAGTATTTTTGTTTGGGACGCAAACAATAGCTGGCAACAAGTATGACCAAGCAACCGAGCATAAATTGTAAAGCGCTGATATACCATACGAGAGCGCTAAATGGAAAGGCCAAGTTTTCATAGGGTGAATTTTTAGACAAAAGATTAGTGGCAAATAAAATGGTACTCAAATAGTAGTAATCTGATTGCGAGAAAGGTGCTGCCCCATCCGCATCAGCTCGGTAGTAAAAACCACCCAAAGCATAATCGGCAGTTTTTAAAATCTGTTGGAGAGTGAACATTAGCTGAGAGTGAGTTGCAATTTATTTCATTCAGAGTACTCACCTCTTTAAAAATCAAACCACTTGTATTGTAGGTTTCTTCCTGTTGATGTGCATCCAATTCATAGAGTGCAATGGTGAAATTTAAAACTTCTGCTAAAAACTCCAATAACTTCCCTTCGATGCCTTCGAATTTCAGAGGCTGTCCCTCAGCATTTCGATGCACCCATAGATACGGATGTACCTCCCAAGTGGCGCAAATGATTTTGCACTTGTTGAAGTTACTTAACTTTTGTGGAAAGTACATCCTGGATGACCATCGTTGCTCCAGTGCCGTGTAGTTGTTAATAATAACTGGGTTGGCAACACCGCAACCGCCTTTCCGTTCGTAGGGAAAATAGGATACCATAATGATTTCAGCATTTGGCAATTCAATGATGATGCCAACATTCAACAAACTGATGTCGAAGAAAAATCGCAATACATCATCGAGTTCACTATGATGTGGATCATCTAAAGTGGCGATGTAAATGATGGTACGCGACAGATTTTGTGTGCTCACAGCGCGTATAACCTGGTAGAGAAAACTGGAATTGGAAAACATTTGAATGAAATGTAATTTGTGTTTTTTAACAATTTGATTGGGCAATAACTGAGGGAACGCTCTTCATACCTTAAAGACGGAAATGTATCGACCAGCACCAAATTGTTGTGAGTGTAACGTCGAAATATTATGGTGGTATGCAAGTAAACATTGCATGCCATATATTTTAAGTCCTTCAGCAACACCGTTAGTAGTTCATCAAAAATATGTTTGGATTTTGGAAACGTTATTTCATCAATGTGCGTATAAATATTAATCTCATCATCAAAGCGTGGAAAATCTTCCATTAAAATGGTTTTTATAGAGTTTATAAGATTTTGTTTATACATTGGAGCCATCGCAAAATTAGCTAACTTGCAGTTTACACAGTCCGGATGAAAAAACGACATCAAAATAAAATAAGCCTGTACATGCTGATATACAGCCATTTTGTTGAAGTTCCGAATAACAAACTGAAGAAATAAAATTGGTTTTCTTCTTGCGTGGAGAATTTCGTTGTCGTAAAACATTAGCTAATTATATTAAGAAAAACAAGCCAGAACATTGCATACGCAAGGAAAATCTAATCCCTTTAATTTTAACATTCACCTCAAATCAATTGCTGATAAGAATCAAGGATGTTACCATATGACAACTAAGGCCTTGATGCATAAGTTATCAAGTTAATGAAATCATAAATCTTGTCACGTTTTGAAAGCTTTAATTTGCTATGCAGGCAATTTAATGTATAACATTTGGAAATATTACAATCAAAATTTGTACATATGTACTTAAAGCTTGAGATACAAAAACAAAATGATGTAAATCGGCCAAGGATATAAATAAATTTTATTTATATTATATTCACTTTTAAGTTGTTTTCATTTGTAATCCCAGATCACTATCACCGATTGCTAGTTTTAATAAATATAGTGGATAGTCGAGAGCTCATTATTTAGCAAGCTTAGATTCCACAAAAAGTTTCTACAATATCGTAAATCATTGAAAGATATTTCATCATGCCGAAAATATCACTTTCCAAAATTCGGAAGAAAAAGTTTTCAATAAATAGAACACTATTCTCGTGAGCGGATAAAGAACACAAGAGAGATTTGTCTTATTATATGGTAAACTATTAGTTTTCATTTGGTATAGATTAGTTCTTTTAAGTGAGCATTTAAACATATAAGTTTTCTAAAATCTAAGTAACTATGTCGCATTGTCAGCAAGCTCTCAGAGTAGATACCACTAATGTCTAACGTTAGGTTCTTCCAAATTCTTTTATTTCTTTTTTTGTAGGACATGATAAGGCTAAACGACAGAAAAATGTAAATCTTCCCATAAAAATATCTATAATCTCTTAAAGAAATGCAAATCTGCTGAAATTTTGATAAAACTTAAACTGTCAAGCTTAAAATGCCATAAAAATAGTTTTGGCAGCAAAATCAAACCGATGAATAACAAGCGTAGCGCTAAAACATAATCATGTTGTACAGATATATATATATATATATATATATGTACATACAGTACTTCTAATACGTGACGTTATTGTATTTTAGGGTGTCTCATATTAAACAAATAGTCATTGAAGAGCACAAAGTCATTAAAAGAAGAGTATGTTTAAAGAACAAACAAAGGAATGGATGTAAAATGTTTTCTCATTGATTTTCCATATTTTCTTTGTGAGACAATTTTTATTTAAACCAGAATCGAAAAAGCTTAGTTTGTTTTTTAATAACTTTTTTTTTGTAAATATATAAATCAAATTCTGTCTTGATTTCTATCCAAAACTTGTCCGAGTCCGAGAACAAGGACATAAGAAATGACTTGAATGCATTATAGGGTTAGTTAAGTTTCTTATCTTATAATAAAGTCAGGAGTCAACATCAAAAGCGCCTGATTAAGATAAAAAACGTACTAAAATACATTATAGTGCTTATTTTTAGGTAAGTTGTAATAGAAAACAAACTGGTTCCGCCGTTGACAGATTTGATCGAGAAAGCTGATGTTTTCGGAGCGTTTTCTTCAAATCCAATTCTATATTATAGGCCTATGGTACCGCAAAAAATACACCTTCAGATGTAAATATATTGTCCACATTTTCAGCCACACGAAAAAAGGGGTTTGTCTCCTCCCATACAATTTAAATACTAAAACGCTATATCGTGGCACATAAGAGAGATTTTTTATACGTTTCAATAAGCTGATTTTCTCGTAAAATTTCAGCGCAATCGGACACAAACTGTGCTCGCACCGTTTGCAGGTTTGAGTTAGGAAGCTCAATTTAGTTGCTTAAGCTTCATGCTAAAACATAAGCAAAAATAAATACAAAAAGTTAAGAAAATTTTTAAACTAAATACCCTAGTGTACATAGGTATACATTTCTATGGTCTTGCATTATATTCTCATTGAAGATTACCCAAGGCATGAAAATGCTGGGAGCATAAAAAATCTAGAAAAATCCAATTGAAAGTTTGATAAGGCCGTGTTTGTACCCCAGTGTAGACATAAGGGTTTAAATTAGAAACGTTAAGGGTTAAAAGAATATCGATAAGTCTTGTTAAATATGAAAAAAAGTTTTTCATGTGTTTTGCTGGTATGGGCAAGAAAATTTTCTGCACTAGTAGAATTCGCGAGTTCGGTCCACCTTAATAACTGTAAGAAAATAAGTGACATAAGAAAAAAGTGCGATAAAAATTCATTGCTTTGAAAAATAAAAAAAATCGAAACACCAACTAAAAAAAAACTCTAACAACATCGAAAATGCTCGTCGAGGTTACCCATTCCATTAAAAGTAAGAAACTACACATCTAGACAAGAAGCTGAGACAGCGTGCACAAAAGGGATGGTTTAGGGTGGCATTATCGCAATTCAATAGGATATACTGTCGAGCATTTCGGCGGCGTCGTGCACAAGATTGTGTGGTATAGTTGTGTGGTAAATGTGTTTTGCGATAAGCAGTAAATGCTGCGTTTAGTTTTCAAATTCATTTTTATTTTTCTATCGCTTCCGTTTTTTTTTAAAGCGAAAAATTGTTGCGATAATTTTTTTTGACCTGTTTGCAACAAAAACAAATTTTCATCTTTCTTTAAATATGAATGGAAAACCAAAAAGTGGTGTTTTAAGATTATAAATTAATTATTTACACAGGTTGTTGTTTTTTTTTTTTTAAATATTGAAACAAAAAAGCATTACAATGTTGCATTTTCTCAAGACACTAAAACTGAATGCTCTTGATTCAATTAAAAGTTGTCGTCTTTCCCATTATTTAGCAGTTAATTTAATTTAAGCCTCAAGCAATATTTCATGTCCTGAAAGAAAAGTGATGACAAAAAAAAGGGAGAAGTGAAAGAAAGGATATTTTTGAAATAATTGCATCATTTATTTTTGGAACAAAGCGTACATTCTTGACAGACCTTTGTTCTACGTTAGTACGATGAATGTTGATATTTAAGTGTGGACGAGTGCGTCATTAATAACTCTTACAGCAGAAGAGACAGACAGTTGGTGAATACCATCGTATTGGAAAAATAAAATTTTAGAAGTTTCTTACATTTTCTTTGCATTTCATATAAAACAAAACGGAGTGTATAGTAATCCGATAGTCGGGTGATTAATTTTTATAGTCGGATGTTTTCATTTTCTTAAAATTGTTTTTAATAAAAATAAGTTAGCCATGCGACTTCCAGACTAATAAAAATAAATGAACTTATTCGACTACAGGGCTACTACCAACAGACAAAAATAAAAAATCGTTTTTAAAAATTAATTATCTTCTTAAGAAGTACTCGTTCTAAGTTTTCTCATTAAACGGTTTAATTTTCCAAACTAACTACCAACTAGATGGTAAGTCTTCTATAACTACCACCCACACATTTAATAACTAGTCATAAATTCAAAGATGGGAAGTTTTAATACATAGCATGGACCTTGCTCCGTCCGGCTACCATTTGTTCCGTATTCTGCATAACTCCCTTAATGTTGAAAGGCTGACTTCGAAAAAGGCCTGCATAAATCAGTTGGTTTACTTTTTTGCTTAGAAATCCCAGAAGTTCCACAGTGTGGCATATTGGTTTTATTAGAAAACCGGTAAGAAACTATCGAGCAAACCATATTGATTTTAATAAAGTTAATTGAAAATATTAGACAATTGAATTGACTATTTTAAGAAAATTTCTTTACTTTTTTTTTGTGAAAACTTTTTTGTAAAAACCGCTACTGGTTCAGTGTGCTTTCTTCAAATGTAATTTTTAAGATATCTTCAACAGAAAGTCAAAGTGGTACACTTTTTATTTCTGTTAATAATTCAAGCATATACATATGTATCAGAGATGTGGCTCGTTTTAATTTACAATTCGCTTATTCATTGCTATGGCTGTGCTTTCATTCGATTCGATTTCATTGATTGTCTTTTAATTTTATTGCCAGTGCTTGTCTTCGCTTTCGTTGAACATACACAAAAGACAAGCACTATTCACTCAAAGCTCTATCATTCGTTTCTATTTCTATGCAACGAATTCTTTGGCTATGCAACGAATGCTTTGGCTATACAACGAATGCTTTGGCTATGCAACGAATGCTATTGTGCGGTAACGAATGTTATTGCTCAGCAACGAATGTTATTGTGCAGCATCGAATACCTCATATGATATGCTACGGCTCATGCACTCGTTGCCTTGTGCAGTGAATGATTTGAACTCGTGCTATTGCAGTGTAGCAATAGTGCTTGCCTTTGTTTATAATTGTTCAGTTTCTTAAAAGTGAGAGAATAGTGCTTGCATTTTGTAGTGTGCTCGTTGCCTTTAAAGAAAACAAAGGCAAGCAACGGCAATGCAATAAAAAAGTGTAGCGCGGCAGCATTCGCATTCGTTTTGATTGAGCGGTGTTTTCATTCATTTCACACGTTTGATGCTTAGTGTTTATTCACAATTCGTTTTATTTGAGTGTTTCACAACTGCGTATGGATGTATTCGTGCATTTCTCTGATGTGTGTGTATCAATGGAAACTATAAATTACGGTAATTTCTGCTAATATGCAATTTGGCGAATGTATAATTTAATTTGTACGGAATCAAATGTGTCTCCACAGCACTAAAATTGAATGTTTTTTGAAATTCCTGTTCATACAGCCATTGTGCGAAATAGCCTTAACATCATAGGGATGGAACTTAAAATGTTTCATTTACAACTTTCTATAGTTTATGTGTTACTTGCAAGAACAGCAATTGGCATTTCATATACCCTCGGTAATTTGAATGCACAAATTCAAGCAGAACTAGCCGAACTCGAAGAAAGTCATTTTCTAGTGAAGGCGCTTGAGAATTTAGATGCACCGTATAATACAGTTAATACATTAGGTTTGACTATTCAAATAAATGCGGAGAATCCTTTGTTAAATTTTAAAATAATGGAAAATTGCAATTTTGCGCTGAAGCACCTTAAAGTTAATTATGCGAACATAATTAATGTAAATCAACCAAAGCCACAGCGAGAAATCTTAAACGTTTGGATTGCAGATGGCAGTACAAGTTTTCTGTAAGTATCGTTCCATACTAAAACGTGAACGTTTTGTCCTTCGCTCATGAAATCATCCCCGAAAAAATTTCTCAGGAGAGAAAAATATATAAAATCGACATTGGGAAACTATTGATAAGTTAAGTAGTTTATGAGTTTTGGAATTAAAATGTGTAGTTTTCATTAACGAAAATAGCCCAACAATTTTAAAAAGTTGCCAATCAGGTCTGTTCTGATGCCGTTTCAGATTAAATTTTAACTTTATTTCAGAATCATATGAGATATCCATAGAGTTATCGGAATTGTAACATCTCAAGTTCGAATTTCAAAAATAAAAAATCCAAAACAAATTTCGACCATTAGATTTAGAAAAGCTATTGCCGTTCAACTTTGGAACTTAATTTCACTTCCGAACCAACTGACCTGAAGGGTCTGTGTTTCAATAGATTTTATTTTTTGAAAATGCTTCATCAACATTTGAATATTCGAATTCCAGAAATTTCCTTGTAGTAGATATATTTTTAATTTTATGAATCCAAAAAAAAAAAAAAAATAAATGATCATGTCAATTTAAGAAAGCAAATATTTTCAACTGACTATGTTTATTTTCAGAAAAATCTTTTCGTATGCTGAGGCTAATACAAGAAATGAGCCCGGCATCTACCTAATTATTCTGTACCAGGCAAACGTTTCATCATATTTGAAGAAAGTCAAGCATATCTTCGAGCAAATGTTTAAAATAAATGCCTTAAATGTGCTTGTCATGTTGAAGGCCAAAGGACAAGAACATATCATTTATGGTTATAATCCTTTTTCCAGCGATAATTGTCGGAAAATCAGGCCATTCATTGTGCAAACATTTTCCAATAAAAGTCTTATCAACAACGGTTTGTGGCCTCATGATATCAAAAATTTCCAAAAATGTCCAATGACTCTATACACTTGGAATATACCACCATTAATGATATTCAATAACAAGGAAAAGGGCAATAACATACTAGGTGGAATTGAAGGCAAAATTCTGAGCGTAATTGCAAGAAGATTAAATTTTACCATACATCTACTTACGGATAACATGCATTTCTACGGAGACATTGATGAAAATGGTATTGCAACTGGACCATTTTTTCTGGTAAGTAGCTTGTAAAAAAGAAATCAATAAAAGTTAATTATAGCATGGTTCAAACAATGTAAGAAAATAGTCGGGAAAATTTGGGAATTATATGTTAAAAACCATCAAAAAAGTCTTCTGAAAAATGAGATTTTCGAACTATCTTTCTTTAGGAAGAATAGTCTAAAATTTGTTATAACACACCACACCAAGAAAGTGTCGTGGCCGTTTACCGCATGTCTTTTGGTGTGTTGAAACGATGCTGGTATCAGAATTGCTCGACCATGTCAGATTTTCGAGATATCCTAACAAAATATTGCAAATAAGTCAAAAAGTAAATAACGTGATATTTGCAATATGAACTCGTATCATATGATATCTGGAAATTCGGACATGATCTAACATTTCTGACCCCGAACTCGATTCCAGCGCAGCAAAAACCTACGGTATGGTACGCCATCTTCCAACTTCAATATTTAACATGTGAAAAACTAATATAGTAAAATCCTTAACGTTCTTTATTTATTATTACCGAATATAAAATTGATACAACAACAGAATGTTAAATAATATCAAATACGTAATTCGCCTCTGATCAAATATACCATTCGTTAACTATCATCAAAATTTGTTATTTGTACAGACACATACAATAAAATTTTCAATTTTTATATACCAAAAGTCTAAATAAAAAGGCTAAAGGGACAATGTTTTATATTACGCAGATATGAAATGAAAGCCTGAAAAGTTTTGTGATTTTTTTGACCTTTTGATATTAAAATGTGAGTTTTTGGACTTTTAGCCGTAATCCGACTCTTAGAAGAGGACTGAAACTTTGGAATTGTCACTTCAGTTATGGAACACTTACCCATTGTATTTGTAAATATTATAATTTGAGTGCGCCAAGTGCTCAGGAAAATATTTTATTTGTGCTTAACTTTTAACATTTAATACTAAGACTCTATATATTCCCGATATCCATATCTTACAGCTGCAAAAAGGATTTGTCGATATACTCATGGGTAGCTATTTCAACTCAGCGACACGCACAAAACTTCTATCAGAGACGCGCACTTATATGGGAACAAAACTTGTCGCTGTTGTTAATAAGATATCTAGTGCAAGCACCTATGCTGAATGGATTTTTGATCCATTCACAAAACACGCATGGCTCTTCATTATCATATATATCATTAAAGTATTTGGACTTATTTCGCTACTTACACCAAAAGCAGAAAGATCAAATACATTTTTGAACTCTATTGCAACTTGTTTGGGAGTGAGTCAACGCCTTAGCGATACCCGGAGCAAGTACTGCTTTGCCATTATGATTTGGTCATTTGGTTTCTTAATAATACGTAATGCCTATCAAGCTAAAATTTATGATGCCTATCGCATACCTCCTATCTCTAGCCCACCCGAATCGCTTGATGAGCTCGTGGCGCAAAACTACAAAATATATTCCAGTCGTTTATATAATGATTCAGCGTCTAATATTAAGGCTCATTTAATTGGATTAGCCACCGACAAATTGGTACTGGAAATGCTAGAAAATGATGACGATCATCACTCAGCGGGAATAGTAACTTATGCAAGACTTTTATTCTACATCTTGTCGAAAAATAAAAACAATGTCTATGATATTGTGCGCCAACCTTTACATATGCAGCAATTGTGTGCTTATTTTCAACAACACTCCTATTTGACACGCCCCTTCGATAGTCTCATAGCAAAAATGCAAAGCTCAGGATTACTGCAGAAATGGAGCAAAGACGAACGTGGGCAAGGCTGGGACATGCCATTCTCTGAGACAGAAATTCTTGCAGACTTGCCGCAACCGATGACTATACATAAATTTAAATGGCTATTTTTGATCATATCACTATTGCATATTTTAGCAATATGTGTTTTTTTGTTGGAAATATGGGGTACCTGTAGGTGGAAAAATTGAAAGCTTAAAGAAATTCAAAGAAGCCTATAATTAAAAAATGAAAGGGTATTTATTAATCTATTAGTTAGTAAGAATATGGTTTTCAATCTTTCATAACCTGTAACATTATGTGCATTTAAGTTTTAAAAAAATCTGAGAATGAAAAAAAAACTCTATCCTATGGTTTGATTTCGTTCTGTTCTATCGGCGTTGACTTTTACCCTCTGCATTCCATATTTCACTCATTGATTGAAACACTAACACAAACCATAGCAAGCGACATGAGAGAGCGCAATAGAAGGGTAACGTTCTGCTCTACATATAAAAAACTTTATTCGATTTGTTGTGGTTTTGACTCGCGATTGCTATCCAAATCCGTACCACATGTAGTGATCGTTTTTGTCATTAGATTCGTATGAGGAAAAATCGAAAGTTAGCTCAAAAAAAGTTTTGGACATCACTAAGAGAACCTTGGGACCCTGAAAAAAACTGTTTCGACCCGAAAATGGGTCTCCGGATCATGGTAGCCGTTTTGACCCATTTTCGGAAAAATTTTTTTTTTCACACGAAAGATAGTTCGAAAAATAGTTTTGGACATTGCTAAGGGAGGTTCGGGACCCTGGCAAGAACTAGTTTTGAGCCGAAAATGGGTCCTCGGATCATGGTATCCGTTTTTGACTTCCAAAACATGACATTACAAATACGAATCTAATGACAAAAATGATCACTACATTTGGTACAGGTTTGGGTAGCAATCGCGAATAAAACCACAACAAAGCGAATAAAGTTTTTTGTACGTAGAGCAGAACGTTACCATTCTGTTCCTCTCTTTAATTTCAGCTTACTATAGTGCGGGTTGGTGTTTGAATCAAAGAGCGAAACAAAGAATGTGAGAAGTCAAGTTTGCATTGTGCGATTGGAACGTTACGATAAGGTGCGGTATTTTTTCATTTCCTGTAATAAATAAAAGCTTTCTAGTACTCAATAGTACAAAAATTTAAATTTTAAATTTTTATATTTTCATAGTTTGAAAAACTTACAAATTGTGAATATTAATATCATAGCTTCATATTATTTATTCATTTGATTCTTAAATCGAAAAAGTGAGCTAATTTGAACAAGTTGAAAAAAAAAAAATGAAGAAAAGTTGAAAGTCGAAATAGATTGAAAAAACTTGTAAAGTTGAACAAGGTTGAAAAGTCGAAGAAATTTTAAAAATGCTGTCAAATTCGTTAAAAAAAACTGGAACCGCATTACGTATTGCATTATATCAAAGTCTTATGAAAATGCAAATGCGGTTCGTATGATATTTTTGAGATTGACTGCTCCTGAACGATTTTGACTTCACCTATAAGCATCCAAAAACAAATTTTACCATGTAACCCAACGCTAGGTGGTGCGTTTGACTCTAAATTTAGATACGGTGTGTTACTATGGGAAAAGAGCGTCAGAAACTCCAAACATTTGTCTATCTTAATTTGTGAACGCCCTAAACGACAAAAAATATTGTAAGGTGTGGCCATATATACTTTTGCAGCGATACAGTTCACTCATCAAAAGCTTTGCCATTCCTTTTTTTTATATATCAGTAATCTATTATTTCGGTTTCAAAAGTCAAATCGATGTTTTGCAAAATATTTCTCATTTATTCGATCAATTTCAAAATAACTCGTCATTTCGTATTGAATCTATTTCTTACATTTTTTGATTTATCTATCGAATGACTTTTTCCTTTACTCGTCGTAAATCAAACACCTTTCAGATATCTTGCTAAATTATTTGGCACGCACACATTGTTTTCAATATACATTCCCTTTCATTAATTGCTCACGGCAAAATGATAAAAATTTTATACAAAAGTGCACCATAAAATTATTGTTATGGTTAAAAAGCGATGGCATTTAACGTGACACGATTCCATTAACACTAATTATGATAATTTGCTTGGACATTCATGATGCACAAATCCGTGAGCAACTGCATAACATGGAAGTTACCAAACTATTTAGTCGCTCAGAAACATTCGCAATCTCCGGTCTCGTTATGACGTCGCTATATCAACTAACAGCTGATTCTGAGCCTTCAGGAAATCTTTCGTTAATTCTGGCAATTGTCTGGATAATAACTAACGATTATGCCAGGCATTCAGTATTATCTGTAACACTGGGACAATTTTCACGTAGTGAAGAGAATAAACGTTATCATTATGATTTAATCGATGAAATTTTAAAAGGAGCCAGCATTTATGGAAAACATAATAAAGATGATTCAGCAAAAATTAAATTTGTTGTTGAAGCCGACAAAACCAATAATAATGGAATCTTACAAAATAAATTATTTAAAAATCTAAGTGACAGTGAAAGATTTCAAAACGACTTTGGTAGAGATAAGGCTATATGGTTTTTGGATAGCTTGGAGTCTTTCAAGTAAGTGAATTTTTGTTTACTTGGCAAGCACGCGGCAATTAATACAGAATTGTGCGGCACTTTATTCAATCTTAAACTAATTGTTAAGCAATACTTAAGTAAAACACGACATGTACAAGTACATACATACATGTATGCTTGAGCTGTTTTTGGCGCAGAAACGAGATGGATTAGAAACGTGTGTTTCTTTAAATTTTTTATGAACCATTAATATTAGTATTTTCGAAAGCATTAAAACACGATAATGGGCTTGGAATGCATTGCTTTAAGTTACATTACCGTAATTTCATATAAGTAAGTCTTTCCTACAATAATTTTTTATTATTATTTTTAGTCGACTGGAGTCTAATCTACTCAGTTCTCATAGTAATTTCCAACGTAGCGGTTACTTTTGTATAATATACACCAGCACAAGCTCAAATCGTATGCAGTCTATAAAAACTATTTTCCGGCGTCTACTTGTACAATATGTTATAAATATTAATGTTATCATTATGATTGGAAAGACGCCCTATGTATATACTTACTTTCCGTTCGATGCAAGCCATTGTCAAGCTTCAACGCCAAAACTACATGCATCCTTTGCTGGAATAAGCTCGACCAAATATTTTAAATTAAACACAAGATTTTTTCCATATAAGACGCACAATATGCATGGTTGTAAGTTGGCCATCGCCACCTGGCACGTGCCACCAACGATGTTTCTTGAATATAAGGATAACAAAAGTGATGCATTGCCACGTATACATGGTATTGAAGGCAATATATTGAATCTACTGGCTGAGCGTATGAATTTTAGCATTGATCTCATCAAACCAGCCGGTGGACGAGGAGTGATTTTTAAAAATGGTACCATAACAGGGGCAGTCAAAATGGTAAGTTTTTTTTGAACTTGTATGTCACAACTTTCTTTAGCAGTAGTTTTTTTCTTTACTTGCAGATGCTTGAAGGAACAATTAACTTAACTATTAGTAATTATTTGTACGATAAAACACGCGTTGATCTCTTACTACCATCACAAATCTATATGAATCTTCCCTTAGTTGTGGTCATTCCAAAAGGTCGTCCAATGTCACCATTTGTACGTCTTACCAAACCCTTTAAGTATATAATTTGGTCATGTCTTAGTTTCAGCTTATTGCTTGGCATATTGGTCATTTTAAGCTTTAAACTTTTAAATAAAACGAAAATAAGTCATTTCGTCTTTGGTAACTTCAATCGCATCCCATTAACAAACCTTTGGAGCAGCTTATTTGGTACCACTATAGGTGGTGTCTTGCCAAGTCGAAACTTTGCCCGCTATTTATTGGCAATTTGGTTATTGTATACATTTGTGATGCGTAATGCCTACACGGGACAACTTTTTATTATACTGCAAGATGGACGCGCCAAGACAACGCTAAAGACCATACGCGAAGTAGTGCGTAATAATTATACATTTTATACATCAAAAACTTTGGAAGATTCACTAAAAGCCTCCATCGGCAAAGCAAACCTTGCATTTATGGATACAACAGACCCGAATTTTCTACCGAATTTACTAAGTGAAATGCATAATGATAATGTTAAGAAGGTTGTTTTACTCCTTGGTCCCACAGTGCGGTATTTGAATCGCGGCCTCCATAGCTCAAATGAACGTGTTAATGTTTTGCCTGAGATAGTGTTTACTGTGCCGATTACTATGTACATGCGTCCGCACTCATACTTGAGAAATCATCTCAATGAGGTCTTAATCAACATAATGTCATCTGGGTTGATACAGCAAAGTGAATCATATTATCTGGAAGCTAATTATGATTATATAAAGCCGACTCAAGCACCCATTGCATTGTCACTCAGGTTACTATTTGGCTTGGTTAGTGTTTATTTTGTTTTATTAATACTTTGTTGTTTAGTTTTTCTGCTAGAGTTATGGTCAAAAAACTCTCCAATAGCACGGAGTATTGTGGATTTTTTTAATTGTTAACTTAGAAATAATGAACAAAATAAAAAGAAGAAAAACATTTTCTTTATTTTAAATTTTTAAAGGGAAACTCATTTACAATTCTCTGCCATTTAACTGATCTGTTGCTAACTTGCTGCTATCAAACCGTCCATACTTTTTCTCTCATATTTGATACATTGATAGTTGTGGTCTCAAAAAAATTCAATTCGTCATGGATTTTAAACGTAGCATCGAATTTGGCTCATTAGTCTAATGATTAAAAAAATACTACTTCAGTCATGTGTCGACAAAGTTCTTCTAAGAATGAAACTTTGCTAGAAATAATTGACTTGTTCAGTAGAAATACTAAGAAATACTAACGTTTTTTTTACGTTAATTTAAAAAGTTCGAAAAATGGATTTTGCTCATCTACTCCAAAAATATATCTCAAATCGTAAGATTTGTGCAACACAAAGTTGTAAAAGTGGAGATGACAATAGATGCCACGAAGTTCTATCTGCGATAAGAGTCACATGGTAACTCAAAAACTCATTTTTTTCCCAAAATATTCACGATATCAATTTATTTTAATAACTTTCAAGTAAACCCAAGAAACGTTTTCAAAAAAAAAAAAAAACCATTATCACCAAAACAAAGTTTAATAGTAGGGCTTCTAATGAATGTGTTGATATTAAAATTAGATACTGATTTCTGTGCATATCTTCAAAACAAAACTCCAAATTACGTCCAATATATGCCGAACTTTTTTTGATTTTGCACAATATATCACACTTACTGCTCCGGTTGGTATTGCACAAAGCTAAGTTACACTGAACAACAGAAAAATAGGTTAAATGGATTAATATCACTACTTCGCTGCCAACAGGTGACACGCCATCTAAGGTGTAAGTGAAATTTGCGATATTATCTGCATGACGCAAGCAAATAATGTAAACTGTTGTGACGATTACAATAAATAACGACATAAAAGTGAAATTTTTCTGTGGAACATTTACAATAAAACTAAATTGCAACGTAAATCTGTGCGCATTATCATCGCAGTTATATCTACAATGCCTCGGGCTATGCAGCCTGAGAAGATTGTGTATATAATTATCTGACATGCGACACGTGATGCCAAAAGGTATTTATTTGGTATTTGCTTTTACGTGATGTTTACTATATTAATTTTTACAACCATGTAATAACTACGAATTCAATGTTAGCAAATTCCATATTTGTTATTTATTCAGTTTTAGCAACAAGCCATCTGGGATAGTTGAAAAAAAAACTATAACTTCTTTTATTGTGTCAAATTGTTGCTCACGATATCCATCAGCAATAATATTATGGTTCTAGAATTTATGCAAACAATCGACCCACCGTTACACACCACCATATGTTGCGTTCATTTTTAATTTTATGAAAATAATTGTGGAGGTGAACCCAACACTTTGAGGACCCTCAGCTTCACGATTTGGGTGCATACCCGCTTATTCGAAATTTTGTTTTAAGATTTTCAATTACAATTAACTCATAAAGTTTGGTTACTGAATGACTGCATGATATCTCTCGTCATCAAAAAAACGTCAAAAAAATCGTGAAGTTACTCGCCCATGAATATGCTTAGTAGAAGAGTTTAGTTCTTTTTGGCAAAGATAAAATAATGAAATTACAGTAGGTCCGTTGAGCCATAACCAAGGTAAAAAGCCCTAGATAGCGTAAGGTCAAGCTAAATAGCATGTTGTAGCATACAACAATCCAATATCATTTATCGTGCACAAACTTTCTATCCCTTACTAAAACCTATGTTAATAAACTTATTTTGTAGTTTAACCAGAAATGTTTCATATATAAGTAGTTTGATTGATGAGCAAAACTTTTCAGAAACTTAACGCAAGTATGACATATAACTAAAACTTTTCAAGTTAAATAAATTTTAATGACTAAACCTGAAAAGTTCTTGGCAATCAATTCAGCTCATGGCATAAGTCATGTCAGTATGATAATTAATATCAACTTGAACAGAACATGAATCTGACTTCGCTATTAAACTTTGAAAGTGTGGCATATCGTGGTGCACTGGCGCAAACGAATCAACTCAATGATCTCATTGCGAATTCCATGCGTCCAATCATCGAAAATTTCTACATGCAACTTGCACCTTCATTCATCATAATGGCCTCTTGTCGCCGTCCAAGCACTTTGAATATATTTAGATACATCCTTGAGAGTTTACATCAAAACATTGATTATATGGTTATACAATTGGTACACGTCAAATATGAGCAACCGCAGCGCATCGAAGGACCACGTATGCATAATCTTTTATTAGTCGATTCGTTGGATGCATTTCTGTAAGTCGTGAAATATTATTGGGTTATCAGTTTCATGTATTCCATACTCTCTTTCAGTGACATTGACATAGCATCCTATGTCGCTGTGTACGATACTTATGAGTATTACTATATATTATTACAACAGCGTGATCACTTGATATCCAACGATATGAAAGGTATTTTCGAATATTGCTGGAACAATCAGCTCACCAATTGCAATGTACAAATACAAAATGAGAGCGGAGAGCTACTAATATACACCTACTTTCCCTATACGGCTGAGCACTGTAATAATGTTGTGCCAGTGCTAATAAATCAATTTAATGGCACACATTGGCTGAGCCAGAAGTATTTTCCCAACAAATTGGATAACTTTTATCAATGTTCGATTTATGCAGCGGTACGTAATATACCACCGTACTTGAAAGTGCAAAAGTTACCAGATCAGACATATAAAATTCAAGGACTAGAAGGATATTTACTTAAGCAGCTATCGAATAAATTAAACTTTTCACTTGAAATTGTACTGCCAACAGAAAAACAAACTCATGAGCAACGTGCCGGTAACTTGTCAGCGGGTACATATGGTTTGGTGCGCATCCGATACACAAATATCATTTTCCTAATAACCTCTTGTTTGTTTTAGCTCAAAAGTCGAGCAGTTCATTTGGCTATTGGATATTTTCGTAAGCGCACTACCATACAGAGTATACTGACTAGCTCAACTTTTCCGCAATATCAATCTTCAATAGTGGTCAGCATATTTCTCAACGCGCACAATCTCACTACCTATCAAATTTTGATATTTCCTTTTGAAAGTGAATCATGGTTAGCTATATTTCTCAGCTTTATTGGTAGTATCTTTGCAGTTGGATTATTACAACAACTCGCTTATCGGCGTGGTCAAAATCTGTATGGCAAATTTGCTTCCATATATCCGATTTTAACTACAGCACTTGGAATGCCCTTGGTTCGAACACGAAATGCGACTGGAGAACGTCTTTTATACATCTCATGGATTTTTGCCACCTTCGTAATGCGCACTATGTACTCTGCCTTACTATTTCATTTCTTTCGCAATTACGTACATCAAAAAATACCCAAAACATTTACGGAACTCTCCCATGATGATTACACTATGGCTATTAATAATTTTACACTACAAGATCTTTTGGGAATACCGTACTTGGAGCAATATAGCGATATGCGCAGTATTATTTTTAATTCATCATTTGAGGATGTTGCTTTTCCGTATTTGGAAACACATGTTGAGGAAAATATCTACGCAATCACTTCACGTGAATTCCTCATATATTATGTGAGTAGCCATCATAAGCCCGGAAAATTTCGTATGCTTACAGATATTGTGGCCCAACAACAACTTACGCTACGCCTACCCAAACATTCATTTCTAACCAGCGTTTTCGATGAATCGATTATGGCTGTACAATCTGTAGGCCTAATGGATATCTGGACACGTTGGACTTTAAATGACAAATACTTTAACAGCATGCATTTGTATACTGAGAAACTAATTGAGCAAAAGGATCTCAATGGACTCTATGTTGTTATATGTGTGTTATATCTTATTGCTTTGGTGATTTTTGCCATGGAACTGCTTTCAAGAAGGTCTCAGTTATTGCGTAAAATATTTTTAAAAGTACTTTCAATAAATCTATTATATTGACATAAAATTGTTTTTACCGGCTTAGCATGCTAGATATTGGCTTGACTATTGATTTCTCCTAGGGTGAACTTAGCTCCTCAACTTTCTGACATTATTTTGCATTTTGCAACGCATCAGTTATTAACTGAGTTAGAAACTACTTCATAGCTTTGTTTTAAATACATAGTTTCACTTTGTTTTTTCACTAACCGTTGTACATGATATATCTAATTTGGAAACCATTTTCAAGGTACGCCGTAAGCTTTAACTTAAAAATACAACAAACAAAATACTAAGTTACTTATCACTTTAAATTTCTAAATTCGATCTCTATGTGATACACATTTGAAAACATGGATGTTTCTTCTTCAATCACTCCTTAACGGCTGAACCAATTCGGCGCAATCTTGGTGAACAGATACGAGTAGTACATGACCTGAGTTAAAGCATAGGTTACTTTATATCCCGAAAAACTCATAGTTCTGAATTTGACTCAATGCAACACTGATCCGTCCACGACGGCAAAATAGAATCAAATCTATGTCAATTGTCAGCGGTTGCGGCTTTTCCATCGCCCACCACAATTTTGTACCATTCCAAGCGGTCAAGTGTGTCGAAATTTTGACAGCGGCTAATCAATGCCGGTTTTTCTTTATTTGGCGGTATTGTGGGTAAGCTATTATGCGGAGCCTCTAAGTTCAGGGGAACATAGTTTGGGAAGCGCTGCTCAGCACCACTGAGAGTAATATTAGCGCAATTTCAATGAACAATTGCAATTTATTTTCTTCTTCTTTTATTTATTAATACTTACCAATGTTTACCAAAGATTGTGCAGCAATATCTCTAGAGGATATTATTTTTTATGGATTTCAAACATCATACGCATATGCTAGGCCACGCATACTATTTTTTGAAAAACTTTGACATTTTATTTTCAAACGGCTCACAGTTCGGATGTATCAGAAAAATGACGCTACCAACCCCAACTGTTATTTTAACTGTTGCTCTCATATTACTAAATTTAAACTTCAAAATTAATGCCCAAAATTATACGGAGCGTAATTTATCGTATTCGAAAATTTTGTGGACCAATGACTACGAAAATATCAATGACAGGCTGGCAAACTGTATTGCCAACGTTTTGGAAATAGCTAGGGATACATTACGTGACGATGTACTTATCATTAGTCACAGCTTGAACGCAAGTGTGCATTATGTACTTAAGGATTTGATTGATAAAGTGCTACAACATGATATCATGATAATAAAATACTTGAAAACTGCTCAAAGAATGGGTGGATACGTTGGATTGAGACTAATTCTAATTGATTCATACGATTCGTTTATGTAAGTTAAAGGCGACACATTACAATTAAGAAAAAAATCAACAAATTAAATTTGGATTTCTTAGGAGAAAAAGAGACGAGAGTTTGGCTGATGGTGTTCGATTTGAACAGAATAATAATCGAATTTTCTATTTTATTATACTATTGATTCCCGATAACTCTACCATTTCACCATTCAATGAAATGCAAAAATTTTTCCAACTCTTCTACAAGCATATGACTATTGATGTTAACATAATGGTGCCAATTTCTAACAAAATAAATATTTACACGTTTAATCCATACACGCACGGAAAGTGTGGTTCTACAAGACCTGTGCTATTAACTAGCTGCCCGGAAACTGTTCAAGACTTTGGTCGAACAAATATATTTCCAATCAAAGTTCGTAATATGAATATGTGCCCATTTGAAGTTCTAGCTGCTCATTTACCACCATTTATTATAATACAAAAACCGTTTATTGGTGCAGACAGTTTAACTGGAATTGATGGAGAGATTTTGAAAGTAATTTCAAGAAAACTAAATTTTTCAATTGCTCTCCATGACTACAGTAATGAAATTGGTGGAGAAGTCTATGATAATGGTACATCGACAGGAGTCTATTATATGGTAAGTTTTTATAAATTTCTTAAGGGTATGTCACAAATAACCACCTAAAATTGTGCCTCATACCGATCCCTATGTTCCCTTATCCTAAGCCTTCTTAATTGTATGATTTTGGTCAAATACTTTTATGTACAAAGCCCTATGGCTATATCGAGATGAACTTTAATATCTAATATTCTTATTTTTTAAAGCTAAGCCAACACCAAGCAAAACTTGCACTTGGATACTGCGAGTGCACACCAAATCGCTTACGACACTTAGCATCAACTACGTCATATTACCATACTTCACTTCGCCTACTTCTAAAAGACTCCGAGGGATACTCGTCGTTCGAAGCAGTTTTCTTTCCTTTCAGTCCATCAACTTGGATCTTGTTTTTAATAATCAATATTTTACGTATCATTTTATTAATTCTAAAACGTTACCAGTACCATCAATGTCTACACGAAGCCATACCGAATTTGCTCTTTATTGTGTGGTGTTTCCTAACATTAACTTTCAGTGCATCATATGGCAGTTTGTTTTTTACTTATATGTACAATCAGCCATTAAAGCCGCTCCCAAAGACATTTGGTGAGCTTCGCCAATATAATTATAGTATTCTTACCGATACTATTTCTGGTAGAGTAGCTCGAAACTTACCTGAGCTAAAAGATATATTAACTATTAGAAACACTACACCATATCAGGTTCTTTTGGAATTTGAAAAATCGACATCAACTCGACCTGGCATCCTCACAAACATGGATACTTTCGCCTATTTCATCAAAAATGAATCCATAAGGCTTGATGAATATGTGCAATTGGATGAAAGAATGATGGATCAAATGCTTTGTATGTATTTTCCATATGCATCATCTTATCCGATTGAATTCAATGAACGAATTACGCAATTGCATACTTTTGGTGTGTTAACACAAATCGCACGTCAATTTGTCAGTTCGCTTGATCTACCAAATACTAAAGACTATCGCATACGTCCCAATTATTTAGAAAGTTCGAAGGAAACATTGTCCCTTAATCACTTAAGAGGACCTTTTATTATATTTGCAGGATGTTTGGCAATTGCTTGTATTGTTTTTATTTTAGAATTACTTTCATTGAAGCTTAAAGTGATAAGGACAATTTTTCTGGTTCTTGCAACATTCCCGAAACATTGAATCATACGCCACACAGCAGCTTCAACTTTTTTGCATGGCTCAGTGTTAAATATATATGTATATCGTTTCATACCACTAAAAAGATAATCAATATTTTTCACAGAAAAAAATTTTTTTGTAAACATTCCAAAACGGAACGAGTTTCGTGGATCTGATTTTTTGTTTAAATCAAGACACAAAATTCAGAAATAGCATAAACGTAGAATATATGTAGTACGTTTCGAAAGTTATCAGTCGATATGTCTTTTCTTGATAAATTGCACAGTTATGTTATAAATGTTTTTTCTCCAAAATAAGTTTTTGTGAAATGCTTGAGCATAAACACAAATTCAAAAATATCGATGTTATTCAAATCCAAATAGCAGATGTGATGTTATAGACTGGAATGCAGAGTTGCTGTTTTAGTATATATATAATATGTTTATATATTTATAAACAAATATGTGTAGCGTTATGCAACGCAATTGCGATAAATAACGTTATTCGTTTCCTTGAAAATAAAAATTTTTCACCATGATAAATAAACACATAAAGGGTGTTTTTTTTAGAGGTATAGAGCTTCGAATTGAAATAAAACACAAGAAAATCGTTTTAATGTCCATCAATTTGGCTTTATTGGAAGGATAATTTTATGCCATTAATGTTATATATGGGCATGTGGCCGCCGCGGCTGGCTCGAATAAAGCCAATTCTACAGGTCCAATTTTGAACCACTTTTTCGAGCATATGGGGCCGTATGTCGGCAATAACGCCACGAATGTTGGCTTCCAAGTCCCATAACGTTTCTGGTTTGTTGGCGTAGACGAGCGACTTCACATATCCCCAAAGAAAATAATCCAATGGTGTCAAATCACACGATCTTGGTGGCCAATTGACAGGTCCATTCCGCGAAATTATGCGCTCATCGAATGTTTCCTTCAATAAATCGATTGTGACGTGCGCTGTGTGGCATGTAGCGCCGTCTTGTTGGAACCACAACTCATCCACATTCATGCCATCCAATTCGGGAACAAAATAGTCGGTTATCATGGCTCTATACCGGTCTCCGTTAACGGTAACTAACTCTCCAGCATTATTTCGGAAGAAGTATGGCCCAATGACTCCACCAGCCCATAGAGCACACCAAACAGTCAGTTTTTGTGGATGTCATGGCGTCTCAAGGGTCTCATGTGGATTCTCTTCACTCCAAATGCGGCAATTTTGCTTGTTGACGTAGCCATTCAACCAAAAATGAGCCTCATCACTGAACAAAATTTTGCGATGAAAATCAGCATCGAGATCAATCTCATTTTCGGCCCATACACCAAAATCACGACGCATTGCATGGTCTCGCGGCTTTAATTCTTGCACAAGCTGGATCTTGTAAGGTCGCAAGCCAAGATCTTTGCGCAAAATCTTCCATAAAGTTGATGGACAAAGCTCCAATTGCTGTGCACGGTGGCGAATCGATTCATTCGGGTCCTCTTCAACATTTTGCTCTACAGCGGCAATTGTTTCTTCGGTGCGCACTGTTCGACGTCTCTGCGGATGCGTATTATCACATAGAGTAAACGTAGTGCGAAAACGATCCATGGTTAACCGAATTAATTGCTCTGATGGACGATTATGTCGACCATAAAATGGACGGAGCTTGCGGTAAACTTCGCGAACTGAACCATTATTTTCGAAATAAATTTGCACGATTTGCAAGCGTTGTTCTTTTGTCAACCTGTTTATGATAAAATGGCAAACCAAACTGAACATAAATAACATTAGAGTTGCGAGATTTGACCATAAAATGCTAGTTTTATCTCTATTCGAAAAACAAACCTCTAAAAAAAACACCCTTTATAAGTTAATATTTGTTTTATTGTTATTCACATTTATTCTTCATAAAAAAACAATTTAATATATATCGATCAATAAAATATTTGTGTGTTTTTCTTATATATATGTAACATGTTGATAGCGAGGCATACAAAGTTCATCAACCATAAAAAAAAACAATTTTTTGACACCTTATGCCTAAACCAAAATAGACGTGACGAGACGCAACGAGTAAGTTCGAGTATATGTAAACCAATGTTAATAACCAAAATAAACAAACGTATCTATCGAAAGTGAACGAAACATTTTGACGAGACGTGTTGTTCCGTAAGAACCGAACTTGAAACCGTCACTACTCGTCATAACAGCTGTTTCGATTCGTTGCCTAGCGTAACATTTTGGGTTAAATGTCAAAACAGACGTAACGAGTGCAAACGTTCGTTCAGCTGCTATCGTCTCGGCACGTCTATTTTGGTTAAGTCTTTAGGGGGTTTTCTAGTGCATCATTACATCTTGGATTTAAGTAAAAGTTTGCATTACATATTCCGATTTTGTTTACCAATAATTAAACTGCATGAGCTAAATTAAGCTAAATACTATAATATAAATGTAACTAACATACATATGTCTAGCGTCATATGCAATCAGTTCCAAAATGCTTATTGTCCCTTCTTGAACGGATTGCATAATAAGTTCAAACCTTGAGTCACGCCATTAGGATTCATTTTGACTGTCGGTAAACTTAAGCGAATGTCAGATTCCTTCATCAGTTCTTGAAACATTATTAGTTATAGATATGGGTATGTTGACTGCGTCTAATAAATAGTCCAGTGCATTGAAATGTAAAGGGGTTACAGTCCCTGCTCCAATGGGTCTTCAAAGTGTGTAGATTTGGATAAAATACTCCTGAAATAAAATCATTTCGAATGAGCTTAACGAGTGCAAAGCTATTTAGATATTAATGATGAAAGTAAAAAGATTTACTAAAGAATTAAAGCAGGAGTTGGCACACGGATAACCCAAAAAATTCCACAAATATTTGGGAATGGTGTGCGTGGCATTGGCACACCCAATATTATACGCGCTAAGGGAAAATGTTGACGTTTAAGTTGCAATAGAGTTATCCAAACCACCAGTTGTATTCTACAGCAGAGACAATATCATGTTGCGATATCAAATGCAAAGGTGAACATTTCCAGTGATCAATATGGCTGTCAATTGCGTAATACTCCGTAAGTCTGCCATGTTTGGTAGTATGGTAATGACCTTCAATGATTACGGAGCTATTACTACACTTAGTATCACATAAGCGTATTAGTTGAACGAGATAATATTCTTGTATATCGTTGTTGTTGGCACGTGCTGCTGGATCCAGGAACCTTAAGAAAAAACAGTTGACATGTTAGATTTCACTAAAAACCCACTGCATAGTGTTATCAAAATCTATAGTTTTTGATAATTGGCTGGCAGTGCATTACGAAGGTTTGTGAGATAAGGGCAAAGCGATGTTGTACCTGCGATGCAGTATCTTGCAAGAGACGAAAAGTATGCGTGTTGTCTATACCATAGCAGTTAAAAGCACGGACTATTAAACTGACTTGGAAAGAGCACCCATCAACAGAATAGCAGCTTGAAACTTTTTTAATCGTAATTTACTACATCCGATTAAATAAATTATTTCTTGACCGTTTATGAGAAAGAAGAGAATGGAACAGACTCAATGAGAAAAAAAATCCCAAATGCCAAAGAACACAATTAGTAATATCCAGACAATATACAATTACGGTATATTAGAGATCCAATCAGAGTGAAATCCTACAAGATTCCGTAGATTCTCTTTACTAAGTTTTAAGGCACACCCATTTTTTTTTTCAATCTTTAATTAGTCTTTTGGCCACTCTAGCACAGTGTTGATGATAATCAATAGCATAATTAACTACATGTTCACAAAATTATTTAGGCTCTCAGTACTTACAGTACGTCAGTAAGTTTTTCTTCCAATGCTCATATACACAAATACAAATCAATAAATAATAAATTTGTATTTCATAAATATTCAATATTTGACAACACTAATCTTGCAACGTCATTAATTACTCACTCCAATGCCTCCAGACCATCAACAATGATTACGTTATATTGCCGTTTGTCCAATTCACGTCGACTGCTCTCATTGGCGCTCTCATCTTCAATTGAATACTTCAAATTTACAAGTTGCAATTGCAATTCATGCACAAAATCTCTAATACGCCAGATGGTGCAACGTTCGCTAGCATGAACGGAAATGGCAATACGCTGCGTATATGGCGCGTAAAATTCTTGTATCAACTGCTGTAGGGCCGGAACTGCAGTGTTGTCCATTGGTTTATAATGTTCCATTAATGATGACGACAAATTATTTACACGCGGGCAAAATAACACTAACAACAACAACAATAATAATAACCATTGGAAAGCCACAAAAACTGTGCATATTTGTGTAGAGTACATGACAAACATCCGGTATGTTCTCCATTTCAAAACCAACTGATGAACATTAAATATCTGACTCGCTCACTACTCGTACGAGTCCATGGGTTTATCTTCGCGGTGCTGCAAATCAATGTGTTTGTTTGTCTGTCCTTCTGTATCATATGCATGCAAATGTTGGCATTAAGTGTTGGGGTCATATTTGTTGATGGTATTGCACACGCTTATTTTAACTTTGACTTAAAAAGCCATAATAATTAAAATGACGAGTTAATTAAATACCATTTGTTATTGAAACTTTGCGTGATTATCTTAATTTGATGGTTGTCATTTTGATTTAGATTTCGCAAACAACATGAAAAGTTTTTTGAATTTAAACAGTATGTTTAAAGAAAAGACGTTTTCGAAAATATAAAAAAATTCAAATTATACCAAAAGTGAAATGAAACTAAATACTAACCCTCTAACCGACAAATCTCTAAAAATTAAAAAAAAATAGGCGGACAATTTTTTCTAGGGTAATTATGGCCCAATAAACTCAAAAAAATTATATGCAAGTCAATTATTGTTTTGATGTAACAGCCATGTGAAAAAAGGTGAAGAGTGCCTCAGGGCACTGTTGCGGATTTAGGTAAAAAAAAAGTCAGGTATAATTTTTTATTTATCATTAGTTTTATTGAAAAATGTTATGAAAGTTAGGAGAAAACTATAAGAATATGTTTTATTTTTTATGATGGTAGTCATGAAAACCGTTTTTTGCATTTGAGTAGCACAAATGCAGGTCACATTCTCAGCAAACACACCGTGTTTGTGATTTTTTGCTTAGTTTGCACCATTTTTTGCCGCCTTCTTCACCTAACCACATTGGAAAGTGGCCGATGTTGTCGTAACGGACGTCATTATCAGGATGCTTACACACAAACCTTTCAACTGCCTGGTAGTGGATCTTGTGAAGGTTGTAGACGCTATGTGCTTAGCCGATTGCTTGGACGACCAGATCCACGTTTTAATGTATATGTCACGAGACCAGCTGCGATTTCTTCTCGAAAATCAGATCAACTCGTGTTCAGCTTTTTCTTCTTAATCGTTATATTTTTCCGTGCATATGCGTCGATACAAAATGTAGGCATTCGTCGTTGCCATATCAACAAAATGATAAAAAAGTCGAGTCATCGCATCGCAACATCTAATTATGTATTTTGAAGCCAGTTGGCAGTTCTCAACTCTTACCTGCTCCAATGAAGCTGCCAGCAGAAGGGACATATTTTGGACCAGAACTCTCCATCAATGGTAACGGAAAGCGAGGTCTTTTCGCTAATTTTTTTGCTGTTATAGACACTGTTTCTTCGGCTTCAATATTTTCAACAACATTTTCGTTTCCCATTATTGGATTCAATGTGGATGGTCCCGAAGGTGCGTCAAGTGCACTGTTCAAAGAACCATTCACTTCATAAGTAGTAAACGAGTCCCTATTTTGCATATCCATGATGCATTTTTCGGGCTAATTGCCTCTGGTACGCGATTTGGATCATTCTCTTCATCTGCACTACTGAAATCTACTTCTAAGCGTATTGATTCCATAAGTTCAAACATCTGAGCATCGGTCAGATGTCATTTCTACATGATTTTATACTATTAATTGATAAATGGCAACAAACAATGAAAAAAACCATAGGAAAAGGTGAACAAAAATTAAATGGAATGAGACGATAAATTTACACTGGAACCCGCAACAGTGCCCTGAGGCACTCTTCAGTCTTTAGGTTCTCAACAAAATTTATTCTTTTTTTCACATTCACCAGTATATAAATAGAAAGTAGACAGCCTTCACCTATCAATAAAAAATTTTTCACTTAGATCGGACAACTAAAAATCGGTGTAGTTTGGTTTTAAAAATTTAAAATTTCAAGCACAAGATTTCACGTGCTAAAGTCTGACCTTTCACACCAAACCGTTAATAAATATTTCCTCCCGTATGCTTTTGTTAAAGAACAACATTAAATACAAATGGAAAAGAAAAATTTCAACTAAAATCAAATATCCACAGTAACCAAACCGCCTGTTCAAAATGGATGCCAACAATTTGCATTTTTAAATACAAAATATCCTGCCAAGTTAATCCTAGTTACTGAGTGAAGGGGCTATGCACAGAAACAGTCAGCACAAGTGATGATACTACAGTAAGCGGATATATAGAGTGCGAAATCCATGCTAGGCAGTCAAATAAACCAAGACATACAGACAGTCAGACGAATATCATTTCAAACCGGATGTGACAATGAAACTGCATTAATATCCAGCTTGACGACCACAATGGCGCGCACAACGTGACACCAAAAACACAAAAAAAAAACATTTCGTAACATTCGTGTTGGGCACGAGATAAAACGTGAACTTCCGGCTGAAGTTGATGATGATGATTACTATTTCTGTACCGATGAGGATTTGCTTTTGTTTATTTTTTTTTGCACTCATTTCTTTTTAATTTGGTTTAACCAAAATATGCCATGGTGTGTTGTATGTAATTCTAATTGATCCCTGTAGGATATGCAAAAACTTTCATAATATAATTGTTAATCAAAATAAATAGATTACAGGTAAATAATATTGGTAAAAATTTTAATTTTTCAGAATAAACCAAAGTTTTGAATATTTGTTCGCTTTGAACGGCTTCACACGTTACTCTTTCAACATCTCGTTCTGTCTTTTCTCTTCAACAGTAACAAAAAATAAAAAAAAACTATTGAAAGAAACATAGTTTGTTCTTTGAACTTCAAAGCCAAATACATATGCTACAAATGAAAATAGAAAGATAGCAACAATAACAACTCAGTATTCCAGAAGCAGCATAAGCAACGAAAAATCAACCTAAAATTTTTGTGTGAGGTTTGGCGGTTTTTGTAGAGGGTTTAATTTTAAAAAATATAAGAAAAAGCTATGCAGTAACCTTTTCTAACACAAATATGTTGTTTCAAAAAATAAATTATTAAAATCGGTTCAGTATATTTGGTGCCAAAGCGTTACAAACTATTTCCTTATAAGCAATTTTTTATGAATGGTAAAAATATAGATAAGAGAGAGATTATATAATTACGATAGTTATAACACATTCGATAAGTAATTGCACACTTTAAGTGAGTCAGGAACTAGTTAGGATGTTAGCTTTATCCACTCCAAAAAAAAGAAGTATTTTTCCAGCACATCAGCTGTTGGTTGGCTTAACCAAACGTTGCCATATTGAATTTGACAACATTTTCTGACGTAATTCCTATATCAGCGATTATAAATTGAGCATAAAAGGCGAGTTAACGCCAACTTCGAATCAGAAAAGTACTGAAGATATGCGGTTTCACAAAAAGATGATTTGCTAGAAAGATCGGTAATTCTATCGGTACTACTTTAGATACATAAGCAGAAGCAGAGCACTCCGAAGTAAAAGTCATCGGTAGCCCGATGGTATATAGAAAATTCAATATTAGAGGAGCTATCCAAGTTTATTCAAAGCTCGGCGTGGTCTTAATCAGTCCAGAAATATTGTGTCGAAAACATATGCCGTATTTTAAGGGATCGCAGCAAGCCTTGAAGATTTTGGAGTATTATTTTTCGTTTATATCTAATTGTCCATTATAGGTTTCTGATGTAACAAAATTTCTGCATATTCGTAATATATTCCACATTTTCTTCTTCCATTTAAATGATTTCTTTTGCCATATTACGAGACAGAAAAATTTCAGATGACGTTTACGCATCCATTCCAACTGGGTTATAGAAAGTGCAAATTATTACGCGTATTATAGCCTATGTTTTCGACTCTGCTCCAGTGAAAGAGTGGAAGTTAATTTAAATGAAAACTAATTATATTCATGAAAAGTTCTTTGATTGTACAACAATTTTCAGTGGTAGTCCGGAAAATAACAAATTTTTTTAATTTTTTTTATATTGAAGTGAAATCATAATCACAATTCACTGTCAGAGCCTAGAATAGCAGCACAGCATGGAATCACATTACGTTAGATAAAATCACGTTACAACAAATGTAAATTAATCAAAAGTTATTACACACAGAATTGAATCAAGTCAAATTATTTTTTATGCTTCCTCTCCACTTTTTTTGTGGTTTTGTCTGGGATTTTCATAGCAACTTGCATGTAGCTGGTTGCTGGGAAAATGAAATTATATGATTTGAATAGTAATTGAATTAGAAAATCATTTGCATTGTCAACATGTTGACAGAAAGATGAGACATACAATGCCAGCGGTACGTAGAAAAAGAGACAAATATAGACAGACTGACAAAGAATGAAAACGTGAAGCTTCGTTACTTCACATGCTGTATGTGGTACTTAAAAAGAAAGCACAGCTAGAAGCAAAATTATAAATCACTCTGTGGAAAAGTGCTCTTCTTATAACCAGCATGTTAGGGCACTAGGACAATGGCAGTAATGAAACTAAGAATAAGAAGCAGCACTAGGGTAATTCAAAGAAATTAATTTTTTTGGAGTTTCAATTTCTATATTTTTCAGTTTACAAATTGCAAATTTAATGAAAACAAATTGAATAAGCTTTCTTAGAATATAAAATTACAAGTTCACAATATTTCATATTTTAGAAAATTATTCAGAAGCTCTCAACTTACATATATCAATTCCAGAGAAGCTTAAGCCTTGGCCTCGATGAATATATTCCCGAAATTAGGAAACTCCCTAAACTTTTTATTCCACTGTCGTTGTAAGTATCGAATACCACGTCAGCGAAATGTGGTGTTTTCAATAGCGGAGTGACTAACGCAAACTTCCGATGAACTACGAAATTTCAAGGACAACGCACGAGGTCATCGTCATCAGTATTACAAATGACCATTATAAAAAAACCAAACTCAAAAAAAATCATCTTTTTGACCTGCCCTAATGCTTTGTAGGCTGCTACGCTAACGAAGTTTATTTACTGCATGTTATGGTGATGAAGGACTGACCTGAGGTCAATTTTCTGCAGCAACTGTGAAGTTTTTCCATTCCGACTGCTTGTCAAAGCTTTGTTTGTGTGGTGAAAGTTGCTCGTTTCAAATCTGAACCACTGTGTTCTATATTTGCTGGGAATAGCCAAAGTTAAAATAGTAAATTTCATGGCCATTTTCTAAAATTAAATTCCATGTTGTTTTTTAATATTTGCTTTAAAGTGTGGTGCCACGCCTATTTGTTTCACAGCTTCTAAATTTTTGTATGTGTCATTTTCTTTTGAAGATTTTCTTAAGCAAACACAAACATTTCTATATTGATTTTATTCTTAGCATACATCTGAGTAAGATAGTGGTAGGCAGGGGTGAATTAATATTGTGGACAAATAGGCCTTAGTCCTATAGCAGAAAATTTTGGGATGCCGTTTTGAGCTAATTTCCGATAATGTTTCTGCTCTGAGTAAGTCATTGAAGATCAAAAAGAAGATTCCAGCTTATATCCATTTCCGAACGAGTCTTTGCTTCACACATCGGTGAGACAAGTTTGAATATATCTTGATTGTGGACTGAAAAAAACACTTTAGAAAGCTACCATGGTCCATGATCGGCGTTGATAGTGTGTAAAATGCTTTCACGAAATAGCTCTATTGATCGCTGTATGATACGTTTTCCCGAAAACGGTCGCGTCAAGAATACTGTGGTGTGGTTTGGTGGTCTACAAAATTTATTTTCAACTTTCCTCATTGATCAGTGAAAAAATACTTCTCCTGGAATTGGGTTCAAAACGGTCCCTCATGTGCTGATATCTACGTGCCATTTCATTTTCGATCTTTTCACGTCAATTGATAGAAAAATCACTTCCGTAAATGGGACTTAAACATTGTAAGCAAATTACAAATCACGCGTAATAAGAACTTCAAGTGCACAAGCTCGTGTTTTCGAACACACGCTCATGAATGCACGTGTAACATTTATATCTTGGACCTCGATTTTCGACATCATCTCATCAACCAGTTAATGTTTTTGATTTGAAGCGTTGAGGAGAAACCTAAGTAAGTTTTTAAAAATTATCTTGTCAATTAAAAACAGACTTATTAAAACTTGTGAATGTCTTTGAAAAGTGAATAAAATATTTATTGAAAAGCATTCTTAAGTGTGTTTTTGTTAATGCAGTATAATCTATCGATCGAACTAACAAAAAGTAAATTAAAATACTGAACTAAGTATGTGATTGTATTTTAATCTGCACGTCTGACATATTTTGATTAAGATAATATACCAATTTTTTCGAAATTTGAAAAGTAACTTAAGAACAAAGTCAGCGGTATAACCTGTCGATTGTATCATGGTGCCCTTACGCTTTACATTTTGCAACAAATGTTTTAAATCACCAAAAATACATGCGAATTGTTTGTCAGCTCATTCTTTACACTCCAATTGCATAAATGCTACATTGGTGCAATTTGTAGTGTTACAATCTATGCCTTCATCAGGATCAGCACACATGCACTATGTCAGCTTCATTTTGCATTTAAATTAACTTTTGGAGAAAATTCTTTTTCCTTACTTTCAACAGTAGGTCAAATGTAAGTTTTGTACGCCTATGTTCCACCTACTTTAGGACTTTTCGAATGTTTTAATGAAGAAATCTACGTACGTGTCATCATGACTTTTGATTCATTCATTTTTGGCTGTTAGACATTTTTTAATTTCAAAATTGAAAGATTTCAATTCTGTTACCAAGAATATTTTGAATACATTAGAATTGTTAAAATGTGTTTTGTTTTTGATTAGCAGCGCTTGTTTGTGGATTCTGTTTAAAACAAAAAATCGCTATGACCATGACCACTCAAAACTTTAAGCAATATCCTTAAAACACATCAGTCGAATTTTACACTTCTTGACGTAAATTTAATTATAGAATAAATCTATTGCATCAATGCAACAATTATCTGCTGGGGAAAAATTCAAGCAACAACAACTGAAAACAAAGAGTTCCACACAAATGAAAATTAAATTCAATTGATATGTCAATACGCGCCAATCCTGAACACTTCCGGTGTACAAAAGAGCATCCATGGTGGTAGAGTGTATATTTGTACTTATGTGTATGTTTATTACCCAGTAGGCAGTTCAGCAAGGCCTTCAACAGAGAAGGCCTTTTTGCGCTGTTGCACGAAGCGTCACTACACATTAGAGGTCTGCGTGAGTGCACTTGCTCTATCAACCAATCAGTGTACTTGCTGTTGAGTATAATAGTTCTATCGACATTGTACAAGTCATCAGTTGACTAGATCAGATCAGAATTATTGAACAACATGACTTGTGTTATGTTTGCACCTGACTCGTTCTGACTGAAAAAGCAATGAATGCAGAGAATACGAGAGGCATTCTGTAAAAGATACGCAAGTGCTCTTTTGCGTATCTTGGTTTAACGTATGGAAAAACTCATGCGTCACATCTAGCATTCATTGCGTAGTATCAATGCGCCGCCAAATGGGCGACGGTAGAGTTTTTAAAAATTGATTATTTATTATAAACTTCGCATTCGCCTCTTAGCGGCCCACGTGAACTGCTTTAGTTGAAATAATTTTAGACACTATAATACTTTATAGGTAAACAGAGAAATATGCTCTCAATTTTGGTTTTCATGCTTTGTTTCTATTTATAGTTCTCAATTAGTTTTTGGAATATATGTGCCAAAAAAGAGTTTACTTGGCACTCATGAATTGCTGGATACTTACGAGATCCTGCAAGGTATTGAAAAATTCGGCTTTCTAGTGTGTCGATATTTTGAAATATCTATTTTAAATGTATAGAATTTTTACATATCGATTTTACATTAAAGCTCGTGAGAATACCAATTTTTCTCTATTCCTTTGAAAAATCATTAAAACGGGGCAACTATTTTTGCTTTCACTTTTGGATTATTTTTAATCTTTCTACGGCAGGCCTACCTTTTCGGCCTTATCATTCAGAGAACAAGTGTAAGTCTTAAGGCAGCTGAAAGGGCCATCTCCTGTACATATAAGACCTTCTCGTAGCAATTCTTATTGTTGCTTTTTCTTACTGGGTTGCTAGTCCTTACATTTGTGTGTGTGAAATTTAAATAAATTTGTCACTAGAGCAGACAGGCAGCACAGCAACGAAGCGTAGCGGTCAAAATAATCGCTTGGTTTTGCACGCATTCAATTATGCAAGTAAACACTAACAAAACAACAACAGTAACAATAATTACAAAATAAAAATATCAACTAAAATGCAAATGCATAAATTTTTGTTTATTTGCATTGGAAATGTGCAGGATATGGCGGCATTTTTTTTATTTTTCACACGTTCCAACACAGTTGAAAACATTGAAACAGTTGACACTGTAAATGTTGTTGCTGTTGGGGTAAGTGGCCATTGTCCCAGCGAACAAATATTTTGTATGTTCTTGAATAAAAAATGTAGACTATAGCCCTGTGAATGTCTTATTTCTTCAAACAAATGAATTCTTCAACCAATAATGTTCAGCGTAGTTCCTCGTCTTTTTGTAGATAACCACCGGGAATTATATTGGTCCACTATGGGCTTAAGTTTACCTTAACGACACCTTTAATTGCTCTATAAATCGATGTTTTACAAAGTACATTTTGATGCTCAGAATAAGTATGTAGGAAAAGAAAATTGTGAGGACATGGTTTTGAGCGGCGGATGAAGCTATTCCAAAAAACAAAAATTGAAAATTTTTCCACGAACTTACAGTAACTTCTTTCCAATGTGCCAAACGGGTCCGTTTCGGATCCGTAACGGACCTCAAAAACGGAAAAAACCGGAATCCGCTTTTTTGGATTCGTTTTTCGAAATAAAACAGATTCGAGACGACATTTTTCTTTAATAATGCGGATTTTACTGTACAATCTAATTTGTTTTAATTTTTACTTATTTTCCATCTATATATTTCTTTTTAATGTTATTTCATCAACTTAATTGTATTAGTAAATTGCATTAAGGAAACTTATTTTATTTAACTGCCACCGAAGAAAATCGAACCTGCGCGCGTCCTACGCCATGCCACTGTTCAAATATGCTCATCTTAACGAACTCAGCTACTTCCATTACTTTAATGACATACTTAAATTTAATTAGTTCTCTATCAAAATGAAAAAGTTAAGATTCATTTTGAGCAGTTGTCAATTGCTAATTCAAGTATTATACTTCTAGCCAGCAGAAAATATGTAAGGCGATGGCTGATGTTGTTAAGCTGCGCATGCAACAACTATTGGATAAGCAGAGCGAAGATACAGGTTCGAACCCCGGCGACGACACATTTTTTTTTAATTTTTTTTTATTTTTTTAGTTTAAAAAAAACAAAAAAGGAGTAGAGAACTGTATTTGTTTATTGAAAATATCTTGAAAACTGCCTTTTATATTAATAATAAAAAAAAAGCGGATTCCGGTTTTTTTCCGATTATGACGTCCGTTTCGGATCCGACAAAGCGGACGATCCTTCCGTTTTTTCGAGAGGAATTTTATCCGACAACTGATCCATATATGACGTCCGTTTCGAATCCGTTACGGATACGAAAAAGCGGATTACGGTTTTTTTCCGTTTTTGAGGTCCGTTTCGGATCCGCATCCGTTTTTGTGCACATTGGGAACAAAACTATCCACATGTACATAGAAAACTTGATCTAAATATTTCTATTGGGTCTTTATACGTGTGTGTGCATGTATTAGTGGCTCTTTACTGCGTGTGCTCATGTTGATGCGATTAGTTGCCATTTAAACGGTTGTTGTTGTTATTCACTTTGTTTCTCACAACCTCACCAACACCATCAACAACACCTTCACCAACAGCACCGAAATTAAAACACACATTCGCTTACTGTGGATTAATTTTTTGCATTTGCATCAACAACGAGAGAGGATTCGTTGTATTTGACAACAATTTGATTAGAACTTTAATACCAACAAAGTTGGTGTTGTTGTTGGTGTTTGGTTCTTTGTTTTTGTTCAATTTGTACTGTTGTTTTGTTGTTTTATTGCGAGTTGTTGTAACGTTGCCCAAATCATCGACTGTGGTTTTTCAATTAAAAAATGATACCTTGAATGCATTGGCAGCAGTGCAAGTGCTGCACAACGCCAGAGGTAATTGAACTGATAGGCTCTAATTGATTTTTCATGTTTTGTCTTAAGTAGAAATTTAAGATAAAACTTGATAAAAAGGGGAAAATGTTTCTTTGAGTGTTACGTTTACCTGTGTTGCACTGTTTCGGTGAAATAATCTTAAATTTGATGCAAAAATGGTATATTTACTAAACGACACTTTGCATAGTTCATATGAAAGGAATTTAGTTTCAGATTCTGACCGCAGAACTTATTATGTGATTGCTTCCGGTGTTAAATGCTGCAAATTTCAGTAAAATTATCATAATTATGACTGTGCGTTAGCATCAGCAGCAGCAACAACAGACAGCAATTGCAAGCAACATCAGCAATGTGCGGAAACTGTGATGAGCTATTAACATGAATATGTACACATAAATGCTTTAGTAGAGTTACCATAGGTCCTCGAGTTGGATTGGATATGCTGCGGTATTGTCGTGTTCTTGAAAATTTGTAATAGCTCCCCGATTTAAAGTTATATGCCTGCAAATGTCTTCGATTTAGCCATTGAAAAATGTGAGACCCTTGAAGTCTTTCAGTCCTAAGAAACTTTTCGTCAATTGAATTTTTTCGAACAACCTCGATTTGTCTCACGATCACCTGGTAACTCTAGACTTAAACATCTTCAAGCGGAAATGTGTCAATTTCTAAGCTACTAAGTCTAGTTGTTGTTGTTGTTGCATATTATTATATATGCAAAACGTTGCTTTAAATCAGTCAACAACAAGCTACTAACAGCAACAATAATAGCAACAAAAATAATTAGCCAAAGGCCGCATCGAATGTTCCTGTAGGTTAATGACACCGTTTTGTTCTTGTGAGGTTAATATAACTTCACAGTTTGATTTGATCAGATGCATCTAGGGCTTTTGCTGATTTTAGGCTCTACATTTCATACACAAATCTAAAACAAAAATGAATACTTTTAACATCTAATACATGTTTAAAATATTTACCGTAAATAATACTCAGTTTTGTGGACATAAAAATCAAGTAGCACAAGAGCCCGCTGTAGAAAAGCCGAGTGTATAAGATCACAGGAGGGGATGTACAGGAAAGATAGTGATGCATTTTGGTGAAACTTATTAACCAGAGTTGCCTTGCCAAAGCCCGTCCCGATGCCCGGAAATGAACGAATTTTTTCCAATTATGTTGTTGTGTGCAATATCATAGCTCGAAATGTAAGCCAAATGATAGAGCTCGAAGAGGCCTCAATATAATATATGGGGTTGCATTGTCGAAAGCTCTCCCAAAAATGGGTTTTTATTAATGTATATTAATGCTTGATATGTGTACCAAACGATGAGCCTTAATAGAATATATAGTGTTACCTTGTCGAATCCTGTCTTAAACATGGAATGTGCTCTTTTTGATCTTGCTTCAGTTTTCCCAGTGTTAATGAGTAGTCCAACAGTGATTGCCTGGAAAATAAGCCTTGTAAGAATGGTTTGCATATTGGACATAAGTCATAAGTTGATCCTACCAATTGACCCTAAAAAAACCATTCAATCTCATGGTTCCAAGTAAGAGTGCAGCAAAATGGGACAGCGTAGAGCCCAACTCGACCACAGTGTTATGTTTGATTTACGGCGAGAGATTGTTTTTATGGTCTATTTGGCATTTAAAAATATCGTAGGGGGTAAAAATGATACTGTTAATGAGTCTTATAGCAACAGTTTATGTTCTTAGAGTGTTCCAAAGCAGACGTAAAGACACGCGCAGACATGCAGGCTCGTTTGGCACAAGCACACTTGTTTCAGGATAATACAGAGATCAACTTTATGATCCGTACATGTTCGATTGCTGTCAACGGAGCAATCTCTCAAATTTGTTTCATTTATAATTGATGTAAACTTCAGTAAGTTCTTCACAGGCCCAGCTTCGAATAGTGATTCCTCTAATAAAACTTTTCATAAAAAGCGAATAATTCAAAACTGATGAAAGATATGTCACTTTCTGGCATTTTATTCCGCAGCATCCCGAAGAATTTTCTTGTCAAAGGTGTGCCAGTTTTTGTTATTCTTGAAGTTTGTCTTATTACTTATGTTGTTATATTCTAAATTTCAACAAGTTATTTTCAGTGAAAACGCTGCATATTGAGTACTGATGAGATACGGAGATATTTTTGTTTTATTTTATTTAAAAAAAATAATAAATAGTTCATTAGTTTATTATATAAATAAGTTATGAATAATCAACTCTTAGTTCAGCCATGAATCGGTTGGCTAAACTGAAATCGGGCAAGCAAGTTGACTGGAAACCCAGGAAAGCATCATACCTAAGCATTTGCGGAAAAATCACATGTCTGCATTCATGGAACTTTTTACTGTCGAAAATTCATTTATAACCCATTTCAGCGCCTCTCTTTCACCTCTGTATGTAAGTACATCAATTTCAGCTCTTAGTTTTTTCGACCCATCCTAAACTGAATGGTTATTTGAATAGCCCTAAAAATCGCATAGATTATCACAAGCAATGCAAGTGAAAAAAAAGTGGAGTATTCTATAAAACAGATTTCAAAAACTAAGCCAGAAATGGACTTCCTTAAAAATTTGTTCAATTTGTAAAATATTTTACTTGAAATTTTTGCATGAATAAGAATTTTATTGATAACCAAATATTTTATATACAAATATTTATGACTAATTTGACTGTAGTTAATTTTCATACTGACAATCGTAGCTTGAAGTTCCTGCAAGGTGATTTGATAAATTTTTTCGTATTTGCTTACTGACTTTGTTATCCTTAGCGAAATTTTGACTCATGGCTCCGAATCCATTGCTTAAAATATTTTTACTTGAAAAAAGTTTGCTCACGCTATTCATTGGCAGTAGTCCGTGATCATTAAGTATTTTGCTTTCATCACGATCATCATCGCCACTATCATCAGCTTTATAATCATCATCGTCAGAAGTCTTAAACTCTTGTCCACTACTGAAAATTAGTTTTTTGTCGTAATCATCTTGTCCACCGTTTAGGTCGACTCTGTTGCCATAACCTTGAATAATGTTACCGCCTCGTTTTCTGCGAGAAAGTACAGTCCGCTTGATACATTTGGGATTATTTGCAATTTTAGGTTTAACATTGATATCATTCTGTTCCTCGGATTTTTGGATCGCCTCGAAAAAATCTTTCATTTTCCTACTGCTCTTAATAGCTTGATGCGCTGTTTGCTGTTTTGCAAGTTTTTCAAGTTTTGCTTTTAGTTCTTCAACATCGACATAATTCTTATCGCCATAAATGGTATTATGACCTTCTCTGTTTTGCCCAGTGCCAATATCAACTCTGTTTCCATGTCCATAAATAACGTTGCCACCTTTCCTTTCTCTAAGTACAACTTTTGTTGGTGCTGTGGGCTTTGCACTTAAATACTGAAAAATCAGTAGTAGTTGAAAAATCAAAAGTATGTATCCTTTCATTTCTTATAGCCCTGACATGCAGAGTATCCAAATTGAATGCTGTATGTGAAAATTTAAACTATGCCGAATTGCGTATTATGTTCGTCTTAAATACTCTGTGATTAATTACATTTCGTTTTAATTGAAATGTTTTGCATTAATTATATATTTAGTCACACCTATTGCTTGATGTTTTCTTTTTAATAGAAAAAATATTACAATTAGTTTAATAAATAAAAGTGTATGGCACAATTATTTGTAAAATATAAACTATACGCAAAATATAACGAATATATTCCATTACAAACTGTAGTAGCAGGTGATTGCAAGTAGCAAAACTGTAGCTAAGTTTTCAACAAAGTTAGTTGGCGATCTTATTAAATTGTCCATGAAGTATGGCATTGTTCAAAATCGAATTGATTTTCTTAGCTACCAGCTTTACCGAAATTGTAGCTCTTGCTAAGATAAACAATATATTGGGCCATTTAATTAGATTTATCTTTACCACTTTGAAAATTTTTCATTTAGATGTGTCTCCTTGGCAAAAGTACAAATATTTTCGCAATAGCTACCATATAGACCCTTGCAATTCTTAAATCGTTAGTTAAATTTAGATTAAGATCTCGAAACAAAAACATTTTTTTTTAATCGGCTTGTAGAAAAATTCACGTAATTCTCCTTAATGAAAACTTTTTTGTATTTAGTGCGTTCCGAATCGGCACCCTATTTACGCCAAAAAAGACAGTAGTGAAGTTAACAAAGCTCTAAGGGAACTAAATCCTGTAGATATTTAATGACTACAAGTGAATATTTCAAGTATGTAGATATGTATGGCAACTTCAGCGCAATTAATTATACGCTCACACTTGAAGTAACAAACAGCTTCTTGATATTGCAAAGTCCTTAAAAATTATTACTGTCATCTAGTGCTTTATTTTAATCTTTTAGCACTACTTCCCATTGTCTACGCTATCTCCCACGAACGTATCTACTTATCTTAAAGAAATTTCCATTTGTATAAATCTTCAAAAAGCTGCTTGTCACTGTATGCACTACATTTCTTACATCCTCAACACATTAGAGTGTAGCCTCTGGAATACAGTCAAAAAGGCGAATAGGTCCTTTATACAATTTTCCAGCACTCAGTAGAAAAGCGTTGCTTTTTTTCCAGCATCTCCATTTGCTTCAATATGCGTTATTTCAGCTCAAGTTGCACAGCGTTGACTTTGCCTTGCATCGGTTTTTCAAGTTTGATTATGAATAATGAGAATTTGCGCGTACATTTTATTGAACTTACAAGGATGCAGGATAACGCCAAATGAAAGGCAAACGTTTGTATGAATAAACGAACCAACCAACCAACAAGTAAACGAACGAAATGAAGCGACAGCGATAAAAATGATGATCAGTTGTAATAGGGGAGGAGGGAGCCGGGGAGAGTAACGCTCAAGTGGAAATGAAATGTAGGATATGCAAACAAATGTAAGAAAATATCCTTAAAGTAATTGAACGACGGAAAGGAATGAGAAGATATCGATGAGATGTCGAACGTACGTAGTAGACTTTCCGTTGTAAAAAGTTGTCGCATTTCGGTTTCGTTTGGTCGTGCATTCAATTGAAAAACCATTGAAAACTAATGGAACGAAAGAGAATAATGATGCACAATGTTTGGGTGCCGTCGATTAGTTTTTCTCTCATTTTGTTGCTGTTGTTGTCGTTGTTGTTGTTGCTTTTGATGGTGAAGATTAAAAGGAACTGCATTAAATTTTACAGGGTATTTTACATCTTTAAAAAAAAATTTTTTTAACTTTTATGAACAGACTAAATTTTATATTTCACAAAATGTTTCTTATCCAAAAGACCGCAAGTCTAAAATTTGGGAAGTAGCTGCGTTCAAACGCAACTTATACAAACACACTTAGTTTGGCACTGAGATTGAGCTTAAATTTTCTCGAGTCTCTACCTAATGAATGCCAAGAGTCAAATATAAATCGTCTTCACTAGAAATTCCTAAGATTATTTGCGGTGGTTTGAAGCCAATCAACAACAATTTTATAACTTTATATGGGTTCAAAACTAGCAAAATATTCCCCGAAAAGCTGTACCAACGAGGAGAAGAATCTGAATACAAACTTTGCACTCTAACCTCATAAGGGAACTTGGGCATGAAACGTGGCACAAGGGAATCGATCAGACAAGTTTATATATTTTAAATGATGTTCTGTAAAAAAAATTTTACTGGCAGAGTTCTTATATAATTTGTGTTAACTTTTTTTAAACCTAAACATTTATTATTCATTCTCAGTTTTTTTTCACTCCAAATTATCCGTTGTCTCCCTAGCAGCCACTTTATCTTCTTACGCAAGTGTGTTTGTGTTCTGTGTCGATGTCCTTTTATCTAGCGCTTGTTTTAAATGCTGTTCAATAATCCTTGTAAGTAGCATCGATAAGCAGCATAAAATTCAAGTGATGATGGCTTAAGATCGTAGGGATAATTTGAGGGTTGAGATGCCGAACGCAGTTCTTTCTGTAAGGACTTTGTCATTTTAGCATTTTAAAGTGGAACATAAATAATCGTGTGCATTTTATTAGTGTGCACGCGAATAAAAACAGGACACTTGCGAAGTTGTTGAATTTTATGCAGTTCGAACTCTTTAGAACTTTATGATGATGATTTATGTACAGTGGAACGGCAACGAACGGCACAGTGGGTTGGTGTTTTTCTTTTTGTATAACAACGGAAGTTAAATTAAATTGCAGAATGACTTCTATAGATTTTATTTCTTTTAAAAGTATTAAAAATCTGATAACAAGGCACTGTGCGATGTGCTCAATTAAAACTTCTGATAATTGAAATAAGTGTAAAGAAAGTGGGCATAAGAAAACTGAATTTTCATAAATTTAACCAAATTTACATGCTAATATGCAGACAAAATAACAATTTAAAGAAAATTGAACATTGACAAGCGTTTGAAAACAAAATATATCAAAAAATCCATGCTGATCAACTGATTTTTCTAAATGATGCTAGCCAGATATTTAGATAAGTATATATAAAACTTGAAAATTAAATCGTGTTATGTAACATTAAACTGTGGGAGCAGCTTTATTAAAACTTGTGAATCATTGTTTGCAATAAATAAATCATATTTTCCAGCAACGAAAAGTGTGTTTTAGATCGTAACAGAAAGTGACAAATGGATATTTAGAATATAACAAGCAAAACGTTCTCTGAATTATGATTTGAAAGATTTTCTATTCTCAAATGATAAAAAAAAATTTTTCAAACTTTAAAAAAAGACCTCATCAAGATGCGTTCAGAACCTTAATATGCGCTAAAGACTAAAGAAATTTGCAAGTTTTTGACATAACATTAATAGCTTGAGATAGAGCAGTGATTTCTAGTGAGTGATGGTATTCCATATTGAATTCACTATACCATTCCCAAAAATAAGCAAATAAATAAATGGAAACAACGTTAAGTGAAGCTAGAACGAAGCTCTTTAATATTCGGCAGCTTTATTTAATGAAAACTTTCATAAGTTGCTATTTCGATTTCTGTTTTATTCGGTATAAAAACAATTTTTTACTATATCAGTGACCACAATATTGATTTTCTCCAACATATTGTTAAAAATTCGTTCAGTTTATTGAGCTTTTGTGTGCAACAAAATATATATGTTGCAGGATACGCACATCTATTTTGTTTATTTTACAAACAATTGAACTCGCATCACATGACATTCGTAGGAGTTTTCTTGTTATCCGGCAAGCAATGATGAGATTAATGTCTGCATTTTCTCGTTATATTACAAGATTTTCTTGTTGCCAATGTCAATGGCTTGTGTAACTCTAATCAAATAATTGCAAAAATATAAATTTAAACTTGGGTAGAAAGATCCTAAAATTGAAATAGAAAAGGTGATTCATATCAGAAATTTAATTCTAAGCTTTTGCAAAAACTTTGTTGGATTTAAGCATAACTGAAACATGCAATTTCTTTAATATTTATTTATTTCATAAAGTTCCCTTAGAAACTCCTTTTAAAGTTCGGCGTTCTTAAACAAGATACGCTTAAGTAATTAATTTGCTTCTATAATTCAAGCAAATAATATATGTAACTTCTACTTAATTTCTAATATGCCACATAAATTAGTGCACCGATACCATATAAATCACTTTTAACTCCCCCGCTGTCCCATTTAATTGCATAAAAATTGTCTAGACACTTTTATGTCTCTTTTTTATTAGATCCTATTTAACAATTGACATTAATTGTTTTATCCTTTTGCATAAATCTAACTCATTTCATTTATTGCTGCTTTATATTTGTCTCCGTCTTGCGCTTGCAATTTAAATACGTATACTTTTACCCAGCAAACATATTTTTACCTAAGTATATCCGTGACGATAGATTCAAACGTGTGTATTCTGATGCCAAGCGATAGCTTATCAGGTAAAAACTTTTGGGATGTTTCGAATCAACTAAAGCGATTCGCATATGAATCATAAAGTAGACTTTCAAGAGTTTGTTATAGAAGGCAATACATACATATATTTTATGACGTCATCATCGCATTCTGAATACATTGTTTTATTTTATACACATAGTAACACTTACGTGGATATTTGATAACAGTGAAGTTTGATAATTGCAAATAATTATGCAATTATTACACTCAACCTAACAGGAAAAATTCATGATCAGTCTGGCCACAATGACACTGTTCTCTGCCTCTAATCATACATAAATCTTGCCACATATCGCTGCATATACATACAAAGAACAAAAAAGGTTTATTGAATCATAATGCATCAGAATATATGATAGAGGAAAAAACTCCTAAGGAACAAATTCAACTCTTAAAGCAGAGTTATAAATTCGTTGTCTCGAAGATAAAAGAGTCAAGGAACGTTTAAGTGTTGGCTGGGTATTGCAATTAAATTAATAACGCATTTGCGGCGACTGCAATTAAGGATAATAAATCTCTAAATTAAAGAGAAGCAAAAGTTAAACAGTTTCTAAAATATTAAGTTGAAAGTTTTTTTAAAATAAAAGAAATTTAGTAAAAAATCAGAATACTTAGATTATGTATGCATGTATGTAAAAATAAATTATAATAAAGAGAACATTGCTGGGAAATAGTCGGGTTGATAAAGCAGAAGAGATTTAATGTTGTGTAATTGAAATTTAAATGATACCAAGTGATCAAATTTTGCAAAGTCGACAACTTCAGGACTTTAAGTGTAACTAAAATTGGGATAACTAAAATTGAGATTTTAGTACATGAAGTGGAAAATTAGGGAATTATGAGTATAGAAAGCATAATTCATCGTGAGTATTTTACGCCAAATCGGACACCATTTTGCCTTTGTATATTTAATATTTATGAAATTTTTTTAAAATTTTTTTAACAAGCTACTCAAGTAATAACATTTTTACAAAATTATGATACTTTTGTTTTGAAATGGTGATCAATCCGCGATCAATCGACCAAACTTCTTTTTTTTTTTTTGTTACAAAATTTTTGGTTTTAACGCACTTTTCATAAAAAAAATCCAACTCCAGAATTCCTTATAGGCTTACTTCACAAATAAATCGTTGGAATGGCATTGTAAATTATGAGTGCATATATGAGAGTTTCGTTCTGAAAATAGTTTAAGTAAAAATCAATTTTCTGGCGTTATGTATTGGTTTCGAAAACTCATTTTGGAGCAGCATATCAAATGTTAGGCGTCATTACTAATTTTATAAATATAAATAAATAATATCAAAAACTGAAAGAAACATGAAAATTATCTTTCGAACAAGGTCAAAACTTATACATATGTATAAAATAAGTCTACAAAGTACCGAATTAAGGAGTCGCTCATCAATCATGTTTTTCACATACAAAAATGACTAGAGACATTTAATCTTTGTGCTCCCTTTTTTTCCGAAATTTCGACATAGAGAACTGTATATATATTTCACTTCATTTTGTTGGTTATTGAATAGCATATAAGCGGAAAAGTTAACGAACATTTATGCCCCATGAGGAAATATATGTATGGAATTGTGAGCCGGAAATCTTATATCTACGGTTTTTTTCACGTCGGTTGTTTGCTCAGTGAAGTTATGATTATTTACCAACTTCCTTATGTTATAAGATATGCTATTAGAAAAATTTCATCTGTTTCATCTGCCGAATAAGTCAGTGTTTCTGAAAATGTTCTTCTGGTAAAGCTGCTTTATTCTGGACACAATTGAAGCGCCTTCCTTAGTAGGTATCAATCATTGTGAACTTCCAGGAACTCCAATTCCTATCTACGATTGATTTTTTGATTTTCTCCTCGTTCATGTTGCCCCTAATTGCACCTTATATTATTATGTGCGCTCATACCTTTCATACTATAGCATTCAAGGCTCTTCGTTTCAAACGATTAAGTTTTATTTCCTACAAACATTTGAATGTAAAACTGTGTTTTGAATAAAAGAAAATTTGTTTTCATTTGACAAAATCATAATTTTGAATATATCTACATAGCAAAGATTTATAATCTCTTTATTGTTAACTAATAAAATTAAAAAAAATCACGTAAAAAAAGCGTTAAATAAAATGTGAGAGCCAGCATTGGAAAACGGCAGCACAATTTCTTTCATTTAATGCACATTTTATAAAAAATCAAAGCTTAATATTTCACAAAAAATAATCGTTTTTCACTTTTTTAAAAATTTCTAAAAAGTCTATTGAAAAATAAAACACATTTTTAAAGCAAAAATGCGGCACTCATATGTATTTCTTTAGATAAACGCACTTGTAAAATTAACTTGTTAACTTTTAACTACATATTTGGTTATACCTACTTACACACATGAGAAAAATATTAGTTAACTTAACAATGCATCACATGCTTAATGAACATTGTTGGAAAATTAATTCTTCGTGATGTATCATCCCAGGCGCAGAGGTATGGTGGGGTTTAAGGATGAAATCATATTTATTAAAATTAAAATCTAAAAATTCATGCCATTTCGATTCAAAGGAAATTTTCGAGACATTTTCGTAGTCGCACTTAACCGATTCTCATTTAATTGAATCGATGAAAAATTTAATGTTGCAAATAACCTAAGCTTTTCAAAGAATGATTTTTATGCTGCTTTAGAGCTCTTGAGCACTTATCAGGCGTGTGATTTGTTTTATCACTCGCATCTTACATTTCCCTAGATATAGTAGGAGAAGATATATTTCAACAATTTACAAATTTTTTTTACTCAAGCGCAACGCCAAGAAAAAAATGGCCAAAGTAAAATAAACCAGAGGAAAAAAAAATTCAATAAAGGTGTAAATTTGTAATTCTTAAATTTTGTTTCTGCAATTTACTTTTTCGCTGGCATTGTTCGTCATGCCTGTTGGCCAACAATGCAACAACAACAACAAGAACAGCAATGCTGGCAATGGCAACAGCAACATCACGAGCAATTGCCTGAGCTTAACATTTTATCATCAAAGCATATTACTATGAATATTTTATTATCTTTTGAATTTTTTAAGACATCAACTAATGGCGCCAAATCGTTGACGCCAAGTCGAAATTGCACGAGGCAGGGGGGACTCTATAGCACAGATGTGCACGTTGTGCAGCCTAAAAATATGCTTTACGATTGTACGCTTGAGTGTTTCAACAAAGGGCGGAATAGAAATTTTTTTTTTGATGCTCCGCTCTTAGCCGAAGGGAAGTAAAATAAATGTGGCGAGAAAAAATTTATTACCTTAAGTTGGAAAAGGTGAAGCGAAGAAATGTTATTGTTTTATTGTGAGTTGGGGTTGCGAGCAAAAGAAATTAAGCGCTAAATTTGCGTTTTACAAGAATTCTAAATTTGCTGAAATTTGTTTTGTTCCTCTGTTAAGAGAGAAGTTTCTAAAAAACTTTAAGTTGCAATTATTTTGGGCTGCAAAAATGCAACAAAATATGTGCCAATTACATACAGTTGAGTATTAAAAACTATAGCTTTTTTATATTGCATAGTCTTAGGCTATGTATGTGGTATTTAAACTTTGAAATAATTTCAATTTCGAATTGCACTTTAAATTCAACAAAATTTATTTATCTCAGACACGTTTTAAACAGCACCGCCTATTCTTCCAAACGTGTTAACAGGCGCGCCTCACTAAATAAGTTCGGTTCACATCGCGAAAGTAGGCAACATAAATTTATATGCTATTTCACACAACTCCTCCGCAAACACTTCACATGCATGGCAGCCACGGTAAAGGCAGCAAACAACGTGCTGCAACGGCAGTAGCAACAACAACAACAATCACTGTAACAACAACACTGATAATAACAAAAAAAGAATAAAGGAAAAAATCCTTTCAAATAATAACGTTGTTAACACAACGTGTTCGGGTAATAAATTCGTTTATTGAATTGGCAATAAATACACCCAACGTTGCTGCAGCAGGAGCAACAGCATTACGCCCACTTGCTACTGCTGTCAGCTGTGGAAGGCGTAACACTTACTGTAGCGTTACGAATAGTAAAAAAAAATTATATTGTAACGCGAAATTTAAAATTATTTACGCAAAAATGAAATTAAATCGGCAAAAAAATTTCGTTATGCTTTAAAAAATGTTCACTCTACCGCATGTCTATATAGTATGTGAGTTTGCTCCCATAAATATGCAATCGTTATTTTTATGTTTTTATTTGAAATTTCTGCCTTACCATTTATTTTGCCAATAAGTAGCAACATAGAATTTCGTGCTCCACCGCATTATAACTTTATCTCGGCAACCCCTTCGCTTCCAAATCGTTAATACGTAATCAAACAGCCAAAAGTTGCAGTGCCCAAAAGTATGCAATAGCAATTGCAGCAAAAACGACAGCTGCAAACCATTGAAATGCCACAAGTTGAGACCAAAAGTCAAATGTAGCTGCTGCTTCTACTGCTGGGTCACGTATTTCAAATAGAGTTCTGGGAAAGCATACGATTGCCAATTTCGTATGTGTGTCTTAAGTTTGTGTATGCAATTGTGTTTGTATGCACGCGCGTGTGTGTGTAGTACGAAGGAGTTGCAAGTAAACAATTCCTTTGTTGTTATGTCGTCATTGTGATTTCTGTGGTTGTAGCAGTTGCTGTTGCTGCATCATTGCTGGCAATATTGAGATATTTTCAAATTTTTTTTTAATTTCAAAATTTAAAGTTGAGTTTTTTCTCCTTTTCAATTTTACTGATTACATGATGTGCTGACTTAATTTGCAACGACTAATTGAAACTTAATGACACATTCAACGAGCTTCAATTAGCTAAGTGGAACAAATTAAATACTATGAGGTATTAAAAAAAAGTGCGTTAGCTTATCATAAAATTTTTTTTCATAATATGCAAGTGTCAGTATGGGATGTTATTCGTCCTTTTGCTCCACACAAAAGTCAATTTGTTTGCATTGAACAATTACTCTAGCAAATATAGACCGATGATTTTTAGTACAATTAAAACTTATCGACTCGTAACAGGGTTGAACTTCGGCCTTAAGAATCATTTTCCTGTTTTTGTGATGTAAATATAGCCAGATTTCGGAAATATTCATTCATGAACGCTCACGTACATGATCGTGTACATTTCAATTTTTGCCGTTACGTTCTTATTCATGTGTGATAAGATGCGAAAATTTGCACTCGACCGCTCACAGGAAGGGTTGGAAATTTTTTTGCCATCTTTCGTACATGAATGCATGTGTCCGTTTCTTTCTTTCTTCTAGCATGCATTCATGAAAGAGTGCTATCAACATTTCTTCCATCGTTCATACAAGAACGCGGCGATGTAAGCCTTCGTTCATAAATGAACGTGAATGATTCGAGATGATTTCATAATCGTTCGTACTTGTGCGCTATGATGAGCGGATATGTAGTCATCTACAAGCATTCTTTAGCGTACATGTACAAACGCTTATCGCGCTTTCTCATATCGTTTACGTTCATTTATGAACGCTGGAAAAAATGTTGACTTGTATTCGCTTGCTTCAATTCTGCAATAAGTATTATAGATAAATATTTTTTTTGGTACCGAAAATTAGTACATCTCCGATCATAATCGAAAAATTTATTGATACAATTTAAGTTGTGTTAAAAAACTTTTTTATATAAATGTTTTGTCAAGGTTTTTTGAAAAAAAAATGTTATTTTAAAAATAATATGAAATTATTTACTTAAACAATATTAAAAGTTGGTTTTTATTAATTGATTTAAATTTACTTAATGAATAAAATATCATATGCATATTGCTAGTGGTATACCAATAGTGCAAAAAATGCACGGTATAAAACAAAAAAAAATTTAGAATTTAATTGCGTTAATTGAAAAGTGCGTGTTATTTTTCAATTGCTATTAAAACAATAATTTATGTAACTTTTTTGCAGTGAACTAAATAAGTGGTGCAAATTGGCAAAAGCCACATAAATCATTGAACATTTTTTTTTTAGAATTTTCAAATGTACGCGAAGCTTTGTAGCAGCGTTTTGCTAAATTGTTTGCAAACTATTTAATCCATGAGATAAAACATATTTATAAATTCATTTAAATAATGTTTGCGTTGCTGTATTTTGTTCAATAAATTGTCATCTATATTTTTTGGTAAAATAATTTTGTTGCATCTAAATATGTTTTTTTAAACAACATATGTATCTCTATACCATGCCAGTTAAATAAGATATACGTCTTAACCCGCAAAAAGTACGATTCATGTAATATTTGAAACGTTACTGTCATTGCTGGCCGCAATGTCCGTATGACAACCTATTCTCATGAACATAATTTAAAAATTACGATCTATAAAATAACAAGATGTCGTCAATATTCAATTCTAACCTCATTACGCAGGAAGTTCCCAGGACATGTATTTTCGAAATTTGATAATGCCAATTAGCCTAAAAGATCGAACTGACTTGATTGTACTTGTTTTGTAGAGCTATGCGAAAGCTTATATTTTCAAACAAACAGTCCTCTAACATTAAATAATAATGCCTAGCTACTACAGCTATTAGTCTTCTTAGCTACTAACCTTTAAATCAAATTAAAAGCTTATTATAAATTAAAGTAATTAAAAATCAACAGTCGACAAGCTAAGACTGATTTGCAGCTAAAATTGTGTAGAAAAGTCATCGAATGTTACATCAGAACTAAGTATGAATGTTATATGTTTAGTATGTTGTCATATAAAGCCACAGGGTTTTTCAAACTTTTTTCCCGAAGATCAAGTTGGATCGCCTTGCACTTATACCGCTTATAATTGGAATAACTTCTTAACTTAAATGAATTTTTTCAATAATTTTAAATACTGATTTGACCCACTACACGTCCCTCAACTATTCGCCAATTAGTTGACAGAGAGGGTAGCCTTTTTGACAAAATATGTCCCATATTAACATTACTTTCCCAAACGAAAATGTTGAACTTTAAAATCTTCGATTTTGCTAATTTTTTTATGTGTATAGCATTTGATCTTTGATGATTTAAGTCGAACTATTATTGTGCTACATCAGAGTTCCCGAAATACTATAGAGCTATTTAAAAAAATATTTTTTTTAATAACTCTATCGAAAAGTTGTTGGTACTCAATATATTATTTACCCTATAGGAAATAGAAACCAATGTTTCTTTTTTGAAAAGACCAACTAAGTAGTTTTTAATATTTGACGCGTTTCATGTCAAACTCCTATGCCAAAAATCGAAAACATCCGTTTGACCTCAAACTTGGTCAAAATGTTTTTCTATTGGGTGGTTTGTTAAAGTCTTAGTCTATAGATTTTTTAATGTGCGTTGGAAAGGTCGTGCTTATTTTGCGAAAATTTTAAAATTTCACATTGAGTTTTCAAAAACTAAAACAAACGTAACATTAGTTTGAAGATAGATACTTTTGACTTTTCAGATATTTTCTTCCAAAAGCGGTTATTTTAATTTAAGAAAAACTACACCTCCTCATTTATCCTTAATTTGATTAGATATCTTTTTAATACCTTCATTGTTGTCATATGACAAGTTCTTATTAAAACTGCTCATATATAGTCTGTATACAGATAAAATAACTAAAGCTGAAGAATGCGACCGTTTAAAAAAAAAAAAAAAAACCTACTTCTTATTGCATCAGCATCACGACATGACTTCAATAGATTGCCGGAATACTATCACCTTTTTGATTCTTATCAACGTAAAATAGGCATAAATTTTTTTCCAATTTTTTAGCTCTCTATCTCTATCCATATTCAATATTATTGAAATCCTAGATGTAATAATAATCTGTTGGATAACATTGCAAATCACTTCAATCTTCACGCAAATGCATACACGCACACGTACATACATACAAATATTAGATTTGTGGCAAGAAGCAACTGAAGGAGCATCCTGGTGTTGCATAGCAAACGAAGTTGTCGTTACCAATATTGATGAGATCAGCAATCGTTAAAGCAACAAAAAGAAGATAACAAAAACAAGAACAAGAACAACAACTATAACAACAAGTCCAACAATGGTAATCGAAATGGCAAATCTACTGCATGTTATACCTATTGATTGAAGTATTGTCGAAGTAGGAGCTCAGCGCCGCAGCAGACACAATGATATGCAAGATAATGATGAAAAATCCATTTACGTGTTGAAATTTGAAATGCCAGAAAGATATAATGAAAGAGGAAAATATGAAGATTTCTATATAAACAAAAAAAAAAGGATATTCAGCTGCAAATTGTTGGAAATATAGAGAACAGCTGAAAACACCTCGAATGCCATTTCAATTTCATCAAATAGTGAGTTTGCTAAAAATTACTTATAAAAGTTAAGGTAATCTTTTTCTAAATTCTTAGAAATATACAATATTACCATAGTTGGGCAATAGTTTTATTGTATTAAAAATGTAATACCAATACTTTGGAAGAAAGTGAAAGAAGAGTCATGGGTGATGAGTAGCACAATTAATTGAGTGACTTTTTTCTTTTGATGTCTAAATATCCGATATCTTCTTCCGACCTAAGCCAATATATCCTGCTGGCATAAGAACTCTTAATTTTTCATTTGACTTTTAAGTAATCTATATTCTGCTGAGGAATTTTGAAATATGGTCAAGTCATTGAAATGGCCTATAGAGTACTCAAAATTAACAGTTTACTGCTTTTTGACAGGAAAAGTGCATCAGACATCAGAAGTGCAAACTGATTCTGGTCAGCCTTGGATGTTTTTCTCGAGTTTTTTTGATAATTAACATATGTGCACACTAGGGTGTGCCATTTTTGAGCAACTTTATTTTTTCAACTAAAAAACAGGCTTAATACTTTCAGAAAGGTGAAAAAGGAAGCCTCTAAAAATTTGAGCTCTAAATATTAACATTTAGGGGTGCCTGTTTCTAACTTTCCATTTTCCATATAAATTACATGGAACAAAAATGATTTTTTTTTCTTATTGTTGTAGCGTTTATAACGCATAGAAGGGGGCGTGGCAGGTATGGAAATGTATATATATTCTTGATCAGCGTCACCACCTGAGTCGATATAGCTATGTCCGTCCGTCCGTCTGTCTGTCCGTCTGTCTGTCTGTCTGTCTGTCTGTCTGTCTGTTGAAATCAGGTTTACGAGAAAACTAAGCAAGCTAACTCAATGAAATTTTGCACACAGGTCAAACTTTCTTGCGAGCTGCTAGCATATAAAAATTGGCGAAATCGGTTAATGGCCACGCCTTCCGCCCAACCTCTATGTAAATATACCCAAGTCCATTTTGAAAAAAAGATGCTGCGATTTTGATGAAATTTGGTGATTTGTTGAAGATGAGAACAAAATTAAGATAAGGTCAGGTTTGAAGTTTGCAAAGGCTCTTAAAGGGGCGTGGCACATCCCTAAACTTTAACTTTTATAACGCCATAGCTCGTTAAACGTGCAAGATATTGTGATGAAATTAAGTATACGCATACATATTATAAATATCTTGAATTGTGCTTAAACTGGGCGTAATTGTAAAAGTGGGCGTGGCACTTTTTAGCAATTGAAAATTTGGATTTCGTATAGCTCCAAATTGGGACATACGATTTTCATAAAAATTTTAGGAATGATACCACTGAAAGTATTCATCAATACAAGTTTCGTTAATATTCTGGAAAATTTTGTTGAAGGGCGTGGCACAGCTTACAATATTTATAAACGTTATAAAAAGAGAACTAACAACGCAATCGCTATGAAATTTAATATGGCAGATATACTCGCTAAAAAGTGTCTTCTTGCAAAATTTTGGTACAATAGTGCCGGTGGGTGTGGCACCTCTCATATAAGCAAAATACGTTTAATGCTATAGATAGTGTGCTATGAGAATAATCTTCATACTTTTTGTGTAGCGGTGCCGGTTACTATAAGTTTTGAAATTCAATGAAACTTGACAAGATCACATCAGTGGGCGTGGCGCCTCCCTCATTAACATAAAGTTGTAAGTGCTATTTTAAGTGAATTATTGGTGCAATTGATCTGAAATTTGATGTAAGTGGCTTACTGGGTATTAGGTACATATGCATCAAAAGCTGGCAAAATAGCAACAGTGGGCGTAGCACCTCCCATACAATTAAAATACCTTAAGCGGCATAACTATCGAAATATATGAGCAATCATACTGAAATTTGGTGTAAGATGTGTGCTTATGAAAGGCTATTTTTGGATCAAAATCTGACTGGATTGTACCAGTGGGTCTGTCACCGCCCTAAATTTTAAGAATAATTACGGCACATATCGCAAACTATACAAGCTATTGTGCTAAAATTTGGTTTGTGCATGTCAATCACGAATATCATTTATTGAAACAAAAGTGGGCGGAATTGGAGAAGTGGGCGTTACATATTTCGTGTTTTTCATTTCTATTCTATTTTTTCAACATATCCCATATTCTTTTGACATTTTCAGTTTTTTCCAACACTTTTTAACATTTTTGAACCTTTTTACATTATTTTCGACTTATTCAACCTCAACATTTTTTTAACATATATTTAAAAAGTACTTTTAATGCAGTGTAGGGTACGTGAGTTTCGGCCTGGCCGAAGATAACACCTTTACTAGTTTTTTTTGTATGTGTTATTTTTCAATCAATCATATTGAAATTCCCACCATAACTTTGGAAAATTGGAGTTTTTTATGAAGGCGCGTTTTGGTCTACTTTAATGAGTCGTATGATTTTTCAAAGCAATGTCGGGAATTTCGATTAACATTAAAAAAAAAATAGTCTCGAAGATATTATCAAATACATGATTCATCGGAAAAAAATTCATATTTTCCAAAGTTATGGCGGGATTTCTCTCATGTTGGAAAGCATTTTACCCAACATATGTATATTCAAAAAGTTTTAGATGTTAAAAGTAATCAATAGCGTTCCCAACTGCTCCATTTCCGAACAAATCAGCAAAAACTTATATAATGGTAACTGTTCCTAAAGAAATACGGCTCTCACGGAAACAAAAGATCCAACTTAACTAAGGCTATAAGGGTTTGTGATTTTTCTTGGTACATAGAAAAATTTCTAGTTACTAAGCCAATAAGTCTTTTGAATTGAGTACACATTCGATTGAATATAAAAAATCCCTGACAGTCTGCAGTAATGCCATTGGTTTTGGTGAGGTCTATGATTGGTACAAAAGAGTTAAAGAACTTTTAAGTGAACTATTACCCCTAGCGGCTTTTTCAATTTATAGTTCAAAGTTCACAAAGTTCGATACCATTTATGAAATTAGGAATGTTAACTTTAAGCATTTTAGTTTAATCGACTTAAGTGTAAAAGCAGTAGTTTTTAAAGCAAAAAATCTATTTAAATAGCGACTTTCACTTGCAATGGCAATTTATATTAACGACATATTTTAACGACATCATGAAAGCTGCCATGGTTTAAAAATTCATTTTTAAATACATATATATATTTTCCGAATGACAAACTTAAATTAAATATATTGCTGCCATAACCTTGTAGCTTTACCTTTATTTTTATATTAAACACCGACTCGATTCGCTGCGATTATTTTATGAGTATTCGAGAGCACACTTTACACAGATTAACACCTTTTGAATACATTTTAATTAGTTCACAGGCGGTAAAAATGTTGACTACAATGGAAGCCTGTATGGACAGTCCACCATGTGGTGATAACTTATGCCAGACAATGACACATTTATACACGCACAAGCACAACACAAGCTAGGTGTACACCGAGCTGGGTAGGAATCATTCGCTTTGGACTTGGAAAACCTTAAAAACTCTAAGAAGTCGGAATTTTCAGTACCATAGCTATAAAAATTGTTTCAGTTATCGATTCCCTATTCCATCAATCAAATTTTCGAATAGAAACATTTCTGTTTTTTTGAAAGAAATGCTATAAGGCATTTTATCCTTTGGGTAATTTGAAAATCTCAAATAAAATTATAGATATTTCAAGAATTTTTTGCATTATTTGTTTGGAAAAGGTTGAAAATGAACTCAAATTATTTCCAAAGTGAAGAGAATATCAACAAAACTTATTATGGTTCAGCTATTGCCAAAAAATGGGAACTTTGGGGTGCAAAAGATCTTGCATCGTTCGGTACAAACTATTATCTTTCGGTGTTAAAAACCTATTTTAGACCTTTTCTTATTGAATCGTGAACTTTTTTAAAAAAAAAATGAGCTAATGAATAGAATTGCCTTCGAATTCCATAGGATTCAATTCCATAGAATTGTAATCAAAAAGATATCATTCCTACCCAGCTATGCCTATATACAACTTTTCACAGAGACACGGAAATGACCGTACAAGGACACTTGCACATTCGATTTTTTTGCCATTGAAAGCGAATTTTATTTAAAATTCCTGTAATTTAGTTTTCGGTCACGAATGCATGTGTCGGCCAACATGTATGTTTGCTTTTGCATGTGTACATTATGTGCTCAAGGATTGAAACTGGAACCCAACGAAAATTTCTTATGTGTGGACGCTTATGGAGTTTTTACACATCGAGACTTCAGTTTTTGCTGTATTCCATTTAGTTATTTTTTAGTTGAAAACCAAAAAGTAGCAACTCCAGTTCAAACCGCACACTAATTTAATAAATTAGCAACTCTTTTCGAAACGATGTTGTGATGCCAACAACTAAAATGGGTTTTCATTAAATTGGGCTGGCGCAATTGAAAGAAATGTTGCTCTTTTGCAGTTAAATAATAAAACTGTGTGGTATTTTTTTTTTTTACAAAAATTTAATGTTGTGCTTGAGTGTTCTTAAATAAATATTTAATTTGATCTGTTCATACTTTCAAAATTTTATTCATAGCTAATGAAAATAACGAAATTTTACAACTTCTTTGATCTTGACAGCAGTTTTTACAGCCTTATGGACCAATAGAATATATCTTTGGACATTTGACAAGACAACCTCTTTCGATCCGCGTTAATAATTCAGTATAACGTAAGTCTTGCGTTGAAGCAAAGAGCTTATGCTGTACTGAACGTTGATCGTAAGAGGTTGTTTTGTCAAATGTCCACAGATATAATGTCGGCTATAGACTCCAGCTGCCTTTTGTGATCAAACCTTTCCCTTAAATTTATCAAATAGTTTCAAACCTATGGCTCGAATCCAAATATTTATTTCGGAGAGAAACATTCAATGTTTCATTAAACACTATAGTTTACATATCTTATTTTGATTTAAAATCACCTATTTAATAATCCGGTTTTAACGTATGTTGCGTTAGTGCATATACATTCGAAAATAACAACCAGTATACGCCCGATATTTACTCTATCTTGCGGAGGATCTCAAAGCACGTTTAGTGGCGTCCGCAGCCAATAGAGAATTAAAGCAATACCTTCCTGTTAGCTGTGGTTCTCCTTATGGTTTAATTTAAAGGAAATAGATATCACGTCAGCGCCTGTTCATTCGTAATAGGAGAGAAAACGCGTGTTGCCGTTGAATTAATAAAAATTCAAAAATAACTTGAATCATTTAATATCACGAAGTCCACGTCTAAAGTTGGCCACCAAATGACGAGTACAACAGCGTGCAACTTAATAATGCCAAGTGCATATAGTGCCGTCCCGCTCAAAACACAACTTCCCAACACTTATGCTTTAAATTCGGAGGCTTAAATAGTCAGATTTCATCGCTCTATGGTATTTGCCACTGATTTTAAAGTGCTGACCAGCCTTATTTATGAGCGCACCAAATAGTCAATCTCTCTGGTTATAATGGCATCTGAAGAGTATCCAGTGGATTTCTTAAGTCCGGCAATTTTCCAATTTTTTCTATTTTCAATTAAAAATGAATGCCATCAATGCATAAAATCTTTCGGTATGAATGCCAGTATCAAGGAACGAATTTTCGCAAGATTCAGCAAACATACGACGTAAGTGATGGCCATTTGATCTCGATTCTTGAACGCTTTAAGACCTTCAAGAAAGCATGCCAAGATATTTACGTAAGTCTTCCGTAAATGCTGGTAAACTGTGCGCAGTTTTCGTCGTCTGTGCGATGATTCGTCAATGATTTGCTCAATAATTCGAACAGTGGGAACATTATATGAACTGTTAAATATGCGAAGCGATCCTTGAGTTTTGACAACAAAATTGTTAATTTGCAAGCGTTGTTGCAGTGTCAACCTTTACAAGATAAAAAAACAATCTTTAGTGAGTATAAATGGCATCAGCATTGCCAGTTTTGTTCAGCTTTCTGATGTTTAGTACCAATTGGAAAGCACAATATTCTGAGCAAGCGTTTTAAGCTAATTAATGGCTTAGGTTACAGCCACTTGATTAACTAAAAGTTTCGAAGAGAATATATGTCAATGCTGCTAGAATTAGTTATGGGTTCAAACAAAACCTGATTAGCAATTCAACTTAAATAGGAAAAACCTTTGTACAAAGTTTTAATTTATTTTAAATTATTTCATCAAAAGTCTATAATGTTATAAAAAAGCAATAACGTTCGAAAATTAATTAAAATATGTTAAATTCGCGTTGTCAGTGTATGAGTTTGTTCTTTCTTGTATTTACAGGCGCATAAATAAATATTTATTTTTGTCATTGTATTGAAGGATGGTGAGTGGGCGGACAATACAACACAATCAAATGATTCAGTGTTTATACTCATTTTACACGCATATTCATATGAATGTTTCCAATTTTGTTTTATTTTCATCAAATACTTCATTATATGTAAATATATGTGTGAAGGAACTAGACTGGTTCACGTAATTTATCAGAATTCAAAATATATATATTTTATGAGTCGTTTTTGAACAAGTGCGTTCAGAAAAAGAAACTGTTTTGTTTAAAGATGTTTATGAAATTAACTTAACACCTTTAAGCGAAAGTCTCCAATTGGAACTTTTTTACTGCAGGGTATTAAATACATAAATTTAATTTATTATATCGAGTTTTAAGGAAATATATGTATCACTCTAGCGTGTATTAGGTAAGTATTTGCTATGCAAAGCTAATTTATTTTGTGCACCATATCATTTGTTGCATGTGTGAAGTCCGTAAAAGTTTCATAGAATTTGTAATTGAAATTTAAGTGGAGAAAAATATATAGTCGCATTCGAAAAATGCAAACAGTTTTGAAAAAAAAAATGTTTCCAATTTGATGAATTTTATCAAAAAATAAATGACTCAACAACGTTATGTTTAGCAAATGAAAATAATGAGAGATTAATTAGTTACACTTGTACAGTGAATAGTGAAGTAGAACATGATGTACCGTAGAAAATACTCGTTTGAAGGACATGGTAAACAGACTCGTGCTTAAAATTTAGAGACAAAATTATGGAAGCGACTTATTTTGAAATGGTGAAAATTTCTATACGAAGACTATACAGTTCAAGAAAATTAGTTAGAAAATTATTAGATGAGTTCTTAAAAGTTCTTAGCTGTGGAATGTTGGTAATGTCCATCTGAATTGATAAAAAAGTTTTGTCTTATATGATTTAATTAACAGCAGTGTGTTTTACACACACCAGAAATAGATTTTGTTTTGAAAAATAAAATTCATAAAACTGTAGCTGTTTTTAAAAAATGGTCTTAAAACCAAAAATTATGCCTTCAATTAAAGGTCTCTTATTAATTTTTTCTTGTAAAATGATGACACAGGCGCAAAAAATAAAAAGTCTTAAAGTTGAGAATTGAGTACCATAGTACCGCTTTTTGCTGTGGTGAAGATGAATCCGCAGTCAGAATCATTTCATCACATCAGGCTTTTGAGACATCCTAACCGAAAAATGCAAAACGTGAAAATGTGTTTTCTACACTGATATACTATATATCAGATCAAAATCGTAGACTATTTGATTTTCAATAAAAAAATTCCGAATTATGCTTAACGTGAACTAAGACCGCTAATATTAAAAGCGTGTAAGCCAGTGGAAGTATTAATTGTTTTGGTGTAAAAATATATTTTCGAGATATTACATAATCCTAAATCAACTCTGAAATCTAGCTGATCATGCATAGAAGGTTGTCGCAATCTCTTTCTTAAACATTTTATTTTACGATGCTCAGGAGAAATATAACTAGTAAACGTGTTATCTTCGGCCAGGTCGAAACTCACATACCCTAAACTGCATTGAAAGTATGTTATTTCCTAAAAAAATGTTAAAAATACATTGAAAATTAATCTAAAATTTTCATGTAAATCGCGTGTGCCAATTGTGAGATATACGAAATCAAAATTTTCAATCGTTGAAAAGTGTCACGCCCACTTTTCCAACTCCTCTCACTTTAAGCAAAATTCAAGATACTTATGATTTGTATCCGTGTACTTAATTTCATCACAATATATTAAACGGTTAACGAGTTATGGCGTTATTAAATATAAATTTTAGACTGTGCCACGCCCTTTGCAGAGTCTTTGCAAATTTTAAACCTAACCCAATTTCGATTTTGTTCACATGTTCATCAAATCACCAAGTTTCATTAAAATCGCAGCAACTTGTTTTAAAAATGGACTTGAGTATATTTACATAGAGTATAAGCGGAAAGCGTGCCAGTGAACCGATTTCACCCATTTTTATATGCTAGCAGCTTGCAAGAAGGTGTGAACTGTGTGCCAAATTTCATTGAATTAACTTGCTTAGTTTTCCCGTAAACGTGATTTCAACTGACATACACACAGACTGACAGACAGACGGACACAGATATATCGACTCAGGTGGTGACGCTGATCAAGAATATATATACTTTTCTATACCTACTACGCTAACTTCTATGCGTTACAAACGGAATGACAAAGTGAACATACCCTCTGTGTAGGGTATAAAAACCGAGCGACATGAAAATTAAGTGAACTTCAACTTAGTTCTAAAGTGGAGTTTTATTTAGTCGCTTATAAATAAAAAAAACTTTCATATCAGATCTCTTCTTATCATTTTGATTTTTAAGCCCAAAACTTGTGCTGTGAAGCAATCACCTTCACGGTAGCCCACCGCAAATACAGCTGTTAGAGCTATGTTATTTTTCGAGTTTTTTTCAATCGATTTTTAGTCATAAAAAGTTTAATTAAAACTTAATAATTTCCCAAATGAATTGCGTACAAATTATATGTGTGAAATATTTAAACGCACTTAGTAAATATTTGGTGGATAGGAGTATTTTTTTTATATATTTTCTAATGTTTTTAATTTGCATGCGCTGTTTTTGCGGTTAATTAATTCGTAATTAGTTTTTCTATTACATACCACACACACATTGATGAATATAGAGCAAGTGCTCTCATAAATACAACATAGCAGTTAGTTGGAGCTAAGCAATACATTTGTATCTATGTACATTTTTGGTTTGCAAATTCATTTCAATGATTGATTTGTTACGTTTGTCCGCGCTGTTTTGGTACCGGAAATTAAAAATGCATATTTAAGCATCCGTATTATTGTGGGTAGGGTTAAACGGAAAGGAAATACAGATAAACGAAATAGGGGATATGCATTGACATCTCGTTCACACAGTTACACAACGGAAATAAACATTTAGATTATAGTTCTTTGGAAAGTAGTAATTGCAAAAAGTAATTTTTAATTAAAAACATTGTTTAATATATAAGTCCCGGGAAATCACTTCATTTCCATTCTCTTATTATTTTACTCCACGAAATTAGTTATAAGTTCGTTTTCTGGAATATAATGTGATTCAATATTTTGAACAAAAGTTTAAATTTTATTTTGTTTCCTGTTTACCTGTAACATCTACAAAAAGGGCGATTCCATGAGAGAAGGACCTTACTATAAAAATAACAATGCTCGTCACTATAAAGAACGTTGTAAATAAATTCTTTAATAAGTGATTTGGAAATAATAGACAGTGGCATAAAGAATTTTAGAAAAATTGCATTAATTTTAAAGAGTTATTTCAAAATATTTTCAACAACATCGAAAACCAATTCACTGTGCTATGTTTTATTTCAAAATAAGTCCGGTTTGATATGTGAACTATTGATAAATCAAAAGTTAAGCTTGGAATCGCAACGTTTCGAAAGTAAAGTATCACGCTGTATCACGTTGAAATGAATAGTTAAGCCTTTCCCTAGCAACCACATTTCCCAGTATGTACTAACATACTCGTTTCAACAGATCCAAAGATGCTTCCAAGGATGTGCTTAACTGCATTAATATTTTGTGAAACTTTCTCAAAAGGAATCTTTCGCATATAACGATAGAGTGTATCTGTTAGCAATGAAGGTGGCTAGTAAGATTAAAACATGTAGACAGTTTGATTTAGAAGCTTACATTTTATACAGCAAGTTTCGATATCGTGAGAGTAAAGATACTGAGAACTTCTTAGCTGGAGAGAAAAATAATGATACTTTTCATTTGAGCAAGTGTTAAAATGAATCATTCCTTACTTCTATTGTCTGTATTCATAGGACCTGCAGAATTAAAGTTGAGGACAATCTCAATAAGCAACAATTGCCGAGAGATGCGTGGCGTACCTCTAGCTCAGCTTATAGCTATAGCTTATGAAATTTGTTCAACTACTGCATATGATGAGACTACAAATAAAGCTAAAACAACTCTGCTCAAAGCGCTTCAATATACTACAAACATGATTTTAAGTTAAATTTTTACGCATACTCTAAAGACAATCAATTTCATGGCCTTGGCTAAAAGAATAATCTCAGGAACGTGGTCAACCATATTACCAGTCTGTGTTAAAATAATATTTTTTTTGTTGTCAATTGAAGCCAAATCTGCGCTCACATCAGATCTCATATGCGAGGAGTATATATATCTGGAAAAGAACAAATAAAGAAAGAATAATAAATAAAGAAATCACTATTTCAAATACTTTTCCACATCATATCGTTTATTTTGCATTTTTTGCGCATTGTTATTAAGGTTTTTTATAATTTTTATAATTTATATTAATTTTTCTTTGTTTTTGTTTGAATATTTTTCTAATACTTAAAATGTAGCTTTTTTATCTGCTTCTTTTAATAACCTCAAATGATATAACAAACTTATAGTAAAACATATTGAATGCATTTTATTCAACATTTATTAATTATACAAATATTTACTATACAAATGTTTTAACTTAAACTAAATTTTTCAATTCATGTATCTGTGTATGTTTGCTTACATAAACCCTATATTGACTTCTTTACTAAATTTATTACATTTTGCATCATTTGCATCTGTCATCGAAACTGTAGCTCAGATATAGAACGTATTAGTACAGAAGGCAGCGTTGTATTTTTCAAGGTCATTACCTAAATTAATTTTTTTGGAATTGAAAGTTTAAGTAAGGCTGATAATGGAAATAAGCTTCAGGCACCAGAATCGTAATGGGTCTAGTTGTGAGAGGTCGATGGAAAAAATTTCGTTCAATAACTCGGAAAGTAAGCCACAAATAGAAAATTATATTGACGCCAATGTTGTAGAGCAGATGAAAACGCATCGATTTCATTTCCGAAAAATATTCAGGCAATAAGATATGACCCAACTTTCATCATTTTAACTTTTCCAATAGCTATTTTTGCGAATTATATGGTTTTCATATTTGAATGAGTAATGCTAATTTAAAACTTTCAATATAAACTTTATTTCTTTGAAAACGAAGATGGTCACTAAAAATTTTAAGACTCTGAAAAGTGGGTCAAATGTTTTCGTACCAAAATTTTTCGAGCATCTACGTGTTTCATCTGCTCTACAACATTGGTTTTAATATAATTTTCACTTTGTGGCTTACATTCCGAGTTATCGAGCTAAACTTTTTTCGTCGGCCTTTCACAACCAGACCCACCATGATTCTGGTGACTGGCGCTTATAATCATTATCAGCCTTACTGAAAATATCAATTGCAAAAAAAAATTAACTAAGAGGAAATGACATTGAAAATGCAACGCTGCCTCCCGGACTATATGACGATTTATGCACTGGAGTAGCGGCTACTAACTAAAAGAGTTACTTAACACTACATATGTATGTATCTATGTGTTGCGATTCCAATGCAAAGACTTCAAGTTATTACGTACAAACTATCATACAAATTTGGGTAGAGAACTTTAAAGTTTCAACTCTGTTTGAAAATTGCATACTGGGTGTTCTTTGCCAAAACGAAAACAGTTGAACCTTGAGGTCTTCGATTTTACTGATCTTTTCTGTGGGAACTATTTGACTAATTGTCGATTTGCAAAGAATCTTTTTGGCATAAGAAAACCATTAAAAAAAAATTACATAGTTAAAAGAACTAATTTTGAAAATATTTTTCAACACCGGATATGTCAATTCTGCTAAAAACTTTTTGTAACTTATATTATTTTAAATTAGTTGTGCTTTAAAAACTTTTTTTCTTGAATTTAATTTAATGTTATTTTTAATACTCTTATTGTTTTGCTTTAGTTTTTTGTGTACAGTAAAAAAAATTATCAGACCCAAAATGGGATCTCAATACTTTCTATTTTTTTTTTGAATTTCTGAAACACTAACTTATGCTGATATAATGCGTAAAAAAATATAAACTTTAGAAATACTACCTTTAATTGAAAAATCAGAAAAATCAGAGACATAAAATTCTAATTCTTTTTGTTTTAGCATATTTGGAAAGCCTCACATAATAAATATTTTGGGCAAGCCTCCAACACAATTATTTCGATTTTCATTAAAACCATTTCGTATTTTGGTTTTTTAAGACTTAAAAAAGACATCTTTAGCTGTATAACTGATTTTTGATGAAGCTCAAAACGCCTAAAAGTAAAATCGATATTATGATAATGATGACCTGTAAGTCTCTGAAATGTAGAATTGGCATTCGAAAGGGGAATCCATATCACAAAAATTTTTTTTCACTGAAAAAGTTATAATGCTTTACCCCAACAAGATAAATCAAAATATCGATTTTACGTTTTTGTACCTTGAGCGACCTCGAAAATTCGTTTACTTTGAGCTGATTTATGTAGTGAGACATCTCATTTAAGGTTTCACGAATCAGAAAAAGGGAATGGAATTTATAAAAAAAGCATTGCAGTCAGATATCTATGCATTTTTTTTCAAGTAACAACTATTTTATATATATATTTTACTTACATTCCGAAATTTTGGTTTTTTAATTTTTACAGTTTTTAGCTTTAGTTTTAGTTGGGTTTTCGCATTATAAACTTATATAATTGATATATATTAAGTTCATTTCTATGATGTATTTTATTTATATAAAGAAAACCTTGAAAAAATGTTATGCTTTAGCAGATATTTGGAAAACATTCTTCGGAAAATGTTTTAAAACATTGGTAATATGAAAAAAAAAAAAAACCAAATTAAAGAATTTCGCATGTTTCTCATAATGAACAATTTCCAATCAAGCACAGCTTCCAAGAAAACTCTTCCACTAGCACCCACTTACAGTAACCATGTAAAGAGCATTTAGCAAAAACAGGCTGAGTATAAAAACATTATTTTTACTTAGAAACAAACGGCTAGCAAAACTTGTAAGTGCCAATGAACTTAGTTACCCTTTAAATTTGAAGACGGTAGTCTACATAGTAATATTGTTGGCATGTATGCTTTTTTGCTATCTACAAAGTTCTTTATCATAAGATAATTTTCAGCAAGGAGTTATCATGAGGTGCAACTTGAGTTGATCATTGACCGATATTTAATTTTTATGAGAAATAAGCGACTATCTTCAAGTACCTTTATCATTTAATTTACTTTTTGCTTTGTTTATTATGATTTTGTATTTAAGTTTATATATTTATAGCAGTTATAATTATATGCTATACATAATAGATTTTATATAATGTATATATATATATATATATAGTTTGTATGTATATATGTAGTAAGTGTTTGTTATTTATTTGTAGTTATTGTCCACCCATCCAGTTTACGGCGTTCTTTTTTAAATTGTCGTTTTTTTTTTTTTGTAGCAGTTCAACTGAGTGCGAGCGAGGATGGACTGAAAAATAATCGGCAAAGTCAAGATAGCACATAACTAGCATCGAATTAGCATTTTATTCTTTTTATCACTATTCATTAGATGATTGCTGTCGAATTTTTAGTCATTTGCGTTATTCTGTGTGTTTTTGGGAAATAATCAAAAGAACAGTTTTTGCATTTTCACAGAAATTGAATATCGTGTGGAATGAGTGTCTGGTGATATTCAACTGCAATAAGCAGAACTTCTTGGATCTTTTCGTATTTGTGAACGAAATTGGGATCCACCACAATATGTATGCGACTAAGAAACAGTCGAATCAGTGACGACACCGAAGAATGCCAATAATTGGTTTCTTACACACAATATTCTCTAAATTCGGCACAATGTGTTTATTATTTTTTTTTATGGAAAGAGATTTCAGTCAAATGGACAGGTCATCTATGAAACGAATTCATATTTGAGAGCCTCGACAAATCGTAAAATGCGGAAGGCATCAAACGATTCGACGGCTGCATTAAGCTAAAAGAAATATTCAGAAATAAATTGAATTTTTCCCGGGAATGTGGTAATTTTTTCTTACCTAGGCCGAATAGTTTTCAGTCCACTCTCGTATATTATGCATAAATTCTATAAAATCTGTTGATAGTTTCAAAAATTCATATATTTCTTACCTACTTATGAAACGATAAGACAATTACACTCACCTAGAAAATAATTCATAAAATATGTCGCCTTGGATATTAAAAATAAATCCGGAAAAACTATGAAAAAAATCATACATAATATGAGTATAAAAAATTGCAAAAAAAAATTAAAAAAATTATAAATTTTCTCTAAAAAATTTGGGGAAATACTTTATTGTAAACAATTTGGGCCCTATATTCTTGTTCTTTAGATTTAGGATTACATTTTCAGCATATGCCTTGTAGTTCAGCAAAGAAAGTTCCAATAATTTAAAAAAAATGTTAATGTATTTATTAAGGTACACACTAAAATTTCATTTTGTTTTTACATTCTTTAGAATGCCTGTTACTTAACGAATCTTAACCTAAAACTAAATTTTAAAACCAATACATTTAACTTTTAAAATATTATGCAGTGTAAGATTACTCAAAAGCCTTCATTTTTGTTTCTGTTTCATTAAAAATTTTCATTGCTTAAGCTCTGTGGTCTAATGTTCACCCACATGGTGAGTAATTGCGTTTCCTGAAACTTTTTGATAGTACCTACTTGCTTCAATTGAAATTTCTTAAAGTGTGCACCTTATTATCAGCGTCGAATTACAATTTTGCGAGGCCCGGGGCAAAAACTGATGTCGGACCCAAACAAAAGGATTAATGTAATTCATAAAATAAATACGTTTTATTATTAAAAAAAACAATGGTGTGAAATTGGCGATAGCTCATCCTAGCCCAACCTTAATCCGGTATTGTTTAATATACTTATGTATATTGATTGAATATCAGAGCCCAGTTTGAACCATTTTTCTAATCTTGGCATGTTATTAAAGATTAATATTTGGCCTTTTCCTTGTGAAAAGGCTCTATTTCATGACTAAAGAACTAGGAAGAATTGCCTAACTAAATATTTTTCTCCAGAAACATAAAATTCAAATCAATTTTTGAAGACCGAATTCTCAAGTGGCTTGTAGCAGTTATATTAAAAGTAGAGTGGTTTGTTTGAAGGCGGCAGAATAACTTTTGAAGAATGAATAATTTTTTATCGTTTTATTTAACAACTAGCTGCACCATTGTATAACCCTGCTAAAAATTGTAATTAAAGTGTTTTGTCGTATGGGAGAAGCCACGCCTCATTGTCCATTGCGAGTCGCTTACCACAATAGCTTTACAATATATTCATGGGTCGTTGGCGAAAATTCTGTAATTTGTTTTCCCTTGGTTGCCTCTACCTCGGTTGGATTACCACATTGGATTATGCTATCTGTACGTTATTTGAATATTGATCACTTTTGCACATTTTGATGACCCTTCCTTCCTCACTCTTGCTACGAACGTTTTTTATGGGCGACATTATATGTAAATCCTCATACCAAATTTTAAAAGATCTGCATTATAGGCACCACGATATGGCGTTTTAAGTGGTTTTGTAATTACGATCGTGCGGAATCCTCATTATTCATCTATTGTATGTATGGCGACCTCCTAATAAAGACCATTTGACTCAAACTTTTTAGTCCATACTTTAAATATATTGGTGAGACACCCTAAACTGTGAGCATATAAATCGGAAGACGACCGATTATGCACATATATAATGCTAAGAAATGATGCCTAATATTCTGTTCTTTAATATGGGTGTGAACTTAAGTGGATCCTTTGAATTTTGAATTATATACGCAATAATAACTCAATCACTGATGCATATACTTGTCAAGTAGTGGCTTAACTCATGTGTACAACTGAAGCTGTTTGAAATTAAATCCACTATATTCACTATAAAATATATGAAAATATATTGAAACACTAAGTGTCAATTTATTGTGGAAAGCAATCAACTCAATATTTTGAATGCCGACGAAAGTAAATACCATTTGAGGTCATATAGACTCCTTTCTTATTGACTTACAAATGCAGAGACTGCGCAGGATAATTGAGAGCATAAATAATTTTCAACGTAATATTATGCTTTGACACATAATTCGTCATATTATCAAGATCGAAATAAAAATGGTTGAATAATTGTAATTAATTATATATAATAATATATAAAAATTTAATATTAAAATAAAATATATGAAATTGGCCACATTGATTTTTGAAACGAAAATAGATTTCATCCCGAATTAAACGAACCTTGTTGTTATTTGTGTAAGCAAAGCCGCAATGAAAAAATCAATTTTATTAAAGTTTCATTTTATTAAACTTCAGAAGTACTGCAAAATTAATTTCGTTATATTTTTAATTTTTTTTCTTTTAACGCACAGAGTTCCCAACTGTTGAAATCGTTTCCGTTTTATTTATTCATTTTTTTTTGTAGTTGCATTCTTTTTAAATATTTTATTATTATAATTTCCAAAATGTTGCAAGCAATGCTATGCCAGCATCGTAATAATTGAAATAATTTGGAAAATTCATATTTTGTTGAAAGTTGTAAGTTTCTGTTGTTGTTGTTGTTGTTGTTGTTGCTGCTATAGCTACTGTTGCTGCAACAGATTTTATTGCATTAATTTTGTTGCTGCTATTATAAATATAGTTCCTATTGTTGTTGTTGTTGCTGCTGCTGGTGTAGATACCATATATATAGTTGGGTCAACGAATCAGTAAACCTGTATCTGATGACCAACGATTTGCACGATAATGCATATCCTTGTACATCGAAGGACATGAATTTTGATTCTGTTAAGATGAAATAAAAAATAAAATAAAAATTTTTATTAATTATATGATTTTTGTATGAATACGAGACTTAGAATTGCAAATGTAGTAGGTTATGAGAGAGGTACTTTTTTTTTGTTGAAATAATAAGAATTCGATTTGCCTAAAATAGTGCATCTGGGGGGGGGGGGGGGGGCCGAGGAATGGCAAAATGGTCCCGAAATATATCTCATTTTGCTAGAGTTTATGAATGTCAAAATACAGGAGATTTTTTTTTTCTGGTAAGATAAATGATAAAAAATCACAAAAATCTCTTTCTCGTAAGTTACTGCCCCGGACACCCGATGTGCACGGTAAGCCTTTGTCCTATCAATATTTGGTCCCAAAATGTCTCTACAACAATATTAAGTTAAGAAGTTAACTCGCTTTGAAAAAGGATAATTTAGTGTATTTATAGATTTTTATTTGATATCATAATATTTAAAAGCCCACAGAATTGGTCAATTTCAAAGCACTATGACTTGGTTAAATTCTTACTGGAACATAAGACATCTTTTGCGGAAGAAATTGCTATGGTTTTTTTACTACTCTTTACATTATTATATTTTTTGATAAAAGACCATTAATAACATTTTAAATTAAGTTTTGTATTCGTAGCTTAGGGTCTCAAAAATTCTTATTACAAAACATTTCCCGACCTTGATATTTTGCGCATTTTAATTTTTCGTATTAAGTACTACCCGTAAAATAGTAATTACCTTCGTTCGCTTAAAATCTATATTCGTCCTTACAGTCCTATGGTGTAGTTGTTGCACTGGTCGCGCATTATTACCTAGTGGTGCTTTGGGTGTTGTCTCAGAGCCTTGCATCAGTCGTCTGAGTTGATATAACTAAAATGAAAAAGAAGAATTTTTTTTTTGAAAAAATAAGTTAATGCAGGAGCTGTAAAAATAAGAGGGGGACATTCATGTAATGAAGTCAAAGGTATTCACACCGTAACTATCAGTAAGATATATGTAATGTTAATTTTTTTATAGTAGCATCGGGGAAAAAAGGGTGTTTTTTTATTTAACATATTTTTCAATGAGCGTCAAACGCTAAAAATTCCATCAAATCTGTCAACGTTGGTATTATTTATGGTCAATAAAGTTCGGCATTTTGTCTTAAAAAAGACAACAACGCTTGCAAATTGTGGAAATTCACTAAATTTACTGAAATTTCAACTTTCAATTCATACGATTTCTGGCAATTATGAAATCAGTTTGTCGCCAAGATTATGTTATTGGATACCTCTGGATTAGTTATTTGGTTTTTTAAATTTAATACTAAGTCAGTCTTAAATACACCCTATATTTTAGTATTTTTTCCAAAAATAAGTTAAAGTCTCCTTGATCTAGTTATTATCTCTCGTAATGTTAAGCTTACTAACCTCTTGCTTTGTGATATAAATTGGTTTATTTATAATGATCCATACGGTGCTCTCCCAACAGCCAGGATGTGTTGTTGAACCTTCGTATGTTATATAATGATCTGTGTTTGGCAACAATGAACGCACTGAAATATGACGAATTGCTGTAGAAAATCCTGTAAAAAAATTGGAGTTTATAAAAAATTATATTATTTATTCCACACTTAAATAAATTCCAAAATGTACGTGAATAGGATAAGAGATCTTTTAAAATCAAAATTTTGGTTGCTGTCTTGCTATTTCTTGCAATGAAATTTCAAGAAACTAAAACCAAAATATTTTTATAAATCAAATATTTTGTGAAAAACTACAGTCTTTATGTGCTGCCTCTGCTATGACGCTGAACTCTGAACATTGGACATTTAAGTTTTTAGTTCCCCCCCACCCACAAGCAATGGCAACGAAAAAAGTTCATGGCGGCACACAAAAGAAAACCATTAAAGTTGAAAGCGTGAAAGTTTTGATGTTTTTTTTCTGAATACGCCAGCAACACGGCTCGCTCATAACTAGGGACTTTCTTTTGCTGCTTTTTGCTTGCTATTTGCCATTTGCCGTGCAAGCTTAGTTAACTTTCAAGTCAATTTAAGTCAAGACCATGTTGCTTTGTTCAATTCAGGTAGTAGTGAAAATGAAACACGATTTTTTGGTTTTCCTCTTTTTAATAGCGGAACCGGATATTGCGGCCGGCAGACATGTTGTTGATATCGAGCAATTTGCGACGTTAGCGCGCGTTCAACGTACAAATGCCGCCAAAAGACGGCGTCATTTATGGGACGTTTTTTTCTTTTCTTCTGCATTGTACAATTTGGTTTTTCCCTTTTGTGTTTTTCCGTTTAGTTTTTCTGCATTACATTGCGATGGCCGCCTATTATTTTGGTTGTATATTTAAGTTAAAACGCTCAATTTCTAAGAATTTGCAAAGGTTGCATCGTAGTATTAAAATAAAACTTTTTGTTGGTTTCATTTCGAGTGCAATTCCATGAGTTACTGGTACTCTTCATACGTGAAATTTGCTACGATTATCGAACAAATGAACAAGTTTTCTTCAGGCACAGTATGTTAAATAATAAAATAAAAATGGATCATGCATTGTGCAATTGTTTAACTCAATAGCGGTTAGGATTTTTTGTTTGTGTGATAACAAAGTCGCTCGGACTTTGATCGGGAATATATACCAAAAATAAAAATTTTTAAAAAAAAGTCAAAGAAAATATACAAATTATGCGCAATGTAAATCAGCAAATTAGGATAAGCTAAAAGTGAGGTCGCAGAAGCGACACGTAAAAATATTCGATTTTGCACTTTTTTTCTAGGGTAAAACTCTTCAAAAAAAAACATTTTAATAATCAATCGTCCATTCATCATTTATGTCATAATTTTTACTATTTTGAGGCAATTATTTTTTTGGTCGTTTGGCTTCACTCTTCTTCTTCAAGTGGTAACATTACATATTTTAGAAATCAATAAGGAACTCTCTCTTATTTTGGAAAATTTTTTATTAATCCCAATTTTAAGTCCATAACCGTTCAGAAACTTATGCATGGAAGTGCCCCTAATGCTGTGTTGCTTATATTTTCCACGAAAAAGATTTTATTTTTGTAGTTTTTTCATCTCGCTTTGGTTTAGCTATAAATTTGAAACATTTTTTTTCAAGCTCTACTATTGCCAGCATAATTTGGCAACTTGATTGCTCGGTGTGGAGTGCATAATTTTAGTGTTCATGTCATCAGAGAGAGAGAGAGAGTATGTTAAAAGAATCAATAAGCGTGCTGTGGCTTTATTTTAGCTTGAAAAAAGTTAATTCTGAGCATGATTAGAGTTCAGTGAATTGGAGTGACAATAAAATTTACTTAATTAGTTTAATGCTTATTTGATTCATTGCATTTCAGTTCTTTTTTTTAAGAATTTTATTGAATAAAATTTTTTTTGAACTTTTGTAAAGAATAATCATCTTGAAAGTATTTTTTGACTTTTATTTCAAGAAGTCAAAAATACTTTTTCTTCAGACAAGGGGAAATCACATCACCAGAGGTCATTTTGGACCAACCGGTTTTAGTCCCATCTTTGGAAAAAATTTCTTTCACCAATCGGTAAGGATAGTTCGAAATGTGTTTTCGATGTGAGCCAGACAGACTCGGTTGCTAAATAAATTAGTTTCTAAATCAGCACTCTCCGGAACCAAGATTCGGTCTAGTGATGTCCGAAATGTATTTTCGAACTTTTTCTAGAGTGTAAAGCTTATGATTTTTATAAATGGACCTAAAAGAGTCTTTCTGGGCTATAAGGCCATTTCTATGGATGTTAAGTGCTCATTACAGAATTTTTTATCATTATTGTTAAATATTTTATCTCAATGAACATTAGTGTGATGATATGTCTCTACAAATACGAGTCGTAGTCATCTGAATCGGGACATTGGTGGTAATAAGCTCCAGATAAGATAAAAAGGCGCCATCCAATAAGCAAATTGCTTTCATATTAAAAAAGATTCTAAGTTACGTCGACCAATTACAGTATCAGGGATAGAAAAATAGCTATAATATTTTATCCGTTAAGCAAAAAAAAAATGTCATTTCACATAGAAAAGTCGGTAACTTTTTTTTGCTCATGAATTTTAACAAAATCACGGGTAGAGAAAGTGGTATCAACAGGTTTGCGTTTGGTGATATTCTTTTTTTTGACATTCACAATAAAAATCGACGGGGTTAAAAAAAGACCCCAAAGATGAATTCCACTCATTAAGCCTTTGAGTCTCTGTGAAGTTGGCTTGCGACTACTACTGCTAGAGATAATAGTGGGATTCACAACGGCCTCGTTAATTTGCTAATCGTTATTTGTTACTTTCTTAAGTGCATTTTGTTATTTCACAAATATCATTCATTAAACAAATATCAGCAGGGTCTTCACAGTTTAAAGGTTTATCGGATAATCAACTCTCGAGCTAACAAACTGGCGAGGCTGATGGGAATACCACTTGCAAACCATTTCAGATTCAGTACTAAAAATTTATAAGAAGTATAACTTAAATTTAAATTAAATGGTCACTGTATAATAAATGGTTCTGAATGTAAAGAAGTTTCTCGAATTTTTCTATTTATTCAGTCATTATTTTTTCTCCAAACTATACTAAAATTTCCGCAATGCTTTAATCAACTCGTTTATCACATTGCTATAAACTTGCGATGAAATAAACTTTTAATGTATAAGAATTTTTTTTTTTTTAAATTAAGCGAAAAGATATGAAGTGAGGAAGGAATGAAATGCTTAAGAAGTAAATTAAAAATATATAAAAGTGCACGAGTATATGTATATATACTCGTAAACACTTCCACGTGATGGAAAAAAAAAAGTGTTTGCGCGCATTTTGTTGACCGGAAATAAAATGCCTTGTTAAACATTTTTCTTTTGGTAGCCATAATTGTGATGGAATTTCGCGCCACAGCATGCAACGTCAAAATGTCGTTGACATTTCAATATGCCGTTGTGTACACTGGCACTGGGTACTGGGTTTTGCAATTCGAGCAGTGACATTTGTTGCTGTTGATGTTAAAATAACCATTGGCGTTGTTGTTGTTGCTACTTTTAATTTGCAATTATGTGCAGTTGCTTTCACTTGCCAACTGACTCGTATACACACAATCGCTCATTTACACTCACCTCTGTACAGCACCTTATTAAATGTACTCGTTATGATCCTTAGCTCGGGATTCGGTGTTTCACCAATTTGCACCATCAACGATAGACCGACAATACCTTGCGATTTGTGTTGTGCCTCGGACATGTTTTGGTAGAGCTCTTTGTTGAAGCCATAAATTTGAATCTGTTGTTGTTGTTGTTGTTATTGGTGTTGTTAAGAGGAAGAAAGAATTGGAGAAAAATTGACGTTAAGGAAATTGTAATTTAAAATTTCGCATAATAATAATGAAAAGTAGTAGTATGGTACTAAAATATTGCGCAATAAAGTTTTACAAAATTCTTACAAAAAAAAAAAAAATCACAATATCATTGCACTTAAACTCTGCTTAGAAATATTGAGAAGTACTTTGGCTCAAAAGTACTGTAGTGAAATTATAGAGGAATATTGCAAGCAAGTATTGTTTGAGAATATTGAACAAAATTATTGCGCCATAATGTTGCTCAAAAATATTGCGGAATAATATTACAAATGTACTGTCCGAAAAAGTTACACAATAATATCGCACAAAACTTCTTCAAAAATATTGCAGCTCAAAAATATTGCACAATAATATTGCTCAAAAATATTGCACAATAATATTGCTCAAAAATATTGCACAATAATACTGCTCAAAATTTTGCACAATAATATTGCACAAAAATTCTGCAGATAAATATTGCACAGTGAAATTACACTACACAAAAATATTCTAAGCAAATATTGTGTCCGAATATTTAACAAAATTATTGCGCAACCATATTGCACAATAATATTGCACAATATTACTGTACGAAAATATTGCACAATAATGCAACTGAAAACCATTATGTAAAAATATGGCACAGAAAAATTACACTGAAATATTGCAAACAAAAATTATTGCGCAATAATATTGCACAAAACTATGACGCAGCATTAAAGGCTCTAACCGGTGAACATTGATTTGCATATTTTTTTTTAATTAATTGCGCAATATTTTTCTTTGTAGAATAAAACTGACAGTGAATTGTAGTTTTGCTTACCTCCCCCGGAAAACTGTAGCTCTGTATGTAGTGTTCAGAACCTCTGCTATTTTCCGTTCCATAATGTATGTAGATTTCCTCAAATTGATATCGATAGGCAAGTGGGCCGCCGGATATGTTCACGTGCTGCTTTGTGTCTTTGTCGACGCGGAAGACCAGTGATTGACCTGTGTTGTGGAGTGTACCGGAAACCTGTCGATAAAAGCAAGAAGTGTGAGAGACAAAAGAGCACGTACAAATTGAGAGGAAAAAAAACCAAAAGGCGGTTTGAGTAATTGGTCGTTGTTGGTTTGGTTTTTGAATATTTTCGCTATTGCATTTTATGTCTGACTGTCTGTTTGCCTGTTGTTTTTTGTTTGTCTCTTTCATTTTCAATTGACAAATGCATATAATATTTATTGTTGTACTTTCGTTTTAACCCGTTAACACTTTCGTTAAAAAAAAACATAAATTTAAATGTAAATATACGTCACGATTTACTGAAGGGTTAAGTCTTTAATACGTAAATTTATTAATATTTTTGTACCCACCTTGTGCTTGTCAATATGTAAAGGACGCAGATAGGGATCGAACAGTAGCTTTTCTGGTACAACGTCTATGGGCGATTGACGCCGTCCTTTGTTGCACATGTTCCACTGTGGATTTATAAGGCCCCAAAAGCTTGGTCCTGCAATAGAAGAACAGAAGTTTTAAAGAAAAAAATTGAGATTGAAAATTGAAAAAATTTATATCTGAATTCGTAAAAATCCACTCGGAAGCTATAGCGGAAACATTTCTACTTTTGCCAAATTTATAAATCTGTATGGGATGTGTGCTAAGAACTGACTTTTACCAAGTGGAATTACAAAATGGTGAAGATCAAATCTTGTCAAACAATTCAAACTGTTGTTTATCTAAGCAAGAGCTGATGTTTTTTTCAAAATTGTACAAAAATCGTTTTAGTTGTAAATTATGTCTAAGTCAGCAGCTGTTAAACTTCATGAACTCAATAAATTAGACCGCGATTTTACTTTGCAAAAAACAAAGCTATATTTTTGCAACTATTATATAAAACAAATTGTGCCACACATTTTAAAACAATAAATTGAATCTTTTTTTTTGATTAAAAAAACAAAGTAATAGGTGGGACTAAATGGTAACCATGTTAAATGTAACAGCATATTAAATTATATACAACTTTTTAATGAATAAGATATGTCGACAAAAATCGAGTATTTAAGACGAACCTGATATTCAATTTGGCACAGTTTATTTTTTCACACACGACACTCAACTTGTATTTTGGCAGTGTTAGAAATGAAAGGATACTTATTTTTATTTCTTCAATTTCTACTGATTTGTCAGTATGTAAAGGCACTTCCACCAACCAAAGGAAAAATGCTACTTAAAGAAAGACAAGGTGGCAACGTTATTTACGGAAATAGTAATAAAGTTGATATTGGCGTTGGACAAGGCAGAGAAGGTCATAATACTATTCATGGCGATAAGAATTATGTCGATGTTGAAAGTTTAAAAACAAAACAGCTTAAAAAGCATGGACATATTAGTAAAGGTTTGGCAAATTTATACGATTACCAGGTCATCCATAAAGTCAAGAAATGACGTGATGTCGATGTTTAAGAATAAACGAATAAGAGAAAATCTCCAGTATTACCTAACTGGAATTAAATATCTACGATAGTAGTAAGTTTAAGCCTCAAACCAAATTTCGCTTGAAATATTTGTATATAAAATATTTATCAATAAAAATTGTATTCATGTAAAATCTTAAAAGAAAACTAAGATATCAATTGGTTGATGCAGCTTAGTTGTAGCTAAGCCTCTTGAGTTTTTCTTTACAGAGAACTGCATTCTTTTGCAGACAATGTCAACGATTTTACCATAAATTTGTGTGCAACAATTACGGCTAACTAATCTTTTTAAACTTTTTAGGTAGAAATTAGTATGCGTCCTTTCCAAAAAGATTGAAATTTCATAATTGACTTCAGTATGAAATGTGTGTTTTCAATAACAACGTCTGATTTGAATAATTCTATGATAAAAAAACTAATTAGATTGTGTTATATTAGAAACTTGAAGTCTAGTAAATAAAGGTTAGAGCTCTACCTTATAAAGTCAATAATTTTTCAGTTCTAACCAAAATTTTCTTGACATTCGTATAAATTGTTCTGCTACCATGATGGTTCCACTTTAATGCTTGTCGACAGTTTTTAGTCACTGATTTCCGTAACCGTTTGCTTTAAAGGGATTGTTGGTCATGGGCTGCCCGAATTTAAGAATTTGGCGAACACGCGTAAATTATTTTCAATCAAGTTTGACTCAACAATTTTGAGCTTCGTGCATATTGACAGGAATGAAAACTGCAAGATATTATGAAGCTGAGTTGAAGGTGCCCTTCATTTTGTAGATTCTATTGCATTCTTATTGATATTGTCCTCAGTTGGTATGGCGCAACGCTACCCAATTGAGTGTAGTTATCTACTATCACTAAGCAGAATCTTGATTTCCAAACCTACTTTCTGCTAAGGAGAACAAACGGTAGTAAGTTTTTCTAGCAAGTCAGGCAGCTTGGTGGCGAGAAGGCATATATCGTCAGCATAAGCGATGTTTCAAGACTTTCGCTAAAAATCCATTCAATGTCACTATTTATTGAGTCCTGACCTATGCGGAGAATATCCTACTTTATTATGTATTAGGGTAAGATTGGGCGCACACATTTAGTGCACCTCGTATAATCAATGCATCATAGAAGTGATCTTGGATGGGATTGACAGTTTCTTGATACCCCTGTAGTGTTGGCATAATTATAATTTCCTTATTTTTTTGGGGATTTTCACTTAAGTTTCTATGAGCCATTCAACTCAAGTTTGAATTAGAATGGGGTACATAAGTTCAGTAGTGAGGTCAAGCGAAGCTTTTAACGTTTCGACAACTAAACGATCTTCGGCAGGTGTTTTTTTCATTTAAATAGACTTTACGACATTTGATATTTCCGTTAGTGAAGACGGACGCAAAACCTATCGCTTTGGTGCTCCTCGATCGAGAGGCATATGGCAAATATTAACGAATGAAGGTGAACTGTTTTTGATCCTTGAAAAATGTTCTTTCCAACTGAATAGTAGGATATCTGTAGAAGTCAATAAATTCTTCGCTTTGTCCGATTGTCCGATTTTATCAAATTTTTTGCCTGTCGTTAGGAGGTATTTGCTTGCAGCATACCGAAAGATTATCAGAACGTGAGTTTTGCTAACAAGACAAACAAAGTCAGAACGTAATTCACCGAGACGAGTATAGCGTAATATTAAGACAGCGACCGCATGTCACGGAAGAGAACTGTGTGGTCAATGTATATGTAGATAAATATAATAGTTAATGTTTAATGGAACTTAAAAATGTTGCTTACTGAATTACAATGTTATAGAAAATAAAATCATGGTTTTTAATCCACCTGAACCTTGGACACAAGCTAGCCAAGCTATCGACTGTACGTTCGATAAAACCTTCTTAATTTGGTGTCGAGCAAGGCTTGTTAGACGAAATCAACGCTTACAGATTGGTGGTGGCTGGAGAAAAGAGAGTTCAGTTAAATTGAGTTTAGTGGCATGCAAAATGGATGAGATTGGTCATACCAACTAAAATAATGCCACAGAAAAAAAAAATCGGATATATGTGATAATTTCTTCAGTACAATTTCGAAAAGGGTGTATTTAAAACATGACCACAATATCTATTATATGTTAAAGGAATGCTGTTGTTTATTGTTAGTTTAATAAAAATGTTAAAAAAATTCGATTTCATTGCATATCCATTTCATTTAAAACAAAACAAATAAAAATTTTCTGCAAGCAAAGCTAAAAATAATCGGGTAAAAAAAACGTTACACAAACCAATGCTGACAAATAGACAAACGAATGAAAGGGCAGACTGTGTTGGTATGGTATGCGGTCTTATGACCCACTGGAAGCACACACATTTAAACGAATAAATTGTAGTGTGGGCGGACAACTATTGCAGACATGAGACATCAAAGTAAAACATTGACGGCAATTGTTGGCGATGGTAATATTTGTTGTAAAAATTTTAACATTTTTTTCCTGTACGTGAACCACGGATATGAAGTGACAGTCAGACTGACAGGCATAAAGTCAAACATATGAGAACGACTGACAGTCGGATATGTATGTTTTTTTTTCGTTGCTATTATCGCTGATTTTTTTATATGTATGCATATTAGACTGTCCGTTATTTCAAAAATGTCTTAGATCGAGGAGTTTGGTGTGTATTTTGATTGGAAAAAATTAAATTTTTGACCCAGAAAAAATTTGTGACTATTTGTGCTATTCAGACGTGTTAGGTTTTTCTAAATTTATTATATATAAAAAATCCTTGCACGATCTTTCCACGATTTTTCGTAAAGTCCAACCAAAATTCTAACAAATATTAGAAATAGCTTGGATAAGGTCTGGAGGAAAAGTTGGATAATTTCTATACGAGAGAAACATACACTTCAAAACCCAATATATGAGGGAATTACTTAAGGTAATATATTCTAATTTCGCACAAATAGTGGGAATGAATTGGAAAAGATTTGATCAAGAACTGGGCGAAATTCTACAAGTGGGCATGGCACTCTCTGAAAACTTTACTGAAGGAAATATTTAAAGTTATGAGACCAAACTTCACACAAATACCAGAAATAGTTCGAACGTACATCAGAAAAAAAGATGGCGTGGCACCTCTAATACAAGCATTAGCTTAAAATCGCTACACTGAGAGCTATTTAAGTAAATGTTACCGAATTCAATTTGGGAATTAGTAAAACCAGCCACCACGTAGCGAAGTGGAAAAGATATTTATTTAATAAAAATGTAGGACTCATGCGCACCCTTTATTTTTACCTTTACTCTTCTATTGAAATATCCCACAAAGCTTGGAAATAAATTTGACGAATAACGGACAGTCTAATGAACATGTATGTATGAATTTATTACTGTGTGGCCGGAATTTCCCTTTATTTTTTGTTTGTGGTGCATAATTAAATTTTTCATAGGGTGTCTGTGATTTTTAGAGTTTACAGCTGTCAAAGTTTATTATCAATTTTTTTTATTTCAGCATGTCAGCTAAAATGATAGTTGGCGGTATAAATACTGGCTAAAAATCTGATTTATTTTTTCTGTGGACTTTAATGCACACTTAGGCAATATTTCGTTCATGTGGTTCAGGATGTGGAAAAAAAAATTAGAAATAAACTTTTGCTAAATGCTTGAACCATATGTTTATAAAACTGAAATTTTCAGTATCTATAGTATGTAGTATATGACTATATTCGACTGAACATAATTCTAAAATGATTCATGACTAAAGTTCTTACTTATAATTATGTGCGCTACTGTTAAAAGTTAGTGTTTAGCAGTTGATACTAAATGCTTGATTGCTCTGACTCTGCATGTTTTGACATGCATGAACTTTGGTAATAGCGATTGACAGTGATTTGAAAAAATGTACTCGTTTTTTTATCTGTTTTATTTTTTTGTAAATGTTTTTTTGGTTGATTTTTACACTCTTAATTGAATGAACACAAATTTGATTTTTGCTCGATGATAAAAAAAACCAAAGCAGAATTTTTATGAAAACATAAAAATTATGTTCGGTAAGCATCAGCTTGATGTGTGTCGATTTAGAGCTACTTTTTTTTATTATTGGTTTCGATATTGATATCAATAATTCAGCAGACTTAGCAATATTGTGGTTGCTTGAAATTCAATATTAAAATGTTTTGCTTAAGTTTAAATACTTTAGATTGATTTTTATTCTGTTAAACAGAAAAAAAAAACATAGCAAATAGAAAAATGAGATAATTTTTATAAAAGAAAATATGGGAAGTTGTTCCTTTAGGAGCAGAATTTTCATCAAATTGTTGTTCCAACAGTTTGACAGTCTTGACATGATGTAACTTTTCTTGAAAGTATAGTTTTGCTCTGAAGAAATATGCATATGCTATAATAAGTTGATGGAATCCTATATGTTGATGAAAAATGATAAATTATCTAATAAAAATTTAAGGGAAAGATATCGACTATTTCTGTAAGTCTATTCTTGGCATCAACGTTTTAATGCTGATTGACAAAAGGAGCTGCTAAGTATGCAGTGTTATTAAATGCTGAAATAAATATTTTAAAAATTCTTCTAGCTTAGAAGTTGGAAAAAATCGGCGAAGTTGAGTTTCTCTGAACTTACACGTTATGCATATTTATATACATTCTTGTTAAGAACAAAGAAAATGTTTATTTTTGAGCCCAGTCCAACGTGCTGTGCCTTAAATAAATATATACGAAGTTAACCGAAATCAACGTTTTGACTTAAGCCACCTCATATTTGTGCCATGAAAACCAAAGCTGATGTGAAAATTTCGTTAACATATTCTTATTGAACGACCTCGAATTAGTTTAGTAAAGTATGACTTGTTGAAAGGAGGATAACTTTGCAGACCAGTGTTATTGATCTTGGCTAGTTTTGATTTTTTAATAGGGCAGACCCCTGTCACCCCTTATGAATATAAGCTATGCCATCAACGCAACATGAAATAACTCTCACTCATCTAAGTATAATATTTCTGCATAAGTAATGGCAAAATCGAAGGCTGAGTGCTGTACTGACAGAAACAGTTTATACTTTTCAGGTTGGTTTCAGCTCTGTGAAGTTATTAAAAAATTAGGAAAATTATTATTGTTTCAACTCAAAGAATTGTGCCATTTCAACCTAACAAAAATACTGTTCTAACTGTATTTATTTTGAGAGTTTGTGGAAGATACTCACCGGATATGCCATCGTATGTCCACCATTCTTCCCAACTGGCTTTGATTCCTGCAAAGAGATATTTAGTTATTTATTAAAGATAATATTATTATTGAATAAAGTACGATATTTACAACTGTCAGAGTTTAAAATAAAGTTCCTGTGATTAATATATTAGATAGAAATATAAAGTATGTCATTGCTCTCGGGTAAAAACGCCCTAAGTCATTTCGTTCTCGAAATTTAATTTTTCGTTGATAAATCGTTAGCCCTCCGCCAAGTTTTATCGATATTAGCATTGTTAGTTAAGTAAAAGTCTAAGCCAAAGCTAAAAAAACTCAAACAAAATCTCCTCCTTAATCTTCCAGGAAGACGAGCAAATAAGGAAAATACTGGAAGGGGCAAATCCATGTTTACATATGAGTCCAGAATTCTGTAACGCCAGTATTGATTGCGAAAATGATGACGTCGTATTATAGATAATCACACGGGGTTTTAATTATGGAACACAAAATTGTCGCAAGTGCTGCCGTTTTTAATATTCATCGAATATGCCAATTTTGGGTACAAATGTTCAAGTGTTAAAAAATCATTGATCATTGATCTATCCGATAGTGTACCGCCAGAGGTATCTTAATGTCTACCACTTGTTAATTCTCCGGTTGTTCTGATCATATTCTGGCACATTTGTCAGCTTTCTTATTTCCGGAAATACCCTTATGACCGAGCACCCAGCGAAGCTCTATAGTATGCTGTCGGATTGAATGTAGTGATTCCCTGCAGTATTCTTCACGCCTAGACTTAAGGATTTTGGCGTTCAGTGCTTTGATCGCTGCCTGACTGTCCACACCTATGGCAATGATAGAAGGAGTAAGCTCCCTATTACGTACCACATGTATCACAGCGCTTGAAAACGCTGGAATAATTGGGCAGTCTCCAATGCTAATTTTATTCGAGTATACACCCGCTCCTGTGGCGATCTTCATCTTGGATCCATCCGTGGAGATGCTTAGGCTCTTTCCTTCAAGAACGGTGCCACAGTTTCAATACTATCTTGCTGGAAGCTGATGTTGTAGGCAGTGGCAAAGTCCAGTATAGGTACTCGGTAACAACTTTCCGTAAGGTAAAGTTTCTGCGGCATATCTTGCAAAATAAGCCCGTTACCCTCAGAACTTTGAAGTTTGTTGCATTCTATTAACCTAACAATCCCTTTTGCCAACATATTCCTGATGTATAGTTCAATAAGAGAAGATGCATTATAATTTCCAGGCCCGTCTGTATTGTCAATCTCACTGCTCCAGTTATACCAAGGCAGGCCAGTCTCTGTACCTTACGAAACATGTCAAATAGTGACTTGGTAATTGAATACCAAATTTTTAAAGATTTTTTGGAATTTTTTTACTCTGAAAGCTTTTGTTCCTCATATTGTTTTATGTGTTGGAAATCAATTGGATTTAAAAAACTAAGCAATTCATGTAAATGATTCTGAATCGTAAGGTGATTAAGTGTTGAAATACTGGCCACAATTGAATTTAATCTCACGTTGTTATAAAATGGAGTATGACTGACGTTGGCTTTTGTGTTTACACAAAATGCTTTTAAATCAATATTTCTGTAAACCTTTGTTTTTTGTGAACTCAAACAAAAGTTTGGTTTTTCATTTATTTCATAAATAAAATGCAATGGAAAATCGGCTTTAAATTTTGTTGCAATTACGCGGAGAAAAATCGAATATTTTAAAATAAGTAAATACTCCATCATGGACATCATATGAACATATATAGATAAAAATAACAATATTTACGCATTACCAATGAAACTACTACATTTTTAAAATGTTTCAATTTAATAAATCATTGTAAAAGTTTGCCAATTTGATACACTGAAACAAAAAGTTTTATTGATTTCTGAGTTCACTTTACAATTATATCAACTGGAAACTATAAAGTGATAATAAATATTTTCAAAAACATAGTTGCATTGCGCATTTTTAAAGGTGACTCAAGTGTTTTGGTGTCTTAAGATTAGGAATCAAAAGTTGGGAAAACTTTCAGACAAAAAATTCTGAGGTGGTGGTGCAGACCTAATTATCGAACTTAGACATAAATAAATCACAAGTCACTACTATATTACTTTTTTTTTCGAATTAAGTACCTTTTTTATACTTTTATTTTTGAAATTTTGTTTATTAACGTTTTGCTGCATTTGGGTACCAACAATTGAGCTGTGGTTGATTTTTTGGATGTATTAAATATTAAGATTATTTTATATAAGTTTCTTTTAACTGTAAAACAGAATTTTTTTGATATTTGTACTACTCTTATGCACAAACTCCTGAATTTTATTTCTGTTGTGAAAATACCAAAATTACGGAAATGCTGAAAAATTAACATGCTACCAGCATTGAATGTTAGCAATTCACTATATATAATTGGGTTTTTTTTTACTTATAAATATTTGTAGTGGTCAGCTAAGGTTCAAGTTTATTTTGTAATTTTGCATCTGTCTATAACAGCATATTTCAAACTTTTTTTGAAGCTAAAATAAAATATTTTTATTCATTTCATAACTTTTAAAATGTTGCAAAGTAATGAATATTATACACAAAGATTTTCCAAATGTATGTTAGTTATTTCCTATAAAATCTATAAAAAAAACAATCAGTTGAATTTATTTGTGAGTTTTTTGGCAACAAACCATCTGCAATATAAATAAAATCAACAGCCATGGAGTGCATTTATAAATGTTACTGAAGTGGAGCCGCGTTGTCTGCACACTAACCAGAAATATTCGTTTTATTCGAAACCCCTCTAATGTATCGCACAGCTTCCGACAAATGCTCGTAAATAAACGCATTGCATTTGCCAATTGACGATGACGGCAGCGATGGCGAGCTCCATGATACCCAAAAGTCACCCCAAAGTGAAACAGAAACTTAAAATTCAGTCAGTAGTTGTTGGTCTTCTTATTGTATTTGATAAACTTGTTTGCTTGAAATTCGCTTTTATTTCTCAAGCTTAGTAAACTTTCAGCTTCATTACTGTTTTTTTTTCTTGTGCTTTTAATTTTTTTTTTTTTGAAATGTATGCTTTTTTCCAATTTCTATATAGTCAATAGTGATGTAAAAAACTGATTTCAGTTTCCGGCGGATGCGTATATCAGAAAAAATATGTAAATAGCACGGCCGTACGACGAGCCAAACTCATTCGAACAAACTTGAAACTCTTGAGGTCCTCACAAAATTACAGCACCGAACCACTGTTCGAGCCTGCGCACACTAAGCGCGTAGCATGAAACTGATGAGTTACAACGAGTAGAGTCGAACGATTCAAGTTGATCGAGTTTGATTTGTTGCATACGCCAAAAGTTCTAACTTTTTTATAACAAATCGATTGTTCAAAGTTAATTTATAAAATCTATGCAATTCGATAAGAAATTTATATCGAAATATCACTGAATTTTTCGTCAAATTTCCTTTAAAAATCTATTTTTTCCGAATGTTTGCAAAAAAGTTTCTATCTGAAGTTAATTTAATTCTTCCGCGCACTCCCGAAATACTGCACGCCACTGCACAGTGTTCCCACATTGAGTTTTTGGTTGGCAATTGCTTGCTAGTGATTTGATCATGGCAGTGAAATGTTAACTAAGCTATAAGTCAAACTTCATTTCCGCACAAGAAGTCTCTTAGGTCGCAGTGCCAGTCATCAAGCTGGAACATTCTATTTAAATGTGCTAGGATAGTACACAAAATCAGCTGTTTAGTAGGTTGATCTGGTAATAAAATTACAATTTTTTTCGTTTGTTCGTTAATTTTTTGAATATCAAGATAATGTTTCGGAAGAAAATTTCCTTTATTCAGATGATTTTTTTTTTGTTTTCAAAAACATATTCAATTTTCGTATTAGCTTTTGTTCCAGAAATAATATTTTTAGTTTTCCTAAAATTTTTGCCCTAAAGATAGGCTTGTATAAGCGTGGTCAAGTCAAATGTATATATTCGTATTGAAATCATCAACCAATGTCATTCGTATCTTGCATTCATTAAAAGGAGTAACCGATTTCTCCGAAATTTGTCACCATTTTAACTCCAATAACTTTGTAGTCACTTAGGCGCCAGTTTAATAGCATACTTTTCAGCGTTAAGCAGACAATAACAAATAAACATCACAAATTTTGGTATAGTTGTTACACTGATGTCGAAAAACAGTGGGACTTTTGCTGAGCCAAATACAAAAGTATATATTTCCCAAATGTTCCTCCTCCCATCTTGTGCTAAAAACTTGGCATGATGTAGCAAAGTTTTTTTTTTCAATTGCGTTTCTACTGCTGCTACTATGAGTAGCTTTTGCTGTTGCAGCAAAAAAATAAATTTTATTGGCGCCAGACTTACTGGCGTCACACGCTTGTCTGATGGTAGACGATATATTCTGGAAATTGATTTCTTTTTTTGTTTTGTTGTTGTCGTTGTTGTTCTATTGAATTGCTCCACGATTATATCTAATTTTAGCAATGGATGCAATTTTGCTTCACTATTTGTCATTGTTTCAATTGGAAATTAAAAAAGCGATGAAGGAAATTGGGATTATAACAGCAAAAAATTTAAAAGTCATGAACCCATTTTAAATGAATTTTGTGTAAGAAGATTTGAGCTTTGCATGTTGCAACTGAATAAGACTCTCAGTCAATATATGATGGAAAATTTTAGTAAGCATTTTAGTTCAAATTCGACCTCAGATAGGCCCAAATCAAGCTGATTAGATTTTCGGATATATGTATTCGGACAGTTTGGAGTATAAAGAAAATCTTCGCGTAACACGTTTTTTCAAAGACACCTAAAAGATGAGATCTCAAGTGAAGCAAGCTCTGCTGAAACCACATTAAATATTTAAAGTGGGAGCTTATAACGCTATGTATAACTTTGGAGAGCGCAAAGCAATATATCAAATGCTTGTCAATATATCAAATGGTGACCTAAATTATTTTTGATGTTTTGATGCTCAAAAATTATATTTTTTTTCAATTTCTCCCAAGCTTAAAGGGTTTTCTCTACTGCTTCCTATAATTAGTTGCCTTTTATCATTCCTTAAGTCCTAAAGAGCTGGAAAATTGAAATTCAGTACTCAAGGGTTGCTGTCATTGGAGTAGCAACCCAAAAATGAACAGTTTAAATGTCTTCCTGAAATGGATAATTCATCAAAAACAGCAACAAAGTACTTGACAATGACGAAGAAAAACATCAACTGCTACGCATTGCTGACGATTATAAGCCGGAAACGGAAATGAAAATTCAATGAATTTTTAAAGTATTCGACCTCATATCATGGTATATTGTGTTGTAAAGGTATTGCAATCGCAATGTGTGTGTATGTGTGTAGCTGAAATTTTAATTAAAATCAATGACATGGCGGTAATTTTATATCTAAATGTCTCCCATTAATTTTAAGGACATTTCCCATTGATCCAATGTCAATAGTAGTAGTTGCATGCCATGCGTGTTTATATCACGGAATTTTATATATATGCATGTAAGACATTTTTGTGTGTGTGTTAGTAACTTAGGTGTGTCTATATATTTGTGTGTGCATGTGTTTGCTTAGCGGTTGCCTGTCTGTCGGTTTTCATATGCCGCATGCCTTCATCAAAGTCAATATTGTGGCTTCTGTTGTCTGCCGACTTCAAGTGACTTTATTTACTTGCCACTTTGTTTACAAGCCATTGTCTTCTCTTATTTGTATCGTACACACACACACACACACACACACACACGTACATACCAGGTTTGTCTAGTAAGCCACACTATCGGATTTTTTAAGTATTTTATAGGCAGTTAATATATTTGGGGAATTTTTTTTTCCGCTCGCGACTAAATGTTGTACAGTGGAACGAAAGATTAAACTGTGGCGCATTTGGAAAATGAGCAGTTTGACATGAGTTTGCTTGTTTTTGATAGATTCCATAACGATTTTCGAAAAATTAGATATATACTTATAAGCACCAAATTAGATTGAGCGAATTTTAAGAATATGACCGAAAACTTGCTCCAAAGTCATGAATAGCCTACATTCTTTCAAAACTGTGAACGTGGGTGTATAGGAGACTGGATCATAGAAATGAATATTTATACGTAAAAAGATGCGACTACTGGCGTGTTTTACATATCAATCAACTTTTACCCAAAAACAAAATTAACTTTTTGTCATATGCGGGTAGTTCATTTTTTGTTAAAATTCCCAGGAATTGCTTCTATTCAACTTGGGAACCATGTTTCTTACATATATGGTAATGAATTTACTACTTTTCGACATTTTTCGGGAAGATAAATATTAAGAAATTTAAAAATAATTAAGTTTGAATTAACTACGCGGTAATTTTTCATTTTTTCTAGAAAAGCTTTTAAGTCCGTCAGCCAGTTGATGAATTCATTATTCGCACACTCACATTTGGCACTTATCAAACATTTATATTTTGCTTTCTTAGCAATTTCTCCCTATGATTAATAAGCGAATAGTTTTGGCTACTCCCGGGCAGCATATTTCCGAAATAAATTAACGCTTGTTATTTTAATATGAACCCGTTCAATCGAAACGATTAAAAATGTTTGCTGGGATCAAGATTTGGCGTTATAGACAACTATTATTCTTAAAAATAGGCTGGCATATTTTGCACAAGAAAAGTTTTTACTCCAAAATTAAATGCTTTTTTTATAATCATTAGTTTTCTCAGCAACTTTTTGAGCACTATTTGTTTGATAACATTCCACTGTACTGATGCTAAGTAACTTCTGTCTCACCGCTGTTCCGCTGACAGCAACTTCACGTTGCCTCAACGCCTAAATGTACACAGTGTGTTTGAAAATGCGTTGCGTTAATGATGTGATAATAAATTTTAAGTATCTGATTATTTGTTGTCATCACTTGTGCGACGGTGTTCCGGTGAGCGTGGAGTTGTTTTTCATCGCCTTGCACACTTTGTGTCGTTGAGAAGTAGATAGATTATAGAGACGCTCCTTTTATGTGACTTTTCGATGGTAGCGGTAGCCTTATGACGCTTGTCATGCAGACGCGCGCCCGTCAAGGAAATGAGAAATCGATGGCGTGAATCATACGAACATAAATTCGGCAATTTTCTACCCACAATATGTTGGCGTCACGTCATAAGAAAATTTATTGCCTTTATAATGAAATGATTTTTGACGGTAAAAAGGATTTATTATGCACACATACGGTGTAGTGGGCTGGTGCGCGTTTGTTTCCACATGTGCGGGAAGGAGTTTGTACATATTACGCTAAGTGTAATCAAAGATAATAACTTAATAATTATCGATTGCTGTCATAGTAGTAAAAGGTGATTTCGTTGGTTGATGGTTGGTTTATTTTTAGACAGTGGTATATTTTTGTTTCATTCTTGAATATATGTACATACGCCCCATGCTCCTAATAGAGGTTCAGGATATTAGTAGTGTGATATACAAATTCATTGTTAACACCTGGTGAATACAGCATATCACAATAAAATTTATGTATTCAATATTGTAATAACAGTTTGTTTTATTTATTGATTGATTTTGATATGGGAAGTATGTGGTATGCGGGAATATGATTTTCAATGTTTTGACGTAACTTAAGGACTTGCAGAACTTTGAAGACTTAAAAGTGAATTGAATTATAAGACAGCAAAACTACGTTTATGTTTGCTAGGACAAAGATGAGAGAAATGCTAAATATTAATTAATAAACAGGATATTTTCTCTCTTATTAAAATCCAAAATAGCTATGTGTGTCTTGCTTATAAAGATAAAGAAATATTCAAATCAAGCAGAATGAAGATAATCATCAACAAGGCATTTAAAGAGTGAGAAACCTTATGGTCTCCAAAGAAAAATATTAGGTATACAACCGGAATCTTAAACATTTTTAGGATTATCACGTAATGAAAAAAATTAATAGACAAAAATCAGAACAAAAATTGTTTTAATCATAATATTTCGAAAACTTTTGGGTGACTTTTATCAAAAAAGATTTATGTCATATTTTTGCTCAAATGAAATGATTTGGGGAGTGATAGAGCCTATTTCCACTTATGATCTTGAACAAATCTATGAATGCTATCGCCATTATCGTGCTTAAGTGTCTCCTCTAGTTGAAATTCTAATAAAAAGAAGACATATTTCCAAGGGATACTCATAATTAAAAATCGCAATTTCATGCAAAACGACACATTTCCATTTAATTATTTGTTCGTGCAAAAAGGTTTTTTCTCATTACTGAAATTTTGTTCAACATGGAAATAAGTCTCTTTGAAAAATCATTCCTCAATTCATAGTTTTCAAACGTTAAGTCATTTACTTTGAAGCTCGGAAGTTTCATTGATTCTGAATTCATTCACGTCACTCAAATCTCGAGAGCCTGATGTTATGTTACCAATAATTCTACAAAAGGTAGCAAGAAACTATTAAGCCATGCCTGGTTAAGATTAAGATTAACTTTTATTAAATACATCAACCTATAGCTTTATTCTAAAATTCAGTATGTTGTGCTTTATTTCGAAGTTATTATATTATTTTGTCTTATTTTCCTGGGCTATAAGTGTTTTTAAATTTTTTAAAAGTCTAACGCTTCATATTTAACTAAGCTGAGATTATTACTATATTGCTTGTATGACCCATGAAATACTTTCTTGTTTTATTGGATATTTTTTATTAACATATTCAAGAAAATAATTCCCTATTTGCATACATAGCTACTTATAATTCATACTCATGTTTTTATTTACTTTATTTAATTTAACATTTTTTAAGCCGCTTACATTTTTGTCCAACAAACTAACGAGTTTATTTTTCTAGCGCTGCATCCGCTTTATCCTGTGACGCCTGCATTTCGCGCGTTGGTCGCTTACATTGGTGTATTCGTGCGAGTATGTGGAAAAAAGTTTGTACAGAAACTTGGTCAAAGTTAAATTTATTTTAGATTTTGTTAGTAATGTTGCTGTTTGTTTTTTGTTTTTTTTTTTCATTATTTTGGTTACTTCAGTTGGTGTTGTTGTTCGTGTTGTTTTTTTAGTGTCAGCAGCGTAGTTGCGGGAAAACTCCGTGACCACAAGCCCTTGTCTGCATTTAAGCAATGGTCACTTAGTGGTCATTTGTATTTTGCATTTGGAACATGAAAGCTACAAAGCAACAACTAAAAATATAGCCACAACCATGGCAGCGTACATCCTTGGGGTTGTGATAAAATTTGTGTTGGTTGTATTCAGTTGGGAGTGTATGCTGCCAGAAGTTACAGCACATGTGTTGATTTTAATATGAAAAATTTATGAAAAAAACAATTTAATTTTAAATATGGAATATGGTGCTGAGCGAATTCCTTCTGTGCATGAAAGCGCAATAAAGTTGTTATGTTTTTTCGGGAGTGTCAGCTGGCGGAGTATCTTGGTCAAGAAAAAAAAGATGCACTTTTTCTGGTTTTTCAACAAATTTTTATAAGATTTCGGTAAATTATTTTTTTATAACATACCGCGCTGTTAATGTTTGACCAATTTTAAGGATAAGAACAACTGCTATAATTTATGGCCCATTGAAGTAAACCGACAATATCACTTTTGTCGTAATCTCCTCAAAGGGCAACGCAACGGGCCCGATTACAATTTCCGTGGCGCGACAATCTGAGGATAGGTTTCGATAGAAGATTTGATATCATGTTAATAATTCGAAAATTTTATGTACAAAAAATTGATACCTCAGTTGATTTTCGAGATATCTATACTTCAAAATAATTACCTAATATGCCACTGTACGTAAAATGAGACCTTTCGGGCCCAATAACTGAAAGCCCTGTCATTTGATTATGTCGTGCTAAAAGAGACTTTTGTTCAAGTTGCCACTAACTAGCTCTCTATAAAAATGGCAGCATTTGATTGAAACCAATATTTCATACAAATAGTGCAGGGTCCTTTTGTAAGGAAATATTGAGCAAAACCGAGCACGTGCTTCATTATGACTGTCATTCAAAATTCATTAATCGGATTTCGTCGTTTTTTTTTAATATTCGGATCTATGGTATTCATATCTAGGTAATCAACTATCTGATCATAGCTTATTTTATAATTTTAATATAATTCTAGGGTGGCCTTCACGAAGTTCATCATCCACAGAAAATTTTAGGTCTGAAATCTTTAAAGCCATTTGGGAGCAAAAAACTTCGCACATAATATGAGGCCATAATTCGCTTTGTGTTGACAGACAAGAAACTAATAAAAAATATTAAAACAATACTAGACATTCGATTAAATTTATAAATAATCCACTATTTATTTGTTTATCGTGAAGCTTTAATTCTCTTATTGAATAGAATGCTATTGAAAAGCATCAAAAATCAAAATGACCCATAAGAACCATAACCATTTACAGAAGTCAAAGAGTAAAAAAATGCAACTGAAATCATAGCACGTTTTTGTTTCATTTCTTTTAACTTCAATCTTTCACCTTTCCACATCAATTTTCCATTCTATACGTACACCTCACATGAACGGAAAAAAATAAAAATCCTTAAAAGGAAACTGAAATTAAAACCCATTGTCAGGAGATTTACTCAACAACAACTTCAGCTGAAGCAAACAATTTCCCGAATCATTTGCCAGAAATGTTGACACCAACAACAACGACAACTGCATTGACCATCGATCAGAACTCAATTTAAATTTACCAACAAAGAGTAAAAAATTAAGACCATGACAGCGTCGTTAAAAAAAATCCGCTCATTTAGTAATTTGAGCTTAAACATCGAATGTGGTTCAACCCAATTGAGGGACACAATGCAGGACAGTTCAAATGTAGCGACCAGCAATGCAGAAAGCAAAAGTCTGCTGTGAAAATGCTGTAAGGATACCCATAAGAATCAGCAACGTAGAGTAAATAACAGGTAGCTTATACTCGTGCATACATAGGTAGAGTATACTAGATGTTTATCATTGATTTTAATAAATTGTTACAAAATGATTTGATTTGATTTAATGAAAATTTGAGATTTTCTTGATTGTGCTATTTGATTTGATTGACTTAAAGTTTTGACAAACATCATTTCTGTAGTCATCAAACTGAACACGTCGTAACTTAAACGGGTGAGTTCTGCTCCGGCTGACACCCACCCTGGTAAAGCCACTGTCTAATGCAAAAAATACAGCAGTTCTACTTGGGATACATCCCTTGCTTATTAGCGAAACGAGAAATTGTGATAGAAGCAACAGAAATAAACTGTTGAAAAGGAAAAAAAGTTCAAAAACCACCATCAAAGTGTTGAGTGTGAATGCTGCACAGCATACGAATCGTGAAAGAGAAACAGAGAGGGAGAATGCAATTTTATTTAATTTGTGCAAAGTCCTTAATTCTTTTGCTACTTTTTGTTGCACTCGTTCATGTTTTTTTGTTGTTGCATTTGTACACCTGCGGTACAAATAAAATAGTGATAAAATAATTTTTTCTTCTTTTTAGACTTCACTACTATTCCTGCAACGCTGTTTTACTACGTTTTTTTCTTATCTCTTTGTTTTATTCCCATTTGCACATTACGATCCGTTGGTCAACTGAATCCTTTTAGGATTTATATCTCTGTTTTATTTTTTTTTATCTCGACAACTCTAAATTTGTACTAAATGTCTGCATCCATGTGTGTGTTTCGATTTGTATACGTGTTTGTTAAGGGAGCTTCAATTCAGTTTGCTAACGCTGCAGCAACGTTTCCATATCAAACAGATTTTGTTTCTCTTATTTTTGTTGTTGTTGTTGTTGTTGTTGCTGTTGAAGTGAAACTTGCCCCACAATTTAGTGACCATTAAAAATATTGCATTCGTGTGAAAGAAGGTCACGTGCACAGCACCATTCATCAGCCACTCACTAAGTTACACAGACACAATCAAATAAATACCTAGGCATGTTCATGCAAACGCACATACATAGTAGCAACTATTTAGCCCGAAATGAAAGTTTTTTGCGCAACGCATTTTCATTTATTTGCTTTGCATTTTGCATTTTTTATATTTTCTGCCGTTGAATTTTGATTGTATCACGGTTTGAAGGAAAATCACAAATTGAAGGTTTCGTTTGAAATTTTTTATTTGCAATATCATGGATTTTATGGGGATATAAAGGTTGACAATATCGAGCGAAACTTAAAAAACTTTCAATTAAATTATCCTCACTAATGTGACTCATATGTTTTTCTTTTTAGTCATCAGCATACATAATATTTATTGAGTATTCCATGTCAAATCGGAAGGCCTTTTGAATCTATATATTTATTCCTCGAAGGTAAGGCTTGGTTGACGCGATCTACAGCAGCTACAGCAACAAATGCTATATCAAATTGAAGTGCTCATCGAGCAGAGTTGCGGAAAATTATTGGATCGAGAATCCGTTGACCAGAAGCTGAGATATAAGCGTGGAAAGATTTCCTTTTTTTTCAACTCTTTCAAGCATTGCACTGATTAACTGCAAATGCCTTGCCATAGCGAGGAGAAAAAAATTTACATGCCTACTACTTTCTCTGTCTCTCTAATTGTTATTGTTTTCCAACTAAGCGTTGTTTTTATTAAAATATGAAAAGCAACAATAGCAATGATTTAGTGTGTGTGTGCGTAATGTAAGTGGAGCTTGATATTTGATGAGAAAGAGCAAGGGAAATCAACTTCGTGTTACACATGTTATTGTTGTATGGAAACTATTATTTTGGATTCATATTTTTGGAAAATGTGATGCATTTTTTTTTAAAGATGTTTCGGCTTCTTTATTATTAAAACTAAGGGGGCGTTCAAGTATTACGTAACGCAATTTGGGGGTCTTGTACGAGGTTACGTTACGGGGCATTGTGTCGAACGACGCGTTACGTAACAATGTTTTTGAAGTGAAACTTCTTTAGTGAGAGTGATTTGAAATTAGGTGTGTATAATGAAACGCTTTCTTTGTATATTTATTGAATAACAAGAATGAAAATGTTTTACTAAAATGATAAAAGCTTACGGGATTCTAGATTAGCTACAGCAATAAATAATACCATAAAATTATCATTATCGTGGAATGATTTCTTATTTTTATCAATTTTTCCAAAGAATGGGTAACTACCAAAGCCCTGCCATAGCGAAGAGAAAAACACTCGCTGTTAGGTAAATATGGCCACTTGGGTAATACATAACGTCTGGGAGGGGGGGGGGGGTACAGAAAACGTTACAGCGTGTTACATGGGGAGGGGGGTCTAAAATCTTCAAAAAATGCATTACGTAATTCTAATCATTAAAATCGAGCATACATGGGTGATTGTAAAAAACTCTCGCTTTTTGCGTGCGGGATATTACTTTGAAGCTTAAACTAAATTTGGCCTTACCCTTGAAACCAATCTTCTCATATCTACTCTTGAACATTCCACCCAATTTTTAAAAAATTCTAACTGCATGTTTTAAGAACCCTCGGGTGGATGCTTATGGGTAAAATGCCTTTAGCGTGGCATGTCCCAAGTGACAGAATTCAAGGAAAATTCAAAATAAAATTTTCAGAAGGAATACCTTATACAAATATAAGGCTTAGTATAAAACTACAAATTTATAAAACAAATACAAGACTAAAATTGTTCCATGGACTTATGTAAAAATTGATTTTTTCAATATAATGGCTCACACAAATTGTAAGACCGTGTTCGAAGGAGTAAGCTATGTGAAATATTTATCTTAGTTCGGTAAAAAACAACCTGACTCAAGGAAAAAATTATTTATTTTTGTTAAACGCATATTCTAATCATTTAGAACCGAGAAAAATAAAGGGACAAATTAGTCAGCCTCTGCTGTGATATGTGACGGGCTTAGAATCAGTACGTCATCTTTTTCGAAATTGAGTTAAACTAACGTGTCAACAAAACGCGGACTTGTTTTTTTTTTGCAAAAAAGTTTCATATTTATTAAAAAAATAAAAAAAAAGCATAACTAAACTTCTTATTTCCAAGGAAATCACGATGCATTTATTAATATTTTTGTGTTTCTAGAAAATCGTCACCGGGACCGGGAAGGCCAGTAAGGGTTCGTCAAAAGCCAATCCTAAAACTCAGATCTGGTTAGTGTGTACAGAACACACACCCGATTTTTGGGGGTTATCACTAGTTTCTGATAATTTTGAAAACTTTGTTTTAATAATAATTTTTTGCAATTTTTTTTTATCAAGTTATTTAAAAGTTGTAAGTTTTATGATTCAAACGATTTTTCACATTTTTTTAAATGGTCATAAGTCAGCAAGTAATCAGCCAAATCGCATGTTTTTTCTTTTAAAATGTTTGTTTTTAAGCCAGTTACAAAATCAAATCAACATTTTTAACAATGAAGGTATGTGCTTATCGATTTTTCTCAAATTTTTTTGTTGGTATAAAACAGTAATTTACTAACCAAATCTTAAGTGAAGTCTGATAATGTGCAAACAATGGCATCTGTTTTTAATATTTTTAATTTTAAATGGTAATTTTTGTAACTATCCGTGTTGAAAAATATAAAGACATAGCATTTTAAATAACAAAGATATAATTTTTCTACATTTTAATAATAATCATTTTACTTTTTTTAAGATTCGGACTCCGTGAATTTATTGGCACTTGGTGAGAAAATATCGATGTCTTAAACCAAAGTGTTCTTATTGAATAATTACCTATGACGATATTTGAAGGTACTGGTCTACAGTGCGATATTCCAATTTGGCTGAAAGTTTTGCAAATTGTTGTCCTATAAGACGGTACTTCTTACATCAAAACTAAATTCATTTGGACACACATGTACTGCGGTATGCGATGTAGAGTTTATGAACTTTTTTTAAAAGTAAGTTCTTAGAGTTAGTCAAAATATGACTGAATATATTTTATCGTCTTAGAGTGATTTTCAGAAAAAAATTGCTCGAAGTAAAAAGTTATATTTCATTGAAGATTTAAAAAATTTTTTTTTCTGAATATTCTGGCCCCTTCTAAGAGCCTTTTGGCAGGTTGGGGTTTATTGAAAATTGTCAGTTCAGGAGAAAAACGTGATGAAAGGTCAAATTCGACGCATTTGGCCACTCGTCGGCCAATTGTTGAAACTCTAAAGAAATTGCAATTCTGAAAACTTGAGATCTTATGGGAAAACAGCTCACCCTTTTTATAAAGATATTGAAAAAAAAAATTCCAACGAATATTAAAATAATTTTGATTTTAAAAATTTGACCGCAATTTTTTATTTAAATACTTATAGTACGAGTATACTGAAACTTAGTAGAAAAGCCTATTGAAAGCGTTAAGCTGATTTTTTTTAATGCATCCGATAAAAAGTAAGAAACGTGTGAAAATATGACCTTGCCAGAGAAGTGGAAAAAATTGTTCCCCCTCCACCACAATCTGCATTTGTTCAAAAGACTTTATTTAGTTGTGAGAAGTACCGTCTAGGAACAATTAGCCCTATTTTCTGCCTTATCGCACTATTTTTTTTAGCCTGGGAGCCTTGGCAAGTTATATGTCAATTTTGTAATGGCATTAGCCATTAAAACTAAAGAAATAAAAATATCAACTGAAATGAGTTAAGGAAAATGTTTACATAAATAAAAATTACATACAATAAAAAAGTTGAAAATAGTAAATTTCAAAAATGAATGTTTTGAGAAAATTTGTGTTTATTTTTCGATTTGGCGTTTGCGCCAAGTAAATTTACTTTATTCTCAAATAGTTGTAATATAATGTAGAATAATGAAGATTAAGAGCCATGAAGACAACCTAAATCTCTGATATAAGTTTCGATGTAATTAATGTAAAAATAATCAAATTATATTTGACAAAATTCGTATTCACATAATTTTATGGATAATGTAATTCTATTATTAAACGAAGACTTAAAAAAAAAATTTGTTTGACCGCACAAATACAGGTATAAACACTATAATTTAAATCAAATTAAGAAAGTACATGTGAATCATGTCATTTATTTTTATCTTAAACAACGATTTGCCTAAATCATAAATCAAACAAAAGTCAAAGGATAAATGATAAGCTCATTTGTAAAGGATATCAAAAGTGGTCATTTGAAGTTATACAAATAGTAAATACATACAACAAAAACGTAATTTACTTAATCACGTAATGGAGTGTAAAATATCACACGCTTTCGTAAACAAGCATTTGCATTTAATATGAGCACACGCACACATGCACATATACATACATGCATATGTATTTATGTACATTTAAATGATTGTGTTTGCAATGACAATATTAGCTTCTGTTTAAATCTACCTTGAAGGCATTTTCAAAATTTGTCAGACTTAATGTGTTGCCATGTAGTCTTGATAGTGGACATTTATTACCATCGCCCCCATTCTCTACTAGCGCTACAAATTCAATCACTTATTGATATTAAAATTATGTTTAACGCTTAAATTGTAGTTCGATTGGACAGATCTAAAAATTGATAACGAAAACATTATAAACATTTATTTTTCACGATATGCTAGCATTTTTAAAAAAATTCATTATAAACTATATATTCCCGTATTTTTTTTTCAAATATAGCTGCGTACTGTAAGTTGTGGCGCTCAAAGTCAATTGAAATTTTAATGTTGACTGGGGTTTTCTATCGTCATGTTTATATACATGACATGACGCCTATAAATTTAATCAGTTTAAATGGGTCAAATATTGACATTTTTTATTTACATATAAATGGAAAGCTAACACAAAATAATAATGAAACACTAAAATTATGTTGATACTTTGCTTTGTAGCTATCACTTGTACATTTAAGCACTTCCACAATAAACAAATGTCAATTTTTCTACGCCGCAATGTGGGTTGCGGCTATCAAAAATAAAAAAAATTTTCATAAAAGTCAAATTTTTAAATTTGAGAAATCTTCTAAAAATTAAAGATCATTTCGTCCAGATTTTTTTTTAGTAATGGTCATTTTTTTTTCGTTAATTTATCTTAAAATGTTTTATACTATAGTTTTAAGAGCAACTTGAGTTTGTTATTATGTTGCGTATGTGATCAAGAATCATTGGATCGAATTCAAAACTTTTTCACCATCAGAAATCTTTTTGTTATTCAAGTGTTATATGTCTTGTTTTTCTTTGATAATGTGAAGGAACTCAATACCAACATTTCAAGAACCACCCAGCAGGCAATTGAGCAAGGCCTTCCCCAGAGAAGGCCTGCTAGCATTGCTCCGATTGTAAGAGGCCTTCTCAAAACTAAATTTTCATGTAAATAACAAAAAAATTTTTTTTTTTTTACTATGATTTTTGTTTTTATTTACAATCTGTCAATATTAACAATAAGTAAATTTTATGAGTAGTGAATTTTTAATTAGCAGAATAGTTACACTCCATTGAGTGTATACTCATGAAATCCTATTATGTACTGCTATAAGGCATTCCCATAGCAGCAGTGCTATAAGGCCTTCCCACAGCAGCAGTGCTATAAGGCCTCATAATAGAAGGCAAAAAAGAAGGACTTCATGTATTGCAATGTTTTATGATTCGACATTACTTTTTTGTCATTGCATTGTAATTATACGACATCAAAATTTGATACATGGTTAGCAGTAAGGAACGGTGTGCATGTTGCTAGGTTGGTCTTCTGTTTCATGTTATGCTAAAGTGGTAGAGTGTTGTGTATTCAATGTGAAATTATAAATTAAGAAATCGTCACAAATAATAAACATTAAAAATATGAACGTAAGGGAGGTTGACGCAGATAAAAAAAACATTTAACTAAGAGTCTCACGACGTATTGAGATTTAATTTTTCCAAAGTACTTCTATGACCCCTTCTACGGTAAGCGCTCTTAGAAGTGCTCTTGACGCAAGCGATGTAGGAAGACCTGCTCGAAGAGTACTTCTATCAGGCCTCTTAAATGAGGCCTTACTTATCGGGACGTTTCATATAAAATAGAAAGTAAGTTTGAAATGAGATGGTAAGGCCTTAACCTTTCAAGCTCCTGCCCTTGCCTACTGGGCAAATATAAGATGTTCTACTGAGTGAGGAAAACATAACCAGACTTGTTATGGGATCGTTGATAATGCATTTTAGTTCTTAGCAGAAAGTGGGAGGCTTTAGGCAACGCAGAAAATGAACCTAGCAAATTTTATTGTAAGGAAAAACTTGATGACCCAAGCAAGTACTGAACAAAAAACGTGGAACTGGGACGTGGAAATGCTCTACAAAGAAAAATATTCAAATAAATTTTTATGAAATACGATGTTGCATGTACCCGCAGCATCACGGTCTAAAGACCCTACTGAACAGCTGATTTAAGAAAGCGAAGAGATTTAAAACTGAGCCAATTCATGTTGCCTTATTATATTGTAAAGTTTTTTTTTTAAGTTTTTAATAAATAAAGGCAAACCAACAAAATTACTTGTCAATACACGGAAGTGGCTTCTTTCAGCATATCATTTTTTGTGTAAAAAGTCCTTATATTTGGCTACATGCCTTTTATAAAACAATGCCTTTTATTAAAAAATAATTTATTTAGTTAAATAAAACTTTTTCAGTTCTTGCTTGTTATATGACTTTCAAACAAAATTTTTTTTTTATTATATGGGTTATTCCATCTAAGGACTGTCCCAGAAAAAACTTGCGCTTTTTATAGTTTCTATTATACTCTACATGGTAATCTTATAGGTCTAAAAAGACACAATATTTGTTTTATATAAAGTGACGTTTAATATGATGTATAACACATGAAGATAGCACTTTTAACGACAAAGATATCTAACAAGCAACAAAAAGTTCGCAAACTGATTTTGTCCACATACCTGCAAAATTCAGAATTAAAATATTCAGCTATAGCAAAAATAGTTGGTGCATCAAAAAGAAGTTATTTCTAATTGTCTACCTGTTTCATGAAAAAAAGGTTCAAGCAGAAAACCAGAATTTTCTAACCCAAAGGTAGCGACGAAGGTGAAGCGCCTTTTTAAGCAAAATCCCAACACCTCAGTGCGAGATATGGCGGCTAGAGCAGATACATCAAAATCTACTGTCCAAAAGATTACTATAAGGAAAAAAGTAAGCTAAAGACATACAAAGTTCAAAAAGTACCAGACCGTTCTAATGAAAAGCAGTTAATGGCTCCGATGCCAGCCCGAAAATTGAATGAAAGGTACCTGACTAAATAGTTTTTAATATATTTCGTTTCCCAAAAAAGTGTGCAGTTTTTTAAAAACTGACCAATATTCCAAATTGTAAGTCTTGAAACACTTACGATAAGTCTTTTTTTATTTCAGGAAAAAAAAAAAATTAAATGCTTATTGATTTTTTTCTTGTCATTCCTCATTCAATTTTTAATAACTACCCATAATAGATTCTTTTTATATTAGTCCTGCGCCTTATCAAAGAATCCTTTCAATTTGCATGAAGTAAAACAAATTTTGGATTTTATTTGTAAGGGTATTTACTGAAACATTTTCTTTTAATTTTTTTCTGCTGCTTTCTGTTTTTCCTATGTGTTTTCTAAACAAACGTGATTACAAAACTATTTTCACATAAGAGCTTTGCCGATTTTGATTAAATTTTGGATATTTTTTATATAAGAATGGCTTTATAGAGCTTTTATAAGGGGTGTGGTATTACTAAAATCTTTGCATTATCTTGTAGCTTTCTCAATGTATGGGAAAAGGTGTCCCAATAATTTTTTTATTTAAAAATAGAAGCACATATTTTTGAAGTCGGTTAAGATATTAGTATTGCATTATAAAGTAAACATAATCCGATTAAATATGAAATAAAATATTTGGAAAATGGTCACTGCGGGTCAAATGACAGGCCATTGCTCTTTTCATGAAATTTTCGATGACTTTTTCACAAAGAAGTGACTGTATCTCACCGATGACACGTTGGATATCGGCCTTGAGGTCAGGAATTGTTTCTGGTTTATTCACATATGCCCAAGACTTCACAAAACTCTAATGAAAAAATCGTATTGCGTTAAATAGCATGATCTTGGTGGCGAGTGAAATCAGAATTTCGTGAAATGATTTCGTCTGTAAATCGGTGCTGCGCGGTGTGGAAGGTAGCGCCGTCCTGCTGATACCACATGTCATCCCGATCTACGCCGTTCAGTTGGGGTCACAAAAACTCCGTTCTCATGTTCCTGTAATGAATACCGTTCACAGTCATTGCAATTCCAGCCTCATTTTCAAAAACGTAAAGCTCAATCACACCGTAGCAGACAGTTGCTCGTTGAAGATGCATTTGTGTCTCATGGATCGCGTGAGGATTTTTTGAGCCCCGAAATTTGATAATTTTGTTTATTCACGAAGCTATTTAGATGGAAATACGCTTCACCGGTGAAGATGACTTTTTCGAAAAATTGACATTCATTTCAGTTTGCTCCATTTCCCTTTTTGTTAATGGATTTTCGCAACGACAACTCGATATTGTTTGGTGTATTGCTCAGTTTTGACTAATCAGATCAAACATAGATTGCAGCTGTAAAGTTTCAAAGTTGCCACTTGCACGAAAGCAAAATTATACAAAATTTAAAAAGTTCACTCTTATTGTGACACCCTCAATTTTCATGTAAGAGCTGTTATTGTTACCGTACTTTATTTCAATTCAATATCTTTTATAGTTCCCAAAGTATTCTATAAAAAATTTTGGGCTGTGCCACACTGCTATTTAAAGCTCGCAAAGCAGAATGTCTTCTTATATAATTAAGTACTTCCGAGATATAAACAATCCATTTAACTTTCACCAAAACCGTTTAATCACTTTCAATAATACATTTTTTCTTTGGTCTCAACAACAGATATTTTGAAAAAAAAAATATAATAAAAAAACTAAAAGTGACCGATAAAGACTTAACCCACAGAAATGCCAATATTTTTTTTTTTTTAATTCAAATCGAAAGAGTTCCGAAGAAAAAACTCTACATGCAGTGGACTATAAGGGTCACTGAATTGGTAGTTTATTTGTACAGGAAAACTAATGTGCTAATTATTGTTTATAACAACTGCAGGCATGTGTTCCATTTGTATACTAGGCGTTTTGTAGTAAAAACTTTTGCTCTACACTCCTATACAATTTGGTAGAAACTTATTGATAAAATTATGGGTTAAACTTTTACCTTAGTATTTTTTTAGGAAAGGTCTTCGTCTTATTATTTCAAATATTTACATTGTAAATTAAAACGTGCGTATAAGTGTTTAACGTGAAGGCGTTGTTGTTTGTAATTAAAACCATTTCAGAACTATATATACTTTATTTGAACCCAAATTTCATGGTTCTAGTTTATTCATAGATCATCAAAAAATGTACGTTTTTTTAGAAACTTTTTTCTATATAATTTAAAATCCTACAAAGTAGTGAAACTAGCAGCAAATCCTTTGAGAGCTTGACACCCACAATTATTGAATAAAATTTATTTTAATATGAAGCTTAATAAGGTACAAGCCTGGGTGCAAATGCAACTCTTAGCACACCCTCGTAGCGGCCCTGACTACGATATAAACTCGAATGAGGATACAAGCAGTAGCATAATTTTTGCTTTTAAAGTGACAATGGTAAGGGTCTCTCTAAAATATAATTTATTTTCATTGTTGAAGTTTTTGCTTAAGAATTCCTATATTTTAATTAAATAAAATTTGGTTATAGCAAACATGCATTAATTTATTAAGCTAGAGCCTTGTGCATGAAAATATATTTCATACGGTTATAAGGCTTAAGCTAAAAGTTACTTCATAACAATAACTGAAAATGGATTCCCTGTGGTTTAATTTCCGCCGCAAAATCATTTTACCCAAAATGAGTAACTTTCTCTTGCACAGGACGAAATGAAACCAACAGCAGAATACCATTCATGCTTAGATCACTTACCGGAACTGCAAAGCAGTACGATTGCTGAATAAGCGATAAATCCTGACGTTCGGTCCATATTTTTTTGTTTGATTTTGTTTTTTTTGTTCACTGATGCAGCTGCAGCATACCAACACTAATATGGAGTGCAAGTTGCAAGTGTGTGTGCCAGTGTAAATGAGTGATATTTTTTTCGGGTGGGTTTCTTTCGATTTCTATTCAATTCGTTTAAGTGAAGACGAATGTGGCCCGACACCAGCAACTACGTTGAAAGTGTATTAAGGAACACACACACATATGCATATGCAGATCATGAGCACACATACGCATAGATGAAGCGAAAGAATAAACCAAACACTAACAGAAGCGACTAGTGACAGTAGTCGATGTTGCTGCAATTGCTACTGTTGAAGTCGATGCAGATGCAGATGATGATGATTTTACGCCTTTTTCCGTCATCGATATAAAAAATGTAAAAAAAAGGAACAAGTTTTACGCGGTATGTGAGTGCGTTTTAGTGTGCGTGCTTATGTAATGCGTGTGTGTGTGTTTGTAAGTCGGTGGATGCTGCGCAGGAAAAAGAATTTTAAAACTTTTCACATGCAAATTTTAATTTCCTATCCTTTTTTTTGTTGTATGTAATGGATACAAGTTCGATGTAGCATTTCCGACTGCTTGATTTTATTTGTTGTGTATTTTTTTTGCATTCAAAACAAATCTTCTACACGAAAACACTTTGCCGGAAACTGCGCTATTTTAAATTCATAATTTTTAAAACTTTATTTCTAAATTCGTTTTCAACAGGGATTCACTGAAAAGCTTGATTTTCCCACATTATTTTATTAAATTTTTATCAATACTGAATTTAAACATATTAATTACTTATATTTTGAAATCATTATTTAGCAAATATTTTAAATTTAAACTCCGGTTATGCTTTCCGTTAAATTAATCGCTATCGTCCTGTTATTCTTAAAACCAAAATTTGACTGAAATGTCATTGCAAATACCAAAACAGGATATGCCGCTTTGCCATAGCTTACTGTCTACAGCAGAGCAATATAGCAAATATTGGTTTTTAAATTTCCTTCCTTCCTTTGTAGTGCTCATTTATTCCCAGTATTTTTTCTGAGAATGCTGGCTCTCTTATATCAATGTTTTGATTTTGCTAAGCGGCATTTTTGCCCTACTCTTTCGTTGATGTAACGTGCAACTGCGCACGCCCACTCCGAAATTTATTATGAACGAATTGCAAAGCGTTGCGAACACGTGCTTTCTAATTTAGGGGTTTGTCTAGATGGCCCGCTTTGTGGGTGCTCCTATCATGTTAACGTGATTTTCTTATCAATGTCTTAGGTACTCTGCAAACCAATGAAGGCAAGTGTCAGTTATGTAGGTGAGTTATCATTTTTTTTATTCATTTTTCTCAGAATCTGATACGTTTTCTATCCTTTGAAGTTAACGAAATTATTTTAAAGCTTTATTAAAAATTTTACTATCCGAAAAATGCAGTGCGACAAGCAATATATAAGAGGTCGTCAATTTTGATCTCACGGCAAAATTAGTTTTCATTTATTCATAGCGCTGTATTAAGATTGTGTCTATCAGTGGCAATAAGCAACTGTCTTTAATGAGGCTTCAGCAATAAGGCCAGGGCCGTAGCTAGAGCCTCGGGGGCCCTGGGGGCCTTGGGGCAACAAGTAAATTTGGGCCCCCCATACGGAAATCTTTTTTCAAATTTTAAAGTATCCCCACACCAGTGTTCGTAGATTGTAGTAGAGTTTCTATAGAATTATATACAGAATTCTACTACAATCTTTCGGTGACGTGAAGTTATTCTGATGTGTGCACTGCTTGTATTATGTTTCTGACACTTCCTGTCATAGTTGCAACGGCAGAAAGATCTTTTTCGAAATTGAAATTGATGAAAAATTATTTGAGAAGCTTTATGGGGCAAGAGCGATTGTGTGGATTGGCATAACTATCAATTGAGAATGAGCGAGCAAGAGAGATCGATTTCAGCGAAACGATCAACGAATTTGCGGCATGCATATCGAGAAAGTGGCGTTTTTAATACTATTTAGATACTAAGATTTGTTAAAATGAATCAAAAGTATGGTATTTTGTACATCATCCAATAAAACTACAAAAAAATATAGAATTGTTTTATCCTGGGAGACCACCGTGTTCAATTTCTCGTGTTCACAAAGTCTTTACCGAGGTGAGTTTCTTTCAGGACCAAAAAAGTGGTCGAAGAGAAGGGGCCCCTTCCCGTCGGGGGCTCTGGGGCACCGCCCCGCCTGCCCCATGCTCGCTACGGCTCTGAATAAGGCATTATAATTTCCCATCAAAAAACCCTAGTGCGTTACGGTATTGACGAAAATAAATGCGAGTTATGTCAGATTATATTGCAAGTGAAAGCACCGAGAGGTAGAATTCTTTGTCTTCCTTTTAAGAAAAAAGCCTCCTTGAATTATAAGCTTCAGCCGCCGTCAACTTTCAATTCGAGCAAATACTCTTAAATAGGTTACGCGATCTAGGTGCCTCAAACTAAGTTCGTAATTTATGAGAACTGAAAAAATCTTTAGCTACAAATCTGTGTAAACCATATGGCAAGATGAGCAGTCAACGTTCACGCGATACTGAAAATATAGTGGAAATAACTAGAAAATTTCAAGCAATGTAACATGATCCACCACATTAGTCCAGGAGGTAGCTACTCATGTACGCACTTTTCTGATATGGCTACGTAGCTTCAGAACATCTGAATGCAAAGGTCGGCTTTAATCAAATCTTATATATGTATATGTAACTAAGGCAAAACAAATTAGCTCCATTTCTGAGCGTGAAGCGTGTCATTCGATTTATTTTGAATTAAAGTTTAATTCGACATACAAATTAGAGTCTTTGAGCGAACAAGTCCACAGTTGTACGCGAATTTCTTTGCCATTTATCTCCATTATTTGAAGAAAAATCAGTTACTTTAAATGTTCTAACATTAATATCTCAAAATCGCTTAGAATGTAGCTAACTTGTTTTGCCTTAGAGCCACCAATATATCATGTTCAGATTTTTATTATTTATGTGTTATTTCCTCTTTGTAATTCCGATACCATTGAATTTGTCTACTTAATACATATTTTTTGGGAGAAATGGACAGGAATTGAAATGTTGCGGAATGTACTTGAATTCAAGTGGATATCGAATATGTTTTAGCTTAGATTTTTTCATATTTTTAATATAATATCTCTTGAAGGTAATGATACTACTTAAAAGTACATTGAATGGGTATCGATAAGTTCCTTTTAAAAATTTAAACATATAAATTAAGGGAGATAATATATGGTCATTTCCCATATCAACATGTTTTGACCCGCTCAATAGTTCAAATAATTTTGTTAAGTGTTTTACCCTTAGGTAAAATTTTTGATGGAACTTGGCTTTGTTATCTACCTTTAGTACTTTCTCAGTTGTTAAAATAGCACATTCTTACAATTTTCGGATAAAAGCATAAAGATATGGGTCTCATATAGTCTTTTTCTCGTTAGTACATGAAAGCCACTTTTGGAAAAAAAATGTTGTCACTTTAAGTCGAACGTCAAACTGTCCTTGAGGTTCTGTTATTACTTTTTTGCCCAACCGAGAAAAAAAAAAACTTTTAGTGAAAGGGATATTCTTCTAATCTTAAGCTGACTTATTGCCAATACCAAAATAAAAAATAAAGATTTCTGTTAATACATTAGGAAATCCCTATTTAGGTCCTTACATATGAATTACTATTCAATGTTGGCTTTTCTTAGCCTTTAAATTTTGACATCAGTTTGACTGTCTCCTTTGATACCTACAATTCAAAATTAATTGTGTTTTCAAAAGCACCACTTTATAGAGATGTGATGTTTTTCTCTTCAAAATTAGAAAAAAAAAAATTAGTTGTTCATATAAATATGTTCTATATAAAACAGTGACTATATCGTTTTTTCAACTATGTTTAAAATCCTGTTTTTACAAAAAGAACAAAATTATATAAAAACACAGCTCATTGTATCGCCATTACAATGAATTACGCCAAAAATGCTTAGTTCAAAAACATTTTTCACTATGCCCGCCTATCCATCCATCCATCCAACGAAATTAGCATAATTGCAGGTTGTTGTCGTTTTCTGGCAAAACGATGCTCTACAATTTTATTTCCATTTTTCAAAGGGAGTTCGTTGTTTGAAATATCCAATTTTATTTGTTGAAGTTAACGTACAGTTAGAAGAAAAAACCTAAGGAAATTAACGCCATGTTTTTGTTTTTGATAATGCAAAAAATCTTGAAGCTGCACTGTTTTCAATTTACTGAATCTTTTTGTGGCATCAAAGCTTTAAAATGGAGAGTATATCAATGCAAAACTTATTTACTGCATCATTTTAATAGCCAATTATAAATGTTGCCATCTAGTTCATTTAAAATCAATATCACATTTACAGCATCGCCCATTTAAGCCATTGTGCTAAATCACGTGCGTTGTATTAGACTGGCACTGTAAGTGGTGCTTAGGTATTGGCGTATATACTAAAGTGTCACTCTAAATAAACTCGACAGAAAAACTAATTTTGATATGCACACAAAATTTTCTTGCATATTTTTTGGAAGTTTAACATTGCAAAAGTGCTAAGTATCGACTATAGAAAAAAAAACAGTTTTTTTTCTCAGTGTACTCAACGCAAAAATAGCTATCATCAGGTTACGTCAAATCCAAACATTTTATTTACAATGCTAAATTGTTGATAAATGGTGGAAAATTGCTGGTTAAATTTTGTGCATGTGTGTGAATGTCGGATAGGTTGATACATTGGTTGTTAGTTGTTTGGTCGAATTAAAGTAAAGGGTGTTTTTTAAAGAATAGTAGGACTTCCAATATGAATTAAACGTTAGTGGTTTAATCAAGTCTTGCAAAGCTGGTGTCTTTTATAACTAGTAAGGCTTATCATTGAATTATGCAAAGGATTGCATGACAGTTGGATAGCACTCATAGACTCTTTTGTGAAGAAAAATTATTTATTATTATAGTTATTGTCAATGAAAAACGTTATAGAGCCACGATAACTGACGGTTGTATATTGCGTGGCATGCAGGTTAAGTAGATGTGCCTTCAGCAGAAAGACCCCAGGTAACTATACAACGCGTGACACAAACAATCCATTGGGGTAAACTTTCGACTATTGAACCTGTCGACTGAACACATAGATCATGTGATCATGTATTGAGTCCTTATCTAAAGCAAATAAGCCAGCGACACTAAACTATTTGGCAAACAATACCAGATGCACGAATAAATACCAGTAGCTATAAATCGAGTTAGAATGATTTGAATCCGAAAATAAGATTTTCTAACAAACAAAAAAAAAAAACACCCAATATTTTTCTCTCAAAAAAAAAAAAAAATCTCCTCATATATTTTTGCTTTTACATGAAACTTTGCATGTAGCCGCCTTTGTGTATGAAATTGTTATATTTTTGTATTTATTTAATCAACACAAATACACACTCACAGGGTGTGCAAATTTAATATCAACACATCACAATTACAAATGTACTTTCTTAGTATTTGTATTTAATCAATTTATTACATTACTGTATGTTAAATGCATCAATTATTGTTGGAATTTCTACTTAAAAACCGATATTACAATTTAAATATATCTGTTGTAATAAATTTAAGGATATTAAGAACGTTGAGTAGTATACAAACAGTAATTGTATTCCCAACACAGACCTATTAAAATTTTGTTGTCTTAAACATTTTCTCATCTTTAAATGACCCCACTAAACTCCAATTACAAGTTAAAAACTAAATGTTACATATGCAAATGATCACACATAGTACACAATGCCAGTCAACACACACACACACGCACGCACAGATTTAAAGGCAGCAGCACAAATGCACTCAAGTTTTCACAGTTCAAATGTGCAGAAAGTTTTGCACACGACGACACAACTTGTTGAAATACTCGTTAAGTCCTTGCACAACAACACATTCTATTCTAATTACTATGTACATTTTATTTGCTAATCCTTGAAAACTTTCTTCATATGTTTGGGTACAGCAAGTCACAAAAGTATTTGCACGAAGTACTATTTTTCAATATTTGGTGCACAGTAATATTATAAATGTTTTTTTTTCTATTCAAGTATGCGCAAAAAATAAAAAAAAGTATCTCAATCAACCACGGTTTGCTTTAAATGAGACCATAATGTGAACTGTAAGTCTTATGCCGAATAAATCCTACTTTATGGAATCAGATTTTTTAAAGGCGTAGTATGAACTTAAAATACCAGAAAATACTAATTTTTCATATGCTATAATGTTGATATTGAAAAAAATTAAGTCAAGAGAGCACTCTTGAACTCAACTCTTCGGATACGTGTCTTGCTCAAAAAGAAAGGTTTTTAAATATAGTCAAGGGTTTCCTGGAGATCTTTAGGCTCAATAATTGGAATTTTTTTTTTTTAAAAAAGTCGATGAGGAAAGTTTGAAAATGAGAAACATTTTTAGCCCATTTTCAAAAAGTATTTTTACAGCCAATTGGTGGGATAAAGATTAGCCTTTAACCCCTTAGCCCTTTTTTGATAAGACTTGTATTTTGCAACAACCGATTTGAAAATTTTCAAATGACTTTTTGCTATCAAGAAGTCTGCAGCTTGAGCAACCCTGTTTCTGACACATTTTCTGGTACTTTGTTTTATCAGCAATCGATAAAGACAGGTCAAAAATTAAAATAAACTGAACATGTAGAAAATTATATTTGCAATTGACCGGAAAACTCGAATTGTGCTTACATTTGAGAAAAAATTCCTTCCCTATTTGATTGGGAAAATATAAAGAGGAGTGTCAACCAAAGTTCGGAAATAAAAGATAATGCAAATAATAAAATATTGCGCTATTTACTACAGAGTTTAGAAAGGTGAGCAAAGTTCTTACAGCACCTCCAGATGGGGAAAGGTTGAAAATAAATTATGGCCATAACTAATTTCTAGTAAATAATCTTACAGGCCTAATAAAATGCAGGCGGTCGAAAATAAGTATTGGATATGACCAGAGTTCACAAGATCGAAAAATCTTAGAAAACTATATTACCTGCACGAAGGTGTTACCCGGTCCGCTTAATTTAAATTTTGGGCCCATTTTTAACGAAGGTTTTGGCACCAATTGACATGGAAAAGTCAAACATAAATTTTGAATGTGAGCGTGAGCACTCTCGAAGCATTATTTCTTTCTGATACAAAAAATTTTATATAACCACTTCTCAACGATTTGTATGATAAAACACTTTTACATAAATGTGCCTAGAACTAGCCCTTATGGGACCAAAGGACGCCATTGTCAATGTTCAATACTTATTTTTAACCTTATCTCACCGAATGGCACAATTAAAGTTTCTTCGAAAAATTGGTCTATTTAAAGCAAAAGTTATGTTCTGGAAAGTCCTTATGGTTTTGCCTACTCCTTTGAATTGCTCTTATGCAAAGACGTAAGTTGAATATATTGAATATATATTAAATATTAATGCGTCTTCTTATTTGAAATATGCATGTTTTGTTAAAATGCAAAAGATGCATGTCCTAAATGGATTGCGTAATTTCTCCACCCTCAAAGACATTTCCTCAACCATTTCTAAAGTTTTTCTGAACATCCTCTTTATTATTTTCAGTAGTAAGCGAATCCATTAACCCTCAGCTGGTTGAATCCAAGAATTGCAATAAGTTTGTTTCAAAGAATTTTTGTAGTATACTATACCTTAAAACATAAAAAATTTCAATTATACTACGTATACAACGTTTGTGAGGCATTACACGTCAAATCGGACACCATTTTGGGTTGAGAGTAAATTAATTTTTTTATAAAATTATGTCAGAGATATAAATTTTTAACTAATTTTTTTTTGTATTTAAATGCTTATAGCTCCGCGAATACTTTGCTAAATTGCATATTTTATCTGGATTCAAAATTTTCGTTTTCAAACATAGTTTTTATAAGACTACATCGAATTTTTTTTTAAAACGATATTACTATGAGATTATGAAGATTCAAAATATCTCTCAATTTGAATACTGTATTTATTGTTCGATTTTCTTCGAAGTTTTTTGCAAAAAACTATAATCAATTAACAAATTTTAAGTCTAGTCTGATAATGATAAATCGATGGAAAATTAATAACAGCTTTATTATAAAAGATTTTTAAGAAACGATCATTTCATACATTATTCAAAATGAGACTTATTTTTGAAGCTTAAAAATCTCGTAGTAGCATCGCTTAAGATATGTTTTCGATACAGTTTTTGTAAATAGTACGTTTAAAAACGAAAAACTTGACACAAAAAAAAAATGTTTGGCTTAAAATTTGTATCCCTTACAAAGCTTTTTATCAAGTCGCGACATAGGTTAATTTGTCCTGTGGCACGTATGCCACAATAGTATACGAATATGAATATTCTCTCAACCACCATTAAAAACAACATTCCAAAAAAATCAGAGATGCAAAAGCAAAAGGGTGATCGATGTGGCGTGGAATGCCCCACGTACTTACGTTAAGTTTCAGACTTAATATTGTATTTATAGCTTTATCAATAATGCGCAGAAATAAAAATATTTTTCACATATTTTTACATCTAACAGCGGTTTCTGTGTTTTCGTTTTGAGGAAATAGCTTTCTGAAAATTAATTAAATTCATTCAATTTACTTGAGGTTGGACTAAAAGATTTTAGAAAGTTTTAAATGTTTCTTTTTGCAGTAGAGCTATAGAGTTTCAATTGCCTATATAAACACATGTATACCATTTATATATTTAGTTTCTACTGCAAAAATAATTATTTTAAGTTTGCCGAAATAAAATGCGAAAAGATGTTTGCGGGGTTACAGAAGTGTTTTTTTGTCACATATAAATCGCCAACCTGGATTTTATTTGATATTCTCTTATAACAAAGTATTTGCCTGCTTATAAATATTATAGAAAAGATCATTCACTTGAAGTGAAAAATTTTAAAAATCGAATGGCTTACCGAATGAAACTTAAAACTTTAGAAAATCACAATTACATAAATGATTTTTAATTTTCCATTCGTTACATTTTCGAGTTCGATTTAGAAAATTTTTAAATGCCAATAGTGCAAAGTATTTTAAAGAAATTTCGGTTAAGGCTGTGAGCAGTTACTATTTCAAAATTAAAAGTTTTTAATTTTCTCTATTGAATAAACATTTGTATGGAATATTGAAGCATTTTATCGATGCACGGAATTTATGTCATTAAAATTTAATACAGCACATAAATAAAATTCGCATAGCTTTTTCTTGGTATAGTTGCAATTACATAGCGCAATTACAGTAAAATTTTTTCGTGCCCCATTCTCGGTTTCAACTGCAATCGTACATTAGAAGTTCCTTGTCGTACCTTGCACTTGCTTTTATTATAGCCATTAAATGGTGGCTCAAGAACAATCGGCAATCAAATAAAATTACAGCAAATAAATTTTACAAACAAAAGTCATGGCAAGTGCCATGCAAGGTTTTTCACTCCTTTGACTTCGATGTTTTTCTCTACAACCGTACGTAGGGCTCGTACTTTCTTGCATTTATTGTAAGTCGATTGCTCAGAAAACGCCACAAATTGAATTGCTCCACCACAGCAGTATATCCTTGCGCCTTCGTTCGTTACGTTCCAGTTTCAATTTCAATTTCATGCGATCCATTCATTGTTGGGTTTCCATTGCTCTGTGCAAATTCAATATTCTAAATGTAATTTAGTGAAATGCAACCTTTGAACTGCAATAAATGCGAATAAATTCAATTTCCAATGCCAGCATCAGCAGCAGCGTCAGGTGTAAATTAATACCAGATGCTCGGTATGGAATATTCAATATTATGGCAAGGCCTTTTATAATGCAAGTGGAAAATATGTTAAAATAGCTGTTGTATGGCTTATTCCGCAGATTGATATGAAGTTAATAAATCAACATTATAAGAAATGTATTTTATTGAATGATTGCCGTGATGAACTTTTATTTTCGTATTTGTATTTGCAGATATGAAACGGAAAAAATTCTATATATGATAAAGGTTTTCAATTAAGTAAACATCTTTCCAAAGAAGATCCTCATGAATAATTTTATAACAACAGCGAGAGCCTCTTAAATTGTTTTGGTTCTTTTTTTTCAGCCATCTATTTGAGGAAATTTGCAGCAAACAAATTTTATATATTAAAATAATTTTTATAATAATGTAATAGACAGACATAGGGGTAATGCATTCTATATTTAATGCATTTTATCTTCATTTCCATTAAATTTAGTTTAATGGTAATGGAACTTTTTCAATTATCATTAAAAATTAATGGTAATGGAAATATTTCAAGTACCATTCAAATCATTTAATGGTAATGGAAAATTTTCAATTATCATTAAATTTTAATGGAAAATTGAAAGTAATTCATTACCCCCATGTCTGTTAATAAAATGAAAATTTTTCATGTAGAGTTTGAAATTTTCATATCTTATTATCTCCAGTCAGGTCCGATGTGGTCATTTAACTCATACAGTTGGCATATTGTTCGAAGGGATATCACACAGTAGACATTTTCAAATAATGATTTTTTTCTTGACTTAAAAGATGCCTTAGTACCTGAAATATGATATACTAACAGGGTCATGCCAAACATAATATCTGAGGACTTGAATTTTGTCGATCCACTGCCATAACGTACTGGCCCGTAATGAAGACTTTAATCGAGTTTTACTATGAAACAACGTTTCTGAAGTTGGGCTTACACATAACTCGGACATTTTTTGACCTATTGACTTAAAGTCTAGACTGTATATTCTAAACTTTATTCTTCATAGAAGTACGTCAGATCTTTTTTTTTTGACATAGTTTCCCTTTATAAACAATTTTCGGGCCATTTTTTGCAATGATTTTGATTTCTATAGCTATTTATATATTATCCCGGTCGTACATCCTTAGAAAAAAAGTCCTCTTCAGGGATAGGCTGCACAGCCAGCTTCGAAAAAAATATTAATTTTAATGTTCAAATATTTATCATGCAATAATGTTTTTTTTCCAAAAATTCGATTAGTTTTACTATTCCGTTGAAAAAAAGTTTTTAAAATTTGCTTATTTTTCACGCCGCTACTGTGGTTTGAAACAACCAGCGTAAATCTTTTCATATGAAAGGTATTTTCTATCATTTCTATTCCTATTAAAACTTTGTTAAGAAATTAAGTATAAGATTTACTCAATAAATAAATCAAAATCATCACAAAATTGAGAAGTGCGGTGAATTTCATAGAAACCTGTGACTTAAAATTTCTGATGCTCTGCAAACATAAGAGATAACCTTTGATCTCATTGTTGTTGTTAACATTTTACTTATCAACTTTTCTGTTTTGTGCTATCAGTATTGTGGCTTGTGCCGCCGCTTAAGAAAATTTTGCAGTACTTATTTGAAAGTTCAGGGTTACCAACTTTTCGGAACTCATTTAAATTTCAAAAAAATTTTCTTAAATTTTTATTTCTATGCTTTAATTTTATAATTTGAGTAAGAGTTGTGCATTCTCAAACTGTACTTCTTGAGCTCTAGCTGAGTACACCGTCAATTTAAGATGGTCATATTGGGATTGTCGCCAGATTGACTCATTTGTGATATAGTGGTATTTTGTTAGCAAGTTTCATTTATTATTTAAGTAAATGCTAAGACTATAAACTGTGTAAGACTTGTTACAGCATTTCATGATGCAAACAATCATTATGAAAAGGAGGCTGTTACGGTTTCATACAGGCGTTGTTTGAAAAATATGTATTCAAGGAGATATTAAAATATGAACAATAATTAATAAAATGTATAATGAATTCTTAGAAACGAAGGTAAAGATGTATTCCAACAAAAATTCTTCGAACTATAATCAGTGAATAATCGAAAGTTCCATGAATATTCAAAAATCATGCCATCTGCATTTATTCGAAGGAAACTTTAACCATTATCCTTTGTCTCACTCTGCTTTCGTATGCTACAATGTTATTAATTTATCAGTTTGTCCTCAATTAATTGCATTCAATTATCCTTGCTGCCCAAGAGCGCATAATTACGAAATCCGTTTCAATTATTACACCTGAAGGAATTAATTTATTTGCTCAGAACATCAGTACTACCTACGGCAAAAGCGCCAACGGTGGTGATGTTACCATCAAAATGGGTGGTGATTCGCGACACGTAGCTTCAAACAAAGAAGCCAACCGATGTTATTATTGTGTTTGTTGTACGTTAATGGCCTTGGGACTTTTGTGTGCACGATTCTTTTTATTTCATTGGCAAAACCCCGATAAGTGCGCGCCTCCATATGATCTTTCCTTTTTGTTTGATGCTATAATATATATAGCATACTATTTGTGCTCTGCTCGCCAAAGGACAATTACACACTGAATAGTGAGTGTGTGTGTGTGTAGAGTATTAATGAGAAACCGCGTGCCAAAGCATTATTTGTACGTATGTTAAGCGAAAAGGACTTAAAATTATATGGAAGGAAGTATTTAATGCCATTAAACAGCAAATTACTTGGGTTTACTAATTAAATTAAGAGCGATGATTTCAAAGGTATGATAAGCAAAAAATTAGAACGACGAAAAAGTTGGATGCCAAAAAAGTTGGACCACAAAAACGTTCGACGGCTAAAAAGTTGAACGGCAAAGAAGTTGAACGACAATAAGTCGGTAAAGTATTTAGTTGATCAATAAAAAAGTTGAACGATAAAGCAATCGTCATACACATAAATAATGAACAACAAAAAGTTGCGCGAGACGGAAAATGAGATGATGAAAAATTTCAATTTCAAGTTAATTTTACTATCAAAAGTTGTTCGTCGAGAAATCATCGGAAAACACTGCTTCTTTGAGTTGACAAAGCTATGTGGTATTCACTCAAGTCAGGGATAAACGCATGGAAAACATTGTTTGGTGAAAGTCTTCTCAGTCTTTGCATTTACTGAAGCTCTTTCTGTGTAGTTTTTTTTCGAACTAAACAAATTTTAATATTATCATAATAAGAAAACAATATTTTCAATCTTACATAATATTTTGCCCATTACAATGGAAATTTTGTATGTAGTATTAATCTCGCAAACTATTTTTCGACTTAAACCAAATGTAAACATTGAACTACTTACGTCGTTTTTATAAGTTTTTTATCGTTATCGTATTTTTCTACAAAAAACTAGACCACAGCCGCAGCGGCAAAGGCAGCAACACTTTACACATGATTGCAAACTCAAGCAAACAACTCAGCTTTCAATTTCAATCAATCAATTTAGAAAATGTAACAACTTTTGCAACACTTCAAAGGGTGCAGGATATATAAAGCCAAGGAACAAACTGGAGTAAACAAACATAAAAATTGCGGAAAAAACTAAAAAAAATCGCAAGGATGAGCTATGAAAGATATGGACGCGCGGTATGAAAAGTATAGTGAGTTTTATGCTACGTTTTCTCTTACATTTTAATAATTGCTGCCATGAACTCGTAACCCGAACTATACAAAAAATGCGAAAAAAAAGAAATAAAGCAGGCGAAAAACTAAAAACAGCGTTGCGAACGCTGTAAAGTATGCTATCTTTTATACGACTATAGTTGTATTAAATTTTTCGTTTTTTTTCCATTTTTCGCTGCTTGATTTTTTCCATCAACATAAGAAAATTTTCAATATTTGTTCATATCAAATATTTGCTATATTTTCTTTATTGTTTTTCGTTACTTTTTCATTCTGCGCTTTTTCTTACAGTCAGTCCTTCAAACGAGATTGCAATATCGTACAGTGGTGTGTGAAATGCAAAATGCGATCAATTTTGCTTTTGGACCATAATATTTATATGAGAATATGTTGAATTATAGTAACAAAATAATTAAAAAATGGGAGGTTTTGGCCATTTTTTTTAAAGAATTTTTAATATTATAACATTATTTTACAAAAATGTTAAAACTAAAGACACACATACGCAGAAAGCGTTCACATGTTTATTTGCGTGAAATATGATGAAATTATAATTTAAAAAGTCGCTCAAAAATGTGGAGGAAGTCCTGAAAATTCAGAACTTGGAACGCTGAAATATTTTAAGCATTTTTATTTCTTAAAAGTTAGGTATTTCAACTTTGATAATGATTCCACAACGGGTCTAAGCTGTCGAATTCTTCAAAATCTTAATTAGAATTAGAATAAATTTTGTTTTATCGTAGAAAAAATTTTGAGATCTGCGCTTAGATCGTTCTACCTAAACATCCATGGACGATCTTGCATAAAAGAAGGATTTTACATTATTTTTCAAAGATAGTGCAATTGAACCAGCACCTTGCTGTCAATTACCATTCAAGTCAGTTTTTATTAGCTCTCTGCTTGATAAACAAAATTAACAATTGCTATTCTTTGGGGAAATTGAATATGTCAGACGAAGCCCATTTCCATCTCCATGGCTTCATCAATTTTTGTATTTCTGAATTGCGAAAAACTCTGAAATAATTCAGCGGCAGTTTCTACTGGTGACCAATAAAAAATCGCCGTTTTTCAGTTTTAGCATCTTTACTCGAAAAGTATATGAACATCAGATAGCTGTGTCAATTTTTCTCAAACAGAGATGATACCGAAATATTTTATGATTTAAGTTTTTTTCTTTTAGTAAATGAGCTTAAACTTAAAAATAGCAATTTCCGAGCTCATTTAATTGTAATCGAATACAAAAATAGTCTCATTGCAGTTAATATTAGAATGCTAATTCTTTTTTTTGACGTATGAGTGCTTTTATATTGTTTTTTTTTTATTTCAAATTATTCTTTTAAAAATATTTTAATATTTTGATTTTAGCGATATATGGCAAAAAACATCTAATAAAAGAAAAATTCCAACCAAATAAAATTGATTTTAAAGATTGAGAACTTAAAATAGTTATCAATTCCTAGATGTTATTAATATTCCTGGAAAAGTGTTTTTCAGAGAGCAACTTTTCCTGTAAAAATTTTAAACAATTAAATGAAGTATTGTTCGTTGACTTTCAATTGGAACAAAGTGAGCAGGGCCTCTTTGTCTCTTTAAGTATATATTATCGACAGATTGAATTCTAGAAGTTCTAGAGAGCTGGCTTTGTGGTTACTAAATGTTTTCTTTGAGTTTCTCAATTATATGCTATGATGAGTTTTGTAAAATAATTAAGTTTTCATAAATACATTTTAGAAAATGCGATACACAAAGATGGATTGGAAAAATAATGCAAAATCCCGGTTTCTTAAAAAAAAAACGAGAAATTGCCATTATAATACAAAGAAATCCTTGCAAATACCAGAGGAATTGCCGAACGTTTTTATAGCAGAACAGCTGTTCAACCAATTGTGCTATTCTTAGTTACAAACATGACTTGTACTAAGATCATTTTTTATTGTAAAACACAGTACATACCACCTGTCTTCTATCTTTCAATATCTCTGGTTAATCTATGAGTTTAATTATAATTTTACTTTTGAAACTTGAGATATTGACTTAACAAAATTTTAACTAGGTTGTTTTGGCAAAAACTTTTGCTTCATTTAAAAAACAATTGAGTGCCATGCCCTTACACATATAGACGAGCATGCTTCTAGAAGAAACGAACATGAAGTGTTATACAGAAGTTTTGTTAAACTGCAGGTGGTAACTATCATAAAACAAGATATATTATTCCCATGAAATTTTATCTCATCTAAGACAAATACTTAACATTTCTATCTAAGATGATCTTAAGCTTTTGTGAAATAATTTTTCCTTTCCACTGTATTGCCTTTATATCCTTTTTGCTGACCCGCCTTCATTGCTCTTACACAGTTTTTCAATGTGTATGTAAAGTCAATATGGTAAAGAAGGCAGAGAGGCAGACATGCAGCAGCTTGTAGAAAATAGTGGCGGAAGCAGCGAAAACCTTTTAGTTTTATTAAAATTGAAACACTTGCTAGCGGCAGGCTGCTAGCCGTAGCTACTGATATTACTGTTACTGCTGTTCTTGACTGCCCTCTGACGGCTATTTTGCGAATTATATCTGTTTTGCTATATTCTGCTGCTGTATTTCGCGCATTTATTATTTTTTTTTCCAATTTATTTTTTCTCCATTTATGATATTTAATTTTATTAAGCCACGACAAAGTGCATTTTTTTACATTGTACATTTCCATTTAATGTTAGCTTTAGCTGGATTTCAAACAAACAGAAATTTTAATGATATTCAATTGCAACTTTTTAGAGAGAGATGTCAGCATTGCACATATTTTTGCTCATTTGTCTCAAGCAGAGTTTTTAGGAGCGTGCCTTGTAATTTGTTACTTGAATATTAAAAACAACTGCAGATGAAGAGAACAAATAAATTTAGTTTTGTTTTATTGGCACAAGTCATAATGTTCCTGCGCCGTTTTGCGATTTTCAAACCTATGTCGAGAATTTTAATTCGAAAATAGATTCTTATGATTGATTGAAGAATAACATATGAGAAATATCAAACAAAAAAATATGATTTTAATGCGAAAATATTTTGAGATAGATTTTTATAAATCTAGATGTTATGCTTAAGTAAAGTTATTTAAGTCTAAGCAATTTTTAAGAAAAAAGTTCCTTCCCATAAATTTTGATATATTTGGTTTCGCAAAATGTTCGAAAAAGCCGAAAAAAAACAAAGTGTGCTGTAGTAGAGTATGACAGATTTATGATACTGCGAAGCGTAGAAGCTGCTCATTCTGTTGTGCGGATACATACTCATAACATGGGAAAGCGTTGGTGATTTGAGAGTTTTTACGGATAGTATGACGAAGGAGTAATACTTAAACACTCTCCAAATCGAATTGAAGCAAAGTGCTCAGAATTTCAGCTTTACTGACACTCAAAACGCAGGAAAGTTACCATATCAGGACAATGATCCTGAGCCAAAATCACTATTGAGCAGATCATGGTTGCTTTATAGCTGCAGTAAAGTGATGAGCATATCAGTCCAAGGTCCCGATGTGATAAACTCATTTGAAATATTATGGGAAGTTTTTTGATAATATCTCTTTACCGAGTCATTTCGCGATGGGATTATCAGTTTAATCGCAATCCTCTTCATTCTCAATTTCATCATAGTTTGCTCGAAGGATACTTACTACACCGAGTCATTTGGCATCGTGGTGTATCGTTTTTATTCATTTGCAATCAATACGTTTACTAAGTTCGATCGAACTATACATCCAATGAAGAGGATTGTGATGAAACTGATGATCCCATCGCTGATGATGTAGAAGAAAGTTCCGTCTGCTACGTTTCAATCGGTACTAAAGACATTGAGCTCGCAACACTTGGTTCGTCAATAATAGTGAAGCGAAGGAGAATACGTTCAATTTTGGAATAGTGGATTGCATTTGGATTGGGTCTACTGGGGATGCCACGATGAAAAACGGCGCCCCCTACTCTACCTCAAGGTGGTGTGGAATTGAATGTTTTGAGTGAAAAAGCTATTAGTTTTACGAAAAAAAGGTTCCAACATAAATTGTAGGCAATTTTCTCGGAGTCGGAAAGGAGCAGTCAAAAAAATGCTTTTAATCGCCATTTTTCCAACATGCAACAAAAATACGAGGTGGCAAAGTTGAGATTCGGAAAGAACACCTCGAAATTTATACAATTACTTACTATTCAAAACTCCCGGTAAATTTTCCAGGTAACCTCTTATTTTATATCCAAATGAATAACAAAAAATTAATATCATATAAATAACTAAAACATGTGTTTTTTCACTGAATTTCCTGAAAAAAATACTGGTTAAAAGTTTATTTATTTTCTACATTCTTTCAATATTTCGTTCTGCTGAAAAGAACCTAATGCTTAAAAATTTAATAAGCATCAATCAGCGTAAAAAGCTGTCGTTTTTGTTTTTCTAAGGCTAAAGGAAAACTAAAGTATCCTTAAAAAATTAAACGACTTAGACTTTGAGTAAAAATTGCAATCATCTCTATAATTTATGGAGAAAAAAACAAAACAAAATAATAAAAAAACATGCAAATCACTTACGCGTCAACATTATCATTAATCAGCAAGGAACTCTTCTCTTGTACCAAATATCAACTTCAACTTAATTTCAAGCGCTCTTTGGGTTGCCTTAATCATTTTTGTTTTATCGAAAAATAAACCCAGCAGAAATATGCTGACATGAAAAAGTTAGATAGAGTAGCTGTGGTTAATCTATTTCAAGTGCCTTAAACTAAGCAGCATAGAAATGGAAAAAATCGAAATCGAAAAAATACTTCAACTGCATAATTTCACTTTGCATCTTTTAATGAAACCAATATTTTCAGAGCTATAACACTTTTCCTACTGGGATTCAATTTAAATCTAAATGCGTAATTTTAAATAAAGCGCACATTGTCAGCTAACTCACTGTTAATGGTGTCAACATTTTTGATGAAGCATGGTGATGAGTCACTTTGGCAGGATAATGCTAAATGCCACAAGAGTCAATTTGGTAAATGAAAAAAGAAAAAAAAGAGGCGTCGCTGATAATAAAATGAAATTTTAAAAAGGAAACAAAAAATCACTTAAAAGTTAAGTCAACTTTGTATCGTCGGAAAAAAAAGAAATCAAATCTTGGTGCACCATAATCCAAGGGTAAATAAACACTTAAGCTTGCTGTGCACAGCGCCCTCATGATGCTATGCTCCCGTTTCTAAAGTGGGGTTGAGCGCGTAAAGTATGCTACATTAGCGCAACAAATAACCTTCTAAAATCTGTTGTGTTTTTATCTACTTTTTTTTTATTTTGGAACTTTTTTTCTTATTCGAGCTCAATTCTTTGAAGTACTTGGTATGTTGTTTGTTGCCATGAGCGTGAATTTTTTCGCTCACGCTCGACATTAAGTTGTCACTTTGCCACATTTATTGGGACACTATTGCGTGTGGCATGTAGCTTCTTTCTTCCCATGGTGTTTACTGCTGAAACGGAAAATAATTTTGAGCATAAAATTGTTTTTAACTTGCCATGAATGGCAGGATGTAAGAATTTTATTTGTGTCATTAAATTGCATTTTTAAAAATCAATTTATTTATTTATTTACTGAATGTACAAAATAAAAGTAGAAAAATAGAAATAAAATAATAATAGAAAATTAAAATAAGCAATTATTTTATAATATTTTTGTTTCAAAATCGCTATACTAGCAAAGCTACTTAGAAACTATTATAATGGAACATTTAAAAAGGAGATAAGCGTCATATTACCAACCATATAAGTTAAATACACTCTTGAGCACACAAATTTTAAGCAGCAAATGAATCTAAATGGCGCATAAAATGAAATTTTCTAAATTGACACTTACGAGTGCCAGGACAACTGCATTGCCAACAAATGACCATAATGATGAGAATTGGATGTGAGTTGGAAAGACATTCGTGAGCAACAAAATACTAACCCATTTTATATATGTGAAAAAATATTTAAATATTGATATAATCGGTGGCCTGCGAAACGGTACAGGTCTTATTGAATATATGAGTACGCAGAATTATTGGTAATTCATTTTTCGAAAGGAATCAGCAATCAATTTCATAAGCAAAGTTTGAAAATATGATGTGTGGCACTTTTCAGAATTTCAATACATAAAATAAATACTAGCTGTTATTCCCAACATAATTTTATAATTTACATTTGTTAGGTGCCACACGTCAATATGACAACTATTTTCTTACTACACATAGGAAGCGGTTTATTTGTATACATTAAGATTTGGTAATTATTAACATATTATGTATTTAATATTGGCGAAATATATAAGTATTTGATATACGTTAAAATGTTACTCATTCGGCTGAGTTGTATATTATTGTTGGATCTTTCATATTATTTGGTAATAGTTACTAAATAATATATTGAATGATTATGTTGAATGATATAAATATTTCTTTTTAGCATTTACTTGTTAACAATCACCAAATCATACATTTGACGGAAGAAATATTTTGTTTTTGCCAGCTTATAAGCATATTAATAGCGATATGTGCAAAAAACCGATGACCAATTCGAAATATCGATTCATATGTAAATTGATGTATTCTAATATCGTCACATACTTGCATTGGATGTCGTTAGTACTTACACAGTCATATACACCTATATTGCATACCAAGCCAAAAGTACTTAAGTAGTGTTTCACTTAAATATGTTGAGAACTGCGTGATTTTCATATTACTATGAAGTGCAATCAAATGAAAATATAATTATCAAATATATGTTCAACCCAACCAAATCTCGACTCAAACAACTGGGCCGAATAAATAGGGGCTTTACTTTCAATTAAGGGCATGGTAATCCATACCAAAGTTTTTTGATGGTCATGAAATATTTTAAAAATCTATCAATCAAACACATTTAGTCACTTGATTTTTTTTGTCCACAAAAATAAGGCACTATATTTGTAGAAATTATTGAATATTGCTGACGAAAAAAAAAAATAAAAGAGTTAAGTCAGTTTTTTTTTCAACAAAATTTTTGCTGTCGACTTTTACCATACTTAAAGAGCGTAAAACGACAATTTTATCTCTACAAGCTCCTGAAATAAAATGTGTGCATCTAAATCGATAATTTTCAGAACTATTCCAAAGTTCTTCAAATTCACAAGTGAAATCATGACCAAAATTGCACAGTTAGGGTTAATAATAATTCCAATGAAACTAAGCAATGCAATGTGTGCTACAGTTTGGGAAAAACTAAGCGGATGCGATTGTTGTGGCATGTAGCGAATTTCGACTTGTCGTCATCGGCGGCTTGATCATATGTGCAAGTATGTGAAATGAACTAAAGCAGCAACGGTCAACGCTGACCTCCATCCCTCTTTCTATCAAAATAAGGAAAGGATAAACATTTTTCATGTTGCAACTGCTTATGTGCTCCTGTGTGTTTGTATCAAGCAATAGTAAAAATACTGCTTCATTTCATGTGGCAATGGAATTCCTTAATGGACGATAAAATAGTTGTTGGCCACAACAATAAAAGAGCTCAACTCAATAGCATTGAGCCAACTTGCTAGCTGGATGAGTAAATGAATGCGTTGATGTCGTGGGAGCATGTAAGTGTGCACATAAATGCAGTATTGTGGCTTTTAAGGACTTCTTGTGAGTGTCCTTTATTTTGCTTCCATACATTTAGTGTTTTTTTTTTTTTTTTGTTCTTTTAAGAGTTTAGTTCAATTGTTCACAATTGTTCGATTCTTTACAGCATGTTTGTGCGTATGTGTGTGTGCATGTGCTGTAAATGTATTTGCCACGCCATCATTGAGTGGACGACCCATACTCGCAACATTCTACTCACATACATTCACGCTCTTTTTGCAGTAGCAGTCCATTAAGGAAGCATTGCATTGAATTGAATTATTTCGAACATTGCTATGGATGACGTGTGGATTCGTGCAAATGTTTGCTCAATTTCACGAGACATCAACTGCTACAACAACAGCAGCAACAACAGCAATAACAACATTTATAAGAACGCTGGACAGTGGCACAAAATTGACATAGAATGTGTTAGACCAAAATAACGTAGTAATCCACGTTTACTTCAACGGATGCCTACATTTGTCCACCGTGCGATGCCTTGCAGAAATGCTACGTAATTGCTGCATTAAGAATTCTGATCAAACTGAAGTTTATCGTCATTGTTGTTGCTGTAAGTTTTTGTGTCCGCGTGTCACTGGACTTAAATTTTCAGTCAAATACAATTGACATCACTTTAAGCAATGCCTTGTTTGTATGCGCTAAAGTATGCAGTAGAATTTAACATTTTAATTACGCTTTAAAATGCCAACTCCAATGCAAATGCAATTTCAATTCAATTTAGATTTTCTTGCACAAACCACAAATAGTTTTCCAATTGGTCACATACCATTTTAGATTCCAGCTAACGTCCATTTCATTCTTCTTCTTCTTCTTCTTGTGCTGTCGGAAAACTTTGTGATTTCTCAAAGTTTTCTAATTAAAACAACAACATCAGACAAGCAAACAATCGAATAAGCAAACAAAAACAAACAAACCATTGTCAACTCGAAAAATCCGGAAGTCCTTTTTCGATAGAATGTACGAGTAAAAGTTAAATTGAGTCATGAAGTCATGAGGTATAACATCATATTTTAATGCAAATATTGTTGAAACACAAATTTATCCAAATAACAAAACTCACCAAGCGAAACTGCGGCAACAACAGTCGGATGTAGATGAAAAGATATGCAGCTTACAAATGTCCTTACCATGGAACAGGACATACGGGAGTAGTAAATTAATACAATGCAGCTGCATAGATTTGAAGTTAAAAATTTGTCTCAACCAGAGATCATCACTGCAGTGTGACCAAATAAAATAAAACGGAATGGGAATGGAAATTAGCAAGTCAATTTTTGGTTTTGTTTAAACCAAATTTCATGGTAAATAGAGAAAGTTCCTGTGTCGCAAATTGTTATGTATTTATTTTAATTAAGTCAAAGATACGAAAGAAACCAACGCAGTTATTGTTAAGGACTTATTGAATAAATTGTGCGTTTTTTCTTGATTTCGATTTGTGTATTATATAGCAGATGAAAGAAAAAAGGATATTATAGTAAACATGCAAGGCAACCAGTGTCAATTAACCTGCAAGGATTTGTGCTTTACTTAGTTAAAATATGAATTGTCATATAGCGTGAACTGCACATGTAAGAGCCAAGTAATGGGACAGACTTAAAGCACACCTTGCTTGCTCTGTGCGAAATCTTATGAAGCTAAACTCTTATGAAGGAATCCACATTTTATGATACTAACTCTCTCGCTAAGTGCAAGCAATGATGTTAAGTGTACATATCCCAAGAAAATGCAGAATATTTTCAATCACTTTAGAACTTCGGTGCGATTTTCCGTTAATTCCAGAGTCACTCTGTTGAAATATAGCAACTTAAAATATGAAAGATAATAAAAGATAACATCTGGTTGAAAGAATTAGTCTATGAATAAATTTCTATATGAGGGGACTATCTCGGCATAATTATTATCTATGTAAATACAAATTATTTTATTCAACGTAATATTTTCACTCTGAGCTAAACAAAAAAGATATCATTAAAACAAAAATATTTTTTCTCGGCTTTAAAAATAAAATCTGAAAATAACAAAGATTTCATTAAAAAATTCCACTCAATTGCGTACAATTTACAAGAGACATTTTTGCAAATAAAATGAGGATGAAAAAAGTCTAAAGACAACAACAGCAGTGTAAAATGACGCGTCGCACTTTCCCGAATCACAATTTGTTTGTTTATTTTTTCTGAGACTTCAAGGATTTTTTGTATTTTTTTTTTAAAGGAAAATCAGTAAAATCACAATAGTGATTGCACAATTGAATTGCATTACGGCCATGTTTTTAACAGGCGACTAAGACGACAAGCAAAGTATGACAAGAAAAAAAAAAAAAAAAATTGAAATGGCAACCCAAGCAAACCCAGCTAAGTCAAGTCAAACCGCAGTCAGCGAAGCGTGAATCCAAATAACCGTCAACTAAACAAATAATGCGAGTATAAAAGAAAATATTCTCATGTTTTTCCTTTGGAAAATAAAGTTTTTACTTCAAGAACTTTTCCACTACTTTATACTTTAAAATTATTCTTTGTTATACACGCGAAATTTTGTTGATTTTTTGGCTTTAAGGCAAAACAGGCAAAACACAAGTAAAAAAAATGAGGAAAAATTACATCAAACGGAAGCCAAAAAAAAATGTTATTCAAGTGAAAATGCTTCCGTCGTAAGGACATTTGACAAACAGACAAAAGTGTTCATTCGTTCGTTCGTTCGTTCGTTGGAAGTAACTTCAATGCTGTCGATGTCTTTTGCTATTTGTCGTATATCCCTTTGGTTCGCTTTCGAACGCTGTAAGCTATCCCGCGTTGTTACTCCCACAATCTTCTAGGCGATATCGTCTTCTTGAGCGCTTATTTTGACGCTTCGCATGTGTGTGTTTGTGACGGAGTGTGCGCCTTTAACACGATATGTTTGAATTTGCTTGCTGCTTTATAAAGTGAACTTCAAATAGCGGAATTTATCCTGGACCATAAATTTTATTCCCATTTTCCGGTAACAGTGGCATCCGGTTTAAGTTGCTGTGTTGTTAAAGTACTCTTGGTGGTTGCAAAGTTGTGCTCTGCTATAAAAAATAGTGGCCATGACGGTGGATTAAGAAAGTGTTCATCGGACTATTTAAATCAATTGGTATGAGAGACTTTAAATAAATTTTTATTGATATTTTCAACAATAAACTTGTATGACAATATATTCAATTTGTAATAAGACAAATTTGTCAACGTACGAAGAAGTGATTACTAAAATTCAAGTAAAAAAAGGAAATTGTAAAAAAAATTCAAAAATCGCCAAACCTGCTGGATTTTTTCGAAGAGAAAAGAAACCGATCAATGTTCGAATTTACGTAATGATGATTAAAATTGGTAGTCAAATTAAGAAAACTAAAGTTTGCCAGTGGTTGAAATTCAACCAACTTCTTGGTATTTAATATTAAACATCTGATGTAAAAAAGAGCTGGTTTTTATCAACGCTTCCAAAAATAAAAGTCATGGTATCATGTAGTCTATCCCTTTCTCTTCGTTATAGTTCAATAAACATTTGTCAATATCAAATTTCATTAAAGTCTGTCCACTAATTCAGCAGAGAAAACATATTTTGCTATTAGAGGTGTGGCACCCTACACTTTGAAACAAACACCTTTCTCTAAGGTTCAATCTATCCCCATACCATATAAGATCAAAATTGGTGTAGCAGATCGGCCGTGTCATCGTTTTTCTTAAAGAACACACCTTTTAATACCCTTCATTAGAGCTTAATCTATTTCTTAACAGAATGCTAAAAACATTAGAGTTTTTAGGAAACTTTTTGTTTCATCTATGTCCTAACAATATTTCGTTAAAATCGCTCTCTTAGTTTGACAGTAAAGACGTATTTTCCTGTAAGAAGTGTAGCACCGGTCACTAAAAAAAGTATTTTTACTCAAGGACCATGCCAAACTTTATCAAACACGTTGAAACAGCTCAGATGAGAAAGCGTCTTTTCCCATCAAGGGTGGTGCCACGCCTCCTTAAAATATTCAGAGATTTTATGTTGGGTTCAATCTATTTCCAAACCAAATTTTATTAAAATCGGTCCATTAGATTAACCTCGGAAATGTTTTTCCCGTTAGGGGCGTGGCACCACCTACTGCTGATAAAAAGTAGCTATGTTGCTTTTTCTCTTGACAACCTTTTAAACAAAAAAGGTCGGGGACCTCCCCTGTCACTTGCAAATTCCTTTTTTGGCCTTTTTCCATGGATTAGTGCACCAAAATTTTTTTATTCGGTCCAATCACCACTATAAGACGGTCGGGGACCTCCACTGTCACTTTCAAATTCCATTTTTGTCCTTTCCCATCGATGCGAGCAGTAAATTTTTTTTTAAACATCAGTATCACACCTTTTTTTTTTCTTTTCAGAAACTTGTCAAGTATTTTTCTTTGGAAAATAAAAGCAAAAAAAAAACTTTAAAAAAAGCTTTAATCAATAAATATTTAAAGTAGCATAGTTTTCGGAGCGGATAAACGTAAAGAAAAAATTAATTACAAAACAATGAATTAAATTGCAAAGCGTAAACAATTGGCCCCATTTAAAACTCTGACATTTGACCTGATTTTATCTCATTTTTCCTGGAACACCAAAATAGCGCAGGCTCTTCTGTGCTCCAGTTATGTCTTTAATTCAATTTATTAACAATTTCTTTTGTTAAACGAAATTCTACGAAAATGCGGAATATCCCAAAAGAAAACAAAACTAAGTAGGTGAAAAGAAAAACAAAAAAAAAAAAATTTATGCTTCGAAGTTAACTCAGTCAAAAACACAAAACTTTCACAAACATTCGTCTCGCTTTGCAAGCTAAGTGAAGCAGGCTGTCGACTATGAAAAATTAAAAAAATAATTTTTTCAGAAAAATTGCGGTTGCTATTCAGCAGAAAATATTGCAAAAAAGAAAAACAGCTTGGGAAACATTTTTAAGAATATTGGTTAAAACACAAAACTGTGAGGAAATTAAATATATCCCCATAAGTAAACGAATACTAATCGTAGTCTTATTTGGCACGCATATTAATATTCATGCGCCCACTTCTGACTCGCAAAATATATTTTTTTTTTTTTTCTACATGTACATATATTTTACGGCTTAGCAATAGAACGTTTTCTTATGCAATTGCTGCAAAACAAGAGTACATTTTTTTTTGTATGCACTTTACGCATGCATGTTCCGTTCTACTGCAGGTATACCTCTACAGCCAGCGCTGAATATCTGGGTTGTTTTGTTGAAACTAATAATCAATTCTACTGAGGTGCATACGTTAATGAAAATATATATACCAGAAAAACTGATCTTAAAAGCACTCAACTTTCATAAAAAAGTTTATCTTTTGTCATAAAAATCTTTCCCTAACCTACTGCAAGTAAACTAAAATCTGAATTGCAAAATTTTAAATGCATTAATTTAACTAATCTTATAAAGAAAATCAAGTAAAAGGTAGTCATTTACATTCTTCTGTATATGAGAAAATCTGCCGGAAAATGTACATGATTTGTTGGGCAGTATGACCGGTCAGTTAGTGGGCTAGTACAAGTCCCGTACGGACATTAGAAGATCATTTACCATGAGTCTTAAGCGGGGATCGTATGATGTAAAAATCTCTCAGTCATTTGGCTGGCGACAACACATCGTATAACATCAACTGGGGAAATAAACTTAGCATTTAGAAGTAAATTTCTTTACGTAAGTAAAACTGTACATACCATACAGTCACTTTTATGGTACAAGATTTCTTCAAATTATATAGAAAATACGTAAAACGTGGAGAATAATGTGCGATATAGCAAGTTGCATAAAATATTTTTACCATCATCCAAAATTCTGAAGATTTGGAAAAGTTTAACACATCATTGGCTTACACGTGATTCCACCGAAGACGAATTTAGATCGAAGAATTGATAGCAAATAGTGGAAGAAATCATCATCAAGTGAATTTAGGGATAGCAAAAACATTGAACCTACGACTAAAATCCTGAAAGCGAAAAATTGTGATCAATAGCAAAAGTGGTTCAAATAATTAAAGCCGTAGCGATATATATACATTGCTAAATTTTCTTACAAACAAAATTTTGGAGCACCCTGGATATCAGTGTGGTATCAGGCGTTGCTACCTTCTTTATTTAAATGCCAAAGTACAAAGTGTTCTCAAAAGTCTATTAGATTTCTGTTAGAATCGGCTCCAGCATCAAAGACATTTGAAAGTCATCGTAATGCGAAATTAAAAACAAGAAAAGTGATTGAAATCAGTGTAATAAAATAAATCCTATTAAATGTAATTCATCGCCTCATAAAACATTCTTCCTAAAATCGGAACTCCTTAAAAATTCCAAAAATTAAGTTTAACTCCAAAGCTCATCATTATAAAATGACAGTTTAAATAAGTTTATTGTTGCACTATGCCGAAATCTTTACAATTTCAAATGTAAATATTAGTAATTAAATTTTCGATTAATGTTTCCATAAAACTACTTTGAAATCTAAATCCTAAATGATTGAACGTAAACTTTAAAGCCGTGAATGGCATGATGATATAAAATTTGGAAAGAAAAGTATTCAAAATGTTATCAAATGTGGTTACTCTAAATTAATTTTTCTTATTTAAAATCCGAAACTTCTTCATAAATTTGCAACATGTAATGCCTAGTGTTCCAGATTTTATTTGATAAAAAGATTGCTAAGCTTGGTTGTATTCTACTTAATTACTGAATTTTAAGATTTGAAATTAATAAGAGAAAAACGGATTTGGAATGATAACATTGATAAAATAATTTAAGTAAGCTAATTTAAATTAAGTTAAGTTAGACACGGCAAAATTTAGTTTAAAATCATAAAATGAAGAAAAAGTAAATTTAAAAAAAAGTTTAAATATGCAAACTGTGCATTCTAAATAGTAATGCTATATCTAACTTGCATTATGATGCAATTAGCATTACAAGATACTTTTTAATTTTATTACCCTAAAAAAACTACACTCTACAATAGCACCGAGCAGAGATCTACGAAGGGCCTTCCACGATCGACGGTGAAGCAGAGCAAGGTATGTTGTTGTAATTTTTATTTTGATTGCTCTCATCTTAATTTTTTTTTTGTTTTTGCTCCATCAATGGAAAAAGAAACTTTCAGTGTTCTGTTTCCATTTTGGTTATATGGTATTGATTAGCGTTTAACGTTCCTCTTTTGAACATGGGATTTTAAATTCAATTCCACTCTCATGTTTTAAATTACTTTTATGTTTTACTAATTATTGTATATTTTAATTTCTTTTTGCTCTTACTACCTACAACTTATTTGAGCAGCAAGCCGCGTACAGTAAACGCTAATTAATGCCAATTAGTTGATTAAATTAATAAATACTTTTTCTTCATATAAATTCATTTACATGCTTACGTATACCTAGTTTGTTTTATACTTATATTAAGAAGATAAATTTAGTATTGCACATTCATTATGATAAGCCTAAAAACATTTTATATTACTTCTTTTGCGCATAAATACTATGCTGAACTTTTTTTTTTGAACATGTTAGTGCACCAAATTGAACTCTAAAATATATTTGAAATGATTCTCTAAACTTATTCTTTTCACTACCATGAGGCAGTGTAGGTTAATGTAAGGCACCTTAAGGTCTATAGTGGGTTACCAAAATCTGGTTTTTTTCTTTTGGTAACAGGATGGGTGGGTATAGACGAAGAAGGCAACACCAACTAGCTCCTTCTTCACAATTCTTGTGTACAGATCTTTAAGATTTCGTTCGGGATAGTTTGCAGAAATCACCATAATATAGTTTCAGTGTATAATTTAAACTCCTATTAGCACCCCCTTTTGGATTTCTCCTTCATCTTACCTATCTGCACCATATTTTGGTTATGTGACACTTTTCATGGCTAGGAGCAGCCCCACCCCCATTTTCCCTGAGCTAAGACCGAAGCATAGCTAGGCGTGCAGAGCCTGCTTCGATGTCATGAAATCTTAGCCAATTTCCACCATGGCTAAGAATCCCTAAAATGTTGTCCAATCAATCGTTACATAATTTAATGGCGCCCAACGTGGGGCTCCCAAATGTTCGTTGTAAATTTTTTTCTATATTTTTTTTTCGACGTGAACGAGAAATAATCTTTACTGATTTTATATTTGCCCCTACTCTTGCTTCAATTTCCTTTTCTACTCCTATTCCTAATCCAAACTCTAATTTCAATACACATATCTTTAAGCACATTAAAGAAAACAAATTTTTTTAGTTTTTCTTTCTGGACTTGCAGATGTTTGGCTTGCTCGGACTCTGACCGAAAGAATTCTAATACCGTTAACAATAGTTTTGCCTTTTTTTAAATTTGTTCGTTATTTATTTTTGCCATTGGATTTAGATGACTGGTCTGTTGCTGATCATGTTCTAGTGGTAATAAAATAACAAACCCTTCAAATCCCTTAAAAATTGATTCATTTTTTTTTACTGAGATGCTTAGTTCTGAATAATTTTGGAAACTAACTCGTAGAAAATTTCTTAATCTTAAATTTTTAAAAATTTTGTTTATTCGATTTTTGTTTCTGCACAACTTCTTAACAAGTCGTGATCTTGTGCACATGAATTTTTGTCTTTGATTGTCTACATAGAAGTCCTCAAATGGTAGTAAATTAACTTTTTTCTCTATATTTTTACATTACATCTGTAATTTTGGTTTTGATTGGAATTAGAAGATCTTGTGATGATTTCACTCTAAATATTCCTTTTCGAGTTTTCAATCGAAACTTTATTCGCGTATTCGTATTCGCATACCACTTACTTTTGTTGTTTTTGGATTAACGTGCGAAGATTTAAAGATAATCTTAAAATAATTATATTTTCAAATTTTGTTCGTATCTGCAACTAATTTTAAAATTTTCAAAAAATAACTTTTTTTCTATCAAATTGCTTGACTACTGAACAAAGTGCATCGTAAAAGTTTACAATGCCAGTCGTTCGTAGCACTGAAGATATTCCACGTCAATTAGATGGAGCATCCGTTAATGAAACACTTTGTGTTATCTGTAGCGAAACCCTCCAAGGTGATGGCAATAAAGTAGAAACATCGTGTAAGCACAAATTCCATAGCATCTGCATTCGCACATGGTTGGAAAGTAATTCTACTTGTCCCGTGTGCAGGCAAATTTGCAATGCTGACGAGCTTACAGTTACTCGTGACTTGGCTCATGATATCTCAGTTCAACCAAATACTTTAAACCGAGGAAGAGGAGGTGTAGTCCATCGTGATCGACCTCAAACCAGAATGTTCACACGAAATCGTGGGACCGATGAAACCTACTTTTCGCCAAACACATTTCACCACCAAAGTCCACGCAATAGGCGTAATACGGCACCTCGAAATTTGTTGAGTGACTCAAATCAAATAAGTGAACAACGGGTTCATGAACTCATTTCAAATTCATTGCAAAATTTTAGAAACGAAGTCTCTTCAACAATTTCAATCGAGCTGCAAACTTTCTTTAGAAATTTAAATTTAAATGCAAATACCCGACCAGCACCAGCAAATACTCCTCAGGAAGATCGCGTGTCTGTAGAACACGACGTGCCACCTGTACCCAATCATGTTAATTTTCAACCTAGAGTACAAGCTGCTGACCTATTTTCTCAGTCGAACGAAAGGATTTCAAAAGTCATTCACAATTGGCACGTAAAGTTTAACGGTTCGTCAGATGACGTTAGCGTTGATGAATTCATATATAGAATAAATTCATTAACTTCCGATCATTTGAACGGAAACTTTAACGTTCTTTGCCAACACGTTCATTCGCTCTTCGAAGGAAAAGCGAAACAGTGGTTTTGGAGATACCATAGACAGGAGGATCACTTAGATTGGTTTGAGTTATGTGATGCTTTAAGACGACAGTACAAGGACTATGCGACTGATTTTGACGTAAAAGACGATATTAGGAAACGAAAACAAAAATTTTCAGAATCCTTTGATGATTTCTTAGACGCTGTTGTGGGTATGTGCGACCGCCTAAGAGTTCCAATGAGTGATGCTGAGCTTGTTGAAACAGTCATCCGAAATTTAAAATCAGACTTACGTCATGAACTGTTGCACTTCAATTTTCGCAACATTTCCGATTTAAGACGGGAAGTCCGTAAACATGAAAAATTTTTCAAGGACATTCAGACTGCTTCATATTCACGGCCATTTTCGTCACGTAAACACGTTTCAGAAGTTTTTCATGAGTCTGAAGAATGTGAAAATTTTCACGAAGAGACCAAAAGCTCTTGCGTTTCAGACATAAAAATTAATGCATTAAATATACCTTTGATCAAATGTTGGAATTGCGAAGAGGATGGGCATGGATATCAAGAATGTCTTAAGCAGCGACGCATATTTTGCTATGGATGTGGCGCAGTGGACACATATAAACCTACTTGTCCCAAATGTTTCCCCAAGCCGGAAAACTCCATAGCGGATGTTCGTCTGCAGAAAGTCGGACGTCCATCAACGCGCCCTCGGAAATAAAACAAGTAACAATTCTCAACAATGACAACAAAACAAATTCCTTAAATAAGTCTTCAGAAAAGTTCTCTTTTTCATTTAAACCATTTCATGTACGTCTTTTAGAGTACCAGAAAGCTCGCGAAAAAATCTTTTCACAGCCTTCAAAGTTATTTTTGCGGTCAGCACTTCGTATGCGTAAATTTTGGCAACGTAAGAAGTCTCTCCGTAAATGTGTTCTTTCAGGTATCGATTTTCAAAAATCTGATAACAGACCTTACGTGAAGCTTAAATTTTTTGCTGAGCACTATTTTGCACTACTTGATAGTGGAGCTAACAAAAGTTGCGTTGGTTTTAGCTTGGCGCAAACCATTATCAAAAATCATAAATATACTAAATTTGTAACTAACGTCAAAACTGCTGATGGACAAAAACAGCAGGTCGTAGGTTCGATGGTGATTCCAGTGACTTATGACAACAAAACCTTAAATTTTGAATTTTTAATTGTTCCTTCCATAAAACAAGATGTCATTTGTGGCATTGATTTTTGGAATACCTTTGGGATAAAAATTGCTTGTGATAATTTTATTAGCGAAGTCATTGAAGAAAAATCTTCAGATAAATTAAATTTAACGTTAGAGCAGCGTAAAAGACTGCAGGCAACAATTTCACTTTTTCCGTCTTTTGAGTCTGAGGGACTTGGTCTGACGACTATGATCGAGCATAATATCGATACCGGCAACGCAAAGCCTATAAAACAGCGATATTATCCAATATCTCCTGCTCGAGAGAAATTGCTTTGCCAGGAAATCGATAGAATGCTTGACCTAGGAGTGATAGAAGAAGCTGAAAGCTCACCATGGTCTTCACCGGCAGTACTAATTGTTAAACCTGATAAGGTCCGCTTCTGTTTAGACTCGCGTAAACTTAATGAAGTCACTGTCAAGGATGCATATCCAATTCCAAATATTGACGGGCTTATATCTCGGTTACCACCTGTGCATATCATTTCAAAAATAGATTTAAAAGATGCCTTTTGGCAGATCAATCTTGACTCTTCTTCACGACAAAAGACAGCATTCACCGTGCCGAATAGGCCTTTATACCAGTTCACGCGAATGCCGTTTGGACTTTGCAATGCGCCGCAGTCCATGTGCAGGCTTATGGATAAGGTGATACCATATAACTTAAAAACGCATGTTTTCGTTTATTTAGACGATCTGTTGGTCGTTTCGTCATCATTCGAAGAACATCTTGTTCATTTGCTGGAGGTTGCGTCTCAATTAAGAAAAGCAGGTCTAACAATTAACGTGAAGAAGAGCAGTTTTGGTCTAAAAGAAGTCAAATATCTTGGCTTTATTGTTGGACACGGCTGCCTTAAGGTTGACCCAGATAAGGTTAAGGCAATTACCGAATATCCAGTTCCAAGGAGTTTGCGACAAATGAGACAGTTCCTGGGAATGATTGGTTGGTACCGTCGTTTTCTAAACGACTATTCATCTGCTACTTTTCATCTGACAGAACTCCTTTGCAAAAATAAGAAATTCGAGTGGAACTCTTCTGCACAAAGTGCTTTCGACTCCATTAAAGAAAGTCTCTCAACGGTTCCTTTTCTAGCGCACCCAAATTACAACAAAGAATTTATTGTCCAGTGTGATGCCAGCGGTTATGGAGTTGGTGGTCTATTGGCGCAAGTCGACGAAAATGGTGATGAGCGGCCAATCGCTTTTATGTCCCAAAAGTTAAATAAAGCGCAAAGAAACTACTCTGTAACTGAGTTGGAGTGCCTTGCAGTGGTGCTGGCGATAAAAAAATTTCGTCCTTATATCGAAGGACATAAATTTCGTGTTGTGACAGATCACGCTAGCTTAAGGTGGCTGATGAAGCAGAAAGACTTAAGTGGTAGACTAGCACGATGGGCCTTAAAATTGCAAGGGTATAATTTCACCATTGAGCATAGGAAAGGAAGTCAGAATGTGGTGGCGGATGCGTTGTCGCGAGCATTCGACGAAGAAAATGAAGTAGCAGTAGTAGAAATAGAGGTTTTGCCTGAAATCGATTTAAATTCACCAGCTTTCGATTCTGAAGAATACAAGCTGATGCGTGACAAACTAACAGCTGAAGCGTTGCCTGACTTTGAGATAATCAACAAATATATTTATCATCGCACTAATTTTCCGTCTGATGAGTCGGATGGTTGGAAGCTTTTCGTTCCTAGAGAACTGCGTCCAAGTGTGATGTTTGCTGCTCATGATACTCCAAGTGCTGCACACGGTGGCATCGCGAAAACCCTTGAGCGGATTCGACGACACTTCTACTGGCCTGGTTTGGTTGTGCAAGTGAAAAATTACGTTCTTGCGTGCGATTTATGCAAAACGTCCAAAACACCGACACACTCACTACGACCACCTATGGGTCAAATGTCAGAAAGCGTGCGACCTTTTCAAAAGCTATATCTTGACCTAATTGGACCGTTTCCTAGGTCAAAGAAGGGCAATATTGGCATTTTTATTATTTTGGACCATTTTTCCAAATTCACGTTTTTGAAGCCTTTGCGAAAATTTACTTCCAAAAATATTATGGATTACCTGAAAGACCAAATTTTCGATTGTTTTGGTGTACCAGAAGGTGTTGTGACTGACAATGGAAGCCAATTCAAATCCAAAGAGTTTGAGGCCTTTCTCCAAAAACATGGTGTAAATCATGTATGTACTGCAGTTTATTCACCCCAGTCAAACGCTTCGGAAAGAGTAAACAGATCAATAAACGAAGCTCTGCGATCGTACTTACGAAAAGATCAGCGTGACTGGGATAGCTACCTTAGCAGTATAAACTGTTCACTCAGAAAAAGTATCCACCAATCTGTCGGCCAATCACCATATTATATTGTCTTTGGACAGCATATGCTCACACATGGCCAAGATTACAAACTTCTTAAAAATCTTAACCTCGTGGCAGATTGTAGCACGAAACTTTCACGATATGACGAATTTCAGGTACTAAGAAACTCTATTTTGTCAAAATTAAAAAGCTCGTATGAGAAGAACGTGCGAACATACAATCTTCGGTCGAGAGCGAGAAACCTTGAAGTGGGTGATGACGTAGTTCATAGAAACTTTGCGCAAAGCAGCTTGATTAAAAACTTCAATGCTAAGCTCGCACCTACAGGCATTAAAGCTAGAATAAAGAAAAAATTGGGAAACTCCTATTATGTATTAGAAGACTTGCAAAATAAAGAAATCGGTACGTATCATGCGAAAGACCTTTGGTAAAGATATCTGTTATTTAAACAGAAGTTTGAAATGTTTATATTTCCTTTTCCAGGTCCTATCCTTCAGCAGGCTTTGGCTAGAATCTGTTTTGTGAGGAAATTAAATATATCCCCATAAGTAAACGAATACTAATCGTAGTCTTATTTGGCACGCATATTAATATTCATGCGCCCACTTCTGACTCGCAAAATATATTTTTTTTTTTTTTCTACATGTACATATATTTTACGGCTTAGCAATAGAACGTTTTCTTATGCAATTGCTGCAAAACAAGAGTACATTTTTTTTTGTATGCACTTTACGCATGCATGTTCCGTTCTACTGCAGGTATACCTCTACAGCCAGCGCTGAATATCTGGGTTGTTTTGTTGAAACTAATAATCAATTCTACTGAGGTGCATACGTTAATGAAAATATATATACCAGAAAAACTGATCTTAAAAGCACTCAACTTTCATAAAAAAGTTTATCTTTTGTCATAAAAATCTTTCCCTAACCTACTGCAAGTAAACTAAAATCTGAATTGCAAAATTTTAAATGCATTAATTTAACTAATCTTATAAAGAAAATCAAGTAAAAGGTAGTCATTTACATTCTTCTGTATATGAGAAAATCTGCCGGAAAATGTACATGATTTGTTGGGCAGTATGACCGGTCAGTTAGTGGGCTAGTACAAGTCCCGTACGGACATTAGAAGATCATTTACCATGAGTCTTAAGCGGGGATCGTATGATGTAAAAATCTCTCAGTCATTTGGCTGGCGACAACACATCGTATAACATCAACTGGGGAAATAAACTTAGCATTTAGAAGTAAATTTCTTTACGTAAGTAAAACTGTACATACCATACAGTCACTTTTATGGTACAAGATTTCTTCAAATTATATAGAAAATACGTAAAACGTGGAGAATAATGTGCGATATAGCAAGTTGCATAAAATATTTTTACCATCATCCAAAATTCTGAAGATTTGGAAAAGTTTAACACATCATTGGCTTACACGTGATTCCACCGAAGACGAATTTAGATCGAAGAATTGATAGCAAATAGTGGAAGAAATCATCATCAAGTGAATTTAGGGATAGCAAAAACATTGAACCTACGACTAAAATCCTGAAAGCGAAAAATTGTGATCAATAGCAAAAGTGGTTCAAATAATTAAAGCCGTAGCGATATATATACATTGCTAAATTTTCTTACAAACAAAATTTTGGAGCACCCTGGATATCAGTGTGGTATCAGGCGTTGCTACCTTCTTTATTTAAATGCCAAAGTACAAAGTGTTCTCAAAAGTCTATTAGATTTCTGTTAGAATCGGCTCCAGCATCAAAGACATTTGAAAGTCATCGTAATGCGAAATTAAAAACAAGAAAAGTGATTGAAATCAGTGTAATAAAATAAATCCTATTAAATGTAATTCATCGCCTCATAAAACATTCTTCCTAAAATCGGAACTCCTTAAAAATTCCAAAAATTAAGTTTAACTCCAAAGCTCATCATTATAAAATGACAGTTTAAATAAGTTTATTGTTGCACTATGCCGAAATCTTTACAATTTCAAATGTAAATATTAGTAATTAAATTTTCGATTAATGTTTCCATAAAACTACTTTGAAATCTAAATCCTAAATGATTGAACGTAAACTTTAAAGCCGTGAATGGCATGATGATATAAAATTTGGAAAGAAAAGTATTCAAAATGTTATCAAATGTGGTTACTCTAAATTAATTTTTCTTATTTAAAATCCGAAACTTCTTCATAAATTTGCAACATGTAATGCCTAGTGTTCCAGATTTTATTTGATAAAAAGATTGCTAAGCTTGGTTGTATTCTACTTAATTACTGAATTTTAAGATTTGAAATTAATAAGAGAAAAACGGATTTGGAATGATAACATTGATAAAATAATTTAAGTAAGCTAATTTAAATTAAGTTAAGTTAGACACGGCAAAATTTAGTTTAAAATCATAAAATGAAGAAAAAGTAAATTTAAAAAAAAGTTTAAATATGCAAACTGTGCATTCTAAATAGTAATGCTATATCTAACTTGCATTATGATGCAATTAGCATTACAAGATACTTTTTAATTTTATTACCCTAAAAAAACTACACTCTACAATAGCACCGAGCAGAGATCTACGAAGGGCCTTCCACGATCGACGGTGAAGCAGAGCAAGGTATGTTGTTGTAATTTTTATTTTGATTGCTCTCATCTTAATTTTTTTTTTGTTTTTGCTCCATCAATGGAAAAAGAAACTTTCAGTGTTCTGTTTCCATTTTGGTTATATGGTATTGATTAGCGTTTAACGTTCCTCTTTTGAACATGGGATTTTAAATTCAATTCCACTCTCATGTTTTAAATTACTTTTATGTTTTACTAATTATTGTATATTTTAATTTCTTTTTGCTCTTACTACCTACAACTTATTTGAGCAGCAAGCCGCGTACAGTAAACGCTAATTAATGCCAATTAGTTGATTAAATTAATAAATACTTTTTCTTCATATAAATTCATTTACATGCTTACGTATACCTAGTTTGTTTTATACTTATATTAAGAAGATAAATTTAGTATTGCACATTCATTATGATAAGCCTAAAAACATTTTATATTACTTCTTTTGCGCATAAATACTATGCTGAACTTTTTTTTTTGAACATGTTAGTGCACCAAATTGAACTCTAAAATATATTTGAAATGATTCTCTAAACTTATTCTTTTCACTACCATGAGGCAGTGTAGGTTAATGTAAGGCACCTTAAGGTCTATAGTGGGTTACCAAAATCTGGTTTTTTTCTTTTGGTAACAGGATGGGTGGGTATAGACGAAGAAGGCAACACCAACTAGCTCCTTCTTCACAATTCTTGTGTACAGATCTTTAAGATTTCGTTCGGGATAGTTTGCAGAAATCACCATAATATAGTTTCAGTGTATAATTTAAACTCCTATTAGCACCCCCTTTTGGATTTCTCCTTCATCTTACCTATCTGCACCATATTTTGGTTATGTGACACTTTTCATGGCTAGGAGCAGCCCCACCCCCATTTTCCCTGAGCTAAGACCGAAGCATAGCTAGGCGTGCAGAGCCTGCTTCGATGTCATGAAATCTTAGCCAATTTCCACCATGGCTAAGAATCCCTAAAATGTTGTCCAATCAATCGTTACAAAACACGCATCACACTGCAAGCTACTTATTAAAAAAAAACTTTACGCTCGAAAACTGCGCCTCGCTTTTTCGTCTAGAAACAATTTCAAAACAAAATAAAATCGTTTAAATAATATTTTGGGATATATTGGTAAAAAGCAAAAATTTGTTGCTTCACAACGCAAGCTATGGGCAAAATTTCTATTCATAATATTTAATATTAAGGTGATATTTTCCCTAGCTAATCTAACCTACCCTAGTAACTTTTAGTACGTGTTTTCTGCGCAAGCAAACGTGGTGAAATTTTTCTGGTCAGATAATACTTTTGATATTTCGTAGTCGGTAGCCAACTTCACATAGCTGAATTTGCATAAGAATTTACATAAGCGTGTGTCTGTGCCTACGTGTGAGTGTTAGTGAGAAAGAGGTCAACCAAAGGTAAGCGAGTGAAAAATTCCCCGTAAAAAAAGTTCAAATTAAAACAAAACACAAGAATCATACGGAAAAACTCACTTGAAAATGGAAAGTTCGGAAAAATAGAAGACAAAACAAAAAAACAGAATGAGAATGTGAAAAATGTTTAAATGATTTATTTGATTTCGAATGGCAGAAACAAACAAACAAAGAACAACAATAAAAGCAACAAGAACAACAGGAAAATCCCAACTCCAAAATGAACAGCAAAACATGCAGTTGAACACAGCAGATGTTAGTTATACGAAGCATGAAAACTTTTTGATATTTCCCTTCTTTGAAAATGTCAGCTCTCCAAGTAGCTCAAGGCAAAGTTTTACAACTTAGGATACCAAATATTTTATGGGTTAAACATTGGTATATTCAGCTTAAAAGGCAGCAAATCACAATTTAAAGTAGCAGCCTGTATATCATTTGATTATTTTGTTTTTCCTTTCTTTTGAAGAAGGCATGCGGTAAAAGTTTTCATTGTTCATAAATTACATTTAAATAAGAAATGCAAATTGAATTTTGGGATATTAGATTTCGCTAAACTTCAAAAGATGTTTGACATATTTGATGTATTATCACCTTGATAATTTACATCATGTTTTGCATAATAATCGAAATCAGCAGCAATGCCGCACAAGTTACAAAAAAAAAGTAGGTTGAGAGTAACAAAAGTTAATTCACAGCTTAAATATGAAGATTATAAAACTATTTGTCAATATATTGGAAGATCAGAATATATGGTCAAGTAAGCGTTAATCTCGTTAGCTTTACCACATGGGAATATAAGGTTGGTATACAGTTTAGTTCCACTTTCGAAGTTGTGTATTATGATTGAAATATTTTTTATTTTAACAAGATGGTTTCATTTAAAATATACCGACTGATGTTGTATTTTATTATCTATTAAAAGCCTTTGCTCATTGAATCAGTTTTCGTGTATAGGCAGTGCCTTCGAAGTACAGTTGGAATATATAAGAGGAGCTCTTGTTTTATGCTCTTATCGGGGCATTAATGTAGCTTACATATAGGAATTACATCTAAGTATTATATCCATCTCAAAAAAGTGAGACAGCTCAAAAAGCTTAGAGCTCTGAATTTGTGACAAAACAGTGAAAATATGGAAATTCCTATGTTTATTTGTCTTAGTGATTGTTATGTGTCCGCCACAAACACACAATACATCAATAATAAATACAAAACTACGATTTCGTAAAATGTTTTCTTTCTGACACTGTTGAACATTTGGATTTTTTTTTTTCCTCCCGGAATAAAATCAACAAATTCTTTCACTATTAATATGAATAATTTATTTGTCAAATTAATTTCGAAGTTCTCTGTTGTTTCACTCGTTTGACATGTCAACGCTGTTAATCCCCATAAGCAAAATTACGTTGACATGTTTGTATTTGTATTTGTATTTGGTATTCCTCATTCCTTTCCAACATTACTGTTAATCCTGCACATAGAAACAAATTCGATTGTAGACAAATGTTGAATTTTGTGTGCAATATTATTATTTATTTTGCTAAATTGTGTTTTTTTCCGCTTCTTAACCACTGGTTTTGCTTATAGGGTACATTTGGGAAAATTCGCTTTCAATAGCTCACACTACTCAGTCAATACACTCGATAAAAATATTAAAATTCATAAGTCTTACCTTATCCCCAATTCACCTTATATTCTGATTCTGTTGGATTTCCCACACAACTAAGTATATAAATAAAATTAAGGATGTGTCGTGTTCGCATACATATTAATGTATGCGCTGTATATCCTGCGGCTGTACAGAAACAAAAAAATACATTTGATGTATGCAGAATATTTTTATAAAAGCAAATGAAACAAAAATGCAAAAAATTATGTAAAAAAAATAACAAAAATCGAATGTGTAATCGCTGTAAGTGAGGGCCACAGAAAATGAATTTTTATTACAAGAAAATTATGCAAAGGTAACTAAATTTAGTATCGTGAAGGAGTAAACTCAAGTCTTGAATACAATAAGATATTCCAATGTCCTTACTTAAACTATGTTGATGATTTTGATGCTGCTGTAAATAGAAGAGATCTTTTAGTATTTTGCCGTTGGTTAAGTGCTTGTTATCGTTAAAATGTAACTTTGTATTAAGATTTATTTAGGTGTCTTTAGAAAGAATTGAACTTATATGTATGTGAGGTGCCACGCCCACGCTTGTAGCTACATGCTTCGTATCAAATTTCATTGTGACATCAAACAAAACGAGTCAATTAGAACTTGATTATGCCATTGTAAAAGGTTTCTTTATACACGCTATACAAAAACGAAGCAAATAAAAAATGGGGCATTTTTGCCAGTGTAAAAGCTTTTTTTGATTAAAACTTAATTCTGGCTTGTGAGAAGTTTTATTGTAATGGGTGACTTTTTTGCTATTTGTTTTATATATTAAATGATTTGTAATATATATTAAATTTTAAAATGCTCACTAAGGTATGTCATTTTATTCTAAATAGATTAACAAATAAACAGCACTTGCGAATCATTGAATTTTAGTATCAAGACTCGTGTAGCTCAAGAGCTGCCAATGCACACTGAAAAATGCACTGATTGGTAAGATTTGTCAGCCAGCGGGATCATTGGAACGTACCTTTTCAAAAATAATGAAATTTGCAGTCAATAGAGCAAGGTACCGTGCGATGATTACTGACTTTTTTTCTCCAAAATGGAAGAAATGGACTTGGTTGACATGTGGTTTCAACAAGACGGTGCAACATTCCACACGGCACGCGATGCCATGGACCTGTTGAGAGGCGAGTTTGGTGAACAATTAATCTCACGTTTTGGAGCAATACATTGGTCGCCAAGATCAAGAGATTTGACCCCACTAGACTATTTTTTTTGAGGCTATGTGAAGTCAAGCCAGCAACAATCGCAGTTCTGGAAGACAACATTACGGAGGCCAGTGGTGAGATACTTGCAGAAATTCTGGGAAAAGTATGGCAAAATTGAATCGTATGAATAAACCACCTCGGGCGTAGCCACGGATAACACTTACTTAAAATAATCTTTAAAAAGTAAATGGAAGGCTTTGATGCATCGCTTCAAATAAATAATTGATTCACTATTTCAAATTTTCTGTTTTCAATTTTCAAAAACGAAACGCTTAAGAAATCACTGGAAATAATATTTTGGGCGTTTTTTGGGCGAACATGAATTATTTTTATGGACGATTTTGCTTTTTACAAATTGGGCTTTATCTTATGTGAAAATAAATAACAAGTTGTCAAAGGTATGTTTCATTTACTTTTATTTTCGGCGAAATTTTATTAAGTTTTTAAACTCATACTTTCCTTGGCCAATTTTAAATATATTCACAATTTAAAAATATCAAAATAGTACCTACACATTTCACGTTTCATCAAATTGCAGAATTAACTCTTTGTATCATTTTCTTCAAATCCGATTTCTTAATTTAATGTTGTTACCATTATCAACGTCGTCATTAGTATGAACACCTCATTAAAGCGCCCCCAGCTGAGATCACAGTTAATACAATTTGGCAACAACACCTTGATAGCGCGATGACAACCGCTAATGCCTGACTGACACCGAAGTAAAACCCCCTTTTCTTCTGCAATTAATTAAATTTAAACTTCTTCGCCACTGCACAGTTTAAGGCAAACAATGTGACACTTTTTCAGCACCCTGCCAATTCCACATTGAAAATTTTTTTCGCTTAGCTCTTAGTTATCACTTCATCCTTAACACAATAGGGTTAAGACAAAGAATCGTTGCCAAAAACCAAAGATGAAGCGAAAAACCTCGAAAAACAATTTAACATTACATTAAGCAAGACGACAGGATATTGTGTTTAGTACGGCATTATCTTGACGAAATTTACTTTGTTGTTGTTCTTGTTGCTATTGTTATTCCAATCCCATTGGAAAAACAAATTAGAATATTTTAATGAAAACAGTTTGTCACTTTATAGCAAAGGATAAAATAAAGGAAGCATTGCAGAACTTGTTGCTATTTCAGATTTCCTCCTTTCATTGGTACACCGAAAAAAAACTCACTTTTAAGCTGAAAAAAAGTGTTCTTAAACTGAAAGTAGTGAATGGATTTCATGATGCATTCAGCATCTTCAAAAATGACATAGCATTGTCTTCTGTTTTCAAACGTAGTAAGCGCTGAACGTTCATTAATGAAAGCGCGGCATATAAATGTCTTAGGTAAATTATCACTTATTCACATTGATGTCCAAGATCGGCTCTCCAGAAAATAATATAATATGTTCCATAGCCGGTGTGGTCATTGTTTTCATCACTTCGCCAAGGACGAAGATAACAAAGGTTAAGCCTATCGAACTGTTTGCGATTTTCTCCTATTTAATTTTTTTTATGACTCCTTTATTTCTTAGGCGATAGTTAATAATTTAGAACGGAATTTGTTATTGTCCTTCCGATTTTTTCTCTGTGTAGTAAGTATCTCAATATAATCAAAAGTAACTGCAAAGAATTTCAATTTTCTTTACAGCCGTCAATTTTTTTTTTCGTCTTAGCATAGCGCAGCGTTTGGGAACAATCTCACAGATATAACAGCAACAACACCGATAACAATTATGTTGTTTTAATAGCTTGTAATTATGTGACAACTTTTGACAGCTGCTTTTTCAAACAGAAGAAGGAGGGTCTTGAAATTTTGAAACAGTTGGCGTGCCGCAAACATTTGTACCGCCACACCACAAAATTGACGGCCTGACTATTATTTTTGCAAATTGCGGGATTGTTAAGGCCATTGTTATTGTTGTTGATTTGTTGGTGGTGTTTTATTTATGTTTTTGTTGTTGCTGTTATTAAGTTTCTTGGTTAATCTGACCCACAAGCATAAGTATCCCTACTAGTTTGGGAAATAAAATGAAAAACTTTGAATTTCCTAACGTTAATTTTGTATTGCTGTTTCTGGTCGGTGATTTGCGAACTTATAAAAAAAAATTTATTTGTTTTGTATTAATTTTTATTTCTAAGTTGTTCATTAAAAACTTATTCAATATTTATTATAAATATAGAATAAAATAACTTTGCTCACATTACAGTGTTCCTCAAGACTATTTTAGTTGTATGCAAGAAAGTTGGTAGATATATTTTGAGGACTAAAAAACTTTTTTCCAGAAAAACAAAGAAGTTCATTTGTGTAAAAAAAAAACATTAGGAAAAACCAACAAAGGTCATTTGTTAGAACCACGCAAACGAAAAAAACAAACTAAGATTTTGATCCTAAAAATATGTACCCCTTCGAACCTGAGCTGTTATAGCTCCGATAATCTCACAGATTTCTGTTGTTTGTAGGATCCTGAAATAAAGTTCGAATTTCAAATTCGTTTTCGAAATGAATACGAAAAAGAATCAAAACAGGCTTTTGTAACACTTCAAGCATTTTTTTGGCAATTTCATAAAACAAAATTAGCTTTGAGGAGCAATGTGCCGTATGCACTAATTTAAACTATTTTTCATTTCTTGAAAATTTGTACATAACTATCAAACTCATAAAAATTATAGCACAATTTAAAGAACACGAGAATAAATTAAATTATATCATTCAGCAGAATACGGCTTTAATTCTTAAATTTCCTATTGCACTGTTTTTAGTTTCATTATTTATTCTTTTTTTTTTTTTTGCCTAGTACAGCGGCACGTTCCAAATGTTAAATGACTCCATTTTTGCTGCTTTTATTCCATATAATAAATGAGCTCATTATCTTTTTTGTGACCATTTTAGCTGAGGCATAAATTGACTGCTTTGTCTGCACTTTCGTTCAGCATTTATACTTCATACCTCTCTACTCTCTCCCAGGCTCTTTGCTTTAGCATAGTTTTTTCTCTTTCATTTCGTTGGTAGCTAAACATTTTCATTTTAATTATGAAGCAGTTGAAATAAATGTTGCTGTCCCGTAGCAGAGAACTCCTTCAAGCCCCCGTCTACTTAAAATTGCACTACTCGTAAAGCAAAATGAAAACTTGTCAAAATGACAAATGACACAAGTATTTGTGACAGTTGGCAATAAGGACCTTTTAATGTTGTACTCGTAAATAGCGGATCAAGTTCCCTTTTTGCTTTTTTTTATTAAAAAAGATGAATTGTTGGTGTTAATGAGACTGTTTTCACTTATTAGACAATTAATCTGTAAAAGATGGTCATTTCCAACTACAAAGAAAGAGCCCGATATTGTTTATGTGCAATGCTGGCTCTATTTATTAAACAAAGTATTTTCTATAGTAAAGGTAGTAAACGATGTAAGATATTTTTTTACTAAACCACATGTATGCCTAAAATGCTTTCACAATGTAAATAGTATTTCGTAGTAGTTTTCGGTGTACACTTTAATATAAATTTACCTACATACCTACCTAAGTTTGTATTACTTCAGAATTTAACATTCACTTTCAATTTATTTTGTGTCTTGATAAGGGTCTTGCCATTTTATTAAGGCAAAAATATTTCACAATTTTGTTAAAACAATTTTTCGGTAGCGACATGTATTATTTGTGTAAAATACTTGGAATTTTCTTGTTTGTTATATGATACCCTTTTCCGTAAAGTTGCCACAAGTCATAACATATGTAAATTTGTATTTCTCATATGGCAGTAAGGCCAAATTTAAAGAGTTCAGCTTTCGTTGTATCAAGGTAAAAACTTTAATGGTTGACTTGAAACTATGCATGAAGTTAAAAGTTTTTTTATCAGCGAAATATTTATCAACTGAGTTTAAAAGAATTGTATTTATTTCAGAAATCAATTTATGTCAAAATTCAGAATTGCCGAATTTGGCCTGAAGAGCAGCTAGAGGCAATTTAAGAGCTGTCAATGCACTGTTTGATGCGGTTTGTGGGTCGGCGGCATCATTGGACCGTACTTTTTCAAAAATAATCAAAATCGCAAGGATATAGTCAATGGAGCAAGACAAAATTGAAGAATTGGATTTGATTGACATGTGGTTTCAACAAAATGGTGCCACACGGCATGGGATTCCATGGACCTATTAAGGTTCGAGTTTGGTGAGCACTAATTGAATGTGTCTTCGGATTTTGCATGCGGAAATCATCCATGTGCCCACTTTAGGCATTGACTCAACAACACTCTTGCAACACTTACGATTTTTAAGAAAATTTGTAAGTACTCCAGTCGAAGTTCAAATAAAACATAGCATACTTATTAGCGTTTTTGTATAAATGCAAATTTTTTCCATTACTTTTGTGATTTTCCGCATAAGGCAACAAAGTATGCAGTTGTCTGGTTTTCGCTTAATTTCGTCTTCAGAAACTTGAGCCGCATTGCTAAGGTTAAGTGGCAGCCCTGCCATCCACTGCTGTTTAATAAAAACATTTAGATAGTTCCATATTATCAATTATTCTAGCATGTATACCACTGTAACTAAGAAATTCGAGATTTTGAATTCAATCGGGCCGAGCTTAGACTTAAGACTAAATAAAGTGGAAATTGAAGGCTGAAGTTTTATCTATATGTTGTTTTTTGCTTAACAAAAAAAAAAACAATTTTTTTTCGGCCCATCCCAATCCACATGGGTGCCACTGCAAACGCAATCATGACAGAGTATCAAATAATATTTGAAGTAGTTTATCTACCGCATGTCAGTCGTTAAACAAATGTTAGAACATTAAAATATTTTCGATATGAAAGCAAGTAATTGCATTCACTTGGTTAATGTGCAAACGTAGATCCTTGAAAATGTTCGTCCGTTTATTCATAATTTTGTTAATTTTGCATACACCGTGTGCTCAACTTATTCTCGATGATATAACTGAGAGCGATATAGCGCTGGTCGATTGCGCAGTGCTTGTGACCAAACGCTATATTAGCCCAAAAACAAATACGCTAGTGGTAAAAGAAAATTGTACCAATTGTAAAAATGGAAATTTCCGGCTAGTGGAACACCTCCTTCAACATTGCAACAGCACAATTGCCATCCAGCTGGGGCTTGAGGGAAGCTCTTGGAATTTTTATGTTTTTATAGTGGATGGATATGCGGCTTTTAAGTGAGTATTAGAAAATGTGATTAATGAACATAGCATCAACTTTTATTTTGTCTTAAGGACATAAATAGATTTTTTGAGATAAAGCCAACTAAGATTTAAATTTTTACTTTTCCTTGCGAGTTTGTTATTAACTTGAATGTCAATGATCTGGAATCAGCATGAAACATAAGTTTATAAAAAGCACTACGAATAGTGGAAAGTCTCAATCCAATTCAAACATTATCGAAAAAGTCTTTTACAATCGGAAAGTATCGAAAAGTGGTCCAAATCACCGAAAAAGGCTGCAAAAGCAAACAATTTGGGGATAGGATCGCAAAAATTCATTAAACCTCGAAAATCATCGTAGAAGCTCAAAAATATCACATTGTAACGAGTGCTCTTGAAAGATTCGGTTGAATTTGAGATGCAATAAAAATGTCGAAAAATATCGAGTTATATCGAAAAATATCCAAAAACTTGATATGTCATATGTTTCGAAAGTCATGAATAAGTCGAATCCATCGAAAAAGTAAACACTGAGAAAAAACTTGCTTGGATATGACATTTTTATAGAGCAATAAAATATTTATTTGAGTTAAACTTATTGTATTTAGATCAAGTAGTAGTAGATGTTGGTCAAAGCTTTTTATGTTTGAAACAATCAAGTAATTAATTGCTCTTTACCTATGCTATTCACGTAAAATTGTTAGTGGTTTGTAACGCTTTGACGCAAAATATACTGAACCGATTTGAAAAATTTCGTTTTTGAAAAAACATATTTTTGCTAAAAAAGATTATTGAGTACTTATTTTTATTATTTTTAAAGTTAAATATCTTTTATTTTAGAAGTAAGTTTTTGCAGAGCCTCACACAAAAAATGTTTTTTTGCTTTTTTGTCGCTTATGTTTATGCTGCTTCTTGATATCGTTTGTTTATTATCTTCTCATTTGTACCGTTTGTTTTTAGCTTCAAAGTTCAAAGGACGAACTCTCTTTTAATTATTTTTTATCTTTTTTTTTGAAGAGAGAATAATAGAGTTATTTCATTACGAAAAAAAACTACAGTACGCGTACGAAGCGGTGGGTACCACTAGTCATGTTATATTCGAGCAAATATATATATATATATATATAGTAATGGTATACTTGCAATTTAAGCTATAATATATCATACAATAGATTTACTAGATTACGATATCATTTTATTCCAAAATTTGGAAGAAACTACTGTAGAAAGACTGCGGCCGACTTTTTTATATAAATAAGGCTTACTCAAAACAAGATCTCAGCATCTTAATGCATAATAGAAGTATGGCTTCGATATGTTTATTAAGATCTCTAAATATCTTACATAGTAAATTAAAAAAAAAATTTCACAGAGAATTGCGTTTACATACAATACCGGACTTTCGACAGGAAGTAGAACTTTATTTTCTTATAATTTTGACACACACCATAGAAGATTACCAGTTGCGATGGCACATTAAGTTGGAAATATTTCGGAGATGTGTGCATTTGAGAGTGCTAAACGTGGTGATTATGGAACAAGTGTACAACCAGCCAGGACACATAGAATTTTACACATATACATTTTATGCTGACAAAAGTGGCGCAAACATTAATATACTTCGAATCAATCACTTTCAAAATGGCATTCTGTCTAAAGATCAGCTTTTTCCGCAGCAACTAATGAACTTCAAAGGATGCACACTGCATGTAACGGCCTGTGTGTTTATGCCATGGCTTGGATTCAACGGTGATCCTAATAATAGTACCCATACGAGGGATGTTAATCGTTTGACTGGTATTGATGGTATACAGTTGCAATTACTTGCACGGATATTTAATTTTACAGTAAACTTAAGCCTTACAATTCACAAAGGCAATATTAATCTCAAGGAAAACTCAACAGGAATCTTCGCAGAAGTTGGTATCAGTCAATTTTCCGCTTTAGTGACTAAACGTTTACTTTTTCTTACAGCTGGAGACACTTAGGACAGATCTAGCTATTGGTGCCATGTCTATTACTTATGGAAATAGTTCCAAATTTTCAACATCTATAGCATACCGTTACACGCCATATCTATTTATAGTACGTAGCGATCTACATTTTGGTCCACTAAGACAATTGGCAAATCCTTTCGAACCGGAAGTTTGGTTAGCAATTGGCATTACAATTTTGCTAGCATTAGTCGTAATTACAACTATAAGCCATAGTGCGAGCATGGCATATTGTGCATTTTTATTGGATACACAACATCAGTTTCCAAATACAAATCTATTTACGGTTTTGTTGGGAAATCCAATCACAAGAAATCCGCCTCGCATCTTGGCAAGATTCCTGTTAATATCTTGGCTATTTCTTACTTTAATACTGCGCAATGCCTATCAGGCAAAGCTTTATGACTCATTGCGCGTATCACGTCGTATTGCAGTACCCAAAAGTGTTTCAGAGCTCATAAAATCTGATTATAAGCTGCTTTCAACTACATACGTCAGCTATTATCCAGAGAATCTAACAGTTATCATGAAAAATTTGATTGAACAACTCAATGAAGTCCAAAATAGTGATAAAAGATTAGCTGTTGTGACTACACTTGAAACATTGGGATATTTTAATTTTATGCATCGGAATATAAGTCGCTTATCCTATGTACCAGAACCAATTTACTCTCTTTACTTGACAATTTATTTTCAGAAACATTCCATTTTGAAGCCTGTGTTTGATAAGAAAATTCGAGAGCTGCAGTACTCTGGCATAACAAAACACTTGAGCACAATGCGATTCGGAAGACAAGAGTTTCAAATGATGAATGTTGGAAATCATAAGGTGCTTCGCATCGATAACAAAATGCTACATGGACTTTATGGTCTTTATGGGACTTTAATTGGCATAGCTATTTTAGTTTTTATTCTAGAAATACTCACAGTAAATGTAAAAAAGTTGAAAAACCTATTTGATCAACTTCATAATCAAGCTGATCGCTAGTTAAGATGGTGACATTTTCTAAATAAGCCCAGTGTAGCTTGACATTCCACACACAACCTTTGTTACTTTTATAAACGATATATTTTTTTTTGTTTAAAATTTTGTTGAATTATGTTGTTTTATGAACTTCATACAATTATTTCATCTACACTGAGAATATGATCCATGTAAAAAAAAAACTGTGTAATTGTCCTAGCTGCATTTTTTCCTTTGAAGTCACATGTGTAGATAAGATTTGTGTTTAAAGACTTACACGACTTTGTTAAGTGAAATAAAAATAAAGTTTTGTGATTCAGTGAAGTTCTGTTGCACATACATAGAGAACACATATTTCGTTCATAAATTACTTTTATTTAAAAGTAATAAATATTTTCACACCAATATCAATAAGAATAATTTTTCAACATCAATATCACACATTCAATACAATACGAATTTCATTTCAACAAATAGAAAAAAACAATAAATAATACGATATTCGAAGTGTCATAACTCTAAATCAAACTTCAAGTACTGACAACTCGAACAATACATTTGATGTCACGTCACAGGCACACGTTCTGAACACGCACACTTTCAATGAGTCATTTTCGACACCATCGAGTATCTTCAACAACGTTGGTCAGCGACAAGAGTTGTTGTAGTAGGTCCAGCACACCTACAACAACCATAACAAAACTGAAAGCTTTGCATGTCCATCATTTACCTTATTTTCTATTGTTCGCCTATTGTGTGAAAGACCGCATGTGCTTAACATTGCACTGTGGGTCTTTTTCATTCCATTAAAGTCAATTTTTGTCTTTTCACATTATGAAAGCGTACTGCTAAAATATCCAGTGCAAAGTATAAATTAAAATTGAAGGCATAAGCGAGGTGGAAGTTTTAGTTCAAACTAATGCGCCAATTTGTTTTTTTTTTTTTTTTTTAAACTTTAAACCAACGCTCAGGGGATGCCCCCTTTTAAATGCAAAGCACCGTGATGGTTTGTAAGAAAAGGAAAAAGGTTAGAGGGAAGGATACATTTTTCTTGAACCTGCAGATGTCAAAGGTATCGGGAAAGACAGTCTCAGGGAGATTATTCCATAACTGTATTGTGCGACCAAAGAACGAATTATCACGATAGTGTGATGTTCTATTGAGCACCGGTGTGACAGAAAAGGGATGAGACGCCCGAGTGTTACGAGAAAATACTTGAACTGAAGGAACCAGTTCACGAATTTCTCTAGAACACATCTCATTATAATATCTATAAAAAAGAGTTAAACACCCAACGTTTCGCCGGTGCTCAAGAGAATCAATAGTTGAGATGATGTTTTCATCTCCTATTAGCTTCAGCACACGTCGTTGAACTCGATCTAGCAGCTCCAAAACAGTTTTTGGAGTCCCGGCCCAGATGTGCGCATTGTACTCCAGCTTAGGTCTGATGTAGGTGAAATAGATAATAGATATGTTTGGGGAAATGCTGAGGCTCCTGCTTATTTGCATAACTTTATTTGAGCGTGTAAACTAGTATTTAGTCTTAAAGTGAACATGGGTTGCATGCGTTTTGAAAGAAGAAATTCTGTTCAATTAAGCAACTTGAGGAATAGTTGCAGGAGTATGGCTGGCAGACATTCTTAACTTACATATCACTATTCCAACAGAAAACAACATCCTGTGTAATATTGCCATCGATAAAATTTCGAAGAGAAAAGTTCAATTCCACAAATGACACAGCCCTCCGAAATGACTTGGACATCATAGAAAAAGTTTTTCGGTCGCACACTGCTCCAGGAAACTTTTCTGTATTCGTCCAGTTGAGAGGATTTAATTAACCCATGGTTGGTATTTCATGTCGCTCATCTAATAGTTGGCTTACTGTAGATATTCTAATTAATTGCTCCTCATAATAGTACAGCCAAAAAGCCTTTGGCTAGCAATAGCTGTGCTTGTTTACGCACGAGGTTGTTTAAATATTATTCTCACATTGAGTAGAGGCTTTACTATGGACCTTTGCAGAGTGGTTTTTGAAGATGAATGCTCATCGCTTCACTTAGATAACTTTGTTGAGTTATTTGTTGTGTTCTACGTTATTTGTTCCATGAAAAATTCATCCCTTATATATCGTTTGTGGTTTGATTTTTATGACTTATGGCCGATATTTATTTTGACAACTGGATTTTGTTGCAGTCAAAGACAAAATTATTGTTTTCTAAATTACGTGACAAAATTGTCAAAAAAAAGTTGTTTTCTGAAATGCATAATTACGAGTATATCATTACTCAACAACATGGTTTCTTTAGCGGTAGATTTTGTAACTTTTTAATCGTTATAATTGAACGTTGTGAATAGTTTTTGATACCGTCTATTCTATTTTGTTAGAGAAACTTGAAAAACTGAGTGTTCAATCACAGCTTTTGAAGTGGATTGAGTCCTATTTATCTAATAGAATAGTGACTACTAAGATTTTTTGAGCGTTGCTCGAGATCTATACTAGCGAAGTCTGGTGTTCCTGAGGGAAGCCACACATTTTCTTAACTTCTTTATTTATTTAGCATTGATATTATTCAGATTATGTTCTCAAAAAGTGTCTTTTACGGAAATGATTTAGACTGTGTGTATCTTCAGGATGACAATATTTCAAATTCAAACTATCAGTATGGATTCTTAAAACAAAATTTCAAAGAAGTTTTGAGCCCTTAACATCTAGGATTATCTTCATTAGCCAAGTGGTATCTCTTCTTGGGTATAGTGCTGTTATCTGGAATCCGGTTTACGCAACGTCGTTTAGTCTTATTGAAAATATTCAAAAAGTACTCTCTAGATTTGCTCTACAACGGCTACATTCTTGGAAAAATATGCCTACCTTTTGGGTGTGGTGTCGTTAACTGAATAACATTATGTTTATTAATGACATTTTTGTTAGTAGAGTGATCTCTCTTGGTTTTTTTACCACTGTCGAATTAGTTATGGACTCAATCAGCCCATTTCTAGATGCCCGCTTAGCTGCAATATAATTGCGAATCGTTCATTAAATATAATTGTAGGATATTATTATATATAATTTATTTAAGAATATGTGTACCTCATTCTACTTAGTTTCTAAGTATTGATTCTATTTTTTTGTAAGTTGTAAAGGGTTTCACTTGGTAGATGAAACAAATAAATAATTTTGGAGCTAACTATAATGCTGCTTTATGTAATTTGATGGATTTTGATTGAAGAAATTTTTTGTCGTTTTCAGCAAAGCATTCTAAAAATATCACCGTTTTTGGTCCACTGTAACTAGTTTTTGAGCACATTTCTTGATTTTCTGGCCAAAGTATTGTGAAGCTGCTTCTGACTTCATATTCAGAACGTGATTTAATGATATTTCGATCAATGCATATAACATACCAGTCGGTACTCCATCTATGGATAAGTTTTACTGCAGTAGTGTTAAAGTGCCAACGGATAAGCGAGGCTGCATACTAACAAATTTATAATCAATACACGATGATGTTTTTCAATGAGAACATAACACAATAAGCCATTTTGCATTTTGTGAATGTCATTTGCACTTAACAAATGAATGGTTTCAATATTAAAAAATTAAGAATAATGAGAAAATTACTTAAGTTTTCAACAAAGGAAAGACAGCCGCATAACATGTTGCAAGTGAATTATTTAACTGCTCTTAGAAGTTTTTTTTTTAAATTAAACTAAGCGAATTTTCATTCTCATTCTATTACACTTCTATATAAAAAGGAGTTAAGTTTAATTTTTTTTTTTCATTAGAAAATACAAAAATAAACAAAGCCAAAAGAATGGAAAATTAAAAGAGAGCACAATATTTGCGACCACAACTCAAAAAATCCTTTCACACTGAAGATGATACGTTAACGGCACAACAAAACTTCACTGGTTAGTTGCATTGCAAGTAACTTGATTATCTTTTGTATGCAAAAAAAAAGAAAAATGCTATCACCACAGAAAACTTTTCGCCACCTGTTAAGTAGACCATAAAAGCATCAATGGAGACAAAATTTTGCAACTGGAAGCGACATAAAAGACTAAGGAAGTATAACTTGAAAATCTCTTCTCCTTCACCACAACGATGATGATGCGGTCAGAGATTATCTTTTTAGTTTTGTTTTTTGTGTTGTTTCTGTTGCTATGCGGTTAGGCATCAAGTCGTTTTTGGTTGCAGGCACCAGCACAATTTGCACCTTTAGTTGCATTGTTAACTTTTGTTGCTCCTGCCGCTGCCAATTTTGTTGGTGTGGAAACTTTATTTTAAGCCACTTAAAAGTTAGACGTATGGTCGTTTAATGGGAAGTGTTATGTTGCACAATGAGTTGATATTTGAGCTACTTAGAGTTTCATCTCTTGCGTACACGTTACTGTTGCTGTATCTGAGAAAGATTTGAACTTTTGTTTGAAGATAGAAATAAGCAACAAATTTGTATAGAAGATCAAAAAAATTACTTAAATATTTGTTTTTGTCTTAAAGGACATTTAAAAAAGTAGAAAAAAATATGTCTAGTTTGATGTGTTCTGATTAACCTTCACACTACTATTGCTGCTTTAAAAATTATATCCAGTAAAAAATAAATAAAAATTTAAGATTTTGCTTTTGTTGATCACTTTTTGTTGGGTTACTCTCGGTTGTCGAAAAGCATAGCACAATAAGTGTTTCTTCCATGATATTAGTTGGAAACGGAACTGGTAGCAATTCAACCACATTATCTTAAACAGGTTATTGAGTTGTCCAAAAGCAGCCAACTAGAAATGATTAGAAGGAATGCACGATTACAATTTGAAATTTTTCAAAGAATTTTAGTAGAGAACCTCATTATGGTTCATTACTTAATATCATTTGGAAAATTATATATGTTCTATTGTTTATGGTGGTCAAAATATGCATCTATGTGATTCCCTTTTACTTAAAAATAAAGGAAACAATTTTTTAAGTTATGATTTTTGTTATGCGCATTGCTATTTAAAGCTGCTTTCTGGAGCACCATTTTGCATGGAAGTTTTTTAGTGTCACTATAAAAACAAATAATATCATAAGCAACAACAACAATGTCAGCAGTGAAAACATGCTCATTAAATTTACATTATCACAATTATCAGAGCAAAAGAGTTGCATTTACGCAAATGACCTCAAATAAAAAGCGAAACTGTGAAAAAAAATCATGGCAACATTAAAACCATAAAAGTTTTAAAAGCACCACATTACAAAAAAAAAAAACAAAAATAAAAGAAAGAAAAATGACATCCAAATAAATAGGGTAGCAGTGGGTAATCGCGGTAGGAGTAAGAAAAAAAACATGTTAGCAAGTCTGGGCTTTGCAGCAGCACAGCAACATCCTTTGCAATAGTAGAGACTGCAGCTACATTTCCGTTTAACATTTTGTTTTTTTTTGCTACTCTTTAGCATTTACTGCACGCGACAAAGGAGCTCGGTGGAGTTTTGCTGATAAAATAAAAAATGAATGCTTAAAATAGGGTAACGCGCTTCTAATGCTCTACAGCATTCTTAATGACATTAATTTATATTTTTGCTGCTATTTAACATTTTTCCTTTAATTAGTTTCTTTTTTTAACTGAAATACTATTTAGCTACATAAATCGACCTTGAATAAATAAGGTTAAGCTCCTTTATAAATTTTGAAAAAAATGTTTTACTTTTATTGTGTACTTGGGTTACCTATGTCTTCTCATTGCAATCAAATGGTTTTTTGAAATAGTGAAGCAAATAGCCAAAAACAAATGCCAATATATAGAGCTTTTTCTCAATTTTATTTGAAACAAATATCAATTTGAAAAAGGACACGTTTTCTTAATTAAATTTTGGTTGCACATAAAACAACAATGCAAAAACAAATGAAATAAATAGAAAAACCATTAAAAATTCCAACCTATGGAAAATTGTATATTCGGCCGATGAGATTGATTGATTGATTGATTGAACTGAGTGGTAAATACTGTTGCATAGAAATACAATTGATAAATTGGTTTTGAAATATTCCATGTTGCATGTTTCACTGTAAGTACACAATGTTAATAGTATTTATTTTTAGATGCCATTCAATTAGTTAAATTTTAAAATCATAAAGGTGCTTTAAAACAAAGTAATTCAAATGCTGCCTACTTAGTTTTGAGTGTTGAGCAAAATCGGCTTAAGTGGAAAATAAAATATTGCCGAAAATATTCAAAACAAATTTGAGCATTAATTTAAATAAAAAAAAAACAATTTTGGAATTGTAAGTCTTTCATTTTCTGTAATGTTCATATTTACGATTATTCTCTCTCTCATTTTGTAGGAAAAGTGGACTATAAAATACTTAGAAAACTTATACGGTATAAAAAAAACTCGTGATTTGAAACCGCTTTTGGTAAAAGTCACTATTAGTCACTATTAAAGTTTCATAAGCCTCACAACTATGCAATAAGAAACTTAAATAAAATGAAAGAATTTCATTCTCAAAGAAAATATTTAATGCTAAAAAATTGCACCAGCAGCACAAGCAAGAAAATGGTTAAGCTCCCGTAAGCCAAAATTGCATGCTATTGAACTTGAATCGCATGTTCAACCAGACTGAATTATCGCCTTTGTCAATCTGCAGGAAATTGAAAAGTTTTCATTTTGCACCTTTTTCTCCAGAGCTCCATTTTTTTTTAGGTTTTTTTGTGCAAAGATTTCACTACTTTAGCTTCGATTTGCGTTAAATCCGAAAGAGCTACAAATATCTTCGATTGATGTGTAAGATATTAATCTGTGTGAAGTGACGTTGCCTGACTTTTGTGGTAACTTAAAAATACGAAACTAAAAAATTCAATTCCAACTTCAGCTGTTATCGATATTTTAAGGTTGTTGCACTTGCAAAATAATTTTTGCTGTTTTTAACTTAATATATTCAATCCATTTTGTAAAAAAACTTTAAGAAATTATTTATTTTATTTGGCTTAATGCTTTAAAGTATCATGCACACACACACCTGGATAAAATAATAAACAAATAGTATGTGAATCACGCGCCAGCAATACACAAACACCTCATTGACACGCACCTGACACTCATGCAGACAGACAGAGACATACATTTGCACGCAATGCCATTGTCAGGACACAGTTTGCATATACGCACGTAATCATATACATGTCCTTTAATACACCCATTTATACTATCCCAGTAGGCAAATGCTATAGTACTCCATACTAACGAAGGAGTTCGTCTTTACAACTTATTTTCATTTTTATTTGAATTGACCGCATGAAGTGCACCTTCTATAGAGGGATAACCAATTTGTGCTTTTCGTGGAATGAAAAAATATAGGCTTACCTTGGAAAGAAAAAAAAGGGCTTTTTAAATGATTTAAGAAAATAAATTAAACAAATCGAAAAATCAGTTGTGCAAACTTGATATTCAAAATGTTTTTCAATATCTTCCTTCGTGTATCGTTTGCCGAGCAAACTCTCTTTGTCATAAAATTCCCAAAGACTAACTGAGAACTATGTGTGATTTTTTTTGTGGAATATTGCATTTGCTTTTGATGTTGTTGCCCTTTCTTCGTGTTGAGATTTCTCTACTTATTTATATTTTGTGTGCCTTTTGAAATAAAATTATAAAAAATGTCCACCAAGTTTCGTTTCAAAAGTAAAGTTGGATTGAGCAATGAAAACATCGAAATTTTTATCGAGTTCTTGTAAAAGTTTTACATATTGAGCAAATAGTAATATTTATAAGGTTGAATATATCTTCCGACATAGTTTTTGAAGAGGGGAAAGCCCAATATATCCACATATCGACTCTGCGAAGTTTGCCCTTTTTGTTAAGGAAGCTAAAGACTTCGTCTAATTGTTCTCATTTCAAGAAGCCACAGAATTACTTTCTACACACTGTTAATAAAAATATAGAACATACTACAATTTCACTCGTTTATATACTTCATAAAAACAAAACAGTTTGTTAAAAAGATTAAAAGTTTTCAACTAACAACGCAAGAAGCTTCTAAAAAATTTAATTCTTAACAGAATGCGTCACCTAATGATGCTGTTGCGTACAGCATAAAAGTTGCTAGTTAATTAGTAGCATCTCTTATAAGTATGGGAATGTGTTAGTAAATGTATGCAACAACAACAACAACAATAAAGGAAACAACGAGACCAAACACAACATAATAATTATGTGTATAGTATGTATGCATGTAGTTTTTAAACCCAAATAAGCTGCTATGGTTGCTGCATATCCAATGAACATGAAAAAGTCTCAAAAGTTTAGCGAAAAAATGGAAGAATAAGAAACCAGAAAACAGCGAAAATGCGCTGCTGCTGCAAAATGAGATCATCGCAAGGATATGTGACCATAATTGTATTTGTGTGGGTTTAAATTTTTCAAAGTTAACTTTTGCTTTTAACTCTTGACATGGAATAATTTTATTCTGTCGCACAGTGTACTTTTTAGGTAAATTTTGTGATATAAAACTTATTATAGTACATTAGATTTCTTTATATGCAGCTAAATACCTGAAAAACCAACTTTACTTTTATTCTACCAGTGTGAGCTTATGTTTAAAAAATAAAATTTATATTAAACTATTGACCGATTTATAAACTTAACCTGACAATATAACTTCAAAAGCGATTCTTCGTATAGCTTATAAAATTTGTTTTTCTTTGCAAAAGATATCGCAAAAATTAAACTGTTTCTGCGATGACTTCTGTTTTCGACCCAAATCTCTTACCAATCCATTTGTTTTTAAGTTTAAATACAAGTAATAATCGAGAGCAGGAGATAATATGGTACACAAGAAACTAATTCGAAACGTAATTGGTTTGATAATGCCAAAGCTACTGCACAATGATGTTCCGGTGCGCACATCACTCTCAAATATTCCTTAAAAACTCGTACACTCTCCATCAATATAGGTGACATTCCCACAGCCTCATATTTTGCAATAGCCAATTATCATGCTATGGATTTTCGACCATATATGGAGTGGCGATCACACTTGGAAATCATTGACACTCATTGTCCAAAATGCTCATCCATGCTTAAGTTCAGCGCTCAGAAATTTAATCGTTGATATCGAAACTGCAGAGTCGCAGTTAACATTTTCCAATTCGAGGGTAATATCACCAATCGTTTTCTTTTTCAAAAACAAATATTTAATCACTACATGATATTCAATTTTAAAAAAAGCAATGGTTGTTTGATTTCAATGCCGATTTGACAGCTGTAATTAGAAGCGAAAAACAGCCTTAAATTAAAATAATGGTTGTGCTATATCTTTTCAAGGCCAGTTTAGATTTTTGTCCGCCAATTTCCATGATATTGTAAGCCAACTAAAAATTTTTCCTTTTTTTTTCTTTTTACCAAAACTTGTTGCGTTTTTTCATCTCTATAATTAAGAGGCTAATGTCTTTTTTCAATTTCAGCCATACTTTTCAAATAAATTAACGAAATCTCATAAAATGTCCTCAATAGTTCTAGGCTCGCTCAAAATGTTGATAACGATGATTATGGGAGGAATTCAATCATGGAAAATTCAACATTTTTACATAATTTGTGTAACAATAAATATTATCAGTCTTTTAATAAAATCGAAATCAGCGGTGGAAATTACTTCAAAATGGTGCTATTTTGTTCATCTACATTACCGATTTACTCCACTGTAAGTTGGGCCAATTCGGGAAACTATTTGAAAATCTGGAAAAACAAAGAAAAAATTGATTATTTTGATATGTACTATATAACTATGCATATCGAACATATATGTATATAATTCATTACTTAAACGCAAAAGATATCGTTTTATAAGCAGATTGAGTCGTTTTTTAACAGCACGTTTCCAAAGCTAAACAAAAAATAATTTTTCACGATGACTAAATTTCTGTGCACTGTGCGTGCGTTGAGCAAAATAAAGGATGTATAGAAAAAGTTGAAGCACCTTATTTACAAAATATTATGCGTACATGCAAAGCTCTGTGCTGTGAATCCTTGCAAAATTTGATATTAAAGTAAAAACATTCAAATGCGGAAAATAAATTAAATTTCATGAAATGTGCATATTTTTGAAGTATATAAAGGGTGAGCAATATGTTAATTATTGTTTTGAAACTCACTTGCACACTCTGGAACAACTGTGAAATAGCTTAAATTAAATAACTTTAAATATCTCTTACTTATGGGTCTCTTATATGGAAATAATATCACGGTCATAGGAATTTGTATTTCCTTTTATTTAATGGAGTGTACGCATTAATCTATAAATGTTATTCTGACCAAAGTTCTTAGTTCATATCAACAGCGGAGTTTTGAATGATTTTTGATTTTTTTCTAAAAATAAGTACATACTTAAATTTTCAAGTAAGATAAGTTAAAATGTAAAGCCATTATGAATCATAATGAAACTTTTATGTAAAGCAATCTTTCATAATATGCTATCACTCAGAAAACCTCAATAGACATATTTTAATATCAACTTACTGTTTATTATTTAATGTTCATTTAATTAACACATTGAGCATGCATTGTCATATTTGATCTACGTTTATTGATTTGAAAGACAAGTCATAAAGTGCACATATGAAAAATCAAACAGTCCAGTTTTGTCGTGTACCAAATATCGACAATATTATACTTCAAATTCAACTAGCATATTTAGTAATAATTAATATGCGGTCATATACACATACGTATATAAAGACTAGCACGCAATCTTTACATAAACATTAATGCTATTGCTGTGTTCTTCCATCAGTCTATTTTCGACAGTAGAAAGTGGTATATGTTTGTTTATTTGTATAGGGTAACCTTAGGAACTGCTGCAACGATTTTGAAAATTTTCATATCGTTACAAAGCATTTTAAATCTGACTAACGTAGACCATTTTTTGACTTCTTGCGATAAAACGATGCGACAGTTTTTCAAGAAATAAAAAATTATAATACTCTACACCAAAACTAAAATCAGCATTATATGACGTTATATATAAATGTTTAGGAAATACATTCAAAATAGGACTATATGGAGAGCCTGCTAAAGTTGCTGTAGAATGATCGAACACAAGGAAGCTTCAGAGGAAAACTCAAGTCGTTGTTTTTTCTTAAAGACAACTATAGCTCCAGTCAACGGCAATGATACATCAAACGATATGTACTTAATTATATGTTTATTAACATATGATAAAAATGAAAGAAATCTGCCAAGAAGAGTTTAGAAATTCACAAAAAAACTGTTTTATCGAAAATATTCCTTACATTAAAAATATTCATATGTGAATATATATATTTTTTTACATAAGTTTCTTCACCCTTCAATCGATAATAATGGTTTATCATTAAGTGATATGAGCTCTTTTAAGAAAAAAAAAAAATTAAAAGAAGAAGTCATTTTTGGTCACTTAGTTACATACATTATGATTCATTTTATTTTTAAGAACTTTGCGAATCTTGGACTTTGCATCTGCGAGAATAAAATCAGTCAGGTTATGTTTCAATTTTTGCTTTACTTATGTTTATGCTATACCAGCAAACATTCTTTAATGCTGTTCCAAAGAATGTAATAAAGTTTGGTATGTGATCGTTTTGTAGTATGTACTTATTAATACAGAATATGCCTCCTCAGAAAAGTTTACGAAGAACATTATGTCCCGGACGTAACCGTTACTGATAGCCACTCTTGCATAGCAGCATTCAAAATGAAATCCTTAGTGAATATTAAATTTTCAATGGAACAAAATACAACATTGGTGTTATGTTTCTGTTAATATAAAGATTTACACAGATACTTGTATTAAAAGCAAAGTTGCAGATAGGCGGTGGTGTGCGTGCATCTAAAAGCATTGATTAATGCATACTTTTAATAACAAATGTGAATTTAATGATTCTCTAGTAATGACTCTGTTACACACACATTCACACACACACACATTTAATTTTTGTAGCCAGTTTTATTGGTGTTTAACATTGATTTGAATGCAATAAACATTTTCAAATTATTGACGCAACATTCAATAATGAAAACCAACATCAATATCAACAACAACACATATGTATAGTACACCAACACTATCCCATAATCTTTATTTTCAGCTTTAGCATTCATTGCTGTTGCTGCTGCTGCTGCGTTCCACTTTAATATAAATTACAAAAGGAATTGATTAATTTTATCTTTTGGCATTTTTGCCAGCAATAAACGAAAACTCAGTTCAGTTGAGCTTAGGCTGAAAGTTTCATGGGTTAGTTGATAGCAATAGCAAGCAATAATAGGAAAAATCTTCGCACATGTCCGCAATATTTTCCGGGATAAATATCGGCAATAAAGCGAAGTTGCAGTGAAATCATGTAGAGTGCTATGCACAGTGGGGGAAAAATATGTGGTCTTTAAGAGATTTTGATATAGCAGTGTGCTTAGAGGAAAAAGTTACAACGTTCTGAATTAAAAAAATGGAATGCAGTTTGAAAAATTGTTCTATAATCAGACAAATGGAAAAATTAAAAGTATTTTATGTTATATTACGAGTATCAGTATAAGCAATATGTAGAAAATCTTTTGTTCACACAATATGTTTGTGAAGAGTTGTATATTAAAGACCCAAAAGTAATAAATAAGTGTCAGTTATGCTTTCGCTGTCAATGATATATGTACCATTTTAAATGTACTTTCAAGTACTATAATTTTATAGTGAATCATCTAAAATTTGTTATCTGTCAAAGACTCCAGATGATAAAATACATCTGAACATCATATATCTTATAATCCTTAAATATCTTCACCACTTGAAGGGCTTCTTCGGGAATTTTACGTTTGACTAGCAAACAAATATATTCAGTTTTTCCTAAGGGCTTCACGTTTGAAAAATTATTTCAATTCTAAATAAAAAACGTAGTGAAGGAGTTATGGTAGTTTTATTTTTCAGCTTTTCACAGAAAATTCAGTCTGTCTTTTATGGACGCGAAACCTATCCTGCCGATTTTGATGAAATTTGCACAGTTTGTATTTTAGTATAAGTCGGGTGGATGTCATAGGCTTCAAACTTTTATTTAGGGTGCATATTTAGGGTGGCCTCCTTTCAAAAATATTTTTAAAATATAATTTTCACAAAGACCGGTTAATCGATTCACACCGACTGTGGTGTAAAGTTAGCTCTTTTCATATAGAATTTTCACAAAAATCACATAATTTTCAGGAAGACCGGTTAATAGATTCACAGCCACGATCTACACCACGTAGCTTTCATATTAAAAGACATAGCTTAAGCAAACAAACTTTTATTAAATTTATTACATTAGGGTGGCCGTCATACAAAAATATTTTTAAAATATCACTTATACGAAGACCTGCTAATCGATTCAAACTGAATATACACCACGTAGCTTTTGTATTAAAAGGCATTTCTAAAGCTATTTTTTGTTAAGAGTGCACTCATAAAAAAAAAAAGTTTAAAATAGCTTTTTCGCAAAAAAACTTCGAATATACATCACGTGTCTTTCATATTAAGAGGCATAGCTAAGACCACAAAACTTTTATTTAGGGTGGCACCCATTCAAAAATATTTTTAATATATCACTTCGACGGCTAATCGATTCACACCGAATCTACTGGTGTTTTATGAGGGACAGCTTAGGCTACAAACTTTCTATTTAGGATGGCCTCACACAAAAATATTTAAAATAATATTTTCACAAAGGCCACTTAAGAAATTAGAACGAAATTTTCTATTTAAGATGAAGCGAAGAGCACAGGGTAGTGCTAGTTATTGACAAAAAGCATTTCTTTTTTGATTTTGTCAATAACAAATTGCTGATGTTAGTCAAACGAAATGCTTGGTATGGCTTGAAAAATCAAATTCATATTTTTACAAATAATATCAACATAAATTACAAAGTTTTTCCACTGTTTCATATTGACTTAAGCCTTTTACGAGTTCTAAAAAAAAAAAACCAAGTTAACTCAAGATTATGGTATGTTGGTAAGAAAACAACCAGCAGTATGAAAACAGCGAAGACAATTTTTAGAACGACAATAAAAATAAAGATGCACAAGTATGCCATATAAAGCAGAGCCATACAGCCAGTCGCACCACCACATGATTTCTTATCATGGCCAAAATATAAATCCTGCAGGCAAGTAGAAAAACCAAAGCGAAATGAAATAAGAACCAACGAACGAACGGTCGTTCAAATTGAACCGCAATCATTCAGCTAGCAGGCAATCAAAACAATTTTCCAGCCTTAAACAGCTTCATTACTAACGATGAATAAATCGATGATATCCTTTTCCTTTTTTCACTGCTGCAGACAAACATTTATTCGTTTCCGTTTGCGCCAGGAATGCAAGCACAGGGAAGATGACAAAAATAAAATCAAAATGAAAATACGAGAAGTAACAACAATACACAGAGTAAAAACAATAAAGTTATCACGCCGAGAATTGCAAACCCAACAATTTATAATGAAAAAAGGATCAAGCAAAGGATATGCTGCGGAACAGTGAAACTATAAGAAAATAAACTTCAGATTGTGGTATTTAGTTAAGCGGCGATGAATTAAGCTTTTGTGTATTCGCAACATGAGCAAAATAAAAGCCACAATTGATAAGGGACCAAAAGGATAATGAAATAAAATTTAAGTTACCAGATAGTTTTTGTAAGATATAATAAAAGAGAAATGATTTTTGCGAAATACATGGTTGTGTTAGCATTAAAATGCAAAAAGGACAAAGTATCTTGACTGAGCATTGTTTTCATTCGCCATTGTTACGACAACTTAAAATGAATAATAAATGATAACAAAAATTTCATATTTTTCTTTAAACATTTTACTCTTGTAATCTACAATCAAAAATACATCTATGTGACAACATGAGGAAAGTTCTGAAAAATGGAGTTGTGCTTCCTGGATAAGCCTCTCAGAAATGTTACAAGAAATCTTGCAACATCACTCAAAAAATATAGACCCAGCAGAAAATGAATGCAACTTAGTGTATGTTAACTTTATTTTATTAACTTTAACGTCCTCCATCTGTATGGGATCTGTAACTCTGCTGGGCTTTTAGTTTAGCAATCAAAAGCCTTAATTTTTGAAATGACTGTACTTTTGTGTTCGATACATCCATATCCTTTTTCTTCTGGGGTAAAAATTATGAAGCAACCTGTGGATTATTCTAAGAAATCATTTAACTTACATAGAAAGATTTGATGGTGGGTGGATGAGCAAAAAGGATATCATTTCTTTCTCTTGAAAACTGTGTCTGATATATCCTAACTACTGGAGAATAAAAAACTCAGGTATGTGCAAAACGAGTCGTCAAAAATGTCAGAAGCTAGTTATATTAATACATTGACACAGTCGGCAAGTTTGAAAAGTTTTGAAGAAGTAGAAAATAGCATCTCTCATTTATTGCAAAAATTTACCGAAGCTTATAGCAAAGTTCGAGTCGAGAGGGTTCCGAAGATCACATAAAGTTTTTTATTTATAATAACCTTCAGGTAAGTTAACTGAAAATATAATTTAGCTTATATCGTTCTGGTTCGGAGTCTAAATGGGTTATAGTCTGAGGCATGGATCAAAAGTTAAATATATCTCTAATTAACATTCAATAAATATAAAAGCCGATTCGTATGTTTTTTAGTGTTTCGGCTCTTGACTCTATAAGGAATTGACGATTGCTTGAGGGTGAGGAAAACTGCGATATTGATCTTCTTTGGAAATAAGGTGAGAGATTTTTTTTTCTCATGTAAACTTTATAATTCGCATTGGGTCCAAACATCTACTGTTTTTTATCATTTTCTACATTTCCCATTGTTCACATTTTTCTTTGTTAGTATGTCACGAGTACACATAGATTTGGGATAACAACATGTTAGAGCATTTCAACTAACAACGCGCTGTCAAACAGTTGTGATCAACAAACGGCAAGCAACTTTAGGGTGACTGCAGCAAAGAAACTTCACCACACTACTTTTGCTGGACGACAAGAGTTTTCTTATGTTTATGGCGTTGTTAGATTACGTGGACATGCAAGAATTACATGCGGATTACATGCGGATTTTTCAATTATGTGTGCAATGGTAAGGAAAATTACGAGAAGCAGTTTTTTTTCAGCATATACGTAAATGGTGCATTAATTCTGCTTAAAATTTTTAGAAAATTTTGTATTTTTCTCTTCATGTCATCATAAGTAATTTTGTACATTAAAAAACCATACGGTTTTATTGCTCTTTAATGCGTTTTAAGAAAAGATTTTATAAGTCACCTGTGAATTTTTTATCTTCTTTAAAGTTATCCTTCACTTTGATGTTTTATTTCAGGCACATGAATTTTTGTTGTTTTTTTACTGCAAATATTACCATAAAAATCGCCCAAGCAACCGCAACAAAGTTATTAAATTCAGACAACTTTGATTTGTATATCATGAATATTTGTTTTTTGCTCTGAACATTTCTTATTTTCAGTGGTTATTGGAAAAGTTTTCTAATTAAGATTGAGCAGTGTAGAGGTGCTTTTATTTTATTATGTAATTTTTCGTGCAAAATTTTTACACTAAGAGAATAGAAATCGCCTGCTGTTGGTACAACTCAATGTGTTTTATAGAGACATTCTGTAATGTTAGTGAGAAAGGACTTCTTTTCACAATTCATGAAGAGCTATTGTCTAACCATATTTTTGAAGTTACTCGAAGTTTTTGAGATTTTGGAAATTTGATTCTGTCCAAGAGTTTAGTTTTGAAAACAGACTTCATCTTATTATTTTCAAGGCAAAAACATAAAAATTGCAATATCCACATATTACATTTTCAAAGCTACAATAAAAATCCATTCGATAATCAGCGCACTCTGTTAAGATACTCCAACATTAATCTCAACAAAACGGTTCATCAAATAATAAGTTAGTTGCTGCACATTAAAAGCACCATATGTAGAGTTTATATGCCGGCAAAGTTACGACTCAGACACTCATTTAGTGTGTGGTTAATGCGGTTGTACTTCCTTCATAGTTAATACCTACTCTTTTTCTATTACTTTTTTCCTTTAGTACCATAGTTAGTTTCTTTGCTGGTTTTCTTGGTTTATCATGTTAATCAGGCGAAAAATTAATTTGTTCCACATTGGCACATTAACATTAATTACGTAATGACCTTAAACACGTATATTACACTCGTAACTTGTACACTGTCTGTATGTGTAAGTTCGAAAGGACATTTGCCGAATGATGCCGACTTGTAAAACAAACTCACTCGTACATTATTAACGTAATCCAAGCGAATGGCTATAAATTTCGTATATATCTCCTTGTGTTTATTGAGATTAATATGTTGATTGCATTAAATTAATTAATTTTCAAGATTTAATTATACGAGTGGCACAAGGGTGCCTTGAAGTGTGTGGATAGTGTATCGACACAAGAGATTTTTTAAAATTTTCACTAAAGTTAAATAATTGATAAATAGCTTGATAAAAATGCCATTAAGTGATAGAAAGCAAAAATTAAATATTCAAAGTTTCAGATATTAGATATTTTTGCTATCATATAATTGGATTACAGTGGTAGTGGGAGGCAAAATGGTCCTCCTACTATTAAATATAAGTATGGCTTTAATCAATTAGATATTAAATTAAAATATTTTATGGACCTTTTCATAAGTAACTTAAACTTAAAATTTTGTTTAAGGCTCGAATTCATTTTCAATTGGAAAATATTTAATTTTACTAGTAATGTAAAAAGTTATGCCTTTTTTGGATATAGTGGCATTTGGTTGTTCACCCTGGGCGGAAAAAGTTCACCCTACGTTACTGCTATGACATAATGAAATGATTTCACTCGAGGTTGAGCAAGACAGCAGATGCTATTACTTGGACCACTGCTTATGTTAAGTTGAGCTGTTTTTATGCTGATTATTGAAAAATTTGTCGAAGATGTTTGTTGATAAATTTAGTAATATAACAATGTTGCTTTTTTTTCATCAAGTCAATCACACAAAAACTTCTTAAACGATTTTGATAAAACTGTTTTGTTTTGTTCCACAGCCATTTCTATTTAATATCAAGTTAGTAAAGTGTTAATATTGCCAAAAAAAAAAAAAATTATTTGCGCAAATAGAAACAAGCATGCAACCACAAGAAATCGTTTTATGCTTTGTTTTGCTTTTGTTTCTTCATGGTGTAATTATACAAAATGAAGTCATTAGAGAGTACCATAAGTGCTGATATTGAATTCATTCTGAGAGCGGAAGAGTTCATTAGTTTTCTTAATAAACTCAATAAAATATAATAAATATCAATGTGAATGGAGGAGCCGTCGATGAGAGCGAACATTTTCTTATGACTTCAACTTCATGATTTTTTCTGAGAATTCGGGTATGTTTGAAAAAGATCGAAACACAGAAACACACAAAAACAAACAGTGCTGAACAAAGATATACATATATGTAGATTATGAATTCAATGGAATATTCATGGGAAGAAACCACAGAATAAAATATATTGTTAATATAGTAAGCCGCAAGCACAAAATCGTGGGCATTAGATAGTAAATAAATAAAATAAAATCTTGAAGAGTTTTTAAAAACCTTTTTAATAAACTTCGAAGCTCTTTCGTAAGTATAAATGATTTTTGCCTTTTATTTATGTTACTTTCTTCCAACTCTCTTTTTTTTTATTAGCATTTGTCATTTTACACTAAATTCCTATTCATTACCGTACAATTAGAACAATAACGGCTGCTGTTCTTTTTCTTCATTCTCTTGACCTTTTTAACATGCCCAAACACACACAGATACACGTTGTATTTCTCATGCACATACACGACATAACCTCACTTATCACTCATGTCACATCACAGTTAAGTACCTAATGAATAGAGAATTAACTCGACATTTCCCCGAGTTCATACCATTCCATCAAAGTCAGTCACTCTGTTTAACCAAAACGAAAAAAAAAAAACAAAAAAACCTAAATGCGACGTGATGCATGCAAGTTTAGGCCACTCTGAGTGCTGAGTAGCTGCTGAATGAGACTACTCGGCAAAAGTATGCTATAAGGATGTGGTTTAATATGTGTAGAGTGAGTTGATTTGGGCCGTCACATACTGTGATATATGCAACGGATTTCCTAATACATTGGACAGCTAGCTAGGATTAACTTTTTGATATGTCAGAATAAATGACAATATTGTCTTAGTAGGATGTTATGTATGTGTGCAAACAATGTCAAAAGCTGGTAGAAAGAATGTGTGGTCTGAAAAAACGGAAACGGATGTTAAAGATTAAACACAAACTTAATTGTGTGTGTGAGTGGTTGCGGTATATGCATATGAAAATTACGATAAACAAACTAAATGCAATGATGTTATCAATTATTTTTCAACAAGCGGTGCCAAATATTGAAATTGAGTTTTCATTCTAAATTAAAATTTATTTCTTGTGTCCAATGCCTTTTTAATACCAACTTCTCTATTAGTTAAACTCTATCCATTTGCATGCCATATTTAATCGTATTGCTTCCAACATGCCTATAGCATTTTGAAAGGACATTTTGATCCCAGCTAACATAGCGCTATGGGCCAATAAAGTACTGTGGTAACCACTGTGTAACAACTATAACTTCTATAGCAATAACAATAACAACAACTACTAATGCGGGAAAACCCATTACTAACAAGGCGCACAAAGTTTGTTAAAATAATGTTATTTATTTAATATTTTGTTCAACGCTCACAATAAGCAAGTGCCCAAAAAACCAATTTGTCGATTAACCCGTCAATGGCTGTAAAAGTATTTTAGCACAATTTTAATACAAACGAATGAATATACGCCCAAAGCTATGGGTACTCGTAACAAAAAAAGATTTCTTATTAACAGACAAGGAATAGATTGAATGTCTATTGATATTGGGCATGATAATGCTTACAATCAGTATTACTATTGGGCCCATTCATACATAATGTGCAGTGGTGCCCAGGGCAAGAGGTAACTTCGTGGTTATAAGCATTTTCACGATCAGTTACCCAAATCAATTTCACAGCAATTGCGATAAACATCTGGTAAAAATTTCGGTGTGCCTTTATAATGATGAAATAAAGTTTGTAACCAAGCTTGTGAATTATTTCAAACGGAAAATAAAGCATTCTTCTTTCGACACTAAAATTTCTGTTTCTTTGTTTTCTCCAAACTCGTGCTTTAAACTAAACTAATCGACATAGATTTTTCTTTTAAATGATCATGGCTCTCGATTAAATACTCTTAAGACATTGCTTTATTTAAATCGTTCGTTTGTGAAGGGTTAATTGAAAACTCTGTGCGATTTTCAAAACAACATCAACTGACAAAATTCACAATTCATGAACTAGAGAACAACGATAGCACAACAACAAAAATACATTGCAAGGACGAAATTGTGCATAACATAAAAACAGTGTTGCGAACCGTACTAATGAAAATGCATGCGAAAAAGAGGGCGTGCTTCATGCCACACGCAGCATGCAAAAAAAACAAACAAAACAAATGAAAATTTTAGGGCGACACCGTATAATATACGAAAATATTAGTTTTTGGATTAAAATTTAACATTGAAACGAAAACAACAGACATAAATTATTTTTGTTATAGTGTTTTTTGTTTTTGTTGTTGTTGTTGTATATATTATTGCCGGTCGCTATTGTTGTTATGCATTTGTGCAAGCGTTGCAAAATTGTGTCTCAAATTACTACCAGGACCAACTGTAGCTGTTCACATATTTTAAACATGAGAGTGAAAACTATTTTTGAGTTTTCAATTATCTGGCGAAAAGATTAAAATTTATTTTAAACTTTGGAAATGAAAAAAGTTTTGAAGCTGAATTATTAAAATGTGACATTGAAAACAAATGTGTGCAACTATTTATTTGGACTTTAAAAGATTTCCAATGCATTTTATTTTCATATACGAGTATGATTATCAGGGTTGCCAAGTGTAAACGAAAGAACTTCTGACCTTTCCAAATTTAAGTAATTTTTCCTAGAAATAGTAAAAAGTTAAAGAGTTAAGAACTCTTCCACAAGTCTCACTGTGTTTCAACCGCGAGACGATTGTAGGGATCCTGCTAATGCCAGAAGCGCACATAGTTTCATGACGTAGCTTCCAATTCCAAAGCTGTATGCATCCAGGAGCCTGCTTAATAGCTCACTGGATTTTGACAATGGATTTTTAATGAAACTGTTCTTTTTATTGAGAGCGATCAAATGTAAACATTGCAAGACAAAAAAATACCAAATACATACGTTGCGAGAAACGAAATCGATAAAAAGTAATTGCCAAGGTATAAGTATCATTTTATGTTGTTTTTAAGCCATATTTTGCTGGAAGACATCTGAATAGTTGCAGAATTGCAACAACTAAATATCATAACATTAAGCAGGACGAATGAACTAAGAATGAACAAGATATAATTTCTCTGAAAAATAAGTTTGCAGGTTGGTTACCAGTGAAATCTGTAAAGCTCATATAGTGAATATATCTAGTCATTAGTTATGTCGATGATATTGCTAGGATGACCTGAGCCGAAGCTTCTGTATATAACCTGCAGTTTCAAAAACTACATCAAATTGCATACAATTTTACCTTTCTGATAAGATTTCTTTCAGCTATATTGAAAAATTTACTGACGATTAATATTTGCTTACTGAGCTTAGAATTCCATATAAGGTATCTGTATGGATGAGCAAAAAAAGAAAATATAATTGGCATAAAAATTGTGCTAAGCCATAGCCGTAATGAATTTAAATGTTCAGAATTGTGAAAAAAAAATTGGCACTGTGATGAAAGCCTTCGTTCTTTCAGTTTGTCTCTCTCGAAAACTCATATCACTCACAAATCGTTCATTGCAAATAATCCAATTTCACACTTCTTTCCACTTCCGTTTACGCTTAAGTTTCACGCTTCTTTGTGTTTAACAAAACAACAAACACTCATGCATATTGATGTAAATCCAACTTAGCCGCCTACCCGTAATCCTTTTATGTTGACGCAGTGGGAATACAATTTAATTATACACCAGTGTTGCCACTGCGTTTGTGTGTGAGTGTGTTTTTTTTTTAAATTTTTTACCCTTCTTCTAGTTTTATTCTTGTGTGCTTGCTATATTTTGTAATTGCTTTTGATTCTTTTTGCTAATTTTACAAAAGACTGCCATTTTTCACAACACCCCTGTAGGTTATCATTCTCCACAATATTTCGACAGGGGCTTCTGTTGTTGTACATGTACATATGTGTAAGTGTTTGTGTATGCATGCCCTGCAAACATTTCAAAGATTGCTAAACCTTCCGTCTTGGAGGCGATTATCTTATAGCTCTTCTAAAGGAGTCAAATTGAACTCAATACTTTTATTGCATATTTTAAGCCATTCTAAAATTTTATTGATTTTAATACGATATAATTCTATATGACGCTTTTTTTATTGTGATGACACAAATACGACCACAAATAGACGATCATAATGTTGCAGCTCTGTTTCATATATAATGTTGTCATCGTTTTCATAAATTAAAATGTCACTAATATCAGAAACTAAGAAATACTCACATAATTTGCAGAGTTTAAAATTTATCAATAATTCTAAGTTGCGATGACTTCATAAAAATTTTCATTTCGCAGTCATTAAATTCTTTTAAGATTTTTTCATATGGTTAATACGCTTTGATGAGTCAGCGCCATTCAAACAGTTTCCCCGAACAAACTATTGCTAGTCATCGGAAAATGTTCGATTGATATAGTCACCGCGTTGATTATAATATCACTGCTCTGTGACTAAAATTGTTTGCTGGGTATGTTCAGGTCAGTGCATTCGTTTCTGTGTCAGTGATGATGAAAAACAAAAAAAAAAGTTGCTACGAAAATTAATGCAAATTAATCCTTTCGCTGAAAAAAGTGGCAAAACAAAACGCAGCAAATCAAATTTAATGAAAGGATAAATGTCTGACGTGTGATTATTTTTTGCGTGGAAGTAAAAACTTATCAGGCAATTATGTGAAAAATTAAATTAACTTTTGAAAATTAATATTGCTTTTTGTTTAACTAATTATTTATGAAAACATTTATCTTCCCACTGCTTTGATTTCAGCTTTAATTGTAGATAAACGTGCTAAGATTTATGTTAAAATGAGCAAAAATAGGCTAAAATATGCTGCGGATATGAAATTGGTGATCTGACATTCTAAATTGAACGAGTCTTTTGAATAAGATTAAGAATTAGATACATGTACAATATGTTAAATCCATTTGCTTTCCAAACATTTTGAGAAATTTTTATTCATCAAGCTTTCGGGGAAGTTAGTGGTTGGTCTCTTTTGAAGGAAATCTCAAAACGCAAAAATATATTTTCTCAAACGATTGTTCGCTAGAAATTGGCGTATCAAAACGACATTGTGAGCAGGTGCGTTGTCATGCAATATAGCTACCATCAAGCAGTATCGGCTAAGGAAATGTGCCACCTTAAGTCACTATCAACATTGCGTAGATGCGGAAAAGGTGAATATTGGAAGCAAATATGAAGTCTTATAAAATATTTAATTATTTGGGTTTTATGGGAAAAGTCTGGGTGGAAAATTATCGCATTGTTTACATATTAGAAAAGTCGAAAAGTTATAAGACATTCGAGAATGTTGCCAAGGCCAAGAAATGTTGAAAAATTCGAAAGTGTTCGAAAAGCTCAATAACATTTAACAACTCGGATAAGTCGAGAAATCCCAACATGTATTGAAAAAGTCGAACGAATCGAACATTGTTGAGAGATTCAAAAACATTTTGAAAGTTTTCGAAGGCATAGCGCTCGAAATAACTTAATTGATGCAATAACAATCTTCCAGTCACTTAATCTCAACAAATGCAGAACAGAATTGGCCACCACTTTTGTGTGATTTAACTTTTATTAAAATAAATACAGTGAGCTGTGGAAATTTTACTTTTTTACACGCCAAATAAGTTGTAACCATGAAATGTATCCATTATTTAATCATTAGTTTCCCAGCACGCGTTGCTGATTTTCTTCAATGTCACTTGCGAATTATGTGCAAACATATCAATGTTGCTCCTTTAACATTCTCATCCTTTTGTTCCCCAGTGGCTTTACGACTCAACGCACGCAAAACAAACTGACAATAACAAAAACAATTCACGCCATTCCAAGTGTTGTTAACGCACTGTGGTATTTGGTGAATGGTTGTGAAAACCACCACCTTGGAGTGTTGTTATTCTTAAAGAAACAGCAACAGCAATAGCAGCCTTGAAGCAAACAAACAGAAAGATGAGGAAATAAATAAACAGCCAAAGTAGCAGCTTAAATGATGCTCTACCAGTGGCACAGCGCGGCGTGGAAACCCTTATGCGTTCAAGTGATTTTCTATTTAATCCTAGCAATTGAAATCTTCCCGCAATCAGCTTGCAAAGTAAATTGACTTCTATTGCTAAAACAGAATAAGTAAATGTCTAACTTAAAGACAGGGAAAATGTAGCAAAACTTTAATTTACTTAAGGGTATTTGCCCTTGGGATGGGATAAAGTTATTATATTCCTATGATACGCTATCTTTTATGATACTTCACGAGTAGAATTTGCACTCAATGATCTCTGAACGGTTCTAGAAGATCAAAATCTTAGACTGTGCATAATTCCTCCTGCTTATTAACAAAAATTATCTGTATGGAAATCATCTGATATCGCGGTCTAAAACGGACCAAATACTTGAGAGAATTTGAAAGAGCATCTATTAAACGCACGGCTTATACTTAGGATTTACAATGAAATCTAGAAATCTTTGCACAACTTTATCATAACTTTTTACAGATCTGATGCTTACAGAGATTTGTTCGACGGGTGATATATCACTTTGATTAGAGAAATACTAAAATTTTAAAAAACAAGAAAAAAAACTCACTTCGCTGTGGTATAGTGCCTTTATTTCCCTGTGCGTTTTTTTAATGAATCATGAAAATATATCGTGTGACTATCTTATCCTCGCTATATGAGATAACACTGTACGCACATAGCATCACTGTATTTATCTCTAATACAATTATCTAGATTGTGGTAAATATTTTTTTTGTCTTATTTTATATTCTACGAGTATTTGCAACTTGAATGTAAAATTTAACATTGCCAATTTGTGTTAGAAAAATTGAATTTAATTTCTTAAACGTTTTATTTAGGGTAATTTTAGTTACAACACACAAAAGATTTGCATACTGCAAAGCAAAGTTTTTGCCTCAATTGCCTTGAAAACTTTGCCCTAAACGTTTGTGGCAAATTTGCATCTTATCCGTTTATACTTCTAATAGAATTTTATGTTGCCTCTAGTCTTTCTGGTGGTGACAAAAACTTTTCGGAGAAATGCTGCAAGCATCTCAATATAAGGGATAAAATCATTTGCTATCATGTGCCAGAGTTTAATCGCATTGTGTATGATTTGTTTGGCATGAATATCGTAAGGTTAAAGTTTTGCCTTTCATGGTATAAATTTGTTAAGTTTAATTGGCCAATAATGTTGCATAAAATCAGACATTACTGAAAATATTTTAAAGTGACAATGTATTGTAAAGTTCGCAAGTGTTGCTCAAACTCATGTCAAAAATGTATTGCCTACTTTTAAGGTATTTTTTGGAAGACAAAACTTGATTAGCTTTATAATAGTGTTTGTATTTATAGGTGCACTATATGTATATTGTACAGATAAGACCCACCTTAGTGGAGTCCAACATTATCACAAATTACTAAATTATTAACAGCAATAATGCTTGCTACTATAAGCGCATGATTGGACTTAGTCTATATTAAGTTGATTGATTTTCTCTCGAATTAGTTGCTAAGTTGTAACAAATTTGCAGCAATTTTGAAATGCATCACTGGAGATGTTACGAAAAATATGCAAATCAAATTATAATTCTTACAAAACCCTATGCAGAAGGATTTGTAGATCCACAAAAGTAGATAGTTTCTGTATGTATGTCTTATATCTGTATGCCTTAGTGTTAAGGAATGCTTGTCATTAAAATACTATCCCGAAATAGTGTTATCCAAGATTCTGTTTTAGGACCAAACCGCCCTTTGTAATCAAGTGCAACCATTATAGTACATATATTTTCATTATATTAAGTTTTGAAAAAAAGTTGAATTGAGAGAATTTTGTAGTAATTGGAACCGCATTTTCATTGCCAACCAAGTTGCTAAGATCAGGAACTTATATTGCAAATCGTTACATTACGTTGTTCTCTTTCTGCGCAGAGTGATTTTTTGCATACAAAAAAAAAATCCATTTCTCTCAAACTTTGTATATAAGTAACTCATGCTGAGATAATTTTATCCTAAAAAATCTTTGGAGCCGACACTGTCAAGACACTGTTTTTACCGACGGTCACAAATGGTCAAAACATTCAAAAAAGTTATTCTTAACTTTGATATAAATATCTATTTAAGAATTCTAAAAAGGGGTTAAAACCTGACCTAAAAATCTTTAAAAAATTTCAATCGAATTTGACATACAACAATCCATTAGCCTATTTGTCGAGTTAGAGCGCAAATGTAATTTCGAAAATTCTTAACCTTTTCGTACTGATCATGCATTTTACTAAGGCTTATGAAACTCCCGAAAACTATAACTGATTGTCTCCTATCGTTTTTAAACTATGGTCCATTCAGAAAGTACCTTTACTTTGGCTATCATTGCGCCTGTATGGATAGCGTGTAAAAAGGGTGTTATGTATCATTAGATAGGCATTAAAATGAGCTATTTATATTGAAAAAATAAATCAAAAAATAATATCATTATGTCCACATCAATAACCAAAATATTTTGTAATCTTTTAACATCATGTTTGCATTGTCCATTTCATCACTGACGACTTTCACCATATCTTAATGGTAATTTTGGGTTCAGGTTTTTTTTTAAATAAGCATTTGAATAAATTTCTTTCTTTAATTCAAAAATTTTAAAGCTTTAAACCACCCTGATAAAATTGGCAGTAGTAAAAAATATAACATCTATTCATACCATAGACTTTATGTTAAATTTGATTTTTAGTATCTCTTCAAAAAATATGTGGTAAAATAAATACGCCTACTTACAACCTCAAACAACCACTTAGCATTATCATAATAAAAGTCATAAGGTCATAAATCTTCAGTCTTAATAAGGTTTTAAGGTGTTTCATAATGAAATAAAACAGACATAATTACTTACTTTACAAACAAAAGCGACGGCCATGACAAAAGAAGAAAGGCAAAGTCAAAACGAAAACATACTTTTAGGGGCTTTCACATGCTTAACTATGTCAATGCCTCCATCATATGAGCTGAACGCATAAAACGCTCGCCGACATGCAATTTTGACTCTTTTTTTTTTTGTGCGCTGAACATCAACAGCATGACAAACCGCAACAACTCACGCTTGCTAAATGTCAGTCAGAGTCAGCAGTAAAATGAAAACAGGACTTGAGGTTCTTATTTTTCCATTACAAAGTTACTACCAACCTACTACCACATATGATAGATAATGGCAGGCAGCAAAAAAATGGGGGAAAATAATAAACCAAAACGCATACGTTCACATATGAAGAACTCAATTTAAAAAAAGGCGCAACACTTTCAAGCTTCGAGCGTGAATGTTGAACTTCTTGACATGTTTGCAGTAACATCATTTTGAAAGTCACTTTGAAAATATGACATTTGTGACTTAAGCCTTTAATTTTTTCCATGCTAATGAATTTAAATGTTTAAACTTGTAAGCAAATAAATACCAATCAACTAATTAATTGATAAAATCGCATGCTAAGTTTAATTGATTGCAAATATACTGCCGTTGCTGCATAATGGTGTAGATACTTTATTATTAAATATCTTACTTTAATATTTTAAAAATTCAGTTCATATTTTTAAGTTGTCAAAAATTTCAAAATATCATAAAATGAAATTGTTCAAATAGTAAAATAAAATAGTACCAACATTCAAACCTTAAGTGTAAAGTGGCAACTTTCGTAAGCTTTTCGATCAGTAGTTCCGAATTCGTTTCAAACTAAAACATAGTTAAACAAAATATTAGACTTTCGTGAATGAACCCTGATATATTGTTTTTCAATATTTACTGAATAAGTCACTTAAAGGTCACTACCTGAACTACTGCTCTCCATTTGCTTTGATAACGTACAAAATCTTCCCACTTTGCTTGACCAATTTCTTTCACGTTACGGACACAAAATTCGTTAAGTAGTTCGCGAGCTTATGTGCGACAGATAAATGATTTTCGGTTTTTCTCATATGAAAGGAGTGGCACCACCAATTTTTTTATTAAAACTTTCTTTTGCTCGTACCTTCCATATATGTAAGTACCAAATTTCATTCATCTGTGTCAAATAGTTGATGAGATATGGTGAACTAAGAACCTGACCATAAAAAATATTAGAGAAAAAATATGGCATCAGTCGTTCAAGTCGTGCAGAACACGAATACTAACAGACGCGCCATCGAGTATACGAGTATATACAAAGATTTAGCTGTAAGATCACCTAAAATGTACGCCTAATACCTCTAAACTCTCCATACAGCTACGTTTCAGACTAAAATGTCATGCTGTTATTCGACCAGTCTTTACGGAACACCTGAAGTTCCACGTTACGCTTAAATCGTTATATTCTCAAAGAATTGTACCTATACTGTCCCACTGTGGACTAGCGTGTTAAATTAATTAAACGCCGTTGTCGTCGTGTGTACGGAGCGCAATGATGTAGCACTGACACGCTGTAGGTGCTTTTTTAAGCTGCTTTCTCGCACAATTAGTTTTGCCAGCGCCATGTCTCCATTTAGTTTACAAATTGCAATTTTTGCGTTGACCATTTCGTGCGTTAAATCGCGTGTTGTAGTTGAACCGGCACCACAGGATCACATTACATTTGCTAAGTGCGCGCTATATGTGACACAGCGCTACATCAGTACACGTACAAATAACCTATTTATTATGGAAAATTGTGCCAGTTGCAATGCGGTGGAGCAGCAATTCCACGCACGTCTCTTAGACCACTATCTGCGAAATTTTGAAGCACGCATGACTTTGCAACTCAATTTGGGCAACGTTAAAGATGATCATCCTTCGAATTACAACTTTTTCATTGTTAATAATGAAGTAGCATTTAAGTATGATAGCCATTTTGCCAAGAGTAAGATGTCATATGTAATGGATTCCTTTTCTTTTAGCTTCGACAGATTGTATTTCTACTTTAGCGACGATAGGCATGAGCCTGAATTTTATTTCCTTATATTGCTAACATACGCAATACATACAGTCGGAGAACTTTATTCTGAAATGCATAAAATTTTTACCAAATGTATTAAATTCAATATACCCAACGCTGTTATTATGGTGAGGAATCTAAGAGGTGGGGTCACATTTTACACCTTCAATTTATTTCAACGGAACTGCACTCGAAACATTTCAATAATCAGATGTAATCAATATCGCGCCGATATTCTGAAGAATGACCAACTCTTTCCTTTGCGTTTACGTGATTTTCGGAATTGTACTCTACGCGTGAATGCACGTATTTTACCGCCTCTGCTACATTTCAGTAGAGATATTAACAAAACTGAACCTTTGCGGGATATGCGTGATCTAACTGGCGTCGATGGTGATTTGATCAAGTTGTTGGCGAAAATTATGAATTTTCAAGTGATGATGTATTTCGCTAATGATACGAGCGTCATTGGAAGAAATGAAAATGTAACTGATGGTTTGAAAATGGTAATAATTTTGTAGGAAACAACACTCAATTTAGATATGATAGTCGAATAAACAGTTTCTCTGTCAGATCAAAAAACGGTGCTGCTATGTGAAATGGCCATAATAGCATTGGTTATAAGATGAAATAAAGTTTCATGGAAGCAGCCCATGATATGAGTTTGTTTAAAGTTTCTTGTCATATTACAAACAGCAGTAGCCTATACCAAAATAGATGTCCCGAGACAATAGCGACTAAAAAAATGTTTGCAAATGCCACGTCTGTTTTGATATTTGAATCCTAAACCAAAATAGACGTGACGACGTTTTTTTTTTAAAAGTAAAGTGCTTAAAAGCAACAAGCTGTGTATTGTTTTGTTTTTATAATTTAGGATCTTAACCCAAAACAAGACCAAGCGTGAAGGCCTCATATATTTTACCTTTCTTGCAGTTGGAGCAGCGTAAAGTTGATTTGGCCATTGGTGGCTTAAGTGCATCAGGACTAAGGCGTCATAATCTTACCGCCTCAACAACATATCATCATGGATCGCTTGTCTTTATTCTTTGTAGTGGACTACATTTTGGACCCATAAGGCAATTGCTGATTGAATTTAAGACCACTGTATGGCTGCTAATTTGTATCACAATTTTTGTTGCTTTTCAAGTCATAAAAATTGTGGAAAAATTGAAAACGGCCAACGATCGCATCGATTTACTAGGTACACGTAGAGGGAATGCACGCTTAAATATAATATCGGCATTGCTTGGTAATCCAATATCACACTTGCCACGTACAAGTGTGGCACGTGTAATACTGCTAACCTGGTTATCAATGACGCTGGTACTTCGTTGTGCCTACCAAGCAAAAATGTTTGATGCATTACGTCTTTCAAAACGACTACCAATACCAAAAGATCTGAATGAACTACTGCAGCAGGAATATATTCTCTTAAGTAGAGCAATATATGATTTTTATCCTGAAAATCGTACAAAAGTATTAGAGAGTTTTTCAAGTTTCGAGGCACGTTTCCGTGTTATCGAACAGTTGAAAGCCAAATTTGTAGCGACTGCTTTGTTGGATAATTTGGCAAATTACAATCGTTTGAATTATAACACCAGTAATGTAACGTATGTCAGGGAGCCAATATTTGATTATCAACACGTTTTTTATTTTCAAAAACATTCGATTCTTAAATGGACGTTTGATACGAAACTGAAGCAGCTAAAGAGTGCTGGAATTATAGCTCATATTGTTCGGCGCCATGTTAAGAAGAAGTTTCTAATGTTAAATGTTGGCGCACGGTTTGTACCGAAAATAAGTGGCCGCACTTTATCTGGCTTATATATGATATATGCGTTTGCAATGGGTGTGGCTGTAATATGTTTTCTATTGGAGTTGATTTCCAAAAAACCTAGATGTGTTCGCTTGAGGAAATATTTTGAAGGAACACAGAGGGTTGATAATTAGATATATAATTTGTTGAAATGTTATATGACAAGTGGATATAAAATATCAATAAATGAACGAATAAATGTTATAGTTGCAATTAAATTTTAACATTAAGGCTTAAACTTTTTTTTCTTTTGACTAAATGCATAGCAGCATTTGCATGTGAGTCGAAGCATTGAACATGTTATGTAAAACCGTTCTTTAGATTTTATGCCCAACTAAAAATCACTCGTTTGGTTGCAATTTCAGCCTAATCATAGCAATTTTACTAAATGCTTTGATATCATCCATTTGTTTCTTTCGAACGTTGGCATTCCTAATAATAGTAATTAGTGCTAATTGACTCAGTTTTTAAATTAATTGCAATATGCACCTACAATAAAAGTTTGTTTTTACAAATCAAAGCAATGCGTTCAATTTATCGATTAAATCCATACGGATTGAAATTAAATTTAGGAAAAGTTTGTATTGAGGAAATCTTTTTAGTTTGACCTTATTTGGAAACAAAAAAAACATTACGAAACTGAAAGTTTTTTTTCACGAACTAAGTCGAAAACGGGTTGACAATAATTTGCTTTAACTAGAATTTGCTGTTGCACCTTGTCAATCATTTATTGAATTTATTGTTTCGTTGCTTGTGTACTTTATCTAACCTGTGAGCATAAAGGCTTCACAAAACTCCACCAACGTGAAATATTATTCGAGCGTAGCTCCAATTCCCTCAAGTATTACCTCGATTTACTTATTTCTAAGCCTGGCGATCGTTTCCACGACGATTTAGGATGGCCATGTTTTTTATAACCCTGAAAGTTCATTTACTACGCTTCCCGCAAACTGTGTCTTAACCGTTTTAATTTTCACCACTTGATTTAAGCCCAAATCAGATCTCTTTAGCATCTGGTAAACAATTTCACATTTGATATATTCTTGGGCGACCCAATTGTCACGGTTTGGCAAATGCCATTATTGGTGAACAAGTGCATAGCAATTTGAAGAACTTTTTACCCAGTGCGGTTACTGAAAATTGATAGCTTTGAAGATAAAACTAACAAGAAAAAAGCAAGCAATTGAATTAATTTTTGGTGTGACAAGTTTTTTCTTATAGGACAACAACTAGCCCGATTTTCAGCCTTTTTTTGGAGTGGGACACTTGGCAAATTATGCTCTATATGCCATCGGCAACAGAGCAGTCTTGCAGATGCTAGCTGAGTGTTCGTTGAGTGCCACGATTTGTAGAGTCAAAACTTTTGATGCATCTCATCTGCTCAGTACATCGCAAATGCAATTGCAATCGGTGCTATTTATGACGGTGCAGTAGACGAGGAAGCAAAGAAAATGTTAGCAAAAGAACCATTTTTGCCTGTAGTGCTACCTAGGATCAAATTTTGTAAGACCTTAATGTATTCATGTTATTATTATTATTGAAATATTGAGTGAAGGATACTTCGCTTGCCAAGCTTGACTCAGAAGACATATACCCAAAACTTATATAATTAAACTTTAGTAGTTGCATAATATTCCAAATCTATATCATATGGGATGAATTAATAACACAGGAAATGTGTCATTTTATGGTCAACAGTAGTACTTAAAACTATTGACAGTAATATAATAAAGGATCTTTCTTAAATTTGTGTTCTGGAACGATTAATAATATGGCTGGGTTCAAGTCATTTCCTTTCCCTTCAATCGGTTTAAGCCTCAATCTGATTTGTCACTCTTTCAATCGTAAAGCATTACTTAACTTTCTAGTTCTGTCGAAACCAAGTTCACAAATAAAAACTTATGAAAATTTCCGTAATCAAATTTTCACTAATAACACTTAAATTCAATGCAAAATACCAAGTAATTCTTGATGATGATCTAAATCACGCTCACTTTGTCGGACAAACCACGACAAAATGTGATAGGACTAAAAAGATTCTACAAAAAAAAACACACCTTAAAATATCAATCAAAATAAAATAATCCAGAACCCTCAGTTTATATACCCATACCCTCTTTCACTCTCCTCAACATCCACTTAGTGCTGCTACTTTACCTTCTTGAAGAGAAATGTAAAAAAAACCTAAGGACATAAGCTGCTATCAGTCATCCTTAAGCACATAAAAGTCGCTCAACCTCAACAGCTCAAGAGTCAACCCAAGTTGACCATTTACAAAGGGAAGTTTAAAATAAAATAAACGACAACACTGGAAATATACATTATAAATAAACAAAACACCGTCTGGACTATGGATCTGGCACGGGTGGGAGGAAGTCAGACACTAAAGAGCTTAGAGGTCGATAAAGCAGTTAAGCGAGACGACGATGCCGACAATGGCTGCGACGTGCCAACACGGTGCTGCTACTAAGCAGAAGTGTTGGAGTGGGAGATTTAAAAGGTGGCTGCTGCTGTCTTTGACGCACCTCTGCAATTTGTTGCTTTGCTGATTTGTTGTACTTGTGCGTAAACTTTCTGCTCAGGTGTATTAATGTCAGTGGGACAATATTTCAAATGACTTCAGATGTGGCTTAGAGAAATTTAGTTCGAGGGAAAATATCAAGAATGTTTGTAATTTGTCTTAAAAATAAATTTTCAAATAGCGGTTATTTTTGACCAAAAAAATTGTGTAAGAAAATGTTTCAACTGTTATTGAATTAGTAAAAAATATAATATATTTTTATTTAAAATAAATAAAAATCATAACCACTTGTTTTGAATTTCCTAAACATAAAATGTCATTACCAAGGGTCGAAAAACAAAATATGTAAGGTTGGGATACTATCCCAAATGATGGCTATTCTCTATCGAATGAAAGCTAAACTTAACAATTTGAAGGTAGCAAAATATAACCTTTATTTGTGAATAATGCCATCGGAGTTTTTAAATTTTCACAATGAATTGATTTAAAACCATTTCATCAATTTAAATCTAACAGCACCAGTACACGGTAGCTTCATTACGGAAATCAAGAAGAGATTAGGCAGTGGATCATAGTAGTACTATGCCAATCCCACCACCAATTCGATGGTGTTGATACTCCTTTCACTGCATTCATTTTATAACGAAATTTATCTTCCATTGCGCGGACATCGCAATAATGTCATCACTTGCCAACACATTTTCATACTTAGGCAGCAAATATTGGCAAAAAAAGGATTTATGCCTTAAGCTAAAATTGTATCCTTTTTATGTCAAAGAGTTCACATTATGACAGCATAGTGTTTAGAGATGGTATTTTAATGATTATTTTCGGACTGAAACGAATGCAAATGTGTATTAATTTATTTGCAATTAAGGAATGTCCCAGAAAAAATTTATAAAAATTTCTTACTTTTTTCGTAAGGTCGAATTTTGTCCAGTCGTTTCATCGACAGTATGGTACGATTTTTTCCACTTAAGTCTGAAGTCTTGTAAATTTTTTGCATTTTTACCACTCCTTCGAAAATCTCTTTTCATTAGAGCCCGATATCTTTCAATTGGGCGAAGGTCTGGGCAGTTGGACGGATTTGCAATTTTTGGTACGAAATTGATCTTTTTACTTGCATACCATTCCATCGTAGCTTTAGAGTAATGAGAGGTTGCTAAATCTGACCAGAACATCACGGTACCCTCATGTGCACGAATAAATGGTAAAAGACGTTTTTCGAGGCACTCGTCTATATTAACTTTGGAATTGATTGTGCCTTGCGTAACAAAAAATCTGGTTCTGAGACCACAGATGCATATGTTCTGCCAAACCATATATTGCTTCGGAAATTTCGAAATTTTTTTTTCTTTGAATTTACTAGACACATGCCCCTTTTTTGGTGATGCATAATATTTGTGCCCAGGTATCTGCTTAAAGTCTGCTTTGATGTAAGTTTCGTCATCCATAACACAGTAATGAAATTTAGTCAGGTACCTTTCATACAATTTTCGGACCCGCATCTGAACCATCAACTGCTTTTCATCAGAATGGTCTGGTACTTTTTGAACTCTGTATGTCTTTAGCTTACTTTTCTCCTTTATCCCTTGTACAGTAGATTTTGATGTACCTGCTCTATCCGCCATATCTCGCACTGAGGTGTTGGGATTCTGCTTAAAAAGGCCCTTCACCTTCGCCGCTACCTTTGTATTAGAAAATTCTGGTTTTTTGCCTGACCTTTTTTCCAGGAAATAGGTGGGCCCTTCGTTTATTTAAAAATATCCGTGAAGACACTTTTTTCTGATGCACCAACTATTTTTGCTATAGCTGAATATTTTAACTCTGGATTTTGCAGGTATGTGGACAAAATCAGTTCGCAGACTTTTTGTTGCTAGTTAGTTATCTTTGTCGTTAAAAGCGCTATCTTCAAGTGTTATACATCATATTAAACGTCACTTTCTATAGAACAAATATTGTGTCCTTTAGACCTATAAGATTACCAGGTAGAGTATAATGCAAAATATAAAAAGCGCAAGTTTTTTCTGGGACAGTGCTTAATTAGAAAAAAATTACTTTTACAATACACTCGATGTTAAAGTCAAATACCAATTAAATCTTAGTCGAGTCTAAGCTAGGGGAAGCTTAAATCTGAGTGTGGTTGACGACGGGTCTAATTCAAGTCGAAGTTAAGTCCAATTAAAATTTATTTCATGTAGACTTAGTTCAAGTCTAAGTTAAACCAAGTCTATGTCAAGCTTAATTCAAGTCTAAGTCACGTCGCAGTCAAACTAAAGTTAAGTTTAAGGCAACTCTTAGTCAAGCCTTAGTCAAGTCTAAGTCAAGACTAAGTCAAGTTTAAGTCAAATCGAAGTTAAGTCAAAGTCAAGTTCAAGTAAAGTCTGAGTCAAGTCATGCTCAAGTCTAAGTCAAGTATTTAAGTATAATTCAAGTCTAAGGAATAAACGCCTTCGATTTTATCCGTGTATGCTTAAGCCGCTGCTGAACCATATGCGATTCCCTGCAGACCAGTGAACTTACATATATATATGTTTCCATTTCCTTCCTTTTCCTGAATCTTTTATTCTCTTGTTCGTCGATACTTTGTTTGTTGTTTGTCGATGCACAGTTTCTAAAAGATTATTCGCAAAACACGAATCATCGAGTGAACTTTTTAAGCAAACGCCAATTAAACAAGAGAATGGCTATAATATATATATAAAATTCAAAACAAATTGACTTAAAGTAGCAGAAGAACAAAGTGTTTGATACTTTCTTGGAGAACCTATTGAAAATTCGATTAACTTGACTATATTTAACAGATTTGTGTTCCACATAAGACGCTTTGTTAAAATGGTAACAAATAGTTCCATATATAGAAAGCCGAACAATAGGCGAACGGAAATTCCCTTTTACATTGTTGTATTTGTTGTTTCATTGTTGGTTTTTATGTTGTTTGACCAAAAGTTTTCGTTTTATTTTCTAAGCATTTATTTTTTTGGATTAAGCTACTAGCTGGCTTCTTTATAATGTTATTTGCTTTGAATAGCAAAATGTCTGTGCAAAAACTTCTTTCCAGCCCCGCAACTTCAACATTACTTTTTGTCTGTCCATGGCTTTGTGTTGCTCATAGTCTGCCAGTTTGTCTGTCTTTCTTTCAGTTCGGTTGTCTGTTGGGAACTTCAACTTGTTCGCACATTGTTAAACATTTCTCGGTATTCATAAGGCAAACAGTAGCGCACTCCTTTTTGTGTCCATTAACTTATCCTTTTTGCTTTAGCGATGACCGTTGCTGTTATTATTTTTGTTCTTGCTGTAGTCAAAGTGCTCAACTCGAAAGTCAAGAAGTTCTTGTGCACATTGCTGGGGTCTTCCGCAAAAATAACTTCACTTTTTGAGATCCTGCATGAGAGAAGCCTTTGCTATCATAGTTTTCCACACTCCATGCTCTGTTGCTTTTTGTCCTTTATTTTTTATGCTTTGTATTGGTTAACCTGCTTTTACCAAGGTGCTGCTAAGGGTATTTAAATATTTTGTTTTGCTTAGAGTCCTATGTGGCAAGTATGCTGGATGATTATCTGTGTATGAGTGCGTATGCTTAAATAGTTGGTGATACTTTATGGAAGTTTAAAAGCTGCTTAGGGTAAAACTTAAGTTTTTTTTTTCAATTTTTGTTTAGTTTAGCTTCGAGAACATAATGCTTTGAAGTGTTAAAAGTTGTAGAGGTCTTAAGACTTAAGGGTATGAGGTAAAAGAGTCACATAAAATTTGGTATTGTTTTCAAAAGTTCTACGTTAGTTTTCTTTTGGTATTAGAGGAAAATCAACATTTTTATTTACAACAAAAGTTTGATTGTACTACCGAAGACAAATCTGAACTGCTAACGAAAATCCAAAACAAATATTCATTCCATGATTAAAAATGAATGGCAGCAAATATACTGGCAATTCCTTCTAAGTAATTAATTTCCAAAAATCCAATTTAACAGTGGCTCTCTATTGAATATATTTTGCTGCCTAGTTAATTGCATTTTATAAATTAAAACTTCAAACAAACCTATAGCCCTACTATCAGCGCACAGTTTTGCTAAATTATTTTTGTATCAAAAATGCGCTTCAACTATTTGTCAACAATTTCAAATAATGATTGTCAACAAATATTCATTCATTTCATTTGAAATATTTGTTTTATTTTTATTTTTCTGGCAGAAACAACAATTACAATGAACAGCATGGGCTGTAAAAGCAAATGTCAGAATGTTAGCTCGAATTGTTAAACTTTTCCAATTTGCAGTTTCACCACTCTGACAGACAATGAAATGATGTATAGAGATTTTCTAAATGCTTTTTATACGAAGCAAAAAAAAAAAATAAGTAAAATAAAATAAAACTCATTTTATTTGATAACTAAACCAAAAAGCATAAAAATAAAGCTCAGTTCTGATGACAGTAATTACAAAAAGGATAAGGCAGAGTAGGAGAATCCGGCGATATTAGGCCACTTTCAACATGTCTGGCATTTAATACATAAACTGTTCAATTCACAAAGAAAATGCCAAAGCAATGTTACATCAAATAATATATGTATGTATACATCGAAAGAAAAATTATACAGAAACACACATTTTTTAGTCAAAATATCAGAACTGAGCAAACAGCATAAGCACTAAGCACTTTTATTTCCATTTACTCGATTTAAACTATCTTGATCGTCTTTTTTTTGGACAAGCCAAACGCATAAAGTTTCCAATTCACAAGCGCATCAATTCTATGCTTTTTATCTGAACCATGCTATTTCTGACATGGAATAAAAAAAGATTTTTTGTTCACAATCAACATTCTTCACAAAAATATTCCGTGTTAGCGAAGTTTCTACCGATAACTATTACTTTCAGGTATTTTTCTCTAACTTAAAATAATTTACATTCGAGCTGTTGCCATGCCTCACAAACAGGATTTCCAAGTTGAAAACAAGCACTAGCGGCCTTCTCAATATCAAATAATTTTATGAAGAATTTGGTCTGAACTGCAGTTCCTAATCTAAAAAAGATTTTTTTGAGAAAATTGAAAAAATTCATAAGATCTGTAAGTGACAGATCATGTTAAAATTTTAGATTCGGAAAATATTTTCTTAAATTATGCCTGGGTCTTGGCACTGGTACTCATTTAGTCAGCCAAAATAGTTTTGTACATGAAGATTTGATGTTCCATGTGATTATAGAATAAAAAAATTCCTGTAAGTTTTAGTATTTTGCTGTCAGTTCTGAAAACAATAATGACTCAGAAAGATCATGGATATCTGCGCAGAATATTTGTTCCACATCATAAATACATCTAATATTGTAACATAATAACTTAAAATGATTCTTGCATAGAATAAAATTTTCCGAAATGTCTCTTTTATTTAGAAAAAGAACTTAATATATCGGTCATTCTCGAAATAGCTTCACGCTTGAATTTTTTAAATATTTTTTGAATTTTTTGAAACGCTATATCTCAAAAACTATGACGTATAGATTAAATAATTTTCATCGAGCCTGTTCTGATTCGTTTCCGATTTACTTCGGCAACGTAACTGCAATTCCAAGCTTGATTCTGGATCATACTAAGAACGTAAAGCTGTCAAATTATTAGAACTTTAACAACCCAAGTCCTAAGGTAAAAAAAGTTCCGCAGCAAGCTCCGACCATTAGATTTGAAGAGCTATTGAAATCAATTTTGGACTTACGAACTAAATCGGCATTAGAACGGGCTTGAAGATCATATTTGTTTGAAAATGGCATTTCAAAAAAACTTGCATTTATATAAAAATATGCGTAGTGTGCAGTTGCTAAAAAATAATTTATATTTATACTCAGAAATACGACCTACGTTTGTACAGAATTTCATTTGCATTAACATTTTTTTAGTGCATAAAATTACCACAAACTTATAAGCCAAGTAGAGAAACTACGATGATATTAAAACAAAACTAAAAAAAAAATTTTCCCAAAAAATGCCAAGAAAAATATTTACAAGTTCCCTAAGTCCAAATTGTTGTACTTGTTGTTCACAAGATGCTGCCGATAATGCGGTGCGGGTCAAAGTCACATTTAGTTTGGATTTTGTAGAAAGTTTTTCATTGACTTAAAGGCCAGCAATGAACAGCAAAGAAAAAAACAAATAAAAATCCATGATAAAGTTGTTGACCAAACGAACAACTATGCCATAGAACAACTATGTAATTAGCAGTAACTGACAATAAGTAAGTAGTCACCAACACACACAGTCATATAAATAAGAGCAGTAAGTAACAGTAGGCGTAAGAAGTGCTATTTGAAGGCCTTCTGTGGGAAAATGCAGTACTACTGCTTTCAAACTTACACTACTTTTTGTTAGTACTTCACCGACAACCGATAAATATCATTCTCGTTATAGTTAACGAGTCCGATAACGATAACGAAACGATTATAACAAAAATATTTCTCGTATAACCGAGGGGGAGAACGAAAAACTTCTGGGCGATATCTCGTTCTCGGCGACAATGAGGCGATTGTCGTACGATTGTCAATTGTCTGCAATAAGACCTGCGAAAAATGTAAGCTGGGTGGAACAACGGGTAGTACGCGGGTAGAGCCACTAGTTCAGCTAGTATTTTATATATGAATCTAAGCGAGAATAAACTAGAAATTTCGGCGATAACGAGGCGAGAATGATACGAAAACGATACGATAACGATACGGATGAAAAAATTCTCGCCAGTACGAGCACGTTACGATAATTTTTGAATTATCGTATCGTTCTCGTATCGGTGAAGCATTACTTTTTGTATATAAAATGGCTACAACAAGGAACGATATGAAAAGCAGGTCATCAGCATTTGCTCCAAAGTCTGTCGTATCGGCTTTCAAAATGAAATCTATAAATTTCTTTATTTATTTCAATAAAAAAAAACATCGACTTTCTTTATATCGACACATATGTGATTGAAATTTGAAAAAAGGATATTGTAGGTAGCCAGTTTGATAGCCAACCAAACAATAGTTTTCGCAAAGTTCTCATAAAGTAAATTAGAGCGAATCATTAAAAAAATTAGAGCAGGTCTTGTGGCTTTAAATTAACATTTGATGAGGCAACTGACCTGCTGGCATATTTGCATGAAGCGCTGACTTTGAGAAGGCATTACCATACCATGCAACAATGTTTTCATGTGTAAGTTATCTATTTCCAGCAGAGACTTTGTTCAATTGCCTGCAATGTACTAAAAGTATTAATAGCAAATTTTTCAAGAGACCTGCTTTAACAATATAATGTGGAACAGAAAAAGAAAACAACACAACATCTAACGGAATATCCTTCAAATTGGCTTTGTGTTGAAGATATACTCATTTGTTCGCTTTTGCAAAAGTTTAATTATCGAAGTTTTCTTGTGTGATTGCAGAGTACGCGCACAGATACAGGAAAAGGATAAATGCATACATACGAATGTGGTCACAAATACAATGAAACTTACTTAGTATTGTCAAAGTTTCATTTTCATTAGGGTCACTGATTCTCTTGTTTATTAACTGCAATAAATTGTCTTTTTCGTGTTAAAACTTTGTTGGTTGGCTTATTAGATGTGAAGGTAATCTTTAAGGTATTGATTTTTAGTGGTTTTCCGCAAAAAGATTTAATTTTTTCATCAACTTTTGAACCAAAAGATAGTCTTTGTAGTGACGAAATTTTTTGAGAAAGACTTACGTCATCCAGTTTCAAGATTTTTGTCAGTACTTACATAAAAATTAAAGCCAAATGTGGTGCATCTTGGTCAGACCATCAGTCCGAGGACAAGTTATGATCTTTAATTTTAATATAATATACTGCTTATTTGAAATGTTGATCAATGTTTGTCATTAACCCGAAACTTAGATCGTTTCATACCTTGTGTCCTAATGGTCGAGCAAAAGTTTATTTTGCGTAAAAATTAAGAAAATTTTGATGTCATAATTGGCTTAGTAGTAAAAGTGATCTGTAAGTTATGAAAACTCAATTTTTCTACACTATGAATACAGAAATTTTAAGCTTCAATGTCTCTGCAATGATCTTATAAGCGATATAGCAAGAAAAACATATCATATGCATATTCTATATGAGGTGTTTTGAGTAAAATAATTAAAGCTAAATCTATGTAGATCATATGACTATTTTCGTTTCTTATCAATTTTTCATTTTATTTCATTTCGCAAATTTTTGCTAATTTTTGCTAAATTGCTAATTGCTAATTTTTAAAGAAAATTAAAATTTTTTCACAAAATATTTCTAACAGCCATATATAGTATCTGAACATTTTAGTACTATTTTAAAATTTTTTCAACTGGCAGCTACTTATGTTATATATATCCTTGTCAAACTGCTGGACAGTTTGAAAAGGAAGTCTACTTCTCACGACTACAACATCTGTTGCGCACATTTAATCATTGTTTTTTCGAAATTTTTTTTTATGCTGCAACTTGCTTAAAATGGTCATAAGAGATTTTTTTCACAAACACACACACACATCAAGTCAAACAATTTATCACAAAACACGTTTTTGTTTCAGTTCAACATTTTTGCCATATCATGCCAAAAAAGCAGACCCTTTTGAAACGTTTTCTTAAAAAAAACAACTGCCAAAGGAAAATGTTGCAAGTACACATAGCATATAGCAACAACAAACGAAAAAAAGACATTAAAAACTCCGAAAAAAAGTCAAAAGCTGCTAAAACGCCTCATATTCTTTCCCAATATATGTACCAATAAACGAGTGCACAGACAGTGTCGAGCACTCAAACTAATAACCCTAATAAAGTGTCCTTGACAGACAGACACTTCATAAAAATCTCAACCAACAAGAACAAATCGACAAAACAGAAAAGAAAAAACATTACAAAAAAATACTGACTCACTGGGCACAATCCACACATATAAAACTCTTAAGCCCAATGGGGATTCAATGGCCAACACGAGTGACATACATAAGTTAATAAAAACGTCAACCTGTCAAACACAATAATTTTTGTTTGGATTCAGCTTACGAGTGTAGGATGAGTTTGACACTGTGGTGCTGGAGATAAAACAAAAAAATTATGAGAATAAAAGCTAGAGAGACGCTGTTTTTGAGCCATAAAAGTCATTCACTCAATTCAAGTGTTAGACCCACATCTGTTTTGGAGGTGTGGCACGTATTAGCACACGTGATGTATTCAAGCTGAATATTAAAGTAAAGGTTTTAAGTGAAAAGAATTAAAATTGAAATTTTGAACAATGCTATTGCAGGTGAATGAAGATTTTGGGGATCTATAATTTTTCTTTTCATAAGCGCAATATAAATTGCTTCCTTTTTTGTTATAGTACATTATTTTAATAAAAATTGCAAAAGTAAATGATAAACATTGACACCAATATGACAGCGCAACGTCATACAAATAGCAACTTTATTTAGTATTTCTTGCATACTTTTTAGCGCACGAAGAAGAAAATTTAGCGCAACGTGTAAGTAAACTTCCTTTGCATTATCGCCAGGCGACAGCGATGTGTTTTTTTTTATGAGTTTTAGCAAAAAATGTTCACTTTTCCTTAACCGCTTTTTACACTGTCTTCGTTTTGTCTGCTGCTTATTTGGTTTTCACCACTTTTTTTCTTAAACTGCATATTATGTTCCTTTTTCCTTATTCACTAGCAATTTCGAAAAACTTTGTTCAATCAGTTGGAAAAACTACTTCCTCCGTTTTACTTACAAATGCAGTTAAGTTTGGTACCTTTTTGTCGTCAACTTGTTTAGATAAGAAAATGCTCGTACGATGATGATGTTTAACCGATGCGCCGGAAGGGAATTCCTTGCCAAAAACAAAAAAAAAGTCAAATAAAAGAAGAAGAAGAAAATGCAACGCTTCCGCCTTTCTAGGAAATGCAATTTTCAGTTTAAAAGTTGTTTGCCAAACAAAACAAGTGTTGAATGTTAAATGCTGATTGCTATTCAGCGGAGACAAGTTTTTTCCGATATGTATGTATATATATCTATATATATTTTTCTTTTTTTTTGCTTTAAATTATTGTATTGTGCCAAAAATTGGATTAAAGTGGGAAAACTGTCGGAACATGGTTGAGTTTCTTATTTTTATCTAAACAAAGTTGTTGCAAGATATAAGCACTTTGTTGAAAAGAAGATTTGAAGCTATAGCTTAATAACTTAACTGCTTACAAAAAAGTCAATTAAACACCAGTAAAGCTTAATTGTTGTAGCAAATTTAATTGAATTATTATAATTAAACAATTAAATAAAAATCAACTAAAAGGCCACAATGCAAATTGATACCAGTGCGTTATATTATGCACAAATGTAATATCTATATTAATCATTAAATTGGCAATATAAATTTGCTTAATGTATTAAGCACAAAATTATGGCATGAAATCAACCTCTTTGTTAAACACTGTACAAAGGAAAAAAGTGTAAAGTAAACCTCATGGGAAATTAGCAAAAAACCAACAAAAATTGACAAATGAATTAATTGAAAACGAACACAAGTACCAATACACTTACATAAAAACAAATACCTTCCCAGTTAAACCGGTAGAGACTAATAATACCATGCTTCTTTTTCCTCATTACTGCCGTAGCTTATTTTTCTTAGCAACAGGCCTTGCCTGGTACGGTTACTACTCAATCTTACGTGGTAACTCGTAAGAACAGTAAAACGTAAGCTCATGAAGCTTTTAAGAAAGCACAAATATATTATTGTTTTTTTTTCAAAGAAAATCTTTGACAGTTCATAAGGCTGTTTTGCTAAAAATCTTTGCTATTAAACATTAGTTTACTTCTGAACAGGTTCCTACAAGTCCTAACTGGGTTTGTAATGCGTGTGGTCAATTGTCTGTCTATTTGGCTTTGTCCATCTGTATACAATACAAATACAAATATGAAAAAAAAAAACTCTTGTCATCAATTGTTGATAGTGCGGTAGAGGATTTCATTTCACAAATGGAAAATAAATTGATTGCTTTTGTTTTACTTCACACAAAAAAGAAAATGTATGTGAAAGAAATCCTTTGGACGAATAAATATTAAGCTAAGTGAAGGTGGCATAAAAAAATATGTTATTAAATGTCCTTTTCATACCCAGCATTATTGTAAGCTGACACTTTGTTTCAATTGCTATTGTCATTTTTTCTTATAGTATGATATTTTTTTTTTGTGTTTAGCAAGAAAATGACGTATCACTTTCTCAATAGAGATATTGAAAACTTTTTCTATCTCGGATATTTAAGTACTCGATTCAAAAATTTCGGACACATTCTACAAATTGCAATATAGCAAAAAATAATAAAATATTTCAATATGATAATAAGGGACGCTATGCAGAAAATTACAAATCAACTAAGTGTGAATGGTTTGTCTATACCAAAGGATCCAAAAATTACAATTTAAACTCAGTTTTTGTCGTTTTGGACAATGGAGCGAGACAAGACATAAAAAGGAACTTCTATCCAGTGGTGTCAATTCGGTAGGGCTGTAAGGATCTGATACTTGTGATTATTCAATACATAAATTAAATAAAACCATATGATTGTGGTGGAATTCTAATTCTCGGTTTTCCCAAGGCTTTGTTCTATCCTTAGGCTTCTCCGTATAAGCATTTCAGCTGCTCGTTATCGCTGTAATCACTATGTTTGCATTAACTACGAAAAGAGATGATTATCATAAGTGAATTTGGGACACTATGGAATCATAGCCAATACCAATGTCTGTAGATATAGGACTGAAAATAACTAACAAATCTCCAGATTTTCTCTTCCATTCCAACAAGAGCCAAGTGGCAATCTTAGGTGTACAAAATTTTATTTGAAGATTTTGAAAACCAGAAATAAAAGTAGCAAGAGCATCATAGCACTAAGGTCAATCCTGATTTCGTAAAAGCTATAACTTCGCTTACATTTTCACTTAACAATTTTTAATCTCGCGAGTCGGCGAGTGACGACTAGCACCTTTCGATGATGAAGATTGAAAATGGATTCAATCAACATAAAGAATGCCCCGGAGTTCGGATAAGGCCATTTCGTATCAATTTCCGAGAAAAAAATGTTTTCCACCAATCGGTATCCGAAGATTCAAAATGTTTCTATCAATTAATGAGGAAAATATTCAAAGTCAGTTTTTGTAGAAAAATATTTCAATACAAAATTAAATGTTATACATTTTTTTCCAATCATAAGTTAAAGTCTCATCAAACGGAAATGAGGTAGCATAGGGGTACGAGTATGCCGCTGGTTATATAAATGGAAAACAATCGACCTAAGCCTATCGTTGAAACTTTGCCTAACTCTAGACACAATCAAAATATTTTGAGCTGGTATGTATATCGATTATCACGAAGAATAAGGTCAAGTTCATTGAAACAAGTAAACGAAACTAATCACACTACGCGAAATCATTTTAGAAGGTAGTGGCAACGCCTCCGAAGCTGTCGTGTGCCGCGAGAAAAAAATGCCTAGCCATAAACGTAGCCTTAACCTACAATCAGCAGCTTCAAGGCTCCTTTGATACATCAATTTGGCACTAATGGCCCTGAATTGTGTAATTAAAGCAATGTATTACTGGCATATGCTATCTGCCACACACACGTGTGAAAATTTAAACCTTTTTTTGAAAGACGTAATATTTGAAATACAGGAATGTTTGTTGTAAATATACCAACATATACAGTGAAGAACACATTCCAGCAAACAAGCAACAAAATTTTCTGCAACAATAGCATTAGCTCCTTCAGTACATCTCAGTCTGAATACTCCAGCACTAAGGATCTGATCTAGTCACAAATTAATCTACCGATATTTGAACCAAATAATAAATACTGCGTTAATAGGTGCATTAATATCCACTTTATAACTGGATGTCACATATTAAGTAAAGAAATCCAAAACTACCTTCAACCCAATACTTTTAAGAAAATCATCTAAATTTTAATCCTCTTTCAAGGCTCAGAATAGTGATCATTATATAGACTTAATAAAAACATAAGTCCGAATAATATATGATCTGTGCATTCTTTTTGCTTCGAGTACTTTATTTTGGTATCAATCACCTTATATTTGCTGAGTAGCATGTACTTCAAGCATTTTCGCTTTTTAGCACTAATTGCTTACATAGCACTTTTATTTAAGTGGTTTATTAATAACTTTATTAATAGGAATTTTTGTATTTGTTTCTTCTTTGGTGGTCCACCAATTTGACAGAATTGCTAACACCATTGGGTAAGCGTTTTCGTTGTGCAAGCCATCAGTTATTATATGTTAAAGTGTTTAAAGCATCATCAAAACAGTAACAAATACTTAAGGATTAATTCTCAGAGTTATTACAGCCAAATCATTCCTGCTGTAGTATAACTGAGTAATTCGAGTAACAGAATAACCAGCTCGTGGGACTACAGCTTAGATAGTTGTCAAGCTATGAGATGCCTTTTACATAAAACAGAACTATCTACAAATAATTTTAGCTTATTGCACTTGAGCTTCTAAAGAATTGACGATTTTGATTTTGTGTAACAAGGATAGAGTACAGCCCAGAAGGATATTAGGTTTTATTATTTTAAAATATTAAACTATATATGTATGTATGTACATATAGTGTAAAGCGCACAAAATTGTTGTGAACAATTTCCGCAGAATTATTCCAAACAGCTAGCAGTACATAGCTATCAAGAAAATGTCTGTGATACCAAATTCAATTGCTCAATTGACAGCATTTCTCATTTTCTTCAATTTGAGCTCCAATAGCAATGCTGAAAATCATACACAGCGTAATATATCGTATACGCAAATGACTTGGACCAATGAGTTTGAAAAGAACAATAACATGCTGGCAAACTGTGTTGCTGATGTTTTGGAAACGGCCAGCTACACATTTCGGAGCGATGTTGTAATCTCATACCATAGCATAAACGCAAGCATAAAATCTATACTTGGAGATTTGGTTAAGAGAGTGTTGCAACACGATGTCATGATCACAAAATACTTCTCACTTAATCAAATGGCATATGGACACTTCAGCTTGAGACTGATGTTCATGGATTCCTACGATTCTTTTTTCTAAGTTAAAATTAACATAATACTATTACGACCAGAAACTGACAAATAATGTTTGGTTTACTAAGCAATTGGAACGCCAACTTCAACTATGCTCCAGTAATACAGAATTATAGAAAGTACTTCATTTTTATATTAATGGTTCCCGATTACTCCAGCATTGTGCCTATTAAGGAGATGCAAACTTTTTTTGAACTATTCTACAAGTATATTACTATTGACGTCAACATAATGGTAGCAACTTCTAAAGAAATAAATGTCTACACGTTTTTCCCATATACACATGGACATTGTGGCTCTACAAGACCAGTACTTTTGGAAAGTTGTTCAGAAAAAACTGGTTACAGAATTCGTCGAAAAAGTTTATTTCCGATTAAAAATCTTGACATGAACTTATGCCCATTAAAAGTTCTAGCTGCTCATTTGGCACCTTTTATTATACTAAAGAAGCCGTTTATGAGTGAAGAAAGTCGAACTGGAATTGATGGAGAGATTCTGAAGGTAATTTCAAAGAAACTTAACTTTTCTATTGATCTCAGTGACCGCAGTAATGATATTGGTGGAACAGTCTACGATAATGGTACATCGAATGAAATCTATAAATTGGTAAGTTCCCAAGGTGATAGAGAAACGCAGTTACCTGGAATGCAAGCCTGGAACAGCTCTATTTTCTTAAGAAATTTTCTTTACATGAAGCCATAGAATAAAAGAAGACATGATTCAGACACATACATAATTATAACATGGCTAAAGCCAAGAACGAATTTATCTATAAGCAGGCTACGTAGCTACCTAGAGCGACAAACTGTTGATATATTGAATGACAAATACCAAAAAGAAAAAAATATCTTTTTGTTTTTTAATAATTTAAGAAAATTGAAAAGAACTGAAGATTCTTTTTCAGCTCGGCAGCAATTTATGAAAATTAGTACGAGAAGAATGAGCTATTCTTTAGAAAAGAGACCACACTTTTCTCATTGCCTAAGAGTATTTATTCACACAACTTTGAGTACCAAAGTGAGTTGAAGAAGTCCAGAATTCAGATTGGAAAACTTTATCTCTTGTCATACATCATATGAAGTATTTTCGAGAGCTTCTGTCGTCATGTGAATGTATTACTTCACATATACAGAGCAAATTGTTATGACTCTATGCACTTCTCAATTTCTTTTGTATTGCTTTAAATGGCACTCTTTGTTTGGTATTAAAATGTAGAATTTGGAAAAAGTTATTAACACTACCCGTATTTCATTATTTGAAACTCTCTCCAAATCCATAAGAAGATAGAGTTAAACCTCACCAGTTTTATAATGAAGATGCACCTTTGGATTTGCCCCCTGCCTTGTACAGATACACTACTTTGAATTTTTCCATTTAGTAGAGATATGACATTGTCTGGCATGGGTACAAAAACTGTCTTAAGTTTGGAACGTACGAGAACGTATGTATATAACTCACCTAGTGCTTAATATCAGTATGTCTTTGACTTGTCAATCACATACTACCCACAAGATAATTTTTCCCTTCCACTAGTAAAGACTTTGTGAAAATTCTATAATACCTACTTAATATGGAATACTAAACTTATTTCTTACAGCTCAAGCAAAGACAAGCAAATCTTACACTTGGTTACAGCGAGTGCACACCTAATGGAATGCGATTTCTTGTGTCCACTAAATCCTATTATCAAACCTCACTTCGCATAGTTCTAAAGGGCTCAGAGGGATACTCATCGCTGGAAACAGTTTTCTTTCCTTTTAGCACTCAAACATGGATTATTGTTTTAGTCGTTAACATTTTGCGTATTATTTTTTCAATTTTAAGACGTAATCATTACCATCACCGCTTGCACAGCTATACCAAATATGCTCTACATTGCATGGTGCTTTATAACACTTATATTTTGCGCTTCATATGGAAGCGTGTTTTTTACCTTTATGCTTAATCAGCCTTCAAAGTCACTTCCAAAGTCATTTGAAGAGCTTCGAAAGCAGAATTATAAAATTTTAACGGATGTTATTCATGCCAGCATTGCTAAAAGTATTCCTGAACTAAAAGATATATTAACTACTGTGAACACAACGCCCTATCGCGTTCTTAGCGAGTTCGGAAAATCATCTGCACATAGGCTTGGAGCTCTCACAAACATGGAAACTTTTTCTTATTTTGTCAAAACTGAAATCGGAAATCTTGACAAATATGTGATTTTGGACGAAACTTTGATGGAATCAATGTTTTGCATGTAATTTCCATATCTGTCATATTTCGCAAATAAATTCAATAAGCGTATTACGCAACTGAATACGTTTGGTTTGTCAGAACAGATTGCTGGTAAATTTATTAGCTCGATACACTTACCAAATACCAAAGACTATCGAACTCGTCAAGGTAATGACGCGAACTCAAGTGATATACTATCTATGTATCACTTGAAAGGCCCATTCATTATTTTCTCAGTATGCCAAGCCATGGCTGGTATAGCCTTTATTTTAGAACTACTTTCATTGAAGTTAAGAGTTCTAAGAAGAGGGTTTTTGATTTTTACAAAGTAAATTAACAATTCAAAAACTATCGCCTTATCATTGCAAGCTACACTACGCAAACAAATGTTGTGAGACATTTGCGCAGATTTCAGACAGAGCAAAATGTCCGTGATATCAAACTTTATTGCTACTTTCCTGTTTTTCAACTGTAACGGCAAGGCAAATCTCAACATCATACAGAGCGTGATCTATCGTACACGAAAATAATGCGGACCATTGATTTTGAAAATGACAATGACATGCTAGTAAACTGTGTTTTTGATGTGTTGAAATATCTAATACAGGTAGTCCCCGACTTACGACCGAGATAGGTTCCTAGTCATCGGTCGTAAGTCGATTAAGTCGTAAGTCGAGTTTCATAAAAAATAACTAAAGAAAAATATTACATACATATTGTACTACTAGTTGCAGCCATTTTTGGGATGATATAAAATTATTCACTTAAACAAACGTATTATTTGTACTGAAATAAATCGAATCCTTGTACATACTACTGTTTTTTTTTAAATTTTTTCTCATATACATATTTTAGGGATTCCCCGAAACTATTTTAAGCATTTTCTATGAAAAAAATTGAAAAAAAAATTGGTCGTAAGTGCGAATAGTCGTAAATCGAACGGTCGTAAGTCGGGGACTACCTGTAATACAAAACATAGAGTTGTTGTATTCCAATACCATAGCTTCAAGAAAAGTATACAACATTTTCTTGGAGATGTGCTTGATAGAGTATTGCAACATGATGTTGTGCTAACAAGATTTTTCTCTGTGACCGTTTTATTATCATGACAGGATTTAGGCTTAATTATCTATCCTTAAACTTTTGTAACTTGCCTTAAAGTTTTTTATGAACGGACATTTTGACTTTATTCGAAAATTTTCGTAACATTTGGGTCTTAAATATTCTCATCTGAATTATGTCGTACTCTATTTTGATTGTTGTTCTGTTCCTGATTCTTCAACTCGTGAACTTTGCGTTAATAGAAGCATTAAAAGTAACTTTATAATTGGAGACAACATACCGGGAGAAGGAAACATAAGCCAAATTTTAGCAAATATCTTCAAAAAAAAAATACTTTAGTCTTGTTCCACCTTCAAAGCTCAATATTTGACTTTACACTTCTGAATAATATATGATTTGTAACAATTTCTTTATAAAATTTTTTGGTTCGAGTACATACTTTATTTTGGTATCAAGCAGCTGGTATTTTTTGAGTACCCAGTATGTTTTTGAAGAATTTTAGCTATTTAACACTAATTGCTTACATAGCACTTTTATTCAAGTGGCTTCTTTGTAATGTTTTTAATAGGAATTTAAGTATTTCAATTACTGTGAGGAAACAAATATTATATAATAAAATCATGTCACTGAATAAAATTTACTGCAAGCCTTAGTTTGTTTTCTTTGGGTTGTCCACAACTTTAACGGAATTGCTCCCGCCACGTTTTTTGATGTAAAACTGTTAAAATTGTCATCAAACCAAAAACGATAACTTCGGGTTCAAGTGACTTTGATAAAATCAAACAGTCCAAGAGATATGCTACATGCAGCAGAACTGTTCAAATCAATCACTCTTGCTGTAGTTATCGTAGTATCTTCTGCTTAGTACGTTGTTTAGACCGGAGCGTTTACCCATAAATTGAACAATTCTGGTACATAAGCTTAGCTATATACAGCCATCAGGAAAATGTCTGCACTACCAAACCTAACTGGTCAGTTGACTGCTATCCTCCTATTTTTCAATTTGAGCTCCAAGGTAAGTGCTGAAATTTATACACAGCGTGATATATCGTATAAAAAACTGATGTGGACCAATGAGTTCGAAAATAAGAACGAAATGCTTGCAAAGTGTCTTACTGATGTTATGGAAACAGCTGCTAATACAGCTGGCAATACTTTGCGTGGCGACGTTATAATGAGATACGACAGCATTAATGAAACTATGCAATCTATACTTGGGGATTTGGTTAAAAGAGCATTGCAACGTGATGTCATGATAACAAAATACTTCTCACTTAATCAAATGGCATATGGACACTTCAGATTGTGGCTATTGTTTATTGATTCATATGATTCTTTTCTGTAAGTTAAAATAAAAACTATAATATTAAGCCGAAAAATTAACAAAATAAGTGCGGTTTTCTCAGGACTATCCCTTTTACAATATCTCCAGTAATACATAATTATAGAAGGTTCTATATTATTGTAATAGTAGTTTCCGATTACTCCACCGTTGCGCCTATCGAGGAGATGCAAAAACTCTTTGAAAAATTCTACGAGTTTGCTATAATTGATGTCAACGTAATGGTAGCAACTTCCAAAGAAGTAAATATTTACACGTATTTTCCGTACACATATGGATATTGCGGTTCTACGAGACCAATACTTTTATATAGCTGTTCAGAAAAAAATGGGTACAGCCTTCGTCGAAACAGTTTATTTCCTAATAAGAATCGTAACATGAACTTGTGCCCACTTAAAGCTCTAGCTGCTCATTTGCCACCTTTTATTATACTAAAGAAGCCTTTTATGGGTGAAGAAAGTTTAACTGGAATCGATGGAGAGATATTGAAGGTAATTTCAAGGAAACTTAATTTTACTATTGATCTCAGTGACCGCAGTAACGATATTGGTGGAAGAGTCTACAAGAATGGTACAACGACTGGAATCTATAAGTTGGTAAGCTCTAAAGACTATATCGCAGACTTATATATTACATAATGAAGATTGATAGCAAAATATGTACAGCTACAGTATGATATGGCTGAAACCAAGCACTTTTTTTCGATCAGCAGACTAGGTAGCTGCCCAGAGTAGCAAATTTTGAATTTGAGGAATGGCTTATGCCGAAAGAGAATGCTTTTTGCTTGCTAATGTTATAAGATATTTGAAAACAACTGAGAATAGTTTTATGCTCAGTATCAATTTTTCAAGGATTGGAGGGGAAAAAGATAATTATTTTTAGAAAAATCGCCACACCTTTCTCATCGCTAGAGCGTCAGACCTTTTATCCCGTCTCTGACTGATAAAAGATTATATCCCCTTGGATATTGCCACGCAAGAGTAATTTATTCACTCAACCTTGAGTATAATAGTGAGAGGAGAAAGAAGAGATTTCAGTTTGTCTTTGTCAAAAAACTCTCTTCCTGATTGTGATCTGACTTTTTGCCTAATATAACATATTTTTGAGTGCTTCTGACTTATGAATGTAAAGTAAAGTAATACAGGGCTAATTTATTCGGCCCTGTACTCTATTCAACGATCTTAGCAACGTTTTATATTGTAGTATCTGTTTGTTATTAAAATATATTATGTTAAAACAGTTATTCCCACCACCAGCATTTTATGACAAGCAACTTTTAAGCAGAAAGAGTTGAACCTAATTGGTTCTTATGATTTAGATGCACTATTGGCTGTTTCATAGTTGACATTGTGAATATTATATAAAAGCTTTGCAATAATAACCCCATTTTTTAACAGCTCAAGCAACGAAAAGCAGATCTTTTACTTGGTTACCGCGAGTGCACACCTAATGGAATGCGATTTCTGGCGTCTTCTAAATCATATTACCAAACCTCACTTCGCATACTTCTAAAGGACTCTGAGGGATACTCATCGCTGGAAACAGTTTTCTTTCCTTTTAGCACTCAAACATGGATTATTGTTTTAATCGTTAACATTTTGCGTATTATTTTTTCAATTTTAAAACGTTATCATTACCATCACCGCTTGCACAGAGCTATACCGAATATGCTCTACATTGCATGGTGCTTTATAACACTTATATTTTGCGCTTCATATGGAAGCGTGTTTTTTACCTTTATGCTTAATCAGCCTTCAAAGCCACTGCCAAGGTCATTTGAAGAGCTACGGAGACAGCGTTATAAAATTTTTTCGGATGTTATTCATGGTAGCATTGCACAAAATATTCCGGAGTTAAACGAAATTTTAACTATTACGAATACAACACCATATCACGTACTTATAGAGCTCGAAAACTCAGCTTCAAATAAAGTTGGAGTTCTCACAAACATGGAAACTTTTTCCCATTTTCTCAAAAATGAATTTCAAAGTAGTGGAAAATATGTGAGTTTGGAGAAAAGGTTGATGGATTCAATGTTTTGCATGTATTTTTCATACATGTCATACTTTACAGATGAGTTCAATGAGTGTATTTCGCAACTGAATACATTTGGTTTGTTAGAACAGATTGCTCGTAGATTTATAAATACGATACATTTACCAAATACAAAGGATTATCGCACTCATAGTGTTAAAGACGCAAGATCTCGTGAAATATTATCTCTGTATCATTTGAAAGGTCCTTTCATAATTTTCTTTGGATGTCAAGCAATTGCTGGAATTTTTTTAGTTTTGGAAATACTTTCAGTGAAGCTGAGAGTACTTAGAAGAGCGTTTTTGATTTTTGCAGATTAAATAAAAGTGATTACAACTTGTATTGTGTATGTAGACAAACATTATTTAAACTTTATCACCGAAATTATTAGAATTTTTAATGGATTTATATACTTTGAAATATCACTTGAGTTTTTTCAATAATAAAAAATAAATTTTAATGTTAACTCCGTATTTAAATTCCCAGTCGACTTTTCATTTTTTGCAATAATAAGGTTGTACTGAAAAAAGTGCAAATGTACGGACGATGTCACCAATGAGGGTAGGCGTGCTCTGAATCTAATTTTGTTGGGAAGTGGAATTGAAGCCCGGTGCTGAATGCCAATCGCTCTTTCAAATTCAATGAACTTGAGGTGTTATTTTCTTAATAATTGGACGAATTTCTATTCTTTTAAGATCCTGGAATAAACTTTCAATGCCGTTTCCGAAGCAAGTCCGAAATTGAATAAGAGCAAGCCTCGTTCTTTTATATATACAATCTATCAACATTTTTCTACCTTTCTTAATGTATCTTATTTTTTGACGTATGCAATCTTCCTGAACTTTTATCAGTTTTTCGAACGTTAACTTCGGTTTTTCGTCAAAAACGCCTTAACAAACCTGAGGGATATTGATACCATACGATTATTTATATTATTGGATCCAGCATAAGCCATGCAAGATTTGCCACTCCCACGCATTACACCCATATAAAGCTTAAAATTTGATGAGTTTGATGCTTTACAATTGCACATTTTTCCATTTTCATTGCACTATTTATTAAAGTCGTTATTCTAAGAAGAATGTGTTTTTGTAACACTTTGTAAAAATTTTTTTTATTTTAATTTCTTTATTTCGGTATCAAGCTCATTATATTTGCTGAGTAGACATTATGTTTTGTAGCATTTTTGCTTTTTTACACTAATTACTTACATAGCTCTTTTAGTTAATTGAGATATTATTAAATTTTATTCGTAGCCATTTTAGTATTAAAAATATTGTAAGGCAGCAATGTGAAATAATGAAATCATGGCATTAATAGAACTTGCTGCAAGCAGTGGTAAAGGGATCCTTTGTTCAAGACAAAAACAACATTTTCGTTTTGTTTGCTTGAATAAACACATCAAGGTGTTTAACGAGCAAAGTGTACAGTCCAGTAGGATATTATGTCTTATTAATTTCAAATGCTAAACAATATATGTAAAAACATATAATAAAAAGCGCCAAATATTGTTGTCAACACTTTCCGGAGATTGTTTTGAAACAGCTAACAGTACACACCTATCAAGAATATGTCTTCGCTACCAAACTTAATTGCTAAATTGACTTTAGTCCTCATTTTCTTCAATTTGAGCAACAATATTAATGCCAAACTTCATACACAGCGTTATATATCGTATACGGAAATGATGCGCAGAAACGAGTTCGAAAATAACAATAAAATTTTGGCAAACTGTCTGGTCGAAGTTTTGGAAACAGCTGGCAATACATTCCGTGGCAGTGTTTTAATCAGATACCACAGCACAAACGGAACTAAGAATACTTTACTGGGAGACTTGGTTGAAGGAGTATTGCAACATAATTCCATGACAACAACATACTTCCCAACCTCTCAAAAAGAACATGTTCAATCCAGCTTGAGACTGGTGTTCGTTGATTCATACGATTCTTTAATGTAAGTTAAAATGAACACAATACTGTTAAACCAGAAACTGACAAATTAAGTGTGGCTTTCTCAGAAATATCCTTATCGAGATTTTTTACCCTGTAGAGCTACAGAATTATAGGAAATACTTCATTCTTATACTAATGGTTCCCGATTACTCCACTATTGCGCCCAACAGTGAGATGCAAAAAATATTTCAATTATGTTACAACATTTCTGCTATTGACGTCAATATAATGGTAGCAACTTCCAAAAAAGTAAATATTTACACGTTTTACCCATACACATATGGACATTGTGGTTCAACAAGACCAGTACTTTTGTATAGTTGTGCAGAAAAATCTAAAAACAGCTTTCGTCGAACAAGTTTATTTCCTCTCAAAAATAGTAATATGAACTTGTGCCCGTTTACGGTACTCGCTGCTCATGTACCACCATTTGTTGTACTCAAGCATCCGATTATGGGTGAAGAAAGCTTAACTGGAATTGATCTAGAGATTTTGAAACTAATTTCAAGGAAATTAAACTTTTCTATTGCTCTTAGTGAGCACAATGACGATATTGATGAAACAATCTACAATAATGGTATATCGTCCGGAGTCTATAAATTGGTAAGTTCCTAAAACTTTAGAGCTAAGCAGATATCTACTCACTTGAACTAGCCTTGTGCAGGTCGAAAAAAAATTTCTGCACCTTCAGAATAATATTAAGCAGGACTTGCCAATATATAGTATGAATATATAGCTGAAGATGGATTTAATAATGAGAAGATCAAACAGCTTGCTGAAGGAGGAAATTTTTGATTTGAGAAAAAAAGCCCTGGGAAAAGAACTCCCTGATTGATTAAATTTTATAAAATTAAAAAAAATTATGACTTTTTTTCTGCTCTCCTGCAATTTTTGAAGAGTCCAAGAGGGAAAAACTAAGTACCTTTTAGAGAGAAAGCAACATTTTTCATACTGCCTGGAGCGGCAAATTTTTAGGCCCATCTCTAACTGATAGGAAATTGCATATCCTTAGCTGCAGCCATATATGCACATATGAGTAATTTATAACAATAACTTGAGTGCTATAATCAGATGAAAAAGTTCAGATATCAAGATGTCTACAGTCGAAGTTCTCAACAATTCGGAAACTTTCTCATTGGTTATGATCTGGTCTCTTGCCAATCACGTATTGCTGATGGTCTGTGTCATATGAATTTATTGTTGAAGGCACTACAGGACACACTCTCTTCAATGTCTTTTGCTAGACTTTTAATGCCAGTCTCAGTTTGGCATGCAGGTTGATGCACATTTTAAAGCATGTTTTGTTTACAAATCTATTTGCACAACCCATATCTCATTATCTGAAACTTTCCACATAGTTTTAAGAAGAAATAGTTTACTCTGATCAGATCTGATTTAAATTTTTCTCCTGTGTTCGCAGAGATATGACATAAATATGGTTTGAAGTTCTTGGTTAAAGTAGGGGCAGTAAATAGCTTACTGGAGAACATTTGGATTTAGCTCACCCGGTCCAGGAGATTTGTGTGGTTTTAACTTATTAATAAGTTTTTGTTTATTGATATATAATTTAAAAATATATTTATTTATATTACTCAAGCTATTTCACACTTAACATTGTGAAAATTTTATAATACCTACGTAAAAATAAATTTATATTTTTACAGCTCAAAGAACGACAAGCAGTTCATACACTTCGTTACGGCGAGTGCACACCTAATAAATTACGGTCTCTTACGTCCTCTAATCTATATCACCAAGCCTCGATTCATATACTTCTAAAGGACTCTGAAGGATACTCATCGCTGGAAACAGTTTTCTTTCCTTTTAGTACTCCAACTTGGATTATAGTTCTGATCGTTAACATTTTGCGTATTATTTTGTTGATTCTGAAACGTTATCATTACCACAATCTTTTACACAGGTCTGTTCCAAAGATGCTCTATATTGCATGGTGCTTTATAACACTTATATTTTGCGCTTCGTATGGAAGTTTGTTTTATACCTTTATGTTACATCAGCCTTCAAAGCCTCTCCCAAGATCATTTGGAGAGTTTCGGGAGCAGAATTACAAAATTGTTACCGATATAATTCATGGTGCACTTGCGCAAAACATATCTGAATTACAAGATCTATTAATTAATGAGAGCAAAGCACCGCATCAGGTACTTATGGAGTTTGAAAGATTGCCTTCACATAGGGTTGGAGTTCTTACAAACCTGGACAGCTTTTTCTATTTTCTCAAAAACGAATCCAAAAATCTTGACAAATATGCTTACTTGGACGAAAGATTGAGAGATGCATTATTTTGCATGTATTTTCCACATTTATCAATTTTCACATATGAGTTCAATGAACGTATTTCACAATTGAATGCATTTGGTTTGCCAACACAGATCGCACGTAAGTTTACAAGTACTATACATTTGCCAAATACAAAGTCCTATCGTACTCACCATGGAAATGTCGCAAGATCTCGTGAAATATTATCTCTGTATCACTTAAAAGGTCCTTTCATTATTTTCTTTGGATGTCAAGCAATGGCTGGCATTTTTTTAGTTTTGGAAATGCTTTCATTGAAGCTCAGAGTACTTAGAAGAGCATTTTTGATTTTTGTAGATTAAATAAAAGTAACTAAAAACTTGTATTATGTTTGTAAGCAAACATTATTTAAATTTTATCACCGAAATTATTAGAATTTTTAATGCATTTAAATACTTAAAAATATCACTTAAGTTCGTTGTCAAACACATTTTCAATAATAAAAAATAAATTTTAATGTTATCTCCGTACTTAAATTCCCAGTCGACTTTTCATTTTTTGCAATAATAAATTTCTTAAGGTTGTGCTGAAAAAATTGCAAGTGTGCGGACGATGTCATCAATGAGGGCAGGCGTGTTCTGATTCCAATTTTGTTGGGAAGTGGAATTGAAGCCCGGTGTTGGATTCCAAACGCTCTTTCAAGTTCAATGAACTTGTGGTAATATTTTCTTGATAATTGGACGAATTTCTATTTGTGTAAGATCCTGAAATAAACTACGAATTTCAATGCCGTTTCCAAAGCAAGTTCCAAATGGAATCAGAGCAAGCCTCGTTCTTTTATATATACAATCTATCAACATTTTTCTATCTTTTTTAATATATCCTTATTTTTGACGTATGCAATCTTCCTGAACTTTTATCGGTTTTTATGAAAACAAATTTTGTGCGAATCGATGGGAAAAACAAAAACAAGAATTGTATATTGCACTCTAAGTATGCTTTTCTGGGTCATGGAATGAATTTCCTAGTTTGCCTTTTGTAATTACTGGTGTCGACGAACTTTCATTCGCTTGATATGGCCGAGCCTATAGTGTTACCAGACTTTCACCCTTTCAACTTTCCATACAACGTGTTTGCATACAAATCAACTAAATGGATCCACGACCAATTATATTAGTTTCCTCTTACAAAACCCTAGAAGTTGCTTTGCTACTCTGCTAATGGTAAGTTAGTATATAGTATAGCTGTCTGAACAGTAGTCACATTAAAAGGATACAATCAGTTTGGCGGAGAAAAGCCAATATAAAGTTGAATTATTTATCAGTTTTGAGCAACATTTTATTCGATTAATATTGAAAACCATTAAAATTATTCCAATAAAATTAGAAGAATAGATGGTAGGGACTGTCCAAGTTCATGTCACAAGAAATACGTTACAGGTTTTGCTTTTTTCCTTTCCTCCATAATGACTTCAACAAATTTGTTGAAAACATGACATTCTGGGATAACTCTTGAGATTAATTTAAGTACTACAGATATAAAGGCTTGGACTGTGCCTCGCCCCTGGTACAAGCTTTATAAATCTGACATCCTCCAAATCTCTTTTTTACCATACAAATCCCATCTCATTTTGGAAATAATTTCTTCTGTAAAAACATACCATATGTATGATATGAATTTGTACAGCAAACGCATATAATAACCATTTTTCAAATAGATTTTGAACTTTGATTAAAATTTTTCTCGATTATGTGTGCATGCACTTCCAAATAGTACACACTGTCATGACGATTGCAATAAAATAAAAAATTCACATTGCACTACATAACCCTTGCAATGAACATTGAAATTAATTACAACGTAAATCCTCCTACGATCATCGTCATCATTTTCTAAAATACTTCAAGTCACAGAGGATATGAAGATTGGTGTGATTGATTGGAGTATATAAGCTATCGGAGTTCTCGCAGAGCGAACTAAAGTCCCAAGTTGCCGTTTAATTATTGACTCTAAAGCTCTGTTTTGTTAAGAGAAAGACGAATGGTTTGTTTACTAATGCTTAAAAATGTTACTCAAAAATAGTGTGGCAAGCCCTAGAGGATATAATTTTTTATTAATTTCAAACATGATACCTCAAACATTGTAAGTTATACTGCGTATACAAGTGTTGGGAAAACGGTCCGCCGATTATTTTCAGACCTCTGACAGTTCAGACCTATCAAGCAAAGTGAATAAATATAAAAAGAGATTTGATGGATGTGTCTGAACAAAAAATGTTGCGACTGTGCCGCGGATGACTGAGGTGATCTAAAACATCGCCGTGAAATTAAGATCCACAGGAAAATTTTTGCTCAATAATATTTACAATCGTTTTTATTTTTGTTCGTATTGTATTCTGGCATTGGAGTTTTTAACAACGAAGCTAGAAATCAATCGGCTCTGCAATTTTTATTTTGTATATTAAGATTTTCTATTTTATTTACATATAGCATTTCATTTGAACATAAGAAAATGAAACTGAATGAATATGATTTGAACATTAAAAACAGGAGG